>JAJNNQ010000018.1:42615000-45422500 GCA_027886175.1 Phylloscopus collybita
AAATTTGCTATGTAGTATCTTCATGGAAAAAATCTAAAATGTTTTCATTTCATGGAAAAATCTAGAATGTTTCCTTTAGACAAGTTTTAATATTTTTTCTTGCTATATTAAAAACAAACAAAACCAACCTAAAAAAACCCCCACAACAAAACAACAGAAAAATCCCAAACCAACCACACAACTAACCAACCAAAGAAACTCCAAAGTATTTTTAAAAATTTGTCAGTGAAACGGACCAGCACTCAAGTCATTAAGTTATTAGTGAGATAGAGACCCCAAGAGAATCCTTAATATCTGAGGTTCTAGAGTTCAGACAAGAATTTTCAAGAAATATTAACTATAGGCAAGTCAATCTAATATTTTTTAGAGTGGGCAATAACTGTAGTTATGATTCTATTCCTCTATGCCAATTCTTAGGCTAAACTAGAAATAAGACTTTGTATTTGAAATTTTTGTGTGGTTTTAAATACTATCAAATCCAGATTATCATGTAAACACTGAATTTTGATCACTATATTTCTGCTATACATTAATTTCCAGGATCTCCATAAGTAGATCACCTCTGTGTCAACACCTCTGTTGACAAGCTCAAGATGCATCTTCAGGTTTTTATGATACATTTCTCCCTAGTATTACAGGCCTTTTAAAGGGGTTTTCTAAAGTCATATTTTTATCAGCTATCTAATTTACCACAGCTTAATGGTAGTTGTTAAGAAACATAGCCAGAGTTCTTGACATTGTTTGCTATTTTACCAAAAATTATGTATATGTCTCCAACTGCCTTATGACATATGAATTTGCAGTTTCCTAGGATCTGATCCTGTCAAGTGCTTAGCGGTGGTTAAGATTAGTATTGTTATTTACCTCTCCCAAGTGCAAGAGTTTTCAGGGTATTGAAGTGGTTTTATCCAGTTTTGTTTCTGTACAAGTCATGCAGTTCATTTTCACAATTTAAATGCACCATTTGTTATTGTAGCTTTCACTGACATGTCAAGTGTATACTTTTCAAAACTCATCTGTAACACTATTTCACATTTGATACTTTCCTAACTAAGAAGGAAAGCTGCATGGTTTGTTTTCATATATGACATGAATATTTATACCTTTTCTGCATCTCTACAAATTTGAAAACAGTGAGATGAATGAAAGTAGTGAGTCAGAACAGTGTATGTGATACTAGCAGAAATTAAATATTCAATTTCTTCTTAAGACCTGATGACTTAAAGGACGCAGTCCACATTCACTTCAGTCAGATCTATAACACTCAGTAACACTGGGGGTTTACGTTTTACCACTTTTGGTGGAGGCCTTTTGGTTTTATTCCCAGACCAGTGTATATTGTGAGAATACTTATGTGAGAATACTTA
The DNA here is from genome assembly GCA_027886175.1 of Phylloscopus collybita. Lineage (NCBI taxonomy): Eukaryota > Metazoa > Chordata > Aves > Passeriformes > Phylloscopidae > Phylloscopus > Phylloscopus collybita. The sequence goes on from JAJNNQ010000018.1 coordinate 42,616,368, forward strand.
TAAATGCAACACTTAAATTTCAGTCTTTCACTTGTTTTGTTCCTCTCTGGCAATAAACTGCCTGGTTTTCAGAAGCTGTTTGTCCTTCAGATATGTCTGGAACTGTTCAGCTTTGTATAGAAATATCTAGGCTATAGTGCAGTAAAGACCAAGTTACATATTTAGCTTAGAAACTATACTGTTATAATGAACTCAAACTCTTACCCTTATTCTCCCTTCCCTGTTTGAGCTTGGATTCCATTTTACATTTTTTCTCTGTTTTTCTTTTACTTCAGTGACTCATTGTGTTCTGCCTATTGCACCCTGAAGTTTAAAACTTGATGCCAAGTTGATTTATCATCTTCATGCATTTCTAAAAACTTGGTTCTGCTGGTTAGTCAACAGAAGGAAAGCTAAAGAAAAAAACATTAACAAATGAGAACAGTTTTTTGTGACCATTGCTCTTTAAAAATCATTTTGGTATGGTCATTTTGATCTCTCTCCCCCTTTTTTTTTTTTTTTTTTTTTTTTTCCCTCTTTACGCAAAAGAGCATCATTAAGAAATGTCAGATCCAGATATGTGATAATGTATTTTTGCTCTTATTAACTTCTTGGAACATTTTGCCAAAGTATAAAAGTGCTGATGAATAGCTTACATTAGAAATGTATGGAGATCCCATAGCTGTAGGAAAGCTACTCAGATAATGTTCATACTTTAATATATAACAAAGAAAATGTTTTAAAGGTGATGTTACATGTAAGAAACAGTCAGCATTCAGCATTTTTACATGATGTGAAATTACAAGATGGAGATACACAACTGCATGAGAAAATCTTTTATATTCTCTTTTATATTGATCTTGTGAATGAAAAACTGAATTTTAGAAGCAAAGTCAAACCATGACCTAACCACTAACAGATCAGAAACAAGAGCATTGAATAGATTTCTTCTTCTCCATCTCCATGATTGAATTTTTTAGCTGCTTAATTAGCTCAACTAGAGCATTATATTTATCGTGGGTATTACTTTATTGAGCAATATATGCTATGTCCAGGTAGCTATATACTGAAGAACAGTGGATTTGCATGTCTTTGGTCTTAATGTAATCCTTTGTTATTTGCACAGACTGCAAAAACCCCTATCATTTTCAAATCACTGTATCACGTTGGATCTTTTAATTATTGGTTTGTTTGGGTTTTTTTTAGAAAACATATTCACAGATTTCTTGTACCTTTTCTGAATTCACTTGAAGACAAACTGGATTAATCTGAGAAGGCACAGGCTTTTGGCAGTGTAATGTACCTTGTTGCCACTGGCCTTTTCATATCCAGCTGGAATAGTGGATTCTGTAGTTGGTCAGTAGTCCTTCCTTTCACACTCAATCCCTCTTATGAGTTGGAGCATCCTAAGCTTATATAATGTCAATCTTCTTCATAAAGTGCAGTGGGCTTGGGAAGCAGAGAGAAGGACTGCAGAATCATCATAAACCAGGAGTATAATCTACAGTTAGAGAAAACGCTTTTTACTCTCTGTGGAAGATAAGACTTACATGCTGTCTCCTGGGGGAGTACTTATTTTTGAGAAGGAAGGGTTTATTTAAGAAGACCTGTCTCAAAAAAAAAAAAAAAAAAAAAAGCTTTCAAACTATATTCAAGTGTTATTAAAAGATGTAACTTTTCTCCTTGTTTTGTACTGCCCTCATTTGTAGCCATCAAATATTGTGGATTTAGCAGGGTGTGTTTATTACTGTGCAGAAAAACAGTCTTCAAAATGTTAATAGTTTATCTGGCAAATAAACTGTGGTGACTCTTACTACCCAAATCTGTGGAGACCTGAATCAGATTTGTTTATCTGTGGACACTTCTTATGTGTTTTCTACTATCACATAACTTATGATCAGTAAGAGGGAAAAATCACTGCAGATATTTTCAGTCAGGAAGACAGAGACCCTAGGACCAATAAAAAATCCTCACTTTCATGGAAAGAGGCATCTTTAAAATCTGAGGCATCTTTAAAGGTGACAAAGCTTCAATAAGTTTCCAACATCTGCATTTTCATTCCAAGGCAAACACTCTTGGTGGTTGCTGTAAAACTGGCCCATTGGTCTCGTTTGGGGCCAGTCAGGCTTGATCTAATAATATAAGGAAGGGAGGAAATTCAGTTGCAGATTACAAGTTCATGGATGAGAGTTAAATGAAGACTGCTTAATATATTGGCAGCATATTAATTTCAAGGAGCTGTCTGAGGTGAAACTAGTGCAAAATTGGGAGCATATTGACTGAAAATATGTTCTATACATTCATTGAACTTTGTTTTTTCCCCAGGCAGGTGTGCACCCACTGCTAGAGGTCATTGCATCCAATGGAGCAATACCCAGTTGGCTTAGTAGGCTCTCATTGTGGTCAGTTTTCCAGGAAATGAGAGAGATGTTTCTCAAGATAGTCAAGTAAACAAAAAGTTCTGAAATTGTGAATTGTTGGATCTGTGAAATTATGGCTGTTAAGATTGAATAAATCTAATGAGATCCTAATTGCTACTGTCTTGTAAACTTTCACTGTCCATGAAATGCCCATGTTAGGCTTGAGGTATGACTAAGGCCCTACAAACAAAGTAGCATTCAGAGCCAATATTTTTGGGTGACTTGAAATTTAAACTCCTGGGCTGACCAATCTGTTATTTAAAAATGGCATAATCTGTGAGCTAGCTGCAGCCCTGCTCAGATTGTGAGACATTATTGGAAATGTCTGTGATATCAACTGTTAGAGAAAATATTTATAATTTTCCTAGAATCATAGAATGGATTGGGTAGGAAAGGACTTTCCCCACCCCAGACAGGGAATAACTGTAGAGGAATCAGTTCACTAATGACTGATGTTGCCTTGCTTAAGAGTTTTCATCATTTATTTTTATGTTCTTATGTTCATGTCAGTAAGGAAAGGAGAAAGGAAAACTTAATGGCAAAATCAATTCTGATCAAAGGTAGGCATCCAAGCATCGTAAATTCAGGAAGCCCAAATTTGGTTTTCATGTAGCAGTCAAAAAATGTGTGCTTCAGACACAAGTTGAAGATTGAAATCAGAACTGAATTTATGGCTTTTGGGGGAGTCTTTAATGGTTTTGGTCTTTGGCCTAATTTTTTACGCTAACTTCATAAACACACACACGCATATATATATAGATGTATACAAACAAAACCCCAAACGACTCTACTGTTTATTTCAAAGGTAATAGAATATAAATCAAGCTGTTTATCTCACCAGAGGGATGTCTTATGAAGATATGTTCCTCTGTGTTCTTTGCAATAGTCACTTGATCATTCCTATTAATGAAGCCTTTTCTGCCTGAAATCTTGCAGCGTTTTTCACCCTCACTTAGAGTTTCAATTCTTTGACTGGCCAAGGATTTGTCAGGATTGGGAGTGGTAGGTCCACTTTCTACTTGGTTTATTTTTTTATATAGTGTAAAGATGCACATGAATGCACCTATTGCTCAAATGTTATAGAATTATCTTTTCCCTTAAACGATGCTGCAGCTTTTTAAAGAATGTTTAAATTACATGTTCATGTGGCACAATTTGAGAGAAGGGTGACTGTACCTCTAGGCTGACTTTTATGTACAGGCTAGCACAAGGCATGTGCAGTAGCATTTGAGATCAAGTTTAGGCTCATGCTACATCTGGCTAAAAAAAATCTCCAGATATGTTCTGGCTAAAACATCAGAGAAAAAAAAAGAGCTATTTTCCTTGTGAACTATGAATAGAGAATTATATTTTAAAATCTATTATTAGAATCATTAAAAATATAAGTCATCTGGGGAGGTTCTGTGTGAAGTGCTTCCATGGGAGGATTGAAAGGTGCCACAAAGTGTCAATACAAGTATAAGCAGTCCTGCTGTAGACAGTTTAGATTTTTTGTCTTTTTGGCTAGAATAAGCTTGGTTAATGCTTCTATGGTGACTGCAGCTGCTTGGAGAAAAGCAAACAGAGAAGACAATGACTTTTCCTGCTGATAGAAAATGCAGAGCACTGTGCCAAAAGAGGCCCTTTTTTACTTTACTAATAATATTCTCAACTTTCAGTAAGTCTTTTAACTTTAAAGTAGGAAGAAGCAGCATAGCCTTCCCAAGATATCTGATGGGTACGACAGTTGACTCCAGACTTTTTGTACGTTACAATTACATAGATTGACTTTACTTATGTTGTCTGTGGCTGTACCCATTTTTCTAATGACTGCCTTGGACCATATGTCTGTCTTTTCTGAAGATTAGAGCACTGCTTAAAGGGTACAGTTTGTGTTGCAGTTTGGCAATATTTAAAATAGGAATAAGGTAGGGAGTAATGGAACTCTGCCACCCACAGCACTGATTAAATTTATTAATGTGAAAGAAAAACATCCTCTCAAGTTACTTAAGGATAATGGACTTCTTGGTGGGGTTTTTTTTGGTGGTGGGTTGTTTGGTTTTTTTTTGTTGTTGTTGTTTTTTGTTTTTGTTTTTGTTTTTTTTTTTTGTTTTTTGTTTTGTTTTTTTTTGGTCAGCAGAGTAATAGGCAATGAAAGCACCTAATGCTTTGAGGGTACTTGGTGAAAAAAAACCTGAGGATAATTTCATCAAAACCCCTTTTCTAATTGAGGAAAACTTCTCCAAAAAGCCTATATTTGAGTTAAATATTGGAGGAACTTATTTTATATTCCTAAGGAAAGAATGAGTTGTGAGATTTTTCATGTATCTAAGTATCAGTCAGATCACCTGAGTTCCTCTTCTGAGGAAATTGCTGATGTCTGTGGGGCCTCCCTGTCCAGGGAATGGGACTGGGGCACAGGCTGGGGTAGCCCCAGCCCCAGGGCATCAGACAGTTCCATGGGACAGGCAAAGGTTGGGCCAGGATGGCCCAAAATCCCTTGGGTTTAGGATCAGGCTTGATGAGGTGAACCAGAGTCAGATACTGCTTCAGGATGGCTGGGCACAGCCATGGGGGAGGAGTGGAACATCAGCAGCTTCTGCCTGTTAAATCTTGGTTTGAATGCAACAGTTGGTGTCATCACACCCCCTGGTCCTGCATTAGACAGAAATTACTGTTTTCTGTCTCTTCCCTTTCACAGAAATAAATGCTCATTTTACCCTTTCAAATTCCCATTGTCAGTGATGTTTGCAATTTAATGTTCAGCACTGATTCTTTGCTCTATCTGCCAGGTAGTTTAGTACACATCACCACTGCTGCTGACAAAAGTGATTGGTTTGAATGAGCAGACTATGAAATTTGTTCTTAGACGATGTATTGCTTGTGTTGCGAAGAAAAAAGGCTCCCTGATGTCAGCCACATGTAAATTCTCTATTTCAATGAGAAAGGAAAATATCCCTGTTTTCAAAAATAGGCAGGGTTTTCATAAGTTGATAAAGAACATTAGTATATTCCTGCTGTGATAGGCACCAGCTTTTTTGTACTTTGGGTGTGTGTTTGAATATGATCTTAATGTTATTTTTGAATTTTGAAGGTAGGCTCTGATTTTGGGTATTAATATTGTTAATGAGATGTAATAGCACAACTTTTCTCTTTACATAGCATTTTGTAATGTAGGACTACTTTTGTATGGAGGAACAGTATGGGCTGAATCTATGAATTTGTAAATAAGGAAAGAAGAAGAAAAGGTATGAAAATTAAAGTAAGTCTGAAGTTGAGAGTCATGACAGCAGAACTGCAAGACTGGAATGATTTTTTCAGAATGTCCATTTAATAAATTTAATCCTGTCCCTTCAAAATGTCCATTCCTCTTTTTCAGCATTTTATTTTTTGTGTCCCATGGTTGTTCTTGGAATTCTAATCTGGGATAAATACATGCTTAGATTTACATATGATTAATCCAATGAATGATACTCAATAAAATGTTCATGTTAGAGTACAGAAAGTTTCATATTTTGTAGGCAAGTATTTGCCTGTATTTATATTTTACCTAACAGCAGAACATGGAAGATTTCTTTCTTTTCTGTCCCTAGCTCTGTTAAGCAAATGTACTTCTGGTACAGTAAGATGTACTTTGGGGGAATTTAGCTTTTTCCTTTTTCTAGATATAATGATTACCCCTGAACATAACCATTATCCCTAACCTTTAATTTCCACAGATGAATGGTTCACTACATATAATTTCAAGGATATTTCAGGAGTACCTGAACTCTTGCTTAACGATTGGTTTAATCAGTCCAAGGCTGTCTAAGGTGCAAGTCAGCTTACATGCAAAACTACTCCATTACCAGGAGCCAGACACTTTATTTTTCTCTCTCCTTAGTCATACTTTTGCTGAGAGAAGTCAAAGACCAAATTAGCATCTGTAAGTTGAGAATTCTGGCATTAAATTAAACAAAGAAATTTTTTGAGTTTGAAAATCTTACAAAAGCAGTTGCTTGTGATTACTGCAGCTGAGAAGCAGCAGCTGTACTGACTTGCTGTATGAATTTAAAGAGCTAAACTGCCCTCAGCATGTTCTCAAAAAGCTATAAGCACTCAGTGAATGTTGACTTTGTCGTATGCTTATAAAGTTCTTAGTAACTTCTGATAGATCCATATTTCTTGCATCACGAGCTGACCTGTGGAAGGCATAATGACTTAAATATTTACACTTTATTCATGTTTTAAGGTCTGACTGATATTCCTATTACTCTTAAATTTCTGAATTAGACAGTCTATGGTAAAGAACTCTTATTACATCAAAGAACTACTGAAGTGCCAGAAGTAAATAAGACTGCCAATGCAATGGTGGCATGTCAATTTAAAACTGATTGTGATTACAGCACTTTCTGTGTCAGCTCAACTCTATGTAGATGGAGCCTGAACTCTGTCTCTTTGGGAGTCTCAAGAACAGCAAACTAACATTGTATGTGTAGGCTTGACAAAAAGGTGATGATAGATACAAGCAATCATCATTAAAGACTAGTGTTGGACATCTCTGGATTGGCATCTGGGCTTACCCGGAAAGACTGCAAAATGGACAATGCGACCATTTTGTTGAACAAATACTTCAAACATAATTTAATTATCTCTGATCTATTGGAAACTGGCTTTCTGAGTGGCCTAGTTTCCAGAGCATGGGAAGATATGGCCCTGAGAGACATGCTTGAGACAAGGTTTAGGTACTGGGAGCTTATGAAACCCTTCTTAAAAAGCTGTTCCTGACTGTTTCCTGCAAGTGTGCAAAGACCTGGAGCACTGAGGCAGACCTCTGGCCTCCTTACGTTGGCCCATTTCTCTTCTCTTCTCTTTGTACCAAATCCTTCCAAATACTTCTACCTGAAATGGGACTTACCAGATGTATCTGGAATTAGATATTAATGATTTGAAGTACAAAGCTACTCATAAGACCTTACTTGCTTTTATGCCTTAATTGTATTTGAAGTTCACTCTAAACGTGACAGGTTTTCTGACTTTGTGTACGTGCACTCAGGTATTACAGCCTTTATTCCTTGCATGAATACTGAGAGTGAGGACATGTCATCTGTCTTTGAGAGGTGAAATGCTTGAATCTTGTTAATTACACTTTAAGTGAGAAAATACACAATGAGAAATGCCATGCTTTGAACTCAAGCACTTTGTCACTTAACTGTTGAATAGTCTAGATCAGTTTAAATAATTTTCCCACCATTCATTTTTTAATTTTTTATTCATATTATCTCACAAGAGTCTTTTATTTGGATCACTAATAGAATAATTTTTTAAAGCTACTTTGTACTGAGACTGTTCCTCATGTATGTCCTCTTGAGGGCAACAAGCAATTGCAACTCATATAGGCACATCCATCTGTCAGTGTATTCTGATATAACCCCCTTCCTGTTCATGTCAGTCTTGGTAATATCCTTTTTATCATTGGGAAAGGGACAGGATGTATAAAAAGTCAGCAAATATGTATTGCTTATCAGGAACAATCAATAGGCTACATTATTGGATTTACTGACTCTGATGGGACAGCTGATATAAGCCTTTTCTGGTCAGCAGCCCTCAGGGATATGAGGAAGTCAGCCTTTATTTTTCCTTGAAACAGGCTAATCTTCTATTATCTTTGCTTTGGCTTCTTTGAGTCTTTCGTGGTCTTGGCTCATGTACTTCCTTGCACCTTGGAATAACATTTTCAGCAAGAATGAGCCAAGGTCACACCTTAGTGGTGCACTGGGGTGCCAGTGAGACAATGTGCTCTTGAACCAACCTCCCTGTTCAGTTGGCATGTATTCTGGGATTAGGGATGTATCATGAAGGATACTTAGCGTCTAAAGCTGAATTTTAAAAATAAACCTAAGAAAGTCAACAGCAAACAGGTTCTGAACACTAAATGATGGATAAAATGCTTCCATCTATTAAATCTGACTGCGTAGAGCAAAGCTCTGAGCTGCTGTGTGTAATGGGTCCTTAACCCCAATGAAATCAACTGTCTTAGGTCAATACTGATGTTAGGCCATTCATATTATATGTAACAGCAAATATTTCATGGTGTCCTTTAAAATTAGAACACTTTCAGTGTTATTTTCCCTCCTCCGTTTTTTATTAATGAAAAGGAACATATTTGTCATATTATTTCATAGCTTTTTCAGTTCATGCTTTAGATTTTTTTTAGAAGTTCTTCTTTAGATTGGCATTTTAATGTTAAAGGAAAAAGCAGATGATTATGGACATGGGATGGGAGAGTTGTTTAGTTTCATATATGTGATAAAGCCGAGAGTCCAAAAAAGATTTTGTTTTCTTTAAACCTTTTTTCCTGGTGTCATTTTATAATTTTAAATTTATGTCTTAGCACCACTGCACATATACACATCAGCTGTATTTGCTTTCTACCATTCGTATTCTGTATTTTGTAGATTGTTAAAAACTTGGTTTAAAAGAGATCTCTCTCAATCTCTTCTAAATCACTGCAGTTGTCCTGCTGAAAATCTGAAGGTGGAGGTTTCATCAGCTGTCCCTTAGATGCCCTACTCTCCTGATTAACTTTTCTCTAATCAGAACCTTCCCAGCTGAGAGCAGTGACAACAGGTTATAGTCGTAACATTAGGCAGTATGGAGAGAGGCATCGTTGACTGACACAAATTTTAACTCCCATTCCAGTTGGTGTAGTCTGGTGTTAAATTTCTGCTCAGCTTCCCTTTAGCCTGGCCAAACAAGTTCAGTTCAGGTTTTATGCCCAAAGCATTTAAGCTATTTTAAGATTCTTGTGCCTTCTGCAAATGAATATTTTTGTTCTTCTTCTTTGCCTCATTTTGTTTTCTGTGTTTTTGCAGGCTCCTGAGTCTCTTCCATCTTCCTTTGTCAACCTTTTCAGACACAGTTGAATCATAATTCTGTACTTCTATCATTCTATCTGTAATGTCTTTGAAAATTGGTTGTAATCTTTAGTTAGAGGACCCTTACCGTTGTCTTTATGAACTGTAAACCACCCTTTTGACAGAACTAGTATTTTGTCTGTAATGTTACCTTCATGGATAGATACTCATGCAGAGTATTTAGTGGATTGTGGGAAATATTTTTAAGTGAGCTATTTTGGATGGTTTAAGTTATGATAGCTTGCTACTAATGAGCACATCTAATAAATTGGCAGATAAACAGCAGCTCGCTGTTTTTCAGTGTGTATTTAGAAACCTTCCTTATAAATGTCATAAAGATTTTCACAGTAGTGTCTCAATTGCACTGGCATATTTGTTATGCAGAGTCATTGGCTGTCAGATTGCTTTCTTCCAACATTTACTTTTCACTATTTGGGCATGAGCTTTCTTGAGAGATAAAATTTTCTAAAAGAAATATATCTTTTGTCCCTTTGTGTTTGTTATGAGGTAATACAGTGAAAAATTGCCACATAGAATTCTCTAGCCTATGCTTCAGATGTTGGTGATGGAACTATGTTTCATCTGACCTCTAGTTCTCTGGCATAAATATGAATATGACAATGTTATTTTGCAAGATGCCACTTAAGGAAAGAAGCAGTATATCAGCAGAACTCAAAATACACAGCAAATGAGCTCATACGAGCTCCCTTTTTTACAGGCTCCTAAGTCACAAGAGCTCATTTTGTCTTCAATGAATATGTTTACAAACTAAATGGCAGTGATTAGGAATTTTCAGTTCCACTCCAACTGTTTAGTACACATTAGGAGATGGCATAGAAAGAACTGTCTGACCTCATTGTCTCTCACTACCTCTGCTATATGCAGCAGCCAGTACAAGTCATTAGCAGACTTTGAAAAGGGGCCCTAAAGAATAGTATCTTTATGCTAAGATAAAGGAATATAAAGCAGTCAAAACGGAAAGCTGGTGATGGACTGTGTGTGGTGGGCAAATCCCAGAAGGAATGTTTGAGGTTCTTCAGAATCACTGTTTTTACAGTGTAAATGTCTGACATTTTTTTCTGTTAGGTCTGAGTGATGCATATCTAGAGCAAAATCTTTTAAGGGAAACACAAGAAGTGTTAAAAATTCATATACTGTCTTGATAAACCCGGCATTTGTATTGTAAATTACTTTGCTTAATTTTTAGAACTCCAAGTTGAAATGAATTGCTACATTTCTACAGAAATACAGTTCACTTTTGGCTTCCACATTATATTCTCCTGCTACAATGTGTATTTGTTATTTACCAGTGTAGAGCAGCCTGTGCTTTTTCCTTCAATCCAACATTCATTTTATTATTCATCCTGATGCTTTTCTAGTAGGTTATCACTGAAGGGGATAACTTTCTACACTTTGAGGAGATTTTTAGCTACTAGATGTATATTAGAAAAAAAATAATTGTATGTGCTTTTTCAGCTGTTACTTTAATGATATTCAGGCTGCTTTATTTGCTTAAAGTGATTTGGAAACATTAAAAAACACGACTTCAAAATTCCACAGTTGATGACAATAATATAGATAATTGCTTGCTGTTTAAATATAATTGATCAGCTTTTCCATGTTGAAGATGGGTATGCTTTCCAATGACTGTCGAGGTGAAGAGTTGCAGCTAGCCTCCACTCTGATTCCAAAAATAATCCCATTGTATGCATTAGATATAAGATCTACTTAAGGAACACCGAAGTTATCATATTCTCAAGGAGTAAAAAATACAATGTGCAAAGACCTATGCAGTCCTTCATCTAATGTAAATGTCTACTTTACTCAGTTTACCTTCTTGGTTCTGTAAGTCTGATCACATATGTTTTGACCAAAATGCATGTTTTGATGAAAATGTTTTTTTTTCAGGAAGGATACAGATTTGATTACAGCATACTTGAAATGTCAGATGCTGCACAAGATTACTATTATAATATCTGTAGTTCCACAAGTATTGAATGAAAATACTAAGTTGTTGAATTGCTGCTTAGCTTTTCTAGCTGAAAGCTTTAGTAGGTGGCTTGTTGTGTTATTTCTATGTATGCTGGAAATAAACTTCCTTTCCTCCTCCCCTCCACTGAGTGAAAGCAATTATGGGTATAGTAGACCTGAATTACAACATTTTAATTGAACTTGGATCAACTGGGTTGGTTTGCTGACTTGTTTGTTGATGTGTTTCCTCTAAACCGCTATGATTCCTTAAAGGAATATGTGCATGGGCTAGACTTTGACTGACATCCAGAATTATGTTCGCCAGTTAAACCTTTGGATGAACCACTTTGTCATATTTTAGCACAAACAGCTCAAAGGTAGGAGGCAGGCAGAGGGAAACAAATCATAGAGCCCTACAGATAACTCATATAGTCCAGCCTCCATATAGTCCAGAATCAGGCTTACACAGGTGGTGCTGCTTGGGAATGGGAAAATCTTCACTTTGATCCAAAAATATTTGTCCTGGCATTCCTAAACATTGTGACTGTATGCAAATGGTAATCCCGATGGAAAATGAAAATATAATTTAATATAATTGAAAATGTTGGATTTTCTCAAAGAACAGAAAGTATTACTTTTAATCTGCTTTGAACTTTTTGAGGGTTTTTTTTTGGGGGGGGCGGGGGGGTTCGGTTCTTGTTCTTTAGACTTTCTGGATAATTTAGGGCATTACTATCCCAAGAAAGTCAGAACTGAGAACAAGTAAATCCTGGCACCATGTTAATTGTACATAATATTTGCATAGTTTTGTACCTTTGACAATGATAAACGTGTATTATAGCTTTTTGAAAATCTTAGCTGATGAGAAACTTTCAGATTAAATGTAGGACTTAGATTAATTTCTTTTAATTATTGGATGGCCATATATTTGAAAAAGAAAGAATGGGATTAGAACAGTTGATGAGGAAATGTGGCCACATCATGTGAAATGTAAAAGCTTGGTAAACCTAGGATTACTTTTGCCCAGGAGAAGTATTCCAGCTGGTAGTGGGGTCCACCGCTGGGACCCAGAGCCACAATTACCCCCAAAAGGTGTCTCGCTAAAGACAGCTTCTCGGGGGGTCAGGGCGCTCCTCAGCTGGCAGAGGGGCTTCTCAGCAGGAGGGTAGAGCAGTGATTTTTCAGCTCAGTGTTCTCAGCTCTTGCCCCTGTGAGCTTGCCCCTCACTTAGCCGGCCGTGATGAGAGAGAGAGAGGGAGTCTCGTGTGGAGTTTCTGCAGGAGGTATCTTTATTGCAAAGGTACCGGCGAGAAGGGGTCCAGGGATGAGCTACCCTCTGCCAACCAGAGGAAACCCAGGGGTTTTTATGGGACAACAGGGTGAGAGGGAAAGAGTACAAAACCAATCAATTGTAACAGATCTACATAAGATCCCAAGGGGGCTTGTGGGTCTCCAGACAGGTCGCCGTGACTGCAAGGCTTGTCTTTTGTCTTAGGGGCTCTGGGTGCAGTTGCAAAATTCTTTCTTAGCTCCTCAACTTGCCTCTCTCCAGGGCATTGCGGCTGGGGCTCCGCCCACCCCCACAACGAAGAACCTTCCTGTATGGGAAGCAGACATAATTGGCAGTGGCAGCTGCAATGCAGCATTGCTGGTGGGGATCCCGTGCGAGGGCTGCCCCACAGAAACAGCACATGTCTAGCTCCTGGCTGTGCCTCCTCCTCTGGCACTGCTGCGGGGCTCTGCCTGCTGCTGAGGTGTATTGACCAACTCAGTGCAGGAGGGAAATACAGCAAAGGCTGAAGGCATAGAAGTTATGGTGGAAGGAGTCCTACCTGTCCCTCTGGTAACAAGCATCCCTGGTCAGTAATGGTTTTGTAGTTATTTGCCTCATGAGAAGTGTTGTTGGTAACTGCTCTCTGCATTCAAGAGAAGGCCTCTCAAATGGGAAGAAGTAATGGAAGTTTGTGCTTTCTTGGAAGTCATATGATTTTTTATTTTCTCTCTGTGCTCAGGTTTAAAATACTTCTAAGTTTATTTAATGATGTGATTATGGAATTTACTTAATACTTATTTCCCATTATAATAAAGTTACTGCCCATCTGTACTCCATCTTTTGTTGTGCGTAGTGACAGCTCCACTCCACAGAGTATTGATGGAGGTGATTGTTACGGGCAATTTTCCAAACCTGCAAACTCAGAATGAATAAATAGGCCAGGAAAGAGCTGCAATCTGAAAGTTTTATCTTCAAACTAGTCTGAATTGTAGTAAAACAATTCCTTACATGGTTTTCTTCAATTTCTGGTGAAAAAGCAATGTGGCATTTGTGCACAGCTTAGTTTAATGTGCAGTGTATCCTAATTATGTTTGTACTATTATTAGTACTCTATACAACCTTTCTGAGGGGACTTGAGCAAGAGCTCAAGTAGACTTATGACCACCTAGTGTGGAAGAGGAGAAAGGGAATCCTTCCCCAGAAGCACAACCCAGGGAGCTTCTTTCCTCTCCTGTTGCTTACGCTTGTCTTGTTTTTCCATTGCACAGCTGTACATATCAGTATTGGCCTTACACTTCCATGCAGAGCTTGGACACAAGACACTACTTTTAGCTTCACGTGACCAGTAATTAGTTGTTCTTTGTGACTGACATACAAAATGGACCTGGGACATTCCTAGTCTTCATAAACTGCCTGTTTAAATAAGTTGTGTATTTGTGTTGTGTGATTGAAAATTATCTGTTTGCTGGTTGCTGGACTGTGGCATTGCTAAGGCATTGAGTCTTGCTTCATGATGACATTATTTAGTACAGTCTTCTCTTTTATCACTTGTGTTATAGCTAAGTTAAATCCCTCTGCTTTTCTTGAAGTAAAAGAAAAATTATTTGAATTCTTGTGTTAATAAGATGTCTCTATGTTAAAGGGTTAAACTCTTCTGGTGTGGCTGAAAGTGGAGGAATACTCTTAATTAGGAACTACTTTAAATATGTTCTCACAAGGATTATCAGCATTTCAATGGGGCAGTTTTTTCAGTTCCCTTCCCAATACCTGGATTGGTATATCTGCCTGAAGTTTTTTGTGACTCTTAGTTCCTGTCACAGTGTCTCTAAAATACAGTATTTGGTTCATATGACTCATTACCTTTGAATAATTCATTTCTTCATTGTTTACATATATTCTCCCAGTAATCTGGGAGATTTTGTCCCAACTTTGATTAATTCATTAGCTTGCTTTTTTTGAGCCAGTGAAAAACCAGGCAAGTTAATCTATGTATGAAGCTTTATTTTTTTTTTTTTTTTTAACCCCAGCTGGTAAAGAGAAGGAAGAGGTGATGTAATTCACTTTGTCTTAGTTTCCAAACAGGAAACAAATACATGGAGCTGTTGACATATAACGACTCAGAATGTAGGTGCTTGGCTGTACCTGCTGAGTGTGTATGTATGTGGAATAAAATGTGCTCTCCATGAGGGCTGGGCAGGATTTCTCCTGTGAGCTGCTCGGAACATGAAGGTTACCATGTGTCATCCTGCACAGTAGGAGCTGCTTGTGAAACAACAGTGCTTAGCTGCAGATAATGTTTGGATTGGCAGGGCTGTGGGTGGTAGAATCAGGGACCCTGGTACCTACTGAAAAAAGGAGCTATAAAAAACCCCTGTCAGCTGAGGTAATGTAGACAAGTCATGTAACATGTAAAAGAACTTACTGAACTGTGAAGACTGACATTTGCATCATAAAATCAGGCTTTGTTTAACTAAGTTAATGGATTTTAAGCTGCTTCTGTCTTTTGGTGTAGTAGGAAATTATTAAAATATTAAAATTAAAAATAGGAGCAATGAATGAATAAAATTGAAACCAGAATGGATTCAATTTTTAAACCACATCAGGTTTAATTCGGTAGATATATTAATTTTTCATTCTGTCATGGTTGAAAGCGATGAAAGGTTTTCATGAACGCTGTGTTTATGCATGGCACCAAGTTTGACCTTCACATGCAAGTAATTTGAATTGTGCATTTAGTACAAAGCAATTCTGAGATCCTGAATGAAGGGAGTGTCCCTTTTTTCCCCACCTCCTTTCCTTCTACAAAACTAAGGGACCTTTCCTCCCACCATTTCAAGCTAGTAGTTTTTGTTGTTGCTATGAAATTACTGGATAGTTTGGGTGATGAGAACAATACCAAATTCTCCATGTGCTTTCTCCTCTCCCACCAGTTCCTCTATCTCAGAAGCATCATTTCACCACTGGCATAGCTCTTTTTTGCATGAAAAATTTTGTTGATTTTTTTTTTCATTTAGGCAAAAGTTTTTCCTAACTCAATTAAGTTTATGACTCATTTGATGATTTTTCCAAGTGTCCTTGTTTCACTGTTATAACATCTCTCAGGTGAAGAGAAAATGAGGTTAAATTCTCAAAGTAGCCAGTATTTAGTTTATTGATTTCTGTTTACTCAGACAGCACTTACCTGAAATTTACTTGATACCTGTGTTTGCATTCATGGTCCTTTTGATAAACCCCAGTCTCTCTTTTTCCCTATTCTTTACTGTCCTTTTATGCAAGCAAAATTGCTTGTTTTGGATGCACAGTAAGACCATTTTTAAATGCCTCCCAAGAGAAATTTTCTATTACCCTAGTTTCATACTTTTTTACATTAATCTATATTAGCAATTTTTACCTAGTGGTAACAAGGAGATAGAAGCCTCCAAGCAGGAAGAATATTTAGGAAACTCCAGAAAATAATTGAAGAAGCATCTTGGGGGGCAGAACGAAATGACCAAATGGAACACGTCTTAGTTTCTACTTAAAATGAGAATTTTGTGGCTGTATCCATCAAAGATCAGAAGTTTTCTCTACTTTAAGGTTGGTTAACAAAAAACTGCCGACCAAATTAGCAAAATGTTCAAATGATCACTCTGGCTAAATTATAGTGATTGTGGAATACTTAGAATACAGCCTGAATTGTTCTTAAACTTACTCTGCTAAGGGCTGCTAAAGTTTAGAGACATAGCTTGACATAGAATTTTCTGCTGGTCCCATTGGTATAACCTCTTCTTTCTGTTCTGTCCTACAGTGTGTTTGTTACAGATGGTAAGTTTTGATGTGCATGTTTTACATTGTTTAAAAAGTAGGCAGTATTTACTTAGCTCAAATGTTGAAAAACACTTCTTAAAACACTTTTTTTTTGTGTGTGGTAGCATGTGACTTTTTAATACCAAACTTTTAGGTACCACATTAAAAACCATTGTAACAGAATTGTAATGTGAGTTACCTCTGAGATTGCAGGACCAGAAGTACTCTATACTCATGTAATCACTGGTGAATTTTCGATAGGCAAATTGCAGTTGCAGTGCTTAAATTGGTTTGGGGCACTAGGGAAGACATCTTAAACATTTTAATAAATAGAAAGAGTTTTAATTCTGTTTTATACCTACACCAAAAGATAAATTTCCTAGTGAAATTGCTTTCTTTTATGAAATGGAGAACACCATGTTCATCTTTGCATGGCTTCCTGAAATTTAATTTAACCTTCCATCTGCCTTGCATAGCAGCCCACCAAATTGTGCTTTGCTCAGCTAACTTACTTTAGCAAGACAAATACCTGAGACAGTACTGGCTGTACTTTTCTCAGTTATTTTATTTAACCTAGGATTTCCCACCAAACTGTAGTTTTAGGGCAAAATCAGCACCTAATACCCATTTTCCATACTTCTTTTAAATATTTAGCATCTTTCTAGTGACTCCTCACTCTTTTATCTTTCTAGTTATTTTTCCCCAGCAGCTTCCTTTCCTCCCCAGCAGGTGCCAACTTGGCATCGTGCAGGCTTCCTCTGAACTTGGTGCTGTGGCTGTTTCCAAGGCTGTTTAACAGGGAGCTCTTATGTGAGCAAGTGCAGCTGGAATTTTGCTCTTCCTCCTGCTCTCCTCGGCGCTCCCCCCGCTCTCCCCCGGCTCGCTCGGCAGCAGCAGCAGTGCCCTTGCGGCCTGGTGAGCCGGGGAGTGAGAGCACTTTGTCACCTGCCAGGAGCCAGCCCCGCGCCCGGCTAGGCAGCCTGCCACGGGAGCCTGGAGAGATGCTCCCTCCAGTTAGGAGAGCATGCAGCGCACAGGGCTGGAGCTGCGCAGAGCTGCCGTGCATCTTCTCTGGCTGAAATGGCTCACGGAGCAGCCACCAGTCTGCCCTCTCCTTTGTGTTTCCTTCTGCACGAGCTTCAAAGTGAAACCCAGTGTGTCTCATGAGCTGCACAGGGATATTATTTCTGCCTTTCTTGCTTTAAAAGCAGTAAACTTCTGTCGTAGCTGGTGGGACAACTGAGATAATGAATCTGCTGCTTTGGTGTTAAAATGGAGTAAAATGGCACTACTGCCTGTTGTTGATTTTATTGTTCTCTTATTGTATCTCAGCTATTAAAAAAATGGCTCTGTGAGGTTTATCTTATTAAGGAAATAAGGTGTTCAAGCACAAGAAAGATAACAAAAGAGAGATATATTATCACTTGTTGCCAATTTTGTCTATTTTTGAGCAAAGTTCTGTTGTGTCTTAATCATTATTAACTAAAATATCTTCACAGCAGATAAGTAATTTTTTATTAGAAAAGTGTAAGTCTTAATTTTAATATAAGAACTAATATTGGTATGAATTAAGGATTAGCATTAATATGAGCTTTAGTACTGTGTTTTGGAGACAGTAGAAGTCATAGGGATGTAAATTACTTACCAAGGTTTTATACTAAATCATTGGTAAAGAAAGAGCAGGCGAGCATCCAGGCACTGTTAGTGCTTTTGTACAGAGAGGCTGGAGAATGTCTGGGAAGTGAATCCTTAAAGAAGCAGTTTCTTGTAATCTCAGTCTCTTTTCTTTCTTGCACAGTAATTAGGTGAGGGAGGCTGGGGAGAAAAAGAGAGGATTACTAACTTCAGAACTTATTCAGACTGCACAGATACCAGTGCTAAGTTTACATAGATGTAGCATGGGGAACCAGTGCAGTCTCAGGGAGAAAATCTGCAATGTTACAAGAAGCACCAATATCAACAAAAGTGTAGGTTAAAGTGCAGTTCATGTTTATTGTGTGTGTCTGTGTATAATCATGCATATGTGCTGTTATCAGTGATGGAGAAGGAATAGGATATGCACAACATTAGCACAGCATCTACTGCTTGCTAAAGTGGTTGTGCTGGAGATGGCTAACCTAGACTTAGCCTCCTGGAGTGGCACTGCGTGTCAGAAATCCGTAGTTGCATCCTGTTGAAACAAAATATAACTGTGCCCTCAAAGGAAGTGAGGCTCACTGATGCAGTCTGTCAGCTGAAACATTCTGCTTTAGACATGCTCACACCTTCCTAAGGAACAGCATCACTGTAGTGCTTGTTTATTGTTACTTCCTTGGCTGTACATGAAAATTTGATCCTCTGAATTTTTAAACAGTCAGTGTGCAGGGAATCATATAGAGGGGAGCTGTTCCAGGCTTGACAGTTTACATCCTCAGACTGCATCCCCCTTACCACTCTTTGTCACTGCTCTCTTTAATTTTGTTCTCTGCACCTGATTAAGTAGAGAATTTACAATGTTATGTTTTACCCATAGTGTTATCTGGGCTGCCTGTTTGCGAAGTTACTTAAGGGTTTGCATTGTGCTGTTGTGCTTTAACTGTATGGTATTTCAAATAAGTTGTTTAGTTTAAAGTAGGAAGGGATTAGGATTGGAACATTTTATTAAGAAGGCCAATGGTGTCCTGAAGTGCGTTAGAAGAGCATTGCCAGCAGGTGATCCTGCCCCTTTACTCAGCCCTGGCGAGGCACATCTGGAGTTCTGGGTTCCTCCTCAGGGCAGGAGAGACTTGGAGCTCCTGGAAAGGTTCAGTGGAGGGGTACAAGGATGATTAAGGGACTGGAGCACCTCTCCTACAAGGAAAGGTTGAGAGAACTGGCCCTGTTCAGTCTCAAGAACAAAACACTGAGAGGGGACCTCATCAACACCTGTCAGTATCTGAAGGGAGGGTGTCAAGAAGTTGGATCCAGGCTCCTCTCAGTTGTGCCAAGCGACAGGACAAGAGGCAACAGAGACTGATGCACAGGAAGTTCCACCTGAACATGAGGAAGACTTTCTTCACTGTGCATGTGACCAATCACCAGAACAGGTTGTCCAGAGAGGTTGTGGAGTCTCCCTTACCAGAGATGTTCAAGAACTGATTCACTGATCACAAGCATGGAAGAGACTACACTACATATGTATTTTTCTCTCTCAAAAACAAACTGCAAACTCTTTCCAGAAAGCATATTCACAGAATGATGGTTAAGTCCCTGGATTCCAGGCACAGGATATGGTGGGACTCTTTTCCTTTGCCTCTTAGACCATTTCACTGTTGGTTCCCTTATTTGTAGGAAATTGAAATTTGTTTCAAGACTCAAATTTTTTTCAGTTCTTTTTTGCTAAAAAGAACAGAAAACCTCCAAATGAGATTTTTCTTGTTTCCATATGTATGCTTTCTGTGTATAAGCTTGTCTGCAGAGATCTGAAACTACTTCTTAGCCTGCTTTCAGATCAAAAGGATTGAATACAAGCAGTGCTGACTAAACCAAAACCAAACTAGGATCACTTCCACACTTATTAAGCTTATTTTACACACTCAGGATGTGGTGACCCTAAATGTCTGAGTCTACAACTTCAAGTCAAACTATGCTGCTCATCAGAAATTTGAACCCATTATCTATTGCTAGGTTGTATTCAAAAGTGTATGGGGTGTGTGTGGAGGTTGTTAATTGAATTTTGATATTCAGGTCTCTGTGTAAATGTACCTATTCTCATTACTGCTGGTCTTCATGTTGTCCTGAGAAGACACTTGAAAATATTTTTTGTCATAGGTTCAACAATCAAAATACCAGATTCCGGAATAACTCAAGAGTATCTACCCACTAACAGGTATATTATAGGACATGTGTATCTGTTTACCTACTGTGAAAGAATTATTGGATAGATTTTCAGCAGTTTTATAGTCATCATGAAGCATATATGAGTCATGCACAACCCATGAGCAAATAGAGAGAGGATATGTAAGGTACTATTATGGTATCACACACTGGTGTTTCTGCCAGGCTTTAAACCAGATGCACTGTTTGGTTAAATTCTCATCCTCTGTTGGAGTAGTTGCAGCAAAATATCTGCTTTTGCAGCTCTCCTGGAATTTTCTGAGAGCCAGAAAATACTACACTCCTTTATCACTGCTGCCAAAGAAAGAATAGATGTCACTGATCTTGATAGTGGGCATCACTTACTTGAAAAGTTAACAGGTTTTCCCAGTTCTTTCAACATCTGTCAGGAAGACTGCCTAAATCAATTCATAATGGACAGAACCTGACCAACAAGTTAAAATTATAGCTTATTAGATTGTTCTTGCTGTGTTTCCTTTTTCTCTTTTATATATTTCTCTGCTTTACTTCCTGAAATTCATTACCACCAGCAGCAAATAGTTTGAATGAAAGGACAGTTCCCCCTGATTCTAGAGAGTTGGGTATTTCTGTTTTTCATTTCACAAAACAAAATAAATAATAAAAAATACATTATAATGTGTTTGCAGTAGATTGCATCTCCACTGTGAGAGTCAACCTTGTTTCTTAGCAGAAATCTAACCTATTCTCCTGATAGACATTGTGGAAGTAGATAGTATAGTTGTTGTTACTGTTGCTATTATTATTATTTTATTAGATGTTTTGTGCCTTAGGGAAAGGAGTATAGGGTGGCAGTTGCTACGGAAACTGGTTTGAAAGAATGTTATCAGGAATCCGTGAATCTGTTTCTAAGACAGCTGTCAATGTGGACATAAATTAGACCTACCCTCATTAGTTAGGTGCTTTCTTTCAGGGTGGTTGTTAATCTGACATTTTCCATATGTGAGAGATTTTCTTGTGCAATTCTTCTTATTTACAGGAACAGAATGGCTGTTAATGGGGTCAATGTTTTCATTAATTTCTTTTTTTCATATATTCTAATGCTAAGTAAAGTTGTTGGGTTTTTTTTCAAGACACTACTAAGGAAAAGAAGTTGGGGTTTTTTTTGTTTTTAATTCTAAAAACACTGATGGCATATTTTCCAGAAATACAAAGTGGTAAACTCTTATGACAGAATGCAGACTTTTTAGTGTGCTCAAACTCTTCATCCTTATGGGTTGGTCCTTTGGATGATAATTCAGCCATACAGTTTTTTCCTGGCTGTAGCTGTTTTTCCCCATTAGTCTTATACCCTAAACTCCTCTTTCTGTAGCTGTTCTGTGCATAAAGTAGAGAATCCATTTTAATCAGCCAGTGTCATCTTAGCCAAATGCTGCCTTTGGGGAACTGAATGCAGACTCTTAAGCTGCTTTTTTCAGCAGTTCCTTGCAAAGCATTTCAACAAATATACCGTTTTCTTAGTAGGGAAGCAGTGGTTATTCCGCCTTTGTGTCCTCATGTGCTCTGAAACTTTTTTTTTTTTTTTACTTTTCAAACACTCTTTTAAGGGACATTTTTAGAACGGAGACCCCTGGATGCTAAGTTTCCCCTGTATCTGCTCATCCCAGGAAGTGTTTATTTGGCTAATACTTAATCATATTGGTCAAGTAGACAAGTAAGTATTTTCTGTGTACTATTTGGGTGTACTTTGAGTCCTTCACTAATCTTATTCTATTTGTCATTTCAGTATATTTCGGTCTTTTATATCTCTCTTTAGGTTAGTAGAATCAATACTCAGTTGAGTATTGATACTCAGAAATTTTCCCTGGGAGGGGAGAAACAAATCCTAAACTGTCCTATGGTTAGAAATGTCTTGTTGCAAAATACTGTAGGGCTTTCTAATCAAGCTGGAAATGGGAACAACTGCTTTCTCATTTTATATGGAGTTAAAAAGAGAAAATTACCCTAGAAGGTTCAGGCCAGCCAAATTTAAGTTAGAAATGGCTACTTTTTAACATGAATGAACATGATGAACTGCTAAAATAAACTGTCATGGAATGTGTTTTTTCTTATTTTTGATGCCATTTCTGTCACTTTTAGAAAATATGCCTTAGCCAAATACAGGTTAAACTTTCATTAAATTGCATTAAATGCAGTGTAAGGGCAAAGTATTGACAGGCAGAAGTTTGATTATGCAGAATTCTCACTTCATCCTTAGCTTTGATAAATCCATAACAGTGTAGTTTTCCTTCTTTTCCCTTTTATTTATTACATAATTCACCAGATGAAACTGACCATAAATACTATTTTAGTATACTAGTTTTCATTGTTAGCTTGTGTAAGAATTCGTGACAACTGGGAGAAAAGTACTGTAGCTGAATGTAGGACTCTATCTCCACATTTCTATAGCAACTCCTTAAAGCAAACTTGTAGGCTGTGAACAAAAGGCACCGTAGCTTTACTGCTATGCTGCCACTTCATTAAGCTATGTCCTGCTTTTACTAAATCCTGTCATTCCACTTCGGATCTCATTCCTGGAGAAGCAGGATCTGGTGTTTCAGAATGCATATCGCTGGTTTTTTTTTAAGCAACCAGATATGGCAAAGTAATTTCATTATGAATAAGCTAATAGTAGTGAAAATTCTAAAATTTTTTGTTGCTTGCTAGAGTCCTGGACTAAGCTAACTGAACCTGAGCTGCTCTATTTATGATAGCTGCTACTAATGCAGTCATCTTGTTTCCTGCACAAGTAAGTGTACAAGCCCTCCTACCCTGATACATTTTTCCTGTCCTGATAAGGTAGCAGGAAGAAAACATTCTAATTTGTAAAGGGTGGAAATTGTATAATGGGATTAAGCAGTTTGTGACATTTGCATTTTAAACCGGTATGCTTAATGACTGTATGGGTAGGTTCAATTTAACTTTCATTCAAGATGAAACTTAGTCATTATGACTGTTCAAATGTCATTTCTCTACACCTGTGTATATGCAGTGTTAGCTGATAATAGCTGTTGACTGAAATTTGATCATCAGACACCCATTTCATCTATGCTGTTTTTAATTTTTTGAAATTGATTTCAATGATTCAGACTTGGGGGGTTTGTTTATTAAGCATAGTTTGGTCATTCAGTTTTTGGACTACACTATGTCACATGCTCCTAGAGCTGCATTTCACAGTTAAAAATCTGTGTCTGATTGCAGCACATTCCTGATACCTACTCCAGCACCTCAGTGCAGTATATGT
Source organism: Phylloscopus collybita (assembly GCA_027886175.1). Classification (NCBI taxonomy): domain Eukaryota; kingdom Metazoa; phylum Chordata; class Aves; order Passeriformes; family Phylloscopidae; genus Phylloscopus; species Phylloscopus collybita. Next base: position 42,639,768 of record JAJNNQ010000018.1, read on the forward strand.
TATTGGGAGCTTAGCAAGGAAGTGAAAAAAGAGCTCTGTTCATTATATTGTACATTCTACAATAATTTTACAGGATGTCCATGTCTGTAGTTCTTTTTAAGAGCAGCAGAATTAAAATAAGGAACACTGTTGGCAGAGAAATAGAAATGTTAAATAATGCTGTGGTAACACTGAGAGAAATTTAGGCAATTGCTTTCATCTGATACTTGCAGAGGAGCCTGAGATCTTAATGTGTCTTATTACAAATTTATTTATAGACATACAGATATACACATACAAATTGATCTTTCGTTTAATACCTTTTCTTGAATACTGTTCTCAATGGCTTGCTTTATGCAATATTCGGGGAACATTGAATTTAGGAATAGTTCTGTGGAAAAAAAAGAGCTCTTGTTTTGCTTAAAATGCTTTCTCGAAATGATTACAAAGGACAAGCAATACTTATTCCAGGATTTTATTCAAATTGTTTGGCTCAGGCTTTTTATCACCTGTTTAACCAGTGATGATGGTCCTTGATATCCTTTGTGACTTATCTCAAAATCATCCAAGTTTTCGTCTGGAAGATGAGGCTAGAAAACTCACAAGTACAATCTTTCATCTACCCTGTGCTCCCTATTAATAAAACTATTAAGAACATTTACTTCTATTGTAGTCATGGGATAAAAGCACTGCAGAAAATTCCCACATAATTTTATTTATGCAGGGATTTCTGGTGGATTCTAGAGGGCTTATGACCCAAAAGTCCCTGGAATTCTGTGAAAGCTTCTGAGAATCTCAATCATTTCACTGTGTCCCACTTCACTGTCAGTTTAAAAGGTAAAAAAAAAACAAAACCAAAAAAACCTCAACACCAGAAACAGAAAAAAAAAAAAAAGAGGGAAACAGAAAACCCCTCACACTTGGTGATTTGTTCTTGGTTACTATAGTGATGAATCCTGTATGAAAACCCACACAGTTCTGACTGAAATCCAGACATGCAGATACTCGTCAGAAAAGAAAACCAAGAAAGAACATATTCAATAGCATAACATTGAGCAGTGGTGTGAACAAAATCTATTTGGATGAAATTCTTTACCTGAATTTTATTCTGGATCTTATTGTTTTGGACAGAGATGTTAAATAGGTCTTTCAAGCTGTAAGCACAGAAAGCATAAGTACTTGGTGGGGCATGGTGCAGGTAGTCTAAAATTTAACTCAGAGTACAATCCTGGCTGATATTCTCAGGTAAGGTGACACCTTCAGTATTCAATCTTTTCTCTTATATGTCTTTTATCCAAATGTAGGGACCACAACAATTATTTTTACAATAGATTCCCTCTGTGTCTTCAAAATTTCTAGATATCTATCTACTTGGATCTTTGGCTTCCTTTTTGTTGTAGTAAAATTAGGTCACTCTCTCAGTATAGCTTCTATAGGCTCTGAGCTTGGCTTTTGCTTCTAGACTTGACCCTGTGGCTTTGTCTTGGTTTGGAAAGACAGGTATCTGCCAGGGAAAGTTGAAGTTCCCCTTGGCATGGTGGATATAAACCCTGTCCCTCCAAATTATTATAATTTTGCAATTTGGTGCTTTCAGGCAAAGATATGGGAATAGGAATAACAGTTCTTTACTAGGAATATTAAAAAATACAAATGTAGTAGTACAAAAAAATGAGCAAGCAAACAAAAATCCTAGAAACCCCGACAGAGTCAGAGGTACCACCTGACAACCCTCTTGGTCAGGATGTTGGAAACAGTCCAAAGTGAGTCCTCCTGGAGTGGCAGATGTGGTTCTGTTGGAGCAGAGATGATCCTGAGGGAAGAGGGTCCAGTGACGGCGAGAAGGTTCCGTCTTCCTCCAGGAATCCAGTGGAACCAGATACCTCGTGTTCCTATGTCTCAGTTTTTATCCAGGTAGGAATGGTTGGCTCCTCGCCCACCGGGTGGAGCATCTCACAATGGGATGATGGAATGTGTCCTGTCTGTCCTTGGTGAGCCTTAATGGCCCATTAGCAGAAGATATCCCCCGGAGGGAGGAGAGGTGGTGAAAGAGAGGAGAAACACTGCCCCACCTGGTTTTAACAGCTGGCCCATTATCAGAAGGCACCTGCCCCCCTCCCCCCAGAGTTACAAGAGATAAAGAAAAACATCTCCCCAACTGCTTTCAACAGATGAAACAGAATGCACATTTTTGGTTCCATAACCCCAGACAAGCTTCTAGGTCCACAGTCTGTAGGCCTGGGGTACTTCCAGACCTCTTCAAGCTGTAAGGTTTCCTGCACCTTGTCCCCAGTTTTGTCCCCCCTGAGGCAGTGACTGAAACTGGATGTTCCTTTAGCTTCTCCTCCAAAGGTATCCTATCCACATTATTTTTGTTCCTATTCAGTTGAATTGGGAATTTCACTCCCAATTTTCATTGTCGTTCTGTTGATCTTCCTAAAAATGCCGTTTTTAATAGCATTGTTATTGAGTTTAAGTGTTTTCCACTTCAAGGCTTTTAGAAAAGTTACAGATTCTTGTATTTCATAGAAATACAGTTTGTTAAATGTATGATTTAAATTATGCCATGAGATCTGTTTGATTTGCTTCCCACCTGGTAAAGAGCAAGGTCAGAAGGTGCAGACAGCTCTGCTGCCTGGACTGATTCCAACTCTGATACTTGCCAGACTTCAGTATTTCTGGGTTGGGGAAGCACTAAAACAGACATTCTTTAGTTTGTTGAGATGTCAGGACGCCTTAGCCTAGAAATCCATGTATGGTCTTCAAAGGCTTTTAAGGTCCCAGATGGACAGTGGGGGTGAGAAAACCATAAGTTAGGTTCCTTAACGTGGTATTGTGTGTTTTCTCATTTCTTACTATCAAACCTTTTTTGATCTGGGGCCTGCTGCACTGGCAGGTGCACCTGGTGGCCTAAGAATTCAGCTGTGGGCAGGAATCCTGGCTCCTGCTTTTGCAGCAGGTCCTCTGACAGTCCTGAGTCTGGGTCCTCATGGTCCTGTCCTCTGTCAGGACTAGAAGCACAGAGAGATTCCCCATAGCCCAGGGTCTCAGGTCTCAGCTCATTAGTAGGGAGTGGTAAGGATGTGATACCCCAATGATTCCACCATCTTGTTCATGAGCTCTGAGTTTTTATTCTCTTTACAGCTCAGAGGTTTTCCCAGTTCTGGGTTTAAGATATAAATTCTTCTCTATTCTCAGTAGATATTAAACCCAAAGAGGAGGATAATCTTGAAATTTTAGATTAAATTTCACAACTGGCCGAAGTTGCTCATCTTCACACTTAATTCTCCACTTTGTCATTGTTGTATCTGAACTTTTCAACAGAGGTTGTACACTACTATATCTTCACAGCATATACTAGTCAAATACTCATAGTGAAACAATTCACCTTTGAAGTTTTTTAATGTGTATCTGCTATCTCAAGTCAGAAAAATAATCTCATTAAAGATGCTAATAAATTAAGCTAATTATTTCAACTGGATCTATTAATGACTACTACATTACATGGATCAAAAGGCTGACTTTAAAATGTTTATATCTCATTATTAATAATTACTTCTATTAAGCTTTCATCTTTAATGTTGCCTCAGTGCCTTACCTAAGCAATGAAAATGCTTGAAAAAGAATGGTATTTTCATTGTTGCATATAGACAATACCAGCCTGACTTTTAAGAGTGTTTGCAAAGCTTGGCTCTTACTGATAACAGCCATATATAGTAGAACTTTAATGGATGACTTCTACAATGTCACATCCAAATGATCTAGACCTGCATGTACTGTGCATAACGTACTTGTACAAAGTCACCTCAGCGGGATTTGGTGATGATCCTTTAATCTTGACTCCAGTTTTAATGGGGCTATAACAGTTCAATCTTCCTTTGTCACTGTGCTGACAATGTCCTTCTCCATGATCTGAAAAGTCACTTGTAAATGAGGTCAGCAGTTTTTGTCTACTGGAGCTCTGTAAGTTAACAACAGTGGTTACAGTGAAATGTGATTGAAACAAGCTTTCCTCAAACAACCTCATCAATAACTCCTTCCCCTGTTCCATGCTGCCCTAGGCAAGTGACAGAAAGAAACAATGGTAAGACCCCTCCTGTTTATGGTTACTCAACCAGATTTAAGTTAGGAGCATATCTAGGAACTGCCCTATTTTGTCAGACTATTGACATATCTACCTATTTTTTTCTTGAGGCCAAACAATATTTGGTGTTTTTCAAAATGTTCAGGCCACTCCAAGATAGGAAGTTATTGAACCTGAAAAAAATTCTTTCTGAAGTCCATGTTTAGATTCTGCTATGAAAATTGAACTACATTGTGCCTGTATTAATTATACTGAAATCATTAATTTGATTGTCTAACTTTTTTTGCACTTGCCCTAGATGGTATCGGTAAAGTATATGAAAGTAAATAAAATTTAATTTTCTTTTTGCTCAGTTCTTAGATTTGAATTCAAGGGCCATGTTCTTTGGCATCTAAAACACAATTTGGTATGTTATGTAATTGAGAAGTTTTGTCAGTGCTGGTGGGCTTTTGAAGTAGGTTCATTCTGCTGTGACTGGAGCAGGTACTACTAGAGCCTCACACTCTCTGCTCTGAAATTTTTCTAGGTGCTGCACCCCAAAATCACAGTTGCATCACTTAGGGGAGAGTTCCTTATCCATTGAACTGAAAGTCAGCTTTTTAGCTTAAATAATCAAGTGATATGGTTTTGTGCATTAAGTATCTGATGCAGTTAAAATGTCCTGTTGTATTTAACTGGCTGAGTTGTGAAGCTGCTAATTTCTGCCTCATGTCTGGCTGATGGTAAGGGACATTAATGGGATCTTCTGAAAGTCTGTTATGAGTCCAGATAGGTTGGAGAGAAGTCTCTTGGCTGGTTTTAAGAACATGAGTTTTATTGGTTACTGTGACACAGCTCAAATGTGGTAGTTCATTAAGCTTATCACACTTAAGCTTTGTGACTGTGCTTTTAAGCTTCAATTAAATGAGATGAACAGTGCCTTCTGAAAATGGGACTTAGTGTTCACATCTTGCTTAGAGACTTGCGAAAAACTGACATTTATTTTGCTCTTCAAGTGATTCTTTATGTGACACCAATTAAGTATTTTGGTGGTGGTGACTCATTTGTTAGAGGTAAATGTCCAAATGGTAAAATGACTTGGCATTAACTTGTAGTAGAAGTAATTGATCTGAATAGCTATCTCTTTGCCAGCTCAGTAGTTTCTTAAAATTATAATTTAAAAAATAGACAATTAAGGAAATTAAGTGAGCTTATTAGAGAGTTAACCACCTCATGTATTGAGCTAAAAATAGTCTTAAATGGTGATAATAGCCAATTTCTTGAAAATTATTTTTTCATTATTTATCCCATTCTGGATTTTTGTCTTATCAGAATTAAAATATTCTATATATGACTTTTCCTATGGATACACATCTGATAATTTCTTAAAAAAAAGCCAAAACCCATTGTGCACCATACAGATCTTGTTCTTGATAGTTTTGGATTAAAAAAATGAAAAGATTTGTGCTCTGCTTCTTTCTTTTTCCTCTCTTGGAGGCAATGAACATACAGGGGAGCCATCATTCAGGCTTTGGGTTTTCTTCTTCAGACATTGCTTATTGATCATTGTTAAGAGATAGGACAAAGAGTACGTATAGCTGTTCCCATATTCATAATATGTGACTTAAAGCAGAAGATTTGTATTGCTGTTTTTTACTCCTGCTTTATCTGTTTTTTCTCTGTTCCCACTAATTTTATTTTTTTTTCATAGTCGGTATACTTTCAAAGCAGCTGCTGCTTGTGAAGAGTATTTCACACTGGGGGTTTTGATGCTTGTTTGAGCCTCAAGGAATTTTTTCAATACTCAAAACACCAAAATTAGTCCTTTTTTATAATACTTATTTTTGTAATTTCTCAAGGAAAATAATAAATTTAAAATAATTGGTATATGACAAGAGACAGGAAGATCAGACCTAGGTCTTGAAAGTAATTTTTGTGTCTGTATCAAAAACACTCAGAAATATGAGGCACCAGTCTTCCTGCTGAAAGTTTGTTCTAGAATATAATTCCTTTCATGATTAAGCCTCTTTTTTAATATCCCATCTTTGCAATTTTTAGAATTGTTTAGTGATTGTATGTTGTATGCCTAACTTATTTAGAAAGACAGCCAGTCTTTCCTTAAAGACTCATTGGGAAGGATTTGTTATTTCCCTGGTCATCTGCTTCAATGTAGTTTCACTTGCCTCTACCACCAATTTACTTTTTTTTTTTTGTTTGTTTGTTTGGGGGTTTTTTATGGTTAGAATTTTGCTGACTACTGCTTCCAGCTGTAGAGAGTTTTTTGTGCCTTTCCTTGTTTTCCTTGAAAAGTCTATATAATTCCAAGTGTTTTCTGGTTTTGTGCATCACATTGCCATTAGCAAACTGTCTGTGTTCCTGCTTCTCTTAAGCTTTTCTCAAAGACTGTAGAAAGATGTGTATATGAGATGCCCTGGAAGGCAACACTCTGCTTTGCTACCTAGACATTGAAGCCACATGAACTCCAGAATCCAACCACTCTGATGAGGCACAGGGCTCCTCTGAAGCTGTTACTCCTAAATGTCACAAATTAGGATAAATAAGGCTGTTACACACAATTGTGTGCAGGTATTTTTGAGAGATCTGTAATTGTAACGTTCTAAGAAAAAATCACTCCACACACATGCATTTGCCTCCCCTTCACCCTCTCAATAAAATTAAAACAAAACAAACAAATCACTTCTTTTATTTTGTGGATTTAGTAATTTAGTGTTTGGAAGGTTGGTAAAGAATAATAAAGAAAATACCAAAGTACTGTTCTTTTAAGAAATATTTTTAGTTTATTTTTTTCTTTCTACTCTGTAAGCATATTTGCATATATAAATAAGGAACACTAAGCCTCAAGGACAAAACTGCAATCCTAAAATGCATTTCCCCAAATTTGAAAATGTGTTGTTTGAAATCATTTTTCTATATTAAGTCCTGGCCTGATGTAGAGAGAGTGATGTTATGAGATCCTCTTCTCACCTGGAAATTTAATGAAATTAATGAGTCTTGCTTTAGTGCTGCTGTGGTTTGTTGGGGTTTTTTGTATTGTTGTCCTTGTAAAATTAAATATATATATATATATTTGAAGGACAAGAAAATGATCTCTGCAAAAACCTTTTCCTTGTCCATATAGCTGAGGGGAGCAACATTTCTCCAATCTTTGGTGTCAGACATTGACCGAGTGGACATTGGGTGCTCTCAAAGCCACTCTGTCACTTTTCTCCTGCACAGGGGAGAGAAAACATAACAAAAAGCTCATGAGTTAAGAACAGGGAGAGATCACTCACAAATTACTGTCATGAACAGAACAGACTTGACTTGAGGACTTGAACTGAATTTATTGCCCATCAAATTCCGAATGGGGTAATGAGAAATTAAATGAAATCTTAAAATACCTTTCCACCACCTATCCCTTGCTCCTGGGTTTGACACTGTTCTCAAATGCTGTGTCTCCTCAGCTCGAGCACTGCAGGGATACAGGCAGTGGGGGCTGCAGTCAGTTCATCACATGTTGTCTCTGCTTCTCCTTTCTCCTCAAAGGGAGGACTCCTACCCACTTCCCTGGTCCAGCCTGGGTTCCCTCCCACAGGAGGCAGTCCTCCATGAACTTCTCCAACAGGAGTCCTTCTGACAGGCTGCAGCTCTTCGTGAGCTGCGCCAGTAAGGATCCCTTCCAAGGGGTGCAGTCCTGCTGCTCCAGTGTGGGTTTCCTGCAGGTCACACATCCTGCCAGGAGCCTGCTTGAGCACAGGCTTCCCATAAGGTCCCAGCCTCCTTCGGGCATCCAGGTGCTCCACCTCCAACCTTCATGGGCTGCAGAGGAGTCTCTGCTCCACTGCCTGGAGCACCTCCTGTTGCCCCTTATTCACTGCCCTGGGTATCTGTGGAGCTCTTTTTCTCACATATATTCACTTTTCTATCTGACTTTTTTTTTTTTTTTTTCCCTCTCCTTTAAATGTATTATCACAGTGCTGCTTCCACAGTTGCTGATGGGCTTGGCCTTGGCCAGCAGTAGCTCCATGTTGGATCTGGCCAGAGTCAGCTCTGTTAGGCATGAGGAAAGCTGCTGGCAGCTTCTCACAGAAGCCATCCCTGTAGTCATCTCACTACCAAAACCTTGCCATGTAAATCCAATACAACAGGCAACACAATTAGGCAGCAAAACTCTTACTTTATGTCAAATAATAGCAGCCTGCCATTTTTGGGTAAAACTTTATTTTCCTTCTTATCATTTGTAGTCGTTCCAAATTTATACTAATCTCAGAGATGAGCACCGTCATATTGGTTCCATAAATTATTTTTCAATTAGAAGATTAAAAATTAATATCAAAATACCAGTTGGGGAACAGAGATATTGGCCCATATGAGGCAATATTATTATTGTTGTTTAAAACGTTACAGCCTTGAGAGTGTGCGTATACTCTGGCCATTATCATTAATCTCTCTAGCACATATTATGCTAGACATAACACCTATAACACTCATCTCTATAAATTATAGTTTATATACGTACAACAGTGTGATATATTTCAGGCTGCATGTCAGGGTCTCCAGATTTAGTGAGGCAGGGGGAATCAGTTGCTTAAATATTTTCACAGATCTCTTGTTTAGTTATGGGAGCAAAGCAGTAACTTTGTACTATAAAACCTCAATATTAAAATGAGTATTACAGCCTCATTAAGACCATTTAGTTGAGTAATTCCTGTTCTAGAGAGTTTTATCAGAAGCAGAGTTAAAAAAAGTTATGAAGAAATAAATAGTGATTGGATATTTGATTGTCTCTGGCTATCAGTAGTTTACAAAGGGGTCCTGATATGTCTCACTAAACTCTGGCTTGGAGGTGAGGAAACAAAGCAGTTTCATGATTTTGAGAATACTCTGGCTTTTACTTCTTTCGTGAGTTCAAGACGTTTTAGGTACATTAGAACAAACTTAAAAGTAGGTGTGAATCTCTTGGCAGTAAGGAACCTTCTGAAAAGCCACTGCCAGGATTAAAAATGCTGCTGCCACTAGGTGTCATGCTGGGATCATCTCTCAAAGCATGACATTATCAGAGGTACTGGATGTAGGAATGGGATCCTTCTGTATGTATTTCAGTATCTAAAATGGCTGATTTTGTGGGCTGTAATAGCCCTGTGCCTACCCCGTGTATCTGGAACCTTCGCACATCGTGTGAGAAGGGTCGGCGGTACACAACCAAAAGCCACCACAGGTGCTGGACATCTCCTCTTTCATCTGATCACATCTCTCACAGATCCTCAAGCCACACACACCTGCTTAGGAAAATGTGTTAAAATAGCTTCACATGGGCGTACTTGGTAATATGGGGGAAAAACATATGACTTTTTTTAATCCTCCTCCAGTGTTTCTATCATATAAATCTCAAATGAGCCAAAAAAAAAAAAAGAAGAAAACCCAAACAACCAGCAACCTGAGCAACCTGAACATAATGCAGTCTTTTACAAAGAAGGCCCCTTGAAGGAAGACTTTGGTTTCACAAGCACCAAACAATGTCAAACACTGAACTTTCTGTTTATTGAAATCAGTTTTATATGTAATTGAGAATACAAAATCATTATGGGGGCAATGTTTGATTTTGTTGTTTTTTAATAAGCCTGCTGTGCTGTGTTTTTCTCTGTACTTCACTCCTGCACTCAATCAAAATTGTCACATTTCTTAACAGTTCCTTAACATTGGCATGGTACCAATACATGTAAATACTTGATGGGAGGGAAAACAGATGAGTCAGATTCTCAGTGAAAGGAGAAGAGGAAATGGGCACAAATTTGAAAAACTGGAATTTCTAATTTTGCAAAAGAAAAACTTCTGTTCAATGATTGATTCCCCAATGTGTTGCTCAGAGAGGTTGTACAATATCCTTGGAGATACTGGAAAACCACCTGGATGGGATCATCCTTGAGCAGGGCAGTTGAATTTAGATGAACTTCAGAAGTGACTCCCAGCCTCGACCATTCTGTGCTTTTGGGTGTTTTCATTCTGCCTATTGAGTTATCACTGGGAATACTTAAAAAACAGGCAAAAAACCCAACCCCACAAAACAAGAGAATAAAACCCCCACCAACCAAACAATGCAGACACCTGCAAAAAAACTCACGAAACAAAACCATAAGAAATAAACCCACAATACATTATGTTAAATACTGTGATCATAGGTTTTGTCAGATAACAAAGAACTTTGAATAGGGTTTTTTAGTTCGTGTTTTTTTTCTACCACAAAGGGAAACAAATCTCTCTTTCTTTACATCATATGCTGTAATATGTACAGGTTATAAGGATTTTATCTTTTGAATCTATTAAACTTACTGTTTTGTTCAAGCTTGTACGTGGCTGAAATATGTACACTCAGGTACTGGGTAGAATTACTCAGTGTTCTGAAGCTGATTTATGGTACTTCTCCCTCCAGCAGCAGTTTCTGTGCTGGAAATTGAAGTATAACTTGGGTGCATATGTAAACATCTCCATGCGCACAATCTTGCCTCTGACAATTCTGATGTCATGAACAACAGCCTTACTAGGGAAAGCTTGAATAGACCAGAGGCAAAAGGCTGCGTGGCCACTTACAAGATAACATATTACACAGTACCTGTCCCTCAGTGTGATGTTTGTGCCTCACAGACTCCGGTGTATCTATGTTAGGAGAGGTGTGCCCTCCATCACACAAAATATGCTTTTATTTCTGTTACATAACTGCTGGGTCTCAGTCTCCCACCTGAATGCTCCATTTATGAATATGAAGCAGACTTCCTTAGAAGCTTTTCCACAGCAAAAGGATAGTATATATAGGCCAATGCAGTGTGGCAACACATATGCTGCAAGTTCACACAATGGGTTCTCCTGGGTTTCTGTTCTGTACGTGTGAATTCTGTTATCTCAGAGGTGCTGAGATACAAAAAAAAAAAAATAGTTATACTTTCAAATATCTTTTTTGTCTATTGATCTGTATCCATTTGTTGTCTTTGTGTACATCTATCAACAAATTCTTTATTCCAAGAATAAAGGGCTGCTGGTTTGTTGCATAGTGTTTAGCACAGTGAGACACTAATTTGTGTTGTTTGTGCCTAGTCAGTATGGTGGTGAAAAGTTTATTACTGGCAATTAAAGAAGCAGAAGGATTTCTTATTCCTTTGATTTGGTGTTTTCATTAAGAATGCGTGTGAAGTAATAATGAATGTATTTGTACATGACAGCATCTTGGGGGAATTGGGAGGTGCTTGGGAAGGCAGTTTAGAATGTAACATTTTCGTGACTCCTGGGGAGAAATGACCTAAAAAGAAAACATACAGAATTGTGTGAAGATAAATTGGAAGTGCTACAAGTAAAGGAAAACACATATGTTAAACATATATATGAGAGAATAGACAGTGCAGCATTCAGAAGCACATAGGGAGCTTCAGGAAACAAGATTCCATAGAAAAACAAGAAATATTTTGCTGTTGCAGGATAGTCAAATCTCTTGGTGTTTATGGAAGAATTATGGGGTGATTGGGTTTTGTCTAGCAGTGATGGGAATGGGGCCTCATAAAATCCCCTTGTTTGGCAGTACAGTGAAGAGATTTGGCAACTTGGAGAGGACTGTGTTTGGAATATTAAGAACTCATGGCAAAGCATAGTAATGGTATCTTGGAGATAAAAAAGGAAGGGTTATACCTGGGTGGAATATAGGGGTGAGGTTAAAGCTTTATGATATTTTTATTCTAATAAAATTAATGATTAAAAACTGAGATCTGCACAGTACTTTCTTGATATAGGACAAGAATGTAGCTGCAGCATCTGTGTCATACACTATATTTTAATTCTGGCTATGCTGAGATATAATGAAAATAAAATTCTCAAAAAATTTTCCATTACCATCACTTAAAACTATTTTTAGTTCCAACAATATAACAATATATTGAGATAAAAGAACATCTTCTTGAGTAGCTTGGTGACTGGGCACTTTTCTGGATGACCAGGTGTCTGCCAGGCTGGGCTTCCATTTCTGTCAATCTTGCCTGTTGTAGAAAGTTCTCATTTAAAAAAAGCATAAATCTATTAGATATTAATAAATTTGAAACTTAATGTGGTGATGTGTATAATGTTTGTTTCAGCTAGACTATTTTTATACTGTCTGATTAATAATTGGTAAGGACTGTTCCATCTTTGAAATTTCACCTTAGGAAAAAAAAAAGTTTTCTCAATCCCCTAGAGTATCTGTATGGGATTGTATGATTGATAATGCCTTAAACTGTTATTTGTTTGTTCCTTCTCATGTTGTTAGTGAGGATGGGCACTGACAGTTAGCCATACATCCATACAGTTTGTGTTCTTCAGAAAGATGGTAACATGGGATTGGTAATCATCTTCCTTGGGACAGACAACTAATGTTGGGCAAGTAAAGTTAATGAGTTTTCTGGTTTAATGAAGAATATCTATGCAAGTGAGTGGTAATTAATGATACTGCAATGTGTCAAAGATTTTAGAAATAGGTGCCTGACATCACTTGTTGGACAGCTAGCATCTGAAACTTAATAGCTGCTGCTATAGGAGACTTAATGTTCCTCATAATTATAAAACTCAAGTATTTTTTAGTTACCTTAATTGTGGATTTCAGAGCTCAGTTTAAACTTCATTTTTTTTCTGCTTTAGAAGCTCCTGTGTAGATTTTTTTCACCATAGAATTTAACTTGCTTAAGAAAAAAACAAACCCAAAACCAAACCATGAACATGTAGCACGGCAAATCTGATTTATGCTATAGAACCTATTACACAAATACAGTATTGGGCCAGTGAAAAGTAAAATATTGTACCACTATCCATATTAATAGGAGAGAGGAAAAGCTGCTTATCAGCATGTTCTGTCTTAGTTTAAAGGATGAAGAGACAAACTGAATAATGATTCACTTAACTAATTTTCTATTAACTAATTTTTTAGCTGTCAATCATTGGAAAGGTCTTATTATCTCATATTCTGGCTGTTTGTGATTTATCCTAACAAACTGAAGACAAGTTTTATAGGAAGTAAAGGACGTATATAAATTCAGCTGCATTATGTTGAAAGAGAGAAACAAATGAACTTTCAGGAAATGGAAAAACATAATGAATCCTTTATATTTTCATGGATTTGTTTTCCATAATAGTGATTAAAGGCATGGTGTTGACCATGGTCTTCTCACTTTAAACAAAGGCAGTACCAAACATCCCTTGCCCTTTGGCTTCCAGGGAATGGACTAGATGATCATTGAAATTTCTTCCCAACACAAACCATTCTATGATTCCATCATAAAATTTCTAAAACATAAAAAACCAAGCATTGTATTTCTAGTAAAGAAATTCTTGTATATTCAGTCAAGTCCCAGCATGAGTGTGATTGTTTTGTAATCTTTTATTCAGCCAAATTGGATGATGTTCACATGGACCTTCATCAGTCAGCCAAACCTTTATTTGCTGCTGCTTTCTCTACTGGCTCATTCCTAACTACTAATCTCTGCCAATAATTTACCCTTCACTGGCAGTCTTGGTTGAACCCCAGCTGGTGACTACACACCATACAGCTCCTTGCTCACACCCCAGCCCCCTAGTGGGATAGAGAGGAGAATTGGAAAAAGGTAAAACCTGTGGGATAAGAAACATTTTAATTGACAAACTATGATAAAATATAATAATACTAGTAATGAAAACAGAAACAACAAAAAGAGGTAGAGAGAAAAATAAAACCCAAGAAAGACTAGTGATGCACAATACAGTTGCTCACCCCCCACTGATAGATGGTCAACTTGTTCTCAAGCACCAGTCAGCACCTCCCAGCTAACTCCTCCAAGCTGATATATGTATTCTGTGTTATGGTTTATCCCTTTGGCTAGTTTGGGTCAGCTGCCCCACTATTCCCCCTCCCAGTTTTTTGCATTAGGAGACTGAAGAGTCCTTGACTTAAGGTGAGCACACTTAAGCAACAGCTAAAACGTGTTTTCAGCAGTATTTTTATACTAAGTGCAAAACCCCAGCCCTTTCCCTGCCACTAGGAAGAAAATTAACTCTATCCCAGCTGCAACCTTGTATGATCTTTCAAGAACCAAAAAACCCTATGACATAGATTATTTCACAGTTCTGATTTGGGTGGCTCTCCAGGTACAAAATGAGTTGGAAAGGCCATGGAATTTATTGCTATTGCTAGTCACAGATACTAATATCTAATACTGATGTGCCTTAAGGTCTTAATTGTCTTTACCAACAACTACAGGTTGTTTTACTCTATTGAGTAATGCAACTGCTTTTAAACATGTACCCTAAACTAGATTTCCAGTTGGAACAAAAACAGCCCATAAATCTTTTGAGAGAAATTTTCCTTTTTCTTTCATATTTTTCATTTAGGATTCCATGATTAGTGCAAGTCCTCTGAATTTTGAAAGCGCTCATTTGCTACTAAAATCTAATTAATTGTAGGCAAAGAAAATGGAAGGTCTTGTTTGCCAGACACCTTGTCTGTGGTGAAGTTCGCTTTGGAACAAACTGTTTAAATAGAAAGGGTTTGCATAGTCTGAATGAACTTTGAGAAGACATTCAAATGTCACATTTCTCTGAGTCTTGTCACAGTGCTCATCTCTTCAGAGGCTTATCTTCTGCTAGCTGTTTACTCAGAAATGAGTGCTAGAACTTGTATTTTAACAGTCTTTTTCTTAGGGATTTTTTGACATTGGTGTGTCCTTGTTTCACAGAGCATACCTTCACGGAATGGAATTAATGAGTTTTATCACAGGCTATGCGCTGCAAACATCTAAGGACGATTACCTGTAAAGCCAGTTATTTGGAGTTTGCATCTCTGTTGCTGACCTGGAGTAGGTTGAATGATTATAATATCGTTTGTGCTATAAGGTACAAAACACCACTGGTGTCACTCATATGTCACATCGCATGTATGGTGTGTTTAGAACCAGGGTCTTCCTTGCTAAGCTCTTTGTGGCCAGAGGACTTGCCTCAGTGATCCTCACTGAGACCATTGGGATTTCAGTTATGGACTGAATTGTTTCGCTAAGTCAGGAAAACCAGAAATAACTTGTTCCTTCTTAAGGTGTAAGTACCTACTAGAAAATTTGCTACCTTTCCTCAGTTTTAGTTTAGAAGTCAACTTTTTGAACAGAGTTAGTATATTTGCAGTTTTCTGATGGACTTTAGGAAAGAAAATAGTGGAAGTATAATCTCAACCTGGGAAGTGAAGTTGCTTTTATGAGCTGCTGCACTGGGGCAAGAATAACGGAGTATTCATAGGAAAAGTGGGGAAACAGTGATTTTTGTAACTTAAGATTTAGTATAACTGGGAATGATAAGGCACGAAACTGAAATACAGGTAAAGAAAATGTACACCAGTTTTTGATTCTGGCATGTGGGAAATACGACTTAATTATGTTTCCCTCTCTCAAAGAGGGAAATCTATTTTAAAGATTCTCTTACAGGACTATTTTTTTCTGTAAATGTACCATAGGAGACATCAGACTATTTTGAAGAATTTTAATTACAGGTGGATTTTGGTTGTGATTTTACATGAACTGTATTATATGAACTTACTATATGCTGTATGTATTTGGAGTTCTATTTTTTAATGTGCTTAAACTGATTGATAGAAATGTATGTCTATCATTGCAATTTTCCCTAGTCTATATATACAGAAACTAAGGTGACACAAAATATGATACTTTTGCCAGGATATTGCAGTAAAAGTTGCAGTGGGGACTGAGGGGAGATACTGTCATCTCTAATCTTACCCCTCTTGCACTCAATTCTGCTCAATTCTTTTTGAGGATACTGTTTGCTTTAATACTTTGATAGTGGCTTAAGAAGCTGAATGTATTCCTAATGGAAAGAGAAGCATATTATTTTTTAAAAATTCTATTTTTCCTCTTTTTAAATAAAGAAATAGAAACTTTAAAAAAATTGAATGATTCATATTATCTTAAGTATCCCTAGGAATTAAAGCTGTTTTAGGGTTGGGACAAAGGATGCTTAAGATAAGCTCAAAAACATCACAAAAATTTATGCCCTACTCAGTAGATTGCTGTGTAGAAAAATATTATGGATATTAGGATATTTTGCCCTGTCCCCTGAGACTGCAAGGTTGTTTTATCATGAAGGTAAACACCATGAAAAACAACAGACTGGTAGAATTTTTTAAAACAATGTGTTTATATAAAGAAATTTTAAGCAAAAATATTTCGCTTTAAGATTTTTATTTGTTGAGGGATCAAGTAGATAAGGTATTTGTGGAGGGCTCCAAGAAAGGATTTTTCTCCATGTCCAGAAAGCATCCAGTGATGTGTTGCACCCTTGGAGCAAAAGCTCTTTCCCTATGTATCCACCCTCCAAGTTTTATGTCACCTTTATGACAGACATCTCTACAACATGGTTGGGATTTTTTTCCTTAAAAACATTATCAGTTGTTCAAGGGGATGTTTCCATGTTTCCAAGCTGGTGCACAGTGTTTTGCAAATTGCGAATTTCTTCCAGCTCTGTCAGGATGCTTGGTTTCCAAGACTTGACTCAATCTTTTTGAGTGTACACTGGATCTGAGTGGAACTTTAGTTATAAAAGCAATAGGCATGGTAATGACCTATTACAGAATAGGTCTTGATTGCATAATTTTATCCATAAGCACGATAAAGTTTTCTCTTGTGTATTTGGCTGAAAGGCTATTGGTCCTTGTGCAGTTACAATTTCCAAGAGAACAATAATCCAAAAAAAATGTTTCATTTGTGGGAAGTTGTGTGAGTTGAAATTACTGAAAATATACAGTTTAGGAGAAGATTAAAACAGTATATTTACCATAAAATGATTGAGATTCATGACGTAGATAAGAAATATTTTTTGTGTGACTGTTGGCAAGACTGAGAGATGAGAAAACAGATTTAGAGGAGGAGGTAGATATTCCTTGGAAGATCAATGAAAAGAGGTTTGATGACACATGCTGGTTTAGGGCTCTCATGTCTAAGTGATGGGGGTGGGAATAATGTTTATCAAGCACAAGGTGAGTGGGTTGGTTGTCTGCTTTTGCACAGAAAAGCATTGGTTTTGGCGGCATTGTCATAGCATGTGTAGTTCCATGTGCTGTTGTATGGACTTTGACTTCTGGGCTTCACAGATTTTCTGTCTAGGTGTTTTTCTAGCATCATTTTTAATTCTCTATCATGACAGATTGTAATCTATCCTGTGTAAGTTACAGTTGGAACTCAGTGACTTTCTCTGCTTAGCTGAATGCTATCGGTTTGTTGATGATTTATTCAGTACTTTTTCAACAGTTTCTTCCTGAATTTTTATTCTCAGATTGCAGTTACAATCTAGTATGTTAAGATAATCTCAGTTTTTGAAAATAGTAAGATTGGTCATTACCCTTATAAAATTTATAAGCTGCTATTTTTTGTTGTTGTTGTTCTCTCATAGGACCCTCACATCGCTTTCCTGCCTTTTACATTAAGTGCACAACTCACAGTTGTTTTCACAGTCCTGCTTGCCTGGCTTTAACACTGTTAAATGTTCTTCAGCTGTCCTGGCCATATAAAAGCTTTATTGTCTGTCAGGACTAGCAACTCCTCCAGTCCTTCTTTCAGGCAGTCTTTTGCTTTTGGTATTATGGTTCAGTAGTGAGAACAAAGGGTATGACCTTGGTTCTAATGAACTGTGCTGTAGAACATGTCTACCACAATAATTCTGGATGACTCTTAGCAAATCCTCCTAAAAGTGTGATTCCTCATAAGCAACAATATCAGGTCCACAGGTGTCATATATAATAGTCTGCTACTTTTTCTGAAAATAATTTCAGAATTGTGTATGTATGCGAGTCAACTCTACCAGGTGTGCACAGTGATTTCAGAGCACTGAAGATATGTCAAGCCCATTAAAACTCTTCTGTACAGGAAATGTGCATGAGAAATGTGGAATCACTCACTTTCTGATCAGGAAATATGATGTCTAAAATAAAGGGCATCTGCTACCATGCTTCAATACAACTGAAGCAGATTTTAAAATTTATTTAGGTATAGCATTCCCATTGGTAGCTGAGAGAGATAATTACTACATTTAAGAAAGTATTGCTATGAACTTTAAAAATCCCTGGGCAGGAATAACAACATAATTTTATTGTGTCTGGTGTTATTTCAGCTTTTTACCATTTTCTTCCCTTTGCTTGCTCAAATAAATATTCTCTGGGTAGCTCCCCTGTTGCAGTTTGGAAAATCAGATAAGCACAATATAGTGGAAGAGGAAGAAAATAATACATTCAGTTTGAAGGCAGAACTGAAAACTAATGGAAAGGAAAAGATCTTTTCAGGATCAGCCAAAACAGTTTTTCCCTCACACCTGAATTGAGACATTGTGTCAATTCATTTAAACAATATTTTAAACCACTCATTTTAACTATTTTTTCCTTTTAAATGGGGTAATTTTTAAAAAAAAAAAAGTTATGTTTTGAATGAAACACATTATTTAAATACTCAAAAAATTTAATGCAAAATGATATGGTGTTTGAAAGTTCCTCTTGTAAAGAAGGCATTAATCAGTATTTGAAATGTTCCTTTTTATCTCAAAATATTGAGTTTTGAATTGAATACTTATAAATTGAATTCAAATTAAGGTGTTTGTTTTGTTTTGTTTTGTCTTTTTTCCCAAGACTTTTCTTCAATAATTATGCTGCTTATCAGCAAATCTCTATCATACAGGGTGATAATGAGAACCAAAAAAAAGAAGGTAGGAAGAGAATCTCTGCTGTGGAGAGAATAAAAAAAAATTCTTTTCCGAATTTCTTTTCAAATCAAGTGGAAGACAGAGGAATTACATCTATGAAAATTGCTTTTGACAGCAGTGAACATGATACCTTACAGTAGTTTAAATAGCTGGAATATGTAGGACATTGTTTCTTGACATTTCAGATTGTCCTGCCATTAGCCAGGTTCACCCTATCATAGGTTATCTAATTTCTTAATGCTGCTAACCTAGTATATAATTTTCACTAAACTGATAGGAAAACTCTTAATTATTTACAGCTGATGTTTAAAATTGCTGCAGCTTGTGCAGGTTGAGTGATTTCATTTACACAAACACCCTTCCCATTCCAATAGAAGGAATTCAGTTTTCTGTATGCACCTTTTGTGTATTAATGACAGAAGTTAACCTATTCAACTCCTATAATTATCTTACTTCCAGAAGTCATCCTCTTTCTCTTTTTTTTTTTTTCTTGTTTCTCTTTTTTGCTTCATCTTTGCTCAAGACTAAATTTGTTCCCATAGGTTGAATTTACATTTCAGAGAATTGTCTTCTAAAACTGTCTTTCCTTCTCACCTCTTCTAGATACAGACTTTCCTATGGCATTTCTCTCTAGACTATGTCAGATCTTATTAGGAACAAAAAGGAGTCTGGGATTTACAATTCTTGAGCATCATAGTTTTTCTTGTGTACAAGTGGAGCTGCTGTGTACCTTCATGCCAAAGCTTTAAAAATTTGTTTATATGTGTTAATAAGGGTTGTGCACAAGATCCACAGCACAGACAGAAGTATAATCAAAAGTATTTGATATGTCCTTACAATGCTTTCTACAAAGCTTCCTTTCCTGACATAAATTTACAAAAAGTGTAAAAAGGTTTTTGCACTTTCCCTTAAAAGTGATTGAGTCTGGTAAACTGATTAGGAATCCATCTATACTGGCCACACAGAGGTAGGCAAATTTTCAATTACCATTAAAAATTTTATTGCCTTTTTAAAGTGCTGAATTTTCAAAAATTCTGCTGAAATTGATTAAACCATGAAATACTCTGACACCTGGAAGAAATCTGTTAATAATTTTCCAATTTTTTTTTCCTTTGTTTCCCCTTCTCCGTGTTTCCTGAGGTTTGCATTATTACCTAATAATTCCAAAATTTGAATGTATGTTTGGCAAATGAGACAATACCACTTGTCTCTACTGGTTGGAAGGGTATTAAACTATAAAGGCTTTGACTTGGCTCTGGGGAGTCTGAAATGAGTTTGCTTTTTATGGGGCTGAAGGTAGAAGCAAAAGAATACAAAATGTGTGAGAAAGAAAGTAGATACTGAAATGATGGTGCTGAGCCAGAATAGTTAAGTACTTCCCAACAACTCCACAAAATAGTCATTTCTGTGCACTTTGTGATGTGCTGTTGATGATAAAGTAACACATGGCTTTGAGAATTATCTTCTTGACTCTTTCATCATTGTTGTACTCACAGGATAGACATTCACAGGACAGGTTTAGGATCTGCCTTGGGAGCTGGGAAGGCAATGAAACAGGCACTGGAGGCTGCAGTCAAGCAAACTGGTCTTCTTGCCAGAATGGCTGCTTTCATTCAGGGTAAAATGAGGCTTCACAAGACCTGAGCAGGATTATAAGGGGTCCAAACCATCTTGTAAACACAGTGACTTATCTGAGTGCCTTTCCTGAGTCTTTGTTTGTGTTGTGCTATTTACCTTTACCTACAATTCTGCGATTTATGTATTGCTCTTGCCTTCTCCTTCAAGTATTTCACAAAAAAATTGAAAATAACAAAGTATTACAGGTAATAATGTTGTTCTAGTTTAATAAATGAAACTACCTAAGGAAAATCTACCACTTAATATAAGTAAAAGTATAGATGTGACCCTTGGATTTTGCTCATTTTGGTAGGAAAGTGGAGGCAGTTTAATATTTTGAGATAAGAAGGACAATAACCCACCAATTTAATTCTGGTGTGGGCTTCTTATAGTATAAATCACAAAAAAGATGTGCAAAACATCTGCTGTGGGAAGGAGACAGAAAATGCAAATTTCAGATTATGTTCTTGATATTTAAGAAGTTGATAAAACCATACTTTTGGATTTTTAGCTAGTCAAACAATAGGATCCAGTGTGGTGTGCAGACCTTGACTGGATGTCATTGTGCCCACCAAGCCACTCTATCTCTCCCATTCTTTGTCTGGACAGGGGAGAGAAAATAAAATTGAAAACAAATTCTAGGTTGAGTTAAGTCAATTTACTTAAGCAGAAGTGAAAGACTTTGCATATGACAAGCAAAAGCAAAAAAACAAACCAAAGATTTTATTCTGTATTTGCCATCAGCAAGTGGTGTGTGTCTACTTCCTGAGAAGCAGGGCTTCACCACGTGTAGTTGTTGCTCTGGAAGGCAAACATAACTGACAAATGCCTCCTTCTATTTCTTCTTTTCTTAGCTTTTGTATCTGAGTGATGCCGTATGTTATGGAACCCCCTTCTGGTCAATTTGGCTCAGTTGTCCTCCTGGTTGTGTCCCCTTCCAAGATCTTGCCCAACCCCAGCCTCCTGATGGAGGGCAGAATGTTGGAGAAAACAACACTGATGCTGAGCCAGAGCTGCCAGGATGTAGCCAAAATCCTGGGGTATTACCAATGCCTTTGCTGCTACCAAGGCACAGCACTATGGGGGCTGACATGGGAAAGATGAACTTCTCAGCCAGACCCAGTATATCCAGAAACAGCTTTAATGGGAGGTGGTCCATCTGATTTGCTTTCTAACTTGATTGTGTAACACTGGAGTGTTTAAAAGAGGAGTGACTAAAAACCATAATTTATGTTGAGTTACATTTTTTTCCCCTATAAAAGTAACTTAGCAAAAAATATTCTTGGGATCTGGATCAGAGTTTCAGTTTCCAAACTTATTAATAGATGTGCTGCTTATCAGCAAATCTCTAGCTTATAATTAAGATCAAAAGAAATACCATAATTAAAAGACTGTGGCAGGGTTTAAGCTACCTGACCATTGGGGTCAAAAGCTGAAGTTGCATTTCATGTGCAAGTTACATGGCTATGTATTTATGAAGGCCAGCAAACAGGCAGAAAGAAATGATTTACCAATGCCACCTCTTACAGCTCAGTGCCTACTTGAATAAATTGAGGGGTGATGCAACCTGAAAAAGTTTAGAAAACCAAATTGAAGCTGAATATTTTGATAATGTAGAGTCCAGTCTCTTGTATTAGAGACAAAATAGTGGCATACAATTATTTTTATCAGGTTCAGGAAATCTTTTACTACTACTACTACTATGTTTAAAATGCAAATCCTCAATATATTCTTCTATGAAATATCTAGTCTGTCTTCCATATATGTCTAAAGGGGCCAGATTCAGAGCCCCTTTACAAAATAGCCCATTAAAAAAATTGGTTTCTCCTTAGGATGAAGATTTTATATTACAAATATAATTGCCTATGATGAAAACCAGCAAAAATACTGATTGCTGTTGGCCTGTCCATTATATATCTGCACATTGTGGCCTGGTATCATAGAATCATAGAATGGCCTGGGTTGGAAATGGCCTTAAAGATCATTCACTTCCAACTCACCTGCCATGGGCAGGGACACCTTCCACTAGAACAGGTTGCTCAGAGCTCCATCCAGCCTGGCCTTGAACACTGACAGGGATGGGACAGACATCCACACTAACAATGTTTGTTTGTTTGGTTTTTTTGTTTGTTTTTTGTTTGGTTTGTTTTGTTTTGTTTTTTGTGGTTTTTTTTTTTTTTTTGTTTGTTTTTTTGTTTTGTTTTGTTTTTTTTTTTTAATTATTATTTTTTTGGGTTTTTTTTTGGCAAAAGAAATTGGTAGATCTCAGAGTTAAGGTTTTTAAAGAGGATTGTTATTTTTGATAATGAAGTGATGTAGGGAATGTTTCTGATGAAAATTTTTCAAAAGGAGAAGGACAGCTTGTAAAAAATGATCAATAGGCACAGTTGGAAAGGCGATAAATTTGGTGAGCTCTAGTAGGGAGACAGCCTCTTTGTAGCGTGTGAAACCAGAGGCCACGGTAAGAGGAAAGATGACAAACATGAAGCATGTGGCACTATGTGCTACTGGTTACATAACAAATCACTGGTCTCATGTCACAGAACAAGTTGTGTCATAATGCCTGGTTCTAGCTTTGAAGAGGGGTCTGGTATCTGAAGGGCTGGGAGGAGACACTTCAGGTAAGGGTGACGAAAGAAATTGAACTAGAAACACCACTTTAGTTGTATTGAGCTCCATTTGGTGGTCATGCTTACACATTATGCAGACTGGCCAAGATTACCTCTTGGAGGGAAGTCAAATTTGAAATAGAAGTAGTCAATGGTTTTTATTTATGGATAAAGTGTCTACAAAAATCCTAGTGAACAATGTGTAGATGAATGACAACTTGCCGAAGAAATGAATAGAACATTATAAAAGGAGGACAGGAATTCTGAATCAATAGGGTTAAAAAAAAGAATGCTGCAAAATTTTGGACAAAAAAATCTTTAGGAGGCTGGCAGACTATACAGGATGAGAGTGTAAACCTTGTTCTAAACTTTGAACAGGAAAAGACTGTCCAGAAACAGCTGAAAATTTCCTTTATCTGTGCCTCAATGAGATATTTTCTGCTGACTTGGAAAAGAACTGGTACCCAAGTCGGTGGTAAATGGAATCCTTGGGCTCACTGCTGAAATCACCAGGGGAGAATGTATTTGCATTTTATTAAATGGTCTAAAGCCCATCATTCACCTCTTATATAGGCTTTAGTAATTGCAGTGTCTTTAATAAGTAATATAAATCCTGAATTGTTCCTGCTAGACGACAGGCTTGAATTCCAATCTATTTAAAAAATATATATTAGAGGGAAAAAATTTGTAAGCTGTCCAAAAGCCTGAAGCAAGATATGTTTATCTTTTTGTGTCTGACATATCAAAACATCTCCACTGGATCTTTGGCACTGAAAAGACCCCAGTGATTTAGATAAAAGGTTTATGATTTTTTCCCTTCAGACAATTTTAAGAAAATTAAGTACTTTTTGGGATAGTTGAACCTTTTTTGAGGCTTTTATCAGGAAAGAAGTAATGACAAAACAAGATTGTCTGATAGCTATTGTAGAGCATTTAAAGATGTTTGGTTCTGTTCCTGCACATGGAGTAGAACTTTCTCAGCATCCATCAAGGAAAAACATTTGAGGAACAGTTTGAATATTTCTGCACAATTTGACTCCAAGGGATAGAACTTTAAGGAAAATTTTAAGGTACATTGGCAGAGCTCAAGGGGAAGAGTTTGACCCTGTCATAGACTCAGCAGTGTTTTCTCATGAAAAATTCATCCTTTATTCCTAATGCTTTGTCACTGAGAAAGAATGTAGTTAATGAAAAAAAAGCTTTTTTTTACACATCTAGAAAATAAAATAAATACAGTGTAAAGTGTAGTAGAAGTATTTTATCCTATAAAAACTTTGCACTTGAAATAGCTTTGTTTTTCTGATGCTACCACTCCTCTAAAGTAATTTTTTTTTCTTAAATGTAAAACTAATGCAAAACTGTCTCCGAGAATAATTTCACTTTTTTGGCCTGAAATACTCACAGCAAAGGTTTTCTTCTATTGATATATAGGGAGTTTATCAACCACATCTGCTAGCCTGGCTTTTGAAGAATTTATTTTGATTGAAACACTCTCTGGTAATTTTCAAAACTATTTTGTTCTTCACACAGGAAAGCCTCAAGCTGATTTTTCAACTTGATGAGGAATTCCTACTGTCTTTTTTGGATGGAGGGGATAATACACAGTTTAAACAATTGGATTAGACCTTTAGAAAGCTTACAGACATTGACGTGCTCATAAACAAGATCTTTTAAACTCTGTCGGACAAATTCATTACTCTTAATTTTTTCTGGTTTTAATCTAGCAAGTCTGCTACTTTAGCTTGGCAAGTATTTTAGCCATTTGCTTAAACTGTTTCCTGTACTTGTTGAGAAGAATTTGCTTCCTGTTTGTGAGCATTACCATAGAGATGTGTGGCTACATAAGACCTCAGTATAGAACAACTCATACAGACAGGCTTCAGTGCAAAATTGAATGAAACTTACCCATGGGAATAAGGAGGCTTGGAAATTCCAGAAGAAATTCCTGTAGATGCTTTCTAAAATTAGGTGTAAATAGGATGAGGAAACCTAGAGCCATAAAAAAGAAGAGAAAGGGGAAAAGCAATATTTTTTAACCTGCTGAAAAAATTGTAAAATATTTCTTATGCCAAGTGTGCTGTTAGTACTGACTCATGTTGACAGCCCTTGATAGATCAGAATTTGTAGATGCCTACAGGGTCAATTGTTGTTATATTAACATTTGTATGTCAGACTATAATTCTGTGTGACATTTGGTATTAAAGCTACAAATCCTGATCTAAGGAGCTTATAAACTAGCTTGAATCATTGGGAAGAAATAACATAAAGTGACAATAGTCCAGTATTTTGTGTCTCTGCCATGAAATTTGAAAGACTTTCTTTGCCAACTAGAAAAGTGTCTGCTCTACTTCTAATGACTGACAGAAATCAAGTATCTGGATATTAGTTTTGGGTGGATTCTTTCCCCCAGAAATGAGGAACGCAAATATCACAGACAGAAGACTAAACTAAAAAGCTGATCTTTTTATTTTCAAGTTGCCTCAATAACTGGAGTTTGAAAATTATTTTGAATTCTTTAAGTCAAGCAAATCATATTCCTATTGTATGTTCATTAGTATGTTACCATGAAGCCTGACATTAAAAACTAGAAGATGCCTAAGTATTTGCTGGTTCAGGAGGATCCTTTGCCAATACCTTCACTCAGCCAGGTGAACTGCTCCAGTGCCAGTCTGTCCTACAACTGAATGGTGGATCACTCGCCTATGGGGAGATTTTCTGAGCTGGGAAGCCCTTAGAGGGTGCTGATACTGGCTGGAGCTGCAGCTGCCAGAGAACACAGTGCCCAGGGAAGTGGTTGAGTTAGCATCCCAGAAGTATTTATCCACCTCAGTGTTTCAGTGATTCTTTGATAATCTGTCCTGAAGAGCACCCATGACTTGACAAATAAATAATCATATTGGATGAGGTATTCTGGAATATGGCTATGAGCATAGCTATTAAAATGTGGGGTATTTTTTTCAGGAGGTAGAAAGTGAAACATGAAAACCATCACTAGCTTAGAAGTAAATTCATAATCAAAGAAGGAAATACTGCATCTGTAGAATGCAGTCTCCGCATTTTGATCTTTGAGTAGGTGAAATAGGATCTTTGAATAAGCATTTTTGAATAAGCCTTTTCTAAAGTAATTTTTGCATATCTTGCAGTTTGATGTCTTATATATTGTTTCCCCAAGTAAAGACTAGTCTAAACTTACTATATGATGCCCTTGACATCAGAAGAGGGTACTGTATCCAAAGAAAACTGCTCTTATCAGTTCCTTAAATCTGTTTCGTTTCAGGAAGGTTTCCTTTAGAGTACCCCCGTTGTGCTCTCCTGTCAGAGACCAAGGAATTGTGTCATGATTTCTTTTACCAAGACTACAGCTGACCAAGTGGTGGTCTCCAGTCAAGATAGGCAATCCTGTTTGGATTGCTTGGTAGTTCTAGAAGTCTCGTTCTGGGAAGGATTTCCCATCCCTAGCCTGAAAATCCTATCAACTGATCTGGAACATAATGTTTGAGGTTTGTGAAGAGAAAAGATGAGTTGTGGTGTGTCCTTGACAAAACCCTGGCATACTGTATAATGTTAGGAAGAAGCATGAAAGCATGTACATCTCTCTCTACGGACTACAGACACTACATTTCTCATTTAACTAGCAAAATTGCCAGTGACTGCCTTCCTGCAGTCTGACACCCTGACACTGGATAGATGCTAGTGGTAAGGAACGTGCTTTGGAAATTTCTTTGTTCACTCTTTATAATGTTTCTTGGATTTCCATAGACATTTATGCTTTGAGGAGATATGTCACAGGTGATGATGGGTGGTCTTAAAAGAAAAAACGTAGAGTAAAAACCTCTAGTATACTGATAAAAGCTAAAAGATGTTTCCCTGAGTAGAAACTGTTTGGATATTGAGAAAATCAAGAAAATCATGCCCTGCTGAGTTGCCAGAAATCCTGTGTTCTTGGCAATAGCTTTAAATTCATTGAAAATTAATGTAGATGTTAATGCTCCATAGCTTTAAATGAAATGCAGATAAAATATGTAAACAACAGAAATATGATGTTCTATGCCTTTATGTAGATCTATACATTTATAATCAAGTACTGCTTGTGTCAAAACCCAGTAAAAATTGAAAAAACACATGGGTGTCACTTGAATTAAGTGTTCTGCTTAGAAAGCTTGGAAA
The DNA here is from genome assembly GCA_027886175.1 of Phylloscopus collybita. Taxonomy (NCBI): domain Eukaryota; kingdom Metazoa; phylum Chordata; class Aves; order Passeriformes; family Phylloscopidae; genus Phylloscopus; species Phylloscopus collybita. The sequence continues at coordinate 42,666,930 of JAJNNQ010000018.1, forward strand.
GGAAGTGAATGATTAGGAAGCAGGGATTTTGAGAGGACTTAATTAGAATTAGAACAAATGTGGGGAAAAATAACCTACTCTTGTACACACATAAGAAGAATGAAAAGTGGATGCTTATTTCAGTTTGTTCTCATTGTCCATTATAATGCATCCAGGCTGTTTAATTTAAAAAAATAAAACAAAAACAAAAACTAATTAAAATAGTTACATAACAGGTGGTGGTGTTTGTTTGTTTGTTTGTTTTATGGATCTGATTACTGACTTGGGAAGGTAAAAGAAGAAAGCCAAGATAGGTTAGAGTTTTAAACATGAGGAAAAGCTCATGTTAAAAAAGCAATATAGGGAATGAGAAGTTTCTCCACAGTGCTTTCAATGCAGGGAGATGTGTCAGAATTTGAATGTATGTTTGAACATTTCCTTCTATGAAGAAAGGAACTTCCTCTGCTTTTCTCCATTTGAATGTATGAGCTCTGATACATACATTTCAATTTTATAGATAAGTTTAAGTGTCAAAGCACTGAAAAAAACCCATACTTTTGCTTTTGTCCTCTTTCTTAAAGAAAAGCACAGAGGTAACAGAGTGTTATGAACAGTTGGGTTAAGTAGCAGCTTCATGTTTTGGCTGCTTTACATCGTATAAGTGAATCCAATGCACTCCTGAGTGTTCATCCCTAACTACCCAAAGAGAAGAATGGAAAGCTCGGTTAAAGGGAATAACATTCTACTTTGAGCATGAAAGTCTCAGGCATTTGAACAGCAGTCTGACCATCATTACTTCTTCCAGCTGTTCTTTTTATCAAGTTGGAAATGGATCATTGCTTCATTTTGCATCATTTCACAATTCATAATGATAGATGTTTTTTAATGGTCAAAGATGTCAGGCTATAATAATAAAGTGGAAATAAAAGGAATTGTTCAGTGAGCTTCTAGGTTAAGACTCCTAAGGTAAAGGGAAAACAGAAACACTATTAAACAAGATGTCTCTTTATTCTCTTCATGAAATGAAACTGTCTGCCTGCCCTTCCTATTTAACCTTGATTGCCAATTGATTTCCAGAATTTATTTCAATATAATCTCTAATTTTGTGAGCTGGGTTAGTTCTGATCTAGGTGTGTCTGAATTTCAGCTCCTGGGCAGCATGATTGAACTCTGAATAGCCTAGATTATTTGCAAAGCCTGTATGAGAGACTGGTTGTTTATTCTGTGGCATGCTTCAGCCTTAGCACACTAATATGCTAAGGAAGCAATTTACATTGTGATTTTTAGGTGGCCAACTTCTCCAGAGTGACAAGCTTAGCTCAATATCCAGAGTCACTAAGCAAAGTCCTAACCTTCAGATACCAAAGCACTTTTTCACAAAGGTGAAATTGTCAAACAGATTAGAACTACAAATTTCTACCATTTTACACCAGTCCTAAAAGTCAAAATGAATTCCTTGATCAACTGGAATTCTGAATACTTTCACTTAATGTCTTCCTCTTTTCCCAACACAGTAATTAGATTTCTCTGGCTCTACTAAATTCTTGACTGCCACCTAATTTCTGGAACCAAATTTTGAAACTGAACAAAGTGAAGCATCCTACCTGCTGTTGTGCTGATCAGTTCAAGTTTGATTTATGACTCCTGTATTTTAATTTCTTATAGGCAGATCAAAATATTAGTGCTAGAATTGCTCTTGCAATGCTCCTATTTTTCTTCAGGCCTTCCTATCTAAAGAATACTTGATTCTAGAGACCTAGGACTGAAAGCTGGGGATTATTCTCCCAAGTCTAAATTTCCCTTTGGTCAGTAACTTTATTTCAGGTTGTAGGGGTTACTGAAGAAGTGTCACTTCTATATCTCTTTTCCAAAGTGGGTTGACAAAGCAAAAGGTGTCAATAAATGTGTAATTTTTCATACAGCCCTAACCTTTTCCTGTTAAAATCATGACCTACTAATGGCAGCAGCTTCCAGGAGAATAACTCCATCCTACTGTTCTCTAACTATTGCAGTTACGTTTCAGAGCTCCCATTCATCATAAAGTCAGAATCAATATGTGCTGGACTCTCTATACTATATGAATACTCACAAGCACTGTCCTTTTTCAGGAAACTTTTTCAAGTAGTAGCTGTTTCATTTCTTGCCTTCAAAAAAGTTACTTTTGTGACTCGTGAAGCAAGAAAGAAAGAAGAGAGTATCAAAGAGTAGAGCAAATAGAATACATTTATCACTGCTTTACTTGTTTCTAAACCTCTCTGAATAATGCCTATAGCAAAAATGCAATGTCCCAGAATCAGATAATAAATGAAGTAAATAAGTGGGTAGGTAAAATTCTGAAAAATACACAGTGGTCACCTCACAAAATTCTGAGCAGATCACTGGCTTACCAGACTGCTACTTTGTTTGTTTCTGCTACTTTAATCTTTCGAAAAAGTCACAAGATTTTGGCAACTCACTGCTTCTGTGAAATTGGTGGGAGCTGCAGATATTTAGAGAAAAGTGTCTGTGGTTCTTAATATTTGAAACTTTGTATTGAAAATAAAATTTCCTTGTATCATCTGTTTGATAATAAAAATGTGATAGTTACTATAGGCAAAGTGTCTTAAATCTTCAGAGATAAATGACCTACAGAGCTCAAATCATAAAATTGGTCATTTAGATTAGTTTTTGATTTTCCCTGTGAAATAATGCACAAATGAACAGATGGTAAACAATCCAAACCTTGACTGTTCATGAAGTACTGTCATTTCAGATCAAGATTGCAGTTCATTAACACAGAAGAAATAATCTCTTCTTTCTGTAATGGGACATCTTAGTATCAGGCTTGATCAGAAAGATTCATTAAACACGGGAAGTAGCAAAAGAAATTTCTGTTGATGCTGACTGTTGATTTGAAGTGTGTTGCCTAATGGATGTACTATAGAATTTGCATTCTGTTCTTGAATTTGCCACTGAGTTACTTTGGACAAGTGACTTGATCAGTCATTCTTGATTTCTTCATCTGTGAAATGTGAATTTCTTCTCCAGGGTAGCATAAAATCTGATGAATTCTTTTAAAGTACTATTGGTTTCTTAGGCACAAACCTCTTGCCCACTGATATGTTATGTGCTATTTGCCAATCTGAGACAGAGCTGGAGCCTTATAAGCAAAATTCAAGAGGACGAAGATAGACAATTATATCTGACAGCAGTAAATCTTTCAACACACATTTTCATTTATATGTGCAGGGAAAGGAGTGATGTAAAAGGAGCAATGACTCTGCATGGATAGAGGCAAGATATTAACTACTTATTTCAAACCTGCTTATAAGTTCATGATCTGATCATGCAGTCCTAATTCTGTGACAGACAAAATGACACAGGAAATTGTAGACAGCAAAAAAACCCCAGATCTCTTAAGTGGACTGCTTCTTAGTACAACTCAGTTCTCATAGATGTTAAAACAATCACAGGATAGCTATGAATCATGTAGAGTAACTGCATTATGAGATGGAGAAAATGAGAGTGGCAGGATGGGGGAGGAGGAGGGATATTTTTCAGTTAATATTTAGAAAGGTTTTGCAATGAAGAGGTTATTGTTATTGGAAATTGAAGGAAAATAAAGAAAAGATTTTTACTACTTCCTTTGCAATGACTTTTGTTTTTTTCCTTCAGTGTTGTGGGTGGAGGCTTCATGAAAACTCTAGTAGATGGGAGAAAGGTTTTTTTTTAAGCAAACCTACCTCCATTACAAACTTGAACAGAGGTTAAATTGAAGGGATGCTTTGGCAAAGATTTTCTGTCCTTTAACTTTGATTATTCATATTCACAGGAAGAGAACTATGAATTAATTTTTCATTGGTGCCAAGGAGCACAAGAAAAAGATCTTTTTTTTATGTTTCAGCTGAACTTATTTGCAACTACTGCAGTACTAATTTCCAAAGCTGCTGTCCTTTAGCAAGTTCAGTATTACTTCAGAGATGAAGCTTAGAGTTATCACAAGTAGGAGATTTTTTGGTGAAACAGAGGACAAAGGGAAAGATGAATGTTGTGTAGGACACAATATTGATGGATATAACTGTATCTAGGGTACAGAAATATAATGGATTTACAAATTGGGTTTTAAGAGCCTCCTTGGCTAACAAGCATAAGTTCGCAGGAAAAAAAAATATTTTATGGCATGCTATGTTGTGATTTGGGGTGGCTACAACTTTCTCCCAGCACCTGTTGCAGGTCTCATTGTTTTCAAGGAACATTTTCGGTGGGTTACTGATACGTTTTGAAATGCATTCTACCTTGTATCTTAGTTGACCTGCTGGAGTTGCACTTTTAAGGTCTGCTTCTCCAACGTTTTCCAACTGAGTGAGCTTTTTATTGGCAGATAATGGGCTTTGACAACTTATGCTTGATCCTGGACTTGACAATGTATTATTTCTATTAATGATACCTTGTATTTGTGGATGCTTGTGAAATTGATATCTTGCATATCCCAGTGTCTCACACAGAAATTGTTTGGGGACTTCCAGCAATTCACATTTTTAAAAATCTCTCTTTATAGTTGTGATTTGAGAGTTAGTAGACCTATTAGCAGTATAGATATTTTCCTCTTTTTCTCACTAGCATACTGAAAAGCTGTTAGAATCAGCTTTGAAGTTGCATTGATTTTAAACAAATAATTAAAGTTCATTTCCTAACAAATTGATTTGGGCTGAACAGCCCCATAACTGCTACAAATTCACTGAGCAAAGTGAAGACACAATGAGTTTAGTTAGCAAGCTTTTGTCATTCATCAACAAGCTAATCTGAGTCATCATTTTTTGCTTAGTAATAATTGCTCTCATTCATCCTTTGTTCTGCTTTTATTGTTTTTCTATTTCATTTATTGTAAACCAGTCTCATCAAGAGAAATAGCTGGGATTCTGAATGTTGAAAATGTGCCTTGGAGCAACCCACGAGCAATGCTGTGGCACATTTTATAGTGCGGTCCATGCTTGGGAGTGTGCTCTCCAGAGGCATCGATCGGAGCTGCTCAGCCTCAGCTTGCAGCAGGTGATTAACATGCTACCTGTGGAGCACAAAGGACTGGTTTGTTCATTTTGCAGAGAAGCTTCAGTGAAGCTTTTCTTATAATGTGTTTCTCTCTCTGTGAGGTGCAAAAGAACTGCAAGGCTGCTATACTTCTCCCATGTAAATAGTAAATTTTTACCTAAAGAGAGTTGGGTGCATACTCACTTTTTTTTTTTACTCTGATAAGAAAAATGCTTTCACTGTTATTACTTGTTCCATGCACATAATTTAAAAAAACTTAGCACTTCAAAATGCTAATGAGTGCTGTGATTTTCTGTGACTTGGATCACCTATCTACACTAAGAAAGAAAATGATAACTTCAAATAATCCTATAGTGTGTATCTGTTTGTATGCTTATAGCTATTGTCACACAGTAAGTAGAAGTAGTAGCCATTTACATATTTCCTAGCACATTTTCTCTGCTGACTTATTTACCAAAATTGACACAACTCTACTCTGAGTGACAGGACTGTTCATGGTAGTATCTGCCTTGTTGAAATGATCTAATTAACCTGAATTAGATCTATTGGTAGTGCAAGAGTGAATTGGAGGGAGGGAGGAGGGAGGAAGGCTGCTAGTGTAACTGCTCATTATTATCTTCTACCTGCAAGAAGTAAATAAATAATCTCTTTCATCCATACTTTTAAATTATATTTTCATATAAGCATTTTGCCCTATCTTTAATAATATTTTTATCTGTCTCTTGACTTCTATTGATTTTGTATTAATTCTGTTTTGAAATGTTAAGTTACTGAATATTATGATAATGGAAGTACTCTTTGGTAATATATTTTAACATAACCATAAGGTGTTTACCTCCTCATAGGCCTCTCAGAAATGACAGAAATTTTATGTCAAAAGCTGTTGGCATTTTAGGCAAGAGTCAAGTAATAACAAACTCTGAGTGGCTGTAATATGGTTGAAGTTAGTACAGCCAAAATTAGCCTGAGATGTAGCTAAACTTTCATTGTCCCAGCTTTATTATGCTTGTTCACTGTCCCTCGTTGGGGGAGTTGGTGTGCACTTAAGTGGGAAATATTAGATAGGTTTTAATGCTTTGTTTTCTTGTGAAAAGAACTGAGGGAATGTTTTGTATGGTACTAGGCTACACTATGTTAAAAGAAGTCTCATTTCTCTGATGCATTGAGACACTAGAGAAGGTTATGACTGTATTCAAAAATTCTATTCTATTTTTGAGCTTTTTCAAAGAAAGTCTTGTGAGCTAGAGACAGCTAATGGGAGAAGTATTACTCCTTCTCCTTGCTTAGGAACAAGCACAGAGCAACTGTTGAGGACAGAGGATGGGCATGTAGGGAATAAATCCTGTAGCATATGTGTAAAGTTTTCTGATACTCAATCCAGCATCATGATTGGAAGGCTTTATTTTTTGTGACAATGGGTTTTCTTGCCCTGTTCCTGCAACTTTCCATGTCAAATTGTAGTGTCCTTGCTGTGTTTGCATTATGAGTAACTGCTATGCTGGAAATGTAGTTTTGGGCAAGAGGTGCAGTATATCAATAAGATTTGATGAGAAAGCTGCAGCAGTCCTCTATATATTCTTGTCAATAAATCATGAATTTGACATCAACTTCAAGTTTAGAACTGTAATTTTTAAGTGATTGTTGTAACTATATAATTGATCTAAACCATCAAATTATTTGTGTTATGACTTTCTCTAAAAGAGAAATCCTTTGTTTAGGGAGGGGGAAGACTCTGCATGTAGCTGTGTGGACTTTGTCCAGTTTAGAAATAAGCAGACTTGTTTTTAACATATTCTCAATTAGCACAGAAAGATAATTCTGGCAGTTAGCCTTAGGGTTTCCCAAGCCTCCAAAGTGATGGAAATTACATCCATGAAGTATACAGCACCACGGTTTGTAAAATGTCTGGAATTGTAGCTTTTCAGTGAAACCATCTTTCTATGTGCTTCAATTCAGTGATGCCAAAGTGATTGCAAGCACCTTGTTGTGGACATCCCCTCAAAACTAATTTTTTTTGTACACTCTCTTTATGCTGTTTCTTCTGGTTTGATGTATCTCAGGCAAGGATGAGTACACAACTGGAGGCTCTACCCCATGAATCCACATATATAGCTTTTGGATGTTTTGTTACTTGTCAGAATACAGGTACCATGTGCATACGTGCAGTACACGTACCCTCCTGATTATATTTGACAGATGTGTGTGTATTCTTGCTTTAGGAAGATTTTGAGTTCATTTCATAAAGAGAGGGTTCATTCAAATCATTTAATCCAACAGAGTTCTAGTTAATAAAACAAAATCTGCCTGCACAGTGTTGAATCTTTTCTGTGACTCAGACAACTTCGCCTCCCCCCAGCTTGTTGAGTCACTAAGCAGATTGCTTTTTAATACCAAATTTATTTGGATAGCCTTGGTTGTAGACCATATAAGTTGGGTATCGGATATAGATGGTACATTCCTGTAGGATGTTTTATTTGGGAGGTGATGTCAAAATACATCGAAGTTCTAGAATGTAGGTGAAGTTGCTTAATAATTAGATAATTATTTGTACAAATAATAAAGAAAAACCTTACTGATGCTCAATTTTGGGGCCTTCGGAGCATCTGGTTATGTAAAGAAATGCTGTTCAGAGGAGAAAGCCTGGGTTGTGTTTTAAAATAGTTTGGTTTTAGTTAAGGAAAAATCCATGAGCTACGGAAATGATTCCCTGTAAGGACCTTGGCAGCTTCTTTTAGGCCTGACAGAACCAATCAGCTGGCTAGTTTTGAATATCGACTCTGGTAAACCAAAACCACTACACTTAATTGGTGTTTCTGCCCGGGACTTCCAAGAATGCATTTGTCTTGGTTTAGGGCAAATTTGGGAGGAAACTTCAAAGGGGTCCCTCTAGAAAGTAGATTCAAGCAGCCCCTCCCTCAACTGGTTCAGGAAAAGATTTCCTTGGAGAAAAGTAGAAAAAAACTGTTTATTTAACAAGCAAAGTATTTGCAAACATTTAAAAAAAATTAAATTGAATAATATTAAACAACCCTCCCCCCCCCCAAAAAAAACCCAAAAAACCAAAAAACAAACAAACAAACAAAACCTTCTCACTATTCTGAAGAGATGGCCAGTTCAGAAAGTCCTTGCCGTGGGTGTAGCTCAGCTCACTCACTTTCTTACCAGCCCCTCCTGTGCTGGAAAATACCGTGTCCTGGCCCCGGCAGGCCACAGGCGTGAGCTCCTGGTGTTTTTCTGGGTTTTCAGTCCAGAGCAGGGCTGATCAGTTCCAAGAAAAAGAGAAGCCACTAACTAAAAAGCAAAGGGGAGCTCTCTCCCGCTGTCGGTGCTGCAGACAACACAGTCTGTGAGAAGGAGTGTGCGGGAGCAAGTGCGGTTTCTGCAAACAAACTGCGCGCTTCTTCTCTCCCCTCCTTTGCTCTCGGAACAGATCTTAAAGGAGTAGAACTTAATATCCAGCATAAACAGAACAGATGATTGGGGGTGCAAGTATCCTAAAGTCACCCTAGGACATTCTGTATCTTTTCTGTACTCACTTCTGCGGTATGCAATGCTTTCTGTCTGTATCAGACAATGTCTGATATCAATTATATATCAATGTCTAATATAAAAGAAGCTTCTTTGTATGCTTTCTTTCAGTTTTTCTTCCACCTTGCCTGGGTGTTATCATGTTGTTAGGCAAAATCATGTGTCCTAAGACATTCTACAAAAATGATTTAACATGCTGGTCAATTAATTTGAGCTTTCTTTTTTATAGACCATTTTGGAGGTCTCTGTCACTGATTTCAAAGGTTCCCCTTTCAGCTGTTTAGTCATTAATAAAGTTGCAAGCTTTGTCTGTTGTTCTCTCTCTGATTGTAAGCAACACTGAGGAAATGGCAGGTCTTCTTTTGAGTATTAAATCTTAAAATAACGATAATCATTGTACAGTTTTTCTGACCATTTTTTAATTCTCTGCTGGTGCTTCAGCACAGTTTGAACTAATTTAACTTGTTACTATGGCCTGAAGTAATGCTTATGGAAATAGTACTTTAAGCTACAAAATATGAACTGAATTTAGTTTTGCTCCAATTTTCCATGGATTTTCTCTTAATGAGAAGGAAATTTTTTAAAAAATAGAGAGATTTTTCTGGTGTGTTTGCTCTTTTTTCTAATGCTCCAGTTTCTTTTCATCTGGGCTCTTTTTTAAATTTTTTCATGTGATATAGAGCAGTAAACAAAGAAGAAACTGAAGGAAAATGAAGGAAAATAAAATAGGTAAAAAATTATGTTTTTCCGATGAAAAACAGTCAATGGAGTTTTGGGATAAATTTTTATTTTTAATGTACAAAGCATTGGATTAAAATGCTCAGTATCACGGATGTTGGCTTTCTAATAGCACTGCTACATTCTTATCAGTACAAGTCTGGGTTCCCACCAACACTGATCCATTGAAAAGGTGCTAGAAGATGCAACGGAGTATGCAATCTTTTAACCTCACAAGTTGTAGAAATACAAAGTGGACATGTTGAATTTTTTACATTTTACTGAGGGATCTCCTGCTAAATACCATGTGCAAGCAAAATCCTATCTACGTATCTTGTTCTTCGAACAGCTTTTTATTTTTCTTCCTTTTCACCTGTTATAAGTATAGAAGCACAAGGCTGTCAGCCTGTAAGCATTTTTTCACTTTGACACAAAATGTGTTACAGAATTACTATCTGGCATCATAGCAGGCTTGGGTTGAGCTGTTGTTGATATATGGCTTCTTTGCCAAGTGAGACCCAGAAAACAGGTAGGTCTGTTCTGTGGATAACATTATAAAACTGAAATTTCTGGTTTCTAAGTGAATCAGAATAATTAAAAGTTTCATGAATTGTAAGAAAATTCAAATAAATAGAAACGTATTAAAAGGTGAGTTGAGACTGGTATAAGATTTACAGTGTTTCTTTACTAGATTGTTTTCTTATCTCTTGTGTGATCTGGACCTGCCATTGTTCGTCTTGTTTTCCCTTGGGAAGTTATTCTTGCCAAAGTAGTCACAGAAAATGCTTCACTGTTAAAATATCCCTATTTGTTTTCTAAGATGATCAGTGAATCTACAGTTTTTCCTTCATCTTCCCCTGAAAACATACTAAAAAATTTCCCCTTTTTAGAGAGTTAGACAATCAGTTCCTGGGTTTTTGGTGGAAATTCCCTTGGTAATTATACAGATGTCTGGAGAAGGCTGCAGGTCCCTGTTCTGGGTGTTTAAGGCAGTGGCCCACGGCTTTGCCATCTGTTGTACAGGTGCACGATATAACCTAAGGCTACAGGGAAACAAAAATAAAGGCAGAAGTCAGAGCAGCATTGACAAATTAATATTTTGGACTGTTGTGGGATTGTAGATATCTACATCTTAATCCTGGCTTTTATTTTGATGCTTACCGAGTGAGTTCAATTCTTATTTTTCCATTTCTTCCCACATATATCGAAAAGATGCTTTTTCCCCCCCCCCACTCATATGCAAGAAATGCAGTTCTGAAGAACAGAAGGATTCTCAGTATGTGTTTGAATTCATACATGTGTGCATTTCTGCATCTGCACATTTGAGTAGATGTATATCGGTATATTTAAAAAAAAATCACTGAGCCATTAATACATTCTGGTTTACAGACTTTGTATATCACTGTAAGACATGCTGCTGTAAAGGGAGTCATATCTTGATAAGAAAAGTGATAGATGAGTCTGTGTTCCACTGCTCATGTCTGTGACTAGTGCAAGGTTAGCATTTCTCCTGCCATTCTGTAATTAGTAGCAGTTAAATCAGTATTGAATGGGATTAGCAAAAATGAAGCTAAATATTGAAATTGAAATTGGAAATGTCAAAACCAATTCAGACATTTTTTTGAAAGTTCCTGAGAAGAACAAATCCTGATGTCTGACATTTACTTCACATTTTTATCATATATTTCTGCATCAGCCAGATTGGTTTAAAATTTAAAACCGTTTTTGGTGTTCATGAGGCTTAGAATTATGTTAAGAAAAAGCAGGTGAACTCAAAAAGAATGTTTGTATATGGGCACTAATTTAGCCCATATAGGTCTGACATGCTTTGCAGTAAACCAAAGAGGCCCATTTAAAATGCTAATTCTGGAACTTTTGGCTGGGGGAAAAAAGTAAAAATTTTAGGAAACATTTATAACTGAAGTTTGGTTTTGAGGTTTGCAAGGATGTATTTTTGTCTATATTCCTCTGTCACAACAAAAGTTTGCATTTGTTTTCAGAGAAGTTTCTTTGCTTTTGCCCCACCTTTTCAAAGCTAGAGAAGCACTAAAGATTCACTGAAACTGCAAATTTTTGAGTGTTTCTGCAATCTGTAAGGGAAAATATTGTTTTGCTTAAGTTTCTTCTGCTGAAATGCTTAGTTCTCTTTGTGTGGGGCTGCAAGGAGAGAGTAGAATAGAAAAAGCAAGTCTCCAGTATATCTTTAAAATCGTTATTCTTCCTTCTGTCATTTTCTATTCTCTATTATTTCTTCACCTTCAGAAAAAATTCGTCTCCTAACAGGCTTTTTCATTTATTTCAGCTGCAAGCAATTTCAAGTCAAATCCCAAAGTCTTTGCTAGTCTCTCCTTCATTTGCACACTGTCTCTTTTTGCAGTGTAGATAATTTCCCAAAATATTTTTCCTATGTGAGGTAGTTTTCCTTCTTAAGGAATTCTCCCACTTATTTAAATTGCACTGGAAACTGAGAATATATTGTTTTTGCTTACAGTAATCATGTTGCTCATGTGGGAGTAGATGGTGACTTATAAGGGAAGTTTTGCTCTTTAGGATCTTAACAGTTTTTAAAGCTTGGCTTCAGTAGGAACTCTTCTAGATTCTGTATGGTCAGTATTTGTCACATGAAAGGAAATTCTAAGTGTTTAAATTTCATATATAAATTTAGAATTCAGTGAATATTTTTTCTAATGTTTGATTTGAAAGTTTTCTTTTCACTTGTTGTGATACTGATAGTAGAAATTACCTTTGTTTATTACTGTTTGCCTACCTGCTGTATTTTACTTGAGTTGCTAAATTTCAGATTTCCAACTGAGTATATAAAGTAGATATTTGGATATTTGTGCAGTTCTTGAAGAGTTGTTTGGGATGGCAGCTGGATATATCTAGCCCATGATGTCTCATGTGTGTGTACCTGTGGGATACTTCTGTGCGTGTATTGCTAAAATCAAATTAGTGAAATCTCACTTTGCAGAGAATGGGAGATTTAGGGTGAAATTTTGAAGGTAATGATCCAGATGAATCCAGAAAGGACTTGTAATATTGCAGTATGTGTCAGATGATTCTTTTATTAGTTTTCTTTTCATATCATGACCAAACTGAATCTAATCCTCACTGCCTATCCAGGTAGGTCTCCAGACCACTATTCATATACTATCTTGAAATATAATTTCACAATTGACATTTTTGTTCCAAGTTTTGTGCTGATGGTGAGTCTGTTTAAACACAAAATATTTGGTTTCAAGCATTTTCTCTTTCCTCCTTGAGAATTTTAATATATGAATAATTGTCTTGCTTTGTAATGTTAATTTTGTTTAATTGAGTTTTCATCTGCTAATGAGAAATTATTTTGTCTCTCACTGCTTTTCCTTTGTTTCTTAGATAACTTTTTTTCTGCTGACTTTATAGCATGAATAAAAAAAGTTGATTCACTTTGCCTAGACCTTAACAGGAAATTAGAACAGAAGTCCTTGGTATCACATTTTTCATAATTCTTCTTAACTAGGTCATGATATTACAACAGGCAGAGGTATCCACAAATCTTTCTCCTTCCAATCATTGCTCATTTAAAGCATTTCTGATTCCCTGATGAAGTCTTCAGAAGTGAAATGGTATCTGTAGTAAGTGCTTTCTTTTTGCTATGATTTGGCACTTTACTGTCTCTCACATCTGGCTGAAGTTCAAGTATTGAATCTGAAATTGTGCTTGCTTTCTCTCCTTTAGATTAATCTTTTTACTTTGTAACATTTTATCCATAAGTTTGAAAAAGATCTTCTCTATGTTTTTCCTGCTGGGTTGGAGTTTTGTTTTTTTATCTGTTCCATTTGTCAGTTTTCCCTTGACCAGTAAGTTAATACATCCATAAAAAGAATTCTTAACTCTTGCTTTGGAACAGATTTTCAAATATTTGTGGGTTGAAAATAGTGGGGAAAACCATCAGAAATTCCAGAAATACTTTTCCTCTAAAACAAGTTCAGAAGTTGTGATAAATTTAGGAAAAAGAAATTGGACTGTTAGAACTGTTTGAGAATTTTCTGTATTTGCATGTTGCACACAATTACGAGTTTATAGAAAGAGTATTCTTACAAATAATATTTTTTGGAGAACAGGTTCACGAAAACCTCTGTGTAGAACAAAGAGAAATTTTATGTATCACTGGTTTTTGCTGTCAACCTCATTGATAATAGACAAAGAATTTTTACCTTTTCTTTAAAAAATTCATTGTGGACAGCTGAAAAGAAGAAAGACTGTATGGTATCTCATATGAATGAGAGCAAAAGTCCAAGAGATTTCTAAAATGGAGAGTGTTTTTGCTGTTGTTTGTCTTATTACATTTTTTTTTCTGGAAAAGAGGAACCAAAATAGTTCTCTGCTTTTGAACAAAGTCAAATATTATAATTGTTTTCTAAATCTTGCATGGCTGTTAGGAGTGAAAGCTTTACAAGCATCTCTTTTAGGAAGCCTTTTGTTTCAGTTTCAAATAAAGTTTAATTACAAAGGAAAGCTTGACTTCTCCCATGAGTATTTTCTTGTAATAATCTTTCTAATGTAGTGGTCCTCTTACAAATAAGAAATGTTCTTAGTTTAGGAACAAGTGGATTTTTTTTGGAATGTGTACACTCCCTCTGGGCTGTTAGAAATATCTGTTCAGGGATGAAAATTGATATATTCATGAGGTCTGACATCTGTTAGAATTGAATATTTACATTTTGTGTTCCCTTGATAGCCCTCAAGAGATAACAGAGAGGACTGCTTTTCCCCTTTTGTGTACATCAGTAGTTGATTAGCATGTTACAAATGTATTGTTAGTAATCATTAGTTTTTGCTGTCTTCAGAGTTCTTGCATCCCTTAAAAATGTAATGAATGGGTGTTTAGTGGTTACCCTTCATGTTTTTGCTTCACTATTTCTTGAACTTTGTAGCACCAACTGTTATCCATCCCATACTGTGTAATGTCTGTATTCCTCTGGAAAGGCAGGGCTTCTGTGTGTGTACTGTAAACTTTAGGAAATTGGAAATAGTATTATTTTCAGATCCACTTGAAGACATCAGTTATCCTCATGGTGAAATCCTGCATCAGTTCAGGCAGTAGCTGTTCATCTTGTGCTCAGTAGTAGCCTTTAGACCCTATTTTTGGCCTCGTTGCCAAGGTCTGTGTACTATTCTCAGCCTTGAGTCAATAATGTGAAAAAAGACTGAATCTGAAAGATTTAACAAAGCAGTCAATACTTTAGTGCATCCTTAATCACCTGTGCTCTGGAAAGCAAGGTACAGATCAAAAAATTGGATGGTAAATCTGTCGATCATCACTTGGTACTTAGCTTCGAGCTTCAGAGGAATCTGATCTCTGAAAACCAGGTAGTTCAGAGCGGATACTGTGGCAATTTTCGTTCAGTGAAAGTGGTAACCACAACTCCTGTCAGAATATAGACAAGAATGCAATATACTTCTGAGATGTTATTGTGTATTTTGCTTTTTTTGTCTGACTTGAAAGATACAAGACAGGGTAATCACAAGAGACATGCTAATTTTTAGGAGAAACTGATTATGACTTTGAGAAGGACCTTCCTTTTAAAAAAAATTTTAATAGAAATTAACTTTCATTTTCTCAGTTTTCTCGCTCTTATTCTGTAAGGTAAGGTTATGCTGCCCCCTGGAAACATGTAAGCAGTTGTAATTATGAAAAAATGAAAGTACATTTTTCTTTTTGGATCTGAGACAGAAATTAATTTTTGAATGACTGTTCTGTAGTCTTGTAAAGTTACACTTTTATTAAAGATTATGAATGGAGTCCATATTTTTATGCCACTTGCCAGAGGTGCTTCAAAATGTGTAACACTCTATCAGTTTCTTGACAATGAAGTGTTTGTTCAAAGGAGTCTGCTAAACTACGTTCTCAGTGTAATTTGCCTATTAAAAAATGTGTTAATTCTCATATTCTTAAGTACAAATGGCTGCTTAAGAGCACACAGATGATCTCCTGCATCCCAATTCGGCACTATCTGAAGAACTGTGTACCTTCTGTTCCGCCTAGTAGGTTACACTTTTAACTTGAGGACATGTTCTGTGAACAATTATTTCATGGGTACTACACATACCAAGTGAAAAATCATTGTGGATTATGAGGTGGATAAGTGAATATACAATTACAGGTTTCTTCATGGGGGAAAATAATTTGCAATATACTAAAAAGACAAGACTTGAAGGCTTTGTACTTTTTCTTTGAGTGCTTGAGATGAATGGTCTTTGACGTTTATAATAAATAATGGAATTGCTGAAGGATGTACAAAAGGACTAGAAATCTTCATTGGACTTTTGCTGGAAGACTAGAAATTGTGTATACAAAGGTGGAGAAAAGAAACTTTGTTGTAATTCCCCGTTTCTGAAATGTATTGCGTTTACCTCTCTGGAGCAAGGTCTCCTCCCTTTAGTAACTTGGTCATCACAAAAAAAGTAATATACTGATCTAGTACTGTTGGTGGAATAATTTTGTCTGTTTATTGCAATAGTCTACATAATAGTTTTACAATACAATACTACACAATAGTCTAAATAATGGTTTTATCTGGGTAAAGACAGAAAATAAGAATATGAGTGTTTGGACAATGCTTTCAGGTAGATAGTGTGACTCCTGGTATGTTTCTGAAGCCCGAAAAACAAACAAACAAACAAAAACCAAACCAAAACACCACTACCAACAACAAAACACAAACAAAAAACTCAAAACAAAACAAACCCAAAAAACTAACCAACCAACCAAAAATCAAACTAACAAACAAAAGCCACCACCCTGCAATTTTCTAATTGTGCAATTTCCAATTAAAAGAGTAATTTAATCTGTTTAATTTTCAATGAAGAATCACCTTGTATTTTTTTTTTAAATTCCAACCTCTCCCACACAGAATACCATTACTTGCTGATGCAGGTGTATGAATCTGTGATCTCAGTTCCCAGAGAGTCAGATTTTAATTTTAAGGTAAAATTCTGTATTGCGTCTTAAAATGAAATGTCCAATTATAAGTAGGTAAACCCTTTAGAAAAAGGGCCTTGCCTACTGAGAACTAAACCTCAGGTGTTTTCAAATCTCCCTAGTGACTGCTTAAGAGCATAAAACAAATGAACAAATTGATTTAAGTTCAGAACTGGTTGTGTGTGTAGACTTGGGAATGAGATACTGGAAAGCAGCCCTGAGGGAATGGCCTGAAGTTGTGTCAGGGGAGGTTTAGGCTGGGTATCAGGAAAAGATGTTTTATCCAGAGGGTGGTCAGGTGCTGTAACAGGCTCCCAGGGAAGTGGGGGAGCACAGCACCAGTCTGACAGAGTTCAAGAAGGGTTTGGACAATGCTCTCAGGCACATGGTGTGACTCTTGGGGTGTCCTGTGCAGAGCCAGCAGTTGGACTTGATGATCTCTGTGGGTGCCTTCCAACCCAGGATACTCTATGATTCCAAGGAACATGATGTATGTGGTGGGGGTTTAAATCATTTGGTGTGAAGATAAATAGCATCTGTTTTAATATTGCTTACTGTTTAGAAATATGGACCTTAAAGAACTTTTAAATAATAACATTTCACAGAATCACAGAATAGTTGAAGTTGGAAAAGGGAAATTCTGTAGCTGAATGTAAATTTTACATATATTCAGGACTGGAAGAGAGAACACAGTTTTAGTGCACATAGAGGACAGGTAGTAATGTGTTTACAAACCATTGTGTACCTTTCATGTTTGTCAAAATTTCATGTTGAATTAGTGCAATCAGCTTAAAAATATCTAAGCATTCTTAGATTTCTAAAGCTAATTGTACTTTAGCTCTGTTTTGTAGTCAGTCCCTCTCTTTCTTCTGTAACATATTTGCCAATTTTTTCTTTCTGCCTCATTGTTGAGAAACAATTTCAAAGGACGGTTTTTATAGCCATGAAGATGGTTTATTATATATTTAGTCCTATATTAAATGTGAAGGTAAGCAAATGAAGTGCAGAAATGAGGTGGTATTAAATACACTACCAAGGCAGAGTATGTAAAATGTTAAATTAGAGGAGAAATTACTAGCAAGAATATGAGAAGAAAATGAAAATTCTGTGCAATCACAGAGGTAGGTGGAAGGGACAGGGAATAATGATAATGAGGGTTGAGCAACAAAGGTGCTACGTTTGAAATAGGAGGTTAAGGAAGTCCCATGTGAGGCAGAAATTCAGGGTAAAAGGACAGATTTATTTGTCGGGATTCTATCCAGCAGGTATAAACACAGCTATTTGAAAAGCTCCTTGCATTCTAAGAAGGAGGGAAAGAAAAAAAAAAAAAAAAACCAAACCAAAACCAAACCCTCTTATTCCCTAGGCAGGCTAGGCTCTGTTCCATAAGCAGGCTGCCACAAGGTTCAAATCCAAGTGGACAAAGGGATGATCAGTCCCAGCTGATGGGACTTCTCGATCTCGATTGGACTTACCAATCTAGTAGCAGTTGAGATTCTGTAATTCCAGAGAATTGAGTCCACCCATCTTTGGAGTGTAATTGCATGCTCCTTTTTAGACTACTAGCTCTTTCTATTAGCCTTTGATGCTGTCAATTTAGGCAATGTCATATTTTCTGTATGCATTTAGAAAGGCCCACTGAACTCTAAATTATAACACTGTGTTTCAGAAAAATAAGCCATCTCTCATGGCAATATTTTTCAATATTTCTAACTTTGGCAGAGGCATTCCTTGGGAATTCATTATCATACTGAATTCTTTCTGTAAAGGAAGTAAGAAAATCAATTATCTCAGCTAAGATAACAGAAAGAGTCTTAAGCTTGGATGAAGTCTTAATACTTTGAAGGTGAACTTTGACTTGCATATGAAAACAACAGAGATCTTTAAATCCATGTACAAAAGGAGAGATTCCTCAGCTGGTATCGCAATTAAATTAGTGGTAGATATAGGGTGGAATAGTGTTTGCTTATGTGGTTTCTAAGCAAAATATAATACTTGTGGGAAATTAGATCATATTCAAAGCCTATTGCAATTAGTGAGAGAAACTTCATTCAGTTGATGAATGGGTAAGTTCATATTTTTGTAGATCTGACATAATACTTTACTGCTGTAGAATGACTCTGCTGATAGATCATAGAGCACTTTACAAACTTTAATTAAACGAGCTCAAACATAATCTTGGCAAATGTTTTCAGGAATAAAGCCATTCAGCACAATACCTAGCTGGAAAGAAATGTACGGAATATGAACCTTGGGTCTGATGTTTTTGAATTAGAGTGAGGCCTTGTTTGTAATTAACATTATTTGCTCATATCTGCTGGCAGAGAGTTCTACTGCACTTGGAATTTTCCTGGTTTATTTTTATTAGAATAGTAATAGTACACCAGAATCACAGAATTTGTTTCTGTATTGGCAAATTCAGTTGAATTCTGCTGTTGTGCAGTCTCTCATTCCCATTCTCCCCAAATTTTGCATATTTTTACTTTCAAGTAATTCCAGAAACGAATATTTGTTTAAGAGTTTACGTTGCAGTTGAGTTGAAATTTCATAAAACTGCATTTGTCAACTGTGAGATGGTGGAAGTCTTAACCCAACTCTATCATGTGCTACTTGAACAGGGAAGAACTGGTTTCTGCTCTGGATTGTGTCTAATCTGAAGGACAGCTCCATAGCACTGAGTGTGAGGACATGATATTATGTTGAGGTAAAACTGGTTGATTTGATGGCAGTACCAGTTTCAGTATAGTGGCAGCAGATTATTAGCAGGAATTAGTGATTCAGGAAGCCCTGAAGCTAACACAGTCTAAGGAAGGTGAGACAGCAACACAATGTGCATTATCTCTTTCCAGAAGCTTAGTGCTATATTGTAGTCCCTGCACTATCCCCCCTTTTCTTAGACAAGAGAAGCTTGTGTGTGTTACTTTGATAAACTATGGGAAACTGTTCAGTTGTTTAATGTTCTAAATCCAAAAACCTTGGACCACATATAGCAAGTTCTCAGTGATCAGTAATTCATTGGCATGCATCAGTGTATCCAATACTGGTTTTTATTGAATGCTTGGCTGAAGTTGTAGGTTTTGTTTGTTTGTTTGTTTGTTGTTTGGGTTAGATAAGTTTTAGTTCCTTATAAGCTTAACCCTTTGTTCTTACCTGACAAAAGAATTGAGACCTAAATAGCTACTTTTTAACATATTTTTTCTAATGAAAATTTTCAGACTTCCTTTTTGCTTTACTACCAATGGAAAGGAAAAGGCAGATAGCTCAGGCAAACAGGCAAAACATTAATTAGGGAGGGTTACAGCAGGGTTGCATTTTGCATTCTGTGGTGCATCCATGATGTAGTTAGCTCTTACCTGGAAAATTGCAACATTAATTCACAGTAATTCATCGCACTTTGCACACACCACTTCTATCGAGTATTAAACGCATTACAGTCCTCAACATGCTTGCTTGTTTTGAAGGGATCTAAATTCCAGAGCCAACAGATGCTAAATATTTCCATCTTCAGAACAACATTTATGACTGCTGCTTCCCTTTCCGAAGTTCTGGATGTATTTTCTCCTGAATGATTAGTTCTTTTTATTATTTTGATATTAGAGGGAGGAAAATGCAATGCCAAGTCTGGTGCAGAACAATGATGATATCTTTGGTTTTATCAAAGCATTTAACTTGATTACAGTCAGCCATAATCAATTACATGTAATTTCCAGTATGTGCCCTTTAAACAATGTAATGTCTAGGATCAAGCCGGATATTACAAATTAAATGAGAGCTGCTGTCTCAGGTTTTCTAACAGTGATTATTTCGGTAAAGGAAATAGCAAAGAATGTTCTTACTGGCAGAGCCCAATATAAAACCAAATAGTATAATTTTGCTAGTGAACTTTATTTTATGTTTTCCTGAGAGTAAGCTATTCAAATAAAGTGGATTTGTTTAGTGACATCAAGCTAAGAAATTCATGAAAAGCACTATCAAATACAGTATTGAAAACTCAAACTGTGGTTGAACATAAGGAAGACATGTAACTATTTTTGAAGACTTGACTGGAATTTGATATGAATCTTACACTAGACTTTTATGATGATGAGAGGTCAATGCTGTCATCTTCCTCAGTGATTGAGTAGTTTCCAGCTGCTTTAGGTTTTCAGGCATTCAAGATTGAATGGGTAGGCTGTTGAAATTTAATTTACAGCACACCTGAGGAAGGTTAGAGGAATTATTTCTCCCTTCTCTCTTCTGTAAGCACCTATGTTTCTGATATTTCACAAGGGAAACACAGGACCATAGCACCTTGTTAGCTCAAAGCCAATAGTCAGACAAGACAAGCTGCATTGTATAACAGAAACCAGGCAGGTTTTCCCTAAGTTGCATATTCTCTTATTTTTGTGGCTGGGAGGTTTTCCTGCAATTGCCTAAAAAGAAGGTAAAAGCTAGTTATGGGAGAATGATAACAAATGCCCTCTAGGGCCAGAAGAGCAATAATCAATCTGGCCTAATATTCTGTCTCTGAAAGGGCTCAGAGACATGAGAGCCCTGGGAAGGGGGAGAGCACCCCCAAACTTGGATGTTTTAGTGACTCCTGTACTTGCCCCCTCATTTAGAATTTGGGGTGCTAGAGTAAAAAGAGCTAGATTTCCTGTTTCTAGGCATATCAATGTTTAGTAATTGTTGGTCCTCCCTAAAGCTAGAATCATGCCACCACTATGGCATCAATATTCTTTTTGAATTAACAAATTCATTATTTTCTTTCTGGTAACCAATAATTAAAATAGGTGTGAATCATTTGGCTCTGTGTTGCTGAGTATGACTTTTAGTTAAAGAATCAAAGATAAATAATTTTGTAGAAACACCTTCCATAGTCCCTCCCTTTTCAATGCTATTTTTTTCATTAGCAGAAATCAGATATTTAATATAACAAAAATTTTTGTTAGTGTCTCATGTATCCTAAAAGTTTGGCCCTGTTAGAACAAATTCCTTTCCTAAAACCGGGGTTTTTTTTTCCTCCTTATTTCAGGTACTTTTTTGGTTTATCCCTTATAAGTCCTGGTTTCATTCATTCTGTTCTAGTTTTTGTGTTGGAATTTATTTCACATAGTTTTCTCATCATAACTGAAAATGGTTTCACTTTGAGACCTGAGGAGTATTATGTCACCACCTCTAGATAATGTGTATGAGCTTTGACTCATTTTTTATTTCCCTTAAATATAATGCCTTCTTAAGGGACTGATATGCTGTATTTTTGAAGCAGCAGCTTGTTGCACTGACTCATTTCCAGATGTTCCTGGATCAGCATGCTGCTGGTTATAGCTTCTCTCATTGTATAATAATTTTGAATTTGTATTTTCATAAGTAGCAATAATAATAATAAAAACCCAACAACAACAACAAAAACAATAATAACAAGAAGATTATTTTCTGCAGTGTTGATTCCTAAGTGATTTTCAGAAGCCTCTTCTGCCTCTGGCACTGTGTATTAAGACCATTATCCTACCATACAGTGTAATAATGACAGAACACATGCTGTGTAATGTAAACTTACAATCCAGTTCTAGGCAGATCTTATTAGACTGTCAATCTTTCTGAGTAGCAGCAGTGGAATTAAAAAAAAACAACCCAAACCAACAATATAAACACCCACCCCCCACAACAAAACCCACAAACTCACAAAAACCTCCAAATACTCTCCCTCCCACCCCATCCATCCTGATAGTAAAAACTGTGTTTGTACCTGTGATTTTTCATTGATCAAGGTTTTTCTTCCTTTAACAGGTTTTTTTTTTTATTTAATCTTGCTTTCCTTGAATCACCAAAGAAGGCCAATTCAATCTAGACTACATGTAATCTAGTGAATAATGTGGCATCATGTTATTTTTCCCTTGAGGGGGGAATTTGTTTTGTTTCAAAGAAGGCCATCTTAAGGAGTTTAGGAGAACCTCTGGAATCCAGATGTTAGGAATGACACATATGCTATAATAATTCTGTGCATTTATATTTGATTTTTTACAAAGAAGTGAACATGCCTTTCATGTGGCCTGTTTTGTTTATAAACTAGGAGTACAATCAAAGACTCACTGACTAAATATCTTTCAGACTAATAATTTCTTCTTCTATGGATGTTTGTGTGTAAGGGAAGCATTGCCGTAGCAGCCACACAGATAATTAAGTTCCCTGTAGAAAGCTATTCCAGGCTGTGAGGAAGTAAAGGCAGCATTTTTGAGCCCTAACTTCAACCTCTTCTTAGTTTCAAAGCTTCCAAAGCTTCTTCCACTGACACAACCTTGTGGTGGGAGAAGAGGATGCCCTGTGAGGGAGGGAGGTAAGAGGGGCTTCTTGCAACATTACGATGAATTTCTCAATATTACAATGAATTTCTCTTTCCTTTGAGGTTCAGGTTCCCTTTACTTTAAAACTCACTTATATAGACATGTTGAAAGAAAAATTTCTATTTCTTGGTGGTTGTGTGTTATATTGTGCTTCAAGCTAAGCAAGCAGTTATAGAAACTGAAAGTGTTTCTGAGCTCATCTCTATTCTGTGAGTATCACAACTTGAGATTTCTCAGTTTTATCTCAGCTTTGCCCTGCAGGCAGAAGAAGTCTGGGACATCAGAAAGGGACATTCTGCTTGCTTTCATGCCTTTTCAGGTGACAGACAGGCTCTACCTAGGGTGCTGCTTGTTATGACTGCCCCTTGAGTTCCTATTAGTCATCTATCTGATGAAGCAGTAGAGGGAGACAAGCAATTCAGTCTCTTCTTGCTACAAGACAGTGATGTGACCCTCTCGTTACAGCAGAAACATGCTTTATTCCCTTATTTTGCACATAACCTTATGGATTTTTTTCATTTTGCTTAAAATACCACCCAGTTCATGAAGGAAGGGAGAAATCTCTCTTTCTTCAAATTTCTTTTTTATGCAGCTTGTTTGCGATCATAATTTGTTACATCATTGGCATCTGGTACTTTCTTTGGACATGAAGAGAGAAAGAAACGAAAATAAACAAGAAGTAAGGAATGAAATACCACTCATAATGATGAGCTTTTTCTTATACCCCAGTTTGTTTTTTTTTCCCTGCACAGGGAATGACTTGTGGATCTTGTCATCCTGAATGTTTGACAGGTACCTTACACTACAGAAAAGTAAATCCATCATTTGGTTTAATGTGTACCCATCAGCTGAGAAACAAGGGAATGTGTTGGATTTGTAAAGAGTTGCATAGGAATTTTGTACTGTTCCTTAAATAGCCATTATATGTACACCAATGTCTTAGAAGAAAATTTGCTGCTGCAATTTATATATGAATAATAATATGAATAATCTGAAGGTCACTTCATCATTTATAGGAAATCCTCCATCTGCTGTGTGAATTGTATCTTAAACATTTCCATTGAGTTCTCTGAGCTGAGTCCTTTTCCTACTCTCATAAAGGCAAATTCTCACACCCACAAGGATCACTGGCGAAAAATCATACTCCAAATATCTTGAGAATACATACAACTGAATTGTTTGATTTGCTCTTCCTGTGACTAATTGCTAGAGGAGAGGGTTTGGATTTGAGCTCTTTCTCCCCACACTCTTGTTTACAGTGTCTTTTCTCTGTGTGGTTCTGCCATGGCAGAGTTACCTGCAGCTTCCCTGTCTGGCACATAAAAGGGAATGATGTGCTGCAAGTGCACTGCTCCAGGCTGAACTCGAGTGGGACGCGTGGCCAACTGAGTAACCAGCGGTTGTAGGTACTTTACGCTGAATATTTGTCAGGAACTGAATATTTGACATCAAAGATAAACATACCCGGAATGAAAAAAGCAAATTAATGCTGCTAAGAGAATATTTGGTAGCCAGCGGGATTTGTCAATAACTTTCAATAGCTTGCTTAGTAGCAGGGAGGAAACAGACCTTTTAAAATTAGGAAATCCTCCATTTGGCCCAGAGACAGGAAGAAGATCCAATATGCTGCCCTGAAACAGCCAACAGTGCTAAAGTGAGGGGAAAAATGTTTATTAGAAGTTGTTTACTGCCAAATGATTATTTAATGTTCCAAATATCCTGAAGAAATAGGCCAGGACTTAAAGCTCTGTGATAAAATATTTACAGTTGTTGGGCCAGCTGAGTTGTATGGGGGGTGGATAGAGTGTTGTATGTGACCTAGATATATCTGAAGTCTTGCTAGATGGCAGAATATGATCTGAAAGGTGTGATCCCTGAAGATTTCTATTACATTCTAAAGACAGGGTGGCTGTGAAATGTTTTGCTTGCTGAGATTCTCACACCTGAAAAACCACTTCTCGAGCCCTTCCCCAATTATTTCCTACATCTAAATTTCTTTGAGTGCTCTTATGCTTCTGTTGCATTTTACTTAATATTTTATAAACTGCAATAGTTTGTCACTTAGAGAATTGAGTTTTCTGTGTGTTGTGCAGGGGAAGAGAGCAAAAGGAAGTGGAGACCCTATGAGACAATGGAGGCTTTAAAAAAATTACAAATTTTCTCTCTTCTTGGAAGACTTAACTCTTCGGATTTTCTAAAGACGAAAAGAGTTCTCTTTGGGCAAGATGATTGCCCAGTGGCTATTTTTTAATGCGGAGTTAAAAAGTAGAGGGCTTGTGATCTGCCATTTTTACCAAATGTAGCTGGTTTATAATTTAAAAGAGCCCTACAGCTCCCTTGCTTCTTTTTCAGCAACTCACTCATATCCTGCTGCAGGTGAGGTTTCCACCACATGGCTTTCTATGTGTTGCAATCTTGTAAACTGATCTCTTTGCACACCTGAAAAAACGGAAAGCTTTGCAGGGGCATAATAGAGATATGCAACTGGTTGGTAGGAGAAGGAGGAGCTTCCCATGGTGACCCATTGTTGATGGACTAGAAAGTTGTGGTTAAAAAGGCTGGATGAATATTTTAGTTTGGCATTTTCTGCTTCCTGTCTTATTTTTCAGTGATGCTGAGAAGTTTATAACTCCACTGAGACACTTCATTGCTGCAATATTAACTGCTGTGTGTTATAGCAGTAAATGTACATTTTCCAAAATTGCAAATAATATTTTCAGAAGACATAGGACTATAATCAGTGCTTATGAGTTTTTCAATCAATATTAATTTTGCTGAAAAAATTATTAATGAAATGGTTTGTTATGCAAGTATCCTATATCATCATTTCATAATTCTTAAAATGATCTTATATTCTGTAGCTTAAATAAATTTACACTAAAAAACCCTGAAAATATGGGGGAAAGGAAATAAAAAGAAAATGTTGAAATTAGACCAGTTTGTTTCTATTTTCCATTTGGCTTTTTTTGGTTTGTTATTAATAGCTAATCTTTTCTTTGTGGGTTTTTTTCCCCCATAAAATAAGGTGGACTTCTTTTGTCCCTAAGAAATTCAGTATGTAGAAAAGCTTCTATCTTATCATTTCCATATGAATGGAAGTGACCTAGTTCATCCTATTGGGCATGTACAACATCAGAATATGGTTCCTGAAGGGGGAAAAAAGCACCAATTTTTTCTTTGATTATTTTGGGGTGAAATGGAAGATACAATAATAAATTTCACATTTTTCCAAGTAAGAACTGTGTTGCTTTGGTGAAGTTTGATAGACAGTAGGACAGTAGTTTCTGCAATGATTTCAATTCCTTAAAGACTGAATACCAGTTCCATTTGTGTCCTAACTCACAGAAGTGTGCAAAATCAACTTAACCTAGAATCTGATGTAAGTGTGCACTTTTCAACAACTTCACCTATCAGTAGTACACCGAGATGATTGAAAAATTATAGCTATTCCTAGGCTATTTTATATTAACCAGGAATGGTTAATTGTCTATTTTAATCTTAGCTTTTTAAGTACGTTTCAGTCACTTGTTGTGTGTCCTTCTGTCAGAAGAGTAGCCGTAATTTATACTGGCCTTTGGCTTTGCAATTTACTTAAAACACACACACAAAAAAGTTTTATATTCATCCAGAAAGACTTCATAATGTGTTTATTTTCTTAAGTAAGACTATTAGGAAGGTATAACAATATAATTTTGTTTCATGCTTTGAATTTGTCTCTAAGATAAGTAAATGGGCTTAAGAAACATCCCAGAAATACAGTTACAGTGTAACCATAGACTGTATGCTGTATACTGATTTTTTCAGCTGCTATTAAACTGTAGCACATCAAATGATCCTTGTGGGTCTCTTCCAACTCAGAATATTCTGAGATTCTGCAAAATGTTGGTAACGTATACTTCCAGATTGTTGATCAGTTTTGGTCTTTTATGTTTGTAATCAATTAATGGACAGAATTCAATTAATTGAATTGAGTTGAATTTGTCTTCTAGACATGAATTCAACTTAAAAACTAACAGTCAAGCAAGTTAAATGAAAATTTTAGTCTCTTGTTTTATAAAAACTCTGCTTGTATTTGTAGTTTTGATCATTTTGATAAAGATGTAGCTATTATAATGTCAGCTGTTTGACTTCTGCATAATTTAGAGAAAAAATTCAAGGGTATTTATGATGCAAAAACTGTCAGGAGAAAGAAAAAGGAAACCAAATGCTGCTCAGTTGTTTCTGATAAAATTTCTTGCTCCAGCGGAAAATAAATCTCCAGATTATCTTTTTGAATTTTTTATCTCTACCTAGTACTAAGTAAAGAGTGATAAGATTTTCAAAGTTGGGGCAAAACTTATCCATATTTCAGAAATCTACATGTCTCTCACATCTCCCAGGTCTTCTGGGACTGGGTGAATTTAAGCCAGAAGACTGCATGAAGGATCAGATGGAGGCTCAGGAGACAACAGGATTGTTGGAGATAATGTGAGTAATGGGATTATGTGTCTCAGTACTCAGATATTCATGCTAGGATACCCAAAGTATACTGTGTATCCTGGGCCAAGAACAGAGTCTGGATTTCAGCCAGATGCTGGATATTCAAGGGACCCAGGGGTTGGAACTCAGCCTGAAAGCCTGCCCCCAAAAAGGGTGCATAACCAGATCGGTGAAAGTAGCATTGTGTGTCTTGAGGCATTTCTGGCATTTTTTTTTTTCTACTTTGCTGGAAGGAGCTGAGTATAATATTCCTTACTCTCCCTCTGGTCTAACAGGAAAAGCTAAAGATAAACAAGGTTGAGAAATGGCTCAATTGTCTGTAATGAAAAAAATGCGCCCGGTGGACACTTTCATTTTACAGCTATTACCCTTAGGGCCCTCCTTATTCTCTCAGCTCACTTTTGCCGATGATTAAAGTCTTGACTGATCATTATTCTCTGAGGTACTTTTGTAGGATTTATGGCTTTGAAGTGGTTGCCACATATGCCACTAAAGTACTTCACTCCTTTTTTTATCCCATCCTGACACCTCCTACAACCATATAGGGTTTGGCTATAATGGAACTGGAATCATAGCAGCTTTGCTAGAGAGAAAGGGTTTGAAAGCAATTTAGTGCAAACTTTTAAAAACAGAATCACAGTGTTTCAGATGAGCATTTGCAAGGAAATTTTAGTTTTGTGGAAGTGTTTTCTGTTTTTTTTTCTCCATTACTGTTCAAGTGATTAAATCTTTACCAAAAATGGAATGGAAGCTATGTTTTTGGGTTTTTTGCACAGCATAAGAAGGTAAAGAATTTGTATTAAGTTTGCTTTAATGAAAAAAATAAACCTGAGTATAAAACTGTGCACTTATAGAGTTATTGTAGGAACAGAAAAGAATATTAGAGGTGCTACACCAGGTCAGTGGAAGATACTTCATTAGGGAATCTGACCAGGATGGTTAAACTAGACCAACTCAGATGTGGAGCCAATAAATTGAATCACAGATTGTGTAGTGCTGGGGCAAATCCTGAGTAGAACTTCACAAGTCCTCATCAGCCATGATCAAAACAATTACTTCTAAAACTTAGAACAATGAAGTATAAAATATAAACCCACTATTGAATCAATACTCACTGTATGAGCTGAGATGGGTGAAATGTTAGAAATATTGCAAGGCTTATGGTCTCTTAACTGAGTGAGAAAAACTCAGGCAGTATGAAATAACTGATTTGGGAAAGGAGCTATAATGAAGAGAAATTTTATTGTACTCTAGATTCAAGTTTTTCACATGAAAAACAGTTGAAATAGAGGTTGTGTCTCCTCAGAAAGTGGAAAAGAAATGATATCCAGGCTGCAGGACAAATGAAAGTCAGCTGAGGTTAGGGCAGGAAGTGGCATTTTCAAACTCACTTCTGTCAGGGTTCTCTGTATATATCTGTGTGAGAGTTTAGCTAGATTTGAACTCCAAAACTGCCTGACACTACCATTTGAGGGAATAAATGTTCTTGATCTTACTTTGCTCTATACTCTTGTGATAGTCAAGGAAGCAAATGCCAGTGTTATTTCTCAGTGGAGTTGTGTTTTCTGTAGTGGTTGCTCAGTAGTTTCTCAGTTGAGCTGACAGAAATGGTTTTTGATGGGCTCGGGTGTCCAGAAACCAGAAAAACTCCTTTCAGAGAAGGGCTGGTGGTCCTTACAGAATATAATCTACCACAGGTCAGTGTTATCAGCTCAAGTGGGGATGGTGAGGTGATCTCTGTTGGCTAATCCTCATGGGAGACCACCAAGCAGTGCTACCAGTTTGCTTTTACCATGTATTGGGAAATAGGGTAGCTTCTTAAAAGTAAGAACTTAGTATCATTAATCCTAAAAATGAAAGCAAAGAATATTTTAAGGATTTAATCATCATCATCTTGTTCAAAACAAGAATGCCACTACAACTGCTGGTGACCTTAGAGAGGTGAAGTAATAGACAGATTTACCTTCTCAGTATATATTTATCACACTTCTTTTGCAAGAAAAATTACACCAGAGTAAATTTTGTACCAGTCATAGGTCCTTAAGTTAGTCTCCAAGACTAACAGTTGTTTGATTCCCCACTGAGAACTGGAAAAAAGCTACAACTGTGAACTGGAAAAAAAAAAAAAAAAAAAAAAAAAAGTGTTCTGATTTGATACTGAAAACCTTTTAAAAAGGTCTTGTTTTACTGACTGCTTAGGAATGACAGCTTTAGTCTAGCAGTTTCAGGGAAAGGACAGGAGAGAGAATTAGTTGTTTCCTTGTAAAGTGTCATACTCTAAATGCACTTGGTTGAGCCATTAAGGGCTGTAATGTCAATGTAGCCTGTTGTCAAAGTTTCCATCTCAAATGCAGTGGTGAGCTGCTAAGTACTCCAGCTGATCTAGGTGACAGGCTTTACCTTTCTCCTTTAACACATCCTCCTCTCCATTCTTCTTACCTTGTTCCCTGTATCAAATTGTATATCCCAAGACTTCCATTTTTCCCTTTTCTCTCAACCTGCTGTCTGCCATTGACTCCTCACTAAATGAAACAAGGCTCCAAGTCAGAATCTTGCAAATAACCTGCAGGCCAGCATATCTGCTGTAGGGATAGAGGCATCATGAGGTGGCCAGCCAAGAGGCAGCCAGCCACTTGGACTAGATGGATGCCATCTGGCTTCCCTGTCAGCACCTATCTATTTGCTGGCCAAAATACACCAGCTCTCTGACTGCTTAGCTGTGCTCCCACAAGGTATGTGCTGCTTTTTTAACTCACATGGAAGCTCCGTGTCTCACACAGCGTATCTGATTTGGATTGTACTTTGTCTGTAGTATGCAGCCTGTTGTTTTCATTTTGTTTATTTGGGTTACATTTAGGGATTGCTCTTCAGAATAAACTCTGGCTTGTCATTATTTTCTGAAGAATTTTCAGCACTTCAGTTTCTCTGTTGTTGCAAGTCAGACTTTCATGCAAGTCACTATAGGCTGTATTTTTTTTTCCCCTCTCTTTCTCAGGTTGTTATAAAACAACCGACCACAAAGCACTTATTAGTTCTTTAGAGGGTGTGGGAAGAGACAGCATAGAAAATTCCACATTACAGCTTCTCCTTAGTATGCAAAAGTATTGGATTCTTTGACCCAGACACTTTAATGAAAGCTGTGGTGTTCTGTCACAAAGGACCTGTAAGTACTTTTGATTGCTCTTGTAATGTGTCTTCCTCTAGAAGGGCCTGTGCTTAACATTTTTAATGTTAAATAGCAAAGGTCAAGGACAGAAAAACTCCAGTGAGTGTGGTGTGTGAATTTCAATCTCTGTGATTTATTTGGTACCCTTGGAAAAATTATTTTTCTATTATTTGACTCACACTGAGCCCCAAAACATTTCTAATTTTTTTCTTCTTTAAGCAACCTAACTTAGTTTATTTTAATTTTTTATTTTAACAATAATACTATATCATTGATTTCCAGCTGTTTTTTCAGATACCTAAGCATAACCACTTACATGTGTTGGCAGAAGTTTGTTGTTGTCCCAAGGTGATGAACCTGTGTGCGTGAATGGAATGAAAAAGTCAGCGTGTGTGTGAGGAGATGCCATGGCATCATATACAGTAGGGTCTGTGTTCTTTCCCTGTGCAAAGGTTGGTTAAAGCAAGGTGTTATTAATGTCATGATATCAACATCTCATCATAGCAAAAGTGTAGTGCTATGTCTAACTGCTATGTGTTTTATGACAAAAGATTCATGCAGCAGTAATCCTCAATAACATGGTAGTTACCAGGAATTAATGGCAGGATTGTTACTTAAGTCCCTAGGTAGGACAAAGCACATTCATTGATGTCCTACCTAGCTTATCATTAATATGGTAATGGCTGTGTTTAGGAAAAAGGCTGCTCCTGTTAGGAACATAACCACAATTGTTATGATAAAAATCAGTCTGTTCTTGCTTTTTATTTTTCTGAAGTCCATTTAATCTGTGCATTAGTTTTGGAAAAGTGATCAAGAGGTAAAGACCTCTTTTTGCTTAAAAAAAAAAATCCAAAAACCCCTCAGTAGAAAGACTTTCAGGAATGGAGATGAACAGAAATAGCACTGTTTACTCAAGTACTGAAATTCTGAAGGCCAAAGAAAAAAATTAAGGCTAGGCCTAGCTGAGTGTCCCAATATACTCTTTTCTCACTGTCCTTATAAAAATTTAAGTTAAATGAAATTGGATTTTTTGGCCCTACCTTGCTAAGTTCATCAGTTTGCCTGAATTTAAAGGATGTAATTGAGTAAAACAAACCCTCATACATATCCCCTTTGTCATGATTCACAAAGTTTCAAGGCCAGTCTAGAATCTGGAAGTTTTCTAGGACAGATTCGGTGGAAATGGTATCTGTCAGTACCAGGATCTATGGGCTGGAGAGCTTCTGCTCATTGAAGTAAGCATTTTGCAAGTTCTAGTGTGAGTTTTATAGAGAAGCAGTACGTTGCAATGAGGAATAGAACCCAAATATGAATGAGCAGGCTACTCTGTTAAAATAGGATTTGAAAAGATTAATGAATTAGATGAAAAATAATTATATTTCTGTATTGCTGTTAGTTTAATAATTTTGAACAGGTTTAATATGTTAACAAGTGAAGGCACTGATGAGTTGACATTGGGAGAGAACATTTAGCAAACCAGCTCCATAAAGCTTGTCTACTTAACATTAAAATACAGTTGGTTAATATGGTTCTGAATTAGAACAGGAAAAACAGCTGGTGTATGTGCTGTGCTATAAGCTCTGTTCTTCTGCTGGTAGGTTACCCTCTAGTCCCCTGTTGCTTCTCTCTTGATTAACTTTCCTTTACATGAGAATGTGCTTAGTAACAGTTAGGTTCCCTTCTGTGAAGGAAGAGGAAATACATCTTTTGTCAGTGGACTATAGCTTTTCCCTTTTTTCCCCAGTGACTTGTTTGTATTGGAAATGTTGTTTGTGGTTAGGGTTGAGAGAGTCTAAGAGCCTACAGCTCCAGGAGCTCTGGGACTGGAAAAGACGTGCCAAGGCCAACCTGGCAAGGTCCCAGCATTGCTGCTCCTACATGCTATCTGATCTGGATCACCCCTGGTGATGAGGTTAGGGTAGTGGTGGCTGTAGTGGGTAGGTTAATGGAGTTTCAATCAACCTTCGCCACCCTGCAATGACCTCTTTTTAACCCTTGAGAACCTTTCCAGGTTACTTCAGCATCTTGATGTTCATTTTCATCATGCCTTTGGAGATAATTGTAAAATAAACTTTTCTCTCTTTCAAGAAAAATTGCCTTACCCATTCTTCCTCTGCTTAGTTCCTTGAGTGTTAAAATCTAGATGGATTTTAGAGCATTATCAGATATTTTCGTATTCTTTTAACCATGTCAGAAAAAGGAAAAAAAAAATCATGTTTCCTCATATCCAAAACTTTAAATAACTACAAACCCAGAAAATTCAGTCAGAGAAAATAGGAGAGAAATAGCTGTCATCACAGCAGTTATCTGCTAAATCACCTTAACGTTTGCTCACAGTTGGAGATATGCAGTTCTCGGTGACCATTACAGCATTCCCTTTAATTATTCCTGCTTATTCTCTAAAAGTTTAATTTGACAGCTGAATGTTCTAGTTTTCTGGCAGCTAATAATAAGAATTAGGAAAGAGAGGACTGGCATTGTACTTAGAAAGCCTTGCAGAACAGTGATGAATCTGCCATGGGGAATACAGACTCTGCTGTTCTGATACTCAAGAGACCATAATGGTACTGAAGGGAAAAGGAAACCACAGGGACACCTGTTAGGGACTGGGAGTCAGTTAATGGGAGAACAAAGATGAAGACTGATGATTCAGGCATGAACAGTGTGAAGATTTTGTGATAGGGAATGAAAAAGGGAAGTTAGAAGTGTAGCAGAGGACAAACTGAGAGACTGATGCATCTTCTTGCATTTTTGGGCATAAGGGTTATTCTTGTTTTGGGAAAAATGGATGTTACTGGCATCAGCAGTACTGTGATGGCTAAGGATAAAAATAAATAGGCTCTCAAGAGAGTGGAGAAGAGGATATCTGCAGAGAAATACAGCATTTAGAGAAATTGGGGGCTTCCTCCATCATGAACAAAAGGCTAGAGAGTTATCATAGTTATTAGTTGCACAGGTGTTATAAGGACACACACAGAGCACAGGAGAAGGAAACAACTGGTTGTATGTACAGAGTTTGGGCCCTTCCATTTTTTCTTATGGGCCCATATTGCTTATCCTGTATCACTCGGGAAGGGAGATTCTGTGGCTTTTGACATGGAAAAGATCAGGACAGAGAGCAGAAGTGCTGGGATAGCAGGGAGCATGTCAAGGGACCATTGTGTTTCAAATGAACTTGGCTTTCAGAAATGCTGAATGCTTAATTTCTCTGAAAATGTTTGTCAAATATATAATTTTTGAGCATCTCTCAAACAATAATGGGCTTATTTTAAGTGATGCAGAGTTGGTGTGTTTCACCACTGCTTTGATGCAAAGATGGCATTTGTCCTACGCCTGTGTACTTTTGCTGTTTGATTTGCTGGACTAAAGATTTTTAGTGACATCCAGCCTTGGAAAGGTTCAAGGAAACCTCTGGAAATATAGGTCAGAACATCCATTTCCACTTTGAAATTCTGGGCAGCAGGATTAGCCAAATGATAAAATTAAATCCACCTATGTTTGTGAGTTAGAGTTTGAATGTCTGGTAAAGCATAGTTGTAAATTACACAAGTCTATGATCATATTAATGTAGTGATTTATATATTATTGCAACGATAAAAGTTTTACAGGGTTGGTGGTGGAGTAATGTTTTGTGCCTTTTGACACCATTTGCAATCCAAAAGAGTGGGGACACACAATCCAAGTGTACCAGTATTTTAATCTTAATGCTTTGCATATTTTACATCATGCAAAGTGGAAAAATAATTCAGTTCCCCATGGCAGATGCTTTGCATTTGGAAGCCTACTTTTAAGAGTAAGCTTGGAAGGCTTTTGGAATGACTTTTTGTTCATACATCACCTGATGTCAGTGATGTGTGTGGTACTGTCAGTTACCCATCTCAGTTAGCATTAGGAACTTGAATAGCACATGTCTATTGACATTTTAGTGACTCCTCTTTTAAACATCTGTGAGTTTGGTTTACGAGGCTGACCATTCAAAGTTCCAGCCATACCTAATGTGTGTAGCATTTGCAGCCCCTATTCAAAGCCAGGTTCTTAACTGGGTATGCAGGTTGCATTTATCATACCATCTCATATTCAGAATCACATTTTTACATCTTTATTTTCTGTAAGTTCACCATATCTCATTTGGAGGTGGTATAACTCCCTTTTTGTAGTATGCAAATGACACTGAAATCTTTCCTATGAAACTGTGCATGGAGGAAAGGAGTGTTTCATTTAAACATGAAAAAAAGAGGGCATACATTCTGTAAATGCAGGCTGAGGTGTGATAGAAGAGAGCCTGTGGTTCTTCAGGAAGGTTTGCATAATTATTAGCAAAAACCTGCTAATCTTCATGAGAAGAAAGTTATTACAGGAAGAGGTTTTGGAGACTGCAAGGATGGCAGCTTCCTCTGAACTGCCTCTAAAATCCTGTGGGAAATGAAATAGCCAGCAAGGATTTCAAGTTGGCTTATTTTCCAGCATTCCTAATCTGCTTAGTTCATGATAGGGTTTGATACAATAATATACTTTTTTGCAAGCAAATTTGAGTCCTTGCAATTTATATTTTGGCATGAGAAAATAAAAGAATTCTGTCTTAGCTGTCCCATCACAGTCACTTTGCCTATCAATGAGAAGAAATTGAGACTAGAGAGGTCTGCTTAGAAGGTTTCACAATAAGATAGAGGCAAGGGCTATATTAATCATGAAAACAGCAACATGAGGAAAAAAAAAAAGGATAAACTTTTATAAACTTTTCGTTATCCTTTTAGAATGACCTTAGCAAACCCAAATCTGGGTATTTTCAGTAAAGTCTGGAGCACTGAAACAGTGGAGTTCATTGCCCTTTGACAGGTCATTAACTCATTCAGACAGTGGAAGGCAACCATAGGTAAAGGCATTAAGATGAGAACAGATTTTAAGAACATTGAAGTTCAGAGTTCTGTTTTGAAGAAAAGGGAGGGAGGGATTTCTCTTCTGATTTTGTATCAGGAACTACACAAGTAACAAGTCGTTATTCCTGTAAGTGTATGTGGCTTATACCTAGTGGACAAAGATAAGCATGGTTGAATAATGTAAAAACTTGTAACTGAGAACTGCTTGGAAATCAGGAGTCCTTCTCTCAATTCTCAATGCATTGGGTGGGTTTATGGCAAAACAAAAAGAAACAAGGATTTGTTGTTATCTTTTGGAAGTTCACTTATTGGATTTCATAAATTCAAAAGTAGTGGCCTGCATAAATCTGAAACCATTTGAATTCTGATTTAAATCTCTTCTTTTCCTGTGCAGAACAAATCTAAAGAT
Source organism: Phylloscopus collybita (assembly GCA_027886175.1). Classification (NCBI taxonomy): domain Eukaryota; kingdom Metazoa; phylum Chordata; class Aves; order Passeriformes; family Phylloscopidae; genus Phylloscopus; species Phylloscopus collybita. The sequence goes on from JAJNNQ010000018.1 coordinate 42,702,403, forward strand.
TTATTTTTAGTTAATTTGCATTTATTCTAAATTATTTATGAGCTATCTGCTCTTGAAAGCATGTATAGAAATTTAGTAGTCAGTACAATTTAGCCAATTTACAACTATATTTTATGTAATTCCAGATTTCATACTTCCTGCCCAAAATTTTATTGCTTCTGGATTACAGAGCGTTAATAATTTTGATGCAGTGCCTTTGAATGTGGCATTGAATGTATTTGCTCTCAAATGTTCACATCTGTTAGTCTTTGAAAGCTTTAGATTCTCCTCTTCTCTGCTGTCTCTCCTAAACAGCCCCCTGGAATGCCATTGTGTTAAATCTAATTTCAAAAGTAGCCAATGGACTTTGCCACATGTTAAGCTATTATGCTTCTTTCTGACCCTAGTTCACAAGAGCAAGCCTCATGCAGAATTTGTGTTGCTTAAGTGGTATTGCTGTCAGTTCCTGTATTAGTGTGGGCTGGAAAGCAGGTCTTAGCAGGTCTTCATTGTAGCAAAATCTGTGTGGTTTACATTCAAAGGAGTTTCCTAAATCCAGGAAAAAGAAATTTAGCTATGGGTTAGCTATGGCTCATGGTGACCTGGAAAAAGTCTTGGTTAGAAAAAAAAAAAAGAAAAAAAAAAAGAAAAAGAAAAAGAAAAAAAGAAAAAGAAAAAGAAAAAGAAAAAGAAAAAGAAAAAAAACCACAAAAACCAAACAAACACTGTTTTGGTTTGTTAAAGCCCTGTCTTTTGTGAAATCACCTTGTGAGAAGATGTGTTGACTGATTGCTGCATTGAATTCATTTCAGAGCATCGTGTAACTTTCTGTGAAACTCAGTGAGGCGGAAGGTGTGGGAAACATTTCATACATACTCTTTTCTTAGTTAGGAGTGTTTAAAGTTGGTTTCAGTTGCATAGCAGATTTACATGTCAACTTTCTCTTTTTAATTGGTTGTTGATAATATTTTAAATCTAAGATTGAGTTTGAGTGGCTGTTTATATTTACCACACAGGAAGAGATGAATGCCATATATATAAAATGGTTCTTCCTGCTTCCCTCTTTCCTGCTCCTGCTTTTGAATCATGGAGCACATATAAGACAGCCTTCTGTCAAAAATCCTGAGTACACATTATAAATAAATATTACCCTGGACAGTCATAAATAACATTCTTAGCTTTTAATGCATAATTAACATTGACTACTAGCAAGTAATGCAGCTGAATAATTATGCCACATTTTAAGACTATTTCTGTCTGCTCCAGCCACAGTCAAGCAGTAAAATATAGCCAGCTCTTTGGGGTTTGGCACAGTAATTTTTAGCTACAAATTCCCAGTGAGCTCTTTAAAAGTCTAATTAGTAGCAACCATTGGTGTTGGTTTATTACTCTGGTTTAGACACTAAATAAGCAGCCTGCTTGTGTAGGGTAAAGTCCTACGACGTGGTCAGAGTACCAGCTATAACGTTCATTTTGCTCTTCCTCCTAAATCAGAGTCCTTCAGTTACCTTGGTGCCTTAAGTTTTAGCTGTCATGTTTTTCAGATTCTGTGCTGCCTAGGGGTGTAGTTCTGAGCTTCGTATTAAGTGTTAGTCAGCTCTCTTCACGGAGTAGGGAGACAAAACAAATCCTTTTCCTGCTGAAGACCAAGGACAACTTTCAGGCCCAAAAGCATAAACAACAGGGGACTGAAGAGAAAAACAAGACTAATGAGACTTCACAACCCAAAGCTGTAATTGGACAATTAAACCCCAATATGCAAATGGACCAAAGCTTGTAAAAATGTAAGATCTCATGACCAGCCAGCCATTTTGTGACCATTTTAAGTCCACCTTGAGTGTAGTCCTGGTCAGGCCCTGTCTTGCTCAAGGTATATCCTAGAGGCCTTTCAATAAATACCTACTTGATTCTCTAGCTTTGTCCAGTCTCTGTTTCAGGTCAGCCTTCCTATGGCATCAAACCAGTGGTCTAAGTGGCTGAACCCAGTAATGCTTAACTCTGTTGGGTACCACACTGCATCCATGTCCTGATTCCCTGTGGCCAGGACCCCCCACCATGCAGTAGCAGCTTAAAGCCCTCCCTAAAACACATATTTGGTGGGGACCTGTGCTTACAAGAGATACACACAGGAGAATGATTAGCTGAGCCTGCCTACATGAAATCTGGCTGAGGTTTGGTGAGAAGACTGATCTGGGAGGGTTCAGTCCAGTTACTTTTGTGAGTTTGTCCTCAGCCCTGTCCTTGAGCCGTTCATTGGGTCACAACATGCAACCCGGGCAGGTTCACAGGAACAGAACTATTGCCTGCAGCGTGATGTAAAGTGTGCAAGTATACAATTGGAAAGCTGATTTTGGAATAAGACCCCACAGTTGCATTCCTGTGATTTAGCATGGTAGGTGCCTAAAGGGCACTGAAGTGTTGTCTAATTTTAAAGGGCATTGAGTGCCTTTGTTTCTTCATATACAAGTGTTAGCTCATGTGAATGTAGTGGGATTGACCCAATTTAACATGAGAATTCTAAGAGATACTTTCCACAGGTTTCAGTAAAAGAACAGAGTTCACGCAAGACACATGGATTTACAAGTATTTCTTACAAGAATCATGGAACAAAAAAAAGTGGCATGCACTGGAGAATGACAGCTGTGCACTGAATTGTATGTAAAGGCACTTTAAGTACCTTCATTTGTCAATACAATGAGTAGCTGTTATGATTTACATCATATATGTATATTGGTAGTATATTGAGTTTCACATTGGGTTTACAAATTGTGCACAGATTATGCATCGTAAGGCCATGGATATCAGTGAAGGTCTAGGAAACAGCAAATATTTAAAATGCTAATTGCCCTCTTTGCAAAGTATTTCTATGTAGTGCAGTCAAAAAGGACATATAACTTCCAATACTAAATGAAAGTGTAATACTTTCAATGCAACTTAGGACTTCTGCCTGCCGCTGCTTCTAGCTAATAGTAAGAGTTATTAGAAACAGTCTTCTGTCTTTTAGGGAATTATCTTTTAGTGACAAAAAGTCTCTTTAATTTGTGAGGTTTTAGATCTTTATCAAAGAGTAATTATCTGCTTAGATTTCTGGTTATTATTTGAAGAGCTGCTTTCCAAAATAATTAGATTTTATTCTGATTTGAATTTATGTAGGAGTTGGTGGCTATTGAGTTACTGTTCCTGTATGTAAATATTTCTTAGAGATTTTATTACACTCAGATCACTGTCTAATGTCTATATGCTTTCAAGGTTGTCAGTTTAGAGCATCTATTTGTCTTTGTTCTGTGCAACAAGTGTTTTTAGATCCTTAAAAATGGTAATGATAAATCATACTTTTCAATGTAGTTTTACTAGGAGATTTATTGGAGATATAGTCCTGCTATGTAGTTGAACTTCATATGTTCATAGCAGTGATACAATTGCTGTTGAGCTTACTGGGACATTGCAGTGAGGAGTTACTTAACACATACTGAGTTTGTGTGATTATTTTTTAAAAATTTTCTTTATTTTTCCTTAAATGTGGCCACTCATCTGTTTCTCACCACTGAGAAACAGTTACTGCTGTAACTGGGGAGAAGGACAATTTTTTTACCTGAGTTTTTTAGTGATCTTTTTGTATGTTGGATTGTCTAGCTAGGAGTTCTTGGTTTTTTTTCCCACATCTCTCTTAATTCCGTCACTTAATTTCTTTACCATACACTTTGTCCTTTCCCTTGCTTTATTTACACACACAGGTGATGGGCATGACTCCAGCAGTAACATTGTAGGCATAATATATCCCAAGTTCATCACAGAAGGCTGAGGCAGTGGCCTTGAAAGACATTTACTTCATTTCTGTTCACAGCTATGGATCCAAGGAATTTTCGCTGCTGTGAAACTGTGTTTGCTAATGCAATCCAATAACTGATATTTCTGGCATGAATTCATCCTTGCTGGAAATAGCCCCATTGCTTTCAGTAGAGCTATTTAAAGGATGGATTTAGTCATCTAGCTTGTTAAATTATGTCCCTTTCTTTTCCTTGATTTCCTCCTTTCCCACAATGTGAAATCTGTAGTCTTCTCTCTTGGGTCAGCATTTTATTTTAAATGTGAAATATATGTCCTGGCTCCAAGGCCATAAACCATTCAAAGAGCTTCTATTATAATTAAGGATTAATGTGAAGTATTTATTCTACCACTGAGTAGGAGGAATGGAATACTGCAAGATCTACTAATATTTGCCAAAATGTGTTCTTTTGCATGAAAGAGACAGGGTAATAATGTGTAAGATTATATTTATTCCATGTTGCACTTTGAATTTCAAGAGGTAACAGAAAATTAGGAGGGGAAGGAGGTGAGATAAAACATGGATTAAGCAGCTGACGTCCAACAGACCTGAGAGCATCGGAGTAGTAACAAGGAACTGCCTTACTGTGAGTGATTTTGTCCGTATAAATTCTTGGGTTTTTGTATCTGCAAAGTTATTTTGCTATTTTAGTTCTGCTAATGATTCGGCCTTTTTTTTTTCTTTTTTTTTTTTTTCTTTCCTCTTTGGTAAGGTCTATACTATTTCAGCTCTGTAAAGGAATGTGATCTGTGAAGGAATGGGTATATTTGTGAATCCGAGCTTTTGTCAGTCCTTCGAAACAGGCTGTTCAGTGCATCTTAGAACACCCTCTTGCATCCACCTCAAAAGAATTTGAATTCCAGAACATCAGTTTTAATATTCTGTTCCTGAATTTCCCATAGACCAAAACAGAGTTGCAACAGCTATCCAGAAAACTATCCAGACCAATGAAATATTATCTTGGGTTTCTGAGACCTCTCTTTTATTAGGCTGGGTTTTTTTTCTAGTTCTGAAGAATGCAAGTCGGACTGAGTTACACATTTGCAAATATATGGAATGTTAAAATTAAGTATATGAAAACTAATTTATTATACTGAATAATTAAAGAAGTAGTTAAAGATATTATGAAATTAATAAGATTGATTTTGTTGGTGGTGTTTTCTTGTTTTCTCCCCCCCACATACGAATTTGCTGAGAATGAGTGTCCTTCTGGATCTTTCTGGCTTCATTAGCAGCTGTGTAGGCTGTACAAAACATAATTGAAGAACTTTGGCATGTGAATCTGAAAAGAGAAGCACCAATTACTGATACTCTGTCCCTGTGGAGAAGCTTTTGTTCATATTGCAGGGCATGATGTGATCAGTTTAAAACGCTTATGATAAAACAATCTAAAAATGGGGTTACAGAGGACAGGCAATGTTTCCTTGCTTGGTTTGCCCACATTAATTACAGCTTTTGAGGTCTTACCCAGGATCAAAGTCATTTCAGAGACTAAGCATTGTCAGCAGTAGAAGCTGTGTAACCAAGATACGAGATAAATAGGGTAGGGCCAAAAAAGTATTCAGAAAGAAAGTGAAGATGGATTACTAAAACTACACTACACATAACCAATAAGTGTAGTCTGTGTCCTCTTGCTTCCTGCTGCCCAGATACTTCAAGGCTGCAAGGTGCAAAATATAAGTTCTAAAGAGGGCTTCAGGAAGATTTGGACAACTGTACGTGGTAAATTACTAAAATCTGTACAAAAAATAAAAGGCCTTGTGGATAAATACATGGAGGAAAGGGCAGCGTAACTTCTGTAAGGTGAATCCTTCTGTACAAAGCAATGAGTGGAGGAATAAGAAGGGAGCTCCTTGAATGGGTGAATCAGTGATTTAACCATGGGAAACACAGGGAAGGAACAAATGATCACTCCCCTAAGTCACCAGCAGAACTGACAGACATTTGTGCTGGGACAAGAACCACCGAGCATATGGAACAATGTACAACTGGTAGAGTAAGAAAACTTCCTGTTGGCTGTAAATAGAAATACTAAAGTTAAATTGAAGAACTGAAAGAGAATCTTACACAACTCAGTAGCTGCATAATAAAGCGGTAAATTAAATTTTGTATAGGTAAAGACTAAATTTTCCACATGAAAAATGTAAATTTTGATGTTAATCATGAAATTATGAAAGTTGAGATGACTTTTAGTAGTCAGAAGAAAGATTTGTGAGGTTATAAAGCAAAAAGTCCATAAAGGTATCAATTTAGTATCTGGTAGCAAATCAAAAGAAATAGAAAATAACAAACTATCTGAAAGAAATTATTAGAAAACAGATAACTTGCATGACTGTGTAAATCCAGGGTTTCCCCTTATCTTAGGTATTTTATCCCCATATCAATTAAATCTTTAATGTCTTCACATATAGATACTAATACCTCGAGTCTGGGAGATATGACATGATTGGTCAAGACTTGCATTCTGATTAGGCCAACTTATGGCTACTGCCTGAACTCAGATGGAGCATTAAGGATAAAACAATATGACAAATCTTACTGTTTTCTCTTATGGTACAGTAGAATAAATAAAATATCATCTGATTTCTTTTTCTGCAGTCCATGAGAAAATTAGTTTCCCTTTAGCATATGTGCTTTATCCATTCTTCAGAACTTCACATTTGCACACAGTAGCATTTAATGTCTTGGATTTGGGAACTTTTCTAACAAATGGCCACATCTAAAAAATTACTGTATTTTACTCATCAAATTTTGCTTTAAATCTAGAATTATTTTATTCTAGTTTGTGACCATGCAAATAGTTGAAAAAATTATTTTACTCCCAATTTTTTAAAATTGTTTTTAGCATCATGTTTTTTTAGATAGTATCTCTATCACACTAGGAAAAAACACCCTTTGAAGTGCTCAGCACTTTGAAAGCAGGACAGGAGGGAAGGTCAGAAGTTTCATCAGGTATCTGCTGAGTTCTGCCTGTTTAGAAACTGAAGAGTACCGACGAAAAAAAATGGATGCTTTCCTAGAAAGAGTTTTTTGATCCAGTGTGCAGCTGGTTTGGTAATAGAGGCATCAAGAGAACAACATGTAGCAATAACATCAGGTTTAGAGCAACAACACTTCTCTTTAGTTGTACTTCCTGTGTGAGCAAAGGAATGAAGAAGTCAGGTGTAACATGGATACCAACAGGACTGAGACCCATCTGTTACCTCAGCACACCTTTCATCTTAGATGGTTGCAAACACAAGAGCCTTCTGCGTGCCCTGTAAAAACTGCTGTTTCCTGATCTGTTTTCATTTTGTACTGTAAGGCATGAAATCATAATTTCAGATAATTTCAGACTCAGCAAGTCTGGTCACTTGGAAATTAAATGCATGACAGATCAGACTACTTAAAGTATTAATTATCGGTGCTATTAATTACAAATGCAGTCTCTTCTTCTCCTTACCTTTTAATACATCCCTGTTTCTGTGATTGTAATAGTCATTCATAAACATCAGCTATTTTTAGCAAATGATTTTCAGCAACTAATGGCATGAAATGAACCATTGAAAATGAGCAATTCATTTGCTTTAGTTATTTGTTATTCACTGCTTGGGGTATAGTTGGTCTGTACATAACATGTTACTATTTTATCATAGATGACTGAAAAAATTTAATATTTAGAAAACAATTTTTTAATTTAGAGAATGGTGATATAGAGTTAACTCTTATTCTGATTTCAAGCATTTTTCACTTATTTTTATTAACATAAATTTCTTTAAGTTATCCAGTTTAAATGCAAATGTAAAGAACCTGGAGGTGTACAGCTCTACAGTGGCAGATAAGTAGATAAGTGGTAGGGAAGATCACTTCTGAGGAGGCAAGAAGTTAAGATGGGGAGAAGTGTGTGCAGGGCAGCACTTCCACCAAGGGAGTCCTACAGAATGACAAGAACTCATGTTTTGAACTATGGAGATTTACTCTAAAATCTGAGTTTTTATTTTATGTCTAGTGGATTTGCACTAGTCCCTGCAATGCTGCCAAATCATATCAAGAACATCTATATAAAATGCTGTTTCATGTTTTCTTCTACCTTTCCTGACTTACATTTTCTTTTCCAGGATGTTATAATTTACCGTATATTTGTTAAGAAAATGAGAATTAGACTTACCAGCTCCTTGTTTACTAAATCTGCTAATTTACTTTATCTGGAATATGATAAATGCAAGATTTGAATATCTGTTGGATTTAGAAATGGGAAGAGATTTGTTTCTTTTCTTTTCCTGTCACTAAGGTGTATAACAGAGAGGACCTCTTCTACAGGCCTCCTGGAAGACTAAATTACAGCACAAGAGCTTTTTGGTGATTTGAGAGACATTATGTTAAAGGTAAAATGATAAATAATTCCTTCTCCGCTGTAGAGGAAAGATGAAAAATAGAGATCAGTATTGCATCATCAGATGCCTTTTGAGAAAAAATCAGTTATTGAACGAAAAATTAAAGGAACAAAACCCCATGACATTCAGAGGCAAACTAGGGAAATGAGATCTAAATAAAATTACCACCATGCAAGTAGTAAGTATCCATAATTTATAGACAGCCCTAAGAGGCATAAAAAATTTTGTCCTGCAATAGCCATGTTAATCGACAATTTTGAAAGGCTGCTTTGATCTGCATCTTTCATCCATATTCCTATTATTTTGATAGATAGTAATGTTAAAGGTGAATGTCTTAGTGAGATTTCATTTGCATTTGAGGCAGTCTTGCACTTTTGTCTTCTATTCAAGCATCTCAGCAAGCTAATTTTTTTTTTTTAATTTTAATGTTAGATTTTTATGTGCAAAAGCTAATGGGATATTAAGCCATTTTAAAGCTCCGGAATGTGAATAGAGAAGATTTTTAGATGTTAATTGAAACTGGCAAATGTGATCGAATAGTAGAAAGCTATTGTTAAAATTAAAATACGTCTAATTTAGAGAGAATATTTCTGATAACTAGAGGAATTTTTGCATAGTAACATTCTCTCCAGAGTTGTACAGACCTTTGGCTTGTGGAGAGGAAGCCATATATAGAGACATGATGGGATCTTCTGCTACTGCTCTTGAGATGTTCCATGTTGTAACTGTGAATCTGGGATTAGCTGGGAAGTAAGCTCCCACTTTTTGACCAAAATGAAAAGTGAGAGGCTCCTTCCCCCTGTGTACTGGTTTGAAAGCAAAACCAGTCAGACTCCCAGTCAGAGTTACAATTTAATAGAAGAAGAGAGAAAAAAAAGGTAGAATAAATGGAATAATACAACCTAACACCCTGTTGGTCAGGGTATTTGAAGCAGTCCAGAAGTCCTCCTGGAGTGGCAGATGTGGTTCCGCTGGAGCAGAGATGATCCTGAGAGAGAAGGGTCCAGTGATGGTGAGAAGGGTCCAGTCTTCCTCCAGGAATCCAGAGATCTTGTGCTCCTGCATCTCAGTTTTTATTTAGGTAGGAATGGTTGACTCCTCCCACTGGGTGGAGCATCTCGCAATGGAATATGTTGTGCCCTTAGTGAGCCTTAATGGCCCATTAGCAGAAGATATCCCTCTGGAGGGAGGACTGGTGGTGAAAGAGATAAGAAACACTGCCTCACCTGGTTTGAACAGTTGGCCCATTATCAAAAGGCACCCGTCCCCCTCCCCGCAGAGTTACAAGAGATAAAGAAAAACATCTCCCCAACTGCTTTCAGCAGATGAAATAGAATACACATTTTTGGTTCCCACAACCCAGGACACCATGTCAGGTCCAGGGACTGGCTGAAGGGACTGTGAACCCTCTTGCATCTTTGGCTGGATGTTGGGATGCTGCTCAGCCCTGAGAAGGATGAGGGAAGAGCACTACTGGATCAAACAGAAAACTCAGTGCTAATCCTCTCCTTTATTCTTTCAGTATGCTATTTTTTAGTTTTCTTCTCTTTTTTTAATGTTTTTGTTGGAAATGCTGTGCTGTGGCTTGCCTAGTCTCTCTAGCGAGGACTCTTGAGACAGGTAGCAGAAGCTCATTGCAATGCAAAAGGTTCAAACCCACTACATGCAGTTTATCAGCAATTGTGTCAAGTTTGCTGGAAATTACCAGTCCATGATAAATTGGCACAAGATTTTTTTTTTTTTAAATTTTATTTCTTTTTAAAGCTTGGGAAATTTCAAAAGAGGCAGTAGCAGCAGTAAAGTTTACTATTTGTTACATGCAGATTCACATTAAATTATAGGTCAGCATGCAATTTCTGGTACAATTGTGTTCTCCATTTGCAAACTGGAGGCTTCATTTATGCACTGAAAAACACAGCAATAAATTAGGTGGGTGACTGCACAGAAATATTAGAATGAGAAGATGGGTAAATCTGGGAGGTGCAGTGGGGAAATACACATTATAAAATAAATGTCTCCATTTTAATATTTCCACCTACTCTCCTTATGGTGATACCATGTGGTTCTTAGCCTCATTTTTTTTGGCCTTCATACTTTCTTGAGAGAAAAGGAGTATTCGGGAGGATGAAACTAAAAACAATAATTTTTCAGGCTGCCCTCTGCAAGCTGTAGTTCCTGCAAACACTTTGGGTGGAAGGTTAACTTTCAAATCTTTCTGCCCTTGAGCATTGCACCTTTTTATTTATTTCCTACAAAACACAGCTAAATTTTATGTCCCTTCTTTATCCACTTAATCAGAAATGGTAGTAAAGTAGTAAAAACATGCAGGAATGGCCTTCAAGTTGTAAACGAGCAACTTTTTACTATGACCTTCTCTTGTAGAAAAGTAGTAGTGGGTTCTGGAGTTACTGATGACTGTAATGGAGGCAGGTTTTACCCCCTTGCCTAAAGGAGACCTATTGCCTTCCTTTCATGAATTTGCAATTTTGAGTATTCTATCTGCAACTTTGAGTTTTTCAACAGGGGAGTTTCCAAACACTTTCCAGGTTTTCCCAGTGTTTCCACATATTTCCAAAAGTTTGTGGGAAAAAATTCCAGCAACCTTTTGTTTTCTCTTTGTACTGACTGTTAGTAAAAGACCATCACTACTAAAACACTGCAAATTCTGCCATCTGTCTTTTATACTGTTAACTGAAATATTTTGGCTGTAAAACTTACAGCCTGGCTCACAGAATCCAATATAAAAATAGCAGATGAAACAGAATGATACTGAGGAGAATGTTAGGAAGGAAAGAAAAAGAAATTTCTTAGGGAGGGGAGAAAACTAAAGGAACACAAATTTGATGGCACATGAAGGGAAGGAGTCACAAGTTATGTATTCCCAGAAAGAAGCAATTTTGAATGAGAACAGCAATCAGCTGAAGTAAATAGAGCAGGGAAGTAATTCTGCCCCAGCAGATAGAAATGCTTGTATTTTATTTGCCAGTTATTTTTCTATAGTAAAAAGGAAGCAGGAAAGGTGAATTAATGAAACCATACTGTCATGTGTCCTTCTTTTGTTCTTTTCCACCCTCAGCTAGTTTTTCCTCTTTTCATCTCGTCTCATGGGTCATGACTTCTCTGCTGTGACTCCTCTCCTTCTGTTTTTTTATTCAAAGAACCCCAACCAGTCATTTTGTATTCAGGGTATCTCAGCAGAACCTTTGGGATACTGATAGTAGGAAAAAAAAAAAAAAAAAAAAAAGGAAAAAGAAAATAACATTATGTAACATTGATGTACATAGTGAATATAATGTAACATTAATTCAGAACGGACCATGACAACTGTAGGCTTCAAACATGAGCATCAGACCTCTGAATTTCGGACATGTAGACCATGTTAACAGTTACTCAGTTTTACATTTTGGAAGGGGAAGAAACCCGTCTGTGTTCCTTTTCTCTGATATTGGCTGTTTTATAGTCTGTTCTGAAATCTTTCAGTTCTGTCAGATTTATGGGTTCCATAAGTACGCTTTCTATTTGTGTTATGATTGTTCCTCTCCCCTTCCATGAATTATTCTTGTCCTGTTTCAGGTGAAGTATATGTGCTTGAAACTGTGGGCCTAGGTTGAGAGATGCACTTTGTAAGAATTTACGTATTAACAGTTTTATATGGTATTGGGATTATAATTGAAAGGGAAAGCTAATTCCATGTAAGTACAAAGGAGAGGTAGAGAAAAGGTGAACATTTGTAGCACCCTTAAACCAACTGTGGATCTTAAGAGAAATAGCATAGTGTTTTTGTATTTAATGGAAACCCAAATAAACTGTAGTTAACAAAATAGCTGTATTTAGGCAGAAACTGCCCTTGACTTTCTAGAAATACAATCTGTTCTTTGCTGGTTTTTAGGTATTAAACTACTGAAAACTATTGGTACAGTTCCTTGTTTAGCTTAAGTTATATAGAACAGTGGTATTGGTTCAATTCTTAGTACTGTCAAGCAGTTTGTGTTCAGTATTCTTCCCCAGTACCACAAATGATTGCTGCCTGAATAATGTGATAGAAAAAGTATGGTTTGGGATGGAAGAGTATTTAAACATCATGAGGTTCCAACCCCCTTGCCTTAGGCAGAAAACCTTCTACTAGAGCGGGCTGCTCAGGGCCTGATCCAACCTGGCCAGGGATGGGGCAACCTCATCTTCTCTGGGCAATCTGTTCCGATGCCTCACCACTCTCACAATAAAGAATTCCTTCCTAATTCCTTCCTCTTTCAGTTTAAAGCCATTCCTCCTTGTCCTATCACTGCATGCCCTTGTAAAAAAGACTCTTCTTGTGGGTCCCCTTTAGGTACTGGAAGATGCTGTAAGTTCTCTGAGTCTTCCAGTTCCCCAGAACCTCATTTCTCTAAGACTTTCCTTGTAGGAAAGGGGAGGGGCTTAACTCACCTGTTTATCTTTGGGGCTCTCATCCCTTCATATATGTAAAGAAAACATAAATTAAAAATGTTCCTTCAGTGACTTTCTTATATGTTCTTTATTGGCTCTCGTATTAGGAAGTCACAGTCAAAGTTGGTGAAACCACCAATGTTCCTTAAATATGCTTACAATATAATCTTTTATATTTTATTCTCTTGCATTAGGGTAAGACTACATCCACTTTGTCAGCTAAGAAAGGTGATCTTTCTAGCGTGTACCACAATACTGTTTAGGTGGCATTACAAGGATTTTGTGGCATCGAGAAAATGTGAGAATCCTCTGACACTCTGCTAAGTAAAATACAAGGAACTGCCAGAACCTGCTGGGAAATTCACATGCAAAATGTAAATGATGCTGGAGAAATGAAGTTGGATTAGCAGACTTAAGGGGATTTATAAAGAAATAAAGGGAAAGCTAACACTTTATGGACTTTTTTTTCCCCTTAAAAATCATTGCAGCCATGCTTTTTTTTTTTTTTTTTTTTTTTTTTTTTTTTTTTTTTTTTTTCTGGTACCACTCATTTGAACATTTCAGTGTTTAGTAAAATATTTTTAATAATGTTGAAAAGTAGTCTTCTTTTTTTCCAGAAGATATGTCCAAATAAAATTAATGATATGGTTATAGTAATGTTTCTTTGAAAGGTTTATTTGATCTATATCATAATTTGAAGTGTTGATCTTTACAAGGTCTTGGCCAAAGTCCACTCATGTTAATTACAGTTAGCAGATCAAGTTTCACCTGGCAGATTCCAATGAAAAGAATTGTTTTATTTCTTTCCTGCAGCATTACTAGAGTCTCCTAACAGCTGTCAAGTACAGCCCTGGAGATTTATTAATCAGAAAGAATATTAGTAATATACTGAAGTGGAAGGTGTAATTCAAAGATTTGAATTTTAATTTTCAGATTATTTTGTAGATTAATGTTATTAATAGGGAAAAACCCCAACTTTCAGTAATAATTTTTTATGGTTTTCAGTCTGTAAGGCAAAGAAATTCTAGGATTTTTTATTAACATGCTTTAGGCAGTGGGGTTAAATTAAACTGGTTTTACAGTCTAGTATATGGCTTACTTCAGTGAGGCTATTTATGAAATTATTTTTCTCGCCTTGTGGCTGGGTCTGTGTAACCATGTAGTAGTCCAATGCAGTTTCAGAAGCTATATCACTAGAAAAAGAATTTAACTTCTGAGATACAGTCTGAGTTATATTTTGTTATATTAAATATAAATATATAAGGTATAAATATTTTTCTTTTACCTTCTGCTGTTTGACTCCCTGATTGTATTTCCTCTACTATTTTATTTGTTTTTAAATACCGATGGATAAGCTGATGTGTAAGACATGGACAATTGATTCTGCTTATTTCCATAAGTATGGTTTTATAGGATAGAAAAACAAATTAATACTGTTTCATAGGAGAACTGCTACAGTTGTTTTCAAGAATGCAAAAATCTCCATCTTTAACCTCAAATATTGGATAACAATCACATGACACCACAGCTATTGAATATATGTCAAGAACCTGTGTTTTCTAATAAATATTTTTGTTTGCTTTTAGTGAATCACAGTGGCTTTTTGAAGATGCTAGAAGGCTGATGTTACCTTACTGCTCTAATGATAATGCACTTGTGTCATTGAGACCACTTAAGGGAAAATCACTTTATTGCAGCATCCACGATAGAGTCAATGCATAGTGACAATGAGGTTGATTTTCTGTCTTGCATTAAATGCAACTTGGTATGTTAAAAAACAAACAAACAAACAACAAAATCAACAAAACTTTGAGGTTTGTTATTTGGTTCAGGTTTTTATTTGTTTGTGAGTTTGGGGGTTTTTTTGTTTTGTTTTGTTTTGTTTTTGGGGGGCGGGAGGGGGTGGCTTTTTACTAGCAAATATTTATAGGTATTTTGGAAAACATGACTTGGTAAATGCCCAAGATCTCGGTAGCTTTGGAGGAGCAGGTGAACCACTCCACCCTCCTGAATAGGTCTTAACTTCTACATAGTGAAGGAGGCAGAAAGCACTACTAGCTTTCAAAATATTTTTTGTTTGTTTTTTGTTTGGTTGGTTTTTTGTTACTCACAGTAATTAGGGGGTTTCTTCAGATGCAAAGTTCTAAATTTCTACAGTTGCATGAGAATCACAGCAGGAACTTTAAACTGAAGCCAGTTTCTAATTCTCTTGATAGCTGAAAGCAAGTAAGCCCAAATTTTAGCCATTAAAAAAAATTCTCATTATTTAAACACTTCATGATTGTTTTAGAACTTGACTGATGAACTCTGAACTTTTTGAGAAGTTGAGTGCAGGTTTTTCTTTTCTTGTCCTAGGTGAGTTATGATTTCTGCCTGAAGCCACTATGTGCCAAGTTACTGAATATATAAATCTTTGGTCTAACTCAGAAAACACATTGCCAGCTGTATTTAATGTACCCTTTTCTCTTTAAATAAACAAACAACCCCAAGTATGATAGAGTCCCTCTCTTTTACACCTCTCTGCTCCAGCTGCATTGTGACCTTCTTAGTGCTTCCAATGCAGCAAGTGTACAAGAGCTTATTATTTCATAATATTCTGAGTACCGAGTTTTGGATTGTTTTTTAATTAACATTTTAATTGCTCATCAAAGTAATTGGAAACTGTGTTGGGAAAATTGTTCATTTACTAATCCCTTTGGTACCAGTTAATACTAAGCTATTCTCAAGGTCAAACACATGCTCGTGGTGGTGGTAACTTTCTTTGCTGACATGATGCCAAAGGCTTGGTGGGTAGAGATGTTTTTACCATGCCTTGCAATCTGTCTCTGCCTGTGGTGGGGGAACAAAGGTATTATTCTGTGCATAGCTGCTTAGGCAACATTTGCTCTGAGAAGATGTACTGCCTTATCACTTCTCAAAGCCAGCCTTCACTGGCTGGAAGCGTACAAGATGAGCCTTAAGAGATTAATGCTGGTAGGGAAAGTTTCATTTATGACAGTACACTTGGACTGTGCATGCACTCAGGGATGCTCATCCCATTGCTGAAATATGATCACTGGAATCTAAGCTAAGGCTCAATTCCTGGAACTGTCTAGGGAAGATATTGAACAGGCAAGGATTCAAGTAGGCTGGGTCATATTAAGCTGGAAGCTGTACTAAAAGGCTATGAAATAATTGTTTAGATATAGTTTGAACAAGCCCAATGAGTCTTCACTAATTCTTACAGGAAGCAATGAAATGACCTCCCTAATCAGTTTGTCTTGTCTTACTTTGAATCTGCTTTGGGAAATCCTGTTTGTTGTCTTCTCAACAAGTTTTACGTCTTATCTTGCAATGAACTTACTCTTCTTCAGCTAGAGATCCCTTCTGGGAGGATTCAGCAGACTGTCAATAGGGAGCTCACAAAAAGTATTGCAATGTGAAGCTTTTGTTTCAGAGATAGGTTTCTGTCCTGATTTATGAGGGTCTTTTTTACAGTGTTTGCAGTTTGTTTCATAGAAGAGTTGCATAATTATATCAGAAATTGCATGTGGAACTAATTCCAGATCTTGACAAACTTGAGTTGTTTTTCTCCAATACAGAGCCTCTGCATGAATTTAAGATTAATTATTTGTTCTTTTACCTGCTTTTACTGTATGAAAAATTGCTTAGATACATACTGTATCTAACACTTGAAAGTGTTGTCCATTCAATGACAATTTATTCAGATTTTTTCAGAGCAAGTAACTGGTCACAATGCTTGTTAAAGTTAATATATGTTGTTTTAAGTCCATATAAGCCCATGTTAAGGTGGTTTTTTTTGCATTCATGTTAATCATGTTAATCATTGCATTCACCTTAATCTTTTCAGTCAACCAGTTTCTGAGGCAAAAGTATATTGAAAATTGAGAAAGAAGGAAAAAAAAAATCATTGAAGTAACTTTGATGAACCTTCAAAGTGCCTCTGGTCAGAGAACATCTGAAGTCTTAGAAAAAGCCCATTTTACTTTGTGCTCATTGGCAAATTAGGATAAATTGCTAGCTGAGCTTGCAGTTGATGTGTAATTGGCTCATCGTCACTGGAAAGGCTTAAGATGGGAAAGTACACTGGTTATTGCCTTGGAAATTATAAATAGGAAGTGTCTGCTATGTTTGAAATGAAAATAAAACAGCTAGAGACTGACCCATTGAAACACTTCATACTTTTCATTGCTAGCAGGAGATCCTCAGTGAGGCAGATCAAATGTAATTATTGAGGGAACATAAAGAAAACATCTTTGTTTGCCCTGTTGTAATGAGGGTAGCCCAGCAGGATTGGTCCTGAGTGTTCTGGCTTCTGACTGGGGTACAGGCTTGTACACTGCAGACTTGGCAGGAGTCTTGGTTGTTTAATTACACGGAGTCATTTTTGCTTTTGCAAGCACTAGTAACTTTCTTTTGAAAAGAGACAGGAGCTTGCAATACTTAATACAGACTTCATGTCCTGAAGGTGCTTTTTGATTATTAAGCAATTATTGTGAATGCCACTTGGGTGTACTTCTATCCCTTCATATGTAAGTTGTAGTGACAGATGCAACCTGAACCTGAAGATACCCATTTACAGATGGAGAAACAAACCAAAATGAGGTTTTTGTGGTATATCTGAAATCATATCCAAAGAATTCAAAGGAGTTACTTTCCATGTGATAGCTAATGACCAATTTAGAAATTTGACTTGGTAGTGAACTCCTGATGCTCTTGTACTAGATGAGGGTTTCTTAACTCGAATTTTGATGTTTGAGTCTTGGCTTCCAGTTCTTGTACCCATCTTTTTCTTTTACAAGAACTAATTTGAGCGTTGTTTAAACTGTTAGGAAGGAAAAAGTATTATTAGTGCTTCTTTGTTTTTAAGTGAAAATGTTCATTTCTTAAAGGTATGTTAGTTTAATCTCTAAGAAGATAATCTCTTCTATATCTAAAAAGGACAAAGAGAATCTTTTATCAGGTGACCACAACCAGAAGTCTGACAGAGAGGTCTGAGTTGTTCTCTGAAGAATTCTCTTGCTCGTCATGGATTATATATGGCCCCAAGGGAGACAAGTCTCCCAACTTCATTATCTGATATTAGGCAAAGTTAATATGTTATTCTGTCCTCCTGAAGATCCTGAATTTGAGTTTCTTATAAGAAAGAGCTTTGTCAATGAACACCTATATACGTAAAAGACTGGGACTTTGAAATATGAAAATAGTGAGCTATGTATGTCAGTAATATAGAAACAACTTGTCTAAAAAGTAACTCATCTTGCACTACAGTTGATAGCATTTCTTAGTGATCAGATCATGATCTTAAGTTCTTTAGATACTGACCAGCACTGAAACTGCAAAGTTAACTGTAATTAGTGATCACAAAAATAGCGAGACACTCACATTTTATGTTCATATATGCTCTGAATCAGAATTTTCTTACGTTTCTCAGTGTGTAATGTATTTAGCCAGAAACAACACTTCGAAGTTACAAACAATCTGGCATTGTTTTTCCAATGGGTAATCCCAACAAATCAGCATTGTTTTCTTTAATTTCCAATTCAAAATGAAAAACTGAATTTCTTGTTTCTTAAAGAAATTGTTTTGATAATTTCAAAAGATGTTAGTGCCTACAGTTCACATAATATTGATTATATCATAGTTCAAAACAAAGGATACATTAGGGATTAATATTTGTCTCATCAAAGCAATATTTTACCAATAAAATTAAAATGGGAATGTATAGTGATTAATTTTGACATTGCTCTCTATGAAATTCTGTCCACAACATTCCTGCAAAATTCTGAATTTTCTGATGGAAAACTGTTTTCCTAGTTTTCACCAATTCTTATAAGAAAGTATTGCTCTCATACACATCCATAATTTGGACTACATAAATTTTTCCTGAACACATGGAGCGTTGCATATTAAATTTGTAATTGATTACAATTTTAATTTTTTCCCCTTGCATAAAAAACACTCGGTCAAATGTGGTTGAGGTTAGGAAAAAACTAGGGAAAACTGGACGGCTTCTCATTTCCTCAGATTAATCTGAAATATTAAAATAGTGCTCCCCTCATTAAGTAAAATTACTTTGCACTGTGGTAAGATTGATTGCCAGTGAGTCATTTATTGAACTGTAACACACTTTTACACACTGTGCCTTGTGTCTGAACCTGGCCTGAGTGTGCCACAGGTTCCCCGTGTGCTATTCCATTTAAACTTCCTCAAAACAAACAACAGATGACTGAGTCCTTGGGTCCCAGAGGGTCAGTATCAGTTTTACTTGATATTCCTAATTTATTCTTCCTCTTCTAGGTCATCTTCTTGTGACTGCAAGTACCAGTTAGAATCCTTAATCTCTCCAGAATGGTTGTGACTGCACTTTGAGTTTTTCTGAGTTTGGGATCAAGTTCTTGTGATAGGAAAATATTATTGCAGAGCTGTCTTTCTGTATGTAAATCATGCTGTTTGTTCCTTCAGTTTATGTTCTTCAGAGATGTAGTTTTCTCACTTGATTGATTCTCTATGTACAAAACAACCAAATATACAGGAGATCTGTTTTCTTTCTGGTTGTGTTACTATTGTCTTCCTCTGCCCACTCACCTGGAATAGGAAGGAAAATCTTTTAAGAGCTTAGCAGTAACAAACAGTGTATTAAGAAATGAAAATGTCAATGTTAAAATAAAATACTCAAACTTTTTTTTTTCCTGTAAGGAAAGGATGAAGATTAATAGTTCTGTTACAATATAGGAAATGGTTGTGTGTTGAGTCTCACAAGCTTCCGCTTGTGAGAAATGGTATGATCATGAGCTGTCTAAAAAAAACCTTAATGTAAAATTCCAAAGCATGCAGAAACATTTTTTTTTCTTTCCTAAGGTTTTATTTTATCTGAGTTCAGTTTGAGAGTTTAGGGATTGTTGACTAATCCAGAAACCTGACTTTTTCAGTCTGATAGAATATTCTCTCCTCATTTGCATAGTCTATGTACATGTGCCTTAAGCAATAGTGACTAACATGTGACACATGCCTGGCACACACTTTTTCAATCAAAGAAAGATGAAAAACCTTGGGGGGTTGTTTCTTCATTGTCTGAAGAAACAGACAATGGTTTTGTGTATAAGCAGAAAGCAGGACACACCTCTGAGCTGGGATGTTTCATGCAGCTTGTGTACTTTAATGTTTTGTGGATGTAGGGTGCAAGAGACTTTATGGTTTACTTTGGGGATTTTTAAAAAAAAAATATTTTTAACATATATACAGTGATTAATGGAGATTTCCATGGAGAGGAATGTTTAAGAGAAGCTTACTGATGTTGTACTCATATTTTTACTAGTACTCTATAGTCACTGAATTGTTACGTGTTCTCCCTTCCTTTATGTATGGGGGGGATAGTGAAGGGCTGGGTGTAAGCACCCTCCTGGCAGGTAGTAGAAATAGGCATTTGACTGTTAGAGTAGTGGCTGCTTAATGCATTGGATCAAAAATGTTTGTATTGATGAGATCTTTGAATTATTTGATATGCCTTAAAACCAAGGATGACCCCTTAAAGAAAGCATGTAGGACGCTATACATGTTATGTGTAAAATATGGCAACAGAATGAAATATACAACAGAACTTTAGATTGAGGAGTATTTTTTTTTTAATTAAATTTTATGAAGTGACTAAGGTTGAAAAATATCTTAAAGATTCATCCATCAACCATTAACCATGTCATCCAACCATTAACCTGACACTGCCAGCTCTTCTATTAAACCATGTCCCTAAGCACCACATCTACACATTTTTTCCACTCTTCCAAGGACAGTGGTTCCACCACTGTCCTAGTGCTTAATAACCTTTTCAGTGAAGAATTTTTTCCTAATATTCAGTCTAAGTCTCTTTTAGCACAATTTGAGGCCATTTGCTCTTGGCCTTCTGCTTGTTACCTGGGAGAAGAGACCAAGCCCCACCTCGCATCAGCTCCATTCAGGTACCTGTAGGGAGTGATAAGGTCTCTGTTAAGGAAAGTTCTCTGCCTGATCATCTGGGAGCCACTCTGGCAGTCACACTTGTCCCACCTGAGCTGGGGCCAAGGCTCTTTCACAGCTGCACACCCCACATTCACACAGCCACACCAAATTTCCTTAGGACTTGAGCACTGCCCTGTTCCTGCTGGCTACACTATTTCTGATACAGGCCAGGATTGCCATTGGCCTTCTTGGCACACTGTTGGCTCATGATCAGTTGACTGTCAATGTACTTATTTATTTATTAATATTATTATTTCTTCAGCATTGTTACTATTTACTATATATTAATATATATTTGTTTATATACCTTTTAGTAGTGGGTCAGTTATGAGATGATTTGATCTGGCCTGTTGATCCCTACAGCAGTGGGTGCATTTGTGAGTAATTAGAGTTGGTGCCTGTGAGCTCTCACCTACTGTGAGCAGCAATATTAGAAAAAGTATGAACTGCTGCTGTCCATGATGTAGTTGTATTGCACAGAAAGTTTTTTTTTCAACTTTTTTTACATTCTCTCATTACCCTCAAAATAGTTAATTTCTTGATTCTGTGGTTTTTTTCCTGGCTTTTGATTTATTCTATATATTAAATCCTTCATATTTTTCTACTAATGCTTCATAATTTTCTACTTTTCCCTTATAACATTGTTTAACTGTTTTCCCATATAACATTGTTTCACTTTTATTGAAGCAAAAGAGAAAGTGATAAAGGCAAAATAAATGCATCAAGATTTTTAGGAACATTTTATCATCTGATGACTACAGAATGCGGTTTTAGCAGTGGGAAGGTGACTGAATTTACCTCCATCTAGATTGTAAAAGGAGACTAGTGTGTTGGTTTTCCATCAGAAGGAGGCAGTAGAGTGTAGACAGAAAGAGCAGTAGGATTCTTCACTGGTGTTCACAAAATCTGGGAGAAGAGAGTTTCAGGATATTAGAGCACATAGAGGCAGTGTAGGCAAAGCCTTTAAGTGCTTCAGCCTCTTGGCACAGTAAAGTATGACTAAAACAGTACTTTTAAAATATTGTCTCAGTATCAATGTCTTTGGTGTAAGTAAACTGTGTAAATAATCCTAGAAAAAAATAAAGATATGAAAGGAAAACGGAGAAGATATATTCCAAAAAATAGTTATTTTTTTCTGTACGTCTGTCCTCCTCTCAAACACCTAATGGGGGAATGGAAGCTGAAAAACTATAATAATTTTCACAAAAATCAGGAAAAAATAAATTTTGTATTGGTCTTTTTTATTGAGTTGGCTTTCTGCAAAATGAAGCAGCCTCCTTTTCCAGAGACTGGAAGAAAAAAAAAATACTTCACCAGTTTTAAACAATTTTGCATTTCCTCCTGGCTGATCTTTTATGGTTTTTCTTCTCTGACTCATGCCAAAAGCTATTTCAGCTTAACATGCCGCAAGTGCATTTTCTGTCTATAATGAAATGGAGAAATGTGAATGATGGATATGCAGTAGGCTTGCTCACTCCTCTATGCCTTGCTATTGAAAAGTAAGCTGGGGTAGCCAGAAATGAACTTGTATTTACTTGAAAGCCATCTGGGCTCCCTTCATTCAACTTGTAGCACTGTGGGTGTCCTCTTGTCCTTGCAGTGATTCATACCTCTCACTGCTGAAGATTTCTGCTTTTCTCTCTACCTCAGGCCTTGTAAATAAGTCAAATGAAACAGGTCACTTTTAACATGGTATCTTTTAAATGTATCTTTCCTCTGCTGTAAATAGCTAGAACACTCGGTGGTAGCTCTATTAACTTTAGGAGCATGTATTAATTTTTTGATTATTTTGACTTGATTTCTGTAGTGCTTACATACTGATATTGCTATAGCCAGACTCTAATCTGTTGTTGCTCAGTATAAAAGTGTAAAGTGAAAATGGTGTTTCCTTACACCATTTTCATAGCCTTGCTAGTTATCATCATACATCAGTGTATATATATATATATATATATATATATATATATATATATATATATATATATATAAAACATATATAACATATGTAACATTTCACATAGTGAGGGTCAGTTGCTGACAGCAAGAGTTACAGCTCAAACTTGTCAGCTTCTCTATGAATAATAGAGATCTTTCTGATTATACATTGTGCATTTCACATGTCCACGCTGATTCACTGGATTTTGCATCCATGGTTAAGTGTCCTCTGCCACTATTATATGGCATTCTAACTTTGAGCTCATTATCTAGCTCCTGTTAGTGCAGGCTAATAAGAAGGTTATGAGCACTATCGTCCCACTTCTGACTAATGTCAGTTCAGTTTGGCTGGTAGATTTGTCATTTCCTACCAATTTAGTTTTCAGATACGCGTGGAATTCTTTTTTCACAAAATGAAGGTGAAGCTGACTAAAAAGTTCCTATACGTGACCTCTCCTTTTGTTTCAGCAAATTAATTTCAAGCAACTTTAAGGTCTCATTTAACTTCTAAATGCTTGAAATAGACAAATCTACAATATATTTTCCTCTATTTGTGATAAATTAAACATTTGTGAAAGCAGTCAGGACAAGTAAAACTTGATCACGTTAAGGAAAGAAATATTCTCATGGATAGGGAAAACTGGTCTAAATTCTTACCTAGTCTTTCTCTCTGTAGGAAGGTAAAAGGTATGCTGGTGCATCAAATGGGGCATTGGGAAATCACAAAAACACCTTCTGAAACCCATGGATTCTGTAGCATTTGGTTGGAAATCCCCAGTCAAGTCTCCACGCATTTGAAATCTTAAAACCAAAAAACTCCCCTCTCCCTCCAACAGTTACTGTTTTGGCCACCTCAAGATGATGCTATTCAAGCTTTGGTTCATGCATTAGTGCTCATTTTAGCAAACATTAGATCTTAAAAAATACCTTGAGCAAGCTGACCAGAAGTTCTCATGTCTCCAATCACACACAGTCTTCAAACTGAGAATGTTATGTACTAGTTATTTTATATAGCTGATGGATTTTTTAAGAGAAATTAACAATCTGCAGTTCCCAGTAGGAGTAGAGAAGACATTTGGTTTATAGCCTTTTCTTAAATTTCTGTACTGATTGTGCAATCTTCCATAATTCAAGATATTTTAAAGGATCTTATTGCTGCGTGCTTTTACTTTTTATAACAGAATTTGTTTTAAAAAAATGATGGCTAGAAAATTAACCTTCAGAAACTGAATAGTGCGAGCTGAATGGACCCGTCTTTATAGGCTGCCTGATAACCAGTAAATTCTCAGTTTCTAATTTTGACCCTTGAGTGTTTTCAGCTACCAGCTGTGGTAAGAACATAGTAAATCCAAAGCTGTATAATCCATTCTTCTTGTTACAGTATTTATTATTTTTTTTAAATCTACAAACATCTTGAATCTTGAACATTGAGATTCTTTTCTCACTACTATAATTAACAGTATCTTCTGAATTCAGCTGTGAGTTGCTAACTGCTTAGGATGATCTTCTCCCACTGAAAACTTCAAATATTTAAAATTATACATGAGAATGTCCCTAATGTGGTTCTAGGAGGGGAAACGATTTTGAAATAAGTCCTACTTTAAACAGAAGATGCTGATTATTCGTAGGTGTAAAACAGACTAAAGTTATTAATGTAAAACTTCAGGCCATTGGATATGCATTTTCCTGTACTCTTCTCTGATCTTTCAAGTGGATTGTTGCCTTTCTTCTTTCTTGCTGAGAATGTTAATATTCAACACATAATATGTTATTAAGACTCTCTGAGTGTTAAAAATCTGACTGTTCTTATGCTGGGTTTTTTGGTGGGATTCTCTAATATAATTTGTACTTAATTTTTACTGAAGAGAGACCTCAGTATTATTGGGGTCCACAGCAACCTCATGAAGGGAAGTGGATGAGATCTCTTCTCTCTGGTAACCAGTGGCAGGACCTGGGACAGTGGCACAAAGCTCTGTCAGTAAGGATTAGATTGGATATCAGGAAATGATTCTATCCACAGAGGTGGTTGGGTACTGGAACAGGCCCTCCAGGGAAGTGGTCACAGCATCAGCCTGACATAGTTCAGAGCTCAAGCTTGGAAGATTTTCTCAGGCACAGGGTGTGATTTCTGGGACTGCCCTGTGCAGGGCCAGGAGTTGGACTTGATGATCCTTGTGAGTTCCTTCCAACTCAGGATATTCTAGATTACATGTTATTAGGTGATAGGGATGTCTTTATTGACATGAAGCTTGAATACATCCTTGTTGCCCTATCAAGTGAATTTTAGGGTTATAAAAATTCAATAGCTTGAAAAGATGCTCCAGTAAACATCTGAACTTGAAAATTAGGCAACCACATGTTGATGGAGAAGTGCTGAGATGAGTAATTAATTTAGTATTTTCCAAAGGCCTGTAGTTAATTCTTGAAATTATTTTTTAGACTGCAGATAATTAATAAAAAAATACTACTTTGAGTTAAAACCACCTTCTTTTTTGGTTAC
This sequence comes from Phylloscopus collybita, assembly GCA_027886175.1. Taxonomy (NCBI): domain Eukaryota; kingdom Metazoa; phylum Chordata; class Aves; order Passeriformes; family Phylloscopidae; genus Phylloscopus; species Phylloscopus collybita. The sequence goes on from JAJNNQ010000018.1 coordinate 42,727,436, forward strand.
TGATTTGATTTTGGATTACAGTAGAGCAGCATAGAGAGGATTTTACTGGCAATTTGTGTGTCTGGGAAAAAGGGAAGTGAATTCCAGCTCCATGCCACATTTATTTTGACATACTGTTTTCATATCTTGGCGAATGTCATTGAAAATTAGCATGTTCTACCACTTTAATGTAGACTTTATCATTTCACATTGGAATATATAACTTAGAAAAGTTGTATGAGTTAAAATCACAAAATAAATCTCTTATTATTATGAAAGCATGTGTGCATCATCTAGACTTTTCAGTGAAACCCTAATTTGAGCTACTTCATGTTGTATGCATTGTGTCTGTAAGTCCTTTCTGTGGGAGAGTAATGAATGGCATAATGAATAGACAGTTTGCTTGACTCTTGCTTCCTTGTCTTTATGAATGGATTGGTACTTGCCTGTGCCACTTGCAGAAAATGCCCACTTTTTTTTTTTTAAGTATATTGACTTGCCATTTACATCAGCTTACAGAGCAGCCCCAAAAGAGGTTGTTCATGATGGCTGAATGAAATGACATACCTTTTGAAAGAAATGGGAACTGTTCTTTTTGCTGCTTGATTAAATATGTATTATTTAATGTCTTTTAAGCTAAAATTTTCTGAAGAACTATTAAATGGTGTAGCTGAATGATGAATTTTCAAAGCACAAGCCTCTCTTCAGCTTAATCATAGGATCTCTGATATTTTAATTATGTTTTAAGGCCTCTTGAAGTGACAAGGTTGATATGAAAAAATAACATGCAATCACAAAATGACTGCATGTTATGTTTCTCAAAACACAGAGGTAGCTACATAATAATTAGTTTTGGAGCTATTAAATGAAAATGCACAGCAGTATTCAGGAATATGTGATTACTCTGAGGATTTCTTTATTAAATCTCTAACTTGTATTAAACAATAGGTGTCCCCCTTCCTCCCTTTATGAAACACCTTGTGTTAGATGATGTTAAAGTATTTTCCAAATTTGATTAAATTAATCCCGGGGGCAAATCTGCTTAAAGCAAAGGCGTGATATCAGTGACTAAGCATGGACATTATTTAAGACTGAGTGATGCTGTACAATAGAAGGTGGACAAAAGAGGAATACTTCTTTTTGAGACGGAGATTTTCAGTGCAAAGAGAGATGCACTTCAACAATGACATTGTCAGGTCTGAATTCCACATTTGAATCTTGTGGTCTGAAAGCAAGAGGTTTTTATCTCTTTTGCAAGTATTAAATAATTTTTATATGTTATTAATGAGTTGAAAAAAATTTACAATATTTCCCTGAATAGACATTGAACAGTTTAACATTTTTTTCTAATTTATAATCTTGTGTTTCTTATTTACTTTTTTTGTAGTACACCAGTACTTTAAGAGTTACTATAAAGATCTTCCATTCTCTATTCCCCTCCCCGCAAAGAGTAATCAGAACTCAAAGCAGGACAATTACTTGCTGAAGGACAAATACACTGGGGGAAATTTCAGCTGCCAAGCAGCAGGTCTGCAAGAAGGATGTTTGATTCCAGACAGATTCAATGTCTGTGTAGTAAAAGGTTTGCAGTAAAGTCTGTAAGAAACCAAGGAGGAGATATGATTGCATCTAAAAACTCAGCTATTACATCAATGCTTCCTTCCCTTTATTATTACTATAATAGTAATAATAATAGCAGAAACAACAACAATAATAATAGTTATGATTATGTGATTCTGACATCTGTTTTACAAAACGTTCAATCACCTGTGGGAACTCCAAGGACAATAATGGATTGAATGGCTCTGGATGTGCATAGTAATATGTAGTAGAGATGGAGTGCATGCAAAATAGGCACAAATAGACACGGAAAGCTGAGGCAATTGTACTTAACCATGTGTTGTGAGTCAGAAGAGATATTTAACAATGATTATATCAGAAAGAGGAACATTCACAACAGAGTCAATTTTAAAAAGGCAAACTGTAAAAGAGTTTGGGTGGTTAGGGTTACTGAGAAGACCGTTTGTACCTAGGGTGCCTGAAGTTTAGAAAGGGAGTTAAATCCATGTACCAGGTGGAAGTAATAGTTGATGGCAAACATGACACAGGATTGCATTTGCTCTGGATGATGCTTTGGGGACTGCAAAGTATTCCGGCAAGCATAGTTAAATGGTCATACTCAATATTGAAAGAAATGAGCTGAAACTTGTTTTTAAGCACCTTTTGAACACAAAGTTTTGAGAAATTCTTTCTGTGGCTGAATTGTCCATTGTCATTAAATCTTCCAGGTCTAGAAGGCCTTGGGTTTTTTTTTTTTTGAAGAGTGTGTAGAAAAAATTATGGGATTTGAAAATGAGAACTTGGTTGCTTGTCTTCACCAGAACACAGAGCAAGTTATTTATCTTGAGGGAACTGAAGTGTTAGAAAATGTTTAAGAAACCAGATATCCTAAGATCATTGCTAACAAAGAATATATAATGTATCACCATAATGGCTGAAAGCCTGAAAGATAATTAAAAATGCTTCTTGAATTACGGGTTCTGTTATAAATGGCAGAGTTAGAAGGAAGATTAATTGCTCTTGACAGCAGCCAAATTTTTATCCGCTTTTTGAAGGAAGAACAGAAGTATTTCTACTCTTACGTTACTATGACAGTTAAGAATGTTTTTACCATTCTCTGAGCCTGAGAAAATAAATACACATTGTATACATGATTTTCAAATGCAATAGTAAGTCATAGATGCAACTTTCTAAGCTATATGTTTGCTATGACCATTTCAAGTTTCATTCTGATTTTAGAGAAAAGGTAAGCTTATAATTGAAGTCTTAAAAAAACCCATAATTTTCTATTAGTCCAGGAATTGAGACATATATTGCATTATATTTTTATTTTAGCTTGAAATAATTTCTTTTCCAAACTTTCCTTTGGTTAGAATAAGTTAGAAAAGGAATTCCCACTGTCGCCATCCCACATTCACTTAACCCCCAGTAACTGCTGTATCTGTTAGGTCACCAGAATTCCAATAAGATGTTTTCCTTGTATTTTTAAATGTAAAGGGTGATAGAGGGTAGAGTGTGGTGTCTATATTTTGATTCAGGAAAACTAAGTCACTGATAAGTGATGGAAGTGAATGCTTGAGAGTTTGGGCTTTTTGGTCCCTCCCCCTTCAATGATCTTCCTTCTTCATTCCAAATGTTAGATAAGACTATTTGTTCACCACAGAGAGCAGTCTCTCAGATATTTTCCAAGAGCATTTGTTCCTCCTTTCATTGTCACAGAGAAGAAGTAACAATGAGACTGTTCTCACTGGAGGCAAACTGATTATTTTTAAAAGATTTTTCAGGACCATGAGTGAGTTTTCATCATACTGCGTTTGCTGCTCTGCATTGTGGCAAATTGCTGCATTGTGGCAGCATAAGTGGACTAAAACATCCGTAAAACTGAATGGCATTAGCTGATCTGACAGTATAATTAGTCTACAAGAGAGAAGGGTTAGAGCACGCAATTGTTCCTTCTAGATTCAGTCAGGATAAAATCCAAACATCTCTAACTTTCAAGAAGGCTTCTTAATGATCAGCACCTCCATTGCTACGTTCTGTTCTGCATACAAAATAAAACAGGTAAGTAAGACATCAACAACCTTGTCCTTATGCAGAGATAGATGGAATTCTTGCAGCTTACTGTGAGGTGACAGGTGCTTGATAGAGCAAGCAGCACAAAGGAGCTGGAGCTGTTCCTGCATATGGAGCTGTCTGCTAACTGTCTAGAATTAGAGTCCTCTGTTTATGAGGCTGCCCTCCCTTGAGGTTTTTTTCTAATTTTAACAGGAGCTGCTCAGTTGTGGCTGACAGAATTCAGCTATAGATACAACAGCAAGATAGATAACATGTAATCAGATAGTAACACTTAGGGAGAACCCGTGGTGTCCTCATGCCAGCATAATGACCTTGTGTTTATTAAAATAAATATCCTCGAGCAAGACAGTGCCAAGCAGTTCAATAACAGAAACATTTTCCTGTCCTCCTGCTGCTGAGTGAACAGAGTCTAAAGGTGCTACCTCTAATTGAAAGCATTCTGCTTGCTCATAACAGTTAAGGCTAATTTATTTGTTTATGACAAATAACTGCATGCAGAGTACATGGGAAAGGGCTGGTGTAAGGCAAAATTGAGTTAAATTTTCCCGCTGTGCTGAGGAATGATAGCAGATTCCCTGCACTATTCTTGTAAGTGATGCTGATGATAGTAAAAATAAGGTAATAAAAATGTATCAAGGCTGTTGCAAGCATTTTTTTCTGATTTACAGGTAGGTCCATTTATCCAGTGACACTTTTATATGGCATCTTCAAATGTCTGTGGGTCTGATAGGAATGCGTACCATGCAGTTTCGACTTACTGTGTGAGACCCAAACTTGCAAAACAGAAAGCTAAACTGGTCACCAGCAGTCTTGTTCTTGATAATACCTCTATCCAGATACACATGGTCCTGAGAACCCTACTCCAATTTACTTGAATTTTGAGACAAAGATTGGACTTGGGTGATCTTCAGAGGTTCCCTCAACTTCAACTATTCTGTCACTCTGTGAAACTGTCTGCTTATAGATCCTCTGTTGTCAACTGACATATCCTCAAAATACCCCCAACAAGATGGAAAACTCCAGAGTTATAGAACTGACAGAATAGCTCATGGTGATGCAGTCATCTTTGCAATGTAGAATACAATCAAGTATGCTTATATAATTCCTGATACTCCTTTTCAGGAGGATTTGATTTCATGGACAGCATTCTCCACAGTTGTGGAGATCCTTTGGTGCAGCTGCTACTTAGTGTATGATGAGATCAGGTAGTTGAGGACTTTGCTCAGGTTTTTGATATTTCCAAAGAATGACATAGACATCTTTCTGAGAAGCCAGCTGAATATGTGACAGCCTTCATGACAATTTTTTTTTTCTTTAAAATTAAAATGCAAGTTTAAGCAATTTACTCTTGTTGCAGTTTGTGTTAATCTCCTTTCATGTGTCACTGGCACTGTTGAGGATGGTCTCTCTGCTCTTGACAGCTTCCCATTAGGCATTAAGGTAAGATGGCCCATGAACTTTCTCTTCTGAGGAACTAACCAGCCTCATTTTTCAGTCCTCGTTATCCATCGTGTTCATCAGGCTCTAACTCGTACTGGCTGCGGTTCAGTACCTCAACATGTCTTGTAATCTGTGTTTTATACACGAAGTACCCATGGACAGCAGTTGAGTCTCACAAGTGCTGTAGAGGGAAATAATCACTTTCCTCAATCTGCTGGCTGTCACTTTGCTGATGCAGCTCTGTGTGCAGCTGGCATGGGTTACTCCATCCCAGCGGCAGGACTTTGCATTTGCCCTTGTCAGACTTCATTAGGTCTCTGTCAGCCCATGTCTGTGGATGGCCAAAGTGCCTCTGAAGGGACTGATTGTGGGGACAGAGGCATCACTATTTCCGTATTATATTTTATTGCATCTTCCAAATGGATAGGTGTGGTTTTTTTTTTTTTTTTTTTTTTTTTTTTTTTTTTCTTTTTTTTTTTTTTTTTTTTTTTTTTTTTTTTTTTTTTTCCCCTTAGGACTAGCTTGGTTCTTCCTTTTGATGCAGTTTAAATCCGTTACTCTTGGTCATGTAATCCCCAGGCATGGAAAATGAATTCTTGCCATCCTCTTTTTTGCAGCTCTTTAGGTATTTGGAAACTTATCATAGCCTTCTATAATTTTATTGTTTTCTCTCCTCCTCCTTTTTCACAGCTCTTAATCTCTTTGTAATTTTTCTTGTTTCCTCTGGACTATCTGCAGTTGACCCAAATCTTCATTGAAATGCCTGAAATTTGACATGATATTCTGTGAGTCTTTATCCTTGATAAGTACTGTAGAGAATAATTTCCAGCCTTTTCAAAGCTGTGTATTAGCAGGTACATCCCAAATAGAATTTACTGCTTTTACAACAGCATAAAATTAGGTTTAGCTCCTGAACCATAAAAACCTCCAAATCCTTTTCTGTGAAACCATTTTTCCACATATCTACACTATTTGTGTAGGAGGGTGATGACCTTAAATTCAAAATATTGTCCACCTTTAAGGATAATTTTTCTTGGTTCAGTTTGGTTCTTTAAATCATAGTTACACATTGTCAAGATGACAACCACTTGGAAACTTAGAACTGAAAAGTTCTGTTTTATCTTTCAGTATCCTCATCATTAATGAAAACACTGAGTGGGCCTAAATCATGAGGAAACTTCAATAGATGTATTTGTTTCATTTGATGAAATGGCATTGATAATACCTTTTGAAAATTTTCTTTGAGCAACTTTGATTCTGTGATAATCTGTTTTCCTCTTTGTTGTGCTTTCCCTCCTGTTTATATCAGTGTCAAAATCTTGCATTCATACTATCATAAAACCTTTTATATTAGAAAGAAATTACTAGTTGTTTTACATTTGCTTTGATGGTTTTTTTTCCCTCCCAGTATTTTTCTGAGAACTTAAATTCAGTTAAAACCCTCAAAACTCCCCAGTTGTGTTTTGTTCCCAAAACAAAGAGAGAAAGTTTTTGCTCTCCTCTGGTTCCACCAGTGTTCTGTATAGAAATATTGTTATCAAACAACATGCCAAGTGTCAGAAAGTTGTCATAGGGCACTGCATATGCTCCTAAGAGGTCTTTGCACAATATTTTTTTCCAAATAGACAGTTATTTAGTTAAATTTCTTAATTATCATGAGGCCGAATTCTTTCTGTTTACTTAATTTTCGTATTTATATGATGGGACTAGGTGACTAGGTTCTTCTGGAAGTCTGCACATCTTTGTAATACCTAGATTATCATGTGATTAGTTTAGATGCTTGGCATGCATATCCCAAGGCCCTCCTTTGTTGCATGCTGTCATTCTTCTGCTTCATAAGTTTTTAGGGTTAGTCATAACTTTTCTGGCTCTCTATGGGTTTCTGTTACTATCTCCCCTCAATCATGAAGAGACCTGTAATTTGGTAAGCGAAATATTTTTTAATCTATCTGGGCTGCATTGTGTTGCCATGAAATACATCCTGTGGTCAAAAAGATTAACCTTTCTGGACCCTCCTCTGCCCATTGTCTTTGCATCTGCTTTCTCTCTGAGCCCTGTACATTTGCCTGAAAGTACTGAAAACCCAAAATCTAATTATGTCAACCCTTAAACCACTACTTTCCTTTATAGACACCTTTTGTTTCTTAGAGAAATCCCCGACAATAGCAGTTTATATTTTGTTTATATTTATCAAAAACAAGTCAGTAACTTTAGAGGAAATTTTTCAGATACAGTTTCTAAACGACACAATATCTCCCAGAGCTTAGTGTAGTTGTATTAGGAATGCTTTAAGAATTGAAATACCCTAATTTCAAAAAAGAACTGGAAAGCAAATTTCAATCTGATTGCTTTTACACCCCAGATTCTATATGGCTCCATATTGACTATGGATACCTGCCAAGATAACTTTGATTAGGTCATCTCATCAATAAGCAATGTCCTTCCAGGAAACCACTTTAATTCAATTAATGTGGCAAGTCAAGCTAGGTCAGAATTGAAATTCAGTAGATATTTGTATTGCAGAGACATTTGTTAATTACATAGTTTTACATAAGGGACCTCATCAGATAAAGGCCTTAAAGGAGGAAACAGAAGCATCCAATTGTAATAAAGATATAAATGTAAGTTCTGTGAAAGTAGAGGAAACTAACACTACGTGTGTCAGATACTCCATAGGAAATGTAAAAAATTACCAGAGAGGTGCAGGCAGGAGGTGGAGAACAAGTGAAGTCAAGTGAAAGGCATTCGAGTGGAACCTCACACATAAATATAAACCCCAAACTGCAAAGATAATTGAAGAAAAGAAACAGTCATACCTTCAAAAAAATAGGGTCAAGGTAAAACTCTGTCAAGATAAAACATACACTCTGTGTATAATTACATGCAGTAATTGCTGAGGAAATACTAGTATTTAATGCAAGTCACCTAGTAACAGTATTTGTGAGACCATCTCTACATGTCTTCCACTGCTCATGTTTAATATATTGAAAACAGGCAGGCAACAGCATTGTACTTGATCACAGTTTTACTCTAATAGCAAACTTCTGACATGACATTTTAAAGTCTGCCAAATTTAAACAAAAAGATAATAGAGAAGATGATAATGTACATCATGTACTTTTGTTAATTGACAGTGTAAGTAGAGTTAGATGATTTCTGGTAGAAATAGTAACGAAGTGCTGCAGTGAATAGTTAAATGAGTTTTGTATGTTCCAGCATCAGATGAAGCAGAAAATATAAATCATGTTAATGTCTGAATTCTTGATTTTTGGTAGAAATATCTGAGTAGTTAAAAGTTGTTTGCCTCATGTTTTACTTCATGTGATCTTATGTTGGTTTCTCAGGAGCATTTAAATATCCTCAATCCCAAAAATGTTTTTGAGTTAGAAGGCAAACATGCAGCAAGGTCATGAAAGGTGATGCTGTTTTTCTGTACATCAGTATAACTGCTCTACACACTAATGTCGAAATTGGCTGTCCTGTTATGTGAATGTTGATTGCTGAGATGAATTCAAAGAAGAGTTTCAAGAAAGGCTTGTGATTTGGGAACCATTACCAGTGAAAGACTTGAGAAATTCAATCTGCTAAATTTGTCAAAGTGTTGGTTGAGAGGTGATCTCGGAATACCTTTCAAGTATGTTCTTAAGGAAGAGAATGCACATAGGTTGTTCTTTATCCAAGTTGAGAATGTGGCCTCACCATTCATATATGAAACAAAATGAGGCTAGAAATAAAAAAAAAAAAATCAAAAAGAAAAAAAATCAAAACAAAACAAACAACAACAAAACAAACACACAAACAAACAAACAAAAAACCACAAAACCAAACCAAACCAAAACAACAACAACAAAAAAACCACAGACAAGTAATATAGCATGGTACAGTGGAATTTCTCTACTCGTGCTGTTCACTTCATATGCATAATAAGGTCTCAAGACTGCATGGGAGGAAGATCCACAGATTCCAGTCTCCCAGTTACGACAATTATTATGTTTTGTGGATATCAGTAGCATTACTGAATGTAAAGTAGTATTTTCAAGATGACAACTGTCTCTAATCTTTTTCAGGACCAGATTTGTTAGCCTTACGGTTTCCATATGTCTTGAACAAAAGATGCAACTCTTTGAAGCATAGAGCATTAAATCAGTAACAGACATTTGCTAAAATGAAATTGGAGTGGTGGGTAGTACTGTGGGATTTATAGCCAATAACAACAGGCAGGTGCTCAGACAGATTTATTGATGTGTTATAATGATGTGAAGTGAAGGAACTGCAGCAGGAGAGCAAGGACCTGCTTTTTTTTTTTTTCTTTTTTTTTTTTTTTTTTTTTTGTTCACCTATCCTTCTAAGGAAAACACCATATTTCTGAATTTGGGTGGTTTTATTGGCTCTGTTGCTACCTGAATGAGGTCTGAATTGCAGCCACAAAACTGATTTGTTTTTTCAGATTTGAAGCTCTGGCCTTCTTTAACAAATAAACCCCCCCCAAAACTGGATGAGGAGCTGCTGGCAATCTTATTGTTCTTTCAGACATTACTGCTGTGAGGAGGTGAAAAGAGCAAATATCCAGGGAGGTGGCTGGTTTGGCCTGATGACATTTAGAAGCATGGCCAATACAGCCAATACAAGATATGATCATGTTGTGTTTTGTGAATTCTACACAGTAGTGGAAAATATAGTTGTTTGTCATCATTACTTGTCCACCCTACCAATGGCAGAGCTGTCATCCAGACTGATTACCCCAAGGCAACAGAAACTGCAGCGGAAGTGCCAAACTAATTTCAGTAGCTAGAACAGAACAATAACTTTGTTTAGGCAGTTTAGTGACTGATTTAGTCAAGGAAGCACTAAGTGTAAGGCAATAAAGCTTTTCTTCCTGGGATTTTTTTTTTTTTTGAGTTGTTTTACGGTAACGAAGTGTATTCAGGCCAATTTTTAATCTAAATATATTATTGATTTTTCTTTTATTGAGAGCAGTGTTTAACAAAAGCAGTTTTAGTCAATTTTAAGCATATTTTTAAAGATGTATTCTTTATTCAAAAATAGGTATTTGAAACTGATTCAAACAAGCTGTTACAGTTTTTTGTTGGTGTGTTTGTTTGTTTGTTTGTTTGTTTAGAAAAAGAAACAATTGAGATGACCTGTGATGTAACTAAGGTGTTTCCTGGGATTAGTCCCATATTTCTGCATGTGAATTCTAATAGCTTCTGGATACACAGGCCCATTTTATCATTGAAATACTATTTAATTTGCAGTTATAAAGCACCATGGACACAATTTTGAAAATGAAATGAGACTTGGGCCTCGAATTTTATTCTTTTAACATCATATAATATTTAGTAAGCCTGTGAAAGTAATGAGAATATTAGTGTGGAATAAAGCTATGCTTATGTCTCAGGTTCATGGATTTTATGGAAGAATAACCTCATCCTAGATCTTGTGAGATATCCATACCTATGCTGCATAATTTCCAAGCAGACATGTTCTTAGCTGCTAATTTGCAATGCAGATGAAAGAGTCCTTCAGCAGCAAGATTTCAGTCTTTTGCCAGCAGCTTAAATTTTCATTTAAGACAATGTTTAAGAAGTATTCAGAAGATAACATAGCAGAACTCATTAAGAGAAGACACCAGTGTAATACACTGGATATTCTAGTTATTACCACAAACTACAAAGTTAAAAAAAAAAAAGTGTTTTCAGAAATGTCTTAAATCAACTGAAGTAGGACTACTTTTTAGTGGGAAGATTCCAACTTCTCATAAAAAAAGATTGAAAGAATTGGTAGAATCTACTACAAAGGATTATTCATATTATGCTATTATCAAAGTGAGAGAGTTTTTTTAGGGAAACAAATCATGTTGGCTTGTCGGTGTAAGTTGAAGGTGGGCTGCTTGCACCTAGACAAAACTACCAGGTCTTTAAGTCCAAAATAGAATGTGATCTCATAAGCATGGGTACACACTAAGCACGTGTAATGCAGTTGTTACTGGATAAAGTTTTAGAGCAGAAATCTTTAAGAGACAAGAGAAAAAAAAACCCCCGTAATAAATCTGTGTCAAAAAACTAAGGAATCTTTCTCCAAAAAGAATCCTTCATCCTAGTTTAAGATCTGCCTACTTCTGATCACAGAAAGGGGACATTGAAAGCTCTCAGACTGCTTCGGCTAAACTATTAAGGGAATGGACTTGTATAACTCACATTACACACATATGAATATAAAATATTTAGTATAGAAATTTTCCAGATGTATAAAGCATTATAAGGTAGTTGAGGTTGGTGGTCAAGCCTCCTGCTCACAACCAGGACAGCTTGGGGTCAGACTGTTCATGGCCTTACTTAGATGAGCCTTGAAAACCTCCAGGGACACCAAGACTGCAGTTTCTGTGAGCAGCCTCATTTAAAGCTTGATTATTCTCATGACAGAGAAGTCAGAACTTCTCTTGTTTCGACTTGTACATTCTTCCTTGACTTCCTCCCTTACACCACTCTGAAGACATCCTCCTGTAGAAATTGTCCCTGCCACCTCCCAGCCCCCCATGTTGTTTGTTCTGAACAATCCCAGCTCTCACTTTCTCCTCACAGGACAAGTGAATGTAGCCCTGATCATCTCAGTGGCCCTTTACTGGACTTTCTTCTGTTTATTCTTATCTTTTTCTGTATTGAGAGAGAAAATGATGTGTTGTCTTCAGTAATTAAATGCTAGAAAATCAGCTTTTGTGTAAAGGTTCTCTTATAACTGTGTTTTGAGTTGTTTTGTCCTACAGTTCTTTGGGAACACACTGCTTCTCAGTAGAGTAATAAAGCTCCCTGCCAGATTTGGCAGTTGCCTCATCTCAGATTTCATGGGGGATCTCAGAATGGAATATAAAAAGGACAACACAGAAAATACCTCACCCTTCTTTCCACTGAAAATCCCACCATGTACTACTTTTTTTTTTGTTGTTCTCCTTAGAGTAAGAAAGTGTTTCTTTAGACACTATTTGGATCATAATTTTTATTTACTCAAGACTGCAGAAACACATCCTTCTGCAATCCAGCCAGCTACTGTGGTTTGCCCTGTGAAAGCTTAATATCTACCTAGCTTCAAGCAAATTTATTTTGATGCGATTTTTTCCCCCCTTCTTTATGGAAGTTGTTGATGCAGAGGAGAGGAAGCTTGGTTGTCCAGTCTGAATGCTTAAAGCCTGCCAGTTTCATGGTATGACAAAAGAAAGTAAAAAAGATATATTTGTTACCATAGCAACAATAAAACTCTTCCTCTAACTGCATTGAAAAATACCATCTATGCTCTCCTCCTGAACTGTTAAGAAATTATATCTGAAGCATTATCTCTAAGATATTCTACACTGAAATGAAATGCATATTGGTTTATTAAACTGAGACCTTTACCCTCAAGAAATCATTGTATCCATGCAAGGATATCACAAAACTCTATTTAGTTTTCACTGGAACTTTGCCAAAATTAAATTTAATTAAAAATGTTTTATACAGAAAAACATGATGAATATCCAAATTGTGGATTGTATTCTGCTGGGGGTTTTTTGGTCCCTGTTCTGTTCCAGAAATCATAGTATTGGGATGGACAAGTTTTTGGTGAACTAAAGTCACCATTGGTACAGTGTTATTTAGTTTCCCACTGAGGGATGTCAGTTGTCAAAGTGACCAAGACATTATTACAGACAACACTGCTTTTGAACTTGGTCTTTTATGCTTTTGTCCTCATAGCTGATTTTTTTTTCCAGTTTGTACTATGTGTTTTGAGTTTGCTCCAATATATTTTGGAATATGCTGTAGTGTGGGTAATGATGAAGTGGTACATCCTTTCAGGTAAAATTCTTTTAGCTGCTATGATTTCAGGCACAGGGCTTGATTGTCTGCTCCTTAAAGATGTTCATTTCCATCCACCTGCTTCAATACTTCCAGCACATCTGATGACACTCTTAGCAAAAGGTATTTTGAGTTCAACAGGCTGCTGCATTGCTTTATAGAGTCTTCAGGAGAAGTATTTGATTTTATTCCTTTCTTGCATGTAATTCATGTAATACAAAGAGTTTTATAGTCAGTCAAACAGAAGTAATATGGGTTGAACAATTCAAAAAGGAAGGTGTTTGTTTTGGTTTTTTGTCCTTCCCAAATCAAACCTTTCTCTTTATTTGTACACTGCCTTGGCAGAGCAATTTTCTCTTGAAATACGAAGTGACATTTGAATAAAATTGAATCAATTTTGTTAAATTTTTCTAGGAAAATAGTTTTAGAGGCATTAGAATGAAGTTTCTGTTTATTTTTCTTTTCCCCTGTTTTAAATTCCATAACGTGCTTATGTGACTTCAGAATATCTTGCATTAAAAGCCATTGAAGTTCCTAATTCCCTTCAGTGTTAAAAAAAAAATAAAAATCTTGCTAGTGTTCTCTTTAACTTTTGAGGACAGAGAGTTATTGTGCATGGTGAGCACACACTAGAGCCAAGAATAAAGCATTTTGAAATATCAGCCTAGCATTTTAATCATTGTGCACTGTGATTTGCCACAGTATTTCACCCTTAAACTGTGTCTGTAATTAAAAGTCCAATCTTTGAACAGAATTTACACATTATTTTCCTGTATTGATGTTTGATTGCCAATGGTATATTTTTGGATACTGTTTGTGTTCCATTTTCAGTAGGCTGACATTGTGATATCTACCTCAAATCTACACATTAGTTGCCTACCCTCATTTAAGGAAATTGGCTGTGCTTGAGTGACAGCCTCTGCTAGAGTTTATTTCCCTTCTCCATAGCTGTGATATGACTTGGGGTTGTATAACCATGGCTATGTTAGTGAAACAACTCAGCCTGTTTTAAAGCTGCACTGAAAAATTACTAATAAAGTCTTTTTTTTTTTTTTTTTTTTTTTTTTCTCTTCAGCTGCACAGTTGTAGTTACCTAGAATTCAGGAAAGATGCAGAGCAGCAGAGCAGATCCACTGAGCTGCTTATACTAAAGTGAGTGACAATGCAGTTCAGTGACACAACTGTAATTTTAAAATAAATATACCTTTCTGCTGAAAAATAATTGTGTTACTGTATTTCACAGACAAAGGATATACAGGGTGCTGTTTGCTTCTTTCTTCAACTGCTTTTTCTGCCCTGCTCAGAAACTGTCATGCATTTTGAGCAGCTTCTGCTCTGTAATATCATGAGCAATTTTTACTTAAACTCTGAGGTTTAAAAACCAAAAATTATTTTTCCATGTTAATTGTAGGAAAAAGTAGAAACTTTTCCTGTGCATATTTATTGCCTTGAATTGTATAGTGTGGATCTGTGCTGTGGAATGGAAAATAAGGGTTCAGACCTCAGTAGAGATTAAGCATTTTGTGCACATTATGGAGGTGACAAAGTCACTCTTCAGTATATAAGAAATAAGACAACTTTCAGCAGCTACTGCTCTCTTTCTTGAATTAAGCTTCTTTTGCACTGTATGACAAACTCCACAGTTCAGATTAGTCCAGAGTTTTTCTCTGGTTTTGTATTAAGATTTTGTTTTCAGAAGTGATTGTCTGCTCTTCTTTGCTGACCCAAGAGCAAACTGACCCTCAGCCAGATATGCACCTCTCTGACTCTCTATATGCCTCATACCATGTCTTCATCATTCAACACATCTTCAAAGCATCAAAATTTACCAACATCCTGGAAACATTTTCTCTCCTGCTTCTCATAGTGTGCCTTTCCCCCCTTTTCACTTTCAGAGAAACCCTTTTTTTTTTTCTTTCTTCTTTTTCTTTTTTTTTTTTTTTTTTTTCCTTCTTAAAATCCTTTTTTTTGGATTCCCTTAGAGACGTGGCATGTTCAGAAATATTCTTAATAATATATACTGTTCCCATACCACTATGTTAATTCTGAATCATATGCATCTTGGGGGGGATTCTTTAAAATTCTCTGGCAAAATAGTTTTGACAGGAGCTAAAATGGTATAGTCAGAGCTATTTCTGCTCCAATTAATCTTTACATTAAAAGGTGTTTCACAGAGAGCTGCAGAAGTGAAAATTCATCTTTCTGAAAATTGCCAATTTCCATCATCATTGTAGCTGGCTAAGAAACTGTTTCTAGGACATATAAAATTAAACTGAAGGAATCTTCTTTCCTGACCTTCAAACAGGCTAGTGTTACTAGCTTCCAGTAAAACCTCAGCTGATGTATTTTGCAGAAATAAATTAAAAAATGATGAATTTAGGCAGACTCAAGAACAGTCTTAGCAATGGTGAGAGTTATTAGGTTGCAGGACATTGAAATTTCTCATAGCTTTCACATTTTTCCTAACACTGCACTGGTCAACAGACAAGAAAATATATTCTTAGAGACAACATTGACCAAAATAAAATAGAAGCACAGAAGTTGAATTAGTCAGTTGACCTTGTGTGTCTATGTCCTAATCTTCTGTAATGAATTACCTGTTGCTGCACTGCTCAGGCCAACAGTGTAGGTCATCTTATGTGTGGGGTCTCAGAATACTGGAAAACTTCAGTCAATTTGCAGGAGTAATAACCTCCCTACTGTGCCATCTAGCCCATCCATTTTTTCGTATGCTGTGCTGCATCATGTAAATAATCCCTCCCAAAATGAAATATCTCTATTTGCTGCTTCTGGGCCCAGTTATGTTAACTTAAGAGAATGTGGAATATTTTTGCTCTTTGGTATTTTTGTTTTGATTCTGCTTAAGAAGTTTATTATGATGATTTAAATTGAAATACTGGTAAATGTGATATTCTGATATAAATTTGCAGTTATTTTTAATACTTATCTAGCAAATCACAGAAACATTTTATTTTGACTAATGCATATTTATGCTGCCCAAAATGGATTTTTCAGAATATTGCCTGGTCATTTATTCAGTACAATATCCATCAGAGCTTTGAAAGGTGTCAGGTAAAGGTTCTTGAAACTAACATTCAAGAACGGCTGTTAATGATTTGCCCTTTCCCAGAGACCTTAGCTGTCTGCCTCGCCCTTAAAAATTAAATATTAGATCAGTCTTGAGACGTGAAGTTTTCAGTCTCTTGTTAAATTCTTTGATACCTGCCACAAGCTTCTATTATAACTTTACAAAGACCTATTTTTAGAAATTTATGGTCTCTCTTCGTATCATGATTCTTAGTGTGAGAAAATAGACACATTCTACTGAAAGCGTGGGCTCTTACATGCTTCCAAAGCATCTAGTGGCCATCTTCCACAGGCTGTAGCGGAGAGTGTTTTCTTCTCAGTGTTTTATGCTTTCTATTGCTGAAATAAGTCACGTGTCAGACGGGAGGAGAAAAAGAAAATATGCTCCTCTGCTCACTGCTATATTTAAATGCCTGTTCAATGTAGTCTTTGCTAGTTTGAGTAAGCATTCATCAATTTTCTGTGTGCTTGCCTGAAGGTACAAGTTCTATGTCTTTAGGAGGGAGCTTTTTTTCATACTTCGGTCTTTTCAGGTCTGAATATGTAGCTATAAAAGTTATATTTTGTCTTTGAAGGAATAAATGAGATTCTGAACTTTTCCTTCAACAGAAATAAATTTTGTGACAAAGTATTCTTAGCAGTAATCTGACCATGAGGGTACTCTGTGATGTACTCAGATCAGATGACTCCAATATTGTAAAACTTTAGAGTAATGGGAGAATTTAGAAATTAAAAATGCTGGAAAATTGATGTAGTTGTTATGTAATGTATTTTTATCTGTGTGAGTCATATATTCTATCTATAATCAAAAAAAAAAAAAAAGTAAATATAGATGTATAAACATGGATATAGGAAACTAACAGAATGAGATGGCAGTAACATATATGTAAAGCTGGAATCAAACATAAATAGGGAGAATTAAGCAAAAGACTGGCCTTCCCAAAGCAGAGACTCAGGAGCTGATGGTTTGATCTTGGTTGGGTTTGCAGATATGCTCCAGCAAAGTTTGTAAGAACAGGGCTTACAGCGTCCTGATGGGGCAAGACTGCAGCTGTCCTGCTTGGGACCATACAAGCACCTGTCAGCCGTGCACATCTTTCTCACTACCTAAAACCTTCCAATTTCATACTGAGAGTGCTTTTGTATTGATCAGGTAGAGACAAGAGTAGAGCATTGATCCTCTGGGTAAACTTTTAAAAGACTAGCTCCAAGGATGAGTTAGGGAATGAAGGTTAGGGATTGACCTTGTTGTACTTACCAACTGGTGCCTGCACATTTGGAGCTCTATTGTGCATGGGAAGTTAGACATAAATATGTTTAGAACCTTTGTGATGTGCCATGTTACCTGAGCTTTGAATCAGGATGCTCCTGATCAAGGTCTTCTTACTGATTACTTCTACTCAAGGACTTTGACTGAGCAAGGCTTAGGAAATCAGTTTTCTTTTGTGGGTTGCTACTGTCAGGAATACAGGTTAGTCACTGTAAAAATATTCCTAAGAATAGACAATTCATACACTTGCAGTGCTGGCACTGAGAATTGCCAGCATACTGTAACCTTAAAGTTGTGCAGAGTTTAGAACATTTGGCTGAGTTCTTGTGCTACAATAATTGCATTGTTAGTAGATTCATGGCCTGACATTTGCTACTGTCATCATAACAAACTTGTAAGAAAGCAATATTCAAACCTGAAATGTTTCAATCCCTGACTCCTGAGAAAACACAACTTACTTCAAAATATGATGGAAATTAGTATTATTTTTACTTGTGTTGCTCCAATCTGTCCCCTTGAGGCAGTAAGAAGGAGAAGAAATAGGGCAGAGAAACTGATGTATGTTGAGGAAATACAATTATTTCCTAAAAGTATTCCTAAGTCCTCTCTCATCTTTCAGATATTCAGGTGAGAACACAGTGGGTGTGGGGTGACTGGAACTCTGTTTCACTGATTTATTTTTTCCTTTTATTTTCAGTATGTCAAATTTTCTGAATTTTCAGGGTTCCCTTCTTCACCCACCATAAGAAATCAATCAACAGTAATAAGCATAAAAACTTCTGATTTAAGTGTTTCTTTACTTTCAAACCAATTATTAAAAAATACCAGTTCATTTCTCTTTTCCTGCTAGAGTGATCAGCATTTTTGAATCCTTCATTTGAGTTGTTCTTCCATTTAATCATCATCGTAATCTTGGAATCTATGTCTCATTTTCCCCTTTTAAAATATGCCTATTATAAGTATTTTAAAAGTGTCTTATTTATCTGAAAGTTTTTCTCAGCTCCTTCAAAAGACAGAGGAAAATAGAATATAAGTGAGTCTTGGGTATTGATGTGAAATAGTTTTCTGAGTCTGTGTTTCTATCACTTCAAGGTCTCATCCTTGAGGTGAAGGTTGCCTGGGAACTGAGAACTAGGACAAAGATTCTCCTTTACTAATAACACAGCCTTTTTATCTCTCAACCTTACCTTCAGGTGTTCTCTGTGTCTGGGGAAGCTGGTCTGAAAATTCATAATCTCAGTTCTGAGACCAGAGTTAATAAATATTTTCATAGGAACGTTTAAGCAGAAAAGAGAAAGGTGCCCAGGATTTGTTGATACTAGCAATGGAGAACAAATACATGAAGTAATGGTTATTAAATTACTTTGACATGATAAGATACTTCTTAGAAAGTATAAATACAGAAGAGAATTGAATGTACCTCTAAGTAGATCTTTCACTAAAGATTGTCTCTACACCAAGAGAAACCTGCTTCAAATAGAATGAGATTTCAGACCTGGGAAAATGTCATTTTATATAGAATTCTCTATAATTTTACATACGCATATTCCTAAGACTGCTTTAACATCTTCTTAAGTGGATGGGGGAATGGACTGTTATTCAGCATGAGATTATGGCTCAGAAAAATAATACAGAAAGAGGGTGGCCATTATGCCTTAGTAGCAGAGCAGGAGAGAGGGGTGGGAGCACTTCTAAGTGAATCTGAAAGATTTACAAAAAGACTGTTTGATGTGCAAGAATTACGGACAGAAATCAAAACAAACAGCAAGGCATCTTCCTGACAAACTAGCTGCATTCTATAAAAATAATGATATTAATTGATATTCTCCTAATGTATTGCCAGCTAATTCCCTTCATAACCAGTAGATCTCTCCAGGGCATATACTGGAATCACTTCCCTTATTGTTTTACTGAATTCACCTCACACATCTGTCTCAAATCCCCTCTGATCTCTAGCCTTATACAACCTGAAGTTCACCTTCAGAGTCCTTTGCAATTCTTAACTTTTTTTTTTTTTTTTTTCAGTGCTGAGATCTTTTAGGTCTTACCCTCTGAAGCTTTTGTACCCTTTTTGGATGGAATAGCATTAATTTTCTTCAGGGTAGCTTGTGTGCATTTGTGCTGAAAACATGAGAATGTTTTTGTTACTGCTGAGCAGTGCTTACACAAAATCAAGTTTTGCTCTTCAACCTCTGCTGCCCAGCTGTGAGCAGGCTGGGGCTGCACAAGGAGTTGGGAAGGGACACATCCAGGACAGCTGAGCCCAACCATCCAAAGGGATATTACAGACCATAATGTGTTGTGCTCAGCAGTGAAACAGTGATGGGGAGAAAATCTGCAGGTACTGCTCTTGCTTAGGGACTGGCTGAACACTGGGCAGCTGCTGGTGAGCAATAAGTTTAGTTAGATTTTTTAATAATTTATTTTTCTTGGGTTTATTTTATTTTTCTTTGTAGGGGGTGGAAAAAGCATCTACCTTTTTTTGTTGTATTAAACTATTCCAACACATGACGTTTCACAGTTTTAGCATTGCGCTTCTCTCTCACACAGCACAGTGAAAAGTAATCAGGGGGTTAGTTGTGTGTTCAGCTGCTTACTGGGTTTAAAAAGTGATATTCATTCAATTCTACACATAATTTCATTCCTTTATTTCTTTCATTTTCAGCTCTATGCCTTCTCTCCTGCTTCTCTTAACACTTGGAATGACCTCTAGCTTTCATTAATTTCCCTTTCCTCTGCTCATCTTTCAAACTTTCCTTACACTCTTTTTCAGAGACTTACAATGTGGGATGTTCTCCAGCTGTTGTGACTTCAGTTTGCAATAAACTGATTCTTCTTTAAAGTCTAAATTAAAAGATGAGAACAAAAGTATGTTGATAAGTGTTATTTTCTTTATTTATTTGGCTGTTGGACTGGATTAGTCAGGATTCTGCTTACATGGTGCTACAAGGGATTATGCAGTCTTTTGTAATGAATCTGCTGGTAATACAGCGGTGTAGTTTTCTGAAGCTACAGGTGAATAATTAGCTCTTTTTTAATATGTAGGTCAAAAAATATGAACTCATTTTTGATTAAGAAGTGATAATTGTTTAATAATACTGCTAATATGATTCTTTTTTATTTCATGTTCTCAAAGTTCACCTATAGACAATAGATGTCTCACAGCTAACGAGTTAAATTTTGATTGGTTTCAATTAGTGCTGTAGTTTTATTTTTCTATTGAAAGGTTATACAACTAGTCAATGCTGAAGATACTGAAGATTTTGAATTATCTATTAAAGGAGGTGGGTTGGTGTCACTTAAATTCTTTATATTTTCAAAGTGACTTTTAACTTACTTCAGTATATATTCTAATATTTGCTTTTGAATTTATTCATAGCGACTAGTTTCTCTCCTGATAATACTGATCTAAAACAACCTCAAAAATGAGATATAATTTGACCAATACCTATTTAAATAAAAAGATTAGAGAATATTTAAATGAGGATAAATCAACATCTGAAAATAAATATGACAATTTTCAGCAAGCATTTATTTTCATATATAACCCCTCTCTGCTTTGGGAAGCCACCTAGGATTTGTACTTCAGTACAACAGTGCGCCTTTCCTCTGGTTCTTTTTTTACATAACTGATACAGAAATCTCTTATGCCTATTCATAAGACTATTTCTACTCTGAATAAAATATTAAGGCTTTAATTCTGTTTAAAAACAGGGATTATAAGCAAAATTTCAGTTATATCTTAGGATAAATTTTAACTTCGGCAAATGTCTATGCTCTGTTATGAGAAAAATTTTCATATGAACAGGTATGGGCATGAGTATTAATAAGTCAAACCATTGAAAATATTGTATAATAGAACTTCATTGCTCTTTGCTAATTGTTTTCATGAATGTTATACCCTTTTACATATTATATTGAGAAGCATCTGTCTCAGCAACCGGCAGGAACTTGTGAAAATATTCTATATTTTTCTTATATCCATATGTTTAACAATAGTCACATGGTAACCACCACCTCATGAGATCCGGTAAAAAAAATCAGCGTTATCTCCTGCTGTCTCACTTATTTTTTCTGCTTTTATTATGACTGACAGTTCATTATTACTTTATGTAGTTTCTGCATTGTGTTTCTGTTTTTTAAATACTCCATCAAATTGATGTGACATTGGGTTCCCATGGCATTGTCTGGACTGCTTTTAGGTTGCCTACTATTTTGATGATGTTTGTAGTTTCATGTAAACACTTAGATTTTAAGCAGGCAATCCATGTTTGAACACCTGTTGGAAAAGAAGCTCTTTCCTCATTCACAAAATACTAAGAGAGTGCCAAGAACTGGATTATGTTTATAAACACAATAAAGAAGGTTAAGTAACATCTTACATTTTAATTTTGAGACAGTCTCAGAATTGAAATGTAACATGAATTGTTTTCTCAGTTCTGTTTTAACTGATATGATCCCCTTTCTGCCTGCTTCTTTGAGTCTAGAAATGCTTTAGACTGACCTTAGTTTTTTTACATGCAGAGCTTCAGTTTCATGCCTGAAAGCTAGTAAAGCCTTTTAAACTCATGCACTGACCTTATTTTTTTCTGAGCTGTGTACCTGTGTTACATCAGTAATCTCAAGAAACTTTTACTTCCCCTTTACTAAATTTGAAGGTGAAGTTACATGGAAAAGTTCACGAGGGAGAAACAGGAAATGAAGTGAATCTTGGATGCATTAACCTGTAAATTTTGAGTGTCCCTTATCAGGACACCTTAAAATCCATTGCTTTCAAACAGCTTAGTTCTTTGAGTGACCAGGATTTACAAATACCCTGCCTCTTTCTCTGTGGTGTTGCTGCTGGGGTTTTGTTTATTTGTTTGTTTGTTTTGCTTTGGTTTGGTTTTTTTTGTTTGTTTGTTTGGTTGGGTTTTTTTTCTGGTAAAATACAGACTGCCAGAAATTAAGTAGAATTTGCTTTTTGTTTCTTCTTTTTTCCTCCAGAGATTTAGTCCTGCACTATGTGGGAAATACAGGAATAACGCTCAAAATAGAATTGTAAAGCATTTGGCTAAAACAGAGGAAACACTAGCTAATCTAATGCCTACAACGTATTTATTTCTTTCTTTGTGGGAGGCAACAGCCCTGTTCTGGGTACTGAAAAGATTCTGCATTTTTTCATAATGTTAATAAATTGTGAAAATAGGTTGGTTACAATAATGTCTTGTCTGGGCAGTCTGGCATTGTTTAATGCATTTATTAGGGTTAAGGAAAGAGGGCAGGAGGGTGTACCAGGAAAGAGTAAGTCTCTCTTTTGGTGTTGCAAAAGAAAAATTCCAAAGTCTTTGTAATTTAATTGTGGGATGTAGTGTAACTGTTAAACCCCAAAGCAACACCACCTGATGTCCTGAAGGTTCGTGCAGCCACAGACAGCACTTACAATAAATTGAGCAATTTCTGTCAAGCTCTGTATGACTCCTGGAAGCTCAAAGTGCTACTCAATTCAGTTCCTATGAGCAGCTTTCACTGATTGTTCCTTGTACCACAATTGTAAATCAAACAAAGCTGTAAGGAGAGAAGCTTGTGAGTTAAGGCAGTTAACTACTGTACCTTGATGGTTCTGTATGGAACCTGTGCCTTAGAAAGAGAATTTGAAACAATCACCTTTCTCTATGGATCAAGCATAAAACTATACTCAAGATTTCCTGTAGTAGTTACATTATTTATCGCTTAGCTTTTGAGCTGTAGAAATACTGACCAAAACCCGAGCTCTTCCAGTTAATTCAGTGTAGCTGTATAACTTCTGAAATTTCTGTTTTAATAACATCAGCAGTAACTTGAATTGTTTTGAATTGCACTTGTGTTGGCTCCTAGACTGTTGCGTTCTGATTTCTCAGAGGGATTTTGATTGAGTAGTTGTCCATGGTAGTGCTGTATTTGCATTCTAATGTTTTTAAGGGAAAGAAATAATTTGAAGTGTAAGAATGATGTTACATAAGCTTCAGGTATGCTAACACATTTTCAGGATGAAAATTGAACCTGAAGCAAAGTCCTTAATTGGCCCTTCTGTTTACCCAACACTAGTGAAATTAGGCACAATTCAGTCTTTTTTTTTTTCTTTTCAGCAAAAAAAAAGCTCTGTTGTTACATTTTCTCCCTATTTCGCTCATTATAAGTATTGTTTTAGTCCCCTCTACACTATTATGTTATGCTCCTCTAAGTTAATTTAAAGGGACTGACTAGCACTGAACACTGCTTTGTTGTGGGCTAATTGGCTGGCCTTGTGTGCACTCTGCTGCTCTTTCTGTCATCCAGAAAACTTCATTTACTTTGCATGGTATTGTTATGTGTTGCCTTTGTGGCAAAACCCCCCAGAAACCAAAACCAAAAAGTATGGTAGAGAAGCAACATAGAGATGTGGTTATGTGCAGAAGAAATATCTGTATAAGGAGCAGTTTGTAATGGCTGGGTCAAAATGTGACTTACAACTACAAAAAGAGTTATGAGACTTTATCAGGGGAAGGTTTTAGAAAACCATTAGATTTAAGAAAATATTAAAGGTATTGTATAATTTTTTGGGGTGAGTGAGCATATAACAAATGCCTGAAGAGGAGTTTTTCAGTGAATCTTTATGAAAAAGGGTTAAATGCCAGCCTGTTTTTAATAATAAATTAAAATACAAGCATGAATAATTGAAACACAGATAAATATAAGTTGTTTATTTATTGCATCATGATATCCTGGAAGTAGTTAAGTAACTAGGAACTGTTGTTGGAGAACTTGCAGGAGAGATAGTGAAAAGAGTCAGCTTTGCACCTAGCTGCAAGTACATTTAACACATTATCCTGCTGCTGAAGTGGCAAGATAAAATTTAAAAAGTAGAAATGCAATAGAAATGTGTGTATGATGTAGTAATATTTTTACTTCACTTAACTGTGGGTGGGGCATTTTTTTTATATCTGGGTGCTGGAGTTGTTTTGATAAATACAACAATTCTGATAGTAGGAGAAGAAGCTGCTGAAATTCCCAAAGGTTTGTAGTGTGGGTTTTTACGCTGAAGAGTGAGAGCAGTTGTTTTCATTCTCACTGCAGGTGACACAAGAGGTTGTGTTTTTTATTTTGTAGTTTTTAACTCTGGGAATATGATATTAAGAATAAAAGAACTATGGAAAAGTAATGTCATGGATGCTTTTTGTTAATAGTTTCTCAAAGTAACTAGAGGGCAACTATGCAGAAGGCTGTCTGAACATCCTTGATTCTATTTCAGTAAATTAGTGAATGAGCTAGTTGATTAGCTGAATTCTTCTGAAGTCCTACATTTGGAGGATATTAATATATAAAAGCAAGGGACACTGCTCTGGGGGTGTGGATGTTGCAAACATCTTACACATTTTATTGTCTTTCAACTTGCCATGTTTAATCATTATCATTCTCTTAGCTACACTGTTTCAAGCTCAAGACCCTCTGCAGAGTAGACAACACTAATTATAACACCCTCGACTAATGTTTGTGTAAATTTTGTAATTACATCAATATTGATCATGTTGATTAAGTGTGGTTTCATATTTAGAGTATCTCACCTTAATTTACTTTCTTCTTTTACTACTTTCTCTCCCTTAAACTCACAGTGCTAAACTTTCAGTAGTGCTTATTAAAATAGTATGTTTTTGCATGAGAAAATAATTGGTTTCAGCTCTTCATGTTTAGTAGTGATAGTTGTGGTCACTATTTGAGAATGGACTGTGAGACAAACTATTTTAAAGGCCTTCATATTTTTACTTTTTCATAAAAACATTATGCTCTTCCTCTTCTCTCAATTATTTTCTGTGATGTGCCATACCAATGACTCCTTAAATGTCATTAAATGGATTTTTTTTCCCTCTCAAATTTTACATTTCTCTAGTTTCATTTCATTTTTTTCTCATTCAGATTTCTAATATTTTTGCTCTAATTATATTTGCTTCCATGCACTGTATATTCACAATAAGCAGATGGTACCAGGGTCTAGATATTTCTGTGTGGTCACACTTATACTCTTAGGTGGCAGTCTTAATATTAAGTAGCTAGGCACATGGCTGTGAAACATAGCTTCACCACATTACCCAAGGCAGAGAGGCTGCATTGAACTGCTGCATTCTTAGGCAGGAATAAGTTATACTTCCCTGGTCCTGTGGAGATGTTTCTATGAGAGCTGAAGCAGGTGAGCTGCACATAAATCAATCTTTGTACATTTGTCTCTTGTTAGAGACATAGTTTGGTCTATGTCTCTAATATAGACCAAGATCTGTAGCCTAGGGAAAGGCTACAGATACCCAAGCTGGACATGTAAAAGATCATTTTACTGTGTTTGTATTTTGTTTACTCTGTGTGAAGCCATATGTGACTTTTGATCGAGTGGAAGTTGTCAAACCAGGCAAGGGGCTATTGGGAATAAAAGAATCGTAGGATAGCTTCAGTCAGAGAGGCCCTTTTAAAGGTCATCTGGTTCAACACCTCCGTTGTGAGCAGGGACAGTTTTCACTAAATCAAGTTGCTTGTAGCCAGTCTGTATTTCTTTATGGCTAGATAAATGCAGGATGTCAGAATCACTGTTCTGTGAAAGGTGACAAAACTGGAAAGAAGCATCATGCTAACAGCATTCATTCCATGAGCACCTGCATCCCTTCACTTGTGTCTTTGTAAGAATTTGATGAAGCTTTAGATGGTGAGTGGACTTACTAGACATAACCTAACATATTCTCTCACTGCAGCTTACCCTCAGTAATGTTTTCTCTCAGTCTTGAAAGGTTAAAAATTAATAAAAGCTTCTAAGTTATTTTTTTCCTTATTATTTAGTATCCTCATCTGTAAGGTGGCTGAAGACTGGTTCACAGGGGCCATAAACAATAAGGAACAAACCTAATAATTTTATTCAGTTAAAAAAAAAATTCAGGAATCTGAAGGAATACATTCATTTGTCAAAAAAGCTTGAAATTCACTGTTGAGAGCAAGTTCCACAACACTGATGTAAATCTTATAATATTTTGTTATTTTAGGATGAGAAATAAACCTTGCTAACTTTTTAGCAAGGGTTTGTTTACAGGTGCAAGAGGCCAAATTTTTAAAATCAGTTTAATTTCCTACTAGAGGGAAAGTTATACCCTCTTAAACTTCTGTCAGACCAGTAGAAATGAACTGCATATAGAGTATATATTCACATGTATATATGTATAGAGTAGTCTTCATTTTCTTGTCAGCCTATTCCACTCTTAAATTGATTTTACTGCAAGAGTCTATTATTCAGCCTACCTGTTTCTTTTCTTCATGTGTTCTCATTAATACATATTGAAAAGGGATAAAAGGAGGTACTCTGGGATATAATATGCAGGATTTTCTTCAAATCCTTTTTCTATTAATATTCAAGGAAAATCTGGTATTTTTTTAAATAAGAAAAATGTTAAGGTTTTTTTGGACACAATTCCATTTCCTCTTAGACTGTTTGTTAAAGGCATTTTTGCTAGAAATTGCAAATTCTTGCTTCCTGAAAATAAAACCTTTGTTCCTGGTAGAACAAAATAAAACAGAAATTTTAAAGTCCCTGCAGCTCAAGTAACACTAACCTATACATGAAACTTATTTTGAGTATTATAAAATATTAATAGTATGCTTACCCTTACAAATAAAGATTTAATTATGAAGGTTTTTTAATGAAATTGTAGTATGCTCCTGTAAATTTCCCAGCTGTAGTAATGTATTTTCATGTGGCTACTAAAAAACCTGTAAGTGAATTAACATCACATTTTGTTTATTTATTTGTTTGTCTTTCAGAAATGAATTCCTTTATTGGAAGAAATTGTGATTATTTATTGAATCAGAAAGGAGACAGACTGATGATCTCTTGGGTGTTCTGAAACAACATGTAAGTATAGTAAGTTTGTAACATTGATTATGTCTTCAATTTAGGTAGTGATTATTATTTGATTTTAGCAAAGAAGCCTTTGGTTAGAGATGCTTCTTAATGTATTTTTTTACCACAGCAGCAGCCGAGGTACAGTGGAAGATTGTCTGAGGTAATACCTTTCGGAAGATATTTTTGTCCCCTTTTTTTACTTTGCACATTAATATTCACCAGGTTGTACTAATCATTTTTAAGCTTCACAGAGGAAGTTTCATAGCAACACAGGTTAAAATCAATCCTAATAGATAAGAAAATCTCTAAAAAAACATTATGCAGGGCCTACCTCATCAGCAAAAATGACCTGGCACTAGATAAATGCCCTGTTATTAGTTAACTTCCCCCAAAATAGCAGTATTGTGACCTTTTCTGGTAAGAACTGCAAAAACACAACTACACAATGGCTGACAGAAGTGTAAACTCTGATTAAAATTTTCAGTTTGGAGGAGATGTTAGGGAATATTAACGACCTTCTCTGACTTAATGCACTAGTACAGAAAGGGAGGCTAAAAAGGCCATTTGTTCTTTCCCAGGGCAATGTGTGCAGAGCATTGTCACTGCTCAGTAGCAGCATTGTTTCTGCTGTTGCTAGTGGAACAACAGTCTTAATTTTTCTTCTGTTGATGTTTGACTTCATTGCCATAAGCATTTCCTGCCTGATAAAGGCACAGTTCTTGAGGTTCATGTTGGATCTCTGTTATTTGTTTGACTTTTGAAAAGTAATTGATTCAGCTTTGTTCAAGGTGGTGTTTTTGTCTTTTCTGTGCATAGACATTTGTGGGGACAATCCATGGGCTCCAGAGTTGGGAGACTGAATATCTGTCACCCAAATAGTCACACACTCACACAGAAAGAGGATTTTGAGCATCCTGGTTTTCAGTGTTTTCAGTATGATTTCTGTCACTGTTTTCAGAAATGCTCCAGTCCAGGAGCAGATGAGATGTCACTGGCTGAGGTGATGTGCTGTATCTAGTGACTAGTCAGAGCTTAAATGGAGGGTTTGACACACAGCCAGCCAACTTGTCTTTATTCAGGTGAACTTTCCAACAACTCTAAAAAATAAATTACTTAATATAAGACGGTATTTTTGCAAATAAATTATCAATTGAAGGAAAGAATAGTTCGAATCTGTTCAGATGTAGGCAGGGATTCTCAAACTGGGATATAAAAGCTGGGATATACGATGGAAATTGCAGCATGTCTGTGTTATCTGCTGAAAGACTGACAACAAGAAGCTGCAAAATGGGTCCTCTGGACACAAAAGGTGAAGGTGTGCTGTCAAAATTCTTGTTTTAGCTGAGCAGTTGACACAGATGTTTGTAGCTTCCTGGAGAATTAGACTGATAGAAAAATAAAATCACTGGGCATCCTTTTATCAACATCTAGATAGTTTTTGTTTGTTTGTTTGTTTGTTTTTTGTTTGTTTGTTTGTTTTCCTGCTTCATAAATACTTTCAGTGTCATGATCAGAGGATTTAAGATCAAGGTTTTCATTGTTAGGGAAAGAAAATAGCTTTTTCATCATTGTGTTGGGAAGATGAGTTCTTTTATTTGATATGCTAATTAGATTTTGCAACAGAAGCCATCAATTTGAAACAAGAAATTAAATGTCTTAGTACCGTTTTATTGTCCAGACTAAAAGGTTACAATTGGCCTAAAATGGCTGTGTAGCTATTGGCTGTAGCTGATCAGGAAGCCTCAGCTTTCCATGTGACATCCCATCTTTTGCATTTTCTGCTGTTACTGCACTTATATTTTTATGATGCCTCTTCTTTCTCTTTGCTCTTTGGAAGGCTCCTGGTCCCTGTTGTTGTGAAAGGTTAACAAAAGCTGTGCTGCACACAGTATTAATTTATGCACACATCCCCCCTCAGTCTAGGAGCTAACAAGATAACTAAGCACACGTGCTGCAAGTGTTTGATTTTCAGCACATTCAGCAATCAAAGCTATTCTGGCAGCCACAGCGTGGTGTCAGTACTGGTGACAACTGATCCACGTTTTGCAAGATTTTTTTTTTTTCACACCAGAAAATGCAGATTAGTGGAAACTAAAACATGTGTCCTCAGCCTTTCATCCCAACTGGCTCCCTGATAACCTTTAGGAATAGCAGTGCTTTTCTACTAGAAGCTAATTAAACACGGTTCTCTCATAGAAGCTGTCTGCCTCAAAGCCTGGAAGGTGGAAATTGGGCTGTGCTCCTAGCCAGGGTGTTTTGGTGCTAGAAGTAGCTCCTAGGAACCCTGAAGTCCTGGAAGATGGAGTTGAGGCTGGAGCTCTGTGTGCTTTTAAAAGGCTTGTAGGGCTCAGGGGGCTTCACTTCTGGGGTTAAATTAACTCCTAGCCTTCAGATCAGTTTAAGGGATTTTTGAGTACTTAACAGTAGATTGAGGATCTGTGAAGCTGGGGCAGCTCATGATATGTTTCTTTTGTTTTTGTACTGCTTTAATCTCTTTCATTTGCCAGAGTTCTTCCTGATTCAGTTTGTTCTGTGTTTTTTAAAAAATCATTATTTGATAGAATAGAAATTCTGTTAGGAGTTTTATTGCTGTGTGATTTGGGGGGTGAAAATTAATCATCTGAGTAGTGCTGATAATAGTCCAGGTACATAATATTTTTAAGTGGTTTTATCTGGATATTATTCTTCAGCTGAAAACACTGTTTGGGAATGATTGATTTAATTCTTTTCTCTAGTTAGAGACTTGGCTCCTAACTGGAAGCATTTTATACCCCGTAGTTACTTGAGGCACGTTATTTTCAATTCAACAGGAAATGGCTCTAAGTAAAAGCAGAGAAATGAGTGACATTGTGTTAGGGGACTGTGTATCTCAAAATACACAGCTTCAGCTTGCATGCAAAAACATCATTTAGCAGTGATAATAGAAATTAGATTTCAATCAGTGTGCTCTTTGTTATTAATCCATTTTTCTCCTTTCATCTGAAGAGGTCCTAATAACACGTTAGACAAATCATACTCTTTAAAAACTGATTTGAAATAAAAATACTTTTGAAGCCTTGTAATTTCAGGCATGCATTTTGTAATAATAATATGTTTCCTTGCTGCTAATATATTGACGCATACTTGTAAATGTGCACAGTGTTGTTCTTTTATTTTGGTCCAAGTTTATTGTTAGAAATTAAATCATTCTTCCTATTCAAGCAAATTTGTGAAGAAACTGTAGGAGGTACAGTAAGAACACTAAATTTGAAGACCTAATAAAGACCTTAAGTTCTAAGGACTGGTTATTAATTTGGAGGGTTGAAGGCCTGAGGTTAACCTTTTCCTTTTGGGCAGAAGTGGTGTTTCAGGTAGTTATAAATCTTTGATGTTTCATCAGTTTCAATTGCTGTCTGAAGGTGAGAAATTTGTGAGAAGTGTGTGCACCCAAGGAAACACTTCTGTGTGCATTCTGCATAGCAGAACTCTCATATAGGTAAGGTTGCTATTAGACTGCACATCTTTATGCAGCTACATTCTAGCAGACATTTTCTGTGATACAGAAAAAGACATTTATATGAAGGCTTTTGATAGGCTACTGTGATTATCTTTTTGGTTTCTAGGGCCAGCTTGAAGAACAAAAGACTTACTGTCAAACATGTTGTGAAGTTATTGCTAATTTAGTAATATTTCTTAGTTTCTTCTGCTGCTTTTAGTCTAGCAAGTCTTAGCTACCTAATATCCCCTTTTAAAATACCTGTTTGAGGATGTTTTTAAAACCACCCTTTTGAGGGGACAACTCCCCTCTGTGAATGTGGCTATAGGACTCTATCTGAGCACACCTCTTCCTGACACTCTTCCTTTGTGCCACCCCAAAAGGGGGTGGTGTGCCCAAAATCCTTGTCTTAAGACCCTTAAAGGGGCCTCTCAGTATTGTCTGCTGTCTTACAATCTTGCTGCTTCTTTGTGATTTCACCACAAATCCTTTTCACATACAGAGTCTTGCTTTTTAGCATCCTTAAATTTGTGTGAGTGAAATCGGATTGGATGAGTGGGGTCCATGTTGCCACACATAAATTGACAACCCATGGATAGGAAAACCCCACTTAACCTGCAAAGTGTCCTTGGGATGAATGGGGCCAAGAGCTTGATATATTCCTGTCTCAAAAACCAGCAGATTTAGAACCTCTTCATGGACCAGTGTCCAGATCCAAGAAGCTCCTTTTCTGGTTAAGTGGTACAAAGGCCAGGCTATGAGAGAAAAATCAGGAAAACGCTTCCTCCAAAGCCCCAGTAATAAGGGACACAACCATGTGCATCTTTGTGCAATGTTTTTTATCTGCTCTGGCCTACTGTGGCCGTCTTTCCCCGGCTGGGGCTTCTGCTCTGATAGCCCCTCTGGGGCTATAGTGGGCTATAGTGGGCTATACTGGGCTCCAGGGCAGGGGTGGGATATTGCTCCCAGTGTGCCAGTGACAGACAGCTGCGCTCGAGGCTCCAAAGGGGATGGGGTGGAGGGCAGAGCCCCATTCCACCTTCTCTGAACTTGAGCTGCCCCCTCCCATGCACACCATATTTGCTTTGAGCTAGTCATCCTTTTTCAGTCTTTCTCAGACTGCTGAGGTACTGGGCTTATAAAAAATTGATTTGAAACGTTTCAAGCATTAATGTCTGCTAGAAAGTATAACTAATATTTTAGGTATCTGAGCCCCTTCCACTCAGGGCAGGAAGTGAAAGAATAAAAAGGAGGCTTTGGTTAGAGTACTTCAAAACAATATGCAGTTCAATCTAGTTTTCATAAGCCTTCACATATATTGAACACATTTGTTTATGTGTTTAAATTATATTTACTTTATTTCTATTAATTAAACCTGTTTGCATTGCTTAGATATTTTCATCCTCAGCAACTTAGTGCACCAAGTATTATTTATACCATGTATCACATGTTAAATACAACTTTATTCCCAAACCCTACTGACTCAGAGGTTTTCAGTTATCAGACTGCAGATGTGGGTGAAAGTGAAATCACTTCAAAATTGTTTTGTCACCAAAATCGTTTTGGAACAGAAATAAGACTGTGTCCTGTGCATCATCATTTTATGGTCTTGGCATTTAAAATATTTCTGGTAAATATAGCATGATTGATACCAGTAAGTTAGCTGAAGTTTCTTAAGTTATATCCTAAATGTTGACAAATGCTTTTTTTTTTTTTTTTTTTTTTTCCCCTCTTCTCCAGTGTCCTTAGATCTTTGATATATTTACATGTAAACAGCTTCGGAAGGCGAAAAATTAAACAAACATGCTATCTACTCTTATTCTCCATGACTGTCCTTTAAAATGCCAGAACAACAATTCTAGATTTGAATTTACCAAATTGGAGAGTTCTTAGTTTTGCAGAAAGGCTTGAAGGATTGTTTAGCTCTTAAACACTTTTTGTTATATAGTACTGTGATCTTTTAGGCCAAAGAATCAAAAGCTCTCAGAGGTGACTGAAAAATAGGAAAATGCTATGATTTTGGATATATTTATTATGGACTCTTTTTCTGCTAAACAGAGGGAAGTTTCCTTGGTGCAGACTCAGGGATGCTTCTTTGTTGGAGAGTTTTCTCTTGTTTCCAGAGCTGTTATTTGGCCTGGCTGCTGCAGGGGTGCAGGGCTGCTGTCACACAGCTGGCAGCTTGGCCCTAACACAGGGAGCAGCTGTCCACGCACCGCGTGTTAGCTGAAGGGTTGCACTTGGGTTTGGAAGCGAGGTGAGTGCCAAGAGCAGGTATGTGATGAAATGATCCTGTTTTGAAGGAAAATTTTGATAGAAGTCTTACAGTACTTTGAACTTGGTCTACCGAAGAGGTGTAAGAGGGTTGCACTTCTCCCCAGTTCTGAAAAGTGGTGTTTGAAATTCCCTAGTTTTGAGGTATTGATATCAGAACTGCTGTTGGGTGTTTCTTTGTTGCTGCTGTTTTACTGGCATCCTGACAGTCCTTGTCTTTGTTGAAGTTTCGTTCTGTTACAATTCGTCTGTTTGATAAATGTTTCAAACTGTTTATTAAAAGAAAAGCTGGATACTCTAGTGATTCTTATGAAGTATATCCTGCATTTGTTGTTGAGCAAAGGGGCAGAATTGATATGGTAAGGTTGTATCTGTGGTGTGAAAAAATGGATAACAAGAATTTCAGCTGTCTTTCTTATGTCTGGAAACGGCATTATACCTGAAAACAAATTCCAGCTCTAGATATACATTTATATTGTGACCATAGTAAATATTTTTTAGTAAATATACTAATATTTTTTCTCATTAAAAAATAAGGTAAATATATGGTAGTATAGTTTTACACTTACTGTGCACAGTTGTTTTTCTAGCAGATCTGCTTCCCTCAAAGATAAGATGTCAGGCTGTGATTTATCTCTGTGTCTGTCTAAATAATCTAAATATCGATGTCAAAGACAAGATGTATCACTTCAGTTCTGGTATTCATTGCCAGTTTTGTTAGAGAATTGTCATTTCTGTAAATGGAAATACTTTAGGCATTTTAGGGAAGAGTAATTAAGTTTGGATAATGCCGTTTGGCTAAAATAAAACTAAACTAATTTCTTCACTAAATTCAATTCCAAATCTGTTCAGAGTTCTGGAATATTAATTTACCAATATCCTATCCA
The DNA here is from genome assembly GCA_027886175.1 of Phylloscopus collybita. NCBI lineage: Eukaryota > Metazoa > Chordata > Aves > Passeriformes > Phylloscopidae > Phylloscopus > Phylloscopus collybita. The sequence continues at coordinate 42,761,181 of JAJNNQ010000018.1, forward strand.
CCACACACATAGTCACTCACTGGTGTTTGCAACCTAATTCTCTTTTATTCTTTTGGAGGACAGATACCATCTGCAATTAAATATGTTAATTCATTCTCATTCGTTTTGGTGATCTGTGTATGTGTATATTATATTTTTTTAAGGCAACTTGCCTTGTAATTTGAGAAAACAATGCTGTTAATTGTGGTGTGGCTATGACCACATACTTCTACCTGAAGAAGGGTCTATATGCTTTCTTCACTTTGACTCCCACTGTAATGAGAATAGTAGGAGAGGAAAAGAAGAGTGAGTGAAAATGCATGTTTATGAGAAATATTAGCTTTTAAATGTCATTTGAAATAGTAAAATAACTTCTGGTGAAGAAGTTTTCTTTACTAGGTGATGTAGCTAAAATCACATGGTAAATCACCAACAGTTGGCTAATAAATGTGAGTACAATTGATAAATAAAACACATATTTCTCTAGCTCATCTTCTTGCACTTATCTCCATAAAGTGTAAATATGCAGAGAAAGAGAAATATGCATCTAAATAGAATACACCTGAAATTTCACAAGGTGATCAGAACAACAGAATTAAATGCTATGAATTGTTTTATTGAGCAGACATTTTATTGAACAGTCACCCCAGTTCTGTTGCTGTCACCTACATAAGCTTAGGTCACATTAAACTCTGCATTATTTTCTACTTGATATGCTACAGATCTTAAGTCATGGGGGGATCTGTGGCTGGAGTAATCTCTGAATGCTACCAAGCAATGTGAAAAATACAGCTACTGACACCCTAAACACATCTGAGATGAATCAGAGCAGCAGTGTAGCTTTAAATGTCCCTGCTGCTGCACACCATGAACCTGAAAATGGATCACTCCTGTTCTCCAGAACACAGTCAAAATGTCTCAACAACAGAATGAGAGACCTTCCACAAGCTGTCTCAAGGCTCTGAGGGTATAATTCTTGGAAAGCTCCTTGGCTGAGCCCAGAGTAGTAAACATTGGTAGCAGTTTCTGCAGCAGCCCTTTTCAATCAGCCTTGACTGAGTCAATAATAATGCGAGGACAGACTACATTTTCACACCTTAGGACATGGTAGGAATATTCTTTTGGGTATGAAGAGCTACATTAAGTGAAAGAACTCACTAGAACTATTATTGTAACAGTTCTGGATGTACAGAGTAGTCTGTTCTACTGTCCTGACCTGAGTTATGGGAGGCAGGCATCTGAATGCAGGTATAATCCTAGATGATAGCTATTAGATAATCTTATATCCCTCTCTTGCTTTTTCTCAACTTGAAACAACTGTGTTTCTGTGAGTTTTAGGTGGTTGGATTTGAAAAAAAAAAAACAAACCGACAACAAAACAAACAAACAAAACCAACCAACCAAACAAAAACCCCACGGTCAAAAATTTAAGGTAACTTCAGAAAAGTGGGTGTCAAAGAAATCTATTTGAGGATGCTGTGATTTTTCCTAAGGGAATAGCTCCTTTTTAGAGTACTATGAGAAAAAGGTATCACTTACCAAAAGATGGGATTTTACACAAGCTTCATGCTCTCAGCATCTCTATTAGAAATTACTTAGATGATTTTCTATTAAAAATGTTAACTTGGATAAATGCCCATGTTTCAGGCTCCAGTTACTGTACATATTTTTAATGCTAATATCTTAGTGAAACAATTGGTAAAAAGAGTGGTGTAAAAATGGTGAATACCTAATTTATATTTCCTATATGAAAATTAGGAAATTGAAAGTAAGAACCTTTTGTTACCCTTTACATTTTGTTACCCTTACTGTATTAGTCCATTTTGAGCCACTTTTCAAACTTCCATGGAAGTTTGTAATCTCATGGAACTTTTGTAATCTTTTGATTTGTTTGGATGGAGTAATTGCTGTTTACATCTATTCTATGCTTGCTCTCTTTAGAGAGAGAAAAAACAAACAAACAAACAAAAACCCCAACCAACCAACCAAAAACAAACAAAAAAACATTCCTGAAAAATATTTAAGCTTTATGGAACAAATTATTTTTCCATAAAGCACTCCATGCTTTATGGAGTGTTAGTTCCATGTCTTTACTGACAGTTATCCCTGTTTTGTGTAATACTTCCCAGATGATAATTATTTGCTAAACGCTATCAGATGCTTGATATTGTCCAAAGAAGGCATTATGCTTCTTGCCACGATGGCATTATAGGATTTACCTTTTGCTGTGTTTTGTTATGTGCATTCTTTTGCTGCTAAAACACAGAAAGTGATTACTTCACGTAGAATAAAACTCCTGAAAACACCTTTAAATGCATTCACATGTTCTTTTTGAACATGTAATAGGCTATATGTGCTTATCCATAAATCGTGAGATTCAACATTTGTTGAATGTAAATGTGGCTTGTTAGGGTTGTTTCAGTTGGACTTTTCCAGTCTAGAAGATTCTATGACTGTGCAGCTCACAGATGGCAATTATGTTAGAGTTAGGTGCTGGTTTAAGGCAAGGGAGGACTGCAGATGGAACACCCTGATTTTGTACTGGGGATCCCATGCCCCAAACATTTTGACTCGTGCTTGCAGAAACCTGCCCCAAGCTTGTGTACAGCATAGGAAGGAAGATGCATGATCACTGTGTGTAATATTCCTTTATTAAAGGAAATCTTCATATCAGCCTAAATACACTTCATCAAGGAAACTTAGTTAACTGAGGCATGGATGGGTTTTTTTTAGATGGATGGATGGATGGATGGATGGATGGAAGAAAGGAAGGAAGGAAGGAAAGAAAAAGAAAGAAAGAGAAAGAAAGAGAAAGAAAGAAAGAAGCAGTACATATATATAGAAAGTCAAGGCAAGAGACTGCAAACCCAGAGAAGTCTGCCACATGTACAGGAAGGTTCAAAGAAACCTGATGAATGGGATGGTAGAAGTAATTAAATATATTTAAGGGGAAGAATTGCTGTCTCTCAGTGTATTGACTAATGGGGAAATTAATGGATAAATCCTACAGAAATAATAAGATCATTATATGTACTAATAAATTAGACTGTCCCATCTCTTGTATTTTTGGGTTGGGGTGTGTGTAGAGGACCTTCACAAAAAATAAACTTATGGAAATAATGTTTACAGAAGATTGCAGAAATAAAATTTCAAGTGAAAGCTTGAAGAATAGAGCAAGAAAGGATATAGTAACAAAGACTTTTTGTGAAGCATGCTGCATGGCTCTGAAGAAATAGTGTATGACAAATGCTTTGCAGTTTTTCCTTGTGTTTTGGGATAATACTACTTTTGAAATGAAAAATTGAAGGAAAAGCTGACAGTAGAATTTCTTCCCTGATAAGACTTGCTGAGCTCCAGAGCCTTACTCTTAGGAGAACTTTTGTTTCTCAGACAGAGGCTGTTGAAGAGGAACCTGATTTCTCATAGGATAGATGTAAGTCTTGTTTGCTACTGTAGGGAAAAATCCATAAAATTAAATTTGTCCCTCTTGAGAACTTTTCTCCTGTGCTACATAGTGTGTAGCTTATGATCTCATAAGAACAACTATTTTACTGAATACAAACATTCTTGAAAACTTCACTTATGCTACTTTTTAGGTCAAAGACAGTAAAATGAAAAGGGGTAATATCAGTAAAAGCCTCACTGAAAGATCACAGAGATTAGGGCAGTACAAGAAAAGTAAAAATATTTTACTTTTTACAAATACTATTTGCAAATCAGAGTTGTTTCATTGTAAAATTAAGCAGAATAAATGAGTAAAGAAGAGAACAGTTTCAGCATTATGTGTTTTTTTGAGTGGCTGGCAGGTTTGGGGGAGAAAGATTCTTCCCCCAGTACCTCTGGTGAACTCTGTACATGCAATGCTTTGCACTCAAAGGTTTTAAGGAAAAAAAAGTAACTTCTCATTTGTTATTACTTTGGCTTTCTGAAAGCTTTCATTGATAGGAATGATTCCTTTTAATATGAAGCCTGAAACACACAGGAAGTGTAATATCAGCATTAATACCTAAGATTTAGGATGTTTCCTAATATATTTTAATCCCTGGGAACGGTCAGTTAGATTTTCTGAGATCATTTTTCATTTCCGATACATTCCAAGTGCATTATCCTGATGCATTTGCCAGATGAATGACTTGCTTTAATGTTGATTATGCTCCCAAGACTAATCTGATAGAGATGACAGTATTTAATGGTTAGAACAATACTGAGAGTGGCTGTTTGTTGGTTGTATCATTGATAAACTGTCTGGACATTAAATATTTCTTTTCCTTGTTTGGTACTTGTGAGCAAGTGTTAATCTGTTGGGTCAATTGTAAGAGAACCTTCAAAATTACGTCAAAACCTGCCATAGAAACTAAGTGAAAATAATAATGCTGCTTTTCTACTGATAGGAAAACTGTTCAATGTTTATATATGCCTTGTGATTTAAAAAATAATTTCTAAAGGAACCCAAACCTGGTGGCTACTGGCTCATTGCAGTGAAACTGTGAAAGCTTAAAATAGTTCTGGCAATAACAAACTGGTTCTGGTAATAACAAGCTGAATTTACGTTTTAGAAGTCTAAACCATACTATTGGAACTTACTACTAGAAAATTGATTGCACCCCAGCCAAACCCAGCAAAACTTGCTATACATAACAGCAATTTGTTAACAGATTTTTGTGAATAATCAGCCTATTATCTTTGCACATACTTGGTAAGGTTTACAGTGTATCTATAAACTGCACGGCCCTTACATCACCTTTACAAGGTGAAAAATTGTCTGACATTCTGGTAATGAATGTCAGGTAATGAATGTCTGGTAATGAGTATATATATGCAGGCTGTATGTTCTTGTGAAACAGGAAGAAGAAAGAGATGTACACTCTGAAAGAGAGAGAGGGAGAGAAACCTAGATGCAGGAAAAAGTAACAATTAGAGTAATGTTGGGTGGTAAGACACAGGAACAGGTAAATCATGATGGACTTTTTTTTTTATTATTATTTTTTATTTCTTAATTTAGCTTTTTATGTAAAACTTTGAGATATGTACACTTAATTCCAGAAGACATTTTCATTTTCTCTTTGAAATGTTCATGTTTTGCTAATGCAATGGAAAAAGAAATCATGGTGTTTGCAGATGAATAATTCTACTTTACTTAAATTTCTGCAGTGGTGCAGAAAGTTGTCAAATACAAATCCATCAAGATTATTATGCTGAAAAAATAACATTCTACAGTTATATCAGGGCTCTAAAGATCTTTTTCAAAATGTCTGAATGCATTTTGTGTCTGCTCAAAAACCAAATTTCTGATATGCCAGATTTATTTTAGGAATACAAAGTTCTTGATCTGTATACTATTTGAATTAGCCATCAGTTTAAAATCCCAGATAACAGAAGCCTAATCAGTTTTAGATGACAGAAATCAACTAAGTAAATAAACTGAAATCAGCTCCACTCTGAAGGAAGTGATACATCATTAACTGGTTGCTCAGACACAAACAATCAGAATAAAAGCTATAGTCCACTCCTAGACTGTCAGCTAGAAAAGCTTAACACTTTCTTAGCTCACCAGTGGATTTTGTTAGTGGGTTTGTCATGGTTGTTGCATGAATCCCTTACTTCCCTCAGCTTTAAAAATGAATGTTATACTTACTGATTATTTATTAGATACTTTGAGATGAATTTTAGAGAAAAGTGAAAATTTGATAAGTATGTTTCAAGTAATTCTCGTGTTTTGCTCCTCTTTGGCAAAAGTGCAGAAAACCAAACCACTTACGAATATAAATAAGTTTTTTTAAATTGTTTCTTATATACTTTAAGGGACCTTAAATTCAGCAAACCATTTTTTTTAGTGAGACTTCATTTCTGTAGAATATTTCCGAGCAACTATAAATTAAACCATCAGTTTATGCTACTGCTAATATTTTAACTGAGAGAGCACAACTCCTTCTTTTGTGTTTTGTGTCCTTATTATACTTATCTGATTGCATAGTAGAGGTTATGATCAATCATGATTCAAATATAAGTTTAGGTTGTTTTCCCAATTCTTTTGCCTTCAGTCTGACAGCTGCTCCCTTGACATCTCCCCAGACTAGTCAGACCTTAGAAGTAAATAATGACAGGAAACTAAGAACTGTCTCTCATGCTGACAGTCATTTTTCATTCCTGAAAGATACTGTCAGTTTCTTGGATGACTGCTTGAGCTTCTTGGACTGCAGCCACATTTGTTTTATTTTTGAGAAGTTCAAGAGATAGCAGTGTGAAATGAGTGACCCTTTTCATTCTTCCTCTTGAAAAAAATATTGAAAATGACCAGGTTGCTCCATTTCAACATACACTTAGCATTTTCTCTTCCTTCAGGCAAAGTAAAAGTAAATGGAATTTTATTCCCTTAGAAGTGTTAATCCACTGATTTATTTTTTTTTATTTATTTATTTTTCCGGTAATCAAAATGGGCAAATGTTACAAAAAGTATTTATTTTTGCACATGTAATTTGCTAGTGTATTTCATTGGTATTTCTGATCCCTTCAAATAAGTGCTGTTGTGAAAAATTAGAATGAAAGAGTTTGCTTTAACAAAGTAGCCACGGGATGTTAATGAATAATTCCTGCACTGGAATTAGAATTCTTTCTGCTCTTATTATTTCAATGAGGATACAGTGCCATGAAACCTATGGAGTCAGTCTTGAGTACATGAGAGGAACCCTGCAAATACCAGGAATAGAAAATGCTGACTGACCCATTAGATAAAAGTTGTTCAATAAATCTGTAAAGAAAATAGATAAATCACTAAAAAGTGTCCTTTTTCTTGTCCAGTCATAGAGAAGAAAAACAAGCAATGTGCACTTTTCCAGTGAAAATGGAATGAATGAAATGTTCAGTAGCATTCTCCACGGAGGGGCTGGAAATTTAAATATAAATAACACACTTTCATGATGACAGTGCATCCAAAAAATCCTTTGAATTTAGGCCAAAGAGCCCTAGAGAAAATGAGAAATTCCTAATGCTTCCTGCCAAAGAAAAAGAAATATGATTCCAAATTGAAACTCGTGAAGACAATTGCATATCTGTGGTTATGTTACACAGTCAAAGTGTTGTTTAATTACATGAAAACCAGTTGTAGGTCATGGATTTTAACCCTCAACACAAACAGAAGATAGGGTAATGGTTGATCTTCTACCTTCACTTTGTGATATTCTGCTTTTACTTTTCAACCATATATACAGGATTTGGATATTTTTGATATACCAAAAAAAAAAAAAAAAAAAAAAAAAAAAAAAAAAAAAGGTAAATTACATTAAATTTTATTCAACAAAAATACATATAAATTGGAGTGACAATACAGTTTGTGTGCTTGCATCTTTTGTTGCTTTCTGAAATATTTCTTTTTGGTACTTTGGGCTTTTTATTTTGTCTCTTTGTGGATATGAAATATGTATTGATACAGGTATTTAATACAGAACAGATATTCAGAGTTCTGAATTATTCCTTGTTAGATAGTAAGTTAATTTGTATGTGTTCTTGTCACTACATGGAAACCTTGGTAGTAAGTCTGGGTTTTTTTTTCCTCAATGGAATATATCCAAAATGTCTTTGAAAAATCTCACATCAGAAGAAATAAATGTGCCATGCTAGTAATGGATGTTAAAGTGAATGGAGAAATAGCATTAAGAAGGAAATACCATTATATTTGGTGCATAGCTGGCCTGGGTGATCTATACAATTATAGAAATTACAGAAATCAGGTATTCAGAAAGGGATTAGGCATGTAGAGTTAATAATGAGAATATCTGCAATGGCATTAGTGAAGAGGATATCTGTAAGGATTATAGTATTTATTATTACAGGACATACATTCAACACATTCTTGGTATTAGAGATAAATGTGCTTCTTTGGATAATTATAAAAGTCTCATTTCACTATTCTATTAAGGTTAAAATAATGGAGCAACTCAGATTTAACATGGCACTTTAGAAATCAGGGATTTATTTTGAGTTACAGATATACTGTAATGCTGAAGGCAACAGAAATAAATGAGGGGAAATTCCAAATACGACAGGGAGAAACCTCAATGATGGATGTCTTTGTCTTGGCAGCACAGAGCATCATCTTGTTTTTGGTTAATCACTGTACAAATTTTATGGTCTATAATTATCTTTAATTATAGAGATACACAACCATTATTATGCTGAAAGGAAGATGATAGTTGTGCACAGTTAAACAACCTTCTTCTATATCTTTTTATTTCTGGAAAAGAGTATAGGATTACAATACTTGTAGGTGTTTCTTCTGTCAGTTTTGGAGAAGTATACTTAACAATTATTTCTATTATCAACTTTTGTCACTGATTAAACAGCTTTGAAGAACTAGGAGAAATATCTTGATTTGTGTCAGTGGCTGGCAAAGTTGTAGAACAGCAGCACGAAGATGATGAGGCTGCAGTTGTATTGGTGTTTCACTCTCCAAGCGATCTGGGGCATTGGCCTAGTACTGACAGGGAAGGGTGGCCCTCTGTCACCCAAAATTTACCATGCTTGCTTCTCAGTTAGGAGTGACTGAGTAGTTTCAAAGTCAGGAAGGAAAAGCTGTTAGCACTTGAGAAATCCAAACCAGGCTTTGGACAGCAGGCAGTCTGGAAATGTGCCTGCAGAATGCTCCAATACAGATACGCTGTTCCCTGAGGGAAAAGAAACTTCTCCGTGCCTGTTGAACCATATTGAAACCATTCAGGGCCGTGAAGGTACTTGATTATGCAACTGGAAAGGAGTTACAAAAGGAAAAGCAGTATGTCTTATTTTCAAAATTTAAATGAGACATGGTTTTGCTTCTGAACAAGCAGGAGTATATCATAGAGTATATTGCTCTCTGACAAAGCTGGTAATGTAGTTCCAGATCATTCTCCTGAATATAATTTCTCAGAAAGGGTTTCTTTCTGGAATCAGCACCCCTAATTTAGCAAACATCAGGCAAAGAAACATGTCAGTGACATTTATAATCTGATGACAAGTTGCAGTTTTAATAATACATGTTTTGCTGATACTTGTTTTTACTGAAGGAGGAGAAAAACTACAGGGAAAATGAGAAGTTATATAATATTATGTTTATTGTATATACTTTGAAATATTTTTGTTGTGTTTCACATAGTTTTTTGTGGCTCTGAAAACAAGTACTACAGTTGAAGGATCATGTGGATGCATAAAATGGTAAAAATGGAGCCACTGACTGCTCAGTTCCTTTGGTTTTAACCAGAAGACAATAAATGGTTATTTAATGCCATTTACAGGTCAAAGAAGTACATTCCCCTTACTTTCATTTTCAGATCACCAGCAGCCTTCTTTGCCTGTCCCACTTCATCTTTCACTTGAAAGACTTGATGAGAGAAATACTCATGCCATCTTCCCTTTTCCAAGCAAAACTGGAACATATTAAAAACACTGTGTTGATTCAGAGGAAAACTGCTGCTACAATGGCAGAGAACTGGCAGCTTCCCAGTGGCTTCCTGCCTTGTTTCTTGCTGTGTCCCATGCAGACTAGAGAGGAGGGACTGCCCTTGTCCACGGTGTAATACATGAGAGTTGTGCAAAGAACAAATGTATAGCTGGGCACCTGAATGACGACAGGTACACAATCAGATTTAAGTTTTATTTAAAGGCTTGTCTTGTTGGGTTTGCACCTGCCTTCAGTGTCATCTTTTGGTACTACTCACGTGGTTCTGTGTAATACTTGACTTCATTTTGTTGACAGAAATATGAACTTATGAAGTACAGGGATCAAAAAACCTGACACTATCAAAATAGATTTGAGGAAGGACTTTCTGAGATGACTCATAAATATTCTCTTTTTTATTATGATTGAATTGTTTACCTGAGATTGTATCTGCTTTCTCCTTTAAGGGGTCCTTTGCTTTTAAAGTTGTTTTATTAGGAGCCCTGGAGACATGCAAAGAACGGCTTCAAGCTTTCCCAACCGCTTTATGTCAGAGATGCTTAACTGTGGTGGAAGTTTTGTAATTTGAGGAAATTTTACATAAATGCATTTCTGGGTTTCGCTTTTTGTTATGTCTGCACAGACAAGAAAATGAACCTTGTGCTATTTGTGATACACTGCTTTGATGGTCATCTTATTCAAATATCTGTCTATTAAGGATGTTTATGCTACCCTAAAAGATGTTTCACAAAACCAGCTAAAAATGCATAAAAATACCTTCCTTTAGCCAAAATACAACTAAAGAGTAGCAGTCCAGTTATTCACATCTCTCTAATTCCTGAATCACATGCTTTTTCTCTTGCAACCTATGTTGGCTGTAGGTTACAGGAACTGGCCAACTTTCCTCTCTTTGCTGAATAGAACTTTTATTTCAATTTCATATAAAAATACAATTTTTGTAATGCAATTAAAAAAATCCTCATTTAGGGATATTTTTAATATTCTTAGAGTCATCTTTTGAATATTAGCTATGTCAGGTAATTGTGATCCAATATTTCTTTTTCATTTATCAGATGAATTATTTTTCAGTTATGGTAGAGGTAAGCAAAGATTACATTGCCATCTGAAGTATGACTACATTGCTTGACATACAAAAAAGTCCAGACATACTTTTCCAGTAGTCAGCATTCAAGTCATATATTTAAGTATGACTATTTACGGTTTACAAGGGTATAAATGTTTTGAAATCCTACTGGTTTTTACAGTCTGCTTTGTTACTTTTGTTTGTTTGTTTTTCTTTGTTGCTCTTTCTTTTCATGGCTAACATCAGCATGTATGATAAAGTAGCAACTTTGAAAGTTGTTACTTCCTTGAGTGGGGCTCAGTCATTACAGGAGCACCCAAGGCAAATTGAATCTTAAACTCTTCCCAGGAAGAGTCAGAAAATGTGCGTCCAACACATTGTTCTTCTAGGCAGTGAAGGAAGAATTTCCAGTGGAGGTAGAGAAAATAAAAATTCAGTTATAAATTTATGCTATAAAGGTCTCTTTTAGCTGTTCCATATTCAGATGATGATTTTGAATTACAGTAAACATCAGCATCTACAATACTCAGAGGAATAGCGGCTTCCTTTATGAGGGAGATCTGGAAGAGGATGACGTAATTAATGTAGAAAAATGAGAAGTGAGAAGGGATTATATTTATTTTTTCTAAATGCATGAAGACACAATTAAGTGCCAGAGCAGGAAGAATCTGTTAAAATCTGATGCTGGCAGAGAGGTAAATGGAGAAATTAGACATGATTTTGTGGAGTATTTTAAAAAGCAGTTGTATAGTCTAGCTGGAAAAGAGCTAACTTTCTGGGGAAAGGGAGAATTCTTACCACAATACTTGACAGCTTCTGATAATTAATTCTGTGTTCACTTGGCAGCAAGATGTTGGATCCAGTGACCTCTGAATTCTCAAATACATATTTATTGTCAAATCTTCTCCCTTTCTCAATATGCAAAATCTTCTCTTCTGTCTTTGGATGCCTTTGTACTTTTCTGAGAAAAAATACCTTTTTTTTTTTTTTTTTCATTTCTTTCACTTCAATCAGTAGGTCTTGCCTAGGAGAACTGCAAAAAGGAAGACTAAAAAAATGAGTAAAACTATCTGTTCTGTGGAGTGCTTTCATTGAAAATAGCAGAGCCTCTGGGACCAACTTCAAAATGTCTCTTGATTCCAGGAGAAGGTCTTGGTAGTCAGGCTGTAGGCAACTGTAAAAGGTCTGTACAAACTCTGTGGGTTTGGCCAACAGGGAGTGGTTTGAAGAGGGAATATGGTGAAACCTGTGGAAGAGTGGAAGTCTATTCCATATAGGCACCACCCAGTGAGTATCACATTTTAATAACCTTCTTTCATTCTTCATGTTCAAGTTACATTAAGTAAATCTACCAAACTGAAGAGATTAATTGTAGAAATGGATGTTACAAGTTGATACCATGTAAAACTCTTGAATTTCAGAAGGGATAAGTCTTTAAGTGCTTTGATGATAAGGTAAATCACTGTAAAAAACTATTATGGTACAGAAAATCCATTATCCAAAATGGAAACACAACCCTTCCTTTGGGATGATGTATGGCAGCTATTCAGTAATACACAAAAACACTGGAGAGTAAAAAGAGATTAAAAGGACAGGACTGTAACCATATGGTCACCACTGCAGTAAGTATATAAAAGAAAAAACTTTCAGATGATGCAAGAATTTTGTTCTTTACTTCTACTGGCAGAGGTTAATAAGAAAAAATTGAAGAAATCCTCAGAGAACCCATTGTTCACAGAGCTGAATTATTTTACAAATACTAAAATTCAAATTCCATCTGCTAATAATTCTGTTCAGAATAAACTTGAAAAGGCCTGTGATGGAATGAACTTTTACAGCTAATTTTAGTCTTCAACAATAACTCTTTTGAGAGCTGTTGAATTTTTGGATTTTGAAGCAGAAAAGGACATTTTTGACGGTCAGCTGTGTGTATTATGTCTGTCATTGTTGATATTTCCCTTGGAATGCTGGAATATTGGAAGCTGTGTGTAAGAGCAGATCCTATATGGAGAAGATTTCATGTTCTGCCTTCCTCATGTTTATCAAACTTCAGCTAATTTGAAATCTGCTAAAAAAAGAAGGTGTTTGAATTCAGCAGTACCCAAGAATGGAATTTTTGACTGGTTTTAACCAATTTGGGAAGTTAGAAGCAAAGATAGACCAAACAGATGTCCCATATCAAATAAAGGTCTTTCCACAGTAGTTTCTCTGTCATTGAAAAAGAAGAAAATCCTCTGTTTAGGATCTTGAAATACTGGAGCATGCAGAACAGGCTGCTTGGTGCAGAGGAAGGAGACGACCTCTGCTCATGCTTACAACACGAAAAAGTGATACTTCTTTAGTCACACCACAGCACCGGTGTGCTTTCAAGTTTTTTCTCTTTTGTTACATTCAGTAGTTCTGTAATTATCCTTCTTTTATGATAACTTTTGTGCTGGTGAAGGCTGTCAATCGACAACCTGAAGATTATAATCCTTTATTGGAGATTTGTGTAGAGTATACAAATGAGTTTTTGAAACTGTCAGTTCCCCTCAAGCCTCAACCATTGAAACTTTGCTTTAAAACTTGAACAGCTCTGTCTCCACAACCTGTTCCCTGTAGAATGATAGGAAATCTTCATCCTTCTTCTATTAAAGCAGCATGGCCATCGCCAACTGGTTACATTAATTTGTTCCATATAAATGAGGAAACCAAGAGGTAAACAGTTGATAGGCTGCCCAGACCTCTTTAGTGAATTGATTATATTCTTCTAATACTGCTTCACTGTGCTTGACCATTTGCACTGCTCTTTTGAGGGCTGGACTAAGTTTATCTTTTGGGCTTTCACCAAATCAGACTTTGTTGTGGGCTTTATTGATTAAAACAACACACACACATCCTTGCCCCTAGTAAATTTGTGCTATGCCCAACCATTCAAAATGTTGAAACCCATTCCAATTAAAAACATGCCTCTTTTTTGTATATAATATTTATATCTCTCTTGTACTGGTTTGCTCTGTGGTCAAATTTGCATCTTATGCTGAGTTCAAACAAGAAAGTTCAGAGATACCAAAATATCACTGATAAAGCAGCATTAAAGCGTAACTCATAGCGGCTGACTGATGCAATACAAGTAATTTTTTAGCTATTTTGAATGCTCACAAAGTTATAAAAATTAATAATTATTTAATGATTAATTTAATGAAAAGATTAATCTTTTAACAGTGTAGAAAGAATTATGCTTAAAGATATTTTAGCCAGCTTATTTTTTCTAAAGTGAAAAAATAAGGTTTTTTTCCTCTAATTCTGAAATGTTTTTTTAGACCTTGAAAACAGTTTATACACAAAGCACCACTTTCTTTTCTGCATTAGTACTGTAGCCAGAAGGAAAAGCCTTACAAATTAATACTTATAAAACCACAACATTCAATTCCTTTATGGGAAAAAAAAAAAAAAAAAGGAAGAAAATAGCACAGCATAGTTTGTAGGCCAAATAATCTAATAGTCCATACACTATTTCTGGAGAAGAAGAAGAAGTTTTTAAATGGAAAATATTTGCAGCAACTTTATATTTACCTGAAGACAAACTGCAACAAGCAATTAAAAAAAGTAACACTGTTTTACTTAGAAACTATTTAACTCTTTTAGAACTGGGACAAATTATAGGAAGATTCACACTGTGTCTGTGTTTGTGCAGAAGAATAAAAGCCAATGGCACTGATGCAATTCTTAGGAAACAGAGGTTTTGTGGCCCCACTAAACAGTGCACACTGCATTGAGGGGAACCAGGGAACGGATGGATCAACTCTCCTGCTGCTCTACAACAGCAGGTCTTTACTGAAAAAAAATGCAGTTTATTTGGAACTTTTTATAATGTTTTGTATTCTGCTGGTGTCCAGATCCAGCAGTGAGATCTCTCTGAAATCTCTCCTAATTAAAAATTTACCCAAACCAGAAAATTCATCTTTGATGGTAGGTTATTGTCTTGGTTTACTTACTTAACAGTTGTTTCATTCTCTGCACCACATCAAATTTAGTCCAAGTTTCTGTGCTCAGTTTTAGAGCATGATGCAACATTCATGTCTTAAAGGGAAAATACATACTCTGAATGTTGCATCCTAAAAGTGTGATGTGTTTGTGATATGTTCCCTTCTACAGAAAGCAGCCAGCCCAGGTTACTTGTTTGTACGTGTTTTTACTAGAAACAAGAATAGGAGGTATTGAACAACAAGAGAGGTAACACTCATAGTTGCTGCTTTACATTTGTGATCAATTTGAAACATTTTGCACTTCAAATAATATCCAAAGTTAATAAAGTAGCTTAACATCAGAGTTCTTTTCATTTTCAAATAGCCCAGTGTTGCAGAGGTTCTTGATAAGATTTTGCATAGGGAATGGATATCATCTTTGCTTGCTAATAGCCAAAATGACCAAATACTCTCATGTATATGAATGAAAATATACTTTGGGGTTTTGTTTGTTTGTATGTCCATCTAAGAGTAAGGTAAAAATCAAGCTCAAAATTGTACATAACTTTCTCAGATGGAACTGTATAAAAGATCACTTACTGGACAATATTTTTATTAAGCACATATATAATTTTTTAAAAAACAGCCTTTAAAAAAAATTCTTGTACAACTGCAGTCAATTAAGATAGCTTATAAAAGGAAAATCAGTTGTTTTATGACCTTTCAACAAATGAAAAAAGAAAAACCTCACAGTTTTAAGGTAGTTTGCCTAAGGATTGGTGGCTATGTGAATATTTGACAATAATTTTTGAATGAAGGCAGCTTCATGTTTTCCATCTTTTATCCAGTCCATGAATCCATTTCAAAGTTAAGACAATATTGTAAAAATCTGTATTTTCATCTCTCTAATTTTAAATTATAAGACTTTTTTTAGCACATTAAAGACGTATGAAGTTATTTCATACTCACAATAAAAATACTACATATAAAGTTTGACATCCCAAAAGAATTTTTTACAGATAGATTTCGTATGATACACTGTATAAGGTGTCCATGGCAGGAAGTTGGTTTTTTTGTGCCATTTGGACTTTCTGTGACGTTATTTTCTTTCACATATTTATGCAGGAGCTGGAGTCAGACCTCTTGGCCTTCTTATCAGTAGGTCAGGGTTCATTAAACACGTGCTGAAATTTAAGAAAGGATAGAAAAGAAAAAATCAGAAGAAATAAGTGCTGAATGACTCAGACAAATAAGCTCTTCTATGATGTTGAAAAGGAAGCAAAAAAAGTCTTTTGTAGCAAGCTAAATTAGATATAAACTACTTTTTTATTTCATTCTTCACACCATATTGAACCCAAGGATATATGTTATATGGTTGAAAAATTGACTGTTAATACTTCTCCAGTACTTACTGGTTTCAGGTTGAAAACATTTAACTCTTAAACCTTTTAAACTGCCCAAATTAAGAGATTATTAATTGTATTTCTCCTATTTGTTACAATTAATCTTCAACTATCTTTACAGAATGAAAAAAAATTGGAAAATTGGTCCTTATGACTACATGTCTTCAGTCTTGTTGCACTCAGTTCTGAACAGTGACACTTACCAGATCAGCTCACCAACTAAAGCTTATAACCTCTTACATGACAATGTTACATGACAAATGTAGATATACAATATGAAACTATTCCTACTAATTATAGAATTCTGGCTTGCTAATGATAATTCAGCCTCAGACTCTTGTGATTTAATTTGTTAAGGACACACTTCCCAACCACAGAGAATCAGACACACTTTCTTTGCCAACAAAATCTGTAATTTTTAACTGATACACTTGTAGGAAGCTCTTACAGTTTCTAAAAACAAGAAAAAAATTATTTTGGCACTTTCGTAATAATTGTTATCATCAGATAAAATAAGTAGAAACTGTAGGAAGAGGGGTGTGTGTAGCACCAGCTTGATGCTTTTCAAATTTGCAGTGGAGACTTGATTTAGTTGCCTAAATCTAGCCTCCAGCTGCCTTTCCAGATGGGCATGAGTCTCCCATAGATCCTGTTATATCTGCCAGACTCCTGACAATGTCTCACATAATCCTGGAGCATGATAAATAGCATTAGACATTTATATTTAAGCAACAGATTGAGCCCTGTATGTTTAAATACCAAGAGTATATGTCATTAAGCTTTACTGAGGGACTTCAAGAAGCATTGTGGAAAAGTAAAGCATTTCTGAGCTGGGATCAGAACAAACTCAGTAGTTTAATTCATTGTCAGTCAGAATTTAACTTCAGGCCATCAAAGGAGACATTAGTGTGAGTTCCATAGTTGAAATTAATTTTTTCTAGACTCAGGTCAAATTCAGTATTCATTTGGAATAGGGCTTTTTGCATTAGAATGCCCAAATAAGGCATTCTAATGATTCTACATTAAAAAGAAAAAAAAAAAAGAAAGAAGAAGAAAACAAACAAACAAACAAAAAACCAAAACAACCAAACAAAAAAACACCAACCAAAAAAAAAAAAACAAAACACCCCACAGCAGGCAAAAAAAAAAAAAAAAAAAAAAAAAAAAAAAAAAAAAAAAAAAAAAAAACCAACAAACAAACAACCCCAAACAGAATGAAAATTAAAAAAAAAAAAAATTTAAAAAAAAAAGGAGAAAAGAAATACATCTCCAAAAGAGCAGCGATATTACTTCTGATTTCTTTGCTGTTAAGAAGTTTGGCTAATTCTACTCTGTCTCAAAGCACCCTATGGTTTTTAAATGGGTAAGATATTTACATCTACCTACTAATCTAAAGGGCTGACAATGTTCATCTGTGCTGTTAAACCACTGCTGTGTTCTGTCTCATAGTTGGCTGCACTTCAGCAGTAAATGAAATTAGTCTATTACTATAGAGTTGTGAAGTGCTTTGAGGTCTGTCAGGATGTATATCTTGTGACTGCTTGCCAAAGAGGTAAATATCTCAACCATTTTACACTCTAAAAAAATTTTAAAAAATATTAAACTATATGTTGTAATTGTCATTATAATTATTACCACTTTCTTAACTCTACAGGAAACAAAAATCCTGAGGAAGAAATGATACACTGAGAATTTTCCATCACCTTTTTTTTCAGAAATACATAGTAGGTATTCCAATAATTACAAGGATATATATTCACCTGATTTTTTTCTAGGTTTGAGCTCTAAATTTTGCTACATCTTTTAATATTTAGGCAGATGATTAATGCAGCATTCTATGTCTTTGCATTGGAACTTCAGGAAATTTGGGTGTCTTTTTCACTCTTTCGTAGGAAGGAAATCCAACTAAAAAGGAGAAAACATAGTCTCTCTGCCTAACATGTTTTAATGACCTCAATAGTGATGTCATCCACGAATAATTTAGGTTGGAAGGGGCCTCTGGATGTTTTTTTGTCTGGTTGCACACTTGAAACAGAACCAGCTTAGTTGTTTTAACTAAGCTGGTTCTGAATGATAAAGATGTCCTTGAAGCTTGTTCAATAAATTCTGAACATGTCCAAAAATGTAAATTTCTCTACTTCTCTGGGCACCTGTTCAGTATTGGATCACTGTCAATGTGAAAGGGTTTTTCCCTTATATCTAATTAGAATTTCCCTTCAAGCATCTTGTGTCTGTTGCCTCTCACTCTGGCACTGTGTACCTCAAGATGATTCTGGAGCATCTGTCTACCTTCTCACTAAGTAGTTCATTGTGGCAATAAGATAATAAGATCCCTTATTAGATTTCTTCTTTTTTTTTTTTTTTTTTTTTTTTTTTCAGTATAGAATAAAGCCAGTTATCTCAGCATCTTCTGGCACATTGGGTTCTCCAGTATCCTAGATATCTTGCTGACCCTTTGCTGAATTTACAAGGGTGATTATCCATTCTGGCATGACATATCTTTCTTATACTTGGAGCTCAAAATTAAAGCACAGTATTGAAGGTGTAGTCCCAGATATACAGAATGGAGGGCAATAATCACTTGTGTTAACTTACTGACCTCAAGCTCTATTATATGTAGCTTGGTATGGTTTAGGTCATCTTTGTAACAAGGACATACTGCTTCTTTATCTCCAGAGAGCCCTGTTGCTCAGGTTGTTCTCTTCTAAATGCAATAAGTTTGCATTTTCCTTTTTTAAGCTTCATTTATGCAGTGCATGGATGCCTGCAGCATGGGAATCTCACAGGAGGAATGAGAAGTCGATGTGCAGTCACAGAGCTATGATCTTGTTGGAATCACAAAGTAGTAAAGGATAGGTTACATAATTAGAGGGCTGCTTTGGATGTACACTTTGGATGTGTGCTTTGGATGCTGCTGAAAGGATCAGGATGGGAAGGAAGAGGAGATGTGCTTTGTCCAGTGAGGAGCCTGTATCTGTGTCTCAGGAAAGATGAGGAGCCCGTGTGAACTTAAAAGCAAGGACCTGATCAGCAGTGTTGCATTTTGATGGGCATCTGCTATAGACAACCTGATCAGGAACAAAAAGTAGATCAAGCCTTATTCTGGAGAACGTGAGAAGGTGTCAGTGTCACAAATTAATTTTTAGAGTGCACTGGAACATCATCTGCAAAGGCACCTTTAGGTCTCTTGTGAGTATCTTGATACAAGCAATGAGGAAGCTGACCAGGGAAAGGGATCCAGTAGACCTGCTAGGGCCAAATAAGGAAGACATGGTTGGTCAGACTTGGGGAGTCTGGTGGGAGCAGTGACCATGAAGTTCTAGGTGTTTTAAGTTCTGGTAACTCACCATGCTTGAATTGTATGACAATCAGACACACTGAGAGAACAGATACTACCATGCTGTTGGTTGGTACTAAGGGTTTGCATTGCAAGCTTGATGATATTGTATGTGAGTGCTGGAGATTGGTGCAGTGTGTGGTCTGCTGGAATCTTGATTGCCACTATTTTTTTAATAAATGTTTTTTGTTCGATTTCTTTTTACTAAAAGTTATAAAAAATATCAGATAAATGAGGCATTTTGGGAAGGTTAGCCCCAAATAACTAACATTAAAATGCTCTCACAAATAGCTTTGGAACTCCATTATTAATACAAAGGGGAGAAGGAAATTTCCTCTCGCTCAGAGCATTAAGGGAATATCCCTCTACTTGCTTCAAGGAGGATGATCAAGAAACACCTAATACATTTCGTTAATTCTTCATGAACAAAAAAGGGACAGAAATGTCAGGATTTAAATTTTCAAGACAAACCAATATCAGAGAGACAGAATAACAAATAGAAGCAAATTACAGAGAGAATGATTAAAAAATAGTGTGTAAAAGGTTTATTTTTGGACAGTAGCAGTGAGGGCATTTTTATTCATTGGACTCTTACTTTACACTAAATATCTTACAGTTTTGAAATAAACTTGCTTCTTTACCCAGTGATCCGAAAAAACAATTGGCTTGGCAAAAACAGGCTGATAAAATATTGTAGCATCATCTTTACAATGCCAGAATATTGAAAAAGAATCACAGATTGTTTTCCATTGTAAAATGAGGGGCAAAGATGAACTGGATTAATGTTGCTTCTAATGATGTACATTATAGTCATTGCAATGTGTAGTAATTGAAATTTTTATGGTATTTGGCTTTCAAACAATAATTTAATTAATGTGAAGAATCTACTATGAACTCATTTTTCTTTTGATGTTCAGGCACTAGCAGGGGGAATTTCTGTGAACTGCCAAAGAATTGCATTAAGGTGCACAGAGTTTTAAGTACCTTCTGTCATGTAATTGTAGAAAAACCCCCCTCATTTCAGGGCTGGTGGTTTCTTCCGAGAATGCACTGATGAGAAATTGTTTGGAGAACAGTGAAACTAAACAGAAAACAAAGCAATAAATGTGCTTTGAGGTAACAAAAGTTTGGCTTCTGATACTAAGAGTGCCTAGTCCTTTTCTCCTTGCTGGTATTTATGAAACAAACAAAAAATTACAAAATAAAAACAAAATTACTCTTCAAACTGGTAGAGAAACTCCAGTAGAATGACACTGGGAATTATTAAATTTTTAGTCATTTTCCAAAATGTATGTAACTTATTGGGAAAGAAGTAAACAGGCTTCTCTACAACCCAGAAATTATGATTCATGGTAGTGGCAAGGCTAAGTTGCAATACAGTCTAAAAAGAGAAGACAGCACCAGGTGTGTTTGAATAAATAGATTCCAGGTGGTATAATTTCCAAATATTGGATGCCACATGGAAGATAAATTTTTCATGAACTGCATCCCAGTATACAAGATAAGAGATGAAACATTTGCACCAAGGTTAAAAATACTCAAAAATAAGTGAAATGTCAAGTATATTTCTAGCTGTTATTTCAGTTAGCAAAAGCCATTTCGAAATCTCTTGACAAATATAAAGGAAAACATGTGTGTGTGAATTTTGAACAGGTCCCCTCTTCCGCTGTTCCAATTTAAAATCCTCAGAACTGCTGGTTGTGAAAAGATTTCAATAGCGCATGAACTATGGGTCACAGTTTAGCTGGAATCCTGAGATTAATGCAAAAGCCCCCAAAGACACTGCTAGCTACAAAGCCCACAAGTGTCAGCACTGGTTTGTCTTAACATATGCACATTTTTGATTACAAAATGCACATACAGCATTCAATAGGAATTTTTATTGGTTTTGCTCCCCCCTGATCTGGAAATGACTAGGTACATAGTGTCTTTTCAGAGGGAAAATTTGCATCAAATGAATAGTTTTGGATGTCTGGAATTTTTTTTTTTTTTTTTTTTTTTTTTTTTTTTTTTTTTTTTTTTTTTTTCTCTGTGAATTTGGCCTTAGGTTCTGTTCGTAGCTGGCAATAACCCTACTGAGTGAAAGCTAGAGTGGGATCATATTCCATTCTCTCAATCTTCTTGCTAAGCCATATGGACTTTGGGTTCCCTATAGCTCTGAAAAGTGTCTTTCTGTCACCACTCTGGTTTTACTTGTAGAAATCTATTTTGCACTTATTTCAGTAAGTACCACAACGATATGTTGAGATGCCTTTTTTTTTGCAGTTATTCAGTGCAAAGCAGCTCAAGAAAGGTGCTGGTCATTCCAGCAATCTCTCATCATTCCTGGTGGTAGCAACAGTTGCAATGCATCACAGAAAAAAACACAACATGGCATTTCTCCTGCTCTTTTAAGTAAATAACAATGTGTAAATGTTGCTTTGGTATCACAAAAGTAACCACAGTATTATCTGCTGTGCTGGCATCACTGCAGAAAAATGTTTAGGAAAGAAAGAAGCAGCTGAGGGTGTGGGAGCATCTGACTGGAAACATGCTCTTGGAAGGAGGCAGCACATTGGGCAGCAATAGCCTTGAAGGGCTGTGGCTGCAGCAAGGCTGCTAAGAAAAAAGCTGCAGGAAAACCTAAAGGAGCAAAGAACACATGAGAAAAGGGGCAAAAAGCAAAGTGTGGGAGAGTAAAGCAGGAAGAAGAACAAAGCATTTGAGGGAAACCTTTGCATACATTACCCTGACATCCAAGTGTTTGCTTGACTGTGCTCTTTTTCTGCCCTATGCCTCACTTGCCTTACTGCATTAATTAGCAGTAAATTAAACCAAGTAGAAATTCCCCATTTTGAGATTATTTTTGTTGCATGTATACATAAGACTGAAAAGGAGATTGTATACATAACACTAAAATAAACCAACAGTGACTGAAAACCTGAAGAGAGTAATTTCTAAAACTAAGCCTGATGTTAGGCACCAGTTGTTTTCTTGGAACATCTGTATTTTAGCTTTTCAGCCTGGGAAAGCAAAGATTTGCAAGCAACTGTATTTCTGGTTAAGTGTTAGATTGTTTCTACTACCTGCCTCATACAGGAACAAATACTCTTTCACATAATTGGTTTTCATGTGCAGGATAAGCAGGAGGTAGTGCTTACATTATTCCCTTGGGATTGAATATAGTCCTAAGAATTTGCTTAATTTGAAAATAATTAGAAATTAAGAGAAACATTTCCAAAAGCACATGTAAATGTTTTTGCTACATTTTCACTGTCAGTATGCATTTAAATAAAACACATTTCCCCCATATACACCCACATACAGAAACTACAGGAACACCCTTATGAATTCTCACTCTGCACTGCAAATGTCCCTTCATCCTTAAATTTTATATTTAGTTTTAGGACTGCTGGTTTTAATAGTGCCACTCAAATGCATAGTTATGCTCATGTGTACTTTGGGGCTTGTTGCCCTAGGGTTTTTCTTAGTGGAGCTTAGTGGTCATTGATCATTTAAACAAATCAATTTTTTGTAGGGTTTTGATGGGAGCAGTCTGTTGCTATATCTTCAAATGTCAAAGGAATGGCATGCCCCACACTCTCAGCTTCTGGAAGCAAGTTTGAAGATTCACATTCTTCCTTCAATGTGATTTAAGATCTATGAGATCAGCCACCAGGAAAGATAAAACTTGGTGATGACGTTTTCTTTATCCCAGTGAGCATAGTACGTAGAAGTACTCTATGAACACAGTTATGGAATCCAAATATCGTAGTATTCATCTAAAACCAAACCAAAACAAACAAAAAACCCAAACAAAAAACAAACACACACACACACACAAAAAACAACCCACCAAAGCCCCCCAAAACCCCATGAACATCATGGAATGGTTCGGGCTGGAAGGGACCTCAAAGATTATTTAGTAAGCATGATGTTTAGAAGGTAAAGAGGAGCACATATGTAGAATCAGTTTAGAGTCACCAAGATGAAATACTATTGTTCCTTCCCTTGGTGTATTCAAGGATAGTGTTAATTTTCCTAACAGATAGTTGGACAGATTAAAAATACTAAAAAAATGCAATTTTTTTCTCTCCCTTAAACTATTTTCTATGGCTTAAAATATATGTATATATATATATATATATATAAGAAACATCCCTTATTTTAAACTCAAACCCATGCTTTCTATGAAAAATGAATACCTATTGCTCCTAAATTTCATTTCCTCTATGTAGTTGCACACAAACTATCACTTTACCTCAAGTTTTCTTCGTGCTTTTATTATAGGACATGGAATATGAGTATGAAGCAGTGAAAAATCTTACTGCCTCCTATAGTGTCTCTACTGTTTCTACTACCAGCTTCTCTGACATTTCAGTAATAATCTTCTGTGTGATGCTAGGAGTGACAGAAACTCTAGAGAGCAAAAATGAAAAGAAATCCTTGGGTTGTGTGGGGGGAGTGGAAAGTTAAAAGATTCCAGCACTGAAAAGCCTGTGATTCTGGTATTTCTTTCACTGAACATCATCTGCACTGGTTTTTGCTATCTGCTCTAATCAGTACTGTTCTGTTGTTCAGCCTGAAAATCAAAGTGACTGTGGAAGACAGTATGTTGTGTATAAACTCCACGTGTGCAGTGTATATTGGAATGGTGCAAAATATAGGTCACGAGATTTCTAACTGAAGTATAGGAGATGCTGTCCAAGGAGAAGTCTGGCCATCCTTCCAAGAGGTGTGCTAAATGGGAATGCATTATAGAATATGACTTAGAGATGAAAGCTACATTTTATACTTAGCAGATAGTGCAAAGAATATCTAGAAATAGACTATCTGTTGTTGATAAGCTACTTTTCTCTATCTTACGTGTTTGATACAATTTTTTAAAAAAATATTATTCCTATCTTAGATCCTGAAATATATATAAAAGAATATTAGAATAATAGTATTTAATTTTTTTCCCCACTAAATGTGTAAGTGTATCATAATTTGGTATTGATCATTTTTTTGCCTTCTTTATACTCAATTACTATCATTCCCAATGGAGCTCTTCTGCTCTATTATCTGAAAATTATTTTTTTAATAAGCTTATAAATACAGCTTTTCAGAGTTAAATTCTTATTTTAGCCACAGGTTAGCTGCTGTAGAAAACACTGCAATAATATGAGTGTTTTCTTGCTGCTTCCTTTTGAGTTAAATGGTATATATATCATGAATTTATCACGCTAAATGGGCACTGCTTAGCTGCACCTCATAGGCCTTGTACTGCTAGTAACCAGGGAGGATTTTCCCTGGAGATAATTTTGTAGAGAAAAGGGATCTGAGATCTGTTTGGACATTGACCCTAAAATTCCTGCATGAGTGATTCTTTGTTTTGCTAAAGGTTTAGTTTTTGCTTTAGGGAAAAAAGTCCCAACAACATAGTAGCATATCAGGTAAAACAGAAATTGTAATCAGTGATTCTTTGGACATTGCATATATTGCAGATGTGTGATTCGAGAGGGGTTCAGCAATCCAGCTGAAATGGGCAGCAAGTCTTTGGAATTTGGCTGCTCTGTCATTTCCTGCTGCTTAATCTGTTCATTTTAATGTCAAAAGGAATTACAAAATAGACCAATCACCTGAGTGACATTAAGAAAACCTGTTCTTTCCATTGCTCTGCTTGATGATTTAACAGGTCAGTTGTGGCAAATATTATTGCACTGACCAGAGTAAACATTAGGGTGATTGGAGGGTCAAGTTTTCCTTCTTTGACTGGATGTGTAATACTGCTTTCAGAGCCTTGCAATGGTCTAACACCTTCCTCACTTATCTCTTACAATAAAGTGTATTTGATAGAAAATGCAATCTCTGCTTCTTTCTCTAAGGACACGCTGGAGGTGCAATGGAATACAGGCCTATCATCCTGCTGAATTACTCTGCTTGGGAAGAAGGTGATAATGTCTCTAAGTGGCTTCAATAATCTACTTCTCCTCACTCTCCCTGGGAAAACCATTTGAGATTATTCTGCTCTGGAAGAGGGCAGAAACAGCTACGGCTTGAAATAGCTCTAAAGGGTTGGAGTTAGTTAAGTTGCACAAATCCTATAGAAGCAAAATACCTGCTGGTCTCTTTAGCTTAACTGAATCTTCAAAACTAGACAGCAGCTCAAGTACATCTTGACTTTAGGACTTTGTTTACATTTGAAATAATGGTAGAAGATGGGACTGTGAGAGAAAGG
Organism: Phylloscopus collybita; assembly: GCA_027886175.1. NCBI lineage: Eukaryota > Metazoa > Chordata > Aves > Passeriformes > Phylloscopidae > Phylloscopus > Phylloscopus collybita. Next base: position 42,786,539 of record JAJNNQ010000018.1, read on the forward strand.
TGTTGATGAGAAAATTCAAGATAAGGGGGTTTTACTTGGTCTAATTGCTTCATTTTAGATGATTTTTGTGGCATATAGGAATAGAGTAATTAAAAAAAAATCTTATCTCTAGTTTACCCAACAAATGAAAGATTAGTTAGAAGATAAACAAACATGTTGAACATCCAGTGTAAATACGTAACAAAGTTTTTTTTACTCTCGTACGAATCTAACTCACCTTTACTGCTTCATCATATCTGGTCTTGGTCAAATCACTGAGTCTTCTTCCTCCATTTTTCTACGTGTCTTAACTGCTTAAGGATGTCATTGTTCATACATCAGCCCACACAATCACTGCCAGTGATAATTTTGAGGCTACCTGTTGTTTCACTTAGACAACATGTGAGAAATGATCTATTTACAGTTTGTATAGAGTCACACACAATTCAACAGAAAATTAAAAGCTGGCTAGTCAGCACAGATTTAGTATATTAATGAAGATATAACTTCATGTACTTGATATTCTCAGTTGCCAAACTGTGTTCAGAAGCCCAGGTAGGACATATCCTGTCTCAGAATTTAGATATGGGAGAGGCTTGCGGAGAAATTGATGTTGTTCCACGTCTTGGAGGAAGAAGAGATTTTAGAGATAACAGGATTTAAGCCATGAATTTCAAACAAAAATACAGAAATTTTGATAAATACATCACCAGAAAATTTTAATTTTTGGTTTCCATGAGTATTTGAAAAAGTTAATTTGCACTAAAAAGTCCCTTCTGTCTCAGATATATAAAATGTTACAGAATAGATGCCATGGATCTGTTTTTAAACTCTTGAGAATCCTCTGGAGTATTATCTTCAACCTCTTTATTAAATATATATTGGAATAAAATAGAGATTGCTGTATTTCCTAATTGTCGCTTTCCTTTTGAAAAATCCTTATGTTCAATAAATGTTCAATCCCCATATATATATATATTAATGATGCTGGGATTGCTATTTTTAGTTACATTACAGGCCCTTGTGTGTGTAATAAAATCTAATCTAATAAATTTTCTGATATTGTTAATAATACCCTTTTAGATATTTCTTATCTTTTTGTGTCTTTGTAAGAATTTCTGATCTTCCTTTCATCAGTGTGTGCCATCCTCAGCAGTAGAATTTCTACTCTGCCCACTGTAATATCTCATCTTTCTTGTGTTATCAAAAGTGAAAATTGTCAAGAAATACTGGTAGTTCTCACTGCCTATTTTAACGGGGATGTGCTCTGTGGGGTCTAGCTCAGAGATGGAAATCTCCAGTTTTTCTGCCATTCTTAGAAAGTTTTCTTCTTAAAGAAGTATGACAAAGTTTTGCAACTAATGTTTTGAAATGTATTAAGATGTTTTCAGTTATTATGCCATGATATAGATATATGTTATCCACCAAAAATTAGGAAATAATACTATTCAGAGTTAAAAATTAAATTTATAAATGGGTAAAATATGCGTGGCAAAAAAAAAAAACAACAAACAACAATGCAGGGAAGTGTAGTACAATATGCTTAATTTGTTCTATGAAACTTGTTTCTTTTTAAGTGTATTTAGTTTCAAAGAAAAAACAGTGGATAATAGTAGTGGATAAAAGTATCTGCTTCTTGCTGTGTGCTAAAAATAGGTGTTATTGTATCTTCATTCAAACAGAGTGAAGGAAAAGCAACTTTTACTTTCCTGAGAGTAGCTTGATAGGACAGCCCATCAGAAAGAACCTGACTGTAGCTGGCAGAGGCTCGGGACATTGTCATGGTGGCTAAGCAGGCCCTCTTTTCCATAGCTGGCACTCAGTTATGTGTCACAGTGTGTTGGTGTGGATGCTCAAAAACACAGCCTGACACGCTACATTTGTCACTCTTGTTCTAATGTTTCTCTGTGGTAATATGAGTGTTAAGGAAGGAGGGCTTTCCAAGTACAATGAAAATACTCCCTGGTTAGGTGTTTTCATGGATAGAAGATATCATTTTCTGTGACGGAAGCTGATAGTTTCCTTTTGAATGTATTCCATAAATGAAAGCAACCCATTACTTTAAATAGTACATGAATCTGCTTAGAAAATAGAAATAGTCATAAGAAAATAATACCAACAGAGTACCTTTTGTACCTTCTAGCTGAAACTGTTTGCTTTGTAATAATGTTTAAAGGTTGCTCAACACTGAACACTGTTAACAATGATACAGTACCAGGCCTATGGGCTATTATCAGAACTAATCATAGTACAAAGAGAGCTTGTGCTTTGCCCTAAGGTCGTGCAAGCTGAACTATTTGCTATTGTTCCCTGTTTCACTGAATGTGCTAAACAATAGTGTACACTAGGGAAAAATAAATGCTATCTCCTTCATCGTTTCAATGGCTAATCTGATAGAAATTAAAGATGACAATCATTGTATTGGGTTTGAGTGGAAAAGTTTTGAGATTGGAGAGTTCAGGGGCAACTTCAGTAAGAAGCTGCTAGAACCTTCCCATATGGAACTTTTAGAGACACTGACCACAGCTGAGCTCATCAGCAATAGTAGTAGTTCCCCTGTGATATCTTATTCAAAAATAGGGGGAGAAATCCCTGTTGCAGAACAGCAGCCAGAGTGAGAATATGTGAGAAAAACAGCCCTGCAGACACCAAGGTCAGTGCAGAAGGAGGGGCAAGAGGTGCTCCAAAGCAGAGATTCTCCTGCAGCCTGTGGTGCAGCCCATGTGGAGTCAGGCTGTGCCCCTGCAGCCCATGGAGCTCCATGGTGGGGCAAATATCTACTTCCAGCCTATGGGAGAACCCATGCTCGAGTGGGTGGATGTCCAAAGGAGGCTGTTACCTGTGGGAAGCCCACACTTGTGCAGCCTCCTGGCAGGACCTGTGGACTTATGGGAGACCCACACTGGAGCAGGATCCTGCAGGATTTGTGACTCCACAGGGAACTCAGGCTGGAGCAGCCTGGTCCTAAAGGACTGCACCCTGTGGAGGAAAGCCATGTTAGAGCAGTTCATGAGCTGCAGTCTGTGGGAAGGAGTTGTGTTGGAGAAGTTCATGGAGAACTCTCTCCTGTGGGAGGTAGCCCATGCTGAAGCAGGGGAAGAGTGTGAGGAGTCCTCCCTTTGAGGAGGAAGGATCAGGGGAGATGTGAACTGACTGTAATTCCTCTTCTCTGTCTCTCTGTGCCATTGCTATGGGAGGATGGAGAGAAAATTAGATAGAAATTCAGAACCAAGAAGGGAGTGAGAGGAAGGTGTTTGAAGGTTTAGTGGGTTGGGGGGGTTTTGTTTGTTTGTTTGTTTGTTTGTTTGGGGGTTTTTTTTAGTATCCTGCAGTGACTGCAGCAGCAATAAATTAAATAAATTTTCTGAGTTAAAGCTGTCTTTCCCATGATGATAATTGTGGGTGATCTTCCCCATCCTTAGTTTGACTCACGAGTCTTTTATATTTACTGCCCCCTGTTCAAACGAGAAGGGGCAGTGACAGAAAAGCTTATTGGGCACCTGTCATGCAGTCAGGGTCACCCCACTACTGTCATTTAGAGTTTACAAATAGGGAAAGAAGATGAGACCACCTTGACGTCAATGACTTCTATTATGGTACGCAGGTGGGAATTCTCAAGGTTGCTTTAATGAATTACTGGGCTGTAGTTATTTCACTCATACATCCTAAGTCATCACTCTAAAGGAAACCTTGGTGATGAGGGATGGCCCCTCACAACAAATCACAACTAGGAGGCTAGACCAAACACCAAAATGTGAGTTTCCATAAGTTGCTACTCTAAACAGCAATTGAAATTCTTCAGGGACTCTTAGCTGACAACCTAATGTTCAAGAAAGATGATGAATGAAAAGGTGGATAATTGCAAAGAAAACATCTGACAGTTTTATTTGGTTAGAATTCTAACTGCAGACATTTGGAAAGATTGCTTTTATTCTGCCTTGCAAGAGACCACTTGTAGGAGCAAGTGCAGGAGGCAGCTCAGTAAAAGAATGCCTGTTTTGACCTGTCATACTGACAACACCATATATTTTACCAAGAAAAAATGACTATACCAGCTTATAACACAACAGTTGTTAGCTTTGCTGAAGGTTGATTTTGGATTAGGATTTGATTTAGATTTTTACAGCCAATATGATTATTGTCTTCTGGATATATTTGGAGGTCTGGACTACCCCAAAATAACCCAATATGCAAATATGAATTCACATAACTCTTTGCCACCCTGTTCTAAAATGGGTTGAACCACTCAGAGTCTGAACTAGTATCTTTGCTTAACGTAGTAAATTGTGCTATCCCTTGAGGGATTGAGTGAACATTCCTATTGTGTGTTTTGCTGCACCGAGGCCAGTGTTATGTTGCTCTCAGAGTGGGAGAATCCTTTGAAATGGTGCTGGTTTTGCTCTGTGTTGTATTTTGTTCTTTGTAAAGCTTTAATCTGAGATAGACTCATGTGAGCATCCAGCTGTTTCCTGGGACAGAAACTTTTGCAGGGATGATTTAGTCCTTTGGATATGTTTCCTCTGACTACTTTTGAAGGGTAGTGTTACTGCTCTTCATTACTGTGGATGTATCACGTTTTCATTACTTGTAGAAGAAGCTGTTTTTCCTTCCTCTTGTAACGCTGGCAAATACTTAGCAGGGATATTACTGAAAATAAATCAACTTCAATAGTGCACTAATGTAGGTGCTTATCTTTCATGAGAAATGGAGAACAGCAAGGTTAGCAGTGAAGGATAAAGTCAGCCACACCTCACACATATCTCATTGGATTTTGTACACAAGCTCTGCATTTAATGCTTATGCCCATTTGTTGCTATAATCAGACTAAGTAAATCTAAAGATCAAATAAAACTGAAATCCAGTAAGAAATCCTGATTTTCTTACACCATTTTCACAGAATGAAGAAGTGAAAACATTACTTAAGAGCCCTAATTTTTTTTTCAAGGCATAAGGTTGTTAAAAGAAATGTATGCTTTTCAGAATTCGTAGTATAATTTCATCAAAAATGAGAGGCCTTTTCTAAGAGAGTAGAGTAACAGAGAAGAAGAGAGAGGAAAAAATCTGCACTGTTGATGATTTCAAATTTTACTTTCTGTCTGAGACTGCTGAAAATGATATATAGTCAAACAAAAATTACCATTTAAATGAGATTTTAAACATCAGAAAATGATGTACAAAATGTACAGAAGGTAATGAGAAGGTCCTCCAGCCCATCTTTGGTTATTTCTATGTCCTTGTCCCTTAGAAGACAAAATGTGCAGTGTACACTTCTTGAAACACAATCTAACTGAATATTGGAATAGTAGTGATCCAGAGTAAGGTATGTATTCTAATGCTTGCTTGTAGAAATTACCCTAAAATATGTTCTTTGTGATAATTACATAATATTTCTTGTTGAGCTACCCAGAATGCTTAATAGAGAATAGTTTAATCTGTTACAGTGGTCCTTTACATCCCTCAGTTGTGTCTTCTCTAAACTGAATAACAGCTATTTGTTTCATTTGCTGTCACAGAGTACAGATGCTAGATGACTGTTCCCTGTTTGGAAGTGTGACTTCCCATTACAGAGATAATTATAAGTTGAAACTTTTCCAGGGCAGAGTAGACTAGAAATACAATTTCCTTTGTCTCACAGACAATTTCTATTCTATGCTTTAAAGTTTCATAATTACATTTTTTATTAAACCTGCTTATTCTGACTTGAGGTCACATTCTGACCTACAATATTCCATTTTCCACTGATCTTTGCAGATCAGTAAGTTCAGTTACAATTATTTAACCATAGGAAATCCATTTCTTTGTCTGTTGGTACATCTGGATAAGATTAGGTTTTATGCTCAGAAATGTGATGGAAGTCTCAACAGTTCTTCTACGTGTGAGATTTTAAGCTTACTGAGCTTACTATGAAGTATTTCAGTTACCAAGAACTGTTTTGCTTGAAGTGGGATATTGACTGCTGCTGTGAATGCCGGCTCTGTGCTGAGCCTTTCGGCGCGCTCTGCTAAGGCACACTCTCTTACAGCACTTCATTTGAAACACCCTCACTTGCTGACTTAAGGATGTTTTTCCTTGACCGTGCTGAGAGTATCAACCTGCCCCTGGCTTTTCATAACATGTTTTTTTTTGGTTGTCTTAATCTCATCATTGTCTTTCATGTAGCGTGTCAGTAAATGGATATGAAGTTCAAACTCTTTCTTTGAAACCCATTGACTTTTAGTCTCTTCAAATAAAACTAAGGCCTGTCTGGAATTAAACTTATTAGCCTCCTGTACTAGAGACAATAGTTTTTGCTTTACTCTTTATGCTTGTGGATTCCCATATACATAATTCAGGTTCTCTGCATATCAGCTATAAGCAACAGCAGATAGTCTCAGTTTTGGGATAAGATTACTCATTCATTTTGCTTAGTCTGGGTTTGTGAATGGATTATTCTCCCAATATGGCCTTTTAAGGATTTACCAAACATGTGTTGGATTTTCGAGATTTTCGAGATTTTTTTCTTTTATCATTTTCAAAGTTGGAATATAAGTTTTGCAACATTTTACATTTTCTTAATGCTATTTCACTGGTAGTTATTTTATGGAATAGACACTTTACAAAATGAGGTAGTTGGGTTTGCCTCCATTTAGATAAAATTCATATTCATTTAGAGGTTTGTTTTTTTCTTCATGTTAGTTGTTCAAACAGATCCATACACCTAGATTAATACCTAAAACCATCAATGAATCATATGTATGATTTTTATTTTTTATTACACTTCCATTGATGAAAGAGGCATTATGTGTTTACAGCTTGTGAAAGTCCAGATGGTTTTGATGCTAAGGACCCTGAGTACCCATATGTGGCAAAATAAACAAATATGTGTTGATTTTCAATGCTTCTACACAACAAATGTTCCTATTGACTAGAGGAAAAGACCAAGGTGGCAACCAAAACTTCTAGAATACCTGCTACCTTTGTTTGTTTACTGGTTTATGTCTTTAACTGTGCATCCATTTGAAAAAAAAAAATTATCATAGTACTAGGATTGACATATTTTCCTTTTTCGCTTCTCAAGTTCCTGCAGAATTGTATTCAATTTTTAAAAATGGCGAGAGAACAAAAATAGCTTGCTGTTCTGTGAAGAAACTTCAATTATAGGCTTGCAGGTGGGAAGACAGACAGTAGGTCATGTCTTTATTAAAACATATCTAATTAAGTAATGTGGATAAAGCTTTTCCTTCTTACAGTGTATCTCATTTTTGATAAAATTCTGACAGCTGATTGGGCTGGAGTTAAAGAGTAAGTTTCGGGTCAACCAGTGCACTCAGATGTTGCTTTCCCATTGAAGCAACACTCATCCAAGGCAACAGGAGACAGTTTTAATGAGGCTGGAGCTGCATCTGAAGGAGATAGATCATAAATTAGTCATACAAGAAGAAGGAGACATAAAGGGATGTACAGAGGATCTAAAGCAGTTTTGGCAAACAAAGAAAGGTGATTTCCTACTGATGGCACTCACAAGTCCTTCAAAATGAAAGTAACAGATGGCAGGGACATTGTCACTAGTTCGGGATGACATTTCTTTAGAAGCTGATTATTGTCAAGGATATTCCTCTGATGAAGAATCAGAGATGGGCTTTTCTGAATTTTGATTGTCATCTCCTATTTATCCTCATGCACAGCAGACCCCTTTGAATGGTGTCAAGGTTTGTCTCATCCCATAGCTGTGATATCCATTTTGTGTTTACATCTACATGAGCAAATGATGATGTCAAAGCAGTGAATTTTGATGGAAAATTTGAAGCCTGGTTTAATGGTAATTAAAATTATATCTTGAAAGAAAATTTATTCAGAGAAACATATTTATCAGTGCAGGGGCTGACATTTCCGTGATTTCTTTCCTACTTCATATTCTGGAGTGTGTTGCCCAATGTTAGCAAATTTAACCCCATAATGAAGTTATGATTTAATAAAATATTGTACATCTGTCTACTTAGAAATAACTGATGCAAAACTTGAGTAGACAGGCCTTAATGGCTGTATATTTATTTTACTATGTATGAAAATTTTTTATTTATTACTTTTTAACTACTAGTTTCTTAGACCTTTTGAAAACCCAATTGTGTGTTTAGAGTGCATATGTTGAGCAGCTGTATTATATTGATGTTGCTTCATAATGTTCAACCATCCAAACCCAGCAAAATTCTTGCAGAAGCAAATTGCAGTTTTAGTATGGAGAGGATCTGAGGAAACTGAAGCCTCCTATAAGGAAGTCACTTGCCTAAGTTTGCATGAGTAGTCTGAAATAGAGCTGTGGAAGAGTTTTATGACCACAAGCACAAGACTATACTTCCTTCTTGTAAGTAATGGATCTAAGTAGAAATATATCTGTCTTGTTGGAAGTTTTAGATAAGAAAATTGAATTCTCACAAATATACTTACTGATTTTTCTCAGAAAGCTCAGAAAATATAAATCTTGATATTCTTTTTCTGTGTGACCTGTCATTATAAAAACTATGGAGTTATAGTTTTTTAGCTAATTTATTTGTTTGATACATCATAAATCAAATAACTTACTAGTTTTATTCACTACAGGCAGAAATACTTGTGTTATTCTCAACTTTTCCAGTACAGCTAATTCTTGCAGTTCTGCAAACCTTAACTACTGTGAGTGTTTCAGCTAAGTCAATTAGTTTAATGAAACTTACTTAGGGTAATAGGAATTAAGTCACTGCTGAAAACTAAGCTACTATAAACTATGTTCTTTGTGATAATTCATGCAAAAAGCCACTGTTGATTCTAGGATACAGTGGCAAAATATTCCAGTAATTAAACCTTTCAGAACATATATTAAACTGTTTCAAGATCTCTTTCCTGGCATAAGATAACATTTTATTCTTTAGATGTTATTTGAGTATGCAGAACATTACAGTCTGTGCTCAGCTGAATTAGCACAATTGAACGTTTTCACCATTTAAAGCATTTAAAACCCTGAATCAGATCCCAAAAACCTCCATTCTCTTATTTTTCTGAATCTCTAAGTGTTGGGATAGTAGAAGTTTTGTGATTGTTTTGGCTGTTTGGCTGTTTGGCTTTGTAGGGGGGATTCTTTGTGAGGGTTTGGCATTTTTTGTTTTCTTTCTCCTTTTTATATATGCAGCATTAAAATCTGGTTGCCGAGAAAAGCATGAAAATTACAATTTTGAAAAAAAAGATCCATTCTTAGAATAGTGGTCTAAAGATAAACCCAGCATAACAAAATATGCTAAAACAATAGGAATTGTCGATATTACTAATGATATAAAGCTCTTTTCAAATAATCTGCCTTCTCCAAAATGATTGGTGAATTTGGTCATTACATCTAATTAATTTTCATTTTAGTGAAAGACAAATGATATATTAGCATTTGTGAGTCTTTCTGTGCCAGTGGTAATTTTAAGAAAGCAGTCTCAAAGCAGTTTTCCAGTAAAACTTGTATAGATTGAAAGCACAATCAAGAATGGCATGAGCCAGTTTCTTAGGGGCTCAGGGCTCTGAGGCTGCAGACCTCCCTAAGATAGAAACTGAATATTTCCTGTCCCCATTGCTATTCTGTTTTACTTAAAATATATTAGAATGTCTTGACTTTTCTTCTGGCTACCAACATGTGTCCACAGGGATAAACCCCCTCCTTTTCTAAGAGAAATATATACCCATCAAGAAACCCCAGGATACATCATTGTATTTATTCATCTAGATTGTGATGTCTTTTTCTGTTGATCCTGTTTCAGTGTTGGATCAGTGAGCTATGAAGCTGTATATATCTGAGTTTTCCTCTGACTAGGAAAGAGTCTAGAGGATGATTCTTTCCTCTCTACTCTGAAAAGTTTTCTTTACAACTGAACAGTGACTTTTAATTTAATTGCTTGGCAGGAAAATGACATGTTTACTGGAAGAAAGTAAACTTCCCCAGACTTTTCAGAGCTTTTCCCCTATCTTTTTTTTCAATGCCTGATTATTTTGCCATTTTGTAAATGTACTAATTTAACATTGAAATTCAAATAACAAGGGAAGAGCACAGAAACAGGAATAGTAAAGTACCTGCCAGTTCTTACTACCTCTGTTCTGGTCAGGCCTATATTCTGAATATTCCTCAACTACTTCTTCAGAGTCTTATACACAAAAACAAACAAACAAAAAACCTGCTTAACTTAGTTGAGAGTGTTCTATATACTTTTAAAGTTTGCTATTGATTTAATCTTATTTCTACTTGATTTTAAAATGCATAAATCTATAATTATTCCAAACAGAAAAATAAAACTTTTTATTTGACATATTGAACATCTACTAATAAAGAAGGCTTATGTGCTCAAATGAGAAGAACTAAAATACATGCATTGGCCTTGTTTGACAGGAAGTTTATAAGCTACAATGATAATATATTTCATTTTTGGTGATGGAATTCAGTGTTTTAGGAGCTCTGAGCTCAATTAAAAGAAAGTCACATTGAAAAGGCTGACATTTCAATAACAACCAATACCCTTATGACATCAGAAAAATACAGATGTTTAGACAGCATGCCAGATTCAGAGTGAATGTAGCATTTTTTTGTAAGCCAGACTGGGCAAGTTTCTGAAGATAGTTAATCTGCTCTCTGAAGCAGCTACTGAAATAAAGCTGCACTGAGTTACGTTCCCTCGGGACTTTCCTGTACAAAATTTATTCTACTCAAGTAAAGCTGCCTTTACAACCCTCACCATTTGAAGTTGCAGATAATGCAGTACTTTAAGTGCAAACGAGCTTCTGTGTATTCTGCAAGGTTCTTATTCTTACAATCAGTGAAGTGTGAAGATAGGCTTGAGACTTTCGTATCATATTTCTCCAGTAACTTATTAAAACTGACTCTTATGTTTTAGAGATGATTGTTAAAGTGAACAGCTCTATTGAGATGAGTGGAGAAAACATCTTTTCCCTGAAGCATCTTTGCCATCTTTTCAGGCTGTTATTTGCATCACAACCTTATATCAAGTTTGCATATGAAAAGTTGTTTTCAAAATTATGAGTTCCACCAATACTTTCTTGACTTCTTCCTATGCTTAAGTATTTCAGTACTTCAGTAATTCAGTACTTCAAAAACTCATAAATTTGGTTGAAATCAACCAAAAATGTCCATCTGCTTTTTTGCTTCTTGTTCTCATGGAATTACTTTCAAAAGGTAGCAAGTGCAACAAACATTTAACTTGCTGATCTGTTAGTTTATTAATCAAAATTAGTAATGGATTTGATTTTCTTTCAAATACTTGCAGCACATGTAAGCTTGTGAGATTCCAAAGGGGAAATCTTAGCAGCATATAAACCTGCTTTGTTTGTTATCAAGCAGGAAAGTATTCGTTTGTTAATTTTGATCACTTACTATCAAATTTGATTATATTTTATCAAGTAGCTGTCTCCTGCTCCATAAAAATAAACTAATAGTTTATTTAGCCCAATTGAAATGACCCTCACCCCCAAAAATTTCTTTTATGCAATAGGATTTTATAGTGTGGTATTCAGCTGTTGGCCCATTGACTGCAACCAATTGAGGATTGCTTTACATCAGCTCACATTTAGACTCAATAACATGTTGAGCTGTGCAGAGAATTTATTCACATAATTTAATTCTTTGTTTTGTAGCCAAACTGAAATTAAACAAATTAAATAGTTTAGATTTTTCTAATGATTCTAATCGATTTTTTTCTGCAAGAAAATTTTTCATTTGTCATATCAGGTTTAATGGATGCATGAGAAATGCTTAATTTCAGAGGGGTTTTTTTTGTTTGCTTGTTTAGGTTTTTTGGTTTTGTTAGATTTTGTTTTGTTCAAAAGTGGGGAAGTTTTTGAAATAAATTCCTAAATTGCATGAAAACTTGAAACAGAGCAAGAAGTAATGGTTTTGCTGATCTATTATCCTCCCAGAAAATGGTGTTTAAAAAGCTCAGCTGACAGGTATAATTATATGATTTAGCCTTTTATCTCTTAGAGTGTTTTTACAGGGATATTCCTCTTCTGCAAGCAGCACCCTTTCCTTGCATGACCTAGCCAAGCTGATGGATAGTTAAGTTACTCTAAAACTTAATCACTGTTTTACCCAACATTAATAATTTTGAGAATAAACTTGCTGACTGTTACCAATTCAATTCAAAGATAAAAATTAGTTTTGTTATAATATGTTCTATATGACTAGTTATTTTTGCATTATTTGTAACAATAATTTAAACACAAAATACTTCTAAGCAAGATTATCCTTTGAATTTACCATTTGACTATTACTAATCAAAGTTTTATATTAATATCTTTACCTAGAGCCAGTTCCTAGTCATATATGTTCATGTATCCAGTATATTTATTTCAAAAAACTACTGCAGAGGATGAAGTGAAAGCATGACTCTTGGTTAAATATTAAGGTCTCAGGATTTTGCTTATGCCTTAATTGTACACTGTGTAATGAGAGAAACACATACACATTATGTTTACATTTTATATTAGAAAAATTAAGGAGACTTCTAAAGAGCTTTATGAAACTGAAACAAAATAATTTGTAGGATATATGCATTAAAAAAAAAAAAAGTAGACAAAGCCAAATATCTTGGTTAAGTTAAGCATTTTTGATATAGTAATAAAAAATACCCTTTTAAGGAAAATCTTGATCAAGGTAGGAACAGGAATTAGATATACAGCAGAGCTTTCTGATCCTAAAATACATTCCAGCCTCTTTTATGTGCAAACCACATAAGAGCGGGTGGTAAGAGCAGCTGAGTCCATCTCATTAGCATTGCTGCTTTTTAAAAGAATTCTCTCTCAGATCCGTACCTAAGGAATAAGATTGTATAGAGATGAGATAATTGAGAGCACCTGTGAGATGAACATATGAAACCACTGCCCCTCTTTTACCTAACATGCACTGTCCTTCCTAGAATGCTAAGTTCAGACCTAACTATGACTTTGTAAAGCAGGCTTGGGAGCTCTGACTTTGAGCCAGAGCTTGTCTTTTCTGTGTTTGTCAGCACAAGAGTTACAGTGTCATGAACAGAAATTTCTCTTCCAGTGCTGGAAGGCAGAAAGGGAAGGCAAAAAAAGTGTAAACTTCTTGGTTTATTGCTGATGTCGAAATTCTTCATTTAATAAGAGACAAGAAAACATAAGCAATTGCCAAAATGGTTATTTTGGATGTCTGTAGTAGTTCTGTTATTCCTCTGTGCAGCAAAAAAATATCCTTGTAGTGCACATTTCACGAATGATGAAAAGAATATTTGTCAGTTTTGTGTCATTTCTTGTTTAAGGAGCTTTCCCTCCACAAACTTTCATAAAGTATTTGTAATGAGCTGTGAATTTCAGTGAATTCACCTAAGATTGTATGGCTGAATTTTACTGTAGGTTGGAATGACAAATAATTGCAGCTGTAGACATCAGATTCATGATGGTCAAATACACTCCACAAACAGCACACTTATGCACATTGAACAGATTATTTACCAAAAGGGAACATAGTGCAGTTACCTATAGCTGTACTATAAAAACTGTTTATGTACCAGTGGCATTTAGAAATTTGTAAAATCTTTGTAGAAAGCAGACTTGTCAGCTGTTGACCTGAAAAATATTTTCTGTGCATGTAAGCACCTGGTGTCACCTGCTTCACAAGATCAAGTCTAAATGAAATAAAATGTGTAGTAATCCTGGTCATTAACAGCAAGAAAATTAAATACAAGTAAAAAAAAAAAGTCTAATTTTAATTTCATTTTAGGCCATTCTCTAGGAAAATGTGGTCATCTATGCAGTAGAGAAGCCTAGGGCACAAAAAGGGCTTCCTTAGTGGGCTAAAACTATAATGTTCCATAAAATTAAGCTCTTCTATCAAGACTGTATGAATTTTAGTTTCTGGTCCATGTCTTTGACAGTGGTTCATAGGTTTGCCCTGACTGTAGAATCAAAAGTTCTGGTACATGAGTCTCTCATATTGCGGGAGAAGGATCTGTGTCTCCAATCGATGCTGGACTTACTGTTGTGTAAGTCCAAGACTAGACAAGTGTTTGAGGATTTTGAAAGAATATTTTTAATTTGCTAGAGTATGTTGGAATTTCCTGAATACTTTTTGCTAACTGGAGAGGATGCATTTCTTAAAAATCTGTTTGCAATATTAAGGGCAGAAAGTGTGAGGAGATTCAGAAGAAAATCTGGGCACTAGAAAGCATTAGAGAGAATGATCAGGAGTATATTTACTAATCAGTGAATGTATATGTGTTACTGAACTGTACCATTTTACATGGACAGGTAATATCTTAAAACTAGATCTTATGACCTGGATTGTGAATTAAAATATTTTTAGCATACAAAGGAAAAGGTGCCTGAACATCCTTAGTATACAGAGGCATAAATTACTCAGTTAATTTTTTTTTTAATATCTCTGTTGGATTAGAGCTAAGTATAAAGCCCTGAGATTTTTGCCGGCTTTGTCATTTGATTTATCTTCAGTTTTCTGATTAGGTAAGATCCCAGGCATTTCCTGTGTCTGCGATTTTAAACTAATACTTGAGAGAGAAAAAAAGTTAATTTGGGAAAATTTGAGGCGTCTTGCTTGCTTTGTTGCACCTTTGTAATTTTTCACATAAGTGAATTTAATTTTCAGCTTTGAAGAAAACACAGAAATGCTTTGAGACAGGACCTTTTATTTCACTCTTTGTATGGTTTCTGGTAAATCAGAGAGTAATATGCATGTTTTTGTAAAATAATTCTTTGTATAATGTGTTTCACCTCATTAGCTCAGTTATTTATAAAATGTGCATTCCTAATGATTGTTTTTAATCTAGGATTCTTTTTGTTTGGGGTTTAGATATGTTTAAAGGAAGTGCTGAAAATGAAAGACAGAAAAAATAATTTATCAAATGAATCATATGAGAAAACTCTGTGCAAAAATTCAGCAGTCCTCATTTAACTCCTAATTGGAATATTTTCATGAAAGACTGTCTACCTTAATTATTCTAGTTTACCAGAGAACAAATAAAAAGGAAACTTATGTGGCTGATTGTATTTGATCTGCTGCCATTATAATATCTCTAATCAAATGTAGTTCCTCATCTAAAAATACAGATTACAATGAAGTGAGAGAGAGCTTTAAGAAAGTAAACATAATGAGAGGATAGTTTGGTACAGTCTAAAGATACAAAATTGGCTAAAATTTTTACAGAGCTAATTTTCATGCTAGAGAAATTGAAAAACGCAGTCATCCTCAGTCTTATATATCATTGAAAATTGGTTATAACTAGAAAACAAAAAGTATACTATTGAATAATAGTTACATTACAACAGAAAAATGTTACTTATTTGACAAAACCAGGTACTTCTATAATACTTTATTGGGTTTTAGTTTGTTTTTTTTTTACAAAATCATTCTTTAGAAAAACAGCTGTTATCTTTTTTGAGGTGAAGCTTCAATGGTATGTTTCATTGGGAGAATTAATTTTATAAAATCACTTTTTGAGATCTGCTTAAGTATCTCTCTTCTGTGGATTAGAAAATGAACCTGAATACTCATGTTTCAGTTAAGTTTCTAAATAAGGCAAAAGATAGGAACACAGTAAAATATTTAAAGTCTGAAGTTATATGTCAGTGAGTTTCATAGAATTCTAGAATGGTTTGGGTTTGAAGGAACTTTTAAAGGTGATCTGGTCCAACCTTGCTGTGATGAGTGGGAATATCTTCAGGTAGATCATGTTGCTCAGAACTCCATTCAAGCTGACCTTGAACAATTCCAGGGATGGGAACTTTAATGGCTGTTCAGGGTCAGGAATACAGAAATTCCTTGTAAAGTAGAACTTTTGTTTGTGGTCACCACCAGGTTTAAGATAATTTTTTAGGTTTCAGGTTGCATCTATCTTGTCAACATAAAAGCTATATATTGGAAGTGCATGGACTTCAGAATTTGCAGATCAACTAAGTTATCAGCAGATGAAGTATTGCATTTTTTGACAGGAATTTCTGTATCCAAGAATCAGCTATGGAAACCCAGTACAAGAGAACTTTGGAAACAAAACCAAACTGTTCTGCTTAACTGTTTGAATGTTTGGCCATGACAAGAAAAAAGGTGGTGCTGCAGGCATATTGTAATGATACAGAAAGACCTCAATGCTGCAAAATGCTTTTGGGTTTGATTTGTTAGTTTTGCTTTAAAGGAAAAAGACACACGTGTCACTATATAATAAAATATATTTACATGTTAAATAAACAGAATTTAATATTATAAAGGCTGGGGGGGCCTCAGCTGTAGTGACCATGAGGTTGTGGACTTCTCTATAGGTTGAGGAGGAAGCAGGGAAGCAAGATTGAAACCATGGACTTCAGGAGAGCTAACTTTAGCTTCTTCAGGGATCTTCTTGGAAGAGTCACGTGGGAACAGGTTGTGCAAGGAAGAGAGGTCCAAGAGAGCTGGTTGATATTCAAGGATGACTTCCTCCACGCTGGAGAGCAATGCATCCTCGTAAGCAAGAAATTGAGCAAAGAGGGGAAGAGATCTACATGGGTGAATAAAGAGCTTCTGTCATTCCTCAGGTAGGAGCAGGAAATACACAGGAGCTGGTAACATGGTAGGGCCACTAGGATGAATATAGAAAGATTTTCAGAGAAAGTAGAAATGGGATAAGCCCAAGGCCCATCTGGAATTAATTCAGGCCAAGGGTGTCAAGGACACAAGAAGGACTTCTTTAAATACACTGATAATAAAAAGAAAAGCTAAGAATAATGTGGACATATTGCTAAATGGAGGGGGGCCTTCATGACAAAGGATGCAGAGGAGGCACAATTACTGAAAGCCTAAGCCTTCTTGGCATTGGTCTTCACTGACAAGATCAACCCTTGGGAATCTTTGACCTAGAAGGTTAAAGAAATGTTAGAAGACTTTCACTTGGTCAAAGAGGATTGGGTTAGAGGACACCTAGGAAAGTTTGTCATCCACAAGTCAATGGGCCCTGGTGGGTTGCATCCATTAGTGCTGAGAGAACTGGTGGACACCATAATGATGACACTTATGGTCATCTTTGAAAGGTCATGGTGATAGAGAGATGTGTTTGAGGGCTGGAAGAAAGCAAAATTTGCTGCAGTCTTCAAAAAGGGCAAGAAGGAGGACCAAGAGCTGACTGGCCAGTCAGTCTCAGCTCAATCCTTGGATCAAGTAACGACCAGCTCATTCTGGAGGCCATCACTAACCACAGGGGTTACAAGAAGATGATCAGGAATAGTCAGCATGGATTCATTAAAGGTAAATCTTGACCAATGGTTGACCAACCTGAATTCCTTCTACAATGAAACAACTACCTGGATGGATGAGGGGAGAGCAGTGGATATTGTCATTCTGAACTTCAGCCAGGCTGTTGGCAGTGTCTTTCACAACATTCTTATAGGCACACTCAGGAAGTATGGACTGGATGAGTGGACAGTGAGGTGGATTGAGAACTGGCTGTGTGGTGGATCTCAGAAGGATGTAATCAAAAGCACAGGGTATGGTGGGAGCCCTGCAATTGGTGCTGTACATCAGAATTCCATACTGGGCCCACTGATGTTTGAGTGATTCACCACTGACTTGGAGGAGAAGGGGCAGAGTTCCCTGCTGACACAAAGCTGGGAGGAGTGGCCCCTACCCCAGAGAGCTGTGCAACCCTTCAGAAGGGCCTTGACAGGTTGGAGAGATGGGCAAAGAAGAGACATGAGAAATTCAACAAAGCCAAGTGCAAGGTCCTGCACCTGGGGGGGAATAACCGCAGGCACTAGCATAGGCTGGGGACTGAGTCTTGGAAAGCAGCTCTGTGGAGAAGGACCCAGGGATCCTGGTGGAAAACAAGCTGTCCATGAGCCAGCTCTGGGCAAGAAGGCCAATGAGATCCTGGGGTGCATTAGAAGAGCATTGCCAGCAGGTCAAGGGAAAGGATCCTGCCCCTCTACTCAGCCCTGATAAGTGAGGCACATCTGGAGTGCTGTGTCCTGTTCTGGGCTCCTCAGAACATGAGAGACATGGAGCTCCTAGACCAAGTTCAGTGAAGGGCAGCAAAAGTGATTAAAGGACTGGAGCATCTCACTTACAAGGAAAAGTTTAGAGAGCTGTGCCTGTTCAGTCTCAAGAACAAAAGACTGAGAGGGGACCTCATCAATGTCTATCAGTATCTAGGAGGGTATCAGATCAGGAGCCAGGCCTTTCTCAGTGGTGCCAAGCAATAGGACAAGAGGCAATGGCCTGAAACTGATGCACAGACATTCCACTTGAACACGGGGCAGAACCACTTTACTGTGTGGGTGAACAAGTACTGGAACAGATTGCCCAGAGCGGGTGTGGAGTCTCCCTCATTGGAGATACTCAAGATCTCTCTGGATACAATCCTATGCAAGGTTCTCTAGGATGACCCTGCTTGAACAGGGAGGTTACACCAGATAACCTACAGTGGTCATTTCCAACCAGACATATTTTGCGATTCTGTGATTATATTGATGTCATTCTAGTGTTATTGATGCTAGGGAATGGCCATAACCCATTTATTCCATGTTTTTATCTCAAGCAATGCTAAATTGATTTCTCAGATTAAGGTTTAGCGACATCAGTTTCAGTCTTGCAGGGAGCTATGATCCTGATCCACTGAAGTCTGTAAGGATGTATTTAATTTATACGAATAACCTCCTTATATTATCTCCTTATATTAGTTTTTAATTGAAATTTAGGTGTATATATGAGGCCTTCACTGGATTGAGATAAAAATATGTATTGTTTTGCTTGGCAGACTGCACTGGGGCAAAGGTGTCAATCAAATATCAGTTATTGCTGTCTGGTAGGGTCCTGTGTAAATATAATTCAGTATGACATTTGTCTCAGATTATTGTCATAGTTTTTATATTTGGGGCTTGCAGTTCTTGAATTCCCCTGACACTTTTAGTTGTACTGTTTTGAATAGTTTCTCCTTACCAAGGGGAAAAGTAGCTGACTTCCTTGCAATTGACTTCCTTGCAATTTACTTATTTAGGAGAATGGCAGGTTGTTTAGCTTTTTTTATCAGTATGAATAAAAGTGTCCATGCACTTTAGCCACCTGCCCACACACACACTTTAGTAGAAGAAATAATTGTTCAGGGCCACTCTGGCTTAACCAGAGGATGTGACAAAACACTACTGTGGTAAGGTGAGATGTGGCTAAAAGCAAATCTGCCAAAAATATAATTAAGGTAAATGGAAACCTATATTAATGAAACTCATTAAGAAGCTGATGCAGGAAGAAAACGTGGTTTGAGAATAATTATTTGAAAGCAAAATCATCAAGGCTTATTCCATGAAGTAAAAAACAGTTATACATTCAATGACAGTTTAAAATTAAAAGAAAGTAAAAGATTGCAAATCAATAACAATAAAAAGTGCACTAAGCTAATGGATCCCTTGTTTCAAATTGAAAGTGACAGTTCTGAATTCTAGAGTAAATCTTTAGTGATGGCCCTTTTCATTACCACACAGCAGCCCTTGCCATTTTAGCTTCCATAGCTGTACTCACCCAGCTATGTGCTGCTTTGATCTATGACTCTATTTGCCATGCCTTTCAGGGATAGGGAAGTGGGAACTCATTACTGAAAAACACCCGAGTGATTTGGAAGATAGATTTTCATGTCACCAGCTGATCCCTGAGGCTCAACATCCATCCTTTGAGCAGAAAGTTAAGTAAAACCTGAGAAGATGTTTTCCATGTTGCTCTTTTGAAAGGAACCTTGCTGATTTAATGGGCATATCTGTTTACAGGCACTTCTGTGTTTTTCCAGTACAGTAAATGCTTTTCGTTGTAGAGAAGAAATAGCTTGGTGTTTTTTTTGGTCCTTTCCCTTACTTTTAGCTTGCATTATACTCTGCACTGCTGATGCTTGACATGTAGGAGTTGAAATAATCAGAACTGATTGAAACAATCAGAATGCCATAGCTTTATATTATACCATAGGAAAAGATCCTGTAGGCAGAGGTTCTTTAGTCTCCCCTGTTTCCCTAATTTCCTTTATGCTACAATGATCATTTTCTTTAAGACATTTGTGATGGTTTTGTCTCTTAACTACTTCCAAAACATTTTATTTAGAAAAGAAAAATCCAATGTACCCTATGTTTACTGGTATATTAAAGTGTATGCTTCAAGACAGCAGCTGGGTTGTATGAATAATTTTGTTTCTCAGGATAAATAAAGGATGACTCAGCCAAAAATTATACAAAGCTTCCGTTTTAACTTTATTGAAAGTTAAATTCTTATTTTTTTATGTTTTTAACAAGAATGTCTATCATTTTTGTAGTGAAAACATGAAGAAAACATGGTTGCGAGAAGATAAAACCAAGTTTATATTAGCAAAATCTTAGAAGCCTTTGAAATGAATATTCCTATGAACATTTTTTTGAAGTGGCTATTAAAATAATAATAACCTGTTCCATTCTACAAACAGAATAGATCTTCTGCTTAATATGTGGGAGACAGTTGCTTGTAAAATATTGGAAGAAGTTAGATTGGATAATCTAATGATTGGTGGAAATAGTGGGGATCACTTTGATATTGTCAAAATAGTTTGCATTCAGACAATTGGAATTGTTAGGGCATTTAATTATTTCTAAAATATATTACATGCCTAATTCCTTTATCCATGGATTTGGGGTCTAGTCCTCTGCCTCTGCAGTTTTGAGTTTTAGGTTATTCATTCACGCATTTCCCCAGGGGGAAAAAAAAAAAAAAAAAAAAGAAAAGAAAAAAAAAAAAAAGATCCAAGGCTGAGAGAGTTGGGACTGTTTATCCTGGAGAATACAAACTTTGGGAGGGAAATTTATTAGTGCCTATTAATACCTTAAAGGACAGTGTAAAGAAGACAGATAAGTGCTCTTTTCAGCGTTGCCCAGTAAGAGGGCCAGAGGCAAGAGGCACAAACAGGAAGTTCTCTAAGAACATCAGAAAGAGCATTGGGATAGGTTGAAGTACTGGAATAGATTGAAGCACTAGAAAAGGATGACACAGAGTCTCCCACTTGGGAGACTTTCAGGAGCCATCTGGAGACTCATGAGTGGAGTCCATCACATGTGTTAGGATGTTAGCATAGCTTTGGTATTTGGTGGTGCAGTTGAACTTCTATGAAAGCAGCAGTACTGCTGTTGATTTCACTGTCAGAAGTAGGTGCTCAGTTAGTTTTATTTTTTTTATTACTGTTCTGCACATAGGATTAAGGAAGAATTAAAACTGGGAACTTCAGTTGGAAAGTTGTATTTCTGGTTTAGCTGATGGCTTGCCCTGTGACCTGGGGCAAGCTGTTTTAATTATTTGTGCCTTCATTTTCCAATTTGTAGAACCCAGACAATAAAATGTACCCACCTTGCAGGGATGTTGTTTCAATTAGTGCTTGTGAAGTGCTCTGAGCTCCAGAGATAAAAGACAGCATAGCAATAGGAACTATTGTTATTTTTATTTCATTATAATATGTGTTAGCTCTGTGACATTAATCTTTGTCTATCGAGAGACTTATAACTCACTCCTGGTTACCTCTCTTGTGCATTATAATTTCCTATATATACCGAAGATATATGTCACGTTGGTATATAACTGTACTGAATTTTATATCTCTATGCACTGTGTTTCAAGAGATAATAGATATTTTTTAAAGCTGGTGGAAATAATTCTTCCTTATTGACTGCAGTGATTTTACTGGAATGATGCTATATTTTCAGTTGTTTTTAAAATGTATTGTAATTAATAATATATTGTTTTTAAGTGGAACTAAAATGAAATGTTGTGTCATGTGTCATTATAGCACTTTGTTGAAGTGTGCTGGTATGAAAATCATAATCTGCACTTTCTTTGGTAACTGCATTATTGCGTATCAAACCTTAGAACAAGTACAATGTGTCACCTTGAAGAATGAAACTTATTTACTGCACACAATGTCTAATATATTACTTTTATTGTATCTGAATTAAAGCAGGGTTTGTCGCATGACATTTGCTTGCAGGCCTGAATCCCACAAGTATTAATCAAACAAACTGAATAATGCCAAAACAGTTTTGAAGAGAAAAAAACTATGCAAAGTAATATTAACAATAGGTAACGTGGTGTCAGCTAATTGATGTTCTTACCTTATGTATCAGAAATGATTTTTAGGGGCTGGTAACTTGGTGAATGATGGTGAAGGGCCTGGAGGGGAAAATACATGAGGAGGTTGAGATCACTTGGTCTGTTCAGCCTGCAGAAAAGGAGACTGAGGGGAGACCTCAATGTGGCTTCCTCACAAGAGAAATCGGAGGGCCAGACACTAATCTGTTCTCTCTGATGATGGTAAACTCTGTCAGGGGAGGTTTAGGTTGGATAGTAGGAGAAGGTTTTCCACCTAGAAAACCTTCTGGCTGGGTACTGGAACAGGCTTCCCAGGAAGTGGTCCCAGCATCAAGCCTGACCGACTTCCAGAAGTGTTTGGACAATGCTCTCAAGTACCTGATGTGACTCTTGGGGTGTCCTGTGCAGGACCAGGGGTTGGACCTGATGGTCTTTGTGGATCCCTTTTGACTCAGATTACGCTATGGATCTCTCAATCATGTACAAATAACTTTCTATAATATTATCAACTAATATTAATTATTTAAATTAAACAATATTAATTTATCATTGTTTAAATTGTTTCATGTAAATGATGTTATTTTTGTAAGTTGTTATTTAGATAGAATAAATAATAAGTGAATATGTAAAGAGTGTATCTGATTGTTAAATCTAATATATTTTTAATTGTTTTGCTATATGTAGTTATCATATGGTGCATAATGGTCAGCCGAAGTTATTACTAGGTCATAAAGACAAGTGGATGATGGCCAAGTGATGGCTGCAGAAACTAACAAGGGCTTCAGTTAAAGTGTTGGTGCTTTAAACTGTATTTTTGACCACTGTCTTTGCTCTCATCTCTTGGGCCATAGGACAGATTTTTCAGTGAATCTCAGAAGCAGTTTAATGCAGTTTGTGTGGGTTTGAACTGAAACACACGATATCCTTCCATGCAGCAGCTTGCACTGACAGCGGAGGAGCGTTACCTACATGTTACTTTTGTTGTTATGTGGAAAGCTGTAGCAAGGAGATTGTTAGGGTGGAAAACAGATACACAGCCATAGGGGCTTTCTGCAATTGTTTGACCAAAGCCAGATTTCAATCTCTTTTGATTTAAATTAAAAAATAGATCCATACTTAAGTACCGTGACATGTTTAGGTAATTGTATCTCTAAGTACAGCTATCTATAAAACTATTTGCACTTGAAGATTAAATCCTGAGGTGAATATTTGCAGAACTGAAGTGACTTTTTCTGATCTAGATTAATTATCATGCTATTTCATTTCTAAGAGTATGCTTTTTCATCAAAATCCACATCACTTTACAAGTGCGTTATACTGGTAATAGTAATAGGAAATTAATTAAGCATTGCTTCTGCCACAAACAAATATTGTACCATATGTTTTTCATTTCTTCAATTTCTTCTTTTGCATACATTAGGTTTACACATTGAAATAAAAGAAGCACTAAATAAAAGAAGTCTCTAATAGCATTAACGTTGCCAATTTTATTTTGAATGGATATTGCGCAATCATTTTAACCTCAAGCAAAGAAGCTGTTGCCCCACTCAGCCTAACTTAATTGATGTCACAGCTGAACAGAAGTGATTCATCAACTCTAATGTTTTCATGAACTTAGGTACATAATGAGATAAAGAGTACATTCATGTCATGCAGAGTATTTAATCTGGAAGTTAAAGTGTCTACTCACAAAATAAGACTTAACAACTGACAATTTTGACCTTGAATGAGCTTCTTTCCTACTTGCACACACATTGAAATATTTCAATGGTCTGTACTTACATTTTGCAAGACAGACTTCAGAAGACAGTTCTTAGTCTCCCTGTGAAAAAACCAAATTGTGAATTGACTGAAGTAGAAAGCTTGATTGATGTCTTTCAGAAAATTTAAACTTGACAGAAATATTGTTCTTAGTAGAAGCTTTGCATTGGATTGAAATGGAGTTGGGGTTCAATCTTAAGTCTAAATACTTTATCCAAACTGGGAAACTGAAGTAAGCTGTGAAAAAAAATATTTTTAAGTCAGACTTTGAATTTGTGGTTCGGTGTTTTCTTCAAGTATGGAAAACACTCTTTAGCCAACACATTTCTCTATTGGCTTTTCAGATAATGTTTTAAAATCCCTCTCTAATCATCAGTTTGTATCTTCTTATTAAAATAATTGACTTTCATAAAAACATATTAGTTGTTCCCTTCCTTCTTTCCGACTTTTCTTTTTTTCCCCCTTCCTATTGCTGATCATCTATCAAACTGGTGACTGTCATGTCAAATAGAATGTATGAATAGTTTGATAGTTTGGCATAGTTTATTCTCTGCAGGCTTTTATCAATGTTTGCTTTCAAGAGAGTATTTTTAATTGGGACACCAATAAAAATATTATTCATTGCTGACTTGTATGTAACATGTATGTGGCTTGCTTTTTTTTTTTTTTTCCCCTTATACCCGCCTGCCTATACTAAAAAAAAAAAAAAAAAAAAAAAAAAAAAAAAAAAAAAAAAAAAAAAAGAAGATAAAAAAGGGGATTTTTAAGCAAGATATTTGATTGATTTTAAAGTGAATTATATGAAAGAAAACTTGCCAAGCAGGTTCCTGAAAGAACTTTGCAGTGAGTTACATTTGCTAAAACAGTACTAATGAAAGTCACAAAGTCCCTTTCATTCAGTAATAATAAAATTATGGATTTTAGTTATAGATTGTCCATTAAGAAAAAGAAGTCACTTTGCTGCTGCTAAACTCTTTTTTTTTTTTTTTTTTTTTTTAATTCAAAGTGTTTTATTTTGTCTTCCCAGGGATACTTTTTGTTGAGGTGTTATTATGCAAGAGATGCAGTGCAGTTTTCATATGAGACAATGACCTTTGTGCAGAGTTGGACTGCCAGTTTTAAGATATTGAACTTGTGCTCAAGTGGGACTGTATTTGAGCTCTACTAAAAAAGTCTGGAAAAGTCACTCCATTCAAACTGAAAAAAAAAGTTTTGAGAAGTATGAAGGGCAGAAAGAAAGGAGAACATAAATAGAAGAGAGGATGCACTATATGCAAACCTATTTAATGGAAAGGACAGGGGAAGGTCCAAATGAAAAATAAAGGTCGTACAATCTTCTGTTAATGTTAGTGAATTACCATCTGATGCTATAAACAGATGAGTCAGAAGCAGGATGATGAAACATTTCAAAATAATGAGTAAAAATTTTAGTATAGCTAACTGCTGATTTATCCTGCTGTTGGCACAGTAACTTATACAGAGAGCTGGTGATTATTAAAATGGTAATCAAAATTATGAATCATATATGTTTAATCATTTGATAATCAAATGATCATCAATCATTTGATGAGAGATGCAAGCTTGCATTGAAATGAAACTCCACATTGCAGAGGGAAGGGGGTAGCCCACCATCACCACATTTCTGAGAGCATGAGTTAATGAGGCACAATTCTGACCAATACGTGGTATGGATTTGCTTATTGCAATTGAATTCACTGTTACCTTGGAAGAAAGACAAGAAAAGCTGTATAGGCTCTCACCTTCTAAAACTTTTTTATGTGGACTGCAGAAAGTACTGCAAATCTCAAGTTAAAAGCATGAAACATAAATTGTTCTTATTTAATTAAATCATTAAATCATGATTTAATTAAATAATTTCTGTTATTGAGAAAGTTTTTGCTTACAAAAACATGGTAATGTTGTTATTCAAAAAACACATTTGCTTACATTCATGAATAATTTTTAGTCTTTTTTAACAGAATGTTTGATCCTAAAAACTGCCAATCTACCAAAAAGTCCAGATTATTTTATTGAATTTCCATAACATAAATTCCTGTCAAGATTAAAGCTTTTTTGATGGTGAAATATCCTTTCTATACAATATGTACCTCTAAATCAAGCAAGGAAAAAAAAACCCAAACCCAAAAAACAAAAAAATCCCTATGGAGTACAGAATTTTTCTTGTGTAGCATTTTTGTCCAGTATTACATGAGTGGCAAGTTAGAGGTTTTCTTTGACTGATGCAATTTTTTTTTTCCCCATTAAAGAGAGGTTGTACATTGTACAGTCTGGGCTATGCATTATATATAGATATAGTATCATAATTATTGTTCCTAGAGCAAAATTAGAGGAAATAGTTTGATCCTGGCGGAAAGGAAGTAGATTTGTAGTTTCCAGATTATGAATAATAAATGATTTATATAGGCTATAAAAAAGAAACAATGATTTCATTAAAAAATCTGTAGGGAATTTTCAGATCATCCTGAAGTGTGTTGGTCTGTGAAGGTACCAAGTAGTTTATAATGCATGTTTTACTTGGGATTTCTGTGACATTACAGCATATAATCAGGGATGCTGCTGATTTTTCTGTTGTTATATTTAATAAAACCCAAAGACTCCAGCACAAAAACCATGCATCCCTTAAATAGCAGATCAATTTAGAAGTGAGTAGCCGTGGTCAATGGTCATTAACATCAGGCAATGGCAATTCATTTGTGCTTGTTTGGTTTTTTTTTTTCTTGGTTGATTTTTTGTGGTTTTTTTTGTTGTTTTCATTGTTGTTTGGATTTTTTTGCATGTTTGGGTTGTGGTTTAGCTCCAGATGGCAACTAAGCCCTACACAAGGGGATGTGGGAGACATTTAGAAGAGTAAAAGAGTGAGTCTTTATCTCAACTTGTGGGTTGAGATAAAGAGAATTTAATAAGTAAAGCAGAAGCTGTCCTCCCAAGCAAAGCAAGACAAGGAACTAATTCACTGTTCACATGGGCAGGTGTTCAGCCACACCCATGAAAGCCACGGCTCCATCATATGCAATGGTTACTGGGGAAAACAAACCCTGTCACTCCAAACATCCCCCCACTGCCTTCCTCTTTCCCCAGATTTATATGCTGAGCATGACACCAAATAATCTGGAGTATCCCTGTGGTCATTTGGAGTCAGCTGTCCCAGCTGTGTCCCCTCCCAGCTGCTTATGCATCCCCAGCCTCCTTGCTGATGAGAGGCAGAAAAGTCCTCGAAACTGTGCAAGTCCCACTCAGCAATAACAAAAAATATCTCTGAACCCTCTGTTCAGCACAAATCCCAAACACAGCCCCATACCAAATACTAGGAAGAAAATTAACTCTGCTCCAGCTGAAACCAGCTCATTGTGGTGGGGTTTTTTGTTTTGTTGTTTTTTGGATTTTGGTTTTTGGGTTTTTTTTTCTGTGTATTGGCTTTTAATGGTGACCAAGAGCTACACAGGTGAATTTCTGTCATTTGTAGAATTGGTCAAACTCCTGTGAAGATTCCTACGCATTGTTAATGTAGGTTATAATTTGAAGTTGGGGAAAGAAAAAAAAAGGACATTGTTTATACTTATCTAGAATGTCTGTAAAATACTGTTAGACATTTTCATATATTTAGATTGAAATTTTAAATGAGTGTTTGAATTCAGGATTCGTTGTGTAGCTCTTATCTCTGTTGTATGTATTGTGGAAGTACTAATGTTTCATCACTTGGAGTTATCAGACCATGTTTTCTTAATGATCACTGCTCCCTGTCAGCCCCCATCCCACTATTCTGCTCACAGAACTATTTCCACAACTTAGTTCATAATAGTGTGGATGATTTCAGGAGAGGAAGCTGACTACAACAGACTTTACTGTCCAGTATTGATATTTGCTATGCAAAGTTCAGAGAATCAGAAAATTACTGTTAAAAGTGGTTGAGATATTTCTATGTAGATAGGAAGGGAGCAATTCTATTAAATGCCATATTTTCTGTTATCACTTTTCTGAATGTGACAGCACTATAAAATGCTGCCAACATTTGTATGGTACCATAAATGTATCTAACAACTGGCCTTCATCTTCTCTTATAGCAAGACATGAATTAAGTATGTTTACCATTGGCAGAAACCCATTTCAGTGCTGGGGTAGAGCACTGGAATTATGTGCTTCTCCCCAGCCCTTTCTCTCCTCTTTAAAGAGCATGAAACATTCTTTGTTAAAATTGAAACATTCTTTCAATTTTAAAGGTATTATGTGAAAGAAAATTGTAAGAAGTTTGTCTTCTGACAGTAGAAGAGAATTACTGACCATTTAAATATGTGCTTTGTCCAAATAAGTGATTCATATTTGAGTTTTCACAATGTCTTTTGTTGGTTTCAGTGAAAAGGAAGAATAGCACAAAAATATAGAGACTCACACTTTTAAAAATATTATTAAATTATGTCTTAGAGTAAAGGCAAACATCCATTGTTTCTCCTCCTTTCCAAGTGTTCCTCTAGTAATTCAAGCCAAAAAGAAAATAAACAATGTAGTAGTAGAAAAATGATTTTTACATTGTTATTTTTGCACATTGTGTTGCACCTTTGAGCTTGTGTTTGCTCCAATAATGAAAATCAGTTTCATTAGGTATTTATTCTACAACAACTTAAATTAATTAATCTGCAAAAATTATGCTATAATTTTCATCAAATTTAGTGCAGTTACTGTAAAAAAAATTGGGTTGGAATTATGATGGAACTATGGGTGATTAAGACTTCTGCCACGTGAGGCATGATATGGAGAGATTGCTACAAATTGTGGCAAGAGAACAGGTAAAGGTCCATTGAAGATAGTGTCCCACTCTCTGGATCACTTTGGATGGCTTTTGCTCTATAGAAAGAGAGGGAGAAGAGGATATGCTCCATTTAAAAGTAAAAAGCAGTAATTTGTTGACTAAGGCATGAAGAAAATAACTAGAATGAGCAATAAACTTAGGCTGAGCGCTAACATGCTTCATCACCCTCGATGAGCACTTGGGGATGGGTCAGGATCAGCTGCTGCTGCACTTTGGAATGGGGTGGTCTGTGATGTTCCTGTATTGCCATGCTCTAGCTCTGTTTTCCCCCTTAGATATTTGTACATTTCATCACATTGGTGTTTTTCCTGTTGAATCCTGAGCTGCCTCATAGCTCTTTTCTTCTCTATTTTACCTCTGCAATTTTACCTCTTGTGTCTCACTTGACTGTAGGCCATGTAGTATGTCGTAGCTCCTTCCTATAAAATGCGTTTCTTAAGGGTCCTAGCCAATGTTATGCACTAGTCAAAACTAGTATGGAGTCACAGAAAAATGAACCCCTCCAGAGAGAAACTGAGATCTATTTTTTAATTTCAGGGACTGATCTGCAGCTCAAACCTGAAGTGGTCTTCATTCAATTAAGTCAATACTAGTGTGACTGTTGAACTAACGAGGCCTAAAATTTTTTTTATAGTCACTAGATGTCCATTCCTGAGTTTTTTCAGCAATTACTCTGCTTAACTGCATTTTAAATTATTAATAGTGGTTTTATTTTGATGCATACTTAGGTTAGAGTAGAAATGAGTTGATACATTTACAAACATTTGCACTCAGGCTGACCAGGATGAAACTTCTGTTTTGTATGTTTCCCTTCTGATTTCCGATGTACTATAAAAGGTGCAGTGGCAAGGTTGCCAAATGGATTGATCTTTTCCTTGTCTTCCATTTCCAACTCTAAGCATCTCATCCGTTGAAGGTCTCCTCAGTATTTCTTAGCATACTCTTCCCTCTCAACTTTGAACCAGTACCAGGAACTGAAAGAAGTGGCTGAAGAAGAGAGATAATTGGGAAATTAACCACTGAGTTTGTAGGAGGATGCAAAACTCTGCAGTCTGTCATCCAGCCATGACCTGTTTGTCACAGTGTAACGCTCTTGTGTTGACTCTAATGTGTCTGCATGGGGGGGGACAGGAGGAAATTAAAAATGCTTTAGGCTCTGCTTTTGGAATCCATCCAGAAATATTTTCCCTAATCTTGTAATAAACAGCTGCCAGGACTCCATGAGTCCCTAAACGTCCTCCTCATAAACATTGCATTATGTGCTTGGTCAGTAGTTTCACAAAGGACTGATCCAAGGATATACAGAGGGGAAACCAGGACATGAGTGAAATTGCTTGACTTCCCGACAAAAAAAAAAAGTTGTTGTTTCATTCTTCATTTTCACAGCTGGTTCAGCTGATGGGTCGTGAAAGCGGAGTGTATACTCTAGGAATCTCCAGTGTCACCTGTCTTTCCTCTTAATATACTGAGAAGTTTGCTTGCAAGTCTAGAGCTTTTCCCCTCTGTCGTAAACTCGTGGCTGTGCAAGCCCACCCTCAAGACTTACACCCCAGATGCATATTCCTGAGAAGTTTACAAAGTCATGTTGACTTTTAAAAGCAAATAAAAGTTAGAATTTTCATTCATGTGAAAATAGTTAACTGAATGCAGGAAGAACAGATACACAAACAGGAAGTGAAAAGACTATAAAGAAAATGCTGTGGACTAAATTGCCTGCCCTGAACTAGATCAAATTTCATGTGTATTTTGGAACAAAATAAATTGTGTGTTTGTAGCTTTTGCAAAAAATTGGACCCCATTGGATGATGAAACTTTAAAGAGAACTAAAATCTATTAGTGGCAGATGTGATTCAGTAGGTGGTGCTCTCCCCTCTACAGATCATTTATGAGTCAAGCATTGAGGCTGTGATAGAACAATGCCTCACATACTTTGACCCCAGACATGTGTGGTTTTTTCAGTTGTTCAATAGACCATTTCATAACAATAGTGACAGTAAAAATTAACAGCATGTGTCAAATGAAGTTTGCTTTTTTTCTACGTGTGCATATCTTTCCTTTCCTCTGGCTCCTTCCCCTGAAGTGTAAGCTTGGACTGGGGTCTGAATATTCTCTTCGTCCTGTGCCCCAAAGCAGTTTTGAGCATCTCTGACTCAAGTAACCATGTTGACGTGTTTCTGTCTCATTTGCCTAGCAGGTTTCCTAATCATAATTAGTCATATTTCTTATATTTTCTATTTTCTTCACTGGAGGATCAGCCCTTCTGTTGCTAAAAAATATCCCTCCCTTGCCTCATTGCCCTTAAAGACCACCCCCCGCAACACACAAAAAAAAAAAAAAAAAAGTGGAAGGCAACACATCTCATAACTCTCTCAGGTATGGATAACAAACTAACAATCTCATGGGTTTTCAAGTAATCAGTTTTCATCTATACCTTCCTTGCAATGTTTTACCAGTAACAGCTGCTCCAGCATGCTCTTCAGAATCCAAGGAAGAGGACACAGATGGAGTCTCGGGTCTTTCTGTACCATTAATACATTGAAAGGAATCCTGGATTTAAATCCAGATACTGATCTATTCTAATAAATTTTCATTCTACCAATCCTTTCTCAGGCACCTCAACTGCTCTTTGCTCTAACACACAGGACACTTACGTTTCATGTAGCTGGGGAGGAGACCTCAGAAGATGATTGGGGAAAGTTGCTTGTGGGAAATCTGTGCATTCCTATTGACACTCCTCTGAGTGCTATCACAACAGCCAGTCAGCTGTGCTTGGCATTTAATCTAAATTAGGAATCTAAAAGGAATGATCTTGCACTTCCAACTCACAATTTGGAGGTGCCGAACAGGTACCATTGAGTTGTCAGATCTTCTTTGACCTTTCTACACTATGTATGAACACATAATATTGACTCAAGTTTTTCTGAGTCAAGGTGTAACTTTAAATACAAACATGTGGCAGTATTTGGTGAATTAATAATGTTCCATTCTCATGTCTTTTTCACTTCTGCTTCAGGGGCTCAGCCACTAGGAGTGACCAATGTCTCACAGGCTTTTCTGTCAGTGTAATGCAAACTTGTACACATGAAACCATCTTTCTGTAGGCATGTGAACATAAGCTTGAATGGGCATAATTGTTACAGGAGGACTGAATATTTTTTTCTGTGAGGCATTTGAGTCTAGCCTAAAGTCTTATATAAATGATGCACAATGACTTTAGGCTGCTAAAGTTCTTTGACGTTAAATGAATCCTGTTTACGTACAGTCATCATAAAAATGTCAATTCTTGCCAGAAAATCATTATAGATTCAATTTTTGTTTTGTAGGAATTGTTGACATTGATGTATCTGTTGACAGTTTTTGATTTTTAACAATTATTGCATGTTTCTTCTTTTTATCATAAGTTGTTTTGAATTTAGCTAAGGCATTATAGTGTTTCCATTAATGTTCCTTTGAGACTGAATGTATGAAAATGTGGTAAAAAAGCAAGTAGGTCTTTAAGACTGTTCTAAGCTTTTCTTTTGTATGGCATGTGATACTAATAATGTCCTACAGGAAAATAATCTAAGAACTTCATTATAATAGTGTGTTTCAGAAAGAAAGCACGACAGCTGTATATCATTTCTAATTGAAATTACCAAGCTTCTTAGCACCATGTGAGTCTTTGAAACAGAAACTATTCAATTTAGATTATATGGATTATAATTAAATCATTTTACATTTACACAGGAACAATTGCCATCTTAATAAGACCTTTTCACAGAACAATAACGCTGTATATCTTTGCAGCTATATAGGTGTATACTTTTGAAATATTAATCAAATTTTAATCCTAAAATAGATAAATACAGCAGCACTTTCTTTATGGAAATTTTAGTAGTAATAAAATTCCTCTTCTTGAGATAAAGGAAAGATATTTTTATTCAAATTATTTTTCCCACAATTTTAAGAGAGTGATACTGGATCATTTGCTTAACTGAAGCAGAACTAAGAAACAAAGGATTTATATTTATTTGCAAGATGATTGCTAATTTAGGATCCTAGAATCTGAGGTGCATGACTTCAGCACACTTTGTCTTTCCGCTTTCCATAGATTCAAGTTGCCCTTAATTTCTTTGAAAGTCAGTTTGAAATGCAGGTGCTTATCAATCCTTCAAAAGAGGCCATATATGACTCAAAGATGTAGGCATTGTTATGTAAAGTTAAGAAATCTTTTACCTTTAACAATAGTCTCTTCCAAGTGGGTGGTGATGAGAAGGAGCTAGTAGTACAGCTACTGACACTGTTTCTGCACTGTTGGTGAGGAGAAAATTTAAGTCTCCAGGGCTGTCAATCCAGCATGAAATTCAGATATTTTTAAAATTATTATTTTGGCTCTGTGAGTCATTCTGTGATACATAAGGATATGTGCAATAAATAGATAATAGGTTAGATCTAGCCAAAGTATTTCAGTGTGACATCGGAGATGCACTTGTTATGCTTTTTTGTCTTGGTGCCATTTTGTAGCAGTATTTATAGATATTTAAAATCAATGATTCAAGTTTAGGTAATTAGACTTCAAATTCTCCTCATTATCTTCATATTAAAAAAAAAAAATCCCACAAAGAAAATATAGCAAGTGTGGTTGTCATTTCAGACACAGATTCATGTCTCAGTCTGAGTCAGTTCCACACATCATATCTGATCCCTCAAAACAAGTCCTGCAACAGAACTGATAACACATAATGCTGTATGAAAACATAAGAGCTTGTGAAGATCTAAACTTCTCCATAATTCCAGTAGCAGTTTGTTTGCTGCACAAACAAGAATTTTGATTATCATTGATTTAGCCTTAATGAACACAGATGTATTTAGCCATGCAGACATTCAGCATTTAGATATCTAGCCATAATATTTGACTCAATGATATTGTCAGCACTGGTGCTGAGAATTTAAAATGCTAAACACTGATGAGTGTTCTCAGTAGTATGCAGGAAAGTTTGTCATCAGTTGGTTGTTGTTTGCTTTTTTCCCCCCAGCAGAATATGTTAAAGAGCTATAATGGAGAATAAACTATACTAAATGTTTCTCTCTTAATGTTTAGCACATTGTTTCTATTTCTTGTCATTAGAAAATTGTACCTTGCAAACCTTCTTCATGTGCAAATCTTGAAATTTTGTCCTCCACATCTTTTTCAACTTTCAAAGTTGTCTGTTACATATCAGCATATAGCAATATATGATACCTACAGATGAGTTAAAATCTTAGCATATACAATCTGACATAGTTATATTTTAGAGCGGGATTCCTCTACAAATTTAGGAGATCATTTTAGAATAAGAATTGTAACATCCATTTACCATAATAATCAGTTTAGTATTTATCTTCCTTTACTATGTTGATCATAATTTAAGCTTCCTCTTGATGATGTATTTCTATCCTTTTTAATTTTTCATAATATACTTATAACAACTTGTTAATTAGATGTTAAAAACCATGTAGAGTTTGTCATGCCCTGTCCCACTTTATGTTTCAGGCCTCAATATCAAAAAACCTAATTAATTCCAAACTGTTCCTATCATATCTCTGAGCTGATTCGGTAGGCAGAGTAAGTTTAAAATACAAAATTGGTTTGACTTTCACTTCACTCTGGAGAGAATACTTATACGTGGTCATTTCAGAAATTCTGAGAGCGAGAGCAAGAGCAACTTCTGGTTTAAGGTTAACACAATAAAAGCCTATCAAAAGAATGAGCATATTTCTGCTAGGGAAGAGGTCTATGAGTTACCTGTCAAGGAAAGGTATCTGATATTAATATTGCGTCATGAATGTTTCCTCCAGAAACTATGTAGAAACATGTAATAGGAATGAATATTTCAACCACTGCTAGGGAAATGGAACAAAATAATGGTTTAGCTGTTACACAGGTGTTCATAACATACTCTTTCTTTATGATGGTCTCTGTATTCTTTAATTTCCTGCAACCCGCAATTTCAGAAAAACGGATTATAAACTCACATGGTAAAAATGCTGACACCCTTTATTTTCCCTAGTTTTGCTATCTTTAGGAGGAAATACAAACATGCAATTATATTTTGTCACTGGAATTTCAAGAATTGTATCTATAAGTTGTGTTAGTTTTCCCCAAACAGGGTTATAAATTATAAACAACAAATCTGATCCTGGTTATTTTTATCTTGAATTTCTGTACTGGCAAAGAGAGATTTTTCTTACTGCTGTTGGCTTTTTGTTGTCAAATAACTGGAGATGGTGGTCTTATAATGCAACTGTTTCCAGGGACTGTTGTTCCAGTATTTGTTGGGGCAATGAGAAAACTTTAATTCAACTATCCTTGACACAGCAGGACTTTTTGACACCTCAGACTGTTTCATTCCTTGGAGGTCTACAGACTCTGTCATCCTATCATTCTGGTTCACATTCTTATTTTCCTGTAGTCTTCCATGACATGAAAAGTCTTGAGACACTTCATCACCTTTCTTTTGCCCATGGCAATCAATAAAATTTAGAAAGTGAATATACTGTATTTTTGGGTAATCTGCTTCAGACAACTCTTTCCAATGTGGTATTTAACCAAGACACAGGCCATACATAGGTGAAGAAATCAAGAAACAGAGGGGTTTGACAGTGTCGCTGTGCTTTGGTGTTTAATCTCATTAACGTTTAAAAATTAGTTATTTCTCATTTATATATGTGTTTTTATTTAGACATGTGATATATTATTAATAAAATATTAATTTTTTAATTTATATATGGTTTCATATATGTTTTTTTATTTAACCTGGGGTATTTTTTCCCAAAAAAAAGCTTTTGTATTCTCTTCCCAATTATATCAATCAAAAGTTCTCTTACCTTTGGGTGTTGGATTCAGACAGGAGTAGGTATTTACTTTTGCAAAATCAGTAAGATGAAGTCCTGACATAGGATATAAAATAATTCCAAGGGAAGAAGGGAAATAAGACTTTTTCTTCTAGCTGTGTGTTGTGTTGTCTCTGAGAAGTTACTAATATGACCCTTACAATTTTATCTGAGGAGAAATATTTAGCTGGATAAATCAGTAAGTCATTCAAAATTGATACTGTGGCTTTTCTATATCTAATGCTCACCAAGTTTTGACTGCAGATCTGAAAAGCTTTCCAACTCCAGTCTGCTTTTCCTCTCAACCCATTTGTTATTTTGCAGAATGTTAATCTTGATGTCTGTTTTACTTTGTGTTGGAGTTGCTCATATAGTTCAGCTGCACCACTATGTTGAAACATTTATAAGAAAAAAAAAAAAAAAAGAGGAGAAAACAAAGCCTCAATAAACAAATTATAGTAAGAATTTGTTTCTGTGTTCAACTATCACTGTTTGTTGTGTAATCAGTAAAAGAAAATGTCTGGAATATTGCGACACCTACTCCATGTGCATGCATATCATTGTATCCACCCATAACAAATCCGTCAGTAAAGCCAGGGTGATGAGGAATGATTAATGGTAGGAGGTACTGAAGTAAACAGTCATACAAGTAGGAATAATTGTAGAACTCAATTTTTGCATCAATTTCTGGTTGGTTTTGAGACCTTTTATATTTTATACGTGCCTAAAGTACCACCATTGTTTTTCTTCTGAAAGGTAAGTGTCATAAAGATTTTTGATTTCCAAAGCATGTACTGTACTTTAAGGGTAGTTGTGGGCATCATAATAGATTATGCTAAATAGCTTATGTCACTGGCTGATTTTCAAACTGAAGAAATGTGTATTTTTGAAAATTACCTTTGGAGAATAAGTATGTGAATATGGTCAAAATAATTCCTGTGTGAGAATACAGCTGACCAGAGACTGAAACTAACTGAAACTAGTTAAAACTGCTTTTGTTGTTGTAATGCATCTTACTGACACTGGGTCTCTTTTCTACAAGACCACTAGATCATGTATTTCCTTTCTTAAAATCACCTCAGCCTATCTTAAGAAACAAATTTCCCTGAATTTAGTCAACTGTAGATTTGAAAGGACAGTTGTCCTGACTTCTCAGAATGTTCGTCTATTACAGAAAATGCACCATCTTAATGCTCAGAAGTTTTTATTACAAAATGCATTAGGGTATACACTTTTGATTTTATGACACTGCCCTTTACATTAAAAGAAGTTCTCTGCATCTTTCTAATTTTAACAGCCAATACATTTATAGACTGTCTCTTAACCTTCATTTTTCTAGAGTGAGTGAGCTAAGCATTTTCCAATTCCTCTTATAAGACTGGATTCTGTTCTTTCAATGATGATCGTGTTACCTTCTACAGCTTGAACTAATATTCCTTGCACATGCATTGTGATCTGAGTGAAGTCCAGATTAGGTCTTGTACAGCTGCATTAAAAGTGGAACAATACCAGCTGATTCATTATGATCATGTTTTCTTGGTTGTCCAGTAACTTCTAGTAGCATTTAATTTTTCACCTTAGTCCTTCCATATACAGTTTATAAGATTGTACTAAGTAATGTAAATCTTTTTTACTCAGTGAGTGAAGGAACTTGGATACATCAGTAAATGTCACCCAATTTCTTTACTCCATTTTCAGATACTTGAATAAACACAGATAAAACAATCGGACTTTATGAGGTATTTTCTTGTTTAAAATATTTGTCAAGGTAGGGAGGGATAATGTAGCTTCTGTCAAACTACATTGCTTTGTATTACATTTCACATATATCTGCATCTTGGATTACTTTTATGCTCTTTTTTTTCCCGAAAATTCCCAGATCTGCAGTTCTTGGGAGCATTTCTCCCACTGCTTTTGAGTAACTTTAATATTTATTCATATATAATCAAATGTAATCATGTATTTGTGTATATAAATACACATATATGTGTATATGTTTATATATATGTATATACGTACATATATATGTGTGTGTATATAGATATGTCTGTGCTTATAAATTGTATAAAAAATCTTTGATCTTCCTTCTTTTCCTCTTTATTTTCCTGAGACTTTGGCTTTTGCTATGTTCAAATCAGAAATTATAGCAATTATCACAAAAAAAAAAAGTTATGGTTTTCCAGCTGAATCTGCTTAAATTCCTAAAATGTCTGAATGAAGAGGTTAGAATAATTTTACTGGCATTAAAAGATAATGCTGGATATCCAGACTGCACAGCCCAGCCACTTCAATGCCAAATATCCCTGACACCTACATGCCTGATCAATGGACTCTATGCAAAGAAGAAATGTATAGTTAAATTTCTTATCCCTCTATGGGACAATTTTGCTTTCCACCATTGTAAACACATCTCTACACTTGTTTTTTTTCAACACTGCAGTGATTTAAAGATCATGTCACTGCATTATTGATTGTTTGTTATGGATTTTAAAAAAATAATAAAATTGGTTGTTTTTATTATCTTTCAAAATTGTTATGTTTTAATACAGTTCATAAAATTTCTAATGTCCTACCAAGGTTACCTTTAAGGTAATTCAAGTTTACTTAAGCAGGAAAAAAATAATCTTTGTCTCTTCTTCCATCTAGTCTCTGGATAGATATGTAATATCTATTTCTTGATTTGCATCTTTGCATCCGTCTCAGATAGCAATTTATTTTTCTTTTGTTTTCCTTCTTATGCAATGTATGCATTTAGAAAAGTCATGTGCAAGTGATGTATCAGCAGTTATATAATACTCATGGGACCTTACAATATTTGCAAGTATAAATTGGGACCATAAGTCCACTGTGGATTTGCTGATTTCTCCTGAATTTAATTAAGAGGTAAAGAGGGGTGAATAATAATAATAATAATAATAATAATAATAATAATAATAATAATAATTACAGTAAGCTGTTTTGACATTTTATTGACATTTTACAAAGTAGAAATACTTTTCTGGTGAGTGGAATATTTTCATGTTATTTGTGGACAGAATGGCAAAGAAACTACTGGGATCAGAAGTGACATATGATCCTTGATCCGTGGCCATCTGGACATGTATGTGACTAATGGGAGATGGTCATATAAAGCAGTAAACAGAGATGATAGATTATTTTTATTGGGTCTGTCTTTTTATCTCTCTATCCACTTAGTTGCAGAGGTTGAACTTCACTGAGATTGTCAACAAAGCCATTATTCCACTCATTGGTCAATGTGTGTTCATTTTGTGCTGATTGCTGCAGGGATCGATGCAGTGTGTGCTGATCTTTTCTCAGGTTCGTTTTCCCAAGGGCAGTTATGTGTAATCCCCACAGCACAGTTTAACCCTATCCAGCAGCCAAGTACCACAGTGCTGCTCACACCCTCCCTCAACACCACACTGCTGTGGGGTGGGAAGAGAATCCCAACAGCGACAATGCTTGTTGGCATCAAGGTTGGCAGAAAGTCTACTAGATAAAGCAAAAAAAATGCATGCAAGTAAACCAAAACAAGGAATTCATTCATCACCTCCCTGGGTTCTGTATGCATAAAGCTTACTTGGGAATACAAATGCCATCACTCTGATCATGTTCTGCACCCAGCCACTTCCTTCTACCCTAATATATTGAGCGTGATGTCATTTGGTGTGGAATGTCCCTTTGATCAGCTGGAAACAGCTGCCCTGGCTGTGTCCTCTCCCAGTTTTTGTGTACAACTCCTCACTGGTGGGGTGGGATAAGGAGCAGAAAAGCCCTTGATTTTTCTGAAGTACTCAGTACTCACTTTCTCAGTAAGCATGGCTCAACAGTCACAAATCATCCCTCTGTTGTCAAAAGTTTCCAGCACAAATCCAAATCCAACCCTGTCACTGTAGGACATGAAAGAAAGACTCCAAATATTTCAGAAGGCAAAGAGCATAGAAAAAAGGCTTTATTGCCTAATTCTTACTACCTTTTATCAGGTGTTCTGATACAGACTTAACATGATTGCTGAATAGGAACGACACCTCTCTAGACCCATTGGTTAAACTACAGAAACAGCAAAACACCACCTGGAGAAAGATTGTTTTGAGAAAGAATAGTTATTTACCAAGACTTTCTTGAGAAGAACCTTTCTTGAAACTTTTTTTCTTGAGAAAAGTTAGTAGCTGCTAGCAGGCTGAGATCTCTCAGACCCAGAAATATCAGGCCCACACAACCCCACAGAGGTACTATGAAAAGAATTAACTCTATCCCAGCCCAAACCTCAGTTCATCTGCGCCTATATAATCATATAATCATAACTTATGACTGATAGGTTGCAAGCTGTTGAAATAATAATTCACACATGGGAAAAATCATGGACAGAGGAGAGATAGAAACTTTGATCTCTCTTTTTATGAAATTATTGTAGTAGGTGTTACGGTTTGTATACTAATTTTTGTTTTATTTTTATTGTTCTGTTAACTTCTATCTTTTAAATCTATTAAAGGAGGTCATATATATGTTTTCCCACACTTAGAGGGGAGGTTCTCTTCATAGATGGATCTGGGCAGAGATGGAAAAAAATGCAAATCAGTAGATTCTCAGGAAAAAAGACAAATTTTTGTCTTCCATTTACCTTAGTATTTACCTACAGGCATGCCTTATTGCTGAAATAAATAAATACTACTTTAAAAAAAACCAAACAACTTGGGTTTTCCTCCAAAAGTGTTTGCTATTACTTTATGATGTGAAAAATATCTTTTAATTGAAATTAATCTCTGGAGGGTGAAATGACCTAAGGCAGCAAGAAGTGCCTTGATATAGCATTCTGAACTGCATATAATGAAACAAATCAAATTATACTGAACATAAACAGAACCCCATGGCAACTCTCTATATAATGCTGCATGTGAAAGGATCCTAGAGAAGATAAGATATATTGGCTCTATCCAGTTAGAAACCTCTTTTTGGATCAAGAGTTTTTGGGGAAATTGAGGTTTAGACTAATGTTTGCTTGATCTATGCTATTTCTAGTACATCTGAATTAATTTTACTAGAAAATATCAAGAACTAAATCTGTAAACTTGCAAAGGACAATAATACATATTTCTGTAAGAGTTTAGGTTATAGATTTTCAGGTGTTTTTCTGTTTGCTTGCTTGCTTTCTTCATTTTTCATTTCAGTTGTATTTAAATAATAATGATGGAATGGTTTATTTTGACTTTCTCAGGGATAAGAACCTGTCCTACATTCATAAATTGCAGTATGTGTATCAGTTTGTCTTTAATACTGAGCTTACAATAAGGAAAGGATAAGAAAACACTTTTTACAATATCATCGTACTATAATAAAGCTTAAATTCTGTTTCCAGTGTAGTTGTAAAGTATAACACCAATTCCATAAACTTAGGCTAATCTGATTGGAAGATGTTGCGTAT
The DNA here is from genome assembly GCA_027886175.1 of Phylloscopus collybita. Lineage (NCBI taxonomy): Eukaryota > Metazoa > Chordata > Aves > Passeriformes > Phylloscopidae > Phylloscopus > Phylloscopus collybita. Next base: position 42,827,459 of record JAJNNQ010000018.1, read on the forward strand.
TTCTATAGCAATTATCTATATCCATGTATTTATGAGAAGAGGATCGTCCTTTTTTGACCCTAATTACATATGGACTAAGGTTTTTAGATGTCTGTGAATTCTAGGTGTATACAAAAAAAATCTATGATTTATATTTTTCAATTGCTGAAGAATAAACAAGAAACTATTTTTTTTAAGTAACGTAAATATCATTTCTTTTTCTTGCTTAGAAAACTTTACTTTTCTGATTAAAGCAAAAAATAAAGTTTCCTGTCCTGTCTTGATACATTAAATCATTGAAATTTGTCAGTCATGGTGTGGAAAATAGTTGCAGTATAGCATGCATACATACTGTTATGTATACATACTGATTATGATATGGTTATTCCCTGTGTCCAGGAGTTGGTTTTCCTCCTTGTGGTAAGGAAATTCTATATTAACTTTCCTAACTGAGTAGCATCTTTCACAGGGTATATGAAGATGACTTAAGTCCAGATATAATTTGTGCTGAAGCCCTGTAATGACTCATAGCTTCAGTTCTTTCAGTGTAAGCCCCAGTGTAGACATTCATGTTCCAGAATGTGTCATATCTTGATTTAGTTTAAGCCAGCTAAAAATTATTTCAATCAATATAATGCAGTGTTAAAGTTAGAAATGTTTACACAGAGGCTTAAAATATCAGTAGTATTTACACTGAAATTTCATGCAAACTGTATACATAGGACATCATTTAAAAGCTTTACAACCAGTAAAAACTTCCACTGCACTGTCCCATTTCCCAGTCTATCTCAAACCTATCACACCTCAAGCTGTTTCTGTTACATTTAGGAGTTGAAGGAACACATTTGAACACAATGTGAGAAGTCTTTCCTCTCAGGAAACCTTTTGTGCCTGGGAGAGGGCATTCTGAATCAGCTGGTGGTGCTCCTTCGGAGTTTTTTTTTTTTTTTTTTTTTGAACTATGCAGCTTCCTTTGCAAGGATGAGGAGGAGGCTCTCCTCCTGTTTTCTTTTGGAAGCAAATGCATCCTGGGCTGTGACTGAATATCCCCATAATTAAGTGTAGCTATTTTCATCCTGTTTTGCAACATGTAATCTTCCATACCTATGTGAGATGGGTATAAAACTTTTCTATTCTGATTTGCTTGCCATATGCCTTGTGTAGTTTTAATTCTGCACAGGTATTATTGAGTCCATTCAAAGCCAGACACTAGGGAATGGGTTGAAATAGGTGGTTCATGGCAGTGAAAGTTATTTTCTTCTGTGTTTCTCACACTTCTAAATCTGTTAAGAATGGAGAAGTAGAGAAGTTTTTATAGAGGAAGGAAATTAAATTATCCTTGGGAAGGGAGAAATAACCCCATTAAAAGAAATCAGGCAGTTTAAAGCAATGACGGAATAAGAAAATATCTTTATAAAAGGTACTTAAACTGTGACTTACTCCCTATGCAGTGGTAAAGAAATGGTTTATCAATCTGTCTTTAATTAATCCATTTTACATGTCTAGAAAATGTATCTCCAAAAGCTGTACCGTGGTTCATGCATGCAAGGATATTTTCTGTGTGATACATGAATGTTGTTCAAGAAAGAAAACAATAATCCTTTTTCAAAACATTAGGGCTGAGTTCTGAGTCAACTTACTTCACTGTGTCCCAGAAGTCTCTCTCAGAATTAGAGTATCAACACCATTTTAATTTATTTTCCCATGGCAATAAATAAGAAAAATAGATGTGCACATTTTATGTCACATTTAGACTATGCCAACAGGATTTATTGACTTAGTAGAAACAATTGAATTACTTCCATAAAATTCCAAGTATAAATTCAACCAAGACTTTCACAATGTGGCATGTTGACTTAATCTATTTGGGAGTCAGATTCTTTTTAGAATGGAACCATCATGAAACAAGAAAATAGCCCTGAATGAGGTACTGAAAGTTTGCATCCTTTAGGAAATTCTGAATAATTTCCTGAATTATTGATAACTATTGATAATAATGAGAGTGCAATTTTTATCATAGAATTTTGAAATGGCTAAGAAAATCTAAATAATTCAGTCTTAGTCATCACTCACCTGGGAGCAGTAATACGATGGATTTTTCTAATTTCCACATTTGTAATGTGAAATAATTTGACCTTGCAATTTTTGTGAGGGAGGAGAAGGACTGTGAAAGTAAGGCTTTATTTACATACAATATGGTGAGAGATGAGAGAACTTGTCCTTTCATAACCATGTAATCTTTGCTGTGGAAACAGAGAAATCACATCAGACTGAGAAATAGTATTTTTAAAAGAGAAAATGGAATGTAATGTTATGTACACTTACAAACTACCAGAAAGTAAAACCTAATCAGAATTTGAAATAAAAGGGTCACTTTAATTAGGGTCAATTCCAGGCACTAGCAGGTTGCTGAAATATAGTAGAATGTTTTAGCAAGTCTTCAGTGACCATTATATGGTAGGAACAGGATCAGGAAATAGGATTATGTGATAGAGGCAGCATGAGAAACAAAGAAAGAGATGCTTACATGAGCACATCCTCAAAATGTTACATGCCTTTTAAACCTTGGATTAGATGGTCTTCACAGATCCCTTCCAACCTCAAAGATTCTCAGTGATTCCCAAACACAGAATGAAAATTGTTCAGTAATTAATCATAATGTGTAATTGTATTTAGACTTCAGGCAGTTCCTCAGTGGCAGTTATAATATAATCCACGTTTAACAATAGAAGGACTATTGATTAGTGCTGTTATTACTTTTATTATGAGAGTCTCTATGAGGTTGTTATCATTGTGATAAACATTTTATAAATAGTTCCGTCTATTGCTCACACATACAAATAAAAAGTATACAGGGAATTACTATTGGAATTTTACAGTAGGCCGAAAGAGAAAATCCTTTTGCTCAGTGCTTTTCTAAGCATAATGCCCATTTCCACTCTTGCTGACCCATTTTAAACATATGGGTGAATTAGAAACAAAACCTCTGCAGTCTGAGCCCCTCTGTCACCAGTAGCTGTCCAACATCCATTTCCCTTGTGTTTCCATTGTGTTTGAAAGTTGTGGTTGTTAAAATACCTCAGCTAACTACTGGTAAAGTTGGATTAACATTAGGCACTAATTAGTTCTGTAATATATTAAAAAACACAAAACAGATTAAGAAAAAAAATTTATTAAAGAATTACCTTAACAGTTTACTGTGAGGTGGTTGTTACATCTGTGATTATAGAATGATCTTCACTGCTCCTTTACAAAGAAGAAAAGTATGTGATCTAGTTTGCAGACTGGAATGTCATCTGATCCCTTAATCTACTGTTGCCAAAGGTAGTTTATGTCACCCTTGGGAAGAATAAACTACTGATGGCAGGCAAAATATTTGAGGTTAATTTAAAATCTAGTAATTTTTAATTTGTAATAGTAATTTATAAGATAATATGTACCTTCTGACTTTCTCTTTTTTTTCACAGAGTGGTTCTCATAGTTTTAATGGTACAATTAGGCCAAATGCTGATCTTCATGCAGCTCAGGAGAAAGAATTACTTTTTGCAATGAAGTTTTCAAATGATCCCAGTGATTAATTTTCAGAACAGCTGTGATTTTTTTAGTTTTCCCTTATATAATAGTAAATTAAGCTGTGGTATAATCTGTGACTGTGAATGTCTGATGGGTTTTTTCTCTCTGGTGTCTATTTTTGTCCCCTGATTATTCTAATTTATTATGGAAGATGAATAATATATCAGTAGTGTAGGTGTATGTATAGAGCATTTTTTCCCTTCTTTAAAGAATACAAACTTTTTTACTTTTATATTTTATTTCCCATATATTGTTATATGATTTTTTGTATAAGATCCAGTATGTTTCTATTTCTATTTTATATTTCATAAATATGAAAACGAATATATTTTTATCATTGGTGCCCAAATGATAAGAAACTATTAGACCCATCCATTTAAGTTTTAAATAATGATTTTGCTTTTCTAGGTACTGAAGCTAATCTTTCTTATATACATAGAAAGCAGTCGACAGAGGCAATTTAGAGTTAATTAATTAATAAATCCACTGGCTCACAATAAGCTAATAAAGGCAAGTTATAATGTGTCTTTGGGATAGAAAATCACTCTCAGGAGGAAACAGGATAGAAATGTTCAAAACATTTATTTCCACACTGCCTATTGACTTGATGCATCCATTTTAATAATTCTGAAGTTTTATTTAGGTGACGGATATGATACATAGGAGAAACTGCAAATATTATAACATCTCAAATTAAGGAATGTTACTGTATTTTTGTCCCTGAGTTTTCCTTCACACATTGTGTCTGAACACAGAAGAAATGAATCCTCTGGTATCCAAGTGATTTCATATTTTCTGTGGAAGTATTTGATGTTTAGCATGAGTTTGTCAGATATGTCTGTGATCTGTTGATTAATTAGAGATCACCCTACTTATTACCAGATTTTTTTTTTTAACTTCAAAGGAGCAATTACATTTCCAAGTATTTGAATAGCTACATTGTGCAAAATTAACATAGTACACACCTACTTTAGAATTTTGTTTTCCTCAGGAGAGTAGCTACTACTACAAAGTAGTAGTTACTATACCTACTATAAAGTAGCTCCAGATTAATAAAATATATTAGTAACAATTAATGACTGTCACACATATATAAAACTGCAACGCAATCAGAATGATGAAAAGCTTGTCCTAGAGGATTAAAAAAACCCACTGTTCAGATTTGCAGCTAGTAGGGAAGATTTATATATGTCATGGTGATAATACCTGGCATTTAATTTCTGTCAGGAAATAGCTCTACTGTCAGAGACAGTTTGTGCACAGAGAATTCCCAAGTTCCCAGGTGCTCCCTAGCATTGTATGTTTGGCCTTGAAGATACAGCTCCTGCTAAGTGCTATAAAATGCTATATACATTGGAAAAACCCAACCCACAATGAAATAGCTAGCTGCATTTCAATGTATGCAGTTATGAAAAGGATAATGACTTTTCTTTGCCATTGAGTTCTGGTATGAATTGGAAAATACTTGTTGGGTAAATGGGATAGACTGTAGCATAGACTACCCACTTTGTGGTATCTCAAGAACACATTCCACTTATTATTAGAATTATTTAGAACAGAATGTAACTCCTAGTCAAAACCAGATGAATTTTCTTTCATTGTCTTTGCTTATGGGTTGTATATTTTAGGTGGTTTGCCTAAGAAATTTTGACTGCTTATACTTTAGAGGTGTTTCTGTTCCTTAATTATTCACAAGATTTTTATGTTCATTCTGAAGCACATGATAATCTCATGCTCTGTCAGTATGAGGCACACCACACCATGAAATGTTTTTCTTTTCCCCTCTCAAAATGCACAGGTTGCCAGAAAAACAGGAATGTGCAATGGAGATTGTTAATATGGACATATCCTAAGACACAGTGTAACTTCTGAGAAAATAAATACACAACACTTTGACATGAAGGACAATTAACAGTGCCATGAATTACCGAGGACAGGTAAAGAGAAAATTACTTTCCTTCCATTCTTTCATTCATTAATATTGTGTGTCTATTAAAAGCTGCTATTACCTTTTTTCCAAACTTTGTTCTTGCTTGTTCATTTGTAACTTTTCCTATATTCACACAAGGTTTTATAAGAAAAAAGTATATAAATGAGTGATTGGTGATCAGTGTTTACGGAATGTCTAAGTGACTTTTAAGTTTGTAACTGTAGGTTCTCCACTGAGAGCAGACACAAATTATAGGGAATGAATTTATTGTGACTCATCTGTGTCAGTCTTGTAGTCGTTTGTTTGTGCTTAATGTATAAAGTAGAGCTAAGCATTAATCATTACCAGTCAGAGAAGTCTGTGTGCAGTCCAAGGGATTTGGGGTGAAATAAGCATGGAGCTTTTTATTAGAACATTTGTGTGTGTTGATGGCAGCACTGTCCTGTAGTTTGTACAGAGGAAAACCATATCATGAGAGAAATTTAGGGTACAGAACATCTTTCAATCTGATTTTTCACATTGTTGCCTGGTTTTTTTTTCAGTCATGATTGTGAAAAGGGAATTCTGATGGTTACCAGAACTGGAATGCGAATTTTTAATTTTCATTTTTCATATAGTTAGAGAGATTTTGAAAACTTTTGGAGGTTAAGAATCAGTTTTGATTTTTCTTTTTTCCTTGTATTAGCACTTTTTGAGACTTTATCCTACATGCAAGTGTGCTATTAAGTGAGAATTATTTTGTGTTTTGAGTTCTATAACCATCCAGATCTAAAAAAAGCTTTCAAGATTAAAAAAAACCCCCAACCAACACAAAACAAAACACAACACAAAAAAACCCAAAACCAAACCAAACAAACAAAACAAAAAAAACCAACAACAACCCTATGCCAATCCTAACAAAATTAGAAATAATGTTATTATAAGAATATCAGGATTTTTTTTAGTTATCTTTCTTACCCCACAAAGTCTGTGTAAATCAAAAAAGAACATTATTTTCTTCTAAAGAATAATTTGTTTTCTTTTTAGTATTTTCAAATGCATAGAAAATAATTTTACTGAAGAGCAGATTTTAGTATGCCTATAGTAGAATGGTACCATCTTTTCTAATAACACTAAGAGGAATTAATGGGCAGTGGTGACTGTCATGTTTTGGAGACCGCTGAGAGGTGTTTTAGGAAAGGTTTTGGTGTGTTGGCGCAATCCAATTGGAGAACTTGTAAGGATGGTAATGAGCTACATTAGAATTCCTTTTCATTAGTTAGTGTTGATTTAAAGGCAAATTTTAAAAAGAAAGAAACTAAATTTTCAAAATAAGCGTGAAAACGTTGTAAATGTAGACTTGTCTGAATTGTAATTTAGTCCTTTGTTCCTTTTCCTATAGGAAAAAAATCAGTTAAAACTAACATAGCACTATAAGTATTTGTTCTGTTACTGCCACTTGTCCAACTATCTCCAATCTGTTTACCACCTTCAGGGTGGAATTCTGCTCATTTATTTTTATATGTCTTAGAGCTTCAGGTTTTTGTTGTTTGGTGGGTATTTTTGGTTGATTGGTTGGTTTTGGTTTTCCTGTTTTGGGCTTTGTTTTGTTTGTTTTAAAAATAATATTTGCTGAATAGTCATACCAGGAACTTTTTTGGCTGCTATATAAAATTACTCAAATAATATGTCTGGGTATAGGTAATATCACTGTCAGTCTTATATTTACAGAAATATTTTAAAATACATTCCGAGATTGCTTTTTTTTTGCACTGCAAAAGAGAACTGTTGTGTATGGATTAAAATCAACATTCCACAAAACTCTGCTTGAAATGTATATGTTTTTATAATGCTTGAGGAAGCACAAATGACATATGTGCTGCTCATATTATCTAATTACCCATACTGTTATCTTCTGAATAAACTTAGAAATCCCCAGGCTTGTGTATTGGCTTTGCACAGTGAGGTTTTGGTAGCTGGCTTCAGGGGGAGGTTCTGTGGGAAGCTGCCAGACTCCTGCTGTGTCTGATGGAGCTGATGCCATCAGGGTCCAGGATGGACCCGCCACTGACCCATCAGCCATGGTGGTAGTGCCTCTGAGACAACATTTGTAACAAAGGGATAAAAAAAACCCCAACCACCTGCACAATAGGCAGCAATGGAGACAAGAGAGAATACATGAAGGTAAGAGCTCAGCAGACACCAAGGTCAGTGAAGAATGAGAAGGAGGAGGTGTTCTGGGCACCAGAGCAGAGATTTCCTCACAGCCTGTGGTGGAGTGGATCCACCTGCCCAGCTGAGGAGAAAGGCTTCAGGGACAGCTGGTATCCAGCTAGGGTCAACCCAACACAGCTTGCCATGATAATGCAGGGATGTATTACAGCAGTAGTCTTGGTTTTTTTTTTTTTCCCTCTTCATCTCAAATGGTAGTTTGAGGTTCTACAGGATCAACAAAACTTATTATCTAATATTGGATATAAATTGCACAAACCTCTAGCATTTAAAATACTGTGCACTAAATACACTTGTTACAGTATTGCCATTTTAGCTTTAAATAATGCCTTAAATATATTAAAGAACATATTTTATTGTGATGGACACAGAAATTGGAATTTATGGCAGATTTTAATGTTAAAAAAATCCAGGTACATTATATCTACTTTAGCAACAATTCCTTTATAAAAGTCTTAACAGCAACAAGTAACTTTATCTTCTACAGCTGATATAACATGAGGAATTGCAAGGTGATAAACTTGAAAATCTTCCTATCTTTTGAACAGCAATGGGCTTATGTAAAACTAATTTCCTTTCTGAATGACTTGGCTTATCTACAATTTATTTACAACGGAGCAAATCTTTTTAAATATGTCTCAGAATGCCCTTAGGCTGAGCTATACCTTCCATCACTTAGGAGATAAATAGGAGTGCCTTAGTAATTGTGTTATTATGGGTCAAATTCCAGAATGCATCTCAAAGTCTAGACAACTAACCTTTTTTGAGGGAAGAGAAGGCAAACATTCCAAATAATGACTGCTATAAACCATCAACAGATGATATATCAATAGCATTTATTTTTAAAATTTTGTACTCACATTGGGTAATGAATTGGACCTGCTGAACCTTTGTCCTCTTACAGTTTGTCATCTGCATCAGCAAAATTTCCTTGGAACTTTTTCCCAAGAAAAGAATGAGAACTAATGCACTGTCAGAAAAGCAGATACAATTCTTGAAGGTTCTGCAGGCTTTATGTAAAAAACAGCAATTGAAAATAATGGCTCAATACTTTGCAGTCATCCAGATTTCATAGTCCTCAAAATCCTCTGTTATGAAGCATGAAAAATATTGTTAATATTTAGGCTTTAATGTCCTCCAAAGGATCAGACTGACTGATGTACTATACTTAAAGACTGATGCTTGAAAAAACTGTGAAATAATGGCCTTGCAAACATAAATTCATATATCCTAAACTTCTTAGAAAATAGTCCTTTCTGCATAAGGTTTTTTAACTGGCTAAATTTCAAATCAACAGCTATTTTAGTCACAGCTTCTATTCTTAGGTGAGAAATGTTAAAAACTTCAGTATTAATGGTTACTGGTACTCTTTAGCTTCTCATACTTAGAAGCAGGAAGAAACTAATTACTTTGTGACCAAAGGGGGAGGGCAAAAATAGCAAAAGTACAGAAGTCCAAATGTCAAAAGCAAAAAGCTAAAGCAAATATATTTTAAAATATTTGAAACACTTTTGTTTCACCTTATGTGACATTCACGAGGAATGTTATTCCAGTTGTTATTCCAGAAAGTGAAGAACTGGCTGAAAGTGCTCAGTTAGCCCTCAAGGAACTGACCTGCCATCAGCAGGTGAAGGTATTTTGGAAGATAATATAAATTCTTGCAGACAGTAGCTGATGACACCTGCTTCTTACTGTTCATCTGCAGAAAGGTGAATCTGCTTTCTACTTGGGGGCTGGCTCATTGCTTCTGCTGGCACATTTCACTGATGTGATTGTGGGATTATGTTCTCTTGAACACTATCTCAGTAACATTCAAAAAAAGTACAACTTTATCCTGGTCCACGGGACATCCTGTATTTGTGGTTAAAACTTTTCCCATGGGTTTTCTTCCTTTTTAGAGATACCATTTGCCACTGAATCCATGTCTCTCAATATGGTTTGAAAATCTCTAGAAAACTTGAGCTGTATTTAAATTATAATCAAATGTGAAAGCAGAGGAATTCTGAAATGTTCCAGGGACTTGAATTTTTAACTTCATATCATTTTTAATTAAGAATTGGGCTATAATAACTGTATTTAAAAGATAGGAGAAATGCCTCTGAATATGTAAAAATATGTTGGATTATAGACTGTCTTGTAACTACTAAAATTATTTATTTTGGAAGAACATAATTAGAGCAATGGAAATATTATAAGCATCAGTATTTTTCATCCATCTTATTTTCTTTATATTGTATTTTTAATGTAGTCAAAGAGGACATTTTCACTAGTGAAAATGTGAGCACAATTCCTGTTGAAATGCATGAGAATTATGTTTCTCATCTCCCAGAATGTGTGACATATTTAGTGTAAATCTGTGCATATTGTGTATTTCCTAAGGCATATGAAGTCTGTGGCCAGCTCTACTTCTGACTCAAGGTGTGGACTGTATTACCTGGACTATGCTGTGCACTACATGGCCTATGTTGTGACAATAACTTTGGGACTCAAATGACCATTCCTCTTCACTCTTCCTGTTGCCATCCCAAGGAGTTTTCATGTGAAGCTATGTCATTATGTTGCTGATCAAACATTGCACTTAGAATCTCTTACAGTCTAAATTCCCTGTGGAAGGACATGACATTGTTATTGTGGAAGGCTCCTCTCAAGTTTCCATTTTCCAAGAAATGAATCACATTGCTTAGGAAAATGATCAGTACTGCTAAAGCTACTGAATGCACTGTTATAAGTTTAGAACTTTTACAGTTCTTAATTATACTCCATTTCTTTAATTCACAACTCCCTCAGCACAGTTTAAAAAAATAAACCAAGCCAATAAAAAGCTAGACATGTGATTCACCCTAGATATGGTAACAGACATTGTCTTGGACTGTAACATAATTAGGTAGCAAAATAATCTTATGACTTTTGTTTCTCTTATTGGTCTGAATATAGATGTTTTACCATTTGAGATCCATACCATTTGAATGGATAATTTCTTTCTCTTCCATATATACATGTCTTTTATTTCTTCCTTCTACCCTTCATTTTTCCAATGCTGCAAAATTATGGGATACCAAAACTTAGAGACTCAGGAATGAAAATTTCCCACATCATGGGAATGAAGATTACTGAAATAAATATATAGAATATGAGTCTCTGTCATGTCTTATGAGACAGTATTATGGACTGTGAAGGTGAATTAATGAGCAAAGTGGAGGGTATGAGGGAAGATCAAAGCTTCATGGTTAAGTGCATTATCATAGGAACATCACACAAAATGGTATATGATCAAGTGATTAGTTGCAAGGCTAGAAAGGTCTTTAAAAGTATTATCTTCTTCTGTCTTGGTTAGCATATCTGGCTTCACGTGTGAGATTTAATGAAAATTAAGTGCTTTTAAATTACTGATACCAACAGTTCTCTGTATTTTATATAAGTTATTGTGTGTTTAACTGCATGTTAGAAGTCCGCAGTCAATTGAAACAGTAGGAATTAATACAGAAAGAAATGGGCATAATTTTCAATGAACACTAGAAATAGGTGTAAAATTGTTTGAGTTATATATGAGAACCTCCTGAGCAAGGCTGACATATGGCTGGTGATATCCTGTAGGGAACCATAGAATGCAAGGAGGTAATAATAATCCTTCTTAGAAAATAAAGGTCACAAGTGATAGCAAGTGCCAAGAAAGCATCAGGGAATGTTTTTAGAGCCTACTGGGTCAGTAAAACCTCAGTAGGCTCATGTATTTCTTTAACTGTAAAAAAACCCAATTCAATTTGGATCGCAGAATATAAGAGTTTGAGAGTTAAGTAAAAATTTCTTCCTACCCTGAGCCAATTACTGTTTCTTCTAGGTGAATATATTAGTTTTAGGAGGTTATGCATTGGAGCTATTGATGTGATTTCCAGCTCTGTTGATTTCCTGAAAATCCGAAGTCTTTAGAAGCTAAGGCAGTCAGCATGTCAGGGAATCAATTCCTATATTTTTATATATGGATACTGTTCTAGATCAATTAAATATATATCTGTATATTTCATATACTATATAAAATTATATTTCAAATTAACATGTATTTAAGGAAGTTCTGTATTAGTAAGGGATTGACTGAAGTAACCAGAAGCTCACTTTTTCCCTTCTAGATTACTCTATTCATGTCACATATAGAATTATGAAAAATAATAGTATTTTTATATGGTAGTGATTGATGATCACTCCAGCTTCTGAATGATGAATATACATATGGCAAAAGTTATTTTTGTCAACAAGTTAGCTCTAAGTGCAACTGACATGTACTTGACTTTTAGGACTATGTTCAGAAAGAGAGAATGGAAATTAAGTCATGTTATTGATGCAACTGGATAAGTGTTAAGGCATGTAAGCAGAAGAAAGTATGGCAGGATTTGTGATGACTATTAACTTTTCTGCACATGGAGAAATTCAATTTTCAATTATGTCTTTGTGATCTAACACTGATCCATGTATGTCTCTGTTGTAACTGACTTCAGAAATATAAATTAATTTATGTGTAAACCATGCAACTGTATAGAGAAATATGAAAATGTTTGTGATATGCTGAGATTTATGGAAAAAATAGTTTGAATACTGCATGTAATGATAATTCTGGCAAATTATTTGATTAATCATACTAGATTTTATTTGGAATTCAGTTACTGTATTGTGTCTCTCTATCAAACATCTGCTTGTTTGTATTTAGAAAAAACTTTGCCCCTCTCTTACCAAATATAATAGACTGCATTTGAAAATACAACTTTTTCTTTGTTAGTGTGAAGTTGTCTCCTGCGGGTTTTTTTGTCCCATACAGGTTTTTCTCCCAGACCAACCTTTATGTTTTCAATGAATTTGTCACAAATGTCTTTATAGCTGACTTCTTCAAAAGATCTCTTTGCAGCTTTTCTTTTCATGGTACGTGGAATGGTTTCCTTTGGTGTACAGAGATCCATTGTTCTCTAGGTTGGTAGCTTCCTGTACTTTGGCTGCTCTTTTGCTGTGTTTTTGTTCCTCAGCATTTACTGTCCAGTTCATCTGTATTTATAAAAAGTTAGCATGATGCAGCTTGCATCTGCACCTGCACTACAGGAACAACTTCTTGCCATGGCTGTTACCAGAAGTAGTATCATTGTTCATCATTAACTGCTGATAGAGATTTTTTGTGTTTCTAATTTTTATATAAACTGCATTGATTTGGGAAATTTGGTGACTTATGTCAAATAAGCTTGGTAATACCATTTCAAAACTCTGTCTCTCTATATGGTTTAACTTAGCTTGAACTAACTAAACTTCAGTTTAATATCTATTAATGGATGAGTATAACTCACCCATCCATCAGGCTTTATGATGAATTTTTGCACTATGGGACTCATTTATGAAAGTTACAGGGGTTTTTTTTAGACATATGGATAACAGCAACAAATTGAATTTAAAAATAACAAATTACTGATTTGAATTCTGTGAAATGTATATGCATGGAAAAATACTGAACTCTAAAGAAATATTTTAGTCCACTAATCTATTTGTCCTGTTTCCAGATGTAAGGTTTGAATCCACTACACTTTTTATGTCTAAATAATCTGTACCAGATTACTTGAGAAATCCTCAGAATATAGTCTTGTATTTCATGCTAATACCAAAATACAGTGATCTATTATATTATTATTCATCTAGTTCTTATTTCTTGACAAATGAGAGCTTGCTCAGTACGGTTAGGATTCTTTGTTAGGAATAGTTGAGGGCGTTAGATAAATCTGTGTTTCTTTAGCAATTGCATTAATAGGAAATTCTCAGATTCTTGTAGCCTTACAGATTTGGGCCATAAGAACTTTGATTTTGTAAAAACCTTTGTAAAAATAAATAAGGAATTTAAAACCATAGTGTTTGCTGTAGTGCTTTTTCTGGATTATGGCCAGTACGACTGGGAAAATCACTCATGAGATTATTCCAGCAATTATACAGAGCTATAGATCTACCAAAGTGCATACCTTATATAACAGAACAATAAAAAGCTGAAATAGCAGAGGGGAGAGAAGAGAGCAGGAAAGTCATTTCACTGTGGTTTTGTGAAATGCAGCACTGTGTTCACTCACATTTGATCATATGGCATCCAGCTTCTCACTCTCTGTCCTTCTCAACAGATGTATGAGGTGTATAAAGACAGTGTGTGGACCTAGTTCAAGCCAGTATTCTTTAATTATTATCCTTTTATGCTCTGAGGAATTGCCCTCTCATTGAATTAGGCTACCTTCAATCCTTTAGCCTCCGGTGATACAAGGAAATAAAGACTGACTGCGAAACTGAGTCTAATTAGTGGGAGGCTGTGTGCAGCTTTTTAACATTAGAACTCCTTTCAGAGTAACAAGCAGGTGGGATCATGGAGAGAAATGAATGCTTTTGTTAAGCTTTTGCATTTGCATGCTCTTATGTTCTTTTTTTCTTAGACATGTAAAAAATTAATAGATGTAAATTAAGGATTGGCTTTATGGAACCTTGGCTTAATAAACACCCTGTGCTTCTTAAATGATTTTACAAAGCAAGATTTAGGTTCATTACACTCCCCTAAAACTGCAGGCTTTGGTCTTTTTTGTTTGTTTGCTTGTTTTGGTTTGGGGGGTTGTTTTTTGTTTTTTTGTTTTCAATCACAATGTCAAAAGGTTAGATCTCCAATCAAGGGTGAGTTTAGTCCAGTGTTGCTAGATTTTTATGCAATTCATTGGCAGCTGAAAGGTTCCTATATATAGAATAACAGGGAATCAGAGTGTTCTAAAGGAAAAGACAAAGCATGAGAGGAAGATAACAAAACTGCAAGTTTTGTCATGCGTGGACTGTGGTAATGGCTTTTAGATGTTCTGCTATCAAAGTGGATCCAAATGCGAGGAAGATGGAGACAGGGCAGTCGCATCTTGTCTGGGGCTGATCAGTGTGTCTGTTTCATTAGCCCAACGTGTCTTCAGTCCTATTCCCATTCCTGTCATTCCAGAGAGAGCTTAGAAGGTTTCTGCCTCCTAGCTTCTCATTGAAGATATAAAGTATTTTAGACTCATTGTTCCTATATACAGGTAAAGAAAAATGAATCATGATTTTAGAAACCCCTAGATTCTGCCCACAAGAAAACATAGTGTCTCCCCTCTCTCCAATGCTGTTCTGTAGAAAGATGGAAGGGTGATGAGCTTAGAGAAGGAAATTTGCATTAATATTATTAATTTATTAAATATTTGCATCATATTAAAATTTTCATGTTGTTACTGGGTTTTTTGAAGGGTGTGGAGAGTAAAACTGTAATGCTTTTTTCTACCTTTAGTCTCCTTTCCATTCAGATATGAGAAGGAGTTTTCATACAGTTAGTGGGCTGTCACTTTTGTTGTGGATGATAGTGGTTATATAAAATGTATGTTTTTTTATTTTATTCTACGAAAAGAATCACAAAATTTCTTATCCTGGTGCCACCAGTGCCAAAATCTTCCTGTATCTGAGAGCTGCAAGATATATACTGCATACTTCAGAAAACTGGCATTAGCAGAGTAGTTCATGGGTGGAGGATCATAACAGCTTCTTAGGGGTTTTTCTCTGAGAGGAAAACACCATTGAATTAGCATAGCATAGAAGAAGAAATAATATCTTTAGGTGGTAATTTTTTTTGAAAATTTTCTGTAAAATAGCCCAGCTTTCCTGAAGTCAGTAGAGAAGAGCAGATTTAAGCCATCTGAAAATTTATTACTTATATTTTAGAAATGAAAATTATTTGTTGTTAAGATGTTGGCTTGACCATTGTTTCATTTTTCAGATGGGATTGACATCAAATTTCCGAAGACACTTTCCCTTCAGCAAATGCATGAAAAGTCTGTTTTGATCTTAGTGTGCCCATTTAATCATTATTTTTTGCTGCTGTTGCTAAGAATGGTGCCCATTTTAGTTTGACTGGTGACTTTTCTGAACATCAGTCTGCTATGCACTGTGCTCAGATCCACCAAACTTATTTCAAATTACAAGTGAGAACATCCCACCCTTTACTCCTCCACACACTGCTCTTAATATAGGGATTGTATTCACATCAAAGCTGTCAGAATGTTTCTGTGATCTCATTAGCTATACTTATTTCTACCTACAGAATAAATGAATCATCAACTGAAACAGCACTAAAGACCAACTGCTAAAACTCACATGGCTATAAGTATAACCATGCTGAGAAGAGATATCTTCTCAAGTCTGGAGATCCAAGTTGTTAAAATTGTGAGCTCTGCAGACCTAAAAAGGGGTTAAGTCATTTTTTGAGATGAATTTGGGTCTAAAGACTTTAACATAAAAAAAAAAAAAGATTAAATCCAATAACAAGTAGTTTTATAATTTCACATAGCCTTTAAGTAAAAACCCTGTCTGTTTATAGGAATTGAAGGAATTGAACCAAAATAATGTTATAATGTTTGTGGGTTTTTTGCTCTGTTTTTATTTATGTAGTTTAAATACAGAGTTTTTTCATTTTACAACCCTGTGAGTTAAATTAGATAGGTGGTACCAAACACAAATTAGCTCGGTTAATTCAGCCAATTTAAATCCTTATGTATATAAACATTCACTGTAGGGGAGTGAAATCCTGCTAAATGAGAAAATGAAGAGAAATTGGACATAGAAGCTAGGTGTTAAATAAATGAAGTAGATATATTGGTGGTAGATGATGGCAAGTATAAGATCTGCATAGTGAAAAATTAAAACTTTATGTCCAAATGCTGGCTACTAATACTGTTTGAAGATCATTTTAGTAGGTCAAGTGGGAAGTGTGGTGACTAGAAACAAAAATCTGTAACAACCAGCAGCCATTTCTAGAGGGGCTGGGCAACATGAATGTGTCAGCAAGTTGAGGCATGTACTTCTCTTAAAGTTGAGGACTCTCTTCATGGATGAAAGAGATGAGTCTAGTGGAGAAATGACAGAGAATTCAGACTTGGTTTGTTGGTCATTCTTCTAATTCTGTATCTTCTTTCTTCACAGTTAAGAGGAAAAGAGTTTACAGACTTGACAAATTGAAATTTTTTTTCTTTTGACAAGTAACGTAAAGTAGGGGAAAACAGAAAACACTGCATCTTCTCTTTCATTGAAACAGGTATGAAGTTGAAATGCATTCTTTTTACAGAGGAGCTCCATGTGTCACTGCCACACATAACTCCTCTGGGCCCTTGCAGAACCAATCTAGTGGAATAAGTGAATGTCTGACCAATCTAAACAAATCTCACACCAGTGCATAAACACATTCATATTCTGAATTGCAGGAGAAAGAGCTTTTCCTGCCATAGCTTTTCAGGAGTTTGTGTCTGCATCTGTCTCACTTCAAGACAATACATTAGAACTAGGAGTGAAAATTCTTCCCTACACAACTGACATTTCCTCTTTCCAGAATTAAATGCCTTTTTTTTTGTTTTGTTTTGTTTTTTGGTTGTTTTTTGGGTTTTTTTTGGTAATAAGGTTACTGCAAATAGAGAAATGAGCTTTGCAAGAGGTTGTGCATACAGCATAGTGTCTCTTGTGGAACTGTGGGGAATGTCTCAAACTCTCAGTCTGAGATCCAAGTACATCGCGTCAGAATTGCATGTCCTTAACTGTCTCTTGAAATCATTCAATCATGTCAGCTCACTTGAAATCATTCAATCATGTCAGCTCATGAACAGATGCTGAAAAACCTCTGGTAGATATGGAGTGGACAATCTTAATTGTTTTCACATCATGCTATATCATTCTGAGGCAAATTTTCAAAAGCCAAAAGGTAAAACTTCTAAGTACTGATTGGGCGTGTAAATCTAAAAGGAAAAACTGCTGTGTATATGAAAACCTTGTGAGACATGGAAATATTCTTCTCATGTAAATTGGCTGAACATTATGAAGATTTATATGAAGAGTGACCTTTCAAAATCTGGTATTTCAGTATCATGAAGTCAAGTAATAAATTTTTGTGATACAGTATAGCTGATTAAGCTGATTCTGTTTACTGCCAGTCTGCATATGTGTGTCTAGATCAAGGAACTGAGAATTTCAGTGCAAAGGCTTTGAATGTCCTGCAGTCAGCTTGTGTCCAGTCAGGCTGACTGCATGTGGAAACCAGGGAGTAAGAAGGAGTTGGCAGTGGCAGCTTGCCAAAGGCAAATGAAGAAGGCAGCAGCATGAGCTTCAGGAGAGGATGGAGAGGAGTGTGTGGGAGGGAGCAGTCCTGTGATAGTCTAATATGTCCATTTTAATCTATTGTTTAATTTATCTCATTTATCTATCTTATCTCTGTATTTTCTATTTATCTTATTTCTGTTTTACTGTAAGCACAGAGGCTGTAGTATCCAGAAATACAGCACAAGAAGCAGCCTCAGCCAATATAAATCAGTGTACTTTATTTGGAGGTAGAGAATGTGGCCATTAATATCATGTAAAGTTACTGGATTTTGATTTTCAGGAGAGTTGACTGAGCACACACATCTCAGGGTAAAATAAATGGAAGAGACAGACTCAGTATCTCTGAAAATCAGGCCCGTGATTTCTAATAGGTCATAGGCATTTATAAAAGAAGGATTAAATTCTGCTATGTTTTAAAGCCTGTGAGCCCAGCACCTTAGCCATAGTTACAGAGCTGTGTGTGATAAACAGATATAATTAAGGAGAAACCTGGTTTTGGTTTTTTGTGTTGGTTTTTTTGTGGTTTTGTTTTTGGTTTTGGGTTTTTTTCCCCTTTTCTCATTCTAGTTTAAATATGAAAACATGCTTTCTTCCAGATATATTTTCTGTGTTGTCATTGACCATGTTTTTTACAGATCCCAGGACAGGCTGGGTAATACCTGTGAAATGTTTGGGGAAATTGAGTACAAGGTTTGCTATGGGGACCTGCTGAAGCTTTAAATACAAATTCTTTTCCAGTAGGGAGCAGGCAAAGGCTGGAAAACTGCTTTGGTGTTTACCCCCTTTCTAGTTCAGGCTAGTAGAATTATCAATATCAGGTCCAATTGAATTTTGCCTGTGCTATGATCTGTCCATCCTTGAGGCACATACTGCCCATGAAGGTGAGAGAATAAGAGTCATTTTCTCCAAGGAATTTTGACGCACATTGGGAGTCCTGATTATTCACTCTGCAGATAATGATTAAAAACAAAGTGCTATGCTAAACAGGATTTTAAGTTGTGTTATTGTGTACATCTGTATGGATAGGAAAATAGGAAGCAAGGGCCATAAGTCAAAAACCTGAAGTAATGTAAACTTCTGTTACACTTGACATTTGAGCTCTTCCAGTGAGTTCTTTGTGTAAAAGTCCATTCCTGGGCATTACTGTCACTTCTGCTTTCTCTATGGAACATTAACTCTGTTTTCATTGCTCACATCTAGCAATGATCAGATGAAGCGTGGCATATCCAAGCTGATAACCTATGATTTGCTTTCTTTATATGCAGACATATACACATATTTCAGTACTGGCTTCCTTTGTTAAAATGCTGGTTGTTCCGTGTAGAAGAAAATAAAAAAAGAAACCAACCCAAACAACGAAAATATTTCCATTTTTAATTTTTTTCTTTCTTTTGCTGATGGAATATTTAAAGATGTCCCTGTGAAATGATACAACTGAACCATCAGGCTGGATCTTACACAGGTCATAAGGTAGCTCAAGCATCATACCCACTATCTTGTATGCAGGTTGAGTCATCTCTCAGGATTGAATTTTGTTAGGATTAAAATAATAACAGGAGGGATGTATCTCTGCTGTGTATGTAGTTCTGTTTTGGAGAGTTGCTAGTGAAAGCCTTGCATTGGGAACTAAGACTGATAAGTTACTCCTCTGATGTTCCATTTCTGGATATATAACTGCAGTCTGAGTCTCCAACCAAGAGAGGGTTCCTAAATGCTGCAGTCCACTGAAAACTGTGGAGATGAAATATTTTGCAAAATTGATTGTGTGGCAACTTGAGAGGAATGTGCATAACTCAGCTGTGGTGATGGGGCAACTGGAGACTGAAACAACAGTGAAGTTGTTGATCTGGGGTGAAGGGAAACTATTTATTTACAGAATATTTAGTTTTATGTAGTTTTCTATTTATTTGTTATTACACCAACTTACCTGTTAATAACTCTTACTAAATTTAGGATGATGTGAGCTAAGGTGCTGGGATAGAAAGTTTGGTCCTCTGTGCATTTTAAGTGTTATCTAAAGAATTATTAAATATTTCCTATTCATAGGGCTATCACATTTCTTGTAACATAGATGATAACCCAACTGCGATACAGAGGAGTGAAACAGAGGATATCCTAGCAGAGGATATAAGGAAGAATGTGATGGGGGAAGAGGGGTAGAAAGAAAATTATGGAGATTGTAAAATGAGAGTGATTACAACCAAGTAATTGTGTTACAACTTGTGAAGTGCTAATTTTCCCTTACCCTCACAGGTTCTTCTAGTCTCCATAAGAAGAGAGGGCAAAGATGAAACAGGTCATACAGAGAAAAGTGAGAGTTAAGCCAAGGACTACAAGACTTAATGTTCGATGGGTCATTTTATTGAAAAGCAGTGGATTAAGTAAGGGAAAATGGAATAATGTTGTCTTTGTGGTTATGCTGTATTTCTTCTCTTGATCATTGGGTGTTAGGTAACTTTGAAAAAAAAAGCTGCAGGTCTGCTGCAGAGTTAAATATCTCTCTCCTATAGCTGAAGTCACTAACCTGAAGTCACTAACTCACTAGGAATATCTTATGGCCATATGTGACAGTCATTAATTTTCAGAATTGCTCAACTCTTCGTGCAGATCTATGACATTTTCAGATTTAGAGTCAGCCAAGTGTGCGAACTTCACTAATTTCCATATAGTGTGTGGAAAATTATCCAGACCGTTTTACATTTAAATTCAAGGTTCATACAGCACACCTTCCAAATAGCACTGCTGCAGATTAAATTCACTTATACATTAGGACAGGTGCCAATGCAATCATAATAGAAGGCTGAAGTGCTGAAATGATGAAGTAGTTCTTTTGCTGCCTGCCTTGGCACATGTTCAGCACCCCACTTTGATTCAAACATCATACCCTATTTGGTAAGACTCTTGAGAGTAATAATAAATTATCTATTATGAACCTGATTTGTTAGGAGAGGATGTGAAGCGCACAGGAAATCTGGTACAAAATAACCACGGGTTTTTCAGGTCGTACATATAACAGTTCTGGAAATTCAGTTTTCATATCTGTGTACTTCTGAGTAAAGAACTGAGAGTGGATCTTCAGTAAATGTCATAGGAATATAGTCCTGCTTTGGATGTGTCCCACAGATAGAAAAGCAACCAGTCCCCCAATCTCATCGGCTGGACCAAGCCCATTGAATGTTTGTGCTTACAAAGCAATGTCATCTGTGTCAAGATCATGTAGCATGTCATTTTTCTATGCACTCAGACTGATTGATTAGTTCCCAGTCATTCTAAATGTATTTCTGTTAAATAGTCTGTAGAGCTGATTGCTTTTGAAAGGATTGTTTTAATAGAAAAAGGTCATTAATCCCAATAGCACTTTAGAAAGGAACTGCTGCTTTTGTCTTTTTTTTTTTTTTTTTTTCAGCATTATCCATAGATATACTGTTTGCATTAATTTCTATTGGAAATGCTATGAAAAGGTTTATTGAATTTTCTAGCTTGAGGCTGATCTAATATTTGGTGAATGATACGGGACATTTTGATGACTTCTTAATAATTCCCCAGATACTTAAATGAACAAAAAAGACATTGATTACAAACAGAGTAAGGTGAAAACAATATTTTATACTGCTTAAAATACTTTATGCATTTTTTCATTGTTTGAATTTCTAATGCATTTTATTGCTAGAAAGCATTCTTTCCTCTCTAGTAATTCCAATTTCAAAATATCATTTGGAGACATTTTTAAAAAGTTTTATAGGAAGGTGTTAAACAGATGTGCTCCACCTTTAGATTGTAAGGTCTGAATGTGTTGATGTGCTGGGCATTTCAAAATATATATAAGTACAGGCAAATACATATATATGGATGTGCAAGTAGTTCTTGAAAGAAAAAATACTGATTTGTTAGTAAAGGGCACATAAATATAATGGCAATAAACATAAAACTTGTATCTTTTTTTCTGATTCAGAAGTAAAAATATGACTGCATATCTTTTTTTAGTACAATAAATTATTTCTTAGATGAGGCTGCACTCAAAAGCATGAAAGCTGTAATTAGGTACAGATTGATGGTATCATTCAACAGTGAAAACCAGGAAGAGATCTTGTTCTGAATAATTGGTCTAGATTGAAATCCAATAATAAAGTCTGGAAAAGGCTGGCATGAAGACACCTCTACTAGGAATTTAGGTATAACCTGGGGATTTACCAGTTGGAGGTGGTGGGAGAAGGAGGGAATCTGAACATATTGGTCAGAGAATGACTATCTGCTGATAGTGTTAAGTAGCAGGAAAATGTGACAAAGGTTCTAGAAGGCATTCATGGGGAATTATTAGCAGCCTTAGAGGAATACTAGTGTCTTTTTTAATGGGTAATATGTAGTGTGACATATAAGATACTTATATTAAGAAGAAATAATGTGATTTTGAGTATGTTCAGAGTGGGAGAGTGATGTGGCAGTTTAGAGAACATGAGACAATGTGGTCTGTGTAGTGTAGTCCAGCTGAAGTTGAGAGAATGTGGTTTTCTCTAAACATATCAGAGAGGAAGAATAACTATGTTTAAAGACAATATTAAAACTGTATAAGTTATTATTAACCAATCATAAACTGAAGAAGGTCTGCAATAAGTAATGAAATGAGGTTCTAAAATGTTTTCTGAGTAGAGTCAGAAAAACTAAATGGTTTTAAGGTGAGGTTTGAAATAAGGGTTATGTAAATATTTCCAAAGATTCCTGCCATAAGTAGAAATTTCTTGATATCTGATGTTCAGTTTTATCTAAAAGATGTTGAAAGTAGTCTTGGCAGCCTCTAATTCGCACTTTTATTTGTGTTAGTTTTAAACTTCAGAGCTTTCCTGGTCATTTATTGAGGTCAAAAAGTTTTGGTTTTGTTTGTTTTGTTTTGTTTTTCTCATTTCTTCTCTGCAGTTGCAGAATTCATTTTTAATTTACTAGAACTAAAACTCAGGGAATGTAATATGGTGGCAAGTTACACTGGAGTTAAATTCTCCTGGGTTTTTTTTGGTGTATCCTTAGGTTTTGTTGTTGTAAGTTTAGGTTTAAGTTATTCTCCATACTTGGGATAAGAATGAAATTTAATCTCATCCATTCAAGTTAATATGGCTACCAGGTTAGTATGTTAGTATACCTGTCTTTTTTTATTCTGTCCTTTTTTAAAATTGTGATGGTATTTTGAGGATTTCTTTTTTTCTTCTCATTCCAGGGTGTATGTATGGTTCCATTTTCTAGGGTGGTCTGGTTACTGTATGAAAGGAATTCCTTGCTATCATAGGATATGATATAACAATTGTCTTTGATGTCTCCTATTCTTTTTCTGTGGCTCATTATAGTTGTGGAATTCAATCTCTTGCTGTTACACATGGATGGCCAAACAACCTTAGCAAGGAATTACAGAAATCACTCAGAAATAATTCTGATAAAAAGGGCTATTTTTTTTTTTCCCCAATGTAGGATTGATATTTTGGTATATGTGGACTTACAAGCTGCTGGGGGAAATTTCCACAATATCAATATTTTACTGCGAAAAAGTAATTGGATGAAGACAAAATAGGTTCTCTCCCTTTTGTCTGTACAAAGTAAAATGGCAGTTGTATAAACCCATGTAAAGGGCCAGCTTGAAAGGGAGAGCTCTGATGTATGAGAAATTTTCTTTCAAGAACCATAGAGAAAGATGAAAAACTGTAAAGCTCAGAGAAGCTATTTCACTTTTAGAACATCTGTGGCTCTTCATGGGTGTTCTCAGGACCAGCCCATGCCAGTAGACAAAGCACATAACAATCGTGCTTGGATCATAGAATAATATCCTGAGTGTGAAGGGATCTACAAGGATCATCAAGTCCAGCTCCTGGCCCCACACAGGACAACACCAAGAACTGCATCATGTGCCTGAGTGCATTGTCCAAATATTTTATAAATTCTGATAGATTTGATGCTGACATGACTTCCCTGGGAGTCTGTTCTAGTGCCCAACCACCCTCTGGGTGAAAAACCTTTTCCTAGTATCCAGCTTAAACCTCCTGTGACTCAGCTTCATGCTGTTCCCTTGGTTCCTGTCAGAACCAGTCACCAAATAGAGATGTCTCCTTCCTTTTCTTCCCACAAAGAAGTTGTAGACTGAGATGAGATCTTCTGTCAGTGCCCTCCAGGCTGACCAGACCAAGTGACCTCAGCCATTCCTCCTATGACTTCCCCTATAGGCCCTCACCATCTACGTGGGCCTCTTTTGGACGCTGCAATTTGTGGAGCCCTTATTTATAAATTATACATACAAAGAGTAACAACTGCTGTAGGTGTAAAGACTTGTGCTTCAATAATTGCATAGTCTAGATATTCTTGGTTTTCAATATTATTTGTGCGTCAGAACTGAATTTCCCTTCTCCGAGAATTCTTCCTGCTTAAAAGGAATGTGAGTACTTAGGGTTTTGTAATCTTATAGGCAGCCGTTATTTTGACTTAGAAATGTCTCCGAGAAGCTCTCCTAGGGTCCTGTAAGGAGTGAGAATGACCTGGGGTAAAAACTGTGTATGAGATCCTTGCACTGTACAACAGCTGGAAGATGTGCTGGAGTTTTGATAGAATTGCCGTAACCTGAAAGGGTCATGAACCTGACATCTAAATAGTACACTCACACTAATGAGTATAAAAATGGTTATCTTGTAATCGGGAGGGGATGGGGAGATGAATAAAAGACTTGAATGTTAACTGAATGTTCCAACCAAAATGAAATCTTTGGATTACATAGGCAGAGAATGCAATTTGTCAAGCTGAGTAGATGTAGAGAGAGTGGGAGGCTTTGGGCATGGATGATGATCATTTTGGCTGCAATGCTTTTGGATTTTACCATTAATTTATAATTTCATTGCTCACTTAGAAGGCAGAGAGCATTTATCTCCATCCCATTTAATGCAAAAATTGAGTTTATTCTAGGTTTGTAAAGGGTGTCAGGAGCAGTGGCTGCTTAGGTACTGAAGTGTGAATGGATAATATCATTGTATGGGGCAGGGCAGGATTGGGGACAGGGTGGTAACATCTGCTGTACAGCAGTTTTTTGGCCTTGTATGTGCTTTTCCTTGATTGTCACTAGTTCCAAGGACATGAGGCTGCAGAAAATCAGGTCTAGTCAGGATAAGGATTTGCTTTGTGGCAGTCATTCTGTATGTTGTGAAATCTCTCATATTGAAAATCTTGGGGTATTTATTGGTTTTCCTTAGTGCCACAGTCATGGTAGTGAATGCAAGTCTCCCATGTGTTAAAACTACCTAATAATTAGGATTGTAGAATAGAATATGCAGTGCCCCAAGTGACACCTAAGCTTCTGAGAATAGTAGATTAATTAAAAAAACCCTCTTATCATTACACAACAAATCAAATATATTGATAGTTTCTAAGTTTTCTCATTTTTATGATTGACATGTATTATATATAGAATTTAGAATGTTTTACAGGTAAAATAATTTTTCAGTTTTAGTGTGAACTCTACATTGGATCCTCTTCAAAATTTAGAAGCAATCAAATAATATATTTCATCTTTAGTTTCTATCTTCAAAGTATAATGAGAGAACATTTTAAAATATAGCAAAGATATCTCGGTATTAAAATACTGATTTGATTGACTCACTATAATCTCTAACTTCAAATATCAGGCTATTTTAATTTTCCAGGGATGCAGAATTTTTATGGTGATGGCAACAGTCCTATCCTATGTATTTAATATATACCACTTGTGTGAGTGAATAAAAATGTAGAAATCATATATGCAAATATATGTGTAGGATCCAGTCCTCCCATTCTGATCTACTGTGGACTTAAATTACTGATGCTATGTAAAACAGGCAGGACTTCCCAGGTGTTGGTATTTTTGTGGATCAGCAATTAAACGGGATAAGATGATACAGTAGCTGGACAAATAAATACTGATTTCAGTTACTTATTATCGATGAATATTTTAATTCATGGTTTTGAAATGACAATTTTCTGGGCTGGATTTAGAATGCAAGGACATTAACTTCTGTCAATTCTTTGGGAAATTCACAGGTGTTTTCATTCCTTAGAAGTATTTTGGATGAGGTACAAAACAAGATACATGTAAAAGCAAGTGTTGGTAAAAAAAGGAGATAAAATTGGATTTTAATACATTAAATAAACAAGTGGACATTAGGAGAATGAAAGTTAGTTTTGAATAAGAATCTGTGTGAGAAATTCATCAGGTGTTCATAATAATTTTGGATTTTAATATAATCATGTGTTTATTTTTATCATAAAACTTAATAATTTTTTGTGCATGTGTGAACAGAGGCTTTAAAAACCTTTCATTTTAACAATTTTACATAAATAAGAGCTTTCTCCCAACCAATCCTCTCAATCAGGTTCAGCAAGCTGAAAGGGCTGATTTTGGAATGGATGAGTGACTAAAATTTGCTATTATGCAAATGGCCTGGGCATAGACAAAGATAGTTTCCCAATGTTTCCTTGCCTCAGAGTCATTCAAATGAACAACCATGAAACTTTGTGTTATTCTAGATAGCTTTATGTTAGTTATTATACTTTCTGTGTCATAATTAGTATTAATGATGATAATTTTTGAAAGTTAAAAATGTTAATTTAACTCACTAGGTCTCCTGCTTCATTAGTGTCTTCAACAGTGTCATTTAGGAGTAAATGCTTCATCCAACGGTGGCGATTCAATCATAAAAGATTGTAATAGCAGAAGCTAGAATTAGAACTGTCATCATCCAAAGTCTTTCCATTTTTCTCATCTCATTCTCTTAAATGGGACCAGTAATTATCTATCTTAGCTCATTTCAAACAAGCTAAACAATCCTATGCTTTTACACACAGCCTTTTATTTCTTGAGGGTACCTAAGGGCTGTTGTGTACTACATTTATTATTTTACATTTAGATATGCACTCAGCTCTAGACTGGAGCAAAGTGGAATGCTTACAGGCTCAAATTTTCTGTACTTTCAGGATGACAGTTCTTTAGATTGCTTCTGTCAGGAGAAAGCAAATGGTACAACCTGTTCTAAAAGCCACATGCAAGTTATGCCAACACTGGAATCTGCAGACTCAGCATATATTGGGGAATTTTATTGAAAATAACCTTTTGCTTTCCTGTTGCAGCTTTCAGCTCAGGACCTCCTCATATTTTCTACATGTTGATAAGCTTTTCTTCAAAACCCTGTTACAAGTGCATGTTCTTTTTTTTCAACTTTACCTGTGTTTGTTTAACAGATGCATCTGAGTGATATCAAACCACTAAACTCTCCATGGGTGTAGTATAATTCTGAACACTCTCAAATTCTGAGTTGAGTTCACTTTTATAAATTTACATACATGATCGTCCAGCACATGCGATAAATATTGAAACGTGATCCATCCAGTTCCCATTTCATGCTATTTTGTTAACTAAGGAGCTAAAATTCTCCAGCTTCTCTGTTAATCATGTAGGGAGCAATCTGAATGAAGGCTTAAAATAGGCACTCACATTCAATTGCTATGAGGGGTATAGCAGTACTGTTAAACAAGATCTTCTTCTAAATTTTTTTATCAAGGAATACAGAGGAAAAAGCAGCTCCTCTCTGTGTGGTTTGGATACTTTTTTTTATTCCCCCTCCCTCTTCTTCCCCCATGCTACTCATGCAGATTGAAACAGCTCAGAGCTGACTAGACTGTTCTCTGAACTGTTCCAGCTTAATTTAAAATCCTAATTTTACTGGGCATCTTGTGATTTATACTCACAGGTGCTACAGCTGCTAGGGGACCCATTTGACTGCAGTGTCTTCTGAGGCAAATCAAAACATTATTTTATATATTATTTATAACATTTGGGACAGAAAAAAATACTGATAATCTTCCTGATATTAGGTGAGCTGCATTTGTGCTGCAGTGACTGCATAACAATTTTGAAGTTATTCCTATCTCTAATACTTTTGCTTTTCTACCTCCACTCTTCTCTAGTTTTTCTGCCCACTATGTAAAATATCTATCTTTTCTTTATTATTAGAAACTGTTCACATAAAAACCTGACTGCTAGTACTTCTGGGGTGATTGGTATTTGATTCCATTTTAACACTAACCAGCTACTCTAGGGAGGGTGTATAGCTTTGCTGTTATCTTCTGAGGGTCTTAAAATTGGATATAGTCTAAGTAAGTTTTGGCTTGTACAATAAGTACAACAGCTTTCAACAGTCTGAAATTGTTTTGTTTTGGGTTTTTTCTGCATATGAAGCAAAAGTACAAAAATACTTTTGGTTTTTTTTTCTGGATCATCCTTTTTTCTATATTGAGGTATGGACTTGAGAATCAATCTGTGAACGGTCTGTGAATTATTGCTGTGATTGTATGTCAAACCTCTGTTATTCTTTAGTCATATTTTTGCTCCTTATGCCTTGTATTCAGAAGACATTAAATAGTTGACATAATGTGGAGTTTGGGAGACTGTTGTCTAAATAGAAAAATAGCCTGGCTATATGTCAACTCTTTTTTTATTCAGACTAGGTTCAAGGAATTACTGTTTTGAAGGAGTAGGAGAGTCTTGCAAAAATCAAAGAGATGAGTTGTTGATACATGGCACTAAAAATCCAATAGAGAAAGTTTTCTGAGGTAGCCCAGAGGAAAAAAAATTAAAAAAAAAAGGGAAGGAAGGAGGTGTGCTTAAAGAAGAACTAAACATAGCTAAAAATTAAGACTAAAAATTTTAGAAAGGCTTCTCAGCCTATGATTGAAGTAAGTGTGACTACCATAATACTGCAGATAGCTGAATGGCACTAGGGAATCCAAGAGAAGAAATATTAGTATTTCCTTTGGTCAAGTAAAAGTTCTATGCGTTTTAAAGCTTAAAGATGCTTAGTGTTAGAAGGTCTTTACAAAATCTATGTCTTTCCTTAAACAAACATTTTATCTGAAATGTTCTACTGTGAACCATCACCCATGGGCCTGGAACCTAGGAAAATCTGGGTATTTCAACTAGTGGCATTTGTTGTTTCACCATCCATCCTTGTGTCACCATTTTCTATTGGAAACCTCTGTGGATTGAAATGGAAAGTGTGTCATGGAATCACCTTGAGGTCAATGAACTTTCAAGAGATCACAGCTAAATGTTTATGTGCCGTTTCTCAGGGATCATGTTTCCTTGGTGCATAGTCCTGGGTAACCTGTTCTCCGTGTTTTCCCAGGAGTGTGGGGGCCAGACTGTTGTGTAGAATAGGAAACCATGCAGGTGTCTAGGAGCTCTACCTCATCTGGTTCTTGATAAAGAGGGGGATGAAGCTTGAAAAGGTTTTCCACTGATAAAGATTTTAATGAGATTTCAGGTAATCTATCGTGCTTCATGTCTAAATATTTTTTCTTAGTTTATTCTAATTGAACCTTGAATATAAACCTAGAAGTTAATTGCTTATACCAGGCATGAGTACATGCGCACACACAAATATATAATTTTTATATCTCCATACATTCTTTCCAGAAAAAACAGTTCTTAGTTCTTTTAAGAGGAAATATAGCTATAGCATTAAGAAAAACTGGTGATCATAATTAAAAGGAAAGAAATAATGAGGTACAAAACAGGATACTTGTAAAAGCAAGTGTTGGCCAAAAAAGGAGATAAAATTGTATTTTAATACATTACATAAACAACTAAATTGTATTTCTAAAAATTTTTGTGTATCTTTTATTGTCAAGAGCAGTAAACATGACATACAGATAGAATTCCAGTTTTTAAAATGGTTGCTGCCTATTCAATAGAAATCTCTCAATTTCCCTGAGGTTAAGGATCTACCTAATTAGAATACTATGGAAACTTATATTGTCCTTCTTCTTCTCCTTCTTCATCTTGGTACTTTTATAAATTTTTTTGCTTTTAGCTTTTTTCCTTCTTTTTCCCTCTTATTACATTTTCTTCTTTTTTTCCCCCCATTTCTTTTTAAGTCTTGATTTTACCTTTTTAGTAGCAATGGCAGGTCTGTGCAGTGGAAATTATGTGGATTCTTAATCATAGAATTATAGAATATGCTGAGTTGGAAGGGACAATTCCAATTTATCAACTTTTCAGAGTCATTGCAGGCACATTGTGAATTAATTCACAGCAAAATTTATAGGACTTTAGACTTTACCCATCTACATGTGAACAGGTCCATTGAGTTGCTATTGGTTGTGAATAAAATAACATCCTATTGTATATCAGTGATATAACTTTTTTATACAGTTATGCAATTTTAGATCCTGTTCTTCCTGCCTAAAAAAGA
This sequence comes from Phylloscopus collybita, assembly GCA_027886175.1. Classification (NCBI taxonomy): domain Eukaryota; kingdom Metazoa; phylum Chordata; class Aves; order Passeriformes; family Phylloscopidae; genus Phylloscopus; species Phylloscopus collybita. Next base: position 42,857,543 of record JAJNNQ010000018.1, read on the forward strand.
AATGAAGCCTGAAAATTGTGAAAAATTTATTCTCACTTCAAGGCTGTTCTTTCATCTAACTTATTATACTGCCATCATCTTCAAATCATGCAAAAGCTGCCCTTTTCATACTGAAGTATGATGAATAGGTGTTTAATGAAGGCTTATCAAAAAAATTGTACAAGAATGCAGTAATATCAGCAAAACACTAGTGTGCCAATATCTAGTGCATAACTAGCACAGTAGATGCCCTTTATGGACATAATTAGTGTAGTTTTTCTGCATGTGGACTGACTTTGTGGGGGAAGTGCAGCCACGTTCTCTTTACACGATCTATGCAATAGCGTGCTGGTTTTGTGCAGGGGCCACATACTCCAGTTTTCAGAGCTGAAGTAGGGATGATGCTTGGTTGTACCTGGTCAACTCTATTCTGAGATAACGTGTGGCACACGTTCAGCATCACAGCTGCTGTGCTGTGCTTAATTTGACAGTGAGAAAGAGCTTCACAGTAATGGTAACTCTTTGCCAGAAGGGTAGAATACATGGAAACCATGGGCAGTAGATCTTTACTAGCCTTTACTATTCATAGCTCCTTGCATGGTATCTCATGGGCGACCAGATCTGATTAGCATTACAATTCTATTTTTTGGTGAATTTTGGTTGGGATGTCCACCTAACTGCAAGTTTAAATAACATAGTTTTCTGGTTATAAGATATTTCCAGCATGTAAGAAATTACTTTTGCCCTCTGCCAGTGTCTGGAGGAGCTGAGCTGGAACAGTCTTAGCTGTGCATCTTCCTGTCCTTATCGTTCAGGAAATACTTAACATAAAGCTTGTAGCTCCTTATGCATTTGGTACATTCTGTCTTCTAGTATTACATTATAATGTAAATAAGACAAGGTTGTTTGGGAAAGAGGGTATTGCAAATTTCAAGTTGCTTATTTTCCTCTGCCTTATAAGCATTAATTAATGTTCACCCATCTGTCTCCATGCACTTCCTGCTTCTCTCCTTACACAAAAAAGACTATTAGTTTAGTGTGGAGGCTGCCAGGCCGTTAAGGGGCGCTTTGTGCTAATGCATTGCAACAAAAAATAATTTTCTTATAGCTAAGAGGCTGGCTTTGAGAAAGCATACCTCCAAGTATGAAAACATAAATAAAATCTAATGCCAGACAAAATCTAATCATCAGAATTTGTATGATGTTAAAATATATTTTAACGGCTTATGAGAGGTGTGCCAGGGAAGAGTGAAGTGTATTCCTGCAGAAGTCTTCATCATGAAATAAGTCAAGGAACAGACTAAAAGCCTATCTATGTAAGATGTTGATGAAGTCAGCAGAGGATAAAGCCCAATTTCTTAAGGCATTTTGCAACCTAATGACACACAAAATCAATCACATGAATCTTTTAGGTTGGAAAAGATCTCTAAAATCAACAAGTCCAACCACTGACCTATCTCCACCTAATTAACTAGACTGTAGCACTAAGTGCCATGTTTATTCATTTCTTGAACACCTCCAGGGATGGTGACTCCACCATCTCCCTGAAGCAGCCCATTCCAGTGCTTAACAGCCCCTTCTGTGAAGAAATTCCTCCTGAAATCCAATGTAAGCCTCCCCTGGTGTAACTTGAGGCTATGACCTCTCTCCTGTCATTAGCTGCCTGACAAAAGAGACCAATCCCAACCTGGCTACAACCTCCCTTCAGGGACTTGTAGAGAGTGATAAGGTGTCCCCTGAGCCTCCTCTTCTCCAGGACAAACAACCCCAACTCCCTCAGCTGGGACCTCCTCATGAGACTTGTGATCCAAACCCTTCTCCAGCTCAGTTGCCCTTCTCTGGACACACTCCAGCACCTCAAGGTCTTTCCTGTAGTGACAGGCCTGAAACCGGACACAGGGTTGGAGGTAGAGCATCGCCAGTGCCAAGTACAGCCTCGTCCTGCTGGTCACAATATTCTTGCTACAAGCCAGGATGCTATTGGCTTGAGCACACATTGGCTCACATTCAGCACCCCCAGGTCCTTTGGTGCTGGGCGTCTTTTCGGCCACTCTTCTCTTCTGCAAGTCTTTAGCAGTGCCTGGGGTTGTTGTGACTAAAATGCAGGACCCAGCACTTTATTTTATTGAACCTCATACCATTGTTCTTGGCCCATCTCTCCAGCCTTTCCACATACCTCTGCAGTCTTCCTACCTCCAGCAGATGAATGCTCTCACTCAACTTAGTGTCACTTCCAGGCACTTGTATCTTTCTAAGGTTGAATATTTCATGATTCCCCAATCTTAAACCCTTGCTGAAAATTATGAGATTTTCTGTTTTGTAGGTGGATAGGGAAGAGTAAGGTAATGGTTGAAAGTTGATCATTTGTGGTCTGCGTGTGTTTTGGCAAATCCTATTCCAACCCTTACTTGGATCTGCCCTAATTTTTTTAATATCTTCATCTATTGCAATTGTTAAAGTATTCATTATACTGTGAACTAGAAAGATGTTATTAATGCTCTTGCACAAATGGGGAAATTAGACACAGGCTGAATGCTAGATCCACAAAGAGAAGTTCCTAACTCTTGTACTAGCTACAAAATTAGGCTGAATAGTAGAGTTTATATATTTGCACCATTTGAATAATACCCATAGTTTTAACAGTAAGTAGGAGAGGGGAACTTTAAAAGCCCTCCAGTATCAGAACAGTTTGTATTGCATATAAGTTGCTCCTTTTAAAAACTGAAGAGGGCTGTCTGTTTTCTTTGTTTTTCAAGTGTTCTTTTCTGATCATGACTATTCTGAAAAGTGAATCATAATGGAATGAACTTTTTAGCTTCTCTCATTTCCTGGTTGAAATATGCCTTGGAGCTTGAGGATTTATCTCTCTCTGAAATTATTCTATTTCACATGTTCTCATTAAGCCTATTAAGTCTAATGCTTATCTGAATTCTATTAATCTCATTTTGAGTGCTATATTAGCACAGCTAAAACTATATTGAAGGTGCTTTGTTTTAAACTTAAGAAAAAAATCTTGCTTTTGGTTTAAATCGAATTACCCTCTTCTTTGAATGGTAAAGATAAGAATCTCCAGGGAAGTTCTTTCAATGAGGGTTGCCAAGTTTGGAGTATCTCTTTTGCGTTTTCCACAAAACTGTGTAATCACCACAGATTGTTAGGTTATCTCCAAATCATGAGCAGGTGGCCAAGATCATCCATGTTAGGGCCTTGAGTGTACTAAGAGCTCTAATGGCCCAGATCAGCCTCAGCTTTTCACCACATTCTTTTTTTTCACCACATTTCTGTCCGTAAACCAAAGAGCTCTGTGTTGGCTCTGTCTGGATTCTTCAGCCTCTGTCTGAGCTGTGCTGGCAGTGTTGGTTGCTGGATGGTTCAGCCATTTGTGTGCCCAGACACTGATCCCAAAGCATGAACTGACTTCCTATCTTGACCTGTCCTGTGCCTCTGAACCTGCTCTCTGACCCCTGGATAATGTCTCACCCTAATTACCTGTAATTGCCTCTGACCCACAGATTGTTTTCCTGGTTTGGTCTGGGTCCTGCGCTGTGGCTGTGCATCTCCCTGTTGATTTGCACTCTTGCCTGAACTTGGCCATTATCTCTGCTACCTTTCTGATGGGGTTCTGCCTTGCTAACCTTTTAATCTCATTTGGCTTCTGTCTCCTTGTCACTTAGAGAGCAGCTAACCCTTGTTAGATGATCATTCTGCATTCAGATCTGTGATGAGGAATGATAAGAGAATTACTATCTGTGAAAGCTATCTCCTCATGCTTTGTGACATGATGGTCAAATGCAGAGGGAGAAAGCAAAGAGCTTTTTAAAATATATGCCTATATTTAAAATGTAGACACATTTCAGAACCCTCTTTAGAATATTGTGAAACCATTCTTTATATTTGAGTGGTGTCATCTCTACCACACCAGACATGATACATAAGTAGAAAGGAAAAGTTTAGTTCTGAAAGTAGCCACAGAAATTAAGTGGAGCTGTATTAGGACACTTAGAATTTGATTGAACATAAAACTGGTCTTGGAAGACATTTTAATTTTGGAAACTGGACTTCAAATTGGCAGTTGACTTGTAAGTAGTCTTTGAAAATACCCATAAATAGGGGTCTGTCTTGTGGAACCAAATTTTCATGTAGTATTTTTTGTGACCACTGAGGCACAATAAGTAGGTAAATTGCAGTTACTGGAAAAAGAGGCAAGTATGGACCAAAGGCAGATCACTGATTGCTGTCATGCTCTTGGCTGCTGTTTTCAATCTGTTCTCTGTGTGTTGAGTCTAACTGCCTTAAGGAATGCTTTACTATGGAAATAAGTTTGGCTTATGACACCAGACCTGAGACCAGCCAGTATCAAATACCATTTCCACACATTTTTGGTCTTCCACGAGTTTATCCAAGCCAGCTAGGCAATTGTTTTATTCAGGTTTGGAGATTATCACCAGGAGTAGTTCCTGGATGAATATTGGAAAGAATCCTGTCATCCTCATGTCATACTATTTATAGGACCTGTATTAGCTAGTGCCAAATCCTGCTCTAAAATGTCGATAGAGAAATGGAAATCTGCTGGGTAATAGAAATGCTAAAACTTTGCTTACCAGTTCTTCTGGTAGAATGATTATGAATTTGCAGGGAAGAGTTTGTGAAAGTGTAGTCACTTGGTGGTGGAAGCACTTGCTGGGATTTTCTTGCTCTTGTCAGAGTGGATCTCACGGCAGGGCCCTTGGGTATTCTGCAGACAGGACTTGTCTTGCTCTCCCCTTCTACTCTTAGTGCATTACACAACTATTGACTGAGTTGAGATCTCTTTGCACTTGGTTTCTATCACATAGTCTAGGACAGCCTTAACAAATCAAGGTACTGCTCTTGCTAACGACTGTTGTAATTGTTGACCTTCACAATGGCTGCCAACCACAAATTATCTTATTCTAGAAAAATGGACTTTGATAATATGTATGTGATATATATTCATGGCACAGTACAGAAGGTAAGATATATACTAAACACCTTCCTAAATCAGGTAAGATCTTTAAATTTCTCTGTTGTCTGGTGGCTGTTGTGGCTGGCACACAATTGCTGCATCCATTTGGTCAGACAAGTTACCTCAAAACTATTTATAGTGTTTTAATATTCTAAGTGTTTATGGGTGTTTTGTTTGTTTGTTTGCTTGTTTGGATGTGGTTTTGTTTGTTTGTTTGCTTTTTTGTTCTTTTTTTTTTTCTTTGCAAAAGAGACGAGGGTCTTACTGGTGAAAATTTTCAGTGGGTATCCTTTCTAACTTGGTACAATTAAGATAGTTCTGTTTTCTGTAATGTTCAGTGCTAAGTTTGGAAGTATAGATTGAAGGTTTTCCATCACCAAAAGCTAGGGTATGATGTGTCCTGAAGCTGAAATACTGTAGAAGAGGCGGTAATGGTGTTTTTCAGACTGCTTGTTGTGACAGTTCAGTATGGTTTGGATTTTAAAATGCCTTTAGAAGGAGAATGTTTCTTATTCCTTCTTTTCTTCTTTCAAATAATTAGTCCTAAAATGATTCTGAAGTTCCCCTGATACAGCCAATACCCAAATAAGACAATGTTAAAGTGGTTAATGATGAAATCAGCAAAATGTTTTGTTGAAAATTGAGGATTGAGTAGTGTAGACACTGATTTTCATTAGATATCCACATATTTAAATAGCTAAATACATCTGAAAGCAGCTTGTGAATGCATGTGTGTTCATCACACAAGTATTGCTTTGTTCATCAGAATGGTATCATGCCTATGATGTATTTGGGGGAGCAGATACTGTAAGCATCATATTGCATACCATATTAGTTGGAAGTGTTGACTGCATGCTCTTTGGATAAAAATTTCCAAAGCTCAAGGGCACAATTTTCTCAGTTTATTACACCTTTGTTTATTACATTTTTTTAGTAGCTGAAATGTTCCCTTAGAAAATGTCATAAGAAGACAATGAGAATATTGGGATTAGAACATGAGTTGTAAAAGGATGCAGCACATTTTGTATCTTTCATTTCTAATTTCTGAGCTGTAGAGCCACTTATGTTCATGGTTCATAGTTCATACATCTATGTCTGTTTCTCACAGATTTAAAAGGGAGAAAAAGTGAGCTTCAGCTTTTCATTGTTTATTACGTTCAAAACGAAACCTCTCGAAATGTCAAATGAAAAAGAAGTAATGGATTTTCTGTTAGCACAAAAAACTACTTCAAGTGTACAGATTATATAAAGGGTCCTTAACAAAATGTTTTGAGTAACATTAAAATTTCTCTTAAATTGAGTTGTTAGAATAATGGACAAGACTAGACTAGGTTTTTGAAATCTATTTGAAACAGAAATAAGTTTTATGAAGTTGAGTTTATCCATTGCTTAGCTGAAAAGCTTATTGTATATAGAAATGTCTCTAAAAGCTTCAACTTGTAAACAAACATTTTTACTCCTGAAATACTTATATTCAAAGACAGATTATATATTTTAACACAGGATTTAGACCCACCTGACATCTGCACCAAAGGACACTTTTATTTGCTCCACAGATGAAGAAGTTTTGTGTTGCTAGTAGAGAGGTAGCAGGCAATACTTCTTTCACTTCATTTTTGGTCTTGTCCTTTGTGTAAGAATACTCTGGGAGTATGTGCAAGAAAAGGAGCCCGTAATCCATCCTTTCCCAAATGAGGTAAATGCCCTTCATGCTTTTTGGCCTTCCTTTTCAAGCTGTTTTAGTTACTCCATTTCTTCTTTGATGCTTAGTGAGTCTAGGAATCATGTGTTAGATCTGAATAGTATCCATGTTAATCTGTTCTAAAAAGCATTTAGATAATTTGGTGATTAAATCATGTGCCTGTTCTAGAAAGCTCTTTGAATACATATTGATGAGAGATACTTGGATCAACCAAGGTAGAACTATTTCACACGTATGTTATATGCATGTAAGACAGCTGAAGAAGGTATTGGTATTTAGTGCTTTTTGTTAGATTTAGAACTTTTCATTAAAAGGCAAAAAGTATTATTATTGTGTGTGTATATTTATTTTAGAATTTACAAACAAACCTTCTGTGGTTGTACTGGGGAAGTCCAGAGCTGAATGAGATTTTCTTCCAATGAAGTACTGAAGCTCTTTTCAAGATGATGTAGTTTACCCACACTGTATTTACCCTCCAAAGATCAGCTCGAAAGGCTATGAAAACTGATTTCATCAGTGCGACTTAACCTCTGAATCCAAAGGACCTTTTACTTAGCACTTTAGGAAATACTGAAGGGACTTTTATATTTACAGTTTTTGACAATGCAGTAAGCCTCACAGGCCTTTCTTCCTAAATTAAATAAAATCTGTAGTGCAAACTATGCAAATGTGTTTTGTCATTCTCCCCCCAGAGCTGCCTCTTAGCATTTTATTTCAGTGAGCATGATTAGATTAGAGTTGTGGTTTTCCTACAAGCACCTGTTGTACATCTAAAGTGAAAAGAAAAAAGAAAAAAAGATGATGGAGGAAAACTTGTATCCCATGGCTTTGTGCCATATCTCTTTTCTCCTCAAAGAATAACATTAGAACTGCCACCTGTAAATGTGAAATTAAGATATCCACCATTAAAAGAGTGTTTGTGATGATTCATGTGTGAGGTTTCTGTACCATAGCCTAAGCTTTTTTTATTCCAGTTAGATAAAAAAGTTAAGGTTGTTAGCACTTGAATTGACTATGCCAGTAATCCATGTAGCTCAGACAGAACTTTTTCCAGATGAAACCTAGGGCTATGGAGCAAGAAGTTCAGAAAATATCTTTCTTTGCAGTAACGTAGAAATTAATTGTGGAGAGGGTAACCTCAGCTCCCATTAGCAGGGCCTGAGTCTAATTAGCAAAAGGGTGGATATTACAGTATGTGAATTTTTGATTACTAGATGAAGTGTAACAAGCAGGAAGAATGGGCTACATTCTTTACTGACAGAAAATGTGTACAGATTGATTAGTGCCCTTGTCAAGTAACCAGGTAATGGTGGGTCTCACTGGCACAGGTCTGTGATTTTCCTCATGAGGGAAGTATCTAATTTATGTGCTTTTCATTCTCCATGCTTTAAAGAAAAAAGTTTTAACATTAATCTCTCATTTGTGGTGTTAAGTCATTCCATATCAGAATTTCTTCTGCATTTTAAGTTTATACATAATTTAAAACCTTTTGATTTTGAGGCTATCTAAATCTAACTCAGCTAGAGCAAATTAAGATGATAATGTAGTGACTGACACTACTGAAGCCTTTTTTCAGGTATCATTTTTATTTAATTAGTCCTTGACAGTCTTGACTTCTCCTCAACCAAGAACACTCAGGACTTCACCAGAATCAGTACAAGTAAGGCAAAATATTGATAGCAGAATCAATGATCTGTCTTTTAAAGACTGTATCATACCACAGTCAAATAAGTATTGCAGAAATAGAAAAAAGAACAATATAGCCATATATTAGACTCAGCTCCGAAAATGAGAAATTGCACCTTAGATGATGCACAGACCTTCTGAAAAGTGTATGAGTATCAGAGGATGTAGCTTAGTAGATAATGATGTCTCATTGAGAATGGAAATGTGTAAACTGAAACAAATGCAGGTAAAGGAAGAAGAAGGTAAACCTCCAAGCTGTTGAGGTGTAATAACTGGCTGCAGACACAAGTAGGTGTTTTGTCTATTCATCTCCCACAAAGCCCATTTTTCCCCCTATGTTTTCCTTTAATTTCCATAGGTAGTTGTCCAAAGAAATCAACCATGAAAGGTATATGAGTTCAGTGAGCAACCAAAAAGATTGAGCTAGTAAATGCACAGCTTCCAGCCACGCTCCTGGTGTCTTTTTCTTTAGTTGTCTTAGTAGCTTTATGTATCTATGATGGATGATGTGATACAGGATACTGAAAAACTGTGGGTGTTCAGACATCTCCAAGGCTGTGAAAGAAGCTCTATTTGTTTGTGAGTACACTTGTATTAAAATTAAAATTAATATTGCCAGGGGAGCATTTTAGTGGATTTATTAGGCGGGCCTACTACAGTATAATTATCTGTATCTGTATGGATAAGACATGGATCTCTGATGGTTTTAATGCCAACAGTTCCTCTCTTCTATAGTGTTTTCTCAAAATCCTGGGGAAAACCTGCATGTATAAGAGAAAGTATCAAGGTTCTGAGAAACCTAAACTAAGGTAGAAGAAGGAAAGATAGCAAGAATGAAGATTTGTAGTTATGTTTAGCTAGGGCTGCTTATCCTAGAGCAGTTTCTATACCTTCTTTGAAAACCAAAACACAGCAGAGTAGCTCCTTATAAGAAATCAGGATGCTAAATAAGCACTTGCAATCAAAGACATAGTGAAACTTTTGGCTTTTCTTTCTTTTTTTGGTAAGCTCAGTTCTTCACTGGGAATCCAATAGTCTTGCTATACAATTATAGGCTGCATTTCCATGCAAAGTATTACTTGGCTTTTTCTTAAGAATTGGGATTTCCTTCTGCTCTCATGGCAACAGTGAGTTCCTCTATTTTACTATATTCCTTTATTTTACTAGAGGACCACAGTGGGATAAGCTGTTTCTAGAAATCTAACTTCGTGGTGTTGAGTACTCCGTTTACAGAGGTTGAGCAGCCCTGAACATGATGTCACTACTGTTTTATCTTCAAATAAATTCCTAAAAGGTCTGTATAGATGTGTTCTTACAGTATGCTCTATTTAATTTTCCTGTGTTCTCTAATTTTTAGTAGACAGATTTTTTATCATATTATAAGGCCTAACAGGTGATTAGTATCCAATTAGGTTTATGGATCTGTGGTGTTTGGTTTTTTTAATGTCACCTTCATTGGTAAGAACAAATAGCATGTAAGAAGAGCAATTTGAATTATTTTTTTTTCGCAAGGGCGAAATCAGTACACTAAAACTTTGTTTCATCATAGTAATTCAGTCTTAGAAGACAGGACGGTGCATTCCAGAATTTGGATAAAACCAGAGTACTACATGAAAATTAAGGGTAGCCTTATTTTTGAAATATAAGGGGGTAATAGAATAGCTTAAAAGTATATTCATGACTGTGATGGACTCCATAAAATTATCAGCAGATCTATCTGAAATATTGGCTGTATTGGAAGACTTATTTGTGTGCAGTACTCAGTGGTTTTGTTTAAGCTTTAAAATCATTTGTTTGTAGAAAGCAAACCAGATTTCACTGAATATATAGATATCCTTAGTATCATTAGTATCCTAACAAGAAATTTACTTTGTAACTGTTACTTTTTTACTCATCCAAAGAAAAACTAGTGTTTAAATTTATTGTTCATTAGATTTTTGAAGCACTTGTCTTATGTTTTTTGTCTTCCTTGTGTTTTTGAATCAGTTGAAATTGACGTAGCTAATCCTGTGTGATACCTTTCAATACAAGTTTTACACGCCCCAAATCATGTTTCATATCCAAATGATTTAGCTGTTATTAATTTATTCAATACTGAAGACAAATATTGTGGTCTCATGCACTTGGAATTTTTCAGAATTGCTATCAAAAAGGTGTTTATTTACCAAATACTCACTTAAGCCACACAAAAAGATCAGTGTGGCACTGAGATTACAACAATTTACAAATAAAACGTGTCACCTAAAGAAAGAATAAAACAACTGTCATCATTTACTTCTGTGGCATTGAACTTCTCTAAGCAATATATTTATGGTTCATTCTGGCTTTAAAGCCTTGAGCAAGTTCAGTCATTTCAGCACTGGCTTCAAGGTCTGTGTGTTTCTGATCTATACGAATAATAATGTAAGTAGAAAATTCTTGCCATGATTTTAGAATTCAAATGCTGTTTGATATTCAGGTTGTATATGTTACACTTGAAGGCATGTTTGCAAAATGTAGAAATTATTTCTTAAGAAGTTTACAAGGAAATTACAAGTAAATCAATGATAAGGCTGCTTGCAAAGACACGTGGGATGGCAAAGCTGCTGTTTTTCCCTGCATCTGTCTTGTGCCTCTAGTGCAGAGAAACTGAAATGTAAACAGTAAATACTCTCCACACGGACCCAAATCACTGCTGGTACTCTTGTAATCTAGTATCTGCATTTGGAAAGTTTCTGCTCCCAACATAAGTCATTATTTCAAATGGCTGAAGATTGTAAGGGCAGCTCTTTTTACATGCCTGTCTTTTTCCGTAATGAAATCTGAGTGCCCTACTGAGACAGTGGCCTTTTGTATCTTATTCATCTCCCTGAAAAGCAGGGTAAACTGTCAGAGACCATTTCTGTGTTGCCTTATGAATATGCTGAGTTGAGGGGAAAAAACCAACAAAAATTAAACTGCTTTAATTTAGTTCAGGCAAATAAATACAGATGTGCCTGGTTCCCTCTTTTGTTATCTTACCCAAGGTCTCCTATTGGCTGCTCAAAGCCACCAGAATAATCTAAATCCAAAACAAAGGGCAGTTTATGCAACAGAAACCTGACAAAGGCATGTAAGGGAGTGAGTTATTGTTTTTCCTTTCCCTTTTTTGCCTTCATTTCATTCATGGGTTCAGCAGCCACATAATGAATTTGTAGAATAATACCGAATTATTTCACTTACTTTTCCTGTGGTTGCTAAGTTCATGAACTGCATGCAGACTTGGAATAGGTACTTTCATTATATATATAAAGTCTCAAGTTCAGCACTCTGACAATATCTAGTGTGTATGGTGGAAACAGTTCACAGAATGAAGTTGTGTTCTTCAGGTCAGATCATTCAGTAGGTCTGATTTGAGTTCTCATTTTACGATTCTCCCCCTTGAATGATGACTGTGATAGTCTATAATAAAATAATTTCATCATGGCAAACCTATGTTTGTTTAACATGAAAGTATTTAGAGAAAAAATATATTTTAAATTCTGATACCTTTTCTATAAGTATCTGACCATTTACGTGAGGATCTTAGACTAACTTTCCAAAATGTACTTCCAGGCTGCCCTCTCTCTCTGCTTGTCATCCTGTCAGAGCTCAATGAATCCTCATGGACTCTGGCAAATCTTGCTGGAAATGAAATAATATTTTTAGTATTTTCATGCTTTGTTCCCCTCTGGTAAAAGACAGGTTTTTTCATTCTGTGTGTTAATGATTTTAAAAGCTTATAGCTTTCTAATTTTTAAACGACTTCCAGGGTTGTGTGTTCTCGTATAGGAAGTCAATCTGTTCCTCTTTTTCCTTCCTTCCTAAAGCTAAGATGCAAAACCAAAAAGAAACAAATGTATATAACTTTACAGTATCTTCTACTCCCTGTTCCAACCACACGTAGTGTGTTTATAAATTTATTGCCACTTTATTTAGTATTGCACATAAACTATTGGCTTGAGAAAGAGATTCTACACTACTACATATAGCATCTTTACTGCTCTTTTGCTTTATCACAACCTACCACGGTTTGTAAATGTATGGAGTGTAGGAAGTCATTAATGTGCAAAAGGACATGGCATTTTTGAAAAACCTTTCCTCTTGGGATGGAAGAGTAAAATGTGGTTAATGTTCCCATTGGCCATGTTGTCACTGACTGCTGAAGCATACAGTCTATACTCAAGCAACTTGTCATGTAATTACCTATACTTGTACTCATTAGTGAGTGGTTCAGCAGTCACTGGGAATTTGCATGGAGTGAAGTGGGCTAATTTAGTTACATAAATCTTAAAGAAAATCCATTAGCCAACCTCCTGCCTTATAATGTTTTAAGGCAAAACTCAGATGAAAGGCAGACATGCACAAAACCTTCATGCTTCCAGCAATTTGATTCCTCATGGAATCTGGTAGGGAATCCTACTCTATTTAGTTAGAATCTTACTGTGAAACAACATCAAGAATAGTATAAGAATAGGGATTGGTGTCTCAAGGAATTGTAAATGTGGTGGGGTTTTTTAGTCACTAGAATAAATCCTTTCCAGAGGAACAACTATTGGAATATATTTTAGCAGGCTGTCTCAGTGCACTTGCCCAGTAGACACAGACATCCTGGATGTTGTCAGTCATCAGTTGCCCTAGGTGGACACGTCATCCAGAAGACACAAAACATGTTAAATAAACACTTCAATAAATGTTTTAATTTCTAAACCCGGGGTCTGATCTTCTCAAAATTCAGATGGTATGGTGCAATCTTGCAGATGCAGCATACTTCAATTGTTGAGCATGGTGTCTGTGCTCTCAAATGTTAAAAACTCCCTCATAATCTTGTGCCTATCCATTGTAAGTTTCACTTAAAAATCACTTAAAACTTTAGAGCAGTATTGGTTATGGCTATCTGCAATATGAACAAGTGTAAGAGGTTCATCTTGGTACATCATATGGTGCATGAAAACAACCCCTAATACTGCTGGTTTCATATGGACAAGTAAATTGTACTATTTATTTTCTTAGAGGTGAGAAGATTGTTCTTAAAAGCAGAAAATTACTCTCATTTTTCATCTTTGCCAAAACTTTGTTTGTTTGTTTGTTTTGGTGAAACTAAGCTCTTTACACCAGAAATAGTTTTGATTAATCAATCAACTTGAAATAATATATAGAATGGAAAGGAGAAGATTTCTAAAAGTGTTGAAATGTCTTGTTTCAAAATTATTTTCTTTTTAAATACTGGATTTTTAGTTTGAAATACTGACAAATTTATCCCCCAAAAAAATCAAAATATAAGATCAAGATTGCAAAATGAAATATTTTAGCTGTCCCCAGCTAAGCCTGGTGAGAAATTCCTGAGTGTGTGTTTAAAATTCTTCTGAGTTTAAAATTTCTTCTGAAGTAAGAAAAGTAATACATTAGTAGAGGAAAAAAAAAATTCCCATCCAGTTCTTGCAGTTCCCCTGTAACAAGATGATCCAGTGCTGTTGAGATCCCCGTAGACTTGTAAAGAGAAGCAGCTGCCTGTTACAGGGGTGGCAAACATCAATGCACTTATTTATGTATAGATGTATGACATAATTTGGGCATAGTGCTATCCTGAACTACACATTTAAAACAACTTCCAAGTTGAAATACCAAATCAGTAAACACTGACTTGGTATTTCAAGTGCATGACACAGTGTTCTTGCAGAGATTCTGTTAGGAAATTTTAATAGAACATCATATGTCCAACTGGCTCAAAAAAAGTTGCAGTGAACTAATCTTTACTCTGACTTGTTTGGATCATGGATTCCTCAAACATTGAATTCGCTGGTAAACAAGAAAGCTTAAATGTATGTTCAGATTTTTGTCAGGAGACTCTCATCTGAGGATGAGACAAACCATAGTGAGATGTCCCAGTTGCATGTGGAGCTTTGACAGCATACTTCTTTGGACCGTGGGACAAGAAAATGCTATTAACATAAATGCTGTCAGATGCTGCATTGAATCTGTGTTGACTGTGTTGATTGCTGACATCTCATTTTCTCCATCTCTCAGGGGGTGGAGGGGAAGTGGTGTTGTCTGGAGTGTTGAGTCTGCTTAAAAATAGCTTATGAAATGATCATTTTGCAGCCCAACTTTTCTGATAGGTGTCATAATTTGCTGTTGCTAATTTCCAGTGTGACCACTTATTCTAATACTGGATGCTTCATGTGCTAACATTCAGAAATCATATATACCACCAAGTTATGCACTGCTGCTTGATTTAGAATCTTAGACTGGCTTAGGTTGGAAGGGACCTTTAAAGATCAAGTTCCACCCTCTGTTCCACGGGCAGGGATACCTTCTGCCTGGTTGTTCAAAGCCTCATCCAAATTGTCCTTGAACATTTCTGGGGATGGAGCACCCACTGCTTCTCTGGGCAACCTGTTCCTGTGCTTCACCACTCTCAATGTAAATAATTTCTACCTCATATCTAATCTAAATCCAGCCTCTTTCATTTTAAAGCCATTCTATCTTATCTTAAAACTACATGCTCTTTCTCAACATTAGCCTTGAGAGCCAGCCTCTCCATCTTCCTTGTGGGCTGCTCCCATCATAACCTGTAAATAAAATAATATTATAAAGTACCTTGATGATGTTTTTTTAAAAACCCCAACCTTAGAATTCATGCAATTACTGGTGATATATTTAGTGATGATGTTAGAACGATTTTAAAGAAGGGACTTAGGAAAAGGTGAAGTTCTTTAAAAAACACAACAGACTGACTTGAAGAAAAGTTTATGAGACACAAAATAAATAAAGAATTGAGAAAAGTGAGAAAAGAATTGCTTTAAACCAGTGGCCTTTGGGAATACACTGTGGTTCACTGAACTGGACCAAATTATCTAACAAATATATTCAATAACATGTAGTGACTAAGGGCAAAACAGAATGTTTACGAGAAGTGAGATTCTTGAAAAAAAAACATTTGGCTTAAATTGAGAAAACATGTAAGGTGCTGGTGAAAACAGAAAATACAAATAAGAGAGTGAGTTGTTGTCCCTAGCCTTCACAAAAGTCATAGTCCAGCTTAACTGAAGGTATTGAAATTCAAGCTTCCCATTTTATTCCTTGATGAAAGCTTTGGTGCACCATCAATCATGGTAAATTTTACGCTTTTATGCTTTTAAAAACTTTTGATTGTCACTCCAGGTTAAGGTACAGACTCCAGTAAGTCATATCCATCATATCTTTTATTTCTAAAAGTAATCAGTATCCATTCCATCGAAGACCAAATTTGGCCCTCTAAGTTTCTCTGTGATGCCCCTGTGAACCACTGTTCAAGAGATATTTGTAGTTAGAGGTTTGGCTTCCACTGCAGTCCAGATGAATTCAGTCTGCCATTATAATCTGGAAAAAACAATTGTTGTCCTTTCTATTCCAATTATCCATCTAGCACTGCTGATAATGACAAGAGAAAGAAAAAATAAAATGAGCCACTATTTTTGTCTCAACCTCATTGCATGTCCCTTCAAGCTGAGTTTTAACCCACAGTAGGATAAACAATATTAGAGCTATGCAAGGATTTTGCTGTAGCTATTGATTTTTCTGTTTAAAGCTCTTGGTGGTTAATTGTGGCAATAAAAACCACCAAAATAGTTGCATAAGAGTAAGGTTTTGTCCTTGGTGAAGTTAATACATTATCTTGATTAATAAGATTTCTTTATGTTGTTTCATGGGACATCAGAACACAAGAGAATTAAACAGTTTGAAATCTGTTTAATTCCACAGGCAAGCAAAGTGCCCTAAATCAGAGCTAAGTCCCCAAACAGTATTTAAATGGAGTGAAAAAATAATCCCCCTACAAAGGTCTAAGTTTTTATAAAAAGTGCTGGCTACTTTTTGGCTGCCATCTGTCAGTGAGAATTGTTTCATCAGGTTTCTGAATATATTTTGCTATTGGCCAAAGCATGTGTATGCTTTCAGCAATTTGTTTTCTGTCTCTAAACTATGTTTACCAAGACACTCATCCCTAGAAAAACAAAATCATACCACGGACTAGTCTCAATTACTACCCACATTTCTGGAGATTTTTATACTAATTTCAACAGAACCATCTGAAATGTCCCTTACTTGATGAAGTGACAACCAGACACCCCAACTATTATGTTAGTGTCCCAAAGATGAACACTGTACTTGTCAACAAGCCAACCTGTTATCCCAAGAGATTTCCACCTTTTTTAAGCTATGAAACAACATTGTTGACCAGGATCTTACCTGCTTGGCCTCCACCTCATCCTTCTGTGCACAGTTTGTAAAAAGTTTCAAGCTGTCTTTTCTGGTTTCTGTCTTGCATTTGTTTCTTGGAAATGGGAAAAGAATTCTATTGCTTCTCCCCAAAGTCGGTGCTACTTTTAATGAACTATGATGGGTTTCTTTGAACTTCATCATTACTGCAGATCTATACATAGCAAAAAAATAAAAAATAAAAAATTCCAGGACACTGATATTTGAGGATGATGAACTATGAGTAAACCAGGTAACCCAAAAGAGCTTTTCTGTGACAGGCTTTCAACAGGGTGTTTTGCAGTTTCCCCTTGTAACCCTCTGCAATGCAGTAGATAATAAGTTCAGAATTTGGTACAAACACATCCTGTGTCAATGAACATTTCAAAAAGGCTTCTTTTTTTTTCTTTTTTTTTTTTTTTCCTGGTGAAACAGAAATTGTAGAGCTGTTGCTATACTTGCTTTTCCCTGACTTGATGTAACTCATGTACTGAAAGAACCCTCTCTGCTGTTGCCAGACAAAAGCGTGTTCATAATTTTTTAAGTATTCATTAGTAAGGCCATAAAATTTCTTTTTTTTTCCCCTACATAAATTAAAAAAACCCAAACAACACCACTCATTGGCCAAATGAAAAAAACTGTTACTGACTGTTGCATTGTCGTGTGAGATTGCAGGTGTGGGTGTGTTAAGTACTGGAGGAAGAGGTAGGTTGAGGAAATGGCACTAACAACTTGCTTTGGGGATGAAATGGAGCAAAACAAGATTCTCAGTATCAACTGTGCAGAATGTCTGGGCAAGGAATATTGAATAGGGCACAAAGAAGGATACACAGCTCACATACGTCAGAAAGGGGTCATGCTACAGGTTGTTCTAGAGACAATTGTGATCGCATTAGCAGTGCTGAGCTTGACATTAAATGTCATGTTCAATTCCAGCTTATTTAAGGTGATGCCTCTGGCTGTAAGAGTGGTGAAAAGGCAGATGAATGTTTTATCTAATAACTACTGGGAGATCTGCGGGAGTTTGGCCAAACACTGATGAAAGGAATAGAGAAAAATGCATCTGCAATGTTGTGTTATTGAGCAGTGCTTTTCTATGTGAAGATTTAATTTAGTTTCTCTCTCTTTGCCTATATCTTATTATTACAGAAAGATGTAGGTTTACAACTGTTGTTTCCAATCAAAAGACTCTGTCTGTGTCTGTTTTGGCACAATTCATGTGTGGTCTGTATCACTGGGCACTGCAGAACAACTGTAGAACATGTAATTTGACACCCACTCCAGATTGCTTAAAAAATATTGTTTTCTTGGATAGGTCCAAGACAGAAATAAGGCTAATAATCTGATTTTCCAATTAACATTGAAATCCTTATGAATGAATTGTGGATTAAATAACTACATGTACAGCAGATGTCTCCAGTATGTCCAGAAGTCTCTTACAAGTTTCTGCTACAAAATTGAACACATAAAACTCCTGGGTAAACACAAGAAATTCTTTGAATTATACTTGGAAAAATGTTGCAATAGAAATGGAAAAAAATTCCTGCAAGCAAGAGTTGTAGACTACCCTTAAAGGAAGATCTTCACTATGGTTCTATATTTGATGCTCAACTACTTTTATGACAAACTAAAGCAAGATAATTCATTGTTTCACTCCAGTTCCTACTGAAACAGGCAATAGGCAAAAAACAGGCAGTGTAAGGCATGAATGCATTCTAAATCTTCTTCAAAGAACATTTTTGAATAGTAGTTTTTGAGTTTCTTGTTGAGGTGCTTGTGGTCAGGCAGAATTGTTGCATGTTATGTCATCCCACCTGAGACCCTATTATGGGTTTGGGAGATCAGGCACCTTTGTGAGTGCTTGAGTGTGATTTGGAATTAGACAGTCATACATCAGCAACATGAAATTAGGTGCATCATTATTACTATTTCCACTGATAGAAGAGTCAAATTCAAAAAAAACCCCTTCATTATACTATGTACTGGGTATGCAGAGAACAAAGGTGTTTCCTCCCCAAAAGATCTCCCAATCAGAGCTGTAGATAAAATATGATAAGAGACTAAATGGGAAAGAGGAAAAGGGTCGAAGTTCCTTTAGTACCATGTGAGGAACTGGTGATTACTGATAGCAGTGGTCTCTGTGGCAATAGGTGCTAATCACCTGACAGATGCCAGGGTTGGACACCTGTCAGGACTATGGGTAAGGCAGATTATAAATGGTTTTTACATTAATGAGATGGCATTAAACCTATGTGTGAATATATACAAATTTAAAATGCTCTGGAAGTTATTTATGGGGAAGCATTATTGTACAAAGCATCTTTGGGGAGGATCAGAGGAATATAGCAAGAAAGCTTCAGATGTTGAAAGATCCTTAGGCGCTCTAATGTAAGAAAGAAAAAAAATGGTGCCATGTAGTCATGGGATTAGAGGTAAAATGGAAAGGTAAGCATGACAAAAGGCTATGAGAGTGAGATTTGAAAAAATGTCCATATTTAAGTGCCATAAGGGCATTTAAGGGATCAGGATTGGAAAACTCAGTGATGAAGACAGATGAAACAAAAGAGCTTCAACAAGGTTTTTACCTCTCTATACAGGCACAAATGACCATATCTTCAGTAAACTGCAAAAGAAAAAGTAAACAGATTCCTGATGATGTGCTTTGTAAGGTCAGCACATTTCTGTCCATAGAATTCATGTCTAAATACTCTTTCATTGCACCCAAAATCTGCAGTGGAAAAAAAAATGGTTTTAATTAAACGTTCATCAAGAAAGCAAAAATATATGGTAAAACCCCAAGGATTTAAAGTGGGATGAGATAAAGATGCTGTCCTGCCTGATTTGAAGTGATCTGGGGTGAAAATGTATGCCCAAATTAAGGTGAAACTGGACTTGACTGTAGTTTTCTGACATGCTGTGCCTGTGTTCTCATCAGACCACAAAATCTTGATAACCTACATTCTCCATGGAAGTGTTAGAAAAGCTCAAGCATTCATAATAAAAGCATTAAAACATTTTGCTGCTATGAAGGCTCAGAGGGGACATCTAGATTGTGAGACTAGATGATTAATAATTTTCTGCATCCTGTATTCACACCTGGTTGCTACCAAATTTCTCTGTGAGCTTCATGATCTAAATTAGAGGTAGACTATGAACTCATTTTAGGGAAGCAAACAAAGCAGATTCATCAGTTCTAGTTCAAATTCAGCTGTGTGTGAAGCTGTTGTGGTTCTATTTTAGTCCTAGCTAATAACAGTTCATACATTGATTTAAATAGATTTGAGTTTGATCACTGTAGTAAATACATCATTGACTAAAGAGTTGCATAATGATCACAGAACTAAAAATGTGGCTTCATCTTGGGACAGATTATTGCTCCCTACTTAACCCTCTGGAGCCTGGTTACATTTGGGTTTTCAATGCTGCGCCGTCACTTCTCTGCAAGCTTCTCAGACTTCCTGAGGGCTGGTCAGGAGACATTGCACTGTGCTGTACTAAGATAAGAGTGATTCCCTGTTATAAATGAAATCAGCCAAATTATCAGTAAAAGAATTTTTGTTGAAAAATTGAGTGGAACAATCGAGAAATGCCACAATCAAGGTCAGTGTCGAGCCCAGGGTCAACACTGGGTGAACCACAGGCACGGCCTCTATAGCACTGTGCCCCCCACAGTTCACAAAGTGTGCCTTGTGCTGCAGATTTTTATACAGTTTCGCTGTACAGTACACAATCTCAGCCCTGTCTGAGATACATATTCATGTATCTTCACTTTCCTGATGCCGGTCTTGTTGAATAGATTTCCGAGCAGGGAGATGACCCTGAGTAGATTTACTGGAATTCGGCATTGGGATTCACCATCTTGACAATACTGATAAGATACATATCAATTGTTAGTTGCTGGGTCGTTGGTAGACTCCTCAGTGGTGAAGGTCCATCTCCTCCCACCTGCATCCTCTTTTCTTCTGCTAATGTGGTTTCCTCCTGTGCTGGCAGGGATGTCACAATCTTTTAAAGGGTATAGTTTGCAGGACATGTCTTTCAAGGCATTTGTGATTTTGGCTTTAAGGTTACAGTGTAGATTTTTATAAAACATATTTACAACAAAACCAAATTATATACAGCATTTATCACATTGCCCCACTAGTCACCAGAAACTGAGGGTGAGAGGGGGCATAAACTAGCACTCACTAAGACCCTATCTTCCTTTACTTCTAAGCCCTGTACAGACATGTATAAAACAGAAGCACGGGATGCATGTGTAAATATGGTCATGGTATGTTTGCAAGGGACCTCCTGATCAGTAGAGTTTATGAAATTCTTTCAGAGAAGAGCCCTTGCAGCACTTATGGAATGTTGTAAGTTATCCAGCTCTTCGCTCTGAGATAGAGGAATGAAGACTATCAAAAACACTTCAGTAGAGTTCACTTTAACAATGAGGAATCTTGATAGTAAAGATGAGCTCAAAATAATTGCCAGATAGCATGGTATGGTAAATATTTACATACAACAAAGATGGAGAGACACTATTTACAAGAGCACGGAGTGACAGGGCAAGGGGGAATGGTTTTAAGCTGGAAGAGAGTAGGTTTAGATTAGGTATTAGGAAGAAATTCTTCATTGAGGGTGGTGAGGCACTGGATCCAGTTGCCTCGAGAAGTTGTGAATGCCCCACTCCTGGAAGTGTTCAAGGCCAGATTGAATGAGACTCTGAGCAACTTGGTCTAGTGAAAGGTGTCCCTGCTTATGGGAGGGAAAGAGTTGGAACAAATTGGCCTTTAAGGTCTCTTCTCATCCAAGTCATTCTATGATTATGATCCTTGTCTTATCCACACTAATCACATCCTAGAGTTATTCGTCCAATAGCAGATGAATTAAATGTTAATTTCATTAAGATTTATACTTACTCATAGGAATTTTTGTCTGATGTTGTGCTTGCATTGAGAATCAGAATGCTTTGCTGAAGAGAAGTATGAGTGATATTCAGGGTTTTTTTGGCCTCAATAAGATAGAGAAGCAGTACTATTAACTTCACTGTGGAATACTGGGAGCCAGGTAAGCATGCTTTGTGTCAGCACGTGTTGAATGCCTTTACCTGGAGAATTACTCAAATTTGTATTCTAGAGAGTTAACTTTAAGCTTGATTAAATACATTATTGCTTCATTTTATTAGTGTAATGTCCTCATTTCATGAATATGCATTTTTGCTTAATGGCTATATAATATACTGCTGATAGTCCTTAATGTGTGATAATATTTTTCAGATTCTAAAGTCTGAACAGTTTTTTTTTTTCTTTTATTCAGCAAACTTTAAAAAAAAAAGTTATTTTCATTTCTTCATATTGAGAGGAATTGGTATTCAGGCATATATCCTTGCCATCAATTTTAGGTTACTCAGGCATCTAATTAATAGACTCTAATGTGACTCAAAGTATTAAAATTTAAGTTCTAATGTAGTCCCTAAAATCAGTTAAGTATATCCAAAAGTTGATTTAGAGCATTTAAATTATGTCAGAAGAAAAAAATATAGTATCTAACTTGCTTAAGGTGAAGTACTTTTATGTAAAGATACTCATACTTTAAAACTGGGTAGTATTTCACTTATATTCTTAAGCCAATCCTTAATGCCAATCTTAAGCAAACAAATGCATTATATTTTGAAGAAGTGATTCTGTTCTTTAAGTCTGAGAATCCAATAAAAAATAATTTTCACAGCAACTGAAACTATTTACTTTTAATTTTTTTTTTTTTTTTTTTTTTTGAAAGCTGTACATGATCTTGATTTTTTACATTACTATATTTCATCTATGGTAAGAGTTTGCTAATATATGATCCACTAGCAAGTTTTTTAAAAGCAAAAATACTGGAATAATCCAAGCACATTATCTTCCAGAACAACATCTAGTAAATACAACTACATAACAAATAAACAAAAAAAACCCAAACCAAAAATAAATAAATAAATAAATAAATAAAATAAAAAAAAATTATCGTGATTGAGAGTTATGATATTGAGAGGAAAAAGGATTTAAGTAGTCTCCAATAACTTTTGCAGAACACTTAATAACCATCAATGTTTTATTAAAGTATAAAGGCCTGAAGGAGCTTAAAGAAAAGTATTTTCTTGTTGAAAATATTTTGCGCATCTGACTGTGCTAAAATTGGAGAGAGAAAAAAAATATGCTTATAATATTCTTTGTATTCTATATTAATGGTTTGAAAATCCATACTAGAAAACACATTAAGTGGACAAGTTAAAGCATGATAACTATGATAAAAATACATTATTTAGGATTCTGCATGATTAAGAAAATGTATATTGTAGCCAACAGTCATTTTTTGACATGTCGTACTTCCCAGAAGGTGACAGAAAACAAAAACATCTTGTGATGGAAGGAAACAGAGTATCTAAATAACACAAACTGAAAAAGAAAATCCCTCCAAGAAAACACTTCACAGTTGCATAATAAATTGTATGCTACCCAAGCACTGTGAAAATAATTTGCAGTGAGCTAATATAACAGCAGTAAAGCCATAATTAGTTGCATAACAAATACATTCATGAAATCTGGAGTTTTCTTGCAAATAGTTTTTGGAAATAACATGTTTTTGTAAATAGTTATATTTTGGATGTGTTTCTCAATTTCATCTGATCTATACACAGAAATTTTAATAAATGGACCTGTAGCAGGGGAAAATTAGTGTTACTGTCTTCACAGTTGTACCCTTTGACATGAAGTATTGAATTAGTACTGAGATGAAAAAATTACCATTCTTCTTGCTTTGAACCTAAGGTAAAATAGTCTAAAATAGCTTGGAAATGTTGACAGAAAGTGGTGGTGACAAACTTCTGATTTCTGAATCCATTGCAACACTTAAAATCAAACAGACATGTGTGACATTGCAGGCTGACAAAAGCAAGCTTTTGCCAGATAGCATGGTATGGTAAATATTTGTATTTGTATTTGTATTTGTAATTGTATTTGTATTTGTATCTGCATTTGTATTAATTGAAGACCAAGTGAACTCAGTGTGATGTTGAGCCCAAACTGCTGTCGGTGTGCATTGACTCTCAGGAAGGCTTGCCGTCTTAGAATGAGTATCACATTAATTCCATTTTCATAGCTCCTCTGTGGGAAGAATGAGACACTTTCTTATAATCGTTGGTGTTTCTAGAAAGAGTTTTATAATACTTCTGACATTCATGTGTGAAAAACAATGCCTAGAACAGGGCTGTGAGTGGGAGGAAGGGGGTTGAAGTGAAAAAAGTGTGAACAGTGTTATGCTCTTAGGTCTGATGTCTCACAGATGATGTAGCCTCTGTAAGAAGGCAGGATACTCCAGGTCAGACAGCACACCTGATCTAACCTACCCCAGAGTTCCCTCAGGGAGAGAAGGAATATCTTGCCATTTATTTGGCTCACATGATCATACTCAAAACTTTTTTTTTTTTCTTTAAATGGAGGAGGTATGATTGCTGCTCACCAATCCAATTTATATTCTCAATATATAGAGGAAAAAACCTCTTTGGCCCACAGCTATGTCTATGGATCATTCATATTTGATGGTTTAACCTTTGTCTCTAGTTACACTTCTTCCTAAAATGGTGATTGTGAGACTTGGCAATATTCTTTGACTGTAATGCACTGGAAAATTATAATATTCCTGACTCTTCTAGCATGTTTTAATATACTCTGAGATGCTTACCTACACCATGTCAGCCTCCAGCTGAGTCATTGAACAGAATGATCTAAGATTCCATGACTTCTTTGCAAGCTTCCAGTCACTTACATTTACAAGACAGTTTGTAGTTAAATCAAGAATCCCTGGATGTCTTGATTTAGCTTTTCAGTGCTCAATACTTAACTGTCATCATTTCCTTAAATAGCAAGGCTTAGTAGCTCTGGAAGTCAGACTGCATACATGTAGGTACCAGAGTGTTTAGATAGCCTGAGTTCTAGGTTGAAGTAGGACAATCTTTTTAATCTAAATTGGTAATCAACACTGGAGAGCTACCTACAGATGTAGTGATTATCAATCACTTCTAAAATGAAAATATTTTGTTAAAATACAAAGTAGAGCTGAAATAGAACTGTAGTGCAAAAACACTGGCTGAGATACATCGAGATATTTTGTCTAAGATGCCATGGTACATAATGATAACAGTAATACCTCTTCATAAAGTCTTTTCTCATGTGGCCAACACTTTCATATCTGCATGTTTATTCTTTGTCAGTAGATCTTGTCAGGGAAGGGCTCGCAAGATCTCAAGTAAGACTTGCCCCTCCCTACCCACCTTGTTGATGGCTAAATCAATTAATGAAGTAATTGTGTGGATTGAAAAGCATTCTCAGTTAATGATTTAGAGGGTTTTTTTTCTTTGTTTCGGCTTGAACAGCATCTTTTTCTACAAAATTTAGTTACTTGGGAGCAAACAGACTCGCAAAGAGACATTCAGGTGAAATTATTTTGGTTTTTTTAAGCAAAACTGCAAAAATATTGAAGACCATATGAGGCTGAGGCAGAAATTGTGTTATTTAGTGAGAAATTACTACAAAGATTACAGAAAAAAGGCAGAAGATTTTTTCCTCCTGATGAAATAGAAGGAATTTTTAGTATAGGCTGAATGCTTTATCAATGTGCAAATTTGTCAAAGATGTGAATAGTTTCATTGGAAGTCTGTGTGAATATTTGAGGGTTTTGAAGTGCCTCTCTTTGGTAATATTTTGTTAACCTTTCAGCAGAGTTGATGTCATTCCCACAATATGTTTGCTCCCAATGCACATATGAAACTGTTACATGACTAAGAACCAAGACGCTGATTGCACTTGGTTCAGTGTGTTCAGGGAGGGGGTGGGGGAATATATTTCCTACAGAACCTCAGCAGCGTGATTTTGAAACATTATAAAATACAACTTGTGAACATATACAGGATATATATACCATGTATACAGGAATAATACTACTAAAATCAACACTGCTGCACAGACTGAGCTCCAGGCTGTTCTTAGTACTCAAAGCAGTCCCTTCAGACAGACTATGCTTTAGACTGAAATTAGATTACTTGAAACCTGATCATTAATTGTATTTGGGGACCCTAAGAATTCTTTTAGTAATCAGTGTAAGAAAGACCTCTGATGAGTAGAAACAATATTTTTCTTTTCATCCTGAATTTACTGCTGCAAAAGCAGATGGCTTTGCTAAAGGATGCACAGCATTTGGTTTGTATACTTTGGGGTGAGCATTTGGAATAACCACTGTTACTTCTTTTAAATACAAACATGGGTATGCCAGATCAGCCCTGTAGATTTTTCTTGAGTGAGCAGTGCTGGCAGGTGATTTCTTTGACCTTCAGGCTGCACTCTGGGCCTCCCTTCACAACCCATTCATGCATTCTGTGATGCCTCTGACATTTAAGATTAAGTACATGTTTAAGCATGATGCTGGATCACAGCTCCAGTGCAGTGCCAGCTCTCTGTGCAGCAGAGCACAGTGAAATGCTCTGCTGTAGAGCATGCTGAGAGGAAGAGAGGTGTGGTCAACACAGTAACAAGGATATTATTATTTGAGTCTGTTTACCAGGTGGAGCCTCACCTGGGCTGAATGACTTGGCAGCAGTACTGTGTGCCCTCCTGGGATGCAGGCATGAGCACTTTAGCAAAGTCCAAATTATGATTAGACTATATTTAGACTTGAAAGTGTTGTTTGGGAGTTCAGAAATCATAACTGTTTATTTGAATTTTGCATATTGTGTTTGTTATGTGCCTTTTATGGTTGTATCCTATTCCTTTCTCATTCGTGTTCCAGATTCCATCAAAAATGTGTGTATGAGGCAGAGAGGTGTACAAAAGTGTTTTAAAAATAGTTAAGATAGGAAGGTAGGTGGGTAGAAGGAATATATTGACAGGGTTTGTTGTCGTTTTGTGTTGATTTTATTTTCCCACTAGCAGAACAAAACTTCTCTGTGTGTAACATCCAGATAATTCATCTGGCTGTAATTACCTAACACCACTTGCTGCCTTCAGAATGTAAGATACATCATGCATGGTTCAGATGAAGACTCTACACCTTTGGTTGGGGTATTTGTTTGGTACAACCTAAGCATTGGTAGGGGAGTTCTAAAGACTGCTTTGCACCTAGGATGAAATACAAGTTTAAAGCAAGTGATGCAGAAAGGCTCATTTTCATGTAACAGCCAGATAAAACCTGAAAGGAATATGAAGGTGATTTAAAAACAGCTTTCCTAGATAAAAACACCTTTGTGGCAGCTTCCATGCTCCAGGGAATGCAATGAGATGTATGGCATGGGAAGTGTGTCTGAGAAAGCAAAGTTCCTCCAAAAACTTTGAGAATGCACATCTCTTCTGGGCTGGCTGCTTTTCCATGCATTTGTTTCTTGCCTATTAAAAGTCCTATGAGCACTGTGATGTTGGAAGTCAACTGCATCATATCTCACTATCCAAATTCAGAAAGAATATATTTAGTGTTTTTAATGAATGGTTACCATTCTCTTAAAAAAACAAAGCAAAACAAAAAAAAAGCATACCTGAGTAGTTATGTAAAAACATTGATGAAACCTGTGACGTTGTGGGCATAGAACTTAAAGGATGTGTGAAGGTACTTAAAGGGAATGAAGGTACTAAGTCAAGTTTTGGAACCTTCTCCAGCTCTGGACCAAATTTGTGATTTGCAAAGCATGTGTTTCTTCTGTAGTGATGGATTTGTATTTTGTTCAAGCTCCATGTATCAAAGACCAAGGATAATAAAAAGAAAAAAATAAAAAGGAAAATTATCCATTTCATTATTTTAAATCTGGTAACTAGTTTCCCTTTACTCTGTGAATGTGAGAGGTAAGATGCGTGCAAAGAGATGTGAATAGACTGAAATCCCACCCAGATCAGATCCAGCTTCTAATCCTTTAGGTAAAACAGATGAGATGGTACATTTTTTATGTGACCAATATATCTATGTTTTTTTGGACAATAAACATTTCAAGGAAGGCTTTTCTCATCATGAAAATCCTCTAATACTTTTGAATAGTATTTTTCCAATATATCATGTACTGTATATATATTGGAAATTACTTTTTAAAGTTATACCTAGAGAAACATAGCAAGGAGTAAAAGGCTATTGAAAGCCAAAATTAATAAATTCTGCAGCCACAAACTGTGGGAGGCCAATAGATTAATAAGAAATTAACTACTCCTTTTCCATGAATTGCATGTGGGCAAAATTCACTGCCTACATTGTGTTGTGCATAATATTTCCTGCTTTCAGTCACTTCTGTGTGTGACTTAAAGTGGAAGATCATCATGAATAACAAATAGTGTGCATGCTATGTGTGCTATTCTGTAGTTTAAAAGTATTTTTTTCTCTTTTTGTTGTCCAAAAGGTCATTTGGTCAATTTTAGTAAATGTGGTTGATAAATAATGATGGCACAAATGCCACAGGGTTAAAGGATTACTTGTTTCTCAAGGAATATAATAAGCTATTACACAAAAGTGTTTTGCTTGGAAAGACAAGTTATTGACAGGAAAAAGCATGTATAAAAGCAGTAATGTTTATTTGGCAAATTTTGTTTTTATAATTAAGCCATCTGGTGTATCTAGTGAGATTATACAAATATCAGTGTATAGTTGTCCTAGAAACACGCGTTTACAGAATACCTGTGGTGCTTATTACTAGAAAAGTTCTCAAGAAATGAAGATCCAGCAGTAACAGTCTAGAAGAAATGATTTCCAGAGTAGATGTAGAGCTCTGAAATTAATAGTCAACAAAAAAATATCTGTTCATTGAGATAGCTACAGGTGGTTTGACTGTAAACCAAGGAAGGTAGTGAGTGACCCCACCTCCTCTGTGAATGACCTATAAATCACTCAGTTACATGTAGCTGGCTAAGACACCAAACTTGCCTCCCTTAGGTTTTGAGTCTGTGGCAGTTGTTTTGATAAAAAAGAATTGTTTCAGGGTATTATTGAGCTCTAATGCCAGGGTGAAACTAGCAAACAGCAAACCACAGGTCATACTGAGAAGTCTAGGATGCCAGTTAAATGATATGAAGAGAAAGGTATAGAAATAATTTTTATGTACTCAGTAATTTCTGTGTTTAAAAATTATTCCTTGTAATATTCAGGTAAAGTATTAGTTACTACTAATTTTATTCTTTTCTACAAGAAAAGGTTCAGAAGGTTCAGAAACCTGGAAGTTTTGGTATCTCTAGGAGCTGGATTTAGATCACACAATCCAAATTTGCTTTCCCCTAAATATTTTGTTACAATGCATACCAGGGAAAATTAAATAGAGCATTTAAATACAACAAAACACATATTCTTTACTACCATGGAGCTGTAGCTAGCTTGCACATACATTCCATTTTTTCTAGCTGTGATGATCATAACAGTTTGAAAAAAAAAAAGTCTGAAATTTCTATGGTGAAGAATCAGACCTTATTTGTTTATTGATATAAATAGTTAGTTTGAAGATAATCTTCAAAACTTAAAGGCTGCCATAAGGTCAAAACAAAGCTCTTTGTATATGTGATATTTAATTAGATGTGATAATTCTTCTTACATTCTATATAATACACAGTCTTGGGGAATTTATGTGGGTGTTCTTAGATTGCTGACATTCTACAGAGGCTCATTATTTGAATGAACTTTCTGAATGTAAGATCTGAACTATGACCACTGTGCTTTTGCAAGATATTTTGTACCTGATATTGAACTTAATGTTGTTCTAATGAGAAATAATATGGAACAGTTTGAAGATAAATTATTTTTCTTTTAATTTAAGAACTACAATTTAAGAACATTTAGGAACTATAACTTTTCACTTTTCATCTGAGAAATTATAGAATCATATAACCATAAGATGGTTTGGCTTTACAAAGATCTTAATGATCATCTAGTTCCAATCACCCTGCCATGGATAGGGACACCTTCCACTATACCTGCTTGTTCAAAGCTTCATCCAACCTGGCCTTGAACACTATCAGGAATGGGACACCTACAACTTTTCTGGACAATGTGTTCCAGTACCTCATCACCCTCACAGTAAAGAATTTCTTCCTAGTGTCTCATCCAATCCTACTTACTTTCAGTTTAAAGCCATTCCTCTTTGTCCTAATACTACATACCCTTATGAAAATCTCCCTCTGTCTTTCTTGTAGGCGCTCTTTAGGTATAGTAAGGACATGCTGAGGTCTCCCCAAGAGCCTTTTCTTCTTCAGGCTAAATATCTTCAACTCTCTTTCCCTGCCTTAATAGAAGAAGTGCTCCATCCCTCTGGCCAACATCAAGTGTGTCTGCTGGACACACTCCAATAGGTCCATGTTCTTCTTCGTTGAGAACACCGGAACTGGATGCATTATTCCAGGTGAGATCTCTCACAAGCAGAGTAAAAGGGAAGACCCATATCTTTTTTAATCTGTTGGCCATGCTGCTTTTGATGCAGCCCAGGATACCTTTGACTTTTTCAGCTATGAGTGCACATTGCTGGGTTATGTCCAACCTCTCATTCACCGGCACCCCAAGTCCTCAGGGTTGCTCTTAATCCATTCTTGGATCAGCCTGTATTGAGATTGTCCTGGTCCAAGTGTGGGGCCTCCCACTTGGCCTTGTTGAGCTTCATGAGGTTCATATGGGCCACCTCTCAAGTTAATGTCCTTATGGATGGCATCCTTTCCTTCCAATGTGTCAGCTGCACCACACAGCTTGGTGTCATTGGCAAACTCGTTGCAGATGTGCTCAGTGCCACTGTCCATGTCACCAACAAAAATATTAAACAGTGCTGGTCCCAATGCCAAGCCCAGAGGAAGCCCAACTTTGGGAACACCTGCGAACCATCATTGACCGCCACTTGGACATCACTCATTGGCTGTAACTATGAGATATTTGATATGATTAACCATAAGCAGAAAAGAATTCACTTCAATACAATCATTTGGATGTTCAGGTCTTAGTACTTAAAGAAACAAAAAATCCTTGCCAAAATAAATCCTTTTTGTAAGCACAATATTATAATGTGTCCTGTCATATGAGAGGGACAGTTATTTTTTATCATTAAGGATATTTAAAAAAGAACATTGATTTCAGATACTTTAAAAAGTTGAGACTCAATGACTGTTGGTCATCTTTTTGAGGATTTAGCAGCTGGAAAAAGAATGACTGTTTATGATCCTTATAGAATGAATTTGACCAACAGATTTTTCAAGAAATCTAGTATTAACTTCAGATTTCATCCTCCTTCTGTATCCTGATGATTGTATTTTGTATTCTTAATTTTGTCTGACAGCTCTCTATTGTTCTACTGAAATAGAAAAAAAACCCAAAAACAACTAAACGCCTAACCTTCCCACCACTGTCTCCTCTGCCAAAAACCCCTAAACAAACCCCAAAACCTCAATCCTCTTTATTGTTTTCTCTTTTAATGAGTTATGTCTTGTCTTTCCATAAAAATACTTTTCTGTACTAGGATATATTTTTCTAAACTGGGGTCCGTTATAATAATATTCCTTGTGATTCCTAAAGGGAGAAAAAAAAAAGTATAAATATAGGTTTAGGCCTTTACCACCTTTACATTCAAATCATATTTAAGTCTTTTATTCTGTATTTCATTTGCCAACCTTCAGCTTCCAGTTTTCCCACTTGAGGAATCTGTTCATTATGGCCCATCTGTTATAACTTTGGGAGGAGAGCATGTCTTGAACTAGAGGAATCACTCGTGTATTATGTTTCTGATCTTTATGTGTCTAGCATGCCCATTTATTGTGGGACCTGTCACTGTCATTGGGAACTTACTTTGCTTTTTGTGTCCTGACTTGCTTATCATTTTGGGGATACGTGTTTGGTAAGCTATTAGCATATGCTAACATAGTAAATTCTGATTTACTTTCCTCTGAGTAGAGATCTTTAAAGGACTTTGCACAGAAGATTATACCTTATGCAGCTCTCTGTCATTTACTATACATTTGGAGCCAACTAAATGAGTCCAGATAAAAAATTAAAATCTTCCCCACAGCACTTCATGTTGATTTTTAATTATGAAGTGTGGCTTGTAAAACTGGGATTAGAACCAGCTTTCTCCAGTATCAGCAGGACAACTCTTTGTGTAGGAATTCCCAAACTGGTTTGTTTGCCACTTAACAGCCGATGGAGTATGCTGTGTATGCCACAAAGGACTGTTTGCATAGCAGCCATCCTCGGCAGAGCATGTTGATTGTCAGGGCTGTAACAGCTGCGATATTTCTTCCAGCTGCTCAGAGAGCAGAACTTTCTGCAAATGAGTTGCCAGAAAACCCTTCAGCTGTGCACTCTTGATCCAACCTCTTCCCAGACCCAGCCACAGGATCAGTAGTAGTTACGTGTCCGTTTTTTGTCACTGATCAATGGGTCATTTTCATGTCTGAGATGCATTCACATCACCTTTGTGGAATCTTTTTTGCCAGTAAAATGAGCTTTGTGGTCCTCTATGTGATGTCTCATCTTTCAGTGACTTTCTGCTTTAGGAAGTCTGCCAGCTTGGATGTTGCTAGAATATACCTTTATGAGATATTGTAAAAATCTCAAAAGATGTTTGGCACCAAGGAGACAGAAAGACTTGTTCCAAATACTATGGTTTTTATCAGTGTAAATGACAGCAGGGCTTGTCTTAATAAATAAACAAAAATTTAAAAAATAAAAAATTGATAATAAAAGAAGAAATTTTTTATTTTCACACTTTGAGCTCCAGAGGAAGATCAATGTAGATCAATCTATTATGTCCATAATAGGTTCCTGTTCTCTATAACCAAGAACAGAAATTTAAAATAGTTATTATTTGCAGAATTTCTTAGAACAGAAAAATTAAGAAAATCAGTCTTGAGTTAAATTTGAGGGTTTGGGGTTTTTCTATCATTGTCCAGTAAAATGTGACAAACAAACTACTCTTCAAAAATACTAAAATGCTACTAACAATTTAGTAGTTAGAATAGAGAACATTTCCTTTTTACAAATCTATTTGTTCAAGTAAAGTAGAGAATTAGGTCACAAAGGAGGTGCTGTGTGTCTCCACCCTTTGGACAATCTTTGTTCTTCAAAGTGCTGTCATTTATCTCAAGCTGTGCAAGTTTAGGATATCTTTTCCTTGAAAGCAAATTGCAGAAGAAGAATCTAGTTGAAATTTATGCACCATCAAGCAGTAGAACAGACATAAATTATCATATATTCATTAAGTAAATTAAACATGACACCTTCAGGGCTGTAACTTGAAAGCGCTACAATGGAAATGAGATAGATGCAACATCAGTTAGTGGGAGAAAGGCAACAAATGCTCTACACAGAAATAAAATAACCTTTTCATATGACATAGAAAGCAGATGACCTCCCAAATCTATTAGAATCTTAAAATAAAAAATTGTAATGATGTTCCACCTAAAAGGAGATTAAGCATAAAGACTATCCAAAATGTATTTTAAAGCCTTTGGTTATGATTTCAGATCTATATGTTTTCTGAACTGTTATGCAAAGAGTATAACCATGAAATTGCTGGTCAAAGCACTTGCAACAAAAATGTAAATGCGATAGCAATTTCACAATTCTAGAGGAATTTGTCTTGGGGAGGCAATGAAGAAACAAAACAACCCAATACTGTCCTTACCTAAGAAAAAATTAAAAAGCTTGGAGGGATGGTGAATCAACTTCTTGCCTCCTTTTAAAAGAACCATTTTGAAGAGTTTTGTCAGCTGCTCGAGTTATATTTCCTGCTAGTCTTCTCTCTCAGATATACTACCTGAAATAGTTTCAAATATTTAAGTTGTTTAACATGTAAACAAGCAAACAAAACCCAATAACCTAGTTTAAAAAGTAGATTTCTGGATTGCTCAGACATTTCAGATTGCAAGCTCATAAAAAGATGCTGTATTTATTGCTTCTAACTTTTTTTGTCCCTATACTGCTCAGAAGATATCAATGCCATATTCTTGCTTGCCTGCCTCTTAATATATAGGGCAATATATACAAAATGGGCAGAAAAATGGAAAAGAAGGGTTTTTTGCCAAAACCTCAATGAACATGGAAGTGCCTCAGAAACAACTAGGTTAAAGTTTAATTCAGGATCCTAAGCAGATGTGTCTGTGTGGCTGAGGATCTGTGTCTAAATTTATCTTTCCAGCTGAGATTTTACTTACTTGATTAGCATGATGGTAGTCTATGTACTTTTGAGAACTAATGTAGGGAGGGTCCTTAGGATTCTCCTGTAAATCCTATTTTACCAACTGTTTAAGTCTTGCTCGAAAGTTTGCACTTAGATAATGCACTTAAAAGCACAACTCCCCATCGAAGTGCTTGAGTCATAAAAGCAGTACCTGCAGTTTAATTGGAGTTTAATTTCCAGCTGTTTTTTTAAATTATCATATACAGTATGTTTTGTAATGGCGATCTAGAAATGCCTTTTGAATTTTTTTTTTTAAGAATTTCTCCTCCTTTTCCTTAGTTGTGTCTTGGTGTGCAATAAGTTGCTCAAAAGCCTTGTTCACTTAAGGCATGACTGAAAAACAAACACTCAAGTCCACTGTTGTATCTGACAGGAGTCTAACTAGTTTTAATTAAGATACACATAAGCAGGGATGTTGTGCTATCTGGAGTCTCTTTTACACCCACAGCCTTTTAGACCATAAACCTGTGCCTGACAATTCAGAAATTTAGTGACTCTGTCCCTGAGTGCCTGTGAAAACAATGAACTTTAGAGTCTGTAGAACAGACAGGATTTTGAAAAGCCACGGGAGGTTATTAGCCCGTGCTATTTTAAAATTTATTTCCCTTTCAGTTTGGGATGGAGGTTCTACTTGTAATGTAATTTAACAAGGCATAATGCTTTCTTCCTGACACATGTTGGCAGAGTGTGGGAAATTGAACAAGACTGGCAGAAATGGCAATAGGGATTTGTGTAAATTTTACTGCAAACTTGTGTCAATGAAAACAAGATATATTTTAAATAAGTTTCCAAGGGACATAACTAGCTCTTTTATCTGAAGAAGATATTTATTTTGAATTGAAAATTAGTTTGCTGTGAAAATACATGTTAAATTTCAGACTAACAAATTTGGTCAAATTATTGGCTGCTTTTTCATTTAAAGATAAATATAGACTAGTTATTCCTGGGTTCAGATGGCATTTCTAATATTCAGATCCCAGATATCACTTTGAACTTACTGAAGACATCATAGGAGAAATTTTGCATTCCTTATTATGTGTGCATTGGAAGACTTAGTCATTAGAAACTATGCGCACTTTTTAAGATTGGTATGGATTTGATTGCCAGCTGTAAAGTGTAGACATTAATGACCATAAAAGGTCACTGTTATCTTTGGGTATTTTTATTTTTTTTTTTTTTCATATGTGTTTCAGGACAATTAGACTTACTTTGCCTGTGCCTCAGTAAAACAAACTTGTAACTAATTAGGTCAAGCTAAAGCCAGGTTAATGAAACTTCCTAAATCTACTGGATGGGGTTGCAACCTGGATCAGCTACGGCTGCCTTCTTTTCAAAATGTGTCTCTGGAGAAGGTAATGCAGCCATGGCCTTTCAAAGAACTAATGGGTATTCAATTCTAAGATATTCAATTCAGATAAAGGACACCAGGATCTGTGCCTGTTAGATTTTAGATATATTTGCACATTTCCCAGGAGAGAAGTTATATGGCAGCTGAAAGAGTCATATTGATATGTCATATCTATGACAGTTTAGGATGAAGTCTGTCTGTGCTTGCTATTAATTTCTCACATTCATTTTCATCATTTACCCTATGACTAATAACAAACCAGATTCAGTTAGTGATTCTTTGCAGACATTGAAATATGATATCTTCTACATCTGCTTGAATTTATTCCAGAGCACATCCTTAGGAAAATCCTGGAATGTCTGGAACTATAAGAACTTGAGTTGTTTATCTTTTTCTCTGCTTTTAAGGAAAAACCTGTGATGCACATAACAAATCTATCCTCCAGATAGATGGAGGATGGCAGGTGGTCATGCCTTTTTTATTTAAACTAATCATTCACAGGAATTCTGATGATAATATTAAAGTAACAGTCTCCAGGATAGATATAGATCATGGTTTCTTTTAAAGTAATGGTGCTTTTTACCAAAATGCATTTAATCTTTTATGATAGGAAGTTCCTTAAATAATAGAGTGTAATATATTTGTAATCATTACTTCATAATAGATTCTCATATAAATGTCATGAATGATTGGTTTAGGTCACTTAAAGAAACACTGGCAGAGGTTATCAGCAAAAGTCAGTTTAATACAAATTTGCAATAGCAGGACAAAGTTTGATGGCAAGATTCAATCTATTACTGGATATCCCATATTATCCCATGTTTTTATAAGGTCAAGGGAAGAGGTATTGCCTAACTCATTACTCAAAGCTGAGGACTAATGAGAATTCCTGAGATTGTAGAGCAGCCTGAGGAGGTGGGGAAACGCACCACCCCAGTGATTCGTGACATCTGCTACAGGATACAACACATGATGCTAATTGCTCATCTTCCTCCTTAAGTTCTACCCACCCTGTGAAAGAAATAAAAAAATGGGATAAAACATTGTCTCTAATACTGGAAAATTTTATAAAGACTAAATAAGTACCAGTTTGTTTTTATAATATATTTTTATATATTTATTATATAAAATGAAATATATTTTATAGTTTATATATTTATATATGATATATATTTTATAGTTTTATAAACTTCAGAAGTTTATAAAAATAGTCACGCATTATGAGAGGCAGTGTGGGACAAGGGGATCAGGAAGTGGGGAAATGGCATCAGCTGAAGAGAGACAATATCCCTTCTTGTTATTCTGTGCTTTTAGCCATCCATCAATATCAATGCTTTATTAATATTTTTCACTGCATTGCTTTAAATTTGCAGATAAAATGAATTGGCCAGCAGAGACCAAAAATACCCTTCAAGTACAGATGTGCACTTCTTATTTCAATTACAGATTTTGAAGAAAACACTGGTATTGTGCAAGAGGAGCTTTTGAAAACAAGTTCTATATACAGATAATGGAAATTTTGGATGGATTTTTAAACATGGCATTTAGTACCTGAGGAGTGAGTGGTAGGGAGCAGTGATTAGACAATAGTTTACTCTCCTGGTAACATTAGACTGGAACCAAAAGATTTCCTGTGAAACTTTTGAAGACTAAAGACATCCATTACATGAGATAATGAGTTTATGGGTGCACTAGAGAGACACAACTTTTGAGCAATTTCACCTACAGGGAAAAAACTCAACACACCTGCTAGAGGATGCTAATGATGAACATTCATTACTTTGTTGCCATCCCAATACGTTCTCAGCCCAATAACATCTTGCAATAAAGTAGGTGGACATTTCCTGCTTATACACTCTTCCCAAAGCTCCCCAAATACTTGGTGAATCTTTGGAATCATCATCATCAGACTGTGAACACCATATAAAAAGTGAGATCCTGAAATGTAATTATCCAGAAATCAGGGTCTCCAGATTTTGTAGCTCTCTAGGATGGTACTCCACACTTCCTCTTCCATTCCTCTACCTGAAAATGGGTTTTATTCGGAACTGAATTAAATTAAATTGATTCTTTTTCTAGGATAGGAATTTGGTTTTTGGGATTATGGTTTTGTAGGCAGTGCTTCAATTTTACTTTATCTATGCCACTGCTTGAGGGACATAGTATGTTACCAACTTATTCTTCCAATACTGCAAGTTTTAAGGAAATATTGTTGGCCTGTGAAGGCATTTTTTGCTGGAGGGGCTTAGGAAAATGCAGTAGAGATGACTAACATGTGAGTGGAAAAAATCAACTGCCTGTTTGACATCAAGTAGAATATTCTTGTTCTATACCTAAAGACTTCCTGTAAATTAAAGATTGGATTAATTCACTGCAACGGATGTGGGGTGGAGCGATACCATGAAGGAGCTGTTCATCAACAACATGACTCTCCTGCACTTTGTTCCTTTGGCATGGGTATTAGACATTCTGTTCACCAATATACACTGAAAACCTATATTTCAAAATCTGAAAATGCAGACTTCCTGTGTCTTTTCATCTTAATATGGTGACATGTACGATATAGTTGTCATTGAACTTGTTATTGGGACAACTCTGTTGTCCCTGAATCAGGTATTTTCACAGTGCTGAAGAAACAGAAAAGATTATTTGGCCAGGAAAATAAATTTTTGTAGAAATAACAGTGTTCAGAAAATTTGAGGTTAGTTATTAATGATCTAAGTTGACTATAACACCACGTTCCAAAGTATTGTTTTCTCATATCACAAGACTGAGTCTGTTAAAGGAATAGATCTTTCTCTTCATCTTCTACACTCCTTTTTATATTAAGGGTTAAAAAATAAATTAAGAGTTAGGATTTTCATCCCTCTCTCCTCTTTTTCTCATAGAATGTAGCAAAAAGTAGCTAAAAATATTTAGATCCAGTTTCCATAAAACTGATGAGCTTGTTCTTTGGGATATCCTGTGGCTTTTAATCAGAGGATCACTTGATGCCCACATTGATCTTTAGATCAGGCACAGCTTGCATATGTGTACACATGCTGCTTCCTATAACGGCATGAAGGTGGTAGCAGTTGGGTAGCATATGCTGCTAGTCTGCTGCACGGTTACACTGAATTTGCCCATTAAAGCCGTGTGTAAATAGAGCTCAGTGGTGATTGATGGGTCTGGATGTTTTCTCACATGGCTATGGATTTCCAGGTATTTTTATTTTTGTTTTGTTTTCTGGTGGGGTTTTGTTTTGGGCAGTTGAGACAGTTAATCTGATTCAGTTCATCGTGTTACTGTCAGAGATGCTGTAAAAAAAATTCATTATCTTCTTTAGTGTTAAACTATTTTTATATCTGCTATACCATATTACTGAGAAAATACTCATCTTGTTTTTTTTTAATTGCTTTAAAACGAATAGAAAATATTACATTGAAATTTAAAACCAAACCTTTGTAACAAGTAGAAGTTGCTTGTGTTCGTTAATATTTCCATGCAATTTTTTTAATGTTTATTCATTATAAATTATGGTAATGGCTGTTCAAATTCAAATGTGTTTAATATCTGTATTCTAATTCTTGAGTACTTTTCCCTATATTCTTTTTTTTCAAATTAGAGAGTTTCTTCTTTATTTTTGACTTGTAATTGCTTTGTTTTAGTACCATGAGTACTAAAATTTTGCCTTTATTTCATTGATCAACACAACAATATTTGATGTCTTGCTCTGTACTTTATGAAGTCATTTGAAGCAAGCCGAAAGGAATACATTAAAAAGACAGTATGGGAGTGATCTACTGTAATATAGTTTGATAGTATTTTATATCTACTCTGATTCATTGAGCTTGCATTCCATCATGAATAATTGTTGAATGCTAGCACCATCTCATTTTGAAGTATTCACTTTTCTAGCTGACTGTGAGGGCAGACTTAAATTGTGGGGGTCCCAGAGATGCGAGGATGATATATGCCACA
Organism: Phylloscopus collybita; assembly: GCA_027886175.1. NCBI lineage: Eukaryota > Metazoa > Chordata > Aves > Passeriformes > Phylloscopidae > Phylloscopus > Phylloscopus collybita. Next base: position 42,896,625 of record JAJNNQ010000018.1, read on the forward strand.
AGGCCCTGACAAGTTCTGTGTTTGACAGTGTAAATGAGCTTTCTTCTTTTCTTCACCACCTTACAGAACTGTAAAAATCATGAGAGGTCGGTGTACAACAATCAGGAAAAATGTGGGACAGGAGGAGCATCAGGGTCAAATATGCAGTCAACCATGGCAAAAGCCATTTACTTAGATTATAAAATGGTATCTGAATGGCTGGAAATTTATATATTGACTATAACTAAAATTCATCTTACTGCCTGGAGTTTATGCTGATTAGAAACTGTTAATGATCATTTTTTTTAAATTAATGATCATCTGGAAGACCAGTGGTTCCGTCTCTGATGGGGACAAAACTAGGCTGCCCAGCAATGCTAAGCCCTCTTAATAGAATATGGATTATTTTTATGGATGCTGCAGTTTCAAGCCGGTATCCATAAGGCATAGCTAGAAGCCAGATTCCATTACTTTAGCTATTTTAATTGCCTGTGTGATCTGTCTGCATTCTCTTTTTCTGGTTGTGGGGAATTAGTGGAATCAGCCCCTCCTAAACTCTGAGTTTGTTCCAAAGTACTGCAGAGCTCTACAGTTTAGTACTCATGCCCATGTTGGGGGAAGAAAAGCCTGCTAGAAAAACCACTCTGGTAAATGAGCAATTAAATTATTAAACTTTCTCATCATGACATCAAACAGAGCTTCCTGCTTCAAGTATCTACCTTTGCTTTTTATAAAAATGGGAGAAGAATCCGACTCATAATGCTGCAGTGAGCTCTCAGGCTCATCTCACTGTAAATTTTAAAAAGGCCATAGAAGGCCACAGTGATGCTAAAATCAGTGACTGTTGCTTGAACAGTGATAACATGAACTAATACCCCAGTGCCAGTCTATCATGAGGGGAATAGACTCTCCTGCTAGCTTCAAACCTTGAGGGGTTCAAAGTGGTTATTGTCAGTGTGTAGGGTTTTCTTTCGCAAAACAGAAAGTATGCATTACTGCACAATAATAGAAGGATGGGTATTCATTAAAATAATAAAACAACGAAGAAATCAGCAATGGTTTGTGTCTCAACTCTATTCTCTACCCAGCCACCCCCCTGTATTCAGTTACTCCATTCCTCCGTTTTGCCATCGGCACCACCAATGTTTGTCTAGTGAGAGGACAGCACCCCTTCCTACCTCACCACACCGCTGTATATTTTAGGATAGAGATTGGGAAATGTAGGTTCTGCTGTTCAGATGGAGTGAGGTTTGCTCCCAATCCAAGAAGAAAGAGAAGAGGGATTTTTGTGATTCCAGTTCACAGCCAGTGGGATAGTGTATCTGGACTCCAGGCTTGAGGGACACCAATAGTTAAGCCTTCATTTTAAAGGATTATACTTGGCATTTAGACAGATGTATATTAATATCAAGGTCATTTGTGCTTAGAAAAGTACACCTCACAGTAGTCATGAGAACAATTATTATACCTGTTTTGTTTATAAAATGAGGTACACAAGTGGACAGTCATTCTTAAACACACCATAAGTACAAAATCAGTGCACCAACTAAGAAATCAGGATTTAAGAGGGTAGTACTTCTATACTTGCTCTCAAATAGGGGAGAATTTCTCCCTAAAGAGACCAAAATTTAAAGTTTCTAAAGTATGTCTGTGTTGAGCTAATTCTGGCTTTGGTTTCAGATTACCTGAGTATCCACATATTTCTCTATATATAGTAAAAGCAGAATGTATTTTGTACTGGGTACAATATAAGTCAAACTTAATTGTGATGCCACCAAATTGCTATTTTGAACTGGCCTTTAAAGATAACCTTAGAAACATCCTTTTCCTGCGTCCTTTAAATCAGAGTATAGAGCATGTTTTACTTCCAATGGAAAGGTAGCACTACTTCTTCTACTACCCACAGGACAGTAAACATTCATTAGATAATGAGAAAGCTTTATAGTCAGTATGGTGATTAAAAGGGAGATGCCTGCATCATGCAGTTGATTCTTTGAATTTACTTGGGGGAAATTGTGGGGAGGTACTGCTACTGAGACAGCCAATGTCATGTCAGCTGTTCTAAATATCAATTTATCTTTAACAGAAGGGAACAGAATGCAATATAATAAAGTAGTACAGTTGCCTGTTGTTTCCATTGCACCTTGGAAAACAAGAGAAGTGAAATGGCATGTTAAGCATGTTGTGAGAGGCAAGAACAATGAGCTAGCTTTGCCTCTGAGTGAATATAGAACAGAATTGGAAGACAAATAGCAGCAACACCAGGTGTACTCATTACACAGCAGAGCGCTTTCTGGGCTGTATATTCATGGTAATTTGCATTCATGGAGCACTATTGATCCAAGGTGATCCATGTAAATGTCCATCCCCTGGCTAAGGGTGTTGCTTGAAGTCAGGAACCATAGGAGAGGACCAGCAGCATTGTAAGGCTTGGATGGTTTCAGTTCAGTTCCTGTCTATTCAGCAGAGTTGAGTTCAGTTCTAGTCTCTGTCTTGAGACAGGTAATTTTGTCTTGTTTGACTTTTTTTCTGGAACTGTATCAATGAGTACCAGTCTTATTTTTGTGTTCCTTCTGTAAGGGCTACCTCCCATACCAGAAGGGATGCCACCAGACTGTGTCACAAAAACAAACCCATCACACTACAAAAGCAGAAAGAAGAGTTCAGGTATCTTTGTTCCTTACATGTGTGGCATGCATCTAAGCTTGAGACTGATAGAGACTTAATTTGATGTTAACTCCTCAAGTTGCTTTAATATTTTACAACTCTTAGTTTCATCAGTAGTATTTCACCACCTTTATACATTCTACTGAACTATGACTAATAATGTATAACAGCTGCATCCAAATAGTTTCCAAAACTTTAATTATCTGGCGGGATGAAGTGAGTTGTTCAGCTTTAGACTAGTTGCCTAAATGAAATATATAAACAGTATGTTCCTCCTCACAAGATTTTTTTTGTGCTCGAAATTGTCTGACTTGTGTTTTTGAAAGCACAGCATTTAGCTTAAAAATAGACATGTTAAAAAAAATCTTCTAATGCAGGAGGTAGTGATTATCATAGTGAATTCAATATTGTTTGAAGTATTTCTATAAAATAATATTTTATATATATTTACATACAGTCAACATGATTTAAAGGTCTCGACCATTATCTAAAAGTGATTTTATCCTAACTGCCCTCATCTCACCTTGAAAAAATCCCAGCATAAACTTTCAGTGACTATATAGAAGCAGATTTCTACTGTATCTGTATTTAAGAAGAAAATCAAATATTTACTGTTTGTCACCAGGATGAATATCTGATCCAATAGTCAAGAAATCCAAAGATGAAAGGAATGGTTGTTCTCTAGGTTTGCATAACTTAGTACAGGAAGTATTCCCCTGCTCTGAACTTGAAATTAAGGGTGCACACACCTCACTACATAACACAGGCAGACTCTCCTCTTGTGTAGCTGCTGCTTCTTTGGAGAAGGCAAATGAAATAATATTTCAATTTCCAAAGGTTTCCAATTTTTAAAAACAACATGGCAGATATACAAATGTGCTTTGGCATCCAGGAAAAGAGTATTAGTCAATAATCAATCTTATTTATTTCATCAAGGTCTCAGACATAAGGTGCTAGTTGTTTTGGATTTTCCATAAACCTCTCTGGCTTCCTGTCTGGTTTTATCTGACTAAATAAATTTGAAAATATGATCCTTGTATGGTGAAAATCTGAAACTTTTACTCATCCCCTGCCACGAACTTGAACTAGTATGAGTTTAAGGAAACAGCTTTAAGGAAAAAAGAAACTTATAGCTACATTCAGTTTGCAATATATATATATATATATAATTTATACTGGCTTAGCAGTTACAATAATGTCCAATATATGAAACTGTTCATTATGTTCTCTTTTATAGTTTTTTTTAAATGCTAGAACTTATGGCTTGCATTTTTATGGTGGCTACTCACTTTCAAACAATTTATTTGTTAAAGACCACCTTATATTAGACATTTTCTTAATAAAACATTTTTTCTTTTAAATTGTAATAAGAAACTCTAAAAGACTTAAAAATCGGACTGAAAAAATAGGAAACAGAACAAAAAAAGCCCATCAAAAGTGGTGTAGCATAAATATATAGATGTAACATTTTTATTTTTATTTAAGACTGATTATATTAGTGCTTGGAAAACAATAGATTTTTCCAGATGTGATAAAAGAAAAAAAAAGGTAATTTTGTTTCAATTGATTGGAAAATTTCCAAAGTAGAGGAAAATAAAAAGTTAATCAAATGCCATTATATGCAGAATATTTTACCATCACAATGTTTAATTCTGCGCTATAGTCATTGGTTCTGGTATATTTAACATATTTTTATTTGTCAATACACGCCTTGTCAGTTTTATTTTAGAAGCATCAAATAAAAATGAAAACATATTTGCCTGGAAAATCCACATATACAAGCCCTTAGTGTACTCTAGAATGTCTTACCTTTCTACACCAAATTAAGGGGCTTGATCAAAGCTGAGGAGTAATGGTGAGTGTACCAACAATTAACTTATTTGCACCAATTGACATCTGGGCAGCTCTGTGAGTGCTCTCTGTGCCTTTCCTACTTCTTAGATATTTTCATCTAATAACTTGACACTTTAGAAAAATTATTCCTGCCTCTTTTTTTTTCTTTTTTTTTTTTTATTTCCTGTTAAAGTGCTTTTGATACAGATCAATGCATCTGAATGTCCCTTAATTTTTAACAGTGAGGCAATGTTAGATACTGACAGCTGGAAACCTTAATTGAGCAGATGACAGGAAAGTAATGGACATTTGCAACCACTTATTCTGTCTGACCTTGTGTTTAATATCAAAGGGTGAATGTTCATTTTTCTTGAAAACCTTGAGAAATTGAGGGAATACAAAGGCAAGTCAAAATCTGATTTTGCTTAGACATACTATAATATTGTTACAGGAAACGGGCACATCTCACATTTCACCTTGCCTTTTAAAAAAATGAGGATGGATACATCTGCTTTGTTTGTGGTTATTATGGATGGTGTGTTATGGATGCTTATCAGTAATTCCTTTAGCCCTATGAAACACTGTAACAAAAATTAAGAATAAAATGAAAGAAAATCATGACATTTGCCTGGATGGAAATTGGTGATATAACTTGCTATAAGCCATCCTTATATTTCTGACCAAGCTGATGGCCACCACCATATCTTAAAAATCCAAAGTGTTTTCTTGGGGTTTGCATTTTGGTTTTTTGGGTTTGGGTTTTGGTTTTTTTCAGATGAAGATAAGATTCAAGCAATCCAGCATGTATCACTGCGAGTTGTGTACTTCTAATACCCACTGCTGCTCTAAAGAGACTTCTTTATGACAAGCAGAGATTAGCAGTTTGTATTCCTGAAGCATCTTACTCACATTGGTTGACTACACATTGCATATTTAAGTGTTTCCAGCTCTCTTACTGTATCTGTAATGCACTTTGTGCAGTAAAATTAATAAAACCAAACTTGCATTTTCCAATCTTAAACAGATCTTTAAAATTTTGGTGCTACTATGATGATAGTTTCGTATTTTTACATATATATTTGTAGATTTAATCTGGATTTTTTTTTTAATGATACATAGAGGCAGTTCTCATGATGATGTATCTGATGTCTATTCATAGATAAATTTATTTTTAATTGAGAAAAGGCTTTTTTTTTTCTTTCATTTAGGTAAAACCACTTTTCTTTCAGTCTTGTATTCACATATTGATTGTTCCTGTAAATGTTATTTTCTTTATTTCAGTGAGAGTAGAGTTAGGAGCTTGTTTCATGAATGATTTTTCCAAAAGACTGTTTTGCCAAAAGAAAGCACTGGAACTGCTAAAGAAGTTAATGATTTGCCATTTGGTATGATCACAACAAATGTTATCATTGGGAGTTCGGGAGATCTCCTGCTTGAAATCAGATATTGCCAAGAGTTTCAGCAATATGTTGCCCAAAAAAACCCCCGAAAACACAGATTTTTGTAAGCTCAGATAGAGGCCAGTCTATAGCACAACAAAAGCTGATATTCTTCGTTGATGTGACTTTTACAGAGTCAACTACAATAATTTTTCTTCAGTATGAATGGCCTAATGAGAATGTGAAGCTGAGTAGGCATAACCTGGAAAATAGGTGAAAATAACATGCATCAACAGGGAGGTTGGATGGGAAAGATGTAAGGGTATTTCTCAGATTATTTCTAAGGATATTTCTGGAATATTTCCAGGGTGTTCTATTTAATGTTTCCAGACATACAGATAGAGAAGGTCTTGACCATGCTCTATGTTAAAACTATGAAATGACTCTGACACTATGAATATCAAGTTGATAACCTCATGTCATAATCAAATACAATTTGGTTAATTATATTTCACCTGTGAAATTTTATTCTTCTTTCTCCACTCGTTACAATGAATGACCTCTTTCTTCCTTTTCATTCTTTCTCTCCAAGCATTCTGCTTGGTCAATGCAAAGTGAGCATAAAGATTCCCAATTACACCAGTAGAGATTTATTCCCTCTTTTTTGTCCTATCTGATAGAAATGTCTTTGTTGTTTGAAAGCTAATGAAGAATGGCTGTAGCCAGAAATAGCTGAAGTAGTCCTGAAAATTAAAGGCATTTACCTGCTTCTGCCATGCCTAGAGCCTTAGCTGAAAAAAGGGTACATTTTGATAGCATGTTCTCATTACTGCCTATTACATAATTTAGGCACATATGTTGGCTTATGCCACCTCTAGGACCTAGGCCAGTGTCTTGGTTTGGAAAGACAGGTGTCTGCCAGGGAAAGCTGGAGTTTCCCTTGGAATGAAGAGTGCAAACCCCTCACCCCCGCCAAATTATAATTTTGCAATTAAGGGCTTTCAGGCAAAGATTTGGGAATAGGAATAACAGTTCTTTACTAGGAATATTAACAATACAAATGTAGTAGAAAACAAAACTAATCAAGTCAGCAAACAAACAACAATCATGGAAAACCCTGGCAGAGTCAGGGCTACAACCTGACACCCTGTTGCTCAGGGTGTTGGAAGCAGTCCAGAAGTAAGTCCTCCTGGAGTGGCAGATGTGGTTTTGTTGGAGCAGAGATGATCCTGTAGAAAAGGGTCCAGTGATGGTGAGAAGGGTCCAATCTTCCTCTGGGAATCCAGTGGAACCAGTTACCTTGTGTTCCTACATCTCAGTTTTTATCCAGGTAGGAATGGTTGGCTCCCCCCACTGGGTGGAGAGTCTCACAATGGGATGATGCAATGTGTCATGCCCTTCAGTGAGCCTTAACAGCCCATTAGCAAAAGACATCCCCCGGAGGGAGGTCAGTGGTGAATGAGATAAGAAACACTGCCCCACCTGGTTTTAACTGTTGGCCCATTATCAAAAGGCACCCTCCCCCCTCCCCCCAGAGTTACAAGGATAAAGAAGAACATCTCCTCAAAGGCTTTCAACAAATGAAATAGAATACACATTTTTGATTCCATAACCCAAGACAGCCAGACTCTATAGAAAGACAGTTTCATACCTTCCTAAAGCATTAGCATGGGACAAAGCACCCTGTCAGTGGCATTTTTACCTGTTCCTATAGAAACTGAAAAGAATGTGGCTCTAGGAGCTCTAAAACTCCTATGCTCGGCTCAACAGCTGCACAGCTCTTCAGCCTCACTGCCAGACCCTGTTTCCCTGGGACAACTGAGCCCTTGGACAATTAACTTCATTCCCCCAGGTTCCCAAGGAGTTTTCCTTATACAGGGAATATATCTTAAGCAAGTAGTTCCTATGTGTCCTTTCTTATTATTTCCTGATACTCTGGAAAAAGTTGGGCAATGTTCTGGCACGTTTTGGGAAATTTGTGCGAGTCTGGTTAACTGTATAATTCTTTTGTAGTATTGTATTATTATTACAATTACTAATGATATTATCACAATAACTCATCCTGTGCAAATGTGTGTTTGTTTTTACACTTTTACCTACAAAGTCTGAACAGAACACATTTGTTAAAATCTATAGAATCTTCTGGAGAAGAAAAGAACCTTTCATTGCACTTCTCTTCTGAAATGCATCATTGACATGCAGTGGAGGGAATAGGCATTAAATTTAATTAATAATGGATTTTTTTTCACCTTTCAGCTTTGAAAAGAAAATGTTTCTCACATTCTGTAGAGTTTTATTTTATTAACGACACAAAGAGAAATAATGCTTCATTTAACTATGTCAAAACCAATCTAAACTCTCTGCTATTTACTTTCTTTTCTATAAATTTTAATGCATTTTTAATTCCACACCACTGGTTGGCAAACCAACCATTGAAGTTATTGCTGCCCTGTAATGTATTTCAGTCATTTCTAATAAACCTGGACCTTAAGATGATTTATTATTATCTCTGTACACTATGAAAATGGATTTGCTGCCTGTGCTGGGTTTCAGCCCTTTCATTACTATGGGTAGATATGTATAAGATTGAAAAAAACAAACAAAAATAACTAATCAGAATACAGAGAATTTCTAATTTTGTGTTCCTTTAGAAGGAAAAAAACATGTTTGAGGGATAAAATACAGAAAATGGATGAGGGTTTTTTTGCATTTAAAGGAAATTTTCCTGAAGTTAGAGCAACAGAACGATTAGAAGTTATTTTAAAAAGATTTTTTTATTATAAAAGCTTCAGTTTTTTTCTCTTTGAAATTAAACCTGACATATTTTGTAGCTACTTTCTTAAGATATTATGAAAACATATAAATTTGTTTTGAAAAGTCTGCATGTTAAAAATTGATTTAAGATTTCAGCAAGAAGGTTGAAAATCATACAAAAAATCCTGACTTTAATTAAAATATCATATCAAAATGTATCATAAAACATCCTTTGAGTTTGTTTGTTCAAATACAATAAGTATTTGCAGTTCTCATTTTCTGAAAGTCACATCAAAAATACTTTGTTCATCACATCTATTACAAGAAAATAATTACTATCAAATCCAAGCATACTCTTTTATGTTAAGTTCTGTACAAGTCAGAGTGGTAGACAATTGAGTTCATGTTATTCTCATTCTTGATTTCTGAAGAATTTTTTTGTGTCCTTAACAGTTTTTCTGTTCTTTTTGAACTGTTCTGTTCCTATGTGTGACTGTTCCTTGCAACCCAACTTTTATATACTGAGTGTTTTTCATGGGCAAGGAAAAAGAGTTTCAGCTGCTGTTATGACTGGCAGCTGAGCAGTTTTTCAACCTCTCTCCTTCAAGCTGAGTTTATTTTATGCAGAAATTGCCAAAGGAATGTCAGGTGAAAGGGAACAAATCTTCATTTATTCCTGCTTGTGGCTAGAGGCTCTCAGTTTCTGGAGCAAATATTTTGCAAATCCCTGTAGTCTTTTATAATGATTAATGTTTCTTAAAAGAGCTAACAAAACCTTTCAAGTTACCTTTCAGCATATTTTGAAGGGAGGAGCTATTTCAGAAAATGATATCTTGAAAAATTCCATGAAATATTTATTTTTTTGTCTGTACTAGCCAAAATTAATCATGTTTGTCTTTAATAATTACACTGTATGGCCTCTTTGCTGGAATTTGGCCACTGAAAGATGTCGTTAGGCCAGCTTGATTGACTTCTTATAGCTCACAGAAAACAGAAAAATAGAATTCAGAATATATTCTGAAAAATTAGCTATTTTAGCTTTGCAATGTTGGTTTACCTTATAAGAAGTTACAGCCTGCACCCAGCCAGCTGACACAGAGGACAGTTTTTGTAGGGTCTACCATATCTTCATGCATCATAATCTCTGTGGTAAATCTTGTTTCTGTAGGCTCTGCGTGTTAAGTACCCACACGGTACATAGGAACAAATCTGTTCCCACAAATTACTTTGGTAATGTAAAAATACACTTGGCACTTTGTGACTCAGCTTATCTATTTTTAAGAAGTAGATAATGGCAAGGTATGATAATCATTATTTTTTTGCTCCTAGTGTGTTGCTAACAATAATTCTACTAGATATGTATTTAAATATATCAGCTCCTCTGAGTTCATGATCTAATTGATGTAAATTTGCTAAGGTTTTTAAAGCATCTTGAAAGGTCATATACTGAGATTAAATTAGTCCCCCTCATGATACTCTGCAACTTCTAATCAGTAGGAGATACAAATACAAACTAGATTGCAAATGGAATGCAGGTATAAACTAGATTATAGAGGAAAGGGATCTCATTAAGATTTTATTGATATGTATCAGGTGGCTTTTTCATAGCAACTATAAAAATTAAATGCCAATCCATATTTTCTTCTAAAAATAAAGGCTTCATACAGGACTAATTTGTTTTATTTTGTTTTTTGGTTTTCGTTTGTTTTTTTTGTTGTTGTTGTTGTTGTTTGTTTTTTGTTTGTTTGTTTTGGTTTTGTTCTACCTTCTTGTTATTCTGTTTATTTTCTATGTCTTCATAATTAGGGGTCATCCTCAAGGTAGATGGTAGCAGTGGTGAGAAACAATCTCCACTTACATTTGTGCATTGTTTTAGTGTTCCTCTTCACACTGGTGACATACTTCCTCTTATGTTGAACTTTATTCTTTGATCCTACCACCTCTAAAATTTTAAGGTCAGATACTGATAAACATTTTTAAGGTGTGGATAAGAGCTACGCAAATGATTAGAGGGTCAGAGGATTTACAAGTAAGGATTATTTGAGCCTGATATGTAATATATAGTTTAGCAGAATGAATTGAATTTTGGAAAAAGGATCAAAGGGAGAGCTGTATAATCACCTCTAAAGGATATAAACTGCAATGGCTGAAGTGTGCTAGTCAGTCACAGACTCAATGAGAACAGTGCAGAGAATTATTTTCAGAGCTCAGGGTACAAAAAGAAATAAGTTATCCTGTCTTTTAGGAAAAGAAGGCATCATTTGGTATCAGCAAGTAATTTTATGATTTACAGCAGACCTTTTGAACTGGCGAACTTGAATACAGACAATTCTTGTGCCATTCTCTTTTATGAGGCAGGCACAATCAGCCCCAAATACCGGGCCCAAATTTAACATTGAAAATTGTAGGTAAGTATCACTGCCAAACAGCCTGAGAGTGGAACATAATTGTGATGAATGGATTTATTGGATCCTTTGGAACTGGATGTAACTGAGTCAAGGTGCAAATCTCAATTCAATATTCTGGATAATTCTTGCAGAAGTTTTATGACAACATGCAGGTTCAAAGCCTTTTCCATACCTGCTATAAAACTATTCAAACACCATTCCTCTAAACATCCCACCAAAATGTGTATTTTTCATCTTGAATTTGATTGCTATTTGAGCTGAACATTTCATCTTTCTTCACATTTCCTGAAGCTCTTGAAAGCCATCAAGACCAATTTTCTTCCACTTTCTGCACTACAGCAAGTTTTTTATCTCTGCAAAATATCATTTATACATTGGAAAGGAGAGAAAAAATCACACTGTCAGGGTGGTGATACAGTGAAAGGTTGCTCAGAAAAGTTGTGGTGTGTTATCCTGGGGAACCTTCTCTGGTTGACCCTACTTTGAGCAGAGAGCTCAGATGAGATGTTCTCCAGAGTCCTCTTCCACCTTCAAATATTCTGTGATTGTTTGAACTTTGGCTCCTCTAACTGAATAATGATTAGAAACTTATGTCATGTTTTGCAATATATATTTTTTTTTTCTGAAGAACACTGCTTGCAAGAACACTGCTTCCTTTGGAACCTTTGCTAGAAAATGATTTTTTAAAAATTTTCTTTTCAATTCCAAGAGCTGAATAAACTTCAGCATATTTACTCTAAACTTTAATTCAAGAGAACAATCTTTTAAAACCCTGTTGAATTGTAAGTAAACCATTTTTAAAAAAAATTTCTGGCTAATTAATTGGCCTGTTTCATTACTGGATTCTCTCTAATAATTGGGTTTACACAATGGAATTGTTCTCATGTGTTAGAGTTATAAAAGTAGTGTTTACTAATAGTTTTTAATCTTGAAATAAAAAATAATCTTAAATAATTGATGTGATTTTAGTTGCTAACAAGTGCAGAAATATATTTTGCAGTCAAACTCTAGGACAGGTATTTATTTTGGTAGAAAGAGAGAAGTCCAATAAAAATGAAAGTTTACTAAATTGATTAGTTGTAGTGGCGTCCTTCAATCTAGCACACTAAAATGGTTCATTCCTGAAGAATTATTTTAGCTGTTAAGAAATCAAGAAATAAATGCTGCACACCTTAACCAATCAAAGGAATTTAAATATCTTAAGGGAAAGTTGAAACGAAAATAGATAGGCTGTTTTCAAATGCTGACAAACAGGAAAATGAAGATGATAGGCTTGGGGTTTGCCTCTACTAAAATCCCCAAGTTTATCTTGGGTTGCAGCATTTTCAGCAATCACTTTAATTATCTGATTGTGTGGATTGTGGTGACTGTGGTTTGGCTTTGTTGTTTTTTGCTCTTGATTGAAGCACGTGGTTGTTCTCAGCATCTTCACAGCATAAGAAATCTCTGTGACAATATCTGTCTTTCTATCTAGAGCAGATGATGCTGTTTTGAAGGCAGCTGTATCAAAGTTGTACACACATCAATTCGTAATCTAAAATGTCTGGTGGGATAAAAGACCTCTTGCAAAGAAGTGGCAAAAGTATAAATCTATCCAAAATCCATTATCTGAAATGTCTCTCTAATTTCATGTGCATACCTTTCCAGAAGTAAGGAGGAAACAACTAATATTGATCCCTTCATCTGTCAAGAGGCAAGAGTCTGAAATTTGTAATTTGCAATGCTGTATGTAGCAAGGTTGCCAGCATTGGGACAATATCTGGATTAACGAATACAACACAATTTTCTTCTAGGTAATAATGATGGCTCCTATCCAGATGGGAGGAAAAATTAGATTTTATTAAGTCTTTTGAACTACTGTTCAGTCAGAGTTTTATTTTTTTTTATGTAATTTTTTATTTTCCATGTCCTCTGTGAAATATTTGGGGTTTGAAAAGTGTTACAGAACTTCCATAGTATCAGACAAACCATGCGTAAACCTATTGCAGCCTTGTCTTGTGTGCATGTAAGCTATTTTTCCGGTGTTGTAGATGTTAAAGGAGGCTGTTTTAAGACATTATTCAGAAGACCATGTCTCATCTTGTCTCATAATCTTCTTTCCGTTTGTCATTGGAAAAATGGGGATATCCTTCCCAAATATCTGATGTCTAGGGATGCTGATGATAAAACTTGCATCATTCTACATTCATTTCCCACAAGAGTATGTACTCTAAGAACATAAGTAGTTCCTTTTTATTTACAAAGTAGATGTTTATTGACTGCAAAACTATGGAAAAGAAAAGCTCCCTTTCCCATATTCTTCTTTATTTGGGATTTTAAAAAGGATTATTAGTCAATTTAATATATCTGTGATATTTGTTTGGATGAATAGACTGAACTATTTTTTTAATTATTACATATTAGAATTGGGCTTGAAAGAACTGGTTGTGACTTCCAGGTGATTGCTAGTACATATGACTTGTAAAATATCTTGAGTCTCTGTCCTTTCTAGTCTCAAGTATTAATGAGAATATTTGTGATACTGTCTTTAAAAATCATTCACATCTTGACTCACAAGGCTTGGACAAAATTTTCTGTCTCTGTTTTTCTGCTTTCTTTGAAAGGCAGTTAGTGACAGGGTATGAGATCCACACAGGAAAATAAGAGGTAGAAAAAGCTAATGGATTCATCTAGTTAAAAATATTATTTCTTCTAGTACTGTATAAACTGGATGAGGTTTCTTCTTAAATTTTACCAAAGTTTTGGAAGAAAAGGGTTGAATTTTAAATTTATGGAAATTAAGAATTAGTCAGGTTATATTTCACTGTGTAACTTAAATTCTTCTCCAAATTAATTCATGATTGGAAGACCCAGACTCACTTGCTGAGATAAGCACGGATTTTTTTTTTTCACAAGCCACAATAATAAACCTCTTAATACAGGTCTTATTTATGTTTTGTTTCTGTGATTTTCTCTGCACACTTATAATGGGTGGATAAAATGTGATTACACTGAGTGGGTAAGTAATGTTTTTTTTCCAACACATTTTAGCTTCTCTGAATTCAGATTGATATCTTCTTCAATGTATTGGTTATTTGCAAATATTTGGTGTTTAAATTACAATAATAACTCTTCTGTAGTTCAGTAAGCAGCAACTTAATATGTGTTTTTGAATTTTTAAATATGAAAAAAATATTTTATTAGTGTCTGACTTCAGCTTCTGTTATGAATAAATACATAGAATGACTTGAAAATACTTTGCTGCAGATATTTACAGTCTACCAGTCATTTTTGAGAAAGATCTTTTCTAATGAGCCTATTTAATAGACTATGTTCAGAGGGAAAAAAAAACCCAAAACAAAACAAAAAACAAACACAAACAACCTCTCCCCCCCCCAAAAAAAAACCAACAAAAAATCCCTCCCAAAAAAACCCAAATTTTCTGAGTCAAAAAAAACCCAAAACAAAACAACAACAAAAACATAAACAAACCAACTGGAGGGTGAAGTCTGAGAAGTCTTAAGGCACTAATATTTGCCTAACATTAGTAATGATATCATGTATTAAATGTCAAGTGAGTACACAGACATAATTTCTTTCCCCTGAAATACCTTGGTCTGCACTAAAGAAAATTATAAATCTACAGTTTATCTTGCTCACTGTGCCAAAAAAAAAAAAAAAATGTTCAGTCTCCTCTACAGTGGATAAAATTATTTCAAAGACCAAAGTTCAAGTCCTCCCTTGTGGTTGGAGAGGTACCTTCATCTGTTCCTTTCTTAAGCAGAAGGAATGGAGTGAAAAGTCTTTCTCAAAAAGCCTGCCCTTCTTTAAGGGAGGGAGCCATCTGTCAAAGAGCTGACACTGCTGAGTGTAGTTTCCATGAATGCTACCCTGCTGAGCAACAGGCTTGCATCTGAGAGTGGTAATGACCGAGAGAATGGCCTTTGCCCTCCTTTAAACCTGCCTTTTCTCACACCAGGATCTCTGAGGGTTTAGGTGCTCTTAGTGCTTTAAAGTAACATCCATTCAACATGCTGAAAGGTTTCATTCAGTTTAGTTCAGACTGAGTTAAGCAAATGGGAAAGTGTACAAAACACTGGTCTTGGCCTTTTTGTTGGAAGAACAATATTTTATACAAATACTTGGATCCATTCATTGTCCTGCTTTTATTATCCAGTTTTTGAGAAAGCAAACTTAACAAAGTTGATCATTGTAAATTCCTGAAGTAGAAGGAAAAGTAGTTGACTCTGGGAATTTTTAGATTTTCTTTTGACTCAGTTTGCACTTTTCAACATTCAGTCAATTCTGTTTCACGAAACTGTTAATTTCATTCTGTATTCCTTCCTAAGAAAATGTATAAATATCTTTCTTCATATTGACTGTGATTATGAAAAAATTATCTTAGGGAATTTTAAAGAGGCAGTTTTGGAGGTCTTGCTGATGAGTGCAGAATAGAATTAAGCAAGGGGCTAGCGACAAAGAATATAAAACCTGACAGAATTGAGAAATTAGATTGATCTTGGTTAAAGTGTTTAACATTAATTGTCTTTTTTTCAAGATGATGAACAGATTAACCTCTATGGTCTCAAGAACTTAATGTTGCTAGGTATGGTACACAAAAGTGTGATGGATGTAATTTGAGAATGTTCTTACAAAAGTCATTTCTGTATATGAGCATTATTTGTGTAAACCCTATACACACATATTTAATTATTTTTTTAAATATATAATACTCTAACAATTTTGGATTATGAGTTTTGAACTAAAAAAAAAACCTACAAGTTCTCACCTAATGGCCCTGACATTTATTTTTTATTCTACAGATATGCAGTTAATCAAGATACACTATGCCTGATAAAAATATCTCATCTCAGGATGTTAAAATTGCCCATCCATTATTATCCTCCCAAGGAGAAAAAAGCCATGAGTTTTCTGTTGCTAAGGAAGGCTGCAATGCATATGTCTAGTATCTTGCGTGGTCTTCATTATTGTAGTATTGTAGTGTTCTCAAGACAGATGGGGAAACGTACAATGAAATTAAATTCAAACACACAGGAAGTCAATAGCAGACTTAGAAACATAAATGAGGTCTCTCAGTTTGTTTAATATAAAATTGTCCATTCATTGTAAGAAAGATGCATTATCTGAAGTAAGAAACTTGTGCATAAAATTTCCGGAAATTATGACAAGCTGTTGATATATGGAAAAATGAAGGGCTCATAATTATCAAGAGTTCTCTGTTTAAGGATTAGGTCCTTGTTGTTCTCTTGAAGCTACCTTTTCAAATTCTTTTAATAATTATTAACTAAGAAAAACCCCTCTTAGCTGATTTCTTTTTTTCACAAATATGATTTTTTTTTCAATCAGAAAAGGAGAAATGACCCAAATTTGCCAGCCCCTAAGTCTTCTCTTTCTTAACACTGGTTCTGAAAGCTGTGTTCGGTATCTAACTGCATGATGTTGGCTGCATCTGTTATTTCACTATATACTGGAAGGTTCTCATGCTTTTCAGCATTGTTATTTTTTTTCCCACATGGTCAGGGTTAATGCAGGTCTTGGTTTGTAATAACAGATGTAAAAAACACAATTTTAATTACCCATCTGTACCCTCATTTTCATCTCTGTTTCTCCTTTATCTTTAGGCTTTACTGTTTTATAGACTGTGATTATGATTTCTTTTATGGAATCTTTTACCTTCAGAGTCTCCTAAAAAGCTTTCCATACATTTGGACTGGAGATGTACTGGAGCTGCAATGGGGATGCTGCTGGATCCTGTAGAAATAGGGAGGCATATCCCAGGAATTGGATTTTTTGGATCAAATCTGTAACAAAAAGGTAGTTATATTCTGCAGCCAAAATTCTATTAGGGCAAGTACTTCTGACTTTAAAGTATCAAATCTTTAATCAGCATAAAACACTGCCCCGCTGGACCGCAAATATTTGAAGCTATTTATCATGTGCTTAGCAGTTAAATGAACTATTTCTGTGCTGGAATACTACAGCTGTTTCTTAACACTGAACAATGTTTCAGAACAGTTTAAGTGAGGAAACAGAGAAGAACCTACTGAAAATGTAGGTAATTTCCTCAGACTATGATTAGTTCTGAAGACTCTAAAACCAATGATAGCCAGATTTTCTTCAAAGGCATGCCATTTCAATAACTTTTTGTGGCTAGTGATGAACCTGAGATGAAAGGGTTGTGTGCATCAGAGGATTTACATGCCAAGCTTAGATGCTGGCTTAGATAGTTTCTCTGGAAAAAGGATTCCAACCTGGCTAATGTGTTGCTGATGCTGCATTCAGAAATACTCCGTGTTTTTTGTGGTGTTTGTATCCAAGTACAGCTAATCCTGCTCCAGCATTGCTTTGCAATTAGAGCCTAAGACTGTATTGCAATAATATTACAGCAGTCTGCAGTAAAGGTAGCATATTGTTTTTACAAAATTATTTAGATTTTAAGCCGCAGCGCAAGCTAATTATAGCATATCTAATAATATAATAATAATATAATATTTTTATAAATATTATTTATAATATAATAATATAAAAATAATAATATAATATTTTTTTCCTGTTCCTTTTTATGACATTGACTTCATTTGGTTAATCTGCATGTCAGTTAAACTTCCAGTGGCATATTTCTTTGCTTTTGTGGATCTTTGTCTTGGTAGATATGCTTGAATGGTAGTGTTTCCTGGATTAATTTTTGGCACCAGGGTTTTATCCTATCTCTAGTTCTGGTGTTTAATCCAACATGATAATGTGTTTTTGCAAAGCACGGAGACTCATGTGTTAGTGGGCAGCAACAGGCACTTCAGAATTTGGAAGCTGTTTCTTGTATCTCCACTTTATGTTGTCTAAAATGGAAATTACTTTATTAAAAATAACTTGATTCGCCTCAGTGCACCTGTTTCTATGCAACAGCGAAGGCACCTGTGTCCTATTAATACTTACATTATGCAGCACATTTGGAAATGTTATAACTCAGGTGGATTATCCTCCTGGGAACCACATACATCGCTCCTGCCTCAGCTCTTTCTCTATCTATATGTCAAGTTGTTAAATGATTTTTGGGTTACTTCAATGTGCTTGCAGCTTGAATTCTTAAAACATGATAGTCAGGCAAGTAAGAAGAAACTTATTCCAGATGGCTGGGAGCAGTTCTCCATGTTTTTCTATATTCTAGTTGTCTAATATCTATTTTGAACACATCCATTCTTTAGTACTGCCATTTAAAAAGAGATGTACATAGCTGTAAGTTGTCTACATTTGCTTGTCTCTAACTCAGTCTATTGTTCAACTAGAAATAACAATGACTCTCATGCTGCTTCTTGTCTAGGTCAATTCTTTTTGTTATAATATCAAAGGTTTTGGAAATACATATACAATTAATACATTAATTTTGATAATACATTACAATTTTGTTATTGTACAAATATGAATTTATTTTTCACATTAACATAAAAAAATTGTAACTCAAGCCTCGGGTGACTCCCATAGAAAAGATGAACAAGAAATTCATTTATTTTGCCCTGAATCTTATTCAATTAACTCTAATGACAATAATGTAAATTGACATCAAGGCTGTGGAAATAGGTTCCATATTACTTGTTAGTTAAATATGATGTGAAACTTTTTTATTTTCCACTGTGGTATCGCTATGTATGGCTAGAAGTAGTGTACATGGAAATGGCCAACACAGTTACTTTTCATATTTAGTAGCCAAAACTGACTGTGTGTAGTATTTATCTTACCAGAGTTATGAAACTCAGTGGTGATCATCCAAGATCTTTATTTCCACTGATTTACAATAGCACCTCCCCTTAGCTACTTTATAGTTTTTCTTAATTCAGTATTTTAAAAGATAATAACTCTTACTAAATAGGTTTTTTCTGTGTTAAACATACAACAAGGAAATCTACTCTGGGTAGTATATCAGTCATTCAGGATGAGTGGGGCTCTGTTGAAAGAGACCTGAACAGGACAAGTCTTCAAAAATAGACTAGCCCCATCTTCAAAAATAAGATGACAAGAGTAACTAACTCCTGACATATTTATCTAGCCTGTACTTAAAACCATCACCTAGACTTCACAGGATCTTGACAGGTAGGTCATATGAAATCGCACAGAACCTGATTCTCTTTTTAAAAAAACATGTTTGAGCCTTTTAGTGGTCATAGATTTTATTTTCTTCCTGTCTTCTAATGACATATTAAGTTGATGAAAGTTTGAACAGCTGGTGTCCTTGAGAAGATGTGGTAGTTGTCCATTCACAGTACCTTCATTGTATTTATTTGGTCCTAAACATAAAGTTTAAATATTATATCTCTGCACACATGCTTTTTAACCAGGTGTCTTAGGTGGGAGGAACACAGTAACTAGTGCCTTTTCCTTTCTTTGAATTAAAAAAAAAGAAAAAATAGCTGGCATAAAATGTATGGAAAAAGTATGGCTTGTGATAGAAACCTGGTATCAGTTGTGTCAGGACTGTAGAAATCATTATTTGGTGAGCAAGATTAGTAAGGAATTTTTGCTCACTATCAGAGTAGTAAGGAGTTGGTTGGTTGATTGGTTGGTTGGTTGGTTGGTTGGTTGGTTTTTTGAGTCCTGTTCTGGAGCCTGGAGCAGTCCCTGGTGCTATGCAGTGAAATGCTTGCAAGGCTTTGTTGGGAGAACTGTGTAAAATAGGGGAACTAATGTGAAAGATCTGTTATATGTCTGTCATAGCTCCAATAAAAATTCTGTTTGTATAGTGTTCTTCCTAACAGGCTTTTCAGGAGCTTTTAAATTAATTAATGTCCTGTCATCTCTTTAAATGGTTCTTACATGTTTTAGTTCATTGGAAAGCTTGTGAGACACTCTGTTTGCATTTTGGCTAAAGAAAATTATATCAGTCTCTAGGCAGCCACTTTAGATAGCATTACATCCTAACCACCACCTTTTTTTTTTCTGTAAAAATCATGCTTATTAATTTTTTAAAATTATTTTTAGTTCCTTGACAAATACATTTTCACCTACTTGTTCTTTGCGTGAAAGGGAAGCTAATGCTCTCTCTGTAGTGCAGATGTCTTCATTTCTCAGAGTGCTTCAATTGAGATACAGATTCCAAGTGCCTAGATGGAAAAAATATTTTTTTTTCTTTTTCTGATACTTTCCTGGGTTAATCCCTTGTCAAATCCTGACAATTTATGAAGATTGTACACTTTGGTAGGAGGTACAGGTCTGTTCTCATGAGAGTGAAAATGTGTATGACAACTGCAGCATATGATGTATGAAATGATTGTGTTACTCTCCATACATCATATCTACTTCTACCATGTTTCTGATGAGCCTTATTTTTCTGCTAGAAGCAGAGAAATCATGCCCATAATTCAAAAAAGTATGAAGTTTATTTTGATTAAATATCTCTATTGAGATAAAAATATTTAAGGACTATGGTTTGTTCATAGAATAAATCTCTTTAAAGAACTAAAGGGCTGTTGTAATTGCCAACATACAAACATCCAGTGGGTTAGGAATGGGGTTTGTAAATGGACCAAGGCAGTATCAAGGATACAGGCTTTTAAAACCTCAGTAATGTGTTATTCTTGTACAGTTTCCAAAGCAGAAAACTTCTCTTACTGTTTATATGTACATTCATACACGAGATTCCTTCAGGCCTGGTCTTCCTGAGTGGATCACTGGCAATGATCACAACTGTGAAATTAACAATTTTAATGTTAGTTACTAGTCTTCCTTTGGAATTTTTCCTGAGCCCCATTCCTAGCAAGTGTTCAAATATATTTTTATTGAGATAAGGATTAACTAAAGAGATAATAATCACATTTCCTGGTGTTTGGGTTTGGTTTTGGTGTGTCTTTTTCTGTTGGTTTTGGTTTTTGGTTTTTTTTTCTGTAGTCTTATATTTGGCTAAACTAGAGCTGAAAGCTTAAAGTTTTCACTACTAAAGACAACTCTTTTTTTATTTTATTTTGTTATTTAGGATTCTTGTCATATCACCATGCTGATTCAAGTCTGTAGCACATTACAACATTTTAAATTGACATTTGGTTCTGCCATATGTCATTCTGTGTTGTGGCACACCAGAGTAATATTATGTTTTATCAAGTTTATCAATACTTAATTTATCCTTAACATAGTTTTATCTAATCCATCTATTCATTTAACTTATGCTCTTAGTCACTAAATGCCGGAGCACAGACACATGGTTTCTCCTGGAAGATGTTATTTTGATGCTGCAGCTTAGGAGAAGTTTAGTAGTGGTTTAGCCAAAAGGTAATTCTGTTGCAATATAGCATTTCTCAGATAAAATTTCAAATGGGTTGATTTGGAGATTTTACCAACAAGCTATGGGGAATTATCTAGAAGATTGAAAGACTAAGGCTTTAATGTGAGAATTAAGAGTGTTTTTTTTGTTGTTGTTGTTGTTCAGTTAGTTTCTCACTGTCTGTGTTGCATCTATCTAGCCAGTATTACCTAATTTATGACATTAGGGCTGTTTCTGTCCATTTGGATTCTAATAAAGTCAGGGCAGGGAATCAGAATATAACTCATCAGGAAAATGAAGAGACAGTAATGGTTAACTGTCTGTACACCCATTATGTCACACAACACAGCAAAATAGTTTTCAAAAAATGCATTGCTGAAAAAAATTAAGGAGAGAAGATTGACAACAACTATAACAGATAAAACAACGTTTTGGGGAGATTATATTTTTAATAATATCACAATCTTTTCCTTTCATTAAATAAAAAAAAAATGCATTTCAAAGTGGTTAATTAGGATCTGGATATGGGAAAGAGCATTTCTGGTCTGCAGTGATTTGTCCATTTAATCATGTACAAAACACTAAGCACAAAGCTCAAATAAGGTGGAAAATTTCTAAGACAAAAAGACATGACTCCATGGAAAAGAGGTTGATTTTTCATATATCTGGAGGTTGGTTGTTCATTTTGTTTTACTGCTGCATTGCCCATAGTAAGTCATAACACAACAAAAATGAAAACTTGAAAATACTGGAAGTATTTTACTAGAAACCAAATTATCTTGAAAATGAGATGTAAATGCATAGAAGGGGGAATATGTAAAAGGACGGGAATTTTGACTTCTGTAATTATTATTGTCACCTCCAGGAATGCCTTGAATAATTTGCTACTGCTGTGCCTTTCATTCACTCTTGCATGGAATGATATTCTGATTGAATGTTATGGATTGTGGAAAAAGCTCAGTGTTTCCTTAGAAAAATAAAGTTAGGAAATTCTTCTGTCCTTTCTGTGTTTTCCAGTAAATGTAACCTCTTAAAATGTACATATATACATGTCCTTTGAACTGACCTATGGAAAAAGGAAGTTTTGCAAATACCATGTGGATATATTTTCACAATGGATAATTATTGCAGGAGCCTGATTTTTTAACATGATGCATTCTATTCTTTCTCTGACCTCTTGGTCACTAAAAACTTAATCTAAAGCCCAGTGAAGTGTGTGAAAGTCTTTTTTTCATTTGTCTTTCAGGTTACAGTCACTTTGTGTAATGGAAATCAATGAGATTTTTTAATGTATGTGGTAAAAATCTAGTGACTAAAATATTTTACCTACTCATAGAGGTTCTTTCTCTGAATACTTATATCTATATTTTGATCTATATGGATCTTGCTAGATGTTAAATCTCTAGTTTCCTTCACTGAAACTGCCCTACTTGTATCTTCTTTCTTCACTCCAAAGAAAAGTCATAAGTAATAAGGTAATAGTAAGGCAATAAGTAGATAGTATTAAAATCTGTTGCTATGATAAACTAATGTTTGTTCCTAGAAGGGCTAATAGTTGAGAATATTTTGTTTGAAAATGATGGTTCAGAGACCAGAATGGAAGTATATTGACAGACAATCAATCCTTTCTAATAACTTTTCATCCCTCAGTGTATCTGTATCTGTATCTGTGCATCCTCATGTAAGTGTTCATTTAATACTTGTGAATTTAATTATTCATTAATAGAAACTTGTTAACGGTTGTTAGGTGACTTAGGAGCCTAATTCTCATAATCATAAATTAATTACATAAGTAGAAACCAGAAACCCATTTAAAACCAATTAGTTTTATGTCTGTGAGTGCCATTTACACAATGGAAAACAAACTTTATGCTTCTAGATGATATAGACACTTGAATATTTTCATGCTATTTCATTGTTAAAAAAACAAACACAAAATTTTCTGTTATCACTTATTGAATATGTGATGAAGATATATGTGCAAGTTTTTTTTTTAAACACTTTATGTGAATGAAACAACCATTCTACTCAGTAAATTTTAGGTCCAACAGATAGAAACAGTAGAGTGAATTCCTGTGTTCTGGTTGAAGATACTTCATGGTAAGAAAGCTCTGGTTATATTGAGACCTCCAAGCCTCAAAAGCCTTGCACAGCTTTCCTAAAATGGGCATGGCTAATGGTGAGTTCTGAATTCTGTTTACGAGAAAGAGAAGGGAATATAGCAAAGAGGAGTAAACTACTAAAGAAGCTCCTGGAATTGCCTGCACATAAATTCCTTCCAATTTTAATACTGCTCTGAGTAGTAGTGTGCTTGCAGGAAGCTTGCATCTTGCTCTTGTGACTTCTGTTCCTGGATTTCTTAGTGGTAAAGTTCCAGATCTCACCGACATCAAACGGCATGAATGAACATCTGCTACTCTCATAAACTTTCATTAGATATCCTCCCCAATGCCTCTGAGTGCAAGCCTGACTATGGCCTTGGAGATATATTATATGGGGCAGATGGCCAAATTAAAATTATTTACTTACGTAGCACAGATACAATATTAAATCTACATAAATCAGTCCAAAAATGTACATATTACAGAGGAGGGGGAAGAGAACTGTGGCTTGATATATAGAAATATGATATTGAATTATCTTATTAAAAAGAAATCCTTAAGTGGGAAAATTTAAGAGTTGTAAACTTTAATACTACTGTTCTAAAATAAGTAGCCGTATGCATTTATGCTTTTTGCATAAATGGAAGACATGTATTATGCTGGCAACTCTATATGCATGACAATATACAGCGAATATATGTATGTACATATACACAGAGTCTGTGTGTGAATTGCAACATACAGGATACATGTAATGACGGAGGAATTAAAAAAAATGTGTATATTTAAATGTTTTGTACTTGAGGACTTTTGCTTTCAAAAGTAAATCTGCTTCCCTCAGTCATAAATATAACAAGTATTGTTACACAATTTTAAATCTTAATCAGAGTACTAAGATAACATAGAGACCACTATGAAAAAATGGAAATTGAAATGCCTTATGAGTCATATTTTAACTAATTCTTGATATAAAAACTATATAGGTGGAGATGAAATGCACAATATTTCTTTAATTATCTTCATCCTATGGTAATAGGAATTACCATAACTCTAACCAAAATAATATTTTCAGTAAAGGTCCTTCACAAGTAATGTGAAGGGGAGCTTTTGCCTAAGAACAAAATATGAAATGTTGATCTTCTTTTATGTCTTAGAATTAGAGATGTATATAACAGATGGGCAGGGAGGATTGCCATTGATTTTTAATTTCAAATCCATTTAATGTGAGATGGGATAAATATCAATGCATCCAATGTAGTATTTGCTATCTTTACTATGTAACTTTATATTGTATTATCTGGAAATGTTTGAGAGTTGCAATATATTTAACAAAAAGGTTATTGGCAGTATATAGATAGCTTCGTATATCTTCTTTCTAAGCTCGTAGTTTAGTAAGAAGAAAGGTGAGGGCAGGATGGCCCTCAATGACAGGCTGTTGAAGGATCCTATTGGATCTGTATTGGGTGTGCCAGCACCTCAAATGAATAAATTCAGGTAGTCCAGGAAAATGAACCTATTTGAAATTAATCCAGTTGTGATGTGCAAATGTCACAGATTTCAGTGTTTGTCCAGCTTGCTATTAACAAAAGTGTGCTTGGAACAAGGCAAAGCATAGCACACAGATATTCCAGGACTTAGTCCGTGCTTCTTTAGCTAATTAATCAAATACTGACTTTTCGAAAGCAAATAAATCATCTCCTCAGAGAAATGTCTTCTTTTCTGTTTCACAGAGTACTTGCCCTGACTAAAACTCTGCATGAAACTGTTTAGTGTTCGTAGACAACAGTCACTCTGCTTAGAGAGAAAGTCTGTAATTCTTATGCAAAAAATCCTCCCACTCCAGAGTGGTTTACTGTGTTATTTCAGAAATCTGTCTCTAGTCTATGTATTTTAATGTCAATAGAATATGCTTCTGTTTTTTATCCCTAAACGTTCTGGCAAACATGAAAGTGATCAGTTGACCATCTGATAGACTCAGTCAAGTTGCCTGTCAGACTTCTCAAGTTGCTGACTCCATCTGGTATGAAGTCAGGAAAACTGACTGAAAAGAAGTTCTAATTTTATTTTTTGACTCCGTAACCTTTCAGTGAGTTCAACCAGTGAATTCAAGCCAGCCATAAGAAAGGCCAGGTAATTACTTTGTGATAAGAAGAGCAGCACTGAAGGATTTGCCTGGGGCTCAGAACACTGATTGTCGGATAAAACTCAGCAAAGTCCATGGCCCCAAAGGACTGCTGAGGCTGGATCTGCTGTAGGCTCATATGCTTAGAGGAAAGGTCAGGCAGTTGTGGAAGCCTGAACTGCAGACTGTCTCTCAGCTCTGCGGCTGGCAGTGCTCAGGAGCTCAGTGGGGAGCACAAAGGGATTGATTTCAATGAGTTAACTGATTCCTCTTTTCTTTAGGCCTGCATTCCCCAGTCATGTGAGCGGGTGTTTGTACTCACTGCAAACCACCAGAGCTCTGTGTGAGCCTCCTGCATAATTGGAGTGGGACAAGAATACTGGATGTCTCAGGCCCTGAGTCTAAAAGTTTGCCCCCATCCTTATTTCATGCAGTTACTTTAGAAGGAATGTTTGGAGCAGGAAGAAATTATTTTTTCTCTTCTAGATGTCAGGTTATTTCTAGGAAAATAGTATTCTTGGTTACATCCTATTACACATTGGCCTCCCACCTGGTATGAGTGGCTAATAGTTTCTATTGGCAACCACCAAAAAATCAGAGAAGCTTTTTAGCTTTGATTTATGAGAGAAACCAGAATAATACTCGGGAAGAACATAGTAGATTTCACTTTCAGTAATTGTCATCTCTGCCTCATTTCATCTGAGTGCAGTTAGGAACACAGCCAGGTGCCTTCAGCATAGCCACAGCCTTCAATAGTTACTTCCACAAGCAGTAATTACACATGAAAGGATGGAGGACTGCTGGGGTTCCTCTTAAACTTGTAAATACAGTAGCTTTCATTTACTTGAACATCCTGCTTTTAAGATTGTGTAAGAAGGATAGACTAATTAGTAACACTACCAAAAGTAGGTTGTCTTTTAAAACTTGTCTCTACCTAATAAACTTCCTTTGTTACCAGTGTTTGGTTTGTTGTTGTTGCTGTTTTTTCTAAGAGATGTAAGGTAATTCACTTTAAATTACTGCAATATATAAACATTTTTCACCTGGGAACAATTTGTCTTCTCAATAAAATTAATCTATTTACTAGAATGCTCTCATAGTCTGAAATTGCATTTGTCTTCTTAATCCTCTCAATCATGCATTTAAATATGAATTGTGCAGCTAGCCATTACAGAGAAATTGTTGGAGGATGTTTGTCTGATTGTCAGGGTAATTCTGCAAGATTTTCAGTATGCTATTTAAATATTGGTCAGGGTTTTCTATTAAAACCTTATTAAATTCTGCTCCAATCATAAAAGCATTCTTCTTGAAAGAAAAAAATGAAAAGAAAAAGGGGTTTATGCGCCACTATTTTCCCTTTCAACAATCTCAACATTTTCAACCATTTCTGCATTCTGCATTATTGTTCTTTCCTATGTCCTCTTTATCTGAATCATAGGAGCTATTTTAAAACTGCTGGAGTGGAAAACTACAAACTAAAGAAAACTTTCTTCTCTACTGAAATAACTGAGTCAGAAGGAATCCCTGTCACTGGCTTCTTTGCTGAATTGTCTAAACAGCAGACACCTCTCAAAACAATTTGGAAATCATGAAGTTGAGATCTCCACCTATTTTGATGTAATTACTAAACAGTCACCAGCAGGTAGTAATTTAACTTCCAACCTGACAGGTGGTTGTGAATGTAAGGAAAACACCTTCAAATGGGTTAACTAAACAAATGTTTTTATTTCACATCTACTGTTCAGTCCTACTCTGGCTTTACTTCGTGATTAAGTTTTGAGGGATGAAGTGTTTATGGTAGTTCTTTGTTATTTTTCTGCCTTTAATTAAAGAATAAATTGGAGCTTCTTTTGCCAATTAAACTAATAACTTCAGTGTGAAAAAGATGAAGAGACTTTAGTCCCTATGAAGTTTTCTGAGTGGAAATAAAGGTAGAATATGCATGATTCTTGTAAAACTTCCACATACACATCAGACTTGCAGTTTTACTGCTGTCAGCTCAATAGGGAGCTCTGACAAATAACTACTTACTGTACCTACTGAAAAGATATTGTCTGTATTCAAATTAGGGAAGAAATTGAAGGAATTATTCTCATATAAAAATAATATGGGCTACTGAAAATAATATTCAGCAAAAGATAATTTTTATCTCATTGGAATCTTATTATTTGTGCTTTAAATACATACATACATACATATATATATATATATTTTTTTTTTTTTTTTTCTAAGTGTAATGGTTGGAGCTTCACATAAATTTCAAACTTTTAGTCTCATTGCCTTGCCCTGACTCAGAAAACTTGCAATTCACTTGTTTGGGGAATCTGTAGATGACCTAAAATCCTGTTTTGCTTCCGGGTAAATAATGGCGATATGAGGGCAAGCAGAATGGCACTGTTTTGCTCCAGTGTTTGGAGGTTTTTATTGTGTCACAAAATCCATTGATTTTGTTTGCTTTGCTATGACCATGGATTGGCTTATAGATCAGTAGAGGAAGTAAAAAGATGAGTCTTTGAAATTGAAATAGCATGTCAGATAGGTTGTAAGTGTATGTTCACAGAAGATGTTGCTGTCAGAACAGAAGATATGACTGTTCCCTTCTCTTGTGAAGTATATATAGTGTATGTGTAGGGAAAAAAACAAACTTAGGGGGAAAAGTGTCTTGCGTAAAAAATGAACGTGGCCAGAAGAGCTCTCTCAAAATAACAGAACTGTAACCAAAATAACTGAGGGCCTGGTTTCACTTCTGATGTCACCTCTAGGTTAGTGTAAGGAGGTCATTAGTAGTTTTTCCTGATAGTGCCTGTGTGCAGGTACTTGCAGACTCTGGTGCTCATGCATACACAGCAGAGGTTTTAAAAAGCACTCTGATGCCTTGAAATGGCTTCTCGGAATGAGTGTCTGTGACAGTGCTAAATGTTTCCTAGCAGAGGAGTGCCATAGGCACTTTTAATAGAATTTAGAAGCTGATAGAAAGAGGCAAACTGTATGCTGAAATCCTGCTGTCTATCTGCACACAAGTCTAGCAGACAGGAACAGCAAAACCTTCTGCCAGTCAGTAAACCCCATAAGAGGTCTCCAGAGGGATTGCTTCTAGGAGTTGAACCATAACCTTTTTCTCTATGAGCATCACAGCCTGTATCTTGCTGCAAAAAATGCTGGCCAGTGCTCTAAACTTGATGTTGCCTGTGACATTGGCATCTTTTCCTCGAGAGGTAAGAGAAGCATGCTAATCTATTTCATGTAGACAATAAAGACTGTTGTCTTCTGGCTGAGATAGGTGGAGTGTTTCCTCCTACTGGCTTAGTAGTAGAGGGTTTTCCATACTTTTGTCCCTACAGCAGTGCATATAATGTATCCAGATCTATGAAACCATAATTGTTGGCCTGCCAGTCCCTACTGTAACTTGCTTGGGAAAAAAGTGTTCGTGGTGGTCTGATTCTGAGGGGAAAAGTGAGTGGTGTCCTATTTGTTGCAGGTGACTTCTAAAAAAATAATAGAATAATATATAGGTCTTGGTCTGCAAGTCGCTTTCAGCTCCCTGAAATTTTGTTGAAGGCATTGGGAGTGTTCCAGGAATATTTTTTCTGGATTTGTTTTTAATTAAATTCTGCACTGCTGAACTGAGAATAATCAGGAATATTTATCAAATATTACAGGTGAGGTTTTTCAAATGCGGACTTTTGAAATTTTGAAAATATGACTGGCCTTGTTTTGCTGAAATTTTCTGCTCCTGAAAATGAAGAGGGATGTTTTTTTCCAGGCTGCACTGTTGCGTACAAAATGAAGTATTTTGATGAAGGAAATCAAGACATTATTCATGTCACTTATCCACAGCAAAGATAAAGTGACTTTGCAATGAAAACCAAAGTAGTTTTATGTTATCTGCAAAGTTAATGTAGCAGTGTCTGTGAAAAAATTTCTCTGTTCATGTTGTACAGCCACTGACCCTGGAAATATGGGAGGATCCTTCTCTCTAAGGCATTATTATTCATTAGAATAGAATAGCACTTAGAATTCATAAAATTGGAATATTTTACATTAAAGTTATAATTTTTTTAAAAAAAATATTGACACCAGTAACAATTTGGGCCATCCTTATGGTACTGCTTGAATCAAGGCAGTCTGTGAGACTGGATGATTCAATTTCCTATATACTTAGAATATTTTTCAGTAAAATTGGAAAGCTTTGTTATTGGCCCATCTAGAGAGCTCTCAGGACTTTAGGAACAAGAAGTAACAACTCTTCCTAAGTGCAGAAGTTTACTTTCCTGTCTACTCTTGTATGACTTAGAATAGCTGGAAGTGGAACAGCTGGATATCAAAATAACCCATATAGTCTAAATGTCCATGCACCAGTTGG
The DNA here is from genome assembly GCA_027886175.1 of Phylloscopus collybita. Taxonomy (NCBI): domain Eukaryota; kingdom Metazoa; phylum Chordata; class Aves; order Passeriformes; family Phylloscopidae; genus Phylloscopus; species Phylloscopus collybita. Next base: position 42,926,478 of record JAJNNQ010000018.1, read on the forward strand.
TATTTATTTCTGCTTTAGGCCACACATTACTCAGCTAGAAGTTTTTACCTATACATTCTGCTGTTTTCATTGTAAGGATTGGGAACATTTGCTGTCTCTTCTGTTCACTTCAGAGTCAGTAACTTTATCAGCTCTACATATGCCAAATACTGCTCTGCAGCATCTGGCTGTTAAGCTGTTTGATCTCCCTGAGAGAATCTTGGTTTAAACCAGTGACTAAGAATCATACAAAGATAAGTCCAAGACAGCTGCCTTTCAACTTGGGTAACATTTGATATTGATATGGATAATAAAATCGGTCTACTTCTCAGAGCCCTCCAAGTAATTTGGGCTTTCCTGAGTCCAAGGAGAGTTTGAAGGCATCACTTATTTCTGTGTTGCATCTTGAGATCTTCAAGGCGCAAGATTTGTGACATCATTTTTTTTTTTTCACATTTGAGTCCTGCTGCTTCAACGCTTGCAGTTGTGAAAACCAAAACTATGCATATGTCTTGAAAGGATAGGTAAAAGCAGTGATGGAAAGCTGGTGTATATACGTGTACTTGGCTCAATACACTGAATAGATTTCTAATAAGAAACAGTAGGAACATTGGAAAAAAAAAACCAGGCAATATATATTATTACTGTTACCTTTCTAATGGTAGTTCAAAGAAAAAAAAATGTTGAAGCAGAAATATTTACCTTGTTTCTAGACTGAAATATTTCCTTTTGCCATTTTAGGTTAATTTTTGTTTTCTTAATTGTGTTACAAAGGGACTTCTACCTCTTTGAAAATAGCATAACTGTTTGTTTGGGGATGACAGGAAAAAGATATCTAAATATACTTATTCTATGCTTAAAACAACACCAACAATTGGTGGGTAAATGAGTACATTTTCATATATATAAAATGTGGGTTTGCTTAAAACATATTTGAAATATGTGTGGCTTTAGATAAATTACACAATGTTGTATGATTCCAGTATTCTTTTGTTTATATACTAAAGATTTGAGTCCTGTGGTACTTCTGTATTCACCTAATAGAGATAAGGGACACAGACCTATGTTTCTTGAAAATGTGAAAGTCAAGGACAAATGCTAAAAAAATGTTAATATTAAGCATCACTATCTTATTTTTCTCATAAAGAATGTTGGAGTGAGAAAAAGAAAATTGGGGTAGCCTAGTACAGGTTTTTGGTGGAACTATCCAAAATGCAATGTGATCATGCAATGAAGTTTAACACCTTTTCTTGTAGAAGGTACTACGGTTTTTAAAGCATTTTTTGCTAGTAAGTACTTCTACTACTGGGGCACAGATCACGCAGGCACTAAAAAGATAACCTGTTTATTACTGCAAAAATATCCTTTCATTACAACACATTACACACATGAAAATTATTTGGTTGTTGAAAATTATTCCCTTTCATGGTAGGAGGATGTGCACAACACAGAAAAGGTTTCTGTGGTACAAAAAATTTTGAATAGAAGCTTCACCTGGGAACTGGTCAGACCATGTATTATACAAGTGTTGAATGATAATCAAGTTGCTATTTTTGTGTAAACCTTATTCTTCCATTTATTTAAACAGAGAACATTTTTTCCTATCTCAGTTTATCATGTTAGGCATTCAGTTGTTTGTCTTGATCATGTTATTCCTTCTTCATGTGTCCACTCCACATTACCATTCTAGCCTCTTGAAATGAGCAAGGAGAAAAGGTGACGGGAAAGAATGAACAAGGAGCTCTTATTCTTTTATACAACAGCTTTTTTAGTGGGTTATTTGAGGCTTTTTTCTTTTTTTAAACTGTGTGTTCTGCCAAGAGCTTTAGAGAAAACAAGCCTTTTCAATACTCTTATAAAATAACAGAGAGATGTATATTTTTTTTATTACAGTCACCAGCATTGGAAGGGAAATTACCTCAAAATAATTGTTAAATTGGGTTTTTAATCTTATTTATTTGGAATACTGTAAACATTTTTATTTCACTGAATGACATCTAAAGCTGAAAGTGTTTTTCTTTTTTTCTTATGTATATCTGTGATTTTTTTCTCTTTGTTGTTTTATTCTTATATTTATTGTCAGCCATAATAGATGTTACAGATTTGTGCTGAGGGTTTCAGTACAAGTCTTATGAGACTCATGCTAATGCTGTCTAGACTGTTTCTATTTAAATTGTGAGAATGTGACCTACTTTCATCTCTGTCACTGCATCTGTGGATTCTCCTATTCATGTCATATTAATTCGTCCAAGTTTAATGATTGTCCTGCCTCATTAGCTGGGCTTACATGACACATATGGGAGACCTCAGCCAGGCCAAAACTCATTTCTCAGTCATGCCAAGAATGTGTCACTATGTTTATCATGCCCTTTGTGACCTGATGATCCCAAGTAAATATGCCTAGTAGTTATTATTAATGGTTACTGAAACAGATTTCATGAAGTTTAACTAAATAATTTTATGGTGGTCTGTCCATCTGTATTTAAATGCTGAGTGAGCAATGTTCACTCTTATGCATGCCAATGCAGCAACAAGAACTGAGTTTTAATGCTGAGTTATTTTTCTTTGAGTATTGAATAGAAAAAATATATTTTGTTGTTAATCTGTTTCTTGATGCTATGTTTCATTACAGCTTTTGCCAGAATGTGATGCCTCTTTTTTTTTGCCTAATGTAGAAATTTCTTGAATCTCTTCCACTGCTATTTGCTGGTTTTCCTGATATCCATCAGCTAATTAGTAAAATAGAAAGCATGTCAATATAATTCACTATAGAAACTTTGGTGGACATAAGATGTTTCAGGCAGTTCTTCATGAAGGCAACTGGATTTGACAATTCAGTATTTAGATCCTCTGGAATATTTCAGCAATTTCATAGTGAAATTGCCTCAAACTCTTCTTAAAATAATGCAATTTCAGTTCTATTATTTTCATAAGCAGTACTGTTTAAAATTATTCTGTTCATGGTATGGAACATAATATTTCTTAATTAAAGAAGAAAATAAAAATGCCTAAAGTTACCCATTGAATAGATTAATTTAAAATAATAAAATTTTATTAACAACTTACTTGGTTTTTCTGCCCCTCAAGCTTATCACTGCTTATTTTGTCTATTTAGGGGTGGTTTTCAAGGGACTGAAGAGTGAAATAACTGCATGTTTAGATGATAAATTTGGCTTTCTGACTTAGTTGTTGAAATGCTGCAGGCTGTGTGGAGATAACAGTTCCATAGCGAGATTTAGTTGGTGTTTACTCATGTTGGCTCCTCTGGTCACACTAGAGTGAAGTTGAAACACAATACTTCTGATAAACAGCAATGTGCATGCAAAGTCAGAAAAATGTCCTGAATGTTAGGTGATTAGGGCCTGACTGATGTGGAACTTCAGAGAGGTGATTCTGAAAGACATAAACATCCCTTGTCCAATGAGATGTTCTAGGCGTGGTCGCTAAGAATTGGATGATGTACATATCACTCAGATACAGAAATTATTCCACATATATCTTACTATTAACTTATCTGTAGGGGGTCTGCTTTATCCTTGTGAGGTAGTTACTGTGCAAAGTTTCACACAAGAGCCATAGACAATTTGAATTCTCAAGTAAAAGTTAAGTGGTTTGTAAATGGTTGCTAGGCCTTCTGGTAGGTTCCTACACCACTGTATATTGTACTGTAGATATCCCTATGAATTAGGGTCTTTGATAGTAGGAGTATTGGCTGGTTACTGAAATACAAACTCTGTTCAATATACAGCTGTCTTCAGCACATGGCAGAGAGTTGTCTTCATTACTCTGGTGTTCAAATTAAAGAAAAAGCAGATCATCCTAAAACTAGAGAATTAACAAATTCTCATGCAAATTTTTTAGAACTTCAGAATCTAAGTGCTTTTCACTGAGATTATTACCTATCCTCCAAACCTTGTTTGGTTTGTTTTTTGTTGTTGGTTTGGCTTTTTTGTCTGGAGTTTTTTGGTTTGGCATTTTTTTTGGAGAGGGTGGGCGGCTTTATTGGTGTTTGGTGGAGGTTTTTTGGTGTGGAAATGCAACTAATGTGAATATTTTTCCTATAAATCTTTTAATATGAAACAGATCTACTATGAACATAGTGTCTTGTTGTGTTTGGATTAGATCTTCCAAAAGTAAGTGTACATTTGCAACTAGGTATGACTCACACAGTATTAAAACTCTGCAGTGAATTAGTGTAATTGTATATAAAATGGGAGAAAATGTAAAACTTAGAATAAGGTTTCTAATAGCAGAAGAAAGACTTTCCTTCTTAGTTAAAAAAAGCCTCTGTCATGATAACATTACTGCATTAACTGGAGAAACAGAACTCTGAAAAGAATTTATTTACAATTGAAAGTCCATCAACAGGAGAAGGGACTGAACCTAAACAAGGATAAATGATTAATTTGAGCTGTTCAAGAAATCTGAGATTTAGTAGGACATTAAGGGTTTCCAAGTGCAAGCCTTGGATGCAAAGTTGTGGGGTATTTTTGAATACCACAGCTCTCAAGACCCTGATTGACCTTTGATTTATGAGTTGCCATTTACAAAGTTTTAACTACTGGTTGGAAATATTATTCAAAAAGTCACTGAGATTAATTCAATTATTTTTCAATTAATTTATTGGTTAGGATTGCAAGCACCAAAAGTTACTGTTTGAAAATTACAAGGTTTAAGAATTGCATAGAACATAAGATTTTCAGAATTCTTCTCCTCTGTGCATTTTTTTTGGGAAGTAGTCCTTGCTTCCTTCTCATGTCAAGCACTCAACAAGTACATATATCAGAATCTTTTTGTAACTTCCAAGAACAGCCTAGAATGATTAAGTTTACAAGAATACACTCATTTTCATTAATTAGTTCTTAAAAGAAATCTACAAAATGGAAAACAGATTAGAGTTCAATCTTGTTTAAGATAAACTTCTCTCACCAAAAATGTCAGTGTCAATGAGATGGCAATAGAATGTGACATAGGATTTTTCTATATATGCTTACTCTGATAGTATGGCCTAAATGATACACTCAGGTTTTCGAGTTGTTTTATCATCAGTGATGATGAGTTAGTAACAGTATTTTTATTTTTCACTTTCTCTCCACAGGCATTTTAGTAATTAAAATTCAGAGAGTATATGGTCTTCATTCTATTTAAGATTTAAAAAGTCATGTATTGTAAGTGCTGAAAAACCACTGTAGGATGATACTCAGCATTAATGCTCTCATTAAACTCAGCAATATACTTAAAGGTATTTTCAGAGGGTAGTTTTTCTGTCCTAATAAAACCCACACACGCATTTTCGTGGGAATGGCAGAGACATTGTTGCATGCAATGGTTGTTTGTACCTTGTCATGCATCAACTTTGTCTCATTCAAATGTAGAACAGTTGAAAATCATCACTCTGAGTCACATACAGTGATATTTTTCCATCTTCATTTTTTTGCTATAATATTTATTTTTTTTCTCTCTCTGTCCTAAATTGCTGATCTAAATTACAAATAGCTAGGAATATGGGTACCTGGAATGCATTGTTCAGATTTGAATTTAAGCAAGTGTGATTAACGTGGTGGTATGAGGGCTTTCATCCTTCTGAGACACAGTACTGTTTTTAATACAGAAGCTTCAGATGGGAAAAAAATGGAAACCAAATAAAAACTGAAAAATTATAATGTTAAATACAGACAGAACCATCTGCATAACAAAATAGTAGCTATGCTACTAGAATGATTTGGGAGTCACTTAATCTCACAAAGCAATACAGAATGTGATGTAGAAAATTACCCAGAAGTATTTGACAATATGGACAAAACACTCAGAAACTGATTGACATTTTCACAAGTAGTTTTAAAATGTGTACATGGCAATCTTGGCAAAAAAAATTCTTTTTTTGTTAATAATTGTTAATAATTAAGATTTTGAGGTTATTTAAAGGCATTTAAACCTTTGAGTTTGAGTAAAACTTCTTTATTTTAAAAGACAAAAATTATGAATGCATGCATGTGTTATGATCTTCCAGCTAATCCTTATAAATTCAAAATCAAAAAGTGTAGTGGTGTTGAAATAAAATTTTCTCTCATTTTCTTTCTATTAAAACAAATTTTGAAAAAAATTTCAGAACAAAAGGCACATTGTTTGATCTTGTATGCAGCTTTTTTGCTTTGGATTTCTGAGGGTTTTATTGAAATTTGAAATTCAACTTCAAAAAGGAGCTATTACATATCTTGGCAATGAGGAGAAAGAAGAAAGTCTAGAAAGCTGGCATTTCAAAAAGAACTGAAACAAGTGACATTGAAAAGAAAAGAATGAGTATGGAATTGGGGGAACAATAAAAGTTTTCAACCTGTGAGAAGTTGTTGCAAACAGGGGCAGTCCATGCTGAATGTGGGCAGAATATGTTGGATAATATAGGATATAGTGTCTGTAGGATATGGGTTTATACTCTAGCACATTTTTCCATGTTGCTAATGGAAATCTCATTCTAATATAGACACTGAAATATTCAACCATAAGATAGTAGAGTATCTGTTACTTAACTCTTCCTGAAAAATCTAGAGTACTTATCAAAAAGGATGACAGGCTACCTTGTGAGAGAAGGTAGAGCAGTAAAAGCATTACCTGCTTAAAGGAACTAATTTTCTAAATATAAAATGGGATAAATGTCTTCCAGTTTCAAGGTAAAGTTTATTTTTACACTCAAACCTCATAAAGTTACTTTATTTCTAAATTTCAGTGTTTCTTTTGTATTGGTATTCAAAGTACAAAGCTGCTCTTCCTTTTGAAATGGCAAACAGACTGGTTTGTACTACCGCTCTCACTTGAAATTATTCATAATATTTTTCTGCTATTTACAGCCTCTCTTCAGACTTTCAGAATACAAAACAGCAGTGATTTTCCCGTAGATTGCAGGAATGAGTTCTTTTCCTCAACAGAAACTGTAGTAAATTAATTTAACTGGTGGCTTAAAATAATGACAACAACTTTCAAGAGGCAAACAATTTATGGTTATGTGGGAGCCAGTCCATGAGAAGTAAGTGCAAGAATATCACAAAATCACCCTGAGATAAATATTCTGAAATTTTTGCTAAGGGAAGTTAATTGATTTTCCCTCCTGGCACTTACTTCATACAGACCATTAAATCATGGCACATCCAACAAGTAGAAATGTGCAAATCAGAGGTTTTACTCCAATTCTAGTGGCAAGGTGGCTATTTGTGGCAAATTCAAGTGACATTAGAATTTTTTCATTTTGTCTTGAACTTTTCTAGTAACTTGAGAATTACTCAAGGATGAATTGATTTGCATGGATCAGGATTTAAAATAAGTCTGGAAAATGCAGGCACAAAATATGTACTTTGTAATTTAAGGTCGTACAAATACAAATGTTTCGAAAAGTCTGTGTGCAACACTTTTTTTCCTGTGAAGTGACATTACATAACAACAGATTTGAGTATTATTAGAGTGGTTATTGAGGGCAAGCAGAAAATCAAGAGCTGACTCATGTATTGCTGAATTTACCTGGAATAGAACATACAAGTTAATTTATTTCTGTTAGGTGATTTGAACATTTTGGAACTAGAATCCCAGTCAAGGTTACTGTGCAGTTTGAAGAAATTTGTGCTTACATATTAAAACTAGTAAGTTTTTTTTTCCCCCCACTCTTCCAGTTTTCTTCTGTTGCTGTAAATTGAGCTATATTTTTGCTTTAGCTCATAGAGGTGCCAAGAACAATTTATAGTAATAAGCATGCAAGTTAGTCTTGCTTATTTTCTCCTACCAGCTGTGTTCTGGAGGAGATACAGGACTGTCTTTTACAGCTATAATTTTTTATTTTGGGGGAATAAAAATTGGAAATCACTCTTGCTTTTTTTAAGACTTCATATTTTTTATTTTTTTATTATTATTATTACTAACAGATATTTTAAGAGTTGTTGACAGAGCATCATAACTCTTTAAATCACCTATTTAGTGTAATTCATGTGCAAGCCAGTAGGTGTAGGTCAAAATATCTCTCTGCAATCTCCCAGATAGTCTTTCACAGGTCTGTGGTTGTGTCTTCTATACATGGAAGAAAAGTATCCAAATCCAGATCCAAAGAGCATTCTGCTGCAACAGTCTCACCTTTATTGAACGCTGTATGGAGTAAGTTCCTTGATGAAACAGCATTACATAAACCTCCTTTGCAATACACAGTTGTTGTAAACAGGTAGTGAGATAATAAGGAAACAATCTGGTCTCCTTTTGGTCTGTTTTTTTAATCAGTTTTGTTTCAGAGGCCTCGATGCTTTGATAGTGCTGGCAGGCAGCAGAGAAGGACTGTCAGAGTGAGGCATCTCCATCGCTTGTCTGAACTTTGGCATGAGAATGACAGTTGTCAGGAAATACCTCAATTTATATGCTGACTCCTAGTTGATTTTTTATGTCTTCTGATAATTTAGTCTTCTCTGTCCTCATATGATACCTGCTAAATTTTATCAGTATCTCCAACTTATTTTCTCTAGGTTAATATCTACAGCTATATTTGCACACTTTTTTTTTTTTTTTTTTTACTCTGCTTTTATGGAGCAAACAAAGTGTATGCATACACATATATGTATGTATGTATGTATGTATGTATGTATAAAACAAGAACAGCTGACAGTCATTTTATAGGTGAATAAATAATATCGAATCATAGAATACTCTGAGCTGGAAGGGACCCACAGGGGTCATTGAAATCCAGCCTCTGGCCCTGCAATTCAGCTTTTCTTATGAAGATAATTCTGACAAAGTCATTGTGCGTACTTGCTTGATCAGGTCCAGTAAGAACTGGTTGGTAATCATTAGAAATATCAGAGAATAAATCCTTGGTACACATTTGGCCTGCCATTTCAAAGGATATGCACCATGTTTGACCACAGACCATATTATGCATTCTGTTTTTTCAAGTATCATTTAACAGCAGGATCTTTTTATAATCTCAGTAAATCTCTTTTTTAGTATATTCATATCCTAAGATTACCTATGACTAAATCTGGTATTTTATATAATTTTATTTTGATTAAATATCTTACTTTAAGCTTACATATCAGTGTATTAGAAAAACCTTTATATACTTTTTATCAAGATTTTAAAACTTGCTGCATTTTATCTTTCATGAATTTTTTTTTTTAGTGAGACTTCTAATAATTCAGAAATATATGCCATATCTAATAACAGAATAAATTTATGTAGGGTAAAGTAGGCCAGTTTCATCTGGACTTATCTTGTGTAATTTGAAATGGAAAATACAGCTGCTTCTGACACATTTGGGTAAAAGTTATACTGTACCAATTATACTTTGTATATTTGAAAGCCTGGGATTTGAGATGAACATTTTTATTTTGGATAATACCTTCTAATTTGATTTTCAATAGTGAATATGTCCAGGACACTAGAGTATCACATGGAACAGCAGAATATCAATAAAACTCAGAGAATCAAACCACATGTCCCACAGTGCCCTGTTGACAATTTTGCATGAATATCATCACTTCTTTAGCTAATAAACTTGTTGAGGTACTGGAGATACAGATGTTCTCTCTTCATTCTTGATTCCTTCATCCCGCTGTTCTGGTTTTAAGGTTGCCTTTTCCATATTTTCATTCTAGATTTAAAAGTATAATATTTTGTTCCTTGTGAAACATTTCTAGTGCATAGATTAGCATAGCAGGTGCTATTTTTTCCTCTGACATCATATAGTAGGTTCACATTCAATAGACATCGATTACCAACATTGCAATGGTGATTTCAGCTCCCAGGAGAGCATAGGCAACATTCCTAAGCAATTCCTCTCTCACTGTAGCTCCCAGTTTTTCATATTAATGATAGGGGAAAAAAGCCCTAAAACTATGGAGTGGTTAAAAAGCAGATAAGATATGCCAGAGAGATTGTGGATTCTTGTAGGTGTTGTATGTCTCTTCTGGAAGTGGAAGTGCCTTGAGATACTTGCTCTAATCAGATATATTCTAAGCAGGGCAATGGGCTGGATGACCCCTTCCCTTCCAAAAGTATGACTCTGTAATTTAATTTCTCCCTTGTAAATATTACTGGGAAAAAACCCCAAACCAAACAAAAAAAACCCGAAAAAAACAAAAAACAAAACAAAACAAAAACAAAAAACCAAACAAACAAAAAAACAAACAAACAAACAAACAAACAAACAAAAAAAACCAACAAAAAAAAAACCAAAAAACCCCCCCAAAACAAAAAAAAACCAACAAAAACAGAAAAAAACCAAACCAACAAAAACACATGCACACCTCCAAACAAAAAAAATCCCCAAAAACAAAACCCAAACCAAGAATGTTTTAGAAAGAGCATCACATACTGCAACAGTATATTTCTTTTTCTCTTTTATTTCTTTCACTTGCTTGATTGTTCCATAAAAAGTGTAAAGATGAGGTAGTTTTTATAACAATTTTTGCTAGAAGTCATCAGATAACAGTTCTGAATCTTATGAAAAATTAATTATACATGGTGCAGTGCTTATTGAAAGAAATTGACTATTTAAATGAAGATATGAATACATAAATCCTTTCTAGTTTCACTTTTATATTCATCCTGACCTTCCCATATCACCTTTGCCCTCAGCCATGTTGTTCTAAATTGCTTGCTTACTGTTGTTCTCAAATTATTCAGTGAGTTAGGAAATGGTTACACAATGAGGAACATACTTTGTACTTAGACCATTAAATTCCTGATCAAGTTAGAAAGTTTTATTCAGGTCCTTTGCCATCAGTGTCTTTTGAGTAGTGATAAAAAATGATGGTGACATGACAGTAACACTATTTTCTTTTGCCTACTAAAATTTTGAAAGAAATTGAACACAAATCCTAGTTCTTGCTCTGGATGAGAACGTTCTGTGTGGTACAACTGTGAGTCACCTACCAGAAGTTACAAGACTGGTATGTTTTGTGGGGTGTAAAATGATTCCTATACTCAGATTGTAGACACACTGCAATGAAAAGACCTGCATCAATACAACTTAATGTGTGGGTGTTTTGTTAATTGAAAGGTAATAAGTTTACAGGATTTTATAGATAGATAAATATTATAATGTTAATAACAAATTAATATTCTTGATAGAGGAACATGATAATTACCTCCTCTTACTAGTTTCCCAGGAAATGCTCTGCACCTCAGTCATTACTGCTCAAATTCATGGTCTAACAAGGAAGATTACTGTGTGATTTTTATCATATTATCAAATGTATTCTAAAAGAAATATCATGAGTGAAGTATAGATAAGGTTTGGAAGTCCTGATACCAGCTGCCTGAGAGTCTCATTTAGGACTGGTTGGCACTACATTAATGCTTTCTGATCTGGTAGGTCTGTTTGAGGATTCTCTGAATTTCTGCTAAAGCCTGACTTTAAAGTCAAGCAAAACCAAACACCCTAAACAGCAAGTGCTGCTGTATATGGGGAAAGGAAATAGAAAGAAGCAGAAAAATTGAAGAAGTGATTTCAGTAATGCAACCATTTTTAAGATGGGCCTGGAAAATAAATTTGCCCACTGTGATTTCATTGTCTGCAAATACTCAAGGGAAGCAAAATTTTGTCTGAAAAAAACCATGTATTTTTTGTTCATAAATGCTAATTTTCAAATACATAAAAACTGATTTTGATATTTTTATATCTATAACTTGATAATTTCATATTCAAGAAATTCAGACTGCCTTGTCTAATTGACTCATTTGTTTTGTGTGTATGTGTTTGAACCTGGTGATATCCGATATCCGATTTCCTTACTTTGCTGACTTATTTCTTTTCATTCTTCCTGCGTGATTTTAGGTTTTTCTTTAGTGATTTTTTTTAATGCTTTCTCTGACTCTGCATATTCTACTTTCTCTTGATTAACATTTTTTCCCCACTGCAAAGCACTGTGCTGACACTTGTACCCACGCAGCTTTTTGAGCATTTGACCTGTTCTTTATTCAGATCACGTTTTCCAAGACTGATACATCTAGTTGGATAATATTTAGTGACTACTTTGCATACAGGATTCTGACCTCAGGAAGCCCTTTCAGATGTGTCTCTATTTGTACTGGATGAAATTTGCTAGTTCTTGGTAACCAGTTGATGATTCCCTTGCTTGTGTTGCCAGATCCATTTCACAAAGAGCAGCAAACTTGTGCCTGGCTGGTTAGAGAGTATTTTCCCCAAATGACCTGTGCTTCTGCAGCCCCTCTGGGTGCTGTTCAGCACTGATAATGTGCATGCTCTCTGGTGTGCATTATGACAGTCTGAGTGACACGCCATGCAATGAATAATAATGTGTCATAGCTGCAAGTAGTTAGAGCTTCCCTCACTTCTACCACCTTGCCTAATGTGCCTCTCCCACACACTTTTGTGACAAAGGGCTGAGATATATTTATATACTTGTTCTCATTTAACCAAAGAAGAATTTCTTGTCATTCTAGAGCTTGGAATACAAGGTCTTCATCAGCATGGTTGCCCTATAAATATCCCACTTCAATAACTTAGAGAATCAAATCCCAAGGATGGCCATGGGTATAACACAGAACTAGCCCAGAGAAAAAAACCTGTCTCAGTATTAGCATATTCTGCAAATACATTCCCATCTGTGAATAAGTTGCCTAATGCATATTCTCTCTGCATAGATTTGCCCCAGTCATTATGACAAGTTGTAGTTTGTTTTGAGTTTCTTTGGGTTTTTTTAACTGACCAGCAGGCTTAATGACTGACTCATATCTTGCCATGCACTGCCTCCCACCTAATATCATAGTGGCAAGCTGCTCGTTTTCTTCTGTTCAAAAGAAATAAGGAATGGAAATTAACTTTCAAAAAATGGGATAGTCATCAATACTGGTGTGATTAAATTGACCTGGATGTGGCTGACTACCTGTAAGATATACTCCTTACCCCTGCAAGGTTACACATGGACCTTAAACATTTAGCACCTATTGATTTCTGTTATACAGCAAGCAAAAAAAAAAAAAAAAAAAAAAAAAAAAATTCTTTTCCGGAAGGCTTCTAAAGATGAAAACATATGGGAGTTAGCTGATTAATGCACTTAAACAAAATCAGTAAATCACAGAATTTTCCAAATCCACATGTTTAAGCACCCTTTAAAATATCTCCAAGAGATTTTGTTTGTAGAATACAATCAGGTTTTGTGATGTTCTGATGTTGCTCAGAAAATTTTAAATTGAAGAATTTCAGCCAGTGCAAATTCTTTTGTGAACAATAAGAATTTCTGCTCATAAATACATTAATTTACTGGGAACAATGCCAATGCTGCTCTGCCCACAAACAATCAGAAAATCCTAAGCTATTGAGTTCAAGGACCCATCTGCATAGATATCTCTAAAAGTATATACTTTCTAATACCTAAAATCTAGTTTATTTTTTAATATATATATCTAAATTTTGTCAATTATTTGTCACACATTTTTTAAATGTTCATTTAGATAAATATCTATTCCTTAAATCTTTAGGGCCATAAAACCTCTATGCCAATTACATTTAAACATTAAAGCATGTAAACATTACCATTTGTCATGATAAATATCTATGTGCATAGATTATGTATCTCTAAAAAAGGCAGAAACAAACCAATCTGATTTTTCAATCTGCAGTAGTCATGCAGGAAAAGAAACAGCAATTTCCATACAATTCTGTGGTTTTTAATAGCTATATGGATTCTTGAAGAAATGTTAAGGGAAAATAATTCTGTAGAAAAGATCACTTTGGAAGCATATATTTATTGTTTCTTTTAATATCAATAAATTACAGTTAATAGATTTCTATTTTGTTTGTATTTATTTTCCTAAAAAAACTGAGGGCAGGAACATTAAATAAAGAAAAACAAACTAATTTGTCTTTAATTGTAATATTTCTTGGGACAGTTTTTAATATGACATTGAAACAGTTTTGCAACCTTAATTTTGGGAGAGATTGCATTAAAATTTTTTTTTGAACCTAATATTTTCTTCTAAATTTCGCTTCCAGAAAAGAAATGTTAATAAAATGTACTGTATGTGCTTTAGGATTATAGATAGTTAATTCCTCTTCCAGATCTATGCCTTCATGTATGCAGTTATTAAATGCATTTTCCCAAAGTGATGACTCATTGTAGATGGCTCATCTTTGGAGAACACATTTTAACTGGAGCTGGATTTAGCAAATATTGCTGTGCTGCTTTTGAAAATAAGGCCCACTTGAAACAATTTAAATAAAAGGTCATATCCCTTGACCTCCTGATTTTTACAAAATGTATTTTCCATTAAGTTTTGAAGAACTTTCGGAAAAATTTTCTTCAGCTCTTACTCAAATTTTCTTAATATTAGCCTTGCTTATTGTTCAAAGACTATCAGCACTGTGATTTTTGAAGCCAATAGTGCTCGTCTCTTCAATTATTGATTTTTTTTTATGTTTTTTACTTCTACCTACATACACAAAGAAGTGTAAAGCAAATAAAATTTTAAGGAAATGCAGTTTCAATCTAAGCTAGGAGAAAAGTGCAAGGAGAAAGAAATAGAAGGTCTGAAAAACCAAAAAGCATTTAGTACAACTCTGGATAAGATCCAGACTTCCGTGCATCACCTCTTGTGTGGGGGTTTTTTGTTTGTTTTTGGGGTTTTGTTTGTTTTTTGTTTTGGTTTTGGTTTTGGTTTGTTTTCCCCCACACTCAAATAATTATTAGTCATGATGTGCAGCTTCTTAAAACAATGTTTCATCACTTACAGGTGTTTTATCCTGTTCATCACCAGAAGTAATCCTTTTAACAAGAAACTCTTCCCTAGACCTTGAAGATCATATGTGATTCAGTAAGGTGAGTATTGATTTAATACTGTACCATTCCACCTGGGAATGAAGTTCAGAGTTTGTAGGAAAACTTAGCCTAAATTATCATTAAATTAAAAAAAAAAAAAAAAAAAAGAAATTCTTATTTAATTATAAAATAAAAATAAAATAATAATTGGAATAATAAAAACAAAATTTTAAAAATTAATCTACTTTAAATAATCATTATTCTTGCCATCACATTCACCACTTGTGACTGACAGCAATTTCTTATTAGGATGTGTAACGTAGGGTCAATAAAGAATGAGAAAAGTTCTCAACCATAGATTTTTTTAAGAACTTTTCAAAGGATGCGGCCCTGATGGAGACAAAGATGTTTATTCATATTAAATCTGTTTCCTCTCATTGCATCCAAAATATAGAGTTACCTTTTCCATTTGTAACATCTCCAGGGCTTGTGCAAATCCAATGAAAATTGATCTTGGCTATTCTTCCACTTATACTGCTTTATGAAGTGAAAGTTATGGAACAATCTGTTATGAAATAATCTTGTATTCTTTTTAGAAATGACACTACAGTGGACCAGACAGACTATTGGTCTGTTCTGGACTGGCAGTAACCCAGTAAATTCCAAAAGAGTTTCAAGAGGCTCATCATTGTCCTGTAGTGTTTCATCCATCTCTCTAAGATGATACTGAAGGATGATTAGGTATTTCATATGCTCTTTAAATGATGTAGAGTTTTAATGTGTACATGGAGGTAGAAGGGAGAGTTGAGCACCTAATGAGAAAATCCAGAGAAATCAAGGTTGCAGAGGAATTTTTGAAGTAACCTATGCCATAGTTCAGAACATTTGTGGGCATAAATACAGTGCTTCTTGCCTTCGTTCATTTCTAGATCCTAAATTGTTCCCTGACTTCTCATCCATCTAGTTTAAGTCAACATCTGCCAATGTACATTTATATTACGACACGCTCAGGGATCTTAAATTATTTAATACCAGTTATTGGCTGTTAGGGTACAGAAAAGAATTATAATTATTTAGAGGGATGGGTTTTTACCCTATTTGCTATTTTATATTTTCCAGTCTGCCTTGTCTGGTGCAGTGCACATCATGTGGTGATTAAGGGATCAGGTCATGCACAGACACTCCTGGAAGTCTTTACTCTCCCTAATCCAAATAATGGTGAGTCCTTCCTCTTTAACACACACAGTAAGTATTGTTTCCATTTTACAGGTAGAGTGGCAGGAGTGCAGAGAATCAAAGAGTCCATCTTGAGATCATGCAAAAACTCTGGAAATACAGCTCCAGTGTGTCCTGGCTATAACACTTTTGGTGTCCACATCACAAGCAGCAGTCCTACAAGCACCAACGGTAAGAAATCAGGTCCTGATATAATATGCATTGTAGTATTTCAATCCATGTGAATTCAGACAAATCCAGAATGAAATTTAAAAAAAAAAAAAAAAAAGAAGAAGCTTATGTTGTTTACTCATGGCCAAGGATGAGCCATTATTAATTTATTAATTTAAGGGGGAAAAAAGGAAAAGGAAGAGAGTAAAAAAAAAAAATCACTATGAAAGTACAGGTTTTTTCTTTCATATTGACAAATGAGGATGAAGTAAACGATTTTTTCTCATGTAAAGACAATTCCCCAATATTGGACATAGAAGATGCTAGACATTTAGTTGAAGTAATTAATTTTATATGTACCTGAAAAGAAATCTTGAAAATTAAAATTATCTCCTTCAGAAATGTTATTTATGCCTCAAATTTTTTATGTTTTCTCCATTTTGACAATTTTCCCTCTCTGTGCAACATTTGTTTTTCTCTCCAATTTATTGAAAACTATAGCAATGTAACAAAAGATTGAAACAAACCATTATGCTTTTTATTATGAAAATTTAGAGATCTTGAATGTTACTGTTTCTTTTGCTCAGAAGTTAAATTGTAAATCTGTTCACTGTATCCGAATTTCACTTTAAATATAGGATCAACATGAAGACAAGATAGGAAAATACGGCTGCTAGGTTGTCTCTCATTAAAGTTTTGAAGCATATGTGGTTAGGATTTAATTCTCAATATGTGGAAATTGTATTTTCCAGTCACAATAACTCCACAGGAGAAGAAATTAGGATGTCTGATACATTAATCTCTGTGTCAAAGTATCATATTTTTGCTATTTAATATTCACTGAGAGACAAAAAGGCTGTTACACTATAAAGATGCCTTTTTCAAACAGATGGATCATTCCTACACAAGTCTAGTTTTCTATAGTCTTAAATTTTACATTCTCAAAAATTCAATTTAAAAGAAACAGTCCCTCTTTTTCACTCTACTGACATTTTCCAACCTCAGTGATTTTATAATTGTGTGATTTAGAAAACCAAATACATATTAAATGGGCCACAGATATAAAATGAAGAATGTTCTATTCTCATTTACACCTGCATTAATCTGGAGATGGTCCATTGAAATCTAAGGAGTTATTCCTTCCTATGGAGTGAATTCACCACAACTTAATGTCAATGGCGCTCCAGTCCTAGAAAGGAGAGAATTCCTCTAAATTCAAAATCTAAGCCTGAAATTAGTGACATAAGAAAATTATAGGATTTGGGTACTATTCTCAGAACTGTTACAGAGTGAAAACACTTGAAATTTATATGTCCTAGTCAGAATTGCAATACAATTCCAGGAGCAAAATTAGGAAACATTTACCTTTTTTCTGTTAGTAGTTTTTCTTTCTCATATTTGTTTTCCTCAAAGCATCATTCATTTTCAAAAAGAAGACACTCTCTTCTAGTGCAGAGTAAAATCCTAAGCACATAAATCTCCTAAGCCCACAGTGAATAAGGGAAACTAAGAGCACTTTAGAAAAAAATTACCAGTTAAGCATGAGGTTTCTTATTTTCCTTTTGTGTAAATACTTCCACGGACTGTTAAATTGCAGAATCGTAGAATACTTGAGGGTGGAAGGGACCTTCTAAGGTCACGTAGTCCATCCCCACTGCTCAAACAGATTCAGCTGGAGCAAATTGCCTGGGACCATGTCCAGATGGCTTCTGAATATTACCAAGTGGGGAAGACTCCAGAACCACCCTGGGCAACCTGTGCCAGTGCTCTTACTGTCATAGTCAAGGTGCTCTTTGCACCCTCCCACCATGTGCATGTAGACATTAGCACGATTCCCCCGAGCCTCCTCCTCTCCAGGCTAAGCAGTCTCAGTTCTTCCAACCTTTCCCCATAGGAAAGGTGCTCCAGTCTGTTGTCTTCATGCTGCTTTGTTGGACTCCCTCCCTCTCTCCATGTTTCTCTTCTACTGAGCAGTCCAGATCTGGACACAGAGCTCCAGATGTGACCTCTCTGGGGCTGAAGAGAGGGGAAGGATCACCTCCCTCGACCTGTTGGCAATGATTTGCCTGGTGCAGCCCAGGATACCATTAGGCCCCTGCAGCAAGGGCATGCCTCTTGATCAGCTTGGGGAACTGCAGGTTTTGTCTCTGCATGATGGAAACTTTGACAATATGTGACTCAGTTCCATAAGGAGAAATTCTAGAAAGTCCTAAACAGCAAGCTGTTTTCACTCATGGATGGTTAGCATAGAAGATAAAAATTTGTACACATGCACAATTCTAAATTTGTCCTATTAACCCAACTGCACAAGAAACATGCAACAAACATATAGAAGTCTTAAGAATGTGGTTCCCTTCAAATGTAAACAACAAACCTCACCATTCAGTCCTGTCTTTACTAGAAACAGCTGGTTTTATGATATGATGAAGAGATGAGTTTATTGAGGAGTTATGTACACATCCATGTTCCAAGATCTGTGCTGTGGTTTAACCCAGATTTTCCTGGAAAATATATTTTCTTTTACTTCTACCAAGTTGCTATCACCCAGTAGAAATTACCTGAAAAAAAATTCTCACTAGAACTGTAAACATCAGAAAAAACTCCATAAAAATAACAAATGAGGCAGTATCAGTCAGCTGCTAATTTTGATGGTTATGCACCTGATTTTAGTGCTTGTCATATTAAAAGAATTGAAAAATCATCAGTGAAATCACATAAACAAGAAATTATGTACTGTGGGCTCCAGTTGCAATCTCGATTGAATTCATAAATTGATTAATGAGCTTGATCCTAGATCTGTGCAGTCAAAAGTATCGTTGCCAGCAGTTTTTATTTCCTTTTGAAAGTAGTAAGCTATAAGAGAATTCAAGTACTCTCTCCATATGCAAACAGATTCTTGTCAGCAAAGCTAAGTAAAATAGAAAGAATATTATGTTCCACAGTTTTCTTTATGATTTCCTCATTTTTATTTAAAAGGAAGGCAGGGCTGTCAACTGACTTAGGAAAATGCTGCAATTGCTTTTCAGTTTGTCTAACTGTCTGGTTTTACTGTTTTTTTCCCCTCAAAATTTGGTTCAGTTTATTCAATTATAATGTTTCTCCTTTGTTTATGGTCAGAATCCTTTTCTCCTAGGCTTTAGCCATGTTTCTCTTCCGCCGAATGACTGAGCACTGTGCATGTTTGGTCTTTTCCACTGGTCTGTTCCAGTGTTAGTCATGCACAGAGTTCTATGACTGGCCTTGTCTGCTGGAAAGGAAAACAATCTGTATAACAATCTTTATAACAATCTGTTGTTCATGTTTATTATGTGAAGATTTGCCAGTATATACATTTGAGTTTTGTTATCCTTCCACACTCAGAATTGGGCAAGATTGAAGGCAATATAGAAGCAATACTGTTTCAAGGCATAATGTGCTTCAGGAAGAACGTAACACTTCTCTCCAGAGTTAATGATAGCCTTTTAATATTTGATTAAGAAATGAGTTATTGTGATGGTACCAAAATATTTGTTTTAAATAGGTTTCATACATGTGACATATATGCTTGTAAAACTGATAATGCCAATAGATATATATATTTAAATTTTGTTAGTATAAGGATGTTTACTTCTTCATGTAGTGTGGAATGTCATCCTATAAATATTGCAAACTAGATTGTTTTAAAGTTATGTTCTAAGAAGCTAATCATCTTCTTAGCTAACATCTTCTATGTTTATTAGGTGATAAAGCCTAATTGATGTATTAAAGATAAAAAAAAAAAAAACCTTTAAAAGAGATCATATCATAGCCTGGAGCATGTTGCAGTTTTGATAGTTTTTTGTTTAGTCACATATATGCCAGCAAATATATTATCTTTGTATGGAGAGAGATATGTAATCTATTTAGGCTGTTATCAGTTAGGAGTGTATATTTTGATGTCATTTGGAAACATGCACATTTCTATCATAGGTATCACTTTGTATCAACAGAGATACTGTAGCTATAGCAGAGTTTGTGTCTTAGGTTCTGATTGGATGCCCAAAATTATGTATCTTCTGCACCTGACACCTATATATTTGTTTAATTTATTTATTTTCACTCACGGATTATTTAATAGTGGCAGGAATCTTTTCAAGAACTTTTTGAAAAAACAGTGGAGGAATTATATTAGACTGTGATGTTTTTATCCTTCTGGGAAAAAGAACAACCTTGTGGCTTTTTGAATTTTGAGTAGTAAAAAGAAAAAGACTCTCATAAGACGTTTGTAGACCCAAAATACACCAGCAGCATCAGTGAATCAGACAGGAACAAAATGAGCTCACCAACTGAGAAAAAGATTGTTACTTGTCAGCAACTTCATCTCCTTCCACACTTGCAACCTTCCCCAAAAAACCCCAGAGACTTTTTTTAGTGTTTTTGAAAGACTTCTAGGTTTGAGTTAGTTATTATTGCTACACATTCAGCCTTTCACCCATTGCAAGTGATTTGTGTTTGCCATTGGTTTCAGGGATAGTGAGATCAGATGTTAAATGCACCTGGTTCCAGTTGCTTAACTTATATCTAGTAGGACCTTCTTACCAGAAAGACTGTTGAGTCAGTAGAATAAATCTGAAAGTTGATGTTAATGATTCAGTAAGTGTTACTTGAATGAATTAATCTGGCTTATGGATTTTAAAATTCTAGAAAAAACTTCTAATATGACATAGAACTTAAACTTTATTTTATTTTCGAGTATGTGAATTTCACACAAAAGCTGAAGCCTGAGTAAGGATACCAAACATATCTTGACTACTTGAGAGAGGACTGAGCAAAGAGCTAGTTATGTTACTATATGTATGGAATAACTCAGAGTTGCTGCTTAATATTTGAGGTTTGCTAAAATCACCATCGAAACACCTGACTTATTTTTTTTTGGGGTTGTGTGGAGGAGTTAGATCTATAAATATTACCTTTCTGATTTTGAGAGAGACAAACGCCAGCACATACATCATCTGTCCTCTGTTTCCATGAAGCAAGTAGTGTATCTGACCTTACACATGCATAATTTTCTATAAAATTTGCATTGGACTTAGATCCCTGAGAGAAACAAGACACAAGCCCAATTTTGAGCACTTTAGGTAACGTAGATAAATACATTTAACGTACCTGGGTAAGCAGGTAAAAGCATAACAAGCAAATTCAGTAACTTGGGTTACTTCAGTAGCCCAAATTAGGGAGTCAGTTCAGGAAACACCAAAATGCATGTCAGAAATCATTCCAGTCAAACTCTGGCAGATTCGATAGGTGGGCCTGGACATTGCATTGTTGTGTTGCTGTCACAGCCTGCTGAAGGTAGGACCTAAACTCACTGAAACCTTGAAGCTTTCAAAGAGCTTTTGCCCTTGAACAACTGCCAAAATGGAGTTTCAGGTGATTTGTATATGCATACAAATTTTAAACAAACATTGATTTCTGTAATTGGAAAACAGATTGTCTTTCAATGCAAATTCTTTTCAGTGTTACAGTTTTTGCAAAGATAACTTTATACCTTGTTTCATATTATTATCGTGCCTTTGCATCTGTGGCCAGAGCTGGTACCTGTGAATCCGGGTTGCCCTGTACTTCTTTTGCAAAGACAACTTTATACCTCATTTCATTTTGCTGTCATTTACTCTGCCTCAGCGGCTAGGCTGGAACCTGCAAATACTGGTTGAACTGTCAGAATCAGGCAGGCTTTTAAGAAAATGAGTTTTGACATTCCTTTCCTTAAGATGATCCCTTGTTTTTCAATTACTGCTTTCTGACTTGGGGATTTCTTAAGGTAACCCTGAGTTTGTTCCCAGTCTGTCAAGCAGGTGGCAGCAATGCCACGTCGGAGCAGCTCCCGGCCCCTTTCCCTGACATCAAGTGTTAATGCAATTGGCCAATCAGTGCTAAGATGATGGGAGGTAATTGGGTAATTGTATTTTACTGATCACAAGCAAAGAAAAAGGGAAGGGGGGGGGGGGAGAGAAGAAGACGAGAGAGGGGAGTAAAGAAAAAAAAAAAACAAAAAACAACAACCCCCCCCCGCCAAAAAAAAACCAAAAAAAAACGCAACAGAGGAAGAGGGGAGAGAGCGGAAGGGGAGAAGGAGGAGTGTAGCCAGAGAGACCGGCCCTGGGACATTCGCAAATCCTAGGGTGCCACTGAAAGGTGGGGAGTAACAGAAAGCCAGAGCGGCTGAAAAGCGGAGCTACTCCCAGCAACAGCAGCAGCTGTCAGGAGCTGGATATACACATACATGCGTCCCTACATGCACACACGGGGAGAATTCAAGCTGCAGCTCACAGGAGGAAGGAAGCGTTTCGGCTCTGCAAAGGGCTATGCGTGTCAGGGATGAAACTAAAAGCTGAAAGAAGCGGCTGCGCTCCTGGGACTGTGTCATCTTGGAAGGGAAGGAGGCAGGAAGGAAGGAAGAAAAGGGGGAAGATAACTGGCGTGTTGAAGAAGATGGGAGACTAACTCACTGCTGTGCAGAAGGGAAATCCAACTTGTACATCTGAAATACACCAGGCTCAGCTTGGAAATGAGATCAGACCTGCATTGAAACACAGAAAGGGAAGAAAAGGGAGGCAGAGACGGGAGAGCTTTCATCCTTCTTCCTGTCTCTCTTTCCCTCTCTCTCCTCAAAGAAGAAATAGAAGTTTATCTGTCTCGGTGCTTCTGGATTCATATAGCTATTGGACAAAAGATGGAGAGGAAGCTAAAATGAAAAGCAAAGTATGATTCTGAAATTTACAGCTAAGAGGACAAACCACATCTTCTCGGGTTTCTTTATGCCCCATCGGGGGAGTTTTAACGTCTGAAGGATTTTCAGAAGTGGGGGGGCAAAGGCGAGAGTGGGCGTTAAAAATACCCATCCCAAGTGTTTAAAAAATAACGAGGTGATGGATTTATTCTTGACAGCTGGTGGGAACCTTGAATTTTTCTCTACTCCCTCCCTCCTTCCTTTCATTTAATGTGAAATTATGAAAATGCAGAGGAGTTGGAGGGAAGGCGAAAGGATATAACGTGGAGTTTGAAACAAGGAGAGGGTGCTGATGCTGTGGATTGCTGGCTTCTTGCCGAAATCAAAAATCCAATTGCGCACTGGGTTGTGATTGGAAATCTAATCAGATCTTTGGAGAGGGGGGAGAGAGACTAAAAGTTTATTGTTTTGACAGACAGGAATAAAAATTTAAATGCAAAAGGAGATTCTTTTCTAAAGGAGTGTGGGGGTATAGAGGAAAAGAAGAATGGGAATCCCCATTCTAATGTGGAGACACATGGATTGGATAATTGATAGTGCAGCAAAGAAGGGGGAAAATGAGAATTGCCTGGCAAGACCTGGATCTTAAGTGTCACAACAAAATTACATTAAAAGAATACAGATGGAGGATTGTTTAAAAGGAAATACGGTTATTTCTGCTCTTCAGAGAAAAAACAAATAGAGAGCAATGGGGAACAGTGGAGCCAGAGAGGCAGAAAACCTCAGAAAAAGGAAACTAGGCAAACGATCCACAGTGGAATGAAAAGTTTCGGAAAGGAAAAGGACCATTCATCCTCCTGAAGGATTTTTCTTTTTTTCCTGTTATTTTAAACCAGTATTCTTCAGCGAAGGCAACCGTCAACATTACCACTACAGAAATTTTAAGCAGAAAAGTTGAAAGCCACAGAGAAAATAAAGGACAGAGAAGAAGAAAGCAAATTGCCAGAGGGGGAGAGTTCAGCAGTGTTGGGTTGGATTGGCACCTGTATGGACTGAAATTGCTGGCAAATTGCAATTGGATATCCTTTTTCTTTTATTTCCTTTCTTGATTTTAATTTTGGTTTGGTTGCTGAAATGAAATAGTTTTCTAACCCCTCCCCCACCCTGGTTTTTCATAATCACTCGGATTTCCAGCTGGATAGTCTTTGAGGATACAGTGAGTACACTTTCCATTTTATTTTTTTTTTTTTTTAGAAAAGGAAATGTGCCCCATTGCCTCTCTGCTTTCATCCTTATTCCGCTTCTCTCGGTCTTTCCCCCTACCTGAATAAAGAACCTGGCTGTATTTTGATAATGGCTGGAGGGAAGGGGGGGTGGGAAGAGAGAAGGGAAGGAATGAGGATAGAACTGAATTCTCACAGTAGCTCTAATTCCTAAAACTCGAGCCTTGGTAGGGTGCTGCAGACACCTGCCTGTGTGTCTCTATAGCATTTGTAAATGTTCACTAGCAAGGAAATCTTTTCAGAAAGCCCTTGGAGTGAGTGGGGGGTGCTGCCTGATTGCCCAGTCTCTACAAATGGATGCAAGTTGCATGGAATTAGATGCACAGAGGAGGTTTGTTTATTTATTTACTAAGTGTTTAAAATAGTTCAAGGCTCTAATTTAAATGCTGGTATCCAGTCTGACATTGCAGATCAATGTGGGGTATTAACAGGAGCATTTTATAATCAAGCAGGGAGGTGAAGGATGACTTTTGGCGGGGGGGGGGGGGCGGTGTGGGGCAGGGGCTTTTAATGGATTTTGAGGATGCAGCTCGGAGAGAAGTGACATGTTTTACACTCCATTCCTAAGAAAGGACAGTAATAGGCAGAGAGAGGACATTCTTCTATGGAAGGGGAGTTTAGGGAACTGCTGTACTGGCCGCCCATGCCCTCTGGATCTCCTAGGAAATTTTTTGTGATTTTGTGGTGAATCCTTCAGGATCCCTTTGGACTTTCATGGCAGTTGAAAGATATTTATTTTGACTGACAAGCAGTGAGAGGATTCTGAGGTGTGAGGGGACTGGTTTTTTTATTATGCTGGTAATGAAAATAATTAAAACATGGCTTCTAAATGGTGGGCTTCACAAATTAGCAGTGATGTGTAACAGACCAGTAAGTATCTCTCCCTACCTGGAGAAGTGTGGTGTGGGAGTGTGGAATAAAGGGAGGATAACCTGATATCCTCCCTTTAAAGTAGAGGTCCATGTTTTCCTGTGGGGAAGAGTGCTACTTCTGTCCCCTCTCTTGGCATGACTGCATAGCTTGTGGGTAGGGAGTTTTCTTTCTTTTTCTTCCCCTTCTGTCCTCCCTCACCTCTGCCCTCTTCAAGCCAGGCCTTCACTTGTTAAGGCTCCAGTTGAAGGTATTAGGCCAAAACTGGTGCAGAATTAGAGAGAGAAACAACTAATTAAAGGAGCCATTGAACAGCAATGGGTTGGGTTTTTTTTTTTGGTGGGGGTTGGTTGGTTGGTTGGTTTTGGGTTTTTGGGGCAGGCAGTGTGTAGAACTAGCTTTGTCACTCATTTTACTTTTCTCTAGCAGCAATATTCTGGAGAAGGGGAGAGAGCAGTCAGTACTGAAAGAAGTGTTAGCAGGTCCAGATTTTAGCTCTTTTAATTTCTGGCAGCGTTTCTCACTTCACAAGCTGCCTGCAAGAAACAACAAAAAACAGAGCTGTAACTTCCCTTGATAAATACATAAACCATTATTAGCCTCCTTCTTTTTTCCCCCTTTCTTCATTCACTTGCATCTCTACTGTTACTTCCTGTAAATGTCCTGAATCTTTTGGCGTTATGGAAATGAGAACTTTTGCCTCTCAAATATGTCCCATGTGCTTCTGTTTGGAGGTCATGTCTCTTAAACTTCAGCTACTTGAAAAGGATTAAGATTTAGGGTTCAATTCTGCTCCTAGGGAAATCTCTGGTAGTTTTTGTTTGGCCACGCGAACAAATCAGACCCTTTGTGCAGTTGTGCTCAGAAAAAGAAGGAAGCAGGCACAGCAAAAAATTGTTCCTTCCAGCTCCAATTACTCTCATCCTTCTCAATATAGCTAAATTGTCTTAGTGTGAAGTGCTTTAACCTTCTTTTTTTTTTTTTTTTTTTTTTTTTTTTTTTTTTTTTTTTCTCTTCTCTGGACCCGTGTTTCCTGGTGGGACACTAAATGTGTAATAAGTTTGTCAGCATCTGAAAATAAGTGCAAAACTCTCTCTTGTTCATTCCTTCATGTATCATTGTAAGTCTGTGCCCTGTTGTGGGCTACACTTACTTCAGCTGTTGCAGTAATAGAAAAGCTAAATTTATGTTAAG
This sequence comes from Phylloscopus collybita, assembly GCA_027886175.1. NCBI lineage: Eukaryota > Metazoa > Chordata > Aves > Passeriformes > Phylloscopidae > Phylloscopus > Phylloscopus collybita. The sequence continues at coordinate 42,952,625 of JAJNNQ010000018.1, forward strand.
CTGCTGCTCAGTAATTACTGAAGGAAAAAAGAAGTTGGCTAAGGAAAAGGCAACTCCAAGCTTTTCCCTGGATTGCTGTCAAATGAACACACAAACAGAAAATTTGATGGGGCAACTTCAGTTTTGGACAATAGAAAGCTCTCATAGGTGCCCCACTCAAACTGGCAGGAGTTTTTTCTTGAAATGATAAGGAAGCACTGGGAAAATTTAGTCACCAATTTGGGCTGAAATAGGCAAACCTTGTCAACGTTTAAAAGCTAGGGATGTGTGTCTGCTTCCAAAGAGGCAACAGTTTCACACTTCAGTGAATCATTCACTTAATACAGTAGCCAAAAGACACGTGGAACAACCCAGAGTTTAACTCATTCAATATCTAAGTGGGAACGATTATAGCATTTCTCAGCATTTGTGCTGAGGCTTATCTAGAGCCCAAAGGGCTGATCATAAAATAAATAGCCAAGACATTCATCCAAATGTCAAGCTAAGTGAGAAGCAACATATCTCCTCAACCAGAGACTGGAGCTGGCTGTTTCTGCTACTTCCCTCACAGGTGTCTGAGCACTGGTGTGACATTCCATGGTATATGCTGATCCTGAGGGCTGTCTCCTCTTCAAACCATGGACGATATTTTTGGTAGTGACCCCAGGCAGCTGGGATTTTGGCACAGGACAGGGAGCCATTATGTGTATATTTAGGCATTAGATGCTTATGCAGGAGGAAAGATAAAGCTATGTTGGAAGGCCCTGCTCTGTTTGGTCTAATTGTTTTCCAGAAGGTCAGAGATCACATACCTCAAATTTCAGGCAAAATGTAAGTTATTAATGCAGAGGGGTGGCTGGTCTGTGTCTTTTCTCATGTCAGGAATGATTTGTACTGATCTAGAATTGAAGCAGGTTCAGTTTGCTGGAGCGGCAAATTGTGTCACAATATCTGCCAGCCTGATACCACTGACAAGTGAAAAATGGGCTTGCAGATTAGGTGAGACCCAAGAATAGATGTGAGCCAACACAAGCAATTGTGTGGGACTGGAGAAAAACAAAGGGATTCCAGAGGTGTTGCTATGGCTTCCTATATGTAGGCTTCAAAATTATTTGCCTGTGACCTAAAAAGCTGTCTCCCATTTGGCTGTTGTAATATGAGGCAGGAAGATTTTGTATGAGGACAGGATTTTAGCACGTTTTGAGAGAGCTTGGTACTGGTGAAAAATCCCAAGGCAGGCTCTCCAAGTTGCAGTATATTCACCAAAGAAGTGCACTGGGTACAGCAGAAGCCAGAGAGAGAGAGCTTCCATCTCAGTCTTGCCAGCGTGGCTTCATGTTGGCTTAGAGATATGCTGTTGTTTCTGATGGCCAGTGAGGGAAGGATGCTGGAATTAGTGCCCTTTTCAGTCTGGGGTGAAAATTACTGTGAAGATAGGCAGTTGGCACCTGCTAAGTATTTTCTAGAGTAGTGAAGCTGACTGGATTTCGGGTTACTATTCTCAGGGGCCTTTCATCTTATTGCCAGCTTCTCTGTGGAAATCAAGAAGAAAAACAAACCTCCTTCAGCCCCCACAGGATAACCCAGATGAGAAGGATTTAGGAATAGCAGCAGCCATGCTGATCTGGAAGGCAGCCTTGAAGCATGCTTGAGTCTAGCAGCTTGGAGAAGGAGCAGACCTTGGAAAGGATCCTGCCTCTACTTCCTGTCGTGGCAGAAGACGTTGGGGATTGGCTTGTGACACAGTAGAGTGGTTTATTTAATGATTTTATTCAGAAAACAAATAAACAGAACACAAAATAAAACAAAACAAACAAACCACCACCCCACACCCCCCCCAAAAACCCCCCAAACAAACAAACAAACCCCAGCCTGTATATAATGGTGCTATCATGGTCATTTTTTTCTCCTAAAGGGTAGAAATGGGGTTACAAGAGGGGAGATGATTATGCCAGTGATGTGTTTTAGTTGCATATTCACAAGCTGCAGTATGTAGAAGTGAATTAATGCGTAGCTCCTGGTAGGGGGCCTGGATACTTTGCTATCTGTTAGCAAAAAGGCAAAAATCAGACGCTTGTGCATGCACACAATAAAAGAGAATCAGGATTTACATTTGGTATCCAAGGAAGCAAGAGCAGAATCCTGCAGGGCTTTCTGTTCATTGTTTAAATGTTGCCATAGCGATATCTCAGGGCACAAGTTACATGTTTTCCACTTCTGGAGTTGAGCTTTCCTTCTCTCTCTCACTCTCTGTCGCTCTCCATATTCTGAACTACCAAGAATATCTCCACAGCAGAACTTTGCCCAGCGATAGGAAAAGGTGTTTGCATTATCTGATGGCATAACTGTCTGCATGCTCTTCACTGATATTTGCTAATATGTTGGAAACCCAGTTAGAGGGAAATTGTTGGATAGAGGTGGAGTGAGACTTCTTGTTGTTAGGACATCGAGCATATTACAATATTTTCTGTAGTGGTGATATGTTAATTGGATAGCTGCAGGCAAGCAAAGTGTAGCAGTCGCTGACAATTAGAAACAACAATGGACTTTCCAGGACTGAATCTATTCCTTGGGCATATTAAAATGCATTTCAGGTATATAGCATAGCTTGTGTAAATTTAAATACTAACACCACTGCAATAAATCTTGAAATTCTGCTTTCAGAGTGCTCAGACAAGATTTACCTTTGCTGCCCATGAAAGGGAGAGAGGCAGCATCAGACCACTGAATAAAATCTACCATAGTTTTGCTGCCAAGCTTGTACTTGTTATGTCAGGACTGTGGGGGAGCAATATAACCAGGAACCAGCGGAATTAAAAATGAAGCCAACCACCCTCAAAACAAAGCAAAAGATTCCATCAACAATTATTTCACTTGCAACTAGATGAAGCTTACTCAGAAGTTTCACGGCAAGATAAGTTAAATAAATTATGTTTTCTCTGCAAACCGGCAGCAATCCAGAGCAGTCATTAATGCTCTTTGTGTTTGAACAATCAGTTAGTTGACAGCTATGGGATTATGGGATTCATACAGTCCTATGCATTAAAATAATCCTCAGAAATATGGATGTGATTTCCTTTCATATTTGCATGGACAGTATAGTATGACCTGACTTCTAGAAGGGGCAGGGGTTGGCGTTCTGTTTCACCATGCATATAAAAATGATTGCCCAAAGGATCTGACCTGATGCTGAAAAACAGTGGTAGTAAGTTCCAGAAAGTGTCCCTCAGATCTGCAGCACATTTTGATTTTGCTTACAAGTCTTTCTTTGCTTTCATAGCAATAATCTCCTCCCTCCCATGCCGTATTACATTAGAAATAAAGCCAAGCACACAAAGAGCTTGGTTATCAGTGTGGGGAGTGCAGCAAGAGTTACAACAGTGCAGGTATCCTCACAGGGCTTATCATCACACCTTAGACATGATCTTAAGCTAAAGACTGTCTTAGGACCTTAAGCAGGCACGAATTCTGACCGTGTACTTTGAGCTTACCCCAAAATCTTTGCAATGGCAAAAAGGTGACCATCTGTGTCTGGGATGGGGGGTACTCACCTCACTTCTTATGCGCTGTGCCCACTCATCAAATTAATGAAGATCATCAGATTCCATTGTCTTGATTGGAACTTATTATGGTGGGGAGAAAAGGATGGAAGTTTGATCATGCTGGATCTTCATCAGCTATAGGCCAACATTTTACTTTCTTGTTAATTTCCAAAGACAGCTATTAGTGGACTATTCATGTAAGAGAAGAGGATGAGAGTCTCTCCATGAACTGGTATAAGTGAGGCTTCTCTCTTGCAGGAATTAATTAAAAGAATTGGTTTTGGTTTTTTTTTTCATTCACTGATGCCCATTTTTTAGTTGTCATTTAGCATTTTAAGTCTATGAGCTAGTTTGTTCTGTAGCAATCCTTCCATGCAACCTGTTTACTTCTTTTTACATTTTTCTTCTGTCATTGTGAGAACATAAACCCAGTTTTGCTCCAACTGATCTCCATCAGATATTTAGTAATTACTTTAGCAGAACTGATCTTGCTCTGTAGTTTTTTGTTTTCTTTTTTCTTTATTTCCAGAGATAAATAATAGAATAAGTATTTATATTTACAGATATAAAAAGATGATGTGAATACTATTTTGAGTTAATATGCTACAAGCTTCAAAATTTCCAAAGGTTCCACGTTCCTTTGCCATCCCTGCTGACATTCCAGGTGTTAGTGCATCTTTTTCATCAGTGTGTAATGGAATAATTGATGAATTAATCTATCTCACTGTCACAGGAAAACCTCATTTTATATTAACAAAAGCAGCTGTTTTTCAAAATTACATATTTTAGGTCTGAATTCTCAGTCCTTAGGATGGTGTAATCTCTGTTTATTGAGTATGTATGTTAAAGCTGAGTATTATGACATGTTATAATCAGTTTAACAAAAATGCTATCTTTTTCCTTTTAAAAGCTAGAAGTGGCTTTTCAGGGACAGAAGGAAGTGGTTTAAGGAATCACACTTTTCCCTCCCTCAATACATGCAAGTTTCAAATGAAATGTGCACAAATGTATTCAATTCCATGAGCTTCTTTGCCAAAGGACATATTTGCTGTGTTAAGGGTTCTTTACATAGCTGTTTGGTTTTACAAGGATTTTCTTTTCCCCTACTCAGTTTGTGAGCCCTTATTGGACAGGCAGCTTCTTCTACAAGTGGTTATATGTTCTTTTTCCAGAGGAAAGCTTTTATATTTGTTACATCCTTTAAGGAACTGAGGTTCATTTTTGTTAAGGTTGTTGATGACACAGCTACCAGGGGGGGAAAGATGGCAACCCCATTAGCCTTTCAGGTTGCTCATACGCAGTGCACAGTCTCCTGCTCCAGTAAGAGTTTTATTGCATTTAACGCCCGTGTGAATTTTGACTGTATATGGTGCAGGGAATTAAAACCATAATGGATTTCTCCTTTGAACCAGAAGGAGGTCAGAAAACCTCACCTTCAGTGAATGTTCATGTTGATATCCCTCTTTCTGTAATGTGCATTTTCCTGAGTGGTCTGGCCCTGAAGATTGAGTTACATACATTAAGTAAAAGGCCTGGAGGTATCTGTTAAAGACTACTGAATCAAACTGTAGTGGAGGATGGCTTCGTCCTTAGGTAACTTTCCATAACATGTGGAAAAAAATAATTGCATTTTTCTAATGGGAAATTTCAGGTTTGAGGATATATATAAAAATGTCATGCAGCAGTAGTAGAATGTCATTAAGAGTTGCAAAGAAGTATAGATAATAAATTCCTATCACAAAAGGTATTGCATCTAATTTAAAGTATCACCTAGATAAGATTTTTTTTTGTGGCAAAGAAAGATGAAGTTGATGATTGCCCATGGCAAGTCAAAGATAAAAGGCAGTCAATGATGCTGCTTCAGAAATACCTATCTTCTAAACCTGAGGAAAATTATGAGAAAAATTTATTGGAAAGGACATATAAACAGAAGGCTGTGAATATAAACTGGTCAGATTCTAAGAATATTTGTTTTGCCATAGAAAAACCCAATTCATAAAGGAGTTCATATTTGACTTTGAGTCTGTCTTTGATACGAGGGAAAAGGAAGCAAAAATTTAACAACTAAACCAATACTGGTAATCAAACCAAACTGGTACATAGTAGGAAAAAAAAAAAAAAAAAAAAAAAAAAAAAAAAAAAAAAAAAAAAAGAGGAAATCATATTACAACCTCTATTAAAAAAACAAGGTATAAAAGGAATACAATTGGTGTCATAGGAGAGAAGTGTTTTGATTGCTGGTAGTCTTAGAAAGCACCAGAAACAAGGTGTTTTCTAAGGAGAAGAGATGCAGTTGTATGGTCTCATGTTTCAATGGGATGCTTTTGCAAAAGATTCTCTGTTAATAATAGAATGGGTCTTTTTACCTTACAGGTCACCAGAAGCAATCTTTACAACAATGGAAATGATGGCTCAAATTATAGTCAGAGCTAGAGCAAGATTGCTGACTATAGCGGGCCAAGATTTTGCAGTAATTTACTTGTCTTTAAAGAAGCAATATTTTGATTGGACATTACAAAAGTCAGAAGATTTGCAAATTGCCTTATTCAATTATCCAGGCACTTGTTCTATTTGTTTTCCTAGCTGCAAGGGAGAAATAAGGGAGAACTGGGAGAAATGAGAAAGTATTGCTCTTCTTTTTGTTGTTTTTACTGGCCACATCCTGTGAAGAGCTATTGGCAGTAGTGATGCATATCTGTCAGAACAATTCAATTAATATTTCTATTCTCTATCTGGAAAAAATATTATTAAAATTTTATTGTGAAAAGAGAAGACAAGAGAAAGGATTTGGGGGAATATTTATTAGGGGACAAATATTCTTAGATCAACAGTAATGTTCTACTTTTTCAAAAAGTTGGCTAGACTATATATCTAGAAAACATTTTAATGATATGAGTGAAACTTAAATGGACGTGGTAACCATTGACCATTTCCCCTGACATAAATTTTAGGCAAATTAACTGAAAATACAAAACAGGATTCAACTGGTGGAAATTTAAGGCAGGGAAAATTTTAATGTCAATAGTATGGCATTATGGGAAGTATTTTCTATCAAGCAAACAACTTGACCCTTTTATACTGCTGGGCTGGTTAGCATGGAAGAAGTTAGCATGGAAATGAAGTACGCTCAAACTTTAAAAAACACAGGATATTTAAGTAGCTTAGAAGCACTTGTGAAGTGTTTAACAGTAAGTATTGCGAGGAAATATTTTTTAATGCATTATACAAATATTGTAACTCTTTTTACAATAATTGTACCAATGTTTTAGACAAATCATTGACAGAAAATTACACTTAATGTAAGTGTAGGGTGCACAGTTAGCAAAAAGACCTTGGTAAGAACGTTAGGATGGGTATATGAGGGCAAACTGGGTGAATAAGATTAACTGAGAGGACATTTCCCAAAACTGATAATGCTAAAGAAGAGAATTGTAAACAAAACAAAACCAGAAACAAATCCCTAAACTAGGAAAAAGCACAAACACCCCTCCAATAAACAAAAATAATTAAAAGAACCCATGAAAACTGCTGTTTGCATTTGAATTTGTCCACAATTTAAAAATTTTGTTGAAAAGAATAGAGCCACAGAAATATTCAGTGCTGAATAAAAAAAGAAAAATATAGTACTTTAACATCAATCTATTCATTAAGAAGCTCAAGAACTGATGTGATTAGTTTGAGGAAAAAATAGATGTTTAAATGTTTTGTAATATACCAAATTCTAAGAAGAAACAATGGGCGGAAGCTGAGGTTTCATAAATTCATAATAGAAATTAAGGATATATAATTTATTCTCTTGGGGTCCTTATCTTTCTGGAAGACTGAAGTGTGCCTTTATTGTGTTTTGTATATTTTGATAATTCAGAAAGGCAGAGTAGATGATTCTGAGGTCCCTGTACCTGCAGGTAGAAGGAGTGTAGCCTGGGCATCTATAACCAGGCTTCCAATCCTGTCATCAACAAATGTGTGTAGCTTGCTGTGAGCAAAGCAGCCCAAAGGATTTCACTCTGCAGTCTATCATTCCCTCTCTCCTGAGATTGTTATCAGAACGCCAAAGAAGTTTTTGGGTCATCTGCTGCTTTATGACAGTACTCTGACTCAGTGCCTCAGACTTCTGCTTGGTTGGAAAAATGTCCTTTGAAATCTGTGAATTTGTCAAATCTGAAATGTTCTATAAAGATGAATTTTGAAAGCTGTGCCCTGGGTGAACAAATATAATTTGTATTTACTTTTTCACTTGGTACCCAATCCACAAACTTTTTTATGTGACCAAGCTTTACCTCCATCATAGTTCTCTTTGTATTGTAGTGATTTGCAAGCTTTAGGTGTTGTTCTTCTGAAACAGTCTTTTCAGCAACCTGGGCCTCCAGCTTGAAGAATTCCATTTGTTTAAGCCGACCCAGAATTCCATTTGTTAAGTTGTTCAACATCTAAATCAAAACCAAACAAAATTATTGTCTCTGAGCCTGTATCCAGTTTAGGCTTCTGATATCAATCCAGATATGAATTTCTGCAATAGTTGGTCAGATGGTATTTTGCAATAGATGCCAGACTACTTTCCAGGTCTGAAATGGACTAAATATAGAGGTGTCAAACAAAGATGGTACATCCAACATGCTCTCTGCTTATAGGACACTAAAGATTGCTTTGAACACATCCTTTTCTTGCTGTGAATTGTTGCTAAGCATTTCAGACTAGTAATGTGCATTTCTGTCTTCATAAAATAACTCCATTTGTGAACTTGATTTTACTTATTTATTTTGTTTGCTAATTCCTGTCTTAGGTTTGGGAAGACAGAGAGGAAGAAGGAATTAAATTAACTTTCCCCTACATCTCTGCATAATAGTTTTTGGTAGCATAGGTTGAAATTACATGCAGTCTCAATGGGCTATCTTTTCATATTTCTAGCTACTCTTCACCTTTCTTGGACTCTGTTTGCACTAAACATTTCTAAAAAAAAATGCTGATGGAAATCTAAAATAAATATACATCCTTCATGCTTAGTGATGAGATACATGTTCACTTTCTCTGTTTAGAATTTTGTAGTCCAAGTCAATTTTTTCCTATAAATTGGGTTGCTTCCATTCATGAGCCTTCCTGGAGTAGTGTACAGTTTCACTGTTCCAGCTGAGTGGTTAGTCCAAAAGGTCCCAGAATGTGGGAAAATATTCTCTGAGGTAGCAAAGGGCATCCCTAATGTTAGAAAGCTCTGGGTGAGTTTGTACTCACCCAGTTGTACTTCTTACCTCACTACTCTTTTCTGTATTCTCCTTTTTTGTATTCTCCTTTACTCTACTTTACTTTGGATAGATAACTGTACTTTTGCAGGAATTCTAAAATGAATTGTGTGATCTCACGTGCTTGTTTATAGGAGAAAACAGTGTGCATCACATGAGTATAAAACACTAACCTACATTGAGCTTGCACTAAGATTGCTGGCATAGCTAGTGCATGTTAGGTTATATTATCTAAAAACCCTGTTAATAATGACTGAGAATATCTGTCCGGGTAGTCAGTGTAGTAATCAGCATTTTGAAAATTCATATCCCATCTTCGTCTTTATGCATCATTCCACATGTGTGTTCCATATAACGTAGTTCTGGATTCTCAAGGAAGAAAACTGAATATCCTTTACTGCTCCCTTAAAACAGAAACCAGTAAGTTTCCTTACTACTCAAGTCCTGTTTGGGATGGTCCTTTTCTCTTACCTCCTTCGCAGGCCCTTCTGCAAGTTCTGTTGTCAATAGTGACAATTTATGTAACTACTTCTCAAACCATTGACCTAGTTTGGGACCAGCCACATGATTACAGAGACCAACACAGAACTGGTTTACTTACTAGGAAATCTAACTGTGGTAAGGCTGTTCCTTAATCTTTGACTAGAGGTCCTTATGAATGTTGTCTTTCAATAGCTCATCTCTCTCCTCAGTGGCAGCAGAGTTCCGAAGCTCTTTCTCTCACGTTGTATCTTCCAAAGAGTGCTTTGTTGCCAGGGGTCTCTGGAAGACTAGAACTATGATTAAATGATCATGGCACTGGGGAGAGGTGTCTGAGGAGACTGGAGGAAAGCGAACTGTTGCCTGATTCTGAGCATTTCTGTAGCTCTTTCTAATGAAAAGTTAAAAAACTTCTAGGATACAATGCTGTTCTTGTCAGCTTTTCCATACAGATGGAGCTATGGACCAAAATGAAGCCTCGCTGAAACAAAAACAGATTCTATATTGAGGCAAAAATGTACTAGAGGAGCTGTCAGTTTAATTTCGCTGGCATGAGCTGAACTACTTTCACTGCTAAAGCGATACATTTCTGTAAGTGTATGTATGTGTGCTTAAGTGGATAGATTGCTCTTGAAAGTTTTGGAGTGCATTTGGCTTATGACATATTAAAGTCATGATTCTTTGCAACTGTGGTTACATTGTAGAAAAGTAGCAGGGACATAGTATTTTTTATATACATTTAGTAAAGCACCTGCTTCCATTTTTTTGTTTTTGTAGGAGTCGGATATAAATCTCCACACATTAGTCATCTAGATCTCTGATGATTTATAACACCAACGACATGGCAGTTAGGTAAAAAAGGAACTGCTTTCAGAAAGGTTTAAGAATAAGTTATTTCCAAAACCAGTAATGAAACTATCACCCATCTCCCAAAAGCACGAAAGCAGATCTTGTTTCACATCTTTCTCCCCTCTATCGTTTCAAATGATACCTTTTGAAAGGAAAATGCAATTAGGAGATACATTTAAATACAGTGGAATGGTCAGTCTTGTAGTGAGCACCTCTAGAGATTTCTTAACTCTGACCTTTCTGTGGCCTCTTACTCATTGTTTGAAACAAACCACACAGACTCTGTGTGCTCCTTTTTATTTTATTTTATTTTGTAACTTACAAGAAAATACTTTCTCATATTGCAGGACAGATCTTTCCACAATGTATGCAGCCAACACTCTATTTATAAGAGTTCAGATATCAAAACAAATTTAATGTAATTTAAGGAGTGGGAATTAAGGAGAGATTTTGTGTACATAAGGTTTAAGTTGCTACTTGAATGAAAGGCATTTTGTAAGCACGGCTTTATTGCTATCTCTATCACCATAAATAAAACAGTTTCAGTGCAGAGTACAAGATGAAATATGAAAAAATACATACATCTTTTAAATATTCCATCCATTAAATAATTTTGGAGACATGGGTTATTTTTTTGTTGTTGTGTTTTCATTTATATATTTATATATATTTATATACCCCTATTTTATATTCAGACTCTTAGTGAAATTTTTCCTATTAACTTACTTTAATCTGGGCAATAAATTCAATAATTTGAATTCAAAAAATCAATAAATTGAATTGCACAAAAAAAAAACCCCAAAAATTTCCTTTCCTAAAATTAAACAAGGTCATAAGCCTACACAATCCTTAATCTTAAGAGTACATAACTGCAAGGCTTATTTAAATATTGCTTTAATATTCTAGCTCTAAACAAGTAAATAAAGAGCATTCAAGCAAAATCTTATCAGGCTTTCTGCATGTTTTACACCAAAATTCTTATTCATTTATTTTCAGTTCATACACTATAATGGTTGAAAAGCACACATTCTCTTTATATTGGACACTGTGAAATTTTATTTACTCTGCCATTCCTACTGATGGAGGACAAGTTTCTATAGCACCCCACTAATATAAAGATGTCTCTTTTTGCCTTGTACCCAGGACACTGATTTCTTTACTTTGTCTTACTGGAAGGTTAGGATCAAATCAATGACAAAGATCTGGACAGCCAGTTGCTAAGCACAATATATGTGTACAAGAGGATATAAGAGTTTCGGTTGTCTTAAGGCCTAGGACCTGATGTAGATAACCTTATCTTTTGTCAGAAGTATTTAGTCATGAGAGTATTTGCTCATTGATTTATAGCAAACATGCGTGGAAAGGTATAGAGTCAGCAACTGGTGTTGTGCATAGTTATTGAAATAGTAGTGTAATCTCTGATATTAAATCATCTCCTTTCAACCTTCTCTCTAGTTCTGCAGACACTCATCCTCTCCTTTCTCTGCAAACAAGCAGATGGAGAGTATGTGGACTTTGAAATGTGACTCAGAGGTCAAGAGATTTAGAGTCTCGGGAGTAAAGTGAAATTCACAGCTAAGGACAATTTACTGTGACCAACCTACCCCCAGGAAACTCCCAGCACAGCCAGAGGGCTTGGTGATGTCTCGATTTCTCACATTGTCAATTGCCATGAGTTTGCACAGGAAGGCATGTCTGCTACTGAATCAGAAATTTTTACTCTGATGAGTAAGAACTGTTTATTTCGGAAGGGGTTTTCAAGATCGGAAGTTGGACTGAATGTAATATTTCCAGTACTGTGCTTCTACATAAATCAGTGCTTATAAATTGCAAATTCAGTACAATGAAATTTTATCAGACTTAGAGAAAGGGAAAAAATGTAGCGTTAAGTTTCTTCTTTTTTTCTTTTCCTTTTATTTTTATTTATGACTGTCTGTGGAGGTAACAGCACAATTAAAGCACTGAAATGGATATCACCTTCCTGCATGCCTCTGCCTGACATATTAAGTACCTTTTATGAATTGAGTTTAACATAGAGTCTTTGTCTTTTGGTACTGTGGTACTTTGAGTAGCTTCGGTGAGTTGCTTAATTGTTAATGATTTCTGGGATTTTTTTCTTTCTCTTCCCTCCCCCCCCCCCCCCCCTTATTTTCATCCTCTTAAAAGTTCTTGGAAAAGTTTACATTAATTCTGAGATCTTTATCAAAGTTTTGTTCATTGCCTACTTTCCATGTTGCCAGAATGGTCAGGATAGAAGCTACTTCTACAGAGGTACCTCAACAGTTAACTAACCAAATAAAGGAGAAACTGTTCACATGTTCAGAATTCATTTCTCACATTGGAGGCAGAAGATAGTTATGGTAAATTTTGCAACAGGCTACTCCCACAGGGTCATATTTTATTAAACTGAGAAAATTGGATGAGTCAGAGCAATGACTGTCTAGGAATTTAAAGAAAATAATTGACACTTTTGTCTCTCAAACATACTGTATTTTTCTTTATTTTTGTGGTGGGTGTTAGGTTAAGAGATGTCTGCATAAACTTCAGCTGATGAAGAGAATAAGATGGTACTTATTTTTGGGTTTTGCTTTGGCTTGCATTCCACAAAGGAGATCTGCTTCATACATGACTTTTCTACACATAAAACTCCTCTCCTTTACTGTTCATCAAAAAATTCCTGACAGCGTTCCTCTATTTTTTAAATCCATCTGATTTGGCTGTTCAGAAATAGCAGAGTTGTTCCGCTATTATGGTAATAGTGTATGTGCAACAGTGGACTCAAAGTAGAAAGCTAAAGGACTGCTTCAAATTTTAGCATGGCAAATTTCCCTCCACCCTCTGAGTTCATAAATGAAAATAAATGGTCTACAATGCCAAGAAATTAGTATCCTAACACAACTCCACAATGCTGTGAAAACATAGCATTGCATAACTGTGATTCCACTGAATGGTATCATTATGACTAAAATTATCTAACGTTGTATTGCCTTTTTGTTCAAATCTGGCAAGAATCAGGCTATCTCACCATGGCACACAATACATTTTCTAAATATGGGTGAAAAACTAGAACATTCTTCAGAACAAGTATTGCCTAAATACAACAGAAGCGAATGGAAAATTCTGGCCTTATTTGGTGATACTTTCTTGCATTGAAATGTGATCAGCACATCAGTCATCTTTAGAAGGAAGTAAATGGCTGTTACCAGATGGAAAATGAATTAAACTGAGCATTTATCATTCTTCAGGCAGTAGGTGCAAAAGCAGAAATATTTTTAAAATATTAATCTGCTGTATTTTAAAGGAGCTGAAATAAAAAAAAAAATCGTTTTTTAGAGTGTAAATTCATTTTAAAAACCATTGTGTTTTGGCTCACGCTACCAGCAGACTTACCCAAACAGTGTAAATAGGTATTCTTAGTTAGTTTCATTTTCTTGAATAAATGTGAATGAGATTTGAGTAAATGAGAGGCAGTTGTTATGCACCATGACTAAAAAGCAAGAAGTGATGGTCTGGGGCGAATTCTCTTCAAACAACAAGCATACACAACATTAATGCCTTGGGACAAAGAATCCTCAATTTAAATTTTACGGAGTTTGTGTTTTAGTTTCTTTATCACCACTATTGCAGAAGGCATGGGAATTAGCTACCACCATTATCTGTGGTAGCAGAGGGTATAAACTGAAGCCTTCAAACTTCAGTTCTTTGGGTAAGACAACTAAACCTATATCTGAACACTTTACATACATAGTTTGCTTGTGTCAAAGAATCTCAAAAGCTGCAGTTCTCATGGGTTTCCTATGATACCATTAAAAACTTCTAACATGAAGTAAATAATGTATTTAATCAGACTTGTCTTTCAAATAAAAAAGAATTAGTGTAGCTTCGTTTTATGTTTATCTTTTCAAAGCTTATGTTGTTAGATTATGTCAGCATGCTTGAATAGACTGGAAGATGAATGATCACAGTCCTATGGTACAGGCTATACAAACACTTATTAAATAGAACTGATAAATGTAGTTTAGCCTAACTGCAATTGCATTTATTGCTAGATCCTATCTCTATGTATATACAACACAGTCCAGTCCTAAGTCCAGTCCTGCTGTATGTATATCAGAGTGGCATGTACAGACAGCATTTCCATAGTGAGCTTTATCTTTCCTCCTTACCTAATACTTTTATAAAATCTCTTTTCAATTTGCTAAGATGGGAGTATTACAGAGAACATAGATAGTAACTGACTTGCTGTGTTAGTAACTCCCTGCATTGCACTGAGGAAAATATAACACCATTTAATATCAAATGTGCAATCAAGGAACAGCTGGGTTCCTTTTGCAGTGTCCCAGAGCTGGCCAAGAAAATTAAATCAAAAGTCATTGAGTAATTATTCTCATTGTTTGTGTTGATGCATTAGATCCTATCTAAGTCCAAATAGAGTGCCCCAATCATTAAAAGAACCATTTCCCCCTTTCATCTCTCCTTCATCCAAAGGCATTTAATACAGTGTTCATTCTTAAAAGAAGTTGTAATTTCCCTATAATTTTTTCCTGTGCCTCTACTACTGTTTTGAGTTGTTGTACAGGTAAAATGGACTGAAGGAATTCCAGAGTGATCACGATACATTCACCCAGAGGTATTCAGTGGAGACCTTTTTCTAAAAGGCAATAATTTTATACTTGCTTTTGTGTAGGGCAGAGTAGAGTGCAGCAAAATTTAGCAGCTGTTACATATAAATACTATAGATCATTAGAATTGTATTAATTAATAACAAATGGAATAACACAATCCCCCAACTCTTGAAAGAATGGTAACTCAAATATAAAAGCAAAGAAGGGTATTAAAAAGTATAATCAGTCAATGAACATAATACTCACACCTATCTGAAAAAAAATCTTGAAAATTCAATTATTTTATTGTGCATGAGAAAACAATACATGTGAGAGTAAATGAAAAGCTAGACTGAACAGTTGTTCAACTCCTTCAGTAGGAAAAAGAATATCCAAGAAGCATCTCAGATGGGAATTGTGGTTTAGTTACAGTTCCAAATCAGACAATGCCTTGATCCATAAAGAAAACAATTTACTGCAACCTGTTCATTTTATTACTTTCTTTACATAAGCCTTTTTCAGCTTTCTTCTGTGTTGGCAAAGCAGTGTTAAGATTCTCCCTCCTACTTTTTCTATCACCCTTAGTGAAAAGGAAGTATTTGCAGGCTGTGATCTGGATACAACCTGCAGGAATCAGAGTGCTTTGCTGGATCAGGACTAGATCTCTCTACTGTGCAGGATTGAGCCATTGAAGAGAAATGCAAGTTGCTATAATAAGCCAAGTGCAAAATAGGATTACAAAGTCATTAGAGGCTGGAGTTGTTCAGCACCTTTCAGACGTTTGGGAAACAAATGAAAGTGGGTTTAGAAATAAGCATTCTGTTCTTTCAAAAGAGAAAAAAAATTTTTTTAATTAAAAATTTTTATTGTGCATAATGTTGGATTATATCACATATAAAATTTATGACACCTATAAAAATCCTACATCTCTTTGTGTAAGTTAGACATTTAGATAACAAAACATGCTTTTTTTCTATTTTTTTCTGAGATTTCTGGACTTTGTTTTTCAAACTTGAGTGGTTAAACGCTTCCAACTACATAAATTTGTTAAACTTCTACTTAACTCTTGCATATTTTAAGTTGTTAATTATTTTTATGGTGTATGTAAGAGAAAATATTTTTGAATATGTCTATGCAAGTTTTTGCTGATTTTATAATTAAATAAAATCAGGAAATTATTGCATGGAAAAGACTATTAGAAATCATCATGACCAGTTGCCCTCCCAAAGTACTCAGTGGAAATGCTTGTGCTCAGCCTGGCATCCAGTAGGACCTCACAGTTCTCTCCCTCAGAGTTTCTGCTTGAGCAGTCAGTGTGCCTGTATCGAGCTGTGCTGGTTGCAGACATTTGCACTGCCTGAACTTTCACATATTTCTGTTGACTCAGGCCTTAAGTTTTCTCAAAATCCCCTTCTTTCAGGAAATGAACTACATAGTGGCATTTGAAAAATATGATTCTGGGTTTAGGTTGCTTCTTTCCAGATTCAAGAAATTGGAGTTCGCTTCCCCTTTTCATTAAAGGAAAGGAATAACTGTCTTTTAAAACATATTATTTTCTCTGCATTCCCTGGTAGAAACTCACATAGTTTCTGTGCTTTACAGGTGTATGATAAATATACAGTATTTTGTTATGACTGATGGTTCTATCAGCGTAGCATCAAAGGTGAATGTTGTGGATACCCTTCTGTTTTCAGCCAGAGTGCCTAGGCCCAGGACATGGCAGCTAAAGGATCCAAGTGCTGCTGTAGTTATTTGGCTCTATATCTCCATTAGAGCAAGGCTAGATTTCAGCCATAACTCAGTTTTGCCACTCATACTCTGCTCAAAGGATTGGCTCCTGGTTTCCAGAACATGTTCAGAATAACCTGATCAAAAAAAAACAAAACTCCAAATCTGTCAAGTTGGGACTTTATGCAAAACAGCTTTTTTAGCTGTTCTCAGTGTTCTGTTAAGATAACAAAAAACTCTTTTTCTGTATTAAAATATGGAATGTTCACAAAAAACTAGTCATTATTTATACATAATAGACGTATCACTGTGTATTATGATCCTTATAATTGACCTAAAATGAGCCTGGTTGGAGGGAATAATTTCTTATTTAACTGTCCTTTACAAAAGTTGGAGGCTTTGAGTCAAATTAGGCTGAACCATTTGTTCTTCTTAGGCAATCATTCACTTGTCTCACAAGAGGCAGTAAGGGTTACCAAGGCAAGAAACTCACCAGGTTCTACTAGACTTCAATAGACTGCCTTAACATTTTTTTCTACTCATCAGAAATGAATACAAATATTGTGGTTAGGTTAGAGTTCAGTTATTTGGTGGGTTGTTTGTTTGTTTGTTTGTTTTGTTTTGTTTGGTTGGGTTTGGGGGGGGGGGTGTTTCTGCTTGAAATGACTTTTAATTTCAAAGTTTCCTTTCATTGCATTACAAATAAGAGAAAAAAAACCCCTCTAAGATATCCTTGGAATTCAAAGCAGATTAGTGTTTGGTGGGAACCAGCAATACTTCAGTAGTATTCTTTGGGATTTTTTTTCCAAACTTAGCTTAGTACATTTAGTTTTTCAGGGTACAAAGCTAAATTTTATTCAAGTACATTTTGCACCACCTTCTGTCTAGAGTTCCTGCATTCTGCAGGTTCCTATCATATACAAGGTATCAGTGGGCCATGAGATTGTAGGACCACAAGTTATATTTTACTTTGTTATTACTTATTTATTATTTATTTTAGTCTTACTTTATTCTTACTTCATTATTTACTTATGTATTTACTTATTACTTGTTTACTTTTTAATATTTTATTTAGTAGACTTTTCTATCACATCTTCTTCCCCTCACAGTCACAGACATGCAGAATCCATTATTCCATTCTTGTGTGTCTTCAGTGCATTCTGCTAATTGCTGAATTCCACCACCATTTAAGACTAATTTAATAGAGGATGTGAAATATATGAAATATGAAATATATGAAGCACGAAATATATGAGTGTAAATCATACTTTCAGACTATCAACCAAAATATGTTCTTTTTCCTGGAGTTGAAGTGAGAAGGATGATAAGAGCTGCTGAAAATTAAAAAAAAAAAAGTTTAAATTATGCCTTTCTTTTTATTATATGTGAAGAAACAAGTGAGGAAAGATCTGTTAAATAACTAAGTCTGTTAAATAACTATATATGGAGATTGTTCTACTGCATGTACTCCAACAAAAGACAGTAGAACCTTTTTTCATAATCTCTCAATTGCAGACTGTAAGTGAAAATCAAGTTAATTAAAGTAAATAAAATGTGGAAATAATTTTTAATGTTTTTGTATTTCTGTCATTGGGACCAAAAACTTTGGCATTTTATTGAACGACATGAAATTTTCATTTCTTAACATTGAATATAATAGTGACAGTGTTGAGAGGATTGAGATGCAAAAATCTTATATTTCAGACACTTGTTACAAGAGATTCAAAGTAGATAAAAATTTTATATTGAAAAAGTTATAAACATTTCATAAGAGGCATAACTTTTTTAAAAGAATTTAAATATTAACAGCTATTGGATGAAATTATGCTATTAAGATACTAGTAACTATCTTTGTATTTTTTCTGTTTTTACTTTGACATTTAAAAATGTTTGAAAAAAAATTATTGGAAAAAATTGAATATTGTGAAAAGGATCATAGAAATTCATTACACATCCCCTTTAGCAGATACAGAGAATTTCAACAAACATGTACAGGTATTCTTGTATTTAAAATAGTTTCCCAGTAAAGCCAAAACTGGTTTGATTTTTTTTTTTTTTTTTTTTTTTTTTTTTTTTTTTTTTTGAGAAGGAGAGAGAAGCATTTTTTTTCTCTGTCATCAAGACCTTTTGAATACTATTTTCTAGACTTGTATTAATATGAAATCTTTTCTCTAAAGTGCTTGCAGGCTTCTAGGCTTTTTGCTCTCTTTGGAAGAGCCTTAGTCTTTCCTTTGTGAATGAACTTTGTATATGGATGTATGCTTGTGGTAAACAGTCATGGTACTTAACATTTTCTCCAGCCCAAATCTTTCCTCACTCATTCATCTACTTTTTTATAAGGTCACTGACTTTTGTGATAGGTGACCTTATAAAAATCATGTGACTACAGAAAACTACATTTTAAGAGGGGAATGTTGAACACTGTGTCCAGATGTTGCCTAAAATAGGTTTTCAGATATAAAGAACCAAATGTGAAAACATTTGGGTAAACATAGTGATTATACAGATTGTTCCTTTAAAGCCAGAGGAAAAAGGAGGGAAATGAGGTCACATCTATTTTGATAGTGCTTTCAAAAGGAAGAGGAAGGGAGAAAGAAAATGAAAGAAAGAGGTGTTAAAATGTAGTGGTGCTCCAGAATGATTGACTAGAAGAAGTAATCTCAAAGACAAAAAGGCAAATATAGATGATTTAGCCTTCTGTGTCATCAGTACACAATTGTTTCATGCTGTCTCATGCTTTGTCTACTCTATTTCCAAATGTTCCTGCTGTACAGAATTATGTCTCTATTGGATAGATTTCGGTCTCATGAAGTGTTTTGCTACTATTCAGCTTATTACCTTCATTTCATACTATTGTTGTTTTATTGGCATTTCATTCTCGCTGCATCATGCTAAATTTTCTTCCTCAAGATCTGTAACCTTCATATAGTCATAGAATCACTTTTTTTTTTTTTTTTTTTTTTTTTTTTTTTTTTTTTTTTTTTTTAATTTAGTCGTGTTGGACTAATCTGTCCTTCTAAAATGAGCTTTTCTGGTCACACTTTCATCTCTGAATATCCTGCTTGTCATTATCGTGTTGGTTACAAGATTACTTAGAGTGACTTTGCACCGATGATTGCATCAGACTCATATAAGGCATATGAAGGAGATGATGGACTAAGATAATGAGAGATATACTGGTAAAATTTTTTTTGTCATCGAATAAAATTTTGAATCCAAAATTCCTTCAGGTGCCAGCCATATGCATGATCAAGGCTGTGGTGACTGGCAGTATCTCCTGCTCAGAGGCCATCATTCCTTATCAGTGGAAAAGAACGGGGGCAAAGGACAAGTTTTTTGGTTTCCCTCTGCTCTGAAGGCAAATTTGAGAGAAAATTTGTATTTTTGTCGATTAGTTGTGAAACATTCTTCTAGAGATTTTCTTTATGTTGAGACTGCAACTAATGCAGCATAAATGAGATTCAGAATATCTGTATTAACAATGCATATGTAGTTTAAATCTTCAAAGTTATTCAGACCTTCATACCTGCTTTATTTTTTGTTCATTTAAATACAAAATAATGTGAATAATATTGAAATAAAAATTATGTAGAATTTTATTTATGAAATATTTTATTGATTTTCACTGATTACAGTCATTCCTCTTCTTAAAAGTTGGTTAAAATTACATAATCCTTTTTCAAAGGAGTGGATTGCCATACATTATTTAATTTTCTGTGTTGGGTGTGATGGTATGCAAGTAACCAAGTTTAAGTACCTGCAGAGTCTGAATTTACAAAATGCTGATGATGCCTAACTTTGAATTCACTGGGACTTCAGTAACCTTGAAATTCAGGACATAGGGTTTCCATCACTGGGTACCCAAAATCAGAACTTTGGTGCCTTTGTTTATTTCTTCTCTTTTTCAAAAAAATCCCAACCAGCCAAAACAACAATAACAACAAATTCTCTTTGGCTGTAATTCAGCCCTTTAGACCCCTAGACTTTCAGCAGAGCACCAAGATAAGACTACAGATGTTTCATTTATTATGTCACTTTTTTTAATATGATTTAATGCATTCAGATGAAGAGTATTTCTTGTGAGGCTAATAGGCCCAAGCTGCAGTGTTTTATTCTTGTAGCAGCGTTTGTAATGTGATAGATACTTCCCAGAAAGTGAGAAAAAAATTCAGTCTGCTAAAAAGCCACATAATTCATATATTATTGATTCAGAAAATGACAAAAGAAGAAGGGGAAAGTGTTAATGTTTTTATATTTTGCAGGAAGAAATAAAGAAAAAGAAAAGGTAAAGTCACAAAATCAGCAGTGCATTAAACCTGTGACCCAAGAATGTGTTTTGTATGCATATTCAGAGTGTTGTGCTGCCATCCAGAGGGATCTTGAAAGGGTGGAGAAATGGGCTGACAGGAGCCTCACAAAATTCAACACATATATACAAAGTTCTGTACCTAAGGGCCAGAGGCTTGAAAATGGGTTTTGTATCAGAAAGTTTACAGAGGTCCCTTCCAGCCTCAGCCATTCTGTGATCCAATGGTATTCCAATGCACTGCTCTGTGTAAGAGCTATACTAGTGAAATTACTATTTCACTGTTTTCTTTACAGAACTCTCAGGGACTGTTATCATCAGGTCAGGCATTTTGTAGCAGCTGATGACCTTCTGAAACAGCTGAAGCCAGTTATACTGAAGAATAGTCAATCTAAAACACTTTACTGGTGTTAGTAACTGTTATAATTAATTGACATGTATGAAGAACTTCTTTATTTCTGGGTTTGTTGTGGTTCTTTTGTTTGTTTTGTTTGTTTGGGTTTTTTTAAATTTTAAATATTCTGTGTCTCACATGTTTAAGTTGCTGTTGGTATTATAAAGTTTACTTTATATAGATACATGGCATGTACAAAAAAACCCCAAAAACAAACATGGAAAAGCATATTCTTTGTGTTCAGTATACCGAAAAGTTTACAATGAGTTTTGTTCTATGAAATACCATCACTATATGAAGTTGTAGGTGATAGGTTACTAAGGTTTTATGTATATATAAAAACCCAAGGGTGATGATGATACCATTAGTATTAAAGTTCATGTTAATGCCCTTTCCAGCAGTCCAATAAGCCAGTAGATGAGAACAGCTGTCACAAAGGCCATTCTAGACATCACAAAATTTTGTGTGAAAGAATTTCTTACTATGGATAAATTAAATATTTGCTGAATTTGGCTAGCAGATGACTACTGTTCTGGAAAAATCAGTTTTTTCAAGTGGAATCAGGAGACTTGTTCCATCACCATATAATTTGGCTTTATTTCATTTATTTTTATCTTGCTTTATATCAAAGGATCAAGAAACCCAAGACAATATTTTTTAATACAAATTTATTCTTAGTCTTTTATGTCCTTAAGATGATTACTGAGATTTCTTACTGGATTTATAGGCAGGCTCTTGCCTTTACCATACCATTCTCCAGTAAGGACAAGATATTTGTGAATTCTCGAAAGCTACCTTTGGTCTGTGAGAGGGATTTTCTATTCCTGTTCTGCTACAGATGAAACTACCAGTTGTCCTCACATATAGCTTAGCTCTTTTTGACTACTTGGTAGTATTTGAGTGCCATTTGAGTTTTTTGCTTCTTTTTTTATTGAATGGCATGTTTCTTTATCATACAGACTTATTTTTAGCTGATTCATGGCTCTCAGTATGTCCTAATGTGGGTCACTGGAAATGCTTGTGTTTAATTTTTGCATCAAACTTCCCGTGATTGGATATTACTGGTGGGAATACCACAGATGTCATTAATTTACTGAAACTTGGTTTTCAATTTTTGCATAATTTAAAACTCCGTTGATTAGGTTGCCTGTTATACTAATTGTTGTTTACATGGTGTGTGTGCTGAAAATATATCTGAATTGTATGTAAATGTAAAGCATCGATATAGGTATTTGTATAGAGATATAATACAGTAGAAATATCAGTATGATATGATGAAATTCAGAGCTTTGATATTCTGATTCCCAGTTTGTTGACCAGTCCACTGGAGGTTCTATAAGCCTGACATTATTTTTCAATACAGATATTTCCTTTTCAAATTAAATTGGTTTTGATGCTGCGATTGCAGTAAATTTCCTCCCAAATTTGCCCTAAACCAGGGCACTAATGACTTGGTCTTGTGCTAAGTATGCTTTCCTCTGCCTGGTTTTAGAGACCGTTGAGATCTGCTAGGATTCTGAGTAAACAGTTTTATTAGGAATTTAATTCAGTTGAGTGCTGAAAATCTTCTCTTCCTCCTGAGTGCTGCTGAGGGTTGCTAGGCACCTCAAAGGGTTAGTGACTATCACAGCTTGCTTAGCACATGGTACTACATATGTCATTTGCAATCTCTGAGTAGAACAAACTTCTACTGCTGTCACTGGAGATTATTCTCTGTGCTTTTTGGGGTTGTTTTGCAGTGCTTAGAATGTGAGTCTGTCCCTCATAAAATGGTAACATTCTGTGGACGGGGACTGCTGGATCCAGCGAAAATAAATCACTGAAGACATGGGAACAGAAAAGATTTGAGATTTTCGTGTAAGAGCAATAATCATTCTTCTGAAAAATTCATAGAAAACCTCTCCAACACATCAAGCCAGCCAATGATAAAGGTGGTGTGACAGTAATAATAAATCTTAATTTTCTTACAGTTGTTTTTAGGCCTTGTTCTTTTAGTATTGTTTGTTGTGACATGTGAGTTCCCACATACTCTGTGTAATGCCAACAGTATACAGGGTGCACACACCACAAAGCAAGCAGATCCCCAAAGCCTCAGGGTATTGAACTGCCCTTTTGTTTCATGTATCCTCTTGCAGAACAACTCACAGAATGACATGCTTTACTGCGTGTCACCCTATTGCTTTATTATTAGCCTTCGTAAAGGTCAGATGGGCCTGACTCAAATTCAAGAGCAAATAACGCTCTACCAAGTTTTCCCTTCATTGAAGGACCTGCATATTTTTCTGAGATCTGCAACAGTATTTTTAATATCATGTCGAAAGCAGAGAACCATTTTCAATTCCCACTGCGGTAATCAATGAGATGTAAAATTGCAGCAGTTCCATGCTGCCTAGAGCCTCTCCTGACAAACCTCGTTTGGTTTGTCAGAATGCATAAAGCACTCATAGGAGCGTAGCATTGGCTCTATTTCTCTGTGATGTGAACAAGCACAGAAAGAAACCAGCTCTTAAGGAGACATTTTCATTTGCTTAAGCAGCCCTGCCGTGGCTGCACTACAGCAAAATCTTCCTGTGCTGTGCATATTTCTTAGGATGGGATAGGAGCCATTAGCTGTACCTGTGATTCAGAAAAGCAATAAACCCATGGGCTAACTCCACAATTATTTAATTTCTGAGGAAGTAATTCACACATAGAAAGTCAGTCAAGGTAGCAGTCCAGGTATGCTGTATGTGCTGTACTTAGCATATTTGTGATTGCTCAGGAAAGTTATGTTTGTCACTGTGCTGCTGTCTGTGACCATCTGGAACTTAATAAGATACAATGTAGAATTTGCATCCTCCTTTTATACAGACAGAGAATTCTTTCACCTGAAGTAAAATAAATTTTCTAGGTACTAGCAACTCTAAGCCATTGAAAGAAGCCAGCAGTCAGGAATCCACTGAATTATGAGTATACAAATCCATTTGATAGTTCCATAGAAACTCTTTTACAATATATATTAAGGAGGAAGAAATACTCAGTGCTGGATGTTTTGGAAGTATGCAGAATATGGTCCCAGATATTTTCCTGTGGGTGCCATTACAGATGGAGTGATTGGGTAGCCTGTGGCATTAGCAACGCGTGAGAAGCTCCTTGTCTGTGCCTCTGATGCCGATAACTGCAGTCATCCCTTATCAATTCCTTGGAGGTGTTTATAAAGTGTTCTGTTCTCATTCCCTCTGCTACTGAAGCAAACATCAGTTTTGTATAATGACATTTCTCTTGACTACCTTAGCTGATAAGCAAAGAATTGAATGAATGTTTGTAAATTAGGTATTCTTTCTCTGCGCTGATTATTCTTTAAGCATAGAAATTAAGGGGATTGCAAGTTTCCATCTCATTCTAGAACTGTCTTTCAGAACTATATGCCTATTTTCTTCACTTAATTTTGATTTTTCTAATGAATAAATATGAGTAAAAATGCAACAGCTAGCATTTCCAAGCTTTCACAAATTGTGTTAAACCTCTTGACAGGAACAACAACAACAACAAAAAAGTTTAGTAATACATGTGCTCAAGTATTCCATCTACTTCTTAATTAGCAAGTCAACAAAACATGATTTTTCACCTCATGACTGTATTGCATGTTTTGAATTGAAGAAAACACAGACTTTGGAGATAATAATATGTAATCCCTGACAAGAGAGTAGATGGAGAACTGGATGTGTTGGAATCACTGTCTCCATGTGGTTGTGCCAGGAGCTGTACTCATCTGCTATGAGATTTTGGCCACAGGCTAGGGGAAATCAGGGAAAATGTGGAGAATGATTTGTAAAGAGGAGATCTGAAATTCTTCCTGAGAGAATTTAATATTCCTCTAAACCACTAAATCCACCATCCTAGACAAAGATGTGGCACAAATATGATGGTCTCTGAACTCCAATTTCTGAATTCTGAGAGCAGCATAATTTACTGGGTTTGTGGGTTTTCTTAGGGGTTTTTGGTTTCAGGGTACAATATATGCTTCTCAAGTTGAAAGCTGGACTGATTATACTGGATCTCAGTCAAAGAATTAATTTTATTTCTGCAGACTGTTTGAAGAAAGGTGGAAAAATCATGAGAATTTGATATCAAATTTCAAATTTATATAGTTTTGTTTGTTTATGTTGAGCAAAACTGAGGTTCCTTCTTTAGTACATTGATACCTGCTGACAATTTGCATCATGTAGGTTGTCATTTGAATTTGTGGTTTGAAATATTTGCAAAATTCCCAAACTATTTGCTTCTAGATGTGTTCTTTTACTTTTTTTTTTTTTTTTTCCCACTCAGGAGTTCAGTATAGTTACTGTGTATTTCCTTATGTTACTGAATACAAGCATAAAACATAGTCCAGCTTTTAATTTACACCTCGTGTCCTGAACTTGGTCCCCTGGTCAATGTGTGCTGATGCTTGACAAGTTAAGAAGTTGTGCAGAACAATTCCCTGTTCTGTGGAGAAGTTGCTCCACAGGTTCCTGTACAGTGCAGCCCTGGACAAATGCAGTCATAAATGGTGTGATTCTTTTTCTTTCCTTCCCTTTTTCTTTCCCTAATCTTGGATAAAAATGGTCTTTCACACAAAATGTTATGAATGTCCAAGACAGAAATTCAAAAAGTGGTGAAGTTTATAGCCTATAATAATTTAAAATAATTTAATAATGTAAAACTTTTAAGAGTCTTTTTTTCAGGAGGCTGAACATATGGTAGATCTCAGTGAGGTGTTCTCTTCATCCTTCTTGAAATATGACTAAGCAACCAAGAATACATGCAGAGTTTTGTCTACTGTAGATTTAATTTTGCTGAAATCTCTTGACCTCTGTTCAAAAGCTTTCTATGCTTTGAGTGTTCTGTTAAGGAGAACAAACTTGTGTTCTGGGGTGTATCCCAAGATACTAATCAGTATATTTTAACTAATATCCACAGAGGTCTTTGTAATACAAAGATCTGGTAAACAATGTCTAAGGTAGACTACAAAGACTACAATTGATTTCCAGACCAGTTTTGGATTACTAATCTTGAAGGTACATTTTATATGGTCTGGTTACTATAGCCATATTCCCAAATAAAGGAATCAGAGCCCAGTACTATCTTTCCATGTCCAGATTACCATCTTATGTGCTCCCCTTTTTCCTTCTGTCCCTAGAAAATGTATGTGGCTAGCAAACATGGTTTTGCTTCAGGTGCTTGAACTCTACCTTATCACTTCTACAACCACCTGAAAAGAGATTGTAGGGAGCTGGAGTTTGTCTCTTCTCACAGGTAACAAGTGGCAGGAGGAGAGGAAATGGCATCATGTTGTGCCAGGGGAGGTTTAGATGGGATACTAGGAAAAAATTCTTCACGGTAGTGGTTGTCAAGCATTGGATCAGGCTGCCCAGGGCAATGGTTAAATCACCATCCCTGAAAGGGTTAAAAAAACCATGTGGATATGGCAGTTGAGGCCGTGGTTTTATGGCAAACATTGTGGTGGTGCTTGTTGATGGTTAGGCTTGGTGATCATAGAAGTCTTTTCCAACCTTAATGCTATGACATAAACTTTTTTTCTGGAAGAGCTTCAGTTCAAACTGAAGAAGGAATTAACTGAGTATCCCTTGTTCCTTGCAAGTACCTACTGGAGTATATGCAAAAGAAGAAAGTTTGCACTCCTGGTCTTTTAAATAACCAACCTTTTTTCCCTAGGATGTGTGGGTACTCCACACTTTTAATGAAGTTAAACAAAATTTTATGAGTTATTACACATGCACTGCACTGTATCTAAAAAGTAGACTAAATTTAAGGGTAGAACTAATTTAAAAAAAAAATATATGAAAATGGATATTTCTGCAAATTTCACCATTCTTTATTTACAATAAATAAAGGTGGTAATGTGCAGATAATGCAGGTAAAACTGTGATTCCCAGACCAGATAAATTAATACTTGAGATGATAAAATTCTGCTTGCAAGTATTTCTAAAATGCTGAACTAGGTAACCTGCTTGCAAAGTCTAAAGTCTAAGTCTGCTCTGAAACTTTATAAGGCCTACTAGATGCTAACTTTATTTTATTCCAAATATGCAATGTGAAAATAGGCACTGCATATTTTGGAGAGAAAAATTTGCAAGCTGAGTTCATGTGTCTTAATGAGGGTTCATAAGCTGGGCACCACTGCCCGTGGTTATGTTTGGGCTATTTTCTATCAGTTTGTTTCATTATGCTTGTGTGAGTACTTCTTTTGCATGAATATGGTTTTGACAGTTTTGGAAAACTGGAGTATTGAGCTGGAACTGATGGTATTTTTCACATCTTGGTAAATCAGTGTATCAGGAAGCAAATGTTCCTGGTAGAGATGTGGTGACTATTCCCTTTTTACTCTTCAGAGGGAAGAGAACTAGTTTTAAAATGAATGTAATTTCCAAAGCATTTTCTTTTTAAAGGAGAGAAAATGATTTTTATGTCCTTTTCATGTTGAAAGCCTCAGTTTCTTTTCCCAAAGATTTTCAAATATTTTTCTTGCTTGTTTCTATCTGTTAAAGTTGGATCATCCAGTCTGAACCATCAACATTGTACTGTATGACCAATAGACACATAATCAATCTGTTAATTTATAGGTTTTAATTGCTTTTAGTTGTATTTATTTTTGAAAAAATTTGAAAATGAAAAAAATATCATTATTAGCAGAGAAATACATCACTAATTTATGAACAATTTGCAGATAAGAAAGTAACTGATATTTTAATGGCTTTGGTTTACTTTGGTCTACTACAGTGTAGTAGACTACACTGTTGCAATAGAACTCAGTGAAGATATTTTGATCTTTAATTGCTCTACAACAATTGTTTGGTGGTTTTTTTTCAGTTTTCAATAAAAATTTGGTGATTTCCCCCTGTTCTTCTGCAGGTAACAGTGCATACCACCTCCCAGCAGTGCAAGCCTCAGCTATTTCTACTCAGTGTGTTGCAGGGAATCGTATTAGCTGTGCTTCTGCTTGTCAGTCTCCACCTTATATTCACCTCAAGAGTAACAATGATGTGACTATGAGCACATACTGTAAAATAAATCATGTTCTTCATTAGGATAAGACAACACATATTCTTCAAATCCTTCTGAAAGGAGTTCTTCAGCTACAAAGCAGGCATCTTTCAAAATCATCTTTTTGATAACTTGGGGAATAAGTTTTTTCTCATGTGCAGCACCAGCACATGACATCATTTTCTTTCACAATACCTTGAGGGTACAAAGGGCAGAAAATAGATTAAATAAGGGGGTAGGTCTTTTGCATTATTAATATAATTGAAATTTTCTGTATTTGGAAGCTCTCTGATGTGGGAAATGAAGAGTGACTAGGAAGTATCCAAAAGAACTAGTGAGTAGGAGCATCCTGTAATTCCTTTCATGTAGCAGTATTATAGAATTGTTTGGATCAGAACAGATCTTAAGAGTCATTTACAGCCAGCTGCTTGTTTTCCATGCTTTGTTTTTGAAGCTGATTTACATAAATTCACTTCTAATTAATGATTGAAAGCCCTACAAATTAGGTTGGTAAAATATTCTTAAAATTTTGATTTAAGCAACATATACACCAGCAGAGGAATAGAAAATAGGAATAATTCACATAAATAATAACAAGAACTAATATACTACTAATAATAGAGAATTTTAGTTTTCCTTTCGAAAAGAAAAAATAATGGGCTTAGCTGCTTTTCAAAAATAATTACTTGTGTCTTACTGTGATTAAAGTAGGACTCTGGAACTCAAAATTGCTCTCTGAATTTTTTTGTGACTCTCGATCTTTTAAGACTGTCACCTTCTTTTTTTTGTAGAGATAAAGATCCTTGCAGACTCCATTGATGATATTACATTCTGGCATGGCAAAACTCCTTATAATTATTGCTAAGCTGGAGCTACATCAGATATGCTAGTAGGGAAGGTGAATATAAGTTTAAAATTACCAGTTCAGTAGAACTCAGTAGCACTCATCCTATTCCTTTGTTGACAACATGAGTTTTTTCTCCACCTAAAATGAAGAATTTTTTTCTCTCTGGCCCACTCTCTGTTTCATTTCAGCCATACTGAATTTAGCACTTGATGAAGTGGGCACTAATTTATTTATTTTGCTGTATTTGAAATGCTAGACAACACTATCAAATGTTCTTCAATCTCTTTTCTTTCTGTTTGTGAATATCACACTGTGTTATACAAACACAGCAGGGATGAAAGCTAAAACAAATGCAGATTTGTGTCTACAGCACCAAAATGTGTATTTATAGATGAACAAACCAGGTCAAATCTTTCACAGTAAAAAATAAATTAAACAGCCATTTGTCAGATGAGTATCTAGAGACCATTATTACGAGTCAATAGTACTGATCTTAAAATGGGGGAAATATTGTCAGGGGAACATATTTTTAATGACATTTTGTGTTTATAAGCACACACAGACACTCATATTAAAAGGCACCAGTCTGGTTTTCACATTGTACTGCTGCTCTGAAATGAATCACTCACAGCTTTGTATTAGTTAGGCTGAACAAGACAAATAGTCTAGAATATTGGTTTAACACATATTAACTCATTTATTGATTAGATGTACAAAAACATTTCCAATCAATAGTAGATGAGTGAATATTTTTGCTGCAGCAGAACACAGAGAAAATTATTTTAGAATTTAGAATGTATACCTTATCTGGACTGGTTTTGGAGATATCCATGCAGAATTACCTAATCCCCATCTGCTTAACTCAAATACAGAAGTATAAAAATATTAGCATACTAGGCATGCAACTATTCTTTGGTTTGTTTCCATCTGGCATCCTTGAAAGAAGAAAAAGGAGAAGTGCAGTATATATAGAAAGTACAAGTTTTATGCAGAAGAATAATCCTTACTCAGGGTTTAACTAAGCTAAAAGATCAGGAAAAATTGTAGTTATGACCTTGGCCATAAATAATCAGGGTTTATGGAGGTTCGGCCAATTCTGAAATCTAAAAAATGTTCTATTCTGTTGAGCATGTTTACTAAAATACAGCTCTGAAATAGCAGAATATGTAAAAAACTGAAGGGAATGAAAGCTAATAAGAACACCTTTTCAAACCATCAAGGAAACACCAGTAGCTTGTTTTACTGCACAGTGAGTCAGCAGTCAGAGGTGAGATTTAACTCCTAAGTTATTCGTACTTACTGTTAGTAAAAATTTGTGTACAGACACCTTTCTTTAAGGAACTTCCTAGTATTTTCTCTTTGTATCCTGAGTTGAAAGTCTTGTGTGAGCACAGCACACTACGATTTTCTGTTTTCTTGATTTTACTCTTGCTACTTTACGTGTAAGGACCCAGAGCTCACACACATTTCTGCTAACAGCTTGCAAGTGATTCAGATTCATAAATAACAGAATCTAATGCTATTTCACACATCCTGGGATATCCAAGACTTCAGGAGCAGGCAGATCAGGCCTTGAATCCACAAGAAACTTGTGCTCTTCTAGAATGGTAACTCAGGGCCAGACGTAGTAACAAAGTATAACAACCTCCTTCCTTTTAGCAGTTGAATGTTACCCTGTTAGTGATAGTTATTAAAAATAGCAGAAACTGGGTAACTGTGTTTTCTCTTCTGCTTATTTATGTTCTTTACTGTCATCATGGTAGCATATGTTACTATGTTTAGTCTTTCTTTAATAAATCTTCCTTTCACTGCAGCTCCTTTTTATCCCTTTGCAACCTATAAAAATATAGCTGCTTTGAGAACAATTGCGAAAGCCCAGTTATAACTTCAATGAGTTTTTCTTACTTACTGCCATAATGAATTGTTAGAAAATATTTAAATATTTTAAACCAAATTTTGATCAATTACGGGCCGAAGTCTTAAATAAAATCAGTGCACTTGAAATGAGGAGCTGTGTTTTTGAATAATACTATTGATTGTTTTCAAAAGGTTTCTTGCAATTCTACTTGGTGAGTTACTTATTGAAGCAAAAAAAATTTTTCTGTCATATTGACAAAAATTCTACTTGGTGAGTTACTTATTCAGGCAAAGATTTATACTTTCATACTGACAAAAATTTTCTTGTTCTCTTTATCCTCCTCAATCTTCATTTCCTTTGTAATAACCTTTTTCCAAACCCTCCTTAGCATTTCATTTTTCTGTAGTCTGTATCCAGAAAATGAGGGCATTTTGTGAAGGAAGGAAGGAGGGAAGGGAAGGGAAGGGAAGGGAAGGGAAGGGAAGGGAAGGGAAGGGAAGGGAAGGGAAGGGGGAAGGACTTTTTTGGTATACTCTTTTGGGAGCATAAGTGCATGGCAAGTGAGGTTTTCCAGTGTAAATGTAGTAGATTTAATACCTAATTATAGTCTCTGAAATTTTGGATGGGGCTCCTTGCAACTTATATTTCCATATACCTTGAGAAAGTTCATTTTCTCTCATTGAATTTCCTTTGCTAGCTGCTTTGGCACCTTTCAATTTATTCATTCTGTAGAAAACCCTATTTTATATATATATATATATATATATATATATATATATATATATATATATATATATATAATATAAATGCAAGAAAAAGTCTTTTTCTCTATTGTCTATTTACATGCCCTTGAACAACTTAAAAGCAGGCTTCTCACAAAAGTAAGTGAGAAAACAGACATGTAAGTCTGTGCTTCTGGTACTCTTCAGTTAGTTTATTTTCAGAGAGTTTGACTTAACATTTAAAAACATATGTAATTGTGATCATACTTTGTAAGGGGAGGAAACACCACATGCTCAAGTTTTTCTATAATAATCATGCTCTGTGAAAAATGAACATACGTATGGGAACTCATTTCCAATAAGCAACTACTTAGTTTTGGATTATATTTTGAGTTTATATGTATTATAATAACTCAGAGGAGCACAATTTGAGATATTTGCTGCTAACTAAAAATTTACATTACTGTGTGGAATGACAGAGGGAAAGTAACTAAGAAAATAATTAGCCTACAAATAGAAAAAAGAAATCCCAGATCTCTGTTTGCTTCCAGTAACTTTCTTCCTCCTGTTTATTGAATATTTTTGCCCATTTTGGTATATATATGAAAATAGATATCTTCACTGTTCATAAGCTGCTCTAAAAATGTCAGTCTTTTAACCAGCAGGTTGTTTTTGAGTAATTCCTATTATTCATGTTGTTGCTCTTATTTTATTTCATGGGATACTGATATACCACCCAACATATATTTTTATTGCCTGTTACAATATTGAGGAGATTTTTTAAATATATTCTTTTTTTTCTATTGAATTGGGAGTAAATTTTTACTGATGCATAAGTATATGTAAACACCAAGATTTAAGAATTTATTTTTCTTTAGCATATTTAAATCCATAATAATCCTATAAGTTTACAACAACCTAATCTTTATGTATGTAGCTCTGTTGGTAAGAAATCGAGTGGAAGTTAGAAGTTCTGGTTTCAGATTTATATTCTGTTACAGATCCCCTGCACATCCTTTAAGGACAGGACATAGCTAAAGGTCAACTTAATCAGAAAAAAAAATAAAATGGAATTAAGTGATTAAGGCATATTGAGATATCCTAAGACGTATTGATTTTTCGTGTTTCAGGCTTCATTTTGATCCAGAAGTAAATGCAAGCTCTTCCATCTGAGTTCAGGCTTGGAAACAGTGAGAGACAAAACCCACATCTCCACGATGTGACTGCTGGCTATGAATGCCTGGCATTGTACCTGGCATTTCTTTATCACATCATTTAAGAGAGCTTTTTAAGGTCATCAGGGCACATATTTAACCATCTCTTCCTCTCTCTTTTTTTTTTTTTCCCTTCTTTTCAATTGGAGGAGATTGCTGTGTTGATAAGGACATAGAGTGTTTGCAAAGTGCAGGTTGAATAGAACTGGCAAGAGAATAAGCATTTTCTTCATGTAACATAGGGATATTTTCTGTGACATCCTCAATTTCACATCTATAATGAAGGAAAAAAAAAAAAAAAAAAAAAACAAAACCACAAAAATAAACCAACCAAAAAACCCCAAGGAAATATTCTTTTCCATGCAAAGCTGATGGCTGGCTCAAGGAAAGACAGTCCATATCCTTTTTGAAACTAACAAGCATCCAAACCATCCAAACCTTCTAGGTTGTCCTGCTTTGAGTCTCAGACACAGCAGATCAGCTTTAATCTCCATTTCCCTCTAGAGCTTGGTTGATACTGGAACTGTTGGTGGCCCGGAGCAGTAGTACCAACTGTCCTCATGTTAAGAGCTGCAGGCTGCACAGTAACCTTCCATAAACACCTAGGATTTCAGGGTAAAAAAACTTATCAATGAATCAAACCAACAGGGAGGGCAGGAAATAATAGTGCCTATTACATCAGTAGCTTCCTACAGAGTCTAAGTTTTTGTTTAACAGAAACTGAGCTTAGTTGCTTAGTTTCCAAGCAAAATCAAGGAGGCAGGTACCTCTCTGCAAAACCAAAGACTGTGTCCTCCACTTAGACAGACATGACATGTTTGGAATCCACTGTTAGAAGGAAAGAACAAACAGCTCTTTGTTTTTGTATCCTCCTTATAGATGTTCTCATAAATAAATATATAGATGAAAACTCTCCCGAATCAGTATAGACTAAGAAAGCTCTGTAGAGGTTGCTAGGCAGCCAAGGCCAAAGGAAGAGAAAGCAGGCAGGTCTTTGAAATACAGAATCAGTGACTTCTGGGTTATCTGAAGTCATGATTTACTCAATTTCTTTTGTCATAAAAAAGAGACAGTAGAATTTATTTTTCTTTAGCAAATGAACAATGTTTTTAAAAGACTTGATGAGAAAGGCCTGTTTTTTATCTCATACCCATCTGTGTTTTGAAGCTATGAAATTACTGATATAATATTACTGATGCAGAAATTTGGTGCAGTATAGAGAGGCTTTACCCTGAAAAATATTTACCAAATTATTTGATTTTTAATCTTTTTTTCCAATTTTAATTTTTACCATGGTGTGAATTTAAGACTCTAGAAGAAGTTTCCAATGTTGGAAGGAATGCCTTGTCCTCAAGAAGTGTATACAGACATGTTTCACTGTCACTAATGACAGGAAGAAGGCCTAATTTCTACCACCTTGCTCTGTGTGATGTATGATGAAGCTACTCATTACAGAAGTGCAGATGTAACCACCCCCTTCCTATTACTGCTAAGTATGCAAAAATACAGGCATTTCTAACAGGCAAGGCAAGGTTGTCATCTGCAAGATTAGGTGATCACATTATTGACTAATCACTGCCTTTGAAATCTCTGTTTATATTTGTGCCCTAAAAGTCTTCTTGAAATTAACTTTGCCTTGAGCAGTTCTGTCATACCTATGTATATTGAGGGGCACTGTAATCCTACAACTCCCCTCCCTTCTCAGGTTGTGTATGACAGCTCTAGATCATGGTTTAGTTTACCTGAATTATTCTCTCTCAGTGTCTTCAATTTATGTCTAGAGAAGATTTAATTGCTGTATCACAGTTTCTCAATCTGTGTTTCTTCCACAGGGTGGATGCTGTGGGGGGGTCCAGGCAGCTCTGTGGAACAGTCTCCAGTGGGCTAGTAGGATGAGAAGGTCCAGGGGTAGTTTGGGAAACGAGGAGAAACATCACCTCCCGAGACGGTAAACCTACTGAAAAGGTAATTCATGTTAGGATATTGGTGTGCAAGTCAGGCTCCATGGAATGCATGGCAGAACACTGGTAGGGAAGGGGAGCACAAACCTTTGTTGTTGTCTGACTGTTCATGCAGCATCTCCCAAATATCTTTCCAAAGCTTCTTAAACTGTGCTGAGCTTCAATTCCCATCCTTATGTGAGAGAGGACTTGGATGCTGTATCTTACAGGGGTTTTCTTATTTTCCTGTGGACCTGTTATACAAATTTTCCTGTGGACCTGGAGAATACAAATCACAAATTTACAGTAACTTTCCAAGAAATTCTTTATAGGAATTAAACCCCTGAATATACCAGTTTATAAGCCCTATAACAATTTAGAAGAGTAAAATGTTCTTTCACAGGGAGAGCTACTAGTTGGATTTTTAAAAGTACATAAACTTGTTTTATTGGGTTCTTTAGGTCTCACATTAGCTGCTGTGTTTGTGGAGACTCTCTTCCCACCCTGAAGCCTTAACTATGGATGTTTTTTGTACCTAGCATTTCAGAAATCCAAGAGAATTTGCAAACTAAAAATCTCTCATCCCTCAGAGTAACTGCAATGCTTCCTTCCTCCTTCTACCTGTTAAAAGGTAGAATTGAGCCATGAGGCATCTAAACATTTTTTGCTGTCTCAAAAGCCCAGCTATAAGTGTATTTTTGAGCCCAGTTAACTTATCATATGTCCATGCTATATGCTCATTTCTTGGTTCTCAGCTAAAATTAAGTTTGCTGAACAAACAGATTTTGTTCACTCATCCTAAACCAATCATTTCCCACGGTACGTTTTGAAATATCTGACAGGCTGCCTTGCTTCTTTCCTTTATTAGTGTGCCTTAATGTATGCAGAGTGCAAGAAAAATAACAATGGAAAATCACACTGGTAGAAAATAAAATGGGATTTTTGATGCAAAAGTTTTTGTAAGGATCTATTCCCACATCTCATGAGACACCAAAAAAACACAAAATATTGTTTAATGGGGAAATATTTTTTCTTCGCTCAGTATAGATATTTTGGCTGATTGAATACTAGGTTAGGCTTTCAAATGTGCCTGGGAAATACCTTCCTTTTTGTTGCTGATGAGCTCCCTCCAGCTCCCTGACATTCATTCATTAAAACAGTTCAGAGAATCCACTGCTACAATTCACAAATTTGTGACAGAAGAAATGTTTAATACAGGAAAGGGAGGCCTTGCCTCCTGCATTTATATATGATCTGCTTTTCAACAATCTTCCAGTCAATCTTGTTGCTAATCAATTCAACCTAGCTTCTCCAGACCTAATTTGGTTTTCTATTATCAAGTAGAAATGAGTTTATGTGGGGTTTTTTTTAGTGAGGGCCTAGTAGTCTTTACAAAAAAAATGCACTAATTTTTTTTAGGTACTTTATTGTAAACACAAGACAGGAATGGCATGCTTGTGGTTGGAACTGGTCTGAGAGCTAGAGGCTCCAGTGTCAGTCCCTTACTGTGTTTCAGGTGTCTTCTTGGTTGCATTTTTCTACCTGCAGAGTGGGCAGACTCTCATGTAACTTCTCTAATGTTCCTTTGTTGATGCTTTAGCAACAATCCTTTCTCAAAGGGGAAAAAAGATCTTTGCCCAGTAGTTAATGTGCCATTAAAAGAGATTTAAATTAGATTTGAAGGGAGAAAGGGATAAAACCAGGCTCACTAGGTAAAAGCCTGGGGGCAGCATTCCAGTGTTTGTGGGATGGTGTGCTAGCAGGTCCTTCAGAATGCTCAGTCATGTGCTGAGTACACCTGAGCACATTTGAAATGCCTTTATACTAATATACACAGCATGAGCGGTGCCGTGGGGTTGACCCTGGCCAGATGCCAGGCAGCCACCAAAGCTGCTCTGTCAATCCCCTCCACATCTGGATAGGAGAGAGAAAATGTAAAGAACATTTACTGGGTTGAGATAAGGACGGGAAGAGATGACTCCCCAAATACCATCATGGGCAAAACACACTCAAACTGAGGATATCAATTGAACTTATTACTAACAAAATCAGAGCAGGATAATGAGATTTAAAATAAATCTTAAAAACACCCTCTCCCTATCCCTCCCTCATTCCCAGCTCTACCTCCTCCCAACCAGCAGTGCAGGGAGACAAGGAATGGGGGTTATGATCAGTTAATCCCAGGTTGTTTCTGCCACTGCTCAGGGAAAGGAGTCCTTCCCCTGCTCCAGCATGGGGTCCCTCCCAAGGGAGACAGTTCTCTCAGCTTCTGCATTGTGAGTCCATCCCACTGGCAACAGTTCTCCAAAAGCTTCCGCAATTTGAGCCACAAGAGCAAGTGCAGGATTCTCCACTGGGGACAGGTCAATGTGGCTGTATGTACAAATCAGAGGAAGAGTCTGGAAAGCAGCCCTGCAGAATGAGATCTGGGGAACTGGGTCAGTGGCAATTTGAGTATGCAGTGGCCTGGTAACCAAAAGAGCTGGCTGTGTCCTTGTGCACATCAGGCACAGCATTGCTGGTTGGGTGAGGGAGATTTTTGTCCCACTCTACACTTCAGCCCCATCTTGAGTACTGAGTGCAGTTTTGGGGGCCTGGAAAGAAGTACATCCACGTATTAGACTGTGTCCACAGGCAACCAAGATGGTAAAAGGTCTTGAGAGCAAGACTTACGAGGAGTATCTGAGGTCACTTGGTTTGCTCATCTTGGAGAAGACTGGGGTGACCCCATTGCAGTCGAGAACTTCCTCTGAGGGGGCAGAAAAGGGGAAGGTGCTGATCTCCTCTCTCTAGTGACCAGCCACAAGACACAAGGAAATGGAATAGAGCTGCAGCAGGGGAACTTCAGATTGGAGGTTCCTCGCTCAGTGAATGGTTGGTCACTGGCACAGGCTTCCCCAGGGAAGTGTTCATGGCCCTAGCCCCAAGAGAGTTCAAGGAGCATCCAGATGATGCTGTTTGTCACATGATTTAG
This sequence comes from Phylloscopus collybita, assembly GCA_027886175.1. NCBI lineage: Eukaryota > Metazoa > Chordata > Aves > Passeriformes > Phylloscopidae > Phylloscopus > Phylloscopus collybita. The sequence continues at coordinate 42,990,325 of JAJNNQ010000018.1, forward strand.
TTTTAGGTAGTCCTGTGAGAAACAGGGAGTTGGACTTGACAATCCTTTCAACTTTAGATATTCTATGGTTCTATGAATCCAACTTCAATGCCATAGAGAATCGTTTGGATTTCAGGCTTTACACTGGGAACAGAAGTTACAACCCCTCAAGACAAATATGGAAAGAAATTGAAATTAGAGTAGATGACATTATGATATCTTCATCTGCAATATATTAAGTGAAGTTTGAACTTCTCCACTCTTAAGACTTCCTGAAAAATAGGAAGACTTAATGGATAGATGTTTCAGTCTCTGATTCCCTGCTTGAATTGTGTTTCATGTGAACTATTCTTGAAATGCCATTTTGACTGAAAATAGGGGAAGATAAGAGTGCCATTTTAATATAACTTGAAATCTTGATGGCAAAAGGTAATTTATATTTTCACTAAGAGGCTTTCATCTTCATTGGACTCTAGTGATATTGATCTGATATCAGTACTAAGTATATATCCCTGAATTCTGACGAGATTCTGCTTCTGGTGTGAATGACAAATGTTTCTCATTGTCCTAGCAGATAGAGCTCTTTCTGTGTGTTACTTTGGCTGGTCAGTTTACAAGTGGCTGCTGCACTTTGCTGGTCTGTTTGATCAATATTTTCTTTTGGTACAATTTAAGATGAATGATCCTGAATTTTCAATCTCTGTGCCCCTTTGAGGGTATTTATAGTAAAGTCATAATAGTCAACGCAGAGTTTGGTTTTGTTTCCTGTTTTGTAACTGCTGAGAAACCAGTTGTCTTCCATGATTTATGGAAAAGTCCAAACCTTTCAAATTAAGTGAAGTGGATACAGCTTCAGAATTAATTATGTTCTTAAACATAATGAAAATCTCCATTTGAAAATGAGGCATGCCCCAGAGTTTAAAACAGAAGAAATGAGATATTCAAATCAAAACAGAAGTTCTTTTCACCTAACAAATCCCACAGCCATGTTTAGAACAAAGCTTGTCTCTTGAATGTCTGTGTGGGCAAAACTAGCTCTACACAGCTGGAGATTAATAAGACTACAGTCACACAGCATGAGCATGCAAAACTGCCAGTGCCCCTTGCTAGCAGGCAAGGCAACACCAAGAGATCTCCAGGGTTTTGTCTTAGAAGAAAGAGCCCTTAGACAGAACCAAAGTCAATAACCTTTAAGTCAAATAGAGACAGGACAAGTCAGCAGCAATTCTTCCAATATTTCACAAAAGGACTAAAGACTGTGACATGACAAGGACAGACCATTGGATCTCTGAAATGACCAAAGAAATCAAATATGAAAGATGAGCTACCAAACAGCCTTCATCTGCATTACTGAATGTCATTTAAATTACTCTCTCCACAGCTGATAATACTGTTTATAATACATTTCTTATGCTTCATATTCTTTTTGTTTAAACTTACAGTGTGAAATTCTTCTTTCATTAAAAAAATGGTTGAAAAACTGGTCCCCTTAGTGTGTCAGAATGCCAATGATTCGGTCTCTCAATTTACTTCTTTCTTTTACTCGTCTATATAGGGTTGGACTCTATTCATCTTGCATTTTTTTCTGTTATCTTTTCTCTGTTATTATTTAATTTCTTTCCAATTATGCTCCTCTTTGTTTGATAAATTATGATTTCCCATTTCATTTCTCAAGCTCTGTTGTGGTAGGTGGCAGAAAACTTGTCATCTGATACTGAAGGAGAACAGTTTGTGAGACTGGATGTTCAGGACCTTCCTCTGAATATCGTGGTTCCTCTACTGTTCCAGAATTATGTCCTGCAATTTTTAACACTTCCTTTAGTGGAAATTTTGCTTCGACTACAGTAGAATAAGGCTGGGTGTAGAACTGTTGATCTGAATACCAAATTCTTTTTCCCTTATTCCCCTGACATATTGGGGATTTGGAAAACATTAGTTGTTGATTTGGCAACATAAAATTGATAGATAACAAAAAATCAGCTCCAAACTACTTTAAACTTTTTCTTGCAAAAGAGAACATATTAAAGCAGGGTGAAGGGGAGGGAAAGAATTTACTCTCAAATGCATCAAGTAGATCACTTTTTACTGAGATGACATTTGCATCTGCTGTAGAAGGTGAGATCTCTGTGAGAAATTGTTAACACACCAGAAAGTAGATGCATAACATCTTTTGTTCATATCCATTGTCTGAGGTAATATTTATCATGAAGTTATTGAAATCTGAAAGATTGAAAAAACTTAAGATTGAACAACCTGGATTAGGCAGTATGACTATTAACAAAACAAATGAATACGCCTTACGTACTCAAGGTGTCCGACTGCAGCTAGAACCTCCCAGAACATTTAAATCCATACCAAAGTAGCTGAAGATGGAAGTTGTTCTTGTGGAACCTCATAAAGTGAGGGGGAGAGACAGAATTCATGTCTATATGGCCTTTGAGCAAGAACACATTGAAAGAAATGTGCATGAGGGATATGACTGAAGTATACTTGTAAGCACAGATTAGAACGGTGTTTTATGGTGGGTTTGGGGGTTTGTTTTTATCTCACAATGCTCTGTTTGCTTGCTTTACTTACAGCCTTAATCTCAGATTTTGCTAGGTATAACTTTTTTCTATGTAAGCCTGTCTCGTGTTGGGGAGCAAGATGCATCCCAGCGAGACAGTAGGGCTGTCAGCATGGCTAGGGGTAAAAGGTCAGAAGAATATGTATGCAGTGGGAAAGGAGCTGCACCTCGACACAGGAGTGCTGAGAGCACTTCCTACTGCTCTGTTAAGCATCATTATGGGAACTGTGAATGCCAAGTATCAGCCTTTGGGAAGGAATTCCCTCTGGCAGAACAGTTCTCTGTTCCTCCTGCTTAGAAGCAGATGGCAAAGAGGAAGCCCACATCACCAGGCAGACCTGGGTATTCTGTGTCTCTGTAGGCTGAAGAATTGCTTTAATCCAGTAAGTCATTGTTCTTTTCACTCATACAGATACTTGAAATGACTTAGAAAAACCCAAAAATTATTTTGAGGGTAATCCCTGCACTTTTTATATAAAGCTAACGAGCAGTAAAAACAAGGCTGATTTTATAGAACATGGAACATAGCAGCTAATAGAACTAAACTGTGATTATATTTTTAATATAATACACCATTGCTTTATATTGGCCAAGTTGATTACTATACTTTTTCGTAGTATTATTTCTAATACTTTTCTAACATTGTTATGTTATGGCAGTGCCTTTGATATTTTATGAAAAGAGCTATTTGATCACAAAATAAAAGAGAGGTCTGTATCATTCAAATAATGCAATGAGGGAAGCAATCTATTTAATCCCCTTGATTTACAGCTGTTGACTTCTATTTCTTTGAAAACTTTTTACTGGGCTGAATACAAGAATATTTGACTTCAGTGTCATTCACTCCTTTAGATACATGAAGTTACACTCTGTACACAATGAGCCTCTGATGAATACAGGAAAATAAACTATATCAGATCAAAAATGACAGCACACTGGTTAATTTATTTAATAACCAAGCAGTACTGACATGCTCAACTTCTCTGAATATTGATTCTATAGCAAAATTTAATGTTTAGAAGCAGTATAAGTGAAAATGAGCAGGTAATTTATGTTTGCCATTCCTGTTTGATCATTGCTCCAGTTTCACAAAGGCAGAGATGCCACACTAAGAAAGTTGGGGGGTACAACCTCTTTCCTACTGTCTTTGATCTGGAAATCTGGGCTATTTTCCCCACAGAAAGCTCCACTTAGTCTGTTTGAATTTATTATTGCATATCTTTATAGCTCTTTGAGTATCTGAGATACTACAATTGAAAATTACCTTAACATGCCTAAACAGAGAAAAGCTGTCTTAGTTATGGGCATTGCATGGAGAGGGGCAAGGATGGTCCTGTCTCCAGTCCCATACACTGCCTTAAAAATAAAGTAGCACTTTTTATAGCAAGGGATTAATAGCTAAACTAGAAAATATTGTTCATTTGCATAAGTATCCCTATTTAGTTTTGCTAGGAATAGTAAAGTTTTGGCACCACGCAGTCCACTATGTTTTGAGTTACAAGCAAGAGATCTTCCTATATCTTCTGTCCTGATCTCTTCTAAGTATATATTTAGCATTGGAACTAGCTGCTGAGTTCCATAATAATAATTAATGTTGGCAAGTATCCACTAGTGACAAATCTAGGAGCCACCATAATCCATTTCTTTACTGCAGCTAAAAGTTAAATTTAAAATTACCAGTATGAAGAAGAAAGGCTCTATAAGTAGAAATTATCATTTGATGCTGTATTGCTGATCATTTAAATATATCGTCTCAAGGAAAAAAAAAACACACACACACAACAAAACAAAAACAAACAAAAACAAAACAAAACACCCAAACAAACAAACAAAAAAAACACAACAAAAAACCCCCCAAAACCCCCAAAAAAACAAAAAAACCACACACACACACAAAAAAAAAAAAAACCAAAAAACAACCAAAAAAACCAAACCAAAACAAAACAAACAAAAAAACCCCAAAAAACACCACCACCACCAAAACAAAGGGCATGGTCCAAAAAGAGAAAAGTGAAAAATGAGGCTTGCACACTGAATTGGATTGATCTGTATTAGCAACAACAAATTCAAACTGCATATAAACTTTGTGCATCCTGGATGGTTGTGGAGTGAAATCAATGATCATTCACTTGCTTACATCAAAGTTCTTATTTACCTGAGCAGAAAAAGAGAGAAAATATGTGCTGGGTTTAGGTGTTTGTGCAAAGCAATGACATCATGGCTGTGCCTCTGCTGTGTCAGAGTCAGGTGATCAAAGAGTGCTAGCTGATGAATATGCTGAGCAGTAGATCAAGGTCAAATTATGGTTTGCATTCTTTCTTAACTCCATATTTGTGAAGTATGATTTTGTTGCTTTTTCCCAGGCTTTTTCTTTCTAATGGTTCTATTCAGACAAAATGCCACCAGAAATGTGTTTCTGATGAACTTTCCACTGTCCCAGTATAACAGGCTGATGAGATTCAAATAACAGCTGAAGCCTAATAAGAAAATCTGAATAAACAAGATGTACAGCCATTCACAATAGAAACATTTTTTATCTTTTTATTTTCTATTTTTGCTTGATTGAGAAACACAACATGAATAAGGTTTTATGAGGTGAAAAGAGAAATCAGATTTTCATGGGGTTTCATCGGATATGTGAGAAATGTAAAGCTAATCTTCTGTTTAGGAGTGCTTTGCTTGTACTTATTGGCATGCATCTTCTGTTCCACTTTGCTAAATGTGTTTTTCAGCTTCCTTCATTTATGGATATGGAATATTAGACATTACTTATCTTACTTGCCAAACTTTCATATATTCCTGAGCCAACTGTGAACAGAGAATTTTCTATAGTAGAGTCTAATGTGGAATTTGGTGAGAATTTTGGAGTTAAAACTGTAAGCTATGCTGTCAACAGAATGAAATAACAAGAAGACTTTGTTCCATCAAACTTAGAACTAAATTCCGTAAAAAAAGTATTCTAGGTTCTCATAGGGTATCACATTATTAATTCCTCTATTTTCAAATTATTAATATAATCAAGGAACATGTGAAAACTAACTTAGGGATCATTCAGATGATAAAAGGATATAGCTTCCATTTTTAGTCTCAGAAAGAGATCTCAGCATGTTTTCCAGGCATTTGCTACTTTTATCTCTGAAGTTATGAGAGAAGAAATAAGAGAAGAGGAAAAAGTTAACATTTTCAGAACACAATGGACTATGGTAAACATAGCCTGATCTGAAACCTCTTAATTCTTATGGGAAGATACTCCCTGACTTTCAAGAGGAACATTAGAGCTTTGGCTTTATAATATATTGTCTCATCCAGGTATATGAAGATATATACACACTTGAATTTTTGTTTATTTTGCTTTCATGCTAGCTTGCACAGAAAATTCTTGAGTTGATTAAATTGTATGTATGAATTTTTATGATTTCCACATTACTACAGATAAAGCATAAACTTCCGAAGTGTTGTAAATGAGTGAGATGAAATTTAGGATGGGCTAATTTAGAATGCAGAAGGGCTGGGGTTTTGCTACAGTAGTTAAGTTTCATTTGAAAAAAAAAATTAAATTATGTCAGTTCAGAGGGACGTTTCAGAGCCGTTGACATATGGTGCTTAGAACCATACCTGCCATGCTGTCATTTCAAAGACATCACAGTTATTATCTCCAGTGCCCTGCAGATGAAAAGGACAATTTCAGTCTCATTATTATACATTATGTTCTTCACTTGAAAAGGCTCCACATTCCCTAGTCATGCCTCTGAATTTAGTGCATGAAAGGATTTGTATTTGTATATTGAACTGGATTTGTAGACAACTATGTTGATCCTTACCCTTCTCTCTATATATCTTTATTAATTATGTTGAGCATTAAAATGAAACTAAATTTATGAGGTTTGTAAAAGTTATTAATGGGAAGTTAATTTGGGACCTCTTAGCTTTATTATTTTATTCAATTTTTTAAATTATTTTTACTGTGTTACTCCTGTAAAAGTGTGCATGCACAATCCATTAACAGCTCTACTTTCTACTTTCTTCCTTTTCTGAACCAGAAATTTGCCATACTTCACCTTCTTTGTTCCCCCCTTCAAAAGGAATGTAGTACATAGGTAAGAATTGCTATGGTAGAAAATCCTTTATATTTCCAGTAAAATGTGGGAGGGATAGAATGGTTATACATCAATATAAATATTATTATATTATTCTGAAGTGTGTGATCATGTTTTAGTCATTTCTTCCTTTACATTCACCATCCATTCAGACCTTGCCTTGTTTGTTGCCGAGGATGACTTGAAAAAGGATTTTTAAAGACATTTTGGGATTTTTTTTTGAATGCTTGTCTTTGCTATTGAAAGAAAGTTTTTTGGATTTTTTTGTGGTTTTTTGTTTGTTTTGTTTTGTTTTATTTTGTTTTTGTTTTTGTATTTTTGTTAAAGCACATTGCCTGTGTTTGAGATATAACACAATTTTCCCAGCTATTATTAGGAATTTAAAACTCTTTCAGTGCATACTCAGAACTCCCAGTATAAACACCTGGACATCTGCACACAGAGGAGAAACAGACTACTGAGTTCAGCTCAGCAGTGCCTCTGAGGAAGGAGTTTTTCCCTAGATCTGATTTTTTTCCCTCTGACAGTAGGTAGTACAAAAAGAAGGGATGTCAAGGACTAAATACTCTAGGTGCCCTGACTTGTGCTGCTATTTGCATATTTTACACTCTGTCAGTTTCTCTCCAAAAGAAAGAGGTATGCATTTATAATATGACATTTGGTTTAACTTGGTATTGTTTATATAAGCTAAAAGGAAAATTGATTAGCTTTCCAATTTTTTCCTCCTGCAACTCTGAAGAGGTGTTTTTGGTCTCCTTTGATGTACTCTCACTCTGCATTTAATCACTGCTTCTGTATTTGCTTTGTCTTGTTGTTCTATCCTTGCAATCTTCAAGAGCCTCATCGTGTTTAGCTCTTTTAAAGACCCCATGGAAAGTACTGAAAACAATTCTTCTTGGAAACAATTCTACCATCATCTCATTGATTTTGTTGACATTAAAATAATGATTTTTTTTTATTATTATTTCTTATGTTGCTGACTCATCCTGTCCTCTACTCCAGATATGTACAGTGGTTTCTGTATATCCTCTGTCATCCTGTCTTCCAGACTGGTGTTCTAGTTGGTAATTAGTCCTTTTCCTTGTGTCCTCTAGCTCTATTTCCACTCCATCCTGATAGAGTAGTACATTTTGCCTAAGTTTATTCTGTCCTCGTTGTTTGCCCCTATGACTGTTAAAGGGGTTGCTCGATGAATAGAAAGATCTGTTTTAAAAGTATTCTGCCTTTACAGGAAGGCTTGTTATTAACCTGAGAGTTATAACCAGCTTTCCTGGAAATCTCTGCAGTGATGAGTGGAATTGTACCAGCACAACCAAATGCCTGTTCAGGGGATGGAGACCTGGCTGGGGACACAGGAGGCAGGATCTTATGGAGAAAGACAGTTGCCAAGAGAAATGGCTGTGGAACAATGGTCTATTCCCTTGCCATCTCTCCTCAGATCTTTTACTTTATTGATTACCTTTAGCTAACTTTCTGAAAGTTAAAGACCCTCTCAGCTCATCTGTTTTGGCGTGATCTTCACTAATCAGTATTAACAAGTCCCTCCAGGACAGGGGAGTGAAAAACAACTGCACTTATTGACTTCTTCATTTTGGAGGAGCTGAACTGTTTCCAGCAATTAAAGGTAATTTGAGTTTTCTGGGAAGTGTAAAAATTGGAGTAAGTAATAATAGTGTCTCTTATTTCACAGCCCTGCAGGGACTGAGCTGTTGCTCTCTGATAGCTCTCTTTTTTAACCTTTGTGTGACCTGCAAGGGATTTATGACTCACAGTCAGAGAAAACAGTACTAATCTAAGTGCCCTACTTGGTCTCAGATGTCACCTTTCTGTGGATAAAATGTGTCATCTGCTCTTCTCTTATGCCTCTTCTCCTTTGGAATACTGTCAGGAGAAATGCAACATGGAGTACTGGTACTACCAGGAGCTTTGTGGCAGGAATGTCAAGCCATGCATGCATAGAACTTGTTAAGCAGTTCAAGTTAACTAGGCACAAGCAGGTGGAAGCCAAGGACCTGAGATCCGATCGGATGGAACCTCAGTACAAGGAATGACAAGTGATGACATAAGGATGGTGCCTTCGTACCTAGTTTTTGCACTTAGCTGTCTTTACACTCTGTTTTACTGACAGAGATATGTGTTTCATAAAATTGTGCCAAACCTGTGTTGCTATGGGAGGAGCTGTCTCCTGTTCCACTGCAAGGATTGTGACTTGTCAGGAATTCTATATTTGGGGAGGATGATGTAAGGTACTGAAAAATGTTGGGCTTGGTTTCCAACCTAGAGTTTGGGATCATGTTACTTACAAAGAATAGGTATTCTTCCTCATCAGTGGACAAAAAAGAATGCAGTTTCTCCCTCTTTTTTTTTTGTTGGTTGGTTGATTTACTTTGGTTTCTTTTTACTTATATTGCCCAGTGAAGGATATAGCCTTAAAAACATGCCTAATTTATTTTCTCAACATCTTTTTGGAGCTGATCCCAATCTGGTTTCATCTCAAATGTTCTTGCTGTTATTGCTTTTCAATGTAAATTATTAGCAAATTTTAAGCTTTTCGGATGCTGCAAGGCATCTCTCAATATCAGAGTGGGGTTGGTATGATGAAAAAAATCAGGTATCTTCACTAATTTTTTTTCAAGTCTATAGCAGGGTAAAATTTGATATTTGATATGACTATAATTTGAAATTAGTTCAATCATGCAGTATTTGCCTTCTCCATTCTAAAGAATATTCTTTTCTTATGTTTAATTTCCTGGTTTCTTTTCTGTCATTGTTTTCATTCTTATAATATGTTCCCATAACAAATTAATCTGACAATTTTGGCTACTACAATCCATATGATGTGGAAAGTGTTCCAATATAACTTGGAGGGAGCAGGAGAGAAGCCCAAGAAAATCAGACAGAAAATTTAAACCTTAGACCAAAGTCAGCTCCTGCAGGGCATTGTTCCATTCAAACACATCCCACATCTTTTGGCAACAGTTCTTGTGCCTTTCCATTAAATATCTGGTTTTTATGAGCCCCAGAGCATTCCCAGAAGTTTTGTTGTACAACTTCAAGTAACAACTGATACTGTGAAGGTCTAAGTACTTTTATGTTCTGTTTCAAGTTGTGAGGCTTTAGAGTGATCAGTGCTTTCCAAAATTCAGATTTCTGGCTTAGTGCTGCAATCCGTAACTTTTATGTCTGAAGGCTTAGATATTTGACATATTGTAAATGTAAGAGAAAAACTAGCTGCATTTTGAAATCAAGATTATAGAAAACTATTTTCAAATAATCTTTACAAATGTATTTAATTATCTCTGTTTATAGTGCCTATTACACTCTGAGCTCAGAAAATACCTGGACATGTACATAATTGAGAAGTTAGTCAGCAGTACTGCTTTATTCATGACCCTCACATGCAAAAAGCTGGCTATTGGGGAGCTAGGGCCTCTAAGATGAATGATGAAAAAATAAGAGATAGTATTTAAAAATACTGTGATTTGCCTTTTTTTTTTTTTTTAATTAGTTTTAGAAAAACTAATATGGAAACTTTGATTTGATATTGGGGTCTTAGTGGTAGCTTGCATTAATGGATGTCTTCAAAAACCATGGTGTTTTGGAGAGGAAGTATGACCAGACTTGTGTGGACAATTAACAAGTGATCAGTGGTGAATATCTAGAATTCTAGGAATATCTAGAATATCTAGGAAAGATGGCAAGCAGAAGAAAACAAGATAGGCTTTGATAGATACTGTTTGTTAAAGAGCTTATTGTTAATCAAGTTTTAGAGATTTGGAATTTTAAAATTTTAGCTGCTTTCTTAAGTGATATATGCAGTGTGGGAGATGCCATTACATTGCTGCAAGCAAAGCTGCAGCAGAAATATATGCTGTAGATAAGTATTTAAAATGACAGTGGTGCGTGCATTGAAGAAACCTGACAAGTTGTGAAATTGGAACTATATCACTGTATCACTTCTTCCATGATATTCTGGGAGCGATGTTAAAAGGAAACAGGAATAATCCTAATGAAACATGATCTCTTCTCTATTCCAAACTGCTGTAAACTGAATCTGACTAGCTGCTGCACTGGTGACATTTTTAATCCAATGTAATGGATTCCAGCACTTTTCTGGGCAGCTGTTGAAACCCCCTATTGATTTCAACCTAAGCAATCTTTTTATCTGCCTGTTTTGCATTTCAGTTATCACCTCCACCTCATTTTACCTCGTGGTCAGGTCAGTATCTAGCAAATGTCTACTACGAAAATCGTTCATGTTAGGCTGTTGTCTCAGTTGCTACCTAAATCATATTTCAGAGATAGAACTTGTTATTTATTTGCCAAGTTTTCCAGGCTCAGTGTGTTCATTGCTTCTCACTGAGTTTTGACCCTTTATTGCACTTACTTTTAAATCTGTGATGGTCAAAACCCTCTTTCATGGATAGAACATATATTTTTCTTACTGTCTTGTTCATAAAAAAAAGTTGATGCCTCAGCCCATAGCCTTCAAGGGAACTGAGGGGCCCAATTTGATCTTTTGCCACTGTTTTGTGTATACGCTCTTGGGTATGTCATTTAAGCTGCCTAAATTTAATGGTGTTTAAATGAATACCATAATACTTAATTCACTGGATTATTGTGATCTAATTAATGAATCCTTTGAAAAATCCTTTGAAGTTCCCATTTATAAGGTGCTCTATAAATATGCAGTAGTCATAGCAATAAATTTGTTTCTGTGTTTCAGCCCAGTATCATATGGATTTGGGAATGCTACTTTGTTTTACTCTCCCCACACATAGAGCTTCTCTTTTTGGGTCATAACTAAGTTCTTTCACTTTTCAGATCCACCTCTAAGTAATGATTGTTTCTTGTGCATAGATGTATCAAAGAGAATTTTAAAGATTTATTTTTCATACTCCATATGAACCACTGGAGTCCTTCATTCTAAAACAAGCCTCTTGAAAAATGTAGATTATTTTCCTTTCAACCTTGTCTGCAGTTTAGAAGCATGCAGTGCAAATGTGCTGTTTACAGGTGAGGGATATATACTGCAGTGAGGGTCTTACAGAGTCCTGAACATGTGGAGTACTATTAATACTGTTTTGTACCTTAAAATATTACCCCAGAGCACTGCAGTTGAGGTCTCACCAGAGCAGTGCAGAGGGGCTGAACCTCCTCCCTCCCTCTGCTGCCCACGCTGCTTTGGATGCAGCCCAGGACACATTTGGCTTTCCGGGCTGCAAGCACACTTTGCTGAGTCTTGTTCAGCTTTTCATCCACCAGTACCCTCAGCCCTTCTCAGCAGGGCTGCTCTCAATCCTTTCATCCCCCAGCATGTATTGACACCAGGGGTTGCCGTAACCCAGGTGCAGGAGGTTCCACTTGGCCTTGTTAAACTTCGTGAGATGCACAGGGAAGCACTTCTGCAGTAACTTGTCCATTTCAATTTCCTTTCTATATTAAAATCTACTCCAGTTTCGTATGTGACAAGAATCTTATGTCACAATGTAAGTACATCTCATACATAAGGAAAAACATGGCTGTATTAAGTACTTTTAAGATCGAGACCCAAGAATGGCATGCTCATCCTGTGTTAGAGCAAAATACTGCATTTTATTTCTCTTTTATAGATTTTTAGATCACCTTATTTCCAAATTATTCCTCTAGCAAGTTCATGAGAATGAAGAACTAGGACCATTTAACAGCTGAAGTGGCTTTTCAGAAAGTTGCCAAGTTATTGGCATCACTGACAATTTGCCAGGGAGTTACGTCTAATGCAAGATGACTAACTTTGTTAGTCAGCTGAAATATTAGTTGTAGAAGGGGCAGACAACTGAGGCTATAGTTCTTTACCCAACTATTGCTTAATCACTTCTATTCATTGGTTGAGAAAGGATTAATTAATATTTATCTATACAAATATAGTTGACACCAATTTATGTGAGTTTATAAAACTAAAAGTACAGAATAGGCATAACCTTTGTAATATGCCTGAGAACAATATTAGCATTACTTGAGTTGAGGGAATAAAATGGGCAAAATATTAATAGACTGTCAGATAATAACACTTGTAATACTATAATAAGAATTATTCTGCATGTCTTTCACACGCCTTTACAAATACTGGAAACACAGCATCTGCAAACTTTAATTATATCCTCACTGTTCCACTGAGAGTTAACATTTTTAACCCTGATATGAAAAGTCATGTAGCAGGTTTCTTTATTTTTATAGAATTTTGAACTCTCTCCTATTCTTGGAAAAAACCCCGGGACAACCAGAACATAGTCTTTTTTTCTCTATTTATATTTAATTTGCAATAGTACCTCAGGCGTTTTAAACATTTACTTATGTAACCATATAAAACACTGAGATAAGTTTATAACATGATCAAAATAAGTATGAATTCATGAAGTCTAAAGTTTAAGAAGCATTTTATAACAGATGATAATAAATTCCAAAATCTAGCTTTTTTATGCTTTATCTATATAGTCTCAACTAACAAATTTCTACTTGCAGCTGTAATCGAGTTTTATAACAGGGATGTAGTAGGAATTATTTTTGATGTGGAGTTCATATGATAGCTTTACACATTGTTGTCTTTGTTGTTGGAGGGATACATGTGATATTATAGTTTGAAATATTTTTCTCAGTTTCCTGTAGTTTAGGAAGCAATCAGTCAAAGAATAAACAAGAGATTGATTTTATTGTATCAAGGCTCTGATTTCTGAAAGTGCTTGTATAGCAACATCTCTAAAAGGTGCTGATGTCTGCGCTTAGGCAAAAGCAACTGTTTTCAAAATTCTGACCCTGGTTAAGCTTTGAAAGCCCATAGGGATTGAGAGACATTAGAGATACTGTAGCTTGGACCTTGATCTTTTGCATTTCTTTCTTCTAATAGCTCTACATTAAATACAAAGGAATTTTTAAAATGGAAAAATACTGTTGAAGAGATGATGGATATTAAAAAAAAGAGCTAACATGAGGAAACACTGTGCAATTGGTAGTTTAATTTCTAAGTCTCTCTGCTCTGGTTTTATTATTCTCTGTATTTAAATATTAATAGAGTCAGTGCTACTTAACCAAAGTCATTCGTATCATCTCACCAGCCTACATGGAATCAAGGCAGAATGAACTTCAGCTCTCTAAGTGAGCAGGAGTTAACAATGCAGCATGACACAGAAATGATTGAATTTGCCAGCAGTGTTTGTGCAATGCTTGCTAATTTACAAGGGCATTTTCAAGTGATTCAGTGGCTGGGATTCCTTGGGGGCAGTTCTCTTGGGCACTGAAACTGAATCAACATTTAAATGGTTTTACTTTTGGAGTAGCTTAGAAAAATCATAAGTAAATAGATTTTTTTCATAATTAATACAGCAACTGCAAATCATGCAAGGATCATTTGCTTTTCGAAAGGAAAGAAAACTGTTCTCATTTGGCTGAGCATTTTGCACTGTATTTGTTAAAACTGTGAAGAAATGTAAAATACAGGTTGCTGGAATAAGACAAGTCCAAGTACTCACTGATCTGGATGAATCAACGCCTCATTTAGTAAATAATGAATTTGCTGTAGAGGAAATAAATGGAGCTGTAAGTCAGAGATCTGAATTCTCCCTGTTTCGCCACTAATGTGCCTGTGCCAAGGCATCCCACCTTTCCCTGCTTGAGGTCCACTTTGGCTAGAAACAGGAGAGGCAATGACCCCTTTCAAAAGAACATTCAAGTAAATAATTTTGAAGTCATGTATTATTTCCATCCCTTAAGTGTTCCCTCCAACCCCCAGGAACTCCTATTGTTATTTTCCTTTGTAACATCTCCAATATGTTTTAAAATATGACTATTAATGTTCTGCTGCAGTGCCCACATTTCAGCAGCAGAGTGTAAGGAGGATTGCCTTGCTCTTGTAAATGTACTTTTTCTGTGTACTTGCAGGCTGCTACACATTTGCCATGTTGCTGCAATAAATACCTGTGCTCACTTGGATGCTGTAAAATCTAATAAAGCCAGAATTTGAGGGCTAGATGTCTCTTTTCATAACAGGAGGGAAGGTGACATTTTGGCAAAGACGTAGAGTGCAAGCATGAAACAAATCTCCTCCTCCTGCCTTCTTGATTTCCTCTATGTTATTGGAAGTCTAGAAAAAGTAAAATCAAAAGTCTTTTTAATTAGACAATGACTTTGGTAAGTTGCTGGCTTCAGTGAAACTTCTCAGACTTCATCTTTGCTAGTTGCCACCCATCAGTCTATCTATATTAACTCTTTTTTAAAAAAAAATAACCCTTTCTCACACTATTTAAGATAATATTATAAATAGCACATTTATGGAGTACTTGATGATTAAATGTTTTTTCTCTTACAAAATCTCTGGAAGGAAAGTTATAAAATTCAATTCTAAAAGCCTCTAGGGAGGTAGAAACCCCCAAATAGTAATCTTTTGTAATCAAAATGAGAAGAATTTACTTTTATCTTTGGCTTTTTTCTAATGAACTCTTGAGACTCTAAACATTGCAAAAGAGGTTCCTGGAACAAGTAAAGTTGCTGATTGCCTACAGAAGCACACTAGAGAATTCAGAAAATCAGAGATGTTTCCTGTGTCTCATATGTAGCAAAACATTGGAAAGTTAAGCCATTATTCTTGCTAAAGAAGTAGTTCAGGTTCTAGGATGTGAAGACTGTTGCTTGACTCTTAATATTGCTGTTATTGCCTGTTTTACATGCTCTTCCAATTCCTTGAATTTCCCTTGACTGCCCTAATTGTGAAGCAAAGACAAATTCTCACAAGGTCCTATGGCTGAATCTACATCAGGCCCCTCTGCTTCTGTCTAAATCTTTAATCTGTCTAAATACTTTAAAACTTTACAGGCTTACCCAACAAAGCTCCCAAATCTGTGTCCTTTAAACCATCTAGTAGTGAAATTTCTAGTTGCATAAACTTTTGAAACGGCAGGCAACTTCTATCTCTGAACTAATGCTTCTTTTTACTTCTTTTTGCTATTGTCTAGAGAAAAGCTGCAAGATTTTCAATTTTTTTGAAGCTTTTTTGCATATATTTATTAAGATATGGGTTTTGGGTTTGGGTGATTGGTTTGGTGGTTTTTGGTTGCTTTTTTTTTATATATATAGATATATATATATATATATATATTTTTTTTTTTTTTTTTTTTTTTTTTTTTTTTTAGACAAAACCAGTTGGTTCATCTCTTTGTACAAATAACTCAAAAGTAAAACTAAAGAACTGAAAGGGCTGCTGGGAATTGAGTAGCACTGATGATTAATGTCCTGCTGCCTCTGAAAACTGCAAGTCAGATATGAAATTTCTTTGATAACAAAACTAGAATTTCATATTTTATTTCATATACATATTCAGACTTATATTACTGTATGTGCATGCTTTCTTCCAACATGCACATGAACTTTCCATCAAAACTTTTGTTAATTACTAAAATGCTTTCAATTAAAGGAGTTATGTTGTAATTTCTGTTGCTGTAACAGCCTTTGGAGCTTATGAAATGCCATTGGATTTGACAGGAAACTCAGATATGGTGGCTAGATATACCCACAATTTTTAAGATTCAAATCAGAGTATGTCAGTCAAATTTGGGGAGCTAGGAGTAAACATATTGAACTAAGCTTAGAAGGAAGGTGGTTTAAAACCAGCTGATGCTTCCCAGGAACAGTTACAATGTTTGTGAATATAATTACAGATAGAGCTCCTGAAGTCTGGCTTGGCTGAAAAATCTGTGTAAAAACATAGGCTTTTAATTTTTCTCTTTTCTTCTATCCTTACCTCCTATTCTCTTTACACTGAAGTGAATTTCATTAGATCTTTGCTTTGGAACCTACTTTTATTTATTTCAGATTTATAAAACCATATTATCTATTTCTGGGTTTGACTTTAGAGGCACAATGTGAGAACCATTATACTTGGACTTAGGAGGACACTTCCATATGTATTAAAACTGGAGATCTCTACCCAGGCAAATGGCTGCAAATGTCCTCTTTAGCAAAAGATATTTCTCTTTGTTGGAGACTATTGCTATGTATCTTTCACAGTAGTGAGAAGTTTGAAAATACTCAAACAATTAGGGGATATGTGCCAGCAGTGTGTGATCATAATTAGTGGCTGATTTCTTCCATTTTGAAGATGCCACTCTATAAAATAATAGGGAAACTGTGCTGGCTCCAGGGCAATCTATATTGCAGCACTGTTCACTAACCAGGAGTGACACCAGGCAGAGCCATGCTTTAGAAGTTTTATCCACATCATTAAACAACTGGAGTTTTGCCCACATGTTCAAGCAGAGGACTGATGCTGGAGAGCTTGGGTCATAGATGTGCTCTTGATTTTTTTATGGGATTAAACAAATAATCTTGCCTCTGTCCTCACTGTTAAGGTCAGTTTTGGGGTAAGATTCTTTTAGCATTACCATCATGATTTGCACTTCCAGATGTTACTGCAATAAATGCATTACCTATGATGAAAAATATCATAGTTCACCTTTGCATAAGAAATGTTGGGTGTGAAGTATAGATCTAAGAATATATTTTGTCTGTCCCCAACCCATGTTATCAGTCTAGACTGTTAAACCTTTCCTCAATGGATACAGTTGCTGTTTTTTCTTATATTAGGAAAAAGTGTGGAGAGCAGTTTTCCCCAATCTCCTTTTCTTTTTAGATGAGTCATTGCCATTGGCAGATTTATAGAGATTAGTCAGCTATTTATTTTTACTTTCAGAATGGGGATAGGCCTTAATGAAAAAGAAAACACTACTGGCTTTAGAGTTAAGAAAGAGCACAAGGCGGTTTATGTAAATCGCGTTGCAGCTCATTACTTTTAAACAATAGAAACAAGGGGGGTTACTGAACACTACAGGTACAGCAGATCCATATGTCTGGCTTTGACTACAGAACCATGAGGAAGACCATTCTCTTAGGTCATTCAGCCCAGATTTTATGCTAGACTTAAATGTGCTGAGTCAAGGCTGTAGGAGCTGAGCAAGCTTGGCAAGAGCAGTCATGTGAAGCAGAGCTTATTGCTAAGACTCAGGCACTTCCAAACCACAGTCTTACATATCCAGAGCAACATAAGACACACAGCCAATTCTCTCAGCTAGGCTCCTTGGAAAACCTTAGCTTTAATGTAATTAAACAGCATAGTGAGCTCCATTTGCCTTGATGGTGTGAGTCTCACATTCCTTGCTGACAGTTTCACTGTGTTGCTGCATTATATCTCTACTTTGATTAGGCCCAGATACATTTAATTAGCAGGTTGTTTGATCAATTAGATAATGAACCCTAAAGTCACCTTCTTGCTTAGATGTGCTTTGAACAACAATTTTAATCTTAGTGGCGGATCCTCGAGAAAGAGGAGAAACCAATGTAATTAAGATGTGAGTGCACAAAAAAGCCTATGTGACTCTGGAGCATGAAACTAAAAATATTTTGAACTCTAAAACATAGAAGACATTGAGTTCAATCAATGTAAACTCCAAGGTTTTCAATTGAGTTATCATTTTATTATGTCTATGATGAATAGGAGAGAGATATTTGAAAGTGTCTTTGCACCCACGTCCTTTACTTCTCTAACACCAGAGTTAGGCTAATACTGAGTCAAAATTTAATGAACTTTAGTGCTTATGCATCACTCTCATAAAATACTCCTGAGTTTGTAATGAATAGTAAGAGGTAAAAAACCAAAAATGAGAAAAAACCCAACCTGACTGAAACAAAAAAAAAACCCTTGACTATTTACTAGAACACACTTAGTAGCAAAATTCTGATGCAGTGGGATGGAAAGAAATGGAAGTTCGCCTTCAGACAATCAGAGATTGCCTCAGCTGTGTTGAATATGTGGAATTAGGAATAAGGATGAATCAAGGTTCATCTTGAGATTATGAGCAGGCCACATTATGCCATGCAATAGTAATAAATGCTAGGAGGGAAAAAGTGAGTTAGGGATTTGCTTCTCTCCATATCTTATGGTTTTGCTTTGCTTCTGTATTTGTGCTTTGCAATTTCAGCTGCTTCATCTGGAAAATGTTCTACCATATTGTATCTTGGGGTATAAGTAAAGAATTAGTATTTAATGCAAAAGAAGTTGCAGTGTCAATTAACATGTCAATTCTTTAATAGCTACAGTAACTATATTAAGGATTCAAAACCTGATCAAATTCTACTGCTGGCACCAAACTTTTGGCCAAATACATTGTCAAGGTACAAAGTACATTTTTTTTCTTCTTTTTTTCATCTGTTTGAAGTGATTTAGGAGGTAGAAACAATCTAGAAGGTGTGGGAATAAGAAACAAAAATTTGTATGCGTACATAGAAATGTATGTACATTTTGGAATGTATGTGTGTATAGCATTCTTGTGTCAAAGATTTCTGTTTGTTGGGTTTTCTTGTCATGAGCATTAACTTTGAAGCCCAATCAGCAGGGAAAGGATGTCACTATTTTCTATTCATCTAATTTCACTGTGTAGCATTGGCAATATGTAAAGTGTTCAAAATCAGGAAAATGAAGTATTTCTGCCTGCATTCCTGGTGAATAATGAGGAATCCTACTATTACTTAGTTTTTTACTTATTTTGTTTCTACTGTGGTAGAGCACAGTGTATTGTCTAGTTGAGCTCCTCTGAAAATACTTGATAGAATTTTTCTTTCAGACTTCTAGCCCATCTGTAGAATTGTTTATTATTTTGCTCTTTTATTGAAAAACACCTCCACTGACAACAAATGTATACAGTCTTTAACTAAGATATCTGGGAGTTTGTGGTTCTTATTTTTTTAAATGTTGGACTTAAGAAAAGGAAATAATAAATGTAACCAGATGGTTACAGTCCACTCCAAATGCAGATATCAATCCAATAAGAATAGGGTTAGGTATGTTCTCTTGGCTCCAACAGCTATCAATGCTTATTATTTAAGAGATTTTTCTTTTTTAACATTGCTTACACTCTATGGGATGTGTTCTACATTTTCTTTTTTGTTCTTTAGTCACACACTTGTCTTCATATTTAAGTCCCAAATTCTTGCAGAAAAGCAAAATGGTAAACCTCCTCATGTCTAAAAAAGTCTATTTTATGTTTGTTCTTTCCATTTTCTTCTCATAACAGTGTCCTTTTTCATTTCTGTAGGAGGTCTCTCACTTAGCCCTCTGGGTTATGGGCCACTCCTCTCCCAGCTTTGTGTCTGCAGGGAACTTGCTGAGGAGGCCTCCTCCCCTTCCTCCAAGTCACTGATGAATTACTTAAACAAGACTGGGCCTAGTATTGACCCTTGGGGCACCTCACCAGTGACGGGGCTCCAGCCAGACCCTGTGCTGCTGATCACAATCCTCTGAGGTCTGCTCTTCAGCCAGTTCTCAAAACACCTCACCGTCCATTCACTCAGATCACACTTTCTGAGCTTACTTATGACAATATTACAGGAGACAGTGTCAAAAGCCTTGTGGAAATAATGTGTTTAAAGTGGGAATGGCAAAGCTTTTGTTTTCTGTTCTTTCTCTAATAATTCCTGACATTAATATACTTTTTTGACTGCTATAAAATTGTTTTTGTAGAGTTAACCACTGTTGCATCACAGTTCTCCTCTGCACAGCTGTTTTCCTGCATTACCTGTATTTACCTGAATTCTGTGTGGATGATGAAGGTCATTACCTCAACAATAAACAACAAGAGAAAAAAACGAATTGCAGAATAAACTCCACAAATTCCATGTGTGCCAGGAAGTCTAAAATACTGTTTCAAGCAAACTAGAGTGAAAAAGATTAAAACAAACAAACAAACAAAAACCCCTAAAACATTAAGATTTCTGAGCTGCTCTGGAAACTGTGTTCCTTCTTACATAAGCTTAGGTGCAAATATGGGCAACAAGGATTTTGGAGAATCAGCTTAAATCAGACTTACTGAGCTTCAAAGGAACAAACTCCAGGACCATCAGGTCCCTCACTCTGCAGCAGACAGAGAGATGGTCTTAGATAATATCTCTAAAAAGGGCTTTCTGGACTTCCCACTCCACTGGAAGCTCTGACAGATTTGTTTTATTGCCAAGGATTTTGTGGGGGAAAAAAATCTCTTGTAAAATTCCTGACCAGTCTTATTATTCAGCCCACTAAGCATAAAATCAAATCTAGGAGGTGACCATTAACTCTCAGGGAAGTCAGGCTTTATTTTATTAAAAACAGAAAAAAACCAGTGGATATTTACACATGGACTGTAGCAAATTCTGCAGCAAATTCCAAAATATATGTGTGGCCAGTAGTCATTTTAAAGAGCAGAAAGTATCATGTCTGACAGCAGGATGATAAAATAATTTGGCACTTAAAAATAATACCTCATTATAAATCGTAAGGATTGTCAATAGCAGCACAATGACTCACCAAAGCAGGTAACTCATTATCATGACCTAAATAGAAAAGAAGTAGGAATGGCTCTGCTGAAAAGAAAAGATTAAGGCAACTTGAGAAAGGACAAACACCAGCAGCTGAGTTTGAGGAGGTCTATGTAGAAGCATTCACATTTTCAAATGCTAAGCTAATTTATTACTTTTCATGCAATAATAAAGCCTAACCACAGGACATACATGAATTTTGAACTCTGCCTTGTGTATGGAGAATCCTGGGAAACATGCCTGCTCACACAGTGTTACTAATAATAGCATAAATTATTAAAGCAGACAGAATTTTTATAGCTAATGCATGTGCGCTTTGAACTCTGCACTTTCTTCAGCACGGACAAGGAGTAAGCACCAATAAGGTTTTGTTTCTGCAGTTCATGTGCCAGCACAGTGCTGTTATTTGTGATCATAGCTCTGCAGGAAAATGTTAAAATATAAAGAAAAAAAAAAAACACAGTGAAAAAGAAGCAAATGATCCCTTGTGTTTAAATTAAATTTTCTGTTGACAGCACATTCCTATAATAGTTGTTTCTTTAACGGAAAATATATATAACTAAAGGACACACATTTACATGTGTCAAATGGCTTTGATAATCTCATTATTGAGATTGACATTGTTCTTCAAGATCTTTCTAATAAACAAGAATTAATTTTTGCATGTAGAAAAAACTATATTTTAGACAAATCTTAAGCTTTAGAGAGATCTATGAAAACAAGAAATTAGAAAAATGCTTAGTCTTTGAACTGAAAAGACAGGGAGCTAGGAGATATAAAAAATAATTTTGTCAATAATTTCTGTACCTTGCTACATTTTTGAATGCTTAAATCTTATTTGTAGCCACCATCAATAAAACAACTTTAAAATACATTTTGAGCATGCTATGTTCAGGCACTTAAGTTTGTTTTCTAAGAGTCAACTTTAGAACAATTAATAGCATAGTATTTGGGAGCTAGGCATTGATTTTAATGAAGCCAAACTCTCTGGGGTAAGTGTACATTTGTAGAAATGCTAGGTAAGCTGGAAAATATAGAGACAGACTTTGACAGCAGTGGTCTAAAGAATTTTGTGACAGTTTTCTGCCTTTCTTGTATATCATATTTTGCTGAATATTTCTAATTCTTTTTAAAGGATATTGCTGATGCAAATGAGGTTGCAATGCATTCACTCATGTTTTATCCTTATGCATATACATACTTAAAGTGTGGTTCAGAAGGAAATGCCATAGATTTATTTTGGAACTGTGGTCACGGGAGTTTTAATTGCTTCTTTATGTGAAAAGCTTTTCGTCAACAACTTTGGAACAAGCCTTGTCCTCTAATTACTCTTTCTGCAAAAATTGTCCATGCTCAGAGTTTCTCTGACTGCCTTTTTCCTCATTACTCTCTGCCCACTTTTAGAGTATGAATAGCTATCAGTACGTGATTTTTCTTTCATATCCTGCCAAGGGAGGTCTCTACTGTGCACAGCAATGTGTTGGTGATTTAAAAGAATCCTTCTCTGCAGGAAGCAATAACACTAGAAATGATTTAAACAAAACCTAAAATGTCACCTTAGACTAATGAAATTCCTTCATCAAGCAACACAGAGTTGACACTTCTCTGAGATCCTTTAAAACTCAGATTAAGAAGAGAAAATTAAACTTGAAATGACAGGAAACAAAACCAGCTCTGTTTCCCCTAGAAATAGTTGAGAACAGTATGTTGATTATTCTCAGGCAAGCTGATTTCACAGGCAGTGACCCTAACTCAGCATAAAGAACAACTAACAACATGGCTTTAGATGGCTGGCAATGTTATCTGTTGTTCATCTTTTAAAAAATGAAATAGCTGTCTGTCTTGGAGCTGGCCCATCTGTAGCTTCACTCATACTTTCCCTCATATGCAGGGAAACAGTTGAGGAACTGCCTCAACTGGCTCAACCTAGAGATTATTTTCTTCCATTTTTCCCCATCCCTGAGAGTGGGCTGTGCAAGTGCTCTAGTGGAAAATATAGAATTCCTTGACAGATGGCAGTTATTTTATAACCTGTGTGTAACAGAGTTTTCTTTTAAATTCATCTCAATAAATATACCAATGCATGCTCTAAATTGCAGGGCTTTGTAGATCTTTTATTCAGTTCAGTAAAGTTGTGGGTTTAAACCTCTTGAGATATTCACAATACCAACAAACCCCTTGACCCCCACATTTAAATCTAGACAAACCTGTACACTGGTGATACCTCTTGGTGAATAGCAGAGACCAGCTGCTTTTTTGGGGGAGGGCATCAGTGTTTATAGAGGTTCCTTGGTTTCAGCGGAGCACAGATGTGAGAGTACAGCACTGGGGAACAGTTTCTGTGAGCTGCAGCTTTCCTGAATAAGAACTTTTATGTGTCCTATAGGGACACTCTGGTATCACTTCACAGCACTACATTTGGCTGCACAAGACTGAAAAAAAAAATAAAAAAAATATTCATAACATTTAGGCTGAATCCTGTGGTTGGAATCTTCAGCTTCTTTTAGGATCAGTTAGAAATGGGAACCTAACTCAGATAGTCCCTGCACACACCACAACTTCCCTCTCAGCTGCTCAGCTGCATGTAGGGTTTAGATGTAATTTTGCCTTGGGCACAGAGCCTGCAACACTGAAAGAAGTGATAGTTCAGGGCTGCTCTTTTACGTCTTTTCATCACTGCTGAGTGTTGTTTTACTTTCCCCATTTCAGAAAGAAACCCATCATCCAGTGTGTGGGCTGTCAGCAGCTCCCTCGCACTCTCATTTTCTGCCGCGCTACAGCCCGATGGGGACTGCTGGCCATCCGCGAGGCTTCCACACTCTGCCTGCTCTGCCCCCAGCTTTCCAGCCTCCTTTGCCTGCAGCCTATGCCCATAAATTCCCCCTGCAGACACGGCACTGCATGCAGGGTGATGGCCACGGCAGCAGCCGCAGTTATCTAGAGAGATGTCTGTCTTGCTGCGGGGAGAGATTTTACCGTATTGGATCAGGTCACACAACCGTGACATCTTGCATCTTGCTTTAAGCAATGACCAGTACCTGATGTTTCAAACGAAGCTGAAAGCACCTAACAATGTAACTGGAGAACTGTATGTGGCAGTAGGGAAGAGTTTATTTTACTGTTTCTGGGTGCCCATGGAATTGAGAACCCAGCTAATTTCATAATAAACCATAAATCCATGACTCCCTTCTGTGTCTGGAGTTGGACTTAGGAATACTTTAGCAATAATTACAAGCTGTCTTTAATTGGTCTGGGGAAAAAGCATAGTGAGAGCCAGAGATGACATCTGCAGCACAGACTTGGTGAAAAAGGTATTTTCTATCTACCTGAATTTACAGGCAAGTTGGAATTTTCCTGGCCAAACTAACAAAACCATTGACTGACATGCTGCTAAACCTAGCACACTGTGCTGTTAACACGGCTTCATTATATTTTATTGCTGATTGCAGGGCTGCTGGTATGGAACACCGTGTTCAGATAAAGCTCCTCTGAAGCACCAATGTGAAATAGGGGAACCCTGATAACTGTACAAATTAAGATACCTTTAATGGGTTATAAAAGCACATCCACAGCTGTTTTTAGAAGCTGATTGTGATTTCCCTGGTCTAGTGATCAGGTAATTTTTAAAACCTGTGATCTTTGCTGATTTTTATTGGCTGTGATAACTTTGATTGAATTGTCTATGCTGACAGTGATAATAAGACTAAAATGTTCTGTTTAATGTAATTTGATTTTCAAGGTTTCAGAAGGACTAAAACCATGGGTTACAAATTTTTAGATGAAATCTTTGATAAAGCAGAGTTTTAGGAGTCCCTCTTAGTGAGTGATGAATCCCAGCTGCAGGGAGCTGTACATTTCTGCTATGCTGCCGGATGTGTTTTCAAATGAAACTCCTAATGCAGCACCTATAGTACTTTAAGAATATAAAGGTGCCAATTGCACCATAAGAACTTTTTTTTAAAAAAGAGACAAGTCTTCAACAAAGGAAGATTTCATCTTAGAAATTAATCCATCTTAGAAAAGTTGGGGTGAATTTTAGACAGACTACACAGATCTGCTCCTGTGTTGATAGATTTGTTTCCCTATGCTGTTGAGTCTGAAAGATAAACTAGAACTGAAAATTTAATGTAATTAAAACACTGAGCTATCAACTTTTTTTTTTTTTTTTTTTTTAAGTGAGGTTTTTAGCCACATAAGAACATATATTTGCCAATTCAACAAGACAGATTTGAAGGAGATTTTGAGTAATTCTGGGGACTGGAATGTAATTCTCTCATGTTTGTGTCTGGCCCAACACAGACACCACTAATTAAGGGAATGCTCTTTTGGTTCACTGTGCAGAGATTAGCTTCATTTCAGTGAAGGCAAAATCTTGGGTCCTGATTTAAAAATAGGTATTGCAGACATTCCACAGAGGAAAGCTCTTTGAAATGTCTCCTCGGGAACATGCAGTTCTCTGCGTTTGTGCTTAGTAGTAGAGCATAATTAGATTTCAAATTAATGGCTCACGTGACTGTCCTCAAACAAGGCTAGGCTAGGGTGAGTCAGTAGGCAAGTGAGTTAATTTCCTCTTTTGAGACTTTAATTCCAGTCCCTATCTCTTTTTAAGTATGTGTCTCTATGAAATATACATGTTTTGGTATGTTTATATATTCACCCCTCAACTACCAACAGAATAGACAGTCAGCTGGGCTAACATCCTTGGCAGGATGAAACAGCACTTGTAAATGTCATGATTTGTCTGGAACCCCACACTGCAAACAAGTATCTGAGGAACTGGTCTCAGCAGCTTAAAGGCATGATTATTCTATGAAATAGAAAATGGTAACGAAGACACTCATCTTCCCATTTCATTACCTCTCCCCAGCAGCAATTCAGTTTCATTTGCATGGCACAATATTCAGGTTGTTGAATCCTAGTCTCTCAGGACTCTCTCAAAGGACTGGTAATGGTTTCAGATCCTCTGCATAAACATCCACTGCGTACTATAATTCTGCACTTTCTCCGCTCCATAATTTTTTCTTATTTCTATCTGGAGTGCACACACTAGTAAGAGGGGTGGATGACCCTAAATTAGGGATAGAGGACATCACAACATGGCTCCCTTTCTAGCTTAGAAATAGATGATCTATATATTACTCAACTGAACCCAACAGAGAAGGCTTTTAAAATCTTGGAGAATGAGTACGAACAATGCAAAAACAGGCTGCAAAGAGTACCTCTGGCTCAGATCCTCAAAATTAGGTAGGTACCTTACTCCTACTTTAGGAATTAAAGATTTGATTATCTCGAAGCATGCTGGCTTCAGTCCTTTAAATCTGCATGTATTTGTTCTTACCTCTAATTAATTCACAAGAAAGTACATACGAGTGAGAGAGGACTAGGTGTAGCGTTTAACAGGCATGAAAAGAATGGAGGTCCTCTAAAAAATTGAACAGGACTGCATTTCTTTTCTTCTTAAAACGTATGGAGTGTAATGAATCTCTTATGGGAAGAAAGTATTTTTTCTAATTATTTTACTTGGGCCAGTATTTCCTAACTAAAATTATTTCTTTTAGATAGCGGTTGGGAGTTATCTTGTAGGATGGATAAAACTCTCTTGTAAAGTCTGTAGAAATTAAATTCTTTAGATTTTTATCCCCAGGCTCTGCAAAAAAGTATTTCCAGGCTTTTGAATAGTTTATTATCATCAAAACCACTGTGTACATTTCATGGTATTGCATAAGAGGCTATTGTCCAGTAAGTTCTCTTGGCAGTAGTTTTGGATGAGGGGAGGAGATGAAGTAAAAGATTAAAAAAAAACCCAACAAAACCCAAAAAACAAGCGCAGCTTATTAAGAAGATATATTTTCTAATTGTTTTTTCTTCTTTCAAGTGCTATGTTTTTTGCATTTTTTGCCTATTTACCACTTAAGTTATACCAGTTGGTCAGAGGACTAACTGACCATAAATCAATTATTCTATTTCATTTATAATTACAGAAGAGTATTTTTCATGTTTAGTTTTCTGGTGTGCAACCTTTTCAGTTGGTTTTTCACACCACATGAGTCAGTGGCACTAATGAGCCAGACATGGTGGTAGTAATTAGCTGAAATGAGCTTCTTGATTTTTTGCCCCCCTGTGATTTCTTTTTTTTTTTTTTTTTTTAATCTGACCCTTTATTGAGAAAAACTCTATGATCTTGAATCAGGAAGCTACTCTGCTGAGTTTCAAGATCAAATCAGCTTTAGCTTAGACTGAATAATGACCCCAACAGAATCTTGTAGCAGCAGGGTGTAAATTTATAATCCTCAGTATTGCAACACAAAAGTTCTGCTACGTGTGTACTCCAGGAATTCCCCCATTAGCTGTGGCACAGGACATAGTTTTCTCCAACTAAGAGTTGCAACTAATGGCAAATGTCCCATACACCACTCAGCTTTACTGTGAATGAACAAGGGGCAGGGTAAAAAATCCATACGCTGCTTACAAAAGCCAAGATTTAATTCTATTTTTCTATGACAAGTTTAGGATTAACTTGTGAAGACTGATCTTTCAGATACATCAGGTATCTGAAGGCATGGATGCAAGACATGTTCATGGATTGCACTTATAGGCAAGGATGTATAGGGGGGGAAATCCCTGAAAGACTGACTTGTTTGGACAAATGTTACTTTCATTTCCAGCAAACCTTGAGTTCTACCCTGTGAAGTGAGTATGAACTTTTTTTTTTCTATACCAACATTTTGAGTGTTACTGTAAAGTATATCACCATTGCACTTTTAAATGCATTTTGGACAATAAACTACAGGTCTTAAACTATGGAACAATTTTTGAAGTTCCTTCTCTTAGCAAAGCCTTTTTGCATTTTCCAGATTTTGCAGCCAGCTGTTTTAAGTAAAAGAAAAATAGTAGCTCATACTTGTGAGTAAGAAAGGAATCAGCATCAAAGATTATGGGTCCTCTTTTCTAATACAGTCCTGATAGTTTTATATATATTTTTTTTAACTCAACTGAAGTACTGTGAGGCTTCACAAAGATCAAACATTCAAAATTATGGAAGGGTCTTACCTTCTCCCATTGTAAACTCATATTTAAGATAAATCTGTAACTTTAAACAGAAAGGTGATATTTCTTCATATTGTATAAGAGAATGTGATACTCTTAAGGGCTATGACATTTGCCTGAAGGGACAAGTGGGAAACAGCAATGTCATAGACACATTCCAACTTCTCTTCTGAAGTCCTCTTAATCACTTCATTGGTCAATGGCACAGGAGTTATCCTTGGGTGAGGTGACTGGGCAAATAGGGGAGATAAAGTGATTAGTTTCGTTTCTGCAGTTCAAAATAGCTGATTATTTGTCACCAGTTGATTAAAGTATATCTAAGGTAGATTTAATTTTATTATGAAAACAACATTATTCACACTGAAAAGGAAAGCTTGAACTTGGGACTTATGATTCTGAATTTGTTTGTTAATTTTGGCATGGATTCGACAAGTCATAATTCATCAGAATAGGATTGAAAATGGAATTTAAATTTAAGTACTTATAATCTAAACCTTTCAATGTCTTCATTCCAGAGGATTCTCATGCATATCACTGAATTCCAACCATCATCCACATATACTAGGAACCTCCCCTTGTTTATTCCTTGTGACAGAAATCCAATTGTCATTGTAAAGGACAGAGACACAAATTGTTGAAGAGGATCTTTGTGATCCTGCTGTTGATCAAGTGGAAACATTTTTGAGAAATACTACATGAAATATAATTTTTATAAGAGTATAATGAACTAATTAACAGACAAATATTAAAAAATTAATCTTCATTCTTGTTCATTAACAGTGAACAAAGAGAGATGGCATCCTTTGTTGTTGTTGCTTTTCTAAAGTGTATGTACTTTGGCCCACATTTACCTTAACCAGCAGTTGGATAAAAATGTTGGATCAGGAGTTTGAGAAACTATTTAAATGGATGCAGTGAGACAGAGCCTGTGCCAGTGAAGCTGCACTGATTTATACAAGCTGTGGACCTGGCCTGTGAATTTTATTTTTGACAGTAACCACTATTACAGCACAGTCAGGACTTTCTACAGGCATTCTTCATGACACCGAGCACTAGCTCAGCATCCATAACTAATTTGGTGTTGAATGAAGTGATCCCTATGCAGTGAATTGATATTGAAACTTCCCATTGAGAGAACATTCCAAAAATAGCAAAATCCAGCATGTGTTCAGGAAAAAAAGGACCTTTTTCTCAGGAGCATAAAAAGTCAGGTCATTTTAGTTGTAGTAGGAAGTATGGATCTTTGAATTTTATTCATGCTTTTGATGATTGTGCCACTATATAACGGGCAGAGTGGCATGGCCAAGGATCATTGGATTGAAAATGGAATTGGTCATTATTCCTTGCAGTCTGCAAGGAAGGTGAATCAAAGCCCAGCTCAAAATCCTTGAATCAACTGTCTGAAAATCAGAATTTCATGAGGACAGTGGTAGCTGTGTACCAATTTCCAGGTATACTGTCTGCTGGTTTTGTATTTTCTGTTCGTATTGCTCAGCAATGATATAAACTTGATATAAATGAATAATAAAATTATTCCTCTCATTTCCTAGTATGTTCTTACTTCGCCTTTTAGTAAAAAATGGGAGGTAAAGAATAACATCAAAGAGCAATTGAATATGGTCTCGTAAGTGCATTTCTCACTCTTAAGTACAGCTTGTTAAATTTAATTTTAAGAAATGAAGCTTACTTAGTATAAATGTGAGGGATCCTGGTGGGAAGAAAAGCACCTCAAACCATTAAAAGAAAAAAAAAAGTTTTCTTTTT
Source organism: Phylloscopus collybita (assembly GCA_027886175.1). Classification (NCBI taxonomy): domain Eukaryota; kingdom Metazoa; phylum Chordata; class Aves; order Passeriformes; family Phylloscopidae; genus Phylloscopus; species Phylloscopus collybita. The sequence goes on from JAJNNQ010000018.1 coordinate 43,020,148, forward strand.
GCTGCTATATAATTTTGAACTTAGTAATTTGAACTACACTTTAAGAAAAAAAAGAAATTGCTGACAACTTGGACACCAAACTGCAGGTAAATTTTAAAAGAAGGATTTAGTATTCTTTAAGAAGGAGAAATTAATTTTGTCAGTTCTTAGAAAACAGTTAATTAAATTGAAAGGTGCCTTACTATGCTACTTTTATAAATTAAGGAGAAACTATTAAGCTGTTTTGCTGACTTCAGTATACTGAAGTCTTGCTGGGCTGCTTTGTGAGGCTGTAGAAAACATTCCCTCTTTAAACAGCTGTAAAGTATTGTGAAAAGATTTTAATATAGCTTTGCTCTCTTCTTGTGGTTACCTATAGAGTGACCTTTAAATCCTGGTATTTGCCACTGAACATTAATTTGTTGCTTGTTTTAAGTAAGAAGTGTTGCCCAGAGCAGTCTGGAGAGCAGTTACTGAATGTTAATAGATCCCACCAAATGATGGTTACTCTCTGAGGAAGAGGTAAGATAATTCATGGCTGTTTCCCAAGTAATCTCTCACACACTGTCTCACTCAGGACAAATGCCAGGGAAAAGACACTGTCTGGCACATGCTTCTGCAAATACTTGTAGAAAAATTATCAGTGTGCTTAGCTTACTGTTAACACAGGAGGTAGGGTACCAGTCTCTTCCCATTGGGTACCTAGCTTTGTGTCTCTCCTAAAAAGAGTCCATTGCACCTACTGAACAAAATAGAAAGTTGCAAAAAGCTGTTTTGTCAAATTCATAAAAGCAGATTTTTCTCCCAATCTAATTCTACAGCAGTGCTCTAGTGCTTTTCTGACAGAAGTAACTGTTCCTTAACATGATAGAGGTGGATGAGATCCACTTGGAGTCGAATAATTTTCTAGATATGTATTTTCCAAAACACTAGGGAAGTTTACCCTAACTGCTTTATGTCAAACTTGAGCAGAGATATATAGCCCACATTTTCAAAGTTTGCCTTTGATTTCAGTTGAAGACAGCAGCCTTCAGTATTTCTTGATATAACATGATAAACTACAAAAAAACCATGCTAAAGCTAGGAGTCTCTCCAGAAGCACTCAGATTTCAATGGGAAATAAAGTAACTGTGATAGTTAGTTAGTTAGTTAGTTAGTTAGTTAGTTAGTTAGTGAGTTAGTTAGTGAGTTAGTTAGTGAGTTAGTGAGTTAGTGAGTTAGTGAGTTAGTTAGTTGGACGTTTTTCAGTGAAAGATTTAAAACTCACAGGGAAACACCTAGATAAAAGTCAATATATAGCTCTAAGCTATTGCCATCTATTAGTCAATGTCAACATCTATTAGTCAATAGTCAAACCTATAATCTATCGCACTAAGGAAGAAGAAAGAGAGAAAGAAGGGAAACAACTCATTATTCAGAAAAAGGAAAGTTTATTTCTTGACTACTAAAACTAGGTCCACTCTTAAGGTATGATTACTGTTCTTTCATCATTCAGCAATCCGTATTCTTTATTACATAATTAAAATAAAACTGTTAGTTTTGTCTAATTTTCTAACCATTCTAAGCTATTTTATAAAAGCTCCATTTTCATAGCAGTTGGCTGTCTGAACCTCCTGATATTCATAAACCCATGAAATTATAGAATGGTTTGGGACCTTATCAGTTTTGGGACCTTAAAGATCATCCAGTCCAACCCCCTCTGCCATGGGCAGAGACATCTTTGACTGGACCAGGTTACTCAAAGCTGCATCCAGTCTGGCCTTCAACAGCTCCAGGGATGGGGCATCCACAGCTTCTCTGAGTAACCTGTTCCAGTGCCTCACAATATAGAATTTCTTCCTGATATCTGATCTACATCCGCCTTCTTTCATTTTAAAGACATTTTCTCACATTCTATTACTGCATGCCCTTATAAAAAGCCCCCTCTCCAGCTTTCTCGTATGCCCCATTTAGGTATTGGGAGGTTGCTTTAAGGTCTTCCAAGAAAGCCTGTTTTTCAAAAATGGATAAGTCTAGATTGGAGGGTACCAAGGACCACAAACTTTAACTGGAATAAAAATCATCTAGTTTCATTGACTTGAATGAAACAACTCCAGTTTATCCCATCTGGGAAATTGGACTAAGTTCAGACAATTTCTTAGAATTACAGAGAAAATGTTGCCTTCACTCTACTGAAAAGGAAAAAAAATTATAAAGAGCAGCCACAGGAAAGTGTTATGTATATCACTTTCTTTTCCTTATATAATTTTTTCCATCATTCCCTCCCAGCTAGTCATAGTTTAGATTTAGATCTATGGCTGCAGCGTTAAAGGAAATTCTTAAATCTGTGCATGTTCCTTATCTCTGATACACAGCAGCTGTCCTGTCTTCCATGAAATCCTTCTGAGATTTAGATCCCAGTTCAGAAATCAGGTCTAGTAAAGGAAATCTCTGTGCTTCTACGTGAAGAATATGAGACAAAACTCCCTGAAGTCTTTTCTGGTTCTAGTTTGTTGTGATTACATTTTGACGCTTTCTGAGCTTTCATACTGAACATATGAACAGCAATATGAATAAAGAAATTAAGGTGCTTTTCTGAAGATGCTTTAACCCAAGTTTTAAAACCATTCTTGCAGATCAAAGGGAGACAATGACAGACAATTACTTGGTAATAGCTGCCATTAGGCATTCTTGCACAAATGGATACATCTAGAAATAGGCAAAGAACTGTATTTGCCTATAGGCAGATAGCAAAATCCACTCTACAGTTAATTGTGTAATCTTCCAGTCTAAAAAGTCCACTATGTGATGCAGGTCTGCAAGGCATCGCAGTGTTGGGGATATACATACTGTGTATCATTGGTATTAAATGCAAATTTGCACTTATATTTATCACTGCTTTTAGTAGCTCATAACCACATGGAACAGGTGTGAAATACTCTGGTGAGAGAGTGCCTGATGATGTCAAAAGTCTTCAGATACTTCACAGGAGGACTATATTATACATGTCCACTGTAAGTGCTTACATGGACACCTGCTAATGGCACCTTGGAAATATTTCATGTCCTTGTCCTCGTGCATCTTTCTGGAGTAGGAAATATACACAAGAATCCAGAAAATAATTTTGAGCCAAAGAGAACTAGACACATTAGCACTTTTGTCCTTCAGCTGTATTTTTGATGTGCTCAGGCTAGAGCAACAGTTAGAATTCAAAAATTCAGAAAGTATTTTCTTTTTTTTTTTGAATTTGATAGGAAACAAATAAGTGGCTTTTTAAAAATAATGTTGAGGCATCTTTAGGTGTATTAGGTATATGCATGTAGAAATGTATGAGTTTGAATGAAAGCTTCACTGGTTTTGTTGTGTTTTATTATTATCTTTAACCATTGACCAGATCATGTGTTGCCAATGGTAACTCTGTATCTTTCAATGAACAGAATGAAAAAATAACCTAAATTCAGTACTTGGGTCTTTATCAGTAAAGTTCTCCTTTTCTGGAAGCTATTTGTTACCATAAGGTATGACAGCTGCTTTAAATCAGCTGCATTAATATATTGACATTTTAAAATATTATATTACTGGTTTTTTATAGCTGACTTTTATATATAGGAACTCTTTTTTTAGCTGTCTCAGTTACTATTTTTTCCTTTTATGTTCTGTGACAGTTTTAATTAAATGAAAATTACATTTCCATCTCCCTGAAAACTATCCTAAAAGAATGTCATCAAAGCCCTAGTGCTTACACCAGCAATAATCTGCAACTGGCACTATATAGCAATTTCTTATTGATATATGGCATAGAGTCTGGCTCCACTGAAACCAAATTCAAAACTCCCTTTGGTTTTTGTAGGAGCAATTTTTTACCTATGATATTCTCTCCTGGAGCTAGTTAAAAATGCAAGTGTGTGGTGAGCTCATGAACATAGAATACTCTATCAGCATTTAAGAGTCTGAACAGCTGAACAAGCAGGCAGCACTGCTGATACTGGGCATTAGAGCCTGTTGGTAACTTAGAGCAGATGTACATCACCATCTGAAAATTATCATCTGCTAAAGTATTATAAGCTAGCTTTCCTAGATCAGATATGAATCTCACATTGGTGTAACAATACTTTGAATTTGGCCAGTGATTTTGACAAGCAGACTATAACGAGTCTACGTAGAGAGAATATTCCATTAAATAAATGTGTATGTATCAATTTTAAAACCATGTCTATGTGAAAAGTAATCTATTATTCTTCTCTATAAGACTTACTGTAGTATAAAGTTCCAGAGAGATAACATCTATTCTATCTTTATAATTTATGATTCTTGGATTTATAGGTGGTCTAGACAGAAAGAATAACTCATATAATTTGCCACATTTTCTCACAAATTCCTTTAAAGCCTTGGATTTCCACCAAGCTGCATTCAAAGCTCTCTTTGTTAATCATAACTTGCTAGGCAGATCTATACTATCTATTCTTGAATCAGATGATATAGTCTGAAAAGATATGCACTATGTCTTGGATGCCTCAAGAAAGCACATTGGGATGGGTGATATGGGATTTCACTAGTGTCATAGTTCAGCACATATAGAAACACAATGCTCCAATATTAAATTGCTCCAGAATTAATTTAGTATTTGAATAAAATTTCAAGTGGTTTAAACAAAAATACGTAAGTATTGTATTTTGCCATGTTAAAGTGGTTGACACAGTTATAAAATTGGACCTAGTTCTGTCTCTTTATTTTGCTTCCAGTGCCTGATTAAGCTAAGTTAGTTAAAGGAGAAGGTTATTTATTCCCTGTTAAGATAAAATCCAAATATCATCTTATATGTGCATGTGTGACCCTATGATTATGATTTATACAAAGATATTTGGGTAATGAATTAGTTTTTGGAATCTAGAAATTAAAACTTCAGTCATTAGTCACTCTGGGGTGAAACTGGTTTTGAAACATTATCTTTCAACAGTACTGTAATATATGAAACAACATAAGTCCTTTATCAGGTCAGAAACATATGTTTTTAAAGAGGAATTGACACTTGAGAGAATATAGCTAATGAAAATGAGATTTGTAGAGTTTATGTCAGTCTGACCTCATGCCAAGGAAGGTCATGGAGCAGATTACCTTGAGTGTCTTTGCACAGCACGTACAGGACAACCAGGGCATCAGGCCCAGCCAGGATGGCTTTAGGAAAGGCAGGCCTTGCTTCACTAGCTTGCTCTCTTTCTATGACAAGGTGACCCGCCTAATGGATGTGGGAAGGGCTGTGGATGTTGTCCTGGAATTTAGTGAAGCCTTTGGCACTATCTTCTGCAGCATTTTCCTGGAGAAACTAGCTTCCCATGGTGTGGACAGGTGAACACTTTGTTGAGTAAAAACCTGGCTGGATGTCTGGGCACGGAGAGTGCTGAATGGAGTTAAATCCAGTTGGTCTTCCCTTTCCTCCCTCAGCTACTGAGGCTCGTTCCTTGAAGGTGAGCTGTTGTTCTTTTTCAAGGGCTTTACATGTCCTTAGTTGGATGTCCCCAAATTATAACGAATGCCACATTTTGTCAGTTATACAATCCTATGGAAGGAAATTTCTTTCAGCTTTTATCATTGTAGTAATTTTATCATTATCATTGTTGGAAGGATTAGACTGTGTATCAAGTGATCCAGACTGATGTCTGTGCTTTGTTCTCTGGGTAGAAGAGACATCCAATGAGTTTCAAGTAGGAATAGCATTATAAATCTCATTTTAAACTCCCAAAGTATTTCTTCGGATTTGCCATCTATAGTGACATCATCAGATTTGCTGCTATAGTCAGCAGAGAGTTGATAATACTTGTATTGCATCTGGCCAGTGTGCAGAGTGTGAAGTTCATGTTTGCCAAGTGTCTTATATACACGTGCTAAGTTTTGGCAACTGATTAAATCCATTATTGCCTCAGTTTCTTCAGCAATAAGTGAGAATAATATTACCTGTCTTTTTGCCAGAGGCCTTGTGAGGGTGTGTTTGTGTGACATCTAATTATGGCCATTCAATGAGTGATGGATTGACACCAAAAACTCCCATTGTGTGCAAAGGGCCCTACATTCATGCGATTTCCAATAACAGAACTCTCAGGTCAAACCTTGTTGTTCAGATCCAGGAAAATACTTGTAAGTAGTTGTTATAGTCCCCCTGAGTCATCACATAGTTTCACTCTTAATTTTATTTCACTAGCTGCCTCCTAAATTGAATTGAAACATTCTCCCCCTTGTAATATTTAAAGGTGTACAAACGCTGTGCGCGAGAGCACCTGTGACCTGTTCATTGCCCAGCAGTGATAGATCTGGTAATAATGTGCTTGCTATTCTGGCTGTGCTGCACCTTGGTAACACCTAGGGTTTAATTGAAATACACCCTGACAGTGGTTTTGTTCATGAAGCATAGAATGGACATAATTACTATGAATCTACTGAGGGATATTATGGCAAAATGTCGTATTACTAATGCTGGCTCCTCGCTCTCTTTGGGGAAAAAAAAAAATCACAGATTTCAGTAAAAAACAATGTGCCACTGTTTCATAGAAGTCCTAAAACAAGTAATTTTCCAAAAAATTAACTTATATTTCTCTGTACCTATTTTTTCTCTCAAAACAATATCACAGTAGGATAATTGCATTGCCCCTAACAGTTTCATATTCCTTCATAATTAAATAAACAGCTTGTAAATTGCAGACCACAAAGTGCCTGTGTTCCACTCTTACCTTAAGGGGTTTCCATAGTTACAAGGACAAGAAGTTTAACCATCATTTGCCAGACTGGAGGCTATTTGAAGCCTTAACTTTTTAACTCATGTCTCTTTCTCTTTGTTGCTTTGTTTATTAACAGAATGAGGAAGTAATTTGGACTCAGTTAGCCACTACAAATGCAATGATGCAAAATGGACTCTGGTGCTTTAGTGTGTTGTTAGCTGGGTATGTTTTTCCCAGAAGGTATTTTGAAATGAATGATACATACTAACAATATAGCCTATTGTTATCAAGGTTATGAAATACCTACCAAGCACTTCTCCAACTCAGCATGAAATAATTCAACACTTAAAAAAGGAAAACAGGAAAACACCATTCTTGACACATCATCGTGGCATAGAAGTATTTTGGCAGATACCTATTTTATACCATACTCTAGAAAAATATTGATGCAGATTTTTCATATACTGCTTTAAAATAATTTCCTTTCATTCCTCAGTCTCCTCTGTTTTACCTAATACAAAGTTCATTTGTAAAAACTGCAGTTGTTATGGTACAAACTTGATCTTTTCATGCCACTGAAATGGACAATTCTCCGATTTGCTAATAGCAAAGTAATCTTCAAATCTTTTAAAATTACTTTGAGTTTTACCAGAGTATCTCTGTTGCCAAACTGTAGAGAAGTATAGAAAACTTGTTCATCAAACTAAAATATTTTTGTCTTCTTGTCTGTGTTATCTGCTGAGGTCAAGAGCTCAGCAAGGCTCAGAGGATGATGTGTATGGGTGACAAGAATATTCAGCTTTAGCACATTCATGAGACAAGTACAAATACTGTAATTTAGGAAATTATGTTTTGGGCTTTAAAAACTAGATTCCAATTTTCTAAGGTCAGGATGAAACTTTCTTAAGTTCCTTAATATACTCTGTTGTTTGTTCGTTTGTTTTTTTTCTCTTCATTATACTGGCTACATTTGTATATGCATTCTTTGGTTGTTCTGATCTGACATTTCCAACATCTGTTTTTATCATTTGTGAGTAAAATTCTGGAAGTAATCAGGGCTAATACCTTGGATTCCATGAGCCTTGCACATTTTTGCCTTTCTGAAAAGACACAATCTTTAATATTACATATACTTTGAGTGCAGATTTTACCTACCAATTTGAAATGTTCTAGTACATTTTTGAAAAGGATGTTAATTTACAATTTAATGCTTCCCTGTATAAAAATTGGTAATGTTCTACCAGACCAAAACTAGTTTGTTTGAAATAAAGTATCACTGTACTATGTTTAAAAAGATGTTGTTAAATCATCATTAAACCATGTTGCTAAAACCCAAAAAATGTATTTTGAAAAATGACCCCAGTCTGACAGGACTAAAACCTGTGCTGTTTTGCACCAGTGCTTTAGAACAGCACATAATTTTTTATTAAGGATTGTTTTTATGCTAATTTTGTTGTGGTTCTCAGATGCCTTCCTAATATGTATCTGTGATTTTAGTTTGATAATAAATGAAAAAAAAAATAAGAAGGTGTAGTTATAGAAATAGTGCAGTTTAATTATTGTTCACTGACATATTTCTGCCATTAGAAAGGGAAATCTTGAAGGTGCTTGTATGACTTCCCCTTATATCATGGTTGGCACATGAGGTGCCATGACAGACTTCTGTAATTAAGAGAATTTTATTATCAGGATATTGTAAAATTTCTATTGTTCAGTTGCCTGTTTTCCCCTGCATAAATATCTGTCCAGAAGGAGATATGAGATGAAACAAACAACAAAACAAAAGAGAAAATTTATTTTATCAACTGAATTAGTGAAGCAAAATGGAACTTCAGTAACCCAGGGGGATCAGTGATGAGGTAGAAAACCTTTTTACCTTTATGTAATTGGTTTGAATCAAGCCCAAGTCAATACAGAACAAAAGTTACTAATGTCTATACGGGGTCTTGAGAAAATGAATCCAAATTAACTTTGAAAAGGGACTAACTAAACTACATTACATCCTTTTATGGACACTCTTAATTGAAGTTAGTGGCCTTGATTCAATTTAGCTTAAATTAAATTCTAAATAAGAATGTCCACACTAAGATTTAATGCAATAGAATTAACCCACTTAAAAGTTAATTCCAATTAAAATTCTAGAATGTTTCTGGGTGCACTAGAACCAAGCTGTATTGTGGTGGATTTATGAAAGAATTTTAGTTCATGGTGAATAGTTCATAGATTACTCCTATTCATACCACTGTGAAGAGTCTGAACAGAGAAGTTAGGATTGTTTTGTCCTCATCACCCTTGGAGTGACTCCCTGGAGTGACATCCAGGGAGAGGACAACAAAGAAGTCATATAATTCCTCCTCTTAAGAAATCTGTTTGACCTAAAGAAATATTCATTACATATCATCTGATGTTTTTTATGATTTTCCTGTGAAATTAGTTTTATTGAGGATACAAACTGTGAATAATACTTAAGAGTAAAATTATATTTATAAATAAGGAGAAATGCCAGCCTGATTGAGAGTCAAATATTGTGAAATATCTTAATTTCTAGCTAAAATGCAAATATTTTTTGCTTGGACCCATGTGCACTTAAATTCTCATTTTTAAAATGTTTATTTCACGTTAATTTCCTGTACCTGATGTTAAAGAGAAAAATTTAAATCTTAGGAAGAAATTAAAGAGGAAACATGAAATCATGCTGGAAAATGAGGTGGGTGAAATAAAGCTGTTTTCTGTATAACAAAATGAAAGACAAGAAGAAAAAGGCAGACTGGGTCAAACTCACCCTTGATTGAACTCCCCTGAAATCAATGGTGATTCAGGAGGATTGAATGTGTCCAATCACATTTAGGTGTTTCAGATCAGTGTCTTAGTGATTCAGCTGAGTCTTAAAAGGCTTGCAGAAGAGAACCGGGAAGTATCTATGGCACAGCAATATCCACTCTGCCTCCTACACTTAAATGTTTCAAGGGGCCACAGAACTATGTCCCAGAACAAAACAGTGAAACACACAAAGAGGAGAATAATTTGCATTGTGAGTGTTTAGATTTGTCTGGTCTCATGAGTAATCAGTTCGCATTGCAGGGCTTTCTGTCTAGACCTCTTTGGCCTCCACTGTATTTAACTAAAAATAAAAAACAAATAGATGAAAACTGCTGGGCTTTGAAACCTCCCAGGTTTTTAGACATTATTGCAATGGCTCCCTTAACTGTTGTTGAGACTTTTAAAGTTCTATAGCAGTGAAAAAGGGAAACTGATTTTTAAGAATGTAGATACAGCTACCCAGTTCTATAGTCACAGTCCTGGGGTTTCATTGTAAACCAATCTGTTTTAAAAAAGCCAAACACCTCTGACAGGAGTCAATCCATGAAGAAATAAAAAATCAGATTAAGAAGAGGAAGATATGAGATCTACTGTAAATAATTTCACTGATCTTGCATGATGATACATTGTAGTTCTCTGTTAAGAGCATGCAGGTGTTCCTTTTTGGTGACAAAAGCACCCCATGGAAAAAGAGAATGGTATCATTGTACTGTGTAGGGGCAGGGAACAGCATGCAAACTGTTTGCATTGCTTTTGAACCGAGAGCTCAAGTCCTTGAGGGTTCAGCCAGGTGGAAAGGTATTTCCAGAGAGAAAAGGGGGGAGGTGAGATGGGCAGGAGGTTATGGTGAGTGAATCCCTGGCAATGTGGTTCCATCGGTCCAACCCTGCTCAGCCATATGGGGACACACATGTGAGGCTGCTGGAGCATTTGCAGAGCAGATGTTGGTAGAGGATTTCTGACCCCCGTGGAACTCCCTGCCCACAGTTCAGTCTCTGTTCTGGGATGAGGGTTAACCCTCATGCGTTTCAGTACTTGGTGAAGCTAAAGCATATTGAGTGCATCTCTACACTGAAATTCCCTTGGCTGCTTCTGCTGGCATTGCTGCCAAAAGGGGATCAGTCTCAGGCCCTTGGAGCATTGAGAGTTCCTGAAAAGAGAGTCAAAAGAATTACTTCTGCATAAGGTCATTCTGGGATTTGGACCTATTTTTATTGCTGTACTCCAAGCTCTGCTCCATACAGAAACTATTTTCAATTCTCGGGTGCTGATGCTACCGGAAGAGACTTCCCAGCATAATGAGCTGCTTGATGCACCTAGCTCCTCCTCACATGTTTGGAAATCTGATGTTTAATTTGCAACTGTAGAGTGGCTTGTTCTCTGAAAAAATGCAGATATCATATATTGCAAGGGATTTTTCTCTCAGAAAACCTCCTTAGAAGGGTGTGAGATTCAGTATACATAACTGTGTTATATAGAGTGAAGCAAAGATGCGTTTTCTTAAGACATCCACATATTTTGGACAGTTTTGGACCAGTGTTTTAGAACAGCATATAGTTTTTTATTAAGGATTGTTTTTATGCTAATTTTGTTGTGGTTCTCTGATGCCTTCCTAATATGGATCTGTGATTTTAGTTTGATAATAAATGAAAAAAAAAAATAAGAAAACATAGTTATAGAAATAGTGCAGTTTAATTATTTTGTCAACTTGAAAAAAGATTGAAAAAAGTGATTGAATGCTTCTCATCCTGAAATTTTCTGGAACACAGCTGAGGGAGAATTTTTGTGATTTAACAATTCTTCAGCTGAGACTTAACTGTGATGTATTTGTGATGATGTAATTTTACTGTCATAGTTTAAACACCTGATACTTGATAAATTCTGTCTATATTTTCAATCCAGTACATATATTATCACATCTCAATTTTTTTTCATGGCAGCTGTACAGCATGAACCAAAGTGTGGTAGATCATGCTATATCTTAAACCATATACTGGGATAAAGCCATGGCCTTTGCACTGCACAGCTCTGCTGCTGAGACAGTTATTCATAGACCCACAGACAAGACAGAAAGCAAAGTAGGAGTTGCCAACAGCAACTAAACTGCCAGTGATCCAGCTAAGGGTCACTGGAGCTTGGGGAAATATCTTTGCCACCTGCCATACCTCATTAAGCAGATCTTTGGAAATGGTGTGGAAGTTCTCTTTTGTTAACAAAGCCCACCCCATTACAGGAAAATCCTTCAGCAATCAGAGGGAACATAGTCACTTTCTCCTGGTAATATAGCAAAGGGAGAACAAAACATATGAGGCCTGAGACCTAATTAAAAAAAAAAAAAAAGAAAAGTAAAAGAAAAAAAAGGGAGATACTATTACAATGCCCATAAGGAAGGTATCTGTGCATACACATTTGGCAAAGTTATATTTCAATAGGGTAACTACGGCGTCCTTCAAGCTGTCCCTAAGGAAAGCTGCACTGTGCATATCTGCAGAGGTAGATTATCTCTGTCATTCCTTGCTTCATCTTCTGCTCTGGATCTTGAGAGGCCACTGCTTTTAGCTCAGAGGAAAATGTGTAGTACATCGAGTAACGAAGAGTCAGATAAGCTATACAGAGGAGAATGTGCATATCAAATGTCAATTTCAGAAAAAAACATTTTTTTTATTTCTGTGCATATAGAAAACCAAACGAACAACTCTCCATATATGTCTGGGAATGTCTCCATGGCCATAAGGAGAATATACATTACTGTGCTAAAAAACCAGATGATATATGCTGTGGTAATTAGAGCAGGGTCACAGACAGACTTAAGGTCATGTTTGGAAACACATTTGAAAATTTTACTGTGTCTGGGGAACCGACTTCACAGTAAAGAAATTCTTAACATTTTAAGCTAAATTTTTGACTATACAGCAGAGGGCACTCGTGGTATTGAATTGACCATAGAGTTGCTATTTTGGTACTAGAAAAATGGAAAAAAAATACTTAGAAGACAAAGAAGTGTCAAAAAGGACTAAAGAAGCTGGTTAATGGTAGGTGTTCCATGTGTGTTTTGTAAATCTAAACCTTCAGGTGTCTCTAGTATAAATAGGTATTGAACACTAAATTACTCTTGTACAGAGCTCCAGATGGATCTTTATGTAAAGCCCATTAAAATATTTCCATAACACACTTCAAGATTTTAAATTAATTTTCCACGGTGATTTTGTGCTGGCTAATTTTTTTTCCAGGCTATTTCCAAGATATTTATGATTTAAAATTACCCTGATATGAAATACCTGCACCAAGACTTCCTGAATATTTAAGCTCTGAGGTCTGGAAAATCACCAGTTTAAAAAAAAAGGATCTTTTTATTACATCTTTCCTGCCAGTAGGAATCTTACTGCTGTATGTTAGCCTCACACAAACCTCACTAGCTGGAAGTGAGGATTAGAAAGGTGTGGCTTAGTATATTTTCTGCTGGTCGTGGTCACTTTTTTTGGATCATCAGCTCCCCTTTACTTTAGCAGCAGCAAGGCCACTTAGTGTGGTCTTGTCCTAAAAGCTGCATTTTGCTTCCTGTATTGCTGAAGAAGGGAAAAAGTCAAGTAATATAAATAAGTCCAAAGTTAAATCAAATGGTGGCTGCAAAAGCTAGGATTTGCTCTCACTGGAAAATCTTGCAGAGGGATGGCAATATAGATATTCTGTACTTGTATATTAAACAAGATATGGCCTAGACACAGGGAGATCTAACATACCAATACATGTAAAAACATAACTAGAACTTTGTATTCACATATCACAAAATGGTGATCCTGTCCTCAAAATTATAGACTCAGAGAAGCTATCAATTAGTCAGTAACCAAACTTGTATTTGAAGTACTCACAGACTGGAATTTACAGAAACCTGACAGTGTCAGATTTCCCTGGAGGTCTTTGATAGATCGTTGTACTGAGGCACGTGTTTGATTGAGACATCCCTAGCACAGGACTAGGGCGAACAGTAAATGTAAAAGCCACAGGCGGTTTTGGCCTTCAGTAGAAGGAAGAAGTTGTTCTATGTGAATGATTCATTGTTTCAGTCAATAACCAAAAATAGGGAGGATATAGGGAATTTATCTTAAGAAGACAAAAGCCATCATTTCAAAAATATTTTTGCAACTGACATATGGAGACACTTTGGTTTGGGTTAGACAACATTTACTGATCAGTCTCATAACTGGATAATTTATTGTTGTAATGATGTACTGCATTCAAGTAAATGTTGGTGTGGTTTTTTTGGTTTGTTGTTTTTTTGTTTTTTTTTTTTTTTTTTTCCCATGGAGCATATGTGTAGTGATGAAAAGGGAAGATTTGCTGGATGAAGAACTAGGTAAAGGAAATTCTGGGAGATACTGTCAAGTTCAAGTAGTTGGAACAGGAGGAAAGTGCTTTGGAGTGCTTGCAGGAAGGCTTGGGATCATCAGCTTTATGGAGACTAGAAAAGAGCAGCTGAAGGGACTTGGTGCATACACAGTCTGATGTTAGGGTGCTTGCTCTCCCATGGCCTTTCTTATTTCTCTACTTTTTTGTTTTACAAATGCTATAGTTTTCCTGGTCCTTCAGGGAATCCAGGATACAGGACTGAGAGCAGACAGTTGGAAAAAGAAAGGTAGAGAAACCATATAACATCCTACAAAGCTGGCCTTTAGTAGTAAATTGGTCTGAGAAGAAGATTCCTATGCCTTTGCAAGCCCCACATGCTGCCTGTGCCTCATCAGCCTTGTAGAGAAGGATAACTGGCAACTCTGAAGGCAGACATAGCAGGCTCAGTTCTCATCCCAGCTTCAGTGAAGACAAACACATTGCACCAGTGCAATGGTAAAATAATTGGTTTGTTGTGTTTCTGTGTCTGTTTTATTACTTGTTAATGGAATTCATTATTCATCCAAGTCCTTTGGGTATAAGTTTTAGAAGAATTTTGAAAATTAGAAAGGAAAAACAAATTACTGCACAAAAAAAAATATATATATATATAAAATTTTAAAAAGCGACAAAAATGTTAATATAATAAATTAACTATCACAGATGATGGTTAATTACTATTCAGCAGCAAAATTCATGGGTCATAGATCTTAACTAAGGCTACTAAAATTGATATTAGGCTCTAATAGAATTCTTCTGACCACAAAGACAAGTTTTTCTTCATAACTGTGTAAGAAAGATGGGAACTATGGCCTTTTCACCTGCTTTTTGATGATAGTTTTACTACACTTGGACTTTTGAGAGCGAACTTGAAGTTTAGTGATTAGAGTGTTTCTCCATACATCCTGTTCAGCACCTCTGAAGAGATAAGTGACCTTGTAAGCCTGCAGTGAAAAGGAAGGTGTATAGAGCAGCCACCCCTCATCTAGTCTAGTACTTTATCCTAAACCCATGAAGCTGATGCTCAGGAGTACAGCTGTTGGCAGAGGGAAGGGGTGGAGGGGTGGGAGCAGTAACATCTAACACTACAGCCACAGGGCTCTCCAGAGCTATGGGACAGAAGTGTAAGCTGCAGAGAGAGAAGTTGAGTGACTTGCTCAAGGTTGCAAAACACATTAGTTTCATGAATCTTTTCAGAACAAAAGTGATGCTTTATAAATAGCACATACAGAGAGATCAAACATACAGATACAGCCCAGACTTTCTAGTTCCCTTCATAGTTTTTTTAACCATTATATTGGCTTTCTCTGCAGTAAATTATTAAAAATGAGATGAAAACACTTGCTAGCTCTAAACCCTTATAACAAGTTTTTTAAAAATTCAGAAATGAATTCTCAAAAACATATTGTCTGAATATATAATTAGAAGAAAATCTTTTATTAAATGAATTGGTGTGAAATGAAAATTTATATATTTTCCTGGTTTGGGTTTTGGTTTGGTTGTTTTTGGGGGCTGTGTTGATGTTTTTTTAATGTGGTTTTTGTTTATTTCCTTTTTTGTTTTAGTTTTTGCTTGGGTTTTTTTGTTTGTTTGGGGGTTTGTTTGTTTGTTTGTTTTTAAGAAAAATCTCTTTTTTTTACACAAAAATTAATCAATTTGTAACTTGGAGTGGAAAACTATTGCTTTATGGTATTTCATTTTGCTGGATATATATGTACTATCCATCTGGGTGTTCTAGGTTATAAATATGCTTTAAGCTTGCTATAATTTCTAATACTTCGCTTTTGGCTGATTTATAAGAAATTTCATTAATATCAGCAATAGAGGAATCCTGAACTGAGCAGCAGATTGAAAATGAACCAAAGGCTGAGGACTATAAAAACTGCCACACATGAATCAGTACTGAAGTTCTTAAAATGATAATGATAATTTGTAGTGTAAAGGTCTTTTTTTCCCTTTGCACTAAGAATTTTTTGAGAGCTTTTTCAAGGTACCAATGAAACTGCCAACCCTGCAGCTACAGGGATATTTTTCAGCATTTAAATAAATGGCTACTTTCATTTCTGTGTTCAGTACACACTTGCTAATAATGAGTGTTTCTCTGCACTGGTGCCAAACAAAAGAATGGAAGAGAACATATCAATAAATTGGATCATGCTCAGCACACTTCTTTATTTTTTTATTTTTTTTTTTAATTCTTATAGGCAAGATCCTGCCTCATCATCTGCGTGACACTCAGTTTTAGAGACTTACTCCTAGTTAAACTCTGATTCAGGAATCATGTTTGTATAGACAAAGATTTTTACCCATACCAGACAGGAGCCTCCTCTTGCTTTTCATATTATCTGTTGTCTTGTCTTACAATGTGTAAAAAAGGTTAACACCTTGAATACTCTGGTAGTTCCTATCTTAGTAGATTCTTATGTTACTAACTTTTGCCTTTTGAGATGCTTGTCCTTTCTTTCAACTCTCCCCTGAGATACATTTCTTTTAGGTATTCATTGTGGTTGAACTTCTTATCTGCCATCCACTTGCGCACATTGTACATTGGAATGTGCAGGAGAGCTAGTCTATGGCTATTTCTTATCTCATTGCCAGTTGCAGCTGATATACATACCTGTACAGAAAAATAATATTAGAAATTCTATACCTGTTCTCACTATTGAATTTCAAGAAATTGGTAGAGTTGACTGAAAGGACTTGAGAAGCCTTTATTAAGAAAACACAATTATTTGAGATTAATTTAATGTTCTTCTTCTCCTTTCTTCCTTTCTTTCAGACAATTCAAACTCCAGAAGGACCAACACCAAATAAATTATGAATGTTGAACAAGATGACCTTACATCCACAGCAGATAATGATAGGTCCTAGGTTTAACAGGGCCCTATTTGACCCCCTGCTTGTGGTGCTGTTGGCTCTTCAGCTTCTTGTGGTGGCTGGTCTAGTGAGGGCTCAAACTTGCCCTTCTGTCTGCTCCTGCAGCAACCAGTTCAGTAAGGTGATTTGTGTACGGAAAAATCTTAGAGACGTGCCAGACGGCATCTCCACCAACACCCGGCTACTCAATCTCCATGAGAACCAGATCCAAATCATTAAAGTTAATAGCTTCAAACATCTGAGGCACCTAGAAATCCTGCAGCTCAGCAGGAATCACATCAGAACAATTGAAATAGGGGCTTTCAATGGTCTGGCCAATCTCAACACTTTGGAACTCTTTGACAATCGTCTGACCACTATCCCAAATGGGGCTTTTGTATACCTGTCAAAACTGAAGGAACTGTGGTTGAGAAACAACCCCATTGAGAGCATCCCTTCTTATGCTTTTAACAGAATCCCATCTCTCCGGAGGTTGGATTTGGGGGAATTGAAAAGGCTTTCATACATCTCAGAAGGTGCCTTTGAAGGTCTGTCCAACTTGAGGTATTTGAACCTTGCCATGTGCAATCTTCGAGAGATTCCTAACCTTACTCCACTTGTAAAACTGGATGAGTTAGATCTTTCTGGGAATCACCTGACTGCCATCCGGCCAGGTTCTTTCCAAGGGTTAATGCACCTTCAGAAATTGTGGATGATACAGTCCCAGATTCAAGTGATAGAAAGGAATGCTTTTGATAACCTTCAGTCACTTGTAGAGATCAACCTGGCACACAACAATCTAACACTACTGCCTCATGACCTGTTCACACCACTCCGCCTAGAAAGGATCCACTTGCATCACAATCCTTGGAACTGCAACTGTGATATCCTTTGGCTCAGCTGGTGGATTAAAGACAAGGCACCCTCCAATACTGCATGCTGTGCCCGTTGCCACACGCCTCCCAGTTTAAAAGGAAGGTACATTGGCGAGCTGGACCTGAATTACTTCACATGTTACGCTCCAGTCATAGTGGAGCCACCAGCAGACCTCAACGTCACAGAAGGCATGGCTGCAGAGATGAAATGCCGGGCATCGACCTCCCTGACCTCCGTATCTTGGATTACTCCAAATGGATCTGTAATGACGCACGGGGCATACAGAGTTCGGATTGCTGTGCTCAGTGATGGCACATTAAATTTTACAAAGGTAACTGTGCAAGACACGGGTTTGTACACATGCATGGTGAGTAACTCTGTTGGGAATACCACGGCTTCTGCCACGCTGAATGTGACTGCCCTGGATAACCCTGGTTACACGTACTTTTCAACCGTCACGGTAGAGACTGTGGAACCTTCTCAGGATGAGGCACAGACCACAGAGCAGGTTGGGCCCACACCAGTTACCAACTGGGAAACCATTAACATGACAACCTCACTCACTCCACAGAGCACAAGATCAACAGAAAAAACATTCACCATTCCTGTGACGGACGCAAACAACGGGATCCCAGGAATAGATGAGGTTATGAAGACTACCAAAATCATAATTGGTTGTTTTGTGGCTATCACTCTTATGGCTGCTGTGATGCTGGTGATTTTCTACAAAATGAGGAAACAGCATCACCGGCAGAATCATCATGCTCCAACACGGACTGTAGAGATCATTAATGTGGATGATGAGCTTACAGGTGACACACCCATAGAGAGTCATTTGCCCATGCCAGCAATAGAGCATGAGCACTTAAATCACTATAACTCTTATAAATCTCCTTTCAACCACACAACAACAGTTAACACAATAAATTCAATACACAGTTCAGTGCATGAACCGTTATTGATCCGAATGAACTCAAAAGACAATGTTCAAGAGACTCAAATCTAAAACATTTATGACATTAAGGGGTGGGGTGGGGGGACAACAAAAGATGGTTTATAAAACAAATGACACAAATGACTGGGCTAAATCTACTGTTTCAAAAGTGTCTTTACAAAGAAAAAGAAATTTATTTATTAAAAATTCTATTGTGATCTAAAGCAGACAAAATTATGTGTATTCCTCAGAACCTGTTTTTGCTGCAGTTATTTACCCTCCTCGTTCCCGTTTCCTGCCCAACCTACCCTTACTCCCATTTGCCATATTTTTCATAGGAGATCTTGATTCCCTAAAAGAACTGATCTAGGAAATTTTGTAAGAATTCTGTTACACTTTGGGAATTTTTATGGTGAATTCTAGTGGTGAGATTCGGTCTATTTTGTCACTTTCTCTTTTTTCTTTTGTTTTCTCATGCCCTTTTTGAAATTATTCAGCAGAGAATGGAGTAATAACAGTAACTTTGCAAGTGAGAAAAACAAGTAAACCTTTTTTTGCTCCATGTAATGATTTGCTCTGTATTTACCGAAAGCACCATTCTGTGAAAAAATGGAAAAAAAGTAAAAAAAAAAACCCAAAAAATTAATTTACTTGTGAAAGCCTATAAAACCCATGATCTTTTAAGCAATTCTAGAACCAGAATTTGTAGTTCAAACACTAAACTAAGATTATAAATAAAATATTGATTTTTTTCTGTACTTGGATATAGCTCATTCTTAGTGTGACTTCAAACATCAAAAGTTTGTTAAAATTCTTACTATAATTTGCTCTGATGGTCCAAAACACAATCACTTTAAAGAGAATAATTAAACCATTTTGGATCATTACTGAAGGATATCACAGTTTTCATTTTAGTTTATGAAAACAACATGCAGGCAAATAAGGGTGTTTGATTTCTAATGCAAGATTGAGATCATTCCTTCTAATGGTGTTTGCAATTATCTATTATATCACAAGATGCTTTTCACAATGCTTGAAAAGTTTTGCAAGGAGCTTCAGTTGCCACTGAATTTATTAGACCAAACTGAAATTTTTTTTCTGTTTTTTATTTTTTATAACTCTCAATAAGAAAATCCATCTTTATATCAAAGTTAGTGGCTTCCAGTTCAGTTGTTCTGGGACTTCTGGGCACAAATATGAAAGAAGCTTAGCCACAGTAACACCTGTAATAAGAGCTGTACCCCTATGTACAAAATCAAATCAAAATGCTGTTCATGGAGTAAATCACAGGAAGAAATCTGAGGATTTGGGTTTAAAAACTGGAAAGAACAAAGTCTGACAAATCATGAGATAAATTATTGTAATTTGCATGACAATTAGACTCCCTGTAGAGCACCCAGTTTCTATTAATTTAAATTCAGACTCATTTACCAATGGGAAAGGCATACCCTTTGCCTTTCTGTTTATATATATTCTCTGCATTTAGCTTATTGGTGCAGCACTGGTGGATATTGTGCATACTGAAAGCTAAAAGGAAGGTTTCCCATAAGAAATCCCACTTCAGGACATTGTGTTCTTCCAAGTAGAAGTTCTGCCAAATTAAACTTTTTCATGCTTTGGCAGCTGAACAGAAGCATTTTAAGATGATTTAAATTAGGGGGAAGAAAAAAAAAGGAATCTTATATATAATTTCTGAACATCTTTTCACCTGTTTTCTTTCTTAACCACCCTTACTGAGGGTTTTTGGGAGTCTTGTGCCAGGTAAATAATGTTAGCAAATTCTGTTTAAGTCTTTCTGGTATGGAACAGCATACAGGATGAAGACCCCACTGAGAAATATACCTCTATTCTGTAAGTTTAAGATGGAATTCCAATATGTTGGGGAGGTAAACATCTCCTGTTGGATGCACTCAGTTCTCAAGGTTGCAAGAGAATGCTGTAGTACAAAGGCCTGATTTAAAGAGGACACAGTGGAGATAGGTGACAATGAATCACACCCTGCAAGGAGCCTGATAAGTATAATACCGAATGAAACCCCAAGTTCTATAGCAATCTCTAAGAAACATTTGGCAAGGTATTATCCTTTGGTGTGCTACATGAAAAATAATATCTACTCAAAGGGAATTTTAATAGAGGGCAAAGATGGACTTGAATGTATAATATTGCAGCTGTGATTCCTAGGTTTGCCTGTTTCTTCAGAGTGCAATCGAGTATTTCATTGGTGATTTTTTTTAAGCTTTGTGATAGATTCTGTACAAAACTACTACAGTTACACATCCCTGTGTGTTCTTTGCCCATCTGGCGAGTAACAGTCAGTCCATGGCCAATGCTAATCTGAACATTAAAAAAAAAATTCCATTCAAGAAACCTAAATCTGGACTATTTAAATCTGTAATTAATGTGTTTATGTTAACAAATTGTGGCTACTCTAACCAATATTTGTGAAAACAGTTATGGTCAACATGGTTTTATAAACATGTAGTATTTTACTAACCCTAAAGTTGGTTAGTAGGAGGCCTGTAAGAAAACAGGAATTGTTATTGTCAAATGCAACTTTGGGTCAGACCATCTTTGATCCTTTTTGCAGTAATACAAAATAGTATCAGTGACTGTTTTAAACAATATATTCATTCTTATTGAGTGTTTATCTGGTTTTGTTGGCCAATCAGAAAATCAGATATTTCTGCTTGGTCATAATAAGCATAAAGGAAAAGCATTTGGGTATGTTTGGTCAGGTAAGTATATATGTGTTACCTGTCAATCATATTAGTTATGATTTTCTCATCATGTTCCCTATCCTTCCTCGAACCACAGACATCACTTCTGATTCCTTCCTACTTCCACAAAACACTCAGTACTTTTGCAGGTGAATTAAATACCAGAGTTAGAAAAGATCATAGTTTGAATTATGAACTGGGCTCTGCAATAAAGTGGAAGGAGTGCTGTGCTCTCATTTTGATATTCAAATCACATGCCAATGCCTCCTGTTACTGCTCCAGAGACAACAATGTTAAGAAGGAAGCCTGAATCTCCTGTATGACAGAGCATAACTGGCAGAAAGCTCTAATGAAATTTCTTTTGCAGGTGACCACACTGTGTGATGTAAAACAATTGTGCAAAAAATTGTATTCTTGATTATGATCTATCGCTTTCTAGTGGGCTCATGAGAAATGATGAATTATTCTTCAGTTCATTTGATGGAGTTTGAAGATGTTTATCTGCTGTCCTGTACAAATAGAAACTGCAAAGCATTTTCTTTCTGGAATTTTCATCAAGTCTTGCGAATTGTGCCATATACAGAAATAACATGTGAAAAGCAAACCAAGTGAGTTCCATTCAATTCATCATAGAAGATGGACATTTTATTTTCCTTCAAAAAGGGCTAAATGTATGAAAAGTAATAGAATAATTGTATTTTTTGCTAAAATATTCTAACACATTAAAAATTATATTTAATCATTTAAAGATTCCCTGTCCCCACTGATCACAGATTGATCACAGAATTAGACAAAAGTAAATTAATATTGTACTTTGTTAAACCAGCTTTATAGTCTTATGAAAGTGTTTCATAACAGCTGTATACAAGCTTTTATGTCAGATGTGACCATTAGTGTAGTGTTTTCAATGAGGAGCATGGAAAATCTCTTCAACTTTTTCACCACTCTCTAAACGTTATACCCCATTTTTACATGAGGTAAATGCATATTTTTAAAAAAAATCTCACTTTTTTTTTTTTTTAAAGTCCAGGAGGGGAAGGTCTAAGAAATGTTAGGTGCTACTTTGCAATTTCCTACCAAAAGAAGTAAATGAAGAAATAATTTATCCTTATCTTCTAGATGAAATAAAAGCAGTTAGGCTTTAGTGCCTGGGTTTCTCTTTCTTTTAGTAGACCTATTTAATTTTTCTTAGTCGAACTATTTAATTTATCTTTTTCTCATTTGTGCAGGTGTTGCCAAGAAAAATCTCATTTTTAAAATTTGATCTGCAGTTAGTCCAAAGGTGGTGGTGGATATTTTATTACAGAGGTGATATTATATATTAGTATTATAAAGTGCTAACACATGGAGCCACTGTTATTGTCATAGAAGAGGTTCATCAGCAGGGGATGGATGGGCTTGGGGAAATTCTGGGAAACTTACCAGGTAAATCTGCAATTCCTGTTGGTCCTACAGCCTCACTTATGGTGGTGCCCCATGAAAACACTGTGGTTGTGTCTAGTTTGTGGCTGGAAGAGCATAGCAGGGCAGAAGAGATTTGGGTTGGGAACAACTTCATCGACTGCTCCCCACTTAAAAGCATAGATGCAGAAGTAATCAGCATAACAGCAAACAGCTCAGGTCCAGACATGCAGTGTATGATCAGAAATGAGGAAAATTTCTTTTTATTTTTTTTTAATAAATAAATTAAATAAATATTAATTTATTTATTTTAAAATAAAATTTTGTTTTATTTTTTAAATGTGTTTACCACATTTAATCACAACTAGACTGTAAGGCTTAATGCACACTACACAATGGAAAACCTGGAGAATAAAGTAAGTCACGGATTTACAGTGTAAGTTTTACACAAATGGCTAAATCATGCTTTGAAAAAATATGACTGTTGTTTTGATTGACTCTAGGATAGTTTTTTTCAGTATTAACTCTATTAAGACAAATGAGATGTGTACTTAATAGTTACATGCTATTTATTTCAATAAGAATAAACCATGATTTTGTTAGGTGAGAAATGTGTAAGGAAATATTTAGTTTGACTTGTCTTGGTTTTACTCCTTGCTCTTGTGTTTATAACATACACCCAGATTGTCTGGTAATCAAATGCTCTCCAAAGGGCCAAATCAGTGAGTTCTGACTTTTTTAAGAGACAAATCTTTCATGTAGTGTAACTTCAGTAAGATTTGAAATTTTGGAATGAAGGGGAGACACTTGAATTGATTACATCATCAGACAATTTTATGGTAATCTTTTGTAAGATAAAAAAAAATAGTTTGTCATTTTTGAGAACTTTGAAAAGAAAATCTTTTATTAAGATAGAAATTCTTAGCAGAAACAAACAAACAAACAAACAAACAAAACCAAGCCAGAATAAATTAGACTCTTATTGGACTTGAAAGGAACAGTAAGTTTAAACAGAAATGTTTACAGCAAGAAGTGGGAAAATCTTTACATATTTTTTACAGAAAATCTTTACATATTTTCTAACAGCACAATTTGTAAACTCAAAAAATTACTTTTTTGTGTATCATGCTGCTTCTGCAAGGATTCTGATGGCTTTATCCATACTTTTCTGTTTTCTTCTTCCATTTTGCAGTACATGTGTGATAAAATCTGGGCTGTCAGCTCCACAAAAAGTTCTCACACAGAGTATGAAAGGAAATTCTCTTAAATCATCTGAACTCCACTTACTGGAGGTGCATGTCTGGTGCTCTCTGGGGCTTTTTTCAATCTACTGGAAATGGCTTGTGCAGTGAGAGATTGCTTGGTTTCTTTGATTCTCTGCTATTATAGCAATATGATTAATATCTTAGTTGGAGAAGTTGTTGCATGGATTATACTTTCATCAGATTTAAAATATAAACTGCAAATGTATTTTATTTTAGTAAAACATTTTAAACTCTATTGACTTGGACAAATACTTCTATTCCTTTCACAGTTGCTCAGTTAAATGCAACTAAATTACAAAAAAAAAAATTAAAAAGAGAAACTATCTTGGAATGATCTGCATGAAGATGGGTCTGTATACATGTGTTATTTTAAAAATTGTTCTACAAGTGAGATTAGAGGAACAAAGAAAGAAATTTATATAAAAGAAAATAAGGGAGAATAAATGATCCAAGAGAGAATCTTGTAAAACAGAACTGGAGTTACTGGACCACAGAATTAATCCAACCCCTATAACTAATTTAATTCCATAAGATGTAATTCAATTTGATTCAATTTGCTCATTTAATTCCTCAAAAGGATAGTTAGTTGTCCAAAAAAGGAGGTGAAAAGCCAGGTTCTGTTTTTGTCCAGTACCCATGTGATATCAAGCAGGTTTTCCTTTTCCTTGCCCTCCTGGGCTCAACATTTTTGTTGAGCTGTTCAATTATCATTTTCTGAAAGTTCCTTCCTGAGGCACCCACCCATCCAGCCTGTGTTGGGACTGAATTCCAATGGTCAGAGGGACAAAGAGAGGTCAGTGTTGTGTTCCAAAGCAGAGCCTCTGCAATACTCTACAGTTTAAGTTCACTAATTCCTAAACAACTCATTCCTATTTGATAACGTGGAGTAGTTTCATAAATAAGGTATATGTTTTGAATATTGAATATAAGATTAAGGTTGTAATGCCATGCATTAATTAACTATCTTCCACATTAAAAGGGTCCTTTTTTCTTTTTTTTTTCCCTGTTGGAATATGTTTCTTTGTGCTGAAGAAAGATCAAAATCAAGAATTTGATCAAATTTTAGAGACTTGAAAGACTTATCAATGCCTTTAAATATTAAGACTATAAAAGG
The DNA here is from genome assembly GCA_027886175.1 of Phylloscopus collybita. Taxonomy (NCBI): domain Eukaryota; kingdom Metazoa; phylum Chordata; class Aves; order Passeriformes; family Phylloscopidae; genus Phylloscopus; species Phylloscopus collybita. Next base: position 43,045,185 of record JAJNNQ010000018.1, read on the forward strand.
ATTACAAATTGAATAAAACTACATTAAAAAAATAAAGACAATAAATAGCAATACTAAGATTCGTGGAAAGGAAATGCTTAAACAAAGTCATCATGACTTTAACAGACTGAAAAAAAAAAAAAAAGAGCAATTGACAACTTCCATGGGTTTTTTTTTGTAGAACTTCCTTGACAGAAATTGTTCTATTTTCCTATTTTTATTTTTTAAATAAATTCTCTTTGCTGTGTCAAGAGTGTTTCCATCAAGATGGACATGAGTAATTATTGTTAGAAATATTGTCCCCTCCTGTTTCTATCTGGAGAAACAGTCTCTAAATGTTTATTTTTCCAACTCCCTGCTGATTTCTGACACTCCTGTGGGGAAGGAATCAATTCTGTATCGCAGAAAAAGCTTTTTGTCCACCTCACACAACAATGAAATTAAAAAGGGCTGAACCAGGCAATGAAGAATAAAATAAAATGCAGTGGTAATAGGGAGGGAAGTGTTCTGAGAAAATAAACATTACAGGAGGGGAAAAAATACATTGAAAAGATGAAGGAAGTTGAAGAAGGGTGTGAAGCTATTCTTTCCTTCTCATTTTGTGCATTGTGTTCCCTGGTGTAGCTGGATCATAACCGAATCCATTGATGAATTAATTTTAAATACATCACATTGGAAACTCTTTTAGGGACTATTTTAAAAGTAATAAAAGCAACATTAGATCTGTGTGGCTCAAAAATGTCACAGGGAACTATTTAGGTTGTTATGATGTTCTACTAGGACACTTAAAGATTGCTGTAGCAAGAGATTTAAGTTGGAATTCTGAAAAATAAGCTGTTCATACTTTACAAGTAGAAAATAATTTCCCAAAAGAAAAAGTAGAAATTTGCATTCCGGGAAAACACAGTTGGCAATTTCTGCATGTACATATAATTTTAACATTAACTTCTGCTGATTTTAAAATTGGATTTATAAAAATCAACCTGAAAGAAGCACTAGAATGCATAGAATGGACAAAGATGGCAGCAGTGAAATAATTCATTTAGTAGAACTTTCCATTGTTATCCTTTGAAGCTACTTTCAGTAATACTGATATTATATATACTGAATAAAAATAATATTTTTTCATTAGGAACTAAGAAGAAGCTTACATTTTTTCCCCTTTACCTCCTCAAGTGGGGATAACATTTTAGACTGTCTAATAAAACTGGTATTAGAATTTTGGAAAAAAAAAAGAGAAAGATGCCTTGTTTTCACAAGGTAAATTGTCATCATGGTAATTTTGTAGCATGCTTTTTTTGCTTTTTTCTGTTTTATGTTGCTTCTTCTTGCCTTTACAAAATGATAGAAGGAAATTATAAAATAGAAAAATTGTCATTATAATGAAATTTTGGAAAGTGCAAGATATCCTTATTATTTTCATGCAAGATTTATATGTCCCTATTGTTTTCTTAATTTCATTCTAATTTGCTGGCAGAAAAGGGTAAGAATCCCAAATAAGTCTTCTTATAATTTTTTTCATGATTCTTTAGGTTATGAACATGCTGTTTTCTTTCCCTAATCAAATTAATATTAAATGGATTTTATTGTGTTTCAGGTTAGAAGCCTTTTCCTTTGTCTTTATTCAAGGTTTCAACGGTTTTCTGTACCTTCAGTTTTCACTCAACATATATATTTTTTTAATTAAAAAAACTGAACCTTTTTAATTACCTATTTTCTCCATGACGCAGGGTTGTAGGAGGCTGTGTTTCATCCCAAACTTCCTGGTAATACCTGGTCTCATTCATTACCCTCATAGAAGTTTTTGTTTGCATTACCCTTTGTCTGTAATTGAGAGTCAGTCTCTAAGGTCATCAGGAGTGTTTCCTCCACACAAACTCAAAGTGAGATAGTAAATAGACGTGCAGAGCAGTGGGACTGCCCAGCACTTGTTTCCAGGCTTAGCAGCATGACATGGAAAATTCAAACTTTCCAGGTTTCTGTGGCAATTGTGGTTTGGCTGCAGGATGTCAGCAGAACAGCCTGACAGGAGCGAGGTAATTAATCTCTTGTGCATACCTTAACACAGGAAGGTGTTACCTCTGAAGAGGAGAAGAATTATCCTCTGTCTCCTCTGAAGTGTGTTTTACAACCCAAGTGAAAATAAAGCTGTTTGTTTGTTTGGAGGTGGTTGTTTTTTGGGGTTTTTTTTGTGTTTGTTTTTTTTTGTTTGTTTGTTTTTGTTTTGTTTTGTTTGTTTTTGTGTTTTTGTGTTGTTTTGTTGTTGTTGTTTTTTGTTGTTTTTTTTTTTTTTTTTTTTTTACCTTTTTTATTTAAAATTTTGGAAATGTAATGGAAGTTTAGATTTCATGCATGGTTGGCAGAGGTGCCACAAGATTGTCATTTAGTTGATATCACTGAAAAATTGGATCAGCTTGCTTCTAAATGGATTTTCCTTGTGCTGATCACAGATAATTATACGCATTTTTTAAATGCCTTTTAAGTACTGATAGCACAGCCATGGAAGCACATTGCTAGGAATGACGCCAAAATTTTACAGTTGTGCAAATTCATCACATCTAATCCTCTGGTAGTGGTCTGTTGCTTTAGTTTAATTTTAAAGTTGTGATCTGACATGTGTTGCTATATTGGTTCAGTAGGGGAAATTATTTTGTTCTTTTAAAATGTTAATTAAGTCCTAGGAGAGCTGATGGGCTGAGAACCAAATCTTTCACATTGCTTTGCTGTGACAGTGTTGCAGCTTTGATTTTAAGGGTGTACCAGAAGCACATGAGAAGTGTTCATCTCTTCCAAGCAGTCTTCTGTGACAAATGCAATTCTCTGCCTGGCATTCACTCTAAGATATAAACTCTACTAGACACATACCAGACACATTGCAAATAGGCCACAGGATATTCATCATGGGGTAATAAGTATTGATACCTCTTGCTTCTGACTTTGGTCTTGGCTTAAATTTCTGTATCTTCATTGAAGTTTACATCAAGAACTCTACCTTAGTGCAGCTCCAAAGTGTTTGATAGCTGATAGCCTGTCTTTGCAGGGTAAGTTATGCAAAATTAAAAGCGGCAGCAGTATATGTCTGTTGTTTAGATACAAACTGCTCTCTCTCCATCCCCTATGGAAACTTTCAATAATCTTGTTTCTCTGCAATCCTAATTGACACGATTAATTCTTTTTATTCCATTTCATTTCTCAGGGTGTTTCCAAGGAATGACATAAGTAATGGCAAGAAGAAAGAAGTTGGTGATTTTACTTCCAGAACCTATATGCATCCAGATAATCATAGAATCACAGAATGGCTTGGGTTGGAAAGGAACTTATAGATCTACTAGACCTATAGATCATCTAGTTCCATAGGCAGGGACAATGTTTGAGTCAAGTGCCCATGAAAAAAAAATACTACAAGAAATAGATCAGTGAAGACACAAACAATTAGAAACAAATATAAATCCATTCATTCCTTTGTTGTAGACACACACACACACACGTTTACACACGAGTCCACTCTTTTGGTGTTTTTCATCAGGTCTGCTCTGGAGAGCAATGCAGATGCAGAGGAGATGTGGTGCACTCCTCTTTGTGTGGTTAGGCTGCCCACTGGCATCTGTGGCAGAGGAGGAAAATTGGTTTTCCAATTTCCAACAGAGGCTTTCACTGAAGGGAAAAATTCTGGTGTGGACAGAGTCCCCCTGTCCCTGAGATAAGAGCTGACACCATGCATACAGTGCAGTGAGTCTGGAGGTTCTACTCTCTTACAGGGCATTATGGTTCCTCATGTATAAACAGTGGGAAAGAGCACTCAAGTTTACATATCTGAAAGTGGGAGAAAGTGAATATCTCTTTCTGTAGCAATTCTAGTTTTGCCACTGGTCTTTGTAATCAATATGTAAAAACTCTTTATTTCACTTTTTGTAGCAATTTCCCCATTTGCAAAATGCATTTGGAAACACAGATGTGAAAAGCAGCGTGAAGTTGGCTCATTACTGCTGTTGCTCTCTTTTCTGGGATTGGACTATTTTTCTTTTCTTTTCTTTTGTGTTAGTCAAGCATTAAATGCTGCTCTCTGAGAATTTCAAATGGAAGGGTCAATGAGTCACTGTCTCCAAGTAAAGCCAACACAGGATTTTATGGTATTTAAAGGATATGGCATTGTTAATGCCTGTTGTACACCTGTGACAGCACTGTCAAAGGCATTGACAGTACAGTCATATGGAGTGAGATGTGAGCAAATAATGGAACACCCTTGTTTCTCTTGTAGCTTTCTCAAACATTGTCTCTGACAGAAAGGGCAAAGCAATCAGCAATTCTATCCTCTAGGAAGAAAGTGAAGGGATGCAGGAAAGGTACAGGCACACAAGCATGAAACAATCAGAAGAGATGCAGAGATGGGGAGATGTATTTCATTTGGGAAAAGTTGTAGGATATTTCTCTATTCCTCATAGAAAAAGGTTTCTCTTGAATAAGTAAGCTTTTTCAGATTGTTGTGGGTATGTTTTGCCCTTTAAGAGCACATTTAGGCTTATCTGTTTCAATCTTATCTTAAATATGGACTGTGAAGTGTTCCATCTTCAAGAAAATTGATTCAACTAAAGGGCAGAAAGCCTTTATGGAAATGAAACACCACATTAAACTAGAACTCAACTCTGTCTTGTAAACAGAATGCATATTCATGCTGATAGGGGTAAGGAGGAATTGATGTCATTCACTGCTTCACTGAATCTTTCCACGGGAGTCTTTCAGGCAGTTTACAAATACTTGTTCATGATTTCCCTCCTCCTCAGCTGTTAGAGGGAAGTTGCCATAGAGTCTGGGTTGTTTCCTCCCAGTGTGGAGTGAGTGTGGTGAACACCTGGGGTGTGCAGGGTTCCTCTGCCAGGGCTTTTCCTCAGGATGTATTTAGGCACGTTTTGGGAGGGGAGGCTTTTGCAGCTCGTGGATGGGAGGAGAAACAAGCCTACTGAGACCTGCAGGGATGTTGTGCTGAGCTGTGCCCATCTGTGATGGAAAACCAGATTTGCTAGGAACTCAGAGGTGTTGCAGAGTTTTCAGCTAGCAGTGAGTTGAGTGAAGGGCACAGTAAGCAAGGGGAGGGATATTGATGTGTAAATAATTCTAGTATCAGTTCTGTTTCCTTTTATCTGTTTAGAAAACAAAATATTTTCTTATATACAAAGATATTTAAAAGCCTCTTACTTTTGTATTTTAAATAATTTGTCAAGATCTTTGGGCTCATTGTGGGCTCAGAGAAAAGCCAAAAAGAAACTCTGTTTCCTTTTTTTTCAAAGTAGAATGACTGAGTATAAATGCTGAATAGTTTGAGTGATTATGAAAGCTTTTGTATTTAAAATATTTTTAAAATCTTAGTTTAACAATCAATTATTATCAGCAGCAGAGTCACTGAGTAAATCTTGCATAAACGGCAGAGGTTAAACATTTTAAGTGTATTTCTTTACCTGATGATTAACCTTGTCTCATTGCTACTGCCAGCAAATTGTTCTAATATCAAGAAGATATAATGAGTCAAACACATGCATGAAAACAGTAAAATTATTTATTCTCTCAGACCAGCATATGATAAAAATCTGATGTGGATATGAGGGGGAAATTTGATTTATTGTCTTCTAATATTGTTCATTTCCAGAAGCAGGGGAAAGGGAAGTTATGTTCTGTAGCTCCTTATTTCACTAACAAAAAACGAAACAAAAAGAAAAAACAAAAACATACAAACAAAAAAAAACCTAACCTAGAGAAAAATCTGGGGGATAGGGATGTTCTCCAAAGTGCAACAAGTTTTCCTGGCTCTAAAATCATTTTCCCAAGGCAAAGTATAAAATTTTCTGGACAATGTCATTGAAGAAAAATAATTTGGAAACAGATGAAAAGTCACTAACAAAGTATTTGCATCAGTGTTTCAGTCCTTAATTTAGGAGGAATGGGTTGTATGGTTAAAAAATCTTTTTTTTTTTTTTTTTTTTGCCATCATGAATGATTGTCTAGAAAAATAATGTATAAGCAAGTATGTTTTTGTTGTTGTCATTGTCTCTGTGAGTTAAGATAGAAATGTCAATAACAAATGTAGGTAAGAATAGGACCTACTTTTGCAGTGCTTCTGTTTTGAGATAAATGAAAAATTTCATGTGACTTTACAAAATATTTGAGAGGACTTAGTTTCATTATAGTTATGGTTTTCTGGGGATTTTGCTGACTTAAGAGCATTCAGAGGTATTTTTTTAATATAAATATAATTAAAAAAAAACATTTTAATTAAAAATTGTTTGTGAAGGAGACTGAGCAGTTGTCAGTTGTCTGTGGTTACTGAACTGTGAGAAGAGGGGACTTAATTACAACTCTAAAAAATTGATGAGAAAGCCTTATCTTGGAGGAAGCCAAAGAGAACATATTGTGGGTGGGTTTGAGAGCAAGTTGTGCGGCTGGTCTGATGCAAAGAAGAGAGCTGTCACTGGCTGCAGGCCTTAGGCTGCTGGGATAGGTGATCTCACTAAGCACCAGCCTGATGGAATCACTCTGTTCATGCTGCTTTACTGCTTGGTGCTGGACAAGGCATTTGTACTTTATTTGAATCACAGTATGAGATTCATGATATGTAACAATACTGAAGTTGTTCAGTGAATGTCTGAGGTCCTGCTTTTTTTTTTTTTCCCCTTTCCTTGGTGGTTGCCCAGTGCTGTGGTGCTGGGTCACATTGGTTTTGCCTCCAAATGAAGCGCTGCATATCCTGAGGTGTAAATGACGCTGGGGGGATGCTGAGAGGGCAGATCCTGTGCCTAAGGGAAAGACACGAAGAGCAAGTGGTTCAATGGAGTGGGATGCACATCTTAGAAAGCTAGAAAATACATCTCTCCACAAAAAGAAAGCCTGCAGGAAATCAGATTTGATGGTCAAAAGGAAATCAGTAAAGGAGAAAGTCGAGATCTGCTCCTTTTTCCTTTGTCTTATGGGTCTTGGGCTCTAAAACACTCAATAGAATTGTGCCACCAGGTATGATATTGATGCTTCATTTAAAAGAGTCCAAACCAAGATGTTATCATCTGTTAACTGCTACAGCTGGCTCTGGCTTAAGCTCTTCAAGAAGACTAAGCCAAGTCTCAACCGAAGAACCTCAAGTACCCGGTAGATGAAGATGCACGTTCTAACTTGGTAACTGGTATGTGTGGCATCAATTTCATTTGAATTCAGTGTCTCAGGACTGGCTGTGAAGGCTGTATAAATAAGTTTTATGCTATCCAGAACATGCTCCTCTTACTGTAACTATCTGTCTTCCAGCCTTCTCCAACAACTTTTTCATCTGTAGGATTTATTAACTGCTTTGCATAGCTTTCATATTATCACAATAAATTAACAAAATGTCCACAGCTTCAAGTCTTAGATTAAAAAAAAAATCAACCACACAAAACAACCTACCCAGAAGTACCCCACACCTGTATGTGTGTATATGGAAAGCAGACAGGAAGCTCTGTGTGTGTGTGAGAAGCAAAACACTGAAGTTTAAGGAATTTCTGTTGTTGTTATAACCAGAGAGCAGACAAGATGTTTGCAAAAACAATAAATGCTCTATACCTTCCCCCTATGCCCCCAGGTAATATTTATTTTGTGAAAGGATTTTCTCTTAAAAAGCACAACATACTCAGGGTTATGTAGCTAGGCCTTTTGAAATCAGAATCTGGCTGCTCAGGCAACCATGACCACATTTTAAATTGCTTGATTATTTGTCTATGGGGGATGACCGTTTTATTGCCTGAAATAACACAATTATGTAGCATCCCTCAATGCAATGACTGTCAGAAAGAGTAGATAAAGAAATAGACTGAGCTAGTTTTGAGTACATTTTGGACAGTAATTATTTGAGGATACAAACAGGAAATGTGAGGTAATACCTGAGAGGCTGGAAATCTCACTTCTGAATAAACTATACTTAAAATGTATTCAAGCTTCTAAGATTATTAACCCTCTTTTGTGCTGTAAGCTGTGTAGTCTAGAAATGATTAAATTGCACCGTTTGCCAGTGAATCAATTCCACTGCAATGTGGAAGAAGGAGCGTAACTCACCTGTCAGAGACTGTTTGTAACCAAAAAAAATTGAACTGTGCTGTTCCTGAATTGTGCTGCAAGGAGCCACTTTCACTTCTCATTGAAATTCTGGAAATTAAATTTATTTGAATACATAAGAGTGTTATACCTTCTCTTTTATAATGGCTGTACAATAATTTGGAGGAATAAAACCAGAGTGACTTTCAAGTCCAGGTAGCAAGATGCATGCCTTGTATATTGGAACTGCCTCTCCTTCATCTTTCTGAGTTTTCAATTTACTTTTCCTCCCTGTACTGCAAGCAGTTTGCAATTGAAACTTGAAGGAAAGTAGTGCCAGACCAGGTGTGTGATGAGAGCTGTTCTGAAATTCCACAGGTGCTGTGCAGTCTACAGGAAGGTTACCAGTGGTCAATTTGGCATGGGTATGTTACCTACAAAGAAAAATTATTCTTTAAAGCATAAAATAAATTTTATTTTAAATAAAAGTTTTATAAATAAATAAATAAATAAATAAATAATTTTTAAAAAAATATTTAAATAAATAATAAATGAATACTTTATTTAAAGTGTGGACTTTTCAAAGGTAACTTTGAAAATTTCCACCACTTGCAGAAAATAGGTTACAGTTTGTTCTCTAATAGTTTGATTTAATTATCAACTTAAAAAATAAGGAATTATAGAAGAGAGAGTGGTTCCACAGAGAGTACACCTTTGATCTGCAACAAAGGTTCTGGTTCCTTAAATTACTGGTGTTTGGGTGTTTGTTGTTTTGTTTTTTTGAGAGATGCATGTCCCATGCATCCCACTCTCAAATCCCAATTTTGCTATATATACACATACCAGAATATATATATACAAGTATTTGTATATATATATATATATAAGAATAGATATATATATGTATGTATTCTTGAATATTTATAAATACCTTTGTGCATCTTTAGTTTCCTGAAGCTAAAATAGCTTGAAGTGTTTGTGATTAGAGCTGCCCAGATTAGAAAGTTGACTGCAGAGCACAGCTTCCATATGTATGTGAGAACAAATATGAATAGGATACATTACACAGAAAAACAGCTTAATATTGGGAAGTCACAAGGAAATAGAACAGGAAACAGCAGCCAGATTGAAAAAAGCCCTGCTAGGACTGCTGCATTCAGGTGGTGGTTAATGTGGACAGATTGTTATCCTAACATTGAAGAGGAACTAGGGTAAAAACGTACTCAAGTAAAAACTTTTGAAGGTATGTGATTTGGTAGCTCCATTTTCTGCAGTATGAAGCTGCAATATGGAGAGGGTAGATAGAATTCTGCAGAAGGTGATAAGATCAAACAGCATGAAATCGTGTCAGGTGTCCCACTTATTCCAGGAAGCAAGTAACCAAAACTTGGAGATGCATAAAAGGCACATGGAAGCCAATGATTTCCAGAGGAGTGAGGTATCTTTTACATAACTGATTAAAACTGGAAGAGTGGGTCTAAAACCATTACTTTTTGGTTTAACATAAGATTAATAACTTATTAGAGAAATTTGGCTTCATAGTGAAGATAAATGATGCGTTGATTTTCATTGCCAGTGTAAATTTGCCTCCCATAATACTGGACTTTAAAAACTTCTTTCAAAGTGGGTTTTGTTTTCAGTTGTCAGTTTGTGAGCAAAGTTATTAATCTTAGAGTTGTTTAATGAGGAATACAGCTATGAAGAGCACTCACATAGATTTAATTTCTTGTAATATATGTTTATTTGATTTGAAGTTGTTGGTTGAGCCTGTTTGGGAGGAGGCTGAATGTGAGTATGTACATATGTGTGAGGAACTGCATTTGTGAATGTCTTTAATGAAACCAAAGCCAGTCTTATCAACACTCTTTTCTCTCATGTGAAGCACGTGCACTGAATAACATTTTTCTTTTAATAAGCCTATAAAGCTTTTGGGGCAAATCTCTAGCCCTTTATCAATAAGTGAGCTCAAACTTTTAAGTGTAAATGAAAAAAATAATTTAAAAAAAAGCTTGGACTTATTTGTTCTTTTTGAAACATGCTCTTGGGAGAAAGCAAGTACTTTCAAATATCATTAGAGAAGCAATGAAATATATGTAATATTTATATATCTTAATGGTCTGATGAGAGCTGAATCATGCTGAAGGATGTGCTAACCCTTTCATATATCATAAAGGAAAACATTAAGCCCCATGCAAAATTCATCCCATGTTGAGTCTTTTAAATCTTATCAGAAATTTTTAGTGGTATGCTTGCTTTATTTGTTTTTAATTTGTTTTGGTTTAATTTTTTTGTTGTCAATGGAAAGCGGCTCTTTTTACAGTTTTTTAGTGGAGCCAACACCAGAACAAAGTACAAAATGCATATGAAATTGTCTCCCAGGATATTTGCTTTCAATGGCAAATTCTGCTACTACTTAAAGTCACTTTCATTGAGCAAAAATAAGTATTCATCTTTGAACAATCCACTGAACAGTTTTCAAGCATTTTCTATCAAGAGTTCTTAAATCAAATCCTATTGTTTTCTTCTGCACAATTCTACTTGTTGGCTTCAGTTTAAAGGACTGTATTACTTGGGCTTAACCCTTAATATGAAATGCAAAATATTGTCCCTTACATAAATACATTTTCAGAAAATGTACTTGAGGATAAAGCATTTTGCAAACTTGACTCGTAGCTATGACAGGCACTATCAGTGTTTTACTGGAACTTGCTGGCATTTTTTTGCTGACTATAGTTGGGTTTGACCATTTTATAGATTTTCCAATTCTTTACCATGCAAATAAAATGCTGTTCTCTTTTAATGAACTTTTCCTTCAAGGTTAATTCTGTTCTCTAAGAACTATGTAGTCATATAAAAGCAGTTATTTTTTTTTTCAGTAATTTATTGTAATTTACCCCTTAAGTATGTTCTAGTATTTAATCTTGAATTTCATCTCCTGAATATACCCAAGTATATTGGCATAGCAATGTTTATGCATAACACATGATGTATGATTTAAATATAATGATTAATATTTTCTCTCCAGAAAACTGCTTAGGGAAATAACATACATATATAATGTTTTAAAGATAAAATTATGGGATAACATAGGATTTATGCCCAAAGGCTCTTTTTCAAACATGTAATATTTAGTGTCTTTTTGATGATATATTCTGGAAGTACCCTGGGCTGAGGTGTACAATCATTTACATTCATGAATTGTCTGGAAACAAGAATCAGTGACATATTGTTTAGATCAGATTTTCCTTGTTTGAAAGGAAATTTTAGATGGAAACTCAAGTTATGGTGAGGTTACCATGTTGACACAGTGCTTCTCATATCCTCTTGACAGATTTCTGTGGTTTCAGCACTAAAGTTAGAAACACCTGTGCTGATGTGAGTGAAACACGAGAGCAGTTTGTTACATACATGAATAATCCTTTCCATATTTGCATCACTCTTCACATTGTCATTTGAGCAAAACCTTCCCCTGAGGATCACTGGAGCTGTGTTTGATACCTGGTGGTTTGTCTGTGATGAGACAGGCAATGCTTAAAGACGGCCGAGTCTGCTCATAGAGAAGCAATGGATACTATGTCTTGGCACAAGGACTTTCTAAATGTTATGCTGTTGCTGTCTGTTTGATATTTTGATGTTGATACAGATTTCTGTGTGCAGATTCTCAGAAAATCAGATTTGAGTATATCTACAGACCTCAAACCTCTGTAAAGTCTCTGGTAGAGTCAATAAAATTATGCTACGGCATATTTAAATGCAATATTTTAAAAAGTAAGTTTTTATGCTAGATCATGTGTGATCAGATTTCTAGGGCTTGAAAATATTTGCTGCTATTAGTTATGCAGGAAGATTATTTTAGCTCCTTAAAGCTGTTTCAACAGCTAGGAAGCAAGCATGTCATCCTGAGCACAGGATTTGCACAGCATTTGCTTATTGTTTGGCATCATTATAATTTACATGATACAAACAATGCAGAGGACTCAGGTGGAGCATCATTATTTTTTCCCCAGTTCCCGATTATTGTGTCATGTTTTGAGTGCTTGTTTGTGGCTTGGAAGAATTCTGTCACTGCTGGTCTTCTCAGGGAACAGAAAAAAAAGAGGTTTAATGGAGTCAACACCAAAGGGAATTTCTTATAAAGAGATGTGATGTTAAAGTGATGGGATGTAGCAAAAGCCAGGTGACTGAGTGAACAGTGTTATTTTATCACCTCTTAGAAAATCTGTGGTTTGCAGGAAGCTAATTTGCACTGTCATATGATTTTCTAATGTTTCTCTATGAAAGAGTAAGGGTGTAACCTTGGACTATTAGTCTATTAGAAAACTTATCTTTTAAAGGAAATGCCTGAAGTAGATCATGGAAGACTGGGGTAGACACAAGAGTCTCCAGGCTGTCAAATAAAAAGTTCAATGGCAAGTACTGGAGCAGGAAAGTCAGAAATTAGTTTTGAAGGGAGTGCTTCTATGGTAAGGAAGAAGATAATGAACATGATACAAGTCTACCTTGTCCAATTGAGTAATTGAATTGCTGTAAAATATCCCCTTCTGCAGTTACAGAGAGATTAATTTGCTCTGACATTACCATTATAACTCTTTGTGGCTATACCATGAAGGCAAAAATATTCTGTAACCAGATTTGTTGTGGGAGGTTGATGTGCACATGTGCATCTTTTTGTTTTGTTTTGTTTTCTCAAAGGTGCTTCTGAATCCTGCTAGAAGTGAAAAATTCATACACATGCATAATCTCTGTACTTCCACAATAATCTGAGATATGCTTACATGAAGTAAGATACATACACAAACATATGTACTTATTTATGTTCTGTTGCTTCATCTGAAGTTTTAAAGTATGTTTCACATATCAGTTATTGAATAGCACACTGATCATAATGGCCTCTCAAAATTCTGAGAAGGTACATCATGTTCAGATAGGAGATAATGCAATTTTTTTAGCAGATGGTTACAGCTGATATCCCTGTGGAATTTGTGGAAAAGGCACCATGGCTCTGTTCTGACAAAAAGACTGCCTTGGGGCCCAGCAATGGGCACATACACACACAACCTCAGGATGTCATTTTACCGGCAGGGTCTGATGGCAAATTCTGATTTTTGTATTTGCTAGTTAACAGATTACTGAAGTTCGTACCCAAACCTGAAAACCTGCTTTGGGCTGGTTTATGAAATCCTTCTGGTTACCTAGCAACAAGCAGGAAGGAAGTGGGGGAGCAGGAGGGCTGAGGCCATACACGGCAGCAATAGTGTCAGTTCAGCAAAGCAGACTTTATATAGGTCGCTGTATTTATATAGGTATCTCTGCTAAATTGACATAGTTACTGAAATGCAATAACTGTGAGTGTGACAAGGTCTGACAGTAGGTTCATCTCCTCACATGAACCTGCCAGAGTGGCAGCTTCCATGCCCAATATATTCTCAGATCTTTGGAAGAAGAATAAAATATCAGTAGAAGAGGAGGGTGGCAAAGCAGAACGGAACAGAGCATTACACTGGAGATTAATTGGCTCATCAAAAATTCAAGGTTCTATTTTTCTCATGCCCTGTAAAGGTACTGGCTTATATAGAGGAAAAAAAAAATTACTTTTGCAGTATCTATCTGCACTAAAAATATCAAGTATACTTCCCAAGGATTTTAGTATGCATTCATCCATTGACATATTTTTAACTTCTGTGTCTGAAAGGGAAAAAAAAAAACAAAAAAGCATAAACTACCGATTCAGTTGTTTATGAAATAAATTCTGATGTTAATATGTCCAATAACATTATTTTCTCATGTGAGTTTGAGCATATTGATGGGAATCATGTGAGTTTGAGCATATTGATGGGAAAGTGATGGGAAAGAAACAGTTACAGTAGAATTTGAGGAAACAATATATTAAATGTTCATAAATAACAGTCAGCATAGGACAATATAGTCCTGTGTTCAGTAAACATAGATTTCATTTTAATATCTGCTTTTATATTGTCCCTTATAAAGGTCTCAGGACAGAGGTCCTTCCTTAATATTGTTGTAGAGATCCATAGCACAGAAGAATCCCATTCTCAATTAAGTAAAAATTTATAAGAATTCAGTGTTAGGAAGAATGTAATTGTTTTTATTTAAAAATATATGCTTGATATTTTAGTGAAAAAATACAAAATGCTTGAAGTTATAATTCTGAAAAAATGTATTAATTCATTGCCATTGGTCAGAGATTTTCTTAGGGTAAAATTTATGGAGATACTGAGCCAGTGCAGTCATTATCCACAATGAGGAAGAAGCTAATTTCTCCGTTGAATTTGGAATGCTTTAGAGTGCAGGCTGTTTGTTTGGGGCTGGTTTTTTTGTGGGTTGTTGGTTTTTTGGTTTTGGTTTTGGGTTTTTTTTGTATAAACAAGGAAACAAACCTAGATTTCATTCTGAAAACCTGTGATGCTGCTGCTACCATCTTTGAGTCTTTGCTTTCTGTAGGACCTTCGTTTTCCTCCTCTCCCATGCATTAAATTGTATGAGAGAAATTCCTCTTCTTCACAGCAGTAATGGATCCCACTGCTTAAACATTTACAACTTCATCACTATAAAATGTTTGATGGTTATTATAGACTATTTAATGAGATGTCATAAACTGCAGATACAAGTGATCCCCTCTAATCCTCCTCAGAACCATCCTCCTTAGCCCGCCGCTGTAAAACATTAAAAGCCTTCTTTGTTATGTGTTAATTGGTATTAATGGGGTTAATCTTTGCAAAGTAGAGATTATCTTGCTATAGTCAGACATTCTAGGGAGAACTTAATTAACCAAAGGCAAAAAAAATTATGGAAATATAGAAAGACTTGCATACTGATGCAGTTCCATAGTCACACATGCAGATGTTGGGCTGCATTTTCAGAAGCAGGTCTCAAAACCAGAGCTGTGTGGTTATCACAGAATCAGGGAATGGTTTGGGTTGGAAGGGACCTTAAAGATCACCTAGATCCAACCCCTCTGGCAGGGATGCTTTCCACCACATCAGATTACTCATAGCCCCATACAACCTGGCCTTGGACACTTCTCACCTAAATCCAGAATCTAATCTTTCAGTTTGAAGACATTCCCCCTTCTCCCATCATTATATGTTCCTCTTCATTAAGTGTACTTGCACCCCAGCAAGACAGTTATGTTGAGTGGAACAGTGAGGTTTTTTTATTTATTTAATTTTACTATCTTCATAATTTCTTAAAATCTATGAGGTGAGGTTTTCTGTCTTACAAAAGGCAAAGGAAAAGACAGAAAATAAGATGCATTATTTATATGAATTATTCAGTTAGTCTGCTAGAAAAATATGATCGTAATAGAACACCCAGGAAAGTTTATCCTATCCCAAGTGAAAATACAAGTTAATTGAACACAAGTAAATAGAGAATGGGATTTGTTTTCAAATATAGGTATAATTGCTGGAGAGAGACATCATGGTCACAAACGGAGAGGCAGTGATTGTAGCATATTGTTTAGTAAAAAACTGTTCCACACAGACTTGTGCTTTTTTGGGGGTCTTTTCTTGTACAATCTTCATAGTTTCAGTATTCATTATCTGTTGGTTAAGACCATCTGTCATCTTCACATCATTAACATCTGCATTCTCTTTTTTAAGATCTCACTCGCCTGGTGACTGAAGTTTTAAAGGGCATTTCCATAGAATTTAACTTTCACACTGTAGTCAACTTGATTGGATCTTTTTCCTTGAAGATTGCACAAAATTTTCAAGCATATGTTATAATTTTCTAGAACAATTTAATCTCAGTAGCTGTTTGGGAAGATAGCTGAAGCTATCCATGTTTTAGAAGGAATAGTGCTGTTTAACTATTCCCTATTGTGTTGCTGTTTGTTCATTAAACTATTTAGGGTCAGCATAAAGCCTCTATTCCTTCCCTTGAGCTAGGACTTAATTCCCCAGTGTGGAAGCCTTAAAATGGTTTTGCCAGTTTTCAGTGGCTTCTCACTGTTATAGGAAGAGCCTTCAGTTGGTACTGATCCTCTATTTTATTGTGAGCTTTCATAAATATTGTTAAGCTCCCTTGTTTCTTGACAGCTAGAAGATTTAAAATCTCCATTTTAGCTTCAAATTTAACTAGACATGTACTTAAAATTATTTTAATAGCCTGGATAAGTAGCTCCCAGTGACTGATGAGTTCAGATTTCAGGTTCAAAAATCCTTTTTCATGATGCATAACGGTGCTTCAAATCAAATAGAAAGAAATAACACTTAAATTTTTTTTTCCATCCATTATGTGCGATAATGATCCAGACATTCAAATTTGATTACTACAATAATGGGAAATTCTACTGATGCACTTTTATACTCGTGCCAACATGTAGAAAAGTAGAAAGCTACTATATATTTTCCATTGAAAATTTTGGCTATAGGTGGTTAAACGTTCCTAGGTTAAACATATAGATAGTTAAATATTCCTCTGGATATGGGAGCTCAACGTGAGCTGTTATTTTATATTTTTTAAGATTTTGAGAAGAGTTGTACTGTGTGCATATGTATATATATATATATATATGTATGAATGTTTGTGACCCTCATGCAGAGGGGTGCTGGAGAATTGACTGACTTACAAAATTGGTCCCCTTCCTCCCAGCCATTGTCTTGACCCATGTGCAGCTCTTATTGTGATGCCCTTTCTGTTGAAGCAAAATGCAGACATTTTTATGCCAGATGCTTGAAAATTCTTTGAAAACACAGCCTATTGATTTAAAAGAATAAAATGCTAGATGGTTATGTTTTATATATGACAGACTTATGTATAAGAGCCCACAGAGGAATAAAAAGAATTGCTATGGTTTTTAATACTGAGAAACTACTGAGAAACTTCCAGCGAAAGTAAGTACAGAAGGAATACATAATATGTATGTACATAGCTTGGTTCCATGGGGACAGAAAATGGCAACTTACTCTATAGCAAATATAGGCAGCAATTCTCATTTTGAAAATGCAGAGTAAAAAAGTGTTATAATACACAATTCCCATTTATATAAAGAACAGGATCATTTCCGTGTGAATAGGGCTTCTTATCCATCTCTTAATTACAATATAATGGATGCTACAGGAGATAATCTGAAATGAGTGATTTCATTCTTTTGGAGTTTAAAAAATATCAGCATTTGTAGCAAATTTGAAGCAAATATGTTTCCTATGAAGTACAAGATGTTGAAGATAATTTTTGATTTTTTCCTGAAGTACTAAACAGATTTTCCCCTGAACTCAATGTTATTGCTCTTGTACATTCACCATATATTTTTCAGTTTGCATAAAGATTCAATTGTCATAGCACTTTTGAATTAATGATGAAGAAAACTGCATTTAGTACCACCACATCACAACTAACAAAACCCAAAACAAACAAACAAACAAACAAGCAAGCAAACAAACAAACAAACAAACAAACCTCTAACAGATATTTTTCCCTTGAGGAATAATTTGCTTCCTGTGCTCATTTTTATCAGATACTGGATACTTTTAAAGTACATTTGCCACAATAAACAATTGGTTCTTTGCTTTGAATATATTTACAAAAATAATAAGCAAGTAGTACTTTTTAGACTGTTGTAGAAGCAGCCACACCATTCAAGCTGGAAGCCTCTCTTGGCTAATGGTAGATACCTGGGAGAAATACCTTCTTGGAAACCATAAAACTGGAATGGCAGCATAGAAATGCACTCCCCCAAGCTTTTATTCTAAGTTACTTGTAATCAGCAGCTTGGGCATTCCAGTACAAGAGGTTGCAACAGCATTGTGTATCCTTGTATCCTTGATGGCCCTTACTTCCACGGACCTCTCTAGCCACTTTCTAAACACATTTGGGTTTTGTAACATCCTGTGGCAACGTGTTCCATCATGTAATTCCGTAAAGCATGGAAAAGTGCATCTGTTTATTTTATACCTGCTGCCTAGTGATTTCATTTAATGCCTTCTAATTTTTCTCTCATGTGGAAAAAGTAAATAAGCTTGCCGATTCTCTCTCTTCATGCCATCCGTGATATCACTTTTTTTTTTTTTTCATATGTCCTGTTCATTGACTCTCCTTCAGACTGAGGAATTGTCTAACCAATTTTTCTCTATTTTCAATTAGTGTCAAGCTTCAGATTATCTTTCCTTCCTTGTATTTTCTAGGAATGTTTTTAAGAATTCTTCTAGATCTCCAGTATTTTTATGATGAAGCAATGAAAAAAAGAAAATAATTTTCCAGGTGTGGGACTAACATCATTGGAATGATGATGCTTCCTGCTCTCTCTGTATATTTTCTAGTAACTTTGAACATCTGTTTGCCTTTCTGATTGCTTTTGAGCTTCATGCTTTGAGTTGATGATTTCAAAGAAATACCAGTGCTGATATCAAGATTTTCTCCTGAATTGCAGCAGATCCTTTGGAGTCTACTGCTGTGTATGTTTAGTTAGAGTAGTCCCTCTCCCATGTGGATTATTTTGCGTAATACTGCTAGTTTGTCTGTGCATATTCATAATTCAGGCTGACTACTGATTAATGTTGGTTTATAAAAAGCAGCTGTGTGACCCCAAGGAGATGCATGCATTAAACCCCAGCAACTCATTTTGTGTAGGCTGCTGAACAGACATAAGATGAAAATGACTCCTGCTCTCTATTCACCTGGGCTAATTTCAAACCAGTGTCATAGGAGTGAAATGCACTGTATCTTGTTAGAAGTCTCTGGAATTTACCTAGTCAGATCCGTTTGTGATTCAAAATTTATTTATCTTGAAACATGTCCTCTGTTCCTTATAGACCTGAAAATAAATAAGAGATTTATACATTTTCTCCCTGTGAGTTCTTAAGAAAATATTTTTTTCAAAGTCACCAATCCTGCTATGAAGAAACAAATCCATTTGTTATTTACAGATACCAAAGTGTCAAATGAAACTATACTCATTTCTTACCATCTTCATGTATACATGTAAATTAGCATTAAAATAAAGCTTAATTTGATGACCCATTGATGAAGCCCTGATGGCCATTGTCTGAGTGCCCTGGGTGCTATTCAAGCTTCTAAGCACAGCAGAGTAAGTCTTTGACATTATTTTTTTTCTTTGAATGAAACAAAGCAGCACTATCTGACCTGAATTTATGAGTGTTGCTTATCAATGCTAGGATTAATTTTCTGAGGCTAAACAAAGCTGCAAGAAGTAGCACACAATCATGTTCCCAAAGGTGTGTTGGCATGTTCTGCCACTTTCTATTACTTGCATTTAGGCCACATTGCTTTAATTGTAAAAAGTAGAATCAAAAAGCTTTAAAAATATATAAATCCAAAGAATTTATAAATTCAAAGCTGTGTCTCAGAATAATACACTGCCACTATTTAACATGTAAGTACCTATTAAAATGCATTATGCATTTGCTCCTTTATCTGCTTTTAAAGCACTCATGTCGGAGTTCTGAAGTCCTTCTGCACTCGACACCATTCTCCAGAGTACTGAGTTCACCCTGTAACAAAAATAACTCTGTTGCCTGCTTCTTGGTGTCAAATTATCTGTCCCTCTGGTAGTAATCATTATAGATCCAGACATATCACAGCATCTAAATAATGTCTGTAGCAGGGAAGTATCATTTCTGTCACTTCACAAATGTTATTGTGGAGAGGTATGAAATGCCAAGAAACATAAACTGTGGCCTCAGACTATTGCTGTGACTGCCCAAAGCTTTTGAAATCACCACTGTGAGATGACTGTCCCCCAGCCCTGGCTGAAAGCTAGGAAGGACCAAGCACATCTCAGCAGAGCACAAGATGAATCAACAAGATGGATGGCCAGATATCCTTCAGTCAGCAGCTGAAAGCTTAAGCAGTGGTCAGCATTCTCTCTGAAGCTGAGGTGAGTTAATTGAAGTTAGAGCTGACAAGGAGATCAGAATTGGTAACTTTATGCCTATACTGCAGGTAAATGGTAAAGATTGGATCAAGCAACTAGTTCAGTCTTGCAGCCTCTTCTGTAAGCAATAGGTTATCTTTTAATTATGAATGGTATCTGTAAAGTCCAAAGGCTCCTTTGGGTGAATTCAGAGATCCTACTGTGAAGGGAATGGACTTTTAATTTCCAGCATCTTTGATTGATAAAAAAAAATCCTCTGTCGCTTTCTTTTCTCTCACGACTTCATTATTTCAATAGATTTGATAGTATCTGCACTTATCTTAGATTACTAGGGTTTAATATACCAAACAGACTTGTAAATTGCATAAGGAAATTAATATACAAGGAAGGGGAGAATTATTATGGAGCGGGTACCTAGAGACATGAAAGGGTAAAATGTGTGTTTAAAATAAAGCAACAATGTCTTCTTTTTTAGTTCAGGATTATCTATTTGTAATCAACCATTTCCAAAGTAAATGCACCACACTGAGGTGGATGGGAAGTAGGACAAGTTAATTCATTCCAAACCTTTATATAATGATTTCTTCATAATTGATGGGAAAAAGTAGAATAAAATGGGCACAGCCTAATACTTTTGAGAAGTGGCACCAGAACTTTTCTTTCTTGTGAATGTTTTAGTAAGATTTGTGATTAATTAGCCAGCTCATTTTTACATGTAGAGCCTTCACTGTGATGATAGAGGCAGTGGCACAGTGTAGCACAGAAGGACCCACGTGGCAGTGGCAACCACTGCTGGTATCCTATGGAGAGCTATGTTCTGAGCAAACCCTTATTCTGCTTCCTCTGCTCCAAGTAAGAGTCTGTTAACTTAATTGGACTCTAAGGTTTTACCATAATTTCCCTGTCCGTCTGTGAGGGAATGAAGCCTTGGAAAAAATGCTGGAATTCCTTTTATATCTGGCATCTTTCATTCAGTTTTCACAGGGATACCAGCAGTAATAATTTGACCTATAATTGGTGTCTTCAAACACATTCTGTATGAACACAGTGGCTTAAAGTGCTTCGATTTTGCCAACAGTATCAAAACCACTTTGCCTTTAGCTGCTTGAGCCCACTAATAAACAGTGTCCTTGTACTCAAGCTTCATGTGGCAGGAGACTGCCTAGTATTTGCACTGTATTTTCTGGCATTCATCAGAGATTATTCTTAATAGGTGTTAAAACTAGGAGGCTGTAACAATCTGCTGTTTCACTACTCAGCTATGTTTTATTATGGTTGATGCATCACTCCAAATCTGTAAATATTTTCTCCCCCAAAAACATGTCCTCAAATGTATGTACCAAGTTTTATAGGTAGTATAGATGGTATAGATACTAAAATAGGTCCCAAGTGTTCCATAAATTGTTGTGGAAAGACCACGTCTACCTGCAATGCAGTTTTACAGACAGACTGACATTTGGGAGGTGTAAAGAACTGTAAATCAGTGACTTAGACTGCACACGTTCTAAGCTCAAGCTGAAATAAGGTAAAAGATTATGGCAACTTCCTCAACTGTCAATACAGATGTGTGTGTTTACCAAAAGTATATATTACACCTAAATACTAAAAGTGTATGCACACATATGTGTACATGAATCTGCATATGACAGTCTTTCCTGAGATAAGAAACATTCTCTGAAAAAACCTATTCCTTGTTCCTTTATTATAGAAGCTTTTAATAAATTAGGTACAGTGCAATTAAACACCACAATCTGTTTGTGTAGGTATACGTAAACAAAATGCTGGCATAATGATAATTAACCTTACTTTCACCCCAGATTTAAATTAAGCAAATGCTTTGTAAGGGAAAGCCTGTCTCCTGACTTGCCTGTGTTGTGGCTCCCTAGGAAGGTTGTTTTCTTCTGCAGCTGTTAGGCAAAAGGATATGGATCCTGATCTGTTTGAGTCAGTAGCATATTTAATCAATTCAGAGAAGGTCATACAAGGGTTTCTACAGTACACACAGTAGATGCTTTAACTAACAGTTATTGAAGTCAATCACTATTGATCATCAAAGCTTTGCTGGGGCTTGTGCGATGGAGAAGAAAAATCAGTTTTTCCTCTAGAGCACGTTGAGGTCACAGATTGATAGAATCGTTAGTTTTGGAAAAGACTTCTAAGATCATCAAGGTCAACCATTAACCCAGCAATGCCATGCTCACTACTAAACCATGTCCCTAAGTGCCACATCCATGTATCTTTTAAGCACCTTTCTAGGAATTCCACCACTTCCCTGGGCAGTCTGTTCCACTGCCTCGACACCCTTCAGTGAAGCAATTTTTTCATAATACTCAATCTAGCCTTCCTCTGGCACAACTGGAGGCCATTTCCTCCAGAAAATGGTGTCAAAAGCTTTACTAAAGTCCCGGTAAGCAATGTCCACAGCCTTTCCCTCACCCATTAAAATGGCCCATCCTGTCATAAGAAGGAGATCACGCTGCTCAAGCAGGACCTGTCTTTCACAAACCTGCACTGGGTGGGCCTGGTCCTCTGGCTGTCCTGCATATGCCATATGATGGCACTCAGGATGATCTGCTCCATGGCCTTCCCTGGCACCAAGGTCAGGCTGACAGGCTCATAGTTCCCTGGATTCTCCTTCCAACATCTCCTGTAAATGGGCATCACATCTGCTGACTTCCACTAGGTTGGGATCTCTCTGGTGAGCCAGAATTCCTGGTAAATGATTGAAAGTGTCTTGGTGAGCTCTTCCCCCAGCCCCCTCGATACCTTTGGGTGGATTCCATTTGGCCCCATAGACTTGTCTAAGTGGAGCAGCAGGTTGCTGACCATTTTCTCCTGGATTATGGGGGTTTCATTCTGTTCCCTTTATCTACCTTCTATCCCTGTTGTCAGCTCAGGGGGCTGGGTACCTGAAGACAATTAGTTTTGCCATTAAAAACTGAGGCAAGGAAGGCATTAAGTACCTCAACCCTTTCATCATCCTTTGTCACTAGGTTTTTCCCTTCATCCAATAAAGGATGGAAATTCTCTCTAAATCTCCTTTTTCTGCTGATGTATTCATTAAAAAAAAAATAAATTGTTTTCCTTTATAGCAGTAGCCAGATTAAATTATAGCTGGGCTTTGTCCCACCACAACCTCACAACATCCTTGTACTCTTCCTGAGTTGCTTACCTCTTCATCCAACTGTTCTAAACCTTTTACTTTTTTTTTCCCTGAGTTCTAGCCAAAGTTCTTTGTTAAGACAAGTTGGTCTTCTTGCCCACTGGCTCATCTTCTGTAACATGTGGACAGCCCTCTCCTGTACCTTTAAAATATCCTTCTTGAAGCATGTCCAGCCTTCCTGGACTCCTTTGCCCTTCAAAATTGCCTGCCAAAGGATTCTCTTAGCCCATCTCACAAACAGGACAAGGTCTGCTGTCTAGAAAAAGTCTATCATTTGATGACCAGTGTGTCCAAGATGGCCTCCAACTGCCACATCATCCAGCAGTCCTTCCCTGTTCACGAGCAACAGGTCCAGAGGGACACCTTCCCGAATTGGTTCACTCAACAGCTGTCAGGATTTTGCCACACACTCCAGGAACCTTCCAGACTGCTTTCTCTCTGCTGTCTTGTCCTTTCAGCAGACAGCTGGTGAGTTGAAGTCCCCCATGAGAACAAGGACTAATGATTGGTGAGATTTTTTTTCCAGTTATCTACAGGGCATTTCATCTGTCTTTTCATCCTGGTTGGGCAGTCTATAACAGACTCCCAGTGGGGTATCTTCCTTGCTGGCCTTTTCTCTGGTTCTTGGCCATAAACACTCAACCCTATTTATAGCCACCCATTGCAGCACTCCAGTTGTGCAGGTCATCCTGCCATGTTTCCAGTCCAAAGTTAACCCCATTTGTAATGTCACTGTGGATTCTGAGTCCTCAGCACCAAATGTTTGGCTCTGCCAGCTTAGCCAGAGAACCCTAATGAGATCACACAGAGCAGAGCATTAATACAGTTTTAAATAGAGTTAAATAGAGGGACAAAAATGTTCTACGTATGAACAATATTTGAGGCAATACAAATCACCATGATTGCTCAAGCTTCCTTTAAGGTTAACAGTTCACTATTAAAAAAATGTCGCAATAGTTTGATCCAAAGTATTGTAGCTAACAGAAGTGCTGAAACCGTATGGAAAAGAGCAATATCATTAAATATTTGTTCAAAAATCATAAAACAAGTCCACTCGAAATTTTGTCTGAGGCTGGACATTGCAGGCAGTGCCAAGTTTGTTGAGAAAATTTTGTCTCAGTGATAATAAACACCTTTACATACATTATTATTCTGCTAAAAAAAAAATCTGTTTAACATCTTTATATATTACGTAAGTTTAAACACGTGCTAATACAGTTTCAGACCTATTACTTTTTAATCATAGTCAGATCAGATTGTTCCACAATGTGTATTCTGACATGGGGGAATGCAGTTAGAAAAGACTTAAACCTGTCAAGAGCAAGCTGCTTTCAAAAATCAAATATCGTTTCAGACTGTAACTGGCAAAATAGTTTAAGAAACAGCAGAGAAATATTGATACCACTGTACGAATCACTAGTAATAATGCATCCAGAGCAACTGTCTGTGGGTGCTAAATTCAAAGAAGAGCAGGTATAGACAAGAGCAAATAAAATTATCAAGAGAAGAGAGAACCTGTTTTATGGTCTAGAATAAAGTGATGTTTAACCAAATAAAGCTATGACTGACGGGGAGAGGATGGTTCACTATGAGTGCTTCACAAGATAAACATTCAAGATGAAAGAAAACTGCTTAAGCTGAAGGACAATTTAAGCTTTAGAACAAATGGAGATAAACTGACTTGGAGTGAATTTAGCCCATATGGGGGTTGGAATGAGGCATTCTCTTGTTGTATAAGTCACTTAAAGAGTCAATTTAAATTAATTATGAAAGAGAACCCACAAGGAAGTCACCACTCAAAGGAGGAGCTGAAGTGAAATGACCACTCAGAGACCTTCAATTTTCCGTTCTTATACTTTAGAGGATAAAGACAGCATTGATCTTCACAGATTTTTCAAGAATTTTCCCTGTGAGTGAAAACTACAAAAAATTACATTTTTTTTTCTATAATTGTTTGTAGCAGATTGGAAAACAAAATGACTGAACTTATATGTGTCACGCATTTTGACAGTAAATTACAGATGGCATTAGACTTTTTGGGGACTTAAACATGTCCATCTCATTATAAAGAAATTTAATTCAACCATGCTATCCATCTGGAACTCTCAGCAAAGGTAATAAAACATATAATTATAAAAAGAGGGTGATGAACATCTTCCTAGCGTCTCAGCTCTGCTTGTAAATGACATCCAAACATTAAATGGTGAATGATGGCAACAAACTAAGTGGAATTTGCCCTTAATAACAGCTTCATAAATTTGATGCTGACTTCTCTGAAGTCGAACTTGGTGTTGAATTCTCTGAAGTTGATCTTGATTTATACCAGTATAGTCAGGAGCAAAATGTGCTTCAGAATCACTTATGTAAGTTCAATACATCTTAGATCAGTGAGAAAATCATGTAAAGTTCACTGTATTGAATGGCATTAAGTAATCAGGACTGTACTAATATAGATTTACTCAGACCTAGATGGGAGTTCAACTCAACTGATTTTTTACTACTGATCTTTAAAAGATCTAGTTTTCATAAATTTTCACTACAATCGGTGGTCAAATGCCTTGGGGGTTTTTTGCATATGCAGTTGCTTAGGTTTTTTGTTTGGTTTGGTTTTAATTTTTTATTATTATTTTGTTTTGGTTTTCCCTTTTTTTCTTTCTGGAAAGTATGCACTATAAGATTAAATTTCTGAAAAATGAGATATCTAATAGCCATGGTTGGAGAGATCTTTTCTCAGCTTTATCTCACTTTTAGGCAATAGATAGTTAAAGTATATTCCAGATTTCTTTCTCCTTTCATTTTTACTACTCTATTTTACTACTCTAAGATCGCTTGTGAAAATTTCCTTATTTTGGGGATAGTGGGGCAAAATATGAGTTGGAGTGACCAGTTAGCTGATCAAAGGATTAGGTATGATTTGCCCTGAAATGACAAGGGAGTCTTGTATGGATTGAATTATTTTCTTTTAGAAAGTTGTGGGGTGACAGTAATTTTTTAAAAAAATCAAATAATTGCCTTTCATGTTTAGTGAATATTAAAATTAGTTTAGTCTTACTAACTGAGGTATTTCTTAAAAGTTGAGTAATTTCCAATAGTTTCTTGTTGATTGTCAAGGACTTTATGCCTGCTAGATAAAAAGTAGATTCTGAACTGGTGTTCTCACATTCAGTGATAAACTACAAAAACAAATCCAGCTTTATAGTTCATTGATTTTATGCTAGTTATGTCCTTCTGAGGGAATTTTCTTTTCCAAGCACATAAAGTGGGGGCATAATAAAAAAGAATTATTATTTTCATGGAATTATAGACACTATTCCTTGCAAGTATTAATTATTGCCTTGAGGGAAAGGTATCTGTTTTGAAGGTATCATGGACAAGACAGAATCAAGGAAATACATTTTTGTATTTCATCTATAACTGCTAGAGTATACTCATAATTTCCATTTGTATTAATCTTTGCAGTTCCCAGCACTTTTTAAGGCCAAGCAGTAACTTATTGAATTTCTCAACTGGCAAGATGAACCATTTCCACTGCTGAATGAGAGGAAATAAAGTTCTTGAAGCACATTATAGCAACGAGGCAGCCACAGTACACTCTAAGGTATTTGTTGTTTCTGAGTAAGGAAGTATCTACTGGCTGTTCTACTAATCTTTATTTATTTTGCTAATAGGTAGTGTCTTGGAAGTAAAAAAAAAAAATAAAAAAGTCTTTAATTTTGCCACTTTGGGGAACAAAATTTTTTTCTGATTATTTTCCTAGAGCAATGATCTTTTGATGAATGCACAGTAGATGGCTTCAAGCAGGATTTTCTATTAATTTCTATCTATTCATTTTTTTCCAAGAAATAGAGCAATAAAGAATATCAAGCCATTAGTGAATTATTTGATGTCTTTAACACCTTAATATAAGTCAAGAATTTAAAACTGCTCTGCTTAAAAACTCACAGAAAGTACAAGGAATTTGATAAAAATATCTAAAGTTTTGTTTCAGTTTTGCACTTGTGCTTCTCTATCTAGTAATCATATTTTTTTCATTTTATATAAGTAGTGGTTTATGAATTTATTTTATTTATTACCTGATGTTAAATAACATTTTTAATGCAACTAATTTAAATTAGAAGTCTTTGTGCTTTACAGAGGAGCACTGATGTGGAAGCCATTATTCAGGGCAGACAGTTTTCTAAAGTAAATAGTTCTTCAGTTTCTGGCTTTAGAATTTAGAGGAGAGTTAAACAGATATTTCAGAACTCTGAAATGATTTCAAGCTGGATAGGCAGCCAGAGATCACCCTATCAATGACCATCACTTGTTATGTACATTTAAGCTGAAAGTTTAATAACAAGGTGTGCTGTCCATCAGAGGGTAGCATAGGTTCTTATTGGTAAACAATGTTGTAACAATGCATCTTAAGTCACAGCCCTGAAGAGAAAACAAGTAGATTGCACCCAATTGGAAAGAAATTAGTTAAGAAGAGTCAAGCCTGGATCCATTTATTTTCCTTTAATAACCTGGCATCTCTACTTTTTTATAGCTTTTTCCCTTCCAAAAGCTATTTTAAGTGCCTTTTATTTTAAATATACCTAATTACAATTTCCATGTTTATAGCAAGCATATGTATCTCACAAAATATAGGAAAATAGAACTACAGAAAATTTTAAAAAATATATTTTCTGCAATAGTCTTAGTCATTCTATTCCTATTTTGCTTTTATATAGTCTCAAATTCTCCTCAACTTCTATTTAAAATGGATGTAAAAAACAGTTTTCATTTTAGGTAAAAAGAAACCAAGGATTTTTTCCTGTGCTGAACCATACCCAAGCTCAATTTGTGAGAGTGTGTTTATGTGTAATGTCAAATAAACATCCAATATCTAATGTTTCAGACAAAGCTGTAAGGCGTTCACATCCATCCTCATCTTTGTTTTTGGCATTTTGGATGCATCCAAAATCAGAGATAATTCTGAAGTTTAATTTTCTTTCCAATTTTTAAAAAGTTGATTCTTATAGTTCAGGATAACATTGACTTTTCAAAAAACATTCAGCCCATTTTATCTTCTTGACAGAATATAAGCTTCCCATTGTCAGTGAGCAACACAGTTAAATCCTGTGGTATTGAAATAAGAAAAAAAGTTGTTTTTTTTCTTATGGTGTTTTTCAACTTGGATTTCCCATTTTCTGCAGAGATAAGATCATGTGACCATTTCTCAAACTGTACTATGGTTAAGGTAAATGGTAGAAAAAGTAACCTTCCAGTTTGCTTAGGTAAATATTCATACTGCACAAAATTATTCTGTTTAATTCTATAGTAAAGTAAAAAGCATGTATGTCCTTAGACCACTTAAGCATTCTTTCATTGTGCTAGTTTTGCCAATGCATACTGATTTTAACAGGTGTCAAAGGGATACTTCAGATTACTGGATTTAGTAGAAATGCATTGCAGAAATGAGCTGCTTGTTCGTTCCTGTATTTGGAAGTATTATGTGCATTGTATAGAATTTCTGAACTTTTTTAACACCTCCTAATTCTCAAATGGCTTTTTTTTCTTTTAAATTTATTATTTTTGGTGTGAAGAAAATATATTTATGATATTAACAATTACAGTACAAGGTGAAAACATAAACCATCTAAAAAACAAACAAGCGAAATAATCTCATTTTTTGTACACTGTGATTGATTTTGTGGTGTGAGTCTATGGACTTGGATCAGAAAGAGCAATAGTGTTCTGCCTTTGTCTTCCCCAGGAACTCTTATGTGTGATCCCCTTTCCTGGGAATGGCTGAGAACCTGCCTGCCCATGGGAAGTGGTGAGTGAATTCCTTGTTTGGTTTTGCTTGCCTTTACCTATTAAACTGTTTTTATCGAAATCCACGAGTTTTGTCACTTTTAATCTTTCAATTCTCTCTTTCATTGTGCTGGAGGGGGGCAGGAACAGGCAATCTCCTGTGTGGGGCTCAGTTAGCCCCACATCTGGGGCTAAACCATGGCAGCATGACCCTGGTGAATGTGTGTTTCTGTGTTGCTTTTTTCCCTGGACTATTAGCCTATTGATTTCAACAGCAGACAAATTCCAGCCATTTCTCTAATAGCTATCAAACTATTTCATAAGAAATAGTTGTGACAACAGAAAGTTCAGAGCTTCCCACCCCCTTGAGAGTTCCTTGTTCCTCAGATGGAGGCCCACACATTCATCATTTCTCATTTGCTGTGTCTCAGTTGCACATTGAAATTGTAATTACCCCATTCATCCTTGGAACAGCTTCAGGAAGAGGAACAGTCATGATCCCTGCCTTCCACTGCCCTGCTTGAGCTGTAGCCACCAGTGGGGGTGGTGGTTGCTGCATCCAGCCTGCTCTGGACTTCGGGGGTGGATGGCAGCACGGTAGCCAAGGGCTGTCTGGATCAGTGACCCAGATGTCTTGCCTGTATGCAAATACAAGTGAATCATCTTACTTTATAAACAGGGAACAGCCCAGGGCCTGTTGAGCTCTCCTGCACGTCAGCAGGCTGCACGCCAGGATCTCCCTTGAGTGGGGCATGTCCCAAGTCACTCCTTGAGGCTGAGAGGTTCCTTGTGCAACTCATTGTCAGTAAGTGATTGGAAGCATGCTAAAGTTTGAAACCACATCTAGTGCCTGGGGACCTCAGGAGAGGGAAGTTTAAAGGCTGAAGGAGTGCTTCTAGACAGCAAATGACCACAGGCCTTCAAGATCAAGGTAATGGTGGAAGAGGCACCTGTTTGTGTGTTGCACTGTATGTGAAACTAGGAGCTATGCTCCTGTAATTGTCCTTGACTTAAGCAGCATGCTACCTT
Source organism: Phylloscopus collybita (assembly GCA_027886175.1). Taxonomy (NCBI): domain Eukaryota; kingdom Metazoa; phylum Chordata; class Aves; order Passeriformes; family Phylloscopidae; genus Phylloscopus; species Phylloscopus collybita. The sequence goes on from JAJNNQ010000018.1 coordinate 43,075,037, forward strand.
TTTAAGGCAGAATAAATGTTGTTACAAATAAATGAATACTAATGATAAATGATAAAACTACTAAATGTCACAAAATTATGTAAAGCCTGGCACAAAGTTTGCTGCAAGCACTAGTGACTTATTAGAAGTGCAGTTCAGCAGCTGCTGATTATGTCATTTATGAACTAGAATAGATTAAAAACAGTAAATTAGAGAATTTACAGTAGATTGGTGAGTGATCAGAGTGTTTTAAGGTGTTCCACTAGGGATGATTTGTTCACCACAATTTATCAGGTGTTGAAACTCACAGAAATGGCCTTTGGAAAAACAAACTTGACTAGCAGTTGATTTTAAGCCATACTGTTGAATATTTTTGTGCTTTGATGTAGTGTATATGATATTAATTCTGGTTCTTATTATAAGTTTTATCTCCACATTTGAATGCCTGGAGTGGATAACCACTCTTACTTCAGATTTTCGGGCTAGACTCACATTTACATGAAATTGTGTTTATATTTTGTGTTATGCATCCTCATATCTTTCATGTCATCAGGTGCAATTGAGAAGTACATATAAGTTTCTGAAAAGTACTCTATGAAAATGGTGGTATTTGTATCATGCAAAGGACTCAGGAGATTTAATACCACCTTTGATGAGTGCAAAGCAATGGGACAAATTTAAGATATCAGTGCCTTGTTCTAATTTGCAATTTAAAAGCCATTGCCTGAGGTAAATTAAACTTTAAATGGCCCTGTAAATGAAGCTGTGGAAATTTTCAGGACTTAGGTTCTTCTTTAGCCTCTTCCAGCTGGGTATAATAAATTCCAAATGTAACTCACTTTTTGATATCCCCAAGTCTGTTTTCTTTCCACACCCTCTAGCAGTTTTCATTTTCTACTCCTACCCTTGAGTCCTTGAATTGTTCCAGCAGTGTAACAATTCTCTCATGGGCTGGTACCAATATACCGTGACTACTACAGCTGCTGTTTGTTTTGGGAAAGCCCGCTATTTTATTTCTGATTTTTGATCATAAGTCACCCATCTTTTCCACTTTGTATGGGCAATTTTGGTGATAAAATCAAAAAAAAAATTAAGAAAGTGTAATTTTAGTACCTTTGTTAAGATACTTAGTAAAAACAAAAGGTATTACATGAACGAAAGTAGAAAAGGAAAATGTGTTTTACATACAACCCAGGGCTACCAGCTTACAATGATAAAACAATTACTTTGGTAATTATTTGAAATCTTTCAGCTGAGAACAGTAGTATATCATGTTATGAAACTACCCTAGCCAGAAAAAAAAATACATTTGGGAAAAATATTTTCCAAAAACAATGGAACAATTTTGGTAAAATATATGATTTTTCACTTGAGTCTGCTGTCTACAGAGAAGATGACAGACTGATATTTTAATGTAAGCTGCTGTAAGAATATTCCCCTTGAAAATATTTTAGATGAGAAATACTCACAGAGGACTCTGTACCTCTGTGACATCCAGCTGACTATTAAGTTGTCCCAGATTTTGCTCACCTTCCTTTTCTCCATTCTACTTTTTTTTTTTTTCCCCACCAAAGATGGTGTTACATCTCCTGAGTCATCCTTTCCTGCTTCTGAAATCTGGTCACATGCCTGGGGCAGCTTTCACCACCTTATCAGACAAAGTAGAGCAATGGGAAGGTGTCAGAGCCATTTATAAGTGCTCACTGTCTTGGAAAGGGTAAGGAGGCACCGAGGGCTAAAAGCAGGGCTGACAGGAGTGAGGCTGTGTGGTGCTGAGGAAGCCAATATAACCAAAAGACACAAATTTGATGATACCCAGGTACCACAGATAGTAAAATTATTTTCTACAATAATAAATGATTTTCTATATTAATCAAATAATGATATTGTACAACATTTCATTGCCTTGACTGCATAGCTGTCTTGAGTATTTCAGGAAGTTTTGAAGACTGCAGTTTAAAATTTTTTTTCCTCATGTAAAATGAAAAAAGTTTCTAGTAAATTATAACTATTCAACAATAGAAAGCCTAAATCCATTTGTTTTTAGTTACATTGAAGACAACACAGTGTGCTTGCATAAAAACAAATTGTTATTATATCTGTAGGCAGCATTCAAATCTCTGCATCAGTCCTGCAGAGGACTGTGGTGTGGCAACAGCTTCACATTTTGGGTATGGCAGTATGGCACTGTTATTACATAGCTGGAAAGAAAGATGCAGGGGCTTTTTGATGTTCACTCATGTACTTGGCTTCAGACTGTCTTCATATCAGAGCATATATGAAGTGACCTACTTAGCTTCAATCAGGTAGTAAGCTTTTCTTTTTCATAGCCATTAAACCCTTTTTTTTTTTTTTTCTTTTATAGCAAATTTTAGAACTTTGAAAGTATCTGGCATGCTGGTAATCTCTAGGAAGTTTGCAGTGTTAATGCATTATACTTTCTTCTTCCTCTTTGACTTTCAGGGTTAGATTTCTATCGGGATCTTCAAAATTTAATTGGTTTCAGGTTTTTTCTAGATACAGATTAAACCAGTCCTTAACCTCCTCTATTTATGGTTTCCAGCTGCAGCACATATAGCTTTTGGGTTGCCATACTCATGATAATTTGATACATTGGCATATGTATATCTCCTTTAAATCCAGGCCGACAAATAATTTATTAAAATAATTCATAATTAATTGATTTTATAATTTGCCTTTTGGTGAAGCACCCCTGGATGCACAGCATTAAAGGTTCTATTGAAGTGTGGCCTGATTAACTAATTAATAGGTTTTGCTTTTTACAGGAGCTTCTTAAATATGTGAGCGTAATTATATTCTATCACTTTCAGTGAAAAATTGAGGCAGAGAAATGCTTTGGTCTTGTTATTTAATTAATTTCATATTCTGTGAAAAGGCCAGATTGACAATTCTGCAGAATCAAGTTCTCTTTATTCATAGCACTATTCAGCACTGAACTGACCCCCCACCTGGTGCCCATCTCTCACTTGTGCTTACCAGTGTGCTCCAACCTCAAGCAGAATTAATGTAGAAGGATCAGTTTATTGCAGAATGCTGATTTGTCTTGAATTTAATTATTTAAATTCTTCCTATTTTCTAATTCTTTTCTCTGTCTGCCAAAGTCCTTTCCTGTGGTATTTGGTTAGGATTTGCCTTTCCATAATACCTCTGGAAACTTCAAGTGTCAACTCTTTTTGTTAGAATAACCATGGGTTTGGAGTGCAGGAAGGTGCCATTCAACCCTTGCAACATACTTAACATAAAAAAGACCATGATGACTCTACCTTCTTTGTAGGAAAGGAAAAAAAATGTCTCCTAACAGGAATTTGCTAAGTAGGTAGACATATTTTTAGAAAATATTTGAAAGTCTATTCACTTGTATATCTGATGTGTGGTTCCTTGGAATCTTCCAAAATCTATACAAAAATAAACTGAGGATTTATAGGGATATTTTTAATATTGCTAGTGATAACTATTTGTAGGAGTGACAGATGTAAGTCCATATTCCTACAATCTTTTAACCATAAAGAGAACGCTTTTTGTAAAGCACCTGCAAGAAAAAAAAAAAAAAAAAAGATTAGTTTCATATACTTCGGATGAGCAAGAAAAGGTATTTCAAGCTAGCATGAAAATCACAGGTGCTTTACAGAAAGTAATATGTCACTTCCTATGCAGTAGCATTTGAAATTAAGAAGAGACAAATGATAAAACTATGTTGTTCATTACCATAAGCAATGAAGGCTGACTGGGTCTGACAGGAAAAGCTTCATTGCCCGTACAGCAACAAGCTGATATATAGCAAGCAACTAGTGCCACAAAGCCTGTGAGGAAAATACAATTTCTTCTAATGAAAATTGCTTATGTGTACTTGTTCCTTATTTCCTGATATGAGCTGCACTCTTGTGCCTGTTGCTTTGTCTCTGGCCTTTGGAAGTATTCAAGAATAGACATTTCTACATTTTGTGGCATACCTTAGTTGTTTGGAGGGTTTGTTTTTTATTCAACTCCTCTTCTAACACTGCATTTCAAGTTGTTGACTTGAAAGACTTTCTAAGAGTTTATGTCTGTGCCTTTGAGACATGTTGCTGATGCATGTGGCTCTTTCAAATTATTTCTTTCTTTGCTAGGACTTTTTGTCAAAGATGCATATAAGTAAATCTGGTACTGGTATTAAGATGTCTTGGTTTGGAAAGACAGGTATCTGCCAGGGAAAGCTGGAGTTTCCCTTAGAATGGAGAATGTAAACCCCTCACCCTCGCCAAATTCTAATTTTGCAATTAAGGGCTTTCAGGCAAAGATTTGGGAATAGGAATAACAGTTCTTTACTAGGAATACTAACAAAACAAATGCAGTAGAAAACAAAACCAGCAAACCAAACAAGCAAACAATCCCGGAAAACCCTGACAGAGTCAGAGCTACAACCTGACACCCTGTTAGTCAAGATATCTGGAAACACTCCAAAAGTAAGTCCTCCTGGAGTGGCAGATGTGGTTCTGTTAGAGATGATCCTGTAGAAAAGGGTCCAGTGATGGTGCAATGGGTCCAGTCTTCCTCTGGGAATCCAGCAAAGCCAGATGCCTTATGTTCCTGCATCTCAGTTTTATCCAGGTAGGAGTGGTTGGCTCCCGCCACTGGGTGGAGCATCTCACAATGGGATGTATGCTTTGGGGAGGGTATAGTTTGGGGATGACTTCTTGGGAATGTGTTAATGGCCCATTAGCAGAAAAAATTCCCCGGGAGGGAGGACTGGTTGTGAAAGACATAAGAAACACTGCCCCACCTGGTTTTAACAGCTGGCCCACTATCAGAAAGCATCTGCCCCCCTCCCCCCAGAGCTACAAGAGATAAAGAAGAAAAACATCTCCCAGCTGCTTTCAACAAATGAAATAGAATACACATTTTTGGTTTCCATAACCAAGACATAAGGTTTCACAATTTCACTACTGATGGAGATCAGCATATCATCCCTTCCCAGTTTACAATTTTTATGTTCTTCAGTGGTTATTTTTACGCAGGTTTGATCCTGAAGGCTGTGTTTGTTTATGCTGACTGCCATTCAAAGTGGGTACAGAGTCAAGTACTGTTATAGTAACATTTCCTTGCTCCCTGCTCCTTGGCTGGGACTTACCTGAAACACTGTAGGCAGTTAAAGTGTAGCTTATTACAATAAACAGTGCATCTCCTAGGCCAGAGGGTATTCACACCCTAAAACATTCACCTTGGAAAGCAACCTTTCTTTCTTCTCTACTGATTGAAGTTTTTGCTGACTAACAGCTGTGGTCAATCAATCTCCTCTACATGGTGCAAAATAATTCTTACCAAGAAAAGAAGCCTGAGTCCTCTGTTTCCTTGAGTGAAAGATTTGGAGTTATATGAGCAAGCTGCAAAGTTTCAACCCTAAATGGTGTTTACTTCTAAAATTATATATCTCAACCATGACACTAAAATCCTGGAAATACCTTTGTAGCAGAAAATTGTGAGGGGGGATCTTTCAGCTGCAACTGTGATTCACTGCTGGCCTAAGCCCTTCCTGTACTGGCAATGTCAGGACTCATGCTCCTTCACCTCTCCTGTGTATCACAAACAGTGCTAATTCTTATCTGTATCTCCCTACTATTTAAATTAATCATTTTGATTTTAGCCTGTGCAAGTTTCTAACGTAACTTTCCTGTACTCCTGAGGCAGCTTTGTAGAACACCTCAGTCCCAATCTTCCACATGGCCCGGATATGGATCTCTCTTGCCCTGAAACGCACAGCCATTGAAAAAAATTCTGTGGTGCTTCTGACATATGTAAAAGTGAGAAAGAAAATATGAACATTCCAAGGAATTTTAGTGAACTTTATTCCTGTCTTTACATTCTTTTTGTTGTTGTTGATTATGAGCTCTGCATTAAATCAGCTCTCTCTGTTATATCTGCCTCCTTTTGTAGGGTTCTGGATGGAGAGCTGACACTTTTTTGGAGTCAGCATAGTCAAACTGGCATGCCAGCCTCATCATTTTAAGCAATTTTGAAATATGAAGTGAGATGGTAAGTAATGGCACAAAAAGAAAAGCCCAAGTACTTTGAATCGAAAATGTTCTCTCACACTTTTTTTTTTTTTTCACCCCCAAGAAGATTAAATTAGTTCAGTACAGCTCTGGTTATAATGATCTGATCCCTGATGCTAGTGTGATTAAACTGGATGCATTAAAGTAAGCAATGATAAATTAAAAGCACAGAAGAAATCTTAGTGGGTGTGAACAGATGAGTAATCTTAATTGGAAATGAAATATGCCCATTATTCTGTGCTATAAAAGGACTTTTGTATTATAAATTGAAGAGATAACTACTTGATGTGTGGTGCAGTGCCACGTTTGAGAGCAGTTCAGTGCAAGTATCTCTAGGAAAGCCTTTTCTTAGTTAATCAAGGACAAACACAATTTTCCAAGGTGCCTCAGTAGCATTTCTTTGTATGTGCAAAACCATATGCAAGCTATGACCTTTCTGTTAAACATTCAAAATTTTAATAATGCTTGTAGCAAGTGCCTTGTAAATACATTTCTTAAAAGTGGTTTCACAGTATATTTACATTCATTTTTCTTCCCAGCACTTTCCTAAATAACTAAATGACACAGTCAGTACTGTTTTGAAATCCATACAAAATGACAGAACCCTGAAGGTAAAAAGTGATTACTTAAAGCCCAAAGCATCTAAGAAATATCTGTGTCTTTCAGTTTAATAGTTCCACATGACCAACACGTATGATGGGATTCCCCGTACAGAATATATGAAATATACTTCTCATTATTGGTGTTTATTCACTATTATCTTGTTTCATTAGTAAAGTCTCTCATGAAATTTCCATTGCTGCTCAGTAGGAAGAGAAAAATGATCTGTGTGGGTTGGGTTGGCTTTTGATAACACAAAACCTTATTTAATCCTATTGAGTCAAAACTTTCCTAGCTCTGTCAAATTTCAAGAGCCTGTTACATACTATTCCAGTTGTGAACAAACTCGAAGAAATGTTTGAGGCTATCCCCTCTGTGATTGCTGTGTTGAGAGCTACTTAGATCCTACATTCAAAAAAAAAAAACAATTACAAAATCTCTCCTTTCCTGGGACCTAAGTATTTCAGAGCATTTGGTTCTCTAGAAAGAAGTCTAAGGTGTAATTTTCACTTCTACCACACCATATAACTTTGTTGACCTTAAATGAAGTGATAGAGTGTAAAACGCAAAAAATTCTGTCACTAGAATTATGAGCAAGAATGAGAAAATTAGTCCCAGTTCTTGTCTCTGTAACCTAGAGCTCAAAACTTATACAAACGAGAGAATTTTGCTTCTGAAACAATGATTTGACCCATAGAGCCAGAGGATTGGTGAAAGAAGTGATCATATAACTTCCACTCTAATTAGGCTGCAATACAGCAATGAACCAACCTAGATAATTAACTGAACAAAGAATAACCATGTCAGCTCTGGGTGCTGACAGCTGGTGCTCTGTGTTTGCCAACATGCTCTGTTGTGTTAAATTTAGTTACACTGAAATATCCTGCATGTATTGTATTTGAGGTAAAAGATTTTATTTTGCCGTATAAGAGCGCTGTTCTTCATGCAACTCAGGAATCTGAGGACTGAAGGTTACAGGGACAGAGAACTCACTAAGTTGGAAACTATGATCTAATAACTTTTTTTCCTACTTTACACCCCTGACCCTCATTTTAAAAATTATTCACATGCAGGTGACTGCCAAATTCTTGCTGTCTGCTTTATACAACATTTACACTGATCCTAAACTGCACAGGATCTGAAGCAGCCACCTTATGAGCTCATATATCACATTTATAAGCATCTCTAGAGACAGGTAGTGCAGAGATACAGATAATGCAGAAAGATATTCCATAGACCGCAAAGTTTGAGGGTTTGTAGTCTTGAATTACAAGTGGAAAACAAGGTATGGTTTTGCTTATGCTAGCCCAATTTCACTGAAGCATAATTTATTTGCTTCTTTTCTGAATGATAACAAAATGAATCTATGAGTTAATCCTGAGAACGTAGGCAAAATTGATAAATATCCTTCTTTAGAGTCACTAGTACTGGAATCAGCTTTTCTAGTTGGTGTAAGGAAGACTGAGTGTGTTAATCCTTACATTCAGTATATGTTGTAAATCTTATGTATCATTTCCATTTTATTTTAGCACCAGAGGTAGCATAATGAGAGGACAAGGTTTAGAGTGATCTTTATTCTGTTTGGTTTTCAGTTAAGTAAATTACATCACTGTGTCTAGTGTGTGCCTTTTATAAATCTAAAATGAGTACATTCCTGCCTCTCTCCAAGATTAATATTGATGAGAACCTCAGAGTACGTTATTCGTTTTTTCCCTGTTAAAACTCTAGACTTTTTTAAATAGAAGAATTACACTGGCTACAAGGTGAGTGATTTTGAATAAGTGCACTCCTACACAATCAAATTCAGAGCAAACCCAGTATTTGGTAGAGATTCAATGCATTTGCAATACTTTATAGTCTCGGTAATAATATACTAAGGCCTACTCTCTCTTTGGAATTTTTTGGAATTGGAAGACAGCACAATGCATGGAGAATTTAAGTGCCTCTATATAAACTAACACTAAACCCCAACTTTAAGCAAGATGCTTGTAACCGCATTATCCTAATCAACTGCCCCTTTTCTTTGTGTCCCAGAGCTCAGGAGTTTGCAGGAAAATGCTGCTCTGCTTCTGGTGTACAGTTGGGAAACATTTATACCTACATACAAGATAATCTTTCCAGTTGTAGTTGGGGATGATGTTTTCTTACCTTTCTTATAGTAACAGTAATTGTAACAATTGTTAAACAAAGAGGTGAAAATTCAGTTAGCCTAGTGGAGCTAAAATCTGTCTCCTAGAAGACAGTCTTAATCACTAGGTTCCGGATTTGAAGATGTTTCTTGAATTTAGCGCAGAAAGTGTTTGGTGGCTCTGAGTCAAATGGCTTGGCTTTTCTTTTCTACATTCTTAAACTATCTTGTTGTTCCCAAAATGATGTTTCTTCTATGCGAAGTGACAACTGGGAACAGCTCTTAGCACATTCTGTGAGTGGGGTTTGATCTATGCCAGCAAGGTCAAACATTCCGTGGGAATAATCGGGGAGAGCATTTGCTAACAGATAAGTAGATATGACCGTTCTAGATTCAGGTGTGAGCTAGGAACTTGTGAGCCTGAAGCCTTTCTTTGCGTGCTCAAATGTGTAACTTGAAGGACAGTGGACCTATGAAACTGAGCACAGCCAGAGGCTGCTGATTCACACAAAGTTAAGGACACGCATATGAATGGTTTTTGTTGATACGGGCCTAGCAGTTTATAAAATGCCCAGGCAATAACATTTCCCCACAAGTTTAGAAGTTATAATTTAATAGCAGAGTCCTTAAATCTTCTGTAATATTTACTAGTGGATGTGTGCATGCCTTTGGTGCTGTTCTGTTAACAATAAATTGGCAAGGATAGTAATATGCTCTGGAAGCGATATAACACTGAACATTCAAATTTGTATTGATTCCCAGAGATGTTTTTTAACATATAGTTGAGAAATTCTTCATTCCTTATTTGGAGTTTTTACTTATGCTTTCTATTTTTGTTTATGCTGTCTTCAGTGGACAGCTTCAGTCCAGTAACTTGGCATGAGGCTGGCAGGCTTCCTCACTGGATTTATCAAAGGCAACCACACAAATGAAGAAAGTTCAGACTGACATTCTCTGAGGTTACACAGTTTAAAAAAATTCACATTGGCCCTTTTTTGACAATAACTCTCCTTACACACCTTGCATTGCCCTCTTTTTTTTATGTTCCCCTCAGACTAATTACAACCCTTTAACCTGCAGTGACTTTAACATCAAATCTCTGTTCTGCAGCTATCAGTTGTGCAGGTTGAAGTAAAAGGCTTAAAGAATTTGGGACTGTGTTAGAATTGGAAGATGATTAATAGGGTGTTCTTCCTACGTTTTATTGGCTGACACTGCCACCCTGTGAATTCATGTCCTTCTTCCTAAATAGATATACACATGTCCATTTGGAAATGATACCTCTGTGTTTCTGTCTCTTGGCATTGCAAACAGTGAGCTGAAACTTTAGTGAGTCTTTTATTTCACATACACTGCTTTATTTTATTTTGTGTTCCTTAGAATGACTTAGAGAAAAAAAAAATTAAATGTAAGAAATAAAAACTATTTAGCATCAGATTTTGCATATGACAACCCAACTAATGATTCAGTAATTACAGACTTCCAAGAAGGCTGACTAATATATCTCGAAATAGATTTGATTTGATCAGCTATTGGAAATTACATCCTTTTCAAGGAGCTAAGTTTAGAAGCTTGTTCTCATATCAATATAATGCATTTGCTCCAGTAAACATTTTTCCATCCTGGTATTAACAGTTCCTCAATCTTAAATAAGTATTTCTTACATATAAATACTTTAATTTCAAAAGTAAGCTATCCAACTCCGTGAAGGTACTCTGCACAGCTCACACTAACAGCTCATAGCTGCCTGTTATGCAACCAAAACTGTAAGACATCCTTGGCGTGTTGCAGGTTTTTCATAAACACTGGAATAGGATCCATTATCATATCTGTCAAACCATAGTGTAAGTGAAAAATGTAAGCTCTGCCTCCTAACTTACTGTAGCAAGAGAGTCCTGGAAAGGCATCTTTGTGGCTGTCAACACAGTGTGAATGGATCTCTGGTGCACTTAATATTTTTTTTAACTCTCCAGCTTTTTATGTGACAGTATTGCAGGAAAGACCAGGTCCATATTGGGTTGGATTTTTTCTCAGGTTCTTGTGGAAATCAGCATCAGAGATAATCAGTAGCTTTGCATGCTAAGGGAGAGTAATTATTCTCAAATATAAAAACAGTTATGTTTTTATAGCTGTGTCATGTGAGGTTTTTCAATATGTTCCAAAGCTTGCAGACCAAATGTCTTCAATTTGTAGGCAGAAGACTAGCTAGGAAAGGAGGGATCTGCTGTTCTTTTAGCTTATTTCTTGAGTAGTTATAATTGGTTTATTTTTTCATGAGTCTTAAGTCTACAAATATAATTTATGGTCTGCTATCATACTGGGTGTTTTGTGTTTCACACTCATTGATTTTAAAGATTCAGTGGCCATATTCTGTTTCTATGATGTCTGCACAAATCTTCTTATTCTCCTGGAGGTGGGGAAAGTCAAAAATGTCCTCTTATAGATTACAGTAATATTGATGAGGAGTATTAAGGAAGAGATGCTTCAACTGCTGTTATTTATATCACTCTTTTTGCACATCGGAAAAAAGGTTTTGATCTCTAGACAGTCAAATACTTTTCTCAATAGTTCAATTCACATGAAAATGGGGCAAAATAATATTTCTTATCAGAATGAATGTTTGAGAAATCTAAGGTACTAATTCCAAAATCTTCAATTGTGATCTTGGAAAAACCAGGCAATGTAGTACTGAATGCATAGCTGGAAACTTTCTATAATGTCTTTTTGTTAATGAAGTTAAAATTCCTACAGAAATGTTTCTCTTCTGAAGTCCTATACTGTAGTAAAAGTTTTTGTGAGTTTTCTTATCTATTAACCTCTTAAAATATATGATAATCTTTTAAAACAAGGATTGTGAACAGGGCTGTAAATGAAAGTTCACACTGAAATACACAGAGGGCATTGCAGAGCCACTTGCCTGGTGTCAGTTAAGATAAAGCAGACATATTGCTAAAAAAGAGAACTTTCCCTTTTCTACGGTGCATTTCTAACAGCAAAACTCGTCTTAGTCATTTTGGCTTCATTTAACCCGTAACACACTGTGATAGGTGTTAGTAAGATACAGAGTATGGCAATTCAGCTTTCTTTATTTCAAATACAGCCTAAAATAGGTGAAATAAGTTAGCTAAAAAAAAAAAAAAAAATCCAGACATATTTGGAAGAACAGGGCCAGTGCTTTTAAAAGCTGGGTTCTAAGAGAATTATAGGACTGAACAAGTCTGTTTTGCCTACATCTTTTAAAAGTTATTTGTTAGAAAATAACAGTATCACTATTGTTAATATCCAACTGCAGAGTTGGTTGTATTGCCTACGGAATACCAGATGTATGGATGATAGAGTGTATGAAGAGGTTAATTATTAAAATGTACAGAGATATTTTCATGATTGAAGAGTGCTTTATGAATAAAGTATTTTTGGCTTTAGTGAGGACCTAAGATACTTCAGGGATTTACTGAGTCTGCCCTCTCAAAAGGGTGTCTTTACAACACACAGATGAGGAAGACAACACCTACCTTTCCATGCAACTTCCATCCCCACAGTAAGAATAAATCTGTGTTATGGACAAATGAGTTTCAGATCTCTCTTTTTGTACTGAGACAAAGTTGATTATAACATTAGACTTCTCAGAAAACCATGCCAACCATTGGCTGATGATGGGTTCTTTTCAGTGCTTAGCTATTTAAGATGAACCATTTTGACTTAATATGCAACCATGGGTGATGTGGTTTCACACATAATTCAGAATATTTAAAATCTAGAGCCACCTTGAAGGTTATGTTGCTTCAGAAACACAGGGAAGAGATTAATACATGTTTTGATAGTAAAATTATATATGACAAACACATAAATCATATAATCATAGAATATTCTTAGTTGGAAGGACCCAGAGGGATCATCAAAGTTCAACAGGACACTGCACAGGACACCCCAAGAATCCCAGTGTGTGCCTGAGAGCGTTGTCCAAACACTTCTTGAGTTCTGTAAGTTTGATGCAGTGACCACTTCCCTGGGGAACCTGTTCCTGACCACCCTCTGGGTGAAGAACCTTTTTCTAATATCCAACCTAAACCTGCTCTCACACAACTTCAGGCCATTCCCTTGAGTCCTGACACTGGTCACCTCACTAGTGAGGAAGCTGTAGGCTGCTGTGAGGTCTCCTCTCAGTGTTCTTTTCTACAGGCTGAACAAGTAGAGCAGGACAGTCCCCTCCTTTGCTCAGCTGGCGATGCTGTGCCTGATGCCCTCCTGGATGCAGCTGGCACTCCTGGCTTCCAGGGCACTGCTGACTCATATTCAGCTTTCCATCAACCATTGACTTGCCATTTTACTGAATAAATACCCTGGTTTTCCTCATCCCTGATGACTGTGTCAAGTATTAAAATAATGAAGGTCATTTGTTTTCACTTCTCTCATCAAAGTCAAAATGATTAAATTTCTTTCAGTTCTTGTGAATTTCAAGTAAAGATAGCATCTACTTCTAGTTTCAGTTGTGTTTTCTCAGTGTTTTTGACAAGATAGATCTGGACATCTCCCAAACCTTAATATTTCCTAAAAAGCTACTCAGTTTGCTATTTTATGGGAATGGATATTTTGTTTTATTTTATGCCCAGTTGTTGCTCCAATTTGTTGTGTTGCAATAAAGAACCTCCATCTCCTCTGGGCATTCAATGGCTAAATTTCACATTATGTTTACGTCCTAATGATGATTGTAGTCCTTTGAGTGCAGTTTTCCTACTGAGTATCTGTTAGAATACCTCCACTCAAATCTATACCTTCATGTATTTACATGGATATACATTCTCAAAAAATAATCTTATGTGAAAACTTAACTGTCCTGGGTATGTACTGAACCATACTGAGGTGCCAATGTCATGAAATCAGAAAGGTCTGATTGTATGCGGATATTAGATTTGGGGTTTTTTCAGGTATTTAGGTAGGCAGGGATCAAACTGTCTCTAATCTCCAGATGACATTAGAAATCATAAAAATGCATGAAGAATATTTTAAGCTGTGAAAAAGTAGTAAAACCCTGTTGTATCAATTATTGTGTTCCAACTTATTTGACTGCAATAGGAAATACATAAATATATCCAAGGACAAAACCCTGCCTTTGAGGTTTGAAAGCTTGATGATGCTGTACTTTTTTCAGACACAAAAGGTGTTAAATAGTTTCAGAGACCTGAATGGACCTGTAATGAATCTCAGTAATGAAGAAGTTACTCAGAATGAATGGAGATAATTAACAGATTGAAGTTCTGCAAGCAACAAGTAATTGGATTGTTGGTGGATAATTTGTTTCCAGAGACATTTTTACTATCTGGTCATATGCTATATTTTGTTCTTATCTTTTTATTCAAAAGAAAATTGTCTTCAAATCTTGGATTATCCCCAGTGTGATCTTGGATATTATGTTACTAGAAGAGAAAGGTACCATTTAAAAATATTCTTTCTAGCAGCTGTCCACAAGTCTCATTTTAATTTTAAATAGCAGTTGTTTCTATTCTGTTATGATGGTTGTACTGTCAGAATCCCATAGGGATTGATATAAGGATTGTGTCTCTATTTTTTGGACACTGTGCAGTACTAAGTGATGGTCCTAAATAAGGGGTTATGGTAATCTCGCCAGAAAGGCCAACAGGGAAACTGTACAGAACTTCATAGGACCAAACAAAACTGATGGGTAAATGATAGATTTGAAATCTGAAACAACTCATTGAACCTGCATTTGCCCACATTGACTCTGGTATAAAGACAACCCTGGATCATGGACAGTCTGATACAAACCTGTCCTGTTTTTCCTTCCTTTATATATGGTAGAACTGGGGCTTCTTCTCAATCCCATAATCTTGTCCTGTAAAATGTCTTTTGTTCCACTCTGCAGAAGAGTTGAAATTGCTGCTCTTTCCCTTCCATTTCCTTTATGTTTGGCCCCCAAATGGATACCATTACTATTTCATAGTAGATTTACCTTCTACCAAATACAGTATGTGTTCTTCTGCTTCCCATCATTTGCACACATATTTTTGTTCCTTGCCTTCTTTCTTATCTGAGTGATTTTTAAATAGTCTAAGAACTATTCATAATGTTTTTTTTAAAAATACATGTAGTCAGTGCCTCTGGCCAACTTAATTTGATGGAGTATTTTTCAAGATTAATGTTAGTGTCAATTGTATTTTTTTCTTCTTAGGAATTGTTTTAATGACTCTGTCACTTGGTAATCCATAGTCCTTGAAAGCAAACTGAAGTACATTGCTTTTCTGTGCACTAACTCAACAATCCAGTCAGCTAGAACAGGCAAAATGGAACACACAACCTAATAGCATTTACATTGATTGGATATGAACTTCAGTTACTACAATCTAGCTGTCTAGAAGGACTGGGAATTTGCTGGCTATTCATTTGTGGTTTTGTTTAGAGGAGAGAGAAGATAGTGTGAAGACAGTGTGGTTTTGTTTTTTTGATGGATTCTTAGAATAAGCTTCTCTGACTTCTTCTCCAGTATACCTAAAATTCCTTTATCTTGGCAGAAGTAGTACAATTCCATTTGGAATGGGATAATAGGAATTTCCTTTTAGTCTGATGATGACAGACAATTCTCTATTTTTATATTATGAGCTGTGTGATCTCTGACAACATGTCACATAACCTGATTGCCACTTACTGATTGGAAGAGCTTGTTCTATTTCACCTTTGATAATCTCCAAATACGAGCATTTGACAGAACAATATGAAAAGTAAATATTTTTCACAGTTTTATGAAACTTCTTTTTAGCCACAGAAATCCAATTAAGTTCACACAACCATGTCCTCCAATGTTAAAAAATGTAGTCAGAGATAATACCAGTTAAACATTGGGTGTGTTTAATCAAAATTTGAAAGGATCTTGTTGGATCAAGTCTTGACTTGTTAAAGTTTGGTGCTGTGCTTGTCTCTGAGAAGAGCAGTGAATTATGTTCTGTGTTTTATGATTAATTTACTATGGGTTATTGCAGATGCAAGTTTCTTTCTGCAGGCATCAGGAAATGTACATATCTTCTCTGCCAATGATGGTTAGAAGCATCCCATGGTCCTGAGGTCCATTTTCTATACTGATCTGTATTATTGCAGTGTCAGTCTCCAATGTACATGTTGTCTGTGCTTTAATATCTATTCAGTAAATTTTCCTTCTTTATAGTTTTGGAGGCTTTTTTACTTCTCCCTCCACAAAGGAAACCATTAAGGAAACCTCCTGTTTCCTTAATTTGGGAAAGATTTTTTAAGGGAAGGTTTTGTTTTGTTTTGGGTTTTTTTTGTTTTTGTTTTTTTTTTTTTTTTTTTTTTTTTTAGCAGATATTGACTGAAAAAAATCTGGTAAAAAAGAAAATAAAAGTCAGGGACTTTATAATCTAAATATAATCTAAATCCCATTTTTCCCAGTAGGTCATGATGTCAAGTCATCACTTTCAAGTATCCCTGCAGCTACAGAGGACAGAGTGTTAGAACTATATTATTACCAAAGACATTTGATGTTTTAAATGGTGATATTGCATGAGGTGTATTCTCCATGCCTTAAGCATGAACAAATCTCATGTAATATTACTTACCTAAAAGAGATTGAATTCAGTGTGGAGCAACTAGGCAATCAGCAGAGTTTTCATCATCATCCTGTGGAAAATTGTTAGTTATAAATTTAATAGGGGTGGCAAATTTGCATTTGACTTAATTATTATACAAGTACATTAATAATTATTCACCAAATATAAATGGTTGGATAAAAATAAAAGGACATACTGTGTCATTATTTGAGAATTTATGATTAGGTTCCCAAGACAGCTTGGCAAGGTACATAAAAATAACCCTTGTTCCCCTTTTTTGTCGTAGTGAACAGTTTATCAAATGAATATCCATGCTCAGGGTGATATAATTGGTTGATTGAATTCTCTTCTGCTTTGGTTGAAAACTGTCACTCTGATTGCACAGACTTTACAGGATAGAGTGCAACTGCTAAACAAATGTCTTTTTGGTTGGATCAATTCAGAAAGGTAGAAATAGACTGCAAATAAGCTGATCTGAGCTGTGAAAATGAATGTATAGGCCATGGTGTAAAAAGGTTAAACTATAAGCTTTGAAACAAATATGAAAGCAAGAAAAGGTACTTTTGGAGAAAATGAACTGAAGAAAATATGGTTTTAAGACTACTTGCATTCCATTAGCATGGTTTCTGATGCTTTTTGCACTTTTAGTATTGCACTGTGTAGGCATCCTAGAAAAAAAAAAAAACAAACCAAAACAAACAAACAAACAAAAAACCACAAAAACCACAAAAACAAAAACGAAACAAAACAAAACAAAAAACAAACAAAAAACAAACAAAAAACAAACAAACAAAAAACCCAAAAAAAACCACAAAAAAACCAACCAACCAAACAAAAAAAAACCCAAAAAAAAAACAAAAACAAAAAAACCACCCAAAAAAACAACAACAGGAACCAAACATGATTAATACAACTGGCAGTCATGAAATGACACATGGGTTCAGAGAGAAAGGGGAGTCTGGGCTTAGTGTGCTGGGCAAGCCCAGTGAGAAGTACATGTTTCCATGGGAAGATTGCAGAAGATTGCTTAAACTGCATTAAAAAGGAGTGGCACAGTATTACTGCCCAAGGCCACCTTTTTACCAGCTGTGGTTTCATATTGAAGTGCTTTGTGGAGATAGAAGACATTGGAACACAGTGCAAATTGAAAGATGAAAGATTTTGTTCAAAATTTTGACACAGATTATATGAATTGGAACCATAATTCATTGTGGTGACTGTAATCCAAAGCCTGAGAAATTTTTCATCTATGAGCACATATATGAGAAACCTGACATTACTGAAGCTTGGTGGTGTGATTCATAGGACTAGAATGATAGCATCAATGGTGATGGGCTGTGTTTGTGGATGAAAAGAATCAAGAGACATTTTATACAAGAGGTCTCTTTCTGTGTGAGGCTGAAATATGATGACTGTTTCCCTAAGGACATATTTGTTATTTTAGTGAAAAAAAAAGAAAATGACACACCTTTGTTATCATAGGGAACTTTAATCTGAGAGGCTTGCTAGAATATTTATCAAAAGCTAAATGTCGCTAGAATTTCTAAAAAAATAGAGATTACATACTCATCAGTCAAAAAAGGCTGTACAAGGTGTAGGAAAAGCTTTTCATTAGGTATGATTTCTTTATGGAAAAAAAATTGTGATGTAAATAATATAGGGAAAAAATACCCAAAAGGAAAATGTGAAAGGTTTATGGGAGTCACATTAAAACCATTTTATTATATAAAAGAAAAAAAAAAGTGGAAAACACTCATATTTTTTAAACTATATATTGGTTAAGAGTAGAAATGGAAGGAAATTGATAACTAACCAAGAAAAAAGGAAAATTACAGCATTTAAGGTAATAGAACTACTTCATAGAAAATGGCTAAAAGGAAGGAAAAATCCCCCCTCAATGACAGATCTTTGAGAAATTTTTAAGAGTAAAGAATTTTCACAGAAGTACTAGTATAGTATAATATTACTTTTTTTAATTTAGAGAGAAAAATAGCACAAAATCGATGTAGCACACATTAAAGAGCAAGGTAATAGGTCTGAAAAATATACCACAAACTGAGCTGCTGTATTTTTAGAGAGAGAACAAAGTAATTGCTCATTGCCTATGTGCTATTTAATATCCATGGCTTGGAAGGGGCACAGCAAATCATAGGTGACAAAGTTTGAACTTTGTGAGGAAGCAATAAGATGTGTCCCTGGCACAAAACCACCTGGATTATTAGTTGGCATAACTGAATAAAATATTTTATTGTTATCAAATAGAAAGGAGTTTGTTAAGAACAGGAATGTGATCAGTGTCTTCTAGGCAGGGGATGCTAAACTGAGACTCACAGGCCTTCCTCCCAAACTGTACTTGGGCAGACTAATGCATGTCAGTATGCTTAGATAAAGTACAAGAATTTTATATCTGTGTATTTTGCTGCCAAAACTACTATTGGTATACTTTATCCAATTCCTGTGCTCTAGCTGGGAATAATAATGAAAACTGGAGAAGCATCAAATCAAATCTGTTTCTTATGTTACTGCTTGTTAGAGAGCGTTCTCTTAGGGACTGATGTCCTGAATTGTGCTAATTCCCGTTTAGGATTTGATGTTGACTGCCTTATTTTACCTAGTCTGCTTTCTCAGTCATTACTGTCCTGTGCTGGAGATCAGAGATGACTACAGACAGTCATGGGAACATAGATCATGTGGTTAAAATCTGGTAGTGGCAATAGGTTGGCGTTTGAATGAATCGTTGGCTTTGATTGGTAATTTATTTTTTTTCATTGTGGTTTGCTCTCTATCTTTGAGCATGACACTTGTCTAAGTAATACATGTCTGTTTAAGTGTGCACATTTTTCACTGGTTTACCATGTTTACCAGAAAATTTCTTTTTTTTTAGATTTCTAGTGAGAAAAATTGAAAACTTGATAAATGCTTTATTAGGTGGGAACTGAAGATCTATCTAGCCCACTCTTCTTCCCCCAACAGTAACAACAGCAGATTTTACTTTGTCAGGAACTGAGGTGATAGGAGGAGATAGAGATATGTTAAAAGAGAGAAAAGCCCTTCCCATATGCTTTCCCCATGTCCTCCCCCTCTCCCCTCACACTTTGCTCACCTCTCTCAACTCTCCTCCTACTCTGTCCTCACCACAAAATTTTGCAACCCAAAATTTTCAGCTTGTTGGAAAATTAAATTTTGCTCTTGGTGCTGCTAGCATTTTTGAGCTGTCTTTGTTTTATTACGAATATGTAAGAAACTGATGCTTAAAATACTAAAATGTATATTAAAATAACATTAAAATTTTATTAAAAATAAAATAATAAATTATATTAAAATACTTCGATAAAGAGAAATGAATCCCTAAAGTGAGCCTGATGCAGGCTGTTTTGATGTAAATCCCAAAAACGAGCCTCATGCTTTCAGTTTTGGCGGCACATTCTGCTGCAGTGGCACATATAAAAGGGAGAGGAGCTTTTTCCAAATGAAACATTGATACCTAGGTAGAAGTGGGGAACAAAACGAAAGACCACACAAGTCCACCTAGGACATCTGCAATAGTGTTATTGAAGACATTCTTTCTTCTCCAGTATTGAAAACAGAACAGATTTCTCCAGTTTATGTGACATAATCAAAAAATTCTTTGCAAGAAAACAGAAGAGCAGAACTGCTTAGATGAGTTTTGAGTTGAACATGATAACTTCACATCACAATGCAATTGACTGCTGAATCAAAATTGGGCAGTAATGAGTACTGCTGCACAAATATAACAGAGAAGTATTTGGGAACACTCACTTTCAGTTAAAGAATGAATTTGCTTTTCAGACCTCTCCTTAATTTCATGGTCATTTCTGTAAACCAAGTTTATAATTCTACAAGTATGCATATCGGTTTATATTTATATTTGAATGGTGTGCAGATTAATTTTTCATAAAACTTGCCAGATCATGTTATAATTTCTCATTGTCAAGGACAACACAGCTTGGGACATTATGGCCCCTCATTAATTGGTTCAATGCTTCTAAAAAACCTTTCAGGCACTTGCTAATATGTTAATTTCTACAGACTTCTGTGATTCTGTCATGACCCGCTCTATCTGTGATGAAAACATGGCAACAGTTTTGGTGTGCACAGAAAGTTTTGAATTCTAGAAAGAGTTAAGAAGCTCTTTTCTACTAATCTAAAATAAAGTCAAAGTGATAAAAAGAGTTGTCTAATAATTCATGGCTTTCTAACATACCAAGAAATGGAGCCTCTAGAGAGTGAAGTGTAAACACTGTAAGTTTTGACTGGAAGTGAGGTCTGTATTTTCTAACTGTTACAGTAAAAGGATGTAAACTTGCATTCTTCTTTCAAGGCTTGGTGTTTCATGCCTCACGCAGGAATTATTGGGTGAGCCTCATTGACTTTCCATGGTGGCAGTAGATCTAAGCCTTCTGATCATAGAAGCAATGAAAGTCACCCAACCCACCAAACCCTCCCAAGTCATTTAGACTACTCAGATGTGTAATGCCAAGGCTTTGGTGTTCTGCTTCTTTCTTCCTCGGGCTCAGCTGTTCTATAATTTCCAGGCAGTGCTCTCAGTCTTTGCTCAAGAGCAGTGACCATGCTTTCCCCAGCTGGCACAGGGTTTCCTCCTTTTTGTGTTGAAATGATAGCACAAGCCACACCAGGAGTAACACAGGCAACACAGGAGGTGTGAGCCAAAATTGATGTTGTTTTTGACTGGGGGAGTCGTGCTCACACTGTAGGGCAAAAGACATGAAACACACAGACTTATCAAATAGTTAGTAAAAAGGAAAATTTCCTTTGTTTGTCAGTGCTTTCTTGCTCTTCTAGGCTGCTTCATTTCTGACATTCAAGAGAATCTCTTCAAAGGTACTTAAGAATAAAATTTCTGATATCTTAGGAATGGAAAGAACAGTGAATAATGAGGAAATATTTGTGTTGCTTCTTAAATCAAAGGGAAATTTGAAAGCATTAATAAAAAGACACCCTGAGTAGCCAAACCTATATTAATACCAGAGGGATGACAGGATGATTTAAAGCATAGTTACAATTCATTTTAAAATGTTCAAAGTTGTAATCTCTATAACTGGAGGTGATCCTTCCTGAACTTTAACATCCTTTTTATTTGTCTTTTTTCAGGGTCATAAGTGTGTTATTATCTCTTGAAAATTGAAGTGAGTATATGCAAATTAAACACTTCTTATACTGAAGGCAGACCTAAAAGGCTTGCCTACAGAGAGTGCAGTTTTCATGAAGACACATAGTATTTTTGACTGCCATGAAGCAACTGAAAGAGCAATGTTAGTAGATGAGTGTAAGATGCTGAATCTGATCCTTTTTCAGCTGAAGTTTATGGTCACAAGAACTGACAACCTCTTCTTCAGACCTCTTGAAAATGTCATGGATGATCCTCATATAGACTCTAACCATCTAACTGGGTCAATGGGTGGGGTTTTGTGTATCCACAGTGGCAAAAAATGCAAGATGCAGGTCACAAATCCTGATAAAAAGACCCAAGGCACACATATATATTGAGCACCATTAGTATGAATTTACCTTCTTTTTGTGATCTTAGAAAACAGCCAAAAAAATCTAATCATGCCACTTGTTTCTTTGAAACAAAAAATAATTTTAGGAAGGGGATTAGGCCAATATTCCTATCTTTTTACTAGATTTGTCAGTCATGGTGAAGAGCTTCAGTCTATCAGATTCCAAGTCACGGATGGCAACTTCACTGCAAGAAAACCACAAAGCAGATAATGTACCTGTTCTGCAAAAGTGGTGTTGGAATGACTTGTTAACTAAATGTCCTCGGAAACAAAAGTTTGCTGAACATTAGTATTCACCTTCCCCACAGTCAAAAGCATTCATCCAGCTACAATTCTCAGACTTTCCTGCTTGTCTCCTCCCTCCTGCACTCCCTTTCTATCATATATCAATGGGTTTCATGTTTCAGATCTGAATGTTAATGAATTATTAAAAATGTAATTATGAGTACATATTTACACTTCAAAGTTTAAATGTGAGCTGTTTGCTGTTCACAGATATGATCAGTTTAACAAAAAAAACTTAGGTCTGTTTTTTTCTGCCTCTTCATAGGAATTTTTTCTCATGAATCTTTGTAAATATTACATACAAATGTAAAAATAGATTAATCTATCCTCTAGATCATCTCAAATTAGTAATTGTGAATAGAGATAATAAGAAGTAGGAGACAAAATAATAGAAATTGTTTCATCCTCCTTGGTTTTCTTGGTGTTTGAGAGGTGGTAACTGATTCAGCTTAATTCTTTTTTCACACATTCTTGAAGTGGTCTTTATGCTGCAGATTATCTATGCATAGTACACCAGGCCAAAATGTTATTTAATTTCCAGAGCATTTAATTTCCAATTTTGTAAAGGTTTTCATAGTTTTAATGTCTATCTGTATAAAATATATAAAAACCTGGAGCTCAGATTTTAGGGAGAATTAAACATTTAACTTCTATATATTCCCTTGAAAATTGATCTCTCACACTTTCACACACACACCACTCCCCCATCCTTTTAAAATTTGTATTACAAACTATATAAACCTTCAATTTTTAATCTTTTCTTCAAGTCTGAATTTTGATCCTAATGATATCTTTTGGGATTGACTACTTCAAGTGGACTAGACATTATACATATATCTTTTTATATGTTTTCATCTCCTTAAAACATTCAAAACAATTAAAGAACTTTAAAACTGATTACTTTAATATTATCTTACAGAATATTTATTCTTCAAAAACAGAGAAGCTGTTTAATTTTTTAAATTTTATTTATTTTATTTTAGTTTTG
Organism: Phylloscopus collybita; assembly: GCA_027886175.1. Lineage (NCBI taxonomy): Eukaryota > Metazoa > Chordata > Aves > Passeriformes > Phylloscopidae > Phylloscopus > Phylloscopus collybita. The sequence continues at coordinate 43,098,184 of JAJNNQ010000018.1, forward strand.
ATGTGTATATATTATTATACCAGAAATTTGTGCCTCAGAAACTCTGCACATGTAAAGAAATAATACAACGAATGCATCTTCCTTTCAGGGCTATTTTATATTTCCTCATCAAGAATATTATTTTATATTTCTGTTACCAGACTTTTTTTTCTGCAAAATCAATACTCTCGAGTGACTCAGATGTCACAAAAACCTGTCAATGACACAAACAATTAAAATTTCTTGCTTCAGTAACAATTCTTTTCAATATTTTTAGACTATTAGCATCTGAAATCTCAAGACATTTGTCAAGTCATGTTGGCACAGTCTTTTGTAGAGAGCATCTCCAGATTTATCTTAGCCAACAGTGATCCCTTTTGGAATATTTTGCAGAGAAGAACATCTTCAGGTCTTATTTTAGCCAACAATAATCCTCCTGGGTCTGAAACTCAGAGCTTAACAGTCTGTATTACTGATGCTTCAGCCCCCACAAACATCTCACAAGAAGTCAAGCAATCAGGAGTTTCTTCAGAGAGGACAAACATTGAATTTTGAAGGCACTGAATTGTCAGACAGTTCCTCTTTCCCCCATTTATGATATATGTCTGCACAAGATGAGCAAGAGTTTCTGCTTCTTTCAAGTCTTGATGGATATGTGAAATGACAAAAAAAAGGTATTTGATTTTATAGACATATGAAAAGTTTTGAGAAAGAAAAAGATAGTAAGAGAGAAAAGGAATATCAATCCCCCAAATTAAAATACATGATAGAAGATTAACAGATACAAACCAAAATTTTACATACTTTTTATCTTAATTAAGCAAAACCTCCACTGAGATCAAAACATTGTAACATCAAATCACTTGTACATGACTCGTTTCATTTTACTTTTTATTGTTTTCCAGAAAAAAAAAAATCTCTCTGCCTCCCTCAAGTTTCAGTGGTGCTTTGATTCTGTATTTGTATAAGGCAAATGCATTCCTGAATTTAGGAGATTGATTCACTAGATTTCAGAAATTATAGGTTACTTCCTTGTCTCAGGCACCATAACGGCGTAAGATCACACAGAGGTAACATTCTCCCACTCATTTGTTAATATTTCTGTTAACACTTCTGTCAATATTTTTATACAATAGGTGAAAACATGGGGCCAAATTCCTGTCTTTTCTCATTCTAGGTCATGCAAAACTATTTATTTGGTAAAATGGGTGTTCATATTAAGGAAGAATTGCATAAAAGTTTTTCAAGGAGTTATTTCTAGCTGCTGGCTCAGCTGTTTCTGAAATTAAAATGTGAACTTTTTGTATCCATGTGTACTCCTTTAGGTCTGTGGTAGCTGCATGTGACAGTTTAGAAAACAGAGGTGCTTTAATGATTAATATCTGATTTGGGACTCGGAATGTACCTTTGAATGTTCTGCAGTAGATTATTAGTATAGGATTGTGGTCTTCTTAACATTTGGAAAATTATTCTGTAAAAAAAAGAACTAAAAAATTGTTTTGTCTTAGAAACCCCTTGTTCTGTGTTTATTATCCTGGGAAACTGCTGAGTAGCACAAGCAATCCTGTTGAGATTTGTGCTTGCCAGAAATAAATGGAAAAGGTCTGGGATGGTCCATTTGGGTTGGAAATGAGAAAAAGAGAGTTTCTTAATTCTAGTAAAAGTTCAGCTGTGAGAAAAACAATTTGCAAAGAGCATAGAGATTATGTTATACTTAGATAGATACTCACTGATGCAGGGAGCAGACTGAAAGTCTTCCAAGTATGCTGCTTCATTGACTACAGAGTCATTTCCCCGTTCTACGTGGTTCAACAATTATTTAAATATTTTCTAGAATGTAGGAGAGTTTCAATGGAAGTGACAGTTCTCAGCAAGTGTAAAAGCTTATATATCTGCTAATGTTCTGACCTAGTTGAGCATTTAGGAAGCAGCAGTATTGCTGTCTTTTTATAGGCTAAGTATAGTTCAGGTGTCTAACTCCAGTAAAGATGTGGCTATGTAATAACTGGCAGTAAGTGTCTCAGTGGTTGAGAAAGTGAGAAAGTGAGGCAAAGAGCTGTTACTTTACTTGGTATTTTGTGCTAGGGAAATATTCCTGTGTCTTCCTGGCTTGTAGAAATCCTTTTTTTTTTTTTTTTTTTTTTTTGTGGGGGTGTGGTGCGGGGAGAGAGGGTTTGTTAGTTTGGTTTGGTTTTTCTTAGTTAACTCACTCCATGCATTTTATAGGCATCCTGGGCAACCAGGATGAAAGTGTGTATACCCTGACAGGGAGGCAAGTGAGAAATAGGAAATGAAAGTTGCTGATATTCTAGTTTAATTTGACAAGAGAGAATGTCCTTCTGAAATTGAAACGTCCTTCCACAAGTGCATAATGCACACATAAGCACCTAATAAATTGTACAGGTTGAAGAAAATGTAATCACTATAAGAAATGGTGACACACTCTCATCAGAACCTAATGCAACTAAAGATCTGCCTACAGTACTGTGCACATGGTTAATGAATCAATTATAAACAGTAGGAGCCTATTCTTCTCTCAAGGCACAGATGTAATTTCTGCTGACTCAAAATGATTTTTTAATGATAAATCATGATTCATTTACATATCTGAAGAGTATATATATATATATATATAATCAGAGATAATGTTAAAAATTAAGCAGAGATATTGTAAAAAATTAAGTAGGACTCTTACAGGTAGCACATTCCATTCCTTTTTCTATTCCTTTGATTCATAAAAGTGCTAAGATCTTCCACCTTACTGGGCATGAGTGGTGCTTAACAGCAATGGAAATACATTGCTGTCAGGAAAGATACCTACTGTTGACTATGTGTGTCATATTAGAGATGAGCTTTCTTTTTCCATCAGTTTTTGGGTTGTGTCTCCATTAAAGACTTACAATGGACAAGAGCAAGTGGTTGATACTGAAAAGGGGTCAGAGTACTGCACTGAGGAAAGGAGATAACTAAATAGTCATAGCGACTATTCAACGTGAATTGAGCACTTTTTTAGTCTTCTTTGAGAACATAATTTATTAATTTTTGTTGATGTAGCAATTTACACTTGTACAAAAAGGAGGACAAATTTAAGGTATAAGTATTTCCATAGTAAGCTGCTTCCTGGCACTTCTATATGTCTAGAAGTATCTCCTGACTATAAGTAGGTGGACATTCAGATCATCTGTTATCTGGAACCTAGACATGTGACATATGTTCTTCTCTAGAAATGCTATTTAAAGATTGTGGGCTCTTTCCTAGACCTTCCAAATCATTGTTATATCATGGTTGCTGACTACAGATAATAGTATTTTTAATAAAAAGAAGAATTTTTGTGCTACAGATGCCTTTGGTCACCTGTGAATATAATACCTTTCTGACTATACGTACTTCGCTGAATGAATGCTTAAATGCATGTCTGTTATAGTTGTGATAATCTGCCTAATTATGTATTTTGTGTGGATTAGACTATATGTGTTTAAACAGTGCACAGTAAATTTTCTTGGAAAATGGTCCTTGCATGAGCATGGATACAACTGGGGCAAGACAGAATTTTTCTGGAGAAAGGATGTGATGCTGAAGCATAATAATAACTCAGATAGATGTTAAAATGGACAAGAAGGGGTTTATCTTATTCCTCTTAAAAAACCCCCAAAGCTATCAGGATTTTGGCATAGCTCATTCATGAAGCACTGCAGTCAAAGTCAATGTTCTTTTTATGGACTTGAAAGACAGGCAGATATTGCAGGTGTTCAGAGTTTTCAAGGAAGGTGGTAACAAGTAAGGTTTCATGTAAGGGAGGAGTCAGAGAATTGTCTGTGTTCAAATAGACATCCATGAGGAAAACTCATGACTAAAGTCCCGAGATTTTTTTCTGCGCAGGAAAAAAAAAGAGACTGGGACTCTTGAGAATAACATATATTGGAAACAGAAGATAAATTTGTGACAATAAGTGACACAAATCTAGACTGGATAAACAACAGATCATGTAGTCAGTTGCCCTTCACCAACGGCTAAACTCCCACCCTTTAGGTCGGTCCTGTGTCCCAGGAGAAGGGAAGGAAAAGAAAATGAAGGAAGGCAAAAGGAATTGGGTTGGGACAATGACACTTAATTGAAAGAAGCAAAAATTGTGTGTGCAAGTGAAGAAAAATAAGGAATTGATTGACTACTTGCCATCAGCAGGCAGATCTCCATCTGCTTTCTGGGAATAAGTGTTTCAGCACATATAACGGCTGGTTGAGAAGACAAATGCTATAAGCATGAACGTCCCTTCATTTCTCCATCTTTCCCCCAGTTACTACTGCTGACCACAATATCAAGTGGTGTGGAATATCCCTTTGGTCAGTAGGGGTCAGCTGTCCTGACTGTTCCCTCCCAACTTCTTGTCAGCACCCTCCTCACTTTGGTGAGGCAGAGGTGGTGGAGAGAGAAACAGGAGGCATCACTGCTGTGCCAGTACTGCTCAGAGATGTGTTATCAGCCATGTGTGTTATCAGCCCTGTTTGAATCATTAACACAGGGCACAGAACCACACTGGCTACTAGGAGGAAAGTGGACTTCATAACTTCATCCCAGCATGATGCTCTGCTCTGCCCAGGCAGGAAGGAGATGATGAACACTTCTGCCTTGCAGCAGAATCAGAGAGGAGGTAAGAGTACACAGCAGCCAGGGCAGAACATCCAGCGGCTGACAAGAGAAGGGAACAGGCAGAAACAGGAAAGGAAAAAGAATGGGAACTAAATGGAAGTCCAGACTACTGCACTGAATATGCAGAGGCTTCACTAGAAAGCTTCACGCAGGCAGTTTTAGTTGAGTCCAATTAAAGAAGCTAGTAAATAAAGGACAAAAATTACACAGGCGGGAATTGTAAAGGATGCATTCAACCATTTTAGTGCTAATAGGAATAGGAATGACTACACTGATGTTTTTAATGTTTCTAAACATAAGAAGAACAGGGAGAGACACAGAGATGGAGACACACACACAAAGGTTAAAACACGCTATCGTATGCTACATTTGTATGCAATTCGTTCATATTAGCCTGAAAGGAGGGTATAGACCCTGAATGTCCAGTTCAGTGGCTTATATTGGAACAATCATAAAAAAGATTTTTTTTTCTGACAATGAAAACAGTCGTCAAATTATTAATGTTTAATTTTCCAGTTCTGAAAAATTTCTTCAATGTTTCCTACATGAATCTCTTCTTATCTCATGTGCATTTTTACTGACTTCAGATAAAATCAGTTTGTCAAACTTATTTAACTTCTAAAAGAGCCAAAGTTTGATAAATCATGTTAATTACATTCTCTTTCAAAATCATCTGCTTTTGCTACGGTCTATTGTAGCAAATCTAAACCAGTTTTGGAAGAGAGTTTTCCTCCATCTCTAACACTCAAGTAGCCACCACAAGTACATTATGAATACAAATACTGTATTGGCTTCATGGGATGTTGGATAAAAACTTTAATTTCTTTATAGTTATATGTAATTTCTGTTAAAATGAATATGCATACTAAATTTTAGAGCATTTTAATAAAATAATTTGTGATATATGACTGTTTGTTAAGAGAATGTTAAAAGAATACATTCCAAAAGGAACGTAAAATACTAGGGTTCAATTCTTTACATATTACGCCAATAAATTCTTTGAAATAAAATATTCCTATTAATTTTTAAAGGATATGTCTTCAAACAAGTTTATTTTTCTTTGTATTGAATTCAAAGAAGAAACTCATTTATCTTGAACCCTTATATCTAAGATGTAAGTATAAATACATTCAACAAAAGCTGAAAGCACCTAAATATTACAGGATTGAGTACAAGCAGTAAGATTGTTATTTCTTCTGAAGTTCACTGTATATTTATTAAGTTTACGTTACAGCCTAAACTAATTGGATTTCCCCCCTTTTCAATCATCTTTAAAAAGCCATGCCAAATTCTCATTTCAGGCTACTGTGATTTACTAACTTTATGTTTTAGTGGGGTAAATGAGAAAGAGTATGTGATTCCTGTGATTTATGGTAGTTTAGACTGTTCAGGAGAAAACACGGTCTCTGGAATCATTAAATTAAAAGTGATTTGAGCTGCTAGTAGAATCATTTTATATGTCCTTATGAGGTACAGCAGAATTGGGATCTTCCCTAATGAGGAGATGCAAATATGTGGGTATTTGCAACATATAGAAACTGTAACTTTCCAAGTGATAGATGACTCTCAGTAAAACCTGTTTGAAATACTGATTAGTTATCCCTGAAGTTAGCTGAGGAGGAATGGGGATTGGACAGTGGGGATAATATAAAGATAATATAACAAAAAGTGCTGCTCACTAGACCTTCTGAGCAAATGAGGACGTCCAGAATATCAGTATTTCCCAAGACAGAGGAATGAGTTTTATTGGTGGAAAAGCTAAATAGCAAATCAAAGTCCAACATTTTCATTATTGAGGACTAGAATAGTGGGGATGTATGCCATAAATGATCTCAATTGGCAGAGCCAGCTTGAGCAGTCTTACTATGGAGTGATATACTTACATGTATAATTACAAATGTGGAACTAAAATCCATTTAACACATTGCGCAGACTGAGCCAATTCTTATAATGCATCAGAATATAAAATCATGACATGCTGATAAGAAATAATTCTATCTGGAAACCGGAATATACTTATATGTGGATGTATCTCAATCTCTCTCTTAGCTCCCTGCCTGATGGTATTCTACTTCATATAGTCTTTGTTAGATTTTTAGGTATTATAATACATATATATATGCCTATGTGCTTTTATGAACAAGGCCATACCAAGATGCATAAAGTCTTTTTGGCACATACATGGAAAATTACTGAAATTTTTCTCTGCAAAAATTAATCTTACAGAGTATTTATGGCTGATTGGTCTACTGTGGTGAAGGAGAATTTATTTTTAAGGAGAATGAATTCTGCACTTTCACTACATTTCTTTGAAAATCCTCTCGAATTTCTTTCAGTCAAGAAGAATAAAATTCCTGACAAAGTTTTTAAAGATGGTTCGTACAGAGATAGAGATTTCAGTTTACTTAGATCCTGGTGAAAATTGCAAAAAGTACCTATCTAAGTTCTTGCCTTAATCTGGTGTATTGTGCACTTCAAATCTTACAGCACATGGCACATCATCCAGTGCAGAAAATTCCACAAGCAGCACCAGGGGGTACAACAAGGGATCAGCCATTAAAACCCAGAGAATTTCCAGTGTATAAAATTGTTGATGGTGTACTGTATATTTGCTTCATGTTTTTTACTCTTCTACATGTGGTGTAGCTCAAGGGAGTTTAAAGCTCCATCTGAAACTCTAACACTGCAATGTATTGCATTGTTAGAATTAGGCAAATACGAATTAGGCCTTCTGCATAGGTCTGAAAGAGAAAACATAGTCATAAGCTGTCTTGCATTTTCTGTCACTGGCCTGATTAGTCTTATGTCCCTGTAGGAAAGTGTATTAACTAAAGCAAGAGGAGAGCATCTTGCATAGTTTGTGGTTAGAGCATCTGCAAACAAAACAATATGTGAGCTGGATGCTGTTTGGCCTAAGAAAAGAATGAAACCCATTCTTCTGATCGTTGGATGAGTATACCAGACATAATGTAATATCATTTCCAGCACACTCCATCAGCAGTATAATGAGCAATGTCCTGACAGCTACTGTGCATCCTTTGAATGGGTGTTAGTGTTGCATAGATTAGCAGACTTGCACACTCCCAGGGTGTCCTGGTTTTCACAGCTGTTCAATAGCTCTGAAATGTAAGCCTCTGCTTTTGTGTTTAGCAAAGATTGAGAATTTCAACTTTGAACAACTATTTATTTTCAAATTTTAACTGAGGACTGACACGTACGCAATTTTATAGAAATTCACATGCATTGCAAATTTAAATAAATGTTTGATCTTTACTAGGCTTCCAGAATGTAGCTTGTCAACAAGTTCATCCTCCCATACATCTTGTGTGGTAGGTTTGTTAGATATAATTTTTATCCTCTCTTTAAGTGGAAAAACTGACAGGAGAAAATGAAGTCATTGTTTTCTTTATTTTTGGGGATGCCCTGACAACAGAAAGCATACTAGGTTTATGTAAGAATATTGGATGCACAGCTTATGAAAGAATAAGCCTACCTGAAAATTGTCAAGAGCTACCCACTTTCAATCATTCCTTCTTTCTTAAGTATGTAAAAATGACAGATAAAAAATCCTTCCTACGCAGTATTAAAGGGCAATATGGTACTAAAAAAAAAAAGAAAGACAATATGTATTCAGTTTTGTCATTTTTGCTTTAACCAGTATAGTTCCTGAAGGACAGAATAATTATACCCATAAGACTTGCAGAGAATAGAAGTGCTGGAAATGTGCTGTAGTGGAATCAAATCAATAAGTCTGAGACTACTTTGAGCTCATTTTAAATATTACTCTCTGTTCTCCCTAGATTTGAGCTATTGATTTAGAAATTTCTGTCAAGCCTTCTTTTCTTCATAATTATGTCCTATACTTGTTTCTGTTGTTTGCTTGTTTGTTTTTATAATGAAACTAGAAAATAGGCTTCTTCAATGAATAAATAATTGAATCTGAAAAGGCTTAAGTTTGATGCTCAGCTTTCACACTTTTCCCAGGTAATTGTTCTTTTCATAAACATGAATGTAATTTGGAAAGCTATATGAGGTATCATGAATTACCTCTAGTCTTTTCAAATAGGAGCAGGTGAGGTACAGTTATATTTGGATAAATGAAGAACTTAACATAAATATTTGCAGTAGATTATCAACTGAATGTTTTCTTCAAGATTTTCTTTCTATTTTATCTAAAGAATTGCATTGAAATGTGGGAAGAAATGGGTGATGAATTGTACTAGCTTGAGGCTCATTCTCTGAGGTGCAGAGTAGCCTTCATTTTCATGGAAGGGAGCTGAGACAGCTTAGCATTTCACAGATATTTGCAGTGAATGGTTAGAAAAATACCTTTCTTAAAAAACAGATATATTTGCAGAATTTTATCTCTACCAGAGATTTCCTCAGCCATAGAGATATAGCTTAGAATCTGGAAAAAAATAGTTAAATCTGCTGAAAGCATCAAAATGCACATAAAAGTTTACATTCCTCACCCCATTCTTTCCCCGCTCCATCCCCCCTTCCCCCTTGCCCCTGACTGTCCTTGGAATAGGGAACAGAACCATTTTTTCCTGTGGTTAAATGTTGCTATTAAGTGCCTAAAGTGCATTGAGTGATACGAAATTATTTGGTCTGCATTCAGAATAAACTCCAATCTACCATTACTTCTGAAATAGTTAAGAGAAACATAAACATCACATAAATACTCATTGAACACATTTAGAAGGTATATACTTCCATTGCTAATTATTGTTGAACTAAAACATGGATAGTGCATGGCCTATGAAGTCGAAGAATAGTCTTGTGAGGGGGTTGTGTTTTTCTAGGGTTGTGTGAGGGGGTTTGACACCCAACATTGTCATTTGCTGTGGCTTTCATAGTTACAAGATTTCACAGTTACAGTCCAAAAACTCAGTGAAAGCTATGATAAAAATGAGCTTTCCAAGGTGCTTCTCTCTCTCTGTGAATACAACATTAGTCTCTTGATCTTGAAGTCCTACACATTCACAGCATGGATTCTCTGAATGAAGGAGCAAACCATGAAACCATCTAGGTTGGAGAACAACCTTAAGATCATCAAGTCCAACTATAAACCTACCACTATCAAATCCAACAGCTATAAACTGTGTCCTTAAGCACCATGTCTTCACGGGTTTAAGTTCCTCCAGGGATGGCAACTCAACCACTTCCCTCAGAAACCTGTTCCAATGCTTAACAATCCTTTTGGTGAAGAATTTTTTTTCCTAATATGCAATCTAAACTTTCCCTGGCTCAGTTTGAGTCTGTTTCCTCTTGTACTATCACTTGTTGCTTGGGAAAAGAGACCCACCTCTCTACAACCTCTGAAACATGCACAGCCTTTCCCTCATCCACTAAGCAGGTCACCTTGTCACAGAAGGAGACCAGGTTGGTCAAGGAGGACCTGCCTTTCCTAAACCTGTGCTGGCTGGGCCTGGTCCTCTGGCTGTCCTGCACGTGCCACATGATGATACTCAGGATGATTTGCTCCATGATCTTTCTCAGCACCAAAGTCAGACTGACAGACCCCAGATATTCCTTCTGGCCCTTCTTGTAGGGGAACATGAATAACGATATTGATCTTCCAAAATCTAACGCTCTTTATACACCTTTGAATCACAAAATGTTCTGCATACTTCACTGACTTACAAACTGTGTACCTGTTCTTTCTGTCCTTGAGAAAGACAGAGCTTTTGTTTTCCCCTGCAATAGATCTTCTGTTTTAATTCTTGATGAGTCATAATCTACTGAATGTTCATGCTTTAGACAGTACGTGTGTGTATATATATGTAAAAATAAATAAACACATTACCAGTATCACTAGTTATGTATTTAATATTTGTGAGGAACTGTGGTCATTTGGAACCTAATAAATGTCAACAGAGATAAATAAAGAGTTTTTTAAATGCTTTAAAAAAACAGTAGATATGTTTTAAATCATCTGGAATATGCACAAAAGGCTGTAGATGTGAAAAAGGTGGTGCATCACATAATTGTGGAATTTGCTATGCTAATACTACCAACATGCAGACAGCACGTTTATATCATAAAAGATGATAAAGTTTATATCATAAAAGATGATAAAGTGTGTTGTTAAATTTAGATGGACAACTGAAACCTGAACAAGAATGTTTTAGCACTATGTAAATTTAATTGGATGGAATTGGACCAAAGGGTCATAGTTGTTTATGCAATCCTGTTACTGTTCAATGCAGAAAATGAGGTCAAGGTTTGAGCAAAACAAGGAGAAAAACAGAATTCTTGATCTTATGGTATGCTAATAAACCCCAGACAGAATCTCTGAACCACAAAATAGACTAAAATTAGGCTTACTGCCTTTTTTTCTAGAAATGACTACTTCATGGTCTGTTAAGGTCCTTTTTATTCTTTGGTTGCTCTCCCTTCAGGAAAAGAATTAGCTTACAGAGAAAAGGAAACAGACCAGGAGGCAGAGGAAAGACAAGAGGAGGACTATCCCCTGTGTGTCAAATTGCATTCATCATTGGTCACGATTGAGCACCAGCTACCCTCTGTCCGGTCCAAACAGACTGATAACCTCCCCTTTATTTAAGATGCATTACTCATTTAATTAATTTACTGTGTGAATCAAGTGAAGAGTGAATCCACTGAGGAATCTCTGCAGAACAGCGTAACTGCTGAGAATACAGCATAACACTGTAAGAGGTAAGTTTTGCTTTACTGAGTTAAGCTTAAAGAAACACAGTACCAAAACAATGTTAATCTCAGAGCTTTGAAAGAGTTAAATCTGCACTCAGTTGTTAAAAATATTATACTCAAATTTAGAATTTTATATTTCAATATATATTTATAAAAGGAACAAAACTGTGAAAGAAAGTTTATAATGATGTTCATGAAAAAAAGTAATTGTCACTTCCATCAAAATGGAGATAATGTTTTTATTTGGGAGGAAAAAAAGCAGGCAGCACTTTACAAACAATAATGTAAATCAGTTCATGCTGATATGACCTCTGTGGCTTACCAGAAGCACCTGGAAATCTTTATTGATGGTGAGGAGTTTCTGTTGGGGACTTAGCTATATTGCAGTGCTGATCTGTTCTCAACTGTCAGTGAGATTTCAGAGTGCAGCCTTGGAACTTCTGGTGGAGTTGGAAAAAGATGTGAGTTTCTTATTGCCTAGGTGAGAAATTTGGGGGAAAGAAACAAACTTTAAGAGTGTTCTTATAAAATCTGATTAGTATTGCAATCAGATCTTGCCACTGACACAATTGTGGAGAACCACAATTGGTCAATGAACTGGGAAGAGGTTAAAGAAGTTTTGTAAGTTGTCATTTGCCTAAGGCTGAAAACGCAATGATCTTAAAAATATTCTGATGTAGATTTTAGGAATAAGATTCTTCAAAAATATTAGCTATTAAAAATGACACAATTTATAAATATAGAGAATGTGATGGCCATTACAAAGCAACAAAAAATATTTCAATTTCATCAGACATCATATGTTTAGATCTCTTGATTTCCATTTTTCTAGCATCTTGGTACTGTTTGGCAATCCAACAATTCTGTGAATTTCCAATATAACATAAATGTATCCTTTAGAGAAGAAAACTGTTAATGGTTTGCTTGGGGGAGGGGTTGTGTGGTTTTGGGTTGTTTTTTGTTTTTAAAATTGAAGTGTGATAAAATATTTGCTCAAGTTTAGGTGGATAAAGAATATTGATCTTATGAGTTGTTCTTCCCAAAAAGAAGAATAATATTTGTGGAAAACTCCCCAAATTTGCTTTACAGAGGGTTTAATTCAAGATAAACAAAGCCTTTATACTGTAAATTTTGCAGGTCCCTAATTGCAAAACTGCTCTGCCTCTAGTTCTTGGAACAGACTAAGAATCAACACCAATATGAGTCAATATAGTTGTTGACAAGACTGTCTGATCCCATTCATATTTCAGGCTTCCTGAGCAGCCACAGAATTGTTACCTGATGGGGTGGGAAAGATTTAATGCTACTGTAATGCAGGGAGGCATGTAAGGTGTTATATTTGATTTCGCTCCTTACAACTCCGAACCAGATTTTCTCTGGCTTAGCCTAAAGCATAGTCCAGACAGAATCATCCTGAGGGCCTTTACTGATGGCATCTTGAAATACAGCAGTGGTTTTACTGACTGCTCTCTGCTGCATCTCTGGTCTGTCATCTGTGCTGCTATGTCCTAATGAAATGCCACTGAGGCTGCAGTGGAGCACAACCACCCTTTGCTGCCAGAGCACCAGAATTGCATTTTTTTTTTTTTTTTCATTTTTTGGTGTCCAGGGTCATAGTTGAACAGTGTGCACTTTTACTTTGTGACTTTTTGATGTTATTGGAGTATTCACAGAAACCTTACAGTCATCTTCAGCACTCAGAATAGTCTCAGTGCTGCAGGCATATTAATGACTTACAAACACACATGAAGATTGATTGTAATTGTTTGTAATCTGCATCTAAGGTGACAATAAACCTTCAGACAGAGCAAGGCTGTGTCTTTGCTATGCATGTACAGCTGCTGTAACAATTGCATCTCTGATCCTGAGAGGTATTTTTCCCATTACAGTACTATATGTAGTGAACAGCTAAGGGTTGCATTTGCCAGTGTGTAAGTGATGATCACAGAATGCAGTTCTGTTCTGCTCTCTTCTATTTCTGTTAGCACAGCACCTAGGAAAAACAATGAGTATATGAGTCAATTTATAAAACCTATTTTTTTCTGCAGTGATATACAGGAAATATAATAAAAAATCATTCCTTTTTTTGCCTCATCCACATATCCTAATAATTTTATTAAGGTGTTTTTGGGTTTTTTTAATACATGTGAGGTATAATCTGTGAACTTGAGGATTCCTTAACAATTCATATTATTTCTACCTCAGTGTGAGTAAATGTTTTACTTTCTGAACAACCAAGCAGTATTTTGCACAGGTAAAAATGCAGATACATATTCCAAGCAACAAAAAATCAAGCCTTAAGTATGCATGTTGAGCTTTCATTTTCTTTGTGCCCCACATGACTCACTCTTGGCAGGAAGAGACAGACCTTCACGTGCACACAAATGGTATTCTGTTTTGACTGGCTATGCTTCAGTAAATGATTTATATATTAACAAAGAGTCAATGACAGACTGATTTTGGATCTGGAGCCCTGGACTGAATCCATTGCAGACTCTGGCACTGATGATTCCTGATTGCTAGTGTTCACAATGGTAGCATTGGCAGGGTATTAAACAAAAACTTATTTCTGTCTTCTGAATTGCTGTCTTCAACAGATCATGATTTCTTCTTCAGTTGATCCCTAAATGTAGCAGATAATAAGACAGAAGCTAGGGACAAGTGTAACTCAAATTATCTGAAAAATCTTTCTGTGCTTTTTACTAAAGAGATAAAAGTGTGAAACTTGGTATTGTTTTTGAAACAACACAAGACCAATGCAATGTTTACATTCCAATTATATTTTATTTTAGGTTTGTAACTGAATTAAAATAAGTAGTTCAGAGGCCTTATGCTGCCTGTCTACACAAACATGAATTTCACTTTGAGATAGATGATTCTCTGGAAAATAAGGAGTGTGTGTGTTGGGACCACATAAAAAGTACTGTAAAAGGGCATTATGTGTTGCATAATGTCTTCATTTATATTATGGAAAATTAGAACGCTTTCATGGCATCTTTGATAGCAGCCGCAATTCATTATTAATGTTTTGCTGGAGTCTGATCTAAATCTTGTCAGTCCATAAATGTTCACTTTTTAATGAGTTTTATAGTCAGTATATTGTACATCTTGATGTTCAAACAGTAAGAGTGACAAGAAATATCTGTTAGTTCTGAAGACAATAGTAATTTCTGTTACATGAAAAATTAGGTCTATGGAAGTGTCTCAAAGCATTGAATACTCTATCACTTACTTTTCAGTACACACTCTAATAATGAAGTCACATGTGTTGTGCTACGTATCTGGGCATAAGAATCACAAAAATAGTAGTCACTAAAATAAGAAAATGCCAAAAAGAGGCTTGTTTCCTAAAAATTTGTTTTTCTCCGGGATATAGCATTTAATTTTAGTTTGTAAGTCAATTGCTAATTCCACTAATGAACTTTTTCGTTGAGATTGTCTTCTTTCTTCTATGGAAGAAAGCAGAAGCCGTGTAGGTGGAATACTTAGGCAGAGGCCAGAAACCCATATTCTGCTCTTTCTCTGAAAGAAATTGGACTTTCAGCTTTCAAAAGTCAGCTGTTGCTCTAAGTTTTAAGGAAAAAAAGATATTCAAGGTGGTACACTCAGCATATATTGTTCATGTATTATTATAACAAGTAGAACTCTTGAATAAGAGGTATAAATTCTCAAACAATTGAGAGCAAGCAATTCCAAAACAAAAGAGCAAGCTGTTAAACTGAAACTTGAATTTCTCTTTTCAAGAACTCACGAGTCTTGTAAAGTATAGAGTTGTACTATGTGAAGCAACACATGCAGGTGACCAGAAAAACCCACTAAAATAGTGGGGTTTAGAGAGTAAATTTAAGTGTTAGAGTAAATTTATTTCATTATCTTGCTGGCTGGAGGATCCCAAAACTGCTTGTGCAGAGTCATGCGAAACAAATAAAGAGGTACTGTCAAGCCTAGTCCAATCCTAGGCAGGGCAGCAAGTCTGCTTTTTACACCCTTTTATCAAAGGCCTGCACATGAATAGTTTACCACTACATGTAGAATAGGTGTTTATTCCAAAATCTAATCCAAACCCAAAGAAGCCATAGATTAGCTACAACTTGCTTTCACAACTGAATGCAGATCTACGGTGTACAGGTAAATGCTTCTGACACAGACAATAAGAAAGCCTTTGGAAAGGTAAGAGCTACTTGAGGAAAGGTGATGTGAAAACAGGTCCAGAATTATTCTTCATCAGCCTAGAATGTTAGTTAAGGGAATTTTATGCTGAGAGTGAGTGAATGGCTCTACTGTGCAAAAGAAAATATTAATATCACATAGACAGTAAAGCAGGATTCTTTCTGCTGTGGAGCTGCCAAAAATAAAGTATTACTTCCTTTAAGGAACTATTTGGGCGTTTCAAGGATGTTCTCTTCAGAGAATTATTCCTATTTATTTTTAAGGGAGAAATGATGCAGCAAAGACAAATTTCTTGCCAAGTGTCATTCCATCAGCCAGTGGCAGAGGCTTTGGTAATAGTAGTAAGGCAAAGTGGGGTTTTTGTAAGGTGGATATTTTAACACTAGAAGCTAAGATTCAACTACTTCTGCTCTTCATTTAAACATAAATGCCATAAAATTTAGTCACCAAGATCTAGATGAAATTATCAAATGGAAATAACCAAGATGACAGGAAAATGTAAAGTCATCCTTCTCATTATTATTCATACCTTCTCCTCAAGGAGGTGGTAGAATATTCAGGAACTGTAGGTGTTTGTAACTACTGTAAATATCACTGAGTTTCTGTCTGCAGTGTGAACAGCTGTGAAGTTTTATTAAATAATCTGGCTTTGCTGATTGGCATAGGCTATTGTTTATGGTCATATCCACAACGTATTACTTAAAACCACATTCTAGTTTTGAAAATTGAACATTGTACTTGCTTTTTATTTTTTTTTAAATTTGTTATTCTCTCATTGGAGGAAAAAAAAATTTTCTTTGCCTCTGTTAGCTTTTTCACTTCAACTTTCAATGTTAGTATTTCCAGATTCCCATATTGTTTTATCACTAGCTCAGAGGACTTTAAACTGAAGCAAGCTTTGAATTAGTCTAGTAAATGTAGTAAATGTAGGTGAAAAGAAAGGAAAAGTGATGACATTGCCTGCAACAGAAGCATTTTGTAGTAAATCACTTTTATAACTTTTTATTCCAGTCAGCTCAATATTATAGCTGAGCCACCACTGAAATGACAAAAGCTCAATCATAAATTTGCAAAAGGAGTTCAATGTTTTCAGGGTGAAAACTGCTGCAGTATACCAAGGCAAACAGACGTTTGTCGTGATCTCAGAATGAAGAAAGTAACAAAACTCTCAGAATAATTAGCAAGAATTCTTGAGGTCCTAATTTTTTTTCTTCTCTAACAAGGATCACAGAAAGATCTAATAAAGTTCTGAAATTGTCATCCTTAGGGAAAATTTGAAAATTTCAGCTGTAGAAAACAGAACTCTTCTGGTGGAATAATCAGTTAATTTACATAAGGCTATTAACTCAGAACCTTAAAGTCTGGACTTTGTTGGCATTTGACTGAAACACCCACAAGAAAAATCAAGGAAATGCAGGAAGTAATGCCAATGATTTAGTCCATGGGTTTGTTGAATTATCTCAGCCTGAGATAAAGCAAAAAATTCTTCAGACTTTGTGTTCTCTAAATGCTACCAACTGGATCCTTTAAAAAAAAGGGAGTTGAGCCACTTGTGTTGTTGTTTATTGTGCTGTAGGAACAAGCACAACCTCTACATCATGCATCTCCTCTTAATGTTTAGGATTTCAAAAACAAGCAGCAGAGAAAACAATAACAAAAGCTTACAATCTTTGTGTCAAAGGGGTTTGAGAGCAGAGGAAAAAGACCATTTAAGTATGTTTCAGAAGCAGAAGTAGCAATCTTGGTTTATGGTTTTTGGTTTTTTTTTTCCTTGACTGTTTTATTTATTTTTCTTTGCTTTTCAACTTAGTTGTGAAATGAGGTCTGAAAGCAAAGGAAGCTTTTTAAAGACACAGTAATTTTTATGGAGGAATTTTTTTTAAATTTTTTTAAGGTCACTAGTGAAAGAATTTTGATGGTGCAAGCATCCGAATTGTCCCCCAAAGTTATTTGTCTCTTTTCAAAAGATAACAGATTCAGCTCCAGTGTTATCCATGGATAAACTTTATAGCTTTGGTTGGTTGTTATGAGTTTCTCCTCGGTTTTTTGTTTGGTTGTGCTTTTTGTTGTTTGTTTTTTTTTTGTTTTGGGGTGTTGTGGTTCTTTTTGATTGTTTTGTTTTCCTAAAATGTGCTTCAACACAATTAAAGGAATTACTGTTTTTTCACCTTACACCAGCCTTTATTTCACTTGAGGGAAAATTTAAACATGAATGCTTAGGAATACTTTAGGATGGCATGTATCAATGTATAATAGAATGAGACTCTAAAATAACCCCATAAGGCCCAACCCCAGCGATTTATAAATTCAATGGCAACAGAAGTCTTTGGGAATTTTTACTGAACACTGGAGATTTATGATGTGAAAACAAGAACAGTTCCTGAAATCAGGTACAGTATTAGTATTCAGTTCAGTGTAGGTATCTTATACAGTAAATTGAAATTCAATTCAATAATTAATGCGTTATTGATGCATCGAGATAACTCCAAATCCACTCTTCTTTTTTTTTTTTTTTTTTTTTTTTTTTTTTTTTTTTTTTGTGATAATATATGACTTTCATTTTGTTTATTTAATGTTAAAACTAGCAGGAGAGGAGCTGAAACGGGTGTCACTGAGGTGTTTGAATGTTACGGAAAAAGAGGTGGATTCTGTGTTTTATGTTTCAGGCTCAGAGGTCATTTTTCCCAGCTAATACAAAGCTAGATTCATGATGTTAGCCAAAAGAAAATGCACAACATCCCTTAAAAAATGTCTTCTTTAAAAAGGTCTAGTCCTTAGTTGAGTTATGAATAGTTTAATAATTTCCCGATACAAACTCTCATTCATGCAACTTTTTAACAAGAACATTTCAAGTGTTTACAACCAGAAAACGTGCAAAGTATCTGTGTAGATATGGGAGATCAAACCTAACTTGCAAGGACTTCTATTACTTAAAGCTGTGCAAACCTGAAGAAAATTGCTTAACTTACTTTTTAACCATCAGCTTATTTGCATCGAACATTTTTTCTCTTGTTGAGTATAAAGAACACGAAGAGGTTCAATTTTTTGGAAAGCAAAAGCCATCATTCCAATCAAACAGTAAAAAATGCAGTTATTAACTGCAGTTATTAATTTGGTAACGCAGCTCATGTGCCACACAGGAATCTGATGGTTTTTGTGATGGCTGTGTGGTGCACTAGGCAGCTCTGCTCAGCTTTGCATTCCTCTGCTTGGATTGGATTGGATTTGTCTGGCAGAGTGTATTCCTGCGGTTTGAGTACAAAAGGGAGAGAAATATGATTATTGCGTGCTTTTTAAGCATAAGTGCATCCCCACAAGGCGTTGATTTTGTAATTTCCAAATATGAAAGGACAGGGAAAATGCCTCCTGGCAGCTACAGGTATATGCAGCTTGGGTTGAAATAGGTCCAATCAGTCCCTAGTTTTCTGCAGTTTTGCAAAAAAAACCCCAACTTTTTACATGAATACCTCTGAAAAACACCCAAAGGATTCAGTAATTCATGTCTTAATTAGAAGAAACTTCCCAAGAAACCTGTTTCTCTTAACTAGGGGAACTTCCAGCTTGAACTGAAGTATGAAGTCTAAAAGTCCTTGGGGCTCTCTTCTTAACTTGACTACTTGGTTGCTGGTGGGGCTTTTTTGTTTGTTTGTTTTATTTTTTTTAATGAATGAAAAAATAAATTCACTTCTCAAAGAGAGAGATTACAAGCACCATATTTATAAGCTAAATCTTCAATTATTCTCTTTTTATTGAGGCTAGAATCTAGTGCCTTGAAAAGGAATAGCATTTTTCTATGCATAAGGCCTGGTTCAATCCTAGCTATTAACCCACAGGAAAATGTGAATAGAGGAAAAAAGGATTAACTGTTGATATTGGAACCTGATCATTCTTAAGCCTTAGATTTTCTTCAATCTTCAGGTACTAAATGAACAGCAAAATCAGGATATGGATCCATCCATTTCTAGAAAGGAATATAATACATCATGGAAGTGCTTAGACAAAATATACATGACCACATAAGGCTATCACAGATTTTCTTATATTCTTCAAGTAGGAATAGACTTTATTTATGTTTTTTAGTTACCATGTGATGGACCTTAGAGGTCCTTGGAGCCCTGAACCCCCTTGAGTTCTAGAGAACCCAGGGAGGTTTGAATCAGTTAGGCATGATACTTCAATTCAGTAAAAACATTAGAGCTGAACATTTTAGAATGTTTTCAGGATAGAATTTAGCATCCATCTAATTGACTCTTAGTGGGATCTCAAAAGACTTTTTTGTTATTCCTTCTTACCAAATACCTCATGAATTAACAAAAATGCATTATTTTACCTTCAGTTGTCTCTGAAACAAAAGTAATGTTTTATATTCAGATTTTAAATAATTTAATTTTACCCATTTTTAAAAAGATATACAAAGGTTGTGCTGGAATAACTGCATTTTTCAAATTCACATTTCTGTGCAATCAAAATCAATGGTGCATTGCTAGAATAAAACTAAAGGCAGTGGGAACCACCTGAGAAATTCCTATTGCATGGAGACCTTGCCAAGAGAGCTACTGCATAATTCTCTGGATAAATACCTGCTGAAACACTGAGGTCAAAACCAATCATTCCCTCTTACACTGTAGAAACTGAAGTTAAGGAATCACATAAGGTGTTCAGCAGAGGGCTGATTTTTAGATTTTTTTTTTCTTTTTTCTTTTGTTCAGGAAATGACCTTTTTGCAAATTTCACCTTTATATGATTTGAATAAAATAAGGCAATTTAATCCTATTGGTGCAAGGGGGTAACAATAAATTTATTTTGTTCATTCCTGTGGACACTTTTTTCTTCTTTCACTAGTCAAAGTGTCAGGTGTTTGATAAGGAGAAGATTTCTATTTTTCACAGAAAAGAAATGAAAGAGGGTGGCTTTCTATGGTTTTGGTCATGTCAAAAAGATAAAGCAGCCTGTTAATCTAGCATTGTCTGATAGAAGAGAGAAAAGCTTTTAAGGTTTGGTTTTTTTTCCTTTATTTATTTCTTACATAGCATGTATTTATTTGGAAGAATTCTTAAAAACTCAGGGGAAGGAGGCTGTACTTTTAGCTGGAATATTTCTTCGCCTGAGTGAGCAGAAACAAGTGTCTGCCTTTGATAACTGTGCACACATTAGACTCTGAATATTAAAGAGGGTTGGCAGCTCAGTATAAACTGGGGCACTTGCCATTTCTGGACAAAATGTGTCATTCTTACTGGAAAGTCAGCTAGTAAATGCTCCAGCATTTTGTCTGCTGTGGTTCTTTTTTGGCAAACTAGAAAATGAAGGGAAAATGAACTGAACTGGGAATTCTTTAATCTAGTTATTTTCAGGAGATGAGTTTCCAGTTTAACTTTTAATGTGTTTTTCTTTAGTGGAACACCAGAGCTCAGGGAGAAGAGGTTTGCTGTAGGTATAAAAAATGTGCTGGATAGAAACACAGATAGTAGATAACAAAATACTGCTCTGGTCATTACCAAGCTTCCAAATATTTGGACAAGCTGAAAGGTAAATCAGTCTGCAGCATCTCCCTGACAATCCATACACACCCAGCCAGTATTCTGTAATGTGTTTTACTGCAAAACACTGCTTGCATGACTCCTGCTACAGTAGTCACAGACTGCTGCATGACATTGTGTTCCTGGGAATGCTGCATGTCTGATATTGCTGAGATTACTACCTGCTCTTTGTTTAGCTACTGCACATTTTAATCCTTAGAGGAGCTGGGGTTGTTTGAAGGCAGTCTCTGCTGTGGGTTAAAGTTGGCAGGGAAGTGGCAAATACTTGTAGCTAGGACCGAAATTGAGCCTTTTCTCACTGGTGGCAAATACAAAAGATCAACTGCTTTTGGTACTTGGCGAACTGGGCTGCTGCTCTGGAAATGCTGGCAGATCTTATCACCAGTTTACACCCATGAACAAAAGGGACCTGTGCTTGATTTCTCGTGCTGATGGTGTTCTGCACAACTGCAAAACAGCAGTTTCAGCCCAACATTTATAGTTTTTAAGTGCAACATCTCTGTAACCTGATTGTGTGAGGGAGCCCTTCATAGATTTGGAATCCTGCTTTCTGCCTCTATTGCCTTAGTTTGGTGCCTGTGATATGAGGAAGCTTTTGTTCAGCTCAAGTACCTAGCACAATGAATTTCTGTGGAGTAAGAAATGACTGGTCTGTATGAAATTTCTAGACATGTTTTAGTTAAGTGAGAACTAATATTTCAAAAATGTGAAATCCACATGTGCCATTAACAGCTCTTTGAGACATCTGTTTATTTAATATTGGGAGCAATGTATTTAATAACACCTGGTTGATCTTTTTAAATTGCATTGCAGGTGTTTGTCAGAATTATTTGTAGAAGCACAATTAAAATGTAATTTTTGTATTTATAGTAATTCTGACCATGTTTTCCTTCTCTCCTGCTGAACCCAGTAGGCCAAAATTCTACCTTGTGAACAAACCTTCTTCAAGACTCCTGAAGTTATTCTAAGTTCCTTATCTTTACTGTCGTCTTCCTGATTTTTTTCAACTTTTCCTGTCCCCTTGTTTTGCTATGAGATTGTAGTTATCATATTCAGAGCAATTTGCACTTCTATAGCTAAGCTCTCAAAGTGCTGATCAAACATTAATAAAGCTTCACAGTGGAGCTGCTCAATATTTTGATCACCCTTTTCCATGGAACACACATATTCATCAAAACCAGGAACGTGTTTTGATAAATTTTCCATTTAGAAAACATTCTGACAGAGTTCTGAAGCAGGCAAAGCTTGCATATTTCAGCAAGAGTTTCACATATCTTGAAAATAATTTTTCATTTGCATGATAATTAATAATTGAAAAAAGTAAAGCCAAATTAAGCATCTTAAAAGCATAAAAAATTAGATTGATAAGGTGTGAATTGATCAAATGTTTAGTTTTGAAATATTTGCAACATTTCAGTTCAGCGTCCTATTTGAGATCAAGGAAAGAAATGTGAAAGGGAATTGAAGTGCTTGAATAAATCACTTAATTGTGTTTGTTGCATTAGATACCAAATTTTGTCCTGAAAAAAATGCGAAGAGAAAAAAGTCACTTCCAGATGTCATTGTTTTTCTGACTATTCACAGGAACACATTCTGCAGTAAGCAAAAGCAGACAATCTCAACAGCAGCATTCACTTTTCTGTTTTCTTCTTGCTGTTCTAAACTGTAGCTGACATTGTCTCACACCAATTAATGCCTTTAATGATTTTTAGGCTAAGAATGTGAGAATCTCTAATTTTCATTGGCAAAATTAATGTACGGGTACATTTAACATTAATGATTTGCCCTGCTGGCCCTGTAGATATTATTTTTATGTTTTTAACAAATTCATATGCATTAACACAGTTAAGTGCCACTGTACAGTGCATTGTACTATTTGAGAAGCAGGAGATATGAGCAGGTGAGCAAAGGCTGATTTAACCCCTGCATGCATTGGCATCACACTGCATGTAAGACAAATGACATGCAGGTCTCTTATAGATGAAAAAATTCAGGCAACAGTCAAAAAAAATCACTTAGAGCTTGCTTTTTTCATGGTTTGAAACTGATCTGATCTGTTTATAGACAGATGACATCAACGCTAAATACTGAGGAAGGAGACAATACATAGTAATTAGTCCCAGAGCTATTTTCTAAGACCTGGATAGGAAGCTTCATTCAGTAGGGTCCTGGAGGGCTATGGAAAGATGCTCAGCTCTCTGCTGGAACATGCATAAAATTCATGCTTCATAGTAGCACTCAGTATCTTCCAGGATGAAGTCCATGAGGATCAGTAAGCACACTGATACGAGTGCAGTCTGATCAAGGATTTTAATTTAATTTCTGCTCTCCAGAATCAGGAAGTTCATCAGTAAGATCCGCTGTCATTTGGCACAATAGGATTATAGGGTCAGCAATTAGATTCTGTCATGAAGACAATATGCTTAGCACTGGCATTTCTTATTCCTTTCTCATTTAGAAATTATCTTCAACATTTAGCTGATTTTTCTCAGCAATTAAATACATAGGCTTTAAATAATTCTTTCTTGGCTACATCAGTGTTAAAACTTCATCCAACTGATAACCCTTTGTGGGGCCTAATTACAATGAGGAAATATGGAAATTGTGAAATAAGGAAATATGCTCTTGCTGTAAGTAGTCTGTGCTCTCTGTTGGATTTTTTGATTTCTGAATATTATATTCAAATATGACAGGAGACATATTAATAGGACTTTATAGAATCCACAGATCCTTCCTAAGCTAGTCAGTGTTAATTTGCTGCTATTCTTGCTTTGTGGAAGTTGGCCACTCTAGACTTTGTGTTGTGTTAATCAAACCAAAGTAACATTTGATCAAGCCCTGCTCAGCAATGGCAGGCTGTTATTAAAAGCGTGCAAATGTCTTCTCTCTTGGTGGTGTCAGCATTGGGCAAACAAAACACAAAATAAAGTTCTTTTACTCCTATGGTTGACATATTTATCTAGAAATGGGGAAGATTTTGCTCTTAATAACTACTCGGCAAAGTTTTGTATAAAAAAAAAATTACAAATGAAATACAGGATCAAGTCTAGGAATGAGGACTAGAAATCAGGACTTGATTTTCTTCTCTCTGCTTTTCGCTCAGCCTAAGCTGTATGCTTAAAATATCAAGAATTGTTTTCATATGTATTTGAAAAATTTTAGCTTTAGAAGGCAATTGTCTGGGGAGGAATGTCAGGTGGGTTTTGCTTTCCAAAGTGGCCATTGCTCAGTTTTTATTCAGCTAGTTCTAAATATGTCTCCTTTCAGTATCCAATTGCTTTTTGATTTTGTTTTGAGAGGTCTTGCATAACGCAGGGAGAAGTACATGCCTAACATAGCTTTCTGTGCTCCACTTCAGAGAAACTGGAGAGTAATGTGGGAGGGAGTGAGAAGTTCTCAAAAAGCTACCAGGATCTACCTTTACCTTTCATAATTCTTTATGTCTTGCCTAAGGACAAAGAAAAGAAAAATCTGTGTCGTGCTGAGAACTGAATTTTTTTCAGGTGTTTTTTTTCCTCAAGCACATGTCTATTCTTTCTAAGCCCTGACCTCGTGTAACTTAATTTATGACATCTGATCAGAGTGCAATTATTTTTAAGATTCTGGCTAATTTACTTTTTATGTTATTGTAAAAGTTTCAAGCAATAGTTAAGAAGTGATTCTGCAATTTCAGATTTTGCACAGAAGGCCTAATTCTACCTTTGCAATTAGCTCAGTTGGTCATGGTGCTAATGACATCAATGTCATGGCTTCGACTCCCATGCAGGCCATTTGCTTAAGAGTTGGACTCAGTGATCCTCATGGGTCCCTTCCAACACAGAATATTCTGTGTCTGGGGTGTGTGGGGTTCTCTGGGCTATCCTAGCAACATCCCAATTCTGGCAGGGCTAATCTGTGCCCATCATACCTGTACAACATTAGAAACACTTTTGACTTTCTATCTTCTGAATGCATTCTGTTTCATAATGAACTTGCATCACTGCCATTTTTAAAGTTTGCAAAACTGGCACAAATAATGAAGCACTCAAAAAATCTGCTGCATAGGAATTGAAAGGTGAAAACAATGATCAGCCAAAGTCTACTATTTTTTTTTTTCATTTGTTGAACATGCAAATAGCTCAGTACCATGCAAAGTTATTATTGCTGTAAAAGAGAGATCCCAGCATCTGGTTATTGGTATATAGGAAGGAGATCTATACTTTTGAGAGTGGCACTTTCTTATAAAGCATTGCAACTACTGTGTTTATGAGCATTTAAAGATTCTCCAGTGTTCAACGTTTTATACTTACAGCGCTCTAGATTCAGGAGAATTTCAGACCAGTGATGAACGGCAAAATGCTTGATTAAAAATAAACCTCTTAAAATCAAAACAGTTTCTTGCTTTTCTTCCTCTGCAGTTTCCAAAGAATTCTTACAGCAGTTTGCTAGAAAGTGTGATTTGGTTTTATGACTTTAGAAAAGTCATAGTTTAAAGTTTAAAATAACTCCACTTTTATGCTGGAAGTAGTTTTATACTAGGAAAGGAAGAAATGGTTAGGAGATTTTATGGTCTACAGATGAAATGGAAGCCTTGCCCCCAAGTTCTGTTTGCAAGGAAGCAGAGAAATTGCAATCTTTAATGGCTGCAGTCTTTTGAACATTGAAAGTTTAAAAAGGGAAAGAATTATAGAAAGACCTCCTGTATCCCATAGCTGTGCTGTTTCAACAGATATATATTTTTTTTTTCAAACCCAACTAAAGATAACCTAAACTGCTAGCTAGCTAGCCTAAAAAAACCTCCCCCTTAGTTTTCCTGGGATATTCTCAAAGTTTTAAAATACTCCATTTCTGTTACTTTTACATAAATTTCCATAGAACTAACAAATTGAACTAGCTCATCACTTACCAATTTTTGAGAAGAGAACAATAACAATTTTATGAATCTTGCTTTTGCCTGTGCTGCAAGCTGGACTCTGGTAAGCAAGAAAATATATATCTGCTGTCATGTGCTTTAGCAATAAGCTGTCCCAGCTGTGGCAGCAAACTTTGGCTGTAAGAATGGATCCCAGTCAATAAGACTCTTGAGACAGTTTCAGTCTGAATCTGAAAAGATATTTGTATGTATCTTACAATAAAACCTGACAGTAAGCTGTCTCTTATTTATTTTCATTGGTAGGTCTTGGAAAATCCAGTTCTATCTGTGGATTTGGGCACTCACGTGCCTTCTTCCTGATGTCATTTTGTCCATATGGAACACAGTTTCAGTAAGAAGACAAAGAAAGCTACAGGATTATATGTAGGAAAAATGCACAAAAGCAAGAGAATTTTAAGTCAGACACAAAGAAAGCTTTTTGAATTAAGTGTTTCAGTCTCTAATAAAGTTTTGATTGCTAAAAAAAGCAAAGATACTGACAGAATAATAATTGTATCACTTCATGAAATTAAGTGACCTTCTGGAAAAACATGAACTATGTCATTCTGCTTTTTTAATATACGTGTGATGAACAGTGGTATTTTTAATGGCCAAGGAGAAAGAACCAGCCAGTTATAAAAGTAATACAGAAGTTTGGAAAACACTGCATTGCCAGAAACATTTTCCTTTTTAAGATACCTGCTTCATATAAGTGATAAGGAGGAAGAAAGCTTGTAGAAATGTTTTTTATAATTTTGAAACCATTAATCTTGAGGATTCCTAATTTAAATCTAGATTATGACTGCAAGTCTGCAACTGTCATAAAGTAATTTATGGAATTTACTGTCTTGAACTTAAAATGGCAATTAATTTTTTCCAAGCTGATGGAACATTTTGGATGGAGAATTGAACAATATTACAGTCTATTCACTTAAAAATTAGGAATTGTTCCTGTTCGTGAAGATACTCCCTTAGCAGTTCTGAAATGTTACAGAAGAGGAGAAAAGTAGAACAGTCACATATCTTGGAGGGAGGATAATCACATTAAGTTTTGGTGTCTTCCTGAGGACTGGGTGAATTGGTTTTTTAGATTACACTGACTGTATTAGATTGGCATTGACTCCAGTGAGAGACTGGACAACTGTTTTGTGGAGATGGACTTACACTGTAAATATCAAGGTGGGGTGAAAGCATCCTATGAAATTCAACACAGGAAGAAAAAGAGTACTCAGTTATGCAGGTTGAACTTCCTAGAAGTGTAGGAATCAATGGAAGATGCTGAGACAAGATCTTTGTCTCTTCATGAAGCCCTAAACAACAATGTTCTGCCTCTGCACAAAGATGGTGTTCCTCTTAAATGGAAAAACATTTTACAATATATAAAGGAAAGAAAAAGTAAGCAACAGAATTATACATGAGAAAAGAGCAAGAAGAATTATTTTCAGGAATGTATTACTCAAAATTGTTCAAGACGCTGTTTGTAGGTGGAATCAGACCTCACTTGAGAAGGACATATGAGCAGGACACATGGCATGAGCCAGTATGATAAATACCTGAGTTAAAATAATGAGAAAATAGAAATAGAATATATACAAAGAGAAGTGAATATGTATTGGGCAAATAATTTTTTACTATATTACCCAAACTGTGTGTTTCAGTAAAATAACATTTTAAAATTTTGTTGTTCTAGAAAGTGGAGGATGCCAGCTAAAGTTGGCATATCAGATAATGTATCCTTTGTGAAAAAAGATAATAATGAAGAACTTAAGCCTAAGAAGATGTAAGTTTTAAAATAACTAGAGTATCTAGTGAAACAAAACCAAGACACCAGACAGAAAGAGCATTATTAAAAAAATTAAGTTGTAGAACATGTCTCAGGTATATGAACTGTGGAAAACCAGCTATAGCAATGGTAGGCAACCAATCATAATTCAATTTTGTGCATTTATGGTTTTTTTTAGAAAGGTATAAATCTAAACACAAAAGTCTAAACCCAGGGTAACCACATTCTAATAGTCTCAAAAAAAAATATATAAAAGGGCATTTGGTGAATAATTGGCACACACATACAAAAAAAATGGTGGTAATTTATGGACTTAGGGATTGTCACTGGTTAGCATATTTTTTTGACGTGACTTTTAAAAGAAGACTACCTGACTATGTAACCACCAAATGATAAAAACAAAGAGACTCTAAATTCTAATGAATAGCAGGAAAAGGTCAAAGAGAAAATGTGCCACTGAGATTGGCTCAGCTGGTTAGAGAATGTTGCTGATAATGGCAAGGTTGTGCGTTTGATCTCTGTATGGAGCACTCACTTCGGAGTCGTACTCGATGATCCTTGTGGGTGTCTTCCAGCTCAGAATATTCTGTGATAATCATGTGATAAAACACCACGTGTGACCATTTGCAGGAGCAAGATAATGTTGTGTACAGGATGACTTCCAGTGAAAGAGGTTTTGTGTGAATTCATTCCTTGCTTCTCAAAGATGACTGTTAAATGAGAACAAACTTAAGAGCTGAAACCTTTGTCTATAGTAGAAATATGGGTGGGGAAAAAGCATAAATCTCTAAAATGCTTAAACTGAAAAGGAGAAGAGAGTAGGTTAAATAGCACAATCTAAAAACAAGCTAGCAATCCAATGCAAAAATTTACCATAACTAAATGCTGAGTGCTAAGTTGAATCACAGACTGCTTGTGTATTATGTGTTACAAATACATATTACAAGTATTTTCCTTTAGAAAATAAATTATGCCAAATACTCGCAACTACAAAGCTTTGGACACTGGAACAGGCTCTTCAGGAAAGTGATCACAGCACCAAGCCTGCCACAGTTCAAGTGTTGGGACAATACTCCCAGGCACATGAGATGACTCGGGGTTATCTGGTGCAGGGCCAGAATATGGCCTTGGTGATTCTTGTGCACCCCTTCCAACTCAAGGTGTTCTGTGATTCTGTGAATGGTTCCAAGTGAGGCTAATGGTCTGAGCACCTCGAGCTCATGTGTTCCTAACACAAATTCTTGAAAACATTTATTACTTATACTAACACTGTAAATATAAGACTACACTGAATGCACATTGATCACACCAATACCAGTGAATACTGCCTGCTGTCTGCTGTTTGTCCTCTGCCCACTCTCTCCTCACTGCTTATTCCCCTTTGTCTGGAATTAATTTAGTGATTTCTCAAATGCAGTTTCTATAGTTGTTATTGAAATTCTTTCAAAGATTCACTTTTTCTACAATCCCAGCAAATATAGTCCTAACATCTTCTCTCCCATGGTGTTTTGACAGAAGAGAAAAAGAGGTATGTCAAAGAAGCATAAAACCATTTCAAATATTCACTTTCCTGTTGCTACCATCTTTTTATGTCTATTCTTTCTTGTAGTATTTTATAAGCATAAGACTCTCTTTGCATTTGTACTTTCTTAGCCACAGCTTGTATTGTTGCTAGCTAAAAAAGAGACAACACTTTAGTCAATGACTTGAAGGCACATTTTATAGTTTGTTGCTGCAAAAGGCCTTATTCTCCATTCACTTATAGCAGCAGCATAATGGTGGCACTGTCAATTGAATTGCAGGTTTTAATGGTGTAAATGAAGGAAGAATCTAATAGGGAGAAAATTACAAGAATTAGGAGACTGATGAGCTATTGGTGAGGATCCTATCTGGCTGTTATCTTCTTGGTTGCTTTCAGGCATCATTAGTGCTGTGTGCTGCCTTGTGCTCAAGGAGCATAGAAGGAAACACAACCCACAGACTGGGAGGGTCACTGACTATCTAGCAGCTCGCTTTCCAAGTGAGATGCAGTTTTCGTACAATACAAGCCTTGGTTCTTTTGCTGATCCTTAAAATTATGTAGCTCTGACATAAATGGCACACCAGGACAGCTAAACTAAAATTCCAGGAGGTACTAGGGGTATTCAGCAAATTGCTGAGCTTGACCTTGCAACAATGGAAACTATAGGGCCTGTACACTATTTCTTTCAGTGAACTGGAAGCAGAGGTGGACAAAAATTAGAAGTGGTACCCAGAAGCATATATACATAATTTTTTTAGGTCTATTTTTTCCTCTTTTTCTGTGTGACTTTCCTAAATTAGGCCATCAATCCCAGAAGAAATCTTAGTTCTTGAGACATGTTCTCACCTAGAGCAAAAGAAAGTTCTTTGGTGTTTCTTGAAAACTTACTGGCCTTGTGTCAGAGACCATCACAGACAGTGGCTGCATATCACCATACCATCTTTAAAAAAAAAAATTAAAAAAAAAAGGAACAAAACCCCCTCTTTTGCAGAATGTGTTATGATGTTGAGCATCAATTAGTAGTACACGTATACAAAATTATAAACATACACTACCTCCTAACTCCTTCATGCTTGGGCAAGCAGAATATGGTCAAAAGAACAGAGAATTCAGAGTGGAGATGTGAATTTTGGGTTAAAGCTTTGTAAATTACAGGATGAAATAATGCTCTTGTACACTCCTACTCCTTGTGCGGTCCCCAGCTGCCACCTTCCCTTCTGTAAGTTACTGAAGTTTTAAAGTCAAAGCGCCACTTTCCACTAAAGTGAAAAGGAGTTTTCCATAGTTTTGGGATTTAGTCTTTTCCAATACTTTTATTTAATTGGGTTTGAATGCTATTGAAACCTTAGGATTCCTTCCTTTCAAATGAAATAATGACATTTTATTGACTCATGTTTTGGGTGACATGTAAAGGAGCACGATTTGAAAAAGATGATGATCATCAACCCTTCAGAAAACAAAAACAAAACCAAAAACAAACAAACAAACAAAAACCACACCAAAACTCAAAAAACCCACAAAAAACCCCAAACAAAACCAAAAAAGCAAAAAAAAAAACCAAACAAAAAACCCAAACAAACAAAACCAAAAACCAAACAAACAGAAACAACAACAACAAAACCAAACCAAACAAAAACCAAAACAAAACAAAAAAAATCAAACCAAAAACCCCACAAACCTGTAAGACATTTCCCAAATATTGAGGAAGGCAATCCAAAAGTAGGGGGTTTTTTTTTGTTTAAATTGTTGTTCTCTGCTCGTTAGTACCTTGTTCACTTGCAGATTATACATTGGTGTGCTTTATGTAAGTACAGGCAAATAAATAGTGGCATATGTATATAGAAGAAATATGAATCAAACAATTTTTTCGTAGTTCTTGCCTTGAAAAAGCAACCAAAACTAGCAAAAAGTTGTACTAAAACCAGGAAAATATTAATTTCTTTCTTTCTGTATACTTATAAGCAACACCAAGAAAGCAAAAGGAACTTTTATATGTATGACAGGCTAAATCAAACTAGGCAGGGTACCAAAGTGTGTGCTGTGAAGAAAAGTGAGCTGAAAAAAATCATGCTGAAGGCATGTGAAAAAGTATGCTCAAAATAAACTCTGAATCTTTTCTGACTGAAAAACTTTGGATCTGAAATGCATGAAATGCATGCTTTTTGCCTCCAAAAGCTGAGATTTAGTTTTCTGTACTAATCTCCTATATAAATAATCATCTCAAAAATAGTAATAGGACAAAATCCAAAAGTGCAAACAATTGAAGGAGAATAAGCTTTAGAAGGAAAATTTTGGAAATTTCAGGAAAAAAGTTAGGTATAATTTTTGGACTAATTTCTTCTCTCCTCTGCTAAGTCAAAAGCAGAAGAAAAAAATAATTGAAAGATCACTATTTATTCCTCCTTTGTTCTGAAACTGTTCAGTTTCTCTTAAGAGGAAGATTTGCTGATTCATATGGCATAGAGAGCAGAAATGTCCTCAATTTCTGCAGAGTGAAAACATCAGCAATTTTTCAGCATGAAGAGACAGAAAGCTTGACTAAAAATACATAAAAGCACATTTGGAATAAGAGGAAAAACAAGCTAAAAATATTACTTGGATGAGCATAACCTATTTAGGTGTTGTACAACCACTGCTAGATTACGTGGTCCCATATTTCCAGTGCTTTTACAAGGTCATCCATTAACCCTGATTTCTTTTTAAAATGTCTCATTCCAACTGTATTCAGCAGAGCTGTTGTTTAGATGCACACATTTACCTTTAGCTCTTCAGTTCACTTCATCTCTTGATTGCAACCCTCCTCTCAAATGAGTGACTCATCTATGGTGATTGAAATTACCAGTCCGGGAATAGAGTAAAACTCAGCATAAACATTTGAGTTAACTTGACAGAAGTCATGCTGATTTTTTTTTCCTCTTCCTTATATGGTAAAGAGAGTGTGGACTTACATGTGTGTGAACACTGAGAGACTGTGATCAGTTTTCAGTACTGGGTATCCATATTGTGTGAAGAGATGAGTACAGTAATTTGGATTTTTCTCCTATTTCTTCTTTCCACAATCTCTAATACCAATAGGCAGCTATTTTACGAACACAGCTGATGTAGTCTTGTAGGGGACTTACTATATTGTTCATGTTTGATTTTTTCAATAAGAAATAAGCTCCATCAAAGCTGGTATCTTCTAATCTTCTGCTGCATTATAGTAAGATACACAAACCTCCTGAGGTGCACAAACCCTCAGAACACTTTTAGGATACCTAGAAAAATGAAGAACAAAATAAGGTAACAATTCTGGAAATCCAGATCAGGAGCTCCTAGAAAGCTGAATGAATTTCTATGAGGGAAAGGAATTCTTGAAGCTCTGAGACTGTTTTTCTGAGTTGGAGGAGCAGGAGCACCACAAGCCTTAAAAAGCATCTGGTCAGACACCCAGATGCAGAAAGATGCATGTTCCTTTTCTGTCTTCAAGTAAAAAGCCTCCTATTTTGAACTAGTTCATGCTCAAGCAGCTGTTAAAAATCATCTAGTCCCTGGTAGCCTTCTTGACGTTACTGACCCAAAAGATGGTAGAATCCCATGCTTCCTGGAAGTCCTGAACTGAAAGCATGAAGATTTAAAGTAGTTTCCAGAGGCAGATCATCAAATAGGAAATATTTGTTATCAAAAAGTGGTTGTGCATTAAAATAATTTCTGATCTTATAAAATGTTATTTCCTTGCAAAATTACAACAGCTACGCTCTTGTCAGCTAATGCTTTCACTGGGTGAAGTGTTACAAGCAGTCTAAGGAGCAGGAGTGTTAATGTATCATGAAACACAGAGGCAAAACTGATCATTTGGGGTTAATCTACCAGTTTTCTCATTAATTTATCTCTGTAGGGATGATACAGCATTTTTTTGGAAAAGGAAAAAAAAGGAAACAAACCAGATTATCTGTGTCCAAGAGAAGGAGTGAATTCTAGAATGTGGAAGATAAGTGATCATTATCATTAAGAATAGTGAACTTTTTAGTTTATTGACCCTACATTGTTTTAGTCTGGCTCTAAAGTGAAAGAAAACAAATACAAGCTTAAAAAGAGTGAAAAAATGCTTCTTTCTCCCAAGGCCTATTTTTTTTGAGTTTGTTGTTTTTTGGCATTTTTTGTACTTTTTTTCTTTTAGTTTTGGTTGGGGTTTTTTTGTTTTGTTTTGTTTTGTGGGGGGGGTTGTGGTTTTTTTGTTGTTGTTGTTGTTGTTTGTTTTGGTATGGTTTTTTTGTGGCTATGAAAATGCAGAATTTTCTTTTCTAGGAAAGGCAAATTATGAAAGATGTCAAAAGTACGATTCATCCCTTCTAGCACTTAATAGTTCCTGTCTTACTGTGATAGGACCAATCACAGAGACACACTTTCAATCTTCACACTGTGCCAAGAAACCCACAGCTTGAGATTTCTGCTGGGAGATTGCCAGCTCCTCAGGGAAAGGATTATTTTGCAGAATAGATGGAACAAGCCACCTTCATGGTGGTGAGGTAACCTATTCAGAAAGCAAGAGAAACTTTGAGAACTTACAAAGGCTTGAAACAAGTGCTGTTGTGGAGTTTGTTGGTTTGTTTGTTTTTCCAAAATGTTCAACCAGAAGCTACTGTACAAGTTCCACTGAGCCCATTTAACAAAGCATCCCAAACCCCAGCTTACCAGCCCTCAAGTTGAGAGTGCTGCAAACAGCCTCTTTGTGAAAGGTAGGGTCCTTGCTCTGTCTGAAAGGAATGAGTTTTCCCACTAAAAAGTCAGAATGGATTTGGTTTTTCTCGGAATATGGTCTGGAGATAAAGGTCCCTCATGGAGTCTAAACTATATCAATGCAAAGCATTTGTGCTTCTTTCTGATGAATTGTGGAGGTAAGAGTGTCTCAGAAAATGCAGATACCAGTCTGTTTCATAGAATAGAAGAAGGATGGAAATAAAAACAAACACTCAAACAAACAACAAAAAACCCAAACCAACAAACAAAAAGCCCAAACCCAAATCAAAACAAAAACAAACAAACAAAACCCCCAACAAAACCAATAAAACAAACTGCTTTAGGCATTTGCCTCTAGCAAACCAGTACTAGATGCAATAGTGGCAACAACGATTAGCCACGGTGAATTTCAGAAAGTTAAATGAAACCCTAACTCACAAAACCATCAATTCTCTCAGCAGGTCAGTCCCAAGGGAATATCTATTAGACAGCCTACTGTGAGATCTAAATCTCTACACATTCAGGAGTAAAGAAGGGGGAAAAAGCTGAATTAAGATATGAAGCAATAGACCTGGTGCTCACTGACCCCTTAGAGGGGTTTGTTACAAACAGGAATGCCCAGGATGTACATCCCCAGAGGCTTTTTGAGACAGAGGTATCAAATAAAGTACCCCTGACAGGTTTCTGGGTTGACAGGTTTTTTGCTAAAGGTATGTGCTTAAAGTTTTATACCTGAGTCTCCTGACACAAACAGAAAAAATGAAAGGAAGCAAATATTGTTGTGAATTTTTCAGTGGATATGTTATCTTTATGATGAAATCCTGGCTTACAGGAGTTGGACAGTAATGTTGAGTGGTAAACCATGATGGCTGAATCCACTTCTGATTGTCAGTTGCCAACAGATTTTTTGAGTGACAAGAGGAATTCAATCTGACACTTTCAGAAGCATGACTTCCAATTTTGTGAGAAGTATGTTTTGCCTCCTAATCCTCAACTTTATCCACTGTCCTTCCCAGACAGGCCAGTTTCCATAAAAAGCTGGGAGCATCTCCTTCAGTGACCCAGTGATACTCACCTGTAATTCCCGGCAGGGTTTTGGGTGGTTTTTGGGTTGTTTGTTTTTGTTGTTGTTTTTTTTTGGGTGTTTTTTTTTGTTGTTTGTTTGGTTTTTTGTTTTGTTTTTGGTTTTGTTTTTTTGTGGGGGGGGTTGGTTTTTGGTTTTATCTATAAACATCAAACAGATTGCACTTTTTTGTCTCAGAAGTATTAGGAATGTTGGAGTGGTTTGTAGAATATTGCCTTGCAACTATTAGATCAAATTGGTAGAGGAGGCAAAGAGATTAGTCTCTGTATTTTTAATCTCTAAACTGAAGGGAAGTAATGCAAAGCAGATGTACAAAAATACAGTAACAAACAGAAATATATAAACTGCTATATTTTGAACTTGGATTGCTAATAATCTAAATTATTATTATTAGTATACTCCTTCCATACACTTTTCTCCAGATCAGATGTTGTCTTCAGGTCACTTATACTCTGTGGAAATCCTGAAAGTGGAAGATGGATGGGTCAAATATATTCACAGATTTGAAGCCTGCTTAGCTGATACTCAGCTTCCACTAACAAGAGAAAAATTTTAACATTTTGAGCTAAACCATTGATATAAGGGATTCTTACCGTTGGCAAATTTCCTGATATCTCATTTTAATTGTGGCATCCAT
Organism: Phylloscopus collybita; assembly: GCA_027886175.1. Taxonomy (NCBI): domain Eukaryota; kingdom Metazoa; phylum Chordata; class Aves; order Passeriformes; family Phylloscopidae; genus Phylloscopus; species Phylloscopus collybita. The sequence continues at coordinate 43,133,828 of JAJNNQ010000018.1, forward strand.
TAAGGTTTTTATTTAAGAAAAAAAAAAAAAAACAAAACCAAAGCATCTCTGCATGCTATTGGATAGATATTTTCAAGCTGGTATGAATATTTACTGGAAATGCCAATAACCCCCATGGAGGAGTAATGAAAACATAGGGACACATCTTTCCTAATTTTTAACTCAAAATATTATCTACTTACACATTCACAGATTGAAAATTATTGAATGGTCAATAAAAATCACATTTTGTTTATCATTACTCTTAAACCAAATTAAAATTCTGTCCCTTCTTCAGACTGTTGCATATGTAAATTTCCTCTATATATTTTAGATGCTTAAATGTGTAGAATGACTAGCAGAAAGGAAAAAGCATACGAGAATGCCAAAAGCTATGATGCCTTGATATTTTAAAACAATTATGTCTGCAAAAAATAACACATAGGACCATGTGTAGGTCTATTCGTGGGCAAAAGCTGAAAACTATCGTAAGCCAAATTTTTTTGTGAGGTTTTATGGGGATACAGGGCTTGGAGGAAGATAAGAAAGAGAGTGTTGTGGAGAAAGTCTGTTATTTGAAAAGATGAAAGTGTACCTAGAAAGTTTTGAAATATGACATCACTTTTTCCCAACTTGAACTTTAGGCAGCATATTGACATTAAATCAATTGGTAGTATGAAAGGGCTTCACTTAAGAAAGGAACAGAGAAATCTAAGCTGATATTGAAGTCTCCCTCGGCCCTATCTTGCTTTATTCTCAATAGCAACAAAGTCAAAAAAGACTATCAAGAACAAAATCCCAGAAGGAAGTAATTTTGTGTTCCTTTGAAAATGTCTATGTTTATGAAGATATTGTCTGGATTTCTGCCTTTAGAATATTAACTAAGCTTTGTTTAGGAGGAAGGCACAGAGTGTGCCAGGAAACAGGAATTATTCTCTTTAGTCACAAATTTATTCTGAGTTGTAGTGGTGTGTGAACTTGAAGCAACTTCTCAGCTATGGTCAAACTGAGAGAGGTGAAGTACTGCATTCTCAGCCTCATAGCAAATGTCTGACAAGTAGAAATAGTTTACAAATAATAGCTAATACAGTATGCTCAGCTTTCTTATTTCATCTCCCTCCTTGTGTTATAAATCCACACTGGCATGAATATAATTTTTACTTGCTAAGCCTCCTGGGGAAGGGAAATAAATAAAAATTAACATTTGAGCAAAAGAATCGATTTGAGATCTGCATTAAATGCTTTATATTCACTGTGTGATGGATGTACTGCCTCTGTTGGTGCTTAGGAGTTATTTAAAGGTCCAGCTGAAATGAGTTCCATAATGAAGGAGTGCATGAAAACAGATACTGCAGAGACATTGTGCTGTCCCTCTATCTGACTTACAGGAGTAAATGCAGCAAAGGGAAATATGAGCAGGAGGATGCTAATGAAACATTGACAGGAGGAGTGATAAGTAAAGCAAGACTGTCAATAAAGTCTTAAGAAAACAATGACAGCAGGATAAGCAGCAGCACAAGCCCTTCACACTTTTTTTGGCTTTTTTTTTTCCTTTTTTTTTTCTTCCCAGATGGAGCTTTACATACTTGGAGGATTTTGAGATCTGAAATGCTGATCATTCATGCCTTATATGCAAGTCCAAACAAGAGTTATGTTCATTACATTAGAAACAAGGAAATATCTATTAGAAATTTTATGTTTTCCTAAAGTAACTGCAGGTTCATTTTTTCCAGGGCACTTTCTAACTTTGCAGCCAAAGGCCAGTTCTATATGACCTTCATCTATGTTACTGGAGTTACTGGCTGAGAGATCTCAAAAAGGAGAAATTAATTAAAATCACAAAACATCTAGAGGGAAAAACAATCGAATTGTAAATAAGGCAAATTAATTCTTCACTCATGTTTCCTATAGGAAAAATGTGAAGTTCCCTAGAAAGTATCCAGGAAAATGCAAGTAGCTTAAAAAGTATTTTTCAATTACCCAGTCCTCTAATCAGAGAAAATAGTGGTAAAATGCAAAGTAAAGAATTAAAATGTATGAAATAATTAAAGAAATTAATAATTTTAATCTTTCTTCCCCTTCATTAAGAGAAACTTGTGGATAGAAATAATGATGAAATGGTGACTGACTTCAGTAATAAAAATAAAGTTTATTCAGAATAAAATTAAGTAACTTGATAGTACAGATTAATGTATAGACCTATTCCCACTCAAAAGTGCTAAATCTACCTGTACAAAAGACAGTAAATGGACTAGGACAAGAGAAAGATATTGTTTCCATCAGTAATGGCAGGAAAATAAAGAGGGCTAACCATTCAAGTAGAGAAGGCAAGGAGTTACTGTTAGGAGGGCTGGAGGCAGAGTCAGTGTGGAGTTGCATTCCAGGAGCACATCCCCTTCCTGGGCACTGATGTTGCTGAATGTTCCTGTCATGTTACATGGTGAGGAAGGAGGCTTAGTCCTCACTTTCGTTCTGCTCCATGCTGAAATGAAGAACAAGAGAAACAAAACCAAATACAAATTATTGAAAAAAGTATGGATTTCTGAGACCTGAAAATGATCATGGAACAGGAAGTGGAAGAGAGAAACCAGATTTTGCCTTCCATACCTATTTATTTCATTTGGGAACAGATGGACTGAGAAGACTCTCTAAAGATTTTGGAATGTGCTTTTGAAAAGGTGTTTCCAGTCTATTTCCTTTTGGTTGCTGGTAGTGTGATCTGTTCATTGCCTTTCACCAGGCACTCAAGAAAGAGGGAAAAATCAAGATCTCATTATTCTGAGATGGTCATTGTAATTCTTTCCAGCCCATTAGACACAAATATATTTGTAGATTATTCCATAACTGCAGAACATCACTGAGAATTTCACTAATTGATGTAAAACCAAAACTGTGCTTTATTAATACCACGCAAGCTGTAAAGTTTCTCTTTAATAAAACAGAGGGAAGGACCTGTATGTTTTGATTCATATCCATGATGAAATTTTTCAGTGTAAGGTTTTACTGGCCTACAGACAATCTATATGTTTGTAAAAAAACCCCAAACAGAACCAAATCAGAGAATGAGGTGCCTTTGTCATTCCTGTTGGAGAATATTGCCCTTGTGGTGCCCAAGGACCAAATATGATAAAACTTTTGCCCTCATGAGTTTTCAGTCACACACTCTCCCCTCCTGCAATTCCATGAGAATTTTCATCTCCCATTTTAACTTCAGTGTCCAAAACCACATTTAGATGTTGCCATGGTTTATTTGGTAAAACCTACCTTAGCAAATCTGTGTTAGGCATAAACTATGAATCAGTTTTTTCCTAACACAGAACTTCAAAAGGCTGCACTAGGAATAATAAAGTGTTTAGGCATGAAAATAATATGTTAGCTTGATACAAATACTTGAACATTGTTTTCAAAATAAGATACATAAAATTAGAGTTAGTTTATGGATCTCAATTTAAAACTGCTATTACAAGTCATTAATTTAAAAAAAAGCACATTAAAGTGCACACTACCAGTGTAGAAACCCTAGCAAAGAGAAATGCATATTAAATGGGGAAAATTAAAGCTTTATTTAGGAAAAAAAAAAAAAAAAAAAAAAAGACACAGTGTTTAGTTGCTGTTATGGGATCAGAGTAGTGATGTTGGTAAGTGAATTATGGTCTTCATCTCATCTGGCCAGGCCATTAACTCTATGGGATAAGATGTTTATGGAATTATGCATGGCAGTTCTACTGGCTCAAAAAAAACCACTTGTTTCTCCTTAACATGATTCCATCAAAGGAATTAATAATGATTGATAACTTATTGTAAGGATTTATTCCTTCAGTAAAACTGAAAAGGGATGACCTGAATATATGGATCATACATATTCCTCATCTATAACTTTGACACTATTTCCATTGCTTTTCATTCTGCTGAATTTGACTTCTTTCTTTCTTTCTTTCTTTCTTTCTTTCTTTCTTTCTTTCTTTCTTTCTTTCTTTCTTTCCTTCCTTCCTTCCTTCCTTCCTTCCTTCCTTCCTTCCTTCCTTCCTTCCTTCCTTCCTTCCTTCCTTCCTTCCTTTTCTTCTATTCCTTCCCTCCTGCTGGTTTTATTTGGCTGATGTTAATGTATCTTTTGTCTGAGTACTGTATACCTGTACTGAAATTATAACTTTGATTCTTTTTCTTTTCTTCATTATTTCATGGATGTGAAAAACAGGGGGTTGGTAAATCCTTCAGTAAAGCTGAGCAGACATTGCAAGGTCCTATCCTTTCCTCTAGCACCCTGACTGGGGGTGTGACTGCTGTGTTTCTTTAACACTTTTTATATTTTTCTTTCAAAGTTTCCAAAGTCTAAATTCATCCTGTTATACAATATATTCAAATCAGTTATATGATATTACATTAGTTTTGCAACTAAAAGAAAAGCTGCAATCCAAGTATTTTGCAGGAAAATGTGGCAATGAAAGTGAATATATAACTATTAACCCTTTTGGAGTTCAAATAAAGATAAGATCTTAAACCCAAAGTTTTAAGTAGGTTAAAATATGTGGATTTCTTTTGTGGGAAGCTTTCAACTGCCAGCAAGCCTGTCTTTGGGCATTTGAGGTATTCTGATTTATGGCAAGAGCTGTGGAACTACAGGCGATACAGACAGAGCACATATTTAAAAGTTAAGTCAGGTCTGTCCTCACTATATTGCACTACTCTTATGACTGAAGCATGGTTTTTGAATGATTCTTACCCTTGCAGCAATTGCTGAACTGTGCCACACGGACTTATCCTGGAAATGGAGTTCTAGCTAAACTACATTTGTCTTGGGTTGCAATGCAAGATGTATTCTATTCCCAATCTATTGAAACTGGTTGAAGAGGTTTTTTTTCCTCTTTATCTCATAACTTCAGAGGGGAGGGGGAGGGTGTCTTTCTGTTAATGGACCAACTGTTAAAACCAGGTGGAGCAATGTTTCTTATCTCTTCCAGAACTCATCCTCGCTCTGGGGAGTATCTTCTGTTAATGGGCCTTTAAGGCTGGCCACATGACTGATAACATTACATCATCTCATTGTGAGATGCTCCACCCAGTGTGAGAAGCCAGGCATTTCTGTCTGGGTAAAAAACTGACATTCATAGCACCAGCCAACCAGATTTTCCACTGGATTCCCAAAGGAGCTAGTGTTTCCACTGGATTTCAGAGGAAGACTAGACCCATCCCACCACTGGACACTTTCTACAGGATCATCTCTACTCCAACAGAACTATATCTGTCACTCCAGGAGGATTTACTTGGACTGCTTCCAACACCCTGACCAACAGGGTGTCAGGTTGTATTTCTGACTCTGTCAGGGTTTCTAGGATTTTTGTTTGTTTGTTTGCTTGGGTTTTTTTCTGCTACTACATTTGTATTTTTAAATATTCCTAGTAAAGAACTGTTATTCCTATTCCCATATCTTTGCCTGAAAGCCCTTAATTACAAAATTATAATTATTTGGAGGGAAGGGGTTTACATTCCCCATTCCAAGGGGAGCTCCAGTTTTCCCTAGCAGATACCTGTCTTTCCAAACCAAGACAACATTACACCTGTATCTTCAGCTGTATTTCTATAATGTTTCTCATCAGTTCTCAACTACGTCTCAGTATTCATCATCTGTCTTTAAATTTATGCTATAATTTTAAGGCCTATGAAGCAGGAACATTTATTTTATGTTTATATGCAAGAAATTAAATCAGATATTATGATGTGGCCTTGTATCCAAAAATACATTTTATAAATATGGAAATAGTAATAATCACAATAAATAAACACACTAACTAAAATTTAATTCTACTCTATGGTTGCATGTTGATCACTTCGCAACCTATAGACTGGAGTGAGAAAAAATTGTTCCCAAAAGTTTAATCAAAGAAGCATCATTCACACAAATGTTCACAGTCAGTAAAGGCGGGAACAATAGACAAGGAAATTTCAGAGCATAAATTTATGATCCTTAAATTTTTATATAGCTTCAGTATTTCTGTATGATATTTGAAAATCTGTCTGTCTTATACCTGTCACATGGTGCTTGAACATCAAGAAGAATAGTCTGCACTTACATAGTACATTTTCCTCAGACATCTTTAAATGCTTTACAGGTATTAAAGCACTGAATCTCTAAGATGCTGTCTGAGGCTGAGAATCCTTGTTATTTCAATTATTCCACTTACTTATTTTGTAATTGTACAGTTCTCACAGCAAATCTGTAACGTATTAACACTGGAATCTAATGATACAAACTGTTAGTGCTAAACTTCTCTTCAATAAAAAGTAAAGTTCTATATTATTGGTATCATTAATATTGCATCTATAAAGTTACTATAACTTTAATAATAATTTATGTAATAAAGAATGTGAAGCAAACTAATGGATGAATATTGGCTCTGTTTTGGAAAAAGAGATGTCCTAGTCACTGTCCTGCATTGATTTTTAATAGTTCCTATAGTTGTATGCTTCTGTAGAGCTTCAATTTATTTAATTTCCTTTTTTGTTTACTGTTAATGAATATCAAGAAGGCTTTTTAGATATAGATTCTATGAAATGACATTTTCATTTAAAGACAGTAGTAGAAAGCTTAGAGTGGTGTTGAGAAAAAAAAAGCCCTTGAGTTTGATAACTGTATTAGAAAATCAATATGGTTATCTAGTATTTTATGTCTAAGATGGAAAGCATAGAAACACTTTAAATCATTAAGATTGTTTCAGTGAAAGAGTATAAAATAGCACCTGTTTGTCATAGGACTTTTCTTCTGAACTTTTCTTTTATTTTTGAGTTTTATATATTTAAAATATTTTTCTTTTCTTATTTAGTTTAATCCTACCTGCATAGCTGCCAGTAAGCAATGCATTTGCTAAGGAAGACAGTTATGTGTCAGAAAGCTTTTTTCAGGACTGGGACCTGTTTTGAAAACAGTGACATCTGTCATAAAATGTAGTTCAGCCCCCTGACCCCAACCAGTGTCATAAGCCTCCATGAGGAACAATCAAATAGGCTCCTTTATTTTCTAAAATTACATGTCTTACGCTAATTGTTTGTTACCTTGTCTGAAAATAATGAGTCTATTCCCCATTCTGCTGAAGGAAACAGAAGTGTAAAGAGTTTAAGTGGCCTTGATGCATATTATGAGAGCAAAAAGTTCTGATACTTGGTGAATGCAACACGTGCCTGCTAATGACAGCTAAATTTAAATACCCTGTTTGAATACCAGCCTTAACGCCCTTACTCAGCTTGAAATCAATTAAATTAATTAACTTCAGAACATTAATTCCTAATTTACGGCAGCCTTCCTGTGATATGAATGAAGCCTGGATTCCTCCTCAGTAGATAATATCTTTTTGCTAACAGTCTTGGGCTTCTGGGACACCTTCTGCCCTGACTGATTTACTGTGCTTTTAGGTTTGTTGATGTTTCATTCATTTTCACTTTCAAGCTCAAATTCTGGGAGGTGTAGATCCTGCAATACCTACACCCTTGGCTTTCAAAGAGTTTAAAGGACTGGTAGCTCAAGTAAGATTTGAAAGCCTTTGGAACACACCAATGAAGCAGAGCTCTGCAGCAGCAGAGAATACACCTTGGCACAGCAGCTGATGCCTGTACTTTTCTGCCCATCTGCACAGGTGGATAACAAGTGCAAAGTCTTGTCAGGGCAGCATGACCTTTCCTGGCTATTAAGTCCAAATAGCAATAGGTGCAGTAACTGGTAAAAGTACGGACTCTGAGAACCTTTGTAATAAAAAAGTCACATTGCATAACCACCAATGGGCATCTTGGGACTGATGACTATCAGATTTTATTCTTTCTAGAGCTGTTGGGTTTTCTTCCTGTTATTAGCCACCAAGTTTTTTCATGTTTTTTTTTGTGTGTGTGTGTGTGTGTTTTTGTTGTTTTTGTTTGTTTGTTTGGTTGGTTTTTTGTGTGTTTTGTTTTGTTTTGTTTTTTTCTTTGTTTGACTCCTAAGGCAGGTACTGACAGTGGAATAAATATCAGGTTAAAAAAAAAAAGTCATTGAAAGAACTGGTGGATCCATTTCTCTGTGTCTAGTTTTTGCATTGTCCTAGAACATCCTTTGTGCACATGTAAAAATAGGGGAACTCAAATTTGGGCATTACTGTAATAAAATTTCAGATCATTCTGAAAAGTCTGCATATTGTTTTCTCTGATATAGGCAGATACATGTACACAGGACATCTGTCAAAATGGTGTCACAGTGCTTAAAGTGTTAATGTTTTTGTAGTCTTTGGAAGCAGAGTTATGTTTTATTACAATCTTATGAGGAAAGTGAGTGCTATCATTGTTTTGATGCTTTAATCTCAGAGAGATAAAGCAGCAGTTTCCAAACTTGAGATTTTTTTTTTTAAATAACATCTTGCATTTGTTCTGTAGCTATTTTATTTACAGCCTGAGGACTAGAGGCTGGAATTACCTCTGTGTCTCTTCCTTTGAAGCTGTTGCAGAGGTTTAGTCATCATTGTTTGTGCCAATGTGCTATGACTGCTCAGTGATGGCCGTTGAGGCATCATCAGAGGGTGCCAGATATACTTCTCAAAAGACACTTACATGTTGTCTTTGGTAGGTCAACACGTATTTACAGCAGCTGTTGTCTTTTGTGTGCAGAGGATCAGACGGCTATAAAAGCATCCATTGCTGTTTTTACTGGTGGGAGGTTTCAACAGGCTCCTGGCTTTAGCCAAAACGTTCTTTGATATGAAAATTGCATTGGTTGGCTCTAAGCTTCTTCAAGCAGTCCCATTCTGGAGCTTTACTGGTTCCCACCTAGCCTTGATTCAGTTTCTGACCCTCAGGCTGCCTACAATTTTGTGTAGTGCAGCCAAAGTTTTTATCATTCCAAGGGTCTTTAGGATCATCAGCATGCAGGTCTTCCTGCTTGCATCTTCTTTTATCTGACATCTGTCTATAATGCCATCTTCAAGGAGATGCCATCACACCCACTATTGTGATCCTGTGACATCTATTGATTCCCTGTTGCAAGTTAAGAGAGCCTTGAATCCTCTGTGAGTGCTACAGCTCAGCAACCCTGCATTCTGCAACAAGGGATCTCACCTTCAGGGTATAAACCAGATGAGGATTACAGACATTGGATAAAATTTAAGTAAATTGCTGACAAAGTGGGCAGGACTTTTTTGTAAAAACATTTTTAAATCCAGTGAAGAAGTTCCAATATTATTCATGTCCTGGTAGTTGTAAGACAGTATAATTAAGACAGGAAGTATAATTTTGGCTATTTTTTATAAAATACTTTAATGGTTTGAGTTCTGTCTCCATTTTATATTTAAACATTGCTCTATGATGTACAGGGACATTATTTTTTAGAAATATGGTAATTATTATCCAAATCCAGCAATTGTTATTCACTTGAGCAACTATTTTCATGAAAATTATTTGTTAAAGACAGTAAAAGCTATTGGTTTGAATTTATTTTAAGGGGATGTTTGATGAAGAAAAGCTTGTAGCCATAAGTCCAAACGTACAACTAGATGAGCAATATCTTCATTAAAATATTTGGTAGTTTGAATGCAGATGTTTAGAAAAGTCACGTGACACATAACACAAATTAATCTGTTCTGGAAATTCTTCAGAATAGTCATATTTTACGGGGTATTTATTGGAAATGGTTCATTTCAAATAAATGCTGTAATTTTTGTCTATGTCTAGCCTAGCATGAGGGCAGGATATAGATGTATATTATATGTATGTAAAATAAGAGACTAGGGCAGAGTACTACCAAGCTATTTAGTAATTATTAGTGTCTGTTTATTATTTATTAGTGCCTTCTCTATTTAGCTCTGGTGTGTGTGAAATGGAGCTCTTCAAGGCAGTATTTATATGGCTGAGAGGACAGAGCATTCAGAACAGGCAGTACGAACAGGACTATCACAAGTTTTGCTCACTTTGTTATTAATCTGCTTATATTTTATCCAATATTATTGGAAATTTCCCCCCAGCGAACATCATAAGCCTTCACACCACAACCAGTGGCAAGCAGCACTTCCCCTTAGGCTCATGCTATTAAAAACATGCTAATGCACAGTGACATTGCCCTTAGATCACTACACCTACAGGTCTGAAAGAATAAAATAGGACTAACAATAACTTAAAGCCACAGCAGACCCAGAGATAATTTCTGTCATGGACAGATACAGCCTGTGCCACTTGAACTTAGGGAAACAGTGCCTGGCCTTGTTTTATTTGTCACTGTGGATATATTCTCACCTTTACACTGTTAATTATTATAGGCTTGTGGTTACTTGTGGACTAAAGTTTTGTGAAATTACGAAGTGGAGAAACAGACTCTTGTAATGAATATACAGTGACTATCTCAGAGACAAAGTATGCATGCTCCATCTGCTTTTTAATGGGGTTGTTAAAGAAATCACTTGCTTATGAAAAACATAGAAAAATAACCTATTAGAGGACATAAATATATACAGTCAATTTTACATCTGAGCCAAATAGGTTACTTCCAGGTAACTTGAAGTACATGTTCCATGGAGTTGTTATAAAAAAAATGAATTGATTTTTTAAGTTTTATTCTCTATGTATTTATTTTTATTACATAATTTATGTCCAAATATTCTGCTGAAGGTAAGTGCCATTTTCTAAGCAGATGTGTAGGCTGAAGAAATAATTCAGAGTCTTTTTCATTTGGGGTTTCATTACACCTAGGGGGTGACCTAGTTCAACCCTACTTAATTTTTAATATCTCATGAAAACACTGCCCAGGGTGTATGGCTGAATGCACAGTGAAGAGCTGAGCTGGCCCATGATTTGTGATTAAAATTACGTGTATTGCAAACAAACAAGTACAGATGAACTTGATCAGTAAAAGAAGAATGAATAAATCAGTCTTTATTTAGCCAGTCTCTCAAGTGAGAGAATGCTTCCAGCTGCTTATCATGCTCTCTGGGCTTAATTGAGTTTCTGACCAATTTACCTCTGTTTTTAATTGCAGTACAATGTAATATTCAAAAATCCTTATTTATTCCCTTACTCTCAAAATAGCGCTACTGATTTCCATGAGAGTGTACCTATGGCAGGGAATCATATCAGAACTCTTATGGTACAGATATTAGAAACTATTACATTGCATAATTTTTGAGATAGCCTTCCTGTTATTCACATCAGACATTTTGCTTTAACTACCTTTTCTTTCCTTTTCATAGAAATATTTTTAATGTAATGTCTTAAATTTACCACTACTGTCAGAGTTGGGCTTTGATCCTTATGGGTTCCTTCCAACTCAGGAGTTCTATAATTCTATAATAACATTATGTGTTCCTACATATTAGAAAGCATGCTGGTGGTGTCTGATGAGAGAAATGATCTGAAGACCAGGATACTTTTTGGGACACGTGGTTTATTGGTCGTGGGAAGGCAGCCTAACTGGGGAAGAGTCCATAAGTCTAAGGGCACAGGGTTCCAGCAGAGCAAGAGAGAGATTTTTCTCTTACATTCCATTTTAACCTTTTCTATCATGAATATTCTAATGAGTATCAACCAATCATCTCAAGATACAAAACCTACAGAATTTACATATAGCCTGTGGGGACTACAACATTACAATACTACTCTACATACCAAAACCTGTGAAACCCACCTTATCCCTGATACCTGAGAAGGTCCAACCCTTTATTCATCTTTTTGTCTTGGCAAGGGTGTCACTGACTCACCCAGCTCAGTCTTTTCAGCTGTCTAATCACTTTCTTCCTGCCCAGCATCTTACAGTTCAAATTTTGCTTTCAATTCCATTGTAGGTTTCATACTCTTAGAATCTTTTACTAACAAATCATCTCTGCAGAGCCTAGCTACTTCATCCTCTCCAACACCTACACATTTATGGTCCATAATGACATTATGATGCAGGTAGTGGTTTTGTTGGAAGGAGATTAAGAGAGGCTGTGGGGAGAGGGTAGCATGGAAATCCAGGTTTGGTTTGCACAGGCATTTTAATGGCCCAGTGCATGTCACTGCAATGATCTAAGGGCAGGCAATGACCTCTCACTGCACTGACCCGCCATCCACCCTCCCCCCAAAAATCCCAACCTCATTTTTCATAAATAAATGGAAAGATGAATAAATTGTTGTCAGTACTCTTAAACCACCCTGGCTTTACGTGGCTAATCAAGTTCTTCCCTATCAACAACTTCTTTTCAGTGTATTGGGAGAAAGGGTGAAAGAAAAGCAGACAAGCAAAAAGGCTCCACAGTAGCCTGAGGCTGAAAGAAATGTATTTTAAAACTATGCCCAACCACTGTGACAAGAGCAATGTGCTGTGAAGGGGTTGGCAGCATCCAGCTGAAGGAATTAAATCTTGCTTGTCTGGCAAACACTTAATAACTTTTTGCAGTGATGATGGAAGATTAATCCAGATGTGCCTGTGGATGCCTGTTACCAAGAAAAGCATACTTAGGAAGTGTTTTTTTGTCTCCAAACTAGTTGGGTATGCCCTGACTGTAAATAAATAGAACTTCAAAGTACACTGAAATAAAAGTTCTCCAGTTTTGGCATAGAATCGATGTTTGCCAGCTCTGGGATACTACATAGTGCTAAAACTGAGCTGAACAGAGCACTCAGAGGTCAGAGTTTATAGCACTGTACTTAAACGCTATCTTCATTATATTAAAAAATGAAATTATTTCTACATCCCTACCATTGTGTGGTTTCTCGTCTTGTGTGAATCCTAGGTAATTCTAACAGAAATTCTCACGCACATGTTATGAACCCAGAAGGTGAAAAACAGTTCCCCCACCTTGTGTAGATAAGACCTTTCATTTTATTACACCATCACTGCTAAAGTTATATTCTAAACATTGAGGGGACAAAAAAAAGCATTTAAACCCCCAAAATACCTGTAAAATATTTCTTATACTTTTATCACAAGACTACTGTGCTGCAGATACTTAACTTTAAAATAGGTGCCTTTAATTTTCTTTCTATTAGAGCTGTGGGCATTTGGGAAAGCAAGCTTGGTGGGTTGGTTATCTTTTGCTATATAAACAAATTCCTTAATTAATTTAATTAAATGAAGCTCATAAGATGTAGCAGCAGCTTAATTAGAAGCAATGAATAAAAAAATATTTAAAATTAGGCCAATGTGAAAATAAATCAGAAGAAAGACAATACAGAAAATAGAAACAATCATCCGTACAGTAATCCAAATTTTAGGCTGAGTGTAGCTAGTGCCAATCAGAACATGCAAACAGTGAGATCACATTTACACTTTCTGTGAGCTTGAAATTTGGAGCTCGCAATGGTAGTGTGGACCAACTATAAAACTGAGAGCGGTATTTGTGGTAAACTTTAGGATACATATTTAAACAAATATAAATATGGATTTTTTCGTTACACATTCCTTGCAAGGGAAATTATTGTGACAAGGACTTACTATAGACTTTATTTAATACAGAGACTATAACTGTAAGGTGTACTTAAATTCAGATGTTGATCCCCAGGGTAGAAAACTCAGCTTTCCATACTGATGCAAAGCCCTTTAGCAAATATTTTGTGACACTTCTTTTCAGAGGCATTATTTAGTTAGGTTGAAAAGTGGAACTTTGGACTCCAGAGTTTCATTGATAGATCTGCCAGTAGGAGGCCAACTTATTTTCTGTGAGTCCTAGCACGTGAAATTTAATTGCCTGTTCTTAAAAAGTGCTTTGGGAAATGAAGTTCTCATGCTTGGTTGATTATTTCTGGTTCTCCAGCACAATTTGCAGCCTGTACACTTGTGTCAGCATAACTGTTTGCAGGATTGTGTTGAAAAGCAGATTCACAAAATGATCCAGGTTTAAAAGAAGCATCCAGAAGTGTTTGTTTACTTAATTCTGATTATGATTTGAATCATCCAGTTTATATTAAGGCTTTTAAAACTGCTATAAGATGAAGAGGCAGTAAGGTGATACTGGGATAGGATTGAACAGTTGATGGTGAGATTTTTGGGATTTTGTAAAGCTGATTTGGCTACCAGAAATGCTTTGAATAAATGTACAGAAGCATTTTTCATAGTTGCTGGAAGGGATTTCCCTATCTTCCACCCACGTTCCATCAGGTGACAGGTTGCCTGCTGTAATATTAAATTTTGTATATTATTACTGAATGCATCACTTTCAGGAAAAACAAAACAAAACAAACAAACAAACAAACAAAACCAAAACAAAACAAAAACACCAAAAAAAAACCCAAATCCAAAGAAAGTAAATATAAAACTATAATATCTCATTTTCCCTACCTATAGATACCTTTTGAGCTGATTGATGCTTTTTTTAAAAATCAAAATCTTGGTTTGATTAGAATTTCAGAATCTCTGAAATGTAAACAGTTCTAAAATTTTTGCTCTTAAAAATGAATAATGGATAAATAAACTGATAAGTAAATTGTTACGCTTGAATGCAAAATATTTTTGTAGCAGTGTTTTTTTATCCCAGACAGACCCATGGGGAAGTAGAATTGCCAATTTATTGCATTGCATCAGAATATCATCAGTCAAAAACAAAATTACAAAAAATGTTATTTCACAAGTTATGCACTTTAAACTTTGCTATGGGATTTTTTGCTCTCCTCTCCTCTCCTCTCCTCTCCTCTCCTCTCCTCTCCTCTCCTCTCCTCTCCTCTCCTCTCCTCTCCTAGTACTAAGGCTTAGACAAAAGAGGAATTGTCTGAGAACTTTGTTGGATGAAGCTTTGTATCCCCTAGGGCAAGGGAGTGAAAAGGAGAATAAAGAAAGGAAACACAACCTAGATGTGGAACAAAGAAACAGCAGGCACATTGCTGAAGCTGGCAGAGGACAACCAATAAAAGTCATCCTTTGGCACCCGTGGCCCAAAGGGGTTTTTTTGTAATTGCTCTGGAGGACCAAATTGCTGAGCCATGATACAGTATTTGTTCAATTAAAACTAATAATAAGATGAACCTGTGGTGATATAAAAGCACATTGAGGTCTGATGACATCGGTGCCAAAAGGGACATATGGAAACTAATGGTAGGGGTTTTCTTTTCCCAAGTTAGTGTTTCACATGGCCACCAAGAGATTCTTAAGATTTTTCCCACTAGACAGCATAGAAGACCCTCCTGATAATACTACGGCAGAAATTAATTCAGCAGGCAAAACAATTCAAGTGGGGCTGGAGCTTTTGTTTCTGTCTCTGGTAGTTCTTGTCTTGTACTGCTAACTTTAATTAGAGCAAGAGATCAATCAGAATTCATCTGGAACTGCTGTGCTGCAAAGCAGAAACCAAAAAAATTGTGCAGCTTTCATCTGGATTGTTAAGACCCTTAATATTGTCCAACATTTGAGTGATTTGGCATACAATATCTGTACAATTCTGGTCTGTTTCTTCAGACCAGGGTTGTGACTGAGTTTGTGCTTGAATTTACACCCCATTTTCACAGGCAATGCACTAATCCTGTCTCATTGTCCTTCCTCCTTCTGTAGTGCTTGGGTCAGGAAAAGGCTGGGGATGTGGATGCAGGCATAATAATTCTGGTGTTTGCAGGAGTGAAGTGATACTGTGGTGATCCCTCCTTATTAACACAGTTTGCAGGCATTTGCTCTTTTTCATTCTGCTCGACAAGACAGGTCAGGTTAAGCTACAGGTAAAGAGAAGTGGGAAAGTGTTCACATCAGAATATGTTGCCCTGGCTGGCCAATTTTGATACCCAAGCAATTTTTTTTTTCTTTGTTTCCCTATGGAATCAAGAATTTTAAACTAATCATCTGTGATTTCACAGAATCACAGAATCATTAGGTTGGAAGAGACCTCCAGGATGATCAAGTCCAACTCAAACCTAACCTCAACTAAACCATGGCACCAAGTGCCACATGTAGTCTTTTCTTAAGCACATTTGGAGATGGTGAATCCACCACCAAATAGACCATTCCAATACTTTATTACCCTTTCTGTAAAAAACTTATTCCTAATACCCAGCCTATATTTCCCTTGACACAGCTTAAGACTGTGTCCTCTCGTTCTGTCAGTTGCTGCCTGGAGAAAGAGACCAACCCCCACCGGACCACAACCACCTTTCAGGAAGTTGTAGAGAGTGATAAGGTCACCTCTGAGTCTCCTTTTCTCCAGGCTAAACAGCCCAGCTCCCTCTGCCATTCCTCACAGGGCTTGTGTTCCAAGCCCCTCACCAGCCTCGTTGCCTCCTCTGGATGCACTCAAGCATCTCAATGTCCTTCCTGAACTGAGGGGCCCAGAGCTGGACACAGCACTCAAGGTGTGGCCTCACCAGTGGCCAGTACAGGGGGAGAATGACTTCCCTGCTCCTGCTGGCCACACCATTCCTGATCCAGGGCAGGACGCCTTCTTGGCCACCAGGGCACACTGCTGGCTCATGTTCAGCTGTTGTCACCAGAACACCGAGGTCCCTTTCTGCCTGGGCGCTGTCCAGCCACACCGTCCCCAGCCTAGAATGTTCCAGGGGGTTATTGTGGCCAAAATGCAGGACTCAGCACTTGGACTTATTAAACTTCATATTGTTGAACTCTGCCCATCCATCCAATCACTCCAGGTCTCTCTGCACAGCCCTCCCACCTTCCAACAGATCGACACAGGCTCCCAGCTTAGTTCATCTGCAAATTTGCTAATGAAAGACTCAATACCCTCATCCATTTACACAGCCCTGGCTGATTGTTCTGGAACAAAAACGAGGACAAGGCCTCCCACAGGGAGACTAGCTTAGCACCCTTCACCTCTCCTCCAAGCCACCATTCATGCCCCAATCTCAACAAATTATGGCTAGGACTACAGGGTCAGAGTGCAAGTATCAAACCCAAATCACATGTCAGCAAGACCTCTGCTTCAGATACTGCTTATTACAGAGAAATATATAGCTAGCTCTTCTTCCAAGTCCAGCTTTGTCACATTTATCTGTCATTTCACCTCAGATGCTGAGCACCAGCCTTCTGATGTAAAAAAATCAAAAAGAAGTTCTGGCTATGTTCAAGGGTCCACATGCATGGAATAGTTTTTAATCTAAGATTTAACTACGCTAATATATAACTAATGCAGTATTATTGTAGTTAAAAATACAAATGAATTAAATTTAAAAATAATCATCACAGAGAATTACACTGGTATAATGATAACAATCTAATTATGATTGTATATTTCCCCATATAAGTCTTAAATATTACCTTTTTTTTTTTTAATTTACAGATGAAACAGATTTAAAAGCAACGTTTGTACAATATGCCTTTCCAGGAGTTTCATATCACATACACAAATGCCCTGTACCCAGATTACTTCATTTTATGTTCAAATTGCCTCTAAATGTAAAGAATGAAAACTGAATTTCAGTTCTGTATATAGCATGGCTCCTTTGTCAGAATTGTCACTAGTAAAACCTGGCAATAATTTACTTTTCCATCAAAGGTTTGGAGCACAATCATCTCACGTTAAAATCAATACAAATTTTAACATTAAATTGTAGTGAGGAAAACTCTCTTAAACCTCCAAATTAAGAGAGGTTAATATCTTCCATCTGCTTCTAATAGTGTTCATGGTATTATCTACCTAATAAATTCTTTGTCAAGAGGGATGAATCCTTTAGGTCTAAAGTGTGTCTTAAGAGCTGTAGCACTTCAAAAAAATTCAGGTTTTTTTGATGATAATATACATGTGTTGAGAAGCAAAAAGCTCTGTAATTTGAAATTTCTGTATATTCCTATATTTTTTCATGCTAAATCACAAAAACGAGTACCAGAGATGGGGATGGGGGATGGATGTGGACTGACAGATCAAACTGATCATGAATTATTTATGTAAAAAAAAAAAAAAAAAAAAAAAAAAAAAAAAAAAAAAAAGGAGAGATAATTAGATAATTTTAGTTACATACTGATTGAAGTTCAATCTAATCAGAACTCGAGGGTTTTTTGGTTTTGTTTTTGGTGGTTTTTAGGTTTTTTGGTTGTTTTTGTTTGGTTGGTTTTGTTTTCTCTGAGACTTGGAAAATAAGAAAAAGCTCATAATGGATCCCACATTTCTTTGTATTTGTCTACAATTAACAAAGTGATGCTATCAACATAATATCTTTGGACTTTAAATCTACTCAGCCACTATATAAATGGATTTGACATGCATAGTCTGCTGCTAAGATTTATGGTGAACATTTATTAAAGTATTAAGGAGCAATGGAGCTGTTCAGGGTTGTGCTACTATATATTTTGCTTCATATTACCATAAAGGAATGCATAAACATAGTAAGGATTTCAACAACTAAAATTAAAAGTACTTTTTTTTTTTTTTAATTTTTTTCCCCCTAATGCTTGCATTGCTTTGGAAATTCTTACATGACCAGATTGGGGGTAGGTGGCAGAGGAGGAAGGGGGAAGAGGCATATTCTACTATGCCAGAACTTAAATTGAATTTAAGTGGATTAAAGTATTTGCTTTGATATGGATACCTTCAGTATTCAAGGCATTTAATGTCTTAAAATTGAATATTCTGAGATAGGCTCATGAAAATATTTTGGTTCCTAAGCCTGAGATATTGGTCAGTTCTCGGCTTAGCTGCTGTGTGACCCTGGCTAATGCCCATATTCCAACAGCATCTCCTTTTCCTCTTAGTAAAGTTCCTTGAGCACCTAAAAATCTGCTTCTGAATGTTCCTAAGTGTTACTCAGTCTGGACCATGCTAACCATCTAAGGATGAATTCATGCTTTCCTTGGGCAGGAAAATAATTCTTCTGCCTTATGTAGGGATCACCCACTCTGTCTTCAGCTGTGACTGCTCGTGGGTGCCTAGGATAGCCTCCAAGCATTAGAGAAGTGGGCATTACCACCTCCTTTCCTGCAACACTCACCAGTTCTTTAGCAATTTGTGGTTCTGAGACTTCCTGAATTTAATTTTGTCTTGTATTAAATAGATCTTGATGTGCATGTTTTTCTTCCAGACTTTTTAAAAAAGCTTTTGAAGAGCTTCAGCACTCAAAATATAACTGTCAAACTATTGCACAGATTAAAAAGCTGTTGTATCAAGGAGTATTTCCATTCATTCATTTTAAACCTTCTCTGATGATCTTTTTTTTTCTTTTTCTTTTTTTTTTTTTTTCCTTTAGGAGATGACTCCTATTTATTTTTTCCTTGCTACTACCAATTTTACCGACCTTCATCATGTTCCCTGCTCATCCTTCTCTTCCAGATGGAAAACTATAAATTCTCTATTTTTCCATCATACAAATGCCATACCATATCTTTGAACATCACTTCCAGGTTTCTCTGTATCTTTTCCATTTTAGCATATTCTTTCGAGACAGAAAGGCTAGAACTGAACAAGTATTCCAGATTCAGACGTACCATGGATTTAACTACGGCATACCAAGGCTTCCTCTTTTGATTTTTATTCCTTTTGAAATAGTTCCTGGCCTTCTATTTGATTTCTCAATAATTATTCATAGTTTTATACTTTCTGGAGTTCATGATTATAAATCCATATCACAATCATAAATAGTAATAATTTGTTTAGATCCCACAAGTAAACTAAAAATATGGTTTTCTATGTATGCGTTGCTTAATATTTATTAATATTTAATTTTGTCTGCTCTTTTGTTTAGAAGTTACTCAGTATTATGAAGTCCTACTTTGCTACAGACCCTTACTTTTTTCCTTAAGTAATGTATTTATTACTGTAACTTGGCCACCTCCCTCATTTTATCTCCTTTTCTGATTTATTTTTGATTATGTGAAACAACACAGATACCAAATCAGAGCCACAGGTGAGATGTCCTGTGCTTTAAAAGCTGACTACTTTCACCATATTTCCTATATGTTACAGAATTTTTTATCCATGTGAAAACTTTTCTTTTTATTCTGACAGCCTAATTTCTTTAAGAGGCTTTGATGAAAGGCTTTGCAAAATGTTATTTGAAAATCAAAGCAGACTACACCAGCTAAATGTCTCTTGCTGGTATGCTTATCAACTTGTTCAATGAATTTCACTGGATTTTTATGACGTGAGTCATGCTGATTCTTCACCAATATATAACTTTTAATCCATGTGGCTCCTAAATTTCATTTTTAGAAAGCATTCTATCAATTTACATGGTAAAGAGATCAGATTTCTCCATCTGCAGATAAGTTAAGGAGTCTAGGAGGCCAGGGAAGGACAGACTTTAAAAGCATGGTGTCGTGATGCTAAAGCCCTTTGTGAAATTAAGCTATATTTGCAGGAAATAAAATTCATACAGAATATACAGATATTTTTAAGCTGAAACAAAGTTTTGATGCTGATCTGTCAGGATAATTCATGATTCAGACTTTTCATCCTAGGGCTTTAACTGGTTATTAATATTCTAACTGCCTAAATTTGCTTTCTCTTTCATTCCCTGTATGAAAGTTATGTATTATCTTGTCTTCTTGGCTGCTAAGCAACTCTAACAATGCTTCTCACAGTCAGCCTAACAGATAGCCCTGCCTGCTGTTTGCTTTGTCTATTGGTGGTAATAGTACAAGAATGTAAATAGGAGATGGCAGGAATGGCAAGAACAGAACAAATGTCACCAGAACTTACAAGAAATTTAAAGCTTAAGCTGTATAGGTAGTTGAGAGAGTTTAATGACAAGATCTGAAATTGAAGGAAGAGAAGCAGTCACTGTTGTAGGAGCAAGTTGGCAACTCATTAATTGCAAATTAATTTCTGTATTTAACAGCTTATGAGCAGTGTTAATCATATTAGTGTCCGAGTTCTTATAATCAGCAGTGGATTTATTCTCAGATCATCTGAGTTACATTAGAAGCATTATTTCTTTTGATTTACTGAGGCACAAAAAGACATGTAGATCTTGCTTAATTTATCACCTATATAAACCTCTGTGAGTGAAGAATTAAGATCTTATAATCCATCCCCACCAAAAATATACTATTTAAAATATTAAATATTAGTGTTTTGCATAAAGGTGTTTTTTGGGTGGAACTAATTGATAAGGATTTTGTTTTTCTTTGATTTCAGATGATTAAACTTCAATCTCATGACACTAATTTTGCAGTATCTATGTACAACATTAATTGCATGTTTTTCTTATTAATAATTTCCTTATTTTGATGGCTAAGGCTTTGACAGATTTTCTTCAATGTGAGGCAAAGTTAACAAAACTTCAGCATTACCTTTTGCTTTTTTAAAACACAAAACTCCATCCATATACAAAAATTCCAGCAAATTTCACCCTTGTAGACATTATTAAGACCTCAAAGATGCAAACTACGTTCTTTACAATGTCTCTTCAAAAGGGAAACTTTTGTGTGACCACACTGAAATTGTGCCAGGTAGCCTGCAATCCACACCAGAAGATCAACAGGGAAGAGCAAGAAGTTGCACTCAAGTGTGTAGTGCTTACGCAGCTGCTGACACCAATATCAGGACTGCCATGATAGCTCTTGTTAGCTATTTCTTACCACTGAAATGAATCCATTTGTTTACGAACAACTGAAGCCCCACCAGATGGTAACAAGTCTTGTCTAATAATATAGTACTTAGCATGTTATAACAACAGTTTTCCTCTTCTGAGTGTTTTGCTAACTTTACCAGAAGAAGCTAGAATTAGAAACAATGACCTCAAGTTCAAATGTGCGTTTTACTGAAAATAAATTCTCCAAAAAAAGTCAAAGAGCACTAAAATCAATTAAGAAAGTACAAGGTGCTAATGGAACAAAGGTAAGACTTCTTCCTGCAGAATATAAACTAAACCTGGCAAAGGAGATCAAAAGCAAGAAGTACTTAAAGGTGAGAACATGCTATTGAAATACACTGCATGCTACTTCTGGTTCATTTGCTACCTTATTGTCTGATTTTAAACAATAGTTTTATCCAATTTCTGTCTCATACTTCTACTTGTCTTTTAACAAAAAGGTCTTGCAATCTTCCCATTTGCAGTGGGAACACAGTATGTCTGTCTCTATACTTGCAGTGGTACAAGGATTTGTATTTAAAAGAGGTCATGTTGAAATTTGATATTAATGCTCCAAACAAGAATAACAGGGTGGGAAAAATCTACATGTTTCAAAAGGTTATTTCTGACTAATATTGCCAATATCTGTCTTAAAAATGTGACATTCTTCTTATATAAAGTAATTTTATCAAAATAAGTACTCCAAAACATTTTTTAAATTACAGTGCATTGTGTACTTTTAAAATTTGTGACTTTGTTCTGCAGATGCAATATCAATTTCAGTAAAACTTGGCAGGTCAGTTGTTAAATTCTTCACGTCTGTCATGCTGTTTTACAAGTTTTAGAAAGTGGAGATTTCTAGACATAGATTATTGGAGAACAACTTGAAAGTAATCAATCATCTTTGAAAGTAATTAGGAAGTCCATGCAACATGACAAACTCCCAGGTACAGAACTTGACAGAAGTAGATCTGATCTTTCTAACAGGTACTGCTGATATTCAATTGAGTTGTTAAGGAGGTCCACTAGACAAAATAAAGAGGAATCGTTGGGAATACATAAGGAGGGAAATTTGGAACCTTCTTCATATAATGAATGATGAATTTTCCATCAGTGAAGGCTGGGATAGTCAAAAACTACATTGATACCTACAGGAAATTGAATATATTTTATATATTGTATGTGAATTATTTTTAATAAGACAGATGATTATAATTCTTATAAAAATATATTTTTATTAATCATTCTTTATATAAATGACATTGAAAAAACTAGAAGGTGTTCCAGCAAAGCCAACTAGAATAAATCAATGATTGAAAACACCACCTTACAGAGAAAGTGCTAGGGAGCAAATAAAACCCCACAGAGATCATTTTCTGCAAGGTTCTGGACTTCTCTGGAGCACAATTAAACACAGTAAAGTCAACAGAATTATAGTATCCAGTATATTCTGGATGCTGTATAGCCTTACTATGCAGATCCAGTCCTCTTATTCTAATTATATATTAAAAATATAAGATACTAGATGATTCAGCATTGGTCCTTAATACTGCTACAAGATTCAATTTGTTTTTCATACATGAAAATTATGAAAGGTGGGTGTTTCTTTCCCTAAACTACTCAGGTATCTGTCTAAGACTCGGTGACTAATGCAAAAATATACTAGATAGACCTCACTGAAAATTTGTCTTCAGAACATTTTTTCTAGGAAAAGAATAGGTTCAGCAGAGTAACCAAAGTCTTCATGGGGATGTTTTCTAGAACTGAGCTGGAAATAAGATCTACTTTAGAATGGATTGGTGATTATAGCACTCAATTGAATTTAAAGCTATCCTTTGCCTCACCCCACTTCTTCCTGACTCAGCTAATACTCACAGCCTGTGTTCCAAATCATCCCTGGCAGATGCTCTAAACCCTCCTTTCTTCCAGCCCAGGTTATCAGCCATTCTAATATGCTTATTCTTTTCTGTAAGAGAAACAGCTTCTTAAACCTAAGGTTTGCACAAATTAAACTTCTGCCTTAACTTTTTGCAGGCTAGTCACTGTACCAAGTGGGGAAAGGTGCATCTGGGTTTACTGAGTCTCCATGCCTTGCACTGGAATGCTCAGTGCTCACCTGCAACATTTTTTTCTGTTGCTCTGTTTGTCTATAGCAGTGAGAGAAAACTTCAGAACTCATTTAGGGGTATTTGTTTTTGGACAGCTATTGACAGACAGAAATGCTCACATGAAATAGCAGATTTCATACAAAATGGTGAAAATAACAATTGGAACAACTAAATTACAAAACAAAACAAAACAAAAACCAACCCAAAATGCTCACACACTGTAGGAAAGAAATGAAAACAAAAATGTTTTATTTTTTTCTATTTTTAAAAAAGCAAAGCTGATGCAACAGATCAAGCTCTAGTGCATTTTGCTCAGTGCCAGAGCTACGAAAAGTAAAAATGGATTCATGCAAATTTTCAGCCTCCAGGTTCTCACTCCTGGGGTACTACACTCACCAATGATTAGTTCAGAAGCTTGGCAGACAGTAGCACTTTGCCTGCAACTGTGCCAATGGGAATTACTCAAGCATAGAGAATAATCTCAGATAAAGCAGCTGTGAGGAAAAGTCACAGACAGAAGGCCTTTTAGGGACATACAGCCGAATTCATAGTTCTTGTCATTTAGCTAGCACATCACAACATGAGTAAAGAACATATATATATATATATATATATATATGTATACAGGCTATGATATGGGTGTTGGGCTTTTTCGTACTTGAAAAAAATGTGTAAGTTGTATTTCTAAGCAAAGTACTGCCATCAGAGCAGACTATTTTTGGGTTATACCCACAGTAGTGGAAATCTATATTTTCTATGGAGCTATGATGAAAATTTTTGTTTATAATCTGACCTCTTTTTTTAAAGGTTATACTCAAATAGCCAAAATAGCATAAGGATTACACATGAGATGTTTCCTAACAGAGAGTAAACAGAATTCAAGCTGATTTTGGTGCATTACACTCCATCTAGAAAATATTTTCTCTAGCATTTCCTACGAGAAAGCAATTGATAGAGTCAGAACTCAGCATGAGAGGGAAATTTTAAAATTCTCTTGCATTCTGGAGAGCATGTAGGTTAATCACTATCTTAAGATGTTGTGCAGGTAGCACAGCCAGACAGTGAAGCACAGGGATCAGAGGTGACTTCACCCCATGGGAGCTGAATGTAAAGGAAGGCAATAAGATTGGAAAAATTCAGTTGAAGTGCCCAGTTATAGTATGCATTGCTACAATTTTAAGGAGGAAGGGAAGGTAGAGAAACGGATAGAGCTATTAACTTTTGTCTCTTCATGTGTTTTCAAAGACCATATGTTCTCATGCAGTTAAAAACAGCTTCCTAACAACGTTGCTATCAAGGTGACTTTGATTCTAGTTGCCCCAGTCCTCTGTGATTGCTCTCTGCAGCGCTTTAAACCAATAGGGATCTGTGACATTATTTATTAGAGAAACCGCTGTTCTTTGGATTCTTCAGATCTTTGGGAAGATAGTTCAAAGCTGTCAATCCCTTGAAGGGAGAAATTTAGAAAGGTAAAAATAAAAAAAAACAACATACCCAGGGAGTGATAGGAAGAAAGTAGATGTCAAGGCTCTTCCTTGAGTCATACAAGGCATGGATAATTTAGCACACCTGCTATTTCCCACAGAATAAGACAAGTAATTAGGCACATATCCATGTGTAATTTTGAGATGCAGGAATCCACTCACTGCTTCTTTGTGACTTGTAAAAGCATCGTGAAAGCTTCTTATGCTTGTTGACAGTACTTCTTCCCCCAGTTCAGAGGCCATTGCACTATCTGTGCCTGTAGATTATGTCATTCAATCAATAAGGAAGCCTCTGCATGCAGTTTCCTTAACTCTGGCACCTGTTAAGTGGGGCTGCAGTGCTTACTGGAATACCTATTCCCATAATTACCTGCACTTACTTAACCTGTGATTCCATTAACTCTTAGCAAATATCTTCACCAAGGCATAATGAAACAGCACATTTCCACAAAGTTCAGAGGAACAATGTGAGATGTCTGGATAAAGTGATCAGTAAATATGTCTTTTATCCCCAGTAATATTTAGCACTTGAGGAGACGGACGGAATACTTTAACATAAAAATAGAAACTGTTATTTCTCAAAGCATGACATTTTTGCTTTTGCTTGCTGTCCAAATACTTCTCACTGAAAAGTGCCAGTGGCCTAGAGCACGCTACCTCATAACATTTTAGTACTTTCCTTGGTATCACACAACATCTAATGATTGAGAGTAATTTTTAAAGAGTGGCTTCATAAACAGTTTCATCTGATGAAAGAGGGATAGCATTCCTTGAATCTACCTAAAATGATTAGGATCAAAACTAATTTTCAGCATTCATAATGCTCATAATTCAATATATACAGACTATTTTTGGAGTAATAAAATTTAAAAATGCTAATAGGAGATAACTACGGCTTTGCCAGAATATTATTATGCCTAAGATTCTCCAGTTCTGTTTCTCCATAGCATGCTGAGAACCTACTGGCAGGCCTTGCTCTTTTGCATAAGCATAAAGCTTAGCCAACAGCATTTTATTTCCTTTTACCATTATCAACAAGGGTGTAGCTATAAATATTACTTTTCCTGAAATACATTTTTTGCAGAAACATAACTGAAAAACTTCCCTGTCACCTTATGTTATATTATTACTTGCTCTCTACACCAGATGTTCTTCTGCCTGTGACACTCTTCTTGTTTGGGGAGACATTTAGGACCTCACAGAGTCTGACAGAAAGGTGATCAGATAGAAGGGGGGCACATATCAAAGAGTTTCAAGATTGTCAGAGGCCAAGACCTAAATATTTTCTCCCTTTTTAGAAACAGGCTTATTTTATTCTACATATACAATGAAGATACTGTGATAAGTGCAGTGCAGAGATGATGAATGTTAAATTACAGATAGCAGCTTCAAGCTATCTATTAAATATCACTCAGTTTGTATAAACCTCTTCAAAGGTTTCAAAAGAGCATAGCTATAGGATCCTCAATTATCTTGCTCAGGAAGACTCTTTCTTTTCTGTACAAAGTGCCTGGTTAAGTATATTTAAGGCAACAATGACAAGTTAAATATCATATAATGTGTCACAGCTGTGTTGTCTTATCCAAGCTCATCAAGGAGTGAATCACTTCAGTGTCTCTGACAGACCAAGGTGTGTTGTCAGAGCATTGTGAGCTCTTTGCAGCAGAGCAAAGACAGCAGTGTTTTGGCAGCACTTCCTGTGCCAAACCAGTCAGGTGCTCACCAGCTTGTGCCCTTGCATGCAAACAGAATCTTTCTGTAACATTTTGGGGGTAGCACAGCATGGCAGAGCAGAGCACAGCATAGCCCCAGCTCAGAACCTCAAAAGTAGTGAAAAGCCTGAATGGATGGATTGTGGAACCTGAAGGCATCAGCAAGAGAAGCCAGGGACTACAATCCTCTTGAGGGCAGAAGTTTGACAGAAAGGAAGTCTTTAGTCTAGAGGTTTTTAGCCTAAATCTTGGTTCAAAAAAGCCCTTCAGCCCCAGCCACCCTGGCCCAAGTAACTCCCAAGGAAATGGATGAGTGCTTTGCAGTCAGGTATTGACACAGTTTTGGCAGGCAAGATTTATTCAGAGCCTTCCTGACTCTCTGTCAGGACCTTGGTTATGTTGAAATGTGGTTTGTTAAATATTTGATTTTAAGGAAACTACATTCTTGAACAGATGATTTTTCAGCTGAAGAATTTCTGTCAGGTTCTGACAAACTTTCCTGTACTTGGCATATTTGACCTTTCAGCAGCTCTCCTACTAGTTCTGACACATATGGCTCAACTCAGTGCCATGAAGTGCTTCATTTTTACTAGCAAAAGATTTGTTCCTTTATGGTGAGAGATGGTAATGCAGCATTTAAAATCACAGTCTGCTCTAACTCACAGTGTACCTCTGTTCAGCTTAAGTGTACATCATTTCATTTTCACCATTACTCACCAGGAGTGGATTGGGACATCAATCCCAATTAATGAATTTTCTCAGATGACAAAAACCAGGCAGACAAATTTTCTTGCAAAATATGAATATTATCTGCAAATATTCATCTTGTTTTTTAATGTGGTTTGAAAAAACAGCAGCCACGACTTGGCATTGAAATAAATTTAATTTTGTTTCTAATTAAGCAGAAATGAATACAGAAATTCAATAAAAGCAAGCAGTAACTGGAGGATTGAGTCAGTTACCTTTTTCTATTATACTATAATCATGTTATATGGAGAGGCTTTCATGACCTTTAGAGCCACTTGAGTATCTAACAAACAGCATCAGGCCCCACTCTGTCAGCAGCAAAGATTTTTATCAATGTAGTACTGTTACTGCCAGGAGGATTTTGTGCTTTGATATGTCATTTTGTTTTAATCTAGAATTTTAAAATGTTCTACCATTTATTTTTATACCATACACTAAGCTGTTGCTTAGTGAAGTAACTGCAACGTTCAATATATATATAGTGCATGGACTTATGCCACTAACCTCATCTTGTTTCCATGGTTTTCTCTGGTTCTCCACACATCGAGTCTGTTTTTAAAGCGGGTGTTATACATATCTTTGGGAGGAGGAATTATCAGGCAGTGGCAAACAGAAACTGAGAGAGCTGGAGCCTTCAGATTATAATGCTACCTGTTTAACCAGGAATAATCAGCTGAAAGACTGGGAATCTGGATGTTAGGGCTTTACTTATGCTTCTGTCACCAAGGCATTCTATGTACTGAGGCAAATCACTTTACCTCATTAAAAACGGCATAGTAAAATTTATCTCAAAAGGCTTTTGCAGAGCCATCAGCAAAACCTTATTTCTTCATGCATATTTCTGGTGAATTATTTTCTTTTCTTGTAGAAATTGTTCTTTGAAAATATTTCATTTTCATTTATTTGGAAAAAGCAAAATCAAAATGCCTTTTCCTGCCAAAAAAGTTGGCTTGAAACGGGAAAAAAACCACCCATATTTCTCAGTAAAAAGGAACTTCTAGGAAAAAAAAAAAAAGTATTGATTAAACCATTTTCTGCTAGGGAAAAGATGCATTGAAGGAAATATTTATCAGTTCTGGTAGGCAACCTAAAATGAAATGTGGGCAGGTGGGAGATGGGATAAATTATGCTAGAGGTAAATTAGAGTGCTATTATATTATTGTATGATGCTTAGGGAAAGAAAAAATTTAATGGTCCTACTGATCTCTGAGATTCTCTCTACTCACTTCCAAATTTGTCATAATATTTACATCTGGCTTACAGAAGCATGAAAACCAGCAATGAACATTTGTAGACATTGCATAATAAAAATTCAGATAGTCATTTTACATTTGCACAAACAATTTTCAAATATCAGAAACCCAGAAAACAGGACCATAAAATCTGCTAAAATAAACAGTCAATCGATCAGGAGTTGTCGTGTTTCTCATATTTTAAATTACAACAAAAAAAAATGAAAATGCTTAAGGGGAAGAATTTTCCTACATTTCTGTCTGTGCCTGTAATCCTGGTCTGCACTGTGGGGACAGATATCAGTGCATGACATCTAGTGGTAGATGAAAGAGATCCATCGATCTGTGCTATCAAGGAAAGGTTCTTAAATTACTGCAGCCACCTGTACCTAGCAAAATCAAAATTTTTTCCCATATTAAACCAGGTGATCATATAAGAAAAATTCGTTATTTAAGCATGCCTGGACAATACATCCAGATTGCACTGGAGAATCCATTTAATGGTATTGGTCGGTGTTCTCAGCTGAGGGAATTATTTTAACTTTCTGAATTCCCTTCACTATGTTTTATTGTTTCTCCCTCCCATTTACTTTCCTTTTCTCTCCTGGCTAAAAAACACAGTTCCTAAAAATGTTTTGATATATCTTTTCAGAATTACTTTCTCTGAAAAATTGATGCTTTGCTAAGAAGTATTTTTCCAAAAGTTTTTGTAATTTTTCTAAAAATAAGAAGCCTTCCCTAATTGGAAAAAAAAATAAAAATAAAAAATAAATAAATCCCAGCCACAATTACAACAACAAAAGATAAAAACCTCCAGCCCCAAAGTGAAACTTCTTTCTCAGTCCTGCAGCAATACACTACAAGTTCAAAGTGAGTAAGATAGAGGAGTTTTTAATCTGGAAAATATAATGCTCATAAAGCACCTGATTACATTATTTCAAATGAGGTTCCAGAGGAGTTGGCCTGATAACAGAATGTTAAAGGGAACCTCTCAGCTCAAAATATTAAAATCAGCAAAAGTATTGATGACTGCAAACTGGGTTTTTGTTAAATAAATCCATGAGCAACTACAACTGGATAGAGCCAATTGTGCCATTCTAAATCAGCAAGTATACCTGTCTCCTGTGTGTTTGTCTAATATAAAATATATCTAAGCTCTTTTAAAGTTAGAATATTTGTAAAACAGTATGTCAACCACTGGGTGGGAATGATATGTTTTGGGTTTTTTGTTTGTTTGTTTGTGGGTTTGTTTTGTTTTGGTTGTTTTGTTTTGTTTCATTTGGACATTTTCATGCTAATCCTTACTTAATCTGGCATATTAAACAACCATAAAATGGAAAATATTTGTGATAGAATGTCTGGCCTTGGAGGTGTACTGGCTGCTTTCCACCAAGAGCAATGAAGCCCAGAGCATGGAAGGTTTAGCAGGTACAAAAACCCTGTGGCATTTCAGCCCTGTGTGTGAACAGGAAAAAAATCAGGGCTGAGCTGGGCTGATAGAGGGAGGCAGCTGAGACTCAGCTGTTATTCAGACAAACGTCTACATAAATAGGCATGGGCATGAATCTGAATTATCATTCTGAACTCTACCTCCTGGACCATATAGCAGTAATAACCATTAACCTTTTCTAAGGTCTGAATACAAAGATCATCCATTTAACATAATGGCAAAGACATCACAGGGACAGAATACTGCACATAAAGAACAGAAATGAACTGTGAAAGGACAGTGCAGAGAGGAATTTCTACTCAACCTCCTTCAGTAACAATGACCTTTACAGAGTCCTTAGTTTTACTGACAGTTGGTACAGCTGCTGAAGAAATGTTTGGAAATACTTGTTACGTAATGTGAAACAATAATACAGCATGAGTTACTTTTGGTAAACAGTAATGTCTAATTAAGCTGCAATCAGTGTGTTTTTTGAATCATGCTTTTTCTAGTACCTCTGCAAGATGGCACTAAAAGCTCCTCATGATGATCTGTTTAAAAAGAGGCAAATATGATAAAAATAGTAAAAAGATGACCTTTTGTACAGAGCTACTGTTGGAATTGTTGCCATTACCCATTTGAAGGATGGGGAATTGCATCAAGACCGGGTAAAGAAGAACAAACTGATAACTCTAGATGTAAAATAGGCCAGAAAACGCTTGTTCCTGTAGTTCCTCCCAATTTTCCTTCCTTGATCCATCCCCCCACCTCCCCCCTCCCCATGTTTGCATGCTCTCTCTCTCGCTCTCTCTCTCCCTCTCGCTGTCTCCACGGTAACAGCAGCGCGGGGATTTTGCTGCTGCTACTGCGTGCTTTGGATGCTTCCTTTGCTCCGGGAAACACTCGCCCAGCCCTGCTGGGGCTTGGATGCTCCAGCATCACCCACCAGCATCTCTCCATGTGTCCAAAGGGCCAGCAGCTGTTAGACACCCTGGGCTGCAGGATCCCGTGTACTTCATTTCTTGTGGCCGTGGGTGGTTTCTGATGACAGGTGCTGAGGACGAGGGCTGGCACTTCCTAACACTTGTACATTAGGCACAGGGATAAAATGTGTGCAGGTTCCTTTGTGCAGGGAGCTACCAACTCAAGACAAAAACTGCACCATGTAATGAGTGCCTAGAAACAGGGGTATCCTCTTTTTGAACCTGGGAGAAGAGGTACTCTGATGCTGAAGATGTTGTGGCTTGCAGTGTCTCCAGGCAGTAGTCGTACCACTTACTGCAACAATCTACAAATCCCCAAAGATACACAAGTCAGCTCTGATGGACCATGAAAGTCAAGCGTACAGAGACACAACCTTGCCCTCTTTAAGCTTTTGATGGAAGAAGGAGCTAAGAGTGTGCAGAGGAAATAAAAGTCTTCTGTTTCATCAGATCTCATGGAAACTGATGACAACTCTCTTGACTATCTGCTGGTAGCACCTTTCTGAGTTGGGAACTGAAAGCCTGGTTATATAAAAGAATATGGTAAAAGACCATCACAAAAGATTAATTAATAAAGAAAGCATTTGCATTCCATGTTTTTAATAACAGCACAAGTGTGTACCTGATGCAGGTCAATAATTTTTGCATCAGGAATTTCTCTCAAAAAGTGATATTTTGCTCAGTGGTGGTGTATTACCCATTGTGATATGCTATCTAAAAAAGTTTATACAATTAGCATTGATCCAATGTGGTTCTGTTACATTTAATTAAAAAAATCTTTTTTTTCTTTTTGGTGTTCTTCTGTCTAATGAGGAGAGAAATCAGAACTGTTGCATAATGGAAGGTTAGCCATTCATCTGCAAATAGGAAAGCTTTAACTCTGTTTACTAAGAGGGTAAATAGGAAGCTGAAGAAGAGCACTAAATCTCAAACACTGGATCTAAGAACTTATGTAATGCTAGCTGGAATTCCAAATCCTGTGTTTATGACATAATAATAGCAATAATAATAACAACAACATTTTTCATTCATAACTTCTGTATAACATTTTGTCCTACAGCTGTGTATCCACAGTCATCACTGAAATAAATTTAGCTCTGCGATAGATGTTGGCAAACAAACAGATCAGGGAAAATCAGCATGCAGCCCAGCAAGAGAAACAAAGACAAATTTTGGTCAAGGACTCAGGGACAAATCCTGCTGATAGTGAAACTGCCATAAGCTATTTAATGTCCATGCTGCATAGAAAGACCAATGTGTGGTAAATGCCATGGCATTCCATTTATCTGCTCCTTATTTGCTGTTGAAATGCTTACCATGAAACACAATCTTTCCAACAGTACTCTTCTTCATTCACCTTTCTAGTGCAGAGATTATTTTTTGTTCATTTGTATGTCAATTGTCCACATCATTCTTTTTAGCTATTTCTGTCACATGAAGCTTTAGATCTTTTTAGCTGTTTTCTTACAAAAGGTGTCCAGTCAGTCAGCAAAGGTCACTAACTAGCCTATCCACTACCTCTATTCCCCTATTTCTACTGTGACACCTATTACTGAAAACAAGTTAGGAGGCACTTGTCTTGTGCCTAAAGAGATAGGTTAATATTTCATGCACATGCTCAAAATAAGATTTGTCTCAAAATCTTCAAATGAGAGCTGTTCATGTAATCACATGTGTCTGTTAGTGTTAAATCTCCCCTGCATGTTTTCTCCACTTACTCTCATTACACTCTTGAGTTGCATGTTATAATTAGTGTTAAATAATCTTTCTGAGTCAAGTGGTGTCCTTTGATAAGTTTATAATTCTATTAAGCTTCAATCCTAATGAAAGCATTAGTGTGTAAATACATTTTTGGAGTCATAATCAGGGTTAATTTAATGTATAGATAGTGATGGATGAGGGCTTTTTGTCCACTTTTTTCTTTAGCTATTTCTTTTTTTAACTCAGATTCTTTTTTTTTTTTTTGTGAATTAGATCATTAAAGAAGTATATCTCTCAAGCTTAAATGCGATCTAACAAAAGCAGCTGAGATTTGAATAAGCAAATTTAAACAAAAAACAGAGAACAAGAGAGACAGACTTCACTGATGTTGGACTGTGAACAGGAATGTAGTGAGCCTGGGTTGTGGCATGAAATAAAGAAGTAAAATCTAAAAGGGAAATAAAAGGGAAAAAAAAAAGCAGGAACCCCTGCAGCCATTGCATTTGACTTTCTAATAATGTCAGTTTCAGAGGAGAGGAGAGATGGAAATGAGAAAGGGTGCACTTGCAATGCAGTGATTCTTGCTGTCATTGCCTTTATGGCTTTTCAGCAGGCCACAAAAGGCCAATCCACTAGAATATGAATGAGACACAGTCATGGCCCCACCAAATAAGTAGGAGGCATGAAACCTCCCTGTTTCGGTCCTAATAGCTTTTTCTGGCTCAGTAATCTCTCACTATAAAGGGAAAACAAGACAAGACAAACAAAAAATGATCCTCACTCCCCATATCCTGTCTTTGCTTGCTTTTCTTTGATTATTGCTCTGAAGTGTTTCAGAGAACTGGAAGATTAATAGTCTACAGGGATTTGGTAAAGTAAACCCCTCTGAGAGGGAGTTTTATTCCCATCAACTCGTCCTCGGTATTAAATATGCAATATTGTTATTCTTGTTATGTGTAGAAAGATCTGACAGACAGGCATGAGAAACAAAAACATTAAAGGAACAAACAATTTAAACAATTGATGTTTTCCACTAATTATGTATCTGAAATTCCTTAGAGGAAAAAAGTGGTGCACTAGGAGGAGATAATTTAGTTGATACCACCCGATATCAAAGACATATCTACTCTCCCTTTCTTATCAATTAAACTAAAGACAGCTTCCACTGAATTCAACTGTGATCTTTGAGCTAATGTGACACATTACCAAACCCATATTTAAGATTCTGATGCATCCTTCTGTCACTCTTGGGAGTTGCACAGGGTTCAAAAATCATAAATCATAACAGAAATTTCAGCTGGCAGAGGAGAGCTTTGTGTTACTTGGCAGACCCCTGGTCAGAGTACCTCAAGCAAACTTACCCTGCAATCAATAGTGTAGCCATGTGCTGGAATAATTTTACTTATGACGACTTTTTTGATGGAGTGAGAGAAAGTTCCTCCTGTTTGAATGTGTGTTGTACCATATAGTCGTGCCTTTTCCTTTGAAGGTAGCTGAGGGATACATATGGGATCCATGGTGTGGTGTGGAGGTCCATGGTACACTCTGCAGAAAACCAGGGATCCTCTGCAGGCAGTGCTAACTCAGGAAGCATGGAAGCAAGCTTTCCTCCAGCCCACGTGCTCCTGTTGACAATAAGATAACTGTATACTAATTGTAACTTTATCTGATTCATTCTGTCATGAAAGCACCCAAATATGTCCCATTAAGGTCAAGGGAATATGTGGACAACAAGGTTAGGTAATTTGGACCAAGGCCGTTTCAGAATGTTAGAGCAATATTTATGACACAAAATACTTTGCTA
Source organism: Phylloscopus collybita (assembly GCA_027886175.1). NCBI lineage: Eukaryota > Metazoa > Chordata > Aves > Passeriformes > Phylloscopidae > Phylloscopus > Phylloscopus collybita. Next base: position 43,168,418 of record JAJNNQ010000018.1, read on the forward strand.
GATCATGTTAGCTTTTAGTCTCTGCTGCTGACAGCCTTATGAACTAACAGGAAGCAGAAGTGGCAGATCTGCAAACCAGACTGAATTAAGTGTGTTTGCAAAAAACAACCACTCTTTGAGATACATGTGATGTAAACATTGCATACTTCAATGATATTTATTTCATTACACAAAAATCTTTGTGCCTGTGAAAGGCAGAAATATTCCTTGACATAGAACTTCAGCTAATATTACTGTCAGAAAGCCAGTTATATTTTTTCTTACTGCAGTTTCTTTTGTATCTCTAAATTATTTGAGAGAAGATAGTTGAATAAAATGTTTTGGGGAATTTGTTTACCTTGATTAATCAAGAAAATAGTGGTGTTAGAAAAAAATAAATCTCTGGCAAGGTACACTACTCTTGGGGTTTGGATTATACATTTGGACAGGGAGGATTAAGTTGTTTGACAAAATGTTTTTCTTGGACAATGCAAATTCAATTAAGGTGATTCCTTGAAGGATGAGAGTCAAATCAGTTTAACTTAGTTCTAGAGAAATTAAACTGAGAAGACTGATCTATAGTTTTAAAAAAGCATTCTGCAGTGCTATTATGTTCACTGGCTGAAACGAAGAAGACTTACTTCTATCTACATGGCACAAACGTAGGCTAAAAAAATTACTTTTGCATTTAAAATATGAGTCTTTAGTTCCACCTAAACATTGCACAGTATCTATTAATTGCTTTAAATTTGAAATAAAATTTTTTCATCTAATTCTGACTGATCCAGTTTTTAGCAGGAAAAGAAGCAGCACAGTAGTTTTTCCTGATGCAGCCAGTGCAAGGTGGATCTGGGAACAGAAACTACTTCTTCACTCTTTCAGCAATAATTGTCTTGTCAACAGCACAGAAAACCACAATCTGATTCTCAAGTCATCTTTAAAGAGGTTCTATACATGTATCACCATGTTCTAAAAAACCATGCTTTGAACCACTGACATTGCCTGTCTTTACCACCATCTCTTTATACTTGTTTTTTTGTTTTTCTTGTCTTATCTCCTAATTTCTGATATAAATTAGACTACTATATCCTTCCTTCCTTCCTTCCTTCCTTCCTTCCTTCCTTCCTTCCTTCCTTCCTTCCTTCCTTCCTTCCTTCCTTCCTTCCTTCCTTCCTTCCTTCCTTCCTTCCTTCCTTCACTATCCATATAATAGGAAAGAATTACAAGAGTATTTTTTGTCCACAGTTTAGATTCCCCAATGCATCACTTTAATCTCTTATCACCCTTACTCATATTTCAGGGAACTAAACATGTAAAGGCTGAAAAAGAAGCAACAAAATTGTAAATTATTCTTATTCTAAGTTCATATCTCCACCCACACCTGTTCTACTTCAACATCTGCCCTCCAGCACCATCAGGGCAAGACTGAGTCATGGAAAAACTGTAGTAGTATGACAACTACAGATAGAAACTTTTAAGTTACTTGATTTAGCCCCTGGCAGTCTTTCCAAGATTAAAAACTGTGGCTTCCTCTGTTGCATGATGCCATCAAAAAGTTTCACATACAACTTTAATCAATAGGGTGCCCATTTTGCAGCACTAACATCTCATACCCAAACCTTCTTAATTTTCTGTTCTTGAGTTGCCATGGAGAACTTTTTTGTCTTGCTGAACTGCACAATTTGCAAGGTAGTCAAAATGTCCCTATGTGCTCCTCCAATATACAGAACTTCAGGACACTTAAAGGCACATACATAGCTGTCCTAGTTTCAGCCAGGACAGGGTTAATTTTTACAGTAGCTGGAAAGGTCCTGGCCTATTGTTATTTGAAACATTTCCTGAATCAGGAAAGAGAAAACAATTACTTGAAGCAAATTTATAACATCTTCCCATAGCTCAAATACAGAAGTCATAATATATGAACCCACACTTCGTGTGTATGTACATGTATTAACACAATGTGAAGAATGTATGAATTATGGTTCACTTTATAATGAGGTGGAGAAAAATATTTGAAAAACTATGTTCATAAAAGAAGCTGAGTTCCAACATAGAAAAGTTCAGCTCTTCAATTTGATAGAAACACTAAGCATGGACAAGTTTGAGATAAACCTACACTTTATACCTAATCAGTTTTAATTTGACATTTGAGGTACAAATCCTGAGTTGCAATGGAGGGAAAGAGCTGTTGAGTGAATATTTCTGAGGAAAATTATTAAATTGAGCAATATTTTGTTTCATTTGATAGTAATAATTTGTTACTGAGAAGTATTTGGATAAGGTCTAGAAAAATACATACAGTGAAACTACAAGCTTTGAGTTTTTGAAGACTCTTTTCTCCTGAGAATTTATCTCTGCAATGTAATACTTGATATTCATCAGTCAGTATTCACTTGTTCCAAGAATCCAAAATGAAGATGCATAACCCAAGTAACCAAGCACATCTGAAGCGCTGAACGCTACGTTGCTTAATGTGCATTCAGCAAAGTATTTCACAGCTTTTGATTAACAACTCCTAATCAACTTATTGATTACATACAGATATATAAAAAATAGGGGCTAAAAAAGGCTGCTTTTTAGACAATTTATTTATCAAAACAGGAGTGTTACAGTCATAACATTATTCATTAAGAGTAGCTTGAATAATTGGTCTGAAATGCACCATTTAACAGGAATAAATATTTAAAATCAATGTACCTAATCAAAGGTGATTTAACCACTGCTTGTCACCAAAGAATCCATTGACAATTGTCCTTTCCTGTTGAACGAATCAACATAGTGAACAACTGCTGAAGCAAAAGGAACCACCATTTACCATTAGAACAATATGCTGTATTTGTGAGGATGTTAAATTCATCCTAGACACATCTCAGTTTTGTTAAACCAGGGCATTAAATACAATGGAGAAATAATTGAGCAATGGAAAGAACAATCACTTAAATGTTGTTAAAACAATTATTAGCCATGGAAAAGTTACTAGATTGACAAATCTCTACTCACATTAGGCACTTTTTATCTTCTGTTTCTTTTAGGCTCTGAAGATAATGGAAAAACTAGAGAAATAAAACAGAGAAGATGAAAATTTGTTTAAAAACAGTAAGTAGCAAAAGGATAGAAATCCAAAATTTAAGTTTGTCTTTCAGTGCATTTTAATTAGTCTCTGGTCAGTTTTATAAGCTGTAAGGAAGATAAATATCTGAATCCCACAAATTCATAGCTTTTGGGTCAAAAAAAATTGACCTTCAAGTTTGGAGCACTGGAAAAAAAAGATGAAGTTTATTTTGTCCATTTCCATTTTATAACCTATACACATGCAAGGTTCATGCAGTACAGGTCACAATGGATCTATGTATAGTCATTACAGGCATGCTTTGGTATGTGTCTGGGGTATGTGAAGGGCATCAAAACCCAGTCCAAGAGGGGTAAAGACATGCAATGGCATTTCTGTGGAGTTGTAAGTCAGAGTACCAAACAAGGTGTTTGTTTCTGGGACTTTTGCAGGATTGGTTTTTGGTTTGTTTTTTGTTGTTGTTGTTGTGTTTTTGTTTTTCTCTTTTGTTTTGTTTTTCTTATTATTAGGTTATGTCTTGGTTTACTGTAAATGTAGAATGGAAGTGAAGGAAGAAAGTAAAGCTCTAGAAAGTTTTGTTGTTCAAAGTTTTTTTTTCTTTGGGTTTTTTTTTCTTTCTTTTTTTTTTTTTGTTTTGTTTTTGTTTTTGTTTTGTTTTGTTTTGTTTTTAACTAAACTTGCATTAACAGAGCAAATATGTTTTGTGTTAGTGATTTTCCTCAGAGAGCCATGAGTGATGGCTCTGAGATATGGGAGAGCAACTAGGATGAAATAAATGAAGTTGTCTTGATGATATTGTTGTATCATGGTGTGAAGCATCAGCCAGTTCTTTAGTCAGCAAGTCAGAGAAGGAAATACAATGTCATGGTAGATGAGTTTTTAGATATCATATGAAAATCTCTCTGGAGTGTCTGATTGATTTGCCTGGCTTATATGCTCAGGATTATATTCTTCACTTAATTTAGAGTCAGACAGGAACTTCCTTCTTGATTAGACTGATAATTTTCTAATGCTGGTTTTGCTTTCACTTTCCAGTCTTTCTGTAAAATATGTAGCACACTTCTTATGATCATTTGGACATCATCTCTTGAAAACACCTCAGGCTTTTTTCTGCTGATTTTGCCTCAAAATCTGCTAAGAATACAAAAGCACAAGCCTCTGACTCATAAGAAATATAATCAACATTGTAGTAAATGAAAGAAATAACCTGTTGGTGTGCCTTTTTGGTGATGTTTGCTTCTTAACATAACACCAACCAAATACAGCTAATAATGTCACAGGTGTTCCAGATGTTTACTTCAAATTTTGTCTAGCACAAATCTAGCTTGATTAAAAATATTAGACTTAATAAATTGGAGTACATATGCTAAGTGATCATTTATGGTGATACTAAGTGATCTAATGGTTCCTCCTGGACCTAAGCACACCTGAATGCAGAAGTTGATATGATGCTTGAATGAGGGAGGAACAGCTCATTTCTTTTTCACACAGCAGTAGGGTCTGGCTCATAAATAAATATCAGACATGAGACCTATTTTTTAAGCATCTAAGGCCTTTGTTTCTTTGCTATCTAAATTTGGAATAACTTGTCTACTTATACCGCCAAGAAGTTTATATCTTTATTTGTTTATCAAAACTTCCAGCTCCATTTCTTTCCCTTTCCCAAAGCTTACTCTGCTGGAGGAGTGTCTCATTTCATGCAGGCAAACTTAGAAACCTATCCTCAAGAGAAAGCTTTTTTTCTGTATGAACCAAGAAAGAATTACCTCCTTCTGGTAGGTTTTATTACACTAAACTCCCTTGAAGGATCATCAGGGAGAAATATTCAGCCAATCCAGTTTTACACACTTAACTCAGTGGGTTATAGTGGGTGACTAAAGCCAGCACATAGGAACATTTGCTTCCATTGCTCCTAGCTGAGGATGTGCAATGCAGCACCTGACATTGGATGAGCTCTCAGTGGCAGACATTCCATTGTTGCAAAAAGTATGTGTGTGGTAGAGATGTACAGAATTACAAGAATCTGTAAAAGAAGACAATAATCTGTTTGATTTTGATCATCTAGATGCTAAAACCTTCTCTTGTGAATTTCCTGACAGAAATCAGCTAATTTCCCAACAAACTCTCTGGTCCCACTCTAAATTGTGAGTACAAAAAAGGGACTTTTTTAAAAAGAGCATGTACTTCAGTGATGCCTTGATATATTTTAAATGTATCAAAGCACCACTGTCAAATAGGCATCAAAACAGCCATGATCTTTTTGTATTTGGCAATTATCAGAGGATTTGTCTGCAACTTTTGATTATTTTCATTATTTCTGCACAAATTTGACTATATGACTGAATCCCGTATGGGTGAGGCTTCTTTATAGGATACATGAAAGACTCTGATCTGCAGTAGACCCCCTCAGTACTGTGCCAATACAGCATTTGCAGTAAATATTTGCAAACAAGGCACAGAAGCCATCCTAGGGAGTCAATAGATCTCTGTTTTCACTCCTTTCTGTTGTAATTCTGTTTATTCAGGTAGGGCTTGAAAAGCAGTAAAACTGAACATTACAGAGGCTAGAGAAGGAGGGTCCCCTGAACAAAATGATGACCATGTCCTTTTCTCTCTCTGATCTTTCACCTGTGATCTTTAGCCCCTCTTAATAGAAGTCTCATTCTATAAATCACTGTATGCAAAAGAAAGCCCTTTTATTTATTTCATCTATTTTATAAAGACATCTGTTTTATAAAAATGTTTTAATGCTGTCATACATGACTGAAATAATTCATTTTTTCAAGTGATTCTTCATATGAAAATAACATTTTCATAAGTATTAGATAATTTACACTGAAGAGCATTGCAATGTAAATTTTACCAATGATAAATTTAATTACAGAATGACTGAGCTCAGTCTAATTCTTTTTGACTCCTGATCTTTGCTTTCAATAACCTGAAGTATAATTTCAATATAAATTTGACTCTGTTTTTGATCTGGAGATTAGTTATAACCCCTCCTTCCCCCAATCTCCATTTGTAGTTGTATTTCTAACAGATACCACTATTATTAACTAAAATGAACGAACAATTGATTTGTTCAAAATCACATTCACAGTTCTACATCTTTCTAGCACTTAAGAATATTTGAAAAATATCATTACAAAAAATTTAGTTTGCCTTGATATCCAGTCTGTAGAACCTCACAGGCTTTTGATTTCAGGTCAGCTCATAATGCAAACACAGTTCTAATTTAAAGCTATAAACAGCAAATAAAGTTTTTAATTTCTGGTGTTCCTAGTCCATTGTGAGGTTTCTGTTGTGGTGGGTGGTTGGTCTTGGTGCAGACTTAGAATAACTACATCAATATAATTTATTTCTTTTTTTAATGGAAAGGGTCACAAACTAATTTGCTGTCCAAAGAAAATGGATAATTAAGGATTTTTAGGTATTTTCTCTTATTTGTATAGACATATAATTATAATGAGTGTTTCCACTTATTCAATTGAATAATTAGAGATTCCCCAGAGAAACTTAATAGTCTCTATGGCTTTGTTCTTCAAAGATAAACCACAAAGTAAGGGAATAAAGTGTTGTCATGCCCTTTGTGTGAGGAACACAAGGAGTTGTAAAAGCCAAAAGAACATGTACATGTTTTTAAGTCATTAGGTGGAATTTTCTGTTTCTAGTCAAAAGAAAAATGTCTTTCTTCATATAGCATTTGGAAACAAAATTTCAGCCACAATATTCCTGGTCATAAGTATGTATGATCAATATCTTCTAAATCAACAATCTGTATTTTCTTTTACACAAACACTGAAACAACCAAATTCTTCTGACATGAAAATCAAAGCTTTATCTGGGATAGAAAAGGTGTAAACAGGAAAGGTGTAAACAGTATATTCACAGTCCTTGCAAAATGAAAGAACTATTTATAAACTAAAGCTTATATTTTTGCTTTTAAACTTTTAAAGTAATTGGTCATAAGTGGGAAAGAAATGTTGTTAAGACTGCACTTATTCTCAAAATCAGTAACAAATGCAGGTGCTGCTTTTTTATTAATTGGAAGAGACATTTTAAGACCTAATTTAGGAAGCTGAAGTCTATAATCTTTGTCTCCTTTGTTATTAATTATTGTCTATCTGTTTGGTGTATTGAGAAGTACTTCAAGGGAAGCAACTTTCTGTGATGCAAAAGAATTTCATGACTCATAGCCATAGTTTGATGGGCTAATAAATTTAGACAGCAAAACTTTGAAAAAAAGATTCACCTGTTTATAGCTAGACGATGACATGTAATTAGGCTTAATACTCCAGACAGAATTAATAGCATTAATTCCCATAGTGGATTTTTTTTTTGTCTTAAATGTAAAAGATTTTAGTAAAACAATCTCACTTCTGCTGAAGAGCAAAAATACATTGGTTCTTGCGGAGGTGACAGATATTCTGTGACAGAAATGTCTGTCCACTGATGCTTTGGATTGCAGTAAATCTTAAGATGAAAGATTTTGTCCGAAATGGAGTGCTGATGCATGCCTGATGCATGCCTGTTTTAAAAATGTATACACAAGCATACAGGTTTTAAATTATGATTTTTTTTTCCTTCAGTATTGAAAGATTTAAGTCATTACCATGGAAACTGTTTGCATCAGATTACTACTTTTCTCTCCAGCTATTTCAGTATCATTAAATCCTTGCTAATACTTTATTATTCACTATCTTTTAAACCCACATGAATTTCAGTATCTAATTTACTTAACAAATTGTGTCTGACAAAAAGAAAAACTTATAGTACAATAAACAACACTATTAATTACTCCGTGGAGCAGTGAGCCACTATGTTTGTCAGCAATGTTACGCCTTCAAAATAATGGCACCCAGTAATTAAGTATGAACATATTCTATTATTGGAGCATATATCCTTTTTTCTTTCATTTATTTGTAATAGAGAATAATGAAGCTGAATTTATTATAGCTGTAGCCTTCATCCTGCTAAAACAAAGCACAAGGAAAAGAAAAAGGCATTCAGCCTGGGAATATGTAAGAAAAATTATGTCACTATGGCAACCAAAAATGTCATTTGTTATATTTTACTCATTAAAGCATTGGATATTATTAAAAGATGAAAAAGTCCTCTAAATTTAGAAGGTATCATTTGCAAAGTATTTCTTTCTGAGAGACCAGGTGTTTGCAGTTTGAGGACAGTATCTTAAACCTCTTATTTACATGATCAACTCCTTTGTGTAGAAATTTTCATTCATGCTATGAAATCTTCCTGCTTAAGCAGAGGAGATATTAGGATCAAGTTCCTATCTTGGAAATACCAATTTAAGTAAACTTTAGCCTAACTCTAATTGTCTTCAGCATCACACTAAAGGAACCAAAATAAGATGTTGACCTCTACTCAGAGAAAGCTGAAATCTATTTCTGTGAAAATTGTATATAATAAAAAGAGTGAACAGTTTCTTAACAATTTCTAAAGACTGTGGAATACACCTATTTGAAAATAGAACATTTATTTTGGAACCAAGTTGGATGGTGCGTTCTGGAATCTGGCTGTGCACCTAAAAGGATCGGAAGGAGAAATCCTTGGCAAGAAAAGGAGAAAAATCACCAAAATGTTTAAATTTGCTTTTGAGAGTCATGAGTTGTTTTGGTTTTTGAGACCTGGTGAGAATGATGTGCCAGTTCTATTCTGCTTTGGCAGGTACCTGAGCAACGACAGAGTTGAAATGCAATGACATTGGACTGGCTGACATAATTCATAGCCATGTTATTCAGGTTATGATCAGTAACAGTTCTCTTAATGCCTTTGCTATACTGAATACACATTTATGCAATTATTGCTATCATATTGCTTTTCCAGTTTCTTTATTCCTTATAATTATGATAATTTCTATTTTGTAAACTAGATGCTTCATGTGTCGTGATGCTTTTTGCTCCTTTAGAGAAAAATCATTTTAGCCCTTCTCAAGAATAAAAACTAAATAAATGTTTATGTTTGTATCATGACCCCTGGTATTGCTGAGAGCAATTGTGCTGGCAGATTTATTCAGGCCTTTTGAGAGACCCTCCTACTTTAGTGAGCTGCCTTTAAGAAAGACATTTAAGCTGGCTCCAATGCTAATGCCCTTTCCTGAATTCTATTGATAGAGCCACTCTTAAGTGTATAACCAAAACCCAAAGAAAATATAAAATACCATAAGTGTACTAATTTTGTTGTGATCTTGTAATACAACTGTCCAGGAGATATAAATAATTTAATGCAGAATTTTCTCAAGAACCTTGTTTGCTCCTTCTTTATGCCTGCTTGGTAAAGCTCTCATGTTCATTGCCACACAGCCACAAGTAACCTCAAGGAGCAGGGATTGTGATTAAATATATCCACACAGTTTGCCTTGTGCTCTGAAAACACAGAATGAAAAAGGTAATGAGGAAGAAGCTGTCACAAGCTAATTTTCTTAAGATGTTATGTTCTTTAGTGCTTAGTCACTTCTCATGATAGTCCCAATCACCTAAATACTAAAATAGACATGATTTTCTAGAGAGATGAGCCCAAAGCTCAGAAATTATGCTGATGCCCCCATAAGAGATCAGTCTAGAACACTGCAATCTAATTATGGCGCTTATTTTTCTCTCCTTCAAAAAATAATGTGAGATGTGAAATCACATTCTAAAGGAAAAATGCCTTTTTCCAGACCCTAAAGGTTTGTCTTAAGTACTGTCAATTTTTCTGTCTCTATAGCTGTAGTATTTTCTGAAAGAAAAGGAATCTTTGAAGTGCTCAGGCAATTTGTTGAATACTTTTAAAGAAAACCATCTGATTCCTCTGCTGTATTTCAACACCAAAAGCACTAAGTTGGCCTCAAAGTTGTTGTGTCTGGTCTGGATGATTGTCCAAGCTGAACACCAAGTTTTGGAACTGCTATTAGTTACAACTATTAAGTACAGAGAAAATTGCATAAAGTACCATGTGATCATCTGTGCACCATCATTTGTATTGCTGCTGACCCCTTTGTGCTTTGCTTCTAGACTTTTCAGTGCTATTTTGGAGGTAGAGGTAGATGCCACTGAAAAAGCAATGATGTCAACCCTTTCAATCATTCTTGTGGATGCAGATAGGGATTTATAATTGAAAGCTGATCCCACTTGCTTTCTTTTTTCCTGGGCATCCCTATATCAGCAGCATTGCAGGAGACTTTTTAGAGGGGAAATTAGGGATCTAGGGCAAACTGTATCTGGTCTGCTGGGTATTGTTCTTGGAGCTTGGAGAGCCCTTATGTTGAAAGTATTGTCACCTTAACAATCTGTGCATAAATCCCCCAGGTCCAATTACTGTTATAGGTAGAAACGGACTTTTAAATAAGAATTTAGTTTTTTGATAGCTTAAAATAGCCATAGATGCACTGTTGCCACCAGCAGTACCGTCCTCCAAATGTTTTTGAAGACATATATATAAGAGCCCAGATTTTCAGAAACACATAGCTCACACACACTTGTGAGCAGTGCTGGTTAAAATTGTCTTGAATATAGCTCTATACCAGACATACACATTGTTCATTCCAAATACCATCTTTGTTTCTTCAGTAGTCTGTCACACATATATAAATACTTGGGCTCCATTATGTAAATGTCATGAGGATAATGATATATGAGCAAATAGAATCCTGTTTTGAAAGAATCAATCAATCAGCTATAACAAAATGAACACCTGCGATAAGACAGCAATTAAAATAAGCATTAGAGTCGGACAAAATTTTCCTCTGATCCGCATGAAAATGAATTCAGGGTTTGTTTGTGGTTTTGGATTATTTTATCAAATCAGTTTGGCCAAAAAATAAAGATGGTTTTCAGCTTAAACAGTATTTTATTTAGAAATGTAGATTATGTCCACCCCTTTAAGGCAGGTATTTAAAATGGGATTTACTGCATTTAACTTTGGCCAAATAAATAATGTTCAGATATCTAATCTATCTGCATCTCTAGGAGAACTTCATTTTATTTCTAGCCCTGAAGCTACTGAAAAGAAAAGAGAAGTGAGAGACTTATTTCCAAATATTTTTCATCTTTATATAGCTGCTCACAGAAGTAGGATGAATCATCATCTGAATAAACCTGTTTCCAGTGATTGTACATGGAGAATGTGTTGCTCAGTCTAAGTATTTGAATCTCAGGTTGCATTGTTTTACCTGAAACCCCCCTCACTTCCCCTTCACCCCTTCTCTTTTTTTGTTTGGCTTTTTCAGTCAGCAATAACAACAAACAAACAAAACCCAAACCAAAACAAACAAACACATCAATAAAGCCAAACAAAAAATCCCTCCTAACTGATTTTTTCTATAGATCTACAAATGTTAAATATGCTAAATATTTCCATCACAGTAATACTAAGTGTCACAATCAATTCTAGGCCTGTTGTGTAGGGCTGTGTACAAACTGGTTGAGAGCAATAGTCCATTCCCAAACTGTTTATTGCCTGTTAGCTAGGGCATAACTCATGGATAAAGTAAAGCAAGGAATAGGGAGAACTCAATGTCAGTCATAACAACTGAGTCTTTTACTATCAACAGTAACGGTAATCATAAAAGAAATAAAAGCAAATTGGTTAATCAGATCTTTGTTCAATGGAATTCAGAAGGCAAAGAAAGAAAAATAAGAAAAGCAAATAATGTAATACATAAGATGAATGATTGCACCATTTATAATTAAGAAATATGAGATGCTCATACTGCAGGCATGTAAAGTTTTTTGCAACATAAACCTAATCTGAATTCAGTGAATCTATCTTTCCACCTAGACTAGTCTAATATCTCGCCAACACTCATGATTGTAGCAGGCTAGCAATCTTGAAATACATAGTTCTGACTCAAAAAATTGCCAGATTCTTAGCACCGCAATATTAGAACTCTAGAGGAAATTCAGATGAATCTGAATATGAATTTTTGATAACATGGAGACTCAGAAACTAGAATCAAAGGTCCTGTAAAAAGGCCCTTAAATTGGACTTGTTAATTGGAGTCAGCTTTGGGCACAGGAGGACAATGTTGATAATGTCATGGGTTGGTCCCAGCAATGGCTGTATGGTAGAAATCAGATAAACCAAATTTCAACAGCACAACAAACAAGAAAGTTCTTATCCTCTTATTATAAATGTGTTGAATTTTGTCCTTCTGACAGTTTGAAAGGATGATGCTATCATACATTTTCACCTCAGGGAATTTTTCAAAACACCACAGCAATAGATGCCATCTGTGAGAAAAACATGAAAGATACCATGTTTAGTTGCCCTTGGGGTATTAAGGATACACTACAATCCTCTGGTGGCATGTTTTTCCCTGGCAACCCTGAAACGGTGCAACATATAATAGATGAAGAAGTCAAAATATGATTTCAACAAGAGAGTTTGTGCGGAAAGGGTTTAGGTTTTTTTCCCACCCCACAGTGGTTTCCTATATAGAGGTGTATCCCTGGGGTGGCTGTGGTCATGGGCAACCAACATGGTCTCAGGATAGAGGATGCTGCCATGGAGCACTCGGAATGGTTGTGGGACACCCAGTGTGGTCATAGGGCACCCAAATTCATCATTAGGCTTTAGGGTTAGGGTTGAGGGATTTTTTTGCAGGGAATAACTTCAGGGAGTTACCAGAAAATTATGTGTAATAAATTATCAGTTTTGCAGAGGGTTTGTACCTAGTGGTCCAGGTGTTTTCATGTTTGATTGCCAGAAAGAGATCCTATCAATCATGCAGGCATAATCCTCGCAATTTCCTTCTATGCCTATGCCCTCCACTTTCTACTGGGCTTCTAGAAGCAGGAACCAACAGGCTGCACTGTCCTCTCTCTTCTGAGTCTGCTCTAATAGTCCAGGCTTTCTAGTCTGATGCTAACCTGGTCAGGTACAAACTGTGTCTAATACACAAATAATAACTGAAATCAACCAAATTGCTACACCATGAAGGACTGGCTGCAGAATACACAACTTCACTTTATTCTTGGTTTCATCATTACTAATTTGTGTTTACAGCTGAATACTATAAGTACTGCTACAGATCACTGAACCATTTCAATTTATTGAGCTAGTGCTACAAAGGAAAAAGCCACCTGGTGATTCAGATAATGGATTGGTACTTGAGATCTTCAGGAAAGGATGAAGAATAAGTAAGTACAGTGATTCAGCATTTGTTTTTCTATCTATTGGTGTTTTGTATTACAATGCACGTTTTCCAATATCAAGTATGGAGAAGTAGAGGTTATTGTCTCTACAGAAGAGAAGGGTGGTTCTTCTTCTACCATTTCTGACTTGTGACCAGCTAAACAGCACACAAATAAGCAAGCCCGAACTGCTTAACTTCATTCAGCTTATAAAAAGGCACTGATGACATACATAATTGATACTTCCTGAATCCTAACCCAATTTCATCCTGACTTTTTCACTCCCCTATAATCTTGGAATGTTTATGAGTGACAGTTGCACTAATTTTATACAAGCTACCACCCACAATCTAGAGCTACCAATGAAAAGCCTTTTTGACACACTGTTATCAGAATGGAATTTCAGTGGGATCTGGTTTAAAAGAAACATGAAAATATGTTAGCTGTTAACTTTATTAATTAAAATAACAATTTTTGTGGAAAATCAGAAGGTTTTAATATTAAACTCCTTACTTAGTGAGTCTATTTTAGCCTGGTAATGCTATAAGATCCCTCTGCAGCAAAGTGAATGTTAGAGCCTGCCAGAAACTTATTTACTTACTCTTAATTTGAGCCCAGAAGAATTTCTCCCTTTTATTCACAACAGAAATTACATCTGTAGAATTATCTCCCAATCTGGACTTTACATAAGAATATTCCACAGCATGTGATTTTTGCCTTTAGCCACGCTACTAAACCAAGATCAGTTAGAGAATCAGGACCAATCTATAGATCCAGAGACAAACTGCATCACATGCATGTGTAAGGGACACTGGAGCCTTAAACTGTGCTTCAGTCCTCACTGAAGCACTGCACTGCTAATGAAAAAAAATTTAATGGGCATCTCTTTTCAGCTATGGAAATTTAACTTTCAGTTGGTACGTATGTCCTCTCAAGTATATATGACCACCTTTTACACAATAAAGATTTCAGCCTAAAAAGATAAAAACAAATAAAATGTGAGCATGCTGAGACATTTGTCAACTTGGAGTTGAAATTTAATTATACTCATATTTTTCTTATAAAATTTCTACATATAGAAAAGTTCTCTTTGACATAGAGTTCGAATCTCTGTGCAAAGCCTGAATTTTATGAATTGTTTTCTACGCATGGAAATGCATGGTAGAAAGCCTGAAAATAAGAATAGGAATATTGGCATCAGTAACTGCAGCAGCACAAACAAAATGAAGAGGGATATACTGAGATCTGAGATATAAGGTCACATAATATTCTGCAGAGCTTTGGAGGTGAGAATGAGAGCTTTTATATGATGGCAAAAAAGGAAATTAAGAAAGGAATTACAAGGATGAATTTATAGATAATGATTTATAGGCAAATAAAATTATTACAAATATCATGAACTTTTATTTTCAAATATTTGCCTTCTGTTTTGAGCAAACAGGTTTTTTTCATTGCAAATGTATGTAGTGACTTTTTATTATTTTTCACGTGCATGTTAGGATGATGCCCAGTATGGAAAAAATTCATACGAAATGTGTTCAGGCTTGTGCATTCAAAGTGTTTCTTAAATTTGCCTGTAGATGTGACAGAAAACAATAGCTTTCCAACACTTAAAAAGGAAGTGGCTTGAAAAAGAAAGACATGAATATCTACATTCTCTATGAATGAAAGACTCCCTGGTTTGTTGTGTAATAGTTTGTTTTGAGCCTTTCTAATATGTGTATTTTGTTTAGCACAAGTCACCTGTCTGTATATTGGCAGGAGCTGTGAACAGTCTCCTAGGTTGTCTGACATGCTGTTTCTGCTCCTCTCCCCTTTTACCCCGCTAATCTTAAGCTCCAAGAACAGCAAAGTTCTGGATTATGGGTCCTGGTCTGACTCAAATTCTGTTATAGATGTTCCACATGATTTTTAGTCATGAAAAGCCCAACACATTTCTTTTAAGTGCACCAGATCTCTTTCAGTTTAACTGGGCAAGACAAAACTGCCACCATGTCCAAGTCTGTCTAATTTCTGTGTCTTTGAAAAACTGCAGATTTATTTCAATTACATCTTTAAACATTGTGTCTATGCAGCAGAACACAAGCAGCTACAATTCACTGAAAGGCTTAGTCACATTGGTGTGATTTCCATACACACACAGACACAAAGCAATCAGAAGTTGTGATGTATACTCCTTAAAGCAGCAACAGCATTTTTTTCTGTCTGTGTCTAGCACATTATATGCAACAGTGATTTCTCCAAACACCATGATTTAACCACATGGTTTTCATTTTTATCCCAAGCAAGCCTACACAATCATTCTGACTCAAACACCTACATCTATTGTAACAAATATGGTTTAAAAATGAGGATAATACAAAATGCTGATGTGAAAGGTTTAGCTTAGAAAACTTCATCAGCACCAGACTACAGTGGCTAAGAAATGCTGGTGATCTGGTTCCAGTTAGAGGTTAGCAAAAATCTTCTGCTTTGAAACAGAGAAAAAAATGCAATTTGAAAACTTTGATGAAGCTGTCAGGCTCTGAAAGTCAGAGACTACCCTGGGGACAAAGATAATATTACTAGGTAGAACAAGGCCTTTTGGTAAAGAAAGATTCATTCTCTTAGATATGTGGGTGGGGGATAAAAATTCTTTTAAGCTATTTTCTGATGGAATTATGTTGTCAGAGGCTTTGTCTTTCTAGCTTTTAAAATATACACAGAGCAAGGACATCATTAATATGACAATTTCATAATGAACCTTTCAGCTCTTCTCAGCTGAGGATGGGCAAAACCTGCTGCCTAAAACACACTTTAAATTGAATTGGTGTTAACTTTTCTTCCTGTTTGGACAGACTATATTTTTTTTTTCCTTTAGAACATCCAAGGGAATAAAAAACAAGGTATGCAGAACACTTAAAGAGAGGTGTTAGAGGAGCAGATCAGAAAGAAAATTTTAAAGTAGATCAATCACAGAGAGAAAGTTTAGAAGAAACTTTAGTAGATCATCTAACTCACTTCATATTTTTACCTCTAAACTTGACAGATAGGCAGTCTAAATAGGAAGGACAATGTTACCTCTTCTTTGATATTATGTGGCAATATTTCCTTCCTTCTTTACCTTTTACACAAATGCACAAGCTGTCATGTAAACAAATCCTCCTCTGTGATACCTCTGAACGTTCCTAACCTTAGCATTTAGTGCACAAATCTGAAATTAATTTCTGTTTTGAATATTTGTTGTAAGAACTAAATCAAAATCAGAATCTTCTTCTCTGTGTCCCAAACTGCAGTGGCTGAGACGAACTGTAGAAACATCAAATTTCCCTAGACTGAAAATATCTGTGTGACGTTAGAGTTGCTCAGCCTGCTGGAAAGATATTTGTTATGAGAGAAATGCTGAGGAACAGGATATGGTAAAGTCTTGGAAAAAGTTTTGGTAAAAACAAGTGAAATGTCAGGCTTACTAAAATATAGTTTTTTAAGTGCTACGCCATGGCACTATGTGGTTTTTAGAAAGAATGATTCAACAATGTAATTCATGTCAGTGATTTTGGGACTGAATGAGACCTAGATTTCCAACACCTGTCTAGTACCATGCCAATTCTTATTTTTATAGAAGGTTGCTGGGATATTTTAGAACCATTTACTAAGTAAGATAGAAAACACTTTATGTGAGGTTGTGACAAGGCAGCTTTTTTTTTTTCCTTTTTTTTTTCCTGTTAAATTTATGTGGTATGCTAAGTTTTTCAGTATACACTAGTGGTAGATCTCAGTTTATTATTCTTGTAGTACTGGAGAGAGAATAATCTCTTTATATTAAAATTGGTATGTAAAGAGCCTTGGCCAGAGTAAAAAATTATATATTTTAAAGATTCTAACAGAGACTCCTGTGGTTTGAGCAACTTTTGTTGCCATAGTAACTGCATGTAATATTTTCATAAAGTTATTTTCTCTTCCTTTTTTTTTATGAGAAAGTCAAATAAATAAGAACATTTACTTAACTAAATAAAGAATCTTTCATTTTATGTTTTGAACTGTCCAGATGTCAAAATTTTAAAATAAGGTGAAAGTTTTTGATCATCTGAAATGTTGGCAGAAAAGACAAAGAAAGAGCTACCATAAGGATCATGGTGCTGGTCAGAAAAAAATAGCTGTATATAATTTTTGCTTCTCGTATATCTTTCATGAGTTATATAAAAATCAGCTTAAAAACTTGACACATACCCGTTATCTTCTTTTGTAATGTGAGTTTGTCCACCTCTCCACTCTTTTGCCTGTAGGTCAACCTCTTCTCAATCCCTCCACGCCATCCTTTCTCATGGATGATTTCCTACTCAAATAGGAGCCTAGAAACTCTACATTAAATTCCTGAGCTTTAAGAAAAGTATTTTCAGCATTTACAAGGTAAGTAGGTGGCAGGGAGAGATAGATGACCTCTCCAGTTTAATTCAGACCCATCTAGCTGCACACTGACCCTGTTATACTCTTCCACTGCTTTCCAAGTGTTTGTCATATACAGCGCTCCAAATGTTCTGCAGCCTCAATAAAGCAGGAATCTGGAGTGGAATCAACAGTACAGTAGGTGCACAGCCTAATATGTGACTAAACTCCTTGACTTGTCCACTTCTGCTACATAATACAATTATCTCAGCAATGCATACTACCCCTGTTGTTTCCTAAATGGAATGAATATTCATGTGACTATTGGTCATTAGTAATCTGGCAATGGGCACTTCAGATGCTGAATTAAAATGAAACAGAGTTTATACACCTCAAACCACCATGTTCATTCCACCATATGCTTTTGTCCTGAACAAAAAGATAAGGCTGAATATTCACTTGTCAGCTCTGTGTGCATTGTGCTCATATTGCTGGTTCTTTCCAATGGAGATAAAAAGGCAGATTTTACTCCATGCATTGCAATGGCAATAAGAAATTGTGAAAAACTGTAATGCAGTTACATTTTTTTTCAAACTGCCCTCATGACTTTCAACTTGGTCATATATTTAAACAACAGAATTTGAGACAGTTTGAGTAATTATACAGACCCAAGACATATAATTTAGTCATTATTAATTCCTGAAAAGTCATAGACAATATAGCTAATAATACTAATAGAAAAAGAAGATTAGTTTTATTTCATATTAAAATGCAATTTTAAGTTTGCTTGCCTGGGATTGGTGTGAGCCTTATCTGACTATAAACAATTCATACAATGAGAAAAATAAAAATGTCACCTTAAAAAAAAAAAAAAATCCCAGAATGTTTATGAGACCTTCAGAGAAAAGACTCTTCGGTGAAAGAAACAAAATACACAATAGAGATTGTCCTTTGTTTTGGGTTTCCCTCCTGTTCTTTATACCTGTGAGACCTGAGAAGCTGCCTCTGTATATCCTGTGCCCCTACTCCCTGTTAGTCTGGGTGCCAGCAAAGCCTTCTGCCATTTGTCCTTGTGCTTTTATGCCCTGCTATTGCAATTTGTTCTCTGTTCCCAGTGGTTATACTACAAATCTCTATGCTAATATGAGCTAAAAGGATAAAATTCATACCCACATCAAGAATAAACACCTCCTAAAGAGGATTTTATCACCAGGTAGGGAAGTCAGCACACTTTATCATCTGATGCCTAGAGAGGCTGACCTGGAACAGGGGCTAGTCAGAGTTAAAGGAATAAAGTAGATATTTATTTAAAAGGCCTTCAAAGGATTCACCTTGGGCAGCACAAGAATCTGGCCATGGCTCCACCCAAGATGGATGCCCAGTCACAAGTCTCTACACTTTTATAAGTCTTTTTATGTGTCTCTACACATTTACATATTGGAGTTAATTGTCCAATTAGAGCTTCAGGTTATGAAATCCCATCCTCCTGGTTTGCTCTCTTCATTTTGCCCTTGTTTATGCTTTTTGGGCCTGAGGCTGTAATGGCTGTCCTTGGTTCTCAGCCTGGAAAAGGAGGGTTTTGTCTAACTACCCTGTGAAAAGAACTTGCTAACAATTTATATGAAGTTCAGAGTCACACACTAAGGCAGTGTAGAATCTAAAAAATGTGAAAGCTAAAATGTAGGGAATCCAATCGAATGCCTGCTAAGTTTTGCACAATTGACAAAACAGATTCAATGGGGACTCATACACTGAGGATTTGTCATCAGAAAAAGTAAAACAGAACTGAAACTCAAAAATGTCAAACTGTTGTGAAGAACTGAAGAATTCTCTCCTGTTTGAAAGCACAGTGTGGAAATGGCAGCTTGCAACACTTTTACAGAGTAAGTAGCACCTAAAAAAATCTTTGCTTGCTCTCACCTAGAAAAACATTCATGTTGCAATCTGAAAAGACTGCAGTCAGAGAACACAAAGAGGAAATGAATAATTGAAGTTTTACCATCATCCCCAAAGAGTAAAATTAGAAGATCCTTGCTTTTCTTTCTGATAAGTTATACTGATAGCTGAATACAATATGAAATGTGCAGAATTCATGTTTTGTAATGCAGTAGCTGAACTACAGAACTGCATGATAGGATAATAGAACCTATAAATTTTTCTTATTCAAATTTAAAAGACAATAATAGTATAAATACTTTCATCCTGATAGAGCATGAATCATCTGTCCAAGGCTATATTGGATACTAACTAATATATTCCTCTTCTGTCACCCCTATGTTAGCAAGACTTCATGGTAATCATCAAGTGAAAATGATGCCCTGTGAAAACTTTTCTAAATATTTCAGATTATCAAAGATACCAGTAGCTGTAGCAACAGTGGTACTGGCAAGACAATAAATAAATCAAACTTTTTCAATCTCTGCACTAGTGTGAAATTTGAATCAGTTTAATAGTAATTCACTTTTCACCTTGTAAGTTGTCTGCTCCTTCTGTAAGGGTTAATTATAGATCCATTTTATAGGCCCTAAAAAGCAGTATCATTCATCTGCTTCTTGCAGTAGCATAGCAGTTAATTTATTCAGTGCAAAAATGAAAATTGAGCATTAGCATACATTGAATGATAGAGAATGATATAACCAAAGACTAATTTTATAGTTTTTATGGTTTGCATGGGAAAGGGTAGAAACCGTACAAATTCCCTTTTATGGATAGTTATGTCTTTTTTTAAATCAGATTTAGATTTGATTTTTTACAGCTGAAGTGCTAGTTACTTGTGATGAAGCCCACCTACTTGAAACATCTATTTTCGGAAGACATGAATCACTTCTTGTTGTGCCTCTCTTTCTCTTGACTATGGATGAAGCATAAGGGAATATTCATCTAAAAATAAGACATCTAATCTAAGCTAAAGTTAGGCCAGAGGAATCCTAGGATAACTACCTAAATATGTAGTATCATTTAGTGCTTAAAAAAAAAGAAGTCATGTTGGAAAAATGGAGCACAAGAGACATGTTTTTAAAATACATCTCTCAGCAGATATTAGGCATCTTAACACCTTTTGAAGTAAAAAGGCTCCAGGAACGCATCCAAAGCTGACTTGTGACACCTATAAATTTGATATGCATTAGGTAGGGTGATATTGGATATTGGTGTTATTGAGCCGTGATGACAAAGATAAATATAGATTGCAAATAAGTCTATAAAGGTATTTTACAACACTGTGATGGCACAGCCACCCAGAATCATATTAGAAAAATATTAGCAGTTTGTATAACTGTGAGCATGTGACAAACAAATGGACAAAGATAGACAGGTGTGTTTTTACACACAAGGCACACCAGTGACAAGGGTTGCCAAGCAAAGGAGAAGATAATGACAATGGATTGCAAATTGGTGGGACATCTACCTGAAGAAAGAAAAATGGTGATAAGTGGTATGGGGAGAAAGAGAATCCATGTTTTGGGAGCAGAGTGCAAAGAGCATAAAAATGTCAGGCCTTTCCATGTAAGGAAAATCACAGGAGAAAGCATAAACGGCCTGGCACCCTTCCTAGTTTGTTTTGTTTTGGTTTGGTTTGGTTTTGGTGGTTTTTTTTTTTTTTTTTTTGGGGGGGGGCGGGGGGGGAGGGGGTGTTTGTTTTTTGGTGTTTTGTTTTTGGGGTTTTTTTGGTGGGTTTTTTTGGTTGGTTGGTTGGTTGGGTTTTTTTGTGTTTTTGTTGTTTTGGGGTTTTGGTTGGTTGGTTGGTTGGTTGGGTTTTTTGTGTTTTTTATTGTTTTGGGGTGTTTGTTTGTTTGTTTGTTTTATTGGGTACTTGGAAACCAACATTTCTGAAACACAGATTACTGGATTGCTGCATATTGCAAACTAATAAACCACAGAGTCGAGGCTTAAAGTGTCAAAAAACCTGTGGTCACAGGGAAGCATGTGGTAAAATGACACCATTGATAGGATGGCCATGCTGTTCAGTAGTAGGTAGTGAGATACACAGAGGCATATGTGTATTTTGAGGAAGACAAAGAGGCACAAAAAAGGCTGTTTTGTACAACCTTCCAACAGCTTTTCTAAAGCAACTGATATCTTAGTTAGGAAGCTGAACATATAGCTTAGTGATCTGGACCTTGCTGTTGAGTTGTGCCTTAAAATACTAGTCAGTTTAAAAATGTGTGAGGCTTTATTAAACACATTTTTCAAACAGTTGCAGCTCTAGAGAGACAGAGTTCAACATCCCTAGTGCTTACAAAATAGCCACTTTCCTATTTATTTGCCTTCATGCTTTGTGATCATTCATAGCTGCTAACACAGAGATGCACGAAACAGTCACCTCCCTTAGCATGTACAGAAAGAAAAGCTCTTTCTTTACTCAAAGGTAACCTTTCTTAAAGAAATCTGACAGCAGCACTATCCTGACCCAGATGACCTGTGCCTGGACTGTTACTAATTAACATTTTTTTCTATCTTATTATCATCACACTGCAGGATAGCTAAGAGACTACAATTTTTGCTGCACTTCTCTGCCTTTGGTAAAACCTATTATTTTAGTTAACTGTGTTACTGAAAGGTGGAAACATCCATTTGCCATAAAGACATGGGAAGACCAGGCCAAAAGGCCACAACTCTAAGTTGTGTTCACGTTAATGACTCAGTGTGAAAATAAGGATAACTGGTTCAACAGGAAGCAGGGAACTACGGTAACCCCTGAGGTTACCACAAGGGAGTTTGACCTCCCATGGAGGGAGCACAGCATATAAGCTGTATTCAGAAAGGCAAGGCTCACCACAGGGGAACTGTCTCTCTCCCTGGGAGACTTCAGGTCATGGAGAGCAAAGCGTTCCACCCCCATGAGCCCTTGAGGCTCTATGTTACCCTGCATTCGTTGTTTCCCCACTTCCTAGTTTTTCCCCTTCCCTGATTGGTCCATTTTGGATCCACTCCCTGATTGCTCCATTTTGGATCCTCTCCCTCATTGGTTGTTTTCCCCTTCCCTGATTGGTGCATTTTGGATCCTCTCTCCGATTGGTTGTTTTCTCAATCCTCCCTGTGATTGGCCCAAATTGCTAGCCCCGCCTATCCCAAACCCTATCTAATCCCACGCCCTGAGCCCCCAGGGCCTTCAGTCACCGGTTCCTGCTTGATGGAGGATCTCTCAGACTGGGTGCCTGCCTCCTGCTTCTGTTCCTGCGTCGCCTGAAGGAGCTGCCGGCGCTAGCTGCTGCAAGCAGCTTTCACAAAAGAGCTAGAACTGCCAGAGCTCTTCACAGAAGAGCTGATCACAGAAGTGCCTGTGCCCCTTGGAAGCCTGAGACGTCCATCCCGGGATGGTCTCACCGGGGAAGGTCACGGCACCGAAGTGGCCACTAACGAGGCCACCAGCAGTCGGCGACAGGGAACAAAACATCTCGTGATGTTCTTGTTGCAAGCAGATATGTTAGGTAATGTATGCATCAGGGAATTAGATGTCGCTGTGGTGGAAGTGTAGAGGACTTACACATCACATTACCATCATATCATAGAACAAAATTTACCAAGTTCACTCATTACAAAACATTTATATGCTAAAGTAGTTGTGAGTATAGAATGTTATAATGACCAGATGTGTGGTTCTTGACTCTTCACACTTGCTGGGGTTTACCCTGCTCATATGCTCACTTAAAACATTTATGCATTGCGTCTGGTTATGTTATGACAGTTTTATGAAGCACTTGTAAATATTTGTTAGTTTAAACTACTTTAGGATGCTTACATTTAGGTTCAAGGCACATTAATAGTAATTCTTTCCTACTTAGTGGAAATGCTTACAAATTATAGATGTCACAGGTCTCCTTGACTGCACTGCAATTCAAACAGTGCAAATAAAAACTCCAAGACGTTGAGGTACAACCTCAGCTTAGTTGACTCCTCAAAATGCCATTTTCTAGCAGGAAGCAAAGACTTGGTTTACTGGTCACTATGATAAATTATGAAGATTTAATGTCAATAATAATTTTGCCCTGAAAAATTTTTGTCACTAGATGCTGCCTGGATATGGTAAATGCAAAAATGCAGTTTCATTGCCTTGCAGTAGCAATCCTATATTTTTGATCAGTGCCATAATTCCCTCCTCCAACAAAAAAAAGGAAACTAAATCATAAAGCACTAGAAACATTCTTATATTCGTTTTTTATTACTATAAGTACGTAGGAATTATAGTCTGCAGAGAAAGCAAGGTTGCTGTGTAATTAATTTTTTTGTAGATACTGCTTCACTGGTCTTAGCTCAGTTCCCTGAGTCCTATGGAAAAGCAGCTTCCATGAACCACAGTTAGGAGTCTACTGCAAATTCTGAGGCTGTTGGGTCCTTTTCAGCAGGTGGTATGAACAGAAATTTGCTCATGTGTTAAATCTTTCTATTTGGTGTCACAACTCAGTCATTCCTCTTAGGGTTTTCCTTATGTCGTGCTTTAACCCCAGACAGCAACCAAGTACCAGGCAGCTTCACTCCACCTTGACCTGGCGGGGAGGAGAATTGGAGGGAAAGGATCAAGCTCATGGTTTGAGAGAAGAGCAATTTCATACCTGAAACAAAATATAATAACAATAATGATAATAATGGTAACAACAATCTGATCATACCCATAATGACAATAATAATTGTAATACTGAGGAGAGAGAGAGTAACAGAGCCCAACAGAAACTAGTGATGCACAGTACAATTGTTCACTACCCCCTGACTGACAGCCCACTACCAGGCAGCACTTATCCCTTTTTGGGTAACTCCTCCCAGTCTGCATACTGGTAATGACAGTCTCTGTTATGGAGTATGCCTTTGGCCTGTTTGAGTCACCTGTCCTGGCTGTGCTCCCTCTCAGCTTTTTGTGCAACTTCTCACTGCCAGAGCATGAGATGCTGAAAAGTCCTTGACTTAGGATAAGCACTACATAGCAGCAACCAAAATTCCAGTGTGTAATCAGCATTATTTTCATACTAAGTCCAAAAAACACAGCACTACATCAGCTGCTCAGACAAAAATAAACTCTGTGCTTTTCAAAACTGAGACAACCTGGGATTTATATGGAGCAAATTGGCTACATAATACTGCTTAGAAGTGTATGTCTCTAGGCCCAAGGTAAACATATTTTTCATATCTGATAGCTTTTTTTATAGCTGATTTTGTTAGAGAATATATCTAGATATGACTAGGGCACAGATCTTCAACCTTTCTAACAATCAATTTCCCCTGCAAAAAATCATGCAAGTCCTTGTCAATAAACCAATACACCTGCCTAAAAAAAGAAGCTATATTGTGGCCCATCCTGTCACATACTGTTTGCCATCTTTTACTGTGAACAAGAGATAATAATTAGCATTCATTCAAGTACACCGGTAAGTATTCAGGAAGATAAAAACAAAATAGACTGAGAAAAGGCTGTAAAACAATTCTGTGTGGATCTCTACAAATCTGTTAATGTTGATTTTGATTTTCCAGTGCTGGGGCTGCCTTTACATTTTGATTTTATTTTCAAGCTTTGTGCCCTTGAGGCTCTCCTATAGGAGCAGCATTTTGTGAAAAATTATAAAGGTATCTGCATGCCTTGACAAAGTATTCATAGCAGTCTGCCTGGGAGGGGAATGTACCTGGAGCAATTCTCCAGCTAGACAGTAGACACATATGGGATGTTCCAGACTAGGGCTTTCAGCAACTTACTGAGGGCTTCCACTCTGTCTGAAGTATACTCTGAGCTTTTCTCATGAGGGTCTTGGCACCTAGACAGCTTTCCTCTTACTCTTATGACCACCCACTTTACCTCAAACATATACACAAACCATACCCGCTTTTCACTGGTATGGGGATGCATGGTTGTAAAAGCCAACTGTGCTTCTGAAAACTTACATTGATATTTTAATAAACAATAATCATTAAAGTCACTCTTGACTTGGAAATGGGTTGAGTCCCTTGGAATTTGCTCAAGCTCATTTTGACCCTGCCAGTGTCCAAAAAATACACTGATCCAGAAACTGGACTGAGATAATTTTTTTCACAGTATTCAGGAATGCTTACAGCACTCAGTGTCTGAAACACTAAATTTGTTGGAGGACACATCCCTGCCATAATACAGAAAACAAAACAAAAAAAAAAAACCTACCCCAAAACAAAATTTCATTCAAAACACATTCTAAAATTAAATTTATTTACATTCATAATACTGTAATTATGAAAGAAAATTAAGAAAATATTATATTTTTCTTCCTACAGTCAATAATTCTGCTTGTCCCAATAAATCCAGCTAAGCTGAAATGGGACACTTGATTACCCTAGCACAACATGGCAACTTTAAAGAATGAGTGTGCCAAGTAATTACTCATAAAACCTTTTTCTGTGCTGTCCAGATAGGAAGTATCTCTTCATCAGAGAAGAGAGAATGCCAGAAGCTCATTAGGTCAGTGCTGCTTTTCTATGGTGGTGGGGTTTTTTGGTTGGTTGGTTGGTTGGTTTTGGTTTGAGTGTTTTTGTGCGTGTGTGTTTTGGTTTGTTTGTTTGTTTTTTAACTTTTAAAGACATTCTCTTGTATACAAAGCTTGCTGGTTTGGCATAGATACAACATGTGCTCTTATGATATAGAGAGGAAATCTGTCTGCTTGTCTCAGTGTTTATATTTATATAGTCACTGCTCAGCCCTAAAGCTGTTCTTCAGATCTCTAGCTAAAATAAATGTCACACACTGCTGAATTATTATAAAAATAATTCTGTTTATTTACAAATCTGACAACAAGCTGGTATCTTACTGAGATTCTTGAAAGGATTTGCAGTCTTTACAGAGATATGTTCCAGCTAGCCTATTTCTACTCTCCTTGAATATCATATTCTAAATCCAGCTATTAGCCACTTGCCAATGGATGTTTCCAGTCTTAGAAGCTATGTATTATGATAGATATAAAGGACATAATTAAGTATGGGGGAAATACTCTTAATGAAAGATAAAATTTCTCAATCCCCTCTCACTTTTTATGACGGTACTTGGCAGCAACTTTTATCTCATCATCCAGGGTGCAGTAGGATTAAAACATGATGAGAAAATGAGAATAAAAATAAAGAATGAGATTTAAAATTAAATAGTATATGTTGCAAATGTCATATGATAACAGTGAAATGGAGGATATTTTTGCTTAGTGCCAGCATTTTACTATGCAACATCTATTTTTTGGATGCCTAACAAAGAGGATCCATTTCCTAGTGCATGCATTTTATTTCAAAATCTGCAAAAACAGCAAAGTGTTTGTCAATACACAAATAAATACAAAAGCAATCTCTTCTGTTTAAAACAAAGATATTTGTTCTGTATTTCTCTTGGGTAATTAACATGAGCAAGAAAAAATTGCCATGAGAGAGAGCGTGAGAGAGAGAGAGAGAGAGAGAGATTGGAAAAAAAATCTAATGATTGAATTATTTTTTACTTAAATATTTTGGACTATTCAGTATGACTTTGTCTACAGGTCTACATCTGACTTGTTCCAAAATATTTCAGGCAGTGAAATAATTTCATTAAATATATCCTCCTGGTGATCCCAACCAATATATAGGTCAAGGTGGACTAACTAATTTTAACATAATCAGCTAATATTGGTAAATCTCTTCTGCAGTCATTAGCATGTAATATTCACATTTATAAACAGGTGAAGTAAACGGCTGAGAGACAGAAGAGAAGGAACATACTTCTGACAGCTTTTTTTTCTGTTTTTTTTCTAACCAGATTGTATAAATTATCAGCACGTGTACTTTGTCTGAAAAGTATATGAAGTGCTTTTAACAGTTATGAACATAACTGAAGGGTAGTAATAAATCTACATACAGAATCTCTATATTAAGGCACATTTACAAAAGCTTTGCCCAATGTTCTTCAAAAGATAGAACTTTCCAAGTGATTATAAAATCTATTCAGTGTAAAATCCCTTCAGGAGTTCAAAACATTTGGCCTTAAAGAAATTGCAGGTAGTTCATTATGGAGTATATACTCAAAAAGACATGCAGAAATGCATGAAAGTTTATTTTCTCCATATAGCAAGAAGGCAAAAGGTGTAAGGTATATTCTCAATTTATAATGAAGGAGTTTCAGCAGGTGAGGGCCTTTTCCTCCAAAAATTATTATCAGCATGCAGAAATCACCTAGGAGCAGTGACTACATTGCACAGGGTATTCTTATTTAGAACAAGTAACCAGGATTTATTTGAAAAGGTGAGGTGTACATATCAACATCAGTCACGCTTTGAGCTCTTTCTAGTGTTATAAATAAGGATTTTATATTGCACTGTCCAATAATATTAGTAAAGCTATTTGATGAAAAGTAGATATTTCCATCTAATGTCAAGGGATTTTAGTAGATAGAATGATAATTCATCCTCTCCTTCTCCCTTTAATAAACTCATCACCATGATACCTGACAGACATATTAAAAACCACAGAAGACAGAAAAGCAGAATTCCTGAGTAGCCCTTCAGCTTCTGCCTCCAGCATTAATTGGTGCCTTGAATGTAAGAATATAGTAGATTGATTTAGATTTTCTTCTTAGATTTTCCCACCCAGTTCCCCACTTTGCACAAACTGGAATTACAAACAGAAACAACCTGCCTTGGTGTGTGACTTTGTGCTGCACACCAGGAGCCCACACTCAGGAGAATATCAACAGCTGCAGAGGCTTTGATAACTTCTGCAGAGAGATTTGCTTCATTCCCTTTTCCAAACTTTGTGGATTGCTACAGATCTCAACTCTGTAAATTAACAAGCAGCTCTTTTCATAATTCAACTCTGCCAGTGCAATTGTGAAGTTGTTGAGACATTGTGTTAATCTTCTAACACTGAAATACAATTTAAGAAATAATTCCCCACAGAATTCAGGTAAGTAAAAACAGATGAATTAATGAGATGTAGTTAGGGAAAAAAAACCTAAAGTGTAATGCTAGTTACTAAACTGAACTCTGGAATAGAGGTGCTGGAGAAACAGATATAATTGCATTTTTAAATTAGTTTCCATATTATCAAATAATTAAACAGTCCAACAATTCAATTTCACTCCTCTAACAAAAGAAAACAAAGGCTTTTTATTATTTCTCCTTTAAGTGGAGTTCAACACCCGAATTGGATATCTTTGACCTCATTAAGATCACCATTTCAACATTCCTTCTAAGGAGGTTTGGATGTTTTGTCCAGATTACAGTCTTCTAGCAAATGTGTCTAAAATACTTGATGACCACTGATACTCAGTACTCTAATAGAAATGAAAAAATATTAAGTGTCATAAATATATTTCTCTCTCCATAAAAAGGAATCTGAGGGTAGTAGTTATTTACATTTGCTCTTTTTTTTGTATAAATCAGCTCTAGTTTTCCATGGCTTGGCAAATAATAAAATCTAAAATAATTAATGAGAAGGGACAATGCATTTAAGTTGTTGCAGCATTTTTCAGAGAATTTCAGAGATAACAATAGTTCTTGTGTGGAGAAAGGGGAAAGAAAAAAGCCTTTTGACTACACTAGAGTACAGAAAAACCACATACAGTTTAAAAACAGGAAAACAGTATTTCCTGGATGCCAGAGATAATAGTGGAAAACAGATGCCCTGGGATCTGCCCACACATCAGCAAAAACATCAGGCTTTCAGCCACAATAAATTACTGGTGTTAGATTAGCTTCAGGGAAAAAAAACAACCAAAACCAAATAATATCACTTATCTGTACTTGTAAGTTTCAAACCGGATTTTCCAAAGTGGTAGAAAAAGTCATCAGCACCATGAGTCAGCGCCAGAAAGTTCAAGGAAAAGCGCTTGCTCAAGGTTCCATTAAAAGAATTTTACACACACCTTCTCCTAATTAGACCAAGTTTTCAGTTCTGGGTTTGAAACTATTGATGGTATAAAAGAAATCCAACTGCCTAAATGTTTCTTTGGCCAAAAACATGAACTATAACCTCCAGAAGTTTTTAGACCTATACTAAGAAGACAAAAAACCATAAAATATGGTAAAGGTGTAAATTTTACAATAACTTAAATCGATTGACACCTTGGTTGTATTAAATGAAAAAACAGATTCAACTAGTATTGACACTTCAATTTTTCTTTCAATGGGATTATAAAAATGTAAAACCATTTAGAACAATTCTGTGACATAATTCTTATGTGAAAGATGGACATGGGGAAAAGTTACTAGTTTGTGTGTTTTCTATATCTGCTATTCCTCAACTAAATTTGGAACACAATCAGTAGAAAATCATTATGGACAAGTCTTAATCTGAGATTTAAATAAAGAGTTATTAATTCATGTCAAAGCTGCAAAACTGTTGAAGGCTTTTTTATTTGAGCTTCTAAAACATCAAACTCTTTACAACTCAGGACATCCTTTATGTCTTTACTGGTGAGTCCAATTGGAATTTGCAAAGAAGTATGAGAATTTCATAGCCAAAATTAAAAATTCTATTTGAGAGTCCACAGATATACAAATCTGTAGGCTTCTATGTAATCTCTGTAATTTTCTTATGTAACTCATGGTTAAGAACCCAGTGCAGCAGATTTTGATTTTATAAACCACAGAACAGGCTTCGGTCTTGCAGTTAAGGAGACACACTGATATTCCTACAAATTACTACAATAGTTCCTTTTAATTGAATGAGAGCCTGCTGAGAAGAGAGAGACAAAACAGGTTGGAGATGTGCAATGTAAACAGAAGCTTGCAGAAATACAGGCTTTTTGAAAAGATTCACTGTTATTGCCTCAACTACTTTAAAAGTAGACAAGTGCACAAAGAACTAGCATATGTAAAGTCTTACATTAAAGTGAGATTGACTCGTTTAGAAGCAGTAATACAGCAGGAAAGCAGCCTGCAGCCGGCAAAAATGCTGCACAGTGGGAGGTTTATCCCAGCAAACAACAATTCACACCTGTTAATTACTCTGAACAGGCTTGCGAACAATGCTAGGCATGGCATTTATCCATTGTTTGGGAGCAATACTGATGTCATCTCTTGTGCTATTGCTACAGGAGAAATTAAAGCTTAACAGGACTCATCTCCTTGCAAATCATCAATTAGCTCATCATAGTATTTGTCAGAGGATCCTTAAGGATCCAGAATGATAAAGCTATGTAAATAATATGTATTTCAGGTTTTCTGACAAACTTGTTGATGGTGAGATTGCATAAACACTATATTTCAGGTAAATTGCTATTTAAACCATCATTAGTTACTTAAAGTCTAAAATACATGTTTGTACCAATAATAATTAAAAAAAACTCACAGAAGTTTTACTTCCATTTCAACCATTTTCTAATTAGAAAACACCAATTAAATTTGAAAGTTTTAAAACAATGTCTAAGTAATGTGAATACTAGTGAAAATCTAACCATTTAACTCGACACATTTGAACAACTTAAGACCTTTACCATTGCATTCTAGTTTCCCTGCTAATGCTTGGATAAACTCAAACTGAAGGCATGAAATATTTTGGGAATTCTTGCTTTATTAAAATTACTTAACTAAATATACTTTTTTTTTTTTTAATCTGTATCTACTTGTGTACCTAAAACATTTTTGAGCAGCTTTAGCAGTCCTGTCCTTAATACTAAATATTGACACACTCACTCTCCCAGCAACTCTGAAGGCAGTTTTCAGTACCGTAGGATTATAAAAATATTGTCTCTGATAGTTGTGTATTCAAAGAGTTCAGACTGAATATACTCTCAGGCATTCTGCACATGAAAAAGAGTAGACTATATAATCACATTGAGAACTCTTAAAGACAAATAGAAGTCTCAAAGGAGAAAACACACTCATAGGGACTTGATAAAAATTTTATGTTTATACAGACTCTGAATATGAAGAGGACTCTTTTGATTTTTTTAAGATTTAAAAAGCAGTAAAAATCCAAACCAAGCAACAGAAAAACCCCAGCAACACCCAGGAGTTTTGGACAGGGTCAGTAGGGAGAAAATTTAGACATACCATCTGTCATCTAAAAGCATTAAAACTTCAAGATTAAATATTTTATGCTGGTCTTTTCTCTTTTCACAGAAAGCAGAGATCTGCCCATCTGGAGATTTATTTACCTTTATTTCCAATTCCATCAATATTGACATTAATTTCACTTTAAAAGTAATTCCTCACTCATTTTAGAGAATCAAAATGACCTAAATTACATAAGATCTTTAGCTTTTAGAGCTCAGGGAACATGAATCTTTTCTGAAATATTTGTACTTAATAATGTATTTCATTAATGTTTATTGTCCACAAAAAATGAACAGATTCTGGGCAATATATTCACCATTGGCTTGCTTTTGCCCTTCATTTGAACAAGGAGTTCAAAGGGGTAAGCCTGGTAGTCAAAGTTCACAGCCATTATGATTTTTATTTTATTTTTTTTTTCCAAATAGCTTTCTACTTGTGCAATGAACAAGAAAAAGGCCATTATTTGTTACTAAACACAGAATGATCGAGGTTGGAAGAGATGCCTTGAATTCTTCTTTTCCAGACCCTGCTGAAACAGGGTCAGTTACAGCATGCTGCCAAAATCTGCCAGTCAACTGTAGAGTATCTCCAGGGACTTAAATTCCACAACCTCCCTGCATCTTTTCCAGTGCTCAAATGCCCTTAAAGTAAAAATGTTTTATCTCACATTCAGGTGTTTTTTCCTGTGGCTTTATTTGTGCTAATGTTGATCAGCAACAGGTGATCAAGTTTGTTCAAGGATGAAATAGAGTCAGAAAACTTTTAATTAATTATTATTCCAAGTGTTTTTCTGCAATGATGATGAATTGGGCTTGTACTTGGCCATATTTATAAAACATTTAATTATACTCACTGAAATTCCCAAAGCTAATAAATTTCCATGGTGCAACCCACATGTATTAAGTAGACTTTTCTGTACCAATGCCTTATTGATAAACCAACGCATAAATAGATAAATTGATCAGTGGTATGACTAATGGTGGGGTTTGCCTGTGGTGTTGATGTCAGAAGAACTTAAAAATGTTCACAGCAATTATGGGTTGGTCTGAAAGTCATGACAATAGGATGCCAGAGTAATGGAGCAGTGGAGAGTTCCCTGGGAAAAAAAAAATACATTAAGTTTTTATTTTGTTGACAATGAATTCTTCAGAAATATTTTAACAGAAACTATAAGAAAGTATAAGGTTAGATAATAACTTGGTGGTGGCTGATAGGATGAAAATACCACTTTGGATTACCTTAGATAATTTTAATATTTAAAAACATACTCCTGAGGGTAATTTGTGCATGTAAATTATATTATAATGTGCTGGACCAAGATCACCAGGGACTCAGGATGCTGACTGGCTCTTGCACACCATATGAAAAAACTCTGCTTTAGGGACAACAGTTTTGGTGACCCAGATTGTACAGCTATAAAGCCTTGCACAGATCATCTGTCTGCCCCCAGCAATGGAGAATAGGATCAGACAGGATTCTGGTGCACACCAACCAGTTTATCTGATGCTCCAACTCATTCTCTCCAGTGACCAGGTGGTAAGCGACTCAAAGGTGCAAAGCTCTGGAGACACGAGCGAGGACAAAAGAGCTGTGAATTCCTTGACTGGTAAGTATATTTAATTTCTTCCATGGGAAATTATCAGTGGTGTGCACAAGGAAAAGTAGCATAAGAAATTTTTTCTAGCAGATAGCTGCTCAATTTCAGAGGAAAAGGTACCTTTGTTGATGCCTCAGAGCAGAGAGTAAGTGGCCTTTTTCCCATGTAGATGCTCAGTCCTGAGGGAACACACACCTTTGCTGATAAATTTGGAGCTGAGTGCAAGTGATATAGGGTATATATATATATATATATATATATATATATATATTTATACATATGCACAGAAAAAATCCAGGTGCCTTTAAGTCAAGCAGTGAGGTCAGAGGGTTGACCACTTTTTGCACATGTTCCATTTACTATTTTGGATTTGTTGAATTGGAAATGATGTTTTGGCTCACATGGGGAGAATCCTGGAGGAAATTATCAACTTCTGGAAACTATCATGCTGCCTTATAGCCCTGACTGAGGGGAAATCCAGGCTATATTGAATGCCATTTTACTGCAGAAGAAAAAAGAATAGCAGTAGGTAAGGTGACAGGATATACAGAGGTTTGGGGGTCTGAAAGGCACCTCCTTTTGACCTGAATCAATGTGCTGTTTGTAGGCAGCAGGGACATTGGAAAACTTAATGCTATAGGAGGGAAGGATCAATCAGAGGAAATTAATGGAATTAATGGTATGGTGCTGGAGGATTCTGACAATGACTGAAGAAGACCAAGGGAAAATATGAAGGCATCCCCAGTCAATCCTCTACTTCCAATAAAACTGGGGAATGAAACAATAGTTTTTTTGGTTTTGTTTTTGGTTGGGGGTTTTTTTGTGGTTTGATTTTTTTTTTTTTGGTTGTTGTTGTTGTTGTTGTTTTTTGTTGTTTTTGTTTTGTTTTGTTTTGTTTTGTTTTGTTTTTTTAATAGATCACAAAGCCAGTAATAACTAGTTGTAAGGGCCCACTAAGTAAACATCAATTGTTGCAGTGAAAGGAATAAGAGCTTTGTAGCCATTCATACAACCTGTAAAATGTACCATTGGACATATTAAACTGATTTGTGAGTTTTTACATTCTACATATATTTTTTTACATTCAGCTGCCAGAATGCCTTCTTCCATTGTTAAGGTAAAATTTATTATGCAGGTCATATTCTCAAACAAGTTGTGAAAATTCTGTACAGCTACACATCCCCAAAGAATTGCAGTGGAGGGCTCAAATCTACTGACTAATGGGCCAGACCTTGGAAGAACCTGAGGATGATATCCCTGATGTGGCATTGAATGTGTAATTCCCTGGGACAGGCTTCAAAGAAACCAGGTAAAGCAAAGAATGTGACTTCACTTGAAACAAAACTCAAACTACTAGCAAAGCCAGTGAGAGTAAATCAATAACCTATTAGACTGGAAGCACATAAAGGATTGGAGACCTTGATAAATACCTTCTTGAAGTATGGAGTGCTTAAAGAGTGTCAATCTGAATTTAATACTCCTACTTTACCAGCAAAGAAGCCTTATTTTCAGGAGTACAAACTGGTACAGGGCTTAAGAGTAATAAAACAACTACCATGGACATACACTCTATCATACCAAACTCCAGGTCTCACAAGCATGGAGCTGAAGAGGAGAATCTCATTCCTCAACTTGCTGTTCATGCTTCTTTTGATGCAGCCCAGGGTATGGTTGGCTTTTAGAACTGAAAGCACAGATTGCCAGGTCATGTTAAGCTTCTTCTCCACCAAAACTTCAAATCCTTGTCCTCAGGTCTCCTATTAATCTGTTCTTGACACAGCCTTTATTTGTGCTTAGAATTGTGCCAATCCATTGTAAGAAGTGTTTTGTTAAATACTTCTGAATTCAACTTTCATCTTAACTCTTTA
The DNA here is from genome assembly GCA_027886175.1 of Phylloscopus collybita. Lineage (NCBI taxonomy): Eukaryota > Metazoa > Chordata > Aves > Passeriformes > Phylloscopidae > Phylloscopus > Phylloscopus collybita. The sequence goes on from JAJNNQ010000018.1 coordinate 43,203,391, forward strand.
CTATTACTGGGTTTTCTTTCAAATATCCTTCGGTCTTCCACGCTCGTTTTCTCTGCTAAGATGCCTAAGACAAAAGCCCAATAACTTTCAGGGTTTGGTTCCACATGTGGCCTGAGAGAAGTGCCCATACTGTGCCATCTTAAAACAATGTGTTTGGTGAATGCCCTTGAATGGGTGCATTCTCAAACTCTGCAGGATGCTCAGCATCACTTGCAAGGCACTGACCTTGCAGTATTTTCACAGCAGCTTGCTGCCTTTGTGCTTGGGCCATAATGGGCAGCATTTGTGTGAGGAGCTCTGAGATCTTTGTCTAAGAACACTGCATCAAAAAGCACAAAATCTGCCTACACATCACCAAAGAAACCTAAGAGGCTCTTGGGTTTCCTGAGGTTAAACCAGTTTACATTAGTTCTGAGTGTTTTGCAGATTGTCACTTATTCATCTCAATAGGGTGCAGATAGTGCTGGATGGCCATCTGTCCCTTGTTTCAGCTGCCAGCAATCAGCCACTTGGCAGGGCTAAACAAAGAATATCTCCATGATATTTAAAGACATACTGGACATTTTACCGTGAGACTCCTGCCAGCAGTTCTATATTTAGGAAGCATTTTAGTTAAAAGAAATCTGAAAGTAAGTGGAGTGCTTCAGAGTCAACTGAGTCTGAAGAATAAGCTGAAGCAAGCATTGAACGTTTTCAAGGATCTTAGAAGTTTAGTAACTTCATTTAAAATCCATTTTTGTTCTTGCATTTTGCAAATCAATCCAAATGTATAATTAGATTATTATTAAATGAGTATATTCTCCTACCTCATTTTCAAAATAGATTGAACTGGAGTGACATGCATCTTCAGGAAATCTTCTTTCCAGAAGGAAATGGGGGTAAATCTGAACTAGATCAAACACTAACCAAACAGTACAATTGATACTAATTTTTGTTTCCAAACATACAAAATAAACAACCAACTTTCACCACACAAACTAAAAAAAAAAAAAAAGGTCAAAGTACTACTGAACACTGCTGAAATTTCAATAACTACTTGACCATCATCACATAAACCCAAAGAGTGATGTTTTCTTGTTGGAATTAAAGAGAAATGTATTCCTCATTGCTCCTCTGAGTTTCAAACCCAAACAAATTTGGATAACCAAGCATTAATGAAAGATACAAAACTTTCTGGTAGCTGGCAAAAACCACAAAGCAAATGCATAGGAGACTCATCATCCAATGAACATTCACCAGCAGAGGTTTTAAAGGACCTCTGTGTTGGATTTAGCCGTCTAAGTCACTCTGGCCTTGAATAAACTTCCATGGCTTATCCAAAACATTTGTTGAACAAAAGCTGCCTATGACTCATTTAAAAAAAAAAAGAAAAGTGAGCCTATCCAAGAGCTGCTCTTTCTACAGTATTACAAGTATTTAAATACATTTTCCATTAAGTTCCAATATAGTTTAAATTTCTTTCCCCAGGCACATGTGGCAGCTGAGAAGCATAACACACTGTGCTATGTTACTGCAAAAATAATTTCTCTTGCAAAGGAAACACAGGTACGACTACTTGAGCTTAAATTTCCTCACTATCCTGGACGTCTGAGAATTTTTGTTCAATTCTGATGTAAGTTTCTTTACTCATGAAAGTTGCCACTTTTATCATCTATTCTGATCAAATCTGCGGAAAAGAAAGAGTAATTCTTACTTTCTTTTATTTTTTCTTTTTTTTTCTTTAATTTTTTTCCTAGTCTCAAAATTATTTTGTAAAATTATCCTTGTTTTTCGTCTTTTAAAGCTGCAGCAAACCATTTTATATCTTTTATAGGTATATGATTATGTGATCAAAGTTATCAAGGAAGTATAACACTGCTGAGTCACTAAAAGCATTAGTGCAAAGGAACCAAAATTCCTGTTCATCAGTTCAACTCATATACAAAAATCCTTAAATGAAAACAAATGTAATTAAATAATTTAAACCCTAAAATGGATTTCAATCTGTTTCTGTTCAACAGATTACACTTATACTCTAACAGCATCAGGATGATTATGCTGGTTGATGGCCCAGGGAACATAAGTTGAAGTTTTATGCAAGGCTGATGAGAAGTAAGTTTCAAGCCAATTTTGATAAAGTGATGCATCATTAATGTATATTTGGTGAATATAATCCTATGAGAAGATTTAAATTTTTGATGAAAAAATCTGACATCCCCAGCCAACTTAAAACTCATGAGAGATGAAATTAGCATTAGAATGAGGCTGATTTCAGATTCTTTTGAGTGATGACAGTATCAATTAAAACCAACACCAATAATCATGTAATCTTATTTAAAAAAACCCAACAATTTTTTGGATATGGAAAAAAAAAAAAAGATGAACCTTAAGTTAAGAGACAGCATTGGAAACTTAGTTTGCTGTGACCCATGGCCTTAGCTAAATTAAAAGATCTCTGTATCTCACTTGGATTATTTTTTTCTTGCATCATTGTAGATTAGCTTCAAATAATAAATTGTAAGGTATGCTTTTCTACCAACATAAATTGGGCTTTATTAGAATTAAATGCCATTTAAAATACGGTGGTACATGCATTAAATTTTTTGAAACACTCTTAATAGTAAATACAAGCAATAAATCTTTACTGTGAAATCTAATAGAACGAAGTAACTAACTTTTAGCTTTTAAGATTCATTATCACTGCTTAAAACTCCATGAATGTAATAGCTTCGGTTTGTGCATTCCAAGCATCAACAACAGGTTTTAACAAAAATTTTCAAAGTGTGATGTTAATAGCTTCAGCAGGTGGCATGTAAATTTTTAATTATATTGTTTCATATGTTGCTGAAACAAAATACATTATAGATGCCATTTCTTGAAATTTTTGGACAGAAAAAAAAATTACAGAAGAGGTGAATGGATTTATCATGTGGATTTTTAGAATTAGCCAGCAGAAGAGAATAGAAAATTGAGAGCTTTAAAATAGGACAGATAATTAGAAAGTTTTATGATATGATCGTAATTACAATTTTAGCAATTTAGTATTCAACAACATAAAGGGGAAGAAACACCCTCCATGTTTTGTATATATGCAATCCACACTTCCAATGTATGCTATTTTATATCCATTATATGCTATTTTATTTATTTTAAAATAAATATTCAAAGAAAGACGTCAGATTCTCCTCCGTAATGATGCCCATTCTTGTGGCATTTTCAGTAGCTGATTATTGCTTTCTAGGATTTCCCAGCTAATCTATACAAGTCACAGGAGACTGCACACAAACCATGCTATATCAGAGGTTCTTGGCCTTCAGTCACCCCTCTTGCACCAGCTGCTTAGCAATCTTTGCACTGAGAATGGAGGGTATGTGAATCCTGGGTTTGATTTGATGGGTGAACAGTCACAGCATTTACTGCATGAATAAATAATGCAGGCCAAATTCATGCTTTGTCTAATTCCATTAGAATGAATGTGCTTACTCCAGGGATCAAAGCAGTCGGTGGGTAAGTGTGCACAAGGGCAGTAAATTGTGGTGGTATCTGCCTTCCTGGAAGATGTAAACTGTGAAATACAAAGAAATTTCATGGCTGAGGGTGAAACAGTTTGATTTTTAAAGAATGAACTAAACATTCAATAATTGACTGGTGCTCTTTTTGACACTGCTTTGGACAAATGTAGCTATTTGTGTTTCTCTTTGGCCTTTTTTTCCTTCAAAAATATGGTATCAGTCTCATTATTCAAACAACAAAGGAAAAATAAACCCGCAATTGCAGGGACTATTGCCATCAAAAAAGTGTTTTCCTTGAATGCACTTCATTTGGTTTACCTGTTACCAACCAATTTTGGTATTAAACTCACACAACCTAGCCCAAAATATAACAAAAGAAGTTGAATGTTAAAAAGCAAGCAGCTTTCCCTGAAACTTTGGTCTCACTAACTCAGTCAATAATTCTATAAATCCATGTAGCTTTTGATGCAGTTCTCGTTCTTGGAACTGTCTGTCTTACATACACACACACACATATATGTAGGAAATATTGTTGGATCATTTTACCAACAGTAATGAACATCAAGGCAAGACCTGAAAGGAGATGACCTCTGCTTGTTTCTGTATTAGCTTGATCCAAAATGCGTTGGAGTCGCAGGAAAACTCTCATATAACAAAAGACTGGAACAGACCCAAACTTAGTTATGAAAAACTACTCATCCCTACTGGGATTAATTAGACAACTGATTAGTGTCATAGAGTAAAAACATTCCATAACCCTTTAAAAACTCTTCTAAGACTTATTATTAAGCCCCATTTAGACTTTGACACTGGCATTTCATGTAACCTTTATTTAATTAAAAAAAAATCCCTTTGGTTTCTTTCTCACCTAAGCTGCTGATCTGCTGTATCTTAAAGAGAGCTGTCCTTCTGTCCTTTTACCTTCATCAGTCATTACCAGCTTAGAATCATCACCTTTTTTTCCACTGTTGGCTAATCTGAGAATTATGTACCAGAAGGCAGAGAGAAGGATACTGGCTGATTTTCAAAAGATAAAACACCAAAAGTTGGAAAGAAGTAGTTTTGTTCCTGTATTAAAGTTATGGTAAATTGACATAGCAGAAACTTCAGGGCTTACTCTTCATAATTCCTTTTTGAAGAGGAAAAGGGAAAGGAGAGAAAGAGTAGAGATTTAGCTTGATGTTAAAAGTAAGAAAGAGGCAAATATTTTATTGGTACAACTCAATTAAGTTTCAGTAAAGCTCTCTGTATCTAGTAGTAGCTACATTTCAGTCTATCCTGCTTTAGTTTCATAAGACTAGAGGTAGTAAATAGCCTACACCAGACACAGCTCCTAGTGCTAAAGTTTGAAGAGATACAAAGGTTACATAGCAGCAAAGGACCATAAACACTCTTTATATTAGAGGCTGGGAAGGAGAACAGAAGTGCTACTTGCCAGTGGTGCATGAAAAATGGATTATTGTCAGTGAGAATGAAACAAGGCATGAAGCCCACTAATTCAGAGTTCTTTTCCAGCTTTTTTTCCTCTGTCTTATCTGCTAGTTCAAAATTTTATATTACTTTCAGTCCTCTGGATTTTTTTAACAAGTTTTTAGAACAATATAGCTTTGGATCATAGCTTTATTTAAGATCATCAAATATTTCTCCTTTATGCTAACATGTTCATTAGAGATAGTTGACATTTTTATTGAAACAATTTTAGATTGGAAATTATGTTTTGACAAAAAATATAAATATACTTTCAGATGTAAATATAAAAAGATGTAAATGTAAATATAAAAATCATAATCATATATTAATTATTATGATTGAATTTGACTCAAGTTATATAACTTAACTTTTATATGAAAGCACAACATTCCCTTTCTCTACTCTTTTAACAAACTTCTAGTTTTAACAGCTTTAATTCTGAGATAGGGAAAAATACAAAGAGAAACATCCTCATCATTTTTTTATCTCATCTTTCTCCCTTTTTAGGTTTGTTTTCCCATTTTTTAATTTATTATCTTTAATAAATTACAAATTTATCATATATTAACCACCTGTTTTAAGACTGAAACAAGGCTAATCTGAAATGATTAGTGATCACCTGTGTCCATACTGCTTTTCTCTTCAACCGCTTCAGATAGTAACTGAAAGTTATACCAGATAATCTAACAAAATAATCTTTTTTTCATCTTTTTGGGACAACTGATCTTAATGCACTGACCCTGTTTTAGAAAGCACAAGGAGTGTAAAAGACACTCCTTTAGGTTAGGTGTGGTCAGCACCTGGTTGGCAATTAAAAGATTTTATAGCTGATGAGTTCAGGCAGCTCTGTCATGGAGGACATGTTTTTGTATCCAGAGGAAATTCTTGTTTCATACGCATTTCAGATGTTGACTGCTTTTCAGAATTTTACAGAGAGCCATCCAGCATTAGTGTGTCTTTTAGCTCTGACCCATTCTTCCTCTTCAATTTATTACAGTTTTATGGAAATTACAAACTAGCTGTGAGAAGAAAGGGAGAAGAGATTTTTTGGAATGCTTTAATATCCTGTCAGCAAACTCTCCAGACAGAGTTAAGAAATTTTGATAGGATGGATATCTTTTTTCCTTCCTTCCATCTTCTTGCTTACTAAAAATAAAACATATGAAGATGCACAGTTTCATAGAAAATCACTCTGCAATAAAAAGTGCCCATTATAGTGTGTCAATGGGTGTGATAACATGCATAATTTACCTAGGGGGAGTATGCAATTAGAAAATTAACCTTTTACATTTCTCTTGCTAATCAGATGCAACAAATGACTACAGAATAACACATTAGCAGCTGTATTTACTGTATTTGCATGCTATTAACAAGAAATTGATTACACTTCAAAAGAGGAGAATTGAGTCTCTGTGTCTATGAAAAGTACATTGAGATGGCATGCATGGTGGATCTTTGTATTCTTTTTATTCTTCCTTTCATTCTGGCATTCCTTTCATTCAATGCCAGGCATCCTAAGGACACCTCAATTTTTCCTGTTTTCAGGAACAAATGTATTTGTCATATCTTTCTACTGTGGTGATTCCAGCTTTGAAAAGGGCTATTTAATGCCAATTATAATGACTTTTTTTTCAAATGAGATTAATATTTTTCTATTAAGAAATGGATAGACACCAATTTCATTATGAAAGAGCAGTCTACAAGTAATAATGTATTTTAATCACTATGAACTTTATCTGAAATAATTAATGTAACAAAATTAAAATCTCCATATCTGACTACCAATATCCAGAATATTTCTGTTCCTGTATTGTTAGCCATACAAAATGTCATGTCTGTGGTGGTCTCAGAGGAACTTAGGATGACAGCAGGAGATACAAAGGCCAATAGTGCAATCCTCTCTTTCAGCATGTTATACTTTGTGTTATCATCTATCAGAAATGACAAGGGCTATGCAAGGACTGTCTCCCTTTTTCCACATCCTGAAACAATGTGATTTCTGTCATTCTGAAGATTACTGCTCTTCAATGATAAATATACATATAAACTTTCAAGGAAATTTGATAGAATTTCACTAGTAAGTGGAAAAAAGTCAGTTTGACAAGGAGCAGCCAGGTTCTGGAAGAAAAAAGAACTGCTTTGGAAGATGTAGAGATACTAGTATTATCATAACTGAGATTCACTCATGTCCCTCACAGTATGGAAAAGTTAATCATTAGGAAAAATGCTTTTACAGTCACTCTTCAGAATGTCTAACATTTCACCAGTGATATTTTTCTTTATCAAGAAAATTTAGAAGATGGTAAAAAGCCAAACTCAAGATCTGAATCTTTCTGGCAGGGCTGTGTAAGCTTGGACAAAACATTTGTCCTCTCTGAGCTTCAATTTCCTTGTCTATCAACTTAGGATAGCAATAGTCCCTTACTTCATGGGGTGTTAACTGTCTGAATACAGGAATGTTGAAAGTTTGTGCAATTATAATGGGAATCTGCATAATAGGCATCTTAAAAAGCTTAATGAAATTTCAGTTCTATAGAGAGTGGTTTTATTCAGATTTTTTTTTCTCCTCTCTTATTCCTGGATAATACTCCGCAGAAATTTCTCTTTATACAGTTATCTGGGACACCTTATTCTTATTTTGTACTTCACTCATGCTTATTCAGACTTTTGGTTTTGGAAAAAAAAAATAGTCTAATCTGACTAGCTGGGCTTGTTCAAGAGAAAGACTAAAATGTACCTATTGAAAATAGTTTTAGATTGAAGGTGCTGCACTGTGCTTAGGAAGAGAGGGTTCAAGTGGCTCCTTTTCAGGGTTAAGTTCCCTTGAAGGGAGGAGCCTAAGCTCACAATTTTAGGATTTTAGGAACTTGTTAATCAGTGAAGTTAAACATATACATGGTAAATTAACTGGAGTGACAGACTGGGTTGGTTTCTAGAATCCCTAGAAAAGCACAGCAGTGAAGCACAACCACCTTTTCCTTGTGACTCAGTTTTAAATGGCAAGCAGCTACATTTGTGCTTTTCAAGGTTGCATATCCAGCCAGTACATCTGATAGGAACTACATAAAGACTCCTTGGGCAACTTCATGCAAAGGAAGTGGTGAGAATTTTGTCCACTTTCCATCAAAATGGAGAGGATTTCTCCAGAGTGCAGCTGTACAGACAAGCTGAGGTGGATCTTAAGCAGATTGTTTGCTGGTTCACAGACTTTTATTACAATTCTGCAATAATGTTGGAACATATTCACCTCAGTACTTTGCAAATAGACTTTTCAATACTCTACAGGTGTGCATAAGAACCTGCATCATCACAGAGTGTCTTAAGTATATGTTGTGTGGCATCATATACATATGCATGTGGTATTATGTACATGTGTGCATGTGTGCATATGTGCTGTTACCTCCATGTGCTCAGTGCTTAAAACCAGCAATCTCCCTGTGCAAACGTGAAATAAATTCTACCTGATGACTGCAGGTAAACATTGATCAGGATGTTGGTTTCACCTACTTGACAGGCTACACCCCAAATATAGTATGAAAGGCCTAAAATAAATCTATTAGGTTCAGTTGCAGAATGTTTTTTCCCCTGGGACACCAGAAGTGAGCTGTCAGAATTGTGTTCAATAATGCTCAAGTTATTTCCCTGTAGAGGATAGAAATAGAAAAATAGTGCTTAAAAGGTGATCTTCTGGACTGTATTTTATAACCTTTGTGGGTTATGATGAATTTTCACATTTTTCATCAGCGGGACTATAGATGAGTCACCTAGTTGCTTTGGGTGAAAACAGAACTTGCACAATTTGATTTAGTATGTTGTAGTGATATGTATTTTTAAACTAAAACAAGTGCTTCAAATGTAATTATTAAAGCAGTTGAGCAGATGCTGACCTGTTTTTTGTTTTAAATTTGCATAGCAGGGAATATTACCTGCTCATAAATTGCTTTTGAAAAGACAATGGTTGCAATCTATTTCATCATATAACTTAAGGTTAGTCCTGATAAACTGCTGTTTGGAAGGTTTTAAGGAAAATAGTAACATCTATCCTTCTATACCTAAAAAAATAGGAATGCCTCAAGAGACCTGGATTGAAAATTTGATTTTTTATAATTAACCAAATCAAAGTAACAATATGTTTTATTACACTGAGACACTACACTGAGTGGCCATCAGAGTTGATAACTTATTTAGTAGCTTGTTAACAAATGAGCTATTCTGAGTGCTATTACTACTCTTCAACTAATTGAAGTATGCAATAAGAGTACAGTTCATGTACAAGAACATTATTTATAATCTTCTGATACTGTATGCATCAAGTTTCCCATCACTATATCAAAGTGCTATGCTTTTTTACTGGCAGTAAAATCAATAGCTTTGGTAATAATTAAACATTTCAGAAGTTCTTATAAGGCCTTCAGCTCGTGATACCTTAATTTAGGTAATCTTGGCTTATTTTCATTTGAGAGATAGGTGACTTGATGGAAACAAAACATATCATAGGTTATTCATTTCAGTCCTGTGAGAGAACAGAAATGCCAATGTAAAAAATGACACAGGAGTATTGCCTAGAGTTGAAAAGGCATGCAAAACTTCTAATTACTTCAAGAGGTTCACATGGTCCCAACTCTCAAGCCTGTCTTGGTCCCTCTGGATGGCATTTCTTCCTTCCAGCATGTCAGCCACACCACACAGCTTGGTGTCAGCAGACTTGGTGGGGATGCAGTCAGTCCCACTGTCCATGTCAATGACAAAGATGCTAAACAGCACCAGTCCCAGGGCTGATCCCCAGGGAATGCCACTTGTCATTCATCTCTGCTTGGACACTGAGATATTGACCCTACTCTTGGAGTGCAGCCTTGCAGGCAATTCTTTATCTGCTGAGAAGTTCATCTATCAGATCCAACTCTCTCCAGGTTAGAGGCAAGGATATTGTGTGGGACAGTATCAAGTGCTCTGCATGGATCCAGGTAGGTGATGTCAGTCCTTCTTCCCCCATACAGTATTACTGTAACCTTGTCATAGATGACCACCAAATTTGTCAGGCATGACTTTCTCTTAGTGAAGTCTTGTTGACTATCACCAATGGCCTTGTTTGCCATGTGCCTTAGCATAGTTTCCATGATTTTGACAGGTGCTGAGGTGAGGCTGACTGGCTTATATCCTTACTCACGTGTTCCTTATTTCTCTTTTTTTTTATATATTCCCCCTACTCCAGTCAGTGAGAACTTCAGTGCACTCCATGCCTTCTCAAATAGGATGGATAGTGGCCTAGACACTTCTAACAGTTGCCTCAGGTGCCCACCATTCTGCCTTCAGGGTTAGGTAGGAGTGCCAAGTTGCTGGGCTGTGTGTGCTTTGAGCCTCTGCAGCCAGACAAAGCAACATCCCACCTTAGAGAGGCATCCTCCCCATCCTCCTTGCATGAAAGCTGCCATACCAGGTTCCTCAGAGCCACCTCTTATGGGAGTGGGGGCAGGTGCCGTCCTGTCAGTCCCTGGCTGTGCCTCTGCAGCAGCTCCCCATTTCAGGAAACCTCCCTGGAGAGGATACAATCCCCTGCTCTGCTCTGGGGGACAAAATTTCATTAGCTCATTCTTTGGTATTTCTGCAAAGGGAACAGAAATTAACGTTGTTATGAGTCAAATGACAAACATTGATGTGGACTAGTCTTCTAAACCCTAAGAAGATAAATTTAAGGTCATTATTTTACTTATATTAATATCTAAAATTACTAGTAATGTTGCATCAGTCTCTGTTGCAGGACCACCAGATAAAGGTGATTTGACTTGGGATCTGGAATAATGAAATAATTCTATCAAATCAGCCAGTGTGTGTGTGGTTCAGCTTATTCTCGATAGAAGGTGATGGTTGATACCTGAAAAGTTACAGTAATGTAAACATAGGCTAATATGAACCCTGTTAAAACAAACAAACAAACAAACACCAAAACCAAACCAAACCAAACAAAGAAACAACCAGTCAAGACGTTGGGTTTTGTTCTGTCTTCATTTGACTTTTCTCTGTAGTATTTTTATTTGTTTGGTGTTTTTGTTTTGGTTTGGTTTGGGGGTTTTTGTGTTTTGTTTTGGTTTGGTTGGGTTGGGTTGGGTTTTGTTTGTTTGGGGTTTTTTTGTTTTGGTTTTTTGTTTGCTTTTTTTTAACACTTGAAATTCAAGTTCAGCAGCCCTTTGCAAGTGTTCTGCGAGTTCTGTCGCCCTCCATCACCTCCTGTATACATCCTGCAGTGTGCATTCTGCCAGAGATCCTTATAAACCTTCCTGATATTGCCTCATGAGCACTCCAATGTTGTCCATATGAGGATATTATCTCAATTATAAGAACTTACAGGAGAAATATTTAAACCATGTGACACTGACAAAAAATAATGAATTTTTGGTTAATGGTTATTTCGATGGGTGTCTTCTTTCAGAAGAAAGATGAGGTGTGAATTTTAAAAGCTGTGTATAAAAGGTGATTTGTAGGTGACTGAAAGCTAAGATTAAGTGTGAGGTGGTGGCAAATAATAAATCAGTAAGGCAGTTTTGATCTATTCAGTATTGTCATAACCCTGACCTAAAGGGGAATATCATCAAGAAAATACAACCATATTCTTATAATATATGGCAGATATATGGCAGTATTCTTATAATATTTGCAATTTTTTCTATTTACATAACTTATTTCTCTACAATATGGCTTAAGAATACTAAATCCAAAATCTTGGGCAAAATTCTACTCCTGTGCCAAGCCATTACAAGCCATTAATAAGTCATTTTATGGTGGGTTTTTTTTGTTTTTTTTTTTGGTTTTTTTTTTTTTTTTTTTTTTTTTTTTTTTTTTTTTTTGGTTTTTTTTTAATTCTAAAAATCAAGTTTAAGGAATGCAAGGGGAGGTTGGTATGTCTCAGGAAATGCAGGCTATTTTTGTTGGAAATCTGATATTCTAAGAAGTAATACTCCAGTGCCTCATAAACCAGAATGCTCCAGGGCACTTTGTGTTGGATCTGCCTCAGTAAACATCAGACAAGTAAAAGTTGTCATCTAAACTAGTTATCTAGTCTTGTTTTTTAGTCAATGGCGAGAAATAAACACCTTTAGGGAGTGATTCATCTCATTGAAGATGAGCATCTGAGACAGATTAGACAAATTGTCTGCCTACAACGTCTGGTTCTCTCAATAACGAGAGCTTATACAGCTGGCATGGATTGAGACAATCTTCAAGACATTTGAAACTAGACAAGACAAATCCCATGGTTCATGCCTGTTTGGAATCAAAGAACACAGAAGATAAAAATAACAGTATTTAAACATTCAATTATTCCAGGAATAATTTAACCAAATAATTAGCAAATATTTTCAAACTATTATTTTCATCTGTTTACTTTTAAGTGCTTGACTAGTGAAAGGAAATGGTTCAGAAATGCACTACTCAGCTGTTCTTAACCAGCATTTGTTGAAAGATCTTGTGATGCTTGTATTTCAAAGTGTAAATTCAATCTTGTTTACAGGAATTAAAATTATGTTTTTACATTTTTAAAGGGGGAAAGTGTAGATTATAGTTTGCATTATGAAAAGCAAAACAGTTGGAGGAAAGCAATAAGAATATTCTAGCAGGGATTTTGAAACACAAATTATCAAATCATAAAACCAAAGAGAAAAAAAAAATCTATCTGCTTATGAAACCACATGCTTATAGTATAGCGAAAGATAATCAGAGTGACATAAGATTTGCAGTCTTAATAGCCATGAAGTAAATCTTAGAAGATACACTAAAATAGTAAAATCTCAATACAATGCAAATTACTTTGGCAGGAGAGCTGAATTCTTTAAGAAAATAATTTGGACTTGCTAAAGCTTATGCAGTTGAATAGTGGAGATTTATTTGTAAAGCCTCATCATGAGTGATAAATTCAAGTGGCATTTCCTGGTTTTATTTAAGTGTCTCACAGTAGTCTTTCCCTATACAGATGATGGAGTGAAAGTGATAAGTTATTTTGCTCAGTTTAAATTCTTTGAATTAATATTTTTTGATACACATTTATCCAATACATAGGTGATATGGTCTGTTCTGCAATTATGTCTAAAAATGACTTGAACATTGAAGGCATAACAAAGTTTTTTATTTCACGTGGGCTTGTTTTTCCCAACTGAATCTCTTGTAGTTTGCTAATTCAAAAAGTGAATAGTACCTAGAGATTAGTAAGATAATGCATGCAAATTTTAAAGCATATTTGAAAAAATTGCAAACAGAATGCCATATTAACAATAGGCAATTTTTTTGCTGGGGAGCAAAACTACATCTTAAGTTACAGCAGTATTCAGGACACAATAAACACTTTCTACCTGTGCCACAGGATGTTCATGTAAATACTATCATTCAGAGGTACCCAAGAATCTACACCCTTCAACTCTTATCCCATAACCTCCCTATGTTATTCAGTTCTGAATCTTGGCAAGTGCTTCACATAATATTTAGAGTATTATTGCTCTAGGATGTGTAGAAAATCATAGCAGGTCTGCAAGAGCTGTGTGCCCTCTGGGATGCTCACATTTGTCAAAGACGCAAGGTTGAACAGGGGAAGAATATAAACACACTCCATCACCACTTACCACCACTATCAAATGGAAGGAGGTTGAGTCTGCTCTGCAACGTTCTCACTTGTAAAATATGACTATTGAGTACACCAGAAGGTGACAATTCTGCAACTTAGCATTCATACTACTTTAAAAATTCATACTACTTTTTTCTCTCTTTTTTTCCCCCTGTTTGTGTGTTTGACAAAGATTTTTTGTTTAATCCAATATGCTGGTTAACTCTCAGGGTGAATTAATTAAAAAAACCCAAACATTTTCACTTACATCCTTCTGTAGATTCAAACTAAGCAGTTGCTCTCATTTATTGTATCAATTGCATAATGAATGGTGGGGAAGGCTGCATTGTGGATATGCTTAAATTTTTTTCTTTAAGACTGATTTAGTCTGCCAAAGAATGTAAGGAACAGCTATCATAATCCCTTTAGCCTAGTATCATGTTTCTGAAAATAGACAGTTGTGAATGCTTAGGAAAAAAATGTATTAGAACTGAGAAATTTATACTGTAAGGCTTCCAACAATTTGGAATTCAGCATCTTATGTCAAACTTTGTCTTCAACTTTGTGTTTAATAGCTCTTGACATACATTTCTTTCATTTGTTGATTTTTTGACTGCAAAACAATAACCATAAAGCAATTTAATTTTATTTTTTTAATCCTTGATGGTATATATTTTCTTGATAATTATTTGCTTAATAATTATTTTCTTAATAATTTGGACATTACTGAAGTGTCCAGTGTCTACATTCAATGAATATTAATACTGCAGAGTATGTTTCGTCAGTCCAGTAATGCCCACAACCAATTAGGTTTTATAGATCACTTCAGTAAAATCAACAGGAACACCAATTTTCTGACCTTGAACCATAAACAGTTATTATCTCATCAGAATAAACTCTAAAATAGAGCAGAAAGAGGTATTGGAGCTTTGGAAATATAATCTAGAACATGACTTGGATTCAGATATGACAGAGGACACCTGGGTTTTGTTTTGACTCTGCGTCTGTAAAACGCAGCCATACAAAATGTCTCACTAAGTGGGTTCCTCGGAAATATGAAATGCTCTTAAGCCCTAACATTGAAAATCACTGTGCAAATGTAAGGAAATAAGGAGCTTTCTGCTACACACACACAAAAGATCTCGAAAGTGCTAGAGAAATGTCTGGAGGACTGTATCCTCTGCCTGTGTGCTCCGTGGTGCCTGGCCCCAGGACCTTCCCCTGCCAAGGAGAGCTGGCCCCTGGCAGCAGTCTGTGTGCGCCTTGCCAGCAGGCTGCACGACTGCAGTGAACAGCTGCAGGGAATGAGGTGATAAATTAAAGAATTATGGTCCAATGATTAGGTCATTAGGTCTTCCTGACAAATGGTTAGCATCTTAATTGGTGGTTAAAATTAATATCTCTATTTTGGCTTCAGATAAAGAAGCTAAAGAAAACTATCTGATTATCATTAGAGAAGACCGTCTTTTGATTTAGGTACACATATATGTAATTTTGGAAGATAATCTACAAAGCACATAAATTCCTTAATTTCTTGTGGTGACTTTTAACAGGCTGTAGTATTGTCTTTCAGTGAATCAATGGAAACCACACTGGTTGAAATTTGTGAGGCTTGTCTGAAAAAGATTTTGGAATGGAACTTTATATAGACTAGCTTCTGTCTCTAGCAATCTCATTCTGAGATAGATAGCTCTGTTGAAAAAAAAAGCAAGTTAATATTTAATTTCTGCAGTGTCTGTACAGAGGAGGTCTATGTGCAAGAAGACATCTCTATATGGATAAATGCAGAATGGGATGCTTTCCACAGATTTTAAAGAAACCAAAATGGCAAAAAAGGTAACACTGTAAATGATACTGTTCCTTGAAAAATCAGAATCAGTATAAATAATAGTATATATAACAGGGTAAGATGTAGTATGGAACTCAGTCACACCGAACTGAATTGAAGCAAATAATATAGAGCAGAATATTTCAGTTGTAAGGGACCTAAAACTATCATCTAATTCGACTGCCTTACCACTTCATGGTTGTGTAAATGTTAGTCACATTACTAAGAGCATTGTTCAAGTGCCTTTTAAACCCTGTCAGGTGACTCTTTTTCATTTATAGCTTCCTTCCTTCCTTCCTTCCTTCCTTCCTTCCTTCCTTCCTTCCTTCCTTCCTTCCTTCCTTCCTCGGTCTTCCCTTTAGCAAGTAGTGGCTTAATTGACATATGCATCAACTGAGGGGTTGACTGAATCAACGCTGATTTCAAATACATGGGGTTTTTTTAAGCTGTATTTTCATAACACCTAGTGTTATTTTAATGTTGCATCAAAAGAGGTTTGCTTTTGAATAAATGTATGTGAACAAGATGTAGCATTATTAAGCAAAATGCTATGCTATCAATTTTAGGGCTGATCAGTCATTTCATAGCCTAGTGATAGGTAGCACCAATTTTTCATTTATTTTGGACAGTTACGTTTGCTTTTCCTCCTTTTCTAAAATATCTTTCTCAAAACCATTTTTATTGAGCAAGAGTAATTTGGAAATTCTTTTCTTCTTGTTTACTCCAGGGACTGAAATCATGATTCTAAGAGGGTTGTTCTGAATTATCTTTATATTCCTATAGCTTTCTCACTCTTTTTTCAAAGTCTTCCCCTAAAAAAATGCAAACATTTAATTTAATTAGAAATTCTGGTGCCTTGTAAGTGTGGTCCAATGTTTGACTCCAGGTTAGAGGAATAAAATAACTATTTATTGAATTTTTTTTTCATATTTTCTTTCAATTGTTTCTTTTTATTTTTTTTTCACTTTTACAACATTATACAATGTGAACAAAAAAGTTATGTAGAACAAAATCTGAATAACAACCTTTTATATGTCCTTTGCATCTTTATAAATGCTGACAGTAGGTGAATGCAACAGTGGCAGTTTAAACGTTTGATCCTATGAATTAGATTTTGTCTCAAAATAAACTTAAAAATACATATCCAAGGGAGCTCTAAGTTCTATTGCATTTCTACCATCTTATGCTCAAAAATGTGTAATATACATAAAAGTACAAAATTGATACTTTTGTCTTCTGTTCCAGTAGAGGAAGGGGAAAAAAAAGCCAGCTAACAGTCCTTTCACCATCAAAACATGTGCCACTTCTTCAAAAAAGTACTTTAAAGAATAGATGAGGGTTTTGTTGTGTTGTAAAGATCAAAAGATAGCTTCTGCAAAGCCATACAGGAAATATTAATTTCATTATGTCTAGTTTGGGAGTCCTCACTGTATTTGCACAGTTTCTCTGTATTCAATTTTTACTATTTGTGTTAACGTGTTACATGATCTGCAGAAAAGTCACATTTTATAAAAAATCTTTTTTTTTCTTACTTCCACGTTTTGCAAGAATTTAGGAAGAGCATTCTTCCCAACAGATTTTTATTTTTAAGGGACTGAAAATACAGTTGATAAAAAGATATCCATCTGTGTTAATATATCCACAACCTCTTGCTTACTTTACCAAAAGGGTTTGATATTAACTTTATCCAAGATTTTCACAGACCCTTATTT
This sequence comes from Phylloscopus collybita, assembly GCA_027886175.1. Lineage (NCBI taxonomy): Eukaryota > Metazoa > Chordata > Aves > Passeriformes > Phylloscopidae > Phylloscopus > Phylloscopus collybita. The sequence continues at coordinate 43,220,479 of JAJNNQ010000018.1, forward strand.
GAGGACTCTTAGTGAATAATCTGCATGAATCACATATTTAAACATGGAAAGCATAGAAAATGCAGAGAAAACAGTTGTGAGCTCCAGAATTCACAAAACTGAAAATTTGCAAGCTCACATAAATTTTATGGTAATTTTTTTCTCGTTACAAGATCAAGGAAGTGGTGACAGTTTACCTTCAAAGTCTTGAACTACTGGTTGAAAATATAAGCACTGAACATAACAGAGATCTCATCTCTAGATAAATTTTACATATATATGTATTATAAAAATTATGAATGACCTTTATCTTGACCTGCGAGTTCATTTTCATCTCATTTTCTACTCCCCTGCCCTGCTGATGGGGAAGTAATAGAGTGACTTGGTGGGCATGTGGCAGCCACTGAAGGTCAATCCACTACAAAAACATATCGTGTTTTGTAGGAAGTATCAATTCAATGAAGAGTTTTCTATTAAAACTTCATCCAGTTTAACAGTTTTTGAAACTGTGAGAAAAATTAATCTCTATTGCAAATCATTAAATTTGAATTTTTCCAGCAGTGGATTAACTTCATTGAATATAATACTTGTCTGATGGAGGTAATGAACCATCTTCACTGAAGTTTACAGAGTTTATGTTTCCTATTTATCATTGACAAATGCATGGTTATAACCAAGTGAAGAAAATCTAATATTCACAATTTGGAAAAAACTGTTTGCAGAAAGGCTGAGACATCAGTTTGGAAAAAACTAAAGTGTTCTCCCCTCTCTCTCCACTCCCACTTTTGGATCTTTTTCATTAAATTAGTTGCCTGTATCTAATACAAAAAAATACAAAATAATATTGTTTAATATCCTGTGTACCATTTTGATTTCCTGTGCAAAACTAACTTAAATTATGTGATATTTTTCTATTCACTCAAGTTGTACTGACCATAAGATGTATACATCTGATACTTCTGCCAGATACTTTAATTGTATTTATGTTTATGAGTTGTTGGTTTATCTCTGATTTCCAAAAATAATTAAAATTTAGCATGAAGTGTTTCAAATGAAATGTGTGTAGTAATTAAATTCAGCTTATTTCCCACAATATTTAAACTTAGACTTGGTAGTTTTTTAATGACCTTTTTGACATTCATTATTTCAAAATGTTGTAGAACTGGGAATGTGAGAATAAAAACATTGAGGGTTACACTCCTGTTTCTCCATATCAGAAACAAATGGTTTTGTCTCAACTAACAGAAATATATTAAATATGTGTATACATGCTTCTGAGCACACAAGTGTGTGCAAAATATGTTTGCACAAACACATGGGTAAGATCTATTTCAATGTGAGTGTGTAATTCTGAGGAATAAAGTCAATCTGAATGTGACACTTTTTAGTTTTATCACAAGCAAACTAGAAATGTTTGGTGACCTCTATCAAGGTTCTTTCTGGAGGAGGTGTTTCATATGTGTTAATTAGCTTAAGATTAAAAGGTGATTTTTGTTTTTTAAAGCTCCCAAAACAAGCTTATTGCCACATATTATCAAACAACAGTAAGCTAAAGATGTCTCTACACCTAAGATAATGATTTGAAATTTAAAAAAAATGCTTTCTGAGAAATTATAAGGACAAGCTTAGGGCTAGACTCTCGCTTCTGCAGCTCTGGGTTGATTCTATAAATTTAAAATTTTAATGTACCTTCTTTTTAAGATTTATTTAGAAACAAACAAACAAACAAACCTGCAACAAACAAGCAAATGAATAAGTAAAACCAGAATTCAAAACAGGTGCAAAACAGATAGTTTTAGACAGAGATATTTTTTTATCTCCAGAAAACTTTTGTCAAGAATATTTTAAAAGCAACTTTTCTGAGCTTTGCAAGAGGTATTCACGTCTTTGATAAACTTGTGTTCACTGAGCTTTGATAACAATAATGGTGGCATTTTTGTGGTGTACATAATGAAGTGTATTTCAGAATATTTTCCTTCATTCACAGAGATATTACTCTTTTGCACTTCTTTGGACACAGAGAGCTACAATGATTTTTGAGTTATTATTTTCTTTTTGCCAGAACATTAAGAATCCAGTATAAAGCTAATTAAACACAAAACACTTAAAATCATATGATGATTGGTCTGTCATTAAAGGCTTTGGAAAGGTTTAAAATTTGACCTTAATTGGAGGTTTAGCTCATTAATGGTCTTCAGAGCTGGATATTTTTTTCAAAAATGAAGGCTGAACAGGGCTTCCTTCACTGTTTTAAAATATATAATCCCTGGCCTTTTCATAGAAAGCTAGAAGCTGCACAGATTAGACCTTTAAACCACCAGGTGGTGTCAGCTATTAAAGGTTACTTCAAACAGTAGCCAGTTCAAGTACTCATATCAGCTCAAGGTGCGGTCCACCACATTTAGCTATTCTAACCCAAATCAGAAAAGCAATAAGAGTACTACACAGAAGTAAAGCAAACCTGTGGTTAGTGTTGTCAAGTGAATTGTCAGCTGAGGCTGTTCTGAGTGGTTGTTATCCCTACTGGCTCAAATGTGTGCAATATACATTCAAACTCAGTATTAAGTTTACTCTTCTTACAGTGACCTTGAAACAGAGTCCCTCTAATTTCAGTAGTTCTTCATTGCATTGCAAAAACAGAAATAAGGGGGAAAAGCTACAGTCAGTCTCTCAGAAGTAGCCTCTGGTAACAGCAAATACCATCCTACTTCTTTTTGTCGCTGGATTTAGGCAGCTCCCCCTTATCACTGAATGTGAAAAAAAAAAAGTCCTTTTATTACCACTAGATAAGAATAGCAATTACCCAATTGCAGGATAACCTTTATGCATTCTGTTATTTATATCAGTGTGAACACCAAATATTTCTTTTCTCAGCCTCATAGAGCCTATAGAGCTTCTGTAGGGAAAACAAACAAACAAACAAAACCCCCAAACAAACCCAGGCCACTTAATGATATACAAAACCTAGGGCCAGAGATCCTGCCATCAAGAGCAGAGACACAGATGTTTCACAACTAGTCCCTGAGGCCTTTGGCTGCCAAAGGGAATTCTACACATCTAACTTCTCTGTTGCCCTTTGTTTGCCATTGTGGGGGTTGTTGCTGCCAGGAGCAGCCAAACAGAAATGCATTTCTGGAGCAGAGTGGTGAGGGCAGAAGCAGGCAGATACCCCTGCGTTTGCTTCAGCCCCACAATGGTCCCAGGATCAGTTGACAGGGGAGGGGAACCTTGATGCATCCCTCTCCTTCTAATTTGGTGCCAGGGCCAGCAAGTGATGACCAAAGCCTGGAGAGGGATTGCAGGTCAGCAGGAGATCATCTGAAGAGCAAAACAAAGGAATTCTAGTCACTCCAGCCAGTGTCAGCTTCATTGGGATCCAACTTAAATGCCTCTATGCAAATAAAAGTACATAGCAAGGAGAATTGGAGGAGTGAGAGCTGCATATGCCTACAGGGCTGTGATCTTACTGATCATCACAGAGAGGTGGTGGAATGGCTTCTATGCCTGGACAATACAGAATTAAATCAGACCAAGGATATCAAAGGCAACACAAGAACTTCTATAGGTACATTGATGATTAAAGAATGGGTAAGGACAATGTGGGCCCTCTATAGAGGGAAACAGGACACCTGGTTATCCAGGATGCAGAAAAGGCTTTCACAGAATCACAGAACCAATTAGGTTGGAAAAGACCTCCGAGATCTTCAAGTCCAACCTGTGACCAAGCACCACCTTGTCAACATGAGCCTGAGTTCCCAGTCTGCTCTTAAACACCTCTGAGGACGGTAATTCCAGTGATTTCACTACTTCTTTGCACAGTCCATTACAATGTCCAATCACACTTCCCACAAAGAAATTCCTCCTTATGTCCAGCCGAAATCTCTCCTGGTGCAGCTTGATATTCTCCCATCCTGTTGCTGGTTGCTTGGAAGAAGAGGCTGACAGCCACTCGGGTACAACCTCCAGTCAGAGAGTCAAAGAGGGTGTTGAGGTCATGCTTAATCCTTTTCTGGTCCAGGCTTTGAGCAACCTGGTCAGAGGGAAGCTGTTCCTGCCTGTGGCAATGGGGAGGAAACCAGATGATTCCTAATGTTTCTTCCAACAAAGCCATTCTATAATTTTGTGATTTAGTGTAAGGTGCAAGAGACACAGCCAGGCACAAAAATCTGCCACGATGCTCAGGGATGAACTAAGTGTTGCTCTGGAGGAGAGGGACTGAGCGGCAGCCCCCAAGGAGGCTCCTCACAGCTTTCTCTCATCACAGAGGTCTGCTGTTTACTGAGCTGTGACAGCTTCGAGCTGAGGTAGCACATGCAGCTCTGTCCCTAGAAGGGGCAGGGTAGATTTTTCAGGGGCTGATAATGTCCCTGGGGCCCTGAAAAATGCATTCAGCCACCTGGTAAGCCCACCTTAGTCTGCACCCTGCTCTGAAGCTTAAGCTTTCTGTGAGCAGGGTAATGGCAATATCTTTCTCTTCCTTTCCTTTTTATTAAAGCTTGAAGGAGAGAAAAACCCAAAAGGGATTGCTAAGGACTTACTTAAAATTAATAAAGATGATTTCCGTATATTGAAAAGTGGTCATATATCTCTGATGTTACAAATAATAGGCAGAAACAGCTGCAGTAAGTGGAATAAATTTGATAACACTTTAAGTAGATTAGCCAGAGAAGAACATATTGTGTGCTTGCAAGAATAAGAATAAGAAGGCAGAGAGAGAGAGGAGAGTCTCAAAAGCAGTTTTATGCTCAGAGCACCAGAGGCTGAACACTAGCACTTGGAAAAATTCACATTTGTCCTTTTTAAAACATTTCAAGTTCTCAATGATATTGCACATCATGAAATTAAGCTGGAGTTTGCAATATCTAGTTAATACCTGATGTTATAAGAGAAGAAAGAGAAATGGAAAACATTATGAAAGAAAAATGCTTTGTCCCAATGTCCCTGGACAAGGAGGCAGCAGCATCCTGTCACTGAAGCCTAACATCTAATGTATGAAAACTATTGCAAAGGCAGAGTAGGTGTTCTCTTTGTCTGTATACTAACTGCAGTGCCAGGAGATAGAAAAACTCTTATTTATCTTCTTTTTTTTTTGATCACTGGAATAAAACGTTCTCTATGGGAAATGATAATTCTGTACTTTTCTGCATATTTCTGACATATGGATAAATAATTAAGAAAGTGTTTCCTTTTATCAATGTCAAAAAGTTAGGAATGTCTCAGGACTGCAGCTTTGAAAGGTTTTTACATGAGAGTTTGTAAAAGTGCCAGATTGAAAAGTTTCTCTCCACAGGGAAGAAGTAGAAAATGACAAGTCTACCATTTCTCCCCAAACTTCTTTAAGTCTACCTTGAAAATAAACCCAGTAAGTTAAAGGACACTTCATTTGTCATTAATCATTCAGGTTTTTCACCTCTTTACAGACTGCCAGCCTAGTTGCTAGTCATTTAATATTGTATTTTCCACTACTAGCTGAATTTAGAATACTAACTAATTTTATCCTGCACCTCTGACAGGAAAGCAACATTTGGTTCTTCTAGAATTTATTCATTATATGAATCATCAACCTTGTGCTCTTGCATTCCACAATCTGAAATAAAGGCCGTTTAAAATGCAGGTATATGTCAACTTCTATAACCAAGGTACCACAGGTTCTCCTGCCCTGTAAATACCATCACTGGTAGTCAAAGTAGCTTTCTCTTTCTGCTGGTTGCTTTCTGACCTCTGCCCCATATATTTTCATGCTGAAAATGTCATCTTAGCAAGGCTCCCAAAATTGTTGATACTGATACAGCTGCCTTGCCAACAGCAACAGTATTGTTACATTGAAAAGTCACCGCAGGTGAAATTGGAGTAGTCTCTTCCAAAAAATTTCCTCTTGAAAGCTGTGTTTGTAAAATGTAGTTAAACCTCTTCAGTATGCCTAAACTGAAATAGAAATGCATTCAGTCTCAGTGTGCAGTTTTATCCTTTCCCCCAGTGTTGGCAAAGCCCTTCCAGCTGTCAGACAGAAGCTGTGAGCCTCTAACTCTGCAGTGGACAGTGAGCAGTACAGCCCAGCCAGTGACAATACCATTGAAACATTTTGCATATCTTATGAAGACCAGAACCCTGGACATTGCCCTAACGTTTGAGAAGGGGAAATGAAGGATAATTCTCATACTGGACAAAGCAACAGACCCTTCCATGAGTACCCACTACCAAAAATTTTCGCAGTTGCCTATATCAATTGAAATATATCAAGGAAACTTTTGTTTGTACTTTGTCTGTGCCAGAGCAATTTGAATGCTTGCAACTGTTCACATTAGAAAAGACAACACATAAACACTTTAACACATTATTTAAACACTTTAACACATTAAAATTAAACACACAGCTGCTTCCTGGTTTTCTGCTTAGCACTAAGTACTTTCCCAGCTACTTCAGCAAGATAGGTCATCCCTTTTAGATGACATAGCACTTCAAATTAATGAAATTAAACAAAATGAAGAAGATGTGTCTGCATGCCTCTGTTTTTACTCCAAAATGTTTTTTGAATGTCTTTGAAGCTTTAGCAGCCAGTTCTTCAGCAACAGTAGCTTGTTTATGCTCATCAGTTCCCACAGCTCCATTGGCCTTCAAGTTAACCAGAGAAGGATATGATTTTTACTGATTTTAATTTGTAAGAGCTGCTTTTTTGTCTCCTTGTTTTTAGTTAGATTGCTTGTTCTCCTGATGAAGAGCTGACTTAATGAGCACAGTAAATGTCAGATAATATTGGAGAACTGATTCATGGCAGTGAATATCTTGTTCAGATGTACCCTGGAAAACATCTGCTTGCCCCAAAAGTTGCAATGTTAGAAAACTATTTCCTTAACCTTAATGCTAAAGGCTTTGAGTGCCAAATCAAGGTGGTAGCCCTGCTGCAATTTCTGAAAGAGTGGCATACACTGAGAAATGAGTCACCATTCAGCAGAGACATTTGGCTAAATAAACAGTGGGATGCTGTCCTGGGTTGTGGAGCCAGGGTTTGTATATTCTATTTTCATCTGTTAAAAAAGCAGTTGTGGAGATGCTTTTCTTTATCTCTGGTAACTCAAGTGGGGAGAGGCCTGATGCCTTTGGATAATGGGCCATTAGCACCTCCCCAGCCTGTACCTTCCACCCCAGAGCGGTGCATCTGCATTTCCATCCCCCTATTGTGAGATACATCTCATCCCCCTGGCAATGGGGGGACAGGCAGTTTTGCTGTCTGGATAAACGGAGACTCACAGACACGAGAGCTGCCAGTTTTTCACCTGATTTCCTGGGAGGAAGACCGGACCTCATCTCACCAACACCAGACTCCATCTCACCATCACCGGACCCCCTCCTCACCACCCCTGGACCCGTTTTTTTACAGGATCATCTCTACTCCAACAGGATCACGTCTGCCACTTCAGAAGGACTCACTTTTGGACTGCTTTCAACACCCTGACTCACAGGGTGTCAGGTTGTAGCTCTGACTCTGTCAGGGTTTTCCAAAATTGTTGTTTATTTGTTTGTTTGCTTGTTTGGTTGGGTGGTTTTGTTTCCTATTACATTTGTATTGTTAATATTCCTAGTAAAGAACTGTTATTCCTATCCCCAAAATCTTTGCCTGAGAGCCCTTGATTGCAAAATTATAATTTGGTGGGGTGTGAGGGGTTTACATTCTCTATTCTAGGGGAACCCCAGTTTCCCTGGCAGATACCTGTCTTTCCAAACCGAGACAGATGCTCTAAATCCCAGGAACTTCCTTAGACAGAAGAAAAGGATGGAGTTACAAACTAGCTGGGAGGACCAGACTATTTTGTTTTCTTTAAAAAGGTTGTTATGTCTTGAAACTTTTGGATGCACAACTGATTAAACAAAATAATATTTTTTCACTATATTACATGTCCATTGGTGTGACACTTTAAAACCTCTTCATGTGGCAGTGAAGATGAAACAGACACAAGGATACACACACACACCCCTTACTCAAACAAATGTTGTATGGTAATTGATGATATTTCTCTGTCCTTTTCTAATAAATTAAATGTTTGTGTTTGAAGAGCTTTGTCTTTTCTAGATGAGCCATTTCCTGTTTGTTTATTCTGCAGTAAGAGTCTCTATTATTAATACAAAGAAGAGGATTATTAATAATGTCAAATCTAGCTTTTCTTAAGATAACTATGGTTTCTCTGTGTTGCTGTCAAATCCAGAATTGACACAGAATATTTTGTTTCTAAATGTTAAGATGATAGTGGCAGCTTTCCCAAAGTTCATACAGAGAGTCCAAAGTATTAAAGGAACTCTCCACAAAATTTTAAGGCAACTGAACTACTGGGGCTTGGCTCTTAACATCTATAAGTGGTGTACCATTTGATTACTTCCTAATGAATCTTCATAAATAATAATATCCCATGGATTGCTCACAGGAAGATACTAGAGACACTAGAGGCACACACACACAATAAAAAAAAAAAATCTGATTTTGGTTTATAGCTGACAATAACTTGCAGGTGTTTGGTTTAGATTGTTTTTTGATTTTCATCATTAAACAATGCTCCTTTGTGAGTTGACAGGCTGCTCATTCTTTACTGAGGATGATTTCATAGTTTGCTTTGCAACTGCCACAGAAATCCAACCAAACATCCGAATTCCCTGGGAGGTTTGCAACAATATGGACCCCAAGGAATTTACTATTTGTAGGTCTTCCAAATTTTTATTTCTGTAACAGAGTATGTGAAAGTCCTTTGAGGTCTGGATTTCCTAATTCTAAGCCACACCACATGAGTAGTTCAACCCCAGTGCTTGGGGACAGCATAAGGCATGAGCTCAGCACTCTCTGGCCATTTACCCCTCTGGGGCTGCAGATTAGAGGAGCGCTGGCGTTATGTGCACCCGTTTTGTCAAGCAAAGAAACCAAGGGAATTTTGAAATGTAACTTTTTATCAGTGTCCAAAACCTAAACCAAACCAACCAATCAACCAAAAAACAAAACCAAAACACAAACCAAAAGAAACAAACCAAGCCAAACAAAACACAACAAAACAAAAAAATCAAAACAAAATAATCCCACAAACAAACAAAAAACCACAAACAAACAAACAAAACCCCCAAACCCTGGAAACAAAACAAAATAAAAACCCAAAAACATCATCAGACTCTTGAAATTATTTTGATTTGTGGGGCTTTTTTTGCAATCAGCATTTTTCAGTACAAACTCTCTTCCATATGAAAAATCTATTAAGTCAACTAAACAAACAAACAAGGGCTATAGATTCAGTTCCATCATCAAAACAGATTTCTTTTGACAAATGTAATACAGCAGGACATTTCTTTTCAGCTTCACTAGTATTGCATTCTATTGAGCATTCGATGTAATAAAATGCTCAGTCTTGTGATGAAAACATAGATTACAACACTCAGAAAACACATGGATCAAACAAACACTGGTGCTCCAGAACAGCTTTATAAATGAAATGAACTGTGCTGAAACTTTGGGTTGTTGACAGATATTGATAGATGTTAGAGATCTGGGAGCTCATCTGAAATTTATCTAGACTATGCAAACAACCACATCTAAACCAGCAGAAATGATGTGTTGAAACTTCCATTAATTTTCAAAATGTCAGAGGAGCTGAAGCTTAAATGCTTTCCCATTCAGCTGGCACCATTAAGGTAAGAGGTGCTTCCCTATTTAGCAAAAACATCCAAACATACAAACAAACAAGCTAAAACTCAGCAGACTTTTTCAAATCCCAACAAAATTTCTCTATACCTGTTGTTTCCCCATTTCATACTCTCAGGTTATTTACTTTCTGTAAAACTCAAGGTATACCTTGAGTTTTACAAAATTGCACTATTTTAAGTCAATAAGTTCCTGAACTTCAGAATTGTTTTCACAGTGTTAAAAAATCATTGAAAGCAAGAAGAAAAATGGATATAAACTGGACTTTGTAGAGCTCTCCTGAAATGAGTATTTCATTATTGCCTTTCCAATCAAACAGAAAAAAATATTTTCATATAGTACCATTTAACATTGGTTACATTATATGGAAATTATTTCTTTGGAAATCAGTTTTATGTCACATATAAATTAAACATAAAATTTTCTTGTCATTTGCCCTGTGGCACCTCAGTACTTCCCTGGAAATAAAACTGACCTGGTGAACTCTGAGATTCCTTATCAGGAGAGAAAGTCTTACTGTGGTAGAGGAGGCCTAGTGTTCCCTTTCCAAATCAAAATCAGAGAAAGAGAATTACTTACTATGTGTCTTCTTCCTAGAGACTAAAAGAAATTAAGAACTACATAAAGGTGATCTTAAAGAAAATAATAGAATGTTTTGAACATATCAAGCCTAAGGCTCAGTAACAGTGTCTGTGTATATGACATCTGGTAAACTGAAACAGTTGCCATGCACTTTTCAAATTTTTGTCAAGCAGAGGCCAAATTAGTATATGAAAACAGGCAGAGATGTTACATAATTTTTGATTTGTTTATTATAAACAGTTTACTATTTTTCACTCCATTCTCATTTCAGGGAAAATTAATATTTATTAATATTGGAAATTAGTCTGACTAATAATAGTTGTAGGTGTTGGAGTATTTTTTTCTTCACAGCATCAACACAAGAAAAGTAAAGCTATTGCAAAAATACAATATGGCAGCTACCTTGCTTTCTCTTGCCTTACTTCCCAGTGAGCTTGCACAAAGAGCTTCAGTGACAGAGCTAAGGGTTTTGTAATAAACAGATTTACACAGAATGTCAGCTAAAGCATTATGAGGCACGTGAGGTGGGCAAGCATAAAGATGTAACAGGAACTTTCCATCAAAAATGACCATGAAAATAAATAGAAAAATATGCACATGTGGAAAGGACTATTTACTTGTCATATATCTATAAACAGGCTCTGTTGATTCAGTGATAATTCCTAAGGAAAGATATTGCTGAATTTGAAACTGTAACTGGTTAGAATTTTGGATTTTAATTAGAGTAATAATAAATCCTTGGTTATAATTGTATATCAATTTTAGTACCCAGTGATTGAGAAAAAGGAACTCAATGCCTTGTTGAAATAGTCACCTGGAGAAAAACGTTGTGCTTTTCCCTTTCCTTTCCTTTCCTTTCCTTTCCTTTCCTTTCCTTTCCTTTCCTTTCCTTTCCTTTCCTTTCCTTTCCTTTCCTTTCCTTTCCTTTCCTTTCCTTTCCTTTCCTTTCCTTTCCTTTCCTTTCCTTTCCTTTCCTTTCCTTTCCTTTCCTTTCCTTTCCTTTCCTTTCCTTTCCTTTCCTTTCCTTTCCTTTCCTTTCCTTTCCTTTCCTTTCCTTTCCTTTCCTTTCCTTTCCTTTCCTTTCCTTTCCTTTCCTTTCTTTCCCCTTCCCCTTCCCCTTCCCCTTCCCCTTCCCCTTCCCCTTCCCCTTCCCCTTCCCCTTCCCCTTCCCTTTGTTTTAAATCAATTTGTTTTTTCTTGATTGCCACAATGTTTTCAATGCAAGCAATGAATTTTATTTCATTATTTCTGCAGTCAGTTACTGACACCTTTTTGCTTTGACTTAAATGAGAAATTCCTTTGGCTGGACTGAGCCAAGGCCAGAACAAAACATTATTTTCTGATTTCACAGAGAGCAGAGGAGGGGAATTCTGTGATTCACAGAGCAGCCCTGACACTTCTGAACCTTTTGCTTCTGAGGGTCATGTTCTCTTAAGAAGGTGGCAGTCTGAAGGTGTGTGCCTGGCCTGCTCCATCTGTGTGCAGTGCTGTGACCGCTTCTGTCCCCTGACCTGTCACTGCTGGAGTGTTTGTGCTGCCGCTGCCCCCGTCCCTCAGGAGGAGGTGACTGCACAGCCATGGGAGCAATCACAGCCTGGCTGGGCTGCTCAGTGTTAGAGCCAAATGTGCTGTCACCAAAACAGAGGAGTTATTACAAGCCCAATCTCTACAGCTTCTCTAGAGCCTCCCAATGGTTGATGACAGACAACTGCTTCTGAGCTCCTGTCAGGAGATGTGCTATAAATAACTTGACAGCTAAATGATGCCTGAAGAAGTGGAGAAATGGATTTAGGAGGGTTTTAAAGATTTGGAATTACCTTAGAGATCCAAGAAAGATCCTGATTTTTGAGAATTCCATGTAGATAGTTTCAAGAATCCAAGCAATAGAAACAGTGGAGAGAAGAACCTTCTCTGCTTGGTTGACTGGAGCCAAGCAATTCCAAAAAGTGAGGTATTATTGTAATGATAATCTTGAAAAGGGAAAGAAGTAGATATTGAACATCTTGAATTTAGATTATGCTGAAGGGCACTTAAGAAAAAAAAATCTCAGAAACATTCTTATGAGAATATTACTAAAAACTGCATTTACTTAATAAATATATTAATATGGTTATGTGTATAATATTATAATGGTCTTGTTTCTATTCAGTTTCAGCCAAAATCACCAGATCCTCAGCTGTCAATGGATATTGAAATTCCAGACATAATTAAGAGGCATATGGGCATTGTTGTTCAAAAAGGTCAGAACCTATTAGTCTGTGTCCTGTTTCACATCAAATATTGATGCTTCAAATGTTTTGTCTCTTACAAACTTCTGGCTTGATTTATTTAGAAATAAATAATATATAACAATCCTGGGAGGAAATTAAATTCTGGTCATACTATTTATTAAAATTTCACTGACTACAAGGTCAGCAAGTTTGTAGAGTTATTTTCCTTGAGAATTTCTACAGCTGTTTCCTACAGCTCCTCCTGAACTGTAGGGAACAAAAGAGAATTTGGAATAGCAGTAGGATTTTAAGTAGTAATAACACAAACCTTTAAGAATTGCAATTCCAGGAATATGGTGGCTTCAGCTTCAGGAATGCTAGAGTGCTGCCAGACTTTTACCATTGATTCCATTTAGGCTATGAAATGGGGCAATGAGCACTTCATGTGATAGAGCACAAGACACCCTTTCTGCCAAAAAAAGCTGTAAGAACTTCCCAAACCACCTTCTGCTGACTCTTCTACTACACAAACCAATATGTTTTCACTTAACTGTCCCTGATACTGAAACTTTTCTAAAAGTATCAAGGCTTCAAAAGACCTGAGAAAGGTGCTGAATCCACTGCCTCCCTTTGTAGATATTCCAATATTTAATTGCCATTATTGTAAAAAGTGCATGCACTAATCTGGAATGTGTGAGTTCCGACAACTGGAGGTGTTGGTTCCTGTAGTGCCTTTCTTTTCTAAACAAACACTGATTCGTGTCAGCATAAAGACAGCGTGAAGAAATGAATGAGCATTTCCTAAGGGAAAGATGATTATTATTCATCAGTACAAGTACTCAGAGCTGCTGATTAATATTTCATGGCTATCACTCAGATTACAGAAGTAAAGAAAGTCATAACCCATATGAGATATATTGGTCAAAACACCCAGCATTATTATTGTTGTTGTTATTGTTATAAACATAATATTTTTCTTATGCTACTAAGGACTGCTCAGAGAGATACATAATTTCTTTGATTTTATATCCACAATCAGATAAAAATATATGCCTGTCACATATTTACAGGCAGAAGTGAGTGAATAAAAACAATCCATGAAGAAAAATAACAATTTAAAAAAATAACAGAAAGATTTTGCAGCAGATTTCCACATCTGTGACCCAGACAAATGAAAATGTAAAATAACCTTTGCATGAAAATTAGATCACTTTTATGCAATGAATTTAGTAACATTCCATTTCTTAGTGTCCAAATTTATACATATTTTCTCAAATTAACTCATGTAAAATTTCTTGTGCAAATTGATTTGAAATAAGCTCATGGGCTTTTTTTTCAACATATCATGGATTGTTTGTTCCATTTCTCAAATATTTGATAAAAAAATGACACTAGAAAATGGGTGAAATGGTGCTTTTCTTACCAGATATTTTCTTTTAAAAAATTGAATACTCTCAATTTTTAAAAGTAAGATAAGGCTGAAGAGGAAGCCTTAGATTTTTTTTTTTTTTTAATTTATGCTCACCTGCTTAATAAGCACTTCTTTCTCAAGATCCTACATTTCAAGAAAAGGAAAGAGTTATATTAAGATTAGATGGCTGGATTTGTTATTTTCAAAAGACTGTGTCCATTTATCTGTAGCTTTAGAAAAAAATTGCACAAAAAGTGACCTTTCAGGAGCACAAACACGTATCACTCAATTCAAAGTCAGTAGTTATGGGCTTAGTTTTGGTTTGGTTTGGTTTGTTTGTTTTCAAAAAGATATCAAAAAATTTCTAGTTTATAATTAAATTTTGCTTTTATTGTCTCACAAGTTACAACTATTTGAGTTGCAATGAGAAGCAAACATCTGGGACTAAAGAAATTGCTAGGTTTTATACTGCTTAAAATTTGAACTAGTACTGGCAGTAAATGTATTTGAATATTAGCCCAATTCTATCAAAGACATATTACAGACAAATCTCAGCAGGAATACTTGGACACAGCCATCCAAGTACTGGGAGCAATAGCATCCCAAAGCAGCTAAATTTTGGGGCTGCACATTAGCCACCTATTTCCAAAGAACAGTCTAATGCAAAACTTGTCTTACTTCTCTTTTGGTTCTTTATTTGTTTTATTTGAATTCTGTTACTAAAACTTTAGTTTCAGAAGCACATTCCAAGCACAGAAGACCATGGTGTACAACTTGTTTTAGAAACAAATCACATCTCTTTAGAGGCTTGACTGCAAGAGATTTTGTTCTTGATTAATTGAAGAAATGTACAAATTAACCTTTTTGTCCAGGCCTGAGCAAATCAGCAAATCTTCAAAGCCTTGAGGACACTGTACTTTAATTACCATTAAAAATTATTTTTAAAATAGTGTACAAATTCTGGAAAAAATGTGTAAAGATTTTTTCTTTTTTTTTTTTTTTTTCTTTTTCTTTTTTTTTTTTTCTTTTTTTTTTCTTTTTTCTTTTTTCTTCACAAACACTCTGAGGAACTGGAGCCAAATTCTTAGGATGTATGAAAAGAAGAAGCAGAACAGAAAACTATTCAATTCTACTCAATTTTTATTACATGGTCAAAGTAAGTCCTGAATAAAAGTTAACACTAAAATACAGAAAGCTAAATAAACATAAAAATTAAGCAATATTACAGATGAGGGTTTTCATACTTACAGAAAATATTTATGATAACAAATCAAGTTTTTAGAGAAGCTGTTGTACTGAAGAAACTTGTCATATTTTGTGGAAGACAAAGGTTGACATTCAAAGAACATGCAAAATATTAACATATTTTAAAGTAGCAGGATGCCACTGATAAAAAAAAATCAAAATTCTAGCAAAACCAAATGTCATGGGTAAATTTTCCTTTGCCTTCAATTATTTATTTTTGGTTTCATTTTAAAAAAATATGGCAAATTCTTGTAGATTAGGTTGGAAGGGATCTAAAAGACCAGCTAGTTCTATCCCCACTGCCATGGACAGGGACACCCTTCACTAGACCAAGTTGCTCACAGTCCCATCCAACCTGGCCTTCAACATTTCCAAGGATGGGGCATCTACAACTTCTCCAGGCATCCTGTCCCAGTGCCTCACCACCTAAGCAATATTATAAAGAGAAATTATTTCCAAATGAAATAATGTTTTGAGATTTGGGGCTGTTTTGTTGTTGTTGTTTGTTTGTTTTGTGGTTTGTATGTTTGTTTATTTTGTTTATTTTGGTTTGTTTCTTTGTTTGTTTGTTGGTTGGTTGTGTGTTATTTTTTCTTTATTTTGCTAAAGTAGAAGCGTGCAATTTATTAGATTAGGAGTTAAACTGCAACTGTTAACTTAAGAAAAAATGTAGGAAGAGCAAAAGTTCTAGGCAACCAAAACCAAACATCAAAAGAACTATTTTCTGGTTTATACATGAAAGACAGAATAGGAAGAACAGAAGGAAATTAGACAACTCACTTTCTTCCCCTTCCATGAAGAACAGTAAAATAAATTATATTTTATGTAAAGAAAAACCTAGAAAAAATTAGCTTTAGGATAAGCTTTCATGAGCTGTTAAATGTATTAGTTCATTCCAGACAATTTACAAATTCACTGGCTCCCTTCTTCCCAGAAGTGCTTTTCCTTCCTTGACTCTCAAATTCATGCTATTCTGCTAAATTTACAGCTAAAACTCCAGGCAATGTGAAGTCTCCAAGGCAGCTGGAGTTGTTTCCATAATTCACAACACAAGAACCACCCGAGGTCAGAAGTGCTTTGATCTTCTTGATTCCAAGGAAACACAATGTCACCTGAGCAGAGGGAAGAAGTAACAGAGAAAGCACAGAAAGCTATCAGGGGACTGTTCAGTTTCAACCATAAGGGGTTTTAATGGACTATTTGTGGTATTTTTGTATGTGGATTTCAAACAAAATTTCATTTAATGAACATTAAAAGTTCCCCTGAAACTATATGTGTTTCTTTGATATTGCAAATGGGTTTTAGGGAAAAAAACCCCAAATATTCTTTGTGAGGTAGGAGGTAAAGAGGGAGCAACAACCACAAACTGTAATTTTGGGAGAATTTTGCATCTCTGGAAATGTGACACGTACAAAATTTCTTATTATTATTACTCCTGTATTCTCCCATCACATAGACATCTACAGAAGCCAGAATAATCCTGAGAATTTAACAGCAACAAAGGGGCAATCAGTCCTCTGTAAGGATAGGGAAGGTAATCTTCTTCCCATAGTTTCTTATCCATTCAAATGGTGAAAGCTGCATGGGCTTTGAGAACAAAGTTAACCACCCCAGGATCTCTATCCCTGAGCATATTTACTTTAAGCTTCCAGGTAGCCTGAAAGTCTAATTCAGAGGGATGCCAAACTCCTCCTCTGTTGTTGTGTGGGATACCTTATTTTTCATATCCTGACACTATCAGTATTCTCTCTTTTCTAGATAGGCCTGTAGTAGGAAAACAGTTACTTGATGCATTACGGGTTAACTAACATAATCTTCAATTTTTCTACTGCAAGCCTTTGCAAAGCTCACTGCCCCTAATTGATTTATTGATTTATTCATAATGAGAAAACAGTGTGCATAAAGCAGATGCTAAACATAACGAGCCATAACTTTAAATCCAAATGGGATCAGTAGCATGGCTAACAGAAAATTATTGCTGTAATTTATTAAGATTTTAAAGGTGCCATGGTGGTAGGAATTGGTTCTTTCGTTAATAAGCTCTGCAGTGCGTGAAAATAACAGGGGCATCTTCTTACCCTAAAGTATTCTGTTGTGGTAGAAGGATGGAGGAATTTGTGGATTTTGGGGGGGTTTGGGGTTTTTTTGGGGGAGGTGGGGGGTGTTGGTGTTTTTTGTGAAAGAATGAGAGTGATGAAGCCCCTGCAGGGCTTACTATATTTTCAAAAGAAACCACTAAGACTTTTGACAACACACACTGTGGCACAACAGAAATTCAGCACAGTGGGAGTGCCCTGTTGAGCACATCCTATTTCAGGATCTCTCCTGGCTGTGCTTACGGCACATGAAACTGGATTTCTTTAGTAGTCACAGCAGCATATTCTGTACCATAATATAAAAAAAGTTCTGTCAAGATTGATATTTTCTAGTCAAGGAGATTATATTTTTTTCCTTCTGTATTAACAGAGCCAACAACAACAACAACAAAGTCGGTTTTATTAGAGAGGAGTCCAACCTCCTGAGAGTGAAGTTCAGAAGGACTTGGATTCAGATGTTCATTTGACCTTAATAAAGGGACCAGATAGAGACCAGGGCACAGCTGACTTCCACTTAATAATAGGAGTTAAAGCTTCGGGGTTTCTTTTGGCTGGTTTTTAATTCTACCGCCTTTTAATCTAAATAAATAAATAAATTAAACTGACTCCCTTTCCTCCTCAGTCAGTGCACAAAAGAGAATAAAAGCAGGCTACACTGTAGCAAAACTCAGCTGAAAAGTGCCAGGTATAGAGATGTGGAAAACCCTTGCACTGCTAGCAGATGGACGCACTGAACTGAGCTGGGCACAGGCTGTAAAAGCTGAAATGCTCCTACAGTGCTGAAACAAGGTTAGAGGGGAAAAAAAACCCCAAACTAGTTTCAGCTTCACTCTTGATTAAGCTGCTTACTTTTATTCTTTCTTTCTGGCCATCTTATTTTTTTTCTGTATTAATTCATTTATTTGTTTGTTTTGTTGCAGTACAAACAAGTAAAGTCTAGTTGTCTAGTTCTTCCCCCATTTTCTACAGGAAATTCTGATGACAGACACAGAGATCCTGGTTCTTTCTCCTCACTTCATGCACTCGTTGACTGCTGTAGAAATACAGCTGTGCCTTTGAAACTCAGAGCTAGTGTAATTTTAAGATGAAATTTAAACAGATCTGGGTTTTACCAGCTGTGATGAATCTCTTGATATTTTCAGAATAACACAGAGCATTCTTACAAAACGTGGAATTTAACATCAGCTTCATTTAATTTTAACTGGATGAACATTATGATTTGGAATATCTGTAGCACTTGCCTTACAGTAAGTCCTTGGTAAGTGTTTAAACTTTTGGCAGCATTTGACCTGTTTTTTAAGACCATGTGTATAGACAACATTGTGAAGAATAAGCATATTCAGCTAAGAAAGAAAGAAAAAAAAAAAAGCAGAACAAAGAACAAAAGGGAAAGAGAGTGACAAGAGAATAAATGATACTCTAAATAAAGGGAGTTACAGTGATTGTAGTTTGCATATTATGTAATGTAGACCTGTATGGAATAAAGATGTTCTAAAATTTATCTGTAGAGATTTTTGCACCAATAAGAGCAATAATTATTGAAAAACAAGATTAAATAAAACGGGGTTCATCTGTCTTTACAAGAATAGTTCCCGTTTTCTTAGCCTAGAATTTCTTTTTGTCTCTAGAGGCAAAAAGCATGTCTGTCCATGGTTGTGAAATGAGCTGTGAAGTGTATTTTCAAAATAAAATTTTCAAACTGGCATTTAGCCATCGACTTGTTGTGGCTCCATCTCTCTTTAGCAGAGACACTGAAATCCTGAGCAATTTTGATAGAGCCGTTACATATCACTGTGTATTTAAGGAAAACTTGTTCAAGCATTGATAAAAGATAAAAGAAAAGTACTTTCAAACTGAATATTTAAATGACACTGTCTTGTGAACTTTTTACTGCATGTATCATATATTTCCATAGCAATTAAAAAAAAATCTTCATTTTCTTCATCCTCCTCCATGAATAAACTCAGTGTAGCTGCAGTGATCTTTCAACTCTAAGGGTGTCATATGTCAAAGGGGAAAAAAGCTGTAATTCACTATGGATTTTGGAAAG
Organism: Phylloscopus collybita; assembly: GCA_027886175.1. Taxonomy (NCBI): domain Eukaryota; kingdom Metazoa; phylum Chordata; class Aves; order Passeriformes; family Phylloscopidae; genus Phylloscopus; species Phylloscopus collybita. The sequence goes on from JAJNNQ010000018.1 coordinate 43,239,725, forward strand.
CATGTGGCTGTGGTCAGATACATTGGCTGTGAAATGGAAGAGGTAAAACAAGGTAATAAATGCTTAGCTCTGAAGACAGCTCAATGTGCCCAGAAATGTGCAGGGTTGGGATTACAAACAACAGGCAATACTGGTTTCAGTTTAGACGCCACCCTCCCACCATCCAAGGCTGTTTAAACTTCTCTAAAACATTTAAACTATGTTTTTAACACATATGATGTTCTGTAGCTTCAACCAATGTTGTCTGAACAGCATGAGTACATGAAAGTTTGAATCATCTGAGACTGAGGAATAGCAATCATTCTCTACCATATAAATGTAAAAAGTTAGACATGATCTGAGGACAAGGTTAGAAAGAGTGCTTTGAAAAGCTAGAATAGAATTTCCTCAATATAAGTTCAGCACCTTGATTGCAATAGCACAAGAAGTCTTGGAGCTCTGCCTTCTAATTAGAGCAGTAAGACCTACAGAACAGAAACTGGAGCATTCTTGTTGGTTTTTTTGGTTTGGGTTGGTTTTTTTTTGGGTTTTTTTTTTTCAGTAGAAGAGTTTTACAGTACTATGAAAAAAGTCTAAAGATACTTTAGGGTACTCTGACCGTTCAGGTTTTATCTTGTTGAAGGAGGATGCCACTGAAAGATCTCAGGGAATATTGTATAGGAAGAAATGTAATTATAAGAATGGGAACACATCATATGTTCTTGGAGTAATGAGACAGACTGACTTTAATGTTATTATCTGTTATTTGCAACTGACTCAAGGCTTTATACTACCTCAACTGACTGACATAATTGGGATCCTGTGTTCTCTATATGAAAATACATTTCTTCACATCACTGAAACTGCAAGAAGCGGGGGAGTAACATATAACACCTTTGGGCTCAAAGGAAGAAACAACAGGCTGGGATTTGAGTTGGTACTTTTTAAGTTGGTTACTTCCTCCAACACTGCATTAATTTGAACAGAAAACACAGATGAATTGAGATCATTAAATTCTCTTTTACTGATAACATTCCACCAACCACTGCTAGAATATGATAATTTGAGGAGAAGGCAGATTTCCGACCATTACTGTAAAAGACAGACACTCATTTTTCCATAAGAGAAGATAATGTAGTTGTAAGCCAATATGACTTTAAAGAAGTTAAAATATTTAAAATAGAATCAAATGTCAGAAACTATGCTTTTATGTTTTATTTGTACTGTTTTAAGCTTTTGCTTGTCAATAAACTTGTAATTTTATTTATAGCTTGTTTTTTTACCAGTACTAATATGCCACAACATCTTGACAACTAATTTAGTACCTGAAATCATTCTTCCACAATCTTAAGTCAATATCTAACACAGAAAGAGGGAAATACCCATCCATCCATTTCCCCAATTTTATCAAAATAAAATGGGACACCAGTAGTATGACAGACACTAAGGTATCTATCATGAGAAGGGAGAGAGGTTTGTACATTTTCCAGCTCTTACACTGGTCTGCCTATAGCCAGCACACAAAATTTGATTATCTTTATCTGATCATGTATGAAGCACACTTTGTACAAGACCTGAAATTAATCAATGCTATTAAAATTATTTTGTGAGAAATATATGAATGTCAATTACTGAATCTTTGTAGCAAAGAATTTCACACCTTATGATTAAATACTGCAAATGTTTCATTGCTTCCTAGTTATAAAATATGAGCCTACTATTATTTACTGGTCTACTTACATTGATAGAAAATTTCTTTCCTAGCTCAGAAAACAGAAGCACAAGCGAAAGAGGCACATCCACCTACAAACTGGATGCTAACATGCTAACTGACTCTAGATGGCATATTTTCTGAGGTAGGTGTCCCTGAACATTCTCAGTTTTACCAATCATAAAAATTGCGTTACTACTTAAGGTAAAATAAGCAAAAGTATTTCAAAGTTAAGCACATGTTAAAAAAAAAAAAAAAGGAACATACTTTGATTTGGTTCACAGAGAATTTTTTTTGTTAAGTTTCAGTTCTGACTTCTTTCAGAATATTAAATTTTAATGAAAGTGCAACACCATCAAATATGAGAAAAAGTCATGATTTATCAAATTTTGAAAATTTTAAAATTCTACCCAGGACTCAAATGGGCTGTATACAGCAGAATAAGTATTATGTTAATAATACTAGAACTTTTTCTGGCTACTGCCCTAAAAGACAGCAAAAACTGGTTTCTATAAATATGTTAGCAACAAAAGGAGGGCTAAGGAGACTCCCCATCCTTTATTGGATGGGACAGGCAGGAAATAGTGACAAAGAATATGAAAAAGGATGAGATACTTAATGCCTTCTTTTACCACCTCTGTTCATTTCTGTCCTAGGTTATAATGTAAATTGTGCCCAAGGTATGTATTCTATCCCCATGAGCCGTTGGAGCCAAGGTGGGGCAGTGTTTTCCTTATCTTCTGTTAATGAGCCCAACAATGCCTTCCCGGAAGAAGTTATCTCTGTTTAATGGGCCATCAAGGACCCATTGCATGACTGATAGGATGAAATCATCCCGTTGTGAGATGCTCTGCCCAGGGGGAGGAGCCAAGCATTCCCTCCTGGATATAATCCAGGGTTTGAGACCTCACAAGCAGCTTCTATCCACTGAACTCTCAGAGGAGACAAGAGCTACCAGACGTTTCTACAGGAATCACTGCTTTGACAAGAACATCTCATCTGGATTCCTGGAGGAAGACTGGACCCCTCTCATCATCCCTGGACCCTTCTCTCTCAGGATCATCTCTACTCCAGCGGAACCACATCTGCCTCTCCAGGAGGATTTCCGGACTGCTTCAAACACCCTGACCAACAGGGTGTCAGGTTGTATTGTTCCATTTATTTTATTTTACCCTTTTTTCCTCTCTTTTCCTATTAAATTGTATCTCTGACTGGGGTCTCACTGGTTTTGCTTTCAAACCAGCACAATTTCCTTCTGCAGAATGGTTTTTATTGTCCTATCTTTTAGAGTAAGCTCTGCTTTTGGCTTAAAACAGGAAAAATTGAGAAAAATTTTTGGTGGTGGGGGCATGCCTCAGACATAGCAGGTGGTTTTTATAGCTAACTTAGAATCATAGAATCATAGAATCATAGAATGTTTGGGGTTGGAAGAGACCTTAAAAAATCATGTAGTTCCAACCCCCCTGCCATGGACAGGGACATCTTCCACTAGAGGAAGTTGCTCAAAGCCTTGAGCACTGGCCTTGCACACCCCCAAGGAGGGAGCATTGCCCACTTCTCTGGGCAATCTGTGCCAGTGTCTCACCAGCCCCATAGAAAATAAATTCTTCCTAATATTTAATATAAACCTCCCTTCAGTTTAAAGCCATCCCCTTTGTCCTATCTCTTCATATGCCTGTAAAACGTCCCTCTTACTCTAAGGTCTGATGGAGCCTTCTCTTTTCCAGGTTTAACCACCCCGACTCTCTCAACCTGTCTGCATAGGAGATATGTTTGAACCCTTGGATTATGTTTGTCACCCTCCCCTGGACTCTCTTTAGTCCATGTTTTTCTGAAGTTGGGGGCCTCAGAGGTGGACACAGCACTCCAGGTGGGGTCTCACAAGAGCAGAGTTGAGTGGTGAGTCACCTTCCTTGACCTGCTTTTGATGTAGCCTGGGATGTGGTTGGCTTTTTGGGCTGTAAGTAGACACTGCCAGATCATGTTGAGCTCATCAACAAACACCCACCAGTCCTTCTCTGCAAGGTTGGGCTCAACCCACTTAAATTGATTCTATTTTTTTTAACTGTGATAACCTTTTCATATTACGTTTTTCTTCCAAGATGGATATCACAGTATCAGTTTTTTAGGAGGTTCACTACTGAGATCTTGCTTCCTTAATGACGTGAATTAGTTTATGCTTTTCAGCAGATACAGTTACTAATTGCAGGTTTGAAACACAGAATATCAATAAACCATCTAAGGGTAATCGAGGGGCAGTGCTGTCAGCCTCCACAAAATAAAGTATGAAATAATTCTTAGATTAGCATGGAAGAAGTTTCTTCTTTGCCTAAACAATAATTATGTTGACAATATTGCCCATTTGGAAGATGCAGCAAAATGTATTAGCAAACAGTTGTCATCAGAAAGGGCACTTCAGTGCAGCCTATAATTATGCTTTTGGACAAACCATGCTTCTCTTAAAAGCGCACCTTATTTATCTCTGAGGTCATGCTAATTGATACCTAATATTACTGTAGGTTTTCTACTTGATATGGTGGACATTATCATGAGAAAAATACCTCTGTACAGGGGACTTCATGCTACATCTGCCCTTCCTTCTATGATGTTTTCCAGGACTTCTGACTATGGTAGGCTGACTGAAGTTCTCCTCCAAACAACTAGAGAAGCACTACCGTAGTCTTTAGACCCTACTGCCTGGATCTTGGAAACATGGAATAAACTGAGGAGAGCAAATGGAAAAGTTTACTTAAGTGATGATAATAATTAAAAACAAACAAAAAGGTTCTTGAAACTGCTGCCTTGTAATATGTCTATATTAGTGAATAAATAATAAATTTATTTATTAGTGAATAAATAAATCCAGGACTGGTGGATGAATAATCATCAGTAACACGAGAGTACTTGGAACAACAAAGCAAAAAGTCATAGTATTGATAGAATCTTTAGAATTCATGAGGAAATGCCACTAAAAGGTGCTAGCTAATGCAAGCAAGGGTTCAAGAAATCACATCTTTCAGTAACACAGTCTCAAAGCACAAGACCCTGATTGTTTTGCTCAGTATTTGAAAATTGTGACTTAAAAAATTTGCAAGAGTAATGTTATTAATGGGATTCATCTTTCACAACCAAGTCTGCTCCAAACCAATCAAAGACCAAGTTATTATTAATGCCTTAAAGAAGGCATTAAGTATCTCATCATCCCATGAAATGCTGTGTTTTATGGGAATTTCAGCCTTTAATTGCATTCTTTGTTGGGTTCATGAACAATCTCTCCTGGAGCTTTTACCAAGATTCTCTAAGAAACTGTAGGATTTCGTACACTGTATGCTCCCCAGAGGAGCATACCCTCTCCAAAGATGAATTGTATTACTGGCTTTTCTTATGGCAGCATGAGTTAATTGATTCCAGCTGAAAAAATAAATTCTAGTCTTTGGTGACTACAGATGATTTCTAAGGAACATGGAAACCATCCCTGCAATGGTTATTAATTCTAATCACATTTCAAATGGCATCTGATGGAATAAAGAATCTGTAGAGTGAGTGCAAGCAACTGCAGAAAGCTGAGCTCAGCACAGCGTATCAGTGGTTTAATAAACCTCAGTTAATTATTTTTTTCTTGCACATAATTTCCAAAATGCCTTATTGAGACCAAACCTTAGAAACAGTCAGAAATGACACAGTAACTGTCCTCCCCCAACAAGAAGATAACACCAGGAGGATTTACTCAATATTGCAGATATTTTTACTTATTTTCTTAAAAGTAGTTGTAGAAAACAAATGTGTTTATTACAAATCAAAGGAGGCCTTTGTAAAGGCACTCTCACTGTGTTTAAAGGAAGTTGTTTTGGTTAACAACAATTTGATTAATATATTACAACTACAATAATTAAATATAGCATGGCTTTTCTTTTTAACTTTATCACTGAGAATAAAGAGAGGATTCCTATTCACATATGAACGTGGATTAACCTTACACCCTTTGTCTGCCCACTGAGACTTCTATGTCAGACAGGAGGACTGCTAAATTGAAGTAATTGTGTGAGTCACTTCACAGTTGAATAGTTAAAGTGCAAATAAGTATAAAGTTGCTAAACAATTAGTTTTCTTTTATGAGATACAGGATAGTTTAGTGGTATTACAGGATACTCAGTCACTATGTGGCAAGAAAGGAAAATTACATAAGCTACATTTATAAAATGACATATCTACTTTACTAAAATTAATTTAAGACTACCCAACTTCATAAAATATAGCCAGGTTATTTCCAAAGACTGGAATAAGTGCTAAGAAAGAATTTTATTTGGTTGTATTTTAACAATATTGCCACAAAACATAGATTATTCATAAATAAATAAAAGCAGTTTCATAGAAATGCACAAAATATGCATAAGCAAAAATTACTCTTAGCTATTGAAAGTCTCCATTATGCTCATCATGAGAGTAAATTTTCAAAAGTGAAGTTAGACATAATATTTTCTCTCAGTTTATTGCATTGTCTAACTGGAGGGTGTTTTGCACACCATCATTTCCTCTCAATAAATGGACTTGCATTAAATTTTCAGAAAATGAATACAATTTTTTTTAACATTTAGCTGTACCCTTCCTAGTTCCTTAATCCTATTAGAAATTCATATTAAAAAGATTGCATCTTAGCTGAACTAACCATTTTCCTGCTAATGATTATTTGAACTGTTTTTCAGGGACTTGTTGAAACTACTGTAGATTACTGAAACACTATATGGAAACTGAGACAATATAGCATTTTAACAACAAATAGTAAATGAACAATATATTTTGTAGTACTAAAAGCAGAGTCTTGCAAACATCATGTACTAAGAACAACTATTGTGGAGAACATTGGTGTCATACTATAGTCACATGACACAATATAAGCATTTTCTTACAATACCATAACTTACACATATGCCCAAACACAGTCTCACTCCTGAAGTATTCCATTATTCATGGATCCGATGATGGATCGTTTCCCCATACCAAAGGCTGATAAGCTGTGCAGTACTTTTTCTTCCCATGAACAATTCACCGAGGTGCATATTTTCACATCTGTATACAAGATACTTATACCTACGTGTTTCATCTCTGCATGGTTCTTCCTACCTTTGTGTCATAATATTCTTCTGGTTATTCTCCATGGTTCAACCCTGCTGACTTTTTTTGGCATCCTAAGATTTTTTTTGTACTCTTCATCTACTCCATAGCTAATCAGGTTTAAGTGACCTAGCCTTTGAGAAAGCTGTCCTTCCTTTACCAGTCCTTGCCTGGAAACTGTAGGCAATTCTCAGCCCTCCTAACATTGTTCCAGTAACTGTCTTCCCAGCTTCTGATCTGAATAATTCTTCTAACTCTCAAAATTTTTTCAACCCTTATGGTGAGGAGTAATTCACTATGGTTCTCATGAATCTTTAATGATTCTATGCCCAGCCTTTTAAAGATCATTCAGAAATGCAATCACAGAATAACAAAACCATGGAACATTCTGAGTTGCAGTCCAGGCTAAAAACCTCCAACGGTGTTCTTATCTCTGGATCAAAACCTAGTTCTAGATTGAGTCTGAAAACTGTATTGAAATACAAATAAGAGAAAGAGCATTTTCTTTCAAATGTGAAATCTGTGGTTAATCCAAGCTAAGCATGCAGTTAGCAATGTGGTAAGAAAATGTTAAGAGATACATTTGTCCTTCTGTACATGAATAAAAGTTAGACCACTATGTTAGAGAAGAAGGTATATCCACACCTGTAGTAGTAAAAAAAAGGATACAAAGTTTCACTTTTTCTATGAAGAATTCCAGATTTGTACAGCTTCAGATAAAATGTACACTTGTAAATACATATTTTATGTTTCTAGAAAGGGTCTGTGATGCACACATAAAAATGAGAGTTCTGAATGATGATTTTTAGTGCCCAGACTCATTCAACCTGAGATAATAATTAAATTTTGAAAGTGTCTCACTCCACAGCTTTAAATTCTCAGCAATTCTTAATATAAGTACACAACTAAAATTTGGTGCCATGGTGAATCTATTTGTAGCTTTCAGATAGTTTCCTCCTGTTATGTGATCTTTGGAATTCTTCCTGTAGAACTGTGGCATTTTCCCATTTGTAGTCAACCAGATCATATTTTCATATATGCCTAATCTGCATTGATGAAATAATACATTTCTTATGGTTTTATAAGAACAGCAGGGACTTTGCAAAAAGTAGTCTTTGTGCAATGAAAGACCACAAGATGAATGTCTCTGACAAACACAGGGTTGCACAAATGCAACCAAATCCAGGACTTGATTATAAAGATTAAACATCACCTCTTCATCACTTTATTGTAGCATAAATTTTACAGATTTCTTTTAATTTAGCCTGTTGTTAGGACTAGAAAGGATCAGACTTGTAGAATCAGTGTCTCCATTTCTCTTTCATGTGACAGGAAGATCTTAGCTTATGGTCATGAAGACCCACATTGCAAGCCATTCAAGCTCATAAGTTCTGAATGTTATGTATTAGCTTCTTTATTATGTTTTGTTTCATACTTCTCTTCTGCAAATTCCTAGCTTCAAGTACTGAAAAAGATTTGTAATTTGTTATTATTTCAGTTCTTGTATTTAATTGATATTCCCAAACCATAATAACATATGACTGATGCATGGGAATGAGGCACCACAATATCAGGTTTTCTTCTGGAAACACTCATTGCCAGCAAATATCAATGTCTTGCTAACTACAGGAATAATGTAAATAGAATCTGCATGGCACAACTGTTATGTATAAAATTAGCATAGTTTAAAATTCACATACAAATACAGAAGCAGACTTCTGTGTATTTATTCTGCTGTGCTTCTGGAGGGAGCATACTTCCCTCAAACCTGAGAAAGCATTAACAGCTGATGGCCTGGCCACATTTTACTCAGTTTTTGCTTTACTGTTTGGTGTGCAAAAGAAAGCAGAACCTTCAACACTTAAGACCAACAGGAGCATATGCAAGTCTCTCTGCTGTCAATCATAACTGCAGTTTTAGTAGATAAGCTTTTCAGATGGAGAAAATTAAAAGAAAGAAAACATACATGCAAAATTCATCATCTCCAAAAGGGATATATGCAAATTGTCTTTCTCTCAAAAGGTGAAAAAAACAGAAGATACAAATTACAGCTTTTTCCAGCTGATATATGCAAGGAATAGCCTAGCTGTTTACCAAGAAATACTGAAACACCATGAAACTCTATAAGCAAAGTCCTCTCAGTTTTTCCTTACTCATTACTGGATGTCCTCAGTGCTGCAGAATTCACAGACAAGGACTGTTCTTAATAGAAAAAGACTTTTCAAATTCTTTGTTCAAAAAATGGTCTGGCAACCTTTTTTTTTTTTTTTTTTTTTTTTTTTTTTTTTTTTTTTTTTTTAATTAGGAAATACTCTTGTTTTTCTTTGCTTTCAATATGGCTTTACTTTATACCCCACAGATCTCTTAGAATCTCTGCAAAGTACTATCAGCATCTGCTGTAAGAAACCAGTGATTGCAAGAAATCTTTCTCTCTGATGTGATGGCTACAAGAGATCTTCTGAATAGACCGATTCCCAGCTAGGGGTGTGAGCAGGGAATGAAAAGAAACACTCCCTCCATGCTTAGTTACTCTCTGTACAGTGCCCAGGAATTTCAGTTTTCACTGAATCCTTAGGTATTTGAAGCACACGCTATTAGTTTAAAAAGAAAATATTTTAATGAATCAATGTTATTCTCGCAAGCAGTGGATTTATTTTCAGGAAATTTCCCACATAGGCAAGAGGCGTGATCATGTCACAAGAAAATATAGTAGAAGGCACATGAAATTTAGAACTAATACTCTTTGTCAGATAAAATTTCATTACAGAATAGTCTCCTATTCTGGAACTTTATACTAATGAAGGCAAAATGGCTGAATAGATGAAAAAACCCAAAATGTATGAAGTATCATACATATTTACATATTTACTCTTCCATTAAACCCTGATTAGAAATTCCTTGACTAAGATTGCATCCATATGGTTCTGCTTTGTACTGATCAATATTTGTGTCTTTTATAGCCTTATCTAAGCTTTCTTTGCATCTGTTTCTACTTTGGGTCTCCAAAGAGCCCATAGCAATGACTTTCTAAGGCAGAAACAAGGAAAAGCACTGTTTTTTTCTTTTTTTTTTTAACTATATGACACTACTGAGTAACTTCCATTTCTTATAATATAAAAGTAAAATCTGATTTTACCTTCATCACATAATTCACTGTAAGGATTTCTATCATATCTCCCCTATTTTATGTCTTTTTTGAAAGAGGATAACTAGTCTGCTTTCCTCTCATCCCTGCCATTCTTTTTTTTTTGTTTCTGAGTTCTGCTGTACCTTGTCAGGAAACTACCCAGGATTTTTTCTGTAGGTGTTTATGTGCTAGGGGGAGTCTTGTCAAGCTGCTCAAGGAATTCTTATAATTTTAAATCTTCTTCAGTGTCCACTCTTAAACAGGGCAAAAAAAAAAATTCTCCATTCTTTTTCTTTAATCATTCCCTTTAAAATCTTTGTTTGTTTATTTTGCTTTGATTTGGTTTGGTTTTTTCAGTACAAATGTCTTCATAAAGACCAGAGGTCTTCAAAATTGCAACCAGAGATACATTGATTCTGGAACTGCCTAGTATATTACTTTCTTGATGATACAGAGAAAATTCCAAATTTCCCTCTCTAAAGAATGAATAGAATTTCAAGATGCTTTTGTTCAAGATGGAGTAAATTATTAAGGACATATTTTATAAAACATATTCTAAAAAGTGCTGTTTTCAATCCTTGACAAACCTAGTTAGATTTCTTTCACTTGGCATGCTTATCATTATTTTTAAAATTACTTATGAAAAACAAAATAATTCTATGTTGAAACTCATTTTTCTTAGATTAACAGCAAAATATCACTCTCTCAATTTTTTAAAAATATATTAAATTTAATATTTCTTTTCATCTTATCTGGCAGAGTAATACTATTATTAATTTTTGTTATTCCTTTGTAATACATTAAAAATTAAAAAAAGAACAGAGGATGTTTACAGCATGGCTTTCTGCATGGCAGACTGGTTATAATTCATTTTAACATGGAGCTTGTATAGATTTTTCAAGAAATGAGTTAATGGTGTGGAAGAGCACTGAACATACAAGGTAGACAGGGCAGATAATAAATCACTAAGTTTATCTTTAAAAATTAGTTATGTTGCCTCGGAAACCATTGTAAATATGGTTTCCCTATTCTTCCAGACAGTCTGTAATATATCAGTACAGAATAGCTTATGTACTATTCAGGTAGCAACAGGGAGACAAGAAAATTATGCCATTCAATTTTTTTGCATATATAGGACTATGAAAACTTGTAAAATAGTACATGATTTTATTGGTATTATTGATTTGTTTTTTATTGTAGCATTACAAAGCACAAGAGATCTAAAAAGGCTACATCCCTATCACCAGGAGCCCATCATTAAGTACACAGCACTATCTTATATTTCTTTTTCTCAGATAAGTCAAACCACTCCATAAACCATGTTATAACATATTTTTATTTCATACCCACAAGGAGTTCCCATGCCTTTCCATGGTACAAAGTCATAAACCATGGAAACAGTGATGCAATTCTCCAAGCAGTCTGGTCATTTCCTTCTTTGTTTTCTTGCAAGGTTTAATGTTTACCCCTCTGCAGAACCAGCCACCTTTTACCCACTTAAAAAATGTAATAGCAAGTCAGGTTTAAGATCCCACATGGGGTTTTATCTTCAGCTAGGGTTTCTATAAGAAATGCAATGCAAAAGCAGCCCTAAAAACCAAGCTGGTTTCACATAGTCTGCAACAGGCCATGTGAATGAAAATACAGCTACATATGTATGAAATTAATTTTAAAAAATCATTTTCTATTTTCCTTTAAGATTATTCCCAAAATGCTTTATAGGAGACTGCTTTTTATCAGAATTGGTTTTATTTTGCTGTTTTGTTTTGTTTTGTTTTTTTCTCCCATCAAGAACCAGCTTATTGTCTTCTCTATTGTCTCTTAGTCCCCAAATTGTCTTGGCATGAATCTCCAAAAGGAGAACCGTTCCAAATTTACTTTTATAGAGATAATCTGGCTTGTCCTGGGATAGTCATCACTCCTCAAGGATGGATAGCACAGTCTCTATGAAAGCTTCCTACTCCCTACAAATGTGGGAACCTCAATATCAGCTCCCTGTAAATCTAAGTTCCCTGTAAATCCATTTCCTCGGATGGACTGGGCAGACAAGCTACCATTGTTTGTTGCAATAAAAGGGAGTTCTTAAATATGAGGATTTGTGCCTGAAAGTGAGCTCATCACTTGTTGGAAGTCTGCTTTGATTGTCTCCTACCATTTATCTCCTGTTTCAGGTCTTGCTTTGTCTTGAATATTAGTGATACTCTTCTAAAAGATACCCTACACTATGCTAGTAGTTGTAGGACGTTTTGTCATCATCAGTGACAGCTCTTTTTACAAGGTAATGACTACTTTTAAAAGTGAAAACAAGGATTCTTTGGAGGGAAAAATGTTGTCTTTTCCAGCTCGTGAATAAAGCACCAGGAGATATCAATCAGTCAGTCCCCAGATGAAGAATATTGTGCTTCCCTAAAGTGAAAAATTTACTTCTGGGAACATTAACAAATTTTACCATAAATTTGCACAGTACTTTAGCAGTGAAAAGTTAAGTATGAAAACTGGCAGAGGCTCCTCTGCAATTTTACTTCAAATAGAAAGCATCAGCGTTTGAAATGATTAGAAAAAAAGGCAGTCTCTGAATGTATTCGGGTTCTATTCACTGTGACACTGGAGGAATTAGAGTAAAAATTGAGATCAAGAGAAAATTTGTAGAATTAGAACCTCTTAATACACTACTTTATCAACAGCTGTATTGTAAAACAAATTATTGTTGGTATTAATTGCATTCACCAACACAAGAAAATAAATTTTTCTACCAATTAGTTTTTCCTGTGGACAGATTGGCACATGTATTTTCAGTTTACATTCATTTTTTACATATATGCAAAACATTTACAGTGGTTTTCAAGACCCAAACTCCTCTGGACACAGCAAAGCCCTTTACAGTATTCAGCTCTTACTCATTTACTTTGCTGGGCAGCTACAATGTGTAGATTGGAATATTTTTCTCTGTAATATCTGATGAGTCCATGTGCTTCTGAGTCTTATGCTCTCCACTGCTCTCCAGAAGGGGTAGAATCAAATAATTCACAGAAGAGCTAGAGGAACTAATTTTGAAAAAATCTGATTAAATTAAAATTAAATAATAAAATAAAAATTAATAAGAACGAGCTCTTTTTTTTTTTTTGTACAGTACATTGTGAATTTTTTATACATATACTTGCATAATCACCACACAAAAATAAACAGATGAACTCCTGTTCCCATTTTATAGCCTATCACTTCCATCCTTCAAAACTCCAGAACTCATCCTAACTTTCCTATGTTCCACAGCACATCTTACAGAAGTACTGCTGCAATTTTTCAAACCACCACCACAGGCTTAGAGAACTGTAAAATAAATGTATGTTGGAAGCATATGTTTACTCTTATATGACCCTTAATTATAATTAATTTTTCATAATCATAAATGCTTACTATGTATTTTTATATACTTTTAAAAGGTCCATTTTATTTGTTCTAAGTGAAAAATTCACTGCTGCTATCATCTCTGATTACCTTATTATGTTACACTAATAAAATTAAATTGCCAGAGGAATTTTTTGCATAAATCCTTTTTTAATGTAATAATTACATAGGTCAAAATAATTACCTAAATAATTGGTTGGATAACTGTAGATTTTAATAGGATTTCAAATTATAAATCAAGATCCCTAAACAGTTTGTTTTTGTAAGTGTATTTATATTTCATCATTAAGTGCGTTTTTTATAGCCAAATAAATTAATTGGTTTTTTTTAAGAATATGTACTCTTGGCTTGTAAGTGTTGCTGCCTGATAGTTTTTGAAGTTTTGGGGGGAAAAAAGGTCTCTGAAGGTTTGATTCATTCTTACAGATTTTAAACTTTGTCCTATCACAGCAGCCTCTTATGGTCAGCGCAATCATCGGATTATTCTTCAGCATGTAAGTTCTGGAGCTGGGGTTCTGCTCAATTCCACATTGCTACCAACTATGTTGTTCCACTGCAAATCACGGGCTTTAAAAATAAAGAGCAAAGAGTTCTTAGCTATTATATAAATTAGTAAAATGTCTGCTGTGATTTATATTGAAAATAAACCAACAATTGGATAGTTCGAAACTCAGGGGAACACGTACACAGCTAGTACTACGCTGTCTCCAGAGCCAAAATGTCCAGATCTTGGATTTCTGAAAAACATATTAATATAGATAACTTGAGAAACAAGTAAACAATATGGATGGAATAGTGTCTATATCTCAGCAATGAAAAATATTAGGAGCAAGAAAAATGTTCCATTAAAATAAAATAAAAATTTGATTGTGTAAATTATTTTATCCTGTGTCTCCCATTAAGCTATTTCATTAACTCATGTATATCCATGAACCCACAAAATTTATCATAAACATTTATGAAATCTAATAATTAAGAAAGTGTTCTCTATCTTTCCTTCTTCCCCTTTATCTCTGCTTTCTCTTTTCATGAGGCTTTAAGCTTCGTAATCTTTATTCCTGTATAATTTTCTAATTAAAGACCAGTAAGGGAGCAGAGTAAATAATTCAGCTGCCTTATTTTTAGAGAATTATGATGGAAGCTTGTACTTCAGTTAGTGATGTGGCCTCTGTAGATAAAGACACAAATCAATTTCTAGGGCTGTCAACACTTTTCTTGAGTGTTAAATTCATTTTTAGAGTACTGTTAAATTATTAAATACTCATTTCAAAAGTCAATATGCTTCCTGTGTTTTGGATAATGATTGTAACTGTCTATTTCACATAGACTAATGCAAATAAATGTGACTATAACCAATTGATAGGAAGTGAAGTTCCTGGAGAGACCATTATTTTTCATTACTAATTTAGCAGTTTATCAAGTACTATTATTTGCAGTGTAAGGACACAGTGTTGTAACCAATGTCAAATTGCAAACCAAATTTTGTGGCTGTTGCTGCTTCTTTCATCATAGGGGGAATAATTGTTCAACTTGGGAGAGAACAAAAGGGGCAGTGAAGGACGAGGGTTTTAAAATAAGTGTGATTTGTAGATCTGGAAGGCAGGGTAACACGGCAGAACAAGAACTTAGCTGCTCAGAGGAGGTTCTGGCTCTCCTCATGCCTGCCATTCAGCAAAAGCTATTGGAAACAAGTTTCAAACATATCCAAGATCGAAGAGGTCTAGCTAAATTCCTCCTGAGATTCCAGTGACTGCCAGGTATCCTTCCTCTCCTGAAGATCTGGCAGCAGACTGTGTCCAGCTGTGAGAGTGTAGCTTGTGCTCCTGAGAAGGCAGCTCTGCAGGAGCCTCTGCCAGCACAGACCTTCCTTCCCCACCAGATCCTCAGCCTGCCCTTGTCCTTGTCCTTGTCCTTGTCCTTGTCCTTGTCCTTGTCCTGTGATGGATCTTGCTGGCACAGACCTTGACACAGATCTGCAGCCAAGTGGTGATTATGTAAAGAAGACAGAGAAAAATGTTTTGTCAGAAGAAATGATTTTTTTTTTTTTCTGAAACAAAGGCACAGTTTTTCAAAAAGGTGTTACAGAAAAGCCAGTAAGTGAATAGCATACACACTTAATCAAAGCCTCGGGACAGTTCAGAGCAGCAGTTTAGGCACTGAACTCGTAATTCTGAGGCACAAAGCAGCACAGCTATCTGTCTTCTTCCTTCAATGTCTCTCTTCTCTTGAGCTCACTCTAGCGTTAATTAATGTTCAACATGGAATGAGGTAAATGATTATGTGGGCTTTCTGGTAAAGGAAAAGGAAAATGGAATGCTTGTGGGTTTTCCTGAAATCTCTGGATAAGGTAAAGGAGAGAAAGAATGGAATATCCAAGGATTTCCTCCCAAAAAACCAACCAACCAACCAAAACCAAACTGAAACATAAAAAAAAGGAAAAACTTCTTCCTTATACCTAGTATAAGTCCACACTGTTTCGATTTAATTTAAATTAATTTCAATTAATTTAAAATATCTTTCAGAATTGTTGCAGCCATCTTAGAACACTTACAGTTTGGATACAGTAGGCATGTCAATGAAAATTACTGAATAAAAAGTTATTAATTTTTCTGTAGAAAGAAAAAAGCAAAGCTCACAGAATATTTATTAAAAAAGAAAAAAGAAAAAAGAAAAAAAAGGCAGAAAAGAAAAAAAGCTATCAGAATTTAAATATAAGTCCCAAAAAGCAGCATGATCTCTCTCAGCAGTCTTCTGAGGCTATGCTTTTCAGTTCCTTAAGATTTTATGCTTTTTGATATAGGTGTTTATTTATTCCTTTGGAATCTTCAGTCAGCCCAGTTCTAGTTTAAAAATGCAGTTTGAACAACTTATTTTTTATTCTCCTAAATACAAACCTAAATAAAGGCAAATTCTTTAACTGTTATTTTTTCATTGTGATACAAATGTTAATATACTATCGAAAACAAAGTTGAGAAATTCATGCAAGTTTCCATCAGTATTTAGAACCTAGATTACTGTAAAACTTCTTCTTTTTCTATTCCTGACTCTATTATGGCACATATCTATAAGAATACAGAGACTCAAGACTTCCCTAAAATGGAAACTTAAAATTCAGTATATTGAAATGTCATTTTATTAAATAGAGTTTTCTGACTGGAGAAAAAGTTTTCTCTATTGCAACGAAACCTCATTACTGACTGCTGACCTTTCTATATGTTTATTCTATGTGAAGCAATTAATCAATATCATAGCTACAATTAGGGATTCCATTTGTACAGTTAAATTCATTAATATTTTTTGCCATTGGCTGTTCTGGTATTGAATAAACCTGATAGTCTAACCTAACTTGATAGGCTTTTTTACCACATATTTTTCTTCCCCTCATTGACTTTAGGTGATAGAAACTTTCCCAGAAATAACAGAAGAAACAAATAACTTCTGAAAACCCTGGATGCAGACACTGCTTATGCAGAGTTTGCTTATGAGGAAGTGCATAGAGTGGATGTTTAGGAAATGAATTACAAACGTAACAAAGAATTTGAAAGAAAAATTAACAAGCTCTAATTGCATTATTGTTAAGATATAGAAGTACCAGAGTATGACATAGATTTGCTGCGATAGTTTGCTGAAGGGAATAGAAAGAGGACTCAATAAGAAGTTTGTTCTTAAAAAATTGAATAATTGAACAGTTTCACAGCCATAATGAAAGTGATTTATAAAGCTCCTAAGCTATTGTTATATAACAACTGAGAAGGTTAAAATCAAGCAGCATGATTCATGTAATTGCTAATATTACAGCTGAGCAATTTAACAGGTGAGAGAGAAAGGAAAAATAACCATACATTATGCATTGTTCTCCTCCTCGTACACATACACATTTCCTTTGCCTCAGTTCCTACACAGCTCCTATTTGTAAAAATCATATTTGGAGAGCTTACACTTATTCATAAAATGATCATTTTGTGATTCACTTAACTGTTCAATATCTTGGCCACACTGTGGCCATGAGGGGTAATTTTAATGAAAGATGAGTTAGGCATTTTGCACTGAACCAGGTTTCACCCCTGCAAAGGTCAGTTTCTTGGGGCAGCAGAGCAGGGACATTAATCATCCTTCATCCTGAATAGTGGCCTTATTCTCATACAACAGCCTGCAGTTCTGTGGACTCTAGGACTTAAAGGCTGGCAGAAAGTCAAAAGAGTGAATTCAGCTGCCTTAATCCCAGCGCTTCATGTAGTAATATATTTCCCAGAAGGCAGCAAGATGAAAAACAAAGGGGAAAAAAATCCACACAATAGGGGCTCTTATCACCAAAATTGAAGTGATACAAACATGCCAGCTTTTCTCTGTGAAAGGGCAAAATTAGAGCCAGACAAATTCCTAATTAAAAAAAAATATTGCTATTGTCATGAGGATGTAAGAACCATAAGAGAGGGGAGATTTGCAAAATACAGTAATTTTTTTATCAATTTTGTCTCTGAATATTTTTCCCCAAACTCTCTTCTTCATAGTAGAATTCTCTGTGTTCCTTTCCAAAGCTTTTCTCAGGATCATTTATATGCATATGATGATGTATTTTGAGATGAAGTCTGACATATGTGGATAACCAGAAAGATAAAGTGCCTCTGTCAGAAGAAGGTTCATATCTGCTTTGCTATGCCAAAAAGTGCACGATCATTGAAATAATGGGCAGTAGCAAAAATAACTTTTGCACTCTCTTAAATGCATTAATTACAATCAATAATCAGAGTCTGCTCAAAGGGAATATAGCAAAAAATCTCCTTTTATACTCCTTACATTTTGTGTAGCATTATGGTGTACACCTTCAGCTTGCCTGACAAGAAATTTTTAATGTGATCAAAAGCATGGATCACCAACAATTTCCTCCTGAAAAATCTAGGAGAGGTTTTTCACTGGTAACTAGTGCAGAAAGAATCTCTAATGTATACTTACATGTTCTATTATTCCCCAATCCCAAATTTCTGGAAGGGTTTTATAGCACTAGAATGTGTCCTTCTTTTTAACTAGCCATTATAAATGTTATTAAAAATAATAAGTATCTCTTACCTATGAAAATAATTAATTAGCTCTGAACTAATTTAATTTTTAATTATAGGGCCAAGATTCTTTTCTTTGGTAGAGAGAAAATTGTAGAAATGTACTTGCTTGTGACAAAGTTATTGTAAAAATAACTATGTTATTTTTGTTATTTTGTTATGTTTGAAGGATCCTCATGAAAAAATAATTGGTAAGAGCACCAATGAAATCAAACTTATGTGACTAGAACACTCATTGTAAGCCTCAAACATAACCAATATTAAATTATAAAACATGAATCACATTGCTGACTTTGGCTGGTTTTCCTCCTGCATGAATAAAAAACTTATACATTGTGTTTTAGACTGAATATAATATTTGACTTGAAAAAAAAAACCCTAGAAATATTTAGGCCATAGTGAACAGGAAAGACTCAATATTCAGCTCTAAGTAAAGGCAAAGAATATACTAACATTTAACAAAATCTTTTGCTTTTGCTATAGTAAACAGCCTTATCTCAACCTACAGGTTGTTTTCCCTCTTGTTTTCTCTCCTGTCCAGCTGAGGAGGGGGACAGACAGGGCAGCTGGGTGGGCACCAGGCATCCACCCAAGGTCAGCCCCCACACCAGGACAAACCCATGGTTCAGCTGGGCTAGTGAAGCCTTTAGTTATACATTAGAAAGCTGCTCCCTCACAGGTGTTGGGAAGAAAAATGACCTCGTGTCCTAGGTTACAATGTAAGATGTGCCCAAGGTATGTATTCTATCCCCATCTTCATGAGCTGTTGAAACCAGGTTGGGCAGTGTTTCCCTTGCCCCCTCCCTCTGGGCTATCTTCTGTTAATGGGCCATCAATGCCTTGCCCCATGGCTCACAGGTAACTCCCTCTGGGAGCTCTCTCTGTTTAATGGGCAAACAAGGACCCACTGCATGACTGGTGGAATGATACCATTATGAGATGCCCTGCCCAAGGGGAGGAGCCAAGCATTCCCACCTGGATATAATCTGGGATTTGGGACAGCACAGGGGTCCTTACCCACTGGATTCCCAGAGGACAAGAGCTACCAGACCTTTCTATGGAATCACTGCTTGAACAAGACCCCTTCATCTAAACTACTACCATCACCCTAAATAACATGGTATCAGGTTGTATTATTGCATTTATTTTACTTTACTCTTTTTTTTTTTTTTCTCTTTTCTCCTATAAAGTTGTATTTCTGACTTGGAGTCTGACTGGTTTTGCTTTCAAACCAGCACACCTTACTATTGGGGAAAGGAAATATTTTGTAGGGGCCACAAAATTTGACTTTGTTTAGAATTGTGTAACAGCATGTAAAATACTACCCAAAAATAATAGCGTAGACCAGAGTGTCTTTATACATATAGAAATATGAATTAAGTCTATCAGTTGAGCAATCATGCTCATTCAAAACTGGACATACACTGCTATCACATATACTTATAATAACGAGCTTGTAGTTTAAAAAAGCAATATTCCTGAATTGTATGGATCTGCCCTAGCCATCTATTGCTTGTGATTGTTGTGGTATCCTGCTGATGCTGTGTGGCTGCAACTGTGACACAAGAAGGCAGATAGAGCAGCTGTACAAGTATGACAAGCCAACTTCCACTGATGCCAAGGAAGAGGAGGGTTGAACTGAAAGCACATCTATTGAGTATGAGCATCTTGTCACTGCATTTTAGAGTGATTACATTTCCTAGCTTACTTCTGAAACCTAATGAATATTTTAGTCACTATATACATTTTTATATTGGACAACACCAACTCCATAGAAGGATTATTTGCAAACTCCTCTAGGGATATCCAGTAAATATTCTTTGAGTCTTCAGAAATTTTTATTGAGCATTCAAAGTCTACTGAATGAAGATCATTAATTTCTACTCATATTTATAATTTGTGATATAATTGCTCATTGATTTGTCTTTTCAGAGAAATGACCTGAAACAAAAGGGTAGCAAATAACTAATTTTGCAACATGCTATTTTTTTCTATGTTGCTTTTACAGCTATCATGTCATTTTTGTTTAGGCTGAAATTTGAAAAATTCTGCTTAACTCTATAGTTTCACCTTTGCTTCAAAATTCTATTTTTATGGTGAATACAGTGCTTTAAAAATGATTTATAGCCAAGGGTTTACATAGATTCTGGATCACATCACTGGTAATCTGGTCCAGAACAAAAACTGTACAAAAAGATTATGGTACCCTAGATCTAGGTTCCAAATCTCTTTTCACTTCTGCTTTAGTTTTTGGGTGGTGTTTTTTTTTTTTTTTTTTTTTTTTTTTTTTTTTGTCTAAATATTTTTATTTTAATGTGTTAAATATTAATCAGCAAACAAATTTCGGGATTTCAGTAACATTTCATTTTAAGTGGAGTTCTTGCTTGGGGTGCACATCTGAATAATTAATAACTCCAGAAGAAGAGGAAAAACCAGTGATTTTAACATGTCTAAACTGAAAGCACTGATATCTAAGTTAAACAAAGAAAAGCAATATTAGTACCCACACACCCAATAAACAGATTACCGATGTTACAGTTGCCAAAGACACAGCCAAAGGAAATCATCACAAATAACTTCCCCACAGTTACCTCATTCAGCTCATACAGACAGCTTCATACAAAATTGTTAATTGTTGTGTACAGTAGTGGACAAAATAATGAAGTCTTTTCCATGTATTACAAGAAAAGCAAAAAACCTAAGTGTACCAAATCACTTGTCTGCAGATTTATGCTTTGACTGTGTTTTACTCAAAGCAGGAATCCTGTGTCTCAGATTTCACTGACCAAATCATTAGTCTGCAATATTTCCATTAACCATAATGAAAATTATATTACATCTATGCTTCACCCAGGAAAGTTCATTGCAATATTATCCACATGACTTAAGTACTTGTATTGCCCAGGGATGTACTGTAATGTAATATGGATAACAATAAAAGCAAAATTATACATAATTATCTCATTTGTCTTTTTATTTCCAAGAAGAAAGTGTACCAGATAAAAACCCTGAACCCTAAACCTACGAGAAACAGGTTGGAAGCCATCAACATAACAAGAGAAAACTCCTGGCATGAGGAAGGCTCTAGAAGGGTTATACCATGCCTCTAGTGAATTGTGCTTGACCAGAACACAGGAAACAAAATTAGTCTTCCCTCTTGTTAAGTTTCCTGTCACAGCTAAGGGTCATTTAAAATACATATATAAGAGCTGGGTTACAGCTAATCATATGGTTACTCATAAGCAGTAAAACAGGTAAGAAACCTCAGAAAAATACCTTTTGAATAAAAGGAATCTTTATATTAGTCCAGGCTTTAATGGAGTAGCAATAGTTCATGAAGAAATGAATCTTGCAGAACTTTATTATTCCAAACCTTTGGAGAAGCTTATTTTAAGATCCTATTGTGTGTCAAGTTTCACAATGTATTAAAAACAAACAAATCAAAAAAAAAAACCAAACAAACAAAAAACCCCAAAAAACCACCTCCTTTCCTTAGAACCAGACTAATCTTGAAATGTGTCATACTAATTATTTTTACTTATTTTGCTACTCATTATTATTTCTCATCCTATGAAACAAGCTATCTGTTTTTCTATCTTACCAGATAATTTCTGTCAGTAATTTTCACTGTAGGCTGCTTGCAGAAAATTTTCAGTAATCATGCTTTGAAAATTATTCTGTTTCAGTCGAAGTAACAGATAATAATTCCACAGTGCAGAGAAGAGTTCTTTTCATACCATGACTGGAATAACACAATGCAAATCTCATCTGTGAAAACTATATAAGAATTTGAAAACAGTATTTTGTTTTCAAATAGAACTTTGTTATCAAGTTAACATATACATTATGATTTCAATTTTTTTTCCATTAATGAAATAAAATAGTGAGATAGATGAACTTCAAAGGATACATTTTAAACATCAGAATAAGCACTTTATTAAATTCTTCTTTGGGAACATATAAAGGATTACGTGGTGCTCAACTCTGGTAGCTGAACTGTAACTAAAGAATGCAAACTGGGAAATTTGGAAAAAATATTCAAAAGCTTATTTTGTGAAACTTACTAAATATAAACAAAGAAAGCTTGACAAAATCTCAAGCATATTAAACCAAGTGAGATTATCTTTGTATCTAAATACAAATGTAAATTTTAAATCTTTTATCTATATTATTAGCATCAAAAGCAAACCATAAGTAATTTCAATGTTCTGCAAGTGTGAATCCTTTTTTCATAATTCTTAAGTTATTGGGTCCAATGTTACAATCTTCACTGCAGCTGAGAACAGAGCTAAATCCAGGTTATATTAAGATAATGAAGAAGAATCTTTTCAATAGCCTGAATATAAATGACAGATAATGGTAGATTAATCACTTAATATGTTCCCCAAGATATTCAATCTTCTACTCATATTTGAGAAGAAATGGCAAGAAAGAAACATCAATAACAAATAAAATTGAAAATAAACCTGAAGGAAATGCCTCACAGTACTTAAACATTTGGTTTTGACTTTGAGGAGACTTTGAACAGAAGACAAAGACATAGAAGTATGTCCTCTTTAAAGTTAAAATGAAATGGAAAGATGCATGAATCTGATGCAGTCACAGAAAACAGAGATATGAAATGCAAAATGGTTCTCCAAATTCAAATTCCATGACTCACAATCCTCTACTTGCAATAAATTTTACTTGTTGTTTATTGAGTGACAAGTGAACAAAGGGAGAAACACTCAAATGAAATTAAGCTACAGTTCTTTGAAACAGCACAGTCTCCTTGCCTTAGGTCTGGACAACCAGCTAAGCTGAGAAGGGCAAGAAACCTGTGACAAAATAAGGAGTAGGTGGGATGTTTGGGTGGATCCGGTGTACAAACCAACACTTGTTTCTCCTCCTCCTCCTCCTCCCTGAGTCCAAAGGTGCTGCTAGCTCATCAAACCCTGCCTTGCCCTCAGGCATCCAGCAGAACTTCCAGCCCCTGGCATCCCTTTGATAAATGGGAAGCAGGTGGTGTCTCAAGGATGGCTATTAATCTCTTCACAAGATGAAAGTGAATGGAGGAGCTGAGCAATGCTTTGTAATTTCTGATTCACACACACCCTTCCAGAGGATAAAAGTATCAGCTCTCCATACTTTGATGATAAGTTTGAATTGATACAATATCACTCAGAAATTAATAAACCTGTTGCAGAAAAGTTTCATCAAACCTGCTTGTTCAAACCTGCTTGTTTAGAAACACTTGAAAATATGAATCCAACTACTTTCTGCTAGCCTTGACTTGTATACTGATAGACTGAATAGCAAAACATTGTTCTGGGGATCCTGGCTGTATTAACCATACTGTCAATTATTTGTTTATTTATTTATTTATTATGCTCTTTTTCTTCTGCTTGATTTTGAATTCAGGAAGTTATAGCATTCTAAAGACAATAGGAACCACTTTAAGCTGCCTGTGTTATTAAAACAGTCTTATTATGGTTTTGTACTTTTAAACATATGCTAAAAGCATTATAATAAAAATTGTAAAATCCTACCTCTAGTTTCCATGGCTCTCCATTTTTGGAGACTGGAAGAATGAGAGGAACAATGAGATGCAATGATCTACAAGCTAACACAAAAGAAATTAATATTTCCAAACTGCATAAATTTTTTTAGCCTATTTTCTAGCACATACAAAATATTCCATCCTCTTTCTAAGACATTCAAGTGGACCTTAAGAGGATAGATTGACAAATCAAATTGGGAAAGAGTTATCTCATGAAAAGTTTTTCCACTTTCATGATTTTTTGTTTGTCCTGATGGGTATAAACTCAAATACATTTAAAAATATAAATATAAACTCAGCTTCTTCCAAATTTGGAAGAAAACAAAAACATCACAGCTGCAATCACTCTTAACAACTGGATAATAAACCAGTGATTCAAGCACTAGGAACTTGAACTTCTGCATCCTATGTCCCATATATAAAAACTAGAGTGAAAAATCATGCAACTTGAGGATGTTATAGGAGCACATATTAAATTATGGTGGTCTCCAAGGTCTAGGTAGTTCCCTGTTTGCAGTGATCACTTTTTCCTCAGCTCTACACATGACATGACAGCAGAAAGGAGGAATGGTGTAGGTATTTAAGCTCAATTGCTCTGGTCTAGCAGAAACATCTTCAGGTTTCAAATAATGGGAATGCTCAAATTTAAAATCCATATAGATACCAAAATGAAAGGTTTTGTTCCTAGATTCCTAATGAGATTTGAAGCAACGGGTTACCTTAATTGCTAGGATTTAGAGTAAAGGAATACTTTGACAAAGACATATATATATATATCTATATATATATATACTTTGACACAGCTTATCTATGCTCTTCTGCAAGGTGTAAAGGGCTTAGTGCAGAACCTGGTTCCAGATTTAGTACCTAGTGTGTCTCATGTGCAGATAGTACTGCAGTAGTAATAATACCAATAAGGGAAGCCTATCACTGTGATCTTTAAAAACTCTGATTTAATGAAAGCACAACTACTACAAGACCCTTTAGAATCCTTTATATTTTACATCTCTTGTCCATTGCTTATTGGAAGAGATTTTCTGCATTCTTAACATATTCTTCCTTCATTCTGTGCTCCTAAATTTATCTCCCCAAGAAATATTTCTGAAGGCTTGTTCAGTGAGCATTACAAGGGACTTTATTACATGTTATGAGCTATTTTTCTTTAGAAACATGTTAATTTACTCTTTATTCCTTTATGACGTTTTCTTTCATTTTGTTATACTCAGAGCAAACTATAGACATTAAATATTTTAAGCATTGCTAAATCAAGGCAAGCACCCACATTCAAGATCAATAATGTTACAAGGTGACAGTAAATGTAAAACACTCAAAGCCTTGTAAATATTTTAAACCTGTTTCTGAAGATTTGCAAATGTTTGATGCAAATTCTGGAAGCAGTGAAAGGCCATCAGAAAGAGAACTGGGGCTGTCATCATTAAGTAACAAGACTGTTTGCAGTCTTTGTGAAAGTGCTGAAATAGTTCTGAGTGTCTCAGATATGAATTTCTTTGTCTTCTCCCTCCTTTGGAACTTCAGGCTCTTGATAAAGCAAAAAGGAACCGAACAACTTGTGCTTAGAGAAAACAATGAAGTGAGGGAAAGCAGTGATGGCACTGAAAGATCAAATCTTGAGAGATGGTAATAGAAAATGAAGAGTTCTGTTCTTATTAAAGGCTGACTAAAGATGTATTACAATGGATGAAATGACCCCTATGCTAAAGAAAAACATGCTGAGATCAGATAAGAGAAGGGAAGAAACCCTTTCTAAGCAGGAGAAATTCAGCAAGGGTATTTCCAGGGAGAGGCATCAGCTCTAGGGATGCTTACAAAGGTAAAATGTTGAAGGGAAAAGCACAGAGAAAACTTGTGTGGAATCCTAGTGCTCACAGACAGTGAAGCAATTGCAAAGAAATCTTCAAGAAGGCAAGACAAGTTCTTTCCCAAGGATGAGCATGAAAGAACAAACCAGACTGCTACCAGCTCTGTAAAAATGGAGAGGCTTTCCTGGTTGACTCGTATCATCTTAGATCAGTATCCTTCATTGCTGTCATAAGACAACACTCTGCATTCTTATAGAATGAGATACAGGACAAGAGTAAAGCAGCAGGTATAGAGTCACTGATTTTATTCTCCCTTTATTTTTTATCCCCCTTTATATTTTATTCCCTTTTACATTTATTTGTTTGGCTTACTGTACCTAGAAGTTTCATGTTAATTTTGTCAACCTCAAGAAATAATTCTCCTAAAACTGCAGCTCTAGATATGCCCCTAGGCATGTGTCTGTGCTATTTCTTTTCAGTCAAGTACTTTATTTTTGAGACTTTCACAGTTGATATTGGTTTGGTACAGAAGGTACTGAAGAATTTTGTAACCATAGGAACTGAGCTAAAGACAAAACATCTGTCTTTACAAAAATCGTGGAGTATTTTCATTCTGAATATACAGAAAAAAAAAATCATATCTACTCATCTCTGACAGTTTTCTCCAATTAACTAAAAATAGGGGGAGGGGAGGGCAGAAGCATGGAGAAAAATGCAAATATTCTTTAAGTTAATTTTCACCTATCCCCAAAAAACCCAAACAAACAAACAAACAAAAAAAAAGAAAAGAAAAAAAAAAAAAGGAAAAAAAAAAAAAAAGAAGTCAGTCCTGATTTACTATTACTTGCAAATTCATTAAAAGATATTTAGGACTTCCATGTGATCTGATTCTTTATTGGTTTTGTCATCTTTGCAAATTCACTCTCCCAAAACTGTTGATTTTTGATAATTGTTTCTCTAGAATAGATGCTAAAGATTTATTTTGGTTCTGTTTGGTTTTTTGTTTTTAACTCATATTTGAAGACATGTTAATGGTGATATTTCACTCAAAGCTCAATACTCTCCTGTCTGTGTGCAGGTACAACAAAGGCAAAGGAACACCTTTCTCTCAAAATCTTATTTCCATTACTAAGCTGACCTTCAAATGCACTATTTTGTTAGACAAATATCCAAATTATAAAAAATTAGCCACTGCTTTCTTGTTTTGTGCAAGCAAATCTTGATTATTTGCCCCTTCATAAAAATGCAGGTTAATAGCTGATGCTTCTCTGCTTATCAGCTGTAGAAACCAAAATAGTGTGTTCTGCTATAAATCATACTCACTGCTGCATTTCATTTTATTGCATGGCAGTAGAACACCAATATAATTGCTGCAATCTGTTATTTACAGATATGTTGCAAGACACAGGTGGAAACTACTTTTTGTGTTGTAAGAGAAAAAGAGACCTCCCTCACACCCGAACACACCTTAAGTAATGTTCCAGAAAGGCTGCTGTTGCTGCTGGGATAGAATTCATTTATTCTCACTTACAGTAACCTTTGATTCTGTTATAATGACTTATATAGCTTTTTTCTTATAAACTCTCAGATGGGACCTTGCTTAACCTGTTTCAGTGCTAGAATGAAGGAACATTACAGCTAACCTGCAAGAGAAAATATTTTGTAAAAAGTATGTAATTCCATATTTTTCTCATTTGCTGGCATTCTACATAGCCATTTTTTCTGTTTAGAAAAGAAATTATAAGGAATGTCTTTTTTATTAATAGTAGAAGTGTTGTAGAGTAATATATGCACATGAAGGAAATCAATGGAAGACTTATTTCTAGTTTTATTCATAGTGAAACCAAACCAAAATTATTAATTCCTACTATACCACTCAGTTTTATCTGTTTGAGTTGCCTGGTGACCAGCAGCATTTGCCATAGATCTGTGATTATTATAAGTAGGAGTGATTTCAGACTGAGCTGGGAGACAATATACTGAAGGTGTTTCAGCTATTTCTTACTTGGGTTCAAACCGTTTAACTCCTATGAACGTGCACTTTTTATACAGAAGTAGAAATGTTGGAAATTGTTTTGAAGAATACTGAAGGTAAAAATATCTAGATCTGGTGAAAGACTAAAGACATCATTGTATGAGTAACATAATATGGGATGCTTTACTTGATTTTTTAAAAATACTGACTGTTCTATACAAATTGATGGAATGCTGTCATCAGCACACTTCATTACTTTTCCGACTCGTATGAATTTATTACAGTAGGAATTTGATTCAACCTAGTACTCCATCAGAATTTTCTCATAATGAAATAAGTTTTCTAAAAAGAATGAGGCAAAGGCTTTAAATTTTTAAATGGTTCACTCCACACAGGAACATTATTTGCTGGTAAAAGCACTGCTTATGGTAAAAATTAGGGTGAAAATATAAAGTGAATATCAAATACACATTTCCTGAGATCTATTAAATAACAGAACAATCTCACTAGGGAAGTGCAATGACTTGTTTCACTTGGCAAATTTTAAGTGGCTTGGAAAAACCACTGTAATATTTTCTTTCATTAAAAGAAAGCACTAAGTATTTTACACTGTTATTTTCATCTCCAGTTTCTGTTTTAGTACTGTTCTACTTTATTAATTTCATTTGCTGTGGTTGATCTATTTAAAGAAGTGTGTGGGTTCCATTTACAAAGTACTTCTGCAACAGAAACCTGCATAGCAGGACTCAAATACATTTTAAAAAAGACATTAAAAAATAGCTTTCATCCTCTTTCCCTTCTTTAAATAAGAATTTCCATGGAGAGAAACTGAAACAGAATTAATCAAACCAGCAGAACCTCCTTCGCACACGAAATCCGAGAGCGTGTTGGCTTTGTGACGCAGTGAGAGCACAAAAAGTGTTCTCTGCTCCTGCTGAGGCTCCTGATGCTGCCTCTTCTGCTGCCAACACGGCTGCTGCCACCTCGGTGTCTGCTGTTGGTGCTGTTCCATGCTTTTGTGTGCAGGGCCAAGGGTACACATTGTCCTGTGCCAAGAGAGGGATAAAGCAGTTTGGGAAAGCAAACCCTGTAACTACTAGTGCAGAAGACCAATAAGCCCTGCCAATTACTCATTGGCACCAAGGGCTGAGAAGAGGCATAATGACAAGGGAAAAAAAAAAAAAAAAAAGCATAAGGGCATAAGTTTGGAACAAGTTTCAGACTTGATGAGAGCCATGGGAAAATGTCAAATGTGTCACACCAGAGATTTTGAGTAGGATTACAGATAGAACTTTGGTATCAAGTGTAAGTAGTTAGAATTGTCATTGTTTAAATGACTTCTTAAGGTCAAAGGAGAAAATACTGTGAAGTCCAATCTATTCAGTAGGGAATTTTTTTAAATCCTTTATACATTTTAGAGCCAATGCAAGGTCTGATGTTTTGCTCAGGCATTCAATAGTTTATTCACTAACTCAATGCCTATTAAATGACGTCACTCCAAATTGCAGTTTCAAACAAAACGTTCTTGGTTCTGAAGGAATTTACTGTAGATGTCCAGAAAATGAGCCAGTTATTTACAAGCAAAGACAAGTTATCATCTGGGCCTGCCAAAAGTAGACCCCAGTTAGTGAACTCTGGTATTCTGCTGGGCTGTAGGCACCAAACTGTGACAACATGACCTTCATTTCATGCAGGTCACAAAAAACCAGTCTGGTAATAAAGCAGCTGTATCACAGAGTTAAACTTACTACCTTCTTATAGTAGTATCTGTTATATCTCATTTTGTATTCTCTAAAGTCTTTTAATCTCTAATCTTTTCCTCAAGCTTCTTTTCATTGGCACTTCATTGAAAATACAAATGAGTACAATGGATTTTTAATAATTATTTATATATATATATATGAAATCATATATATAATAATTATCATAGATATGAAATGTATTGAATCATAACCAGGTATGATATTTTCCCAAAACACCTATATTAGGTATAACTCAAACCATTAGTCTTAAACAGCCATTTCAAGTTGGAATGCAGCTTTTTTTACAGCAGGAAGTCAGGAATTAGTCAAGAGTTTGGAACCACAAATGACATATCACCTTAACTACACGACTAACTACTGTCAATTCTGGTAGAGAGTCTACAGGAAGAAAAAAAATGTTTACCCTTTGCCAGAGAAATAGGTTTTAAATGTCTACACTGTGAAGAAAAGCAGAGTGAAATTTTCTAAAAAAATCCTTTATGTCTTATCCATAAATCTGCAATTCCAGGTATATTTTGACCTTTAGCCAAACATTCACTGACAAGCCAAAGAAAAGAATGTCACATTCTCAGTCAGTGGTACTCAGATGTTGTAAGAGGAAGGTGGCAGCTCGAGGTCTCCTATCCAGGTACAGACAAGGCTCTATCTCTTTCAGTTTATAGGATGTGGCAGGTTTTCAACTGATCATGATCAGTGATAGTAATGGTAAAAATTGCAGCTTCAGTAGCAAATATTTTTTGAAGTATTTGTATTTGTAAGTATTTGTAGCAAATACTTCAGCTTTGACCTAGGCTGTTCACAGAAATTCATCCTGTAAACTATAACCCTATGAGAAATGTACTGACTTGTGACAGGAAAGGAAGACATCACTTTTGCAAGTTCCATGGAGACAATACTTTGATTATTTCCCCAGCCCGTTTTACAGAAAACAATATCTCCCCTATAGAAAATTGGCATTTCCATTGATACAAATACCAGACTTCCTTAGGTACTGAAGTTAATTTGACACTACAATTTCTAGAGGATTCCCTAAGTGTCCTGTCAGAAACTGGTATTGGCATCTCACATTTACTTTTGTTTACCTTTTATTTTAGATTTGTGATCCCTTTAGGTATCTGGCAGATGTATATTCTATCATGGAAACACTTTATGATGGTGAAAACTGCTGTCATGTCTTAGTTCAGACAATTCTGAATGTGCTGTGACATCACTGGGACAGGTTTGGGCTGGAAAAGAAGAAGCAGAGAAGAAAATACAGAAACAGTTGCATTTTTTAACGAAAAACCCCTTATCCCCTATAGTGCACTTTTATGGCAACATCAGTTAATAAAATTTTGCTGATGAAAATCAATTCATAAAGAACATTACTAGAAAATTCATCTATCAATACATAATCTTCAAAATAAATTACAATTCTGCTCTACATTAACCTTACCAAAAATGACAATCCTTAGTTAGATTCAGGTCAGTCAGGGTCTTCTCTTTACTGCCACCAAGGTAATTGAAAATAAAGATTAGCCAATTTAGCTAACACAATGGTGAAAAAATTATGAAAGTTAATGATTCAATGTTTGTTTTTTTTAAGAAATGCCACCACTTGGTGAAGTAGCTTAATTAGAAATTTTCTTCTTAAGAAGATTGCCTTGAGCAGGGAAAATTTAGGGAAAAAAAAATAGAGAATAAGGTAAGGGAGGTGTATTGTGTTACTTACAAGTCACTTGTTTTTCTGAAGTTTAATATGAATGTGTAAAATAGAAATCTGTGATCTTGTAAAATCTGTTTTCTCAATAGCACTGTGTTCTGTTTTGTGAAGTGAGGAGAAATAATTTTTATAGAGAGCAGCAAAACTACTTGTGCCAATAACTTCCAAAGAGTGTGGAAAATACCCCAAACAAAAAAAAAAAAAAAAAAACAGAGCAAAGAACACTTCCCAACAAATTAATTATCCTTTCATCATTTCATGAAGGTAAGAAAAAAATCAAAGAAGGTACAGGAATATTTTTCAAATTAAGATTTGACTCAGTATTGTTAGCATTATTGAATATTTATTCAAGTAGGAATTTTGCATGAGTAACTTGTCAAATTTCTCCTTCATACTAATATTAAACAGTTCCAGAGGCACAATTTCTTTATTACAAAATTTGTGTAAATTCTCAACAGTTTTTCAGATTTAAAATTTCAAAATAATGTTTTAAATTTTTAAATTAAATATTAATTCATTGCAATATAACCAGATTTTGAAAATAATTGTGATTCATGCTCATGAGGGAACTCTAAGTTTTTATGTCTATATTTGTAGTCCATAGTAGTACCAACCAAAACCTAAGCCAAAGTGGTCTCCCTTACAGTGTTTACTACAGTCAAAAATATTGCCATAAAGCGAGAGTAAAGGATGAATGTGGACTTAGATGCATGCAAAGAAAAGTTACTTTCACAGGGGTGTATCAAAAGTGTACCACACTTCACCTCTGGTTTACAGCTTTATCCAGATGAAACTTGACATACCTTTTGGGCATTTGAACTGAATGACAGGAACTCTACCTTCTGGTCCTGCACTGTGGCTACTGCATGTTCAGACTTTAAATATTGCTTACATGCTTACTGTGTATTTTTCTTCTCTTTATGCTGTTGGCAAGTTTATTGAAGAGACTGAGTGATAGATGGAACCTTGTCAGTGTCACTACCCTACTAAAAATCCAAGATATTTTTCTTTGTTTGATGTTGATAATGATTATGATGCCAGACTCAGTGAAATATAATATCCTGTGTTTTTATCTCCTTGTTTGGTCTTTCACAAAATCAGGTGGAAGCTATCACATTTATTTAACTCATCACAAAATATAACACACAGCAAGACAAGGGGCAGCTAAAGACCCAGTTCATGAGAGCAAATGTTACACAGTGAAGCACCAGCTGCTGAGCTGGACACAACCTAGATTATTCAGGTGCTAGGTGCTTCTCTCTCGGGTACAAATGCAGTACATAAGCAGTATGGTATTGGCATCTCAAAGTTTTGTTTGAACACAAGGAGTGTGTTGGTAGAATTGCAGGATGGATTTAAAACTCAAACAGAAATAATGTCTATGAATGTGAAAATATCGTCTCCACTTCATCCACTGCAACCTTTTTTCTCTCCTTTTCAGCTTTTTCTTTTCCCTGATAACTTGCCAAGCTGCAAATTGAGTCAATTAATTGATTTGGTTTGGGTTTTTTTACAGAAATATATATACAAATCTGTAATTTTTTTTTATTTTTAATAGAAATAAGATCTTTTGAATGAAATGAAGCAAATAATGATAGCCAAATTTTAAAGCTATTTTATAGATAAAGCAAAACCTGATCTTAATTCAGAGTTCTGCTCTTTTGTCTTCATTGTTAAGGATGTCTATTTTTAATATAACAAAATCATTAAAAACATTCTGTAACACATAACATATATTAGGTGACACTGGGGACAGTGCTAGAAACCTATGAATTCCTTGAACTGTGTCTTGAATTACACATAACCCTCATGATCTCCAGCCTAAAATCACACTGGCTGGGATCTATTTAAACCCAAGTGTCTCACTTTGTTTTCTATAATCCACCAAATCCCTGTATCTTCAGACACCTGAAGAGTGCCCAATCACCAACTTCTTGAAGAGCAGGTTCAGGTTCTCTTTCATATTTCAAATTCTTATGTACATTTTAATATTTTAACACTGTGTATGCTGACTACTCTAGAGATGAAAAGGGAATATCTGCAGAGAGCTTTAGCAGTTCTTTAGCTGTGATGCCACTTTTCTCATGAAAGCGTGGTTGTAACCCCATCACTCAGGCAGAGTATCTTTCTCCACAGAATGTCAGAGTCAGGAACTGAAATAATGTTGTCCACATTCAGTATGATAGTTCTTGCAGCAGAATTATACAGCAAAATTAGTTTTGCAAATATAGTTTCCTGCAAGTGTGCATATATTGCCTATGTCTGTCTATATCTGATTGTGCTTCCATGCTGAGCTTATGGATTGGTTGTCAGAATCCACTAAACTGCATTTAACTTCCAGCTACACCTGTTCTAACCTGCTCTTTTGTCACAGCTGCTTTCTCACTATTAACAAAACTGGAAACATTTACTCCCTTACACAGTAGACTGTCATCATCAGAAGTCATGTTTCTGAATAGTTAAGTAAAAGACCTATTTAGAATCAGAACAATATATTTTCATTCATTCTGCAGGTATACCATGATTAGAATATGAATATGGAGGGACTAGAGATTAATAGATTTACTTTTGTAACTAAATAGATTCAATAGATGTTTTTAATAAAAATCTGATATCAGGAGCTATCAGATACAAAACTTTTCCATGAACCTTCTATACCCATTTTCCTTAACCCCATAATAGGTAATAATCCTTGAACATAGTAATATTGGTTCACAAACTATGTAGCAAATTGTTGTATGGCCATTATGGGTGTTCTGTACTCACTGTCTGATGGCTATTGAATTTGATGTAAAGGTGTTAATTGGGACCTTGGCATGAGAACATACTTAAAATGAGCACAATAGTACATGACCATATTCACATGAGTAAGTGTGAGTAATTTTCACTAATGAAAAATACTCTTGCTTAAATGAGAAAACTATAGGAAAGCTGTTTTTAATGGAGACATGGTGTCAAACTTTTTTCCCTTTACTTACAGCTGACAGCTTCTATCTCTAACTTTTTTCCAAACCTAGGAACCAAGAAGATTATATAGAGGTCCAAAATATGTTCAGCTCCAATGAGATTTCATAGCTATAGCAGTGTAAGACTTTATTTCCTACTTTCTAAAGGATTCTGGTTTTATTTCTGTGATAAATTCTGCCTTTGAAATACATCTGTTAACTCTGGATGCATTACTCTAATCTTGCTTGTGTAGTTTAAAAACATTATTTACTCCAGAAAAGATTTTTATTTTCAAAATACAAGCTGAAACCACGGAACCTGACTGCTGTCTGAGGAAGACAGACCTTCTAAAAAATTTATTATGGGCTGAAAAATATTTCTTCAGCCACTCTTGAAGTTTTTTTCCAATTACTACACAAGCTTTCCCTGAGTCAGAAATGAAATCGAGTCATTATAGTCTGTAATAAACACAAACATGTTCACACTCACATAAAAAGAAAAATTAGTCTCAGCCTTCACTTTCTAATACTTTCTGAAATCCAATAGCTGTTTATTCAGTTCAGGTACTTCAAACTCAAATTGTCAGGCACTCATTGAAGAGGTGCCACTAAGGGTTAGTGGTCATCTGCAAATTGCAAGAAAGCACAAAGTGTGCAGTCTGAAAACCTGAGAATCTGGTTCATACTTTTTCAGTTTGTCTGTCTGAAACTACTTTTTCTTTCGAAATATCTTCTTCCCTGTTTTCTAGGCTTTTATCAATTGTAGACTTCACAGAGAAGAGACAGGCTTTGGCTAATTCCAATGGAATTACTTTTGAAGTACTTCTGAATGGGAAATGGTTTCCATTCAAAAAAACAGCTTTTGGGGTGTTATTTAGATACATATTATTAGGAATAAGAGAAATAATATTCCTACATACAGAGGACTAGTATTTCTGCAGCATTTATAGAATGGACAATAATATTATTAACATTATTGTGCTTTTCCCTACAACACTCCTCCTGTTTTGGTTTCTAGAACATATATTTTCTCTTCCTTGTGCAGCTAAAGAGGGGAGGAGAGAATGGGTTTTGTGGGCACCTGACATCCAGCCAACATCAAACTGCTAGAAGACCGCACTCTAAATACCTAAAACTCCCATTCCAATACTGCACAGGAAACATAGGGGTGTTTTGACTACAGCCTGGAACCTTAAAACTAAACCATGCTGGTCATGCACACAATCAGAAATGCTGCTGCATGGGAATCTTTAAGCCTTTCAAGGAGTCACTGAGCTGGCTTAAGCATTTTTATGTCTGACTAAAGACATATCTTTAAAAAAAGATTACATAACAATTTAATGTCTTCTTTGTTTCAAGTACTGTGGGAGCGACGTGGGCAGGCACTGGACTTGATTGCTGTGATAGCTGTTTTCTTTTTAATGAAGCATCAGTCTCATCACTGAATTTAAAGCAAGGTAGCAGTTTACAGCACTCATGTACACCACAGCAGTAACAACAGCAGCAGCTCCATGCAGCCCCAGCAGCAGCCCACAATTGCCCCCAGCAGCAGCCCCAATAGACCCCAATAGCTGTTTTCAACAGCTCTTTACAATAGCTCCTGATTTCTCCGTTACCAAGCATCTTAAAGACTTTTCAGCCAATAGTACATTACTAAAAATTCCAGACAGTTGTTTTGACCAACCAAATTAAGCACACATACACCTATTTCAAACAATAGTCGTTTGTAAGCTTCTCTATTGACAATACACAATACCCTTATTAAGCTCAAGACCTTCTACTATCTTGTCTGGCATATGTTTTCTGCAGTGTTATGACTTATTCAAGCCAGACTTAAAAACTCAGCCTTTGTTTTCCATGTCCTTGTTCGCTATACTATTATATACTACTGTATCTTTCCTAGTTCTAAACTTTTCTCAGTTGTTGCAAATTTTGAGATCTCAGCTCTGTTTGAGGCCTGTTTCTTCAGCTCCTAAAAGTCTTCTTTTGCTTTTAGTGTTTCCCACAAAGTAACAATGCATTTAATTTCTTGTTTAAAGCAAGAACCTGTATTATAACTAAGAACTGAGTTAACAGTCATGATTTACCCATGATTAGTTAGCAGAGAGGACAGTAAAATCCAGCAGCTCTTTTAATGCAAAATAATGTCCATTATGTTCTACTTTCCACAAAGTCACCATGATATTTTGGATCTAAAGAACCAACCATGAAGAAACAAAATGATGAGAATTTACTCTTACTCATGTCTCAAAGTATTTTGATAGGCTTAATTTGAATGTCAGACCTTATTCTAAGCCATGTTTGCACATTGCCTATCAACAAAAGCCTATTAAAATGGGTAAAGATTGAATATCTAAATCCAAGTGCCTAAGAAAAAGTGAAAGAGTCAAAAGATCTTTGTCTATTGTAACTACTATTATGCTACATAAAATGTAAATAAAACACACCAAAACGAAATGCATAATCAATGAACTTTGAACTGATAGTTAAATCAAGTAGGAAATTACTTATTCTATGTTCTGAAACATCTGACTCATAAAAAAACCCTTTTCTTAAAGTCCCTACTCCTAAATCACATATCTCTTTTTTTAGAGTGACATCATCTTTCTGTGTAATAATTTTGAGATTTTTTTCTGTGTAGTAATTTAGAGATTAATTTCAAGAAAAACATCTGTGTTTTCAGACCTTATAGGCTCCAACCAAAATAATGCAGATAACATACATTTTAGAATAAGCAAGACTCAGAGTTGAAGCTTGTGTGAGGAAAATCCATACTGAGATAAATGAGAGCCATGAGATAATTGGAGTTCTGTGACCCAATTGTCCCAGTTTAAAGTCCTGGCTGCAGCCATCATGGGGCTGAGAAGGAGGCTTGCATTCTGAGGTGTACATCACCAATAACCTTATCCTGTATTCAGAAATTACCCTGGGTAGCAAATGCATTTCTCCTTTGTCTCACATCA
Source organism: Phylloscopus collybita (assembly GCA_027886175.1). NCBI lineage: Eukaryota > Metazoa > Chordata > Aves > Passeriformes > Phylloscopidae > Phylloscopus > Phylloscopus collybita. The sequence goes on from JAJNNQ010000018.1 coordinate 43,276,823, forward strand.
GTACAGGCACAGAGGTGAATCTAACACTCCACCCCATTCATAGGACTGACCTAGATTGCATTGCACCCTGAACCTTTCCATTTTAGGTGATGTTCCTTTTCCATGAGATAAAATTACTTACCCATAACTATGGAACAATCATTAACCTTTTTGGCAGGTTGAGGCCCACATAGGGCAAGACGTATTGATAATATTTTGAGCTGAATTATGTGTATGCAGCATACTGTAATCACTAACTGTGATTTGCCAGATGTTTAAAAGTGTTATGGTCCACACAATAAATATTGTGGTTAGAAAAAGAAAGTGAAGCAGTGAAGAGAATTGCATTTTTCTCTACCCAAGGTAACGGAATCATCTCTCATTTGAGGTTTTCAAAATGTTTTATTAGATAACTAATTGCACACCTTCTCTCTGTGCAAATAGCTGAGATTCAGCAATGTGGGACATGATCCGCAACCCATAAGCTAGGAACTAACTTCCTTTGGAACCCTCTGCCACACACAAAAAATTAACAATCATTTTCAAAACACAACTAATATCAGTGATTTGGCTGTCAGAAGTAATAGATCCATCTCTCCTCATTCTTACATCTTTACTCCCTGAGGGGAAAATAAAATACAGAAGCCATACAATCTTATCTATGACACAAAGATGCAATTAGCTCAACTCATGCCATGGATCCTGTTTGTTTCCCAAATGCACCTGGGCCAGTTGCAATCCAGTTCATAAAAGGGGTACTTCAAATACAGCAAGATTTGAGTAAAAAAAATACTCAAGTGATGAAAGGTTTTCTGGAACACACTGTAAATACTGCTCAGAATCACTCAGCAAGTTGAGGATGTCAAATCTAACAGACCTGCACACCATTTCCGCTTTCTCAAGTTATTAATGAAGAAATAATTTAGCAGGTTCATGCTGCTCAAAATGTTTTCATCTGAAAAAATTTACAGTCACATCCTTATTCAAAGAAATTAATAGTCATGTGCCAATTTATTTTAATCAGCAAGAAAAGCTCCTTGAATATTATTTGTTGATAATTCACTGTGTAAGCAAGCAGAAAAGAAACACATTGGAAACACTGAGGAAAAATTCCAGTCTTGTAAAGCGGTTACTGCTGTAAGAATTCATTAACTTAAAAAAATCACTGAGATTCAATAATAAAAACTGCCTGTACTTTTTATAGTTGTAAGGCTCCATAAAATACAAATTACATTAAACAAAATGAAAAGGTGCTTTAAAAATTTTGTCAGGAGGATTGACTTTTATGAGCGTGTAGTTTGGCTAGTGAAATTATTTGAATGACAGGAAGATTTTACTTCTCTTTTCATACAAATTGAATAAAAATGGATTGTCCCTAATAAAAAGACACAGCTGTGGTTTCTCTCCAACTTCTTTTTCATGTATACAAAGTATACCAGGAAAAAGAATGCAGGAGAGGGAAGCTAAAAATTGAAGTTAACATTTACTATTTTGTTCAGTCTGTAATCCTTACACTGACTTTGAAATCTCTGAGAATCAATAGATGGAGGTTTTATTTGGTTTATTTTTATTCTTTTTGTTTGTTTGTTTTTTGGTGTTTTATTTTTCAATTTCATGATGGTAGAGATGCATAGGGATGTAAAGAAAGAGGTTTCTTTGCTTCTCCTTGAAAATGAGAAAGCAGAATGAAAAAATATATACTTGTTTGTTAGTTTTTGTTTTGTGAGGTTCTTGATTTTCTTTAATAAAAGAGAAAATTCCATCTGGACTTGCGATTTGTATGTTTAAATCATCTGATTTATATTTTGGGTATTTAGTGATGGAGTACTACTGATGTGGTTTAACCTCACTGGAATTAAGGCCATACCAATTCATTTTCTTTACTGATATTTGACATGCTAAAAGGATATTTCAGAAAAGTTTTCCATAGTTTAAATTTATTATTTCTTGTGAGAAAATCTAAATTTGAATTGATGGAACTAATTGAAAAAAATACAGAAATACTTCTAATCTATAAAACAGAACTTTTGCATAGCTTCCCAAGGGGGGTCAGTATGATCTACAGTATTCTACAGCACCCAAAGTTTGCATGCTGGCCTTGAAATCTTATATTGCAGCGTAACTGGAGAAAATCTTTACACAACACACCTAAGTAGGAACATCAAACAGCACATATGTATTTCCATGACAGGTGAATGTTTAAGTTTTATACATTGTTTAGACAATGCAATAAGAAACATGCTTATACTTAGTCATTGGTCCATGCCCCAGCTGCTTGGCACTGTTTAGAGATAAAAGAAACAAATCTGCCCTGAGATTTCATTTCAGAAGAATCTAGGGGTGAGAAAAAGCTTATATAATTACTTCCAACATATGTTATTTGGTGTTTATCAATGGAAAATCTGAGTTGGAACTGTAAGGAGTCTTAGACAGTAAAACTACAGGATAACAAATACTAGAGGAAACAGATTTTAACAGAAGAAATTTTTCTCTCTGTACCAAAATGTTTCAGGAAATGAAAAGTTACTTCCTAAAACACAAATACTTGAATTCCAACCTTTTCTTACACAAAGTATGTCAAGTATGTGAAGGGAATGAGAAGGTGTCACGAGAAGGTTACAGTTGCCATCCCCCTCCAGACCCCAGTACCAAGAAAACACTCTCAGTTATAGTATTGACCCAAACCAAGAGGCATCTCCTTAGAGTACAGCATAGCAGCACAGAAAGACTCCTTTGTGCTCTTCTTACCTTGAAATAAGCTACTTACCAGGATTTTATTTTTTCTGTGCCAATTGCTGTGCTGCTATGACTACAGTGCTTTTGATGTGATACCTGGTTTCTTTGAAGCTAAATTGGCACTCCATGCACAGTGCTGCAATTTGCAGCATTGGGAGACCAATAAAGTGGCTTAAAAGTAAGCCACTTTTCCTCTTCAGGTCTTCCAAGTGTAAACTTGTCTCAGCTAATAACTGAGTCTGCTGTTGGTTAAAGTAAGCTCTGAGTAGACGCAGAATTTTTTTTTTTTTTTTTTTTTTTTTTTTTTTTTTTTTTTTTTTTTTGCTTACCAAGGCTCTATCCTCTGAAATGTGCCTTGTGTTTCCTTCAGACAGAGAAAAATGCCATATTGCTACCTACCTTCATTTGCTTCTGTTGTTATGGTGATGGCAAGACATGCATAATGCACTCAAGGCTGCTAGAAGTTCTGCAAAAGACAACTAGAGCTCTTCTCCCTGTATCTGTAAGATGGCCAATATTATTATTCTTTTACTTTGGTAAACTGTGACACAAACAGAAAAATTGCTAGTCGGTGGTGATGAGAGACCTATTGCATTTCTGTTGAAATCATTGGGATAACACCTCCAGCCTGTGTAAGTCACAGTAGTTCCTTTAAGATCAGTGCAATTGATAGATAATATGCAAAGATTCTGTTCCCAGCTGAAAACTTTTACTTTAGCAAGGGTGAATACCATAGGAATATTTTTTTCTGTTATATCAATGTTCAAATCTTGTAAAGACACCAAACTCATATGTAATTTTTTTTTTCATTTGTCCCTAAATCTGGGGTTTTGTCTTTGTTTGCACGGGAATTCTTCCATCACTGCTCCCTTTCCAAGAAAAGGCAAGCAGTTTTGTGGTAGCAGAAGGTTTATGTTCAGTAAGACAGGCAAGATCCTTAAAAGTAAACAGAGACCTTATAAAAACTGAAATTTAATTTTGAAGAAGGTAGTTAGGCTAAAGTCCAATTCTTGCAAACAGCAACCTGATAAATTGGCTGTGATTCTCTGTAAGGCACTACTGTGCAAATAGAGAATAATCAGATCCATCTCATCTCCTGCGCACCACTATCTTAGGCATGTCCTCTGTTAGGGAAGAGCATGATAATCTCCCTCTTAGGAAAAGCTAAAAAAGAATCAAACGGCCTAAAAAGATCAGGAGAGATAGGAAGTGTGGGAATAATTTTTGTGGATTTTTGTTGGTTTTTTTAATGCTTTGTCCCACATTATTATATTTGCAGGTCTAGTGAATGATAACGAGGTAACTCAAGGGAAGAAAAAATATATAATACTTCTATTTACAGTATAGGAAAAACTCTGATTTGGAATTACAATATCATGCCTACTGTGGCAGAACATAATCACCATATTCCTGACCTATTCAGTCTAGGCTAAAGGATGGTACAAATTCCACGTCTTACCTGAAAAATTTATTATCTTCTGAAAAATGCCAGGTTTCCTAAAGAAATGTATTGATGTACTCTGTAGTGTTTCCAGCAGGGAGAAGGAGAAAACACCATTTGCTTCTAGTATTTGAAATAATGAATCAATTACTTATCATGAATTTGATAAAAATGGAGGAAAGTGCACCAAATATTTTCAATTCCTTTTCCTTTGGCATGCTCAGAGAATCGATAAATAGGATACAGAGCTGATAAATTATTTAAACTGGAATAATGGAAGCAATAAGCACTGCTTTTATCCACCTGTGATTTCAATATGATGATTTTCATTTCTGACTAAGCTGCACTTTTACTCATGTTGACTTACTCTTCTCCCGCTTTTATTGCTGTCATTTTTAAATATAGTTACATGCATTAAAAATGAAAACAAATTATTAGAAAATATGTTCTATTAACAGAATTATTGCTATATAATATTGCTCCCAGATGCACAAAGGGCGTCTAGTCATGTCTTTTGTAGCCTTCATCAGGCTGAAACAGCAATAAACTGACAGCACACAGACAGGGGAGATGAGCTACCACACTGGGGAACATGTGCTGCTGGAATAGATGCCAAGTCGTGGACAACCATGAGCCACAATTTCCCTGTGTAACGACAGCAGTGTCAGCACTAAAGAGAATTCAGCTATTAATGCACTACAACTTTCTGGTTGCAAAGCTGTGGGTTGAGGATCTTCTAATATTTGTCATAGTTCAGAAGAAAAATCCTGCAGAAATAGTGATATAAATGGACATAAATATATGCATATGGACATATATAATAAATGGACATGGATATAAAAAGACAGATTTACAGTGGTGTGATTAGGATCATGGTGTGGGTTGGAAGAGACCTGTAAGACCTCGTTCCAACCCCCCTGAGCCCCCCAGGGCAGGGACTCAACCCTCTGAGTGCACTGGTGTGGAGAAACTTCAGCTGGGACATTGACCTCTTCACCTTATGGGAGGAGCCCTCTCTTAACTCTTTTGGGACAATTTACAGGTACTTCCCCATTGATTCCAGGTTCCTCTTTGACACTCAGAACAACATCCTCTTCCCTCACCTAATCTAGTTTAAAGTCCTGTTAATAAACCCAGCCAGGTTGCTACCTAACAGCCTGTGCTGGTTTGAAAGCAAAACCAGTGAGAGTCCCAGTCAGAGATACAATTTAATAGAAGAAGAGAGGGGAAAAAAAAGGTGAAATAAATGGAATGATACAACCTAACACCCTGTTGGTCAGGGTGTTTGAAGCAGTCCAGAAATCCTCCTGGAGTGGCAGATGTGGTTCTGCTGGAGCAGAGATGATCCTGAGAGAGAAGGGTCCAGAGATGATGAGAAGGGTCCAGTCTTCCTCCAGGAATCCAGATAAGATGTTCTTGTCAAAGCAGTGATTCCGTCTGGTAGCTCTTATCTCCTCTGGGAGTCCAGTGGATAGAAGCTGCTTGTGAGGTCTCAAACCCTGGATTATATCCAGGTGGGAATGCTTGGCTCCTCCCCCTGGGCAGAGCATCTCACAATGGAATGATTTCATCCTATGAGTCATGCAATGGGTCCTTGATGGCCCATTAAACAGAGATAACTTCTTCCAGGAAGGCATTGTTGGGCTCATTAACAGAAGATAAAGAAAACACTGCCCCACCTTGGCTCCAACAGCTCATGGGGATAGAATACATACCTTGGGCACAATTTTACATTGTAACCTAGGACACAGCCTTATCCCACTTGGTCAGGCGTGGCCCCTCCAATGTCAATGTGTGTGGTCTATCCAAGGTGTGTCCCAGATCACAGAATCCTGAGTGTGGCTTGCACACAGCCAGTCATTTACTCCTTCTGTTCATCTCCTTCTTCCTAGGTCCCAGTTTCCAGCTGGGAGGATGTAAGAGAACACTGCCTGTGCCCCTGACAGAAGAGAAGTCTAGCTGTGACTACATAGATTTCTGTGTAGCAGAACTCCAGAGCTAATCATAAATGCCACCTTTAATCTCAGTGAAGGCATATTTGCCCTAGGTTTTATGTTGCTACAAGTTACACTACTGCTCTGCTGTTATCTGCGTATTTTCTGAAATTTTGCAAAATTGGACTGTCTGAAGCAGAAGTGGTTCTGTGTAAGTCTTGTTCTCATAATGGCAGGGGATTTCAGCTCATTCTTGTAAAAGTGCAATGTACTACATAGATTTCTTCCCCTTTGAGAGATTCTATTTTCACATGAGACAAGGATTCAATTTAGCACACCTTTTTCTAGGTGTACTCTATGAAAAACTGTCTTAAAGGTCCACAAGGAGTTTCTTTAACAATTCCATCATGACAGGGAAGAAACTTTTTTTTTTTTCCATAAAATGTTTAATAAAACCTAATTTTGCTCTACCAAGCTTTCATTCTAATAATTTTAAAGTTCTTAGAATAAAGTTAAAGTAAGGATGACATTAAATTCTTACTGAGAAAAAATCTCCACCAAGATAGTGTGCTTTGGTCTCCTAATCAACCCTTTTGAGTTTTCATTTCAAAACAACTTCTGTTTCTAAATTAAATCTTACCACAATATAGCTCTAAAAGTAAAGTCTAGACACATTAAACCAGTTCATAAAAGAAATCATGAAAGAAAATTTAAAAATTACTTCACCAGAAAATATTATTCCTATGAATTTGTGATTTTCCTGTGTACAAGTCTATAGAAATTTTGAATTACAGTTCTGTGTCCTTCAGTTTTGACTTTAACAATGTCCTACACATGCAAATATTCCCACATGGAATATTTTATTCTTTTGTTCATAAGTTTGCTCTTATGTAAGGTATTCTTATTTCTTCTTCCCTCTGCAAGGCTACTGCCAAAAACATTGAGAAAGGAATTTCTAAAGATGCATCCTACTAAATATTTGCAGCATAATACTGATTCTGGGACATCAGAGAACAAGTGGTTGTTTATGACTATGACAAGGTGTCTAACTATTATCAGTAACTATTATCAGTAACTTTTATTTTTCTTTTAAATTGTATAGATACAAATATTCAAAGAATAATACAGGTATTAACCATATCACTTTAAATTTAGGCTCCTAAAAGTTTCAGAGGCCTGTTAATACTTTGTTACAGAATTAAAAATGTGAATTTGTTTTGTTCACTTCCAATCAGAAACACATAATTGGACTCAGGGCATTTAAGATAGTTGTTCACTAATTACCCAGGTATCACCAGCATGACAGTCCCTCTGCACAGCCTGCAATTTGCATTAATTTCAAAAGCACTCAGGATGTTTTTCTACTGTCGCAACACAAGGAACAGTAAACAGTGATGTCATTTGAAAAAATAGAATTCAATAAAGTTAAAGAAGTTTGTTTGAGCTGCTACCATACCATTTTAAATATTGATAATTCCTGGGCTTTGTAAAGAATCCTACCACCTGTAGCTGCAAGTGACGAGAATCTGAATTTAGCTGTTGAATTCTCTTGCAGGTTTTCATGGAATCTTCTGGATAATTTTGCAAGGCAAACCTACATTACAGTATTTATGTTATTAGACAAGGATCAGCAGAGGAGATTCAGAATGAAAGACAAAAGCCAAATTTTTCTTGCTTTTGGTGGAATTTGCTGTAAAAAAACTCTGTTTAATATTTTCCTACATTTTCTTTATATTCTCTCTTTCTCTGACCTGAGTTGCTTTCATTCTGCTGCTTTTCCTCTACTGTGTGCTTCTCATTGTGTATGGGACAGATACACTGGCTTTTTTTCATCTTGGATTCTCTAGCTAATATGTGCACAGAGGGTGGCAGTGTTCCTTTTCAAACAGCAGAATTATTATTTAGGTTTTAAAGACAAATTCCGTAATTGTTGCTTTATTGTAGTGGAGTCCTAATTTACTGGCTGCTCGTACTGATAGAAATTATTGTTTGCAATACTACTATACTGAATTTAAGAAAATGGTATATTTCATAGCATAAAAGTGTTCTGTTTTAAAATAATTTTAAGTTGGAAAAAACATGTCTGCTTCAGGTATACTGATAGTCAGAAAGAGGAAACTTCTCAAAGAGTTGTTTATCAAGAAAGATAAAAACATTTTTTATCTTCCTTAATAAACTGGAGTGTCCTGTGATATTCTGGAAAAATACAGAAAAGAAAATTTACTCTTCTCCCTTTATAAGTGTTGACACTTGAAGACACTGCAGAATATTTTCCAGGTTCATTAGAGAAGATTCAGGTCTGTAAGTTTTTTTGGAAATTCTACAGTGACTTGCTCACCCTTGAATTTAGGAATATAGATGAAGTTTCTAAATATTTTGTTCAAAAGAGTGAGCACAAAACAGGAAGCAAGTCTGTAGAAAAACAGAAATAGACACGAGATACCAGACTCCCAGGGTTAAGACTTAAAAATCAAAATAAAGTTTCACTGAAATTGGGGTTGACATTTAGATAAAGACATTTATAAATATGCTGTTAGAAGTGTGTTAAACCTGTACAGATCAGCATTCTCTAATGTTTCTAATGTTCAGGTGCTATAAAAACAATGAGCAGAGCTGAGCAGGTTTGAGTATTCCTTTTTTTTTCTTTTTTTTTTTTTTGAACACTTTCATGTCCAACTACTTTTGGAGAAGCAGAGAGAAACCAACCCACCCCCAATATTACAGCTGTTTTATTCATTATTACTTGATTTAATATATGTGCTGTGACTTGAAACGTAACCTTCCACAGATGGTGGCTCAGCCCACAGTACACAAATGCTGAAGGGCAGGCTCTGCCTTTAATTAAATTTGCCTAACATTAACTGTATAGTTTTCAGTTCCCAAACAATAATTGTTCAGTCTGAAATTTTCTCCTGGCACTTTCCATTTTGGAAATTCTCCTCCAGGCTATTGGGATTTTGTTTTGGTAGAAAGAGGAGGAGGAGGAGAAAGAAAATGAGAGATGTCCACATTATGACACACTTTTGTGCATCAAATAAAGCAGACATGTTATGAACCATTAGGTAGATACAGGCACAGAGCAGGTTATGGGTATGAAAGATACAATAACAGCAGAATGTTATTAATACAAACACCTGCTAATAAAATTACATGCAGAACTAGAAACCTCTTTAATCAGCACTTAATTCTTGGTCTTTTATTATTGATAGGTCTTCATCTTGGGAAGGGCATTAGTTCAAGGCTTTACATAGAACTAATAGAGATCAATGGATTAGCCCTTCAGGAGAGGGACTAATTATTTTAATTAGAATATTCTAATTAAGAAGGTTTGAGCTGATGATTAAAGAATCTTGCATGTCTGGAATTTTAATGCAGTTATTGTTGAACAAACACGATAATATATGTAGAATGTACAGTATCCTTGTTAAAGAGCTAAGATGCTCTTTTTTGGAATGCCTGAAAAAGTCACAGGAAAGACCATATTTCAGAAAATATGGTCTGAATTCTGCATGCCAGGTGTTGAAATGATACACTTTCACACACAAGATCTAGGAATTTTTTTTCCACTATTCTGTGTGCTATGATTTATTAATAATAAAATTTTAATAGAAAACAAGATATTCTATATTAAAAGTAACAATCTAAAATCAAATTATCTCAATCAAATACTCAGTGAAGCACGTGGGTGATCTAATTTCACTCTATATTGAGGGAAATTATATTTGCAGAGTACTCTCAGAAGTGAGATGCCAATAAACTTTACTTTATCTACTCTTAGAGACAAGATTAAATTGGAAGAGGGGAGAAGTGAAGACATAATATAATTGAATATTTATCATTAAACATCTAAATTAATCTGATAGAGGCATAATAGGGCTCTGGTTTCTCATATTTTACTCATTGACACCAGCAATCTAAACTAAATAATTGGAAAAGGGATTGTGCGCATATTTAAATAAATAAAACACCACTTCTAGACACCAGGGTAAACACTGATAAATTCACTTATGCTCTTTTCCCCTGCAGGTGCTATGTATTTTATGGTTAGAGACACTGAAAAGAGGGTGTGGATTCAGTAAATATCCTGAACTGTGGAAATCTGACTGTTTGGCCTCACAGTGCCTCCTCTGCTCCCTGCACTGCAGTCTGGCGTTCTGCCCACCTGTGACTGCACCTCAGCAATCACACAGCCATGCCAAGCGTGCACTGAGAATCTGAATCCCATGTTCCAAAGCAACATCCTTTTAAGGCATCTCTTGGGCCAATAATAAGAAGAATGACAGGAAATCATATAGAAAATAGTTTTCTTATCACTAACCATTTTTAGGATATTAAAGATTGCCTTATTTTTCTTGGGCTGCATCACTTTATTTCATATGCTGAACAGATTTCTTGCTGAAGAATGTTTGATAGGCTTTAGTTAAACACAAATATCTAATGATGGTTAGGCTGCTTACCTAAATTATAAGAAACCATGGTTCAAATATATGGGATTTGCTGATCTCCTTGTTCCTGGAGTGGATATTTTAAGCCCTGAGCATCTCTCTTCACATACTGCCATGTTCTGAAGTAAAGCATGCAAATTTCTTAATGCATAATATCTATTGATATATAAGGCATGCTTTCTCTGTCAGTATTTGCATCACTGAGATTTTCAAACCACAAAAACAGGATAAACCATCCCCTTGGCACCTGACTTTGAGATATTTATATGCATAAATCAGATCCCCCCTCAGTCTTCTCTGGACTAAAAAGGCCCAGCTCCTGCAGCCTCTCCTCATAAGAGAGATACGTTCGTCTCTTAGTCACCTCTGTGGCTCTCCATTTGATTTTGTTTTTATTTAGATAAAGCAAGGTACAGAACAGCTGGCAGAATCAGGGCCCTCACTCAGTAAATCTGTCAAAATGCCTGTGCACCCCAGAGAGTAGTTTTAGATATATAGACTTGTGTCAGTACAGACCCGAAGATTTCACTCAGCAGAAGAAATAGGTTCGAGTTCTACAATGTAATTTAGGGTGACATCAAGGACATTCTGTTAGAAACAAAAAGAAAATAGTACATTATTTTACACAACAGCAACCAAAAACCCACAAATGAGCAGGGGGAAAAAACATTCAGAGAAAGTCCCTAAACAAAACCAGAATTTTCATCATAGGCATACATTCATTCCTAAATTGGCATTTGGTGCCACAAGGAGAATTTATCTAGAGACAGAAAAATTCCATAGGCATAAAAATACTGGAAAATGAAGTCCCATAGGAGACACTGTTTCTCATCAGAAAACAAGAAGAATACACACAAAACTTTGCATGTCATTATCCTGTACCACTAAGGACAGCTACCAGTTTAACAAGACAATACTAATATAACTACAGCACATATGTGCATCTTATATGATGTTTTCAGAGCTCAAAACTGAAGAGACTTTTATACCTACATCTTAAGTGTACCTAAAATATATTCCCATAAGGGTCTTATCTCTACATAAAGTTTAGTCAAAAAATCTGTACCAGTTAAGACCACTGAAATTTTAAGTTTAATCTCACATAAAATATGCACCCTGATTCTCCTCTACTTTGGGGAGAAAATGCTATTCATGAACTGGAATCTGAAATATTTTTTTATTTATTCTCAATGTTTACCCAGCCAGTATCTTAGCTGCAGTTAAAGGATATGAAATCTTCCTAAATGTATTCATGTACTGGAGGAAGAATTAGTGGAATTATGCATAAAATGCAAAGTGATTGGGTGCTGTTCAGAGGGAGGACTGACTGAAAATGGAGAGGGACACAATGGAGAGGGGAAAGAAAGAATAAATTCAACATATTTTATGCGGTTTTCATTTGAATTCCTTTTCCCAGATATTTTAACTACTAGGTAATTACCTCAGAATTTTATGGATTCTGATCTGTGATTTCTCCCCACACACTTACTAATTTTCATGGAATGGTAGTTTTTATGCAAGCAAGGCATCCATTGAGAATTGACCTAATAAGTAGATATTTTGACCTCCATTTTGTTTTTATTTCTATCCAAATGAATGTGGCAAATAAAATATAAATAAATTAAAATAAAATAAAAAGTAAGCAATTTGATAAAGCAAAGTCCTAAAGTGGAAGAACTTGCATCATCTTTGTCCTTAAAGTATCAGTCTGTCAGCAAGTATCTAACAGATAGTTATCTCAAAATTGCTTGCATTTTTAAAAACAATACAAACATCACTTTAAAAAAAGCATTTGCATAGCAAGCAGGAGAGGAATGAATCCAAGAATAGAACAAATTACAGCACTTTGTATTAATAGAGCAATTATTTATTGCTCATTAAAAAGCAATTAGTAAAATATTGTTATTTATGATAAACAATAAACAGCATGCTGCTAAACAGTTGGCAATAGAAATTAGAAAGCAATAATATCTATTAGTTGGAAAGTTAATTTATCTACAATGTTTTTTTTCAAATATTTAGGAGTATTTTTGTGGTTTTTTTGAGCAATGACAGTTAAAATATTTTTATTAATTTGCTCTTTATGAAAATTATGCCATTTGCATGTACTCTGCTTCTGCTCATAACTCATGTTTTAGCTCTCCTGTATCTGTCACTTATATATGCATGTTGTTTTAAACTCCTAAACAAGTGAGCACTATTGATTATTATCCCACATCCATCTAATCTCAGAGGCGGCCCTCCAGTTAATAATGCTGCAGAAGTGTTTTCCCTATTAGCAAATAAATCTTAATGATTTAACACAAGTGAATTGTGTTAATGAATCATTTAGACTTATGCACCTTTTGAGAAGGGCAAAAGTTTCCAAATTTTGATTTACATGTAAATATTCAACACTGAGCTTTGCAGTATTTGCCATTGGGACTGAGAAGATGACTTTTTTCTTTTTCTTCTTTTTTTTTTTTTTTTTCCCTTTTTCCCTTTTTTCTTTTTTGCCATATGGAGTAAAAATATTACTGCATAGTTTTCTTAAAACCTCCACATCCATATGCATTATAGTGTACAGGTTAAGGAACTTTATCACATAAATATTTTCTGAAGATTTAAATGTATTAAAGTGCATTGATTTAAAATGAGTGCAGCTGGTAAAATTATAACTTCATTTTATCATTTCTTTTTATTAACAGTAGATTTCAACATACAGACTAGCCAAGAATAGGACCTGCCTGGAATTTATAAAAAAATAAAAATGCATAAATACCTTGTTAAGGTAAGTATTAAGATTTACCACCTAGAATTATGCTTCCATCTTGCTTCTAACTGCAGAGGTTTTGACTTGGATAATTATCTCAGTTCTGAACTCACAGGTAATCATTAGCAAGATCATAAAGTCAGGAAATTTCTGCATAAGTTGTTCAAGAAGGAATTTTTTTGTGATGGTTTCGACCTTTCTATAGCTGTTTGTCAGTTCAAGTGTGTGTGGGATGTAGCAGATTTTTAGGTTGTTTTCTTTCCTGCCCAGGAGAGTTGAACCTGCATTTCCTACCTCCCCTGAGAGGACCATTACAAACAACCTATATGCACCTCCCTTGTTGGAGTGGTTCACTTGCTAAAAAGGAAACCAAGATTAATTGGGCCCAGGGGACGCACTAGACTGTAGCTTGGTTTTTCATGGAGAGCTATAAAACTTAACTGTAAAAATCTCATTTGATCAGCCTAAATTCTAGAGTCTCAATTATGTGTTTGCATTAAATTGTTATTAGGTAAAACCACATAAAACTGGGAAGAGGACAAGAGCTCTCAAAGGAGAGTGTCAAACTGACTATGAGCCTCAGCTCCCACGAGCACACTCGGAGTCCCAGGAATCCTGTGTTCCTGACTGCCCAGTAGCACAGTTTAAATGGGAGGGATGGAAAACAGCCTCATCTCACATCACTTAATTCTCTGCTATGAAGACTGGTCTAAGCCATCTCAGATGGAAAAAAAAGAAGATGAATCCATATTTTATACTTTCTGGACAATTCTTAGGACAGTTTGCTTCAAAATCAAAGGATTAGTCATTTTTTACCACTACTTTATCTTTTTTTTAAGTTCCTTTAGAATCTAATGGTTATACTCTGAACAAAATGAAAACATAACTGATTTAAGGGGGTTGTTGTTTTCTTGAAAGTCAAAAAATTCCTATTTTGCAGACTAAAGAGAAAAGTTATCAACTTTCTTGTCATCAATATAAAATAACATATATTTATTCTTCATCTCATATTTAGAAGGCAATTTTCCTAAGAGGCAACACCTATAACAGGTGTTATATTATGACACAAAACGGCTTCTTGAGGACACCAGATACAGAACTCCTGATTCACAGAAATCTGTGCAAATATTTCTGTGGATATAGATACATATCCAAGATATATAGGTGCATCTTTTTTCATAAGTGCATATTTTCAAACTACTTCATTCAAATTCAGAACTTCATCTTATGTTTTTACATTTAGGTAGGACATACCTCAGTCTACTCTGTGATAAATAGATGAGAGGATTTACTAACTTTGCAAAACTGACATTTCAAAGCTTTAAATCTAATATCAGTGGTTTACTGGGAGCCGAAGAAAAACATATACTTCAGCAAGTTCAAATTGAGATTTGTTTGCCATTGTGTTTGTAACAATGAAATTTGCCTTCTGCTTATAAATTTTCAAATAATCAGAAATAAAACTAAAATAATTCAAATAAATCTCAGTGTCTTTTAAAAACGGAGATACATAATCTGCCTCCCTTCCAGGTTCTAACTGTGCAACATGATACAATTTGGAAAGAAAGATCTGATCACTGATTCTTGGCTTCTGTTCTCACTGTTGCTGGCTGCTGCGGAAAGGAGTGTTTTCAGCAGACAAAAATTGACAGAAATACATAAGCTCTGTTGGCAAGCAAGTTCACACTTGGCCTTTACCAGTTGGTGCATCAAGCTGATAGCTGGCCAAAAATACATTACAACAAAATAAAAACCTACTGATCTTAACAAGATGAAAGAAGTCCACCACACATCCCCCCCATCGCACACACGTATATATAAAGAGAAAGAGGTGCAAGCTCAGAATTGGAAGTCAGACAGAAAGGGAATAAAAGCAGTATGAAAAGCAGTAAGATTCTTTCTCTCATCTTTGCACTCTCCATTGTTGCTTCTTCCACTCCAGTCAGAAACTGCTTTCCTCAGTTATTATTGAGCTCACTTGATCCCCTCAAAGGACCTTGTTTTCAACATGACCTCAGGCATTAAGATTTTTTTTGCTTTTCCCTGGAATGTTATATGCAGCTATTGGGAGCTGCAGAGGATATATTAATCACAGCTGTTTCTTATAGCCTGTGGAATAAAAAACTTTGTTTGTTTATTTGTTTGTTTCAGACAAACCATTCATTCTGAAGCTTCAGAAAAAAAAAAAAAAGAAGAAAGATTTGGCAGATCATGTTCAGCAGCAGCAGTATTATGACATAATTATTTCAGAACTACTAATTATTTCATTATGTAGGAAAATGGTTTCTTGACTTCTATTCTTAGCTCTTATCAGAGACACTGAAAATCTGGAATTTAGTTAAAAGAATAATTTATTTGTCTTAATAATACCTAAAATTTTATTAAATTAATTTTATCTGCATTTTTAGGCTCTTTTAAAATTAGAATAATTGATGACTTTTGTTGAAAAAATATTTGAAGTACTTAGAAACATTTTTTTAAGCTTTAAAGCAATCCGCATATATTCAACAGGTGTGAAGACCAAACTTCCAAAATCATTCAAATGCTGATCTCAAGCCATTCTAAATGTGTTTCAACTCATCTATTTTATAATCAGTTAATATACTATTATATATTATCTATTAATACACTGTTATGCAGGTCTGCCAAGCAGTGCTAATGGACCCCAAAGTCAATTAGCAAGTAAGGTAGGCAATAGAAAGTCCATTGCACTGGTTATTCAGCACTTGGGTTAACTTAGGAGGATGAATTTTCATTTATTATCAAAACAGAACTCCCCAAATGTTCTGAAATGTTCAAAGATCTCAAAGGCTACGCTCCTAGTATTTGGCTAGAAAAAGAGGATATTAAAGAGCTGAAAAGGGTTCAAATCTAGTGAATCAGACTTTGCACAGATTAGGCTGCAATTCTAGGAAAGGTGAAGAGAATTAATCTGACCTTAGAAGTTTATGCCTTGTCATATTCACTGCAAACATCTCATATACAAAAGGACAAAGTCATACAAACATGGATTTCAATTATTGATAACTGATGTGGGGCATGTGCAATAATTGGATTTATTGAGCTTCACACCTTAAAAAGTCTGAGTTTAACACCAAGAAAAATAGTAAAATGGTGATAAGGAACATGTCTAAAACATCTTAAAGAAAGAGGAAATTACTTTTCTTCTCATCTCAGATCAGGCTAACCGAGATTCAGGAAAGATGTTGAAATTTAATGGCAGACAACATCTAACATTAAACAACATCCTGGTTTTATCAGAAACTGCAAAGTAAAAAGTTTTTGTCTTTGTATTTGGACAGAAAATAGTCAATGCTGAAATTAAGCCTCAAGATTTAATTGCTTACAAAGTAATTTTTAATAGTTGTTCTGAAAACACAGCAGGACTAGTCATGATGAAGCAGTTCATTTGTATGTGTGATGCCAAATATTTGTCTAAGTCAATTATTTATTATCTCATACTATCTGAATGCTTTAAGAGGGAGTCACCACTACTTTATTTCTGCACATTGTCAATTCTGCACTGCTACCAAGAGGTATTGAATGCACTTCGACTATTGGAGACAGACAGGCTTTAATCACCAACCATACCAGAGGAGGAGAAGGTGTCCTCTAGAGAGCCACTAGAAAGATTTGGGGGTTTAAAAAAAACCACTGTTTTCTTCAGGAGAAAAAAAATTTTATATATATATATATATATATATATATATATATATATGTCAGAAAAATAATTAAGGACATTAAAATCACATATAAACTCAATAGGAAAATCAGCATCTCTAACACTGACAAATCCACGTGTACAAAAGAGCCGATAAAGGTCATGATATATTTAGCTCGTCAAAAGAAAAAAAAAAAGCCCTTCACAGTACAAATGGATGTTAGATATCTGAAGGTTGGTTGGATAAATGACAGCTGTTTGCTTTGCCTCCCTTTCTAATTGATGTGAAATAGCTGGTTCCAGAGGACAGCTCATTCCAAATATTTAAGATTAGTAGAGATCTCCACACTGACCATAGAAGAGGTATAAAAATTTAGCTTATTTTTGAAAAATACACTTTTAAACCTGCAAATATTTAAGAGATGGATTCAGAAAGCAACAAAATATTATCATATTATATATAATCATATTATTGAACGTTAATTTGCCCCAAAACCCATGAGGGTTCAGTAGTATAATTAAAAATAGAAGTGATGATCTGAAAAAGACAACCACCAAATACACGCACAAAAAAATGTTAATCCTATCTGTATCATTCAGTAAATAGGAATACTGCATGAGCAAGTTTTTGTGTCCTACATTGGCACGATGCTGCCCTCTTCCTCTGTCCACCTACCCTGTTTCATGTTATTTACTTATCCCATTTACAGCCCTTAAAAGTGCAAGAAATAGAAGAAATGAGGTATGAAACCACATCATCAAACACCAGAGTTGTAAGAAGGTGAAGTACCTTTGCCTTATATGGATGCAGCTAGAGAAATATCTTGTTTTAGGTAACCTAGTTATTAGTCTGTCAGAAGAAGAATTTACAAAGATAAGGTTTGAGGAAGAAATAGCCATATATCATATAAGACTGTAGAAGAGCACATGCAAGGTGATGTAGGTGTTGATTTAAATACTTGAAAGGTAAGATAAAAGCACCTTGGATCTCTTGGAAAAATATTCACCCTCAGAGAACATTAAAAAACCTGCAAATGAAACACTGCCTTGGGCAGCGTCATATTTAATTTTTATGAGGAATGAATGTATCCCCACATTCCTATTTTTAAGCCACATTGTGACTGCCTGTCATTTCTATTAGATAGATGTTTGAAGAATTAGACTGAAAAACTGCTGTACATGCAAATGCAGTGTCTGTCAGATGCTTAGGGTGCACTCCCTCAAAGCAACAACAAACCTGTGCTGACCTCTGGTGAGACCCAAACTCCTCTACTTCAGTGCTGAACAACTCTTCCTAGCTTAAATACACACTCAAGATGGAAAGTTGCCCCAGGTGTAGCTCTGCCAGTCAGTGGGCAGGAGAGTGGGAGGCCTAAACTTTGTCAGAGGGAGATGAATTTGATAAAACACAGATTGATTGTAGCAATAACTCTATTGATCAACTCCAGCCCTTGAAACCTCTGAGCAGCTTGAGGAACATTAGTACTTGTGATTCAAAGAAAAATGAAAATACCCAAAAAGGTCACATAGAAATGGAGATTGCCTGTCAGTCAGTAATTTCCAGCAGTGTGAGAGATGTGAAGGTGACATTAGGATGGGGAGACTATAATGCTCAGAAGCTATCCAGCCATTGGTATCTTTCATTACAGAAACTGCAGACATTTTTACCATTTCTCTTGTTCAAATTGAATAGACACCAGTGAAAATATTCACCTAGAAAAAATCAATTACTCAGTCCACAGCATATGAGAATCAAGCACATTAAGTAAATAGCTCCAAGTATTCAGACAAAATGTTTAAACTTAATTTAATGTGCATTATATAAGAACCAGAAGAAAGAAATATGAGGAATATGATGGTCCACTTATTCACCTAAAGATGATACAAGGCTTTGGAATGCCCTATTTATAAGAATATATTCTAGTCTATATTATCTATACCTCTTGGGAAGATTTGCATTATTATATGTTAAATCTTTAATAGCTATGATTATCTGCAGGTTACCAAAAAAGAAGGAAAATGTAGAACTTTTTGTTCCTTCTTAAATAACATACTTTTCCCAGAGTCACATGGTACAACAAAAATGTCAGCTTCATTTATTTCAAGTAATTAAAGCAAACCTGAGACAGATTGCACCCAAGCACTTGCCTTGTGGATGCCAGGTCTTTATCACCACCCATTTTACAAATCTATTCCTTATTGGCCATGCCACCTGCTGACTAGATTTTTAAATATATAGGGTGGGTTATTGCCAGAAAGAAGTTAACAGATGCTCTGCCTTCTACAAATGTTGCAACTGAAACTCCAGGTATCAAGTTTGGCTGAAGTCAAAAGAGGTTTCTGGGATGGTGCCTGAGAAATATGAGAGAAAACTTGTTTATTGAGAGTATTAGTATTATTAACAGTATTAGTCTTGGATTAGAGGATGTTGGCTCTCAGGTCCTTTCTTCAGATTCTCTTGGAAAGCTAAACACAACATACTAAGAAATGAAAGTCATAACACATCCATATTTAAGGTCATGTAACAGAATTTTTTAAAAAAGTTCTTAATCACAAAACCCACCATGATAAAATTTGCTATGAGAAACAATGATTCTGAAAAGGACCCACAGAAAATGATAAATAAACTCTCAGTGCTATGCTGTGCCAAAAATAAAAAATGGTATCCTTGAATAGGCAAAAAGGAGAACACTGAGTAAGATTAAGGGGAACATATAATCTCTCATTTGACATTTGTTGACTAGTACTGTAACAATGTTGTTAATAAATCAGAGTGAATGTTGATAACGTGAAGAGAACCTTGCAATAAAAGAAGCACAAGGAGCTACTGCAGCATCCTAAAGAGAACATAAATTTGGAAATGAAAAGTAAGAGAGGGCTTCATGATCTGGTAGCCATCAACCAGGTTATTTTTGTTCTACAGTGGTTATCACTTAGTGTAAATTGATTAATACAAACTAGATCAAAACACTCCTTGTTTAAAGTGCAAATTAACTACTAGAAAAACTGGCTGTTGTTATGGTGAATCTCTTGTAATTGTAAATTTTTATTCAATATGGTTTTCAAAACAAACTCCAGTTCAAACACTAATCCATTCAGATTCATCAAAAGATGAAGGAAAAGTAAACAAAAAAATGAAGTACATTGTTTTGCATAGGGTACCTCTCCATTGATTAAAGGATTTAAAAATAAAACAAGCTCTAAAGTAGTGTCTATCTTTATTAATATCCCAGCAAAAGTTCTATGAAATTGCCTGTTTGCATGAGATGCCCATATTCTCACAGTAAACAAGTGGATCATAGAATGAGAGAATATTCTGAGTTGGAAGGGATCCAAGAGGATCATTGTAGTCTAACTGCTGGCCCTGCAGAGGACATCCCCAAGAACCACACCTTGTGCTTGTGTATCCCTCTCTACTTTCAACAGTAATGGCTGAAAAGAAAACATCCCTGGGCTTTGCAAACAGAAGTAAGCCCTGCACCTCAGTTTTGCACCTGCTATATCTATCTTACAAAGCACCTTTTGGTTTACAGATTTTTATGATTAAGAACTTGACAAAAAGCAAGTTAGACAAACTAGAAAAAGATTTAATAGGAGAAGCCTTCAATGAAAGGTTGCAAAGTCCAGTGGCACAAATACAATATGAACTAAGTGGATTTCTTTTCTACTGCCTTTTACAGCTCCTTTTTTGAAGGCAGAAAAAATTGCTCTCCGAAAAGTAAACTTTCATTTTATTCTTCTGTGCCCCCAGGCACTCTAGAACACATTCAGTTATCATAATTGTTCTCCAGCCTTGTCCATCTATGTCTCTACAGGTCTGCAGGCCTAATCAGAATGAGATCAGGTCCCATGAGCACTACAGATTTTCCCAGCACACGTGCACAACTTTAGACTTACCCAAACCCCATGTATTTTCATCTTTCCGTTTTTACAATATTGACAAACCTTTACTCTCTTAATAATGGATACAGCAGAGATCGTGATGAAGACTTGTTGCAGGTTTAAGACCTGGTTGGTGATTCACATAAAATCTAACCTGAGCAAGGGGAGGTTTGTGCTGGGCTGCACATGCAGGGTGGCTCTCAGGCCTGTGATGTGCTGCACAAATAATTTGGCTGCAGAGTAACCTCAGTCATCTCATGGTGGGAGAGGAGCCCGCAGGCAGCTCCCAGCTGGTACCAGCCATGGCCTTACCTCTATTTTAAAGGGCAACAAGAGGTTCTCATAAAAACATAATTTAGGAATAGATTTCTTGTAAGGTAATTGTATAATAGTTCACGTAACCACAAGGAAGAGCTTTTCTCCATGGACAGCATGTATTTTGTGAGCACACCATGAGAAAATCCATCCAGGATTTGCCTGATTTCGCACAAATGAGAGATGCTTATCTTTTGGAGTAATGCACCATTTGCTCACTATCTTTATTACTCTTCTAATTATTATTATTTTTTTATTATTATTAAATGAGTCATTTTATGAAAGCATTTGTTGCCAGGCTGCTCTTACTGAAATCTGCAGACGACCCTGTACCATGTCTCACTTCTCCTCACAGTGCCTCCCCTTCCCTGCTACAGTACAGACAAACATCAGTGAAATGGGAAGTGTGGATTATGGGAATTACCAAAAGGCAATCTAATGGGTGAAAGAAATGAATGAGAAGAACCTTCATGTTTCCTATTTATTTTTCACTTAAAGTTTTTTGCTGTTGAACAGGTACACAGTGCATATGGCACAGCTGATCCTGAGGTGGGTCTCTTTCATTTCACATTATTAAGATGCTCCATTTTTTTCTTGACACATTGTTGTGTCCCACCCCCTACCCAACCCCCCCCCCAAATAAATAAAAAAATGAAAATAAAATAAAATAAAATAAAATAAAATAAAATAAAATCTTCCTGCTAAGTTATTTTAAAAATCCTCCCCTGAAACAGCGAGGCTAACTAAACTCTAGAGGAACTACAGGAATAGTAATGCTTTGAGACACCTCTGAGACATGGATTACCCTCATGCCTCTTTCAGTAGCATAATAATGTCATAACAGAAAGAAATGTCAGTGTCTTCTGTGCTTCCTCATATCCAGTGTTGGGTGGTTTGTGGGAGTAGTACGAAGGGATTATTCACCTAATACAGCAAGGAGACACCCAAGGACACTAATGAGCTCTGCAGTCTTTCAGGAATTTGTTTTCCTGAATAATTTAGACTGCAGATTTAAAACATCAGGCCCTAGCAGATTAAATCCTTAAAATTGCACATGTAAATATAAAATTCCTCCCACTGTAAAGCAATGTAATTTTTTAATGGAACACACTTATCTTTAACATGTTATTATTTTGTGCTTGAGTTAAAGCTGAAGAAAATAAGTAATCCTTTTCTTTAACATTTCCCAAATACAGCATCCTGTATTAAGAAACAAATGAACAAACAACTCCCCCTGCCCTTCAACTTTCACACTTGTCTAGAGCACATTTCTACTTATTTCTCTGCTGTATGGAACTACTTCCTTACCTCCAAAACACATTTAATTATAGAAATGGTAAACCAAAATATGTGTCAGGTTCTTCCTCATGTCCAACAGAAACAATATCATTGTGATTATTAGAGTTCATCTACTTTGTGATCATTTTTTAGATCTTCTCTGAATTACTCTTTTATTCATGAATAATGTTTGCTTGTTTCCATGTCAAATTCTTATAAGTTATTTTTTAATAAGAAGAGAGAAAAATATTTTGTTCTTCACATCTAATTATTTTAGCAAAATCATGTCTCCTAGACTAATTTCTATTATAAATATGTTAATGGACGTAAGTCCTTAATATTTGTATGATAACCAAAAAAGGAGGAACACCAGTTGTTTCCAGGTATTATTACAATTGAAAAACTACCCTACATTTTTCTCCACCAAGTGGGGCTTTTAAGAAATCATTAAAATTCTGACTTTATATAAAATAATACTTTAGGGTTTGAACCTTGTAGAGTTGTATGTATATCTTATTTTTTTTTCTGTATCGTCATCGTATTGAGCGGGTTAGGTAACTTCAAAGAGATTAAAGTATCTGTTGAAGTCCAGTGGTGAGCAATGGGAATAAAGGAATTCTTGGTTTGCATGTACCTTTTTTTTTTTTTTTTTTTTTTATTTATATGACCCTTGGAAAAGACACCTAAAGCATGTAAGTCAAGCCCATCACTTTTGAGCAGTCAGGAATAAGAATATATTGATACATAGCACCACAATCTTACAAAACAAAGAAACAGAAACACATCTGGCGTTCACTAAGCCTGTGGGCACGTGCCAGTGAATTTGCAGTCAGGCATGGAAACAGCCAAGCTCATGAAGCCTACATATTTAGAACTATAGCAGTTGTCCTATAAATTATTCTGCATCTAGGTCTACATAAATAGCAAAGACAGATGCACAACGCTAGTGCCAGTTCTACAAAACATTATTCCAGGTTGCAAGATACTGCAATAAATAGGTTAATCATTTGTAATGTCTTTGATATTCATCATATTCAACATTAATCAAGATTAATTAATTTGGAGTTAATGTGATTTCAGCATGAATTGCCAAAGGTGTTTACTTGTAAATGCAGTTTTTGAGGACAGATACAATCTGTCACTCTCAAAACTGACCTTGTTTTCTACACTATTCTGCATGAACTATGGAATTCCATGCTAGTGTTGATACTGATGTATGGTGAGGTTTTCCCCCCTTGTAAATGCTCATTTTTATTGATATCTGCCAAAATAATGGTCCATCCAATGCTTCTCGTTTGAGGGGTTTTTTGGTTTTTTTTTTCCAACTACAACACAGTTGTAGATGGAAAAATTTTTTTTGGCCCAATTGACTAGTCCAGTATTAAAAAGTCAGATGACTAATGTTGCCAGGAGAAAAATATTACTTTTTAAAAATTGTCTCAAATACTATCAGATGAATAAATCTCCTCATACATAATTTTAAAGTAAATAGAAAAACTCTTTCATTTGAACTGATAGTGGTCTATAAATATGAAATACACGCTCCTGAGTTTCATTCAAATATATGACTATATTTGTAATTAAATTGAATCATTAGAACATGGGAATTAGGCACATCAAATATGTAAGTTCTTTCAGAGCTAAATATAAAGTAGAAAATGGCTCAATGCCTTCATAAGTACTGTCTATATTGACGAATGCAACTACTGCTTCTAGTACAGAAGAAAGAACAAAAATTACATAAAGAAACCAAAAGCCAAAGCCTAAAACTCTTAAATTCCAGTTCAATATCCCCATAAAGTAAGTAATTTTTGTGTCTCTGGATCAATGTTCACTATATTTCCTTAACAAAACACTAGATTTAAGAAAAAAACTCCAATATATTATCTTAAAAGTCATTTATAGTTAGAATATTTCAGAATCCTGCCACAGTGAGATCTTTACAGATGTTTCCAAACCTCACTCACAACAATCTAGCTTTAGCAGCAGATATCAGATGTTACTGTATATACATATATACATATATATGTATATATGTGTAAGTGTGTGTAGCTGTGTTCATGTTTTAAATTGTTTTCTTAGCACATTTACCAGTTCATAAGTATAAGGAACAGTTCTGTCCTCTAGTTGTGGTATTGTAGCATATGGAAGTACCTGAAAAGCAGGCCTCAGATTTTTTCCCAGGTTTTGCAATTTGGTTCACAGAAGCCAAAAATCCTATTTCAAATTGCCCTTAAAGACAAAAAAAATAATTATGGAAAAATATTAAATACATTTTTACCTAATAAAAATCTTAAAAAATAAGCTAAAAATTGTTCATAGACTGTGTATGCTGTCTATATGTAAAACAAATATTGATTTCTAGTGCTCTCATTGCCTTCCTCTAAAATCAGTTACACATTAAGTAATTAAAATGAAAATTTGTATTAAATTCTAAATGAACAAAAATGGAATTAAAGAAGAAGTTGCTCTAATCAATCGTCTCCCTCAGAGTAATTAAAATTCTTTTGATTCATGTCAAGTTGTTGCCTAGAGGGAATATCAAACCTCATTAAAGGTAGAATTGAAAAAAAAGAACAAAAAAGCTACAATAACACCTTGTAGAATTTACACTATTTTCTTGTCTCCTGAATATATTATTAGCTTTCTTCATTTATTATCGTTAACTCACAAGTATCATAGAAGGAATAACTCAGAGGGAAGCAGGGTTGAGACATCTTAGGAGGTACATTAAATCTGGAAATGCAAATAACATCACCTTTGGGTGCAGCATTTTATTCAGTTCCACAATCACAGCTTTGCAGTTCTGACCAAAGACAGAGGCCAAGACTGCAGCCATCAGGAAGCAAGAATATATTGGAGAAGCACATAGAGGCCCAGTGGGATTAGAAGAGTGGGAAGCAAAAAGCAGAGGAGAATGCATTTTCCAAGAGTTCTCTGCAATTGCATGCAGAATATATCAACATGAATACTTTGTATGAACAAGTAGAAAACATTCATTGAGTTCACACGGATCTGTGCTAAGTGTTCAAGTATTTTCTAACTCACAGGTAGGTATAACCAGAGATATCTCATCTGGCACAGCCCAGTCAGGTGATCTATCAAACAACACATTCTAATGATGACACCAAAGTTATGCACAACTGTAAAGATGCTACTGAAAACAGAAAAATGTTAAATATCCCAAGGAATACTAACTGACACTTTTCTAGGTATTTAATATGTTATGAAATTAATTCATAAGCTAAAGAGAGCCCTGCTATTATAGCTTTTTCTTTTAAAAGTCTCAAGAGAGAAAAACAAAACAAAACAAAACAAAACAACCCAAACAAACAAACAAAAAAAAAACAAAAAAACAAAAAAACAAAAAACAAACAAACAAACAAACAAACAAAAAAAAACAAACCAGCCATCATCTTTCCAGTAATCAAAGAGTATTTTTTTTCTATTTGTACTGTAGCTGCAAGAATCATTGATTACTTATCAAAAGAACAAGCTAATTTGTTGAGGACTGTGAAGAAAATTATTATGGGCTTGAAGTATTAGGAGAGCCCACTTGAAAAGTATCATTTAAAAACAGAGCAATTCAACTGAGGTTTTATAGATTTTTAGTTTATCTAGTAGTCTGAGCAATAGACTTTGAAAAGTCACTGCTATCACATGGAATATGCTTTAATTTTATAAAACTACAACTAATATGTGCTGCTCATTTCATGTTGCCCTTACATATGCCTTCTAGATTTTTAACTGCTCTTTGTTATTTCTTGAACTCTGGCTTATGATGCCATATAAAGCCTTCATTATTAATCCACAGGGAATTACAGGACATAACTACTGTTAAGAGACGTCTAGAGAACAAACACTTCAAAATTTAGTGGTTAAAAACGTGAATTGAATTACTACTCATTACACAGATTAAAAAAATAAGAAGAAATTTTGTAGTTTTGTCATTTAACTTCTACTCAATCTGCTTTCAGCAAAGTTTTACTGTACACACCTACACTCTGCATAAGTAATACCATATCCTTTTATTAAATTCAAATTTTAGTTCTCATCCAAGTTTCTTTAAAGAACCCCAAACAAATAAAAGAACAATAAAAAAATACCCCAAATCATCAACACCTCCTCCATTAAGAAAAGAAAACAAAGGAAAGCTAAAACTAAAATGAACATAAAACCTCACTACTAATATTTTTCAATTGACATGTATGTATTTACAATAATTTCTTAAAAAAGAAATGCATAGCTCTGTCTTGGCAGAAGAACATGGGGTAGGTAATTAGAAGGATGAATTTACTCTGTGAAATGGGCAAAAAAGATTGGCGTTTGCATTGTCACATATTTAAAGCAGAGGCTGAATTCTGATCCCTTTGACAGTCAAGACTCACTATGTCCTTCACTTAACTTTACCCAGCTCCACTTTCTTCCTGCCTCAAGGGAGAGAGAAAATAAATAAAAGGGAGGAGGGAGAAGAAATAAGGAAAGCATGTGAATTTTTATTTGTTTAATTTATATCCAGCTGTGCTCCAGTTACTGGCACAGCTACTTTGTGCTTCAGAATCTTGGTAACAAGGGGGAATTTTTCCAAAAGGAGGGCCACGGTCAGAAAACAACAGCTCTAGCCCTTGATATATTTGAGTGAGTGGCTTGGGTTATGGTGTTCGTGTTGAACTAAAGCGTACTTCAGTAATAATGCATGACAACGTGCTTGTTTCACAAACCTGTCATAGAAGAGGAATATTTTATTTCTCAGAACCCAGGCTTCCTAAACCTCAGACCTCCGCTGTGATAAATGAACATGTACTGTATCTGAGACACAGATTTGCTCTTACACCAGAAAAACAAAACAAAACACAAAAACCCAAGCAGTTTTAGGTCCCTCAGCTTGGGAATTTCTCACAGTGAACTTCAGTTCCTCATATATCAAGGAGCTAGCAGAACAATCTCAAAGTATCAACATCTAAATCTCTCAAAAATACCTAAGGCTGGAACAGGTATTTTGTAACTATGACTGAGCACTTCACTGCTAGACAACTCCACAGTGAATTGGCTTAGACTGTGTAAGCTGGAGTAAATCATAGAAGTGTTTTGATTTACAATATGGGGACAACCACATAGACTGTTCATAAAGGCACTTTTGTTTCTTTTCCTGTCTTCGCCTGAACTTGGCTGCTCAAAGGCACAGTCTAAAGAACTGACCTCATTTTCAAGATAATCAATCAATAAATAAAAAAATTATAAGTCTCCTAGAAAAACAATAAAATTATAAATGAACAAAAAATCCACCAGTCACAAAAAAGAAACCCACCAAACTATGTGTCCTAGGTTACAATGTAAAATTGTGCCCAAGGTATGTATTCTATCCCCATGAGCCGTTGGAGCCAGGCGGGGCAGTGTTTTCCTTATCTTCTGTTAACGAGCCTAACAATGCCTTGCCACATGACTCATAGATAACTTCCTCCGGGAGTTATCTCTCTCTAATGGGCCATCAAGGACCCACTGCATGACTCATAGAATGAGATCATCCCATTGTGAGATGCTCTGCCCAGGGGGAGGAGCCAAGAATTCCCACCTGGATATAATCCAGGGTTTGAGACATCACAAGCAGCTTTTCATCCACTGGACTCCCAGAGGAGACAAGAGCTACCAGACGTTTCTACAGGAATCACTGCTTTGACAAGAACATCTCATCTGGATTCCTGGAGGTAAACTGCACCCTTCTCATCATCACTGGACCCTTCTCTCTTAGGATCATCTCTGCTCCAGCGGAATCACATCTGCTACTCCAGGAGGATTTCCGGACTGCTTCAAACACCCTGACCAACAGGGTTTTAGGTTGTATTATTCCATTTATTTGACCTTTTTTTTCCTCTCTCTTCTCCTATTAAATTGTATCTCTGACTGGGAGTCTCACTGGTTTTGCTTTTCAAACCAGCACACTATGCAAAACATATTAAGCAGAAAACTGCTCATAGTAAAAGTGTCCCAATTTTCATGCTGTAATTTTTGAGGATGGCATGAGTTCGAAAGAGAAGGCAATGTTCTTCCTTTATTTGAGGTTCATGATGTGAAGAAAAAAAACTCCATAGATCTAAACATGATGTTCCTTTAGATAGACTGTCATTGCTAAATTCTTTCTTGCTAAAGATCATTAGAGAAATTTATGCCCATAGAGAAAGTAAGATTTCCCAACAGAAGTAATTAGAGTCTGATGTAGTCATTGTTTTGGTCTGCTAGTTTGTAGACTACATTTCTGTACCTCAAAGTAAATCGCAGGTACAATTGGTTTTCAGTGGAATAAGAGAGGCCATCCCCTCAGGCACTGCATTTCTGATGATCCATGAAAAAGGTTTGTAATGAGCTGGCAATTGACATTGATTATCATTTAAAGGCAGTGAAAACATACAAAGTGCAGCTGAAAAGTTTTCACTGTTAAGTGACACCCGCAACAGTGAGGAGCAGAATTTGTGCTTCCCTGGAAGAGAGGTATGAATTTCAGACACCACAGTCCCTATTGCTTTCTGTCCAGAGGCAGTGGCGCTACATGAAAATTTGGGAAAGGTAAAGCTTTTTTTTTCTTGTTTCAGCAGTATGGTGAAATCAGTACCTTGTATTCAGTGGCTGAAAAGTCAGCTTACAAATTCCCCGGTAGACAGCAGCATTTCTGTGCTACCTGTTGGCAGGATGCTGACAGCTGATTGCAATCCTCATTCTCAGTCATTTGGTCCTGTCTGTTACAGCAGCCCACACCTCACTGTCACACCTTTCACTGACCCTAGAGATTGCTGGCATTCTAAATACAGGCTGACACCTGTTGCTTTCTGGATTCTTGATGGTAAAAAATGATGAAAACTACTTTTGAGGAGATCAGACTTACTTTCTGTGGTTTGAAGTTGAGCAGCTTCATCAGCCTGCCATTAGAGAACGTGTGATCGCTTCCATTGCCCTGCCAGCTGCTCGGCAGCTCCTTGTGTCAGTAACACACAGGAGAGCTGTGATCCTTTCTCCTTCATCCAGCTTTTACTCAGTATCAACTTGCAGCCCTGGAATGAAGAGCTAAAGAAAAGAGCAGTTCTGATGCCAGTGTCAGTATTTTCAAAAGTGTCATGACTTAAAAGCCATAAAATTCTCCATGTATTTGAGATTCAGAACAAGAATTGCAAATAATGGCAATATGGTGGGGTACCACATCTGAATGAGGTAGGAAAGTACTGTTAGATCCTAATAAGTGACAAAACTAGCTCCTTTTCGAAAACAACACTCCTTCTGCAAGCTATTACTATATTAAAACTGCATGTAAAACTACAGAATCTAACTATTTTTTTTTCTAGCAGGTTGAAGGTTGAGTATTCTTCTTCTCCTGTCACCCAAAAAAAAAACGTTGCCCTGGAAGCACCTCTGTGGAAGGCAATTTCACTGGCAGAAGTTACTTTGCATACACAATAGTCTATTACAGCTATGTCTAATGAATTACTGTCTTTCACTTAAAGGGCAGAGAGGGTGAGAGGTAACAAGTTTGAGCAGAGGAAACAATAACTTAAAATGCAGTACATTTTAAATAAAATAGGATACCACGGAGAAACTGTGCCTTCTATCAAGAGAAGCATAAACAGGCCAAAATGTTAACAAGGTATACCAAGCAGGACCAGAAAAATGTTGCATTTTTAAGTCTTCCATTTTTTTTCCTGTGCTGATTTTTTTTCACTCTTGCATTGAATCATGAAGGGAACCATAAAACATGCAGGAGAAGAGTTCCTATTCATTGACCCATGAAGTACCTTGTTTGACATTGGTCTTCTCTTTGTATTTTTTGTTTTTTACAAGTGTAAAAAGATGTTTGAGCTCAGTCACCAATTACCTCTTTACAAGAAGTTACAAAAATAACAATACAGTAAACTGTATTCCTGGTTCAATACCGACTATTGTTTGTAGTCAAGTTTGTGCTTCAGAAATGGGACTTTAATGATGTTACTTACAATTAGGATGACAGGGCAAAACACTCACACAAAGCAAAAAATTGTGTGCGAAATAGCCTAACATTTTTTTCTTTTTTTTTTTTTAATTAGTAAAATATCAGAACTTCTGTGCAGTGTCCACAGTACCTCTATGAGTGTAGAGAGAGAAGTCTTGCATTTTAATGATTTAGGCCCCTAACCATATGTGTAAGACACTTAATTTAATCAAAGAGGCTTCATTAAGAAACTATTTCTAGAAATAAAAAGCCTATCTGATACTATTACATCATTATTAAGAGAAACCATTACAATCCCATTTTTACGTATTTCAGTGGTGCTGTTCAGCAAAGAGATCAATTCCAAGCCCTTTGCTGCTTACTCCAGCTGCCAGCACTGTTTGTGTGCTCCTCCCTGCAGCAGCCAAGCTCTCGGAAGGGCAGCCTGGCCCCAGGCAGAAAGCAGCACCTGTAGAGTCACCAGGATCAGCTCCTCTGCCGCAGCACAGCATCGATTACAGGGCAAGCTCCCTGCCCCACTGAATCCCGCAGGGCTATCATCAACCCAAATTTACATGGCATTGAGAGCCCTCGCAGGTTAATTAAGCAGAAGAATGGGCAGTTTCTGACTCCCAACAGGCTAAAATTTCAGGTACCTGCACAGGCTGTGGGATTATGACAGTTCTAGGTATTCATGTTTGTGGATTTGTAGGTGCCTCAAGGAGCTTTTCTAGCACCTATGAACGCAGAGGTTTGTGGTGCACCATTCGAGTGTGTTGCATTCATGAAACATTTTAGTTGTAAAATGAATGAAAGAAAAATGTTATTTTAGTTTTCCAGAGGAAGATAAATCAGAATTAAGAATCTGAAATATTAGTAATAAATATAATAAATTACTGTTACTGAGTGAACATCCAACAATTTCAAAATGTAGAAGTAAACCTAAAACAACCTAAATTCTGTCACTACATTGATTAAATATGAATTTAATTTTTAAAATAAAAGTAAATAAACAATATACTGTATTAGCAGATACTTATCTATTATAAAATTTTATTTGACTGGGCCTTTGTGATGAAATCTTTTATCAAACCTCCCTTCAAGATGCACTACTAATTGCTTGGCTGGAGTGGCTTCTCAGTCCTCCTGTATTTGCAATAATCAAAAGAAATGTAATAATAATAAAAACAACTTGAGACCATAAGTTCAAGATAGTGGAAAGTTTTTCTTTTTTAATTTTGATGATGTGACAATATGAATAAAATCTAAATGTGACTGAACTCCCTAAAACAGGTTTCTTAGATATAGGTAATTATCTGTAATTCATACTACCCAAGACTATTGATTCTTTTCTCATATCATTTAAAGTGAATTTCATTAATGAAGTTCTAAAATCTCAGTATTGTAAACTACACTCAGTAACATTAGGTCAAACTCTACAGATACATTTTTTAATTGTGAGACTATTCCATTCTTTTCTCAATTAAAATGTGATATCAAATGCTTTATACCTATTGTACCTTTTCTTTCAAAAAATTGAACTTATATTTTTAATGATAGCTTAATGATACAGAATGTTACATGAATAAATACGTGAAAATCCTGCGATTTCTGGAGATGTGGAATATTTCCTTAATTCATAGAAAAACTTTGGAGTAAAAGGAAAATAATTTCACAGGTACATTGTGTTCAAAAGAGATGAGCTCATACTCAAGAGATGAGCAAGAGTGACTTTATGCTGTAAAAAAAATTTCTATCACACATAGGGAGGAGTTCTATATATTAACTTGCCAGAAGTTGCATTCTGCTGAGAAAATTAGGAAAACGGTAAGTAGAGGTCAAAACCACTTAAACTTGCATACAACTATTTGCACATAGAACACCAGGACTGGTTGTTTCAAATATTTTTAAGCTTTCCCAGTGCCAAAAAAAAAAAGCCTCCTACTGTTTTTAATGATACACTGTTTGAAGTATACACATCGGAATTTGTGGTAGACTTTATGTACAACATATCAGTGTGGCTATACACAAGTTCATACAATTCTTCTACTTGGTGTGTCTATGCATTTACAACATCTCAACACCCCATTCACACAAGATCTTTACTTTCTATATGGAGATTTTTTTTAATCATATTTTTATTAATGGTGTTTGCATAGAGGCCAGGAGTACTTATGCAATATGTTAGGCTTAAAAACAGGAGCAGCATTGTTACTGAAAAACAAAACAAAACAAACCTAGCAAAAAATCCCCACCAAAATTAGTTAACTTTGAGGTGACTTGACACTACAGGGACAAAGATTAAAAAGGTAGTGATATTGCATTTAAAGTTCAGCACCTACAGCAGAAGTATTTTTCTGAGAGAATGAATTGGAAGTGGAGGTGCCAGAAAAAAAAACTGAGGATACCAGTTAATCAGTGGCTGAATGTCAAGCTTTGTGGAGAAGGTAAATGTAGTCCTAGGACACACTGTGCATTTTCTAATAAGATATTTTCTCCAGAGGAAGTAAGTTGATAATTACATTGCACTGAGAATTGACAGGAGTTTTAAGGTAATGTTGTATTTAACTTCTATATATATTCATTCATACAAACATATAACATATGCATATGTTTAAGAAAAAGGAATTAACCAAGAGAATGTTAAGGAAAGACTCCTAAATATGGTCCTTGGAGAGGTGCTCATTTAAAACACCACTCATTTTATTCTAACCTTCCAAAATAAGGACAGAAGAGGACTAGACTTTTCTGTATAAATGTCCGGGGAAAAAAAGAATTCCTAACTCGATAACAAATGTAGAAAACCTTTTTACCATAAACTCTTTTAAAATTTGGGTGTTTTTTACTAGAGTAAACTAGTCATCGGAGTCAGAAAACAGTGTCATGATGGCATTTTATAAACAGATCTATGAGCCAGATACTGTCTTTAGAGTAGAAAAGAAACAGACTCTCTTTATATAAGAAAAGACAAAACCTTTCGCAATAAAATCATGTTTAAGTATTTTGCAGAAATTGAATTCAAGATCTTTTCCTTCTAGAGACAAGAAATTCTACTACAGCTCTTTTCATATGTGCAAATATAACTTCCCCCCCCCCGCCATTTTCTAACATTATAAAAAGAAATAATAAACTGTATCTGAAAGAATATGGGATAATGGTGTAGTAACTACATCATCTTTCAAACACTCTCCCCTCCATACTGCTCTCTGGCCATTTAGGAAGATTGGCAGGTAAGAGAAAGCCTTGGATCACTTTTCCTGAATGCTTAGGTGCTGCTTTGCTAATGAAAGATGAATCTCAAATGTAAAAATAAAGCCTAAAAGCTTTTCCCTCAGTACGTTTTTAATATTTGTGATTTCACTATGAACATTTTGACCACTTTAAACCTCAGAATTTAACAAACACCTAGTAGTAATATGTGCTACAATGATGGAAGTATTTAATTAGTGCAGATGTATTATTTAAGTATTACAGGTGACAAAAATAAGGTTTTGTTATTGGTTACAGTCAGCTTCCTACGTTTTTCTAGAATACTTTAATTTAGAATAATAGAGTCTTGAAAGTTTGAGTCAACCTCTGGTAGTTATATTAAGAGATGCTACACCCATCAATATCTACTCCTAAAAAAAAAAAGTAAGCAAATCCAAAGCAGACAAGAAAAATGCTCAAGCTCTTACAGGCACATGCAGGAATGTGGCCATGAATAAATCCATCCACGTCTAGCTTTGATAAACTAATTCATCTATCTAAAAAAAGCCAATCAGGACTCAGAACAGACAAGATAACACAACCTTTTCCTATTCTGCAGTGTCACAGTTACTTAAGGGCATTCTCATGTGCAATGTTACTTCACTACACATATTCCAACCTTTTTGACTCAGGTTTGTCCTCACACAAAGGTTTGTGAGACCTTGGAAGATGCCTCCATTACCTACGTAATACAGTATTTGGTCTCTCTTAGCTGAACCAGAGCAAGTAAAAATCAAGTTTCTTTCTCTATGGACACAAGATGCTTAGATATGTTCATATTTAAACATGTACTGCCACCTGTGGTCCAGGCAAGAGTTTTGAACTTACTGTGCATTTGAAGATGGAGTAATGTTACTGCATTCCAATGAATTAAGAAAAAAAAAGGGGATTAAAAATGGAGTATTAGACCAAATGCATTTCACATTTTATTTGATACTGAAAAGTTTTGTTTAGAAAGTAGTTCTTTGATTCTTATAAATAAAAAGCAAACAACCTCTAAATTCACTGAACTTAGGTCTTTTAAATCTAGGCTTTATGTGTAAGTGAGCAAGGACTAGGTATTGCATACAGAGCCTTGTCAGAATAACATCTTCATGAAGATTTTTTTTTTTGTAACACTCCTTCATGAATTCTTCATGTGTTTACAACTGAAAGTAATCTTTGTGCAGAAATGGCTTTGCTAAACGATGCAGCATAACCAGGTGCTGCTCATTTTCAATGCACAAAATCTTCAATTGTTCACAGTTGCATGTTTAAATCCAAGCTGAAAGAAAATAGCCCAGACCAAGCAATGTAAGTAGAAGAGAGTGCAAGAAGTAAAGAACATCTTACTGCTACCTCCTGTGAGCTACATTACCTTACCTCAAACTTTCACTCATCCATCTTCCGCCACCCAAATCTACTCTCACTCTCCAGTGAGCCTGAAATTTGCCTAAACAGATGAGAAGCCTTCACCACTTCTATACTGTTTAAATAAGACTCACTGTACCTCACAACTGTAAGGGTTCTACCTGCATCAGTAGAGCCTACAATCTCTTCTCTCTCTAGGCCTTAGTCTGACATGATGCAGCTGTGAGACCTTGGAAGATGCTTCCATCAAAAGAACTATTAGAAACCTTCTCTAAGTTCTCCCACACTGTCCTGCTTGGGAGGTGCATTAAACTCAGCCCTTTGCCCTTGACCCTTACAAAGGCTCATCCTTACCTGTGGCAGCTGTGCTTGTGCTCAGCTTTGAGCCTGATCTCAGATCTGCTCTCTCAGTGCAGATTTGTTCCCTGAACACTGAGGTGTTGGCTGATCTCCAGATGTGCCCTGCCCTTCTTGTCAGGTATGCTGGGGCTACACTCCTCACCTAAAGGGGCACTGGCCCTGTCTCTCCTGTCTCTCATCCTTGGCTCCCACCTTAATTTTCTGCTCAGAGCAGACACTTTTGCTGCTCCCTGGCAAGAGCCCCTTGCATCATAATTTTGAGAGACAAAAAGGAGACCTACAGACAGCTGTAATGTAAAGCTATGAAAACTATAGCTGTTCGTGCCTGAGTTTTTGGGCAGTAAGCATAAAATAACAGTTTTGTATCTTAAAACTCAATCTATACAGACAGCTACATTTTTATGACTTAAAGCTAATAACTGACATTTCAAAAGCAAAATTGTAAAACTTATGGGTTCTGGGCCAAGAAAATTCCAATGTGACCAACTGTTTTAGGAAATGAATTAAAACCAATTGCATTAGAACATAAAAATCTTAGAACATAAAAACTTATATGCCTGAGGTAGACATCTGTCAAGACATTCAGGTATATGGGGTTTTTACCCTCTTTCAGAAAATGAACAAGGAAAAGGTGACTTGTTTAAACTCTCAGGCTAAGTTGGATGTCAGTAATCTAGAACACTAAACACCCCCAAGAATGGTTATTTAAATTTTATGATCTCTGTAAATATGTTCAGGCTTCTTGTGTCAAGTGGCTAAACTAACAAGGTGAAGTAGTCCTAGATGGCCAAAGTTAAAATCTCTTTCAACTACAACTCTCCCTGCTGTTAAAAAGGACCTGAAATACAGTGTTTTGCATGTCAGTAGCTAATCAAGAAAAAACTGACCCCTCCTGTACATTCTGAGTTAGTGTGTTGCAAAGTATTCTCATGCATGTGTATAAAAACAAACTCCAAATGAAACATTTTAACAATGAATAATAAATCCATTAGAATATTCTATTTCTTAGTGACCAACATTCAGTTCAGGATCAGTTCACACTGGGTAAACATTGAGAACAGCTGCTGACATTATCTGAATAGCTCAAACCTCATGATCTGTAAAACTGAATAAGGAATTTATAATGTCAGATTTTATTAATATAAGTCCTTTGGAGAAGAATTAGACGGGCAGAAGAAAATAAAAATATAAAATAAAATAAAATAAAATAAAATAAAATAAAATAAAATACATTAAAACTCCCCCAAAAAATAAGAAAGGTGACAGAGCTTGCCTCTATTTTTCGTCGTCAGAGCAGAAAAATAGGGGCTAATCTTTTTAATGTGGCCATTACATTGAGGGTCGCTGGGCATTGGCCTGCTTGTGGAAGGTAGTAAATGATGCCTTTGTATCACTTGAGTTTTTTTACTTTATTTATTAAAACATCTTTATTTTGAACCACTTTTTTTTTTTTTTTCTCACATTTGATCTTCCAGTTCTCTTCCCCTTCCTGCTGGGGTGAAGCAGGACAGAGGGGAGAGAAGGCAATGAGGAAGGGATCATTCGATGCTTCATTGCTGGCTGTGGCCAACTGGCAACCAAGGCAAAGCCACAAATTGTGCTCCTGATTCCTTTCAAGTTCACCTCTGCTATAAATGAAGTGTAATACCATGAGGAGTCTGTACTGTATTTCTGGGATTCAAAGGAAAATGTGTGTACCTTTTGTAGAGATGAAAAAGTCCTACTGCTCTTCTTTTCTGTAATGTGAAACCACATTACCTGCCCCAAGCCTTAACAGGAGACTAACACTTTTTCTTCCAGTAAATAAAAGCTTTCTAGCATACTATAGAAGAAAACAAAGGTTATCCTTGAGGTTTAAATGTCAAAAGGAGACCTTGAGAGTACTGGTTGCACATCCCACTTCTGGCACAAATTTTAGCTTACAGCATAAAGTGTCATTCTGAGCAAGGTTCTAACTAAAACTCTTCCCCTTGGCTCAGCACATGTGAGAAATGATACCACTCATTTTGCTTGTGCCTTCTCAAATGGATCTTTTCAGAGTCCAAGCTTTCTTGTCTGTCTCATATCATAATATTTTAGCCACTACTATAACACCTTTAAGCTACAAGATGTTATTTCAGATGATTGCAGATACCTTCTCTATATATGAGAGAATTTTGAAGAGAATTTTGGTCATTAAAGTTCATTTTTAGTTCTGAATTCAGGCAGAGCAGCAAACTTTCATGGTGACAAAATTATGCAATTGTACAGAGAAGGTTTTACTGCTGATTGGGACTTCAATAATAGGTGGGAACCAGTTGATTCTGATTTCTCAGAGCTGCAGGATCTGGAAGCCGCATGTAGCTCACTGTTATCTTCCAAGATTAACAGATTTAAAAACACAATGGTTTTCTCAAAAAAAGTAAACCTGTAATGAAATTATTTCCACTGCACTTATTTCTTCTGCAGTGTTTAGACCCAAAACAGAATTTGCAGTTGTTGTCTCTCCCTGACAGTTCAACAATATATTCATTTCAGAAACTGTGATAACAAATGGAGCAAAAGGGGGAAAAGTTCACCAGCACTATATTAAATGGCAGGAGTCTAATAAGAATGCCTGCATGGATAAATTGTGTCTAACACTGCATCCAGAACCTGAAAGGTCTATTTGCCTAAATAAATTGTGGAAGCATAGTCCACAATTTTAAGGCCAAGGTTAATACTGTTTAGTGAATGAATGATGAAGAAAAGACATATTTGAATAATAAATGCTTTTTTTTTTTCCAGGATAAACTGCAGCTTAGTGTAGTTTCATACATTCAAAACTTACTGATTCAAAATAATACTGCTTCAAAAAAAATATAATGGTCCAGGAGAACATAAAAATAAAGTATTCCTTTATAACTCATTTGGTCATTCTTAGAAAAAAAAACAACTTCTCATGCTCTGTGGATAGTCTATAAGTTTAGGAGGCCTCTGCCAAGGTTTGCATTGACTTCTGTGGATTTCAAGGCAGCTCATTGCATTAGCAAAGGGAGCTTAGACCTTTTTTGTGCCATATTATATAAAAATCATTTTCCTTCCTTTGAAATATTGAAATTCACAACAGAAAAATGGAACTTTAGAACTTTGTTGAACAGGTAAGAGAGCATAAATGAACATACTCTTGCCTTGACAATTAGTGACTTGGATCTGACTAGATGTGTATTATTAAAAAAACCTTCAAACCATCCCTTCTCTTAACATTTTTATATGAGTTTTTTTGGCTACTCAGAGACATATGCTGATAGAGCTCAGATAAAAGAAACTCAAAGGTACAAACTTCTTCAAAGAGTAGAAAATTTTCTTGCCAAAGCAGCCTTCAGTTCCTGTTTTAGCAGTACATGCAGAAAATGAAGGCAACATGGCACTTTGTGGTGGTTTGTAGTTTATATGAACCAGCAATTTGGTACTGAGAGGTAAATCATAACAAAATTATGCTACTATTTATGTTGTAACAATATGGGTGTTCCCTGTTCTTTTGTTTTTTTGTTTGTGGGTTCTTGTTGGCTTTTTTGCTTGTGTGTTTGTTGTTTATTTGCTTTTTTAAATTGAAGATAAAAAAATAAAAGAAAAAATAAGTAAAGCAAAAAAAGGCCAGTTTTGCTTTATTTTGTTTAGGGTTTTCTCTGCCCTTCAAAATTCCTGCTATTACACGTCAAATTATACAGAAATGTTGTTCAAATTCATTGTATGGTTACTATTGAGTGATATTTGTCTTAAAGTTCACTTTTAACTTCCTCATAAACTTTACTGATTTGATTCAAAAGGAGGTAAGAAAGATTTTTCAGTTTCAAATTATGTATATCTATACTGGGTTGTGAAGCATTTAAATTATTTTAGTTTTCTTTTAAGTATTTAAACTGTTCTAGCTTGCACCATCTCTACGCCCATGATTTTAACATTTTAAATTAATGTAGTCTGATCCAAATATCTTTTCATTTTTACAAACCATAAAAAAATGAACTGCAGAGCTTTGGTGGCTTGGGTTTTTTTGGGTTTTTTTTGTTTGTTTTGTTTTGCTTTGTTTTGTGTTTGTTTGTTTTGAAACCAGAAAAAAAAGGGATGCTTTTTCTTCCATCTAAATTAGAAAACTGTTTTCTGGTTTATCTGTGTGCTGTATTCATCAGTCTAGAGTCCTGTGTTATTTGCTTATACTGAAAAGGACCTCTGAGAGTTCACAGAGCTCTAAGGAGTGAACGCATTGACTGAGGCCTTGCAATGCAGTTTCTTATTTCCGAGGGGAAAGTTTGTTATAGCCATCTTCATATCATGTACCCAAGGGCAGGCAGGAATGTAAGCAAGCCTCAAAATGAGTCACAAAGAGGCATTCAAAAGAATACTTAAGAATTCGTAACAACTTGCTACTTTGGTTTTAAATTTTTCTAATGCAGACTCTTTTTTTTTTCTTCTTCTTTTTCTTTTTTTTTTTTTTTTCTGCAAGCCTCAGTATTTACATGCATGTGCTGCAGCCAAAACCTATGAGCAAATTAATTTAAAATTTTTCCCTAGGAACATCTTCTCAACTGTTTGAAGTGTTTCTTATCCATTATAACTGGAATGTTCCTCACTGTTATTACAGCAGTAATAAAACTTGTAATGCATTTCATATCTCATGTCTGTGGTTCGACTTGTATTTAACCTTCAGTGTTCTTTGGCTGTGTGTGGAGGAAGAGCAGTGAAAACATGCTTCTATTTATCACTGTATGCTAACCTTAAAGCACAATATTTAGCAGTGTTCCAATAAGCTGCAATTGCAAATGGTGATATTACCATAACAGATTTTCAGTGCACTTTTCCCAGCTCTCTGTAATAGAGATGAGAATGTCTATATGCCAGACCAAACACTGAGGCCAGAAGGGAGTATTAGGTTGTGTTTTTATAATAGACTTTGTGTCTATCTGGTTTAGAACATATGCTCTGTGTCCTGAATCCATCCAGGCATGCATAGAAAGTGATTGAAAGGTATCTTTATCACTTCCCCTAGTCTCTGTAACCCTGGCAATTCTGCTTAAATGTACAGTAGAAAACAGCAACTAAATCAATAAAACAGAATGAAATGGATTATAAGTGTCTTTCTGTCTCAGTGGATGTAATTCTGCTTGGCACTGGAATATTGATCTTTTAAATAAAGTTAATTATTGTCACAGAATTAATCCAGGAAAATACAGGAGAAACAAATGCAATCTTGTAACGTGATTTTAACACATGCTGCAATTAAAATTGTAGCCCTTTACTCAACCACAATCTGTGTTGGCTACAAAGCTGGGAACCTCTCCTGTTTCATTTGAATAACCACTTATCCTACCAGTTTTTCCCAAATTAATAGGAATGAAAAGGTCATTTGCATTCCTATTAATTTGATGTTTTGATTTCAATGATAGCCAGCAGCCCATCATAACTTTTTGGGCTCCTTTCCTTAATTTTTTTGATCATAATGCAGTAGGCACTGCCCAGTACTCGTTTCTTGTGGTCTTTCATACTACACTTATCTGTCTTATTTATTAAAGGAGTAGAAAGATCATATTACAAAATTATGCCAAAAAAGATTAATGAAATAAATGCGCAATATGACCCTCAACAATTCCAAGAAAAATCTACAGAAATGAATACAGAGAACTGACTTCCAGTGAAATCTGACTCTCATGCATACATACAGCATATAACAGACCATAAAGAGGACAACACACAGTGCTGCACTTAGTGCGGCTTTTGTGGGAATGATACCACAGATAGCACAGGCAAAAATGCAGAAAGAGTGATACTGAATGTAATAGTCACTGTAGTCTTTTAGGAAATGAAACACACAAATAAATGAGGGTTATTTCAGAGATCTCAGGCAACAGACAATGCATACAACATATATTCTTGTAAATACATCACTGATGTTGAATTCACTTTACAGCACTGTCTTTACCTTTTCCCTGCAAAATTTAGGAAAGCTGCAGCTCAGTACTTAGATGAGTTGTAAATAAACAATCTTCTATCTATGTTATTACTCTTTTTAAATGACAGCAAGCAGCTCTTTCTTCCAGCATAGGATTATTCTAATTCTAACATCAAAATTAATCAAACTCTCTTGGTTAATCAAAATTATATATTATCATCCTGATTGCAATCATCTATCAAAGATCATTTCCTCCCGCAGTTTATACAGTACATAATCATTGCAGAAGAATAACAAGCCAACTTTAAAGTGAAAACACTAGTTGTATGGTAAATAAAACCATAAAGGGGACAGCAAGAATCTGGCACTTCCTAGGCCTCCCACATATATATATGCCATGCTTTTCACAAGCACACGTGAGATCATTCCAGAGCCTTTGTAACACACGCAAAATTATTTTGGTTTTTGGGGGGGATTTTTTGATTTTATGCTTGTTTTTCCTTTTCTGTTTTTTATCAATGTCCTTATGTAAAGATGTGAAACTTCCTGGTGAGGAAATTGAAGTCAGAAATAATGGATACAAATTTGCTGAAGATTTTCAGAGAAACTTCATGTTTCTTTGTTGCTGCTTAGCTACTGGCTTCAATATTGTCCTTATCTGACTCCATGCAGTACCAGTCAGAATGTGTCCTTCAGGTTTATTATCAATTAGAAAATAAACCTAATGGTCTCAACCAATCAGAGATATCAGTACTGAGAAACAGTGCTTTTATTTCAGATTTACTTAAAATATGAAGACACTAGGAATATAGAAGGAAGATTGATCATTAGATAGTGATGCTGTGAGTTTTTGGTTGCTTTTCCACAGAGCCCTGAGCTTTAACTCACAAAGTTAGAAGGCAACACATTTTCTTTACACAATATTTTGACTGAAGTTGCCTCAGTTTCAACAGTGTATTACAAAAATACAGCAAGTTACTGTAGAATGGTCTAAACATTTAGAATTAGTAGATGTTGTCAGCATACTACTATAAAATACCTTGTGCTACTCCTCAAAGATTGATGGAGTGGACTAACTTTAAGTGGACTGTAGCTAAGAGAAAAAAAAAAAAAAAAAGTCTTCCCAAATCTTTGTCTAAGTTTCTAAGAAGAAGAAGAGTTATTGCTCTAATTTCACCCACCAAGAGGCAGAAATGGATGATTCTGTTTTATGCTAATGTTTGGGTCACACATCTCTCGAGCTCTTCACTGGTTAATTTGTAAGTTGACTACTGAGTACAGATAACATGAAAGATCAGTCAAGGTTAAATCAGAATCCATCACCTAGCTTATAAATCAGAAGTAGGGAAAAAAAGAAAGGTCACAAGAAGTCTCCCTTTTTTATAAAAGACAGAATGTACTTGAAGAAAACAGCTTTTGAAGGATCATTTCAAAAGTATGAAAAGCCAACAAGGCTTACCTTGGCTATACACGTCTGATGTTGGAAGGGCATTATGGAAGTCATGAAATCCAGAGCAGATTCACACATGGTGTGTGCTCGGCCCTAAGACTTCTCCAGTTGACATTTATGTGACTTCAGGACATAAATCCCTTTTATCTGACATAACGTAATTGGAACATATCACAAGTGTATAATCATGACTCTTTGTTTATGTTTTTTCAGAAGTTTCTTTCCCCTGCTCTTCAGATTGCATAATGAAGCAGACTAATAGACTCATTGTCCAATTCAAAGAGAAATGATTTGTGTAACAAGTACATGAAGTGCTATCTCAGTCTGCACTGAAATTAGCGAAACCCACAAAGATGCCTACACATAATTAAGCATTCAAAGGCCAAATATGCTAAGTTATTTGATCTTTGTTAAAATTGC
Source organism: Phylloscopus collybita (assembly GCA_027886175.1). NCBI lineage: Eukaryota > Metazoa > Chordata > Aves > Passeriformes > Phylloscopidae > Phylloscopus > Phylloscopus collybita. Next base: position 43,319,931 of record JAJNNQ010000018.1, read on the forward strand.
TGGGTGGTAACAGACCAATTGTGGTTTTCAAAGGAATTATTAGGCTTGAATATATGAAGTAAACTAAGGAATTTTTTGAGGGTTCTTATTTTTTTTTTTTTGGAAAAAGGAAACAATGAATGAAGACATAGACAATACTGTTACTTTAAGAAGGATTTGAAAATATTTCAAACACTATGGGCCCAGAAGGATTAACAAATTCAGACTAAAGAAGTTTTAGGTAAAGAGAAGCCAAGAAGTAGAAAAATATTGACTTTAGAAAAATTCAACAGAAATGCTTGGATCTGATGACTTAAAAGACATGTTCTTGGAAGAAAGGACAAGAATTATTTGTGAAGGGATTCCTGATGAAATAAGCAACTTTATGGACAATGGACAAGAAGCAGCTTGAGGTTTTGAGACACCTATTCTAAAGTTCACAGGAAGAATATGATTAAATTTTCTCTCCTCATTATAACAGAAATCAAACCTGTAGTGGCAGATACAATAGAAATAGATATAAAATAAAATGAAAATTCCCTAGTTAGGATTTTGGACAAGGTTTGATTAGGAAGAAAATATATAATTTACTACTAATATTTTGTGGAACAGATTCTCAGTCATTTCACTGGAGCTACATCTGCCATTATCTGTATTGGTCTTGGACAATCTAATCTTGTAAATAAATTGTATGAACTAGGAGGCTTGATAAACTAGTTGAAAGAAGTAAAAAAATTACAAAACCTAGAGCAAATGCAAAAATGAAATGAAAGTGACAAATATTTTTTAAAGTTTTAGGGTTTGGTAGACTATTTATACTTGCCATCTGGAGATATAATGATATAAAAAGATTTACATAATATAGAGAAACATGCTTTAAAGATTCTTGCCTGTGGAAACACTTTTCTTTCTTTGCAACACTTGTTGCTATGCCAGAAAATATTTTCAAGACACAGCATACAACTAGTGACTTGCAGACGAGTGGGTCAAACCCAAAAGGTCATGTCAGTTTAATTTCATGGTAGGAGATGAGAAATTGCTGATGGGTCAGGGAAAATGGGATCTGAGTACTCATATCCATCTGTTCCTTGGGGTATATATAGAGGCTTTTTAATCCCATCTGTTTGTGGTAGCCAGAGCACAGGTTGTATGATCAGCACTTAGTAACTGGCTTCTCTTGACACAAGTGTAATTCAAGTTTGGTGTTTTTATTTCACATTTTTGTAACATCAGCAGAATGAATCCAAGCTTTAAAGATATTCTTGACTTTTACTCTCCTTATTTAAAATATAGCTGAGCTTAGAAAATATTTTCAAATGCATGCAGACTATAAGGTTGCAGGCAGAATCTGAATGTATTACCCAATGTCTCAGCCCAGTCCAAAGCCCAGTCTGTGATCCAAAGAAATGTTTTAGAAATTTTTAGATTTCATTTAAAAAATCTGTAACTTGTGCTGATTTGCAAGTTTATAGGATTGGTCAAATGCAAATAACTGAATTGGCTGAAATTGATCCAGATCATGGTGCTCTGATGCAACATTCAACATTGCTGAGCAGAAAATCATCAGTGAGTTTGATCACTAATGGGAATCATAGGGATTAGGAAACAGGATATGAGTTCCTGGTTTTGTAGGAGGGAGGTAGATGGAACAGGGAGAAACAGAACTCCATGGCTATTTCCTACTAACTCCCAACATTTTCCTATACTCTATTTTTTTCCCATCTCCATGATTATTACTGTATTTTATTTCTGGATATAATTATTATATGAAGGTGATATATTCCTTTAGAAAGTCAAGCATTTCTTAAAGCAGTCTAGAATATGGATATTTTATATCCATGAAATATATGTTGAAATCAATGGAAAAATCATTCTAAACTTCTCAAATTTATGAATAGTTAAGAACTTAAATTCACATGAAAGCACTTAATGTTGAAGCGTAATTTTTTGATACACTAAAAAAAAATTGCAAAATCATGCTGTTTATCTGGGAATATTTAGCTGAGTGAATGTAAGAAGCCTGGCCTCAGTGAACTGCTTAAGACACATAGTGAATTAATGACAGATGAGAAAATAGAACACAGGTGCCTCAGACATCCAATTGTTTTCCTGTGTTAAATAAAAGCATCTATCTGCTTGACATAGCGATGAATTTCGAATTAAAGAAGTTCTGGTGTTAGCTTACCATGAGGCACCTAGTGGATGCAAAATGAGCAGCTTACTTCTATTACTCTAAACTGATCTGGGAGGAAGAAATTGGGCCAGATTAAACCAGTCATGTGTTCTCATTTACATAACTGTAACCCATCAGAAAACTGTGCCAACAGTAAACAAGATGTCTTAAAACAGCTAAGATCTGATTATATATATGGCACTGAAAATAAAAAATAAAAAATAAAAAATAAAAAAAAAATAAAAACCAAACAAACAAACAAACAAACCCACAACAAAAGTATAGAAGTCCATGACTTCCTTGCAGACAGTACTCATGGGAATAAAGGGGGAAAATACTACATCAAAGGAATAGAAAAATATAATGGGGAGAGCAGACTTTATGAGACTAATTTCTCAGGATATGCTAATAGGTATGGGAGTGAGATGTCAGAACTCTCTCCAATCCTCAGAAAAAGAAGATCCAAAAGTTGGCTAAAAGGGAGTTCCCTCCTTGCCAATTCTAAACTTGGACAATGTCTATTGCAATGACAGAATAAAATACACTCCTGACTTTGTAATCAAGCCTGAAGCTAAAATATTTTCCAAAAGTTTTGCATCCCTTATGAGATTCTAGAACAAGATGACAGCAATCTTAGCTGGCTTGGCTACATGTCCACAATAAGAATTTCATGGTCACAGGAGGAACAGTAATGTCCATTACCACAAGCACCTGAGCTTATAGTAGCACCTACTTGCCATTTCACACCATGTGGCCCTCACAAAATGGGAGCCCATATTACTTTTCTTACCCCTTCTCCTTTGCAATTTCTTTGCCAAAACTTTTCCCTTTATTTATCTGTCTCTGAACTTTCCAGACCACCACTCTCATATCCTGTGCTGTTATCCTATAGGCAACTTCCACTGGAATTTCCATGTATAAGCAAGCACAATGAGTTCATTCCATCTCCAAAATGTCCCTCATTGCTGACCATGTGCTTAGCTACCAAAATCATGACAGAAAAGGATGTGGACATTCTCCACCATAATATGCTCTTTTCACTATCACTCAGGCTGTGCTTCTCCCACCACACAGCCTTTCTTTCTTCCCCCTGAGCAGAGTGGGAGCTGCAGAATCTCTCCTGAGCAGGCTGGGCTTAGCAAATTGGGCAGGCCCAGTTTATACTGAGCTTTATTGCTGCCTGTCTTGTTTTCTCTCAAACTGCCTTAATATCCTTTGGCATTTACCACAACAATGCCTACTCTGTGGGCACCAAGGCTTCATTCAGACAACAAAATAGCATTTTGCAATAGCTCAGGATGTATGAACAATTGTTCAGGAGCATTATTCCATTGGTTTCTTGTGATCACAGAAATAAGAGATGAAGAAGATACTTCGGGGTATCTTACCATCTTTCAACACCAGAGAGATGAACAGATGTTCCTGGGTCACATTTACCAATCTTTTACCTAGTCCAGTAGTACATACTTCATATTTCTCTCAAGAACTTAACAGAATCATCAGCATCAGAATTTTCCTTAGTGTTCAATTTAAATTTCTTTGCTTAATACCATTCTGCATCTTTACATAATGAGCTTAGAAAGCCGTAAGGAGAGAGAAAGCACTTGCTGGCCAAGAAGGTTTCTGCAAAACTCTTTCAGCTCTATCAGAGAAGTTGTACCATTGTTCTTGGCCCTGGTGACATATGCAGTAATTGGGGAATATTTCACTTGCTCTGACAGAATGAATCCAGTTCTATGTGTGCAATATAAAGGTGATTAGAGCAGAGAAAAACTTAGCAATCAACAGGACAAAGCAATTATTTTTCTGTGCATTAATATGAGCTCTTCTGCAATTGGTATAAGGTTTCCTATTAATAGACTAAGGAATTCCTATGGTAATAAACTGTCCCTCTTAAAATGCACTTGGTTGAATTTTATTACCAGGAGTACCAATAGCAATATACCTGGCGATCTCAAAAATCCAAAATATGTTCTGAATCCCTTCATATCTTTTCCCTTCCCTCATGTAATTGTGATACATATGTTTTCCTTCTGATTCTCCTGCAGCTTTCTGTTTAAAATGTTTGTTATATTTCATAATGGTTTGACCTTACTCTCCTTTATTGATGAATATTATGTTCCAAGTTGGTCACTACCTCTCTCTCCCTTGTCAATCTTCCCATGTTCCTCCCAGATCCCCCCTCCTGGCATTGCCTATCACTTGGCTGCTCCTCCCAGCTTCTAGAAAGTTCGAGAGAGGGCATGGAGTGATAGGGAAGTAGCAGAGGAAGTTCCTCCCTTAATGCCCTCATTGGTTTTCCTGTAAATCCTCCTAACCTTAGTCCCCTCCCATTTTGTCCCTTATTGGTTAAGGGTTTGCTCCCTCCCTCTGTACCTGCCCTGTTTATAAGTTACTGTTACCGCTTTCTCGCTGCTCAGCTGGAGCAGCTTCACTGAGGCCTAGAGGTCCATCTTGGGACTCAATATAGTTCTTGGATTTTGCCCTCCACCTGAGTCAGACTCCCTCCTTCGCCATCCTTGCTGCTCTCTCCCGCAACAAGGGGAAAGACCCCTTAGCAGCTGCTCTGGTTCCCCTGGACCCGGGGCAGTGTCCCCCGCATGTCTGCAGTGTCAGGCGAGCCTGGCTGGAGGGAGACGCTCCATGAGGGACACTGTGACAGTTTTCTCTTTTTCTGTCTCATGCTATCATTGACTACAAATGCCTACTGTTCCCATAAAAACAGGCAACATACACCATCAAACTTTCTTTTCTTGTGTATTTATTAAACTCCTTTCAGACAAATAAGATTAATTAGACAGCTCTTCTGGAGAACTTGAGGTTGTATCCCCATCAATGCATCTTGCACGTAATAATCCCTACTCGCTTTCCTTCAAGAAGACTGTCTGTTTTGGGTTTTTAACCCATTCATGTAATTATCAACAACATGCTTGTGTCAGTGATTTGCAGTAAACACTGTTGCATATTGTTGGAAAAAAAAAATCTCCTTTAAACTTCTAAAATAAACACTAAACTTTTATGCTTTCACCTTTCTCCCTGCAGCTCCTGTTTTGGGAAAATGGATTCTTTTTACAAGTTGTTCATGAGTAGTCTCCCTCTCCCCTCATCTGTTAAGTAGCTCTTAATTCATACATCAGAATTTCCATAAGTTCAGCATTTTACTGGCTTTTTTCTATATCTTTCTAGCTCTATTTTATCTATTTTGAAAGAACTGCATGCAGTACTGTGGATTTTGCTTCAGTCAGAAGTGCACTCCTGCTGTTCATTTCTCAATTCCTTTGCTAATAATTGCTGATGTTCAGTCTAGGACCTATTTTTTGTTGTTGTTGTTTGTTTGTTTTTGTTGTTGTTGTTGTTTTTTGTAACATTGCTGAATTTTCAGCTGAGAGTGACACATCAAGTCATCTTCTTAAGCAAATAAAAAAACAAACAAAAAACCACCCTGTTTTAGTGCATCACAGGATTGTTTTCATATGCGTGCCTTATTTTGCACTTATGACACTGGATTTCATTTGGCATCTCATTGCCAAGTCAGTCAGTACAAGACGAACAGTTTTAGTTTTGGTTGTTCTGAATCATTTTTTATCATCAAACTTTGTCAGTTCTCCAGTATTCCTTTTACTGAGTAATATAGCACAGATCCAAATAGCATCCCACTGGTAACTAAACCAAGTCCAGTTTGAGTTAATCATAAACTGCCCCTTCTCTTGCTGTTCTGCAATGCAGATATTCAAGACTGCCTGCATATTCACCAGAAATGATGAGCAGTGCAATTAATGCCAGACACAAAGAAATTAATTTAATTAATTATATTAAATTAATTACCTAAGCCTAGAAAAGATTTGAAGGTATTGAAGGACCTTATGCTCTCATTGAACATGCAGCACCTATAAGATGAGATTTACACTAAGTCAGTCTTTAATAGGAGGTCTGGTTGTTGTTTATTTATTTTTTTTAATAACGAATCAAATTCCTAAAAAATAAATACAAACAAACACTGTGATTGGAGAATTTTACAAGTTGTTAGGTGAATATCTATGGAACCCCAAATAATTAATGTGCCTTTGATGAAACCCCAAATAATTAATGTGCCTTCGGTAAAAAAAAAAAAAAAAAAAAAAAAGAGCTGGGCTTCTAAACTCTGCTCCAGCCTAGTGCTCTAACTTTGTAATATTGAAGAAGGAAAGGGATTTCTTTCCTCTCTGAAAACATATATTTAAGCTAACAGTTTCCTTAGAGGCACTTACAGAGAAAAATGAATACAAATGTTCAAAAATATCAAGTGCTTAATATTCTTAAGCTTTTTAATGGCTATGGGTGTGTTCATGTTAGACAAGAATATTATCTATATTATATTATCTCTAACATTTGCACTTGTGATTATATTATTTCTTATGCAAAGTAAATAGTGAATTGAAATTGTTTTCCTTGGTGTGAATTGGCACTTGTACATTTTAAACAAGCATTTCTTAGTTCTTTTCAGCACTAGTGTACAGTATCGTCCTCTGAAGTATTCTTTTACTATGTCATAGAATTGAAGTAAAATCAAATACTCTGAAATAGACTAGAATTTGTCTTCTGGCATCTGGAATATCACAAAAACTTAAGTCCATATGGGAATTGTTTCTGTTATAAATGAGAGAAGAAGAGCCATAACTCTGCAGTGTAGATTAATTTATCTTACTAACAAAATCTGAATTACTTAGAAAGCAAAGAACAAACAAAAAAGGGAGAGACAAAGCTATTCAAAGCATGTTTTAAAATGAGCAGAAACTCGTAAAAGGCATCAAATCACACTTTTACTTTATTATTTTACTTGTTTTAATAATGAAAAATGTAAAAACATTGTGATGAGATTTTCTTAATTAAAAAGATCAGCAAAACCCAACCCAGCCAAACCAACAACAAAACAAGCTCCCATACTCAGAAAGTGTTGATTCAGTGTGTTTGTTTTGTCCCTGATGCAGTTTTGCAAGTATTTTTACTTTCTTCTCCCTCTGTTCCTTAAAGACCTGACTCCAGGAAGGGTATTGTGAAATTTCATTATTTCTCATTAAAACATACTTTAGTTCATATAAGGAAGGTGCTATAACAGGTAAAGCATTGTTTGTTTTGTTTGTTTGTTTTTATAATCTAGCATTTAGTTCCCCTTTGTTTACAAAACAACATTATAGCAATTTTGTGTGCTTAAAGATGCACAGGGCTGCAATGTAACGTCAACCCCATGAAAGCTGATCCTTGCTTCAGATCCTCTGCTGACCAGATTTTGGCAGCACCCCTTGAAATACCTGGCAATCTGTCAGACGTTACCACTTCAGAAGTACTAATTTTCCTTTTAGGTGAGGTGCAGCATTAGTCGTGTATTGTCTTTGTTACAGCAGATGTAGAGCCCAGCAGCCAAGTGATCAACACACACCCAGGCTTTGCCCTGCTGCAAATGTTTCAGTTATCAAACATATGGTCTGATGTTGAGAGTCTTGCTTCAATGTTGTAGCTGAAATCAGCTGTGCAAGAACACTGAAACCAGGGAGGACTCCGCTCGCTTTTGGATAGCAGGATTTCACACAGCCACCTGCAAAATGCTTTCTGGGCAGCTGACACAGACATTACTATCAAGCTGCAGGTGCTGACAGATAGATGTTATTTTATATAGTGCTCATAATCCCCCTCAAATATTTTAAATAACAGGGAAGCATGTACAAGGGAAAAAATGTAATGAAGGCTTTAATGTGACAATAGAAATGCTGCAGTTCCAAGGAAACTGTAAATAAAGGGTCTCAAAATATTTTGAAAAGTTTTTAACTTGCAGAAACCCTGTGAGAAAGTTACATGGTATATTGTAGAGACCTTTTCTGCTATGCAAGAAAAGACTCTTCACTCCAAAGGCCCTTGTCTCAGTGTGTAAGGCAATCCTGAATACACAGCAGTGAATGGAGAGGAACAATAAGAAGAAATGACAACTGATTTCAAATCCCTTTCAGTTTTGCTAAAAACTGCCTTTTGAAGTAGTAAAAGGGACATTTGATAACAATAAATAATTTGCCAGTAGAAACCTGGGAGCTGACCAGAAACATTCTATCCTTTATTAAGAATAGTTTCTAGGGCACACAATCCAGTTTAATGATACTTTTCTCTATATAATTGGTAGCACTACACATTGCTGGTCAATATCTCTTAGATCCTTTGAACAAAGTACAGAAGACAAGTTATGTCCCAGCTTAATTTGTCAGGATCTAAGTTATTTTTCTATTCCATTCTCTGGAATTAATAATACATTACTGACTTTAGATCACTCTTTTCAGATGTTTTTCCAAGCACAACCAGGTTATGTATGCCTGAACACATCTTCTTTAAAGAAATTGCATGTGTAGCCTTAAGGCAATGTAATCCTGAGAGGAAGATTAACCTTTAGTTGCATTTACATTATTTTTGGAGCATGACTAACCTTTTATTTGGAAGTATTAAACAGGAGGAATTGGACTATTTACAGATGGACCAAACCTGCTGGTTGAAAGCCAAATTCTGCTCTTGCTGGAATTAATAGGACTTTTGTTAAAGGCATAAGTAAAAGATCAGTTATCCCTCTTGTGCTTTACTTTGATTCTCAGAGACTCTCAAGGAATCATATTTTCAATCATTGTCAAAAGGAGTAAAGAGACTCACAAACTCTGAAAAAAGGGGGCTCTTTCACTAAGGTAAATTTTTTTCCGCTGTCTGCACATTATATTATATCCAGGATATATATGATATATTTTATATATAAATATATAAAACTATGTTACATATTATTGTGATGTGTTAATTATTTTATTATATAAAAATATAAATGATATAATATTATATATATACATATATATAGGATATACTAGTGAGAATACTTTAAATACTTTAGCTGCAATTGGTTGTACTTGCAACAGCAACACAAAGTCACCAGACACTTCTTTTCTCTGTTATTCACATTTTTTAAATTCAAATTTATCAATTCAAGAAAATTAAAAAAAAAAAAAGGACCTTTTTGGATTCAAGATATACTGTACTATCAATTAAAACAGAAGAGAGACTTGTAAAGCCAAGTGCTGCAATAAATACAATTGTATTTGATTACATTAAAGAAATGATAGCACTCCTCATTACATCACATGAGATGCTCTTTACCTTGCTGCAGCTAACGGGGATTTATGGCAGAGGACAGAAGCAAGGTAGTCAGTATATTTTCCACTGGGTTATGTCCATGCTGTTCTTTCCCCATGAAAGGTCTGATGTTTTCTGAGAGATTTTTCTGGTGCGCAAGTTGGGTGCTGATAGTCTCTTCTTGAAACAGAATGTCAAATGAATCCATTTCATTTCTTTCTGTGAAAAAGCCAACAGTGCCTATAAAACATCAGCCAGCGTCAGGTCTTTACGTGCTGGTGTCTTGTGTAGTTCAGACAAAGGTTTCCACTTTGCATGTGAAGAAGTAATTTCTTTGTCCTTACATAGGCAAAAATCTCCCAATATTCTTTATGTTGGTGATCCCAATAAGCAATAAACTTCATTTTTAGCTTCCAAATATTGGCTAGAAAGGAGCCTGTCTTTTCTAATACTTGAACAGAAAGCAGAATACCAACCAAAAACTGGTAATAAGGAAAGGAAAGGAAAGGGATATCCTGTAATCAACTTATGCTACATTTCTATGTGGTACAATACAAAAATATAAGATATTACGACAAGGACAGGAAAGAGGTCCTAGGAGATCATACATGAAAACTTTTCAGAGGGATCCAAAGGAGTTTAACATAACCTTACATACACAAGTAATGCAGGATTCCAGTCACTTCATGTTTCTGATCTTTTAACAATACCTATCCATTTCCAGGCTTGTCATAGTCGGTGTCTTAGCTAGAGCTTAGTAGAGTTAATTAATGAGTTGGGCACAGATTAGCCCTGAAACTGTTCAGGTCTAAGGGCTTTTTGGCCATCCAGTACAGGATATGATCTCTTCAGAGACAAATGCTGTCAGAGTGTAATTGGTAATGTAATTTAGAATACTTGATTTAAATAATATCTTGGTATATTGTATGGCTTATCCTTACCCCATGTCTCTGAAGCACCATGAAACACTTCAGCTGCATCCTTTCCAGGGAACAGTGAAATCTACTGTTGCATTGGTGTACAAGAGATACCAAGATGATCTGTGCTGTCCTTCCAATTGATGTGTTTGTGGGCTCTAATCACTGAATGCAAAGTACATCACCTTTGAGAAGTGTTGGTGAATACACCTTGTGTGTACTTTTTAGTGTCAGATTATGTGTCATGTCTCTCTGTCCTTGCTGCTAGAGAAATTGTGACTGGACTAGAGGAGGAAAAATGCTTATTTTTTGCAGTAGTACACTTATTTAAGATGAGCATATTTGGGGTAGCTCAGCTTAAAATGGTAGGTTTAAGGTCTTCTGAAGTATTCAGCTGTGAACTAATCCACAATAATTTGCTGTGGTGATGTGATGGATATGAAACATCCCTTCTGTAGGGGACCAATATCTGTTCAACAGAAAACAGGCAAAGGATTTTGTTGAAATACTACTGAGTTCCTTCACAGTATGTAACAGAAACACACCAGATAAACTTTATTGTAACTTCCACCACTGCAACAGACATCTATCGATTTGGAAAGCTTATTGAGATGTAAAGAAGGATCATGCTGCTAATAAGGAATAGTTTCTAGTGTCATTAACACATCAGTGTTTCATCAGGGATTTAATTTTAATGTCCATTCCAAGAACTGGAAGTAGAATTAAAGGCAGGTATTGTGCTGGATCCTTTTTCTTTCCCTCCCTTCATTTTACAGAAGATTTGAAATTAGCAGAGAGATATGTCTGTGTTGTAATGCACATCATGTTTGCATGCTTTCCTGTCTTGTTGATTTAGAGGAATCTGTTATCTCAGACAGAGGATTTGGGGATTGCAGATTTAGTGCTATACAGATCATCTAGCTAAAGTCTTCATCTTTTCATTGCTATATTTTAGTAACTTATGGCTATCCTTTGTCTCGTCATAAATTCTGTTAACAGCTATGTTTGAAATACTCACCTTGTTGTCAAGTGTGTTGTACCAACATAAACATAAAGACATGAAATATGTTCTGAAGACATGCCAATGTAGTTGCAGCACACATTCTGTACACTGGCTCTATGTACTAGAACATTAATATTATGTTTGTTTTTATGCTAAAAACAAGGCATGTTTTCATGTTTGTTTTCATGAGCCTTTACTGTGAGGCTGGTGAGGCATTGGAACAAGTTGCCCAGAGAAGCTGTGGATGCCCATCCCTGGAAATGTCCAAGACCAGGCTGGATGGGGCTTTTAGCAACCTAGTGGTCTAGTGAAAGGGTCCTTCCCAAGGAAAGGATTGGAACTGAATGATATTTAAGATCCCCTCCAACAGAAATAATTCCATGATGACAGAATGTAATTTCTGAATAAGAGCTGGAAGTTTTCAGTCCTTGAGGAAGAGAGTAATTGCTTTAAGGGATTGGGTCTTTACGTAACCTTGTGTACCTGAAAGTTATAAATGTAAATTAGGATCCTGTTAATGTACCTTAGTCCAACATGCCTACTTTTTAACTGTACATTCATTTCAGGAAGGAAAGTTAAATGTGATCATGTGGGAAGCACTCCATATGCACTTAATGAGGAAAGTTTAAAACTGGTGTCTGATTGTTCCTAGGAAAATGTTCCCACACCAGAATATGTACAGAGAAAATACTCATGACTTACTCTAACTTTTATAAGCTTAGGTAGGAATAAAAGAGAAATTTTCATGTAGAAGAAGAAAGTGGATCTCATCTCAAATCTAGAAAAAAGCTTTTGTTTTGTTTAAATCTGCCTTTTAGCAGTTTATCCTGAATGAAAACAAACTGGCTTGTTATCATCCCAGTGGTATTAATTGAGAGCTACTGTAGGAATATCAACAACCTCCTTTAGGAGGATCAGGGTCTAGTTTATGACTTGACAAACATTCTGCTGTGTTATCAAAAGAAGATAACACTAATCTAAATTCTAATACTGGCCTCCCTTAGCAGTAACTCAGACACTGCACACCACAATTTTCCCAAACCTTCTACTTCCACATTTTCATTTAGACAGTAGGATAACACCTGTCTTAGAGGGCTCCTTGTCTGTGTTTTGTGTCTTTTGAGACGTCTTGATCAATTGGTTAGTAGCCTGAAAAAGTAGCTGTAAGGTGAGTGTAATATTTTATGTCTGCTAACACTGTTCTACTTAAAATTAATGTTTTTCCTCTCCTGTTAACTAGTCTAACATCAAAACATCACACCAAATATTTTGTGCTTCTTATCAGACCTTGTGAACTCCTTGAATGACTGAAGAAAATAAAACATGAAATTATCAGATATTTTAATGCCACATGACTCCAAAAGGAAGGCCTGCAGAGCCCTACTCTGTGCAACATCAAGTCTGTGTATGTTTAAATAAGTAAATAAAAATAAGTGGCAGGCTTGTGGGGGGGAAGGAGAAAGGGATGATGGAGGATGAATAAGGTAATTCCTGGCATTTAACTTTAAAACATATTGTATAGAGATATAACATTATTTATTTTCTATGTTTTCAATAATATGTCAAAAAAAAGTTTATCTGCTCAGATTTTGGTGAAAAAGGGTGATCTAAGCCATAGAGTTTAGTCAAAGTCACATTTCACTGTAGATGATGATAAAATAAGCAGTGCAGAATGGGATTTTGAGGGCTCTGTCAAAAGGTTCCATACTATACGTCTTCTATTCCTATTTCTGTATATCAGTGGAAAATTCTGCCAAAATGACTAATTTATATATGTGGATGATGTTTTTTATTGTTCTGACAGTAAACCAACACCAGAACACCATTGGGCCCACTTAGGTCAGATGTTTGGTTAAATCCTAAGTACAAAGCAGGTTTATGATAATGCTTAAAACCCTATTTTTCACAAAGGAGCTGGTCCTATTGGGATTTTGAAGATAAGAGCTTGCATCCTGATTTTAGAATGGAAGAGGAGCTGATAGCTGGTGTGCTGCAATTAGAGTGTTATTTTCAATGTTTGGGGCTAAAGGAATGGTCGGTGAAAAGCTGCACAGATTGGAAACAGAAGAGCAACAAGAAAAGTGAAAGGACAGGATTTTAGTAGAAAAAGAATGTTCTTATTGTTGATATATCTTTGGTATCCTTTATTAAAAAAGCATTCTGTTCTCAAACTTTCTTTCTTTATATTTTCCTACTTAAGACTCTGCATCCTTAACTTAGTACTCTAGAAGAGACTTCATGAATTATAACTGATAAACCTTGGCTTTATGCAACTACAACTTCAAAGAACTACTGGAAGTTTGGTGGTTGCAGGGTGGAAAGAAAGCATTTGTGCATATGTGGCCAACCAGAGAGTACAATAGATGATCAGTACAGTTTTTAAAATGAAAAATTATATATTCCTAAGGCAGCTTCCATTTAGTAAGTGGAAAATAATAGATAAATAATAATAAAAAAAAAACTTTGGGCTTTTGAATAATTGCTTATTTATCATGCACTCTTATGAATGATTTTCACCTCGTTTAAATGGAAGACCAAAAATATTTGCCAACTTGATGGCAACTTGTGATAAACTCTGCCCCAGTATTTCAGATGTACTGTGTTCCAAATGCCTTGTTAATACTGCTTGGGTTATAGATGGCTGCATAGATATCTTTGTGCCTCCACAAGAATACATCACCAGGATGATAAACCTTCATGCGAATGCATCTGTATGACTCATCTGAGTAAATCTGAAATAAAAGAAAAAGCAGAGAGAAACGATGGCTGAATGTTGTCAACATTCAATTTGTGACTTTAACCTAATTTTTACTTTCTCTGGGTTTAAAAGTTGTGCTCAAGATTAACATGAGAAATTCAGCTTTCACTGAAAATGATAAAAATAAAAAAAATCAATCTCCCTGATTTCCCAAGATATTTTTCAGGTTACAAGAAATTTCAAGAAGCTAAATATAGTCTGCCCTTTAAACATTTAGAAGCTCCTTTAATGGCTGAACTTCTAGAACTCTAATTTTTTAAGCTTTCCCTGTAAAACAGGTTATTTACTTCTTCCTTTCTGAAGGGAAAAATTAAAATACTTATGTAGAGTATGGAGAGATTTTGTAATGTTTTTCTGAACAAGATCCTTGACTGAATGTACTCACCTGCCCAAAAAATTACTCACCTGAGCTGAACAACTTAAATCTCTCTCTGGAGAGCATTCCTTTTTTTAGAGGTCTGAGAAAAGTGTAAATCTGAGTAACAGCAGGTTATTTCTTCTGTTGCTCTGAATGGAACTGAAGTACCCACCCATCTTGGGGAACAATGAGTGGACACCATGATTTTTTTAACTGTAAGCCTAGGATCCAAGTGTGAACAGTCCAGCTATTAATTTTTTGCAGTAATCAGAACAGAGAAAGGAAGATTTTCTGGGCAAGAAAAGCAGACTCACTTTACTAAGCAAGTCCAAATTAAGGTAGGGCTTGATTCTGCAAACAGCAGGACTTTGTATTGTGTATTTCAGTTAACTAATAACCATTGCTTCTTTTTGGTAAGGTTTTCATGTATCAGTGTGATTGTTTTGGTCACATTATTTCTTTAGGAACTCTAGGAGTTTTAGCACAGTTCCTATGGATCCCTTGGAGAATTGAGACAAAATCACAGTTCCTGACAGGAAGAAACCAAGGGAGCTTTTTCTGACACTGAAGTTATGCTGAGGACTTTTTCAAGGAGTTGGAAATGTGTCTTCAACCTGACTACACAGACAAGAGTTTGTGCTTGGAGTGCAGCAGAGGAGCAAATGGCTCCCAGCAGAAGGGGTTTTACTGAACTGAGGATTGAGTGTCCAAGTTCAGTGGCATTTCAAATGCATTTCAGTGGAAGTTTTTAGTGTGTCATTTTGGATTGTTATAAGAATGTGATCTTGGTCATGATAAAGAGAGTAAGTCAATCTTATTTTATTAAACTTAGCAGCAGTAATATCTTCTAGGAGGGTATCAGACCATCTCTGTTTAGGATTATAGGTTTTTTGCCACGGACTCAGAGTGATCAGGAAGGCATTAGGCTTGTGCATTTGTGACAACTTTAGAAACTCAGTATTTTTCCATATTAGAAAGTAAATCTGAAAAAGGAATGAATTTATTTGAACAGCAGCAGGGGCAAAACAACACAATCACCACAATATCTATGAATTAATAAAGCAGTAGATATAGCAAGAACAGACCAAAACATCCGTGGTTTGGTCTGTTTTCACCACAGTTCATTGGGAACAGTCTCAGACTCTTTGGACATGCATTTTTTTTTAGAGCAGATACTCTTATTTTTAATCATAGATATTTCGTTCAAACTTAAAATACTTTTAAAAATCCAAAAGAGCCTGAAGGGACATGGTTGTCTAATACCTGAAAAGCTACCTATGTATACTTTGTCCTTATGTGCTTCATCTTAAAAAGGTGTAATTTTTTTTCCTTCATTTTTCCTTTCTTAATAGTAACTTTTATATTTATATATATTTATTCATAGGACTGCAATGAACTTACCAAATGAATAAACGTAAAAAAATTCAGACAATGGACTGTGTTTAGATATTTCTTGTTTAGAAAGGTAAAATGGAGCCCCTTATGATTTACTCACCTCCACAAATACTGAGTAAGAACAAAACAATGACATAATAATAGTAATTTTATCTGACATGTAAAAAATGGTAACTCCTAATTCAGTTTATTATACTGTGCTCTAACCCTGGATATCCTCAAAGAGGGCATAAACATTAGTCTGTTAGAAATCAAATAAAAACATAAGTTTTTTTAGAAATAAAATTTACCATAAAACTGCAAAATGGAAGAGCCTTTCTTGCTGTAATCAGACAGTTACATTTTTTGTAATACTGGTTAATAAAACCTGAGTTCCTAATACAGTAAGAAAAAGAGCATGCATTTTTGTCCTGTATTATTCTGCTAAAACTAATTCCATTAATTTTGTGGTTACAATTAACATATTTTGACAGAAATGAAGTTAAGAAAGAGTTGAATGTCTTAACCCTTCTCTTCACCAGTGTTATGTCCTCCTACCTAGGAATGAACATAATTTCTTTATTTTCTATACATCTTATTGTTGTATTTTAAATCTTTTCTTGCATGAAAATTAATGTCTTAGGGCTGGGGGGGTTGGTTTTTTGTTTGTTTGTTTGTGGTTTTGTTTGTTTGTTTGTTTGTTTTCTGAGTTACTTCTTTGAATACTGTTTACCTTTTTTTAATGTGTCTTTTCAATATTTAACTTTAGAAAGTTCAAGATTTCGTCGTGCACCCCATGGACCTCTTACTAGGATCCTTGTCTTTTTCCTGCTGTGGGAGAGTTTGCCATTGCTGAATTAATATGGTTCCTTTCAATGTCTGTCAGGTCTGCTACAACGCTTTATCCCCTACAATAGTGTCCCACGTCCCGAACAATGAGTCTCCTCAGGTCTGTGGGATCTACTTCTCTCCACTGTCTCCATTTCACTATCATCTCTTTCTAGCTGTAATATCAGACACACTATTGAATATAATTTCTACTGTTATTCTAGCACCTTTGATCAAAATTTAATACAAAATCTCTCCTCTTTTGTTCATTTTCTACATCTTTTGATAATGTTGATCCCAAGATTTTCCAAGATTATCTCAAATTACCTGAACATTAATTTGCTAACAGATACTCAATAATTAAATGTTCCTATTATTTCCAGGTCCTACTTTGCGTTGTTTAGAAGAAAAAGCCCAAACACCTCATTTGTCTCTTTTCTGAACAGATATTTCTTTAATAGAACTTACCATGATATCCTCCTCCTTCTTGATTATTATCACTGTGAGAGACCTGAGCATGACTTTATTTTTTTTGTCTTCCAAAACTATATTTTTGAGATATTTTTTCATTCTAGGTCAGATTGTTCTTGTGATAAACATGCCTTGATCTTTCTCATTCTCCAACGATTATTAACAAAACAGAATGTGTTGTCAGAAATGGAGGGGATTGACTTAATAATCTTCTTGAAATCAAAATAAAAATATTCCCTGCTCTCTTGGAATATTGTAAACTGGCTTCAGCTTCTGGCAATCGATCATATGTATTGAATAAATCAACTGTAATTCCTCATATAGCCAGTAAAGTTCTATGATCTCCTAATCTGAAAAATGTGCAGCTTTACAAAACCCAGAAACCTAGTTGTCTCCACAGACATGAAAGATGCTGTTCCAATTTCCCCATGTCATGCACTCACAAATGGGTATTGTTGTGTCCATTAGCTTTGAATGCATTCATGAATAAATAAGGACTTTGAACTAATCTGTACACAAAGCTGGCTTGGCAGGGTTTGGAGGTTTAATTGAACTTCATATTAATTTACAATTAGTTAGTTTTGTTTACTTTCTGATGGCATTAGCAAACACATTATAAAGGAGGTACAAATAAAATTTATGCCAATTACATATGAGAATAATTGGATTTTATTAATCCAAGAATTCATGCAATCAATTTAATTATTGGTACTCTTAGTTCAGATACCTCATTATTCCTCACACTAATTAATCTCAACCACTAATGAGTAGTTTTGAAATGGGACTGTTTACTCATTTGTCCTAAATGGAAGTTTTCTTAAACAACCATTGATATTTACGGAAACAAGCAAGTTTTCTGAATTAATTTATTTATATATATTTAAAATTACTCTTCAAGATAACATCAGCCTTCTTGGTTCAAAATAAGAAATTTAAAATATTATTATTCCAGTCCTGTCTCAGTTTTAGCAAATGACTTATATATGCCTTCTTGAACTATTGTTATTTGATAAGGATAAATGCACATCAAAATGTAAGATTAACAAATCCTGTAAATAACCATAGGGTTATGAAGAGGTATTTACTGAATAACCATTAGAGCTTTGGAGGCTCCTCTGCCTCCATACGTTCAGTCTGGAAGCACATTCCAGTTTTTATGGTGTTGTGTAGAAACAACACACTAAACATCAGAGTTAGCAAGTAGCGTATTTCAGAGAAAATCCTCCCTTGCAGAGAAGTAAAACACATTTGAAAGGAAGACATTATTTCTGATGGAATAAAATGCACAGATGGTCTTCGAGCTAGGTGAATTCAAAAGGTGAGTATTTTGGATTTTAACTGACGAGGCCAAAAGAAAGAGGATAAAGTCAGAACTGATTGGGAAAAATAATTTCTGATGGACGGGATGGGACAGTGTTGCGGAGCTTGAAGAATAAGTAAAGAAGAGAATGATGTCCAAAAAAAGATCCAAAACAAACTCAGGAAATAACAAAGACAAGGAACATAATTGTAGTTGTAAGCCTGAAAAATAAAAAGCAACTCCCAGAGGAGAGGAGGGAAATAATTCTCTGTATGAACATATTTAAGAAGATGCAAAAATGTCGGAAAGCCAAGTGGAGAGGCAAAAAATAACAACAGAAGGAAACAGTGTGAACACCAAGGTCAGCATAGGAGTTGGAGGAGGAGGAGATGCTCCAGGTAGAGCAGAGATTCTCCTGCAACTTGTGGAAGAGAGCACAGAAGAGATGTTATTTCCCTGCAGGCCCCAGATGAGAGACACCAAAAACTACAAGCTATTCTTTTTTAATTTCAATTTAATACAATTATAGCAGAACAGAAGTCCAAGTTGCACGGTGGACTCTGTGAACTAAAACTTGCCACCCCACTTCCCTTTCTCAGCTGGAAAACACATTGCAAACACTCTCATATAGCAGTAGTTCCCCTAGCAATTCAGACTCAAAACATAATTCAAATGATATCTCACTAGATAAAAAACTGCAAAAACTAAAAAAACAACAAACCCAAAGCTTACAATGACAAAGAGAAAAAGATACTGTATTCTATGACTTTAAAAAAATCAAAAATAATGCTTTGTACTCCAGAAGGTGGATCTTGCCTGTGGGAAAGTCGTTGCAGCACTTTTTAGATAAAAATCCACATAAGGAAAAAAATACCAAATTTTGGAATAGTCAGGGACTGTGAGAATGATAATGAACTTTGGCACCCAATTAGGTAGGGAATATCTAAGCTCTTCAAAGCTCCATTTATGTATAAACTAGATCAAAGTTCTCTGTCAACTGTCTTTGAAGAAAAGCATTTACAATTCCTCTTTTCCTTCCTACCCTGCCATCTGATTTTCCCCTCCTACTTTCAGGGCACTGACAACCTCTGCTGGGACCTTTCAGCAAATCATTGAGTGCAACATGGAGGGAAGGCTGGAGGAAACATTTAACTTTTACATGAAAGTTGAACCATTGTCCTCTACAGAGCGTAGTGTGAACTTTTTATTCTTGATATAATTTTAACATGCAGAAGGGCATGTGAAATCAGAGAACCATAGAATGACCTGTGCTGGAAGGGACCTTAAAGGTTCCAACCCCCCTGTCATGCACAGAGATTCCTTACACTAGACTAGGTGGCTCAGAGCCCCATCCACCTGGTCTTGAGCAGCTCAGGGGGTAGGGAGTCCACAAAAAATAAAATTCTGGTTTATTGTTGGTTGAAGAATGCTTAGATGGGCCTAACTAAATAAACAGAATCATAATTAAGTTACTAATAAATACAGGAAATTATGCAATTCCCTAACCAGTAGAGTCATGAATAAAATATTGGCAGTACCTGAGTGGTTATGTGCTATGTTGGCATGTCTCATTAATCATCCAAAGAAAATAAGAACTTCTGTTAAACTGTATTTATTTTACCTGAGAAACTGAATTTTAAGACAAAAACCCAAGTTATACTTTTTTACTGGCACAAGGTAATGCTCCAAGTAACAGCCCTCTGCATTCTTAAAATATGTGGTATTCAATTTATATTTCACATGAAATCAAGTTTTCATATATTACTGTGCATAAATGAAGACAAAAAGGGGTCTCAAAAATATATTAGAAGGACCTAAGCAGATAAGTGCACCATAGACAGAATTAAAAATTAAAAAAAAAAAAAAATCATTAATCATCAGTGTGCATAATTTTTGAAGTGAGATAATTTTCTTGCTGTTTGCACAACAACTAGCACCCTCAGTTTTAACAGTATTCCAAAACTTCAGTATAAACCACCTTAATGTCATATTATAGCTAAGAGTCAAATAAATACGACAAATTCTGTAGAAATAAATTTTGTGCATATTTTGACTTATTTCAATTATGCCTTCATGTACTGATCTCTCCAATAAGAAAGTTATTAAACCTTGGCAATTAATTTCTCCAGTGAGCTTTGAAGAATCATGTTTACAAACACTGAAACAAATGACAATGACTCGATAAAATCCTGTGGGTCCAGAGGTACATTACAACTAAAGCAGACAAAAATCAGTGTATTTCCTGTTTCTATGTTCTGCTGGGTTTGTTTGTGTGTTGTTTTTTAAATATATAATAACTTAGAAACCATAATAAAGAAAAGTATGGTTATGCTAAGGAAAGAAAGAAGTATGGAATAGCAAAATGGGTGCCAGGGTTACACAGGCACACCAGTCCAAGTGAAGAATGAAACGAGTATTTCCTGTACTCCTGTGCATTCGCCTTCTTCCTGGAAGTACAAGTCCTCTTGTATTCAGTTAATCAATATATCAACGCTCCATAGTGCTACATTTAGAACATTTTCCCAGAGAAGGATATATGGATGTGAATTAATGGAGCCTCATAAACCATGGATAAACAGATAAGAAAAATCACAATCTCAGTTATTTCATAGTACATTGATTTTGCTGGATTTTGACTGAGCGCAACTTAAGATAGAAGTTTGGCCATTGAGTTTGTTTTTTTTAACAGTTGATACATTATTAAAAAGGAAAATTACTATTAATAATAGAAAAATCTTCTTTCTACATTTTATTCATCCTTGGTATTTGACATTGTAGTTAAAAGTGTGATTTGAAATCCAGTCTAATGTCTCAGTTCTGAAAATATTTTAATAACTGTGTTAAATCATTTTTAGATTACATATTTAAGGTTATAAATATTTTAATCCTTTCAGATTAAAGAAGATTAAATGACACATATATACTCTTTGTATATAGCACTGATTACTGGAGTGCTATTTTAATAGTTATATTTTAAGCATCAAGAAATTATTTGCATTATAATATTGGAAAAATATGTTCAAAATAATTATATTTATATTTTCACTATGAAACATTTTATATCCTCTGAGTTGTTTGAAATTTTACCTTTTTCAGTATTTTTTTCCAGGCATAGGAAGTAAAACTACTCAAAGAAGGAGAGAATGAATAAATGTACAAAGTTAACCATAACAAGAAATTGTTATTGCAGTTAGGCTTCCTAAGAGTAGTTGTGGAACAATGTAAGTTTCTGGAAATAAACTAAAAAGTTTGTTTTCATAGAAGGGAGTATAGTTTATTCTGAAATGGATTCAGATATAGATTTTTCCTTTCTGCTTGAGTCTATTTGTTTGTTTTGAACAAACAGTAAGTATGGCATATGAAAGAGCAGGATGACATTGAACAATCCTTGAAAACAATTTTGTATCCATTATCTAACTCACCTGGCCCATTGAGAATTCAGGAGATGGACGACTTGAATTTACCATTGCACTGCACAGCCAATTTGCTATAATTTAAAGCAGTATTTTAGGGACATGGGTTTGCTTCACAAATATCAACTCAGAAGACACGAAGTCATTCATTGCACTTGTTAAAAATGGGGTTTGGATTCCTGGAAGCAGCATCTACAACATCAGCTTGTTTTTAGGGGCACAGACATGTTGACAGTAAGACAAGTGCTCATTAAGATAGCTGGGTGTGCTTCATGAACATGTCAGATGTACACTCAGAGCATGTTGTTAAAAAGCTGCAAATTTACATAAGTTACTCTAAAAATAGTCTAATTTTGGCCTCTAGTAATTAAATATTACCAGGAATAAATAATATCAAACACCTAAGTTTGTTTAGGATTTTAACAATTATCTTCTTTAGAATTTTAACAATTATCTTCTTTATTCAATTATTTTACTTACTTTACTCAATTTTTAAATGGTGTGACTGACTTCCCTTTGGCCAAAGGATTAGGCAAAATGCATGATTTTATATCTCTTTCCTACTATATCAGATGTCTTAGGCCTCAAGAGTCATTTTCTGAATACACTTCCATTTTATCCAAGACTACTCTCATGTTAGCTGTAATGTTAGGATAAAATGCCTGTGGAACTCTGGGTTTACTTACATTGGTTTTCCTAGACATTGTTACTGTCAGATAATATGAGACATGATAAGTAGCAGCCAAATGGGGAAGAGGGAGAAGGTGCAACAGGCAAAGAATCAAAGTTTATCATGCCAGTCTCTCCACGTTTTTCTGTGTGGTCTCAGGCAAAACCCAGAACCATCCTGGACATGATTTGTAAAAGTACACTGCATTGATTCCGTACCCTAGGGAAGGGACTACACTACACAGACTACATCCCAAAAAATGACACTGGCATAAATCACACTGAAATGGAATTGCAAGTAATGTTATTTCACTGCTCAGACTTACAGGTAATTGTGGATTATTTTTTGATTTATTTACTGGTCCATCTACAAGTATCCAAGGAACAGTATTTCACAAAACTTTTACTTCAAACTCATGACATTTACTATGTATTTTGTGTTACATCAAAGTCAGGGACTGTAACAAGTCCATCCTTAGGAAGATTGCAGCAAAGCCGCCTGTATTGTTGAGATGGGTATTTCACTTAATTAATTCAGGCAGAAAACCATCATATTTTCCATCTGGTATAGTTAATAGTAATAGTCCTTCTTTTAGTTTGCTAGTGTGGATGTGGCTTTTGCTTTACTATAGAGCTGTCTGTATCTCCACCCCTGAGATTTCTGTCTTTTACCCTTCTGATTGTCCCCCCATCCCACCAGGGGTGAGTGAGTGGGGGTCAGTGTGGTGCTTAGCTGCCAGCTGGGGTTACACCCTGACAGCACCCTGCTGCATAAACTGCCTGGCACTGATACAGGACATGAGTGCTTGATCTTCCCCAGCCCAGGGTTAGCTGGAACAAAGCTTTGATCCAGGACAGCTGGCAGAGTTCATTAGGAGCTGCTAGGGCTTCCCTTACTTTACTTTTAGCCTTAGCAGTGGTAATACTCAGAGGGTTCCCAGGAGTCCCCATATACCAGGCAAGGTGCCCAGATCTTGACAAGATCTCAAGAAAATCTGAAAGAAGCAGAGCCCAGAAACTTCTGTGCAAACCCCTGCAATTTGTTGGCTGCCTCTGGAAGCTGTGCTGTTACCTCATCAAGGCCTAAATTTGGGGTGAAGCATATTTTCTTCCTTTAGCTGAGACATCCAAGTATTACAGCAGGCAGAAGAGCAACATTGCTTGGTTAAAACAGCATTTCTAATTTGAATTTGTTTTCTGCGTATTTCTCAATACACATAAAAATTGTCCCTAAATTTTATATAATGTGAATTGTCCTATTCAGCACACAGTGCTTAGGGAAATTTCTGGATCAAGGTTTAAAAATTATAATTTTTATTACATATTTATAGAAAGTGAGTGGTTTCTTAAAGCAATTTAAATTTAGTCTTGAGTCTCAAAGATGATTTAAACAAAGAGCCACACATCACCCAATAAATAGCAATGAATTTAGAGATTAAGCCACAGAATTCACCCAAATTGCAAGACATTTTTGAATGTATTTATTTTTTTATATATCACTTCATTTGGACAGAATCAAAATGAAATACTGATTCAGTGGAAATAATTAGTTTCAGGGGGGGTGATTTTAGAGATTTTCACCCAATAACTTACACATAGGTAGCCTCAAAGTTTCTGGATATAAATTTTGGATTGACTTATTGCTGCTTTGTGTAGTTGCCATGTCAAGATGTATCTAATAAATGTTGTCTTATGTAAAAGCTTAACAAGTGGCAGTAAGATACTGTACAAAAGCCAGTTCAAAAGCATAAATAACAAAATTTCTTAGGACAATAAAGAATTAATATTATGAAGCATAGTAAATTATTATTCTGTAAATCAGTAGATCCAAAATCTGAATGGACCCATTCAAAATCATGTGCATTACGTAGTAAGTTTTTATTCCTGGTGCATATAATCGTATTTAAAGAGAAAATAACTCTTTGATGTTGACCACTGAAGAAAAAGCCTGTATTTGGGATAAATGTTTTATGAAAATGGGAATGAATAGAATCATTCCTATCCCAAACAAATCTAATGCAATACTTCACCCCACCATCTGTATAATGAATCACATAACTCTTCCTACTGAAGAAAAAGAGCAGAAAAATGTCATAAATAGGAATGAAAATGGCAACAACAAAAAAAAAAACCACACCCACCTGTCGCTGTGGCACGCAACGAACGAGGCAGGGAGTAGTTTAGAGGCTGCGTGGACCCCTCGCAGGGAGGAGACCACGGTTTATTTTTCTGACTCCTTTTGTACTTTTTCAGATGTGCCCACCTTAGAGATGGGACCTTTGGGAACCATTGGTCAGTTCCAGAGACCACCACATGAAGTCCCTCCTCTGGGAACAGAATGTGAAAACACACGGTAGTTTACATTGTGTGACCTTGTGTACCAAGACCATGCCTGGGAATGGAATTTCCCAAAACCAAAACATGGTAGGCACAAAGCATGGCAACACCCACCAAAAAAACCAACCCAAATATTTTGTTTCAAAATCATTGCATTGAGAAAATTGCATCTTTGACAAGTGCTGCCATGCAAGATGGACACCAGGAGTTATATTTTCAGTTACAATGACCAATTTTCTCTTGAATACAGACTTCAGGCACTGAGACCAGCCCTTAGAAATGTTTACTTTATTTTTTTCCAAAGCATCCTGTTCTCTGGAAATTATGGATATCTTAACTGTCTTCCTTGGCTTTCCTTAAAGATATTGAAATTTTTATTTCTTCTGAAAAGCATCCACCGAGTGCAAGGGTAGCTGATTCAAGAAAAAAGAGGAATGTAACATTTGGTTGCGGCAGGTAAGTGAAAAGAGGAAGGTGATATTCTGACATTCTCTTTATTATTTCTAGCTCTACATACATAATCTGCTGTCACTTTGGGGTGCCCCAGAGTTCAGGAAAAAATTTTCTCTGTACAGCTCTGAACACTTATCAAAGCAATATTGGAGGCTCAGAGATAGCAATGCAAACATTACCAGTAATTTTAAGAGCAACATGCACCATGAATAAGCTGCAAATCATTATTTTCAAAAGGTCATTTGGCACAATTGAGCTCTGCTATCTTACATCAAAACATATACAGAATGTTATTGTTAAGAATGTTAGATGGCATTCAAAGCAAAGGCTTGTCATAAAGGGAGTACAATGATGGCTATTTTCAGTAACTTGCCATTTAGTCATCAGGGATGAGCTGCACAATATCACAGGACGCTCATTGCTCCTTGTTTTGAGCTGGAAACCCAATTCTGAAATGTACCTGAAAATAAAATGAAATAAAACGTCATTAGGTTATTTGCAGAACTATATTTAATCTCAACAGTTTTCAGCAAACTCCAGGAGGTTTGCACAAGCCCACCTCTCAATCCTGCCAAGGTCCCCATGGATGGCATCCCCTCCCTCCACTGTGTCGAGCACGTCACACAGCTTTTGTGTGTCAGCAGCCTTGCTGAGGGTGCCACTGGCCATGTTGCTGACTCTAAACTATTAACAATTAACTAATAACTATTTACTGTATAAACTATTAACTACACAAGCTATTAATTATAAATAATTAAAATTCCATTCTGCTCCTAGTTTTTTTAATAATAATTTTAAAAATAATTCCTCTAACTACAGCTAATAAAAGGAGTATTCATGGTAATAACAACAAAGAATTCTGCCATAAACTGCAAATAACATCAAGCACAATTTAATAGATTAATAAATTCACTCTTATTACTCTAAAATATTAACAAGAAGTCTGCTATACTGAATTCTTATTATAAGCATATATATTCCATGCTGGAATTCTTATGTTAAGAGAGCCTTGTTCTCTATAGTATGACAGTGGGACAGGTGCTGGAAGGTGAGGCCCTGTGCAGCTGCCCTGGGGAGCCCCCACTGCACCCAGCCTCTAAGGGTTCTGCAGTCTGGCTGCAACCTGACCCTGTCTTAGCCACTGTACAGTGGTGAGGAACAGTGTATCTGCTGGTTCCTAAAGAGATGAAGATGGGGAAAAAAAACCCCTAAATATACTACGGATAATTGCCAAAATATAGGGATTTTTTTTCCCCCCTCTTGAAAGAAGAATGTATTGGTTCCACTTCGCTCTGGGTTATAGACCTCTAGGTTGTAGAGTGGGCTATGCAAAATATAACATGGCTTGGAATTTTAATTATTAGGCTCTGGTTCTTTAATTTTTTTTTAATTGAAAAGTTTATTTTAAAACTTATCACACAGGTCAACCTCTTTTATTCTTTAATGAGTGATGCAATTTAAAGAACTAAAAAAAGAATTAAACTAAACTAATATGAATGCACACTACTGCATTATGACGTCTGTACTTTCAGCAGCCATTTTCTGAATATTAAATGTCAGAGGACATCAATCTGAATAGGGAGCACATGAAAAAAACTCAAGTTTGTCAGCTCAGAGTATGGCATAGCACTTGTACCATAGCACAGAAGATATATATATCCCTCAGACTACAGGGAGAAAAAAACCCTGATAAATTAACTTAGAATTTATTCTTTCTGAAAAGTTTGGTTTAGAGTGACTTCTGAAAAGATTTAACATTTGTTTCTGAGAATGAAGTACTTGAGTTGATGGGCACCACTAACTTAATTTTTCTGGGTCATTTAGCCTATTCCTCCTTATGACTTATTGCTAGCCTCTTGGAGTCGTTCTGAACAATATACTGTGCAATATAGAGTGCACTGTATCTCACCACTTTATGACTTTTTATTGCTGCTATATTTTTCTATGACCTTAAAATGCATTAAATGTGACAAATAATATGGCTATTTCATAGAACTCTGTGAAGCACATTTACATTTCTGATGTGCATTATAGGTAGCTCCCAGTTCAATTGCTTTGATGGCTTTACAATTGAAATCCAGTTCAAACCTTGCCTGAAACCACACTGAAGTTAATTGTTGTTATCCATGTGTTTTAATAAGCTTTTGGCTACACTTTAATGAAGCTTGGGAAAGCTTGTCAGCATAAAGCCAAGACCTAAAAATGTTTGGTCAGAATAATCATGTCTTGCCCTGAAACAGAATGAGCAGTCATCCACAAGGGAGTGGGGAAAATGTGTAACCAGTGGGTTTTCTCTTCAAGCTACTACTTTTTATGAGTTATTTATCATAGTGCTGAGTAGGATTTAAGCCTTTATTTGCAGAAACAGCAGCTTACACTAGGAAGTTGTTGGGCTGTTGGAGACATTAATCTCCACAAAATGCATCCGTTTAAATTAAAGTTGCTAATAAGTATGCATATTAAGGTACATAAGGAGATTAACACCCAGAAATTTTAACCTGGAGGAGGATAAAAGTAGCCTTAGTCAAGACGGATGAAAATTTCCATAGTGAAGTGAGAGATCTTTTACATTTAGCTTTTATTCTGTGGAGGTTTTTTTTTAATATGAAATGCTTCCACAGAGTGTCAGGTATGTCCATGTGTTTGAATATACTGTAACATCTTGTTGCGCCTCCAGAACTATGTAGAGAAAACGCTGATACTAAAATAGCAGCTGTATTAGATACAGATGGAAGGATCACAGAAAACCACATGATAAGGCATGTATATTTCAAAGCAAATATCCATTTCATTTGCCACTATTTTTAACTGATACCTAGTAGAGTTCACAAACACTGCTTCAATAACACAACTATGTACGTTATTATTAAGACACACACAGATATGTAGGGTGGTTTTTTAGAATTATTAATGCTGTGTGTAAGTTATATTGAATTGAGTGGCCATTGAGTTCTAGGCTGTGTATTTCAGGAAACAGTCCTCCATGGTGAAATTTCTCCTACAATGCAAATGATGATTTTAGCTTGTATCTATTAAAACTGAGGCCTGAGCAGCAAATCACTCTGGATTCATAATAAGGTTTAAGAATATTAGTGCTTCCAGTCTCTTCAGAAAAAGAAATACCAAACATACTGGATTTTATCATCTCAAAAGACCAAGAGAACCGAGCAGGTATGCTCTGCAAAATGGAAAGATACCATCAAGGAGACAGACATCTTTTGGTGCTTTTATTTATTGTGCTCAGAATATGACCTTCATTGGCATTTTGACTGTTTGAAGCACTTCTGTTGGTGTTCTCTTATCTCACTCTCTTATCTTCTATATTCAGATACGTTTTATTTTCCATTGGCAAAGGGAAAACATAGCAGCTGGCTAGCCTTTTAGTTTTAGTTTTAGAAGTCTGGAAGTAGAAACAATCAAATGCATGTGAAAAAGTAGTGATATGCAGAACTAAGGAGCTACATTTCCTAGGCATATGAAGACTCAGAAATTAATATCAAATTTTTAATAAGAGCCTACCTTCTGCAGGATCTAGATAGTAAATCATATGAGGGATGGCTGAGG
Organism: Phylloscopus collybita; assembly: GCA_027886175.1. Lineage (NCBI taxonomy): Eukaryota > Metazoa > Chordata > Aves > Passeriformes > Phylloscopidae > Phylloscopus > Phylloscopus collybita. The sequence continues at coordinate 43,348,659 of JAJNNQ010000018.1, forward strand.
GGTGTGGGGGTGTTTATCCTGGAAAGAAGGTGGCTCAGGGATCCTTATCACTCTTTAAACTCTCTGAAAGGAGCTTGTAGCAAGGTGGGGGTGAGCCTCTTCTCCCAGGCAACTAGAAGTTCAGATTGGACATCAGGAAGAGTTCCTTCATGGAAAGTGTCATTAAGCATTGGAATTTGATGTCCAGGCAGGTGGGGGTATCATCATCCCTGGAGGTGTTCAAGAAAAGAGTGGATGTGCTGTATTTTCAGTATGTTAAATAAGAGGAATTTCTGTTATATTGAATATCACAGACCAAATCAGTCAAGTGGATTGCACAAAAAAAGATGGGTAAAGGTGGGAAAAAAAAAAAAAAAAAAAAAAAAAAAAAGATAAAATTATCAATATGCCCTGTGACCACCAATGCTGATACAAAAGAACCATTGTCACAAAGGAAATATTTTCATTAGTCTAATATACCCCTTTCCTACTATTTAAAATGTTACAATCAAATTTATTTTCTGCCATTAAAATACATTTCTAGGTAGGTATAAACAGAAGATGGGAATACAGGAAATGTTAATCCAGTGCCCAAATATGTTGAAAACATTTTGAAAATTTAATACTGTAAATGATAAGGTGGTTATAATTCACTCAATTGCACTATTATATGTCTCACTTAATGCCTGTTTGGAGATAATACTGCAGAAAACAATCTGCATGAGAGATAGACTTGAAATGATTATAGTTCTTGCTGTTAAAATAAATGTTACAGCATGGAAAAAAAAAAAGTCCAGTAGTTTAGATTCTTTTTTGTGTAAGCTTTTCTCTGTGTGTCCAGCTTAGTACAGGGTTTGAAAACCTTTCATAGATAGCTTGCTAGACTGACTTTTGTCTTTTCCAGATTACAGGGTTTCTGTATGACAAGAGAAACACAGTTAGATATAAGAAATGCTGCCTTTCAATCAGACAAGTTTGTTCTGGTAATATTCTGTGGTAGTTTGTCTCTCTGAAAGACAATACCCTCTGGTGCTCAGCCCTTCCAAAGTTTGGTCCTTCATGAGAGAGATGGGAGGGAGTGACTGGCACTGAATACTGCTTCGGGATGACAAGTCTCCCAGTATTTTATACAGCCCTACAGAGTACCATTTAATGGCTGTGTGCTGTCTTTGCCAGGCTGTATTTTAAGAGGTCTTTAAAGATCTGCAATTCTTGTATGAAAATTGACCATGATAATTTTAGGTGCCATTCCCTAAATTATAAGCCCATATTAATTTTATTATGTGTACTTTTTTTTTTTTTCAGTTAAGGACCCATTACTAATGAATATTTACTTTGTTTGGGAGCACTTGACATGAGAATTTGGACTGTAATTACTTGTGTTTTACAATAATAGGTCTTGTAGTATAAGGAAAGAAGAAAAATATGTACTGAAAGAATTTAGTAGAGACAAGATTCCTATAGTGAGTTATTACTCAGCCATAATGCTGCTCCAATGTGCATTCCTGGTGATATTAAATATGAATAGACATAAAACTGAACCATTGTGGCTAGAAAATACCAGCTTGCATTAAAAAAAAAAAAAACTATAGCCTGCTCAGATTTCATATCAGATGAGTACTTTCAGATTCTTTATATTTTCTCAAAACTGGTAAGAAGATCCTTAAACAATATGGAAAAAGTAAAACTGATATCTGGAATGGAAATATGGAAACAGAGCCAAAGAGATTTCTGAACAAAACAGAAGTGAATTGAAAAAGACAACAGAAGTTAATGAACAATAAAAGAAGAGAATCCGAGGAGAAGTTTCCAAATGAAGTATTCCTGGCTAGTTAAAGAAAAACATACGTTGCCTCTAGAAGATATTCCAGTTGTTTCCATCCAGAATATTTGGAGTGACTGGTGACTCTACTTATGTAGACTTAGATAAGCAAAAAAGTTTTGCAGCAAGTTTCCGTATCCTCCAGTGGTTCAGAGATATTTTGACAGGCATGAAAAATTCAAAACTTGATAAACAAAGAAATGAAAAGAATCCTGTATGTTGCCTATTCACTGAGAAGATCTTTTTTTCATTTGCCCACAATTGAGAGCATTTTTTAAGACCAGAATTCTTTAACCACCTGGGTTTAACACTCCTGGAATGATTTGTGATAAATTTCAGCTGTTCTTTATGCAAAAGAGTGCGAATATTGGAACACAGTTGCCCTTCAGCAGCAGCTGTGTTCTATATTTTCTTTTTAGTTTTTTTTGAAGAGCCTTGATATTCTAGTTTCTAACTGCTTCCCTTGCACCATTTTCATTATTATCATAGACCTGATGCTGTAAATAAGTTCTAGCAGCTGCTTCCAAAAACTTCCACTGAACACCTGGCTGACGGGGCTTGCGTGTGTCTTGCCTCCATGTGAGTAATTATCTGTATATGTCTTAAGTTCATACACTTTTCCTAAACGTGAATAATTGAAAAATAATTTCAAAAATGCTTCTGATGTTAGCATTGAAAATTCCGAATGGAATCATGTAAAGTCTATCACAGAGTACTGGTGGGGCTCCTAAGATAAATACATATTTTTCAGATATGCTTCCTTTGAATTAAAAAAAAAACCTAACCAAGCAAACAAACAAAAATCTCAAACCAACAAAGCCATTTAGACTAATGAATTTCATAATAATGGTATTCAATTTTACTTTCATTCCTCAGGCACATTTAACCATCTGTCTTAAATGAGTTTTTCTTCATTGGCCAATGACTTCAAAAATTTGGAACAAGTGTCTTGAGACAGTCATGCATTGATTAAGGTAAGCCATTTGGAGAGATTGGTATTAACTATTTAAGATAAGCAGTAACTGGTGAATACATGTAAATTCTAGACCCTGTCATAAAAGTTACTCCATTTTTTATCCCTCTGTTGTATTTAATTCAACTTGAGCTCAGTAATACTCCCATTAGGGAGCCAAAAACCTCCCACTGTAGCCATCATCCTGATTATTGCTGATAGTTTAATGGTACTCTTCTCATGATCTGTAATTGAATATAAATGTACTGTGCAAAAGGTTGCATCACTTGATGTTTATCTTTATATTTTTCTTTTCTGTTAGTCTCTTTTGAATTTTGTTTCAATTGAAATACTAAGGAAAGGTATCTATTTTCTTGTATATCAATCCAAGCCCAGCAAAATATGATCATATTATTTCTGGCAAATAGATATGATCAGAACGCAACACTGAGTTAAACGTTTGACAAACCAAAGGAAGGGAAAAGTTCTCAGTAAAATAAATAGATTCAAAAGGCAAGGCTGAAATCTACCATTCTTACTGTATGGTTGCCTTTAGGATCAAAATCCATAAGATTCACAAAGGGTTTTGATGCACAGAACTTCCATGAGAAAGCAAAGCCAATTATATTCCAGAAAAGGGATTTTCACAGGTAATATATTAATTTGGTTTTTTTTTCTAAATAAATTGGGCAATAATATGAGAAGGAAAGGGCAGATGTGAGAAGTGGTTGCCCATGCAAGAGACAGTGAGTAGAGATGAATGCTTGAATTCACTCAAGTATGTCATAGTATTATGTAAGTGTTGTAATTTGTATTGACAGCATCTGGTACTTGTCATGGCCCAGAGGGTGTCAAACTAGACATAAATTTGAAAATGCAAATATTGTATCTTCCATTCAAAGCTAAATTTTCACTTTATACCTGAAACAATGAATAAATCTAAGGTTTCCTCTTTCCTGTCTACCCCCAGAGCACATACATTCAAACAAAATGCGTTAATGGGTGTCTACAGATTTTAAGCAAACGTCATGCATGTGTTTAACAAATGGCTGAACTGCAGGGAAAGCTGACAATCTTACTCACTGAACAGCAATCTTGATACGTAGGGGATTGCCACAACCATCTTCTCTTATTACAACCCCCTCAAGAATGCTGCAATGTTCCCCAAACAAAAAAGTGCAACAAGCACCTAAAAAACAAACCAACAAAAACCCTCCAGGAAAACGAACAATTTAGAAATGGCTTGAATCTCCTCTCTTAGTCAAACAAGACTGAGAAACATAACTTTTTCTTCAATGTCCATATGAATTAGGAAATTAAATTAATAGAGAACATGAACAAAGATCTGAGATTTATAAATTATCTACTGAATATTTATGTTTGCTGTCCTTTCAATTAAAAACAGGCTTACTTCTTTTCACTTTTGATTCTATGGACAATTATTATTTCCTCTACCCAGGTGTAATCTTTCAGAAAACAGCTGATTCCTAACAAAATCCCTATTTGCCTTCTGAGATAGTGAGTTGTTTATTAGGGTATTGATGTAGTTACAATGAGAGAAGTTTTCTTGTTTCTGACAAACCAATATAATCTGTTATTACAAGACAATGTAAAATTTCTTTGTAGACATGTAGATATTGTTTTGCTTTTGATAAACTAGAGAAGAGTTCCACAGATAACTTTTCAGCTAAGTTGGACCTCCAGTGCTCAGGACCTACCACATTTCTGTTTCTCATCACCCTGGATACAGAAGGTGTTCAGGGAGAGAACTATCAGGCACTCAGGTCATAATTATTAGAAAAAAAGTTTTGATTTAGACCTTGACTTTTTTGTTCTCTGATTTCACAATGCTTCTGCACATGTCAGAGTGAACACTTTGAACTACATGGGATATTTTAGCCGTGGTGGTTAATGGGTTTGTGTTGTTAAGCTTGCTTCAACTTCAGTTTTTCTATTCATCCTTCTTTCTGATGGAACAATATTGGCTTTAGGCACATGATTGGGCCTGTTGCTCTAAACTCCCTTTAGTTTGTCTTGCTGAATTTGTTTTTCATGAAATCAGAATTGAAAAGATTTTTTTTTTTCATTTAATAAATTTCATATGTTGATTCTTATGGTTTTTATCCTGCATATTCTTCCAGTGTAATATTGGTGACATATGGTGTTTACTATATTTCTTACCATACTCCAATATAAGTCATGTAACTAATATAGCCAACAGACACAAATTATCTTGCTATCTTATATTTTGAAAGTGTTCTTTTAGAATCTCATACTTAAAATCAAATTTGTTAAAAGAGACATAGCCTCACAAAAACATAGATAAAACATCATCATATTCAAATACTTAAGAAGAGTAGTATGACTCAAAAAGGCCAGTTTACTTCTTGTGTGTACTTGTAATTATTCAGATCCCCTCAAAATCAAACCCTTCTTTTAAGAGACATACAGATTCAAAATAAGAAAACAAAATCATCACAGAGGTATACCAGTGAGTATTAAAAAAGCAGTGGAAAAAAGAATCTCAATGTTTAATCAGTGAAAATCCATGAAGTTCTGTCTGATTCCAAAGAAAATTGAATGTCACCTGCTTGGCTTTCTTGGTTTTATCAGTTCAAAGCATCAGTCCAAGAGTGTCAACCTATGTTGCCCATGAGAAATGGAAGTCCACCCTTCAGGGGATAAACACTGGAGTACAGTTTGTGATTTTGGTAGAGTTATGGTATTGCTATAACAGTATCAGTACACCCTTCTTTCCTAAAACTACTAAAAAAACAATTTGCTATAATTTACAGGAAGAAATTTATTTTGTTACATCTGTTCTACATGCATACAATGCCAGCATAATCCCGAGTTTCTTGTACTTCTTTGACTTAAAATGGCTGGATATAGTAATCTTGTTTAAACTTAGATTCATGAAAGGGAATACAGCCCTACAATGTTAGGGATAACATTTTGTTTCTGTCTTTTTTTCCATAATTCTGTGTACATTTTCTTATTTTCAAAATAAGACAATGTATAGAGAAACTGTGGGATATATGCTTGTATGTTGTCTCACAAATTTACAACACAAAGCTCTTCTCCAAAGGATTGAAAATATTTGATTACTGCTGATCACCATTTTGCTGTTCAGAAAACCTCAGCTCAGTGACATTTTATTGACACTGTAAGCACACACCTTACATAAATTGCAGTGCACCCACCCCAATGTTATTAGCCTTGTAACATACAAAGAGCAACATAAGCCGTCAGCTCATGAGTATTTTATGAGGAGTAAATTAATAGCAGATTATTTTCTAAATCCCAGCATGAAACATAACTTTCCTTAGTTGTCATGTGGTATGCTTTCATATCTGGTCTCCAGCTTTCCTGACAGTTAGTGAATACCACGCCATGCGCCTGTGTTTTCACAGTAACAAAACAAACATGGCCAAATGGCATGGCATTCTCACTTACACTACTCTGCTTTATAGCACCAAGAAATCTCACTATGACTTTTCATTATTGCCTCTTTAGGTTCTGCTGACAGTTTGTCTTTCTGAATATATAATATTATTTTTCAGTGACTTTAGGATTATTCTGTAATTGTTCCTAATTTCGGGCTGACCTAATAAACTCATAAATAAAAAATTAAATTAAAATAATCAGAGCATTTGCTTCACTCATTTTATAAACATATTATTTTTTTTCCCATCCATGGAAATCAAATAGTTTAATCTTCTTGAGGCTTTAGCCTTTCATTGTATCATTCCCTTTCTCTCTTGGTCTTACTACAAGCTGGAGCATAAGAGACAGAAAAAAATCATGAAGGTAATAAGAACATCTTGATTATAAATCAAAGTAAACAGACTGTCATAAACCTGTGGCATAGCTTAGTCTACAGGCAACATTTGTTTTGTGAAAGCAATTATTTTTGTTCCTTAGATCAAATCATCTGTAATTCTAAGAGCCAAAGAAAGTAGCTGTTTGTCTTTCAGTGGCTCAGTCAACTGGAAGCACAAATCTACAGGCTAGTGGGGAAAGCGGTGGAAAATAGATGTCCCCGTGCACCACAGAAAACACTGCTTATCTGTACTTTGATCCTTGTTGGATAAAAATTTATTATAATAGTAACACATTTTATTTGATTAGCCTGGATGCATTTCCTCTTGAATTTCTATTTTTTTCTCATTGAAAGAACAATGAGGAAAAGCCTTTCTGATGATATTTAAAGACTATCAGCCACATTAATTTGGCGATGCTGAGGTAACATACCATTACCTGAAATAAAATTTTGTGTGTGTGTAATATGCTAATTTGAAACAGAATCTTTCCCAGCTCAATGAAGCACTGAGAAAGGACAGTGTATTCCAAAATCTATTTTGTTGGGGGTTTTTTTGCACACAGCAGCCAAGTAGTAGGGAATTTGAAAACAGAGAAAGTAGGGTGTGCAGGCTACGGGGTGCTGGGGCCTGGGGCAGAAATCCTCACAGGTGGGTCATCTTTGTCAAGTTTTTGGCACATCTTCATTAAAGACTAAAGAAGTTGGGTAGTTGTAAAATTAAAAGTCCTTTGTTGCATGGTTAAAATCAGTCTCGTGAAGGCAGAGGTGTTACAGTCCTTGCCATTATGCAGAAAGCCTTCTAGCATAAAGTCCCAAAGTCCCATGCAGAAGCAGCAGCAGCAACAGCAACAGCATCCATGGTCTGTGTTCCATTTGTGGTAGTGGTGGTGGTGATGATGATTTGCATTCTCTAAGCAGTGCGCTTTTATTCTATTTTTAACCAATCAGTTACAAGCACTGTTCTACTACTGCCTTGTTGAACCTATCCAAATCTAACATTGAGGTACAAAAGTAGTCGTAATTCCTTACACAAATTCTACGTATATGACTCTATCTGTTCTATCTAGGAATGCTAACAAGGCTACATTGTTTTTGTTATGACTTGAACTTAGCTAACTTTGAAAAAGGCAATGCTACTTGAACTTTAGGCTTTAGGGCTTCTCTTACTAACTAATACAGGCTCTTATTTGTTTAAGGCACTTAAAAAGTGCCTTAAAACTACTTATTTAAAACTAAACCTGCATTTCTACCACATGTCTGTGTGGATTTATGTGTTTTAGTTTCTCGAATTTTAGTTTAATTCAGCCGTCACATTTTTGAGCATCCCTGGGCCTGTGCAGATGGGGCCCAGAGGGATTTTGCATCCCAACAGTCTGTGGCAGGTCCACCTGCCCCGCAGGGATCCAGGCTCTGCAGAGGGTCCCCTGTGACTGATCCCAGCCACGCCAAGGCCCCAGGTGTGCAGTGCTGACCCTCTGTGCAGGCCCACCCCACCAGGTCTGTGGGGCAGCGGCTGTGGGGCAGAAGGGAGGCCCCTGGGTCAGTCAGGACTAGTGTGACCACATCTGACCGGAGATGTGATGTGGCTGGGTTTGAAAGGAGCCCTGCTGAGGGCTGGGTTGAGCTGTTCCTCCTCAGAGCAGCGGGGCTGCAGTCAGGGACTCTCCCCTTGGGCCAGGACGCTGCCCTAGGGAGCTCCTCGAGGCTGAGAGGCCTCACCTGAGCTCGTGAGACGCTGCAGGTGCCGGGCTGCCTCTTCTAAAACCTTGAGAATTCTTGCCTCTGTCAGGTCAATTCCATTTGACATCAAGAATCAAGCGTCGGTGGGGCTTCAATTGGTTTAACTGGTTTATCTGATCTAACTGACTTATAAAATACATCTTGTTTGGAGAAAATTTTTATCATAATTTTATAAGCCTCCACAACCTCTACTATCTCAGGACCAGGTTTTTATTTCCCTTCTTATACATGCTTTGTAATGTTCTTTTAACAAAAATTAATTAAATGGAGTGCTGAACTATATGGAATAAAACACAGTTTTATATTCCTTGAACTTATTTCTGTTCACAGGACTAAAAAATTACATTCTTGGAATTAAATCATAGGGAGATAGGTTATTTCTAAATATAATTCTATCTGTTTTTCACAAATGTATGTTCCAATATTTTTACATACACAAAACTGTCATATTTCAACATTTTACTCATACTTACTTGTGGTGATTTAAGATTTTTTGTATGTCTTTTGAATCATCTATTAATAATCCTAGTTGGAGACAGTGCTGGACTGTAAGGCTTCTGCCATTGTTCATGTAGTAATTATGTCCATTGCCCATCCTTTGTGTTGGCCTCTGGACAGATGCTTCTGGAGAATGTAGAGGAAGCTAAAAATAGGAAAATACTCTCTTCCCTTCTGCCTGTTAATTCCCAGTAGTACTAAACATTCTTTCCAAATGTTAAATGGTTATTTTAATCTTGCTAAATTTAATTTTCAGTTATTAGGATGTACCTCACATAACATGGGACCAGAATATATCTTACCAGGATTTATAGTTGTCACTGAAATTTTTTGATGTTCTTCTCGCATTTTATGATATTTTTTTTTAATCTACATTATTTATACTATATATAATTGCATTTGTCCTGCTCATCCTTATTCATCTGGTTTTTGACATAGCTTTCAATCTTCTCAGTCACCTCTGCAAAAACAGTCAGGCTTCTGATAATTTTGCCCATATGATTTCACAGCACATTTTAGGTTATGGGTATCTTACTCATAAAATATTGGGCAGGTATCCTATATTGCATTAATGAATGACTATTTATAATTACTTTTAACTAGTGGGTCTTCATAATGATCTACGAAAGTCCTGAGTTTAGAGCCTATTCTGACATATTTGTCTGATGAAAATCTAGCTTCTCTCCAGTTCACTTTGACCTAAGCAATGAGTACAATGGATTCGAAATGGTAAACTGTGATTCTTTGATTGCATGTAGTATAAGCTGTTAATTTAAGGTCATTATTTAGTGTTTATATTGAAAGCCTAATTTTTTCCTCAAATTCATAAACAGAAAGAAAAATAAATGAAAATATGTCCATTCTTTTATCTAAAAAGTGTAACAATGCAACAAACTTTTAGAATTTCTCTTTATAAGGTTACACCAGATGAGCATGGAATTTCAATGCATTCAGGTTGATGGAACACAGGAGAATACAATAAAAATCAACTCTACTATTCACCCGTATGTTTATTTAGTATAGATTAAGGTAAAAGAGATAAAGATTGTTATGACTTTGCAATAAGTCTTAGATTATTTCTACACAAAGGAAAGGGCACAGAATAGAAAAATTGAGATTGTGTACTTCAAGGTTTTAACTTTTTCTTGAAATTCAATTTTATTTGTTCCCTTTTTGTAAATTATTAAATAATTTTGAATTCATCTGATAAAGCTGATACACTTTTAGGTCACTTTTTTTTTCCTGACGTAGATCCAAAACACAGTTCAGGAACAAGGATTTCACAGCTGATATCAAGAGAACATTATTCTTATATGGCTAAAAGAATTTGGCCCCTCATATATGTTGAAATGTAATCTCAGATTAAGATTTATTTGATTTTTTCATACACAGAAGGTGTGTTTGTGCTTATTAGATGTGCAACGACAACTTACAGGTCTTCCTTTCACCTGGTTTTAAATTTTTCATTGTTCAGAAGAACAATGCATATTAGATGTATCTGCATGCAATGAAAACCAAGGCAAAACAAAAACAAAAATTAACAAAATCACAAAACTAAGTTCTTAAGCTTGGAAAAAAATAAGTGTAATCATTTGTCATTGGTTAAAAGGAAAATTGCAGCCCTTTGTGATGAACAGCTTCCCCTACTATTTAATCAGTATTTTAATTAGATCTTTATGCTTTAGAGCAATTGTTGTGGTCTAGTCTTAAAACCCGCTCCAGTGACTGACAAGTATTTATTGCACTTACACTTCAGAGTGTGTCAAAACACACAATATTCTACTTCCATGGATATAATAAAAATAAATTGATCATTTTTTGAACCACAATAAGGAGATGGTCCTTCAAATATAAAGTGAAGGCAGTAGGCTTATATGTTTGTCCTGCTTTGTGTGTTCAATACATATTCAGAATGTTTTATAAGGCCTACTTCTTTTTCACTACAATATCAGAAAGGAAATAATAAATGTTTTAATTTGATGTGAAATTCATTAAATAATTTGGAAAAAAAATGAAATTGTCAGATACTAGCAAAGAGCTGAAAAGGAAAAAGCAGGTGGTAAAAACTTTGAACGTGAAGTCTGTTACTTTTAATATTAACTTAGTTGAACATATTAAAGCCTAATTGGTGTTCAAAATTGGTAAGGTAGGTATATGTTCTGAGTCTCCCACTAGTTGGACATAATTGTTTATTTAAATATGTGCACTTTTATAATCCTCATAGCTCTGAAACAACTCCCTTTTAGATGATTTTCTAGGAAATGAGGATTGCATGTCACCATTATCAGCCAGTTCTTTCCCCTGCTAAGTGTGTTTCATCACATCCAAAAAACTACCTTAAGAGAACAAACTCAGTAGCACCGGATTCTTAATAAGGGATTTCTGAAACAGGCAAAAATGGAGCATTTTAGGAGCCGGGGAAAAAAACCCAAAATGAACACCAAATTCAACATGCTGTGCATCCCGGTAATTTCCTTTGAATGAAAGTTACAAATTAAACAATTCTCACTTGCTATTACCCCATAAGGTGATGGAACAAATGCAAACCAAAAAACAAACCAACTCTCCTAAGGGGCTTACTCTAGTCATACATCCCAGTATTTCTGATAGATCTCCCACTGTTTCATGGGATATTCATGAGCTTTAAATCTATTATTGACAATGAAGCATGATGTCAGATTTCTCTACCACGTTGGCAGAGACATTAACAAATGCACTGATAAATCTGTATGGATATTTATCAAAAAGTTGGTGAATGTGTGATACAGACATGCTTCTGTGGCAAAATGGATCTCAGTATTAAAAATCCCATCAGAGGTGCATTCTAAGGATTCCAGAAAAGGGTGGAAAATCCCAATCATGTTACAGAAGTATTTATATTCATCTCCCTTTCTGGTCTATAATGACTTGAGAATGCCTCAGGTGCATGGTCAAAATTGTGGGCTTTTTTGTTTCCTTGGCAATCACCAAATCTCCATTTTCATAAATTAAAGAGCCTATACAAAGCTTTTTGCTATTTACCTTAATGTCATTTCTTCAGGCACACATGACAGCATTGAGACTCAGGACAAAAGTTAAAGACAATAGAAGTTAAAGTTGAAGAATGAAAAGACACCCTTTGGTAACCTTCAAATATAATAGATGAAACTATCAAAGCAATTGAAAACCAGTGTGGTATATATATGTACGTGTGCATGTATACATACATATTTACCTTACAGTTTATATATATATACATATATATATATGAGAGATTGTATTATCATAACACTTTATATAAGTTATATTTCTTTAAAAATTATATTTTTATTATATTGCTACAATACTAGCTACTGTGGATTACTCAGAAGGGATATTATTGCCCTTCATGATGCCAGCGAGTATAGAAATGAGGTATCATTTTCATGAGTGAATAAATGACTTCTGGAATGAGATGTGTTTAATGGATTCACCAAGAATCACTCAAGTCTTGGGATCTTCTTTCACTTTTGGGGGATTACACACCTGGAAAACACAGAAACTGTCACATCAGACAGAGGACAATTCCAATGAATAGATTTGTATCAAACAGAATTTTTTTTTTTGAAGTTCAAGTTGCATCTTGATGAGAAAGTTGAACTACCAACTTATCTGGGAATTTAGGAGCACCCTGAAATCTGAAAACTTTCAACCATATTATAGAACTCCAGCCAAAAGGCAGAGATTTGTTGGCTGTGTTAAATCACTTCTGTCCAGTTGCAATTGCTTTTGAGTAGCAGATTTCAGCCCCTGCTATGACAGTAGGAAAGAAAAATCATGGCCAAAGAAAAGATCACCAACCCGCGTAAGTAATGTAACCTAACTGCTTCACTCATGTCAACAGCTGACCTTAACAAGCTCAAAAATATTAGGCTCCAAATTGTTGTGAATTTCATTAATAACAGGAGATGTAGACTTCCTGAGTGAACAGGGTTCTATCCTGCATGAAGTATCACCAGCTGACTCATATGTTCTGAAGTCATTGTTTGGGTAAGGAAAAAAGTAAAAATCTTATTTTTAATGTTTTCATAAGAATTTTCACTGCTGGATATTACAAAAGTCATGGATTGGCTTGCTAGTCTAAAAAATCTATACACCAAAGAGATTCCTAAATGTAAATAGACTATGATAAATCATAGCTATGGCATTCTGTGATTATGGTAAAAGTGCTCAGATTCCACAGGTATTATAAATGCTTAAGCATTATAGAAATGTAAATTGAACAAGTATAATTTTTTTGTCAATTTTGTTCTGTAATTGGATTCTGACAAAATGCATTCTAGCAAACTAATTTAAATCCTAACTCTCCAGTTTAGAAAATTTATTAACTGTATTCTAGAAAAAAATCCTTCTTCACATCTTTGGAAAGAAAAGAAAAGAGAGAAAAAAAAGGTGTTGACAGCTTCGCTAACTTGAAAAGCAATTTTGTTTACAGAATGGTAATTTAAAAAATTCTACTCTATCAGAATCTATTAAAATAAAATCAATTAAATCCTTCTTATGAAAATACATCAGTAATGCTTATGTTATACTAATGCAATATGACAGCATTCAATTCCATGTCATATTTTCAATTTCTTGAATCTTTCCCACCATGCTTTTTCAGCTTTGCATAAAAATCTTTACACCCGCCTTCTGGGGTGATTTTTTTTTTCTTAAAATTTCATAACGCTTTAGCTACCCTTTCTTTTTATAAATTTAGTTTTAGGTTAACTTATCCATAATTTAAAAAATACAAGCTCAAGATAGGCACTAAATACGACTCAAAATTTCTGGAATTTTTGCAGAAAGAAAAAGACAGTAGAGAGTGTAAAATAAAGTATATATATTTTAAAGAGGTTTCTATGAGTAAACAAGTTTTAAAAATGTCCTGCTGCAGGTCATATGAGCTGTTCATCACAGCAAATACCCGTGTGATAATAATATGTGCAAGTTTTCCATTGCTAAGCGGTGGTTGGAATGATACCTGGGAGCTGTGATTTTAGACACTCGGCACAATTTTGGAAAACTCAAGAGGTAAAAAGAATGACTCTCATTTACTGGGCTGTTTTCCTCTAATGTCATTTTTACAGTCTAGCTTTTAGATTCATTTACAACTAGCAATGCTTAAAGGTTGAAAGGAAGAGAAATGAGTGGCAGGCTACTTTTATATAAACCCCACATTAGAACTTGCAAACACACCTCTCCAGCTCTTCCTCTTTCAAGATACTGACATTCCAAGTAAAACTGGCTTGGTTTGGTAAGATTCACTTTGCTGTATATTTCAAGAAACAGGCAATTAAGTGTGGGGCAGAGTGAATACTGCCAAAGATAGTCATTATTTCTGAGGGTTACTGCTGTGCTGCAGCCACAGTGTTCTCTTCTGGAAAACTCTTGGAAGTACCAGAAAAGTTATGAGGAAAGAAAGGAAAAACATCACCAAGACCTTGAGACGAAGAGCTTTTAAGGAAATAGAATAAGAATGAACATTGTGTTTCTGGCATGGAAAGAGTGATATAAATGAAATGTATCAGTGGAGAATCTGTAATGTGGGATTAGACTTCTAAACTTGCTCAGTATCAGGAATATTTTATTCAGAAACTCTTGGTACTTTGGCTCAAATCTGCTCCACTGAACACACTACTGCAATTATCTGCTGGTTTCAGAAGAGGAACGAGGTTGATGCTGAGTATTTTTGAAAAATCCAGCTTAAGTATTTGCAGAAGCCTGAACGTAGTCAAATGGGGTGGAATGCTAACACAGCCAATGTAAATAACCTGATTAACCTGTCAACAGGAAGGTACAAAAGGGAAGGGAAAAAAACACTGCTGTGAAAATGGACTGAGTTGTGTGCTGAGAAAATAAAATACAAAAAAAAATCTGAGAAAAAGTTGCTAGAGAAAAAGTTGCTAGAGAAAAAGTGGAAGTATAAGCTAACATCATATTAGTGATGAAAATCCAGAGATAATTGCTTTTATTTCCTGAATGTACAATGATAATCATTCTGATCTCCCTGCTCCCTGCTCTACTGTATAGATCTGGACAACTCCTGTTACAGATATCTTCAGGATTTGCATAGACTCTAGTAAAATAATGTACTGAAAACGATAAAGGATTCAAGGGTACTACATAAAGAACCCTGGTTAATTTACTATTTGGTGGCTTAAATGAGGAAATTGTCAAGAAAAAACCTTCTAATATTTTACAGGTTTGGAGGTATTTTTCTTAATTTTTGGGCATTTTTCTACCTCTTCAACAGGAATACAAACAAATCCAGTTCAACTAATACATCCATTTGGAATACCAAGTGCATCAGTAAATAATGTTAGAAGATTTCAAATCTTCTTTCCTAGGGTTTCTTGAGAAAACTACATAATAAATGTCATTTTGCTGACCAAAAACTGCATTTTCCCACTAAGAAAAATATTTTTAGAAGAAAAAATTATGTCCTTCTAAGAAAGCTAGATTTTGGGTATAGAATCTGCAAGTTTTTCAGATCAGCGGTTTAAGGAATCACTTCTCAATTTCTTGACTATTTTTCAGGGGCAGTGAGTTATAGCTCTGACAGGAAGAACATCAGTATCATACAGCATTGCTGGAGAGTTTTAGAAGCATATTCTGCACTGCTAACATTATTGGTCAGAATTGCACAATCAAAATTTATTAGAACTCTATTCCACATGCAAAAAAAAAAAAAAAAAACAACACAAAAAACCCAAACAAAAACAACAAAAACAACAACAACAACAAAAATTTGGAGACACACAAGTGTGGTTTTTTCACTTTAAGTTTTAAACTAAATAAGCTAGAACAACTAAATTAAATTCCTAAACTCTTGATTTTCTGACAACCTGTGTACTTTAAAATGAAAAAACAATCTTTACCAAGAGAGAAGGGTTCATCCAGTTTGCTGAGTTTTGTTTTGCTGGATTTAATTTTACATGTTAATTTAAAGCTTTGACAATTAAATTGAGCATTAAGCAACAATCCAATAATTAAATCACTAAAAAGGAAATGGCACAGCAGAGTTATTATTTATCATATTCTTCTTTTCTGCTTTGCAATCTGAAATGCAATGTCCATGTAAATTTCTCTCAATAATTTGTCCAAATGCATATATTAAGCTAATTTATTTGTAGCCAATGATTTAGAATTATTTGAAATAGAATCTGTCTGTTTTTCAAAATGTTGTGATAAAGAGTGTAAGCTAAAACATTCATGCATATTTTCTTTTTTTTTTTTTCCCACTATGTGACCTCAAGTTTTGGGAACTACAAAATAGCATAAAGCTTTATGACAGCATGTAAGATCATAGAAAGTTTTGTAACTTCCAGGATGATTATAAATAATTTTATGTATCAAGTTTTAATTATCTCCTTCCACATAAACAGAAGTTACTGACACAGAAGCATGTTATTCATGTGTGAGCTTTCAGTTTGTTGTGAGAATGCTATCAGAGAAATGCAGAAGGACAGAGAATGCATGTTTTAGCAAAAAATACTGCTTTTACTAAAATTTCTCTTTTCAGAATTACAACTAATTTAGTTTTGGGTTTTGTTAAACAGAATTCTGCAGTTCCTGGGTATTATAAATTTTTGTTGGACAATTGCAAGTTGATGATTTCACTTATTTCACAAGAAATAATGATAAAGAAATAATACAAAATATGTCATTAATCTAATGAAAAACTCTAGTTCAAACAAACAAACAAAAGAATCTACAGTAAGACAGCAACAATCCTGTAAAATTTCAATGTTCAATGAATGACATTTAGACATGTTTTAGCAATTCACTCTCTTCTCTTAAACTCGAAGATATGGGTCTTTGTTTTATATTGTCACAGTGCCTCTCAAGATTTGCCCACTAAGACTAGGAATTTTTGAATATTTTCAGCTTTTCTAGAAATGCAAATACACAAGTGAAGTTCTTTATTCAACAAACCTTCATTCTGTGTGCTCTCCTTATGCCATTAAGATGAGGCTGGAATTTCCAAGGGCAAACAACATTGTACTAGACATGATTGCTCCTTTGAGGCACCAAGCATTTCAGTAGCTTTTTGAATCACTAAAATAAAGAAAAAGCCCCTCCAGATTCTTGGTACTGCTTCACAAATATCTCTTGCCAACAATGGCATAAGTTTCCTATATTGTGATGTGTTTTCTCAATAAGGAAATGGGGTTTTGCTTGATTTTCCTGTGTATCTATGTTTTTCTCAAGCATTTTACTTGCAGAAATACCAACCACAAGAAATGTTACAAAGATGTGGGGAAGAGTAGTCAAAACTTACAAAAAAAATTTGATTCAGGTACATTCAGCTCTCTCCCTTCTCCAAAAGTTTCTAAATGGAGAAAAACTTGGTTTTTCTGACTACTCTATGCTTTGTTGTTGAATGTGCCCTCTTTTTTGCTTTGGCCTGTTGGGTCTGGCTAAGATGGAGTTCATTTCCCCACAGCAGCCCCCACAGTGTGTTGTATGTTGGTAGCTGGAAAGGTGCTGGTAACACCCCAGAGTTTTGGCTGCTGCTGAGCAGCGCTGTCCTCCCAGCATTCATCTCATACACACCAGTGGGCTGGGAATGAGCAAGATCTTGGGAGGGGAGACAGCCAGGACATCTGACCCAAAACTGATCAAAGGGAAATTCCATACCATATGACATGTGCTCAGCAGTAAAAGTTAAGTGAATGGAAGAGGATAGATGTTTTAATGATTTCTGTCTTCCAGAGCAACCACTATGTGGGCTGAAAACCCTGAAAGTGGCTGGACATTGCCTGTTGATCAGAAGTAAGGAATAAAACATTTTTTCTTTCTTTCCTTTCATGCATGCAACCTTTGCTTTATTAAATTGCCTTTATCTTGACCCATGTGTGTTTTTCTCCATCTTATTTCCTGTCCCTGCCTTCCTGTGAAGGAGGAGTGGTAGAGTGGTTTGGTAGGCACCTGCTATCCAGCCAAGTGAATCCATCAAACTCAAGAACTCCGTAGGCGTGATAATATATTTTTGATGTAGTAATGTCTACTTTATTTAATGCATTTTTAAAGCTGTAAATAAAATGAAAAAATAAATAAACCAAACCCACAAGATTTTCTGAAATACTATTTCTTAGATTCTTTTGAATGACACAGAAAATTAAAATCTGCTTCAAAAAGATCTAAAGAACTGCACTTTCCAAGTGTGACACCATGAACTGTATTTCAGCTACTTTTCTTGTTAAATGTTAAATCTTTAAATGTACAATAACTTACTGATTAAATTTTGATTTTAAGGAGATTTGTTGTTGGTTATCTCCATTTCAGAACAAACTGGTTTTGCTTTCTTAGCTTTCATGGTTTTCTCACTGTTTAATCCAAATAACTAATACAAATATAAGTATCAAATACAAGGAGTTTTTTTTTAAAATTAAGCTTAGCATTAAAAATTAGTTAAGGCAAAATGGAAGCCTTACATTCTCTAGTAAGTTATAAATCTTTGAGGAATTGCATAAACATACTTGTATACTTTACACATTAATACATTTTCACTCTATCCCTGGCTGAAAAAACACAGGAATATTCCAGATGATATTTATTTCAGCCTGACCACTCGAATAAAAGAAGCAAGGAAAAACAAATATCTGTCACTTTCAAAATCCCAAGGTAATAAACATCTTAACATTCTGTGCAGATGAAGGTAGTTCTGCCATGACCTCATGCTGTATGAATAAATAGATGTGAAATTACATCAGAACTGACTTCTCAGGTAAATTATCTGTTCTTGGAATTTCAAAGTCAATGATACATGTTCAACAAAGTTGAATACAATAATATAGAGATAACTAGTTAGGGCTATACAAAATCCATCAGGATTTGTGATTTAACAGTCATTTTTACCTAAATATTTTTGAGCACCAGAAAGTGATAGTGTGTCTGCACTGTGAGACAATTCACCTTTTCATAGTACATGAGGAATGGAGCCAAACCCTAATATTTTTAAAGCTTTTCTTACGACTAAAGTTATAGTACTGTTTGTTTTAGTCCTCGTGACATGAAATTATATCTCAAACAAATTTATCTTCCGGAGTCAATAGGTCTCTATGCATATTTAAAAGGTCTCTTGTGCTTGCCTAAACACAAAGAAACCAAAATATACTTGACTAAGTTTCATAACTATTTTCTCACTCTTCATTTCTACATTACCAAAATGAAAAATCTATTTTAAAAATCAAAATTAATAGTGGTAAAAAAGTATGATAATTCTTTAAAAATTATAGTTGTAAATACATATTGTTTCAAGTGATTTTTTAAATCCCTGACCAGATAATCATCTAAGAATTCACATTAACCCATGGATTAGCCCACTAGACCTATTGAGCATATTTCTATTTGTATTAGAACAGCTGGATTAATAACAGGAAAGAAACAAGGAAGGACTTCTTGTTTCAGCATAATTTTCCATTTCAAAAGGTTTTCCTTTCTCTTATAGTGAACTCAGAAAAAATGAGAAGAATAAAATTAAAATATGGAGGAACAGTACAGCTGCTTTCATGCAGCTCATTGTCCCTTAATAATATAAAATCAAATGGAAATCAAAGGCATTTGAATTTAAACTGTAGTCTTTCAGGTTCTAGTCTTCCCTTTTCCTGCTCTTTTGCTCCTAAATTTTCCTTTATCACTGATGACAGGAGAACAATCCTCTGTGCTCACTCTTGTTTTAAATAGCCATTGGCTAAATTCTCGTCTCCCATAGTAAATTAGACTTCTTGGTGCCTTAACATGTCTAAAGAAATATTTACCTTCCTCTTGTATGAGTTACAAAATTATCGTCAAAGCTTATCCGGGTTTTCAGTGAACCAGAGGATGGTGTCATAGATACAAGGACAGTCAGCCACCAGCCATATCCCTGTATGAGAACAAAAGGCTTTGGCACTCTCTGGAGGGAAGATAGTCTGGAACATGATTTATTGTTGAAACAAAGGCGATATGAAACTTCTGCCAATAGCAAGAGAATTCTGCACAAGCAACAAAGATCCTCACTACATTTAAAGGTATTTAATCTATTTTTTCCCAACTAATGCCTGTAGCAGACTGCCAAAATGCATGGTCCTGTTCAAAGTCATACTGCATAAAGGGCAATAGAAAAGTAATCTGCCACAATCTCTTTCTCCAATATTATTCTAGCTCTACCAAGATAAATGCAAGTGGGAAGCAAACACTCCATGATTTACACTCCACTATATTCATTTGCCAATATGTACTTGCCTTACACAGAGGAAAAAACAGGAAAATGAAAATTTGCAGAGATAAAAGCAGACTGATTTGGAAGCTGTCTTACCATGATGCCAAATTAACTTTGTTCTTATAACCTACACAGCCAGACTTCCTTGGTTTTGTTGTTGTTGTTGTTTTGTTTTTAAATAAAAATAGAATAATGTATTTATGCAGTAAAGTTGGTACATAACTAAAACAAAACAAAACAACAACAACAACAAAAAACCCTACAAGCATAAAATAACACACTTGCATCCCACAGGTAAAATCCACAAAGGCTAGCATTTTCAATTAGATTTGGATACATAAACTCCTCCTGTTCAGTCAGAGAACACATGAAACGCCATGAGACAAGTTTTTTTCCATTAAGTGATGGATTTACACACATACGACACGCTATAAAAATTGTGTCACAATATCTGTATATGAAGAAAAATGCTCAACTTTGACCGTCATATTGGTAGTAAAACATTTTATACGTAGTAGTAATTCATTTAAAGAACCTTGGATGCAAATTTAAATAAATCTTGCCCATAATACCTTCTTCTAGAAACAGAATCATGCATATATGGTTAATCTCTGGAATTTCTGTAAACAGTTAGGATAGTTATTTATAGTCTTTGTTATTTAAAAAAAAAAAAGCAACCAAAAAACCAAAACAAAAACCCACAAACAAACAAACAAGCAAACAAACGACCCACAATAAGTCATTCTGCTGCAATAACAGAATGAGCAAAACTTAGTTGTCCTGTGGGCTTGTGTTGTGTCCCTGTGTTCTTCCAAGCATTTTCCACCCAGTTCACTCCTAAGTACACTTCCAAGTTTTTACTTGTTTCTTCTTGTTCCATATATATTCAAGTACACAAGTATGAAGTATGTGCTTTAGCTATTAACTTGAGAACATCATATCTATCTTCTAACCAGGTAGCAACTTTATCATACTTGAAGGAACATAAATTTTTAACTCCTCTCTCTTTGGTGAACATGGTCAATACCAACAGATTCTAGAATTTTTTGAGGGTACAGATATGCTGTAGGAGATGAAGAGAAGACCATGGTTTTTGTCTCTTTCACTTAGTTGTAAAATCTCATGTACTTAAAAAAAATAGGCTGAATTTCATCAAACCTCCACATATTCCAAAAGCATAGATGATGAACTAGAAAAAAACCCAAACCCTCTGTCTTTAAATTACTGAGTAATCATAAAGGCTGCTCTAAATTTTCTTTTCTTTTTTCCCAGTAATATCCTGATGACATCCTCATTGCCAAAAGTTCATTAGAAATGCTACCTTATATACTGCTCATTTCATGTCTCTCTTGTGACAAACTCCTTAATGTCATTTGGGACTCAGAACAGGTTTTATAACAGACTGATTATGGGTATAGCAGAATCAAGATTTGAAAAGTATGTAAATGAATTGGGTTGTCTTTAACTTATGCAAAAGCATCATAACTATTAAGTTGATGCATTTGTTAGTAAATGAGTACACAAATAACTCTAGTTTCACAATTCCCAGCTTAATGGAGCTATTGAGCTAACAAAAGGCAATTTTTCAATGTTTATAAAAACATATTCACAGTTGCAAACATTTTCTTGAGGCATTATGATAAAGTATTCAGATAATTCATAATTTATGGCAGTAGGGTTTGAAAGCTGACTACCCACCTGGACATAAAACCTTACTGTTCAACTGCTTACTTTTCCTGACAACTGGAGGGCTTTATTAGTTTCCTTTAATCTGTTTTGAATATATTTAACGGGTTTTCCAAAGCGAACAATGATTTCAAATGTAAGTTGTTCTTCTTCTTACTGGTGACTCGAGCTAACAGTCTTTTTCAAGGAAATTGCCCTGCCTGGGAGAGGGCTTAGAATACATGACAGTATCTTACATGTGAACAGAGACAGAACTTCGAGGGCTTCTTGTTTTTCGTCTCAAAAAGCCACATGGAGAGGACAGATAACTTGTGCAGACTTGTGTTTGGCTGTGCTCATTGCACTTGCCACTGCCCCATGGTATGGCGTGGCTTCTGAGTGGGCAGAACTAAGTGTGTGGAATCCATTTAGAAAGCCTAGATCCATCGGAATTTAATTCAGAGGCCACATAAACAGTATGTAAATCCCCAGCTTTAAAGAGTTGCTTTTCTCCTTTCTATTTTACAGATCACTTTGCCGCACTAGTAACAACAGTATTTGTCTGTCTTTATTACACACACTAATGTGAGTGCCGTTCTTGAATTACATCATATCCATAAACTTTGATAAATAAAATCATACCACTAAATATAAATGCCACAGGAAATGTATGGGACAGAATGCAGACAGGATAGTGTAGTGGTGTACTATTTTATTTGCCTTTTAATTGTTAATGGTTTGTTCTATGTACCCCGGTTTAATCCCCAGTTTGGTTTACCCCACAGCTGTATCCCCAGTTCTGTTCCATGTCAATCTCTGTTCCCCCTGCCCCTGAGACCTGTCAATCCAGACTTGGTCCCCGCCCTGCCTCTGGAAAGTTCCAGGGAGGACGTTGCGTGATTGGCCGGGATGGGGGGAGGTTCCACCCCTCCCCAGGAGATTGGTCCCCTCTCCTGTCTCTCACCCCTGGAGCGACTCCCTGATTGGTCCCTTTCCCCTGTTCCCCCCCCACCCCCCCACCCCCCCCCAGTATTAAAGCAACGGTCACTGGGCAGTTCCTGCTTTGCCTGTGGAGACCCTCTGAGGTGAAGTTGTCTCCACCATTCAGAGATTTCAATAAACCTCACTGACAAACCCCTCCTTTCATCATCCTTCTCCATAGTCATCTTGCTGCTGCTGAGGGGACCCACAGGATTTTCCCGGCTCACCAGCCGACAGTGTAGGACCCAGCAGGCACGGAGCGGCGGTGCAGCCGAAACAGGCGGGAGAGGACGTTTCCCGGAGCCCCCGCTGCTTCAGGATAGAAATAAAAAATTGTTTACAGGTACACTACTAAGGCACAAACTGTCCCTAATCTTAACAGGCGAAAAAATAAAAACCAGTTTCACTGCTGAAAGTATAATCCAATAATGAAACCATAAATGGCAATACAGTGACATTTCTCTGCTCTGAATTAATATTTAGAACATTTCTTTGTTTTAATTTCTCAGTTATTCCATTCCATGTTCTGTCTCACTGGGATTTACCAGCCATGACAGTTCTTTTGTTTCAGGACAGTCCAACAGAAGGCCTAACAGCGAAGGCTGGGGGGATCATTTCCACTTAGTAAAACCTAGTAACAATTTAAGATCTAGATACAACAGCTTTCTTTTCCTAATAAACACTTAGAGCTTCTTTAATATTAGTCTGGCTTTACTGAGAGGAGGAAAGGGATACTGGCTTTTAGTATGCTCCCATTCTAAGCACAGGGAATGTAGATTTTTCTTGCCAAGGTGCTGCTGGGGTTTCATAATGCAGCAATATCCATCATGAGTCTATAAATGACTAAAACTCAGAAATTCAGAAAGCATTTAAATAAAAATTCATGCTGTTTTTGCATGCAGTAATATGTTTGCACAAGTTTTATAAATCCAAGTAACCAAAATTAAAGTGACTGCTATCAGCGCAATATTTCACTCACTCACCAAAGCACTTAATATAATGCACAGCAATACGTTTCAATAAAATACAACATTCATTAAGAAATTCTATGGAGTTTTCTTTCTCTATTCAGAGCACTTACATTTTTGCACACACAAGAAAAAATTCTAAACAAAATAGTTACATAAAAACAATCAATCTTAACAGTGAAGGTTGGAATCGGAAAAAAAGGATGGGTCCTCATTTATCAATGAGGCAGAGCTTTGTGATTCAGAGACAAGGTGTGGCCTTCAAACTTATCAGTGTGTTCATTGATTTGGATTATTGCATCTTTTATAAAATGATACTTAAATGCTTACAAAACAAAAGTATGAAAGCATAATTTTCTAGCATATAGCTGTTATATATCTCTGCTGACATTTAATTTGAGTAAGAGCTAGTTTAGCATTTTGAATGGAATGGAACAGATTACTTGAATTTTTCCCTTGTAGAAATGAAGAGCAGAGGAAATAAAATTAATATTCTTTGCTTAATTTTTTAAGAGTTGTAAAAATTGAGGCAGCTGTATTAGCATAGGGACTATAAGATTTGAGCCTGAAAAACAGATAAAATATAACAGAAAAAAAGGATTGAGGAAGTGAGTATATGGAAAAGCCAAAAATCACCAGCTTGTTCGCAACAATTCTGCAGTTATAAAGAAGGGGTACATGGAAAGCATAATATGATGTTGATTACATTCAGTATATGTATTCAAATATATATTCAGATGTAATTTCTGTTTTATAGTGTAAAATATTTTAAAACTCTGTTAGAGGCCAAGAGGTAAAATGTACAGGGTGATCCTAATACTCTGGAACAACTATTCTTTGTGATCACTTTGTGATCACCTTATCACTTGAGTCACAATTGCAAAACTATTAGCGTCCTTTGTAAGAAATAGTGTAGTCTTTAATTCTAAGATTCAGAGGAACTTTATTTTCCTGAGAAACACAGGTTGAAGCATTTATTTTATTTTGCACAAGACGCTAAATATAGTATTTGGGGAAGAAAACAAGAGAAGAGAGAAAAAGAAGAACTTCAAAAATGCTGTTAGATCCTCAACCTGAGAATATGTAGGCCAATGGCCAATTCAAGGGTTTTCAGCTTTTCTGTAGCCTTGCCTGCTCTCTAGGGTTTTGTTGTTTTCTATAATCTTGCCTTTTCCTACCTGTCACACACATCCCTTTTTTACTTATGTTTTGGCTAAGGTTTTCCTTCTTTTTCCTTAGTACTTCATGTAACTTACTCTGTCTCAAGTAAACACAAAGCACTAAGTAGCTATTTCAGGGCACCAGTTTTCCACTGCCCCTCTTACATATTCTTATGGGAATAAATAAGCAAATAAATGCCCAGATGAGAGTAGCTCTTTTTAGGATCATAACAGAAATGGGCATATAATACAGAATTGATTCTGAAATATCAGAGATGTTTGTAAAACCTAATGTTTTTTTCACTAAGTAGCTTTTCCTTTAGCTGTTACAGAAAACTGACTAAATGCAGATACAGGAGTTGAGATACTCAAAATTTAACCTCACTTACAAGTGTTGAACTTTGAAATTCTCTTCCTGGTCCTTTAAAACTTGCCAGTTCTTTGAGGTTCACTTGGTGTAATTACCATATGCTAGACTGCTCCTCCAAATCCCTGATGGGATATTTTCTCTAGAATTTAGCTACAAATCTTGTTTATATTCATATTAATACTTACTTTGTATTATATTTTGTATGTTTTATAAATGCTGGGTATTTAAAATCAAGTGCAGAAATCCCTTGAGGTTTTCAGGAGGTGATACACATACATAAACAACAGAATAAACCCAGTCGGTTCAGCAACACCAGCAGTAACAAAACACTGACTGTTTTTACCCAAAATGAATTCAAAGTGCATCTACATTTCTCTCAAAGGGAGAAATAAAATTGTGTCTGACATTAGGGCCTCTGTAGAAGAAATTTACATTAAAACACCTGAATATAACTCTTTAATTTGAAACTTTGTATAGAGTCTTCATAATTTAACATAATGTAAGGGAGTTTTTAAAAAAAATGTATTTGCTGTTAAGTATTAAAATGCATAACATTCAGAAAACAGATTTAGTTAACTTTTAAATTGGGTTCATGCTTGGAGACTGTATAATAGAACCCACAAACTCCAGTTCCACAGAACTCAACAGCAGATTAAGATAATCTCCCATGACTGGAGCAAGATAAGACATTTGTGAGATCCAATGCTGCGCTAAAAAATCAGGTAACACTGAAAAATTAGGTAACATTTTTTCATGGATTATAATCTCCAAAAATAAGAAAATTTCTTTAAAATTCTCCCTACACACTGACACAGGGTAAAGTTTGAATTAATTGTGAGCTACTTATAATTAATATTTACAATGACAGTCTCCTCTTTTCTATTCTGCTTGTGAAAACCTCAAAACAGGAAAATGAAAAAAAGAGAAATTAAATTTCTTTCAGATTTTTTTTTCACTCTATGATGTAATAATTAGTTAATATAAAATATTTATAAATATTTGGTGCCTTTTCAGGAAATTAATAACAAGTCATATATACATGTGTATTCATAGAAATACATAGATCTGTATATTTATATGCAGAATTTTCCAGCTGTCTCATCTATCCTTTTTTTCTTCTGCTAAGGAGAGGTGTAGTTCTTTGGATAAACCCAAAAGAAAACATATTTTTACACATAGACAAAAAGAGAACAAATTTAAATAATTTTAACTTGATGAAAATGATTCAGTTTACGTTTCAAAATAATACTAATGCTTTCTCTTTTTTTCTGACCTCTCAGGACCTGAGAGAATGGCCTGAAGTTGTGTCAGGAGAGGTTGAGGTTAAGTAGAGAGTAATCAAAAAGATGAACTTCTCTTCCTTAACTCAAAATACATATTACTTCTCGTGTCCTTGCATAGGCTAACAACTAAAGTTGCTCTAACTCTACTGAAATAGGAAATTTCGAAACACAAGTAAATAGAAATTGTGAACACTCTTTAGTATTGATGTGGTGATTGGGAGACAATTTTGAAAGACCTAACTCTTCATCATTTTATGAATGTCATATCTAGAGAAGACACCACAATTTTGGCATAAAAAATTTAGGGTTCTGGAACAGTTAATTACTTTTTCAATATGTAGGATGAAATCGTAATTATTGACTTGAGCCTGTTAAAGGAAACTTAGCTATAGGAAACACTACAAAGAGATTACTGAAACTTAGCATTGTGTACCTTTCCCACACAGTCTGATGAATGGCATGGACATCCCCTAAAAATCATATATTGGTCTATACAACAAAAAAAAAAGAAAAAATAAACAAAAAGGATGTAACTTTTCAGGCTACTGGAAGATAGCTAGAATAATGGACATCTGTGGATTCCAGAAACAATTGAAATAGGTAAAGTGGAAGTTGAGTAGGTAATTGTTCCAAAGTGTAAGATGGGAACCTTCATTAAAAAAAAAAAGGCATTTCTTGCTTTTGTCTGCAACTAGTAATGATGTTTTATTTTCTTCATGATTTCAATGACCCGGCCACCCATAAATGGAAACATTTTTTGAGCCACTGGACCTTAGGAAAATATGATGAGTCAATTATGTTACATCACTTTCGCAATTACTCTGATTGCCACTCTGAGTCTATAGACGCTTTTTAATTTTATGGTATTAATTACCGCTATGGTCAATTAAATCTGGTGCAAGACTTAAGAATATTTAATGGCTCTGTAAAAGAGTAAGTGGAGGAAACATTTGTTACTTAAACACAGAACAAAGTAAACAAAATGTACATGGATTTCAGGAGAGTTTGGGGAAATACAGGAGCCATAGTTACCACAAATCTAAAGTAAGTTTCTTTTTTCTAATTTCTCTTTTAAAGAAAAGAACTGTGCTCATGGACTGTAAGATTTACAGCTACTATTTTTTGCTACTACTGTTTTGTATCCTTTCACTATATGTCATTTGCAGATTATGTTCTTGTCCTTTTCCTTATAAAAAAGAAGCAATACAGGAGATATAGGGACAAAAAATGCTTTATAAATCATATGTAAGATCATCATTACTCTAGAAAACTTGCTTACATTAATATCGCACTTCAATACTGATGTTGAATATTCTCCTTCTGTTCTCACCCTCTGTACCCTCTTCAGAATTCCCACAGATGAGAGTGGAAAGGGGCAAGCCTCTTTCTTTTATTACTTTTTGTTTATCATTTTCTCATCTTTACACAAAGCCATGATTATTTTATTTGGATTCTAACTATAACAGGGAAATATTTTTGTTCTACAATGTATAAAAACATACATTTTAATAAAACTCCCTTTTTGAATTAACACCAAAGTAAAAAAAGTCAAAAGAGGCTTCGATCTTTAGAAGGAACTTCTCCTTAAAGAAAACAAGCACAATTTTTCAAAATATTTCTGATTGCCACATTAAACTAGCCTAAAATGAGGGTAGTTACACCTAATGTTATTTGCCTTTTGTCACCACAATTATTCATCTGCCATATAAGGAATTATGATTACACAGCCTCTGGCTGCTCGTATGTACTGTGCTATTCAGATGGCTGAGGGTATTTTAATTCATCAGAGGTGATCTGAGCAGAGGCTTCATAAAAACACAAACACACCAATGATACTCACTGATGATTTGTTTTGCACTGACACTTCTCTCTTAGTACAGAGGTGAAAAAAGATGTCTCAAGAATAAATGGAAGTTGTTGACGTCTCAAAAAAAATTTCTTTTGATGAATGCAATGAAACATAAACATTTATGGGCATTGGCCAAACAGACTATATGATAAATAAATTACCAGATTTCTAGGCAGAAAAGAGAACTTTTTTCTGTTTAAATTTAATAATATGAAACACCACTGCAAAATATTACAGGAATTTGTGGCATTTAGTCTGGCAACCCAGAGAATATAATTTAATATTCACCCTTATAATTTAAAGTGACTTGTAAAGAAAGAATCGGTAACATGGGAAGACTATATATGCCCTGTATATGTACTAGCTCTGATTTCATATACATAATAATATTATATATGTTGACAAGAGGAGAAATATTCCCAAATGTACTGTGAGCTGTACCTTTAAAATTAAATAGTAAACTTTATCTGTGATACAGTGGCCAATAAAAGTCTGAACTCTTATGAGGGAAAGCAGTGTAAAATTCTACGAGTTGTTTTCTTGGTGATAGTTCTGTATTAAAGAATTCTGTTTTGCCTGCCTCCAGATTATTTATTTCTGGGACAGATATTTATTTCTAGGTGAGCTTTAAAGGTGACCCAGCACAGGAGTTTGTAATTCCATGATATTGCACACCTGTGAAACAAGAGGTGTTTAGGTGTGCTAAACAAGAAAAGAGACCCATTTGGAGAAAAAAGAAGCACTCCTGTCATTATTCAAACACAAGCAGGAGATACACAGAAGGTGGAAGGAGGAACAAGCAACTTGGAATTAATATAGAGATGTGTTCAAAGTAGAAATAAGGCAAGAAAAACAAAGACTCCTTTAGAGTCTGTCAAGGACAGGCAGAAGAGCTTCTTCAAATACACTGGTATCAAAAGGAAAACTAAGGATAATTAATAAATGAAGCAGGGATATGGTGTCAGAGAGAGGATGTAGAGAACGCAGAGTTACTGAATACCTTCTTTGCTTTGGTTTCACTTGCAATACCAGCCCCCAGGAATTTGTGACCTAGGAGACTGAGGTAAAGGAACAGGGAAGAGGGGACCAGTGCTTTGTGCTACAGTGTGTGTCTGGTCTAGTTATTCACCAGTGACTATCCTGAATACTTTGTGCAAGACATCACTGACATTGAGATTCTTTTTGGAGATAATACTTTATTTGTTTCTCTAAGTGTCATGCACTAGTCCAACATCCTCTCCTAAAATTTAGTGCTGGTATAACCCTATACAGGCAGAAGAATAAATTCTGAAATTAGATACTGAGAAAGTATTCTTTTTTACATTCTAATGTTCTACAGAGGAACATGCATACATCCTTTCTACACTATTTTCAACTGAGACTCTTCCATTTATGAGTTTTTTTGCAAAACAGTGACATCTTTTCCACAGGCTTCTTTTATTAAATGAATGGGTTTTCAGGGTTTGTTTTAGCGTTAAGGCACTATATTCTAAATTTTAAAAGGAATTAATAGTTTCTGTAGGTCACTTGATCTCTCTGCATTTTCTCCCAATAATAAAACTAGTTGATATTCTTTATCTGCTTCACAAAAATGAATTGTGCAATATATAATTTCAGTCCAGTGAAGCAGAAATCACAAATCTCTTATGTACTTATTTTAATAGTCCAATGTTTCTAATCTTGTGTTGGCAGAGCCCAAATGAAGTTGCAAGGGGGAGGAATTCTGTACAGATGAAGAAATAGCAAATTTACAAAAGATATTAATGTAGTCTTTTCCTGGCAGAAGACATGTGTGAGAAAAACTATGTGATCTGTCTTGTAGCCATTGTTTATCACCAATAATATGTATTTAGGAAAAAACTAGGAAGTATATGTCACACATATGTGCATAAAAAAGTTAATAAACCATTCACATAGAAAAATCTTGAGAGCAGATACTGCTGCTATGTCATTTGTACAACTATAAAACATCCGTACTTAAATTAGTTTTGCAAATATTGAAAATACAGCTTCTGTGTCTTACAAATTTCTGCCTTACCACAGTCTCCAAAACCTCCCTTTCTTTTGAGTTCTGTGGTGACACAGTTCAGGGAGAGAAGAGCTTATGAAAAGTCATCTACTTCAATAGAGTTAATAATAATACTGTTGTAATACCAGTACCTTTTCTGTCACAAATCTTCAGTGAAGTATTATTTGAAATTATATCAGATTCTAAATAATCTGTGTTTCAGCAGACTAGATTATCACCATGGTCTGGGTTTACAATACTTAACTTTCCCAAGTAACAACAAGAAGTATCTTAAACAATCCCATATGACATTCCAGAGAACACAAGTGAAAACCTGGTTCTTACGGGAATTAGTTCAACATCTACTCCTTCTAATGATAGAAAAAGGGAATGTTTTCTTCACACAGACATTTTTCTTTCCCTTTCACGAAAGTAAAACAAGGACCATGAGGCAGTGGGGGGAATCATGCTTGAATGTAAAGCTGGTGGGGTTTTTTTGATACAGAAACCCCTTTATTTCTCAAACTGACAGGGAGTATTTATTACCAGGAAATGACCAGGAAATATGAAGAGTTTGCACAAAAGATTTTCTCTTGGTTACATAACCGGTCACAAATGTAATTTTGCTGGGTATAATTTTTTGGCTAGTCTCTGTTTCTACTAATATTTTTGTCACCTTTGCTCAGAATCAATGAGCACTATGGATGTATTTAAAAAGTTAGATTGTCTATATAGAAATATTGCATCTTTTCAGACAAATAATGTCAGCATATCAAGAGTTTCAGGAATATTTGGGTGACAGAGACATTTATTACCTGAAAATGCACTGCTTATTTGAATCAGCAGCTTGTACTGCAGGTACTCAGAGTCTTTAATTTCAGGCCACTTTGCCTATATGAATAGGCAAAATGGCTTAGTGTATTTTAAAGCAGCTAAAAACCCTCTTTTACATTTTACATGAATAAATACAAACTTTATAAGGCCTAAGGGGGCAAAAAACCTGCCAATCACTGGATAAATGTTTAAAGCTCATCTCATTGTTTTGCAGCTGTTGCCCTTCACTGAAGGATATTTCCTGTGCTGCAGACTCTGAATAACAGCATTTCATTTTAAGAATGTAATTAGAAACACATCTGTTGTTCTAGAACCTTTAGATTGGGCAAGTCCTCTGTAAACCAGACAAGAAGATTTTCAAAAACACTTTTTCAGCATACTTAATCTATATGTTTTCTACCACCCTACTACATAAAAAGAAATAAATAATAATAACAAAAAAAATTAAATTAAAAATAAACCACCAGCAATTAAGTGTCCAGATTTCTGTTTTGATCCCACAACATATGTGACCTAGCAGCCAGTTTGATTCATTTCAGTGAGCTCTGGAAACAAACAAGAAAATTCTTTTTCAGATGGCTTATTACTCTGGACTTTAAAAAAAAAAAAAAAACCAAAAAAAAAAAACCCAAAAAAAAAAAAAAAAAACCAAAAAAAAAAAAAAAAAACAAACAAACAAAACAAAACAAAACAAAACAAAACAAAAAAAAACACAAAAAAAAAACCAAAAAAACCCCAAACAAACAAAAGAAACCTTTGGCTAGGTGGTAGGAGTTATAGAATCATGTCCTTTATCTTCATGGAATTTCAAATGAATTGTAGAAGAATAATGTGCATCTTGAATTTTAATCCAGGAAGTCTGAAATTTTGACAGTCTCTTCACAGGCAAGTGCAAGCTTTAGCTAAGACTGGAGTTTATTTCAGAGTTAGCCTCATCTTCTGTTCTGTCACTGGGAAGAATAGTACTGTCAGTTAAACTACAATAATTAGTAAAGAAAGGATGAGTATGAACAGCTTCCTAACATCTCAGCTGCTGTATTTGCCATGCAGACTGTACCTAATTTTGTGGACGTAACTCTGATCCACTTTAATGACACAAGCTAGTGGTAGAACAAGATGATGTATGACTGAAGCTTGGGCAGTGTTCTGCACAATAGGTGGGCACTGCAAGACAAACTGCAAAGCAGAAAGGATCTAAGTGATCTGGGTCTTCCTAGTCTAACATCTCCACTTTAATGCACTATTATGAATATTAGTGCATCTTTGATTTCTCATTGCGCTGGTGCCCTTCAAAAATCAAAACACTGGTAATAAAAATGAACAAACCTGGAAATCGACAGTGTTATTTTCACTTCTTAGCCATTAATTATGTTCATTTCAGTGACTCTTCAGGTACTCTCCAGGTAAACAATGATAAGAATACAGTTTAAGATAAGAATTTAAACTTATCTTAAGAGATAAGAAACCACAGACAAGAAACCCGATTATTTCTCAGTACACTCAAAAACTTAGTGGTTTCTCTTTTCAGGACTATATTATTTAAAACAACCTCACTAAGACCTTTTTATTTGTTCTAAATTCAACCCTTAAAAATCCACCATTACCAAAATTTGTCTAAGAAAGTAAGGGTCCTGGTACATCTGATTAGTGATCCCAGTTTAGAAAAGGACATCAATGAAACAAGAAAAAATGTCTTAGAAAATTAATGTGCTTTCTAGACATAACTGAAAAAAATAGCCTTTGGGCAGTGACAAATCCTTTGTTTCACTGTGTAAGATGCCAGTTAATCCTTAAATAGTTAAACATTCTCATGTTGACTAACATTACCAGAATAGTTCTTTAGGTATTAAAAGTTTATTCACAGATACTGTCAGACAGCTTCTTAAACTCTGAAGTCCTCCAAATGTCTGTTACTTAGGAGTTATAGTCACAGGATTATTTTTCTTAAAATGATATGTTAATGAGGGCTCTCTGTACTTTCCTTATGATATTTGACTGGAACGAAGGTTAAAAAAAATCTAAACAACTAAAAAATATCCTGCAAAGAATTTAAAAAGATCTTCTGTTACTAAAGAAAAAAAAAATCAATGTAATATCTGATCAAGAATTGTTAATGTTTGGGGTGTTTTTTTCAAGTCACACTATTTTACCATGAATGCATAAACCTTTTTCTATACTATTTTAACTGGTAATTCAGGTCCTACTGATACTTCTCCAAGTCAAGATAGTGAGTTTGTGCATTGGTTGCTACTCAAAATTTATAAATAAAACAATGGATTTTGAAATAGTTTGGTGAGGGATTTTTCCTAAGAAAATCCAGAGAAGTCTGCAGACTGTTCACTATTAATATAACTTCAGAGTAGAAGGGAATAGCCAGCCAATAGATGAAAACTTTTATTAGATGCAATATGGTAAATCTTGCAATACATAACAAAGTGTTCACGGTTTTTTGTCGCAGTTGCTGCTGACATTCAAATACTTCAGATACTGATTACTATTTTTTCCACCATCTTTTCTTGCTTTTCTCCTGACAGTCACACTGTTATCATTGTTTTCATACTATTTGGTGTTTCTAATATCTGTCTTTAACATAGGTTCACTTTTTTTTTCAGTAAATAACAGTCCCATTATCAAATTTGACCCTTGGCCTATGGGTTCCAAAGATGAACGAAGCTTTTATACTGCTCTACTAAATCAGTGATCCTGATACGAGTGTCTCCATGGTAAGATTTGGTCTCTCTAAGTGCTTAAATGAGGGAATGTGAGTCACCAGAGAACAATGATTCTTGACTACAAATTACAGTAACACATACTGTATTACAAAGACATCTAGCTATCCTGCAAATTAGGGTCTAAGAGAAAACCTGAACATTGCAAAGGTTGTTGGTTGAGCATCTACTCACTCCCTGAAACAGTCCCATGAGCAGTGTTACCTGCACGCATAGCTCTTTAGAGCACATTAGGTTTAGGTAAACAAATACACACTTTTTACAGACTCTAAAATTTACAAAAAGTACAGTTAGTATTTCCTTATTGTTTATCCACTGAAAATTAAAAAATAATAAAATAAAAAAGAGCCGTATTGAATAACTTCTTAGTAGCTAATTTTTGCCATTTGCTGAGCCTGAAAGGAGCATTTCTATGGAGTCAGTGAAAATAGGTATTTTCTATTCCACTAAGTGAAAACTTTACAACATTAAGTGTGCTAGATAAAGTATTAATCCACAACTTCATACACTCATCACCAACAGGAATGTTCTAGAAATCCATCCCTGGAGATCAGACAAGAAACTTGTCCTGTTGTCCCTTCAGACAACTTACTATTTTCCTCCTGTGGCTGTAAAATTTATCAGTGTTTACTATTGTTGCATTGTAGTGAAATTAAAGGTTCAGTTCTGCTTTAGAACATGTACTAGGTCAAAAGGAACATATTTTCTTCCTGTAGTCACTATCTTGTGATGTTATAGAAATAATAAAAAAGGGTATTTTTTAATCTACTTTCTGAACAACAGATTTGAAGGTTACAAACCTTCTGATTTCAGCATTTAGCTATCCAGCAGAGAAAAAACCAAAATTATACCCATTTATAGCACAGCTGAGACAGTTAAGGAACATCAGCCACCATCCAATTAATAGATATCAGTAGCTTTTGTCTCTTCATCCTTTATTTCATAATGAAATTTTAGCAAAGAGGATGCAAGAATTGTTATTAGATGTTTGCACCAACAATGCAAACTGACAGTATTTGATCAGTTTCCACTGTTTGTAGGGACTCGTCCTTTTTAACTCAATCTGTGAAGTACTTCAGAGATGCAATCAAAATGCAAGCAAATACCACAAGATCTGGTAGTAATGTGTAGTTTGGAACTGATCACTAATCAAAATACATATTTCTTTCTTTGGACAGATTTCCATCTAGAAATGTGCGTTTCTAAAGAACTTCTTAAAAAAGCAATAACCTGTTTGCTTCTACTGCTCCTAGACCAAGTAAATTTCCACAGGAGGCTTAGAAGAGCACCATCCAGAACCTGCTACCCCAGGATGTGTGAATCAATCTGCCTCAATTAATTCTAATTGAAGGCAAGTCTCAGAACTTCCTTCTTAGTCCAGTTTCCTGGGTAGTAAAGATTATAAGGAAATTCAAATTCTTTGCATAAAAGTTTAAAATAAAAGTATAATGATAAAAAGCAAGGGCTTTTAACTATTTCACCTACTGAGCTTCATTTCCCCTCAGAGACTTTTCTGAGACTAAGCTGCCAATCCTCCCCTTCAACTTCAAAGAGCTTTTCTCTCTCTTAGATAAAAATAGATCACTGCAGACACCCAGAGAGATAGAAAACCATCCACCTGTAAAGATTTACAGCAGGGAAAGCCTGAAACTCACCTTTCTGAAGGCCCTCTTTCCTCATTCCTCCAAAGGGCCAGGTCTTTCTCCTCATGATAAGGCAGATTACTGCACTGCACTTCTGTTTCTAGTAGGTTTTCAGTCAGCTGCAGCCTCACCCAAGTCACAAATCTCCCCTCCCCAAGTCACAAACCTTGCAAGCCCCCTTTCTTGTTATCAGTGCTTTATTGTGAGCAGGTGTAGTAACCTGCTTGCACTTGGTAATAACTCCATTTAACACATATAAGTGAATCCCATACTTCCTTATTCTGATACAGTGCCAGGCTTCTACATATTTATTCTTGAGGGTAATAGTACTTCTTACTGAGCAATAAAAATATGTACAGTGTGCTTGCTTGTTTGCTGCTCACACTGTCAGTTATCTATCTATCTTGAAGACTTGGTGTCTTTGTTTCCATATTTTTCACAGAGTTGTCAAATTTTTTCCTGTTCAGCAAATTTCTGTATTAAACCTTACCTAGGGAGACGTGATTGCAGTTCTTCACTGTCAAAACTGTGTGGGTAACTAGTGTGGATTTTTTTTTTTTATCTTTCATTTTTCATGGCAGGCTTATATATGTGCATATAACACAAAATATTTTCTCTATCATGAGCTAAAAAAACATACTGACTTTGGAAAATGGCCTCATATGTAGCAGAAAGCTACTTATTTCCATCACTGCAGGATAGCAGCTGTTTGGTTTGTTCTTTGGCATAGGAAGCCTGAAAATGGAATTTATTAGTGTTAAGACTGTATGCATCTTTCCAGAATATATCTCATTATAACTTTACTCTGGTAAGCAGCTTACACCCAAATTTACCATCATTTGAAATATAAACGTATTCTGATAATGTTGCTCAATGTTGCATAATCCTAAACTTAGAAATTCATAGTAATTATGATTGCGACAGATGTTGATAACTTGCAAAAATACTGAATTATGTTATTTTTTCTAAATTGTTCTAGTCTAAGAGTTAGATAACTGTTAGTCAGTTCATGCATAATTTTCCTTGGATTTAAGAAAAGCCAATCCTAGAAATCTTAGCTCAGTATAGGTAACTAAATATTGAATATAGCCCTGAATTTCCTGCAAGGGCATTTTTAAAATATCTCTGGATAGGTTATAAGCATTTATTTTTAATGTAAATAATGGAAGATGAAGTAAACAGATGATACATGTATCTGCCTTTCTTATGCCTACATGAGACCTAGAAAGGGTCCCACATATCTTGTCCTATTTGGATGCCCTGTTGAGAGAGAATTGTATCCACAATTCTTTGCATCCAGTGCCTAGTTTTCATATGGGAATTTAAAATCACTTGAATTTCAGGTTTTCTGTCAAAGGAAGTAAAAAAAACCAGCCATCTTTCAGAATGACAGAACTGTTCTTGCTTATTGTAATTTCAAAGTAAAATTGCTGTTCTTTCTACTTCTGCAGTGGGAGAATGCAGAGTGCATAACTACCATTTTTAAGCCAAGAGAATATTCTTGTATCACAAGTCTGTGGACAGCCACAAGAAATCACGTAAAGAGAAAGAAAGTATTTTAGGACTTGTTCCTGGAACAAAATCTTTGTCTTACTGAATATGATGGCAAAATTCCTGCAGATTGCAAATGTGCAAATGAACATGACTTCTCTGGAAGCCCTCACTAGGTGGGCTTTCTGCTCTAACCATAAGGTCACATGTCCTACTTCATTCCAAAAAATACATGCATAATTCTCACAGCTATAATAGTTTAGAAGGTGAAAATCCATATTGTCCCTTATATCAAGCATTTTCTTGCTGTGGTTTTAAGCCCAGCTGGAGATAAAGCACCATGTACGTGCTTGCTCAACGACCTCCTGACCCCAGTGGAATGGAGAGGAGACTCAAAGTAGAACTTTTATGGTGCCATAAAAATACTTGAATAACTAAAAATGAAGTAAATATTATAATAACAGTTAATAATAAAATTACTTATAATAATAATGGGGAAAAAAAAAAAAAGTGATTCACAATGCAGTTTCGCACCACCCACTGAATGATGCCAGACCCTTCTTCCTGAACCCAGATCAAGCTCACTTCTGGGTGAACCAACACCCCCCCCCCCCTCCATTTATGCACTGGGCATGACATTCTGTGTTTTGGAATACCCCTTTTGTCAGTTTGCAGCACATTTCCTGCCTATACTATCTCCCAGTTTCTTTTGCAGACCTCCTCACTTGGCAGAGGAGGGAAAATAAAGATAGGAAAAAAGAAGGGAAAAAAATTACTTAGGATAAACATGACTTAGAAAAAACCCAAAACATCAGTGTATTATCAATATCATTCTCTCTCTAAATCCAAAACACAGCACAGTGACAGCTACTGAGAAGAAATTAACTCTAGCACAGCAGAAACCAGGACACTTGTAGCATTTCACTTTCAAAATCTGATCAGAAACACATCTGTGTTTCCCCAGTATCTTTTTCTGCAAGTGATCATAAACCAAAGTATTCCATGGTTATTTACTCACTCCTATTCTCCCTGCCAGATATATTCAGAGTCCAAAGAAGAAAATGTCGTATTAATTCCATAGCAAAATCTTCTTTCCTTTTCTTTTAAAACTATGTCAATCACATTCAGATTGTAAGCATAAACTATTTGGAAAAAGAATCCTGCTGAAAGAATCTATTTATGAAGAGAGAAGGATCAAATTCAATGATGTTTCACCAAAAAATTCTATCAACATATGGCTTAGAGAAGCCAAATCAAAGGCCACAAAAATCTCTGATTTTGGATGGAAAAATACCAGATGGAGAGAATTGTCACAAGAACCTTCCAATAGGTAAGAATAAAAATGAACAAACAAAACAAATATGTGTTTCTTTTAAAAGGGTACAAGTAGCAGCAAGCCCACAAATTTTCATGAAAATGAAAAAAATCTTGCAGATCTAAAAATACTAACAGAAAACTCAAATACAGTTTTAGATGTATAATTTACACTAAGCAAGTTCTCCCCTTCTTTTCTGGCAGTTTGGCTCCTGCACCGCCTTGGAGAACATTGTCTTCCTTTTTGAACTGGGGCTACTACAGTATGTTCTTCCAATGAGATTTCCTCCGTTTCATATTTCAGATATGAAACAAGTCTTCTTATTAGGACATTTTAAAATCTACTAGGCATGTGCAGTTATTATAGATACATTAACATGGAGGAAAAGAACAGATAAATATGAAGGCAAACATATAAGAGTGATCTTCTCAGCATCAACTTTGATCAGCAAATATCTTATACATTTCACATACTGAGTTCAATTAAGTATCCTATTCAGGAGGTGGGCAAAAAGTCAAATGGAGCAGATGAATAAAGGCACTGATAATGTTGGACAAAAAGAAACACAGTAGTCAACCAGTGGTAAAGTGCTGATGGTCTGTCTTGCTTTAATCTTGACTAGATTGCCCCTTCATCCAGTCATTATCTTGATTAATTGCCAATAGTCAGTTTAGTGAGTACATGTAAACTTTAAATAAATTGTAGCGTAAGCATCATTCTTTCCTCCATTTCTAATGAGCTTGATACAGAGAAGGCTCTGTATCCTTGCTGCCACAGTTCTAGGTCAAAACACATTTAATATGGATCAGCTATAAGAGCTGGAGGCTGTTTGGAGAGAGTATATTAATTTCTAACCAGCACAAAGAATATTATTCTGTTTCCACATCCAGTTTTTCACCACTTAGTGGTCAGTACTATTGAAAGGAAACCCCTACATACAGAAAGTTTGCTGATGTGGATTTGTATTTAGATTTTTAACTTCGTATTCCCTGCAAAGAATATACTAATATTTGGGCATGTACATTAAAATCTTACATTTACAAAACTTCTTTTTTTTATTTTTTTTAATTTAGTTTGCAAAAATATGATGCAAAAAAACCGTACAGGCAAATTTATAGAGAATATTTTAAATTTGTAATTTTTTTTTCATTTGCTGTAAGAATGCTTTAATATATTTCAGTGTTAAGTGTTCTCAGAGGTTTTAGGGTTTTTTTCTACCTTCTCATGTCAAAGGCTGTTTACAAGAGAGTTTCTTCATCTTTCCTTTGCTCAGTAATGACAAACCAATCTACCAATGATATATGTAAAGATAGCCAGCACACTGTGTTTATGGGAAAAGAAACTTACCAGACTGTCTTCAACTGAAATACCCTGGATTGTCTAAGGATCTAAATTCTAATGTTTGAGTACTGTGTTACTATCACGAAAGATTGAAAGCAACTTACTGAAACAAGGTAGATGAGCATATCAGAATAATTGATGAGATGCATTCTGTAATGTCTATATAATAATTGGTCAGATACAATTGGTAGAACAAATTACCCCTTGTCTGTCTTCAAACAAAAATGTTCATGAAATCCGGATGTTAAGCAATCTTCACAGTTCATAGGACTTTGTAATGAGTAGACATTTGATATACAAATGACAATAAAGTTATTACTGTCTTTCAAAATACATGTTAATATCCATTTTGATTTGCTAAACGCTTATCACTGACTACTGAACACTTAGACAAGCTAATCTGTTTCCCTTTTCACTAGATTTAAGTCACTTACAGTACAAGGTCTCACCAGAAATTATAGCCATTGCTTCACCTAATGCTTATTATCAAATTGCACATTATGACTGAATTTTCTATTACCTTAAAAATGAAGAGTGGACTAAACAGTGAGCAGAGAACAGAGTGGAAAAAAAAAAGAATAAATTTCTTTAGAAGCTGAAGTATGAACTGAAATATTTTGATTAAGGAGGTTTTGTTTGGGTACCATGAGACTCATTTCTGGGTCTGTTCTTTGTACTTGGTCAAGAGTTCTCAATTTTACTTTTTTCTTGCTCTATATGTTTTGTTCACCGAGTTTACAAGTGTAAGAGGAATATTCTCAGACTGTAGCTGCACTTTATCTTGCTGATGTTTATTGTTTTAATAATATTATCTGGGTTAAAAAAAAAAATGAGTGCTCAACTGGATTCTGAAAAGTTTACTTACCTTTCTAAAAATAAGCATTTCTGTTGCTTCCTAATGAGTGACATGGTCACTGAGTGGCTTTTTAACTCTATCCTGCTTTTTACACCAAACCTTCAAGATGCCAAGGATTTCCTCTGTGAGCTAGAGAGGTATCTTCAGATACATGATTTGGAGTTAAATAACATTCTTATGAAGAGAACCAAATTTGAAATGTAAGTCATCAATCTTTTTCTGAAAGTTTGCTGCTTGGTATTTGGAAAATTCTGGTAAAGGATTAGCTTAGTGATCTAGAGCTTCACAGATTATAATAATGAACATTTATGAGTCACAAATCATCACATTTTCAAAACTGTTTCTTTCCTTTTCCTTGCAGGCACCAAACACACAAAACACAGGCTTGCAACATGAACATTACACAGGTAGTAGACTTCAGTCTAGTTAAATACTCTCAAACCTTGAATTTGGAATTCATGTCCCTGTGTGCTACATAGACATTTATATTTTCTTTTTTTGCAGTCTATGACTTTTCTACTGATTTATTCTTTATACGTATTTTACTATTCTCCTCCTATTTTTTTTCTAAATTGTCTTTTAGAAAAACCATTGTCATGGTTTTTACCAACTTCTTGACACTGAGTCCTACTACCAATACAAAAAAGAAATTTCCTTCCCCTCTCTCCTTCCTTACGGATTTCGATGCTGTTGGCTGTTATAGGACATTCTCCTCATTTCAGAGCCTCCCACAGGACTGACCATACCTCATAAGAGCTCTTGATGGATGTAGAGGTTTTATAAATCTGCTTTTGTCTCCTTCCTTCCCCTACCTGTTGTTGCCATCTCTGAACTGTAGCGTTATTTGAGGTCCTTCACAATAAATACCACATAGTAATCAGTATCCCAGTCACAACACATGTTCATAGGGGAAAACTGAAGGAATGTGCTTTTATTTTTTTAAAAAAATTAATTAGCTAATTTAAAAATAATTTTAATAAGGAAGATGAGGAGGGAGTGAAAAAATAGAGAAGAAGAGCAAAAATCAACTGTTAATGCTTTTCAAATCTCAGGAGAGAAAAACAAGAAAAAATCACTTCTACGTTTTTAAATAGTTTCATAGTCTCCAGTAAAGAAGCAATGAAAGCACGCATATACTATTTGTCTTCTCTGTATAATGAAGAGATAACTATGAAGCTACTCACTGATTGCAGTAACAGGCTTTTTATTGTGGCAGAACTGTAGAGACCCTGGGGCATTCTGTCACTGCCAAAACTCTTAAGCACTTTAGTCTCCAAAGGCAGCTTGGAAATCTCAGCCCTCTCTCTTGCAGAGACAAAGGCTTGGGACCACTAATATAAATAATAGATCAAACTTTAGCAAAAGAGGAGTATGTCAAGAGACAAGGCAAGGATGGAGAGGTTTTATAACATCATGTGAAAACTATCAAGGCTCTCTGAAAGACACAATTTTATTGTGCTGCTTCATCAAAAATAAAATTCCATTGTTCGACTCAAGCCTCATAGTCTCTGAAGAAAAACTCATCCAAGTTTATAAATGAGCAAGAATTAAGCTGTGTCAGCTCCTTGTATATCAAGTATAACAAACACAAGGGGAATCTGATTTGATTTAATTTTCCTTCAACAAATTTTTCATCTTAGCATATAATCCTTTATCAGTGTTCTGATTTTGTATTATGAGTACTATGATTCTGTGGATAAAATTCACATCTGATTAGATAAAACCAACAAACTGTAGAAAGCTTAAACGGACCAAGCAACCATCCCCTATGTTACCCTCAAAAGAGAAATTCAGAATTGCGTGTAACTATGAAACTGAAGCAAAAAGTTTTGTGGGAATTAATGCATGATCCAGTTGTGCAGGTCAAATACACAGACCTGTATGTTGTACACAAAACTGAAGGAAGTTTTTTATATGCAGAAGAAAAGATTTATTATTCAGGACAGTGAATTTTTCTTTCTGAACGCCCAATATGTTTAGTCTCAAATAGCGGATGTTCATAATTCCTCTCTCTGCTTCTTACCTCCCTTACTCTCCCCTCTTTTCATTTCTTGAATTTCATGACTAATAATCAGATCTCTGACATTCAAGACAAAACAAAAGTTAAGAATTCTTAACCATGAATGATATTGCTATCAAAGACTGCTGAGATCTGTGGGTCAAAAAGGTGATCTTCCTTGGAGACATAATAAACTGTTATAGATATCTGGTTATTAAGGTTAGTACTGGTGATATAACTCTTAAAATAAAATAATAAAGGAAGCAAAGAAGATTATTTGTTGAATCCTAACTCCAGAGAAACTTTTGCACGTTAATCACAAGGAAATTCTTAATTTTTTAAAGGACTTCACTGAAAAGTTACCATCCTTTGCAATTTGTTAAGTTTTCAGAACTTGGTGAGAAAGTCTCATTAGAGTCCATATAATGAATCTTATGTTACTTCATTTTCATTTACTGTCATTCAAAAGATTACTATTGAACTAAGGCCTAATCTCACAGTATTTCCAGCCAAAACGGAAATGGGATAAGTCTGAAACAGAACCCTACTTTTGAGATTACTCTGAATCTTTCAAACTCTACCCTGCTAATAGGGTAGAGTTAGTGCCCCTAATTAGTAGATGCGCTACTCTGCCCCTGCCCCTGATTGGCCTATATCCTGGCACCGCCCGGGTGATTGGCCAGTATCCTAGCATTGCCGGGATGATTGGCCCCTGGCCTGGACCCTCCCCCAACCCTAATTGGCCAGTACTGTGGCACCACCCCCTATCCCTGATTGGCCCAGTCCCCACACCCAGCCCCTAACCCTGATTGGCCAAAACCCTAGCACCACCCATAACCCTGATTGGCCAAAACCCTAGCACCGCGTGCCGTGGTATTGGTATTGGTATTGGTTTGGGTTAGGGTCTTAGGGTCTTAGGGTTAGGGTTAGGGTTAGGGGCAGTTGGGTTAGGGTTTGGGTTAGGGTTAGGGTTAGGGTTAGGGTTAGGGTTATGGTTAGGGTTAGTGTTAGGGTTTGGGTTAGCGGTTAGGATTAGGGGGTTAGGGTTGGGGGATTACAGTCAGTGTCAGGGTTAGGGTTGGGGGGTTAGGGGGTTAGGGGTAAGGGTTGGGGTTAGGGGGTTCGGGTTAGGGTAAGGGGTTTAGGGTTAGGATCTAGGGTTAGGGTCCAGTGTTAGGGTTAGTGTTAGGGTTTGGGTTAGGGTCTTATGGTCTTAGGGTTAGGGTTAGGTTCTAGGGTTCGTGTCTAGGGTTACGGTTAGGGTTTTAGGGTTAAGAAGATGTGTTCAAGAGGCTAAAACTTATTCTCCGAAGGGAGACTGGTTCACTACCTGCTGCATTTTTAAGTATACAAAATTTCTTTCAAGCCCCTCTCTGTCAATTCTAGTGTGCAAATGTGTCAGTAAAACTGTGTCAGTAGGGTCAGTGACAGACAAATACATCAGGTGATATTTAAACTCTTTTGGTGTTGCTGCCTTTGGTGCTTCTCTGGCACTTGAGAAAAAAAAAATCAGTATTTGTG
Organism: Phylloscopus collybita; assembly: GCA_027886175.1. Taxonomy (NCBI): domain Eukaryota; kingdom Metazoa; phylum Chordata; class Aves; order Passeriformes; family Phylloscopidae; genus Phylloscopus; species Phylloscopus collybita. Next base: position 43,392,695 of record JAJNNQ010000018.1, read on the forward strand.
CAGCAGTGAAACTACTGCACGAGAAATATTGCACTACTCAAATACAAGGAGTGAGAATAACTTAGGTCTTTTATCCAAAATTATTCCAAGAATGTTTGCCAGTTTAGTGACCATCTATGCCCTGAGCAAAGATGTGTTTCTGATTCCTTTCCCCAGCAACTTTCTTGGTGGTAGCCCTAACAGAGGAAGTAATACAGAATTGTACTACATATACATATATCTGTAGCTCTACATACATCTCACAAGCTATGACTTTACAAGAACCAGAACAAATATTTCAAATTTGAAGTACCTTTGAAATTTCTGACAGTTGTATATCAAAATGACCATATTTGCACTAAGCCTCTTACCCTGGATTTCTGAATAAACTTTTCATTTTTTTATTAAAAGCAAGCAGTGCTTGTTTGAATAAGCCAAAATTCTGAATCTGTTACAAAGGTATGCTGAGTTAAAAACAAGTCATTTGACTGTGCATTTTGTTCCATAAGGTTGCCAGTTGACAAAGGAGGAGGAAAGAACAAAATGAGGACAAGTGAGAAAAAAACAGTCCTATCTGACTGCAGTTACTAATAAACTTAGAAAGTGTTCAGGTTCAGGTTTACTAATAGGAATTTGATAACTGTGTCTTAATTTTCTTACACTGAGATGCAGTTCCTTTATTCAATACTGTTATTCTATGTTTCTTCTGTTTCCTCAGCTGAAACAGTCATTAAGATCATTTCAGACTATATCTGTAATCATTTCCTGTATTTCTTGGAGTGCTGACATTCTTGGTGCTGATGTAAAAGAACCGCTATGCATGTTGCAATATAAATGACTTTTTAAGGCTTTAAGGAAACCTACAGACCTGGTAGTTGTTTCTCTATATCTGATAGCTGAGTTCTTAACATTTGATTAAATATTTGTTGAAGAAAACATGTAATGCAGTAGTTCTGCTGTCAACAATATTGTGTACTGTACATAATGTAAAGAAAAATATATATTAATGCAAGTCAGTCTAAGTATGATCTAAGTTTTCACATCAAGTTAAACTTAGTGTTTAACTGCCTGTGTGAATAAAAACTCATGTTCTCATGATTCACTGAAATTTGGATTCGAGTCCTGCTGATTCCTATTCCTATAACAAGATTTTTATTCTGAGTTGTTATATGATAAAGGTCTTATGTCTCAGGGTATGATAATAAACAGTCCCACCTTTAACACTGAGCCAGACTCAAGACTATTAAACAAAATAGCATGACTATAAAAGTCTCAGAATCTCTCAAAGACAGCCACTATTCCTGACCACTTTTCAAGACCTAGATTCAAAACATAGGGCAGGTATTTGAAGGAGTAGGAATTGTCTTGTGATTCATCCTAGTTATAATACTTGATTTCGTATCTCAATTTAAGTTAATTAGCTACATTCATGGACCTGTCATGTATTTGATTTCAAGTAGTTTTAAAGATTTTATTTTTTATAATACAGATAATTTTTTTGTAGAATTCAGTTGTTTCAGGAATTTATACATGTCAGAACAATAAGTGATTTCAAAAAAAAATGGGATGAAAAATTTCACAGAATAAACATGCTCTCTGGCTCTCCACTGACCTAAAGACATCAATCCATTTACAGGTTAAAATTATGACTCTAACTAAGGTTGTCACATCAGAGGAAGGATCATATTAAATACATCCTGTATAAATACATCCTGTATAAACACATCAAAAGAAGTATTCCCAATCCAATAATGACCCCAGTTAGAGACATGTTATAAGATAACCATTTGATCTAAAAATAATTACAAAATATTTTAATTTTAAAAAATGAATGCCCTTTTCCATTCTACTGGTCCAATCCATCTGGTTATGTGCAAAAAATAAGAAAAAAAAATGCCTAAGAAGAAGAGGCTGAAGCACTAGAATCAAGGAAAGATAAGACTGATGTAGTGAAAATTGGGAAATTGGAAACTGGGAATTTGGCAATTGGAAGCTGAATTGTAGTGACAGCTCGACCTAGAATTTTTAACGTTTTTAACATTTTAACAATCTCCATTACAAAAACCGCCTTTAGCCTTTAATGTTGCTTGCTTAAAATCAGGGTAGGATCAAAACTAGGACATGCCTGCACTGCACAAAGATCCTTCAGCAAGTGCTGACTGAGGCTGGTATGGCCACACACGGGGGCAGGCAGCCCTTGTGTTGATAGCACGAGTCCAATGCCAGAGAGCCATTTATTTTCTTTGCAGTAAGCATGAGACTTCGGCACAGCAAGGCACTATAACCACAGAAGTGGAAGTACAATGCTCCTGTGTTGTAGCCTTTGTAGTCCCTAATTTGGGACTGGTGACAGAATTCCTCAACAGCCATATATAGTGGTTGAGAGAGCTGCAGACAGGAATTTGGAAAGAGTGGATAGTCACAGTAGATATGCACAAGAACCAACTATGTCACTTGTACACAGCACTGCACAGTTTGGATTTTTAGAGGTGTTTTTGATACACAGCTTCCTGGGATTATTTGCATGGAAAATGGATCATTTTTCATTATTTAAAGCAGGGTGGTCACTGGTTCGTATGCATAGCTTCTTCTTGCACTTTTAGTGGGAAACAGCACCTCTGAAAAGATTGGAAGTTTTGTGGACAGTGTCTGATTATGCTTGTCGTTAAATGTCTAGGAAGTATCCAACAGTATTTAGCTTGTATCATATCTATTAGTTTTTTGAGCAATTATTGTGTTCTGACTGACACTTGTAAAAGAAGGGATGTCCATTTATCTTCTAGCAACATAATACAGTAAAATAAAAATTTAAGAACAAGGGACAAGCTGAAATATCCCTACTACACAGATTATCACAGGCATATAGGGATCTTTTTTATTAGCTTTTTACAGAACAATTTTATTCAGTCTATTCATTGGACAAAATATATTTGTCATTCCTGCAACGTGTTGGTGACAACAACACATCACAGAGCGCAGTGGGCCCAATTGTAAATCATTGCTGCATGAATAACAAAATAAAGTAAAAAGAGTGTATAGAAAATCTCACCTGCACTCACTGTAGCTTTTTTTCCTCCAGTGCACATTTCATTAATAAAATTATAAAATTTTATGCAGAATTTTACAAATTTGGCCATATAATTGCTACCAGCTTTTACCAAATGAAAATTGGCTTCAAATTCAAAATTGAATGACTTTGCACAACAAATTCAAACACCATACACGTTTTTTAAAAGTCCATCTAGTTGTCAATGAAGCAGATTTGATAGCTCTGCTATGAACAAACTGTGGGACTTGTCAATTTGATCTATAGTTTGCACTGGGGACGTTCTTTCACCATTTGCGACTGCCAGAATATACTATAATTCCTTCAGAGCCACCTAAAAAGAACAAGAGTCATTTTCTTCTGAATCAGCAGTTCCTGTTTGAAAGATATGGAGAAGCACCAGGAAGTAAGATAGCAGACAGCTCAAAGATGTACACACTATTTGATGTGATGTTGGACACAGAATTTAGCATATGCATAAATGCACAAATGACTGCTCAAAATACTGTATTACCTGTTTAGCCATCTGAAACTAACACAGCATAAGCATGAATTAAAGGGAAAGAGCTGCTAGTGTGCTCAGTTTTGCACAAGAGAAAACATCTTTCATTGTGGAAATTAGGAAATGGATTTGCAAATGGATTTTTTAATATCAATTAACTCACTGCTTTCCCAGCACTGAAATTAATTTGGTACTGCTAAAACATTGGATTGGCAAAAAAAAAAAGGCATCAAAATCCTTCACCAAATGGATGTAGATATCTTACAGCCTGCTCCATTTTGCTGCCTTATTTAGAGATGCAGATCATTTTACAGACCATGAAATCATTAATTTTAGCTTTACTTTGTCAGAAGGGCAGAATAAGCACCAAGTAACACCTTCAGCTTTTGAGGAGTCTTTTGAATTGTAAACACTGGTATGTGTCACAAAGTTCAGACAAAATATTTAACCATAACTTTCTGGATAAATTACCTTTTGGATAATATTTGCACTGCATTAGTTAAGTCTCAAGCATCCATGCAGCAAAATTTTTCACTCTCTTCTACTGTCATTCTTGTCTTAGGCTTGATCAACATAAGATTTATCTTCAAAAAGATTTGCTGCTTCTGCAAAACAGATAGCTTTAGTTTTTCCTACAAGTGCCTGTAAACATGCCAGTTAGTAGCAATCGAGTTTTTTTCCTCTGGTACAAACTCATATGGGAAGCTGACTGAGTTTGATCAGTTTTCTCTCCAGTGTTTGAAATACCATCTATGGCAACATCAGATTTTAAAGGAGTGAGCTGTCTTTGAGGCCTAAAAAAAGGAACTAATTTCCTGCCAAGTACTACCCAGCTATGAATTAATCTGAAATCTGTCCTTCTACAACCTACTGCTATTAAGTGTTACCTTATTAAGTAATGAGACCACTTGGGATGTGAGCCATATGAGAATAAAATTTTTCTCCCAATATTAGCTCAATATTAGTTCAATTTAGAAATTGTGTTTATCTTTTGCAGTGTTTTGCTTTTTGAGCAATTTGGCTATGGTTAGTTATTATTTGACTCATGACCAGCTTTTTGTAGCACTGTTTTTGGAATTTACCTGACTTAAAGACAAAACTGCCTTCTTCATTCTGTACATTTCCCAGGCTTCTCAGCTTTGCTGGGAAAGGCATGTTAAATAAGACACATATGTCATGACCCTCAGTACAGTATTTGCTTCAATCTAATTAGTGGTAATATGCAACTTCTAGGATCAGATAATTGGATCTAAATTTGGTAAAGTCCCCAATAGTCTTTACATACTGCCATTGTGTCTGTAATGGGCTGAGGCAGCATTGGGCCTCCTCAGCTCAGACGTGCAGAGATATTTTGTGTTTCTCAGCTCTCACTGTCAGAGATGATTAGGTGCCAATGCAGCTGGAAAGAAGACAAACAGATTTGGTTTTCAGATGAAAGTCAGAAACTACTGTGCACTGATATCCACTGCTGAATAAAAGACTGGCATGGATTACCTTATTAAGTACTCATTTGGCTCTCAGTCAAGGAAACTGATAGATATTTTTACTGTTGGTTAGGAACTAATTTTTGTTTACATTTTTTGTAATGACTCATCTTATGCTTGGGTCTTTTAAGTAAGAACTAGTGGAGGAGAAAAGAAGAATAGTAAAAATTTACAATCTCAAATCAATTAATACTCCAAAGAAATTTAGACCCACGTTTGCTCAGCCAGAATGGTTGAACAGACAACAGATGCTCATCGATGTCGGAAATCTCAGGACAGATTTAATTAACTTTTTTTAGTCCTAATTGCTTCTAGATCATCTACTGTGTTATCTCAGCAATTATTTTTTTTTCTTTTCCAAGCAGCCCAAAATGTAACACAAATAGAAGCATTATACTTACAATGAGACTAATTTTTGTGATTTTAATAAAAGCAAGGAAGCTTTTTATTTTTTTTTATGAGGAATTCCTCATAAGCTTTAATAGATATGGAAAATGAGTACAAGAGAATAAAAGAGAAAAATATGGTGAGAAAAATATGGTGTGACTTTTTCCATATTATTGGAACAGCTTCTCCTGAATGGTTTCCAATCAACATTGTAGATAATTTTTAAAGCATATAATTTTCTAAAGCAGCAATTGGTGGTTTAACTCCAGCCCACAATGAAGTTCCACACAGCCACCTGCTCACTCCCTGCCAGAGGGGTGGGGGAAAAAACCAGAAAGAAATCAGAAGAATAAAAGTGAGAAAACTCATGAGTTGAGATAAAGACAGTTTAATATGTAAAGGAAAAAAACACAAAGTAAAATATGACATTAATTCACCACCTCCCATTGGCAGGCAGGCCTTCAGTCACCATCCCCTAGAATGTGTAATGTCTGCTTGGGAAGACAAAAAATGAAGCTTCTAAGGTCTTTCCTTTGTGTTCCTTCAGCTGTACATGTGGATATGGTTTGGGTCAGCTGAGGTCAGCTGTCCTGGCTGTGCACCCTCCCAGCTTCTTGACATTCAGTCCTGGAGTCCTCACTGACAGGGCAGCTGAGAAGATTTTGACTGTGCAAGCCCTGGTCAACAATAATGGAAACATCTCTGTGTTATCCACGCTGTTTCTAGCACAAATCCAAAGGCAGCCATGCAAGTGCTGCCATGGATACAGCTGTCCCTGGAATGGAACACAGCAGACTGCAACCATATCACTCTGCCATGGACTGGAAGCTGCTGTGATGGGAGTATTTGGAGACTGAAACACCAAGCAAATTTTAAAACATTAGTCATGAGTTCATTTATATGTATATTTAATTATCAGGTACTCTATCAACAATTGAAAATCATACATAAATCCAACATACTAATTGAGCCTTGGGAAAATGATGTGGTTTTTGCTTCGAACTGACTCTGATACCCACAGTGTTTGATGTTCTCAGCCTGTGACTGAGATGGTTCATTCAACTCATCTTCAGAGAAGGTGGTTAAAAATCAAAGTTCTCTACTATTTCCTCCCCAAGCTCCACTCTGTATCCTCGGTGTTTCTACGAAGCTGTTCCATGAACTGAGACCAGTCTGGTCCTCATTCTCATAGGTCCCACCTTGTGCAGGCTTTATCCTGCAAATGATTGTCTGTTTCATCTTCTTCAAATGGGTTTTACTCTTTAGAGACTAACTCATGTTGCTGCTCTCATGATTTCTTCAAGAAACTCCAGACTATGAAATGCTATCTTAATATTTTTTAAGCCAATATGATAAATGCCTAAAATCTATCAGTTTTGTGGCATATTGTGCTCCAAGACAGGCAAGGTAAGTTTGTAAATTGGTCTTCATGCTATATGTGTTTTAGATAGGTGAAAATACAACTAGGATTCCCAAAACTAAGGTTCTTTACAACATTTAAAATGCCTTTACATTTATTTTTCAAGTGTATACCACACCCAAATTTTTCATAGTTTTATATTTCTAAAGTCAAACTAAGGGGCTGTAGGAATTTTAACAAAGTCAGTACTGAGATTCTCCACTTTTCCTTCCCCTTCCCCTGTCCTCTCCTCCTCTTAAACTTCCATTTTAACCTCTCCTTAGCATTTCCCTCCCCTCACACTTGCAGTCCTCTCCTTCCTCTTCTCTCTTCTTCTGCCTTCTCTTTCTTCTCCCTCTGTAGCTATTACACCGATGCTGCAAATTTTCCTAAACATTTGGAATCTGTAAGAAACAAACAACCCCCTTTTTGAAGGGAGCACCTGCCTGAGATAAAACTAAATCTAAAGAACTTAATTAAGACTCTTAGGAAAAAAACCCCAGAATATCAGATAATTATAGCTGCAGTAACCAAATTCATTCAAAACAAACTCTCACACAATTGTAGCAAAATGCAAAGATTAAGCATCTGATAGTAACGCACAGAATAAGGTATGTTGGTAAGCAGTGAATGTTGTGTCCCAAAAATAAATAATCTGGTTTGGAGGTAATAGAAAATGAGCTTGTTATTTACAAAGATCCTGTTGGGAATTATCTACCATGCATTTTAGGAATTTTTTATAGAATTTTTTTTTTTTTACCCATATAAACATATGAAATAATTTCATATATATTTCATGTAAACAAATGTATCGCCTCCAATTTATGACTTTCTGTTCAAGAATCAGATAATCAAATGATACCAAGAATATCCAAACATATGCTTGCGAGAGTTTCTGCAATATTTCTGAATGTTATAATTTTTTATTGGTTTTAAATGTTGTTTTCCTCACATTTCTGGATAGGATCACTCAATGTTATTTACAAGTTCTTTACAAGCTTAAAGTAAAAGAAAAGCAGAAAAGCAATTTTACTTCTTGAACTGCATAATTATCATGAAAGAGTAATATACTACTTTTATTAACCTTTGAATCTGTGAGAATGTGCTTAGGAACATTTGCTCATACTCAGTGTGCTAACCAAGCAAAAGGCTTGGAATAACAATGACACTGTGGTTATTATGTTATTTATGTAATAATAATTATGTTATTATTAATGAAAGGAAATAAGAGAGTGTTACAGCTCTTTCCAAAACTTGTGATCTCTGGCCATTTAGAAATTGATGTTATTTGAGATAAAATCATTGTAATATGAACATCAATGTAATGTAAATTTGTATTAGATGGAAAAGGGATTATTTTGAAAGGAAAAAAAGGCACTGGAAGTCCACTCTTCTACTTATCAAAAATCTGTGTTTTGGGGGTTATCACATAGCCACACAAATGGAGCATGAAAGCAGGATAGAAATCAGAGGATCCAGCTAAGAAGTTACAAGGCTGATGTAATTTTATTAGGTCTCATATAGGGCAAGAGATTTCTTCTTTCCTCTTTAGTCAGGAAAAGAGAATAGCAAGAAATCTATTCACATATTGAAAAAGGAGCTATCTCTTTACTAAAAGATTTCAGATAGAATTATTTTTATTTCGTATAAGAAATTCAGAACCCACTTCAGGGACAGAAGGAGAATTACTCCCACCCTTAGGGTCTGAGGAGCTGATTTGGCTGCCATGGAAGACAGGGCAATTATATGAAACTTTATTTTGCACTGCAGTTTTCAAGTACAGCCATGCTGTAATATTTCTAAACCAACATACTCCTGTCAACATCCCTTCAGTCGTGTTACCGCGGTGAGTGGGCTTGTTGCCAATGCAGTCAGCTCTCAGTTCCTCGAAAGGCTTCATGCCCTCTGGATGGGAAGATAATCTGCACTTGGATAATGTGATATTAACACTACTGCAGTTACAGGGAGAGCTGCAGAAAATACTTTAATATCCACAGTACCACTCCTCATTTTTCTTTGGGCACCTTGCAGTAGATGCCACCTTACACACCCCCCTGTCATGGGTCTCCAGCTCCTCTTTGTGGATGACAACGGTGGCTGCAGCAGAAACGATTTGAGGACTTCCAGCATTTTGCCTCAGCACCCCTTCTGCTTGTTCCTCTGAGTAACACTGCTAGCGATCCAGAGGCTGTGTTCAGGGTTGAGTTTAATAATGGAAATTCATTTTACCTTCCATGCAGTTTCCACAGCTCCAGAGGTCTCAAAGACTAGTTTCCTTCTGAAATTATGTGAATTCCTTGTCTGCAGTTGTGAACAAAAGTAACCCTCCACAATAATTTTGTTGTTAATAATTATACCTTTAAGCAAACACAGAAGAAGGAGAATAAGTATAAACTCTCCAAGATACCTACACACTCATGCTAAAAAAATCAGAAAATCACTACACTAAACATTGTGTAAATTTTCACAAAACCACAATTGCGTATCCAAGCCCTTCAGAGAATATTTATGTATCAAATACATGCAGTTGCAATCATGAAAGCTGTTTTGTATATTCATTACCAAAAAAAAGTAATAAATTTCTCAAATGTATTCAGAGCATAATTTCCAGTCATTGTTACTCAGGGTTCCTTTTATAAATTTCCGTCCAGAAAGCACAAGTCCATGGTCAATTCTGCCTTTCTTTTTCATCTATCATACTCTATTTATACAGTTAGTCAGGATCTAGATTTCCTCTGGTACAAACCCAATGTTGCTAATGCCATTAGTTTCTGTCATGTAATTTCACATTCTGTTAAGAAACAGAATTTGAAATCAGCATATGTGCAAAAGCATTCAGAAATTGAAGATTTTTCTCAGCTGAAAAGGTCTAGTACATCTTTGTCAGAACTGAAGCAACATGAATGCACTGCAGTGGCAGCATTCCAGAAAGGTGCTGCATTTATTACCAAAGTAGTGCTTGAGCCTCAATAGTGTGAAAAGCTGTAGCAGCTTGTAAAAATCATAAAATAAATAAAGTATCTGTAGTCAACAATATAACATAGAGTTCAGGTATCCTGAGTAATAAAGTAATAAAGTAATGAAGGTAAAGCTTTATTTGGAGTATAAACTGAGGCATCCAAAAATACAAGGTGGCAAAAAGATTCTAGAAAATCTGAAAAAAGGGTAAATCTGCTCCAATAACAGATAAATAGTTAACTAGTGTTATCATCCCTACCTTATTATTCATATTATCAATATGTATTGAGGACAAACATTCTTCATTACATTTCTTCTTTGAGGTGTTTTGAAATTTCTACTGCAGATGTTCAAAATGAGTGAAAAATCAATGCCATAGGTCTTTAATCTGGAAATAATTTTATCTTCTATGAGTAAGACAGAAGAATCTCATAAATCCCAAAATGTGCTGAGTTGGAAGGGACCCACAAGGTTTATCCAGTCCAACTCCTGGCCCTGCACAGGATGCCCCAAGAATCTCACCATGTACCTGTCAACATTGTCCAAACACTTCTTGAATTCTGTCAGGGTGGTCCTGTGACCACTTCCCTGGGGAGCCTGTTCCAGTGCCCAGCCACCCCCTGGGTGAAGAACTTTTTCCTGATATTCAACCTAAACCTGCCCTGACACAACTTCAGGCCATTCCCTTGAGTCCTGTCACTGTTACCAGAGAGCAGAGATCAGTGCCTGCTCCTCTTCTTCCCCTCACAGGGAAGTTGTGACTGCAGTGAGGTCTCCACTCAGTCTCCTCTACTCCAGGCTGAGCAGACCGAGTGACCTCAGCTGCACCCTGTATGGCTTCCCTCAAGGCCCTTCACCATCCTCATGGCCCTTCTTTGGATGATCTCTAATTAAATATCTTTCTTACATTACAGGGGCCAAAACTACACACAATATTCAAAAGTGACATCAGTGCAAAGCAAAGCAGGACAATCACCACCCTTGCCTGGCTGGTGATGAAGGGACAATACAACAAAGTGATTTTTCCCAGATTAAAATTAAAGGAAGGAATGCTAGATCAGGAATCAGGAAATCATTTGTTTCTGTGTTTAAATCAGCAGAATAAATGAAAAACAACTTTTCCTCTCGAAATTAGCATTGTTGATATGGCATATAAGAGTGGTCAGAAGTTTTACATAACAGTTTATGTTTCCTATTCATGTATTAATCAATAGAGCTCTTTAAAAATTATTTTTTATAGGAGTAAGTCTTAGTATCTTGTTCCAGCTGGTTACCTATTGACTGATAACTAAATTCTCTTCTTTTTGTTTAAACTTAAACTGTACGAGTTTTGTTAACTAAACTACTGCAGGTATTTTACATATTACAATTTATGCTTTTCTCTGAAATATCTGTCATTGGCCAGTGTCAGAAATCAGGCAGATAAAATAACTGGCTTGTCCCACTTACAAATAGCTAAGTATTTTCACTGTCAAATTTTGAGATGCTGAAACACTGCAGAGACTATATTTCTGAAACCTGTACTCTACACTTTCTTCACTTTACACACAGAGTAAAAAGGGGTCTTAACACATGTCTTGAGAAGCAGTGACCTTTCCACTCTCGTACTGAACATTTATTTAATGTGGCGAATTTGTGATGCTCATACAAACAGCACAAATATTAGGAAATACACTAACTTAACTTGTTTTCATTGGAAACCAGATATTACATGGAGAAGCACTGAGGAAGGAGACAGTCCCTTTTTGCATCTGTAGACATTTTCAGTTTTGGAAGCATGAGAACTGTTGGTGTTTCTTTCTTCTTTATTTCTTTTGAATAAAGAGATTCCTCTTCTTTAGATGTCATTTTGTTCTTAGCTGCTGCTACACATAGACTTAGCACTTTTTAGAGCTTAGTAACTGTCCACTCCGGCAGTGGCTGGTCCTGGAGTCAGATGCCTAAACCAGACGTCAGAACTCCGCAAGCACTGCTCAAATTTGCTTCAGGGAATGGGACATCTACAACTTCTCTGGGCAACCTGTTCCGGTGCCCCACCACCCTCACAAAGAATTTCTTCCTAAGACCTAAACGTGCCCTTCTTCAGTTTGAAGCCATTCTCCCTCACCCTTACATGCCCTTATAAAAAGTCATTCTCTGGCTTACTTCTAGGCCCCTCTTAAGGGCTGGAAGGCCAAAGTGAGGTTTCCCCAGAGTTTCCTCTTCTCCAGGTTGAACCACCCCACCCAGCTCTCTCAGCTCATCCCCACAGGATTGGTGCTCCAGCCCTGAGATCACCTTCATGGCCTCCTCTGCACTCGCTCCAGCAGGTCCACATCTGTCCTGTGCTGGGACACTCAGCTGGACATGGCAGTGCAGGTGGGGTAGAGGAGAGGATCACCTCCTCATGAGAGGGGGTAGAGGAGAGAATCACCTCCCTTGACCTGCTGGCCACACTTCTGATGCAGATCAGGATGGGGTTGGCTTTTGGGCTGTATCATTTTTGTAATGTCAACATTCAGGCCTCTAGGACAGTTATCCTTATATGGGACAGTTCTGCAGTTAAAACATTCATTTAGGAAATTAAAGACTTCAAAGTCCCTCAGGTACTGCAAATTCCAAGTTACAGACAGACCTGCTCCCAGCTCCAGATTTTCTTTTCGAGTTATACTGTCAACGTTTGTGAGATTAAATGCAATGCAATAATCATGAGGAAGCAATTTCCATAAATATTGATTATTATCCTTCTTACTTTATCTGGTGCAAAATTAGAGTCAAAATAAAAATATTTTGAGTGGTTTTTTTTAAATACAGTGTTTAAGGTCCATGTACTCAAGTTGTAGGAACCTACACTCCTGCCATTTCAATAAGTATTAGGCATGCTGCTGATCCTGTTACAGGTACAAAGTTGCTGGTGCATAAATTTGGCTTTTCTTACCATAACATGATGCCATTGAGAACTGAAATATAACTTGTATTTTACCTTGCACCTTCTTGAATAGTCATGTTTCTATTTTAATTCTTCTGTGACTGATGGAATATTAGTAATGCTTAATGTTCAGATTATGTGATCCACCAGCTGCAAACAGGTAATTTTGTTCAAATAATAAATGGATTGAAGTTAATTGAACTGCAGAAATAACAATTATAAAATGTATTTGTTCAACAGTAGCTCCATTTATATTTTATTTTTATTTTTACTTTTTTTTTTCATTCATTTGCTCTCCAAAATAATTGCCAGTAAAGACTTCTGCTTCTAATAAACCACATGAAGAAAGACTTTACCATAAACTAAAGACTGTTGAATATTGCTATGTTTTTACTTATCTGACTGCTATAAATGAACGTAAATTTATAGAGATTATATTACATCAGATGTTTAAGTTAGAGACAGAATGACATAAGAAATTGTTTTAGATGCTAAATTAGCAATTGCACCACCTCTCTTTTTGGTTAAACATAGTAAGAATTCATTCAGATTTTTTCTGTATTACACTGGAACAAAATGTGCTTTATTTTATATAGCTATTTCTCACAAGGTTTTCTTATTCACTGTTCATTTTTTGTCAGTAATTCCCTTAAAATCTGAAGATATTTTTTCTCAATATGCAGATGTATTTTCATAGTAAAAAGAGAGAAAAGGAAATCTATTAAAAATAGATTCCATTCTCTTTCAGCTAGTAACGAGTAGATGTTTATATTCACTTATAGTAAATTGATATAATTGTTTTGCTGCCAGTTGTGTTGTGCTTTGATTTGTCAGGTGGGTACAGCTTCTTAACTTTTAAAGACAGGTATGTTATCTTTGGATATATTTGCAAAATATCTGGAAAAGTGTTATTATTGAGGATGTGTATAGCATTCTTGAAAAACACATGTAAAAAAGTCTTGGCATAGAAGAAAAGCTTTACATTCATTTCATACTATACCTAAGGGAAAAAGACAGTGAAGAGCAACCTACTTGAGAATAAAAGCTTTGAAAAATGAATCCTGTTTTTCTCCCTTTTTCATGTTTCCAAGTTATTTAGTTCACCTTCAATTAGAACACACACTGCATGCCCATGAGTAGGCCTGGATTCAACACAGGATTTATAATGAAGCATTCTTTACTGCCAGATATCCTGGAAAATCTTAGACCATCTGGTTTCACAACCATACTTGTAGCTGATTATCTGCTTAAGAATTAATTAGGAACACATGTTAAACTGTTGTGATTGCAAAATTGTTGACATTTGTCTTATATGTGTTTTGAAAAGCAACCATTTTCCAAAGTAGCTTCCAAAATAGGATGATGTAATGAAATAAAACACAGACTCTACTAGGATTAAAAAAGGATGTTCCTTGGCCAGGAATGATACCTAAATGCATTATATTGTATTTTTCAGTGCCTGAGTATAAAAATATGACATAGTTGAAGCTCCTTCCCATATCAGTTTATCTCTCTCCTTCATATAAAAGGTAAGTGTAGCTTAAAACTGGGAACAAAAACAAAACAGCACAATGCAAAGTAGGAAACACAATGAGATTCAGTTCCTTAAGGATAACTGAAATTTATATTCATTTTCTCAGCATAGTTGTCTTTTAATTTTTGAATAGAATATATGCTTGTGGGATTTATAGTTAAATAATTGCCCATAGAAAAACACCAAATATGGAATTTTCTAAAAATGGCCCCTTGACTCAAAAGTTATTTGTTCTTTCACTGGGGCTTTTAAAAACAAAGACTATCAGTAGCTTCTATGAGTACAAACAACAAATTATTGAGACAAAATAAGTTATTGCACATCAAATGGGTGACTGCCACACACCACTTGTTTGCTCTGAGTCACTGAGAAACAAAATGCCTAAGCAGCTTCAGCTACCACTAGAGAGTTGGGGCGGGTGGGGTGAATAGGGTTTTGTAAGAACATAGCTCAGTTTGAATGTAATATCTTGAAATTGTAAGAAACAGCAAATATTTGAACTAGCTGACCTCCAAATATTTTTGTGAAACTGCGAATAGAATCAGTCATATGATTTTTTTTTTTATTAAGGCACTAATAAAAAGAAAAAGAATCTCTGATACTAACCTTGCTCAACAGAAAAAAAGACAACATGAAGCAGAGTTTAATGTTCAAAGGAGTTTTCACTTCTATAAATCAATAAAAGCATATTTTTTCTAATAGTGTTTTGAAATCTGTTGTTTTGCCTTTCAGTCCCTTTAATCCATTTCATTCTGGAGGAGTTAAACACTTTAAATTTGTGATTATATAAATGACCACAAATGAGAGACTTTTAGGCCCTAGTTTGTGCAACTGCTTGCTAATGTATTCTTAAGTCTCTGTGTAAAATATTAAGCCAGAAGGCAACATGGCAACTTCTCTTTACAAAGCTGGATAATTTCTGTAAAATGCTAACTCTTGTGGAGCATTTGGTTTTGTACACCATGCTGAAGGTATATTTTTTTTTTCCTCTAAGCAACCTAGGATAATGGAATGGCTATTTTTCAGTTTGCATAAGTCTATCTAATACCCTCTTCTCACTTTCTTGGGTGCAGTATTAGTGCCTGACACCACTAAAATATCATTTAAACACAGAGAGAAGCAGCAAATGTTACAACTCATGCCAAGAACTTTAACTGCTTTTGAAATGAGTGAGAAAAAAAAATGCTGGCATGTTTTAGCAGCTGTATGTAGAGGATAACACAAAACACAGAACAACAGAAGATCTAGTTCTTTTACAGAATTTGTAATTCATCCTAACTTGTGGCTCCATCTTGAGTAGCATTTACAGCTCTGAAGATTAAATGCAATTGGTAAAGAAGTTTTCAACTGCTATAGATATTAGTTAAGTGCTGGAGAAAGCAAAGGAAAGATCATGATAAGTCTATGTATATATACACACAAGTTTACAATTCCTCATAAACTCAATAGGGATTTACACATTTTAAAAAGTATAAAATGTTATACATTATCTATCTTATCTGGTTATTTATATGAAGTATAAGGCTCAGTTATATCAGTCGAAATCTACTTAATTTCCCTACTCAAACAAGTCTAAAACACCATAAAACATTGTACCAAGTCCTTCCCTGTGCCTAACCTTCCTCTAACACTGGAAAGATGCCACACTTCCTTAACTATGTTACTATACATAAAGCTGCAGAGTTTTCCAGGTATTGACTTCAGCTGTGATGTGTAGCAAGACTTAAACAGCCAAAATCTGCATTCATTATGTTCATCAGGTAAGGAATAAATTCCAATCTGGTCCAATATAATACAGGCTTAAAAATATGAAAATGACTAAATATGATGTGGACAGATGGAGACAGATCTATCTGCCAAGGATATATAGAACACCTGCATTAATAGACTTGTCATTAGAAAAAAAATATCCACTTACAAAAGTCTGATGTCTTGTAGGCTTACACAGTCGAAATAAAAAGGATTTGCTATTTTAAATGGATCTATGAATGACTGTTAGTACTAAATGTCTTTTTACTGACATTTTTACTACCTTTTTACTGACATGCTGCCTTATTTTTTTTTCTTGTTCTCTTTCCAGAAATAAAAGTAATAGTGTCAAGTAATATGTGTCAAAGATTCAATTTAAAAGGATTTCTCCAGCTGATTTGTCATAATAAGGTATTAATGTTTTCACTGAAAAAGCTGGATAGAGAACAAGAAAAAATATGTGGTGAAGTCACACTTCAGTCTTTTTAAGTATAAGTCCATTATCATAAATTGATATTTCTCTTTCACCAGTGCCCATCAAGTGAAGGCATTTCAATCTCAAGCACAGATGAAGGCACTTCTCTCCTTTCAACTGTTATTATGCAGCTTATCATCGTGATTATTGTTGAAAGATACTATAATTATAAAGATTAATTAGTAGTCAGAACAATAGAACCCCATATCTTACATTAACAATATGAGGTTCCAAGAATGAAGCTTTCAAATACAGCAAATCATGATGTTTGATAGGTCAGACAAGGATATGAAAATGTATTTTTTTGTTATTACAAAGCCTTTGTGCTGATGTATAAAAATGGCAATGAGTCATCTTCTGTCTCTGCATAAGGACATCTTTTTATGTTTGTAAAAACTCTTTCAGTGTTAATTAGGTAAGGACCCATCAAAAATCAAATTAGGAACAATTAACACTCATTACTGCTAAGGAGAAATAAAAGAAAGAAACAGATTTAGCAGCATGTAGACTCTTACTGAGGTGTTTTACTTGAAATGAGGGCACATCACAGTGCTTTATTGTGAAAGTACTCAAAACTCCTGAGTTACAGCTTTTCCTTTTTATAAATTAATCATTATTCAAGCAGAGACAAGAAGTTCTTATCAAGCATTGCTGAAGGTGTGCTATGTGCCATGTCATTGTTTATTAGAAACAGATATTTCCTAAGCAAGCTAAAACTCTTGGAAATACTGAGCAATACAGTCACAATTACAATCAGAGATCAGGTATGAGTCTGAGCATCTCTTTCTTGTTCTTTGTTAATATCAACACAAAACAACTGCTGAGTGGTGACAGTATGTTGCATTTCTGCTGTTTCCTAAAGTTCTTTGCAAACTAATGAATTACCCATCAAAATATTTGCTATATAAACTCCAAAGGCATATACACAAATAAAATTATTTCTACATGTCCTCTGTAGCAATTTGTTCACATTTGCATATGCTTCTCAGCTACCTGGCATGATGAGCAAATTGATTTTGAGAAGATAATAAACAGTCATGAGGAGTAAGAACACAAAATTTCTTATAAAAATTATTTTACAAGCCAGAAACTAAATGGGATTCTTCACAATTTCAGGTATCTTCTTGTGAGGACTTAGCAATGAGAGATGGCAAGGGAACTCAGTGATAAAATAAAATGCTGAAAATGGATTTTATATCATAGAGGGTTCTGTAGCAAGAAAAGAAAACACAGAAGACGACAGCTAAGAGCCAGACAAGATTATGATTGATAGAAACAATTAATAATTTAATACATGGCCTTGTCACAGTTTTATGCAAGTGATCGCTGATATTTCTGATTATAATTTCATTTTCTCTTCCAGATATCATCCATTTTCTTTGCCACTTACTGGGCTTCATATCCAGTACTGGCTATTCACTTAGTAACTTTTAAAATAATTAGCACTATTGAGAATATTTAACTCTGAAATCTGCTTTATGTTGTAAACTGTTCTAGTTTATAAAAGGATGCATTTACCCTCCTGCATATTTTACAGAACAATATGTCCTGTAAAGTACATATTTATGACTTAAGAGCTTTCATCTGCAGGGCTCTGGTCAGTCAGAGTTTTTCTAAAGTATTTCTTGAAGTTCTTTGTCTTCTAAACTTAATAAGACTATCTAAATAAATTAATATCTATAGAACTTCCATGTCTTTAGTTTTCCTAATGGACTGTCAAAGTTTGAATGTGTTTTAAACATGCCTTCAGTTAACCAGTGATGCAAGTCCAAGGATAGATGATAGCTATACACATTTTATGATCTTTTCCCAGGAGTTCTAGCCATACTCACTTCAAAGTTTCAGAACTGCAATTCATTCATTCCCAAAGCAAGCTAACAAGGAGACCAAGGAGTCTTCCACGTGTAACATGACATCCTCTACCTGTATATATTCACTTAAGATCAAGTATTTATACAGAACCTGATCAAAATGTTAGAACTGCTGCTTCCTGAGAAGCTCAAATAAAAAGTTCAATTAAAATATGAAATACAGAAATTTAAAGTAGTTACTGAGTTCATCAAAAACAAATCTAATACTTTCTTCCAACCTCCACCATCACAAATTTCATATTAAATGAAGCTGAGCCTGAAGGCAACTGTAACTTCTCTCTCACCTTAGAGGCTTGGTTTGACAGTGACAGCTGACTATCATTGCATCAAAATCCTCAGAGAGTTTGCAAATGAGATACATTTCCCTGCTAAAAGCACCTGTGAAGACAACAATAAATTAGTCATTCTTCAAGAGGATGGGGGGGAAACTGAGCAATTAAAGGTCGTCTCACTCACTTGCAATTAAGGGTAGTATCACTCTTTCAATGATGAGAAAATAAATAAGAATTATATTAGTTATTCCTAAAAATAGTTAACCTTTTTAACTGTTTAGTTTCTGGATTGGATAGATTAGTAGATACAGTTACTGTTCAGTTACAGTTTTAATCTTATAATATTTATATTTTCTGTTATGAAGACAAGAAATCAGAAAAATGGGAGAGAAGGAGCAGCAAACTGCAGAAAGGGGTCAGGATGCTACATTTTAGAACAGCAAATGCATTTGTAGATAATTAGACTTCTAGTACTCTTCCTCTTCATATTATGCTTCTGTACAATCCATATCCAATGCTTAGCTTAAAAGGAAATTGAGTACATTGTGTTATTGTGTTGTAGCTTCCAGAAGACATTTATTCTACTTGTGCTAAGTGAATTTCTACTCAGACTAAGAGTGCACTCTGGCATTTTGAGTTCATATAAAAGCCTAAACAGCAGATGACCAGCTTTTCCAAGACTAGAAAAAAAAAAAAAAAAAAAAAAAAAAAAAAAAAAAGAGAGAGACTTGTTTGTGTTTGAGACAAACCAAACTACCAAGGGAGCCTCCTATCCTAGCTTTTTAATAATAATTTCTTGACACTAGCATGGCATTTCAGTACAGTAGTATTATAAATATCCAGTTTTAGCATTTCTCAGAGGGAATTAATTTCTGGCTTCAGTTAGAGAGTTTGCATGGAAG
Source organism: Phylloscopus collybita (assembly GCA_027886175.1). Lineage (NCBI taxonomy): Eukaryota > Metazoa > Chordata > Aves > Passeriformes > Phylloscopidae > Phylloscopus > Phylloscopus collybita. The sequence continues at coordinate 43,412,161 of JAJNNQ010000018.1, forward strand.
AAATGTGTCTGAATGTATTCAGAAAGTTGTCAATCAGATAAATTTTGACAAAGTGTAAGGTTCAAATTACATCATATATTTGTGTATATTAAATTATCAGTATTTTAGAGCTAGAAATACTTGTGTCAGCTGTCAAGGTTTATTCTGAAATTTAGACAAGAGATAACTGAGGAGCGGAAGCACATCTCCAGCAGAACTCTTATTTCACAGCCTAAATTCAAAACATGTTTGCAGTGAGCTTGAAGGGGAAGGGACACAGGTGTACATTCAGTATAAAATATGGTGACATTTTCTTCTCTCCCTTAAAATTGTTACATTAGTTTACAATAAGGACTCCTCAAAAGGTTACAGATTAGGGTAGTTTCACATTCAAGGTGATCTTTATAATGTTAACATTTTTGTTGCCAGATACAACTCTGTCACTATATAATGGTGTTGAATTAAATTTATTTAATTTACTTGGAAAAAAAACCATAAAAACCCCACAAAAAACTAAAACAAACAAACAACAACAAAAAAACCCCACAAACAAACAAACCCAAATCCAGCCATACAAGCAAAAAGAAAAAAAAAAAAAAAAAAAGGCACTCAAAGTTATTGAAAGTCCAAAAAATTGCCTTTGGCAAGAAATATTAGCACATTCTTTTCTTGGGGAACTCAATGTATGCTGTGAAGACTCCTAAAAGGACAATGAACCCTAGTTTTTGTTGCCTGTATCTTTCTTGGTACCTTTCCTTACTTTTCACATAATGGTTTGGCCAAAGATATCCATACACTCGTCACCTAGCTGGTAGAAAACTTTACTGCATCCTGTGTGTGTAAGTATATGAAGGAGTGCCTGCATAATCAAAATGCAACCCACCATTGAACCACCATGTCCATATTTGTACCCTGTTCTCATTCTTCCAAGTCATCCCCTTTACTTCTAGTTTTTGTCTCCAAGACACCCAGCACAGTTGGTTGATATAGTCATAAAATAAAAGAGGAATCAACAGGCTGAAAGATTACACTCCACTGCCTTTTCAAGCAACCAGTTCATACAGTCTGGTTTTACACATATAAAGGTTTAGAAGGGAAAAACAAAACAAACACTCCTGTTTCTTAGTGGATTTCGATGTCACAACTACCTGGAAAAACCAGCTACATCAAGTAACCCACCAACAGAATTTCATTTTCTAAACCATTGTGCATTTTTAATATTTAAAAGGAAGGTAAAATATTCTTTTGCATTGTATTGGGCTGACCTTGGCTGGATGTCAGGTAACTGGCACAACAACACTAAGCCACTCTATCGTTCTCTTTCCTAAACTGGGCAGAGGAGAGAAATCAAAACAAAAGGCTCAAGGGCTAAGGTAAGGACAGGGTAAGATCACTCACTGACTGGGCAAAACAGACTCACCTCAGAGAATTTGATTTATTACTAAAATATCATAAAAGGGTAATAAAAAGTTAAAAAAAAAAAAAATTTAAACCACTTTCCTTCCACCTCTCTGTTCTTTCCAGGCTCAATGTCACTGACGTGCTGACAGAGCTGCCTCGCCATGGTCTTCCCCACAGACTGCAGAGGAATCTCTGCTCTGGCATCTGTGGCACCTTTTCCACCTCTTTCTTCACTGACCTTGGTGTTTGCAGAGCTGTTTCTTTCACATATTCTCACTCCTCTCTCCTGGCTGCTGTTGTGCAGCACTTTTCCCCCTTCTTAAATACCTTTCTCACAGGTGCTACCACCATTCACTGCCAGGCTCAGCCTTGGCCAGTTACAGGTTCCTCTTGCTGCTAGCTGGTGTTGCCCCTATTGAACACTGGGGAAGCTTCTGACATTTTCTCCTGGAAACCACCCCTGCAGCCTCCACTGCTGCCAAAACTTTGCCATGCAAGGTTTTTGTAAATAGAGAATAAAATTGCCATCATAACTGCGGAAGGCAGTTGTTTGCTGGACACAGAGACTTGCTAGCCTGAGAGAAAAAGCTAATGGGAATGAAGAATCTGTGGGACTTTAGTCCTCTTCAGGGAAAGACAGTTAAGTATAATCAATTCAATAAATGCTGTTCTCATATGGACGTAAATTGAGTGAAATTTGTCAATTAAACAGACAAACTGTGCCTTGAAGAACCTAAACAAAGAGAAACTAAATCAGGTCCACTGAAATATCCTCATCAGCCTCCCTAAATAGATGACTAGGATAATTAATTTCATTTTATCTACCGACTTTGTTAAGAAGTATCCTTTATTACATTGTGCACTAACGATAAAGCTGTCTGTGCTACCAATCTAACAAATTAATTTCTTTCAAGGCTTTCACTTTTCTCTGGTCAGAGTTAAAAATAATGTGGGAGATCATCCTCAGCACTTTCCATTCTAACTGCCCGATCTGAAAGAACATTAATCTGCTGTTAATATTGACCTGCTCTGGTCGTAAATTACCAAAAAAAAAAAAAAAAAAAAGCCCTTAAATGAGGCAACGGACAATGGATTTTTAGGAAATTCCTAAGCCCTTGTGACTGTCATTCCATAGCATAATGATTGTCTGTGAGAAGCTGAAATAAAATTCAGACTGCCACCACCATAAATCAGACTCTTGAGTTTCAGAGTAGGACAAATTGCAGAGAGGTCCTCGGTGAACTGACACATCTATATTGCACAGTATTATAAAATGTTATAGAACAATGGCTCTGCACAGCCTGCCTGGAACAAGAGTGTTCATGAATATTTGTTTTCACTTTCAAATGCCAGTTTTGAGAGATCTATTACATTCTGTAGCAATCATCTAGACTGTCTGAGTGATTTTCTTTAAAAGCAAGTGTGCTGACTTACACAGTTGGCAAGAAATTTGAGGCCTGCTCAGTAAAAAAACCCCAAAAAATCCTTTCAGGCCATGATGTTACAAGAAATACTCAACATGCAGTGTAAAGCTAATACCTTCTCACAGCTAACTCTCCCTTCAATTTTTGTTTTTCTCAGCACTAAATGCCTGAGTTCCAAATCTGATCAATTATTTTACTATATCAGCCACTGACTAAGCTCACGTTATCGGTTCTTTGTAAAGAAACCTGCAAGTGGAAAAGAGGCAGATTTCTAAAGAAATAGAGAAGATGTCAAGGTAACAGAAAGGATAGACAATGTCCTTGGACATATGTGCTCACCTGCCTATAAAGCTGTGCAATATGTGAAGTTTTGGAAATTCTTTAAATCGCAAAAAAACCCTACTGAATGAATATTTTGGGGAGGCCTAGAGAGAAACACAGTCTGAATTCTGGAAATTAAAGTTTTAAAAAGGTTAGCAAATTCTAACTAAAGCTTTCTAAACTTTGACATTTCCCAATATCACCATTGATCACATTGACATTGAAGCAATCCTGAAATGAACGCGACAATTAACATTGCTTTAATCACTATTATAAACCTCCTGGGAGCAGTCACTGCAATAAAATTGGCATATTAAATATATGAAAAAATAATTGCAGGTGCAACTAAACATGACTAATGATCAGACAACAGCTTCCACATGAAAAGAATATTAAATAGTTTTGCACAGTTGCAGCAGCCAAGATTGTTAACATATTGGTTTATTTGTTAGAATAGAGCACAGGGCAGGAGGACGGAGAATCTCCATTTAAAAAGTACTATTTGTGCACTGTTTCATAAAGTTTTCCACACATGTTTAAAACATAGGTGTTTGCAAACTTTGCTGGATCACAAAATATATGGAACGACAGAGCCTGATAGGGATCACCTGAGACTCTCTGTGGCAGTTTTCTTATGAACTTTAATATACTACACAATTTCCTTTATGGAAATGAAGATCTGGTAGATTTCTGTTTGAGGTTATTTTGTAGATAATGGCATCTAATCTCTTCAGCATTGCAGACAATGTTGTAAGGTTGCTATTTTAAGGCTTGGACTTAAAAGTTATAGAATCACAGACAGGCTTGGGTTGAAAGAGACCCAAACCCTGCCATGGGCAGGGACACCTTTCACTAGAGCGGGTTGCTCAGAGCCCCATCCAACCTGGCCTTGAACATTTCCAGGGATGGAGCAGCCATAACTTATCTGGGGAAGCTGTTCCTGTGCCTCACCACTCTCACAGTGAAAAAGTTTTTCCTAACATCTAATCTAAAGCTGAACTCTTGCCATTCCCACCGGTCCTGTCCTTCATGCTCCTGTAAAAAGTCTCTCTCCATCTGGCTCCTAGGTCCCCCTTTAGGTCCTGGATGGTCACAATAAGGGCACCCTGAAGCCTCCTCTTCTCCAGGCTGAACAAACCAAATTCTTTTAGCCTTTGAATACTTGTCTGATTATCTTGTGGCAAGTTTGTGGGGGTTTTTTTGGTTTTTTTGTGTGGTTTTTTGTTTTGTTTTGTTTTGTTTTGTTTTGTTTTGTTGTTTTGTTTTTGTTTTTTTGGTGGTTTTTTTTGGTTTTTGGGGGGGTTTTTATTTGTTTTGGGGGTTTTTTGTTTGTTTTTTGTTTGTTTGTTTTTGCTTTTGGTTTTTTGATTGTGTTTTTCTTTTTTTGTTGCTGTTGTTTTGTTTTTGTTTTTTTTCTATATAAAATTATGTGATACAAAGAAGAAGTGTAAACATTTCTGCCAAAGGGTAAACGAAAAATCATACGAAGCTGTAAAGTTCTTTTTTATTTCTTTAGAGTTGTTTGTAGGATGAAAGAGAAATTGTTTTATAATCATCTCAAAAATAGTTTCAACAAAACCAAAAAAACCTACAGAAGTAATTATTGTCTTTTGTTCTCAATTTTTGTACTTCATGAGGAATTAGATATCTGAGACATATTGCTTTTTAATAATTTTGTACTGCTATTTTTACAGAATGCTCAGTGTGTTCCAAAATACACATCAATACAAACACATTGCACTGAACTTTCTTTCAGGAATGACTTCAAAATATTTATGAAGTTCCTTAGGCAGATATTACTTTTAATTAATATCAGTATGTGAAAAACTTATCATGGTATGTGATAAATGCTTTATTTGTCTGTCATTAATGATATATAAGTAAGTTTAGAACTAAAAATAATTGTATAAACATACTGTTATATGTGAATACAAAAGAAAAATCTTTTTAAGTTAAGGAGGCCAACAAGTCAGCACTATTTCGAAGTTCTCCATTTTAATGTCTCAGTGAGGAGCAACTCACTTAGAGCACCTAATTCCTGAAATTAAAACTGAAATTCATACTTTCATTCCATCTTACTCCTGCAGGTCTTCCTAACCATTGCCATTCTGATTTCATTTTTGAACACAAAAGCAGATTTAAATAATTTATATTTGAAATTTTGGCTGAACACATACAGTTTTACCACTGTCTCTAGGTTACTAATACATACAAAGGTAAAATAAGATACAGAACATAATTTCATGCTGACAAACTCTTACATTCCACAAACCTTAAAAATTGTATGATATTTATAAAGGAGACTTGGGGTAAGGTTGTTTATTTCATTTCACTGTCCGTCTCTTTCCCCCCTACACCACTTCCGGAAGTATGAAGTCCCTTAATACAACCTAACATTTTTAAAAAGTTTTGTCAAGATCAAGGGGGCAAAAACTGGGGGTTTTAAAACAATATAGAGGCAAGCAGAATTTACATTATTGTTTTATTTCTAATTATGGTCTTAAATTCCTTACCTTATAGATCTATTCATAATCTTGTGTAATTTTCAATAAAAATCTTCATTTATAGGTGCCTTTGGCAGTGAACCTGAACTAGTTTTTTTGACTTTGTAAGATGTAACAGGGATATGAAAGGTTACAATGCAAATATTTTCATAGCAGAGATATAGAGTTAATTCTATATTTTTATGGACTCTTGCAAGTGAAAATAAATTTAAATTGAAAACATAGAGCTAAAATACAGATTGCAATTCTAATTTACACTGTACGTTACCAAATTCAGATTTTATTTACTTAAATGTGCTTTCAAGTAATGTAATGTGGGATTGACAATCTATATACTAATGATTTCTTCAGAGACACTGCAACAGTGACTACATTTCCTGTTCCACCAACTCTTTATGCTGTCAGTCACCTATTTTGGGATATCAGTCCTTGTCATTGAAAAGCTGTGTACTTTGTAAAATGTTCCATTTAGAGGACAGGGATAAAGCAAGGGCTTAAGTAAAGAGGAAACACATACACACATATACGTACACATATACATATACATATGAATAGAAATGGAAATGGTAAAATTTAATGTTAAGGAAAAAAAAAGGATTGGTTTAAATCCTTAGCTGTGGGACAATTTGCTTAGTCAAAAATCTAGAAAGGTTTAGCATTTAAAAGCTTAGCTGATTTCTGTGAAGCAGAAAGGATTTTTTTCTTGCTTGGTGTTTTGTTCAAGGTATTGTCAAATTCCTCTGGAAAGGTGGATTATTAGGTCAGATTGGTCCTTCTGGAAAGAGGGGTTCTCTTTCTTCTTTTGAGGGTAGCTGCACATCTTGATGAAGGAAGTTTCAGAGACACAGGACTCTCATAAGCAAGAATAAACAGCTCATATAAAGGAGCTGCAAGTCTGAAGCTCATAGTGAGACAGATTTTGGAGAAAACCAGTAGATAGGACTGAGAAGTGATGTAAAGGAAATTCCCAAGGTCTTAGGCTAAAGTTCTTGCCTCTAAAGAAGTCAGAGTTGGCTGAAACCAAGTTTGAAAACAAGGGCCTATTGCAAAAGAACATATTAAGTAATGGGTAAGTTACTTATAAACTGGTTCCTTCTTTCTCTCTTGGTCTCTAGTCAGATTAGTTAAAATCAAAAAAATTAATTATTAGAATATGCTTTATAGTAAAATTTCTGTTTGATTTGTGGTCCTATTTTCCTACATAGTTCTCATAGTGTGCAATTACTTCCATTACTATGGGTGTTAGCAGACTCTGTCAGAACAGTACATTCGTAGGTGGAGAGATTTTTCCTTCTCTACTGCTGAGTGTTTTGATCACTTTCTTTTTCTTCTTTAGCCTTGACTTTTGTTAACATGCCAGCTAGGAAATACTGAAAGCTAAGGGAATGATTTTTTTTTCTTTTTACTAATGTGATCATCTATGTGACAAATTTATAAGACATTTATATAGTATTTAATGAATGGCCATAGAATCATGTTCCATAACTTTGTTATAATTATGACTTTTCAATTTGTTGGATGAATCAGTGATTATATCAAAGAGATTTTTTTTCTTAGTTAATAATGTCTCTTTCATAAACTAGCAATGATATTTTTAATAAAAAATATAACCTTATCCCAATAATGTTATGAAACAGAAAGTTTAAACGGTGTCTTATAAAATAGGCATTAATAGAAACAATTTCCCTAAAGAAATTAAATAAGCCAAGGAAGGATCCACACCTAGGACCAACTTTCTTCCTTTGACAGAAGCAACCATTAAAGGCTAAACAGGATCTGATGTACTTGTTTTATCAAAAATGTTTCTATTTTTTTTCCATTTCTCTTTTTCTTTTTTGCACCAAGATTTTCTCATCAAAAGTATCATCCAGTCATATGATGAAAACAAGGTAAAGAATTACACATGTAATTGCTACCAAGAGAGAAGATGTTAGTTTACAACCCATAACAATTATGTAGATAGACTGTAGGCATAATAAACAGCCACAGGAGGGAGGGAGAGACAAACAATTACTCTAATGGAGAGGGAGATGTGATTAACATTAAATGCTACCCACAGTGAGAGATCTGCAGTAAGAGTGACATACATGACAACTATATAAGACACACTTGCCTCCTGGGGAGGCAAAACAGTGAGAATAAGAAATAGGGTATTCTACATCAGTGGAAGTAGTTCCCTATATTCATGAAGTTGGAAGAAGTATATCTGCTTTCCAGCAAAGGCAGAGCAATTTCTTTTCCTTGAACTTTCCTTTTTAGTGCCATTTTCAGTTAGGAAATAAAAGTGTCTGACACTAAAAATAACAGTTGGAAAGGGAGAGAAAGAGGAATGGAGAAAGGAAGGAGAAGAAAATCCAGCACTAGAACTCCTAGACAGGCACATTTGTTTTGGCTACTCATTACAGATCATACTGAAAAGTAAAAGCCCATCATTTTGTCATTAATCTGTAGACACAGACATATTTTTCCATGGAAGTGTTTTCAGTTATGGATATATGATTAGCATCTCAGGTAGAACACAGTTGCTTTTAGACTGAGGTTAAATAATGAGCATGCAATTAGGAAGGAAAACCTGATCTATTTGCAAGTGCTTATAATTGTAGGCATTTCACATCAAATTCCTGGACATTAAGACACTAAATAAATGCAAGATTAAGACAATGTACTTATTTAACCAGGAAATATATTCAGCTAGGATGCATATATTATAACTTTGTTTATACATTTTAATACAATTATGCACAAGTTCACAAATGTGGAAAGTAATCCATAATGGAAGACAGAGCTGTCTTCCTCTACATAATAATTCACTGTAAGAAGTTAATGAACTTTTTAAAAAATGTATGCTTGAAATACTCTTCAGGTAAAAATGTTGTTATTTAAAGCAAGAAAAAGTCTTAATAAGACAATTCACTCAACCCAGTGTTGTAGCTGATCTCCCTCACATCTAATCACTTATTAATTTGAATTAAATGTGAACTAGCTACAGCATTCAAAGCTAACTTGGAAATTAAGACAAAGATTTTGGAACTAGATTTTCATTATCCTTAAAATGATACCCATATCTAAGACTAAAAGTGCAAATATGGGAACATGTAACACAGTTGACAGTACTCAACCATTATCATTTGATCAAGATTTGATTTGTGTTGATGATACGTTTCCATTTCAAGTGCTGACTTATCAAAAGTTTTACTAGTTTTATTTCTGTGTCTCTGGATAGGGATAAAAGTCTTGCCTTCAAACAAAATTAAGTCTAAAGACTGGTAAAAACAAATTTGGAAAAATAAAGGTCTTCAAAAGTTTAAGGAAATAGAGATATTTTTTGTTCTATTCTAATCTTCAACTATTGGACTTGAATTCATTAAGATGACTTCTCTGGCCTCCCTGAATTGCTGATGTTGAGAAAAAAAGAAAATTTCAAAAGCAAATCAGAAATGAATGCTAACTTAGACTGAGTAATTTAACATTTCTTTCACTTCTGTGAGAACTCTAGAAGTCCTAGACAATGAACCTGGACTCTTCTCTCACTGTCCTCCTCTAAACCTGCAGGGGGCTTTTATCTTGTTTTTACTGTCATTCCATACAGATATGAAAAGAGTTTATTCTACACATCCAAGTAGTTTCCTTTGTGTACAACTGGCGTGACAGAGTAGGTGTAAAGAAAGGAAAAGTTATTTTTCCTTACACCTTGTTCACCTTCATAGATGCTATGGACATGCACCTTCCTTGCTTTGTTCTGTACATTGCAGTGGTGAGCAAATCTCAAGATGATGTTCTAATATGATTTTACTCTTTAAAAATCTTCTGGATTTTGGATACTACTGCTCTTCTTTAGGGTATTGTTGCCAGACAGCTTGCTCTTCTACATCCATAATGATTTAATTGACTGAAGAAAGCAGGTTTTTTTACATCTCAGGCAATGCGCATGTCTCAAGCTTTCCACAAAATGTTAAGAGAAGACCAATACTGCCAAGACACAGAAGATGACAAATATAGTTTGAAAAACTGAATAGTGAGCATGTTATTGCCAGTTTTCTATTATATTCATCTTTGGGTATTTCCATTTTCCATATCTGATTTTGAATTTCCTTTTTAAAACAAAACAAAATAAAATAAAAAGAAATCTGTCAGCTTTTCTTAATTAGGGGTTGATTTATCAAATTTGCTGCAACTCATTTCACAGATTTTCCTCTGTTGAAACAGATCTTGCATTTAATTAATGGATGACAGTGCTGATAACAAGGACATTTTAATCACTGAGTGCTGATGATAGATGCTTTGCCTGTTTAATTGAATTGTTACTTAACAGCATATTGTCTTTGAGAATGCTGTGATTTGGATTCAAAGACGGAAGGCACGTAGTTGGGTGATGGGAAAATCATGTTTACTTGTTGGAACTGTTGTTAGCTTGTAGCAGAGAGATTACTGACCTTATTTCCCTGTGTCAACTGGAAAATTGATCATTTGAATCCTATCTTTTTCTCCCCTTGCTTATCTGGAATTTTCTATGTAAAAATATGTAGAACAGAGCATACATGGATGCTGTCAATGTTAACTAATAAAAATACTCCATTCCACAGCCACATAATTGATTCTGTTAATTTCTAAATTAATTTATGAAATGTTTCAAAAAATGTGAATATTACCATGTGGGTTAAATTATTTTATTCTAGTTCTTTAATACAATTCCTATTAACCATTAGTTGTGTTCTTTCATGGGATGTTTCACGGCACGCTTTGATTTTAGCTCTGTTTCTTTACTATTTTGCCTACTTTGAACAGAAGATCTACACAGAAATAGGTAAATTTGTTAAATTAAAATTGAAAGGGGCGTTAAAAAGAAATAAATAATTGCAAGTGCAATTAAGGATATGTATTAAACAACATAGGAAATACAGAGAAAATACAGCCAAAAAACCTCAAAGGAATGTGGCTTAGCTAAAGATCAAGGCAAAGTACAAAAACTGTGGGGAAGGAACCTTTTACTGCATAGCTACAGTAAACTAAAAAACAAGCAAATAACTTGTTCTAAATTCAGAAAAGTTAAAAGCAAACACATAAAATCCAGGCCCAAACCTGTTTGGGGGAACAAATAAAGTTAAGCATAAAATCTAATAAAAATGTCTTTATTGAAATCTGTTAAAACAAGAAGCCTTCCAGAGAGTTTGTGTGAAGCCAGCAGGCAATCCAGATATAAAATAAATGTACTACAGTGGAAGAAAATGTGAAGTGAACTGCTTATATGTTTATTTATGGTTCAAGAGCTTCAAAGAGATTCAGCAGTCTTTATAAAGGACTCATTAGCTGATGATCCCTTCTAAATAAAGGATCAGTAGGTGCAGCTACAGAGCAGACAGACAGAAGTGGAACAGTAGTAAATAAATGAGTGCCAGGACTAGAGAGTGTTTTACCCATGCTTTAAAGGAACTGACTATAAAATAGATAATATACTACTACATAAAATGAAACAATTGTTTTTTTAAGATTCTGTAAGACTGAAAAGGCTGATACTTCTATCAGGAAATTAATAAGCTGTATAATAAAGAACAGAGTTGGGGTGCTCATAAATGAGCAGCATACTAGGCAAGGGTTCTCAGGATTTTAAAAGCCATCTCATAAGTCTTCTTCAGTTCCTTCCTAGAACTGTATGAACAAGGGAAGCAAGTTTAAAATATCACCTTTTGAAGTATGAGTTAACTTTTGATATGGTCCTCATTACCAAAGAGAAAAATAAGATATATTGAATAATGATGATCTCACAGTGCTCCCACAGTGAAGGTCACCCATGAACTTCCAACAGATCTATATTGTGAAAGGCACATGTTCACAATGTGAAAAATGCAGTGCCAGAATATGCCTATGATTTTGAATTATTTGGGAGACTAGAGACAGCATCTGAATAGCTGAAGTATCTCCTTAGACTACTCAGTGGTTAAGTAATAAAATGTCAATGTGAAAATTGAATGTAGTTAAATATAAAGTACCCCTCTCTCCACTCCATCAATTTTAAGTTTACACACACAATAATGGGCTCAAAGCCTAAGTCTCATTATTTAGGAATGAGATATTTCAGCTATGATAACTAGTTCTATGAAAATACCCAATTGTGAGCAGCCAAAACAAACTGAATGCTAGAAACCATTGGGAAAGAAATAGGAAAATAAAATAAGATCATTATTATGCAGCTGTATAAATAGATTGAGTCCATGAAACACATATACAGTAAATTTCCCTTCCTGGGTCTCAAGAAAGATACAGTAAAGTTACAAAGGATTTAAAGAAAATGCCAAGGCTAAGCAAAAGTATTTAGCATGCTCTGTAGGGGGAATGATTGAATAGATTAGGTTGAAAAATTCATGAATGAGGGAGAAGACCATGGAAAGCTATTTAACACTACAAACTCTGGAGAGCTGAACAGGGATAATGAACCATCATTCCTTTCACCACATGAAGCATCTTCTCACTTGCCTCTTCCTTAAAATATTTTGTACTGATTTTCTGCCATATAAACTGTGTAAACACATTTACTACATAAGCCTTCATACCACCAAGTTATAAACCTGTATGGTTTTCAGAGGCATATTAGAGAAACCTGTTGCTGACAGGTTATAGTTTCCTTTTTCTACCAACAGTTACAGAACTGTTATTCTATTATGACTGTTAATACTGTTCTAAAGTTTCACTTTTTTCCCTGATAATAAGGAAAATAAAAAGGAGGGGAACAGACTTATTTGTCCTCTTTCTTGAAGATCAAGGAATGGAAAAGCTTTAAATATGTTGGAGAAACAATGTAATTTTTCTTGTTTTTCCACGTTTGTCCAATGCTAATTAACTCATGGAGGCTCTCTCTGATTATTCTGTGATATCCTCAAAGATACTATAAAAGGTATCTCATACCACAAAAGGTGAAAGTGCTCTCATTTGTCTAAACTCTCCTGACTAAAAAAAAAAAAAAAAAAAAAAAAGGCAGAGTAAGAAATGTTTATGGACATGTAGTCCTAAAATGGAGCTATGCTGGCTCAAAAAAGATAATATTTTAATACAAAGAGCTGTATTCCTTAGAACTATGATTTTTAAGGTTTTTGTTACTGCTAAATGCAAAAGAATTTAAAGTACTGTGTAAGCAAGTTTAAGTCCAAGCAGTGTTCATGATTTGAAGACTACACCATTGTTCCCAGAGTGTTTGGTCACTCTTTCCTGTAGTGTCAACTTTGACTGATTTATTCCAGTTTTGGGGTTTTTTTAAGCCAAGTAACAGTGGCACTAAGCAATAGTACTACCTACATTTGCAACAATGGGCATTGATCTCCTAATAGGTATTGCTCCCAAGACTCAAATGAAAATCTGTATTAGAATGTTTACAGTTAAAAAAACCCCAACCAACCAACCAAAAAAACCCCACCAAATTTCAGATCCATTTAAAAAACCTTCAGAATTCAAAATTTGTGAGCATTCCTCATATGGGCTACTCTTGCAATTAGGTTTTGCTAAACCTTTTAGTATATGAAGTTCATATTAAAGGCAGGAACCAAGCAGAAGTCTTCTGATTGGGGTCTGAAGATAGTAAGGGCAATACTGCTTTAAGGGACAGCAGGCTGCAGCTCCTCTTTTCCCCATCTTTTCCCTATCTACATTAGCTGACAGTCCATTTCAGCAAGCGCTGATACCTTAGATCCAGTCTATTAAATAGTAAGTCTGCACATACTGCTGGTTTTATCTGTCTATCGGGGATAAATCTACACTAATCCGTACTGTGGAATTGGAAATAGAATTTGGGAAGGGCCAGGAGAATTCAGCCTATTGATTTACAGGCCAGGGCTCACTGACGTTGTTCTGCTACTAAGCAGGGCTGATTACTTTTCAGATGCACAAGGTTGAGCAGACATTATTGTTCTTCTTCAGCAAGCTAGTATGAGGATTTTTGGGACTTCTTGATATCTCAAAATAAAAAAGACTGACTTTCTTAAAGCAGCTTCTTTGATTTTTTTTTTTTAATTGTTTGATCTACAAGAAACAGCAGTTCTAATTACAGGATTTATTATTTATTTATTTCTCATCAATTTCCTCATTAGTTAAGGCTTTGGTCCAATTGTACAGAAAGAGAGTAGATGCACTTATTATTTGGTATAATGTCTTACAGTAAAATATAAAATTAAGACTGCTAAAAATATGCAGTTAATGGTTTTTCTAACCATAAAACTTTTAGCAAAGATTTTGCTTGACTCAGATCCAAACACTGCTAGGAAACTCGAAGTCACGTCTGCAATCCTTACTTGTGCTCATCTCTACAAGGGCAAGAAAAGCAATTGGAAGTAAAACTATTTGTTCTAAACTCATAGATGCTTTGGTGTTTGTTTGTAGTGTTAGTGTGTTAACAGTAAAATGCACATGTGCATTGGAGAGACACCTCATAAAAATCTGTAACACACTGGCTTATGTACTACCTTAATATTATACCTTAAAATAGGATCTTGAAAGGAATTACTACAAATAGAAAGATTTGACACTGATTTTGGAGGAAAAACTCCTGTTAATATTTAGCTAAATGTGCAAGCAGAAATCCCAAACAGATCTCATGGAAAAACAATGTCAAATCTGAAAATAATATTTTATGGGAGCAATTATTCCTCTCTAAATTAGTGATAGTTTTACTGCTGAGTGTAATCTTAGATGGCAGGTTTACAAATGTATGGGGTTTCCATTTTGAATGTGAAAATGTTTTCTGTACCCAATTCATTTAGGGAATTCCTTGTTTGAAATATTATACTGAGTTGTATGTATTTAGTGTGAATGAACACAAGAGGAGAAAGAAAGATATGAACCTTGTAAGTAGTTTAAGGATTTTAATTTCAAAGCGTTGTCATTCAAGGTTTTTGTAAAAGTGGGAATGATTGCCTGGTTGGACCTCTTTTCTGGATCATTCATGGCTTTATATAGGATTTAACATACTTGGTATGTGGACGCAACAACCTCCAAGTGTTACTGCCCTATAAGTACAGATATAATAATAATATCATAAAAATTAGTTGGTGAATGTTCTAGGCCCTAAACATTACTTGCAAAAAACTCATATTTTTTTTAATATTCTCTATAGAGAAGAGGTTCTAACAGCAAATACAAACTCAAATTGAAATTTCAAATATCCAAAATAGTACTAAGCCACCCATAAACAGTTCAATTCCTGTTTCAGTTTGGGGAAAGCAACATAAATGAATCTCCCTGTACTTCTGATTTACCATATCAAAAAGCAGAATCAACTCCGATGGCTTTTGAGACTGATGAAGGCTAAAACATCTGAGATATTCAGTAGAACAGTTAAAGCTTCCAAACTCTTTTAATGATAGGAAAAAAGACAAAGATTTTCAAGATCTACTTATTGCAAATGTGCTCTACTTAGTACATTTCCAGGGTGAGTGAAGGTAAGAATATTGAAGGCTTCTTTTTTAAGATAATTTTAAAAGGTTGCTAATTTCTTTCTGGTTTTAAATGCATTTTTCAGAACCCATACAGGTAAGGAAAGTTGGAAACCAGTAACAGACAGCTGTGTTCAGGCTATTAAAAGCCAATCTGGGCACATCTATGAAAAGGGACATCCTGTTGGTCTAGAAATTAGTAAATTGAAGTGAAATTATAAGTAATTAGCTGACACACTTTCACAAACCCTGTGAAAATTATTTTAAAACATCTAACAGCTGTTGGCTAATAAAGAGAAATAGTATAGTTGCGGCAGAACATTTCAAGTGGCAGTAACAAAAATGTTAAAATGCTATGAAGGGTGGCTGTTACGTGACAGCAGCAAGGATGGAGTTGACGCAGAGGCACCATCCAAATGCAGGTAGCAGATGTGTGAAACCAAACGTGACTGTCACATCCTGCGCCTGAGTTTCTCTAAAACCATGGGACACAGTCACTGGTTCAGCTCAGCTGAGCACTCTTCCCTTTCTTAACACTTTGTCAGGTGCACCATGCTATTGGACATGCACATGTGATTGTTATGATGCCTTAAGTTTGAGCTTTCGTGTGTTTCAGATTCTGAGCTGCCTAGGGGTGTAGTTCTGAGCCTCATATTAAGTGCTCATAAGCTCTCTTCATGGAGTAGGGAGAAAAAACAAATCCTTTTCCTGCTGAAGACCAAGGACAACTTTCAGGCCCAAAAGCATAAACAACAGTGGACTGAAGAGAGAAACAAGAAGGATGAGACCTCACAACCTGAAGCTGTAATTGGAAAATTAAACTCCAATATGCAAATGGACCAAAACATATAAAAGTATAAGACCTCGTGACAAGTGGGCCATTTTGTGGCCATTCTAAGTCCACCTTGGGTGTAGCCCTGGTCAAGCTCTTGTTCTGCCCAAGGTGTACCCTAAGGGCCTTTCAATAAATATCTACTTTATTCTCTTAGCTGTGTCTAGTCTCTGTTTTCTTCTTCCCAAGGCATCAGCCTCTTACTTTCCACCTTCTCAGAAAAGAAAAACACTGTTCTTTATGGCATTGATGAGGTCCCTCAGGCTGAAATTATGTAGAGGATACCAATATTCCAAATCTTGATAAAGACTGTCTGTTCTTTATTCTTTTGTGTGAATTCCTAAGAAGTATTCTATGGGCAATGTTGCATGTTAGCTGAAGGCAGCATATAATGATTGCAATGTAATTGTTACCACTGCTGTTTTAATTTAGCGTTTATATTTGTCTTGTCCTTCCCTTGCATGTGCTAACAGCATGTTTATATCAGGAATGTGAGTTCCCATGATGAACAGCTAATTACATAAAACTTGACATCACTGTCCAAATCCCAAATTAAAACAATTCTTCTCACCATAGGGTTATGTTATTTTACATGTTGAACTTTAACTTCACTGTTATTACAATTTTTTGCTGTTTTCTGGATCTGAGGTTTAAGCAATGAGCTATGATGGTCCATTACAAATATGAATCCTGAGCATAAATGTTACATAGCTTCTTTCTCATTATTTGATGCAGAAATTACTTTTCTTTTTCTCCCACTAAAATCCGAAACTTTCCTGTACAGCAACGCTAATCTTGAAAGCAGATAAAAACAATCTGTAGAGAGAAAAGACTATATCTGTAATGTGTTACTAGCAAATTTCAGAAGTGTCTTACAAAGAAGGAAGCAACACCAATTTTAAAAAAGGTCCTTCAATATCTTCCTAGTTGAAACTGATAGCATTTAATATGTAATGTTTGAAATTCAGTCAAAAAATTAGATGTTTACACACCTAAGGATCACTGAAATGAATCCCTCTGAAATTATTCTTAAATTCCTAGTCAGTGAAATGCTATTCATGATCTTACTGATGACACTACTTTCAAAAATTCAGCAGAGATTGCTTCTGTATTAGAATTCACTGCTGTGTAGGAACTGACTCCAAATCCAAACACCTCTCCATTCTAAAGAATAGTGCATTTAAATACTTCTCCTAAAAGAGTAGAATTTTTAAGGTTGGAAAAGACCTTTAAGATCATGGAGTCCAACCATTTTAACCAACACTTCTGTATTAATCACGAAACTCTGCCCCCAAGTTCCCTGTGGTTTCTAACACTTCCAGAGATGATGACTCAATCACTTTCCTGAGCAGCCTGTTCTGATGCATCAGCAGTCTCAGTGAAGAATTTTTTTTTTTTTTTTAATCTAATCTAAAACTCCCTGGTGAAACTTGAGGACGTTTTCTCTGGTCCTGCCACTTGTTACCTTGAGGAAGAGACTGACTCCCACCTTGCCGTAACCTCCTTTCATGTAGTTGTAGATAGTGATAAGATCTGTTAGACAGTGGTTTAGTAGGACTTTGAAGTCTTTGATACCACCTCTCTTCAAACAATTAGAGTATAAAACTTAGTTGATGTAATCTCTTTTTAATATTTAACCAAAATAAATTGATAAGAATTGTGAAAATGTGTTCTTTTAAGGTGTATCTGTTATTAAGGGAGAACTGAGATTGCACTCACTCCCAAAACAAACTTTTGCATTTAGGAGAAAAATGTTTTGAGATTGTACTTGGACACTTTGCAGAAAAAGAGATTAAAGATGTCTATGGGTCTTCTGTCCATCCCTGTGTCTGAGCAAAGATCTGGTACAAACCAGTCTGATATTGGCAATGAAGTAAAAAATTTTGTTTGAAGGCAGAGTTCTTTATAAAATTCTCAGAAATAAAAATTGATCAGATGTCTTCTCTTGCAGTTCCTTTTTAATGCCTGGGTTGGGGAAATCCCATAATTACTCCATTAATGACAATGCTTACTGTATTCCAACAAATCCTGGTCAGAGTGCCAAACAAAATACGCTTGTGCTGTGACTGCAAGTACTTCTACTAATTAGATGTGAAATTTGGAGTAAACTTGCTCCTGAAACACAGGATCAGGTTTTTTCCAGCAGATGACACTGTATTTCTCCCTGGAGAAAACATCCTAATGTGTATTCAGACTCACTCTGACATACAGAAAAAATGAGACATCTATCTTCTTGCTACAGCAAGATTTTAAAAATATTCACTTCCTGCAATAGCTCTTCCAGGGACTGCAGTTAGGTGTATTGAGGTACTTAGATACTGCCTTTGACTTTGATTGATTTGCAATAGGGTTATAAACATTCAATGACAATAAGAAAAAAGAAATTTCAGTTTCTGAGAATTTTTTGTAATATTTTTTGAGCCTTTACACAGAGACCTTTGAAAATTACTTTAACAGCCTGAGTGGTTAACCATGTACTACATCTCCATCTACAAATCCAGCTAAGTAAATGCTTAAAACAGGAAGCCCCTACTGAGGAAGGAAGAAAGACTGAAAAAAATAAAAGTTTAAAAATTGTCATTTCAATTGACAAAGCCTGAATTATCCATAGTATTCCAGGCCTCCTCTTTGTCTAGACAAAAGGTTCCTCTTAAACCTGTGAGCAGTGCTGCAGGATGTTATTCCTTCTCTCTTCAAACTTTACTTCTCTCATACTTCAGTGACTGCACAGAAAGGTCCAATTGCAGGCAGGAAATTTGAGAATTTGACCACTGGTAAAAGAGAGAGCAGCAATAAGATTATATAATAGATCCCATTCTCATATTTTCTTCATATCTACAGATATTCTGGATGTAGAAGACATGTCAGAGCTTGTGTTCTAAATGCTTGCTAGTTGTGACTTTCACTTAGACTCTGTAAATCTTGGGTTGAAAGAAATTGTAACCATATGGCCACATGCTTTTCCATCCAGTGCATGTTTAGCAGATTGAGCTCTGTTTTTCTTCCCAGATAAATTCCCTTAGCATTCAATGAGCATTCAATTCTGCAAAACTCATTAATTGACATTTAGCAAATAAGTTTCCATTTTTCTTTTGAGATAGTCCATATAAAAAAACCTCCCTGCAAACATGCCTAAAACATGTGCAATAAGTCCAGTGCAACAGAAAAATATGCAACATTTCTGAGTATTGAAATTTTAGTTCAAAGTGTGGACTATCTGAGGAATATAAGCTACATCCTGGAAATCTGAAATTCATGAGCATGAATCCAGATAGTCTGCCATAAAGGATAAAAGACTTTTTTTTCTTTTCCCCAATAGTAAGTGAAAGACTATATGAATTGTCTACAATTAAATATCTATACATACATATGAGCTCTTCAACATCCTTATAAGTGACTCAAATGGAGGACCTGAAAGTAGGAGTACGTAGGAAGTTTAACAAAGTGCCGGATTCCACACCTGGGACAGGGCAACCCTGGTTGTGTGTAGAGATTAGGGAATGAGAGGCTGGAGAGCAGTGCTGCAGAAAGGGCCCTGGGGATCCTGGTCTGTGGGAAGCTGGATCAGAGTCAGCAGTGCCCTGGCAGCCAGGAGGGCCAACCCTGTCCTGGGGGCACCAGGCCCAGCATCACCAGCTGGGCAAGGGAGGGGATTGTCCCCTCTGCTCTGCACTGGGGCAGCCTCACCTCCAGTGCTGGGGCAGTTTTGGGTGTCACAATGAAATAAAAACATGAAGGCATTAGAGAGTGCCCAAAAGAGAACTACAAAGAAGGGTTTAGAGAGGAAGCCATAATAGCCATTAAAGCTGAGGTTACTTTGCTTATTCAGTTTGGAGAGGAGACAGAGGTGAGACCTCATTGTAGTCTACAGCTTCCTCACAAGGGCCACTGATCTCTAGTCTCTGGTGACCAGTGACAGGGGCAAAAGGAGCAAGAAGATGTGCTAGGGGCAGTTTAGTCTGGATACTAGGAAAAGGGTCTTCACTCAGAGAGTGGCTGGGTACTCAAAGGGGCTCCCCAGGGAAGTGGCCACAGTACCAAGCCTGACAGAGCTCAGGAAGAGTTTGAACAATATTGTCAGACACATGCTGTGATTCTTGAGGTGTGCTGTGCAGGACCAGTAGTTGGATTTGATGATTTTTTGTGGGTCCTTTCCAACTAGGGATAAATTCTATAATTCTGTGAATAACTGATGTGTTACACAAGTCTAAAACTTTCTCATGTAACATAAAATTGTGAATATTAATTTTAGATAAATTTAATTTCTTTTTCTTTTTCTTAGCTTCTTACGTCAATTATCTTTGAATGGAGAAGTGACATCATCCCTTTTATTGCTTAAAAATCTGTTGAAATAAAGCCTTGATTAGACAAGGGCAGCTTCTGATTTAATGTACACATATCTTTCATGAAAACAGTTTTACTTGCTTATAAGTAGTAATATAGAGCTATTAAATGACAATATATTTCCTGAATGCCAGCTCTTTTAGTTGACTGCACACTCCAGCTTTGACATTTGCTGTTTTATTAGTCTCATTCTGATGAATGGAAGGAAAAGGTCTCACCACAAGAGGGTTTATATGGAGCAGTTTATATAAATGAAGGAAGAAGCAGGATTAATTAGACCTTCCATTGACATAATTTTTATTTCTTCTCTAAGGTTATGAAGGCAATCTACAGGTCACATAGCCCTCTCTACCCCAGAATGTACTAAATTTACTTGCATTACTCAGAATGGTTTTTTATAATAATCTTCAAATTTTCCAAGGCTGGAAATTTCCTAATAATCTTATTAGTACTTAATGATATTATATTTATGTCATTCCTGTAGAAAGAATCTGCCTTCTGCTCTTATCATCCCCTACAGTCTGTGGCAGACAGCTCCCTTTCCCCAGCTCTCCTTCACACTGAAAAGAACTCTTCAAAAGATATCTCAACTGAATTAATACAACATGAGTTTCCAAGGGTCCTGTTTTGTTGCTCATTGCATGACCAGTTAATGCAGCTAATAATCATAGGATGCATTTACTGGTAAAGAGCAATTTTTGATTATGATTACTTAATTTTTGTGCAGAGTTCTTCAGGCTATGGTAGTATTCAGAAAGTATAATTAAAAGAAGTTGCAAAGGAGATATCAATTGTTTGCAAAGATCATTATTTTATGTGTCAATTTGTCCATCTTACAGAACTAAATACAACCTTTTCCAAGGAAAAATGTTTTAGATTTTTTTTTTAAATTATATATTACTGCTTACTATTAATAGTTTTTTTTAAAATATCCGGTAACTGATCTCTGCAGAATTTTGTCTCTTACATTATTTTACCTTTCAGTAATCTTTTTTTTTGACTGCAACAAATATTGTTATCCTACAGTCAGAAAGATTACAATTAAAATCACTGAGCATATATTTAGTTCCTATTCTGGCCTCTATGCTGGACACATTCCTCAGAAGAGTTTTAAAACCCTGATCACAGATAATGACCTTCAAAGAAAATAATTGACATTAAGTATAAAATGTCAGTGCCGTTTTCATGAAAGATAATATTCTTCATCATATGTGGACCAAAATACAAGATATTGATATAATTCACTGAATCATGCAGTTGCTAGAATTTTGGAAATATATATATTCAATATCTTCTTTCTGTTTGGTGTGTGCACGACTACATATTTTTAGTTTTCTGGTTCTCAGAATCAGTTCCTTGTGCATCTTTTGCTCATAAGGCTTTCCTTTTTGCAAAAACACTGTTAGTGTAGTGCAGAACTATTCAGATGAGTGTCACTGGTCTTGATCAAGACCTTGTGTATTTCCACAGGTATGTCCAAGTTCTGTATTTCTGTTGACAATCCTCTACTGCCTTCAGGCTCTCAGGAAAAAACCTGTAGCACATAGCTGTGGTTCCAGGCTCTGAAGAACTGGTTGAATAAGGGCCTGAACACCTTTCTGCTCAACAGACCTGGATAAAATGAGGTTTTAGGGAAAAAACCCAGGTTTAAAAAGAAATTATGCCTTGGAGCTGGAAACCAGATCTGTGGAAAGGGTTTCCAAGAAATTTAGTTTTTACACAATGCATTGTCAGGTATCAATAACTGCATTTGCTGTCAGGAATCTCATCCCCCAAGCAGCAAACATTAAAGTGTGTAGATGTAGCTTGTAAACCCACAATGGGATTTCTTTGGCTGAAATGTCTAATACCATTTCAGATAAGGTCATTTCCAGATTGAAAATGTTGGACAGATACTCCTTACAATGGAATTGCAAGGGAAAAAATATGGATAGACAGTTTAGTCTTATGAAAATAGAAAATGAAACTTCATTGCAATAACATGCTTCAAGCCCTGACACAACATGACATAATCAGACCTCCCTCTTACTTTCTTGTATTACTCAGTTTAGCATCAAACATGTAAGTACTGTTGAATGTGGATAAACAGATTAAGATAACACAGGCCAAAGTACACCAGAAAACAACTAAAAATTTGTTTCATCAACCTTTGATGAAATAAACTGAATGAAGATGTGAAATAAGAAGGAATATTAAAAACAAACAAACTAATAAAACCCCCCAAAAAACTAACAGAATCTTGGAGCTATGGAGATTAAAAAAAAAAAAATAAGATGTCATAATGGATTGGATGTAGGTACTATGCAGGAACTGAGTATCAAAAGAAAAAAATCTTTCAAGGAGGATTAAGCCTAAACAGGAAGATATTCCCTAGACTGGAAAAAAAATTACTTATACATTTGTCTTTAGAAATACTTATTGATTTAATTCTACTGCAGATAGAAGCCTCTTGAAAATCTTTCCTCTATCAGCAGCTATTTTTCACATAACCATTAAAGGAACATCCTGGTGTTTTTGTTAGGTAGTGAATACAGATAACTTTGTCAACTGAAATAGTGAAATTTCAGAAACAATACAATGAATATATTCTATAAAGGTAAATAAACAAATGAGAACTAATTTTAAATAATGTAATTTAAAAATATGTTGACATTTTTGGCCTCAAATGGAACCTTAATAACAGTAAGATGCTCCTTGCATATTCTGTAATGTAAGTGTTAAGGACTTAGAGCCAGTGCTAATATTCATGGGATTTGTAGGTGAACATGAGTGTGCTTGTGAGTGTAGAGAGCAAGAGAAGGTGTGTTTTCTTTAGTGCATCCTAACACCGACCTGCTGGACAACAGCACCTGTTTGTGTTAGTGTTGTTGGTATTCACGTTGGTGCTGATAAGGGCCCTGCTCTGTCTGTGGGGCCTGTGTGGCCAGGCACACAGTTAAAAGTTGTGTGATGGTGTGTAATTGAGTGGGTCGTTCAGGAGCACACATCCACCCTTGCTGCTGGCTGAACCTGCAGACCTGAACAGCAGCTGCATCCATCAGGCTGGACGGAGAGGCCTCCAGACCTCAGCGTGCCACAGCCTGGCTGCTGCAGACAAGGAGGAGGAATGGGTGCTGGCACATCCTGGAGTCAACAGCTCACATAACATAATTAGCAGGCATAGGTTGTCCAGAAAAGATGAACATTAAGTTTTAAAGCTGTGAGGAAAATTGCAAGAACTGGTACCAGATATCCTGTCTGGTACAATTGAACACTGACTAATCTGATGACTACTGCTACCCTTTTTGGAATTTTTGTCTTTTACTGCTTGATATGAGGCAGAACTGGCTTGTCCATCTCTTAAGTCAGTGCTTGCAATGAAGTAATGACCTTTTCCTTGATAATACACTTGACATTGCCTATCTCCAGCGGCATTTATTGGCTTTCTTGCCTTGAATGCCTTTGCAAGAAATTCTTCCAAAGACTGACTCATTGTGATTGCATGGGCACAAGCTGTTTTACTTCCTTCTAAGCTGTTGTATTTTGACCTTTCTTGTACATAAGTCTGCATTTGGAGATGAAGAAGAAAATAGAAATGTACATGGGAGAAGTAGGAACAGCCTGCACTCTCTACCAATTTGTCACAGGACAGCTGTGGCACTGGAACACAACAATCAGTGTGCAGATGTTGACACCTTTTACACCTTCAGACAACACACCACAAACCAGTTTCCCAGAGGTGGTTGTGAGAACTGATCAGTTACTGTGTATGGCTAGACCAGGGAAATAACGTGAGGCCTGCCTTAGCTCAAATACTGTTCTGAACAATTAATGTCAGGGAACCAAGAACTAAAATTAGAAATGATAATGCACAAAAATACATTTTAAACAAAAATGTAACAACTTTTTAAGCACAAACATGTACACAACTCACCCACATGGAACCTGTTACCATTACATACTACTTACAGGCCATACCCAAAGCTCTATAAATACAGAATTTGTGTCTCCACAATTCCTCAGAGTAGCAAAATCTACCAGAACCATTTCTCTGAGATCATGAGGGATTTTGGCACCACTCTCACTGCTGCCTTTCTTTACCATGTCAGATTTATTTCACTAGTCCCTTTCATTTACTGTTGCTCTGTAAATGCATTTTGGGCTCTAATCTCCAGGAAGAGCCATGATTGCTTCATTTTACTCTCAGGTAAAATTTTAGATTTTATGATGTTTGCTAGACGTAGAAAAATCCTACACACAATACAAAGCATATGTAAATTATGATTGTATAAAAAAATTAATATTAAAGACAGCAGAAATGCAAAGTCAGTAAGGAAAAGGTGGAATCAATATCACCTGTATTTGGTGTTCTTCACAACAGCTTTGTTACTATCTACATAACATTTTTTCAAAGAAATTGGTGGTCAGTGTTTGCTAAAGGAACACTGAAAGAAAATAAAATAATGGGTATTTGTTCAATGTAAATTAAACCTGAGGCTGCACTTCATTCTGTTGAAAACTTGTTCTGAATACAAAATAAATAGTTATTTAAATGGATTTTTTGTGGTGTTCATTACTGCAGTTGCAGTGCTTTACATCACTAGCTAATTTTTATTCAAAAACATAATTTTAAAGATGGGTTTTATATTCAGAGTACAAGTTACACAATCTATACTGGTTTTTCAAATGTTTCCTGATTAAATTAATGGTGTTTGATTTAGCCTATAAATCCGCTAATGTTTTAAGACTTGGACACCTGTAGGCAGCAGCAGGCACTTGACCTTGATACTCTCCATGTAAACAGCAAGGTGGTTGTCAGATTATCTGTGAGAGCCCTCGATTTGGAAATTAACTTCCTTATCAATTAATTGGTCTAGGACTCAGTTTCTTAGAAATCTAGATATGTTATAAAGCCTATCTGGTTTTTTGTCTTCCATTTTTCTATTAAAGAAACTGAGGAAATAACTAGGTGTATTCCATACAGTTAATTTAGGAAGCTATATGCACTATGAACAGATAACAATATCTTTTCAGCATTTTCTCATGAATGCTAAAAAAAAAAATAAATGCTAACATTATGTAAATATTTATTCCAAAATTAACTATCTTTTTTGTTATTTTATTTTCTTTGCATTATCTTGGAGTATATTTTACAAATGAGTTTACATGTCAGAATACTTGCTGAAAAAGGCTTTTGCAATCTATCGTTATGGGACAACCGCTTTGCAACTCAAGATTTTTAATATGAACCTACAATCATATTTGATACTTCATGTTTCTCCTCAGTAACAGCACTCTCAGGCACACAGTGTGATTCTTGGAGATTGTTCTGGCAGTGTTCTCAGGCATATTCTGTGATTCTTGGGAATGTCTTGTGCATGGCTAAAACTTGTACTTGATGACCCTTCTGGGTCCCTTCTAATTCAGTGTTCTGTGATTCTGTAATAA
This sequence comes from Phylloscopus collybita, assembly GCA_027886175.1. NCBI lineage: Eukaryota > Metazoa > Chordata > Aves > Passeriformes > Phylloscopidae > Phylloscopus > Phylloscopus collybita. The sequence goes on from JAJNNQ010000018.1 coordinate 43,437,809, forward strand.
GCTAGTTTGGGAAATATAGCAGGTGTGACTTTTTTTTACAACCTCAAATAAGCCTGTCACTGACTTTTAGGTAGAGATGATCTTACATGTAACAGTAGTGCTGCTGCTGGCAATTAACACCAAAACAAGTAGCTTTGAGTACTTCATACAGCACACAGCACACACAATTTCAAGTGAAGGAATGGAAATAATGCTACCTTTCCTCTTCATCTACAATTACCAGGTTAATTTTTACTCTATATTTGATCTCCAGCTCATCATGACTCAATAGAGGCAACTCTCACTAGCTTTGGAAGAATTTAAGCATATATTTCTTCATAGAGATGATCAAGGGTTCTCAATTTACTCCAAAATATTTTTATTGCCTTAAAGATTTCCTGTAGAAGGAATCATATAATGTTAATATTTTTTAAAGAAAAAATTATTATTCTTTGCAATACAGTTTGACTATGAAATTTTTCTCATTGTGGTGAGTTACTCAGGAATCTTTTTCTAAGTTCCTGTGGAGTCTGCCTGCTGAGCTGGATGCTCTAGACCTTTTGCACTACTACTTTAGCATGCTGTGTTCTACCCCTTTAAATTGCACCTGTACCATTTTTTTGTCAAAACAACTCCATGTTGAATACTGAGAGTTCTTTACAGCCAGAATACAGAATAAAACCTGTTGTCTTCTTATTAGTTTTCCTATCAGCTTAAAAATCTTCTTGCAAGAATGATTTGTGTTGTTCCTGCTCCCAAATTGATGAGCGTGGTTTCCTGAAATAAAATCCAGAAAGAGTCAATGTGACGTGAAGTTAACAAGATAATGGAAATAAATTTATTCTTTGTGTTTCAGGTTGTTCTGTCTGGCTGCCTGTGCTGACACACACATAGAATTGCTTTTATGGTGTAGGGCTGAACCTTTTACTGAGCTTGTGCTGGCTAAAAAAGGAAGAAATTTAAGAAATAATTAAAATTACCGAAAACAGGGAACACAATGTGTTTAAAATAATTTGAAAATGAGTTTTTACACCAAGATTGGCTTGATTTGTTGCCTGAATTTGTTAAATGACAGAACTTTCTTGTACGAGCTACACAACAAAATAAATAGAGCACCTCAAAATAGGTTCCTTTTTCCTTTCTCTGCAGCTAATCTCAAAAACACTGACTATTGACACCAGCTCTACATAAAACCCATATGGTTTAGTCAGTCTCTGAGATGTCTATGTCCTCAGATACCTGCATCACCATATAAAATATACAGTCTATGAACTGAGAAATCTCAAACTGCAGTCATCATTGGCATGTAAAAATTTCAGATAACAGTCTGATGATTTAGTACTTCCTATACTCTTCCATCTTCAGAGTGCAAGGACCTGGTTGTATTCATATTTGAAGCTTTGAATCTTTTCATATTCAAAGAATGCTTTCAAGGATCTTTCAGTTTACATATAACTCAGGGTAGGTCACACAGACATTGAACTTTGTCCCATTAGGAATACAGGATCAGCTTTCAAGACTTGTCCTTAACATTCTGTGTCGTTCTATGTGGCTATAAAATGATGACCAGATAAAATTTTAAGATATATTACTCACAGGGTGTTCAAGTGAAAGCAGTCTTTGAAGTGAAACATGAATATAGCAATACTCTTTTTTTTTTTTTTTAAGATTTCTATTAAGATTTGAATCCATTTTCATTTAACAGCTCTGCCTAAATACTATTGCGACATTGCTGGTTTTGACAGCTGTACTAGATCAAGTTCTTCTTCACTGCCCTCTCAACCCAGCCCCCTCTATATCACTCCAGGTTCCTTTCTCTGTAGGTAACCAAGTTACTGATTCCATCAGCCACAATGTTCTATTTTTAATATTGATTTAAGAATTTGTATGTTGAATATATTATTTTTAATTCCTCAGCCTCTGAGTTTATTGTTTCATCTCATTTGCAAAATAGTCCAAAGGTGCTGGTCATGGCTTGGTTTTTTTGTTTTGTTTTGGTTTTGTTTGTTTGTTTTGTTTTGTTTCATTGGTTTTGCTTTGTTGTTTTGTGGGTGGTGTTGCTGTTGTTGTTTTCAGTTTTTTTCCTAAAAAAATATATATATATATAGACAACCTGGATTATCAATCTCAACAAAGTTATAATTTCAACTAAAATGTCTCAACATAATAAGTTAAAGTCAAATGCCCATCTAAGGAAACATCTGCCAAAAGGCAAAATAAAATTCACACAGGAGTTTACTGTGTGTTTCTTTATTTTTCTCAAGGAAAAAGCCTTAACACACCAAGCACAGAATGTTATCTCAGTGTCATTTCAGAATAATCACTGATTTTAAGTGGGAAAAGTACAGCCTTTCCACCTTATATACAGGTCAAAAGTTAAATAAGCTCCTACTTAGAGGAAAAAATATGATAAAAATTAACCAACCAACACATTAATGCACAATTACCACTGAGTATATTCCCTCATATTTTTCTTTATTTCTTCTGTAACATCTAAGCAGTGGTGCTCTCTGGGCCTCTGATGAAGGGTGACGCAGACTCTCAGGAGCAGTGCCATTTCTATTTTATTACAGCTTTTCTATAATGTACAGAATCTTCTCTAGCTCTTTGGGTGTTACAAATGCATTAATTTTACAAGACCAAGCTTGTTCTCTTTAAAACTCTCCTCCTGCTGCACTATTACAAGATGAATTTTTCTTCAAGTTTGTGGTATTTATGACACTTTCCATTTACATACTATTTTAATTTATGCTGCAGATTGAAGATCTATTTGTTATCTTTTACTGCCTATGAGTTTGTTCAAAATCATGGTATGTAGTATTGTGCATCTGTTTGCAGCTACATTTAAAACATTTCTGATGAGAGTTCACTCATCTTCTGCTGAGTGATGGTTCATGGCTCCTATGAAGGATTTCTCTGAGGTAATGGACCTATTGCAATCTGTTGGTGCTTGAAAAAGATCTGTTAGCAACTGGCAAATGAATATTGCATGAGTCACTGCTTTGCATAACACAACAAACAGTAAAACCCTTCTTTCTGTGCATCGTTTTAATGTACAGATCATTATGTTTTGAAAGGTGACAGAGGAAGAGAAAGGAAGAGGAGGAAGAGGAGGAAGAGAAAAAGTTCAAAGCAGTGTTACTTTCTGAGGTGTCAGAGATGGAGGAATATTCCTGTTTGTTTTCAGCAAAGCTGTGTTGAATTGTGCTATCTTCCTAAAACAATTTAGCCACTCTGAACTTTAACAGAGACTCTCTAGTTTACTCGTGGAATGCAGCAAAACAAGTCCTGCCTAAAAGAAATGGACATTCAAGAGCATTCAAGAAGAAGATGTACAGTCATCTCAGTTAGAGATTGTTCAATAATCAACTATTACATAATCAAATGCTTGGATTTTGTTTTATTTGTTACCATCCTCTTTGGCTATTACTTGATATTCTTCCAAAGAAAATCCTTGTAGGAAGTAAGCATGGTAGTTCCACAGGTAATTCGCTGTGTGTTAATATTAATCCCTGCCTTGTATAATTTCCCTGCATCATTAGCTGAATTTTTAAGTAATAACTAGAATTAGAACATATTGTAATTCAACCTCATCTATTTAATAGTCTGCATGGAAAAGAAGGAAGTATTTGGATAAACTGTCCAAAGAAATGGGCTGGATAATGACATCCGTCTGTCAAGCTACTAGACTTCAGGTTTCAGTCCCTCATCCAGGGAACCACAAGAGACTTCATTGTTCTCCACATTCAGAAATCACTCCTGCAATTATGCCAGTTGTAGTGCATTATTAACCTCCTCAGTTTTGAAAGAGTTTTATTCTGTAAAGTTGTGCTGTACCTGTGCAAGATCTGTAAGCAGTGCATAGGCAGACCATGATGTTAGAGAAAAGAGAAGGCAAGTATATTGTTACTTGAGGAAAAATTATCTCAGGCTCAGATGAGTGACAGAAAGGACAGTGACATAGAGCACACTGTCACCAGCTGTCCCAGATAAATATTTTACACACATAGTGGTACTACATTAATATTGATGATATATTGATATTTCCCACATTTGCTGTATAAATTAGTGAACTACTGGAGCAAACAGCCAGAAGGAGTGCGATGATTTGTCACTCTGTAGCTTCCTCAATTTGCTATCTTCCCAAGGCTATACATAACCAAGAATAATAAATGGAATTCATATGGCTCCCTTATTAACATGCATCAGCTGTATCAGAGTGTGTCTCGTGGTTTATAGGGTCAGTTCAGGAGAACCTCCATATCTTCAGGCAATCTTTCTCTTCTTTAACAAGAGCTAACAAATAATTAAGACATCTCCAAAGAGAAAGCTTTTCAGTTTGTTTTTGGCTCCTTGTTAAATTGTAAAACAGGTTCAATCAATTCACTTGCCCATGAAATTTGTTTTACTGACCACTTTTGTCAAGTGGACACACCCTATGACACTTACATATAATTTGTATTTTCTAATTATGCTGTCTAGAAATACACTAGATTGTCTATCACTTTTGGTCAAAATGAATTCCCTGACTACTGACATTTATACTCTGTTCTTTTGGTTTGTAATATCCATAGGGATACCTGTTTCTGGGCTGGGGTTTTTGTTTATTTTTTTTATTCATCTGTTTATAGATTCTAAGCTATGTAGTCACATTTACTGTACTCGGTGCTGCACAGAAGCACTGCAAGACAGGCCTTACCTCAGTTTGTAATCTAGGGAAAAGATGGAGAAAGAGAAGGCTCCCTCTTACCACACACATATACAGCTCAGTGTCACCTCAGAACACAAGACAGTTTTACTTGCTGCATTGCTAACCTCTTAGGAGAAAATTTTTGAGTGAAGCACTCATAATTATTAACCCAAACTTATCAAGTGGTTGAAATGTCTCCTTTTTGTTTTGCTTATGTGGGTTTCAGGGTGGTTTGGTTTGGTTTGGTTTGGTGGGTTTTTTTTGTTTGTTTGTTTTCTGTGTTGTTTTTGTTTGTTTGTTGTTTTGTTTTTAATTGGGGATTTTGCTGTTTAATGGGAGATAGGGTTTGGTTGCTTGGTTTGGGGTTTTTTTTGTGACCAACCCACCTCCTATATATTTAACTATAAAAATTATTTAACTTATATTTCGCCTCTCTCAGGCAAGAGTTGGAAGAGTAAATGCTTTTACTAATGGTTGAGCTACCTGTGAGGAATGAACCACACACATGTAATCAAGCTGAGCACTTCAGCATAGTTCTATTGGCTTGATTTAATTGTTTTTACAGACAGCTTATGGCTAATGAAGATTTTTAATCATAAATGTTACCATGTAATTTGATGTCAATGTGGAGTGTGTCAGATTTCTCTATATTCTAGAGGCTTCTCTTATTCTGCTAAACATTTTCAGAGCTCATTAGCACATTGCTGTAGATATGATTACACTTTCAGTTGGCACAGCATTTTCTTGTTGATTGCAGGGTGGTAAACAGCTCCCTTTGGTGCCTTTTCCTCTCATCTGGAGCACAGAACCTAGCTGCTGTGACCACTTATGTGACAAATTTGGCAGATGCAAGATCCCAGATGGAAAGCTCTCAAATTTTTGTTTCCAGTGTAGCATCTGGGTATATGATTGGCTTCCTGGCTGACTCCTTACAAGATCTCCTGGGCTGCCTTTACATATTTTCCAGTTATAGCAACTGCAGTTATACTAGACTATTTGACAGGACCTCCTCATTTGCATCATCTATTGAAGTTATTACTTCCTTTAATTATAGCCCCCCCCTCTGCAATTCTATTACCTAAAATTATCATGTTGACCAGAGAGTTAGGTTATTTGAATCTGCAACTATTCTGCTCCACTGCTGAGAACATGCCTGCCAGTTAGAGGTCATATTTCATTTTCTGTTCTAGGATAGTTCACAGGATTAATAATTTTAAATCCACAATAACTTAATTGAGACTAAAATAATTTTTCCAGACTTGTGCTGATACCACTGTTTAGTGTCTGGCTCTTCTATTGATCAGAGTCTGTTTTATTATCATCTTTTTAGAGATTTAGTTCTATTCTTTTCAGTACTTGGCCATCCTGCAGTGATTGCATCTTATAAATACTGGCAGTTATCTATATCTAGTGTTGTATTAAGGGCCATTGCATCACTGAAAGTTTGTCTTTGCAGGTAAGATATAAAACTGAAAACTTATCTCTCTAGCATGCTAAAGAGCTCACAGCACTGTTTTTTAAGAATAATATGTTACCATCAGTTTCTTGTATAAACTGCAGTTGGCTTAATTACATTCTGTCTCCCTAAATTCCTTCTGTAGTATCATTTTGGTAAGTCATTTTTCACTTTCAGTCTTAAAACTGTTGTGCAACACTGCTTTATGCTGTTAAACATCTGCTGCATTCCACCCCAGTGGTGTTTGATTCACCGGTAGATGAGGAGATCACTGTGTGCCTGATCTATAATACACTTTGGTATCCTTTGGGATAAATATAAATGCAATGTGTTATAACAAATCTCTAGTCACAGAGGGCTTCGTGGTTGTCACTACAATGCAAGCCATAGCATTTTGGAACATAACGAGCAGCAGTGATGGAACAGTAGAATTAGCTTTTAAATGCATCTGACGCCAAAAAAAAAAGAATTTGTGGAAATAGGAATTATGGCATGCAGTTGAACAGCTGTTATCCCAATACTCAGAAGATTTTGCAAGATTTCCTGACAATACCGATTCTTACCATTCCCCTGACACAAAATCACTCTGGATGTTTCCTGGGAGAAAGAAGTGCCTTGAAGACCATGCAGTAAAACAGATCTGCCCAAATCCTCCTTCTTCTGAATACCTGAAATTTCCATGAACAAAAAGAATGGGGAGTGGTGTATCTCCAAGCATTACACTTGCAAAGTTCACATTCACAGTCATTACTGGCACAACAACTGTGGCCTCAAAACCAGTTCAGCAGTCTTATATCAATCCTGGTAACAAAAAGGCAAAGATATAATGAGATGGTTGTTTGCCTTTGATTTTTATAAGTACTCTGAATTGGTGAATACCATTCCTAAACTGTGTTTCAGGGACAATGTGGCACTTACTCCTTAGTCCTTTGGAATGCAGGTCACAGTAGCCTGTTGAAAAATTCTAGGTAAAAAAAAAAAAACAACTTACCTGTAAAATTGGAAACAATTTGGGATATCTTAGATACACAGGAATGACAACAACTGGTTGCCACGTAAGAAGATGGAACTACTTATAAATGAAAAGCCTCTGCAATAAAGTGAGATAAATCTATAAAGTCTAGTACTTATCAGGAAGTATAGTTCATAAAATTCTTTTGCTGCCCATTGAAATTTTAAATAGTCTTGCTAGTGATGTGTTTCAATTATAAATGAGAAACTTAATTCCAGCTGCTTGAATAAATATTCTCTTTCTTACAACAGATCATAAATTAATTTCATCATGCTTGCACACTCTATAGCCTAAAGTTTAGGACTTGTAAATCTACATATATATGCACCCTAGTTATGGCTTATGTGTCAGATGGGATCCAAACGGAAAATAATGACAGCTTAAGTGGTACAGGAAAGCAAATAATACACACACACCACTATTTATGTTAGGATTCAAATATTCCTATTAAACTGTTGATTAAAGAAGCTCAAGAGATGCAGTACAGAATGCTTGAGATAAAAAATGCCAGATAAACTGTTGGTAGACGCAAGGAAACGTGTAAGAAGAAGGGAGGGAAAAGCACTGCAGTGTTACTTTGTTCCCAAGCTAAATGCACAGCAGAATTAAATGCATTTTATTTGTTATAATAGCCATGTCTTCTTTGTCTAGTACAATAAAATGCTGCATTTAAATATATGCTATTATGTAATATGCTACAAATGTATAATACATCAAGGAGTACCTAGACTCAGTAGGCTGTTCAAAGGATAATAACCATGATTTACAGAATCCTTTTCTTCTCTTAAGCGTTGCAGGAAAGGAAAGGAGGGAGAGAAACTCCAGGAGCTTGGCAAAGACATTTTTCATTCTATTTTATAAGTCTTCTTTTTCTTCTTTAAATATACTGACAGACAGACACTATGATACATTGATCCATATGTTATTTTTCTTCAGCCAACATAAAAGGATAGGAATTTACTGATGATTTAATCTTCAAAAGTAGTACTGGTTTAGAAATTCAACTGGATTTGGTGCAGCTTATTTGAACCATTTGGACCTCATAGGTCTCTCTAATTAAAACTTAGAGTGAACTTTTTATTTTCTTCTGAGAAATCCAGTCCTTTCCTACTGAATATATGACAGGAAGAGTGGCTCTTACTTTCTCCCTGATATTGAATGATTCTTACTGAACCAGGTTACAACTACTGCTATAAAAATAATAGTATGTACAATGAGTAAAGTTTAGAATCCAAAGAATAGGACAAGAAATAAAGCTTTTATGTTTTAAAAGTTATTCCTAAACACATACATATTGATTATAGGAACTAAAGTGGCTTTGTTAACTAATTAAATGTCCAATAAGACATTGTTTTCTTTATTCTATTTTTCCTGGCTTCCACCTAAGCACATCTATCTACACACAGAGTGGAGCCTTGTATATACATTTCGTATTTTACATGAAAAAGAGAAAGAAATTTTGTGGATCTGTTTTCTCTTTATCTCTCTGCCATTAGGCAGAAGGCACCTTGGGGCCACTTACTTGCTAGTAATGATGGGAAGAAACCATGAGCTCCTTGGAGAAATGATAATGGAGTTTCAAACAGACATAACTTAAGAGGATTGTGTGTCTTTATGAAAAAAAAAACCCACTATGCTACATTCTTAACATCTTATGGGCCTATAATTCAGTATATAATGTACCTTGTCAAACAACTTCCTTGGATGTAATGCCATCCAGAAGAGTTCTCCACGGAATTTCTGCGTAGAAGCAGCCCTGTACTTATGGCTTGTTTGTACTCAGAAGTATGTTAAACTAAAATTTGGTTTTAAGGCTTACTTCAGATTTAAGTGAAACAACCCTTGTGATTACAATCTAAAGTGACAAATTTCACTTTAACAATCCTAGTTCCATCCTAAAAGATTCTATGAATCTATGACACAATAAAGTACTTGCACTTCAGTGGAATGATTTTTTTTCAAATGAAACGTTATATTTTTTAATGATGAATTAAACAAAATTAATATAAACCGCAGAATTTCCTTACACAACATATTTGTTCTGAAATTTTAAACATGGCAAAAAATCAGTTAGAGAATGCCAATCCTTTAGATATTAAAACTAATCAGTCTTAATGTGATGGTTATAAAATTAAATCACAATTGATAATAAAATGTGTATAATTCATTATTAGAGGATCAGGATGTCCTTGTAAAGATCAGCATTCATAAAAACTATCTGTGTATGGATAATGGAATATTGGCTCAACAAATGTCTTGTGATGCAAAGCTGAGACTTCAGGCTACAATACTATGTCAAAGACTATTTTGATAGCAATGCTGTAGCTCATAATTTATATTTAATAAATGCATCTAAGCAAGATAACTAATTAATACACTTGCAATTAGGTGAGAAGAGATTACTAATTTTTAACTACAAATGCAGAAGAACAAATTGATGAGAACATGTAAATAATTTTTTATAAATGTCTTCTCCTGACAGTTTTTTGCAATTTTGAGCTCCTGATGAAATAAATTTAAATCAGCATATCTGCTGTAAGAAAAAAAGAAAAAAATCAGATGCCTATTAGTATTAAAAGGCTGGTAAAATTAAATTCTAGTATATTTCAAAACCTCAGAAACTAAGAAGTCAAGAAATAATTCTTATTTTTATTTTAAAAAATCCTGAAAACATAATGAAATCTTCATTATTGTCAGAAATTTGCTAAATCCAACCATGATTCCTAAAAAAGTCCTCTAATATTTACCTACAATATCAGTTTCCCATGAAACTTTTCATCTCTCCTCATCATTTCACTTTATATCTTGCTCCAATATTGTCCCATTTTTCTAGAATCATCCCACTCTTGTCAATGGACTATCTCTGCAACATGGGTTTTTACCTATGTGAATTTCCACTTCCTGCAATTTTTCTCTGCCTGACACTAATTTATTGGGGAAAAAATCATTAATCTTTGCAAACCCTGTGAAGAGACAATTCAGTATTACTGTTACACAGAGTGGTTCATCCAATAATTTTATTTTCTGGGATTTTGTTGAAATCTCTTTAATATGTGTACTAAAGAACACATTTTTGTGGGTGCAAGTATGGGTAAAATGCTCCAGCCATCTTTTTACTTAAAAATAACAATTGAGCATCTGTGGAGTAGCAGAAAATCCTCTGGGTTTTTTCCGAACCACAATGCAAAAGGGAATTTTGAAGCAGAGTTGATATCAGGTTTATTGCTGATATATTTGTATGCAAGTGTGTGTGTATATTGCCATTCCATTTCTAGAGTGACTCTAGCTCTGGGACCAACCTCACAGCTGTACATTTTACTACCAGGGACTATGTGAGAAAGAGAACCTTCTTTTCTCTTTCAGTTCTAAAGGGATTCTCAAGCACAACTTCCAGTTGTGAAGGCTGAAAGCTGGTGGAGGCTTTAGGTTTTCAGGGAATGTATTTTTAAGGGTCAGTCTCTGCCCTTCTCTAAAAATTGTTTAAGAAGCCCACTGTCCGTTTACAGCAGTGAGTTTTCCTGGGTAGGCTGGATTTTTTCACCTGAAAAGGCAAATTTGAAAATGTATATAGATGCAAAGGAGTAACATTATCTCACTGGAGAAACAGAATATCACATAGAGGCAACCTCCTCTGAATGGCTCCCCAGCAAATACATTTCTGTCTTTTGACTTAAGCCAAAGCTTCCCTATAAATAAAGAAAAAATAATACTGATTAAGAGATTCCTGAGGGCAAGCAAATGTAAAATCTAAAGAAATCTCAAAAATCTCTATGAGGACTAAACTGGTTGTAATTACACCTTTTGGCAGTAACCTCAAGCTTCACACAGCAGCCAACCTTCCAGCCTGCGTCCAGCCATAAGCAGACAGGCACTCAGCAATCCCAGCACTGAGTAATCACACAGTGAGAAATCAACTTGGGAGTGCAGTGTGATGCTTTGCTAGGAATTGGATGACAAATGATGATGATCAACCAGAAGATAAACAATAACAAGTAGGCTTAATGACAACATTACAAGATTCATTGGCACCAGTACTTTCATCGCTCACTGGCACAGTCCCCTGGATATGTTGCATTTCTTGTGCCAAATTGGAATCCCCTCCATAATTACTTCTCTCTCTCAGTTATGTTTATAATCCATTTTGCTGCCCAAAAAGTAAATTTTTATTTCACCACCAAAAAAGAGGCATATTTTAAAACTTATTTTAGATGAGATAGTAAGAAAGAGACAGACACATTTTTAGAGAGTCTCTTATATTTCTTTCTGTTAAAAAACACACATATACAAAGTTTTTAAAAGAGAAGCAGGGTTGAATTAGCAAATATGTTTGATATTGAAATCTCTATGCTAAAAATGGCACCAATCTGAGTGAGATGTGGCACAGTGTCCATGCAATTGCAGCTGGCCAGAAGCTTGGGGTGATGGGCTGAGATGCTTTCTTTGGAAGGGAGGTCAAGGACTCGAGTGAAAAGATGCAGATGGCAGAAAAAGCTGGGAGAGCACCCATATGGCAGTGTAGGAAGAGCTGATGCTTAGTGCTTTTGGGCTTCATTTGGACTCCTAATCATCCTTCAGTTTAGTGCCCTGGTTCCATCAAATTGTTAAGCAAAAAAAAAAAAAAAAAAAATCACCAACTACAAATGGGATCATTATTGTGAAACACAGAAAAAGTTGAAATTGCTGACTATAGACATGCATACATTATTGCTTTATGTTTTGCAACATATGCTTGTAAAACTAACTATAAAGCTATTTACAGTAAATACCCAAAAAGTATATGTGAGAAAGAAAAAAAATCAAACATAAAAATTCCTTCTCAACTTTGGAGACTGGGTAAGCACCCAGCAAAACAATTTTTTAGTTAAGTCTGTCAGTAATGCCTGGATTAAATATTTTGCATAAAATATCAAACCATTTGAATGTTTAGTTCTTGAAAAGTTTCTTAACCTCAGTCTAAACCCATGGAATCTCACTAAAAGGGTAACTCTGAACTTCCTTTCTATTTTTCTGCTTGTTACTGCCTTTCTTATGTTTTTCTTACCCTGAAAACCATAAGAGCCTTGGACCATTGTCATATTTATACTGTCTCTAAATTTTTGAGGTCAACACTGGTTGAGTTTTGGTTTATTTTTGTGATCACTGTGGAATAGAATAATTTTAGGCTTGTCATCCATCTAGCATATTACTCATAAAATGCCTGAATTTTCCTAATGTGAGTTTCATGGTATTTCATTGCAGGGTATGCAGTGAAGTGCATGTATGAATAACAAGTCCTTCAAGAGAATCTCGGTTCATATTTATAGCAGAAATATATATCCATATATATTGATTATTTTCCTCATTTATTTTCCTCTGGGAAACATCCATTTGGTATGCTGTGTTAGCTGGGAAGCTATTTGGTACTCAGGATATAAAATCAACTTACTCAACATGGATGATGTTCTCATTTTTAAACACAAGGTGTCCGCCTGTGTCCTTACACCAAAGAGTATTTATAAAGAATGTTTTCTTGTATTAGCTTCATTTTTGAGGTTGCTCCTGAGAAATGATCCCAAATTAAAAATTAACTCATTAGAACAAAAAGAATTCAGAGTGAATCAACTCCTTCCTGTCTGTCTCATTCAAGTAAGAGCATACTTGTAAGCATGCAACTTCTTGCTGTTAGCCTGAGTCTTTTCTAAGGATGACAAATGATTATGTCTTATGATCCTGAGCTACAGAAGACTGCTGTAACATTACACAAGAAATGAAAGGGGAAAAGTACTGGAATAATGAAAATGGAGAGATTTAATGCATCAAGTTATATGATAATGGAAAAAGTTCTGTTATAAGCTGCAGTGTCTTTACTTGAAAATGAGAGGGCAGAAAGAAATAGGTGTACTAACTTACCAGAAGATGATTATGAGTTTTAAACATGATATACCTCAGAAAAAGGTCAAGATACTTCTGAGATGCTTGAGGCAAAGTGCAGATAAGAAAACAGAAGTGTTGTTGTACAACATCATCAGCAAGACCTTATGTGGCAGGCTGTGTGCACCTGTGATTACTGTAATAAAAAAGATGATCCCAACCTGGAACAGACATGTTAAGTGCCATTAGGGTAACCAGGCATGGAGAGGCTGAAAAGAAATACACCTAAAGAGAAAATAAGAAAATTTTATTTGAGGGATATATCCCTGGAACAAGCCATCCAGTTTTAGAAGAGCTCTCCAAATAATAATAATAAAGAAAAGACAGACCTGTTGTATCACACATGCTTTGCCACCTACAGACAGGAGGTGTGTTGCAAATGCAGTGATGCACTTCACTCCTAGGAGAGGAGTGACAACATATTTTACTGATATAAACCAGCGTGTTAACAGAATTCAGTGTTTAATATCAATGTGTTTTAACAAGACTCAATTACAATGTGTACTGGATGCACTCATGCTTATGGTTTAAAGTGAGAGAGGGGGAGAGCACACTTGTTTTTGTGATTTTGCATTTTTTTACTAGTGATTTAAATAAGGTAAATCAACCATGAACTTTTAAAGTTCAGTAGCATGTGCTAATGCTGTTCCCAGTTATGTAAGGTCTGGTCACCTCTTAGTTTGCTTATATATTTGTTTTATTTTTACATATATTACTGTTGCTATTTCTGGAATATAGAATTCATATACTTCACCAAATGGTAAGGAGTTAAAAAGCTATTATCTTTCACATATAGGTGACCAATTCTCGAAGGAACTTGAAACCATTATAAATGATGCTAATTTAAATAAACTCACCAGGGTAATTTTCCTCCCTTTGCAAAAGACTGAGTTTTGCATTCAATAATGTTAAATGACACAGAATAGACCTAATGCCAAAATATAGGACACAGTCCAAGTAAATAGTTTCAATAAGTTTTCATTATAAAAAAATAATGATAACAAAAGGAAAAACTGATGCTCTATACACTACAATTCACAAAATATCTGATTTCCAGACTTCTCAGCTGACATAAATTATCTTAAAAAGGGATCAGCAAGAGCACCAAATACTGATTTAATTCATGAATATCAAAAAATAAACAGAATTGTAATATTTTGGAAAGTAGAAAGATAAAGCAGTTTTTGCTTATTGCAGTTACTTTTGATAATAATATACATGATATTGAAAGACTGCCTTTTTCTCCTTTTGTTCCATACACATATATTTACACATACATGTATTTTATACATAAATTTATTGATTATTTATCAATTTGCTATTATTTATATATGTTTTACCTTGATATCATTATAAAATTATTTTTATACATACAATTATCTTATAAATATAATTTACTATACCTGCACCCATATTTTTTAACTGCAACATGCTAGCCATGAAGTAACACCTGGAAGTTTGCCCAAATAAGCCACAAATAAGGGTACATTAAGTTGAAATGTTCATTAAAATATATAAATATTTATTTATAAATATTTATTTATATAAATATATATTTTATATAAATATAAACATGGTTCATACTGTTAGTTAATAAGAATATTAAGTGCACCATTTTCTCTACCACTTCAGAGAATGACTTTGGGAGTCTGTGCATTGAACAGGTGTTACACTGAAATGTTGTATGAGCAGCACAAGACATGGCCATCAGGTAAAAAAAGCCTTGCCTTTGTGATCATCACCAACTGCAGCTGCAAACAGAACATTTTAATTTACTGGCCATATGCAATAGATAATTGAAATGAACTCTCACACGATTGTGCCTTTCAAGTGGTTCTCATTTGACAAATATATAGTTTGGCTGACAACTGCTCTTTTGACATAAACAGCTTTGTTTCAGCTAAAAAGAAAAAGAACACATAAATCACCTATCTTCATGTACTAATATCTTTTAGTCCGCTTGAATTCGTGAGGGGGAGTTATGAACTGTGCTGAAATCTCAGTTTTATTGGTATGATATAAACCAGCTAAGGGAAATTATGTTTGGTTTTGGATTTCTAGTTGGAAAAATTAATAATTCTATGTGGTCTTAATTAAGTACAATCCTCATTAAGGAGTGGATTAAAATAGCATTTTGTATGTCTAGAAAAGGGATTTCTGTTATATAGCTTAATTAGAAGTGTTATCTTTGTATTAAATCAAGAAAACTGAGTAAGATATTTGA
The DNA here is from genome assembly GCA_027886175.1 of Phylloscopus collybita. Classification (NCBI taxonomy): domain Eukaryota; kingdom Metazoa; phylum Chordata; class Aves; order Passeriformes; family Phylloscopidae; genus Phylloscopus; species Phylloscopus collybita. The sequence goes on from JAJNNQ010000018.1 coordinate 43,453,080, forward strand.
TATTCATACAAACAATGCCCTTAAAAGATCAATGACTACAAAGTTATGATAACCCCCATTTTGTCCTTTTTTCACATGCATTGAGATACAATTTGCAGTAAGGGAACTTACTTGCTACTTAACTAAATCCTTATTTTTATGAGTGTGTAAATGGGAAAACACAAAACACCTGCCATTTATCTCTGTAACTAATTTGCTGCTAGCTACTCAGAGACATCATTAAATACAAATTTTACTTACTTTCTCAGTCATATTTTTCCTTTTTTATTTAAATTCTCTTGCTAAAAGTAAAAAAAAAAAAAAATGTATATAACAGCATCTTTAAATGCCCTAAGACAGTTAAAATATATCAGTGCACGGGCATGCAAATTATTCCCATTTTCCCAGCTGAAACTTAGGTTTGTAGTTGGTTTTAATGTACTCCAAAATGCCATGTGCTAAATGTTAAAGCAACAATTCTCTTCCACTGTAAAGAAGATGGGGAAATGCTTTTTTGTAAATCATTTGCAATCTAGTTAGATTAAACTCTCCTTTTTTCCTGTAGTTAAGCATCATTTCAAGTATTTATTGTGGGACAAAGAGATGCATACTGAGAGAAAAAAGAAAAACAACCTAGGAGATAGTACAGAAAAAAAGAAAACAAAGGAACTAGAAAAAATCTGTCTGGTGTGTTATGGTATGTCAGATTCTTGTCCCTGTTTCTCTTCTTTGAAGCGTGCAGCTTTTACTGTTTCAGTCATCACAGGACCACAGAATGGCTGGGATTGGAAGGTACCTCTGGAGATCATCAAGGCCAACCCCATTGCTAAGGCAGGTTCACCTAGAGCAGGTTGTACAGGATTGTATCCAGGTAGGATAGAATATTTCAGAGAAGGAGACTCCACAACCTCACTGGGCAGCCTGTTCCAGTGCTCTGCCACTCTCAAAGGAAAGACTTTTCTCCTCATATTCAGACGAAACATTCTGTGCTGCACTTTTTTGCCCATTGCCCCTCATTCTGTAGCTGGGCACCACTGGGAAGAGACTGGCTCCATCCTCTTGACACCTGCCCTTCAGATATTTGTGTACATTGACTACATCTTTGGTCAGTCATCTCTTCCCGAGGCTGAACAGACCCAGTTCCTTGTAGGAGAGATGCCCCAGTCCCTTAATCAATCATCCTTGTACCCCTCCACTGAAGCTGCTCCAGCAGCTCCAAGCCTCTCTTGTCCCAAGGAGCCCAGAACAGACACAGCATTCCAGATGTGCCTCACTCACCAGGGCTGAGTAGAGGGGCAGGATCACCTCCCTTGAGCTGCTCACAATGCTATTCCTTATGCACCCCAGGACAAGGTACATAGGGGTCCACCAGGACCCTTTTCTGTGCAGAGCTAATTTCTGGCAGCTCAGCCCCCAGCCTGCCTGCTGCATGGGGTTGTTCTTCTCCAGGTGCAGGACCCCGCATTTGCCTTTCTTGAACTTCTTTGGATTCCTCTTTGCCCCACTCTCCAAACCTGTCCAGATCCTCCTGAATGTCAGCACAGCCTTCTGCTACATTACCTCTTGGCAGCACAGGTTTCAATTGTTATTAGTGTTAGTATGGTGTATCTGGCCTCACAGTAAGACCTGTGAAGATAAATAAGTAGTGGTGATACCTTAAACCAAGTAAACCAAAGTCTTTGTGCATTTACACATCAATGTTTGCTTTGAATTGGCAGCTCTTGACAGTTCCTTCTGAGAGAGTCTGGCAGAGTTGGAATTATTAGAACTATTTGTGCCGCTATTGCTTCTAGACTTCACTGTTATTTTAATGAATGTATTAAAATCTACTTCTAATCAACTTGTAGTGCTGTTCCATTTAGAATATAAACACTATTAGAGAAAGGTAATTTAAATCTATTTTGGTATCTTCATACTACACAGCAGTCAGAAAAATTACATAGTTTGAGGCCTGTATTAGACAGGGGGGAGGGATAAACCTTGGAGGGAGCAATAAACACCAGAGAACTAGGTCTGGCAATAGAAAAATGGAATGAGAATAATTTTATCTTGACCTACAGAATTTAATCAGAATGTCTGCATGAATTTCAATGCCTGTGGTTCAAAAATGTTTTCTCTGCTATGATATGAAATCTTTGTCTTATTACATGTTTTCTATTGTCCTTTCCACACTTTCAAATACAATACTGTTCAAAACAAAAACCATTTAAAATAAGGAATTTTTTTTCATACTAAACATCATTTGGTTTTGAAATGTCTCAACTTGTCTAATGTCTTAACTTTTCAAACATAATTATTCAATTTGTTTTTCTCAAATAAACCAAAATATAAAACTAAAACTGCAAATGGTTTGTTGTGTGTTTTTGTTTGGTTTTGGGGTTTTTTTCAGACTATATTAAAAGAAAAAAAAAATTGAAAGATTGGTTTGGTTTGTTACCCACCTACTGACTTCTGTATATAATTGTACTTGCAATTTAGGATTCACACAAAAAATTGCTTATTTGGCAATGTCTGTTACAGAAAGTATGGGGTTTCTAAAGCATGAGATGTATCAATTGATAAGATGATCTAAAATTCTTCTGAGATGATAGATCTCAGAAGAATATTAGATCATATTTTCTATACTAGCTATTTTGGAATCATGTTTAGTCTAAAAGTCTAGAGCAGACTTAATTATCTAGCAAAATCAAAACAATTAATGAGGTTTTAACCCTAAGGAACTATGCAGTTCCAGTGAAAAAATATTTTGTTGGAAAGTTCCAAACAGTCACATTTGTTCATTACTGTAATAATTATTTATTTTTTGATAAGCCTGGAATTTCTTACCAAGTGTTTCAAAATACTTATATAAGTAAAGTTTTCAAATATATGGCTACAAGAGATGGCTCAATCATTTTTAGCCAGAGCAGGCCAGGATGTTTTTCATGTGGGACTTTAGTATACATAAAGTAAAGTAGAAAAGAAGAATTTTCATGTGCAAGGCTTCATCTTTTTTAGGGTAAATTAGAAAAAGTGTTTTCCCTGGAGCTGGCTCCCTTAGCCCTTAGGTTCAGACAATGCTTTAAGTTGGTTTCTTAGGTTAATTTCCCAGAAAGGAAGTGCAAGGTGAAGAAACAGACTTTACAATTGGTCAGAAAAATAAAATCAGTCAGACTTTTAAGGGAGGCAAAGTCCTGCCTATACAGGGTATAATCCTGGTCTCCTCGAGTGACTTGCAATTTTTCTTTGGCTTCACTGAGACACACAGTGCAAACTCAGCTTTATAAAGAATTCGGAGAAGGTCCAAGCACTTTTTTTTTTTAAACCAAAGGATTTCATAAGCAGAACTTTTATCCTAGGCTGGCTGTTTCAATAGGACTTATATGTATAAAGTCTTTCTGTGCTGAAGATAGTCCCTAAATGTGTAATCCCTGCTGAGCAAGCTGGTTAGGGGAAGCTGCCACCCTGTCTGTAGCTCTCAGCAGGCATGCAATTTAAACACTGGGGAGTTTAGGCATTCTTTGTAACACTGTGCATTCTCCTCCAAAGAGCTTAGAAGTGCAAAGCCAGTGAATGTAACCTGTCCCCTGTTAATACTGCACTTTGGTGTGCTTCAATTGCCTTTTACTTTTCCTCCCTTGTTTTCCCTTCAAAAAAAATGAACAAGTAAATCCCTTTGAATATAAAAAAGCTTCTTTTTCATAGAAAAATAGACCCATGAATAACAAAGGCTTGAAGTAAATTTCTGAAAATATACCTTGCCAGAATTTGCCAGAACACTTGAAAGTGAGGCAAAATTACTCTTTACATGCTGTTCAGAAACAGATACTAAAAAATAAAATCTATCTTTCTCAAAACTCCTGTGCCTCTGTAGAGGTAGTTGAAAATGATGAAATTGTGTTACCTAATGAAGAAGAAATTAGCAAAAATTGTCATGGGATATTTACCATGCTGTCATTAGAAAATACAATAGAGTTGTTTCTACTAAAAGTGTTATTCCTACTGTTTTCAGTTCACAAGGGTATTGTAAAAACCCACATATTATTTCTTTGTCTGGAATTCATAACAATGTTTTTGGTTTTGGTTTCTTCTTTCATTAGGAGGGAAAATACCCTGAAATGTGGGATTCTAAAGTCAATTACACTTATTTGGAGTTATGTCTTCAATTTGTAATATGACTTTCAGCAAATCTCTTTAACCACCCTATAAATATCTAAATAAAGACACTATCCCACCACAGTTTGCTAGCAAAATTGCAATTATAATTATCATATTTCATTTTTTCACTTTGCTTATTCAGTGTCCATTGATTTCAGACTGAGCCATCATCTCTGGAAGACCTCCCTGTGTTTAGCTAAGAATAACTTGAGGTTTTCTCGGGATAGATCAACAGCAAAGGAATCAGTGAGATCTGCTTGAGGCTACAGTTTGCAAGTGAGAAATGCAATTAATACTAGTTGCTTTTTGCTCAAATATTTTTATATCTCATGTATTATATTAACAGCATGGATTAGATGCAAGGATTCCAAGTTAAGTTCTAGGATGCACAGAATTCCAGGCCTCTAGACAACTGGGTTTTTGCTTCAAAAGATACAATGTTCTGTATTTGGTGATACAACTATAAACAGCAAACATGTAGTAGTTAATTTAACTTTTCTTTAGAAAATTGAGGCAGATTATATTTGTGTTTTGCTTTTTCCAAACACTTTCAAATTTGAGCTTTTTTTGTCAAATTTGCTTCTTTTCAAAAAGTCTGTATTATTATTTACACTGACACTAGTAACTATTACTTTTCATTTCTTTTTGAAGCAGATATATTTGTGTTGCTTGCCATCTGCTACATTCCAGAATGGAGGTTCAACTATCATAAAGTGATGTGTTGATAGTTATACTAGTGGCACAATTTATCATGCTGCAAAAAGAGGAAAATTGCTAACCTTCACTAAGGCAGCAGGAAGATTGCAACAATACTGCCATAAAAAAAAACCAAAAAACAAACAATCAGTCAATCTTTTTCATAACTAAAAACAAGGGTAGGAATCTGAATTCCTGTATATTCCAGATGTTAGTATTAGAGGATTATTAGATAAAGGCTTGTTTTGTTTTTAAAAACTGAAGAAAATTGGCAGTGTTGTTGAAAATTACAAGATACCACAGCCTTCCTTGCACTTTTGCATGCTTTTTAATTAAGAAACAACAAAATCCTGATTTGATTTCAGAACAAATAGTCAAGGAAGTACAAACGGAAATCCAGTACAAATTTCAAATTGGTGGCTCTATCCATGTGCATCACCAGATTCTTCTGAAAACATAAGAACTCAAAAAGAGCTGCAAGACAGAGCTCTAAATCCATAAGTATTCATTTTCCTTTCAGAGAAGCGTTAAAGCCCACTAGGTTATTTCCTGATCTTGAATGCTGCTGACTTGCAGCTATAGTCAGTCACACTGGCTATGTGGCTGATACATCTGCATGTTTATTCTTCCTCATCAAAGTGCCTGTTCTAATGTCTGTTCCTCAAGATGAATCAATCCCCTTGGAAAAGATGTGAATACTTGTGCTGTGCACTTTCTTGGGTTATAGAACCAAAAATGTGTATTCTATTTCATCTGCTGAAAGCAGTTGGGGAAATGTTCTTCTTTACTCTGGGAGGAGCAGTGTGGGTGCCTTTTGTTAATGGGCCAACTGTTAAAACCAGGTAGGGCATTGTTTCTTATCTCTCTCACCACCGGGGAATATTTTCTGCTAATGGACCATTAAGACACCCCTAAAAGCACACATCACCAAAGTAAAACATCCACATTCCATCATCCTATTGTGAGATGCTCCACCCAGGGTGGGGAGCCAACCATTCCTACCTGGATAAAACTGAGCCACAGGAACACAGAAAGAATCCAGCTTCACCCAATTCTTGGAGGAAGACTGGACCCCTTCTCATCACTACTTGGACCCCTGCTCTACAGGATCATCTCTACTCCACCAGAACCACATCTGCCACTCCAGGAGGACTCACTTTGGGACTGCTTCCAACACCCTGACTAACAGGGTGTCAGGTTGTAGCTCTGACTCTGTCAGGGTTTTCCAAAATTGTTGTTTGTTTGCTGGTTTGGTTGGGTGGTTTTGTTTTTCTACTACATTTGTATTGTTAGTATTCCTAGTAAAGAACTGTTATTCCTATTCCCAAATCTTTGCCTGAAAGCCCTTAATTGCAAAATTATAATTTGGAGGGGGTGAGGGGTTTACATTCTCCATTCTAAGGGAAACTCCAGCTTTCCCTGGCAGAAACCTGTCTTTCCAAACCGAGATATGCACCAACTGGAGAGTGTAGAAGGGGTTGGATTAGCTGCAAAGATGAGGGTAAAGAAAGAATTATAGTTGCCATGGACTCACTAGTAGACCTTTTCTTACTTCTTATTTCATCTTAGCCAGTTTAATCACCTTTCCAAAGAAGCAGAAGTGGACCCTCCTGTTTTATGAAAAAGAATGCCAGACTTGCAAAAGAGTAATGGGGAAATAGTTTTTTCCTTACTTCTGCAAATTTAAACGGAAGTAGAAGTTGCTAGGTGGAATAACCAGGTGCCATGACAACTTAGAGAGTCTTCAGAGGTGAGTCACACTGGTTTATCCAATTTGAAGCTTTCAGCTTAATCCTTCTACTCAGTGATTGTTAACACAATGTGACTGCAAGCTGTGAAACATTTACTTGTGCTTCACTTTTCTGACTTATCTTACAGTGTAAAAATCAGGTCTCTGATACATAATACCCTTCCATTTCGCTAAAACAAACAAACAAAAACCCCCAAAACAGACCAAAAAAACCCACAAAAAACAACAACAACAACAAAAAAAAACCCCAACCAAACAAAAACCCCCAAAACCCAAAAACAAACAAACAAACACAAACAGGTTTGTGCAGGAATTGGTTTGGGCATCTTTTGGGTTACAGTGGTGCAAACTTCCTGAATTTATCACCTGTACCATTTGTAACTGAAGTGAATAATTGACTATGCTTTTAATTTAGCCCCGACTCAACACAAATATTAATATGGAGGGAAAATTAACATTTTTGTGATTAATTCACTTTTTTTCCATTAATTTGTTTGGGAGAAATGGTGCTTTGTTGAATAACTGCATTGTCCATCGTCTGAAAGCATTTCCCTTCTTCTTAAAGTCACCTGCCAAATGTGGGAGAACAGAAAATACATTGTCTTATTGTAATACTTTTTATGTTGCTCATTTTTCTGTGTACATCCTTCCATGTAACAGAATACACTCTCAAACCTTACACTAAAAATTCTCTTATCAGGTCTTAGATGATTAAGTTTGTTCAGCCTCATTCTGCTCAGCCTGACCACCTTTCACATGAAGATTTTACATGTAAAGGTCAGGTATTACTTAGCTTTTTAACTACATACCCTGCATTTGTATTTTATCTCTTAAATCTGGGATTTTACAAAATCATTTCAATCAGGACATTTACCCAGCTAATCTTCATCCCTAATTTCTTGTGTATGAAATTTCTCTGAATTTTCACTTGCAAGCAGGGTTCTCCAGCCTCTTCTGACTACCTATGTGCTGATCCATAACAAGAACAGGTGACTCTTTTCTAAAACAGGGCTTCCTACCTGAATTGAGCAATTCTAACCCACAATTAGAAGGTGGTAGCAATCCTGCCTGTGCACTAACACTCATTACAGTCAATAGGCAAGGGGGGGGAAAAGAACAGCTTGAAGCATCCAGATTCTGCTCTCACTGACACGAACATGCCTTCAAGTGATTAGCAGAAAGGCAATTTTAATACATGATGCTCATGTAACATCACTAACATATACTGTGCCAGCAGCAAATAGATTGTAGCAGAGCCTCTTTCATTTTTCTTCCATCCTGACATTACAGATGACAATTTTTAAATATTGAACACTGGCACAATCCTAGATAAATCATACACACAGTCACAGAAAGCAACTGTGACATAAAACTCATCATGTCTGCAACAGTGAGCACATTGCACTCATGTGCAGATTAACTTCTGATAACAGTGTTATCTCTACTTCACATATGCAATTTATCTGCATAGACACAGTAAAAATTTTGCTGCAAGCCAGCAGTCTGAGTTGCCAAGGATTGGAAAAAGCAACCTGTTCTCATAAAAACAGATGAGAAGCTTCATCCTGTTTTACAAAGCGTCTTGGTAATTGCATTTGGTACCAGACAATGAGCATCTCTGTGATGACTTCAGTTTTTCTTTAACATAAGGGATTCTCCAAGAGATCTCCCCTAGAAGATTTTTGTATTCAATGGACTAAAGATGCAGTGTTGTGCTTCAGTTGCCATGTCCATATCAAATGGCGAGAATAGCAGCTTGATGTGATCATTACTGTCTCTTGCAGAAATGTGCAAAACAACTGTTTATCTGTTTAAAAAAATACAGGACAAAAATAAACAAGCAAAAAACTATATGAAAACAAAACAAAAAATCAAACTTTGGAAAACTGAAGCTTCTCTGCAGATTCTGGTCTTCCATCATTGTTACTATGCCTTTTGCAGCCACACACCAGAGCTTGAAATATTGTGATAAGCTATTGATCTGTGGTTTTCCACTTCAGCTCAAAAATTAAAATATTTTCATTATCAATGCTTCTATTCAGTAATCCTTATGCTGGGATAATTTGGTTTCTCTGCTTCTGACCTTCCTTGAGCTGGAGCCCAGAGCATAATATCTGGGGGTTGCTATGCCTGTCTGGGAAACTTCTCCCACTCTACCTCCACACAGGATTAATGAAACATGAAGAAATTTAAGGGATGGTGAGAAGTCAGTATAAGTCTCTTTCCTACCCAGGAATTAAATAATTAAATCAAGCCAATGGTGAATTAAGCTGATGAGTTGCACTGCTCCCACTCCCTGTGGAGCGTGTTCAGCCGATTCCTTTGGATGCCTCTCAACAACCTGGAGGTTTCTTCCATTAGTCTGGCAAATGTATCTCCCCTTTCTAGCCAGTTGGCAGCCTGTTCTGTCTCTGTCTGTAACACATTTGAGCTGGAGTTATTCCATCCACCTGCATGGAAAAATGGAAGGGGAAAGGAGAAGGTTCTCACTCAATAATTCCAGAGCCACTATGTCCAACTTTCTTAATAGAGAAACAGATGCCTGAGATGTAGGAGAGTGAGGGTTTTAAATGGTTTGTAGCTTTGCAGCAATCTGATCTACTGGCATGATTGCTCAGCCTCCTCCTATGGCTGAAAGCAGTGAGGACATGATGGTTTGACTCTTTTTTTGTAGCTTCAAAATAATTTCTTATAATCCTAAAGATACTTATTATCTTTGCATTTTTTTTAAACAGATGCCCAAATCCCAGAAATTCTTGACAGCCCTCAGTTTGTGTCCCTAATTACTTGCTTCCCCTTCTGAAGCTTTCTTACTATAATTACAGTCTTCTGACATTAAATTTTGCAATAACTTTGATTTCTTCTCATGGCAATAATAAGTATTGGTTGTATATTCTGAATACAATTATAATTGACTATTTTCAAATTATTCAGGCTCACCTATCTTCCTGAAGTGTGGAACAAAAGATGTTTTCCTAAAGCTCAGGCAAACCTTCAGGCCAAAGGTTTTCTCTCATACATACCTGTGAAATCTCATTAACAAGTAAAACTAAGACTGCCACATCTTCTGTGGTTCCCTCCATCCAAGGGAGTTTTAGAGACTTTTATTTTTCAAGAAACCTTCCCACATCACCTCTAGGAAACCAAGACATCAGTCAGCATCTGGAAATTCAGTCTGTTGAACTACATTAATTTTGTTGAAGGGTGATATATTGATCAGGATTCATTGACTTGGGGAAGAAAATAAATTATGCAGACTCTTTAGAACTAACATTAAAAACCGACTCAAAACAAACAACCAGTCTCTTTCACCAATCATTTTTTTCTGCTCCCCAAGTAAAACACCATGCAATAAAAAGATGTTGAAAAAAGAAGCTCAAGAAGAGAATCTCAGTTATAACATTTTAGGAAACAAAATTAAAGCTACTTAGGAAATCGTAAAGTTTCTTAGCTCCAGTTAATATGAAATAATGGCATGTACAGCTCCAGTTAATATGAAATAACTGCATGTACTTGGGCTTGTTCTCTGTCTGACAGATAAAATGAAAGACTGATGATAACAAGAGAGTCAGAAAGTAATTTGGCCCCCCATCACTTATGGAATATACCTGCTGGAGAAATTCCAGGTAATGCCCAGTAATGTCTGAATCAAATAAAAAGTTATGCTGCCACAGAGAAACCTTAGGTGGGAAATTAATTTGCATATTGCTACAAAAAAAAAAAAAAAAAAGCTGCACATAACCACTAGCACAAAAAGTAGATTTTCTCTATTTTTAAATGGAAGTTCTTCAATGCTATTAAAATGTAAGCATTTAAAAGTCAAATTTTAAACCTACCTTTCATTTGTTGATTGGTATTACAGCAGCTTAATCATTATCTTTATAATTTACGCCTTAAGAGTTCCTTTCATTGTGATTTTATTCAAAAGAGGAAATTGATGTGATAAGACTATTCATATAATCACATTCAGCCACAAATCTGGAAATCTGTTTCATAGTCACTGAAATCCAGAGAAGAATGATTTAAGCAAGCTACTCTGAATGAAATACTGCTTATTCATACCTCCCAGACAGACCAGAGAACTTCTGGTGTGGGACAGCCACAACTGACTGCCTTGAATATCTATGAGAAATGTGTTATGGAATGACATCTTACAAACTTCATGGCATTGCATTATTAGTGTGAACAGAAAGAAAAATTCAGAGATCATTTTTCCTTTCTCCTTTCTGCCATTCTCATTTTACTCCCACCAAAAAAAAAATTATTTACAGCACTAGAGGTTGAGTTTAATGTATGTAATATCATATTGTAATTAATAACATTATTTATTTTCAGAAATTCCGCTAAACATTACAGATGTTATTGGGAAAAAACAAATACAGTAGGAAAGACATATTTCCAGTAGATTAAGTTTGCATATGCTTTTTTGGTTGTTTCAATAAGACATTTTTATTAATGAGAATTTGACAGTATTTAAAGCAAGCAATTAATACAAGCAAGTTCAGTTACAGCTGTTTTAAAAAAAAAAAGCTGCAGTTATGAACATACAGAAGTAGCCACTCTTTCTTAGTTATTCATTTTTGTGGGCTGTTTTGGGTTCTTTCCTCTCCATAGACATCGCAGTGGTGGTATTTACAAATATCAATATTGCAAAGAGCAACTTCAAAAGGCAGTTTCAGTTCCCAAAATAATTATATAAATGGTTCGCTGAAACAGTCTGCTGTGTGATCCATCCAAACATCTCAATTAATTTAAACCCTGAGTTGATTCATTTTGTGTATCTACACAAATCTTTCTATATCGAGAAAAAGAATGAAATGAGCTACTAGGGAAGCTCATTTCTGCTAGGGGAGCACATGGAAATGGTTTCTCTTTCTTTTAGAAACTGTTTGAGCCAGAAGAATGCTTACCTGTTACCGTTCTCGAATTCTGCTCCTGAGTTTCATCGCTTTCTCCACTTCCACCAGCAGAAATGTAAATCAGAAAATGTAATGAGGGGGATGTAAATACCAGTTAGGTTCTAGTTTAATCTTTTGTTACTCTGAATATGGACTTGTATTAACATTCATTGCATATTAGCTCTTTTTTTTTTTTTTTTTCCCCTTCTTTTACACATATATTTGACTCTGGTTTTCTTGAATTTATAACTGTTAGCCTGGAGAGCACTGCAAGACCTTTCCATGTTTCAGGGTTACTGACATCGTATGCTCCATTCATCTTAAGATGTTCCCTTTTCAGCTTGCTTTCCCCAAAAGCCTGCCTCAGAGTTTGTGCAAAATAAGGATTTGTCAGGCAATACAGATGTAACTGGTCTGTACTGCTCAGTAAATTTGCTTCCACTCACATTCTTCAAACGAAGCAGAAATCTGTCACTGCATTTCACAAGGAGTCAAAAGAACTTATGCATATGAAGCTTTCTATAAAACTATGAGCTCCCTCCAGACACTGAGATTTTTCTTGTTCCTGATAAGCACAGGTGGACATTCATTTCTGCACTTGGATATTGGTATGTCTGAGTATTTACAGAAATCCACAGCTTTGATTAGCCAGCAGCTAAGCTTAACGATCACAGTATGGATCCTGAGTTCTCATTTCATTCAGTCCTAGGGTACTTATCTTTGATTTGAAACATTAAAATCTCTTTTGATAGGGACATAAACATGAAATTTGGCAGGTAGTTCCTCTTAGTCTCAATTTGAAAACAGAATGAACAACTAGCTCTCTCCCAAATTGCAACTCCATGTATTAAAAAGTCTCTCTGAGATCAGATGATCTAATTAATTCAGGTAAAACTAACTCATATCCAGATAACATAACAGCAGTATCTGATCTGGGAATCTGAGTTTAAATTATTTCAGTTATATTTCCATTCTCTTCTTACTTGAAGAATGAAGATAATAGCTCCATTTTACCACTCCTGTGCAATAAAGCATTTTAACACTGCTCTTGAACAGGTCTCAATTACAGGAAAAGTTGCAGTATGAGGGCATCAGGAGCTCTTTTGAGAAAATAACTGCCTAACTGTCTTCTATGATTAGGAGTCGTGGGGCAGAAAGATAATTTTCATCCTCTTTTGCATAGCCTTGAGGACACTGCAATTACTTACAGAACAATAACATTGCCCTGGGCTTTTCCAGCAAGCTTGGTGGGTGATACTGCAATGGACAGCAGCAAACAAATAGTAACAAAAAAAAATAAACACAGCTGTGTGAGACAGTCTCTATTAAAAAGATAAAAGGAAGGGGTGATAAAAGGAACAGGCATTAGAAAGACTGCCACTGTTGTTTACCAAAGAAAAACCATGTTGTTTTCTTGTGACTACTTTTATGGAAAATAAGGCACTAAGAAAAGTAAACTGAACTTGGCAGTGCTCAGCACAGGACTTGTCTTTAAACTCTGTGCCTTAGATATGGTTCATCCTGAGCTTTGGGAGCTCATAACAAATTAAGCAAAAACAGATTTTTTTTTCTACAGGTTTTCTTTCTTGAACTGTGTAGTTGAGTATGCTGGTACATAGAGAGAAATACGAAAGGCTGGGCACTATCATATTACACTCATTAGACAGTACACGTTTTACTTGTTGGCATGCTGGGAAGCAACAAAAGAAATTACACATTATGGATTGGAATAATGGTATCTCTGAAACAGTACAAGGCTACCTAACAAGACAAGATGCCTCAGTGCCACTGCCTCAATTTTCAGTTTACTGTATTCAGTATGCCTTTCCTCTGGAGTATTAAGTGCATCAAGTCGTTTGTCTAATTCAGCTCCTTGCATTTCTCTTATGCCAATAATAAACTGGAATTTTATTACATGAGTTAAATCAGTTCCCATGTCACCTATGTTCCCCATTGCCTAGGCATTTTTCTACATGCCCCCGACCTGAGCTTGGTTAATTCTTGAGTTTCTGCCATGTTCTATAGATAGCACAGGTGGTTTAATATCATGACCTGAAAATGAAAGGTTGAAGAGAGAGCATTGTTCATTCAGCTATTAGCTGGGGACAGCATTTATTCACCTTGTTTCTCTTGTGTATATTAATCTCATTAGAGCTGCAGTCTGGAACTTCTGCTATGGGAAAATTGCATTTAGAAAAACTTCCTTATGAATTATTAATTATTAGCTAAACTGCCTTAGCTCTTTTTCTTTTTTATACTTTTAACAGACCTTTTTCAGCTGTTGAAGCACATAGTAGAATGAGTTGCTAGCATTGTCATGCTTTATCAAACTCTTAAACAACAATTTCAGTTCTAGTCTTTCCTTTTGGTATCTCTTATTAAATTAACATTTCAGACTGAACCATAATGTAGCATTTCTGAAATTTCACATCTTTCTCAATATTGGTAGTTTTTCTTTGTTTTCAGCTTGTGACTGCAAAGTACAATGTACTAAGGACTATATACTTTTCGATCTTCTTGACTGCAGCTTTTCCTTTTGCTTTACAAAACTTGTGTGTTGTTTGTTTGTAGTTGGTTCATTGGGGGCTTTTTTTGTGGGTTGTTTTTTTTTTGTGTGTGTGTGTTTGTTTTTGTTTTGTTTTAACTGGGAGGTACTAAACAATTTTATTGCAGTTCCATGCTGCATTTTGTTTGGTAATATGTTGACAGTGGGGAGCTTCTGCATGACTCTCTCTACTGTGAATCCTCATTCACATAATTGGCATTTCTTGACAGTAAATCAAAACAATCTCTAATATGTTGGCTTTTTTCCTTTAATCTGATGCCAACCAGATGCACAGGACCTAGTCAGTTCTGACGCATTTTTCATATCCCAGAAAAAGTGTTTGTCTGCTGACATTTACCACTCATGCTCTGCTCGCACAAAGCAGCTTCCTTGGATGTCCTTGTACGGTCTTACTACACAGCTGAAATTTCTTTTGTTCTGTTCACACATTCTAGAAATTCAGAGGGTCTCTAATAGCACAATATTTCTTGAAGAGAACACTTAAGATTTTGTTTCTCTAACAAAGGAGCACAAACCTGCTTTGTTCAAACAATAGAAGGCGGCTTTTATCCTGAATACATTTAATGGCAACTCTGAGTCCTGCAAAGCTGAACAAAAAATTAAATTCTACCTAGCTTGAAAACGAATTTGTGATTTCCTGGCTGTAGCTAACTTGCTGAGAAATTTGTGACAACTTCACTAGCACCAGGATTTCTTTTTAATGATAGACCTCCGTGTTTTAACCTTCAGTATTGCATTTTCTATCTTTTGTACTTATCATGTCGTATTTTCAAGATACTTCAAAGTCTCACAAAAGTTTATTCAAAAAATACAATCATGCTAGAAAATCTCAGGTTAGAATTAGCAAATAATAGCAGTAACATGTCTGCAAAACAGCTTCTGCTCTGAATCTGTTTGCTCCAACTTTTAACTGCTTCAAACTAAGCACTGTTACAATAACCTTATTAGACTTTTACGGAGGGTAAAGAGGCAAAGAGAGGGATAGGACAAAAAAAAAAAGGATTTCCATTATGCAATACAATCAGGAGCACCTGTGCTGGAATTCATTAACTCCATTGAGCAGGCAGCTGCATATTTTGAAGGTCCTGATGAGGCAGGGGGAAAAAAGGAGAGCAGCTGACTGTACAAATTGGAAAACACAACAAAATATGAAGTACCCCGTTTTCTTTCTCAGACATTGGATTATGCTATTCCCCTTTTAGAACTGCTGGTCCCTTGTATTTCTGTTTATATAATATATTTGTATCTTCATTATAAATACAAAATATTATTGGAACGATGCATTCCAAAAAGTACAGCTTACACTATTGGTTCTGCAGAGTCAAAGAACCCAAGCATTGCTGAACACCTTTTTCTGTAAGTTTATAATTTAGGAGAGATCATTCAAGTTAGAAATCATCCTGGCCATATTTGACAATTGATTGTTTCTATAAATATATTTTATTTTATTTGGGGTTTTATCCTGCTTCTATCTTTTTTTTTTCTTTTTTTTTTCCTTTCCCAAATTTCTCTGTGTTTTATTTCTGAAAGGTAACTTTATAGCACTGTGAAATTTTACTTGGATCTCTCTGATTTTTTGCAGCTGTGGAGCTCCCATTTCCTAATTCACACACCTGTTAGTTATTAATGGTCATGAGCTGGATCTTGCCCTCACTGTCTTCTTCTGCCCTGTGTTAAAAGGGACTAGAAAAGTTATTTCCAAGGTCTTATGGGATTTTTCAAATGGAAATTCTGAAAACACCTGATCATACATGTCTCCTACAGACAAATTCTCTGGTGTTGAGGAAATACTGTAGGTAATCATGCTTCATCAGTTTCTGCTCACTTCTACTCTCATTTCCCAAGGGATAGGCATGGGTAAGGAAAGTGGATTGGAAAAATGGCCTCTGACACCTGGGGCACCAAAAGATCCTGTGAACAGATTTCCTCATGTTGAGCAGAGGAAAGCAGGTGCATGTTATTGTGACCTAAGCTTCAGTAGATTACCACTAAGGTCTTTATAAATGAAAGGTATGAGGGAGTCTCCATGAAGCACTGGGTTTTGTCTCTTACCCAGATACTGTGTTGCAGAAGATATGCAGGGAGCACTCATGGGTTTTGATTCTTGTATGTGGCAGAGGAAGCTTTAATCCACAATTTAGACCTTGTTAACAGCCCAGTTAGGTGACCCTGTTTTTCGTAACTTGTCAAAATATTTGTAAAAAGAGGTTGGTACACTATATTTGATTTCCAAAGTTATTTTTCTAAATTTAAGGTCAAACAGGCTATGCTGCTGTAGCATAAGACAGATGGTTTTCCTCATCAGTTAATGTATGGTGAAAAACAAATAAAGGACAGAAGCAAACTCAGCCATTAGATTGTCCATAGAAATCTGTATTGGGACCTTTGCTCCTCAAGTTTAAAATAGTCAAACCCAGAAGTGACTGTCCAAGAAGCAAGGCAGGAAGATTTCAAAGCACTAAATGAATTTGTGATAAAACAGCAGAAAAAAATCAACTGTGAATTGACTGCATGTGGAGGAAAACATCTCTAACGAAATGTATACAGTTATGGCTCTAAAGAATGTGTTGATACTCAGGAAGGGGATTTGGAGCTCATGCATAGCTCTCTAAAAATGTCAATCAATATGAATTTGTAGTCAAAAGAGATGGATGTTGAGACTTACTAGGAAAAAAGTTGACAAAAAAAAGTCTTTAACTCCTTTATATACTGCTAACTATAAACCCTCTGAAAGTTTAGTAGCTCCTAAAGTTCATTTTAAAAGAACTAATTTGAACTAGGAAAAATACAGAAAAAAGCAAAGGATATTCAAAGGAGAAAATTATACTGACTTAGGGAAAACTACATATATTTCACATTGGAAAAGGCATGAAGAGAGATATGAATAATATGGAGAAGGTGAAGAGAGAATAGCTTTTCAGTTTCCCTTAAGACTGAAACTTGCAGGCACTTCATTAAATTACCAGGTATTTAATTTAAAATAAGTAAAAGAGAAGGGGTTTTTTATCCTCCATCACTCACCCACACAGTAGAAAAGTGTTATAATGTGTAAAAATTAAAGTTAAAAAAAAAACAACAAAAACACATAATTAGCCAAACTCAAGAAGCACAGATCCAGCAACTGTTCCTTTGTTGTTTTGCAGGTTGTGTTCTTCCACAGTTGCATCCTCAGAAGTGTTCAGCCTAGTTTTTGCCCAAAGGAGATTACAGTCTCCACTGAAATGTTCATTCTGTGTCACAAATCTGTCAAAGACTGGATTCACTGCTTTGAGAAATCAATTTCATGCATAAATTTAAAAAAAGTTTCTCTTGCAGAAAACAAATGCACAAAAGCAACTTCTTCAGGCTAAGTTTAAACCTTACTTTTAATGGGTCCTAAAGCCCTTAAGAAAGACTCATCTGCTGTTCCTTCACTCCAGAATGTCGTGAATGTTAATTGGCTTCTTGGTGGATGTCAACCTGGCACCACTGAAGTGTCATATATAGTTTTCATTCCTTTTATACCAAAATCATGCATACAAACACTTGTCTTACATTAAAGAGTAAGGCTGCAATGTTGATGATTTAAAAGTTGCCAGAATGAGTGCTCATTGCACTCACTGGTCCAACACATCATAATGAAGCCTTGATTACATGCTTGCATTTTTCCAGAGAATTGTGCTGCAAGGACTGTGATACAATATGAAATTCTTTAGGACTGAAAAACAATTAAAACAATTAAAAACCCCAGAGTATTGACAACAGATGTCATCATGCAGTGTTTTCAGGATAAGTCACTAGCATTGCTGCCTTCAAATTCCTGCTCTTCCCAGCCAAACACTTGGGACTTAAACTAAATGCTGCCCTGGTGCCCATTCTTATTGTCAGTACTGTCTCAGGGAAATTTAATATGGAATTATAATTGCAGGGAAATCATTTCAGCTCCTAAATACTAAGAAGCAGCTGTTGAAGGCTGGTTTTCAAAATAAAAACACTGGAGTAAACTGTCATGAAATAGCAACACATCCCTGACACAGAGATGACGCCAAGCTGAATTTCATCTACCACTTGAAATGCCATTTTGTTCAGAATTATATTTTGAATTTTAAGACTGGAAAAACTGCTGGTTTTCCAACACAAATATACATTCGTCATAGAAAATGTCATCCCTAGCATCCCTAAACTTGGCAGTGTTTCATGAAGAAAAATTTTGGATGACTGCGCTAATTTTATGTAATAATATATGCAAATGTATACAGCCAGTAATAACTAAAAAACAGAAAGGTAAACAGTTTACTCATTGATTTGACAGATTCTAGCATAAAGCAGTTATACAACAGCATAACATTTTGAAATACAGTTACTGTTCTTTATATGGAAGCTACTAGGAAATCAATGTGACAAAAATAATGAAGAGATGTTGCTTTTTTTATGCTATCATGGTAATTATGACAGAATATGGATTATTATGAAATCATATTTAATTTCATATGAATATTCTTGTAGTGATTATGTTATACAGATTATTTATTTGAGCAGTAGAGGAGGTAAAATTTCTAAATGGTAAATACAGATACTAATTCAGGGTCCTTCCTGTTGTTCCTGAAGAAGCTCTTAAAGAACACAGATATTTTAAATAGTTGCTATGAAAAGAAATACAACTGAATTGAATTGGCTGAAATATTTACCTGTGATATTTTGCAATGCTCTGCAGGCAAACTTTTGCCTCCATGAATAAGTAAAATAAGATGAAATGTTTGTTTGTGGTTGTATGCCAACCTACAAGAAATCCCAAGGAATTACTTTTCCTTGAGAAAGCAATATACACCACATATAGTGAGAAATTATTCAGTTTCTTGGAAAATGCCCTCAAGTGGAGGAATGGATGGTTTATAAACATGAATACATGAATATTTTTTTTCCTACATAGATATTGTAACTTCATTTTATTGAAAATACTAGTGAGGTTCTCCCTGCTGACACCACAAGCTCTGTGAAAGTTGTTTACAGCATCACAACAAAAGTTGAAATGATGAAGGACAAAATAGTTATATAGCTGCCAATACCTGGAGCATAAGCAAAAACAGGAACAGCTCTGACTAAATATTTTTGTAATTTATTTTTATTTCTGCTGGATTTAATTGCCTTTGTTTTTTCCTGGCAAACATTACGTCCATTTTGCAGAAGCGAATTGTCGCAATACGACACAAAAGAAATTACACGCACTGAGATATCCAAGGCAAAAAAGGGGCAGTTTATTTACAGACCTCGACATTTATAGAATTCTAACAGTGACTTTGGATTGGAGGAAGAAAATTGTTCTTTCCAACTACACTGGTCAACTTAACAGTCTATCAATTTTTTCCTGTTACAAAAAAGAATGCAAAACAATCATTATTTACATGAAAAGTGCATAAAAAACTTTATCTTAAAAGTAAAACATCAGAATGCTAAAAAAACCAGAGTGACAGCAAATGGTCTCCAGCTGCCTTTAGACATTGCTGCTGAATGTGGCCAGTGCTCTGGATCTGTACTGACTCGTGAGGGGTGGCTGCAGCAATGACAGCAGAGGCAAGGCCTTCTGACCTGCTGGATAGGCTGCCCAGAAAGAAAATATGAATGTAATTTATGGAGTAATTCAACAGAGGGATGGCCTGTAGACTGTAGTGTCATGGTCCAGCCTGGTGGTGAAGGTGCTGCAACTTTCCTTGCTAGAAGCATCTTTAAAGACACCCAGATAGACAGAGGCACAGGCATTCTCAGGCACAGAGTGATTTGCTCTTTGTGCACTCTCAGGTGCAGAGTGATCAGCTCTTTGGTGCACTCTCAAGTGCAGTGATTTGCTCTTTTTGAGGTTGCCTGAGCAGCAGCAGTATTTGCCACCCCGGGTGACACAGGAGTTAAAGCAGTGAGATGGAGCCTTTCCGATCTCCAGGACAGCTGCTTTATTCCACAAGGTCTGGAAGGAAAGGAACCAAATGAACCTAAGAGGGAGGGATTAAATAGGGTAGCCAAGGGTGGGGTTTTACAATTTGGCCAATGGGGAAACAAATTGGAACTGATCAGGGGAAGGATCCAAAGAGAACCAATCAGGAGGGGTAAAACCAAAAGGCTGTGAAACATTAACATAGAACTGCAAAAGCTCATGGGTTTAAGTGTTTTTTCTCAACTTGAGCCAGAAGAAAAACTCTCAAAGGGACTTCCCAAAGGAGAGTCCGTGTGAACTGAGGAAGCCTAGGGACTGCACATGGGTTGAAACACTTTTGCTCACCCTGAGCTACAAGGAAGTCTCCCAAGGTGACTCCCTAAAGGGGAGTCACTGCTTAGGCAGAATAGGGGCTGACTGTCCATGAAGGAAGGAATTGTCCTCTGTGGATGATCCAAGAACTACCACACTGTAGAAGTGCTGTTTGTGGGTATAAACTAAAATACAGGAAAGGTTCCCACTTAATCACCACTGGGATCTGTTGGAAAGTACGGGATAAGGGCATGATGTAGATGGTATAAAGTAATTGCTGGATATGGTCCTGATTTTGGAAGTGATTGAGGTAATTTTCTTCCTGTAGCTCATATAATACAACTGAGTTTTGGGTTTATGGATGAGGATAATTATAATACACCGATATTTTAGTTTACACTGAGACAAGGAGTTTTTGGCTTCTCATGCTTCCCCGATGGCAAGGAGGCTGGGATTACATAAATTGGAAGGTGACACAGCCAAAAGGGGTGTTTTACGCTGTATGACATCATGCTTAGCATATAAACTAGGGGTAAAGTGCCTGGGGGGCTGCTGGTCAGGAACAGGCTGGCCATCACTTACTTGATGGTGAGCACTTGGTGAGCATTTGCATCACTTGTTTTTCTTGAGTTTTGACTTTCTCTTTGTTATTTTCCATTTAATTACTATGTTGTTGTTATTACTGCTATTATTATTGTAATTTTAAACTCTTTTTGCCTCAACCCACAAATTTTCTTTTTAACCATTCTTCTCACCCCATTCCGCTGTGCAGGAATGAATAAGCAGATGTGCAGTGCTTAATTGCCAGCTGGGGTTAAACTGTGACAATGTTAAATTGTGTTAGCTGTACTCTAATACTTGTCTTGCACCCTTGTTAGAAACATCATCAGTCTCCAAATACCTTTAGAGACAATACCCTTACTTCCCTCAGTCTTTCAGATGAGACACAAAAAAATCCTATCCCACGATTATTTTTCCTATATCCTGTTTAAGGAGCCCTCCATTTTTTTACAGGGGACATGTAGGCTGCAGTGCAAAGCTTTCCCACTATGCACATTTTCATTTGAAAAAGCTTTATTTTTCAGATTGTACTACATCATTAAATGTCTGTAAACAGAAATACTAAGATCTGAAGTGGTTATTTGTCTGAAATAAGGAGCTCTTACGTTGGCAGTGTAATGAAGAGATACAATATGCCATCTAGTGAAAGCAATAATTTAGCATAAAGAAAAGGTTAAGATCTTACTGAAGATTAGTTTGACAGTGTCAATTCCCAGATGTGAGTGAATATGGCCAGTATTTTATTAACATAATATCACAATTTAGGCAGCAAGGCAATTATTGCAATTATTCAAATCGATGAGTACTCCATGAATTTTTTGCAGTTTTTGAATTTTTTTAAAGAAAAAACCCCAAACATATTAAATCCCTTTTATGTGCACAAAGTGAAGCATGGCTAAGTTGAGCCAGAAGTGCTGTGGTTTTCCTGTAAGGGATTTTCCGTAAGGGATTTTCCTTCTGAAACACCAACAGTCCAGTATGATGCAGAGCCTGGGTGGCTCCAGTACAAGGTTAGCACCCTTGTTAGAAACATCACTAGGACTGAAATGCTGAGGTCAATAAGCACATGCTTTTTAGGAAAACAAAGGGAATTACATTGGGAACTTTCTCTCTCTCTCTCCATTCTACCCACTCTTGAATTTATCTGATTTGATAAACAGGTTGTTCAACACAAATTGCACAGTGCAATTTCTCTGAAATCATTACTGTTCTGGATCATTGCATTTATGATATTTCCCCACAGTGAATAAAACAAATTTTTTTAAAGAAATAGAGCAGAATATCCACCAAGAAACTGTGAAGAAATTCGAGCTAATTAAAATATCAGATGACCTTTTGATTTTCAAACATCAGATAATGGCAAAAGTTTGCCTCAGACTACTGAGGCAATGCACAAAGTATACTTAATCTAAGGATTTACATATTTGCTTTTGTGGAAGTATTATTTTCAGGGAAAAGGGAGGGAAATGGAAGTAAAATGTTAAGCTTGTGTCCTTGTTCCGTAATTCACCCTAAATTCCTGTTTGTTTTGCAATATTTAACTACTTTGTATCAGCACACCTTCTGATTTTAATGTCTCTCTCCAATCCTGCAACTAATAAAAAAACAAAACACTTTGGCATCACAGTGTTGCAACACACATCTGAGTGTTGCGACTATCACTTCACTGGATAAGTGAAACAGGCTGGGGAAAAACAATCATGGTTTTGTTATTGCATCCTATTCAATTCTAACCATATTGCTAACAGTCCGAACTTCTTGTAACCAGAATGGTTGACACACCTATGTTTGTAAATACTCATGTGAAATTACCAGCAGAAGAGTTAACGTGGCAAAAATTGCCTGCATACAAACTCCTTTGCAAATCTCCCAATGAGTTGTCCTTATTGAGATTTCAGAACTGAGTCTGAAACCCAGAGTTAATACTATTAGTATTTCTTATCTCTGAAGCTATATTTGATAACTATATCCTGAGAGAAGGAATCTGAGGAAAAAGCCCCTTTTCCCCTGTTCATGCGAAAGATTAAAGATTTTGAAATTACCTTAATTACAGAACGCTGGCAGCTTTTGTTTAATTTCCCTGAACCTTCATTCTGCATCAAACACTCTGCTGTATTATTTGGATTATCATGTCTTTCTTTTATCTAGGCTGTTATTTCCTAGTGTTACTTCCCATTCTCATGATAAACTTACCAACAAAAAGTTACTTTACTGCTAATTTTGTCTCCATTAATTTGTAAGCGGAATAGGTTTATAAACACTATTTAAATCTTTAGCCTAACCAACTACAATGCTTTTACTTTCATGGCAAAAAGAAAAAAGTCCCTTTTTATAAATTTATTTAGGATTCACAGCACTGGGACTTAGAAGGAGTTGGAAAGCAGAGTAGGTACTATAAGCAAATAGTCGCAAAATCCACATGAGGAAGGATTTGGAATGGTTCTGCGAATGGGAGAAGGTAACAGTAAAATTAAAGACAGACCACTAAAAAAAAAAAAAGAAAAGCATTGTGCAGAGCACAGTGGGGTAAAACAATCCCATTTCCACTGTTTCTAGGATGTATCCTATTAATGCATCCCAGGACATTTATGTCCCCTAGCATGTTGGAGCAATGATACAGGAACAGTGCCAAGCCTGTTAGTTAATTTATTAATTTATTCTACCTGCAATCCAAGCACAAAAAGAAATAGAACCTGACACTTTGGGGTTAGCTGATTTATTTAAATTCTTCCCTACTTAGATCTTTGTTTTATTTTATTTTTAGTTCCCTCTTAGCATTACTTTTGAATAAGAAGTTCCAAGTATGCTTAATCATTGAAAAGTTCCTGACAGTTTCCATAAAAGCAGTAACATTTTCTTTTATTGTAGCTTATGTTGCAGAAAGAGTAGACTTAGAAGTAATAAATATTGACGCTCGTGGAGAACACTGAGGATTAATTTCCTTGAATGATTTCTACATATGCTGTGGAGTTTCAATACATAACACTAATCTCTCAATGTTTGATATAGTACAGCTAGTAGTAAATCTTCTTACTTATGTGGCATATATTGCTAATTAAATAGTTCTGTCCTGCCTAAATTTACTTTTAGGTGTTTGCCTATGTTTCCTAATTTTCTGCTTACACATTCAATCAGTGATTTATCCCCTATTTCCCCTTTCTGATGTAATTAGAAGTAAGCTGAGCCAGAAACAAAAGCAATAGTTGAATATAGCCTGGTGTGGAGAAGCAGTGGGGAAGGAAAGCCATACCACCAATGAGGCCATCAAGTCCAAAAACTCAGACCCGAGTTCTGCTAGAGCATATCACATAACTGTGTATCAGGAAAGATGTAAACTAAATACACTGTCTCTGTTTGCCTGCTGGGATCAGGATCTAGTATCAAGCTCTTGCAAGTAAAAATACCAAAGTCTTTCATAGAGGAGTTTAAAATCCTAAGCTATTAAAATGGTATAACGCCTAGAAGTTAGTGTGGCAAATTTGCTCTTCTTGAGCAGTCTTCAGATATGTGACTGTATTTTAGGATGTTAGTAAAGCTGTCTGGATTTAAAACCTTGTCAGATGTAAATTGAGGAAACAACTTTAAACATGGTACTTAATTTCACCACAAAGTTTTTGAAAAAAACAACCCAACAAACAACACACCACAAAAAATAAATAGGTAAAAAATCTAAAATGATACACTGAAAGGGGTATCTATAGATTAGCGATAGATATAGGTATAGGTATATGTATAGGTATAGGTATAGATATATAGATGATATAGATAAAAATATAGATATACTTTACAAAAGTATATGTGCATAATCTATATTCAGGAAGAGCTATGCCCATATATTTTCTACATACAGTTTCCTGGTAATAAAAGAGTCAATGGATTCTTAATATTTATACACTTGATTTGAAAATTTATGTCTTCTGGAAGTGTAAAGTAGTTAAAAGATTAGGTAATGGAAATGTCACTCTGTGCTTTCTTCACTAATGTTTTGGAAAACAGTTCCTGTGGGTTTGTTTCAGAGTGTTTTATCAAATTTATTGGAAAGAGAAACCTATTAATGAAAATAATTGCAAATTAAAGTAAAGACCTTCACCTTTTCTGCTGAGAAATCAGTTGGTAAGTCATGTCAGGTCACATCAGCAGCGTTGGACTGCCCATGCAATGCAGTGACGGATGTGGGCTGACAAGATACGCAAGGCAGTGACATATTAATTGGGTAGGGAGTGGGGTGGGGGGACTAAAGAAGAAATATGACTGTCTCAGAAGACAGGATGTGAATGTGCATATGCAGAATCCCAGCTGACCTGAATGGTTGTCTTCCTGAGGTTTCAGCAGGGAGTTATCCTTTCATTTATGGAGTTAGGCCTTTCTTCGTAACCTGGAGTTGTACAGAGGAGTGAAGTGAATAAGTTTCACTTAAGAGACTCCCACATAAATCTCATCATATCCTGCTTCAAAACTCATTTGAAAGTGCTTCAATGAGGCACCAGTCAGTGCTTAGACCTTGCAGAGGTTCCCTCCACAGAGGAAATTTGCATATTGTACAAACATGGTTTTACATTTTTTAGTATCTCATTTAAAAACACATTTTTTAACCAACAAATATTCTTTAAAATTAGCATCAAGAGAAGCATAAATTAGCATATGAATCACTTTACTCAAGTTCAGAGAAATACTCTTAACCTTCAAAGGCATTTCATCATTTGCAGAAAGCTAGTTTCACACCATTGCTCATGGTCTAGTGAGTATCAGGGACTCAGAAACACAGGGCTGTTGAAGACGAAGCCTACGTGCAACAAGCAACCATAATTTCATTTTCTTGGCAAATGAACATTAAGACTACTTAGTACAATTTCAGTAATTCAAGATGAAGTGGAGACAAGGGGAGACACAGTTAATGAGGAGTGTTGATCCATCAGGATAATGATTCTCCTGTCAGTTAAGTTTCTATGAATAACTCCTCATGGGATTTAATATTCCATCACAGTGCATGAAAAAGCTACTCAGACACCAAGTTAAAAAAACCCCTACATCTGAGTTTTATGCAACCCAAAACAATAGCAAAGAATATCTTTACTGGAGCTACACCTGCTCAGTTTATATGACAGTTAAAGCTAGTAAACGAAAATTTGCTTTTAGGGAATAAATGTTCCTTTACTGCAGAATATTGGACTGCTTTACACAATTTAGAAGAGCTCTTCAGCCTTTTAACTGCTGAGAGACAGATTTTTCTGTTTCCCACAGCCCTGCAACGTCTGAATTTGTCACAATAGTAACTGAAAACCTTGTCTAACACCTATACAGTAGTACCTATAATTGTCTCTATACACATGAAGTAAAGAGAACAAAGCCATAATAATAAAACTATGGCATGACAAGAACCTCAAGCACAGAACAAGCAAAAGACCCCATGGTTTTTAACATTTTAGGGGGAAATTATCTTCAGCAGAAAGCTCAGTAATAAAACTAAGCTAACTGCCTTTAACTACTAAAAGTTTTCCCTATCAGATACATTTTGATGTAGGTATCCTATACAGTTACAGTACCTACTTAAGCATTGTAAGGATGTCGTAAACCATCACACCACACGCACATTAAATTTCCCTTGACATTAGTTATAAAGTGTTAAGGATTCTTAGGTAGCTCTGAAAATATTTGACAAAGAGATGGTTTAGATCCTAACATTTTCTCCTTATTCCTAGCTAATTCAAAACATGCTTAGAAAAACATAATTCATAGTAGCTTGGAATTCACAGGAGTAGTAAAATTACTTCCAACAAAAATGTACAAGGAAAGCAACTCTCACAGTCTTGACCTGAGATATCCTGCAGATTTGTAATGAAGATTACAGCTAGCAGAAGGATTATGAACTCTTACATGATAATCCATATTTGAAATCTGCTTGATTACAGTCCAACAAAAAATTTGTAATGCATCAATTCAGTGGTGCTTTTCTTATTTGCCTCTTGGTTTGGAATGGATCTTTAGGGGTTTGCATGCTTGCTGTTTTTTTCCAACAGATATCTGGATAGGTGTCGAAGGTATTTTACTTCAGTATGAATATGTGATGACTGACGTCAAACTGGTTTTCTTCTACCATCCTGTTCCACTGCTTAGAAGTGTCTTTTTCAGCTGTTTTGCTACCAGCAAAATAATTTGCTAGAATTTATTACACAACCAAGTGCTATGACAGGGAGGAAACATCAAGGTAAATGTAAGCACACTTAATATAAATGAAGATATATATGTTAAAGCAAACAAAATAAGTAGTGTGCATGAATACATGTCAAACATCTGAAATATTGCAGGTGTTTTTCTAGACAATGGGGAAACAGATTTTTTTTTTAAATAAAAAAGTAATTCTTTAATTTTTCTTCAACCTGCTCTGAAAAATCTGGTTTTGAAACTTGTGATACCATCAGTTCACAGCAGTACAGTTTGTCAAATGTTAAAAATATTTGCTTTAATTTACACTGTGAATTTGAGTTTTTACTTTATTTTACTTGAGTATTATCAAGCATGACAACATGAAAAACAGGAATCCATGACACCCCAAATGCATCTCTCCCTCTCTTTTGCTGCAAATTTTGAGCGATTGAGGCCAAATTTTATAAATGCTGCTTAAACTACCCTTGCCCATGGCACGCATAGTCATTGCTTTAACAGGAAAAATGCATGCCCTTTCTGCAAGGCAAAGGATCCTAGCTGCTCCAACATTATCAGGCATCATTAGAACACTGCTAGGTACAGCTGAATAAGCTTTGCCTCTGTTATGTCATCTATATTCAAGCCATTAAAAATAACATTGTAAGCTGTTATGTAGTTGTCATATCAGGAAGAAGCCTTATTCTGATTTAATTAAATTTTTCTGGCAACTGATAAAGACAGGGAGTGGAAATAATTAAGCGCATATAAGTTATTCTTTTCATAATTCAAGGAGAAAATCTCCAAAGTTTTATCCTTCGCTGGGCTTTTTTAGGAAACTGTTTTCTCAGGTCCTTGCCATTTATTAATGTGTTGATTCATTTTAGCAGGACTGATATCTCTAGTGGGTCATAACTCATTTCTGTTGAAAACCCAACATGCAGAAGCTGTGTCAGAGAATTCCCCCCAAATAGTTACAGATGAAGTATCATCTGAAATCAGTGTGATTTATTTAAAGTTGAAGACAGCTGCAATGCACAAAATTTGATTAAATGGCTTGGCCACTGCCCAGAAAGATATACCTCTGGAAAGTTTTCACCCAGAAGTGCTATGAATAAGCTTCTCAAGAGTACTCGAGGCCAGATAAAAGAACTTGCAAATCCAGTACCATATTTTAAGGCAGATGCAGCAAAAATGGAGACCAGAAAACTCTCTTAAGCCTTTCCATGCTTCATAGTGTGTTCAACACCTTCACATGGTATTGAGAGCAGCACAGGGAGCAGCAAGATGCCTTCAGTCAGTCATGTACATATTAGCTGCCTTCTGCCAGCTCACTAGGAAATGATGAGTCTTAAATCCTAGTTTTATTCAGCTATGGAAAAAATTGGATTACCCACTCTTGGCATTCACTTCCTCCACCCATTGGAACAAGAAAGAAAATTCAGTCTCCAAGCACTCATGGATGTAGAGGCTCAGATATTTCCTCTTTATTAAAAGTTTATTGTTAAACCACAATAATGAAATTGGAAGACAGGTTGGTTTGTTGGGATTTTTTTTGTCTCTGCCTGTTGGAATTTACCCTCATTTTTTTCATTTCCATGCCTAGTTAACTGAAAAAAAAAAAAAAAGCCCAGTCAGTTCTTTCTTTGTTTATTTTCATACAGAAAAAAATGTTGCCACACTGTAGCAAACTTGGAGCAAAGCTCCAGGGAGAGGTGTAGAGCTGATTGTAAAACCAAGGCAGCTTCACTCACCTGCTTACTATCATACCTGCCTTCTCATGGGAACTACAAAATGTGTATTTCAGATGATACCTGGGCTCCAGCCAAGAGATGTCTTCAGGGGATTTTGCCATGATTTATGTAATGGACTGGGTGACAGAGGACACCAGTTCTCCAGTCCTGGTTACAGATTCTTTCAGAGGTTAATAGCATGCTGAATTTGGGTATGGCTTGCACCACAGTGGAGCTCACAGGGATTTTAATCTGCAATTGCATCCAACATGGGTGAGTTGTTCGGAATTACCCATTGTGCTGTCTGTTGTACTGGATGCCCTAAGAACAAGAACAGTCCCACCAGCACACAAAAATGCTCTTTGTCTCCTTTGATGTGGTATTTCCAATTTCCACACACTACCAGTCCTGGTTGTTCCCTGGCACATCAATCCCAGTGTTCCAGTTACTATTTCCTTCAGTTGCAGGGATATATAGAAGGAAGGAAAGGAAGGAAGGAAGGAAGGAAGGAAGGAAGGAAGGAAGGAAGGAAGGAAGGAAGGAAGGAAGGAAGGAAGGAAGGAAGGAAGGAAGGAAGGAAGGAAGGAAGGTGAGGCCAGGCATAAAAGGCAGGAGACCCTTTTCATCTGCCCTACAATTGTGTGATAAAAAATGAAATTTAAAAAAAATTCATAGCAACAATGACCAGGTCCACAGCCTAGCAGTTAGTGCTCTTCACTTTCCTGAGTTTTACTATCAGGACTCCTGTAGTTTAAATTTAAGACAGAATAATGGACCAGTTGCTTGCACCTACTTGACACTGTGCAGAAGATGGATATGATGACTATTAATTTGTGGGTTTGGGAAAGCAGGTAATATCATGTGAGCTGTCATTGCAAAATGCCCTTCCCAGGACAAAATGAAAAAGGTTCAGCACTATATAAATTGATAAGGGCCTACATTAACTTGTATGCCAGATACACAGTGTGCACAGTCAGACTGCATTTCAGTTTTGACTTCAGGACCCTTTCCAGACTAATACTATCATAGCCAGGAAGAGATCTGACCTCCCATGATATGCCTCACTGCTATATTATCCCAGAGCATCACTTCTATTTCATTTGTCTCCTCCCTTAGGCACACAGATTATTAACATATTCGTGCTAAATGTATGAAAAGGAATATATCTTCACATCATAGCCTTGGTGTAAATGAAAATGAGTGTTCCCCATTCCTCTGTCAAACAAGCTATTGTTCTAATGAGTGTTTCTTATTGCCCCAAGAAAATACTTGGCTTCTTTATAGTACGAAAAACTATGTGGCTTTGATCATCTGATTGACACAGAAGTACTTGCTTCCTCTCTGTTTACCAGTACAGTTTCTAAATTTAAAGCTTTAACACAAAACTCAACAATCCTGAGTAGAGTCATTAACAAAACATAATCTGCAAGTTGTTATAGCACTGAAGTAAAAGGTGAATGTAGAGTAATAATGATATTTTGTAGTTATGCACATGGCATTTAATTTTCAATGGTATCAAGGTGTTTTATAAATAAATACATAAAAGGTTTATCCTCAACTAAAAAACAGAGTGTGGCTGAAGGAACAACATTGCATTATGGCAAAACTATTGCTCTTTTGAGAAGTTCACAGGAATACTTTAAATTACTTTACTTTGAAGCGGGAGCTACAGAGAAATACTTGTAATTTTTTTCTGTTTACAAATAATTTATTCTAAAAGATTATTTTATTAATATATGTATTGCCAAATATTTACAAGGTACTATTTTCCACTGCATTCTATCTGATGGAATATTTAATGTGAGCAGTGCCAATACAATATCTTGCAAAAATTACTCTTACTGTGTATTTGAATAATTAATTATTAGCTAGTGTAGCTCTCATTTAAAACAAGTGATTTCAACCTCTAAAGCCACAGAATTATGAATAAGGAGTAATACCCTTCTTGACAGCTTACAATTTTTCTTTTAAATACCCTTGTTCCAAAAGTTTGAGTAAACATCTTTATTTCTTCAAAGTGGGAATATTTAGTTTCTTAAGTTTATTTGAAAGGTTCAATTGATTTATCTTCATTTGGAAGCATTTTTAAGGTATAATGGGTTGAAACACAAATATCTGGCTGACTTTCTCTCCCAAGTTTTCTGCTACAAATAAAATTTATTTAGGTAATTACTGCCACTGTAACATGAGTGCAATAAATGTGCAAGGCCTTTTATTTACCTCTGTTGTTTTGCACACAGAGAACTGTTATGAAGCATGCTTAGAGTGGTATTGTACATGAATGTATTTCCTCAACTTCTCCAAGAAAGTGCTGAGTCAGGGGTTTGATTATGTCTATCCCTACATTTCCTCTTTAACTATATACTTTGGGACTATTTTCTCATTAAGTTACTGTCTGGGTGGGATTCAGAGTCAAAGCTCTGCCTCCTGGCCATCCTGGCAAGAAGCCCACCAGAAAGCTGAGATTCTCTGACCCTGGGATCTTTCCCTATTTCCCTGTGCCAGGATTAGGGCAAAGGGATAATCTGCACTTGTACAATTTGCTGCCCTGAAGTGTGTTCACCTCCAAAGCGGTGAAACAAATTTACCTCAGGCACCGTGTGCAGACTTAAAATTATTCATTAGAACTCTCAGCTATGCTAGTCCAGCATTTTAACTGCTAATCCAGGTTAACAGCTCTCCTTTTTTTGAGAGAGGCAATAAACAAGAAGGTGGCATTTGAGAAGCATCACTGGAGAAAAACATTAGGCAGTGCATAGCTTAAATTAAGTTTTTTGTCATATACAAACTTGCTTTAATAAACTTTCAAATTGTCAAGACTGCAGTTGAAAAACACTTTTAAGGTCCAGCACTCCAGTGCAACTAATATTCTTCTTGACATTTGAAGCATTATGTAAGGAGCTGCAGGTGTAAAGTGCACTGTAGACAAAAGACTCTCTTGCCTCACAAAGAAACTCATAAAATGGTTGAATTGTCAGGAAACTGACACCCAGTAAAGGACAAGAATGCAAATGGATTTAGAGCTGTGGTAGCTCCTGAGGGATTACATGACAGTCTGGAAACATCTCTGGAATGATGTTCTCCTTCTTCCATCTCTGGAATGATGCTCTAGCCCTTGATTGCACCCTACAGACCACCAGGCTAGCACACAGCACGAGGCTTGTGCCAAGTTAAAAACTAAGCCAAAGGAGGAGGATACGAGCTTATTTATTCTAGATTTGATCTACCCAGGCTGCCAGGTTTGTGTTTGGTGGAGAGGACAGCTGGCAAAGTAGTGGTGGCTGCCAGCAGCTCCCTTAGCTGCCCATATCAATATCACAAGCTGCAGGATCAACTTTTCTAAAAGTCATTAATAATTACAGTAGGACAAAACACATCCATTTTACAAAATAGGAAGTGAAATACAAACCACAGTGCTTTTAAGTGGTGGTTTAAAAGCACAGAACAGTTCTGATTGCATTTGTGCCTGGGTTGATCGTCTGGGTAAATTGGTAAGTTAATGTGATCTTATGGTTAGCATGATTTTTTTTTTAATCAGAAGAGGCTTGTTAAAGTGGGGTCTTTACTGTCACTGAAAAAAGCAGGGGAGCTACTGATTCAGCTGAGATTGGGACAACCAAACACAGGTCTACCTGCACATTACTGGGAAAAGCTGCTGCAGCAAATTAGCCTTCATCCAAATCCCAGTTCACACTCAAAGTACCTCTGTGAGATAACACCAGAAATTCTCAGTCACTGACTGTACAGTGTTTTCTGATTCTTCTCAAAATTTCATCCTCTTTCATCATGGACACATTAGTCCAATATTTGACCCACTAAATGCAAAGACAAAAGAGGTAAGAACATATCTCCACTGACATATTCCAGTTCTAAGCAAAAATTTTTCCAATAAAGGAACTAAAGTAAAAGGTTACTGCCTGTGACACTGCTCTGGTTGAGAACAACCTTCCTCAGCCCATCAGCATGACTTTACAATTGCAGCTGGCAGGGTGGTGTGACTATGGGGTGCTGGAGAACAGCTAGCTTTTGAAGATCACCTGTTACATCTGTCCACAGGAACATTTTTATTTCATTCTCAGGGGGAAGGCAGACTAGGCCCCAAAATCATATTATTAAAGTCAAGCAGGGAAAAATACCTCTTTTGACTCAGGCACATAACAGTAGATTCAAATATAACTGAGCTTCACAGGTAGAGAACAACTGTGCATTTTCCTCCATTTTGCAGGACATACTTCCTCCCTTCTCAACTAATTTCAAAAGGTTAAGTCAAAAAAGAAACAACCTGTTACCTTAAAGATAAGACCACCCACAAAGTGGGATATTATGGAGAGAGAACAAACAAAAACACAGCTATAACTCCAGAACATGAAGGCCCAGAATCAGTTTAAATGGCACCTCAGAAT
Organism: Phylloscopus collybita; assembly: GCA_027886175.1. Classification (NCBI taxonomy): domain Eukaryota; kingdom Metazoa; phylum Chordata; class Aves; order Passeriformes; family Phylloscopidae; genus Phylloscopus; species Phylloscopus collybita. The sequence continues at coordinate 43,486,161 of JAJNNQ010000018.1, forward strand.
CATGCGCAGGAAGGCAGAATGCTAAAGTGTTGTATATATGTGTCAATACATATGTGGGCGCATCTATAATATGTTGTAATCATCCTGGAATATGTTGTCACTTAAAAGTAATTATAGTATACACAGTGGGTAGGAAAAAAATCACTGAAAGTAAAGCTCAGACTTCTGAATCCATAATAAAGCATCATAATTACCTGTTCTTCTTAGCTGGTGAACAACTCTAAAGATATAAAAGTCAATATAAGGAGCAGGTGTTCAGGCATGACTCTCGAGCATTCTTAATACACTTTCAGGCTCTTTCCACTCATAGAATGGTGATCATACCATGCTAGGTATGTCAGCTGTGCAGGCTTCTGCCCAATTCCACTGCTGTTAAGAAAAGGAACGTAATTTAGCAAAGCACAATGAGCTGCTGTCAACCTGAATGGAGCTGCCAGTCCATTGTATTGTCATCCAGCACTTTTGACAGTGAAGACTTGAAAAAGCAAGTTAGTGGCTCTTTGTGTGCTTGGTCAGGCTAAAAGGAGTTCCACTTCATACCCCTGTATAGGAAGGACATAACTGTTCTTTGGTGTTTTTCCTTGCTTCCTCTCTTCTTCGGGCTCTCATATTACAGAGATTAGAACAGCATACTTGCAAATTCCATATGTTCTTGTATGGCAATCTCCATTACTATCCTTTACTCCTGTGCAACTTTGTTAGACTGAAGAAATACATTTCACAGGGCAAACTAGAAATATATTGATATAACAGAGCTGCCTTCTGATACTGTTCCTTAATCTGCTACTTCCTCTATCTTGTACAATCCTGAGATATCCATTTTCCATACTTGCTTTAGTTTCCAGCAACCCTTGAGACTATTACATTAACATGCATAATTGGATTGTGATCCTTTATGTTTGCAATTCACTGTGCATTCTTCCAGGTTTGTGTGCTCTGTTTTTGGCAAGAGCCTATAGTTGCATGGATTTCTTTAAAAAAACCTAATTTTTAAAAGTTGCTTGCATATGTTTACGGCTAATGTCATGCTTTAATAGTAGGAATGAATTTTAAGTCTTTTGATTGTTGGCTGCAAAGTTACTTTGGGAGGGCACTGACAATGAATTATTTCTGTAATTTCTTGGAAAATTACAGAAAATCTTGAAAAGTCAAAACCAAGTGCTGGCAGAATCATATCAGTGTTCTGCTTTGAACTCTGCCAATACTGAGGTTTACTAAATTCTAACGTGTCAGGGAAGAATTTTTATCAATCTGAATTAGAAGTAAACACATGTATGGGGACTGCAACATATTAAACAGTGGGGTATGTTTTTATGTTAATAACTCCTAGCTCATTCTTTTTAAATCTGATAAAACTCCCTGCATTGGGTGACAGGATGTTCCAAATTTGGTTTGAAGAAATGTAGGAAGGTTTCTGCAAATCCTCGGGTGTTCTGTCTCCATAAAGACTGTTTCCAGTGTTGTTTCTTTTAATGGCTTTCAGTGCTGTACCATGATAGTCAATAAAGTTATTTGGTAAAAAGGTAATAAAACTGGTATTAACCTCAGAGATCACAGAAGAATAGAATTAAATCAAATGAGTTAGTGACACTGCTCACTTCCCATTAGCTTACCTCAGCATCAAAGGTGGTGAAATGACAATTTGAGCAGCATATAAAAAGAACCTGTCTGTGTAATATACTGCAATAGCAACAACCTTACACTACTTTTTCAAACATTACACCCAATGCATCTAAAGTACATCCTCAGACCTGTATATAAGGATTAATGGATGTAGTTTGGTTACAAGTTCTCTGTCCTGGTTTAGGGCAGAATTGGGAGGAAACCTCTGAAGGGGTTCCTCTGGAAAGCAAACCCAAACAGCCCCTCCCCCAGGCCAGACCAGAAGAAAGAACCTCCTTGGAGAAAAGTGGAAAAAACCATCCATTTAACAAACAAGATGCCCACAAGCACACAGAATGAACAATATGAAACAATAAAACCTCTGGCCGCTCCGCAGAGAGATGTCAAACTGAGGCAGTCCTTGCCGTGGGTGCAGCTCAGCTCCCTCAGTCTCTCACCAGCCCCACTCCCTCCGCAGGGCCAGGCCCGGTGGGCCGCAGGTGCCAGCCCTCGCTGCTCCTCTGGGTTTGTCAGTCCGGAGCAGATTTAAACAATCCCAAGGAAAAGGAAAAGAAAAAACACCACAACAATCCAGGGGACTTCTCTGCCCTAGCTAGCTAAAACTAACCAAGAGCACAGGAGATCTCTGTCCCACCGCTGTCCGTGCCTCAGACGAACGCCGCAGCCAGGCCGTGTGGGAGTCGGGCATTTTTCTCAAAACAAACTGTGGCTGCTTCTTTCTCCCCCTTCCCTCCCAGAACCATTTTAAAGGTACAGAACTTAATCTACAGCACAAACAGAGCAGACGATTGGGGACACAAGCATCATAAAGTCCAACCCTAGGACAGATTGAGTGGTGAATGTGACAAAGGTCGTTTAGATTCTCTTTTAGTCCTGCTTGTTTGCATATAAAATAGTTTTGTTCCAGTCAAATTGCTGGTAGGTTTTGCTAATAAAGGAGGCAATAATTGTGAATACTTCTTGATGTACTGTTGGGCAAATGATGCATCTAATTCATCTTGTTTGAAGGGGTTTTTTGTTGGTGGTGCATGTCCTTCTCGAAAATCGTGCTTACAACAGTTTTGACTATATATAATGTGATTTGATTAATATATGAAAAACCTCTGAAATCTCCATGGATTACATGTTGAATGTATGTAATTTTCCCAATACACTTATGTAGGAATACCTTCCTTAGGAGCATTTATTCAGATGATACTGAAAAAGAAACTGTACTTTAAAGCAAATGAAAAAAAGTTCTGAGGAGAGTAAGGATCTGCAGACAGAATAGTAAAATCATCATCGTTTGGTTTGGTTTTTTGTTTGGTTGGTTGGTTTGGTTTGGTTTTAATTGAGGATTTTTTTTCCTTATGAAATAAAAGGGAACTTGATGTAAGTGCCAGCTTATTCCTTTCTTGGGACTCTGCTTTAACTATATCTATTATCCCAGTAAGATTTGCAGGATACTTGAAGCTGACAAGGGGGACATACAGATATTTTCTGACACTTGACACTCCATGTCAAACTGCTCCAAGTGCAGAGCATTGGGTGAGTAGATTACACACCTCCCAGAAATCAGGTGCAGTGACAGAAGATGTGCTTTTTCTGGATAAGCATTCTTCCTTGGAGTCCTGCTACCTCTGAGAGAACTTTGAAACACATGGTATGTTCCCTTCTTCATATAGTCAATTCTGAGCTTTACAGATGTTTCTATTTAATGTTCAAGAGCTTTCAGATGTACAGTAATGCCTCCTCACATTTGTGCCAGCAGAGCTCTCTCCTCAAGAAGCATCTCTCCAGATGTGCTAAGTTTTCTGTGAAGCTGGTGGGACCTGCAGCAGTTTCTCACAGTCATAGTCCAGGCTGTGCCAATAATTACCCAGTATAAACCCAGCCTCTTTCCAGAGCCCATAAAGAAATTTTTATTGTATTATATGGAGTCTTCAAGATATTTTTGTCCCCAGAGCCTCTCTGATTCCAGTGGTTCCTCATAAAAATACTGAAGTCACCTTTCCAGACTAATTCGTCTTTGCATGGTCTAAAAACTAACAAATAATTCTCTTGCACACAAGTGAGGCTGGAGGAATTTCTTTCCTTCCAAACCCTCTGAATAAAAGGCATTAATTTACCATGTGCCTTTGAGTACTGATTGTTGCTTATGATCCAGTAGATTTCTTTTTGCTCTCAGCTATGCTGGTTTGGGAGTTTTTATGTGTTCTAGAGTCTTCATTACCTTCAATTACTTTCCCATGCTTGAACAACCAGTGTTCTTCACTTTAAAAAATTGTTCCTGTACCTTCCACTGTGCTTTGCCTGCAGGAATCAATCATGGTGAAGAAGTATAGTCAGAATAATTTCCTTTGCAGAGCTTATGCTCTACAGGATAAATTTCAGTTTTCCAGGAGAATGATTTTTAGAATAGATGTCTCATAAATTGGATTGTTTCTACAGCACCATTGCTAATCCTAATTTCTGAGTCTCATAATTGCAAGGTTAACCATCAACTTCTGCTTCATTTCTGAGGCCCTTTACTACTGCATTGCCAGAATCAAGTTTTGTTTGTTTGTTTGGTTTGTTTTGTTTTTGTTTTTGGTGTTTTTTGTTGGGTGTGGTTGTTTGGTTTTTTTTGTTGTTTTTTTTTTTTTTTTTTTTTTTTTTTGTTGGCAAGGGTGGACATATTATGTTCAGAGATACCAACAAATGGACCTTTGTGCTATGTATGGCCACATGGTTGCAAAAGATGTCCTCATTGTACAAATTTGATGCACCAGACCACACCTGAACTTGATCTAAGTTATAACTAAACAGTCTCAATATCTCAATGTCATGCAAACAACCTTTGTAACTGGATTTATCAGTGATTCCACCTGCAATGGATCTACAGTATATGTATATTTTTTCCCAGACAAAAGATTGATTTCTTTACTGTCTAAAACTCACACTGCATGTGTTCTCAGCATATGATGCAGCTGCAGTGGCTGACATATATTGTGTGCAGATAAAGCATGACTGACTTTACTTCTTTCTGTTCACTGCCATCATTTGATGACATGGATGAAAAGAGAAGAATCTATAGCAATCCCATACAATCTGTTGCCCCCAGAATAAATAATGTAGCCTGTTCAGATGAACAAACAGAAGTCCTATTTTGTCACAGAAGCCTAAACTACTCATGTCATGACTAGTATTTTATTGCCACACCAATTACAGTGAAATAGCAGTTTCTCCTTTGAAATTACTCACCTGGGGGTTGGTTTGCAGATTTCAAATCAAACTGCAGTAAATAAGAAATCATCAGAAGAAAAGAAGGCTTCCTTACAAAGAGGTTTGTATCCCACTAGCTTCCCAGGTTCTAAAACATCTTAAGAAAAAGCTGCTAATTACTCAAACACTAATTGAAAAGGACTTTTCAAAGTAAAAAATTCATTTTGTGGAGTTCAGATAAGAGTAATGTAAAGTAATAATAATTACCTAATAAAGTAATAAGCTTTTATATTTTCTCTTAAACAAAGGATCACGGTGCATTTTGTGACTTATCTATTTGTTTCTCTTTACCTCTACTAAAAGTAATTAAAATGAGAAGCTGATGCATGTAGGCTCCACATATGATACCCAGAGTGTGCTGGGTGAGCATCCCAATCATGTTCTAAGTCACCACCAAGAAGGAATAGATTCAGTAATCTGGAAGTAAGAAAAATGTTTCTGCTCTTCTGTTAAACTCTGGGAAATTAAATAAGAGATTGAGTGCAAACTGCTGGTTTCAATGTAAGCACTGATGGTCCCTGCATCTTTCAAAGATTTGATGTGCTGAATCACTGTTAACTTCCCCCTGAAGTGATACCTGTCACATCAGAGCACTGGTACCCTCCTGCTGTTATGTTCCCTGGCTGTGGCATTCAGGGGTGTGCTGGCCACAGGAGTGAAATACCCTAAATCAAGTAAGTAATTTCAGATTAGAACAACTTGTCTGGATTTTGATGGCCCCCTTAAATACACAGCAGTAAATGACCTGATTGCCTCTGTTAGTTTCAAACGTTGTCAAAAACTTTGTATCCCCCGTCTGTGTAATTGTTTGCTTGTAGAGAAGATTCCCAGGGGAGAGAGGCAAGAATTTTATGCAATTTTCAAAATCAATGTAATCAAAATTATTCCTTTTTTGTGGTAAATTTCTCCATGGCATTTATTTAAGTCCTGTTGCATGCTTTAATTTTGATTTTTTTTTCCAGTGGCTTGAATTTACAAAGAGTAATCTGTCTAATAAAGGTCAGAGCATAAACTTGAGACTTTTTTTTTTTTGCTGGTAAACCTGTTATCTGTGGTGTAATGCAAGAATGAAAAGGACAATTTTCCCTTGCTCAAATAATTGACTGCAAAAAATATTGAATTTCGTGAAGTATGTGAACCTCTGAAAATGGCATAACTCAAGTATTGCTTTGAGCTTGTTTTAGAGAGAAAGCGTGTTAAAAGAAGTGGTTAAAGAAGTAACGATGCAGTTAAAGCATACAGATGTACTAGAACAGCTAGTGTATTTGGAAAAAAAAACTAGTGTGTTTGGGTGGCTCCTTCGGGCACACATGAGGGTGTTGGGAGCCAGCCTGTTATGACTTTTGCCAAATGCGAAAGACTTTTCCACACTGCAACTTCTGAACACCAACTCTTTACCAGCTCTTCAGAATATGTGCTCAAGTCTGCCAAAAGCGGGAATGGTGAATGTGTTCAATTGAGTACTGAGATTACACCCTGCTCAGTGCAGAGGGGGTGGATCAGTGACTTTCCAACCCAATCTATTCTATGATTCTGTAGATTCCACTTGAGTCCACTTGCACTTTTCAGATGGAGTTGTATGCACCTGTAGGTAGCTGATGCTGTTGCCTTCAAATTCTGGCACTTGATAGCAAAAAAACAGGAAAAAGTTTCTATAGATTGGACTAGTCAGACATTTCTCCAAGCCAGTTCTATATTTATTTCTATACTTCATTTCAGCAAGTAATTAAAAATATTCCACCCCTGTCTTTACACAGTTGATATTCACTGGTAGATTTGATTGCCTTTACACAGTACCTCCTTTGCCATATTCAGTTGGCAATACAAGGATTTCTAAAAGACATTATGAAATGGTGATGTCTCTTGGATGCTACTTAGAATGCAATCACCATGAAACAGGTACTTAGACAGCATCTGGAATGTTCTTTTCTGGTTTTGACATTAGCAGAGAAGAAATTTAGGAAAGAGCAGTTGTAGATGATTACACATCAGGAGGAATCAAATTAAAGCATACAAAATGTTTTTAACTTGTCCGAATGAAGCTGTGAAGAAATGCGTTTGGAGACTGTGGCAAGGCTATTTGTCTCTTCCAAGCTTTTCCAAGATAGACTCCATTCTGGGAGTTCAGGGAGGACTCTCAGAATCAGAGTTACAGTTCTGAGAAATCCTGAAAGGAAAGATTTTGCCCAACTCTGAACTGTTGGATTATATTGGAAAAGAGAATGAAGCTCTGGGAAAGCTGCTGAAGAAAAGACTCTCCAGAAAGTTCAGAGTGGCTCGTGGGACTAGGATGGAGGCCATGGAAAAGGTAAGGTTGCTTTGGAGTTCAGGAACAAGTGGATTTCTGTGTCTGCACAGACTCTTGTGCAAGGAGGTGAGGGTTGCCATGTCAAGGCCTTCTCTTGAGATAACTAGAGGTTACTGATATGGCTTGACAAGTCAGAAGGATAACCTGTCACACCACCGTGTCTGTTCAGATGGGAGTGGAGAACTCTGAAAAAGCCTCTGGGAGGCCTGGGTCTCACCTGGGGATAAAGACATCTCTGAAGGAAAGACAGGCTCCCAGAACAACAGGCATTTGCGTTGATGCCTGTGGCAGAGAATTTCATTACTCTGTACCTGTTCTGCTACCTCTGAAGAAGTGTTATTTTTGTACCCGGGCAGCCAATGAGTCACCTGAAATCAGAATGTCACAGCAGCCATGAGAATAATCACAGACCACAAGAGGCTGAAGGAGGAAGTAAGGAGCAGGTACCTTGATCTCTCAGGATGCAGAGTGCTTCTAAACCGGGATCTACAAATTTTTAAAGATCTACATCCTGACCAAAAAGCAACTGCTTAGGTTCTACTAGTGTTGAACTAAAGATAATGGTGTTGAAGAACTGTATGCAATGGAAGAAAAAGTTGTCTTAATGTTGATAGCAGAATGTAAAATATTACCAAAGTAATTGATGCATATTGCATCGAATTATTCACTAAAACAACACTAGACAAAACATTGAAAATATGTCTGCGTTTATGGGGAGATGAAATTAATGATCCAGCACCAAGAATTTCCCTACCAGGTTCTTATTGACACAAACTGCTTCAGAAGTCTGTATGCATCTTTGTAAATCATCTAAAATATCATTTTCTTAACTAAAGTAATAGGCTCACTGCATCTCATCTGCAGCATTTATAATGGATTAAGTGGGACTTCTGGGACTATCTCCCATTTGAAAAGCTCGCTGTGCCATTACAGCAACCATGAGAAACTGGCATGAATCTTCATTACTTGATCCAAATTTTAAGCTATGATTCCTAAACACATGATTTCACTCAAAATATAACATGATTCAAAATACATTGTTTCTGTGATATTTTCACCACAAGTACTAACTCAGTGATTATTTTTAATCAGTATTTGGAAATATTCAGGATTCTGAAATTAGGTGCATGTGAATACAGAGTTTCTGTGGCTGGTCAAATGAATCAAAGGACCAATATAGTTCCTTGAACTGTGTGTGGTAGTGCAGTGACATCTGAGCCAGAGCCAAAATTGGGATTGTATACTTAAAATTAAAAAAAAAACACAAAAAAACCATTTCATAATTAAGAAATGTTTGAATCATGCTTCAAGAAGGATTAAGTATAAAAATATAATTATAACAGTCTTAGCATATGTCAGTCAGTAAAATAATATGAAATAAAATTTCAAGGAAGAGAAGCTAGGCACACTTCCCTGCCACCCACAAACAGAATGAAAAAGGATAATCAGAATATATAATTACTAGCAAGAGAGGTACACTCATTACCTTCATGAAATCTAAAATGAAGTCCTGATTAAGACTTGTAATTAATGCTGATCTGCAAATCCTATTTATTTTATGCAAAAAATGTTCTGCTTGATCTTAACTTTTCAATTTGTTCTGGATTCACTTGCATCTTTCTATCTGGAAAATAACTCCTAGCTAAAGACGCCATAATTTTTTTTTTCCAACCTCCTTTCCACATCAGTATTCTCTAGATTTTGCCACATGGATGTTAGGAATTTTTTAAAATTTTTTAGAAGCTCCTATTTTATGCCTTAAGTTTTCATTTAATTCCTTGGAAATTACAAACTGAGTGGCCACTGAAAAACTTTTTTACAACGAGGGAGGTGAAACGTCATCACAGGTTGTCCAAAGAGGCAGGAAAAACCCCACCTCTGGAAACATTCAAGGTCAGGTTGGACAGGGCTCTGAACATGATCTAGCTGAAGATGTCCCTGTTCATTGGAGAGGGGTTGAATGAGATGATCTTTAAATCTCTCATTCAACATAACTATTCTATGATTTTATGAAAAATGAAAATTACACTGAGACTGATTCTAGTGGCTTAGAAAAACTTTACCAACTATACAAGCATCTAAGCATTATGCGTTTGTTGGAGGCAGGGGTGGATGAGGCTGGTGAATTACGAAGTTCAAGTTCTCTCCAGGTAGCAGCTCCCTGAAAAAGTCTGAGAATATTATAAAATTTTCAGTTGATGTGTTATTCAATTCCTACAAGTTCAGAGTGATTTGGCAGTTTTCAAAACTTTTTTTTTCAGCTGAGAATGTTTTTGGGTTTTTTTTTTTCCTTGTCATTTTATGTCTTCTAAGCATTGTTTTTTCCTTAGTGTTTTGGTTTTGGGTTTTTTTGACTAATCACTTCAGTGGTTGCAAATTCTAGGTAATTCAGTGGAAATATTCATTAAAGCAGCTCAAGTTAACCATATGCATAAAATCTGGTAGGATGCTTCTAGTGCAAATGCAAAAGAGGAGTGATAAGGACGGTCTATATTTTGAAGGGACAATAATCTGTCTGTCCTTCACAAGTCATGGCTGTTTTAGTATTGGCTTAATATTTTTTAAAGTTTAGTATTTATGTTTACTGAACACATCATATGCTTGAAATTGATCTCCATAGAAGAATTTCCTGTGTGTCATGTTTACACGACTTGGTCTTCAGTTTTTTTAATTGTTCAATGACTTTGGGATGATCTCTATTTAGTAGCAAGTAGGCTACAAAGAGATGGGGGGAGGTACAAATATTATGCTTGAAATAGGGATGAATCAAGAAGGGACAATGTGTTTAACAGGTATGGAAGAGGATTTGTAATGTTTTGAAAAAAAATAGATGTAATAATTAGGGGAGTTTCCACCAACTGAAAGATGTTCCAAATGCTGTCATTAACCTTAATGCAAACAAGGAGATTTCCTTTCTGAGATGGAACTCTTTTTTTAATCTCTTTGAGCAGTAAATAATGTAGAACAAATTGGCTTTTGGTACACTAAAATTCACTCTTTCTAACTGGACCTTTCTCGTCAGGTAAAAATAAAAGAAAAAGATGACTGTCAAACTTCTTCTAAACCTGCTGTTTGATATCTGCAGTTCTGGATTAGGCCAGAATCTCCTTTCCTTGTGATCTATTGTCAGTCTAGTTTGCAGCTGCAGGTAAGCTAACTACTTTTAAAGACAGCAACTCTTTTTCAGTAGCAGTCAAAACTGTTGCCTCAATCACAATTGTATTTATCCAATGACTGAGATTTCAAGTCTCCAATGCTTTTACACAGACAGCAAGGGCTTGACAGTTAAAATATTATTTATATACTGAGTGCTGGCTCTGCAGGTTGGATTGTCTTGCCTATTACATAGACAAACAACTTTTCATGCAGGAAATTGTGCATGTATTATTTTCCTTTCTCTTACTTTATGGTCAGAAGAATAAAATGAATACACACAGCCAGTCACATGAAAAAGTAATTGAAGGTCAGGTGGGATATGATTTTTGTATACAGGATGAAGTTTTCCTTATTTTACTCTTGGTGTCATGCCCACAACAATAAGCAGCTTTAAAAATTGACAGATTTATCATCTTGACATGCAATTTTCTGGGTAACTTTTCCAAAGCTGTGGTTAAGCTATGAAGCTATTTCTATTTGGAAAAATAAACTGATTATGATGTTGTACAGATTTTTTTTTTTACGATATTCATTTTTTTTTTCCTGAGTTCTAACCTTGGTCTGTGGTACTGAGGATATTAAATTCCTGGGGCTGATAATTATGCTCAGTGCTTAAGAACTGGAGAAAAAGTCATGGTGCTGGATTGATGATGTTGAAAATACTGAGGTTTAGTCAATCTTTGGAGCAAGAAGTTGAAGCCTTAATGCATGGAATGCTTTCTCTAGACAGAAAATATTATTTTAAAAGTTGGTAACATATTGTACATGGAAACAACTGCAGCATTATAAAACTATGGGCTATGAGGTAAATAGGAGAAAGGTGTAAAATGGGGAACTGTCTAATCATAATCATGAAAATCCAAGCAGTCAGGTTTAAAAAAATCAGTGGTGAAATGTGACAAATGTATAATTTGTCTTATAAATTATTAAAGTTGAGTAATTATTTTGAAACAGCTTTACAGGGAGCCAGACTTTTTTTTTCAGAAAGACTGTCATTTCCAAAGAGATTAAACTGATCGTGTATATCCCAAAATACTAAAGTCAGCATAGAGCAATTGTGACAAGTTTTCAGCTCTTCTCAGGTCTGTCTACTCCATCCCTAGAAGAGTTCCAAAAACAGGACGTGGCATCTCACAATATAGTTTAATGGGCATGGTGGTATTAGTTAAAAAATTGGAGTTGATTTGCTTGTGTGTCTTTTCCAACCTTACTGATTCTGTGATTCTATGAAGTGTTCAAGGCCAGGGTATTTGAGCAGCCTGGTCTAGTGAAAGATGTCCCTTCTCCTGGCAGGGGGGTTGGAACAAGATGATCTTGAAAGTCCCTTTCAACCCAAACCATTCTGTGGTTATTAAGGGGAAAACAGCTTTATGAAGATAAGTAGGGACCAACAAAATAAGTTAATTTGCCATCGGGGGCGTTAGATGAAGCAGATTCATATTATGCTGGCTAATTTTCAACAACACTTCAGGAAATGATCTTTGTTTTGTGTCCTTCTTTTCTTAGGGACTGGAGTGGGTGAAGTTCTGTGAACTGAGCCAAGCTCCTGATGAATGAGAAAAACTGTTTTAACTTTTCACAATGACAAGAAGTCAAGGAGGACAGTTCAGACATAACAAGCTCCATAAACCAAATCAGTTGAGAGTTTGTACAAGGGCAGACTCCAAATGCAGCCACCTGTTTCTCCTTTTCATCTCTTTCTGAAGGACAGAAGGTCCGGAAGGGGGATCCTATCACTTAAAGTTTTGGTGAATTTTAGAAAGCTCTAATCTGTGTGACTTCTTTGCAAGCCACGCAAAGCCTGCAGGATTCTTATGCTGGATAGTCCTACCTTTCAAGTAAGTGGTGGGCACTTCCAATCTCTCAGGTTATGTCTTCAACTGAGCTTGAAACAAATTTCTCTGTGGTTGAACAAAGGACTCAATTCTCCTGGGCTACAAACCTAGCACTCTTCTCAAGTAAAGAAGTCAAATATAAAACAAAGAAATCAAACAGCTTACCACCTGATAAAGTGTGAGCCGAAATAGGAGACCCAGAAGACTGGAAGTGTCATGTAGCAAGAAAAGTATCATTCTCATATGAGTAGTGCATCATGTCAACTGTGTCACTGCCAAGATACAAAAAAGTGAGCAGGTAAGAACACTTTGAAAAGAACGAAACAAACAAATTTCCTGATCAGAAAACCAATCTCCTTTTTGTTGCTGTAGGTACAGAAGTTTTGATAAAGCAATCAAGCTTTAAAATAAGCTGATATAAGGTCAGAAGTGCTTACTAGCCTAGGTAACTTCCTGCATCTGTACTTGTGCTATGTAGACATGGCTGTAAAACAGGCAGAGAAAATTCCAGCTATCCAGAAAACTACCAAGTTGGCTTTCTGCATATTATCCGTGGTAGTACAGGAAGAATAAAATTGTTCCACTGAGGAGTGCACAGTTCAAGTTAGAGAGTGTAGTGAATCATGTTTGGTGTTAAATAGCCTACTTTACTAACATGAAGCTCATTGTCTGATCTGATTGCAGTTCTTTTCAGTTCAGCCTGCAAAGGGCAGGACTGCTGTGCTGCATTCTAGTCTGGCAGGCAGGCAGTGGACCTTCACCTTTTGCCTTCTATTTCTGACTCATCAGAAGACTGGTAAGGCTGTAGATTGATGCTCACTTGAATATGTAGACTGTAATTAATCTGTTAACCTTCAGAGACAAAGCAGAAATGATCTAATGCTGATGTGTCTGTAAAAGTGTATAAGCAGCTTAAATTTAGAGTCCAAGGTCAGTGTCCAGCAAACTGATGAAATAAACTGGCTATGCTTGAAAGTAATTCACTTAAATGTTTTTAAGCCCCTCAATCCAATCAACATCTGCCTTATTAAAATCTGATAAGAATGTTAGAATGTTTACTTCATTTAGTACAACAAAGACTAATCCTGCACTGATTTATAGTGAGAATAATTTAAAAACTTGACCTTTTGTTTTTGCAGCATCCTAGTCAAAAGGAATTTACACTGTCAGTGGATTCTCTTCCAAGTGGTTCAAAAGCATTTCAAAGAGCAAAAAGATGAAATGGCTTACCTAAATGCCATTCTTTATCTTACCATTTCCATCTTTCACTAAATCATGCTGAAATTTTCTTGAAGCTTGGATAACTATAGTTTGACTGTTGTTTTTTGTCTCTAGTCAGCACCCTTTATCCTTGCTGTTAGTGTGACCAGGTTCTTTAAGCCTGAAAACAGAAACAGTTCAACTCTATGAATATAAAAATATGAATTTAAATTAATCTCTTTAGGGAGCCTATTTTATGCAACTAAGTTTAAATGTTGATTTTTTTTTTTCCCTTTCAGGCCTAATTCAGATATCATTTGTTTGTTAGAATTGTACTGCCTTCATATCTCTCAAGTTAGATCAGAATCAGATGAATCAGGTTTTGAAAAGGAAAGCTTTATTTCCTTGCAATCAGGGTCCAAATACACTGTAGTACTAACACAAATGAGAAAAATAAAGAGTAAAATTCCTCCTGAATTTAAAAAGGAGGACTGGAATTTCTTAATAGTAATGTAGGTAAAGCCTAACACCAAAATTTTTCACCAATTAGAAATATCTTGAGCAACAGATTTGCCTTGTATTAGTTTATTCCTGTATACCTTTGGGATTATGCTAATATGACTGCACCAGCATTTAGAAGACTACAGCAGCACTTACCTACTTTAAGGAAATTTTATAAAGGGACAAAGGAAGAGCATATAGGTACCCTACATATTTCAAGGATTCTTTTCTATTTTTTTAAAGCCAAATATGGTATAAGAGCCTTATTACTCAAGATTAGTTGAGACTGCTGAAGGGAGACAAGTTCTTGCATTAAGTCCTAAAGAGCAAAATTATATGAAAGATCCACTCAGAATTGCAGTCAGAGATGCATGGAAAGACTATTTTTCTACAATGAGACTGAATTATTGGGTTGGAGACACCAGCAACCAGGAGTTTTAAGTTACAGGAGACATGTCTTTTATATAAAAATGGACAAATCCTTTAATTTTTTTATATCCCATTTTTAAATTTTATAAATTCTTTATGCCATGTAGAAGTCACTGAAGATGTTTTAGTCAGATACTGATATAGAACGCCAAATTTAATTGTAGTTTTTGGAGAGGACTATCCTGCAAATATGAATAACTTAAAAGACCTTTGGACTTTCAGTGAAAAAAATCTTCTCTGTATTTACTCAAAACCAGAAATTTTGTTCTAATAGTTAAACATTCATGGACGTTTATTCTTGACTTTGTATGTTTGAAGTTATTTAATAGTAGAATCCTAGAAAGAAGAGTGAAGCTAAAGTGTGTGTGGAGAGTTATTTGTAAACTGAGGGGTTTTATGAATTATTAAATTGATCCAATCTAATTCCTGAATGTAATGTATTTTCTAGACACAGACTGGAGAACCATGTCAATGTCAAATTGTCTCCGTACAGAAAACTCTAAGCCCAAATTTTGCATTACTTGTTGCATCTGAGTTATAATTCTGGGAATGTACCAAACTCAGTTTTTAGTGGGACCTCACCCCCATGGTTGGTCACTCTTAACTCTCCTGAGAGAAAAACCAGCAACTGAAACAATACAAAAGTTTAGTCAGATGCTGATAAACTTGTTATATAGCATTTTTATTTGAATTGTTTGAGTGACTTATGAAAACGTTTAGCCTATAGAACACTTAATAGGAATACATATATTATATTTTTCCTAATATATAAGCTTACCAGCAATTGTTCTCATGATTTATTTAATAACAGCTGGCTTTGTTGTAGGAAGTCGAAGGGTTACATTCGGTTTAGGTACACACTCAATACTCATGGATAAAGTAGAATTATTGCAGATAGGTTGGATTGTGCTATTACATCAAAGACTAGTAAAATGCTGCATTTAAATTTTAAAGTTTAATACTCCTCAAAATCAACTGTGTCCATTAATTTTGCTCACTTCTAGGACCACTTTTCCATCTCTACCCACCAACGCTTCCTTTTCCCCACCATGCCAGCCAAAGATTCATTTGTCTCATCCTCATTTAGTTTCCTCAGCTGAGTGTACAGGAAGGGAAGTTCCTCTGTATATGCTCTTTTGTGATATGCATAAGCTGCAGGGAGTAAAATGATCAGTTTCCAAATCCAGCAGATTTAGTAGGCTTTAAAACAAGCCAACTCATAGGAGTGCCCTAACTGCTTACGTGTAGCATGTGTATACAAACACACACCTTTGTGGCTCTTTCCTTGCAGCCTCAGGGTTTGGTAAGAGACATTTGGTGGCATATTTTGGGAACATATAATTTCCCCATGAACTCTGACCAACAGAGCTTCCAGGGAAGTAATGGTTTGAGACATGAGCTAAGAAGTCCTATCTCTCAGTGTTAGTGTTGTGTTACATTTCAGTAAAGTGTAACTTTCATAATTAGTTCTGCCTATTGTTCAGTTCATAAATATGGATCCAGTATTAATTTTAGTTCACAAACCCTTGTGTGCTTCACTGTGTGTCAGTGAGCACACAATGACTCTCCTCTTTGTATAAAGTCATTTTCAACTAGAAAGCATGGGGCTTCTCAAAATTATCCCTCTTTAAGGTACAGAGTTCGACCAGATCCTTGATACATGAGAGGAAAAACATGAAAGGGTTGGGTTTTTTTCCTCTTTAAAGAAAAGCGGTCTGAGCCAAATTTCATGTGATCGTTAGTTACTCATCCACTAAATATAAAGTTAAAATTGAACATGCATATGGGAATTATCTGATTTCTGGAGAGTCAAGGCTGTATTTTTCCTTTCAGCTTTCAATGCTTCTGTAGTGGCATATCCATTTTTGATCTCAATGTGCACTGCTATGTCAGAGACAGTGCTCAGCCAACAGTTTTTCTAGGAAGTTCTCAAGTGTTTACATGTACCAGGATTGAAACACAGAGGTCTTTCATCTTTCTTGAAGATAATCTGGTTGAATGATAGGGCTCCAGTTTCTGTGTTCAACTGCTAGATTCATTAACCACAATCACCCAAAGATAACATGAAACACTTTATCACAATTTTCATTACTACATGCTGTTTTCCTATGGGCTATTATACATGGCAAATAGAGAAATTAATATTGAGTGTATAAACATTATTAGTTAGTTCCTAACAAAAACCAAACAAACAACAAAACCGAGTACAATCTTCATGTGGTTGCATAGTTTGGCGTATTCATAATTTGGTTTTCCCCACAGCAAGTCTGATAGTGATGAGTGACAGTTATCAGGCTTTAGTGAATATATAGGAACAGCTGACATCTAATGGATGAAGATAAATTACTCTGATTATGGCACTAGGCTATACAGACTAAAAAGGGGGTTTTTTGAGATGTTTAGGGTGATTTAAAAAAATTAATGTGGTAATTCAAGTTAATGTGGTGCACATATATCAGGATTTCTTTGACATTTAATCATAAAGTTCTACTTTGAAAAGCTCTAAGCGTATATCATGGTACTGCTGATATTCACTAACAATCAAGGAGCATTTTAAAAGAACAAATGAAACCGATGTTATCTAGCATTGCCACAAAAATTGATAGGGTTTTTGTCATTTATAGATGCTTTCACTCAAAGGCATTATTTTATTCTACAACTAGCTAGTAATCCCTAGAACAACATGAAATGATATGATGTCTAGTTTTTGAGTCATTTTATTTGCCACCCATTTGCTCTGGGTGGTCTCTGCATTCAAACAATTGAAATTTAAGTTAGGTGGGCACTGCAATAACTTTGGAAGTGGAAAAACCACTCAGCATGAACTTATTTTTAACAATTCTGCTTTTCATTAATCTGGTGTCAAACAGGTTTTCCAGGCTGAAAATGCTTGGTTTTGTGAAGCTTACAATGTCAATGTCAGTAGTAAAGTTACTGAGATGCTTTCATAGATGTCTAACCCATCCAACCATCCTTTCTGTTTTAAGCACTTTAAGAACACATCTTAAAACCAAAGGGCAGATGGCAGAAGTTATGCATCCCATCTGACTTGTCCTTAAAAATCACGTAACCACTAGAAAGGACAGAAAATATTTTCAGAAGGGTTTGTTAATTTTACACACTGCAGGAGCACACCTCCCAATACTTACAGCTCCACAGGTGGCTATTTCTCACAGTGGTGCCTCAAAGTTTCTCTCAACACAGCACTACCTGACTGCACACATTGGTAAATCAAACTGTTCCATAATGCTTGCCCCTAGAAGCCTGTGAGAACCATTTTCTCAAAGACTAGTATTTTTAAAAGATGTGATGTCTCTATGCAAGTTTGTACCTTTCCGTTGCAGTTTGAAAAATGTACCCTGCATCTCAGCCAAAATTTCTAGTTATTACATACTGATATGCTGTGGTCAGGTTTAAATTTTTTTTTTTTTCCTCAGCTGATCTTCAGCTATTAGCATGTCAGACAGAAGTCAAATATTTTTATGGTCCATGGAAAGTAGATGTCACATGGTCTCAATCACTAAAGGAGTGTTGAGATGAGCACTGAAGTAGGCTTTTAGTGAAGGCATAAAATTATCCCAGTCAGTTTCTTATCTTGCAAAATGTACTTGATTGTTCTCTTTTGTTCAAAAAAAAACTTTGCTGGCAATGTCATTTTCAATAAGACATCAGATATGCAGTGTATTTAATGCATTTTTCATTCCTTTATTTGTAATAGAAAAATATTGTTTCCTCTCTTTTCTCAGATTCTTAACCCTAATATATTCTATTGAGATTTCCATTTGAAGACTGTATATGGTTTTGTTATCTCAGTACTCAATGGGGTCTATCTGACCACAGTAATCCCTGTCAATTTTAACTGAAAATCCAGCAATGTTCACATCAAGGATTACACAATAGAGTATTATGGCAACTATAGTTTCCTCAGAACTTAAAATATACAGCAGTAGGTCACTTTCTGAGCTTACTTTGGAATGGTTATCTTTTCATTTTAGAATTTGAATTATATATAGGTATCCAGGATATTGTTCCTTTCTTCTACCAGCTTTTTTTGCAAAAACATCATCTGTTATTTAGAGCCTAGCCTCAGGATGAACGCCATTGTGACAGTGCATTAGGGTAGCATTGGGGTAGAAAATAAACATATCAAGGAAAATAAATCTAAATGGATTTTAAAAAATAGAAAAACAAAATTGCACATTATATCTACATAAAGATATAATTCCCTTTTAATCCATGTTTTTTGTGTCCCTTTCATGAAATATCTATACTACATGTGCTGTCGTGCTCAAATAGTCTATAACATTTTCCAAGAAAGGTTTATCTAATCTTGTTGTATTTTTAGTGCCTCCATTTATTCTTTTTCTATCCCTTAGAGAAGAAAATAATAGGCACATCTGGGGCATAGTTCATCTCATCCGAAAAGAGACTTCTAAAATGTTATTGGAAATACACTTTGAATGTGATAATGTGATTTCTCTTATTTTTATTTTTTTTAAAAGGAAAGGAATAGAAGGCAAAAGTCCCTTCACACTGCCTGACTTGCAATGGGGACATCCATATTCTGTGAAGAGATGACATCTAAAGCATGTCAGGTAGTAGACATAGTTTGCTCCAAACAAATCCACTTGACTGAGGGAAGCAGGACCTTCATTGAGGCTGAACAAAAGAATGCCTGAGAGAAAACCTAGCAGCAATTTCAGAAGCTCTCTTTTAGGTGTGTATTATAATATAATGTTAGATCACATGATTATAATGTAGTCTTCTGAAGGAACACGTAACACTTTTGGGATGCAGACCATAATTGGTCTCTCTAATTCATAACTATTAAATGCATTATTTTAATTGTGCCACCTCAATCCTTTGCTCACTGTAATTCTCATTCCTAGTTACTGTCTAGGGGGGGCATTTTAATTACTACTTATTCCCATTCTAGAGGCATATGTAGAATAACAAGCTTGCAACATTTCCAGCCACTCTAGATTAATTTTCCCTTCTTCTATTTGTTCTTTCAATACTATAGAATTTCAATGAAATATTTGTTCTTGTCAGTACTATAGTAGTAACTCAAATACTCAAATATGTCCTATCCTTCAAAAGTAATAGACAACAACAAAAGCTGTAAGAAAAAAAAACAACAGAAAAACAAAACCAAAACAAAAAAATACCCAAACTAAAAAAAAAAAAAAAAAAAAAAAACAAAAAAAAAAAAAAAAAAAAAAACACAAACCCACAGCAACTCAACTTTTAATAGAATTTGCAAATATCATAAATTTTGGGAAAGTTGCATGATGTATGCAACATGCAAATTTAGAACAGAAGTCTTATCATACAACAAGATAATAAATGTGCTGGTCATCTATTTTTCCTTTGGAAGAACCAGTGAAATTCTCAACAGAATTAGGCTTTAATTTAATTGATTTAACTTAATTAATTAATTGAATTAATTTAATTAGTTAAATTCACGCATTGTTTGTTCCCAGTTTTGCTCTGGAAAATAAATATCTGCTTTGCTTTGCCTTTCATCCTTTGAAGCAATGTAAACATTACCAAAGTTTTTCCTTCAAATGCATCATTAATCTGGCTAACCAGCACTTATGTTCCCAGTTAATTGAAGTTACTTACAACATTTCCTATAGAAGAGAGCTCTCCTTTCCCATAGAAGAGAGCTCTCCTTTCCCTGAAAGTTGTGCACAAGAGGTGTAAGGCCTCAGCCTTAGTGAACTTCAGTGAATCTATATTCTTTTTTCCCTTGAAAGGTTTCTGGGGACTGTCAATGCCCTCAAACAGAAAAAAAAGTTGAAGTCTTCAACAAGAGGGCCTGCCAGCTCACTGCCTACTTCCAAATTTTGTAAAACATGAGAAACAGCTTGTTAGTTTTTGTAGGAAAGAGAATGAGAATTACTGTCCAGTGTTATAAAGCTCTTTAATTCCATTGTTTTCCTTCTTGTGGTACCTGTGGACAGAAATATTTCTGTTAGGAATGGAAGGGACAGAATATAAACTTCTATTGTCACAGGTGATATTTCTTTTTGCCACTAAGACTTTTAGTCAGCAATCTACAGAGAAAAAGCACAAAAATATTGTCAATTTAATTTTTGTAAATTGGTTTTAAAACTTTTACTATACCCTATTTTGATAGTTTTCCTGGGATGAACTAAGACAAAAAAGAAAAAAGTGAAAGATTAACTGTGAGATTGAAAGAGGGTAACTAAAAGTAATAAGCTAATTTCCATGTTTTATTTTTCTTCTTGAAATATATCTAAGAACATCTATATTTGACCTTCACTGAGTGTTTCCTGGCAAAGCTAAGGACATTTTCAGAGGTATAACCTTCTCTTTCTCATTTTGATCCAACTCTTACCTGTTGTAGAGTAACTGTAGCTTAAGATGGCTACCTGGTAGTTATCAGTTCTGGTAAAATGTCTGGGTACTTTTGCAATGTTTTTAACATTGTTTACTGAAAATGGGGAGTTCTTTTAGATCTAAAATCTTTGGGGAAAATAATTCAATGGGAGATACATCTCATTGACATTTTACTTTCACGTTTTTAATGCATAGCTTCTGTATTTTAATTGAGCTATAAATTCACAAAAAAAACCACAAAAAACCCCCAACAAACAAACAAACAAACAAAAACCCCAAACAACAACAACAACAACAAAAAACTTAGACTGGCATTATAAAGCCATATATTCATACTGAGTGCCTCAAAAAATCTGTTTCATGGCCATGCTCCAGGGGCAAAAATTTCTCCCATCTTTTAAGGACATACATAATGGCTTTGCACCAGGAGGGTATAAGAAATGTTGCCTACTCATTGTCCACCCTAGAAGAGAATGCCTGATGGGAAAGGGATAGTGCTGGTGGCAGCAAGGTATTGCCAGTGGGTCAGCCGTACCTTTTGCAGTAAGAGGCTGGTTTAGCAAGCTGTGTATGTAGTCTGGAAAGCTCCTTTCTCTGCAACAGGTGGGATCAGAGCATGTGTAATTACCAGCAATTTGCTTATCACAATCTGCGGTAAGTGAAGTACTTTATGATTACATGATAATACGTTTGCTCCTTTGTCTGATCTCCACCTGCTCAGAACAGGATGGTGCAGGTAAATTATTTTTGTTCATGAATATTCTTAGGAGAGAGAGAGAGAGATATTGCTCACTGAACTAATTTTATTTTATTCCTGTAACTAGGTTGCTGTTATTTCTCGTGGCAAATTTCAACCTCTTTTGGATGCACTGCATAATAAAAGGAGCTACTAAAACTGGCAAACTCTTAATGTTATTTGGTGTCATCATATTTTCTCTTGGTTTTGGAGCCTCAGCAATAGAAACACAGAAAAGCAGTAACAGTTCAAATTCCAAAGTCTTTCTATTTCTCCATATATATGTATAAAAGGTTAATGTAATATGTCCTAATGTGTCTACTGTAGGTAAGGGCTTTTCTATTATTCCTATATAATTTCTCTAGAGAAAAATACCCATTTTGCTTCTTTTTCTATTTCTTCTGTCAAACAACCCCAGAAGCCCAGACAATCCTTGGTTCTGTACTGTATGTGACACAATGACATCATTTAAAGTGATTTCTGCATTTAATTTCATTTAAATAAGGTCTTGTTGTCATAATCCCTACAGTTAGTCCTGAACCTCAGAGGGTTAAAGCTGGATTATGCTAGCTGGGCCTGGTATAGATGACACGTGGCTTGGCAACATCAGTGCATCTGAGAACTCATGGCAATGATCAATGATCTGCTCCCCTTGCCCTCCTCAAATACCACTGATGGGGCTCTAGAGATGCCCTTTCCATTGGTGCATAGTTCTTCACAGTGCTTAATGAGATTAGGACACTGTTGAAAGTATATTGCCTGGGTTTGTGATGTGGAGCAAACATTTACATTCAGCATATGTTTTTGATGGAGGTTTTGTCTTAAAGCTGGTTCAGTATTTAATAGTACTTAGCTGTTGAAATAGGTGCAGTTTTAAACTGTTTGTGATAATGAACTGCCCGGGACAGAATGTAGTTAGGTAGTTGCAAGAGATGTTTGACAGCATGTCAGGGTGGTGGTTGCTTATGCCTTTCTATCTTCTACCAGAAGCTAATTAGTTGATCACACTTAATGCTTGGAAGGGTTGGTGATAGTTCCATGTGATGTAAAATAATTAAATATTTGCATACAGTTAGTAATGCAATCAGATTGTCTGCTGCAATTCAGGAAGGGAGGAGGAAGGGGGAAGTAGAGAAAGAAGGTGAAAAGGTCAGCAGTGAAAATAGAATATAGGTGAGAGAATAAACTTTTTTCCTTGAATAGCTGAGGATGCATTTTCTGTCAAGTATTAAAGATTTAACAGAAAGCTTATTTTTATTTATTGGAACAAATGCTGGGAGAATGCTTGAACTGACCTCAATCTTTGGGACAGTATTACATTTTCATATGAATCAAAATGCTTAGACAGTTCTTTAGAGTGGAATTTGTATAGGAAATGTTCCCCTTTGCCTTATGTACTGTAACAAAATGTTTTAAAAGAATGATGTGGTGGGTAGACTAAAGAGGAGAGACATAATCCTCTTTACAGTTTTTCTCTTACTTAGAAAGAATAATTTAGTTTTCTTGAGTTTCTAAGTCTCCCTCTACTTGAGTACAGATGTCCACAGTCTTTAAAACACTTGAATACTTTTTTCTCTGTTGACACCTGATGAGAGTTTTGTAAAAGTTCACAAATCCTTTAATAAGACTGGGTCAGTATTTTGTGCCTATACTCTGTCATCTATGAGCCATTACTTCAGTGGTAGGGGCTAACTAAAGGTATTGATTTCAACAACGTTAAGTAAAAGCTAGGATGTTGACTGGACACACAGGATAATACACAGAACTGAGGAGTTTAATTTTATTTTATCTGGTACAGTATGTTCCCTTCAATATAAGTGGTTAAAGTTATCATAAAACAACTAGTAAATTTGAAACAAGATGGCTACTAATTTAATCTAAATAAAATTTGTGAAGAACAAGTTCCTAAAGCTTGAACTGGATGGCTTCACAAGATACTTTCAACCCCAGTGGTCTTGTTATTCTACCTAGTAAGTCTACATAATGTTCTACTGTGCAATTTCCCCTGGGTTATACCAAGGGAAAAAAATTTTAAGGCTTATCCATGTTGCACTCAAGAGCATACTGTGAGCCCTCAGCTGTATTTACTGGAGAAATCTGCACCAAAAGAACCCCCTTGCACACCAAAGCACGTTTAAGTGTGGGCCAAAGATCCACGTGCTTCTACCTCAAATACAAATTTGGATCTGTACACAGGACCATTTCTTTGTTCAAAAGTCCCAGAATTCTGAGTAAGTCTGCCCTGTTTATTGATGTTTCTTTTGTGCAAAGCTCTAAGCTTACATAATGCTTTGAGCTGCAGTTGGAGCACCAGTGCTCAAATCATAGATTTCTTATTCTGTCTGTAAACATGGAACCATGCTTATTAATATACTATGTAATGTATAAAATTTGGTTTAAAATGTTTAGCTACCATTATCTATGCAATTAAAATACGTTGTTCAGTTCATTAACACAACTACTGTAGACTTAATCTCTTCATTGTGTTAATGCAGTGAGTGCATAAACAATTTTTATCATTGGACAACCTACCGAATCATTAAAAACTCTGTTCAGGATATGACTTATGAATGGGACAAGTGCATCAGACAGAGTTTTAATTTTCTCCTGGTTTAGTTCTTATTGTTTTGCAGTGACACAATGTATGGTTAAAGATAAGAGAATTTATTTTCATGCATAGGACATCCATTGCTATTTAGGTATGATTATATCGTTTTGATTTCTACTGATAGTAGATTAGGGTAACAGTAAATTGTATTTGGATAGAATGAGAGAAGATGATAATGGAATATTTGCTGCATGCCTGAATTCTAAACATGTCAAGAAACGTGAAAATTAATAGACATCAAGTTGCTCATTTAGGGAAACTAGTCCAGGGGTAACTTCATAGGTGTTCTTTCCTACTAAAGCTTCACAGAGGATGTGATTAAGCTTCAGCAGGGCTGTGGGCTTCACTTAGAGGAAGTAGTACAGATGCAGAGCAGCCCCACGTGTGTCAAGGGACATTTTATACTGTCTTGGACGAGACTGAAGTTATGGGCCAGAGGTATTTGTGTCCCAACTCATGTAGCCTCATGATTTCTCTTGTCTCTCTTTCTATTGCACCAATATGTAATCCTTTATGTATTGCTGTGATCTTTCAGTAAATCCAAATGGGTCTCAAAACAACTATCAAGAAAACAGGGAGAATGACATATAGCGTGTGTAACTGCTAGTCAGGACACAAAAATGTTCTATGTTTTCAGATCTCCAAAGAGCAATAAATGTCACTTGAAACACAGATAGTACTTATAGTGACATAAAACCACAGCAAAATGTCCTAAAAAAACCCTTCATCTTTAAAATTGACACATGCTGTATCCTTTTCAGCAAGGAAATGCACATCCCTGTCTTCCATTGTGTTTCTACAAGACAGTCTTGTTTGCAGCTGTAATTTAAAACACCACAGCTTTTTCCTGAGTCAAAAATATTGCAACAATCATCTGGTTAGAGGAGATGAAAGCACTCTTATTGCTTACTTCTATTCAAACTTTTGTTTCTTCTTGGTACCTTATATGTCAAAATTGTCCTTATATGTCAAAATTTCAACGTACAAATTTTACATTGTTAAAAAAAAAAGCTCACTGTCAATTTATAGAACAGATAGGGACCCCACATGTGTATAATTCATCTCTGCTATTTTAGACTTGATCTTCTTAAGTGACCTCGAAATGTCGGAAAAATAGGCCTCTTGATCAATGAGAATTGAGATAATCATTATTAATGTGGAAACTTTCTATCAAGAGCTCTTCAAATAGATTTTTTTCTTAATTGCTTCCTCACCAGCACTGGAAAAAGGAAGTTAATTTGCACAGAAATAGCAAATACATGGAAATAAGGAGGCTCTCAGAAAGCTTGTGAAAGTTATCTAAGCTTTTGTTGAAAAGACTTGAAGGCAGAACATGTTCAGTCTGAATGAGTTCATTAATCCCCAGTGGGTATCTAATACAAATATGCAGGTCCACATTGAAAGCTCAAAAAATATCTCATTGCTATTTGGGACAAATGTGGGTGTAGCTCTTGTTAGAGAAAAGGTGTTCTGTAATCCCTTTATTCATGTTGGTTTTAGGGGTTAAGAATCTGCTCATTTGATGCTGTTAGGCTAAATCAGCCCACATTAGCGCCTCAGATATGTTTTTTGAAACAAATTAATTAGAAGACCTTGATATTCTACCTTATGCTGAACTGCCTGAGTTATAATTGTGAGGATAATTGGATGTATCTCCCTACTCTACAGTAGGCATTCAATAGCAGATGGTGCCTTGATGTCTCATTTTTCAGAAATATGGTAAATTGCATTGACTAGTATGCTATAGAGTATCATCATAAATAATTGCCACTAAAGGAGTTGGCAAATAAAAAACATATATTATGGCATGCATTTTAATAGAATTTGAAATGGTTCATATCTATTCAGAGAGAACTTGTAAAGTGCTGTAGAGTGCTTTAAAATATAAGATGCTGCATAATAATAATTGCTCTTACAATACATTTGTCTGCCTATCATTAGACTGTATTTTTCATATAACTTATTTGTGTGATATTCGTGTCACACTCCATTTTTATTTCTAAGGTTCTCCGTTGCAGGATTTTAAATAATTCTTTAAAGTTTCTTCATTTGGCTCTGCCTTTTAATTGTAGGCTTTTATATTTAATTAAGATTTTGGTGGCATCTGTTCCAGAAGTGCCATATAAATGTTATGATTCATATATTTACGAATTATAAATATTTTGCTCCAACAGAAGCCAACACACAGAGCTCTCAACACCTACACATAACTGGGAGAGCCATAAAATGCCTAAAGTTGAAAGTGTATGCAGTGTGTTTTTAAATGTAAAAATGTTTTGTGAAACAAAGTTAGAAAACTGGGGACTTATTTCTTCCTGACTAATTCTCATTATACCACTCCATTTGTTTAAACACCAGTATATTAACTATTTGAAGACCTCAACAACTGTTTCCTCTGTGGAAGACATGGAAATGCCATTTCATCCTTCAAGTGGGCTAGGAATAAACTTTTGGCAAATTACAGTGGTTGTATTGTTTTATTTTCAGATACCTGAGTACAGTTTATATGTACTGAGTACAGTTTATATGCCACAGTGACTGAAATGAGAATTACATGGATGCTTTCTAAGACCTGAAAGTTCATAGGTAGCTTCAGATTTCTGGTCATCTTAACACCAGAAAAGGAGATACAAAAATGATTTAATTTTTCTCTAGCTCTACAAAAAACAGTTAGTACTCGACTTTTCCTGGTTTATGTAAAGTGTATTTGAATGTTCCAATCACAGCTCATTGGCTGACAGTTCAGGATTGCCTAGTTTAAATATATGCTATCATAGTAAAGACAGGAAATGTTCACATTTTTATGGCTGGCATTCAACATTTATTTGCTAAAGCTTGTTGTAGACCAAGGATTGAAATACTGAATAAAGCACATGGCCACCAATCAAAAAGGATTTTATCTGTCAAGCCCTCAATTTTCTCTGGCAAAAATAAAGGTGCGCCTACAGAAAAATGTGAGAACTGGGCACGCATGGAAGCTGGATGTATAATGTGTGTATTCAGTAAACACCTGCACTGGTTCCATTAAATAGTTCCTTGCTCCCCTGAATCCAAGCTTAGCTACCCCAGCACACTTTGGCATAGAGCTGTAAAGTTCAGCCTTCAGCTGCGTGATGGTCGCATCTTTGTCGTATCTCTTGGAGTTCTCCCCCACTATCAATTGATACCTTCCAGCTCTTGCACAGCAAAAGATGATCCTAATTTCATTCTAATCTCTTCTTCCCATGCCTTTTATGCTATATAGATCTTTAATATCTTCTCTTTTCCAAACTGCATAATACTATCTAGTTCAGCCATTCTTTCTATGGAGTTTGTGCCACTTCTATAATAATCAGTATGACTAAATTGACTTTGTTAATTTAGGAAATAAGTATTTTTTTTATTTTCATTATTATGAAATTATTTTTAATTATTCTCAGAAGAAAGAGGTAAAATTAAAGAGAAATACAATTGAAATACAATCAATAAATTATTCCTGAGAAAGGAATCAAGACACAGATCCATTTGTGTTAACTCTTAATCTTTTAATTTCATACTTAATGATTCAATGTAATTATTCTAATATATGCATACTCATTATATTGTGAAATGTGCTAATACAAGTCTGATATAGATTGACTAGCCAAATACTTAGGACCATAGAATAACTCAGGCTGGAGGGAACTTCAGGAGGTCTGTAGCCCTACCTAGTGCTCGAAGCAAGATCAGCTCTGACATCACACCAAGTTTTTCAGGGCTTTGTTCAGTCTGGTCTTAAAAACTTCCAGGATTTGCAACCACCCTGGGCAACCTGTTCTAATGTCCTTATGGGGATTTTTTTTTTCCAGTCTGGACCCACACTGGATCTCTTTGGGATAGATGAAATTATTATTTTTTCCCCCTTGAATTTACTGGACAAGAACCTGCCCAGGACCAAGAGTGTACACTGACAACTGGACAGCCAACTGAACTCACATATCATTTTGAGATAGGAACCAGAAAAAAACACACACATGCCAAATTGGAGCTGGCTGACATACAATGCAATTTTTTTTAATACCCTGGAGGATATGGAGTCTGCATTAATGTCCTTATCAACCTCCCAAAATACAGGTTAAACAATAGTGGGGTGTATTGTATGAACTACTTAAACTACATTAAATGAATCTCCAACTGCCTGAACATTCCTGGGACTCTTTGTTCAAAATCCTTTTGAAGAGTTTGAAAGAGCAATGTTGACAATCAGAGTGCAAA
This sequence comes from Phylloscopus collybita, assembly GCA_027886175.1. NCBI lineage: Eukaryota > Metazoa > Chordata > Aves > Passeriformes > Phylloscopidae > Phylloscopus > Phylloscopus collybita. The sequence continues at coordinate 43,514,399 of JAJNNQ010000018.1, forward strand.
CCTAATTTTCTCACGGGTAAAGCTCCACACTGTTTTACACCTCTGCAAAATTTGCTTATGCATGTTAAAGGGAGACTGTAACTTGGACGAGTGTTAGTAGAGGTAACTAAGCTGGCTGAGAAGGTAAAGTTTAATTCCCAGACAACTAGCATAGCTTGGCTTGTTTAGGCTAAGAAAAAAAAAATCTGAGAAGGAACTGATTTCTCTCTATCATTCATTAGGAGAATAAACAGAGAGAAAAAAAGGAGCTATTGAATTTAAAGAAGATATTTAATGTTGGCATAGGAGCAAATGATGAATAAATTTAGGATGGAAATTAGAGGGTTTTTTAGACATCATAAGCATGGCTTTCTTGAACAGATTTCCATTAGAAATAGTAAAGGCAGAGACCAAGTAATTTTTAAAAGAATATAATAGTTTATGAAAGGCTCGCTTGTGACTGAAGATGACTGGATCTGATGAAAAATTTCCTGTTTGACATTCTTAGTTAAGCAGATGACCTTTTTCCAGGTCTCTTAAGGACTTACTCTCAGAAATGCTAAACCCAGTTGAAATTCATTTAATCTTTTTCTGAGAGCAGTTCCTTCATCTGTAAAATGGATCTGCCACTTAAGTTGAATGAGCATTTGCAACCCTTAGGATAATTAAAAGAAAAAAAAAATCAGTCAAAATTAGAAACACACCCTGAACCTTTTTTTAAAGCAATATAGGAATGTCAGGAACTTCCAGGGTTAATTAATCTGTACTAGAAATAGGCAGCTAAACTGATTAGAATGCTTGAAAATCTATAGTGCAGGGGTAAGTCTTTCTACAGGGCTCTCTGGGTACTTCTCATGGTGCATGAAGAAATTCTGCTATCACAGGAGCATGCAGCAATTATTTACTGATTAGTGCTCATGGGGAACAGTTATTAGTTAACATGTTTCCAGATTAAGCATTTGCATGCTCATGGTGCAGACATGTCAATAAGACTCTGCTGGTAAGGCAGTCATCATACAGAACCTGAGTGTGTTCTCTTCCCCTGAGTGTTGCTGCATTGCTGCATCTAAATGTTTTTATCCTCGGTTTTTATATTGTTTGATATTGACACTTTTCTCTTAAGTCACAGAGATAGTAATTTCCATCTCTGCTTTTGTCTTTCTCATCTTGCATTGACTTTTTTTTCCTCTTACAGCTTAAAGGGCCAAGGTCAGAAAGCTATGTTTTAAGAAAGGCAGGTTTTGCATCACACACAGCTGAATTCCTAAGATGAGTTATAGTAGTACCATCTCTGAATCATCAAAACTTTGAGGTCAGTAGATCCAGCACCAAGAAACTGCCCTCCTCCAGCACCTTCAGTACTACCCAGGTTTGAGAATATTCAGGATAAAAATTAATTCTCTTACTCTGTCTCCTTCACTGTAATTGTAATTCACACACTAAAGAAATTGACGTTTTTTCATTATTTCAGTGTAATTTTGCTGCATAAGTGCATTTTATTACATGTATATGTTACGAGTAGAAACGTCTCTAATAAGAACTATGCTTAATTGCAAGCAGAAAAATATAACATATATATTATTGAATAACAAGCTACCTGGGAAAGAAATAAGTCAAATTTGCACCATAAAAAAGTGGAAAATTACATGAATTTGCAGTTTACGGTAAACTGAGATGAGCCAACAAAACAAAAACATTTTTCTGAAATGGACCATTTCATTATTTAGCAGACATTTTTCAGTATGACAATAGCAATCACTGTCTGCAGAACAATCTGTGCACTCAGCCTCTAAATTTTTTGTGCTGATTGCCCCTTCAGATCTGTGGAGATCTGGAAACAAATGTAAGTGTATGTAGGTTTGACAGCAGCCCATTTAGTCTTGGCCTTGGGTTTACATTATTTTAGCTTTTGTTCTGCCTTGGTTTTAGTAAAGTTGCCATTTGAAATAACATCCCTCCCTTTTCTTTATAAGTGACCTGTGAAAATGGAACAGGAATATATTGTCTAACTGGGACTGTAAAGCTCTTAGCTGAGGCAAGACTTTTGAACCTTAAATTATCTTCAAAAGCAATGTACTGCATTTTAGGTTGACGCCATTACATTTCTTGTGCATTAAAAATAGGAAAATAATGGTTAGGTGAAATTCTGAGCTTTGAAATAAAAAATAAGTTATTAGTAACATACCAAGTGATCCAGAGGCTCACATAACTTGCCTATTCTTGCTTGCCAGTAGGAAGTGTTGTAGTAATGTATGTTACGACGCATTACATAGCAGTGGGGTTGGACTAGAGGATCTCCAGAGGTCCCTTCCAACCCCAACAATTCTGTCATTCTCTATTCTACATGCTAAATATTCTTATGCAATTAGTAAACTCCTAAAAATTCTATGTAAGGACTGTAATTGTAAATGACAGTTTCTCTGCATATACTATTCTCTAATATTTTAAGTAGACAAGACATTGTTCAAATTAATTTACATTTTAAAATCGACTTGTAATCCCTAGAAGAGACCAGTACGTATCAATTTGTACACTTTTCTATTACAAACTGTCATCTGTAATAATTTCCCACTTTAGTGTTCCTCCTGGATATCTGTTAGATTTATACTGAACCCATTGCTATTTTTCATGTTAATATTGGGATACTCAATGGATCAAAGAGTTTTAGCAAGAATTTTCTCCAGTCATGAGTGTTCCTTCCTTCATTTTGTATCATGGCATTTCCCTGTACAAATTTGCTAAAACTTTCCATGAACAAGATAACTAGAACTACTTGAAGAGTTACAAATTTTCATCAACAATTTTTTTAAAAGGGAAACTATTACTCTGTCCTATGCAAGTATGCATTCTTATATACTTTCAGATACAAATTCAATATATGTAAAACATCTTACTGACTTCTTTCTTCCTCATGTTGCTGTATTACTATTTTTTCTAGCTCATTCCTTATTCTGAAAAATGTCTAAATAAATTTTTGCCGTAATACAACTTGCCAGATATTTTAAAGATCTGATTTCTTCCTAAAAAAAAAACACCCCAAAAAGACACACACAAAAAAACCCCACCTCAATACCAAAAAAAATCCTCACTCCAAACCAATAAAACAACAAACCACATAACAACAACCTACAACAAAACCAACAAAAAACCTCCCTTGAAGTTCTCACGATTTTCATAGTAATTAATTTAATTCTTTGTTGTAGAGAAATGGGGACACAAAGCAGAATCCACCTGAACCTGCTTTTGTGATGTGACCAATAGGTTTTATTATACCTCTTGCATCTTTAATTCTATAAAATGGTGCCTTTCATAATGACTCTTCGTTTTGATCAGATGAAATTGAAAAGTAGCTTTTATGATCCTTCTATAATTCTACTTATTTAATGAAGGTGTTTCTTTTTCCAAAATATGCAACAATCTCTACTGACACTAAGCAGTCTTCCAGCATTTGCTGTTTGAAACTGACTTTTTTTTTTTGTCCTCAGGACAACTGCAATTTTCTCTACTGGTGTATTAATGCTTGGGGAATGTCAAAAGAGACTTAATGAGAAATCACATCTGAGAAAAAATGTCATATTTCCAAGCACAATTGAAAGCTCACCATGACTTTGACCCTGATATCTTATTTCCCTACCACTGTCTCAGTTTCAAGTTAGTCACATACTGCTTGACACAACGTCATTCATCAAATAGACTGTTTTAAGTTATTATTCAGCAGTTTACATTGTCCAAACATGTTTAAACTTCACAGTTATTTTTCCAGCTTCTCACTGTAATGAAGCAAATAGCAGTGAGGAACTAGAGCCATAGAATGAAAGCTTGCATAATCACTGTGCAAGCTTAGAGGATTACTGCTAACTGTTGTGGCAGCAGAGCTTGAAAGTTTAAAATTTCAGAGGGGTGGCACTGTCAATTCTCACCAACCCTATCTTGCCATCCCTTGTCTGTCTCCCATCCATCTTGTAAAATCCTCAGTCCCAGTATGAAAAGCATTGCTCTTCAGTAGGCGAGCAGGCAGGATTTTACTCAGTTTTGGTTTTTTAGATACACAGCCACCAATGGTCCTGACCCTTCCTTTCTCTTTATTTATAAGACACCACTCACTCTACAGATACTGTGGCTAGTATATGGCAGGTTTTATCCATTCCACAACACATTTTCCAAGCAGCAGCAAGTCCTGGAGTCTTAGATTGAACAACATGCACAAGGTCATCCACAGCTTCTTTGGGCTACCTGTTCTAGTGTCTCACCACTGTCTAGTAAAGAGCTTTTTTTCTAATGTCTAATTTAAATCTCTCCTCTTTCAGTTTAAAACCCTTCCCTCTTCTCCTATTGCCCTCTACCTGTATAAAAAGCCAGTCTCACTCTTTTTTACAAGCCTTCTTAAGGTACTAGGAAGCTGTGATAAGGTGTCCCCAGAGTCTTCTCTTCTCCAGACTGAACAACCCCAGGTCCTTCAGCTTGTCCTCACAGGAGAGGTGGTCTAGCCTTCTGGGCAACTTCCTGACTCAAATACTTTGACATTATATAACTAGACTGCAGCAGAGCACCTTCTGCTTATAGTTTTGTCCTTTAGTATGTGATGTACCTTGGCTCAAGTGACCAACTCCTTTCTACAGAATGTGGGATGTTTGTGATGATATCACATGATGTACTTTTACTTTGAGGGACAGAGGGCCCAGACTCTGGTAAAAATTCATTTCACTTCAATGCCAGCTGATGATGAAGTGCTTGTAAAGAACTAGATGACCTTTTTCAGAAGGCAGTAACGAAAGGCATATTCCCAGACTAATAAATTTGATTCTAATACAGCAGATTCTAATGGGCTTATACTTAGTGTATCTTTTTTTTATTTTGATCAAGTTACTACTAGCTCTTAAAATTAATATGTTCTCTTTTTGGTTTTTTCCTTAATACCATGTTAGCCTCCATATTTTCTCTAATATTACAGTACAGAATCCTTTCTTTTTCTCTTATGTATAGTGGTAGATACTAAAGTGAGTAAACTTACATGGTCTGTCATATATGAGGCTGAGACTCCATTTCTGCTGAAGAAATGAGGGCAGTCCATTACCTGTGTATACCACTATATATTCTATACCACTGATCCTTATATTTATCTTCCATTTGCATAGACATGAGATACATTTAGATATTTAGATTCACTGGTCCTCCCAAAGTAATTTAGTAAACCTGTGGCTAACTGGAAAATGGAGTCCAACAGCACAACTTTACCTGACACATAAAATTAATTGTCCTCATGAAGGGCTTATGGTTAAGCAACTGGACACTCCCTCTTTTGTTCTAGAGGAATTATGGTATTAAATGCACAAATAAGTTAAAAAAAAATTAAAAGTTTCAGAGAATTTTAGGCCCTCCTTGCTGCTTGTTTTCTAACCAGCTATTAATTTTCATAAAGTAAAAATGGAAATAAATAATGTAAGTAAAAATAATAGTATGCTAATCTTCTATCCCTAAGGTTCCATTTAATTGCTTGAAGGATGATGCATTTGGATCTGATACTTATTTACTAGGGATGATTGCTTAGCCACTTACTGTATTAATATTGACAGATGTCCCAGAGAGATAATAGGTGAAAGCATATCAGTACTTTGCAGTCATTTAATGTTAGCATATAATGCTACTTAATACATGTTGACTTCCACATTTATCTTCTCTGGTGAACAGAGGAAAAGCATGAAAGTTTTTTCCTGACTTGATTTGATTTTTCCATCAAATAAATAAAAAATGACAAGGAAATAAGGTTTCTAAAATGACAAACTTAATGTTTTGTTTCACCAGTGGGGTGAAAATATAACATTAAAAGGCTAGTTTGTCAGGTGCATTTATAGATGACTACAGATGGTTTTAGAAAAGTTTTTCAGCACTAATATGATATGAATTCTCCTCTCAAAGGCTGTAAATAATTCAGAGTATTAGGGGAATGTAAGTTTTCAAACAAAATTTTGCTTCTAAAACTTCATGGGGAAAGAAAGAAACAAAAACTGATAAAGTCATAAATTCTACTCCTATAAGGATTGTTGTATTCTTCCACAATATATTCTAAAGCATCTCCTGATGTAGATGTGAAAATATGGAGTGACTAATCTCTACAGCTGTCCTTAAGCAGTTCTCTTACTCTCAAATGTGTGAAGAATTTTCAATATTTATTTTTAATGTCAAAGAAATGCAGACAGTAGTAGTAGTAGTAATAGTAAAAAAAAAAAAAAAATAGAAGAGGAAATGTTTAATAAATTTCTTGAGGCCTGTGAACTACTATTGAAACATATATTGTACAGGTGCATGTTTCAGACATGCAGTTCATCTGACATACAATAACAAAGCCGTATGAGTATATGAATGTTTTAACATGCACCCTTAGCAACTCTCCTCGTGTAGGAATACCTAAATTAAAATGATGCATTCTGAAAGTTTTCCAAGAGCTTGGTATTTATATGACTCTTCTTTGCTTGCTGTTAAATTTGAAAAATGTGGCTAAAATTTAGAGATGATGGTGTGTTGCCTGACTGATGTTGCCTCTGACATACCTTTGCTGCAGGGCTTGTAAAGTTTTTATCTTTTTTTTTAGCTGGGAAATGCAGAAAAATATTAAATATATTCATATTTCTGTAGGGGAGGGAAAAAAACAAACAAACAACCCCATAGACATAGTCTTTATCTAATTGTACTTTTTTCTTTTGTCACACATACACCTGCTTTGTCCCTTACCATCTCCAGTTCGGCCAAAGTACTTCCACTGCCTTTTAGAAAGCATAGGCTGTTTTGGTAGATAGAAGCTACTCTGCTTTACTGTATCTTCCTTAAAAATTCAAGAATTCCCATAGAATCATAGAACATGCTGAGTTGGAAGGGACCCATCAGGATCATCAAGTTCAGCTCCTGGCTCTGCACAAGACACCCCAAGAATCCCAGCCTGTGCCTGAGAGCATTGTCCAAACACTTCTTGAGCTCTGTCAGGTTTGGTGCTGTGACCGCTTCCCTGGGGAGCCTGTTCCAGTGCTCAGCCACCTCTGGGTGAAAAAACTTTTTCTAATATCCAAATTAAACTTGCTCTAACAAAACTTCAGGCCATTTACACATATCCAGTCACTGGTCACCACACAGGAGAGATCAGTGCCTGCCTCTCTGTTTTTGCTCATGAGGATGTTGAGGACCACAATGTGGTCTCCTCTCAGCCTCTTCTTCTCCAGGCTGAACAGACCAAGTGATCTCAGCCACTCCCCATACAGCTTCCCCTCCAAACCCTTCACCATCCTTGTGGCCCTCCTTTGGACCCTCTGTAATAGTTTTATGTATTTTTTTAAATTGTGGCACCCAAAACTGTCCCCAGCACTGGAGGTGAGGCCTCCCCAGCACAGAGAAGAATAATCATCTCCCTTGCCTGGCTGATGATGCTGTGCCTGATGCCCCCCAGGACACCTAGATAGAAAATAATAGTCTGCTTTCATTCACTACATTTCTTCCTTCATCTGTTGGTGCAAAATCTGAAGTGACTCATAAGCAGTCATGAGTCACTGTCATTCTCTTCAGGAAATCTGCATCAAATAAGAACATATACATTGAACTTCATATTAAACTGTGAATGAACAGTGTAGGGTAAATCAACTGAGGAGGTTTTCCCAGTGCATTCCAAAAAGGTTGGTTTGGAATGGGTCAATATGTGAAAAATTTATTCAGCAAATGGAGCCATGGTTTTATCAGGCTCACCAAGCACCAGAATGGTTTGGTGCCTCAACCCAATGAGTATAAACAGGAGCACAGACTGGGAGATTTTGAGAACTGTGAGGTGCAGCTTGTTTGTTATTGGGCAAGAGCAAAATATGCTAAAAAATGAGATATTTTATTCACTAATTCAAAATATAATCTGATTGAATCAAACCCAGAAGAAAAACTCTGTGTTTTCATTAACTCAGGAGCTACATTCTTCAAGCTAAGTGCTCTTTTCCCATATCAGCTCCTTATGTCTGTGAGTTCTTTTGATCACCTTTGTTTATGAGGAACAAGAGACAAATATGACAATTCTAAATTAAAAAAAAAATAAAATTACTCCTTTAGATGTTTTCTTACCGCTGAGACAACCCAAGGTGTCTGTCTAACTTTCTCATGAAGATGAATAAGGTCTCCCAAGGATTAGAGTGCATTTCTGAGTGAAAGTTGGATGTCTTATACCAGGAGTGACCATTAGGGGTACTGTTAGCTGGGTGGTGGTTTTAGAATGACAAGAATGTTAATTTCTCTGTAGAAACTGGCACTTTTAACAAGGTGATCTTCAATTTTATGCTGTGATAAAGGAACACATTTTTACATATCATATATAATAATAATAATAATAATAATGAAACAAAAAACACACAAACAAACATATAAGCTAAGATCTATAGTTAGAGCTTTCATGATTGAATTCTTTATAACTTCTTCTATGGCTAAAAATGGGTCACAGACCATGAACACAGTGATTAAAATAAATTATAATTAAAAGCATCTGCAGTTAGATTTTTTCTTTTCCATTTCTTCTGTCAAGCTGTTCAGCCCAGGGATTCTGTACTCATCAAGACCCATGACTAACTGCACTCTTTGAAAAATGACCAAATGAGGGTTTTTTTGTTAAATTGCGATAGTTGCATCATTCAGCGACCTGTAGAAAGATTTGCATTTTTAACATAATTGGAAACAGCCCTGAAAGTGTTGGCTCAATCTTTACTCATTGAATTCTGCAGTCTCCTAAACAAAATGTCTGGGTACATCTGAGTTCAAATAGTTAAAATAGTAATGGTGAGATTTTCTTCCTGTTTGAAGAAGAGCAAGAAATAAATAAAAGATGGATGTGTGGGAAATATGTAAATAAATACATTTATTCCTGATATTTTGTTCACATTTGGGGACCAAGTATATCAGTTTTCAGAGTAGCTTTCTGAGATTATACAGGGACATACAAATTTTCAGATTGTGTTTCTTACTTCACAAGTTTAGAATTTTCTTTGGCCAGCTAAATCTTTATCTTTACTAGCCTTCCAGCATTACCTCTCCCTCTTCTTATTTATCAGGTATTTGTTGGGTTTTTTGATTGGTTGGGTTTTAAAGTTAATAGTTTTGACAAAGAGTTTCATGTCAAGAAAACAATTTCAAGGTAATTTTTATTAAGATGTTTTGTTGTATACAAAATATTTTGGGAAATAAGAAATACATTTTTTTTCAACCTGAGATACCATTGTTTTAGTAAACTAAGTAGTTCCCTTTTGTTTCAATAAAATTAAAAAAACAAAACCACATTTTTACTGATAGATGTCCTCTTTCTCTCCCCTTTTTTCTTTCCCAGCTGATAACCACATTACTTTTAATTGGTAAAAAGGGATGTCACAACTGATAGTATTAATATCAGTAAGGGTTTAGAAAGCTAATTGGCCACCACAGAAAAAAAAATGCAGTACAAGTCCATTTTATGGATGTATTAGGTGGATGTAATTTCTTAAGCTAAGATTCTTGGAGCCCAAAGCTCACATCAGTCATTTCCATGTTTCTCTATATTTTCCTATTTACACACTTTAAATTTTTGTGAGTAGGTACTTTTTCCAAACAGGAGGAGTCATATTCTCCCTGAGAAAGCAAGTAGAAAACCTCCTGGTTCTACAGAGACATGAAGAGTCATTCAACAACAAACTGAGCTTATTAAGTAGACAGAAATGACATTTCTATTGTAAAGATGTTCTGCATTATATACAGGCAATTTCCTTCCACTGCTTCATTCCATTGCTTAGACTTGAAACTTGTGTGGCTTAAGTGGAAGCATTTAGGGTTCTCAGGTCTCAGTTGTTTTACATGTAATGTTCTTATGGAAAACAAGTAACAGAGGACTCACAGCAGGAGGAATCAGTGTTTGTAAGCTATAGATTTCATGCTGCATAACTACATTTCTTTCTAAAGTCTCTGTTGCATTTGGGAGCAAGAGTTGCAATCCTATTAGAAGACTTGTTTCAACTCACACAGTCACTTGAGCTTGGACTTTTACATGACTGATTAGGAAAATTCAAATTGATCAGTAAAAAGCATATGACTATCCCTGGAAAAATTATCAAGAAATGCCTATGATTATTTTTTAATTTATCAAATATGATTTTTCTAGCTGACATTGGATAACTGTTCAAGTTAAAAACACAAACCAAACAGATTTTTAAAAAATATAATGTATTGTTGCACTAAAGCAATGGCAATATAGATGTTGTGTTACAGAGCATGTAGTGGTAAGGAATATTTTCTATTGTGTTAGAAAAAAACAAAAGGAGGAATGAAACAGCTTAGTTGCACTGATGGAGCACTGCTCTTTGCCATTCTATTCACAGAGTTTCCACTAGCAGTTTTACCATCTTGCAGAAAAAAATCAGTCTGATTGTCTTCTGGCTAGAATATAGGACATGTGCCGTGTAGTCCCAGTGCAGTTATATTTTATGGCATGAAAACTTTCTCCTGCTAAGTGCAGAAGCACTGCCAACAAACTTGTGACTTGACTGGTAACCTGAAGTACTACAAAATCAATTTTGGAACCATGTAATAGCAATTAGGTCTCATTTTCATATTGCCTTTAACAAAATATTAAGGGTTTACTCCATCTACAGTGTTTTAATGTTTTAACAGATAATAATTCCTCTGTGTTCATTAACCAGAAACATTTGTTCAAGGATGTAAAGACTTTATCTGAGAAAGTAGAACTCTTTAAGATGCCACTAAGTACATTTGTAAAATGCTTTTTAAAAAAAAAAAATAACAAGACAAAAAATCAACCAACATCCCCTTTAAATTATTTTGGACTTTTTCTACAATTTCAAGCATCTTGAAAGTGATTCATAAAAGCCAATTAAAAGGTAGCCTGTTGGCTCAGCGGGAAGAACTCATATGTCCCTTTCACAGAATCCTCACTGGGGTATGATGAAATGGGTAGAGGTAAAGGAATAGAAAGTTTCTAGACTTAAAAGTGATAAAGTATCTAGTTACTCCTCACAGGAACTGAAGGGGAAAAATCAATTATAATGTCTGTGCATCTAAAAATATGGCTTATACCTCTGCATGGTGCATTATCATCAGAGCTGAGCAGACGAGAGAGCAAAGAGGGAGTGGGATACTGAGGAAGTGATCACCAGAGGATGCATTAGAAATTCAGCAGGCTGAAAGCAATTTCAGTTAGAAAGGAAGAAAGAAAAATGTTTTGATGTTAATTCATTCATGCTTCCCCATTTGACTTGCAGTCAGGGCCATCCGCTTTGTAGCTTAGTGAGAACAGGTAGAAATTTTTATACCTGATTCTGATTTCTCTTACTGTTCTCTTACTGTTACTCAAACCATAAATTAATCCAATAAAATCAGCCCAGAAGTACTTACATAGGATTAGTGTAAAAATCAGAGCCTTTATATTTCTGTGACACAAATATGTAGGATTTATGGCTATTTTTTTTTCTGACACCCATCAAGTCTTTGGACAGAATTAATAAATGTAATTCACAGTAGTTGCTACAATAACTGCAAGCAGATTTATTCTCAGCTACTTCCTCTTCTAATAAGGGAGTCAGGTTTTACCTTCCCTTCCTGAGGAAGATATATATATGTCTTAAGAATACTTTTTCATAAGATGTGCTTTGTTTGAATTCTGGATGAAAGGGTCTTGGTTTTCCTAGCAGGTCAGTCTGTCCAATTATAGCAGAAAGTAAAAGGCCTGCCCTGATAATCATACCTACTCTTTGCTTATGAGCACTGCAAGCACTGTCTGCAAAGTAATGACAGGGCTTCTGCTCTCCCTGTGCTGCAGTCAACTGCACTTTGCTACTACTCTTTAACTCACTCTGAAGTTAAGTGTGGGCAATTCATATAAAAAATTCAAGAGATGCCCTTCTGTGATGGCCAGAGAAGGCATAAGGAGTTATTTTATATATCAACACCTTTCCAGTTAAAGTACACTTCATTTTCAGCACACTGCTACAGTAGTATAAGATGCTGAAGTGCTGCATATCATGGCCAGCTACTAGATCTTGTTTCTTGTGATTTTGGGAATTCTTAGAGAATATCGCCCTGTTCCTCTACAACATAGTTTGTCTCCCCTTTTCACACTTCATTCACCCCTCATCTTCAAAAAGAAAAGCTTGCTACCTTCAGAAATCTCGCACAGAGAAATCTTTTACTGAAAAGAGACTGCTAAACCAAGGCCTTCTAAAGGTAGAGTACAAGGCTGCTGAACTACAGCTCTGAAGAACCAGCAGCTGCTTCGAAATACTGTGCTTGTGGCCAAACTGTCATAAATGTCTACTTTTCCCCTGACTTAATTGGCACTTCACCCAAGCAGAGCAGGATTCATTCTTTCACACTTTTCTGTTCAGACAGAAGGAAAAGGCTCTATTTGCTGCTTTGATGTAAACCAAACCTTTAGTCAGTTAGCAGGACCTATCAATTTGTTCAGTTCATCTAGTTCAGGCAAAATCAGAAAAAAAAAACTTCAGCTCCTTTTAGTGCATTAACTGAGCTGCAGACAGCTGTCAATAGAAAAGAACTGAATCAGTGTCTTTGACAAATATTTTGGACTTTAGCAGTAGGGCCACAACTGAAAAGACAGAAAAGTGCCCCTCCATAGCCACCCTTGTTGTGAGAAGCATCTTCTAATAATATGTTTATGAGAATTTCAATTCAACAACCATTTCCCCCCCAAAGTTTGTGGGTTTGAATGAATAGAAATATTTCAGTTGTCATATGTTATATGGTATAACATTATTCAGAGACAAGGTTTTGACCCAACTATAACAATGCTAGAAACTATGCAAAAACACATTTAAGCAAGATTTATGGTTTTAAAAGCTCCAGAGGAACAAGGTCTTCATTTGAGGTCAATTGCTGCAGCTTAAAGCTCTGTTGGGCTACACAATTTGGTGCTTAGTGTAAGAAGGCTGGGCAGAGATCCTCTAAAATAAAATGTTTATTTGACCAAAAATCATGTGAGTTTTTTCTGAGACCATTTTCTATTATTTATTCATCACAGGAAAAAAACCCCAAAACCTGAAACTATAAACATTAACAACTGTGTGTAGCGGTAAATGTCTGAAACTGAACCAATGAACCTTCAAAGCAGAGCCTGCTACCTGCTAGCTGCAACTGTTGTGGACTTGTAAATTTTGAGAACACCTGGTCTAAAGAAAGGTGGCATGTCCCAAATCCTCCAGGTAACAGAGATGTGAAATACAGGAGGCTGCTCTCACATTGCATTATTTAGCTTAGAAAAATGTAGAGCTTGGGGTTCTAAAAACAAGAGCATGTGGTGGAAAATCAGAGTTCCCAAATGAAGTCACCTTCGTAAGAAGAAGGGAACCTGAAAAGAAGGCAGTGAAGATCATAGCTGGAGGAAAGATCCTGGAAGTGGAGGAAGATCCTTAAGATCAGACAGTTTCATGGACACAAATACTAGGCATGGAGAAAACTGCTGGGGGCTAGCCAGGAGCCTCAGCTGATGATGCCCAAGACAGCAAGCAGCAGCACAACAGGAGCTTACAGGACTCTGCCTGACCATCTGTGCCAGCAGGGATCTTCCTACCAGGAAGTGCAGACCTAGCAATCTAGGGAAGAGTGAGGGAGGCAGGGAATACATGCTATCATCAAGCCAAATAAAACCTTGAATCTTGTTGACTCTTAATTAATACCCCAGTACCAATCCACCCATAACACAAGCAGTGTCAGAAATGAGATGCAGTTAATGTTGCTGAAATGGCACCAGGGGCTGCCTCCAGCAGCACATGCGTGAGTGTGAGTGTGTCTACGGGCAGGTGGCAGATGCACAGCTCACCACCCTGTTGGGCTCTATGGATCCTGGCAGGGATCCTCACTGGGGATTTAACAGGCTGCTGAACACAAGGCCTCTGTGGCAGCAAGTGCAGTTGTTGGGCTCTTAATTCAGTGCATTTATCTGCATAAAAAATGATAGAAAATGGATGCTGGTCTCCAAGCCAATCAAAGAAAACAAAGCAGAATGAAACTAACATCCTGGTGCCATCCATATTAGTAAGCACATAAATATTTCAGTCTTCAGTATCATTTACCTTAGAATTTGTGTCCACTGTTGACTTCTCAAGAGGCAAGGGGATGCTCCTTTTAGGTGACCAATTCAATAGGACAAACTGTGAGGTGGTATTACTCAGAATTTATACAGGGGGTTATATTTTGCCAAACAGTCACACATGTAGATGTGGAAAATAGTGGTAACAGAGAAACTTTGGATTAGTAAACATAAATCCACAGTATCCATATGTGGACTGAACGGAGAAGACCTGGATTAATTCAAGTACTAAATAAAAAAAAAATTAAAAAAAAAAGAAAGGAGGAACAGAGGAAGGATGAATTATGTGTCACATGGACAAATACACAAGGAAGTTACCTAATGTAGGTGTGTTTTTGTAAATTAGAGAGCAAACACATTCAGAAGGGTTTCATAAGCCATAATTTTCTTAAGAACTGTTTAAATGAGAAGTGCAAGTGCACTTCTGTTCTGTGGCTTAACATATTTTCTCTGAATGTAAGGAAGCATAAGCCTTGATCATCTGATGTCCCTTGATGTTTTAATGATTTCTTGTTTTGTTTGTGCATGTCCACTTTTTTTTACGTTAGGGCTACATAAAAGGTTTTTTTGTTTTTTGGGGGTTTTTTGGTGGTTTTTTTGGATTTAGAAGTAGTTAGCTGTAAAAAATCCCCTGGCTGATATTTTTGGAATTGCGTTCTGTTTTCTAACATATAAAAGCATATCTGTTAAAACATCTCTGGGTCAAACATGACCATCACCATTTCAGATTCTGCCATGCATTTATCCATGACCACAGCTTTACAGGATGATCCCAAGATCATTTACTTGAACCCCTCTACAGATTATTGCAGGGAAAGAAAATATTGAACCCATTATGTCAGAGTCAGGGTGATTTAATGGTGAGTTTGCTAATAGCTCCTCTTAATATTTTTCTATGCCTCAGAGATCAGGAATTGAGGTGCATTGCCTCAGGGAGGATTATTCGATTTTTAGAATGCTGGTATGCATCACAATTCCCCTTCTCCTGTCTCCTGTTGAGTCACATGAAGAAGGGTGTCCCCATTCTTAGAAAGGATGGCAATGTGTTTAAATAATAAGCAGTGAGAAATTAGTTTATGATTCAGTAGCAAGTTTGGAATCTGTGCTAGGGAGCCAAAAGCAGATTAACTATATACTTAACAGGAAATATTGCCATAGAAACTGAGGGGAGACTTGCTAGCAGCTAGAAGCAGAGACATAGGACTTATTTTAATTTTGGGGGGCTTTTTGTTATAAAAATCCTTGCAGTTTCAGCAAAAGCAATGTCTGTATTCCCTTGAGATTTATACCTTTATTTTATATTTTATTCTTTGTGATGTACTAACCTCTATAAACTCCCCTGGCCTGCAGAAACATTCTAACTTCAATTCATTACTTCATCATAATAAAACTTATTTCAAGGTACATTAGGCTTCTCCAGGCAGAACACTCATATGATACGTTTGTTTCAAACAAATAAATGAAAAAAAAAAAAAAAAAAAGTGGTGATGGGAGGGACATTTTTTCATTCAGCACTCAGTGAACTGAGACTGTCTCAAAAATCTCCTGTTGAGTTCAGAGCTACTACCTGTGTCATGCACTGCTTAAAATGGATTGAAAGAGTAGGAAGAAAGTGATTCATAGAGTTTTAAGGGGGAAGCTGATGTCAGAAAGCTATATCAAGGGAAAAAACAAACAAGCAAACAAACAAGCAAAAACCAAAACAACTCCAAGAATAAAAGAATCAGGGAAAATTCACTTGGCAGTTTTTCCTGGTAATTGCAGGAACGTGAGGCAGAGCCCTCAAAAGGGTACAGTATATTTATACACATGCATAACAATGGAGGTGATCATCTCCCTTCTGTCTTTTCTCTACATGTAGTTTTTCCAAAACCAAACAAAATGCCATGGTTCCACCCCAACTGACAACTAAGTACTGGGCAGCCACTTCTATGTCCACCACGTCCAGTGGGATGGGGAAGAGAATTGGGAAAAAAAAGGTAAAACCCAAGGTTTGAAATAAGAACATTACTAATACTAATACTAATAAATACTAATACAGAAGAATAAAACCCAAGAAAAACAACTGATGCATAAAACAATACTGGTGTGCACCAGCTTTGCCAAAGCTTGAGTACAGGAATGATTTATGTAAGTCGATGAAGGATGACTTTAAATACACAGAAAACTATGTTGGATGCCACTGGAGCACAATAATTTTCCCAATCCAAAATATCACTTTTAAGAGTGCATTAGTACAAAATGAAATGAGGACAGTCAGACCGTGTGAGCAAACAAGTGGAAGCTAAATTTGCTAGCTAAAGTTCTATATTGCATCAATTTTTGAATAGAACAAAAAAAAAAAAGAATCATACATTAAAGAACCCTTGGTGATGTGACAGTGAAATACTCCCCTCAGTTAGGAAATTTATCCTCATCTTTCAGTGCTATGATCCAAACTAGATGCTCCTGCCTAAATACCCATGTATCTATGGTAATAGAAAGATGAGAACTTTCTCAAGAAAAATGAATAAATTTCACTGTCCAGGACAACTGGCTGAAAAAGGAAATGCCAAGCATATGGGTCAATTAGACAGCAAATTTATTAATGCAATTTATCACACAAGTCCTAGGCATTATTTTATACACTGCAAATATGGTACAACTGTTACAAAGACAGTATCAGCCCATTTTTGAACTCTTCTTTCCCTAATCACTTGTAGTTGCAAGAATTAGAAAAGGGAAGTATTTTTACATCAGATATAAGCAATTTCAACAAATTTGTAAAAATAATCCTTTTAGTGAATTTCCTCTTAGTGAAGTTTCAGTTTTAGCTTGTCAGGAGGCATTTCTTCATGCAAATATTTATATAATCCACAAGAAAGTCTGTCTAGTAAGTTACAGCAACTCAGATCTAACCCCTTGATTAACTGCCATAAATCACTGATTTGTTCATAAATAAATTTAAAAAAAAATAAATAAAAGTTCCTTTCTACTTTGGCAAAAAATCCCTGTGCATACCTCACTGCATCTATTTGTTTGTCACTTACAGAACACTAGGAGCCGGATGCCCAAGAACCAAGGCATGATTTCTTGTCAGTCCATTATTTTCAATTCTTCAATGCACAGCACTGCAGGTACCTTTAGAAAAGATACTGCTCTCTTTTCCTTATGCTTTGAGTAAGTTTTTGAAGAGGAAAACATCAATTAAGGGAAAAAGAACTTCAGTAAAAAAGTTTGCTTTGCATGCCTATATATTTTATAATTTTATAAGACTAGCATCTCATTCTAGGAAAAAAAAAAACCAAACAGTTTTGTGTGTGTGACATTTGCAAATCACAAGTAAAATACTAGTGAAAAATGTGATTTTATTTTTAGAAACAGTAGCTGTCAGATTATGGCATACTTGATATCTCATAGTAGTAGAGGAAAAGGAGGTGAAATATTCTATAATCACCTTCTTACACAGGTTGCCACCAAGCTGCCCCTGTGAATTGTGTAGAGGATCAATAGATGCCTTGACTTCCCTTTCTGTGAAATGCATTCTCACCTTTGGTTTAAAAGCAAAACAGAGGCACACAGATACACAAATTCTCCAGCCATTCACCTCCACTCTTTTTAATTGAATGCTTATGTGCATTGGTCTCTCAGCACTCCACTGATAACAAAACTCCTTTCAACTCTCTAAGCTATGAACTCTCTTTCCAAAGACACTGCATCTTCACTGGGATTCTTCTTCAAAAAATATCATGGTTTAATTTTTTCCCCTTTTCTTTTCTAGCCCTGTGTAATGCACCAAAGATTTTTCTTTCAGCTTCCTAAAGAGGCAGAAAGAGGTTTCTCTATTTCTCTTTTTCTTCCCCTGCATTGAGATAAACTTGAGTGGCAGCCAGTCGAGGGGATTAAATTGGGACAAAAATAACTTCAGATCAAATATTTAGCTGATATCTTTCCTCCTAGATTATCAGCAGGAGATGTGAATATATGTTTTTGGGTAAGTCACTGTTCAGCAAGCCATCTGCTTTTGATTGCAGAGTGACTGTAAAAATTTAATAACTTGTAACACCTAGCAAACGCACTTCAAAAAAACCTAGGATTGGCTATGGTGCTAGAAATACAGATAAGAAGTTGCTATTTATTATTTCAATTAAGTTTATGCTAAAAAAATAAATGGCTATACTTCACTGCTGCATGCAAGCCTCATACTGTGCAGAGAAGCCCTGACACAGTGTAGGTCAGGTCAAGCCACACAGTAGGAGCAGTGACAGGCTCTCAGAAGTGCATGGGCTGCTGGGTTTTGTCCTAAGCTAACTGGTCAAGACACAGAGAGTGGGAGCCAAGAAGAGGGACCTTCCACTGCAGCCTTGGCCCTTGTTCCCCTGACCACGTGGCTCCCCACTTGTGTCCTTCACCGGGCATAAATGGGACTTTGGGTAATGGGACAGCTGGCTGTCCTGCACTGGACAGGCACAACCTGCCTGGGCCCAGCTGCACCCAAGGGGATGGAAGCAATCATTGCCTGGCAAATACTGCAGCCAGTTGGAGGAGCCTACAGTGCCTTGCATGAGCTTGTTTTAAAATTGGGTGGTCATGGCCATGGGAGGGCCACTGGGGGAGTCACACGCTGGTGCTAATGGAATTATGTCAGTCATTATGCACAGAGCCCAACCTCCAGCTTCACATTGCCTCGCCAATGGAGTTTAATGGGTCTGAAGTTGAATGCACAGTGAAAACAAAAGATGCTAAAAGTGGGAAGAGGTGTTTCTCTAAGCTTCTCTTTATCTGTTCTCTTTTTTGCTTCAATACCGGAATCAGTAAAAAGATATTTGTTAATTGACACTAAATTAATGTGTCAATTAAGCAGCTATGACATATATACATATTGTGTGATTACAAAGCAGAGTTCAGTTGTGAACTCTGTGGAAAAATACTGGAGAACAGTGGAGTGGAAAATTTGAGTGTGCATCCCAGAGAATGAGCAAGTTTCTGGAGTTTCTTGTCTGAACAGACAATCAGTCTGTGGGAACATGCTGCCACCCAGCTGTAAGGGACATGGTGTGCCCTGCTCTTGTGTCAGTACCTGATGGCAGCAGTGAGTTTGAGGTGCTTATCCAGCAAAGGCTTACTCATGTGTTTAGTTTTCACATAGTAGTTAAATTCTGTCTGCGCTACAATCAATGGGAGCTTTGCCAGTGTCTTGACAAGGGCTGGGTTTTCACCTTGAAGCCAGCAGTATTACTTTCAAGGTATAAAGAGAATTATGTGAGTAAACCTAGGGAGGGCTAGAACTAAATTTATTCATGGTGCCTTACATTACTTTATGGATTGATCTTGGGTTTGCTACATTTTAGTTACTGTAGAGTTCGTTTTATCACATCGGTTTGTAAATTCACAGAATAATGCTGAAACTAAAGGTGAATGAGCAAGTTTTCTTTATTCAACTGCAAGGTTTTAAATTGCCTATAAAATTGCAGTTGCACAAAATTCTGTTTTCAGGGTTTACTTACAAAATGGGCAGGTGAAAACCAGGTAAAACAGATTCTGTGTTTCAATACACGAGACATAGCTTGCTCATATTTATACATAACATCTATAAATAATTCCCATTTTAGAAATGGGTAATGCCACTCATTAACTCTCTTTATCCGTTTCAGAAGGGAAACTAATTTGCTAGATTTGTGTTCTCTTTTAGTTCATGTAGGAGATAAAATGTAATTTCTAGGGTAGATAATAAAAGTTTCCTCTGAAGGGGAAAAAGCAGATGTGGATCATGAATGATGATGTTTGAATACTGAAATTTGGTGCAATTTGGTGAAATTTGGTGCAATTCTGTATGACTTTGTAAAAACAAAATGTCACTCAGTGCCTTTAAAAATGAGTCTAAATCTAAAAAAAGTTCAGATTGACCACATTTAAACGAAAGTAACAACTGTTGAATCCTGATTATGAACTTTTTCAGACAATTCTCATTATAAAATATGTCACTGGTGTTAAGTTAATGTTTTCTATTTGGTTTTGATTACCACCAGATCCAGATGTGCCAGTTGTGCTAGGAGCAAGAAAGTGTCCTTCCCTATGATCTTCAGCAACAATAACCTCTGCTGTTATTCATCTCCCCCCTCCCCTTTCCCTCTACCTCAGCTTCCTGTGCTGCGCCTCCCTTCCTCCCCAGATACCCTGTGCACTCATCTTTCAGCCTTCTTGTGCTCAGATTTCACTGACTGGGGGGGAGGGGGGGGGGGGTATAAATGTTGGGGGAAAAAAGTGAAGTTCACAAAGCTGGTGACTTCCTGCAGTTGCAGTATTAAAATTAGCAGTGCCTTTCATGAGGACCTGATCACCTCAGTGATCATAGGAAGCATATTCCACGAGGAGAGTGTAGACTGATGGCAAGCTGAAAGCTTGTGTGTCAAAGTCAATTTATCTTTGAGAATTTTAGGCCACAGAGCAAAGTGGATTAAGGAACTCTGCCATCAACAACTCTGCCATTAACTCTGGCAAATCCACAATCTGTCAGCAGTTTCTCTGCCTCAGCTGAGCTGGAAAGAGGGGAATTGATGGTAAATCAAGAGTGCTCAATTGTCATTTGCAATACTGCATAATGGCAACACTGAACAGCCAAGCTATTAATGATAGTTCTAAGCTTTGAGGAAAGCATAGAGTAGATGTAACTTCCTAGAAATAGATTTTAATTGTCCAAGTGTTTGGCCATGATTTTTTTTTCTTTCCTGCTGATTTTCCAGTATACACAAGAAGGGGATTGCCCTTTTATCCTGCATTGAATTTACAAATATAGAAGGGACTATGTACAGGATCCCCAGTTCATTTCAAGGTACTAAGACACTACTAATAAATCTCTCAGAAGAAAATGTAAATAGTTACAGTATTCATACATCTATGGACATCATTGTGAGAGGATATACTGAAGTGGTGTATAATTTTCTTTATCAGTTTAGACATTACAGAGAAGAACAGATGATATCAATGCGTTGTTCATGTGACCATGTATCTGTGATGCAGTGTCATCCTCGAGGCAGAAAGCAGGGCTGGAGCTCCACTTTGCACTCCATGTTTAGCTGCCAAATATTAAATATTTGTTTGCTAAGGTGTGAAGCTTAAAGTACATGTCTCTGTGTCTCTTGACTGATATTTTCATAGATGCAAGATTTTATTGGCCTAGTGCATCATGATATCTGAAGGACTTTATTGTGATTTCTCTGTGAGATATAAAATCAATGAATTCACACCTGGGTACACTTTTACATGCAAGTTTTAATATATACATCAGATAGGAATGCTTGATGTACAGCTTCCAATTTCTCACATCTTTTCTCTGTTACAGCACAGTGCCCTAGGTTTTTTCCTTCCATTCTTCTTACAAATATATGCTTGCTTTGTCATCTTGCCTCCTATCTTGAAAGGGATTCATTTTGATTTCATAAATTCATCCATATACCCAAATGAGCTTGTACTTAACACGCCACAGTCATTTGTAGCTTAAAATTTCACGCCTTTTTTAGAAAACATTTTTGCTACATTTCTAATTAAATAGTGCCTTTGCTCAATTCGTTCTTAGACTCTGATAAGCGCAGAAGAGGAAACTAATGAATTTTGGTTTTCTGATTTATCTATAGTATATCAAGCACAGAAATACACATATGCACACACACATCCATCCCAACTTTAATACTGCTGACATGACCATGTTATTCTATCTGATAAACAGGAAAAAAATCACAGATGTTATGTGGTAAACAGCAGACTATAATAATTTTAGGTTGCTATTAAGTGTATTAAGTGTATTAAGATGATACCTGGGTATATCTTTCTCTATTCTTGGCTTATTATTTCACCCCATTAAGTGAGGTGCTGTCCAGTGTGATGTCCCTTTATCATTGATGTGAACGGGGACTGTGAGTTTCATTCCTGTTTAGCCATTCCACACGTACCATTTGCAAAGGAGTTTTCTGGAAGCCTGAGCAGAATCATCTTCTTTAAGAAGGAAAGCATGACAGCATCTTGTAGGCAAGGTGCTAAGAGATTTACTGATACATTTACTGATGACTAAAAAAACCTCTGTGTGAAATAAAACCCCACCATACACAATTCTACCCTTGGGAAAAAGAATGAGAAGAGGAAGGCATTATAAATGCTATTCATACTATTCAATGCACTATTCAAAGGTATTCAAATATTAGAGCAAGGACAGTTAATGTAAGAATAAAACAGGAAGAAAAATATGCACATTTAAATATAGTCATGTTTCTACTTTGGATAATTAAATGAGCTAAATCTAATATCTATTTTATGTATTATGTCTTTTTATGCATTATGTGTTAAATCACTCCTCAATTCTTGTATATATTCAAGCTTTCTTTTGAGCAAGCTAATTACCATATACTGTATTGTATAGGTAATTATGTACCATACAAGAGTGTTTCTCAAGCAAACAAAAAACCCCAAATCTAGTCAATATGTTCTGCTTGGCATCTGTTCTGATGGTGCACAAAAGAAAATTTCCCCTAAATATCACTGTGTTATTTTTACTTTGGAAGTACATAAAAGTTTAAATTTTCACTGCCAGACAGGCATACTGTTTTCAAAGTTTTTAGTCTAAAACTGTTCTTTGAAGAAGTCAACACTGCAGGTAAATTTAAACTTACTTTTCAGAGTGGAAAATCCAGGTGCATCCTGTCTTACTGCAAAGAAAACAAAAGGAAATTGTGCAAAATATGCTGTATGGTAGCTACATAGAGCAACATTAAGCATATTTCTGTGTTGACCTTTTATATGTTTGAGACCTTTTTTAAATCCAATATTCTAATTCTAGATTTTTCTAACATCCTTTTATATCAATGTATGGATTCAGTTTCCCCTAATTGTGGCAGATTTGAACACTGCTAGCTTGAGATTTATTCGCCAGATTTTTCTTTCACTTGACATACTTCTAAGAAAGTATTGCTGTCATTTTGTGGTGAGGACATTGCTGAGTCAGAATGGCAATAAATTGTGAATAATGTCTCTGCAAATGGGTTATTCTAGCCCATCTCACCAGTACTTACATGCTTGAGTGACTACAGCCAAATGCTTTTCCTTAGTCATTATGAAATCCCCATTCCCACCTCTCATATAAAGCTAGCCCAAGCTACCTCTAATTCTCAAGTTTGAGTACTTTCCTTGAAGCGATGATACAAGAACAGTAATGATTCACTTTCTGATGTGCCTACGCAACAGCAGAAGCCTGCCAAGCCAGAGAAGGAAACGTCCAAGGTCAGTGAACTTTGCAAAAGAGATGTAAACACCTCATTCTAAAAGAATTAGCAATCAGCTAAACTGGAGGTGCTGAGTTCTCACAGAATATATTCCCTTCTTGATCAAGTGTTTTATTTTAAAAGTTCTTTAAAGTGCAAGGCATTTCCAGTCTGTCATTCAGATACACAGTAAGGAGTACCCAAGTTACAAGAAAATTTGTAATTCTCATATTTGGGTTTCCATCCTAGCCTTTGGTTGCCTTTGCATTTTTTAAGCTCTATAGAGAAAATGCTCCTTCCTGCAGCAGTACTTTAACTACAGAAGTAGAATGTATTTTGCCTGTTTCTCCTATCCCTGTGCTTTGACTTCTCTTATTCCATAGCCCAGCTTTACTGGGAAACACCTACAATACCATTGTCTAAACTCTTCTGCAATTTTTTTTTTTTTTTAATGGTGCATGGTGCTTTAAAGAGAAAAAAATCAGATCAAGATCTCCAATTTTTTTCTGATGGAAACTCAGATTAAATTGATGTATCACTATTCTTTCCATTTTCTCTTAAAGAGAAAACAGTTTGTGATGGGGAGATTATGATTTGAGTCATGAATTTAAAAGAAATCCTAATATCTAGATAGGAATATAAACTGGGACAGACCTCTTGTGCTTAACATTGGTCCTATCTATGCTTCTCTTTTTGCTTCCTATTGCTCCTAAATGTTTTACATTTTATCAGCTGCTTTTGTATAGTACTTGCCTCTTTCTATGGATTGCAAAAAACATTTGGGCATGTCAGTTGAGGGAACAAAATCTTTTTGCTCGAGTCATACAACAATGTTATAAATTTAATGCATAGTACATATACATGTTGAAAATGTGCATTAAAACCAGGTATTAACAGATTTTTGTCCCTCCTAAATGATGATAACAGTTACTACTCTAAGAGGTCTAAAATATTATTGGAAATTATGTGTAAACTCTGTAGTTGTTAAGATTATTACTAACCCAAGCTGTAAGTGGAACTGCTGTGTATTATGAGACTCTTATTTATGAGGAGCAGGGCTAAAAACGCAAACTATCCTCAGGAAGTACGAATTTTTGTGTGGGACATCCATTCTGTAACAATAAAAGTGAGGGGAGCGAGGAAGGGGAGTTCATGGCATTCCATTTTGGTGTGCTAGTAGAATTTCCATCTTTTTTGCAACTTCTTGCACGGTTTTTAACTTTGATGATACTGAACTGGAAGGAGATGCTAACTCCCTTGAAAGCCGAGAGGCCCTGCAGTGAGACCCAGACAAATCAGAGGGTTGGGCAATCATCAGCTGTGAAGTTTTGACAAAGAAACGAGTCTCATCGCACTCTACAACTTTCCCACCAGGGGAAGAAGAGGGGCAGATACAGATCTCTTCCCTGCGGTGACCGGTGACAGGATCTGATGGAACATGAAGCTGTGTCAGCAGAGGCTTAAGTTAGATATTTGGAAAAGGTTCTTCACCCTGAAGGTGTTTGGGCACTGCAACAACCTCCCCAGGGAAGAGATCACAGCACCAAGCCTGACAGAGTTGTTTGGACAATGCTCTCAGGTGCATTATGTGATTCTTGGGGTTGTTTTGTTCAGAACCAGGAGTTGGATTTTGATGATCCTTGTATGTGCCTTCTAACTCAAGATAGTCTATGATTTGTGATTTCTAATCAGATAGTGTGTTAGCTATATTAATATTTTAAGATATGAAAGACACCTACTGTACGTTATTTTAACTCTTGTAGTTTAAATTTTTGTTAAAGATGTCCTAGTAAAAAATATAACCCATCCCCAGACATTCACTGCATTGGTCGGGAATCAGCTGTATCTCTGGAAATAAACAGGTCTTTACAACTCAGTCTACTGCCTTTGTGATAGGGTTTCTGCTCTTAAATTCCATGCTGAAAGAGAAAAAGTGTCATTGATTTGTGTGGATGCTTTAAACGTAAGTACAAATCAGTACTTACTTTGGAATAAAGCCAGGTATGTACACTTTTATGACAATAGATATGGCTATTGATACCAATACTGTCCTTTTCTGTTCTCAACAGCCAAATAATTGCTTCCAATTCTTACAAGAATAAGTGGAAGAGGATCTTAAATAGCAATGAATAATAATAAAGACATTGCCTGTAACCAGTATTTCAAACTGTGGGTATCAAGTTCTACCTCTGGGGATCACAACCTGAAAAGAATACACAATACAGCTCCCCAGTTACCTTAATTTTATTTATTGTAAAAAGAATATTAGTAAATAGGAAACAAACTGAAACCCAAAAGGTTACAGATACCAGCACTTGAAGCAGAACTCTTTAAACTCTATTACAATTTCACAAAATGTGAAAAATACTCTAGAGAAATAATTTACAAATCAGTGAGAGGCAGCATTGCTTTTATATGATACACCAAAGTAAGGTAAAACTTAGATACGAAAACTCACAGAAGAACAATGAACCGTGGACAGGTTTTCAGGGTATTTAGAAAAGACATCAGCATATTTCATTAGATTGATAAATTTTAGAAATAGTTATATGAATAAAGTTTGGGGTTTTTTTGTACAACACATGAAAAGATGTAGATTATTGCGCAAAGTGGGTAAGGAACTGTTGTAGCCCTTGAATAACCAGTGTCACGTCACCCAGAAAAAATATTCACCTTGTAATAAAATCTTCTTTTTTCAAATAAACTTCCAATTTTAAATACAACTCAAACAACAGTTAATTATGCCATAAAATTCCTCATTTACTATAAAGAAATGCATAATTTGACCCATAAAGCCCTTGTGCTGACACCTGGTGCTCTCAATGGTTCTGCAGCATGCATTTTTTACTACTTTTGTTATAGTAATTAAGACGGCCTTTTAAATATATTTTGATATTATAGATATTGGTGCATGGCTTTGTTATGTATTTGGTGGATGAGTGAAAGTAGCTCCATGGGTAATAACTAAATAGAGTGTTGCTCGTTACAGTTCATTATTTGTTGTACTGTCTAACTATAGAAGGAGATTGCTTCAATGCTGATATGGAAAAAAAAAAAAAAAGGGCTTCAGGAAGAGAAGAGTTCTGGCATTAATTTCAATGAGAATAAGATAGGTTTGAAAACTTTTGCTAGGAGAAGGCAGAACATTATGGGGACTACTGCAGTCCCCAAGCAATGTGGGTGTAGCCACCCAAGACTAAGTTTGCTGGCATAGGAATGTTCTGTTCTGTGGCTGTTGGTCTGGTGACAATTCTGGGCTTAATTTAGTAGTGTGGATTCAGCCTCTGAGATTCAGAGTTCATATACGGCCTTGCAGATAGGGAATTTCCCTGATCCACAGATCATTCAGAGCTAATTCAAGGGTGCTAAACAGCCTAGTGTTAACAGACTGTTTTGTGGGTTTCTGTGGTGCCTTAGTACAGCTAGAGAACATTCTACTAAGGCAAAATGCTGCATTTGAGCATACTGAGTCATTATAATATTCCTTTTTCCTTCTACTTCTGCTTTAAAATCTAACACTGCTGATGGCAAAGCCTAAAAACCTTACTCAGCACACCTTTACTTACAGCTTACTTGCACTGAGGAGGTTTGAGAATAGTAATACAGAACAAGTGCTGGCAAGGGTGCAGCAGGCTAAACAGCCCTTTATTTAACTAAAGAACTAAGCTTGAAATCAATTAAAACTCAATTGTATACAGCAACTGGGAAACAAATAGATTTTGTTCTTCGCCGTATTCCTACTTCTTTTACACATTCAATTCTTTACTGAATTTACTTTGTTCTTTACAGTCAACTCTAAATTTATTCTTTCTTGATCAAGTGATACAAATATAGACTCAGATAAATAACAGACTATAAAAAAAGAAAAAAAAAAGGAAGGATGGCAAATGATTTTCTTGATTGAATGGTAACTATTTTTCTGACCTTAAACAGAGGAATCATGGTCAGAAGCCAGTACACACAGAAAAGGAATTATTCGAATATACTTTGATTTACTTTGCCCATGACCAGTAACATTTACAGAAACAATCCTGTCTGGGCAGAAAAATAGATACAATGACCCGATAGGTCTTTTCCATCTCTTACTCCTATTGTTCTGCTATTACATAAAATACATTAAAAATAAATTTGCATAACATACTGGAATATCTCCAAGCAAGCCATTTCAATCTCTGAGGAACAAAATAAATATGCAATTTAAATACAGCCTAAAAATCTATTTACTGATCTGTCTGCATTTATTCTTACACTGGAGATTAAAAAATGAATCTTTATCAAAGAACTCTCCCTAAATAATGTCAGATCTCTGACTGAAGTCACAGGAAACACTGAGGCTTTGTCCTTAGAACATATTGCCTTATTTTTAAGACCTATAAGGGCAAGTTTAGAAAGTAGAACCAATCTTAAATTTTTGATGAATTTCAGCAGGAATCCCTTCGGTCATAATACCATGCCTAGCTTTGAAAAATGCAAATATTCATTACTTAACTAGAGTCAGATGCAAGTATTCTGTTGAACAGAAAATCAGACACAATGAGCAATACGTCTTGAAAAACAAATGAATCAAATCTCCACTTGAAACCATTCCTTGAAACACTGGTTGTTTCCATTAGAACTGTTACAAACCTGTCACAAGGAGACAACAAAGGAGGACAAAGCTTGTCAATGTCAAAATTGCACCTTGGTGGGTATCTCCTGCCTGTTGTCATCTTTGCCACAAGCTTTCTACCAGAGACATGGTGTCCATGTGGTATTCTCAAGAATGGGGACCACATTCTCTTCTCCACTAATCTTATTTTAGAGCTGCTTTATTACCCTTTCTCCTGTACATACTGTGCTGGGTATTTATTTGACAAACCAGATTTGTTAGAGTCTGAGATACCTCAGAGGCCAATTAATATGGTGAACACAGACATGATGGGAAGGGGGCACTTTTTCAACCTAACTTCATATGGTATTATGGGATTTACTTATTCAGGCTCAGAACTGATTGACTTTTCTGACTGTGAACTTACTTTAAATGAGGTATCTATACACTCCTACCCTGAATTTTTCATCTTTTACCAGTAAGTTGTGTTGCCTTGGTTCATCAGTACTTTTTCCACATGTTCCTATGGCGCTGTTTAGTTATCTTTGAACTTGCAGTACTAAATTTTATGTGCAAAAGACACCAGATTGATCTGAAAAAAAAAAAAAAACCCATATTGCAATCATCCCACTTCAGATTCCTTTTGGGTATATACAAAACCATGTGAAATATATACATAATTTAAAAGTACTAAACAGCTACTGGTTTATAAAACACATCATGTAGCTACAGGAACAAGCTGCTAGAAACTTAATGTTCACCATCCCTATAATAAAGGCAATGAATCTTTCCTCAAGTTTTCATTAATCAGGTGGAGAAAAGTGAGCCTTCTTTGCTCCTTGCATCAAGTTGAGCCTTGACACACAGAGCTGCTCTCTGCTTAATCCCTATTTTTTTTCTTTAATGCTTTGATAACTTTTTCTGATCTCATATTTCCTGCTGAATGCTTGAGCTGCTCACAATCCTCTGCTTGCTAAGTTTACCTGTCTTTGGTTTTGCCTTCCTGTCATTGCTCAACTCCAGCCAGAAATCACGTCACAGCTGCTTCCTCACTCTCCCACCAGAGAGAGCGGGAGAGAATGAGAAGAGTAAGTGGGAAAACTCATGGGTTGAGATAAAGACAGTTTAATAAATAAAGGAAAAGCTAGACATGCAAGCAAGCAAAACAAAGAATTAACTCACTGCTGAATGGCAGTGGTTTGGTCTTCCCCAGGAAAGCAAGACTCCATCACACTTAATGGTTATTTGGGAAGACCAATGCCACAGCTCCAAACCTCTCCCCCTTCCTCCTTCCTGACATTTTATATACTGAGTATGATGTCCTATGGTCTGGAATATCCCTTGGGTCAGTTTGGGTCACCTGTCCTGGGTGTGTCTCCTCCCACCTTCCCAAGCACACCCAGCCCCCTTGCCAGCGTGGCAGTACAGAAATCAGAAAAGGCTTTGGGTCTATGCAAGTACTGCTCAGCAATAACCAAAACATCTCTATTATTGACAGTTTTCAGCACAAATCCAAAACATAGCCCCATACTAGCCACTCAAAGAAAATTACCCCAGCTAAAACCAGCACACTTCTTTACCTTGTATGGATCTAACATGTATTTTCTCACAGTTCTTTTTTACAATTTAGCTATTTTCCTAGAAGTCTGAGTCAAGAACTTGCAGTTGTGCTATATCCCAAGTAGAGCTTAGATCCACACTGACAGTAGACCTTGTTCAGGAATGTCTCTACCTTGATTTTGCAGAAGACTTAGGAACATGATACAGATATACCAAAGCTGGCCAAGCAGGAAATCAACACAGGAATAACAGGATTCACTGAGTCATTGCTCTTCATACCTTAGGAAAACCATAGCTATTCTGCCTTGAAATACAGCTGACCTATTAAACCTTGTCAGATCCAATTTGACCCTACCATGCAGTCAATTCATGTGTTTCTGTATCTCTAACACTGTTAATCCAAAGCCTGGCTAATTGAGACCGGCATATTTGATAGTGTTATGATTATGAAAGCACTAGTATTTTATGTGGTAATTCTTGAAGAAGGGACATTAGTCTTTGTTACTTAGTATTTAATATGTGGAAAGGACAGAAGTCAACAACTGGGGGACAAACTACAGGCTATCTCTTAGAAATGTATCATGTCCCTGATAAATTACCTCAAATCATGAAGAAATAACCTTCACTTATTAAGCTCTAATAATTTTTGATTCTTCACAATATTAAGGAGCTATTATTGTTAATTGGAATATTTATTTCTAATTTAAACATTCCTAACTTTTTATGCTGTGTGTGACATACCATCTGAATTCATATTTAATTATCATCTCCCAAATAAAAGAATGAAAGATTATGAAGACTGCACAGAATCTATCTTTTGATCACTGGGTCTTATTATGATTTTATCTATCAGATTAAAGGGCTTCTTGACTGAATTTTTATTAATCAATTTTGAGAAGAGAAAGGGAGAACTAATAACCACAAGCTTAATTAGATAGCTTTTTTTCTAAATATTGGAAGACAAGCTCAAAAATATAAGGTAAAAATTGTAAACTATGCACTCTCTGAATCTATTAGAGGAAATATACAAAGAGGAAAAGATAACTAATGATGCAGACTCAGAATTTCTATCAGAATGCATTTGTAATAGCAAGCAAGTCTGTCTGATGAAGTTAAATTAGGACATTGACATGCTTGTGTAACAGGAAGCAAAATCCACAGGCTGCTTCTGGTGGAGAAGTGTAAGAGTAAAGAACATCAGTGTTCTTTGCTTTGCTCCTTTCTAAAGGGAAACAAAGCAATGTATCCTGAAGATATGTTACTCTCATGTTGCTTTTAAGCATTTATATTTTAAGACTTCCCTATTTTTATAACAAAAAACATATGCATTGCTCACCTTTCTGTCCACATGCCCTGCTCTCTTATGGAGAGAGGTATTGGGAGTCACTCTTTATCTAAAGATAGAAGAACTTAGTAAAAGAGTATTTCTTTTTATTAAAAAGACCAGCTCTATGTTCTTTAGAATATATGGCAGCTGAAAGAAAGAATTAGAAATAGAAAAAGAATGAAGGCTAATCCTCAATTTAGCAGCGTGAATTAAAAGGATCATTTTCAAGGCCTCCTACTTTTCTTTCCAAAAATCTTAATAGCAACGTCTCTTTCTCAGTGTGATCCTTCTTATCATTCAATAAAGGAGTGTTTTTTTAAGAAAAAGAAGCAGATATGAGAGCTTCAGAGAAGTTATCAAAGAGCATGATGTTGTCATACAAATTAGAAGAAAAAGACCTCTTCACACAGATCCGTCTGTGAAGAAATCAGAATTTTAACAGCAGCTATGGACCATTGTTTGTTTTAGGCCTAATTAGGGTAGAGAACAGGTCTGCTTAGAGTTGATTTTAAATAATATATTTATATATAAGTAGAGTTTTCCTGTGTCCCTTTCTACTTTCTTCCTTTTTATACTTCATAACGCATCAGGCAGTCTCCCGATCTGCCGCTCTTGTGCCCGTGGCCAACCATTGATCTCAGAGTAACAGCTGGCAGCCACGGAGCTCTGCTGCCAGCAGGTCCTCCCTCCTTCCCTCCTCTGTGTCAATGAACTCCAGCATCTGAAGAACATGCACTCAAGAGAGTTTTGGAGTAGTTTTAATTATTCAGCTGTTCTGTGGTGTTAGAAGTGATTCAGATGTCCTACTAACTTATCTTACATTTCCATCCTGTGTTACTTCAGGGCCTTGTCAATTTCCTTCAGTTCCCTGAGATTTCATTTTCACATTACATTTTTGTCACCGAACAAATGCCATTGGAAGCTTTAGCAAATTTCTTTAGCAAATCTTATTTTAGTGAAAGGTAGAGGAAGCATGGAATGAGATTTCCCCAGACAACTAAAGCAATAAAAATAGAATGTATCTGTTTAAAGAGAATTTCATTCTTATTTCCAATAAAACAGACAAATTCACCTTTCTCTTCTTCTTTCTTTTTCCTTTTTTTTCCACCCAAAGTTTAATAGAGGTTATAGTAGTATGGTTTCAAATAATACCAGAGGATCTAATTATTCTTGTTAAGAATCATGAAATACTTCTAAGCAGTACTGTATTACATACCATTTCAAATCACATTTAATTATTATCTCCTAAATAAAGGGAAGGAATGAAAAATTATGAAGACTGCACAGACGATCTATTCTAATTCACTCCCTAAACCTTGAGCTGCTAATTTGATTATGAATTGAAACATTTGTGGAGACTAGTAATTCCACTGCAATCTTCACTTCAAATACGCTGACTGATGGTTCTGCTTCTCTTAACAACCTTCTGCAGAAAGTTCCAGATTCCTCTGGAGGTTTTTTTGTTACTATTCCCTTTAACAAAGTGAAGAATACTTTCTGACCTCAAGTCTGAAGTTAACATGACAGCAGATGAGAATGCTGAAATCACAGCTGTGAGTTCATTTCCTTCCACAGAGTGTATTTCTCAGGCAAAAAGGGAACTTGTATTTCCAGCAGGATCAGTTGTATATTCTTCTGAGTATCTGAAATTAAATTAACTCTGATTGTCTCTATAAATGCTTCATAACTTCCCAGCTTGGCTAGATGATAGAATTTGAAGGAGTGGGGTTTTATTTCTTTTTTTTTTTCTTCCCAAGGTAGATCAATATTTTATTTTCCACTTAATTTTTAAACCTCTTCCCTTTCCTTAAACTGACTGCCAAAGGGGTAAAATATTGGGATGGAAATATCCAGGAGTTACAGAGTAAAAATAATATGAATAATATGCTTTTGTCTTGTCTACTCAAAGCCCAGGGAATAATTGAAAAAAATTGACAGGTAAAAGTACTGAAAGGTACTTATAATTGACAGATGTTGCTCACTTTTCAGTGCAGTTTTAGTTTACTAAATTTACTAAGTTTTACTTTTTTATTTTTAATTTGCTTACCTAGTTTACTAAGAGCCTTGTATAACTAAGATATCCCTGCAAAGTTAGAGTACTTTACTATGACATCTCCTTGATATACACAGGGCCTGTACTGGCATTTTATGAAGGACATACCATGCCAAAACACGGCAAGTTAACTTGTATTTGTTCAGTGCAGCAGACTCTGCCTAAGGTAAAACAGGCACATACTTTCCTGTATTATACTGAAGAACTTCTATGGTTACATGGAAAAGTTTACACACTTTTCTGTGAGGATGGAGACCTGATAGACATTACTGTGAGTTCTCTGAGAACTCTTTAAATGCTGGCTATCTTGAATTGTAAGATATCAAAACTATGTCACTTTAAAAATATCCAAACAACTGGACTGGTAATGTCATTAACAAGAGGAGTACTTTGGACAATATTGAGTTATAGTACATCAGCCCAAATGAAAGCCTCAAGTTTTGAATATCTATCTGAAGAAAATGGTCAGACGGTGATGTTTTTCATAAGACTTTTAGGTGAGACCTGTAATTTGTGTCCTCTCTATGATGGGTTTGTCCCCTGTCTCTGTGGCTTCTTTTTAATATGAGGAAAATTGCACAAATCTAGTCAATGTCTGCTTTCTCAGGATACCAAGGGAAGAAGGAAGACACTATAATCTGTTAAATTACATATCTAGGTGTGGTTTCTTACTGGTTATTGAGACCCCTGTTTATGGCATGTAGAAAGGACATTCACAAGAAAGGGTATTAAGGATATGTCCTTGATCAAGCTGTAAATAGATCACTGTTGACAAGGCTGTATTACCCAGCTCCAGCTTTCTCAGACTATTTCTGTAGCACTGCAGTAGTTTTAACAAGCCATGTAGATTAACATAGAAATAACCCTTCATAGTTCAGGAAAACTACCTCACAAATGCTACTAAATTGCTTTCAAGGGTTCAAATCTGTTCAGTTTCCCTTCCCAGTCTGCATTTTTGACAATGATTACACAAAAAAGATCAAAAACTTTGTAGCCAACAACCAAAATTGAGAATGCCACATGAAACCCCTAAACAGAGACCCTTTGCTTTTTTTCTGCTTAGCTTCACAAATCTTGCAATATGAGCAGTCCATTGCTTAATGTGCTGTCTATTATTAATCATCATTATAAGATATAAATCTCCCCAAATCTTCAGAGAAAGCCTTTATCTTTAGACTTGGTTCTGAGAACAAAAAATAAAAATAAAAATTAAAAAACAAACAAACAAACAAACAAACAAACAAAAAACAAAAAAACCAGAATATGTTATTTCACTCCTGGGCACATAAATCACCACTGAATCTATATTTATGTGTCTTGAACTGGTTTCTGTTAAGCGCTCTGCCAAAGATATAGGCATGACAGAGTTTCACAGTACAGTTTTTGAGGATGAAGCAGACTCAGATTCCGTGCATTTTCAATAGCTGGTCTATCTGAAAGGCTTATCAGATTGTTTTTCTTTCCAAAACAGAATTTTCACTTCTGGTTGCACTGTAGAGCCAGAGAAGATACTGAGCTGGATTCTGTTCTGTCTCACTTGTAAAGTCCTGCTGTTACTACAGGACTGTTCACTGTAATGTCTCTTAACTGTAAATATTTATTTTCAAGTAGCTCATAGAATTTCATGAAAGAATGAAGCAATAAAAATTGAGTTCATCAAAATGAATCCTGTTCAACTCTTTTTGTGTTGCTGTTGTTTGATGATTTTTTTTTTATTACTGAAAAGTTAAGCATTTAACTTTAATTTACAGTTGCTCCTTTTAGGTCTGTAGCTGCTTTTTCTGCTGGGATCTTTTTCAAATGCCTTAGTAGCCTTAATGCTGCTGCAACCTGGACTACTATCTTCAGTTTGCTGTACCTGAGTATCTCTTATTGCTTAAAAATATAAAGAAAAAAAGTGACGTTGATCATTGTCTCTCTGGGTTAAGTACAAAGAGAACAGGCAAGTTGATGGCATTGATGGTCTCCACTGAGAGTCAAACTGTTCAGAGGTATTCAGCTGAGACAATACTTCCTCTTGTGGTATTATAATATGCTTTTCAATTCTGAAGTAGAAGGGCTAGTGAAACCACTACACTTACTCTAGTACAAATGTGGATATTTCTAAGTATCATTCTAGTTTTCTTCTGTCTTGTAGACATAAAGATGATTGGTTTTTGTTTCCTATATTTCAAACAGGAGAGTTTTTCAGGTTAGTTTGCTTATGGTTGGGAATTGATTGAGGGTCTTAAGTTGGAATGTCAGAATTATTTTTTACTGGTATTGGCACCACTTAAGTGCTTTGAAAAGAAAAAAAGCATTGACTGAGGGAGCAAGAGATGTTGGCCTGAAATACTTGAGTCCACACTGTTAATCTGAAAAGCTGCTGCAACCACAAATTTCACTGGATGAAGCAAGTTCTGGAGTACCCTGGAGCCTTGAATAATTGTGGTAAATAGCCACAGTCCAAAGTGGGGAAAGCCCTACATACGCATTTATAAATATTTATTTAAGTATTTATATAAATGTATAAGTATATAAATATAAATATATAAATAAATATAAATTAATCTGAAATATCCTTGCTATTCCAGCCTTTAAATTCAGTGCGTGCTTCTATCATAATTATTTTATTCATGGGTCAATGGAGTTTTTGATGGAAATAAATTATTGAATTTCATAAGGGGAAGGAAGAGGTGCCTCCTCCATCTTAGTCATTCAAAAATTAGTAGTTTCTTGTGGACGTTATCTTCATTTACCTCCAACAGTTCAATTAATCTTAATTAGACTTATTTATTGGGAGATTTGAGTATGTGTATTTAGCTCTGAATATTTCCTGGTGCGGTCCAAAGAGACTGAAAAAGAATTGTAATCAATTAAATGATGTAGGGAAGAAGGAAATGAAGACTGTTTCAGTAGAATGCAAGCAATGTGTGACTCTAGACATGCATTGTACCTTTAAGTCTTTACTATCTCTAGCAAAGCAGTTGAAATACCTCCCTGAAGTCACTCTGCAAACAGTGGCAATGCAGAAAATATATTAGAACCAGCATCTCCATGACAGAGCCTGTATTAAAAATGGATGGACAGCTTCCGAAAACCCATTGTTTGCTGTCTCCACAGATAGGATTCAGCTAATGAAACAGCTAATTAGATTTTTGTAATCCTGTCGTCATTGTTTGAGAGTGACACTTTACTTGAATTCCTCATGTGGATCCCTTCAGTCTAGGAAGGAATAATTTTTTTCAGGCCAATTTGGTTCTTGTCACTTTGCTGGAATGGCAGTTCCCTCTGTTGGTGTAATGAAATCACTGCTTTGCCAAACAGAACTATGTCACTCAGCATTTAAATAGGGAAGAATAGGAAAATGAGGAAATGATTAGTCAAACAGGCCCTGTGTTCAAAATCCATTTCTGAAATCAAATAGTAGAATTGGATTGAGTTCATAATGGAAGAATTACTTAGGTATTATTGCAAGCTGTATTACATATTCATCGACTTGCTGAATGTGCACGGATTTGTCAGGCATTCTCCACTCCTCGCTCCTCATTTCCATCCAGTGCAGATGCAGCAAAGGGATAACCAAGTTAAAAGCAGTCTAAATTAAGGAGTGATTAAGACAAGTTTGGGTGGATGCTGAATGTTAATCTCACAGGCCACATTCTTCTGCGATGTAAGAGGGTGCAACTCTCACTGGTAGCTCTCTGCCTTCAGCAGTGCAGCGTGATGAGACTAATATATGAGAGACTGTAGTCCTTGAAGCTTAACTGAGTTGTGTGTCGGGGTTTTTTTTAAAAGCTTCCTTGTTAATCGTATTTCAGCTGGTATTGATTTCTAATGGTAGCTGGGAGCTTTATTCCCTTTGAGATTCTTGTAAAATCCCTGCAATTAGAGAAACAAAATTGCACTGACCAGAAAAGCTATATTAATTGGTTACTCAATATAGTTTGACCCAGATCATCTGCATTTCTGCCTGGATGGTCCCCTGCCATCAGTGGGCCTCTGAGTTCTGCCTGCAACAAGCTCACTGAGCATCTCAAATTATACTCTGAAAAGTCTTTTCAATAAGAGCACTTATATTTATTTTGTTAAAATAACAAAGATGAGTGAATCAGTGTGCAAATTGCTAAGCTCCAGAGCAGGTACAGTTTGTTGAACAACCTTTGTGATGTCAAACATGTTTTCCAGACTTATATGGTATAATAAATACTGAAATGTAACTCAAATATTGGTGTGAATCTATATAACAAATGACCTGCACAACTGACTGGATTATAGAATTACTTGATAAAGTAACTTGTCCTCTGATATTCTCTTAATATTGACACCACAAGCCTTTTGGGTATCATTACATAAACAAATATATATGAATGCCCTCTATTTTTTTAACACATCCACATACAGAATCTCTAGGACTTAACATATAGTCTGTCTCATGGCATCTCTGTTGCAATAGATACCATTTCCACAGGATTCTTAGGCAAAATTCAGCAAAGAAATTTAAGTCTTGAGGTAAGTCAGAGGCCAGGATTAGAAAATGTATCTCCAAATTGAGCTTCAGTTGTCAATGAGTCTGTTTTATGGGTTGCTTTTCCTGCTATGTGTGTTGGATTATTTTGACTTTTTTTTTCCTTGAATCAGTAGAGCTGAGTTTTTAGCAACCCGGGTCTTATGTTGAAGCAGGGATACTACTGCCTTCAGTTCTTATTTTAAGTGAGAAGGCAACAATTTTCTGTAACCAGATATGAAGCACAGAATCAGTATCCTTAAAAAGGATAAGAGAAAAGGCTAATTGCAAAGGACATTTGGAAAATGTTTCAAAATTTTCATAACTGATTTTATTTCTGTAAAATTTCACCAAGTTTTAGCTCTACTTTTTGTGATTTTTCTTTTCCACTGCCATTCCTTGTCTCTCTTATGTATATTTAGAACTCAGCTGAATAACTGATTTGGTTTCTTCAGATGCTGTCATCCACATTTTGCGTAACTGAGATGTTCTCTTTTAAGACTACATCTGAAATGGACTAAATTATATGTCCCATAACTGCTTTCACAGCATTGTTGAAAGCTGCTGTTCTTTTTCATGGATTTTTAAATGTTTAGCTATCATACTTAGAGTATATGTCCAAAAATTTTGTTCCTGATTTTTCAGTTTTTTTCATTTTCATAAGCTGTTAAGAACTTTTTTGGAAAGAGCTTTGTGAAAATAAAATGGTATTTACTTCTACAAGAAAAAAAGGCAATTTTTAATCATAATCTTTTAAGTGCTTGTTTCAAAAAAAAATGTTTTTATATACTGAAGAATTTTGTTTTCTTTTTTCTGCTGTTGATATTGAAATAATTTTCTTTCTGAAAATAAGACTGGCATAAGTAGAGAAAGATTAATTTCTTCAAAGTATTTAAGACTTTCCTGACCTAAAGGGGCTATTTTTATCATGTATCAGTCATGTATCAGTCATGTCAATGTTTAAAGGATGCTAAAAAGGGCTATTTCTATACTTTTTTCTGGGAGCTTTAGTTCATTTTTGAAAGATGGACATTTGTCTAGGAAGAAATGGAAGAAAATTATATTTTCACATTCTTCTTGAGTTTTGAGGTATTAATGAGTTTGATCATTACAGAAACAGTCAGTCCTCCTTGTATCATAATTTTAATTTAATACCCTCTGAGTCATCTAGTCCTTCTTTGTACATATTCATTACTAGTCCCAATTCCATGAAAAGGAAGTTGTTTGTCTGCTCCTGCTGCTTATTCTCCACCAGAAAGCATAATCCTTTGTTTGTGGACAGCATAATTAGCAGCTGTGGAGATCATAATTATTTCATACCTGGGGCTTGGAAGAAACCTGGAGGAGAAATACTCTTAAGCCTAGTCTGAAAATACTGAGTTTACTTAGAGTAACTTTTCCAAGTTCCAGTTGTGTGAGACATGAGTGTATCTATAAAATACTCAGTCCACATATGCATGTGTGTGGATGGATTACTGGAATACGTGCGTGGAACTGTGCTGATCTATTCACGATACACAAAGCAAAGCACAACAATAATAAAAAGAAAGCCAAAGTAATGACACAAGCTGTAGCAGAAAATACCCAAATAGCATATTATCTTACAATGGTTTTCTTAACTGACTGACAGAAAATAGATTTGATATTCCTGTGTACCTTATCAAATTTACATGAGCTAGCCTGACTGAGAAGCCTGCAAAAGAAAGAGCCTGGGAAAGAAAAAGGCAAATACACAGTTACTTGGAGATCAAGTAGTGGTACCTTTTTCTTCCTCTCTGGTAACTTATGTTCTTGGTAAAAGTTGTTGATCCCATATCCTTGCTCGCATTTCCAGTGTAGGTGTGGGGGTAGGCAAAACCATGATTTTTCTAATGCCTTATCTGATACAAATTCAAAAAAAGGTACGTGCTCCAAAAGACAGGTATTATGTTTTCAAATGTACCTAATTTATCTAAAGTGACAGGGATATTAAGCCTCACGTGGCTCTGTTTCAGTTCAGCCAGGGCACATTTTGGTATTCCTGTTTACACTGGCTGAGGCTATGCACTCTAGCATGGGAGCTAATGGCAGTTTTGGACCTGTAATAAATTATATCTTCCAAAAAATAATGCTAGATTTCAGTTTGTTAATTTATCAATACTTTGGATCAGCACAGACTGTCTGCTCAGGGTCTAGATATTGCTAAGATTAAAAACCAAATGGTTTTAAAACAAGAACTTTCTGCTTAATTTTCACATCTTTGATTTTAAAAAATATCTGGTGGCTTTTGTGGCAGGGATGAAATTTTATTTCTGTAGGCTCAACCACTCTGTAAAAGAGCTATCTTGATTCTACTTGGATTTCTTCAGAAAAAATAGCCAGCTAAATTGCAGCTTTTTTTTTTTAACAGTGAGAGAAATTGGACAAGAATACAGAGCTCATTATTAAACTTTGAGCTGAGTTAGAGGCTAAGAGAGCAAAAGGTTCCTCCTCTGAAGCTGAGCATACTTGATATGTGGTTGCTGAAATGATTAATGTCAAATCTCAAAATACATTTTCTTAACAAACCCAGTTTAAAGTAGATCAATATTAAAACAACAACTAAACATGTCAATTGAAACACAGTAACATCCATTGTATTTTGCAGAACCAATAATTTATTTCAATTTCAATTTAATTTTGTTTATAACCTATTTAATTTCAGGTAGGAAGGGAAAGTGAATAGTTTTTTACTTTTAAAAGAACCTCAAATATTATTATTCGATCTGTAAAAGCACTTAGTGGTTGCTGTTGAAACAAGAATCCATTTTATTACCAACAACACAAAACAAAGAGACCTTGTACATTACAAAGTGTTCTTCTAAAGAAAAGGGATAATAAACACTGCTAGGGGAAGAAAGTAACAGCTTTGGTGGTATGAGCACACTCCATAACTTTCAGCATGTGTAGTCTGATGCTTCTGAATAAACTGTTTCATAATGATAACTATTCTGTGCACACCTGTACCATCTCGGTGTTCTCGGAGTGTTCATTTACATGCCATTACCACCAGTTGCTGCTCTTTATGTAGTTTCATTTATTTCTGGTCTGGTCTGCTTCCTTCGTCCTATATGGCAATCCCCAAACACGCATGCACTAAGCAGCTATTGAGAAAATGACCTAATTTAGAGTCCAAGGCTCTAAAAGAAGTACTAGATGGAAACATTTTTTTGGTAATAAAGCCATCCATCATCCAACTCTGCAAACAGTGGAGCATGTCTGTTTATAGAAAAGCTGTCAGCGTGGTGTTGCCTGGAAAGCAGATCTGTTGTGATCCTGTGCTCCTGAAAGCTAGGTCTGGAGAACAGCTTTGCTTATTGATGTTGCTTAGTGTCCTGGAATATCTTTGCGAAAGTATTACTTGTGATAGGAAAGACGCCTGCTAACGTCTTTACAAACTATTTCATGGGTGAAGCTATGGGTGTTAATGTCCTTGAAATGGGTCTTAAATGTCTCTACCAGCTTCAAGCAGCAGGTTTGTTGCAGAGTCCAGATAGCCTGACTCCTGTAACAGGCAAGTGG
Organism: Phylloscopus collybita; assembly: GCA_027886175.1. Taxonomy (NCBI): domain Eukaryota; kingdom Metazoa; phylum Chordata; class Aves; order Passeriformes; family Phylloscopidae; genus Phylloscopus; species Phylloscopus collybita. Next base: position 43,555,263 of record JAJNNQ010000018.1, read on the forward strand.
AATTTTCTGAACTTTGGGGTTAACTTCAAGCAGCAGGTTTCTTACAGAGCGCAGACAGCCTGACTCCTGAAGTAGACAAGTGGGTCCTCACAAGCCTGAGTTTCCGAACTTTGGGGAAAAATGACCTGTTTCAGAGGGAATATGTGGTAGGCGGTTCGGGAAGGTTGTACCTTCCTAGTGCATGAGGCAAAGGGTAACGAAGAGGACAACACGCAGCCAGGAATTTATAAAAGGAGCCTGCGAAATCTTGAGGGAGAGAGCCCAGCGGGTGTTTGCCCTAGTGGACTCTATTTATTCAGATAAAGTTGCAGGACTCCTCTGTCTCCTCTATGGACACTGGGTTTCATAGGAGGGAAATGTAAAATGGAGTGAGACAAGTCCTGGGATCTCATGCTCTCTCTAACTGTTATTTCACAGAAAAATAGGGATGAATATCATTTAGCCTCCTCCTTTGTTTTCTAGCATTTATTTACTATGAAAGAGATTTAATGTATGTTTGTAACTCTTATTTAACTAGCGACATGTCTTTCATCAAAGTCACTTTACACACCAGCTTGGTCAAAGAAAAGCTTAGTTCAAAAGTGAGCAGTGCTTCAAAGCAGAAATAGTGAAAACCTGATAGTAAAATTAACTATGTTATGTGTGTCATCCTTTCCACTAAAATGCCTATGGGACTGTTACAGCCATTAATTAAAAAAATTAAATTAGAGAAGAGTCCAGTGCTGAGGAATACCTCTGTCTGCTGCGGGTAGCTCGGTTTGCAAGCTGCAGACTGAGATGCAGTTCTGGGTGGGAGCCGGAGACAAGAGGCTGTGAATTGACAACCTTTGCATAACAAAGGGCACGACGAGGGTGCTGCTAGCTAGGCTGGGGAATGGACCCTGTGAGACACAGCCGGAGCCACGAACTGCCGGCCTTTGGGGTAACAGAGGCAGTGAGAGCGGCGGTGCCGTCCAGGCGGATGGACTGGGGGACACGGCGGGAGCCGAGGGCTCGGGGGAGAGAGACTTGTGCACTGTGAGGGCACAAAAGCCCTCAAAACAAACAAACAAACAAACAAACAAACAAACAAAAACAAACAAGCCCCACGAAAGGTCCTTTGTTGGGGCTCACTCCTCGAACGCACCATCTCGGGCTGCTCCTGCGGCCCTGCGCAGGGACAAAATGGCTCTGTGGGAGGGGGCGGCTGGCACTGTGCGGCGGGAAGGCCGGGGCAGGGCCGGTGGGTGAACCCGGTGTGGGTGCGGGCTGTGCCGGGAGCCGGGGGAACCCGTGGGCTCACTGAGCCTCAGCTGCCGGGGGGCTCCCGCAACTCCCTTCCAGCAGAAATGGCACCTGGAAATGGCAGTCTTGGAAAAACTGCTGGAGGCCCAGTCACCCTAAGTTCGTCTGCTGATCGTCCCTGGGGTTGGCTGCACTTTTTTTTCCTGGTAGAATGTGTATCAGAGAAATAGCCTTTATATCCTTGTTGTGTATTCTTCAGAGGAAAAATTCCCAAACCCATAGGGATATTTTCCCCGTGGTTTAATTAAAAACAACAAAGAAACAAAAACAAACAAAAACCCACAAAAAAACCAAACACTCCCCACCCCTCGCCACCCCCCAATTGTTTGAAGGTGTCTGACATAAAGTGAGGAAAAGCCCCAACATGGAATGTTGTTAAATGTTGTTACATTCTGCTGGTCTTGTTTCACATAAATCCATATTTTTTTTATTTGGGGCCTATACTTAAAAGTTGCAGTATTTACTGAAAGCATGATCCTTTCTTCCCTTGATGTTGCTCAGAATATCTGAGGAACAGCAGGGTGCTTACTAAATACCTTTTAAAGACAAATGGTTGAGTAACTGGTTTTCTATTCCTTCTGGAAATGGACTTCATTAGGGAAAGGGGGGTTTTGAATTTCAATTTTGCATTGCATCTTAGCAGATGAAAATCCTGTTTACATAGATACAATTTTTAACAAGGTGGGCCCTCAGTGTTCACCAAAATTTCTCAAGATGGTTTAAAATTTCAGAAGAGCAACGCAGCCCGTTTGAACGTGGCCATGCAGTGAAGCTGTGAAAGTGGATACTGCATATAAAAATGTCATTTAGGCTTGGAATTTCTGAAGAAAAGCAGATGATGGTGCTTGTTGAGGAACTAAAAACATCTAATGCAGTGCAGACATTGAACAAAGGCAGAAAGGATTCAATGGGACAGTCCCTTGAAAAAGCTGTGTCTTACCATGGTGCAGGCAGTGCCTTTTGCTGCTCCTCTGCAGTGAAAATGAATGTTGTAGGGAACTGAAAATGGTTTACTAAACAAATGCATTCAGACTATGGAGGAATGCTGCTTTTCCTTTCTTGTTTAGACTGTGAAAGAATTTTTATCATGTTTGCTACTATTAATGCTCATGCAGCCCCCTGTTAATATGGTATGTCTTACACAGATGATGTCTGTCTTAGAGGGGAACTGTCAATGCCTTATATTGTGAGCTTATATGAGGAAGGACTGGTATTAGTGTTGTATCACTGACTAATGGTTATTTTGGACAATTAGCCTTATATAATCCCTCTTGTCTGTCAAATGGGTATGAAAGTCATATGTATCAAAAATAATATTCACACTTTTTTGAAAAAATCTCCCATAAAGATGCTTACTACTAAATATGTTCATAAAATAATAAAAATCAGTGCCTAAGATGGGACAGAGAAATCTTGAAGTATACTCAATCACAAATATATACTTTCTTTCTTTCACACAGAGTGAACAATGCCCTCTACTGATTGTGGGGAGGAAAATGGCTAAAATTCTGGAAAAACATAACCGATAAAAACTGTAAAATAAGATAAACTAGAGTAATTCTTCTGATACTTATTGACATAACTAAGGCTCTGTCTATGACTTTTTTGCTTACTGGAGATTATACATGTATATATAATGTGATGAAGTATGTTTGAGGAGATACTTGCAGATACTTGCAGAGTCTTCATGCATACCTGTATTTGTGTAAATTAAGCCCTTGAATAATCTCAAAGATGCTGATGTCAATGCATTTTTCAGACTAGGTGGATTGTAGGTTGTTTGTGTGTATCTGCTGATATGATCCTAAAACTGAATGACCTCTGGTGAGAGTGGAAATTTTGTTGAAATTTACAGATAAAATGCAGAGAACAGGATTGTTTCTGTATTGCTCAGTACTTCCCAAGGAGTCTGTGCTTGCCTGAAGAAAGCTTGCATAAAGAAAAACAAAGATTTAGCAAGAGCAGCCTCAATGGGAGTTTCTGATGTGGGTGTCTCTAGGGAGTATTGCCTGATGACAGTGAAAATACCAAATATTTTCTTCTAATCATTTCAGTATTGTTTAGACCCATCACTGCATGAATCGCTGCAGTAATTTGTAAAGTTGATGAATGTGTGTGTGTCCCTTGATTCACCCAACTAGGGGCTTTCCTGATACATAATTCTTCAGCTATTTTCTTCCCAGAACTTTCTGTGCCAGTGGGGGGAACTGGAGACAACATTTCTGAACTTGTAACCTCAGTCTTGCAGACTGGAATTCAGAGGTGGTTAATGTGGGTTTGTGTCATCTCCTTCAGAATTCTGAAAGATAAAAATTTTTGTGTCTTCTGAGCAGCAGATTTTCTAAAAATCTGAGAAAATACAGTCAATGTCTGTTTGCAAAAGTAATTTTGTTTTTACCACTTTCACCCTCCTGCTAAACTCTTAACATGGAAGCCTTCTGAGTCAGATATTAAGTCAAGATATTCGGTGAAGCTCTGGTAACTCCTGTATTTTGATTCTTGCTTGATAAAGACCTGACAATTTTCCTTTTTTCTAAAGATACAAATATCCAGAGTGACAACTATAATGAATGAGGAATGCGAAGGAAAAAAAAGGTTGTTTAGTCATATATCTCAAAGAAAAACACTCTAGGAAATCTTTCCTCTACTTAAATCCACATTTATATTCTCACTGTGTTTCTATTTTAATAGTAAGGCATAAAACTAAATGGGTATTTTATGGATATTTGCATCAAACAAGTGTTGTGCTTAGGCTGAATATGGTTTGTCTGTTTTGTAACAAATGTTTTGTACTGTGGATATTTTAAAGACTGGACTACATCCTGAATCCCGATTTTGTTCTGAGTTTGCATAGTGCCGGTGGAAAGGATGTGGAGGGAAGAGATGTGGGGGGATTGCCTTGGTGTGAAACTGGCACAGTAAGTCCCCCTCACTTGTTTCTGCTGTGCTTGCCTGCACCAAGTGTGGGATAACGTGTCGGTAGCACTTGTGGAAGGAATTGTTTCTAGCTGGCATCAAATTCGGGACACCCCACATAGACTGACAAACTCATTAAATAATAACTGCAGTTCCAGATTTTTCATCTGAAGTGCAGCACATGATTCAGACCTTATACCTACTGATTATAGACAGAAGGTAAATATTTAAACATTGATGCCCTGACTGTTGTCTCTGTATTAAAAAACCAGTACGCCACATCCAGTAAGGAGGACTGATGCACTGAACTGCTGGGAGGTTTTTAGAGGAGAAATGTATTAACTTGAAAATTGGGAGGGACACCAGCGGAGAAAAGCCATAATATTTCTTGGTGCTAATGGCTTTAGGTGAGTATTGTATTTACTGAACAGACAGAATGATATCTGCCTATGTAATTTGCTGTTGCCCAGCCATGATTTTTCCATCCAAGTTTTTGGACTTCTTTAATTGTGGAAAACTTTCAATCTGCCTATGAGAGAATTAATCAATATTAGAGCTCTGTATAGACTGCATGTTAATACATAATTGCATTTTCAAAATTTTGAGAAACAGAAAGTAATTTGATATGCTGCTGGGGAACCAAAGCTCAGTTCTTTGGTTTGGTATTTTTATTGGGTTTTTGGAGGTTTTTTTTTGGTTTTGTTTTTCTTTTTTTTTAGGAAACAAATATTTTTCTGAAGGAATAATTAAGTTTTTTAACAAAGTGCATGTGAGTATCTTATTTTAGGGGATCTTAAGCAAAAAAAGAAATTATTTTTAAAAGAAATTAATTGATACTAGGTGCCACTACTTAAAACCTATTTTAAAAAGTGTTCAAAAATGATAGAAGGAGAAAGAAGGAGATATTAATAAAGTTATGAGAGGAAGATTGTTTAAAATTAGTTTGTACTACAACACGTACCAAGGGTATTATTAATGAGAGTGTATACTGTAGTATACCAATATAATTTGTACTAAAATATTATCATAGTTAAGATGCTGTAAGCATCTTGAAATTCAATACCTGAATTTATTGTCAGAAGTAAATTGTAATTTAAAGGACCTAGACTGATACTAGAGCCTCCATAAATGCAAAATATTTTTTTTCCAGATTGCAGACCTGCCCATTTTATTATTTACTTACTCCCTTTGAGAGTACATTTCACTTCCATAGAATCTCAGACTGGCAGTAATACCAGGGCCCACCTGAGCCTAGAGCAGGATCTGGTAACCCCTCAGTGAGGTCTTTGATTTGAGCTCCCAGTAAGCAGCACAGCTCTCTAGAGAGTCAGGGCAGGGAAGGGTGCCCTTGCAGCTCTCAGAGGAGAGGTGCCTGCTGCTGTCACCTGCTGCCTTTGCTCAGCTGTGCTGTTGTCACACAGGGAGCCTTACACAGCTCCAGCATCTCTCCCTGTGCTCTCTTCTGTGCTTGCTTTCCACCAAGAATGCAAAACCATGTTTATTTTAGTAGACACGCAGAGAAGAGAGAAAGTTTCTTAGTGCAGAGGATTATGAAAGTCCTGGAGATCTTTCAAGGTGAAGTTCAATTTTAACACCATGACCAAAACCTGTCACTCTAACTTGATTACCTTTCCCATGCCTGAGTGGAGGACAGAGGAGAGGTTGCTGCTAAACCGATTCTTCAAAGGACTTCATTTTGCTGGGAATTTTTGCTAGTGTGTAAATCATCAAAGGACTAAAGGAAGGAAGGAATCAGAGGGAGAAAATCTCTGGAGAGAAGCCAGTATTTCCAATCCCTTTGGGAATCTCTAGTTATTCTGCTACTTTTCTGGATCAGATTGATTACATCATTCTAACTATTCACATGACATTTTAAACTGTTAGTTGAACCACCATTCTTAGATAAAAAACAGTACAGCAGAGAAATAGCATAATATCCCAGCAAATCCCTGTGGTTATCTGGATACAAATAGATAGCACAAGAAAATTACCATTTGAAATCTTTGAGACCATGTCAGACAGTTCTTTCAACCTCCCTTTTATACTGCAACCGTAATGCACACCTTATTATTATAAGGTGTGTATTGATGCTCACCTTATAATAATTCCACTTTTCCATAGCACATGACTGAGCACTCCAAGTTGGTTTAAAACACTTTCTCTATTATTAAAAAAAAATATATATCTAAAAAAACAATCTCAGACTTATAACACTGATATTTTGCATCATTATTTTCCTCACTTCCACCGTTTACCCAGTTCCAAGTTTGAGAGGTTTTTTGCAGCATGTTGTTAAAAGCTATGGAGGAATTTGGAACCTATGTTATAGCCTTTCTGGATGTATTTTTACACCTCTTTTGGTTCTCACTAGTACTGCTAAAAATGGTAGAATGTTGTATTAAACTACTTCATCACATTCAGACATCAATTTGTTCATTTGAAAATGTATTCTTATATTGTGCTTTCCTTCCATGGTACAATGAATCAATGGATTTTTTTTCTGGGATCAGCAGTTTCAGGAAAGTTATAATGAGCAAACCTAGAAAAAACAAATTTGTGCATTGCTGTGGCTTAGTCATAGGCATCAAAGGCCTAGTGTGACAAAAAGAAGGGACATTTCTTAAACTGAAAACACATAATAAATGTAATTCATTAGAGTTGTGAAGGGAGTAACAATTCATCTTATATAGGAGCACTGAGTGTTTATAAATTAATGCATTTATCATTGGTGTGTTGTTCTGGTGTTTGGATCCAAATGATTGGTTGAGATAATAATGCCTTACAGAGGTTTGGTTCAAATTTTAGAACATACTTATTTCTTATGCAGTTGTACACAAGGAGACCTCCATGGGAGTTTAGGTGTTCTGAGGACTGAGTAAAATCCTCAACAAAAACCTTTTAAAGTATCAGTCTATGACAGATACAGTTAACTAACAGCAGCAACAACTCAAAGCCAAGAGCCCAATCAAAGTTCAAGTCAGTCTGAAAATATGAGACACATATTGTACATATCTGCAAAAACAGAGGAGGTAGTGCTGTAGAGCCAGGAGTACAGTGGCCTTTTTTCTAAGGCACATCACAGAAGATCTGGCAATTGAGATAAGCTTTTCACAGATTGCAGTGACTCCACTGAACTGCTGATAGCCGTGATTTACCCTACAAAGCTTATTTGCTACATTTTCAGAAGTTCTGTATTATCTAAAATTTCACTTTCCACCCATACACTTACAGAAACAGTATCAACATTATTGTTCTGTTCATAAAAATATGTGAATGTGAAAAAATTACATGAGCAATTGTAAAACGTTTTAGCTTGTACTGATAAGTACATCAGTGTATGTTATTTTGTGGTGTGAGACTTGCAAGCACTTTCTACTGCTCATGACAATGTCACATTTTGAAAAATATTGTAGTCACAAAACGCCTTCAATTTTTAAGAGCAATTTAATGAACTATTTTATTGCTAACAGGTAGTTTATCTGAGGTACAGATTCTGATATTTTGATTTCAGCATTACAGAAAGGTCAAATATTTGTAGTTGTCAGAAGGAATGTGTATCTTTAAATGCTTACTTATCTTCATTTTTACTATACCTAATTGTTTAGGTATACATACCACCCTTAAAATTTCCAATGGCAAACCAAGAAGAAATGGTCAAACCTTTCACCTGTTGTTCAAAAAGAGTCATAATTATTAGAAATTTTAGGAAGACAGTTCTTAATGGGCTGCCTCCCTTATTTTAAATTACAAGAAGTTTTCTTTCTGGCGCAATAGTGCACAAGAATGTTATGAATAAATTTTAAATTTATTAACAATTCTGCAAGGTAAATATTTTTGGGGTTTAATTCTATGTGAAATAAATTTCTCTAAAATATACAGCAAATTAAAATATTAAAAAAAAATTAAATGTCCCGTTTTTGATATCTTGTAAAATAACTTTAGTTTTTAATATATAAAAGCCATGCTACTCATGAATTTGTGTCCAAATTCTCTTTGGCAAAATTTGTCCAGCAACATAGATCAAGTGCAGTGGACACATTGTTGGGATCATATCTATATTCTGTCCTGAAAAATCAATGTAGACCATTTTATAATAGTCCTTGTCTAGAAGAAAACCGCTGGTGTCAGTTTCATCCTTTCTTTTTGTATTTATAATGAATTCTTTGATACCTACTTTTACCTTTTTGAGGACACTTAGCTGTCCTTAGGTATTCTTAGATTCCCTGAAAAGTTGAAAGCATGCACAGCTTTATAACGGTCTGTGACAACTATATTACTTTGTATAAATCTGAAGATTTCCAGCTTTCCTTTGTAAAAATGGTAGTTCTGTGACAGCTTCTTGGAGAAGTGTTATTTTTTGGATGCATTGCAGTTTCTCTGAACATGACTTCCCACTGTCTTTTATACTTGCAAAAAAAAGTATCACTGATTTCAAGTCCTATTTCAAGGTCAACCTTCCATTCAGAAAGATTAGAGGTGGTATTACTCATTTGGTGGGTCATGAAGTGTATGTGAGATAATACAGGCTCTTTTTAAAGACACACAATCTCCTTATGTGTGTTTGATTTACCTGGAATCTCTCTGAGCGATACTCTTTCTTGACACAACAATTCAAATATTTTGTTATTTTTATTATAAACATTCTCAGTCATTTCTAGTGATGCCAAACACTAATATTTCGTACCGGTCAACTTAGGAAATAAGAATGTGAATTTTAGAGCTAAAAAACTTTTGGAAATGTTTGAAGGTGACATTAGATAGGTATTTGGACCTCCTGAAGTTTTCTAAGTCATGATCTTCCATGTTTTTTTGTGGATTTAATTACTTCTTAACTCCACGAATTTGACACTTATGCTTCAGTTCTGCACAAAGAATTGTATGTACTCTAACACTTAAGGAGACCCACTCCTCCCCAACCTCCCAAAAATCCCACAAAATATTATTTAGAACCCTATAAATAAAATAAATAATAGCAGTTATGACAAGTAAATCAATGATTTATGTTTCCCTGACCGTTTGCCGTTTGATAAACATTGTGGTTGAATGTATATTGCTATCACTATCCAATACAAGCTTCAATATAAAATAGAAGTCTTTTCACAACTGTTAACTATGAAACCAACAGTGTTTAATATCATTATTACATATGCTGCTTCATGCAGATATTAAGTGTAATATTCCATTTCGGTGGGCTGGGAAATTGCATTAATCTGCCTCATTGTTAGAGAACCTCCATGTGTGTGTATCTTCTGTTGAGAATTCATCATACCTTCCCTTGTTTGCTTATTAAACAAAGCTAGGATCTCATTATAATTTTTATCTAGAGCACCAGGTTTTTAGCTTTAACTCTGGATGTTTCATATTCAAATATAGGCTGGAATAGAAGCAGTTACATTAAGAAAAGACTCAATCCAGTATACCATCAGCTATGGATTCTGTATACTTGAACAAGTTTCTTTTTTATCAGTATACACAAAAAATTCACCAAATTTCCTCTTGAATCAGAGTTGGCTGAAACAAATCTACAGTTTTAACCTACAATTGTGATTCTCTGAAACAATCTTACCAAAATACAGTAATTATTTTTTCAGTGCTTATGAGAACATTTGCTACCCTAATGAGGTGCCCCTTGTATGACCCATCAGTTTCTGTGCCTGATATTGCATACCTGACCTTCTAAGAAATACCAGGAAGTATTTGGCTGTTATGAAGTAAAATAAGTTATGCATAAGCAGTAGGTCCTATTATTTGCAGACCAATGGACAGAAATAAAATAAAAATCAGTGTCTGAAAAAGGCTATAGAAGAGACAACCATTCAAAGGAAACTTATTTAATTACTGCATTTCACTAGTGAGACATTGTCATCCACAGCAATTCCACTTAGTAGGAAACTGAAATGGAATATTTACTGTGACAGAACCTGATGTGAGGGGCTAGATATTTGAAAAGTAATGAGTGATAAATCTAAAAAGCAAAAAAGCAAAATAATGAGAGGACCCACAACTGCTTCGTAATCATCCAAATTTGTTAGGAATAGCAGACAGCAATGCTATCACCTGCCAATGTCTTGCCCTTCCATAGGAGTCTAAATTTACAAGAGCACAAAGTGCCAAGAAAAGTGGTCTTATACACCTTCACACATAAGAAGTCCTTTTAGTATTACTCATTTATTTGTTGGTGGGGGGGAATTTACGATTATGTTTTACTAAGTTTTTTTACAAAACTAAGTGAAAAAAAAAAAAAAGCTGCAACTAAAAAAGTCCAAACTTTAAGAGGCCTCTCCAAAACTCTTCCAACTTTGCAGAGGCAGTTAGAGCAGGTTGTTGAATACCGTGTAATAAGCACTTTGGGCAAGAAGAAAATGTTGAATATCATTTTAGTGTAACTTCCAAGTCTCACCTGCGTCGCCATAGTAAGAAAATATTGTCATTGCAGTTATTTTTCCCAACCCAGAATGATATCCCCTCAGTTGGGGTTTTAATGGAAAATGTTAACAGAAATGTGTGTGTCACCAGAACTCTACTACCTTTATTTGAAATACCTCTGTTCCAAGGATTTGACCCACAAGTGCATACGTCTTCTGCCTGAAACAGTTATAAATGGGCTAGGAATGTTTTGCCATCCAGGCTGCTTTTATGTTCTTGCAGACTTGGATAACCGCGCCTGGAAAGTTTCAGAAAAACTTTGCAGTGGATGTGCTTTCTTGTCAGTATGTTACACAATTATTAGTGATGTTGAAAATAGGCCATAATATCTCAGAATTACTGAGGTTGAAAAAAGATCCTTAAAATCATTGAGTCCAATCATTAGCCTAACAACACTACCAACTTCACCACTAAACCATGTCCCTAGGTATCAAAGAAACACAACTTATTTTAAATACCTCCAGGGATGGTAAACCACTTCCCGGGCAGCCTGTTCCAATGTTTTGACTGCTCTGTCAGTGAAGATATTTTCCCTAGTGTCCAGTCTATCTAATCTATCTAATGTCACCTTAGAAGTACATCTCAGAAAAAAAAAATGATGAAAAAACTACCTGTGAAGGTTCTGTGCGTGGTTAGGCCACAGGAATCACACCTATATCTGTCCCATTTCCAAGTCTATAAACACTTCACCTGAAAGATCTGCCCTTATGCAAGTAGCTCCTGGGAACCATAAAAAAATCCTTTTAAGAGGAATGGTTAAATTAATTTTTAAATATTAAATGTCTACCTGTAGTACGGACTCTTAAGTGCCTCAGGGCTTTGAAAGAATTAAAATTGGTTCTCCCTGAACCCTGATGTTACTTACCAGGATTTTAGATAGTTTTTCATCTGCCCTGCTGACGGCTCAGTGGGTGGCCTTAGGGTATGACAGTCAGTTAGTGTTAAGATGCAATGAAATTCCACCAATTATTTGTGAAAATCACTCACTGTGTTCCTGCACTAGCTGGCAATTTTTTGACATTTTGAAACTCTTAAGTAAACTATAGCATATTTAATGATAATACATCTCTTTTTTATTACATGACCGTATTTAACATGACTTTCCATTACAAAGTGTTCTACCAAGTGACTATGTGTCAATGACTTTTCCACAGGATTCTGGCACAGGGAGCTGTCTTTGTTTCTCTTGGGTAAATTCTGGCCAAACTCATCACAGCAGCACAATGTGTGGGCTTTGCAACCAATATGTAGATTCACTACAGGCAGGTAAGAGAATGTGCTTTACCCTTCTACTTTTCCCTACTATTAGACAGAATAAAGGCAAAAGAAAAAAACTTGGGAAGATAATATCAATATTCACTCAAGGGAGAGATTCTATGAAAAATAATCAGAAGCAGTGTAAACTAGCATTAAATCTTTATGTGGATTATGCACAGAAGATGATAGTTCTCTTGAATGCGTCTGTGAAAAAAATAGAGCTGCAAGTTTCTCTCTAAAATGTCTTTATAAATACAGTTCAGAATTGCTCTGGCAAAGTTAAGTTATTTCATAAGTAAGCTATAAAAGTGGTAAGAGGTGGGAAGAAATATAATTAAAGGTGAAATTACAGACAGGTGAGCAGTAGAGGATGGTAAGTAGATGTATCACATTTTAGGATACATACTTTAATAAGGGTATTTTCAGTGCAGCAAAAGGAGTAATAGGTTGGAAAAGAACAATTAAAATAAAAAGGAAATGTTCTGTTAACTAGGATATCAGTTTATATGACATGTTTTGGGAAATGGTGAATTTATCATTTGATACATTTTAGATAATTTGGTAAATAAAAATGTAGAATAACAAAAAACCTAGCAGTGAAAGGAAGTGATTTGCATAAGCTATTTGCCTTTCTCATCTTTTGAGTATTTAGCTCTATTTCCCACTTGAACTGTATAGTTTGGACAGACTGATCATTTTCTATTTTTGCTCATCTGGTTTTAACTTTGACCATCTCTAAGCTGTGTCAGTGGAAGCCACACTGTCAAAGAAACACTCTGTCCTTGGAGCTGTAATTTTAGATTGCGAATGATCAAATTGGAGCTGAGCTTTTCTACAGCCTTTTTTGATATAGCAGCTGGGCCTGCTCCTGTGTTTCCTTTTAGACTGTTCACTGTGGATAGAAGATAATGCAAGGTGTGAGTATGTGAATCTGCCATGCAAGGCAAGCCACTGTCTGATGGCTGGGGCACTCATCTGCCACTAGGTAGATGCAAACCATGGTGTCTTCTCAGCAAACAACTTTCTGCTTATGGTCAGGAGGAGGCATGAAAGATTTAAAGTGTATTTCCCCCCAAATATATGATGGATTGGAAGATTATTATACTCTGAGTATTTCCTAGTGTATTTTGCTAGAAGCAAATATCTGTGTAGCAATTATCTGCTGTCGTTACTTGCTACAGTCTGGACAGCTCTCCCACACAAAGTCAAAATAAATAATTAGTATCTAGCTTTTTTCTCAAAGTTTCCTATAGCAAATAGTATCAATGCAGAATGAATATTTTTTTACGTTATGACAGTTGTGTCTTGGCTTGTGCTGGAGCAGACATTTCTTGAATGAAACATTCAGGTCCTTTTTACATATAATCTTTTGTACCTAGAACCCTGCAGGGCTATTTGGAGCGATGGCACTTGTAAGAGGAGCTGGAATATTTTATATGTGCAAGTTTCTTAAATGAGCACTGCATATGGACTTGACACTGTCTGGTCACATAAAGGAAACTTGATTAATCACCAGAGAAGTCTCAGAGGACTTACCACGAAGTACAGATTTGGAACTTCTAGCACATTCCTGACTGGTCTAAATTCAGTGGAAGTAATTCAAATTGTGTACAAAACTCTGATAATCATCCTGTGTGGTATAGCTGGATTGTCTTATGTTCCACTTATTGTTTTATATTTAGGAAGATTGTTTTTTTGGATTTTGGTTTTTCTTAATCCGTGTCTTTACAAGTACCAAAACCACGTTTGTTTTCAAAGACATATGCTTGAAGTATTTGCTTTTCCAGAATGTCCTTGGATTCTGCCAACCTCAAAGGTGAGCAGTCAGAAAATCAGGCAGTTTGTTGTTTGCAGCCTTTCTGAATTTACTCAGTAATTCATCAAAACCAATCTGTTTTTGCAAAAAGCTTCTGTTTGGCAAATGAGTGTTTTGTGACAAAAGCTCAGTTTAATCAGAAAAATCCTGCTCAGCTCTATTCATTATATGGTAGGAGAGAGAAAAATCAGATGTATTTCAGTCTACTAATTACAGAGCATGACTGAATGACTTTGAGTCGTGCCTCTGTCCTCTTTCCCTTATTGCTGTGATTGATACCAAAATGAGAGCTATGAAACCTGCAGGCTGCATTGCGACTTTTTATATTGGCAGCTGTCAAACATGCACTTTCAAAATTAGCACTATGTACTTAACACTTCATATGTGGAACACTGTCCTCTGAGCTAATGTTGCTTGAGTGTGCTTTGAAGGCATCATTTGCAGGTCATTTAAATTTCAGATGATTCCTCATTGTGGTTGTGTTGGTTGATAGCATGTGATGGACACATGAAAAATAGTACAATTGTAAAGGGAAGTTAGGCTCAGGTTGGGGACAGTATTTAAGTATGATCTTAACTTGGCAGGACTCAGATATGAGACTGCAGAGGGATAAAGGTATATAAATCTTTTTTATTGACTGAACATTGAATACTTCAAGTTCAATCAGCAAAGAAAACATCTAAATAGTGCACTGAACCTAACAAAGAGGACAGGTTGGGATATGGTCACTTGTCCAGCTCATGGAAAGACACTAGCCTGAGGACAGCTTTGCACAATCACAGCTCTCAGTAACTTTCAGGGAAGCAGTGCAGAAGAAACAAGAAATGAAAATTCCCTGATGTTATTATATTTAAAAAATGAGAAAAGTAGTATATAGAGAAGTAGCTTTATGAAACTTGATAACTTATTGCAAATTAAGATATCTAACAAACGCATCTTTTCCTTCAATCTAAAGCCTACATACATTTTGGTTTTATGCACTAAGAAACAATAAAAAGAGTTTTTTATCTTACTCTCTGTTGCTGATATCTTGGTCTTTCCAATAATAAGTTGAATTTTTAACATTTTTTCCTTATCCTTGTCTTACTAGTGGATGAAACATAAAAAAAAAAAAAAAAAAAAAAAAAAAAAAAAAAAAAAAAAAGAAGTCAGAGGGAAAGGGGGAGAGAAATACCAGTTTAGCTTATTGTCTTTCTTTGCTTAGATCTGCAACCTAAATTATTTCAGCTCTTGGCTGCAGCATAAAAAATAGAGAAACAGAAAATTTTTTTAGCTAAACTGTCCTCATTTTTTCTACCGAACAGTATTGGCTGCCATCTATATTTTCTACTTTATGATAAAGCAAACAGAGGTTGTGGTAGAAGGCAATAAAGGTATTTTCTTTTACCTGCTTTGGTTTTATTCCTGGGCTTGTATTCATTCCCATCTTCTAATTTTGCAACCAGAAAGTTTAAAAAGTAAGTTTTAGGACTTGGCTATGCTAATAAAATACATAATGTGGGGGAGTAGGGTTAGTCACCTAACATGCCTGTGTATCATCACTGACTATTCTAAGCTGGAAGGGGCCCAAGAGGAACATCAAGTGCAACTCCTGCCATGTGCAGGATACCCCAATAATCCCACCACGTGCCTTGAGAGCACTGTCCAAACACTTGGTGAACTTGG
Source organism: Phylloscopus collybita (assembly GCA_027886175.1). NCBI lineage: Eukaryota > Metazoa > Chordata > Aves > Passeriformes > Phylloscopidae > Phylloscopus > Phylloscopus collybita. The sequence continues at coordinate 43,570,627 of JAJNNQ010000018.1, forward strand.
GCTTGGTGCTATGACCACTTCCCTGGGGAGCCTGTTCCAGTGCCTGAGCACCCTCTGGGTGAAGAACCTTTTCTTGATACGCAGCCTAAACCTCCCCTGGCTCAGCTTCATGCTGCTCCCTCGAGTCCTGTCACTGGTCACCACAGAGTGACTGGACACCACAGAGATCAGTGCTTGCCCCCTCTCTTCCCCTCACAAGGAAGCTGCAGACTGCAGTGAGGTCTCCCTTCCATCTCCTCTTCTCCAGGCTGAACAGAACCAAGTGACCTCAGCCACTCCTCGTATGGTTTCCCCTCCAGACTCTTCACCATCCTCATGGCCCTTCTGATGGATACGTTGGTATGATAGATGAGAATTCAAGTATATATAATAAATATAGTGTTTAGCCTTTAAATTAAGAGGCTATTTACTATTTTTCTTGAGCTTCTCCTTTGAGACATACATAAACTTAATTTCTCTATGTTCTTCAGTAAGAGAAACTTGAATGCTAAAATAACTAAAAAGAAAAATAATAATATGGTGTCTTAAAAACCTCTTACAGTTATGCTAAAAAATGCAATTCTCTGGCTGATCTGGGAATCCAAAAGGAAAAACTAATTTATTTTATATCCTATAAATGGGAAAGTTCATTAAACTTCAGGCTTCTTGGGAAACAGTTTAGTATTGATTGTGTTTAGGACCAGAGGGCTAAGAACTGCAACGCTTGGCAACTGTTTTAAATTCTCACCCAAATTTGCCCTGTGACCCTGGAAAAGTAAATTAATTTACATTCTATAGCTCAAATCAAGTAATTATTTTAAAGTCAATCTCTTCGATGAAAAGAAAAATAATTTAATTTCTTGATCTTTTAAGTACGTCTGGTTAATGTGGATGAGAATTGCTACTGCTAGCTTTTCTCTGAAAATAAGTTCTAGTTATCAGAAGCTTAAATATGGATAGAGATATCAGTATAATGCCTCAGACTTCAAACCATGGAAAGCATGCCATTGCTAGCTAACTGCTTTTTATTTGAGACTGAATACCCTGGATTTTTAAAAATCTTGATATTAGTCAGTTTCCTAAAACAGAATGTTAGTAAATGTTTTCTGACATTTTCAGAAGCAACTATAGCTGGTTTAACTAAATTTTGCTGAAACTAGATGCAACCTTTCTAAAATTTTGCAACCATGTTGTAGGTTGGAACTAGATGGTCATTAAGATCCCTTCCAAGCCAAGCCATTCTATGATTTTAACTGTCACAAAAGTTTTCTGGAGCAGGTTTTGTCGTAATTGAGGCTTTGGAGGTTCTTGGTTGTTTGTTCGTTCATTAGTTTGTTATTGAACCTTGGGCACAGTAAAACAACTGACTCATAGTGAAGTAATTTTTAATAAATGAAAAGTGTGTTCCTGGGAGATCATGAGAAATGCATGCATTTTATTGATACATGTATATGCCCATGAGCCCTAGCTTGCAGCATTGTGTAAGGTTTTGTGGGATATAGATATTAAAACCTTTTGAGAAAAGTTTTCTTGCTCTCCTCTGCTTACCCTTTTCACTATTTTATCCATTTTTGTTGTAAATATCGTGTCTACAAATCAAAGAGGGCTTTCACTCTATTCTGTTTAAAAATTTCCTCTAACAGTAAACAGGTAAAACCTACTGGTACTTCAACACAGAATATTTGTTTTATTGAGGGGCTTTATTCAAAAATGTCAAAACAAGGAATAAGAACCAGATCGTACAAAGTGATGGAACCCTAAATTTTGTCTCAAAGTGACAGCCATACCTTCACTGCTGATATTATCCATGAAATGGTAGTAACCTTAGCAACACAGGAAATTTTGTCCTTTTTCTTAAGAAAAATGTTGGCAAATATACTCCAGATAAAACCTGAAACAGCTAATCCATGAAACACACATCCAGGCACACTGTTGGGATTGCTATATAGGATTGCTTATTATCCACTAGTGACCATCACAGTTCTTCATATATAAGTGCACATAGAGTGTAGAGCAATTTTGCAATATATAGCAAAAAATATCTTCTGCTTTTAAGCACCTGATAGGTGAACCATAAAAACATCTTTAGACGATTTCTTTCATCTTTAGTCACATTCTTCTGGAAAACAAGCTGCTGTTTATTTGATAAGAGTTTCAGGGAGTGGAGAGTGTTGAAAGGGCAAAGCTATGTGGTTTTGGCACGGGTTCAAATACAGAAGCATGAAAACAGGTACCTCTGCTATTTATTGGTCAAAAACAATAAATTAAGAAATGTTTAAACAACAGATTACTTAGTCCCACTGGAGCTATTGCAAACTTTCTCCACTGATTTTAAAGGAGCTGAGACTTTTTCTGAAATGCTCAGCTTTCAAATATTAGGATACTCTCATGTTAACTCAGTCTTCAAAAGAAAACTGTGTCACTGATTCTTTTGTTGAACCTATCAGTCTCCTGGTACTCTTGTAACAAGTACTGCTAACCAATCAATGTGAAAGCTCTTCTAGCATTCATAATGCCTTTAAACCTGTGCATTGTGGAGTACACTTGGAAATGATGTCATGATAGCATGTACATGACATCAATATGCACTAGTTGGCCCCCAACACAGCTCCCAAGGCATAAACTATAAGGGTTCAAGACATTCCAATTTTCATCCAAACTTCCCAGCTGAGGAGTTTCTTCTATGAATTTGGAATAATGCAGTTGAGATTCAGCATATTTGGAGATGAGCAGTTGTAAACTCAGGTTATTCTTGTGTTCTGCCTTTAATAAAGCCTAGTTTGCCTTCAGATTTTATGTGGAATGGGAGTTTGGGGAGCTCCAGGTAACCACTGTTTTCAGTGAGAAAATTGTTAACTGCTACTCCAGGCTATGTTTTATTAATTTGCTTTTCTCTGACTGTAGAACAAGCATTTAATTTATTTTAGAAATCTTACTTAGTTCTTCTGTTTTAATTCTCCAGACAATATGATGAATGCAGTTTTGCATGTAATATTCAGTAGCCCTCTCGGGGTGACTACTAAAACATCTTCCATGTGACCTTCAAAGTTTCTCTACATTTTGCCACTTAAGATTTTTGCATATCTACTTGATTCATTTGAACACTGTGGTATTGTTTCAGAGTGTGTTTGACTACATTTAAATCAAAAGCAGTAAGTTTCCTGTACCTTTATCTGAAACAGTATAATTCACGGAGGTATCCACCGTAGCATATTCAGATACAGCATTTCAACTTATTTCCTTTAACCTTGGATTTTCAAGTCTTGCTGTAAATTTCATCAGCTCTGAATGGAAAAGGCATAGCCTGAGATTACAGGTTGTTCTCCCAATATTCCCTTTCTGTGTTTGTCTGTTACATCCACATTTTACTTTATATTTTCACATATTGTGAATTCTTGTTCACAATATGAAGTAGCAATGTAAGCTTCTATCAGTATGTTATGTCCTTTGAAACTGATCATTGTTTGCTACTCATATCATTGAAATTCTCCATTTTGAATTGTCTTGAACAAGAACTGTCTTGTACGAGTTAAACTTCACTCTTGCAGACTCATGTGCTATCACTTCAGATTTAATTTATCAAAGCCAATCAAATTCAGAGACATTGAGCTGTATCTTTAAAGTTAGTAGTTCCATATTAATTTTCTATACCAGTACATTTTCCTAGGTTTTAAACAAAAATAATCTTTGAGTGTTATTTTTAGAGTTCAAATCAAGTATTATCATTTGATATGGCTTCAGAGCTGAATAGCTGTTACCGTAGATTCAATTTCTATCCTTCACTAAAAAGAAGGGTAGAAGATCAATAGCTGCTCCTCTGTTCAGTTAATTGTTCTTAGCTGTACATACTTTGACAAATACTTGTAAGTTATTTTGTCCTAGGTAGTTTTACAGGAGGCATGATGAATTTTACTCTTCAAAATGTTCACTGTAATGTTGAAAATTGCTTACAGCTCAGCTTTAAACTCTGCTTGCTCCGTGGACCAGGTCCAATCCTAATTAAGGGGGTTTACTTCCATGGGTTTACAGTGCACAGTCCAAAATAAATATCTAGTCCATACTTATGTATGACCTGATATTTTTAAGATTCATTTAGTTTTTTTAAATAAAAAAAAAAATTAGTCTATTCTATCATGTTTTACATTATAGATGCCTCACGGCAGAGAGTAATTCTTGCTTGAAGTGCAAATAATTGAATATTACTTGTATGATTCTAGTGGGGGTTTAGGGGATCTGCTGAAATGAAACTTTTAGTAACATTATTTTGTGAAACTATAACTATTACCATTTTTAGTGGAATAGTTTTAATTTAGTAATTTTATACTACTGAGTTCAGCAACATAGCACTATTAGTTGAAATTAAGATAATGCTTGGTAATGCAGTATGAAATATCTGTTGGTCAGATTGCAATCAACAGCTTAGTTTTCTGTATTTTCTTCCAAATGTAAGTCAGTTTGCTTGCTGTGATTTGATCTTTTTATATTAGTTCTATTTTATCAAAATGCTGTCAATTCTCTAGCTAAGACAAATTAATTCTGAGCTGAAAGTAGTATCAAAATTCAGATTGCAAACTAGTGAACGTTCATATATTCATATTACATATGCCAATCAGAAACAAGATCTATTCTTTTTCATCCTGCTTATTTATGAAGAGATGTTTTAAACATTGCAGAAAAATTTTGAACTTTTGTGACCTGGTTTTCATATTATATATTTGATATTAACTGTAGCAATTCTGCTTCGGAAATTATATTGTACTTATGCAGGTTAAAAAAAATATGACAGAATCAAACAATTGCACACCAAAGCAATTATATCAGTCCTTAGTCAGTCCTTAGTTTATGTTACAGGATGGTTTTGTGCAGAATTTCAGTTACTATGAGTAGAATGTGCTTCAGTGTTTTAAAAGTGGTGTGTGTGGCAAACTGTATTTCAAAGTAGTCAACTTTAACTGAAGAGAATTCCTTTTAGGCACATTCAGTGAAGACAAGGGATGGTGAATGTGGCTGAGAAGTCACAGGAAGTAAATCCAATTCATAGCCCATGGCCCAAATGCAGCTCAGATGGTCACTGATTAACATGGGAGAAAGTAGGACAAACCCCCAAACACTTCATTCCTCATACCCAGTGGTATGAGTCAATGGATCACTTCCCTTATACATATATACATAAGTTGAATCAATTTGAATTTTTTTAATAGAAATTGTTGACAAAAAAAAGGAAAACCAACACATTAAAGTAGCCCAAATCACACACACACATAGAAGTATGTGTCCATAAAGTATTTCTGTGGTTGGAGCTGGTAGTATTTCTTGAAGAATTTTTTTTGCCACACTTTTCTAAGACTGCTGTATAGGCAAGAACTTAAAAAGAAATAATTTCATTACCAAAGACACTTGAGCTTATGCTTTGTAAAACTTCTCTATTTTAACTGTCTTCTGAATTTATGAGATACCAAATGTGGTTAGGAAAGTAATTTGAAGTAATGCTATAGCCGTAATGCAAAGGAAGTAGTAAAACTTGAAATAATATCAGAGGCAGTAGATCAGTGTGACATTCTATAATGAGCTAAAAAGTTATGAAGCATATGTGAATCACTAAAGTTAATTTCTTATTTACATTGAAATATTTATATTTGGGTACTTTAGAGCAGTAATATACCTTTAGCTGGTGTTTAACAGCTCCTTTTTGATTCCATCTACCCCTTTCACTGGTTGTTTTAAGGCATCTGCCTTCAAAGATATTTCTAAATGTAAATTGATTACATAGGTAGAAGGTTGCTTAACGACATAATAATACCTGTTTGATTGCTCTAGTAGAATATTTCTGTCTTCACTGTTATACCAGATTAGTACTGTATAATCTTATCTGGGCAACATGAGGAAAATCTGTAGGCCAGAGTAACTTCCTGAGATATTAAAGAAGTGATGTGTCTCATCAGAAAAGGCACAGCATTCTTTCTGTTTTTCGAGGGCAACAAATCCTCATTAGCCCAGTCTGTAACCTGATAAAAATCTGAATGTGTTGTATCAGTCATCATATTTCCTGCAGACTTGCTTTCATTTTAGATTGTGTACCTCATAAATTTTACAGTGAGCCATAACAAATTCCCACAATTAATATAGCAATCAATAATGATACTCAAGTCTCAGTAATAGCCAGAATTATAGACATGGACCTGAATTTCTTCATCTTCTATTTGCTGGGGAAAAACAAACAAACAAAAAACCCCCCAAAAAACAACAAAACAAAACAAAACCAACAACAACAACAAAAAAAACCCACCCTGTCCTTGTTCAGACTGCATCTGAATCTTGCCTGAAATTAATGAATGTATATTTGGTCAGGGTTCTACTCCAGACCTTAAACAAAAATGGAATTAATAAAACATCAGTAGAAGTTGGCATGTGAGACCTAACCTTATTCTTCAAGAAGATTCTTATAGAAGTACAAAATCATCATGTGAACACTCAGTTTTATATAATTTTTTCTATAATAAGGAAAGTGTTAGCACAATTAAGCAAAATTAAAGTTCAGGGAGAATAGATATGTGCCATTCAGTTATTTTTGGTACTGTTTTTTATAGCAAGAAGGTGAATCTTTCTCTTCTGGAAAATCTCACATATAATGTTTTGTTAGCCAAATCACTCCTCTGTGGCATTTAGTAGCAATGATATTTAGGAACATGCAGACTTTGTTCAAAGATGACCTATAGCTAGGACCTGCTCCTAATCAGCTGTTGTGCTAATAAGGAGTGCTACCAGAAATTTGGTAGAAAGGAGACTGCATTAGTTCTCACCGATTCTTCTGCCTTTTTATTCACATAGGTGATATTTATAAAAGAAAATACAGCAGTATTAATATTTCTAAAAGTACTTCTTATCTAAAGGCAGTTGCTTAGTCTGCTCCTTTAATTTGTCTTTTAATTTTTATTTCTCCAGTATTTCTGTACACATACTTTGAAATGACATGGACACATGGTTGGAGAATAGATGATACATTTTACATTGTTATTTAAGAGACAGGTAAAATTCTGCCTGACCCCACCCTGCTTTGTCTTAGTACTCCTGTCATCTCTAGCAGTGCTTTAGACTAGAACCACATAAAATATCCTCACTAAATCTCACGTTGTATAATGATGTGAGACTGACTGATACTTTTAAAAGACTCAGTCTATATTCATAACAGTTCACAGGCACTGAAGGAGGTTATGCAGGCGCCAGATTTTGCTCCTGTTATTTAACTGACAGACCTGCCTTTCATCATGTCTCAATGCTGCTATTTTCCTATGTGCCATCAGGGGACAAGAAATGGCAAGGCATCTGCATAGTTACAGTATTGCCTTCCTTTCTATAGTCACCTATAACAGGGGGGGGGAACTTCTTTCTGTTATTTTAGGAATAACTTTTTGACTTGTACCCATAGTCTTGATTGGGGGTAGAAGAGCAGTGAACTTCTAAACCAGCTATTGCCTGAACATGTCTACTAGACCTAAGATGCAGTCATGCACAATGCTCTTCAAGTTTTGCTTCAGGATAATTTTCATAAGAACTTTGTAAAATAAAAAGTCTTATAACAATGTGTAAATCACAGATAATAATACCCCTTTAAATGTAGGAGGTTATTATAGTTTCTTCCACAGAAAAAACCAGTTGTTTAATATAAAAAATTGTCTGCCCAATCTTCTAGTACTGGCAGAAGTTCAGAGTTCAACAAACAAAAGGAAACAAACAAACAAAAATGTAATGAAGGTAGAAAGTCATTTGCAATAAGGAAAGGAATAGGTTTCTGTGATGTAGCAGAAGACACTGAGATGTCAATTCCCGCAGAACTCAGTCCCACTGTTCCATGTCACCAACAAAGATATTGTCACGGTGCCAATACTGACCTGTGAGGAACACCATTCATCACTGATCTCCCCTTGGATATTGAGTCCAAACTGGTATGTGACCATCCAGTCAATTCCTAATTCACCAGGTGGTGCACCCATCAGGTGTGTCTCCCATGTGTCTCCAGTTCAGAGACAATGCTGCCGCTTTATCGCATGAAAGTACGCATAGGAAAAATGAAGCCTAGTAAAATGCATTGTGCACAAAGTCATTCTGATGAATTATTCATAGAACTGATGATTCAATTAGGAGAACATTTTTCTTTCTCAGGTGTGAAATTCCGTGCAAGTTGAAAGGGAGCCTTAAAAATAGTAATGGGTGCAATTATATTCAGAATATGTCAGATAATCACGTCATTTTTCAATAACGAATTAATTAGATAGTAATACTTTTCATATGCACACTCTAATTGCTTTCCTCTGAGGATCTCAGAATGATACAAAGAGCACCTAATTAGGCCTCTAAACAACCATTTGAGGAAATCATTGTCTTTCTCTACTCACTGTAAACTGAGGTACCAAGTGGTGAAATTACATTTCAGCTAACACACATTGAGTTAGAGGAAAAATCAAAGTATGGATTTTTTTCTTTATCTTACAACAGAAGGTGTTTTCATTTAAAGTGTTTATTTAAAAATAGGAAGTCATGAATGCTTATGTATTCAGTCCCTATCACAAAATAGAAAATGCACCTCTTCTATTAAAAAAATAAGAAGACTGCATTGAACCATGTATAAGAAAGATAACTTTCAGGCTTCAAGCAAGCTTCCTAAGCTGAGCAATGCTGAAAGAAATAATCATAGAGCACAGGTTTATTCTTAGCAGAGGTCACTAAGTACTTTCTCTCATCTATAAAATGTATTCACCTAGTAGTTTCTGATGACCATTTTATTATTTGCATAAAAAGAAATAGCCATTATTTGTGTGATCTTTCTCCTTTTGGCTTGGCATGTATCCAAATACTGATGACCGCGAAAATGCAGCTTACTAATTTTAATATGATGAAAATGAGATCAAAATTCAGCAGTATCTGTTATAGAATTGATGATCAAGTACATGATGGTCATATATCCTTTAATCATAAAAAGTTATATTTTATGCTAATTATAGAATATATATTCTATTTGCTCAATATTACTAGTAACACCCAAGCTGTTCCTTTTTAATTACAGTTTCTCAAATATGTAGGAAACTACCCATTTATACGTTTGTAAGGTAATCATCCAGTGATACTAAAAACTGAAAGCTGGGTCCACAATCACTCTTTTGTAGGATGACTAATTAAGATGGCTTATTTCCTAATTAACAGGGAGATTCTTCTTGGCTAATGTCCCTGCCTGACATATTATTCTAACCTGATTTTTGTTAGTTTTTCACCAAGATCAGCAGTCCTCAAAGGACTTTCATTCCGCTACTTTATATTTCTATTCTGTTATTCTTCTTTACCTGCATATGACCTCCGGGACCATTCTGGTATATATATATATATCTTAAATACAAGTCTTGATGAAAGAATCACTGGCTATACAAAAGAATTATATTTTTTATAATAAACCTTTTCCAGTTACTGGAATCTACTGAATGTCTTTATGAAGAGAGACCTAGAATAAAAACATGCACATGCACAATCCTCAATTCTTCAATCCGAGTAAATGTAGCAGCATAACAAAGAAAATTTATAAATAGACTTCTTTTAGCAGAATACCTAGACAAGTGCTAAATTTTTAGGCGTGTCATGAATATGAAAAACTTTAAGTTTAACTTTTTATTTAAGTTCTTCTGCCTGAGAATTTACATTATGTTCAATGCTCTTGTGTTTATCTGTATGAGAAGACGTGGTTGTTTGGAAGAAAGTCGTAAATGGTAGGAATGCTGGATAATTCAAAGTATCTTCAATGTTTAAGTACAGAAGGTTGTTTTCTACTCTCTCAATAATTTCCTCCATCACTTAAAATGGCAATTGAAAATACAAATAGGACTTAAATTAGAAATTCATAAAATCTAGGCAGCCCTAGTGTTTTTCCAGGAAACACCAATTATTAGCATGCTGCAAAAACCCAGATGGCTAAAAGTGATGTTTTAAGGATGTTTTTTGTTTATGGATAGCAATTTTTCATCATCGTTGATAATTGGCTATTTTGGTTTTTTTCATGGAAAATAAATCCAAGTGTGTCTTCAGCTATTTTTAAGAGTTTCAATTAACCACAATTAATTTTCCATTTAAATGTCCTGGAGAACTGAAGTAGTCTATAATACTATAAACCCATTCAACAGCTTAATTATGCAGTTTTGTCTCTAGATAGGTTTGCTATTTTTATTTCATTGTCATTCTTAGGGTGGGGAAATACATATTTTTAATTCTAAAACAGCAAAAAGCATAGCAACCACCAGTGAAAGAGATGAAATATTACAGTCAAGAAGGATTTGGATTTTCAAACTGAATAAATTATATATTTTTGTTAAGTATATTTTAAAAGAAAATCTTAAAGCATAATAGAATTTGATGTGGCTGTAGAATCCACTTTCCTTACCACACGCCTCTGTGGAATCAGAAGGCAAACTTTCTGTTTGCTTGAACTTGAGATAAAAGATGTGGGTTGGATGAATTCACACAAACCATGACTATATTGTCTCATCAAAGCTCTCAGGAAAGGACTGATGAGTACTTGTTCCAGACACAGAATCTGGGAAGGTGAAACAGTAAAACTAAGGCAATAGCTGATGTTACGTATGCTTTTTCTGATTAAAAATATATATGATATACAAGTTCAGAAGGAAGTACTTAAAAAAGGAGGTAAGTGGTAAACAGAAAACCTTGATAATGAATCACCTACTGAATGTCCTTAAAATCAAACTAAGACCCCCAATAAAGAACACCAAGAATAACAAAATGCAATTAATTTAAGCTTTGTTCTCCCATAATTACACTTTCACGATGAAATGTATTTATGAGGAACTCAAGACATTTTATTTGAAGAATGCAGATTTCTGCCACTGAAACTATTTTAAGAGAGGTCAGACTGGATAACTTAAATGTTAACAAAATACACAGTTGCCTGGAAGTGAACAAAAAAGGATGAAATTCATAGCATTAAGTAATTTTAAAAGGTTTGCAGTAAAAATGCCTTTTTTTTTTTTTATCCTACAGTGATGAATTTCATTTGCATCCATTGAATTTGCAACAAAGACTGAAAGGAAAAAATACAGGCAAGGGGAAAGATGGATTCAAATTCAACTCATTCTCAGTTCTAATGCTCCCAACTGTCATACTCCATTTGAAATTTTAAAAAGGAAACCCATTGAGCTGTCTTAAGTAGGTTTTGCTGAATGAAAGACTGGATTCTGTTAATGAGCAGGAATTACTGAGAGGGCGTTCCAGATTTGGTTTGAAGCTGGGGAATGGATGAACTTTGGAAGAGTCAATCTTATCTTTCCCTTAGTCTTCAGAATTTGTAACATTATGTATTTGAAATGAAGACACAGGAAAAAGATGCCATAGTGTCACAAAAATGTTCCCTTCAACTTACAATGCCATGATTCAATTCTAAATAAATAGCAGAAAAAGAAAACCCACCCTAAAATAAATAGCTTGTATTTTATTTATCACATTTTAAAAGATCGGTGTTTTCTTCCACAATTTTGTTACTCTATCAGTACAACAGTAAGATGGCAGAAGAAAGACATTTAAATTAGAAGTTCCTAGAAACAATGTGTCTCCTATAAAATATTAGTAGTTTCATTGGCTTAATTGCTCTCCACTGATACAAGTGAAATAACACTGTGCACCAAAGTCAACCATGCAGGCAGTCAGTAAAGTACAGGAATGTCCAAGCACCACAGGGGACACATTTCCTATAGAACAACTCTTCTCTTCTCTGACTTCTTCAGCCCTGATTCCCAAGGGAACATTTATGAAATACTTCCAAAAGAAGAACCTGAGAAATTAAGCTTTTATACCTCTCAAAGCTAGAAATATTGAATTCCACAGAATTAACATCTGTTTTTATATTCCAATACAATTCTTTCTCTGATTCATCTTTGTTATAAAAATCAAAACCAGTTTTTCTCTCTTTTCCAAGTGAGTTAATGATGTCTCTCCTTGATGATGTGCTCCACTCTTCTAGTGTTGCCCTTTAGACCTTCCTCTCTCCTTATCCAACACAGGCATTATCTAACAATAAGCATCTGATCCTGTGTGCAAGATCCTGTGATCCTGTCTGGATTTTTCTCATTTAGCAGAAATTCATGTGATTGTAGGCATTTGGTTTTTCTGCTGCATTTCTAAAATCTATTTTCAGATTTATCAAGTCCATCTAGAAAAAGTCTCAAAGAAATTCACTTTTGGACATGAACAGTAACAGATTTTGACTACTTAGTTTCAGCCCAGATTTTTTATTTCTTTTTTTGTGACACAGCTTGTTAGTCTCACAAAATGTATAGCACAACAGGAAGGAGACTGAGTTGCAATTGAAAAAATGGGAGTAAGACAACAAAGAATAAATTTCCTGGTTTCACCAGCAATTTCGTATAACTGCATGCCTTTGAAATCCAGTTGTGTCGTGAATTTGAGGTTTTTCTGATGGTTTGTTCAGAGTTTTGGGTTTGTTTTTTGTTTTTTGCTTGTTTTCCTCTAGACATGTTCCTTCCTGGGAGTAGTTACTTGTATTCATGGTACATATTACAAACATCCATCGTCAACTTCTGCACAGTGTCTGTCTGGAATTCAGGCTCATTCAAATCAGATAACTGAGAACTTTATCTGACAGAGCTTTGTTTAAGTGATTGTACTACACAATCTTGTCCAGCAGAGACTGACAGTACTTGTTCTTTTTCTAGCTGCCCATACTTAAATTACATTGTGCAGTTTTGGTTTTTTTATAGGACAACCTGAGTATTCCTTAATATCCTATAAATAGAATTCTCCTTTAGTCAGGCTGTGTGGAAGCAGAAGGAGAAAGACAAGCTATGACTGAAAAAAATATAGAAATAGTAAAGAAAATAAGAATAGAAGTATAAATAAGGAAAATAAAAACTGATTAGTCGTTTCTATCTGGAGTGAGAGATCATGGTGCCATTGATGTTTGCATGAAGCCAGCTACGATTTCCAGACAAATCATTGCATCTTTCATAGTTTAAAACAATATTTTAGATTGAACTGCTTTTGCTTATTAAAATATCACACAATGTGGTAATACATACAGCAGAGAAAACAGACAGATGGCTAAGTAAATTAATCTATAAGCAGCAACAGAGCATAAGGTTAGTTGCTGACATTGACTGAATCTTGTGGAAGGTGGTGGAAAGATGACAGTATTAATTAGTCGCAGACATGAAGGTGAAAAAGGTTGTGAAAAGCTTGTGAAAGGGGAGGAGATGGGTTAGGAACTTGTCATTTAAAGGGAGGTTGACATTTCACATTTGAGATTTATAACTGTACTTTAAATTCCCTGCAATTTTGTAACATTTTGATTGAAAACTCTAGTTAAAAACACTATGAAAATAGGAACACATTTCCAGTGTTAGTCTACATTCTTGACTTCAGTTTCAAATGCAGGCATTTGAGACTGCTCCTTTTTTTTTTTTTTATCACTTGTAATCATCGTGCAGTAAAATGCATCATATAGAAAGCAGAAAATAGGTCAGATGATACTACAGGGTGCTTTAATTGCTCTGAAACAGACATTTTCCTGTTCTTCCATATTACTAGAGATTTCTTCTTTTACGGTGTTTCCAATTGCAATATGTTTTTGGGTAATATATTAGTATAAATTTGGAATTGAGGATGCTCCAAAAGCTGCACAATTATATTTGTGGTAAACTGTATGTTGGGTTCCAAGATAGACTGTATTCTTAGACTTTTTGCTCTGGAAGTCAAAACATTCTTAAATTCTGACATCATTACACTATAAAAATGGTATTAGATATGTGTCATACATTTTTAACAAGATAATCCAAGTTCACTGACTTTTTTGAGCTGTATAAACTCATATTAGCTGAAGACCAGGCACAGACTTCCCTTAGTTTATTTCACTCTCATTTCTTACTGAACCTGATTCTGAATAAATGCTAAGCACTCCTACAGGTATCGAGTATTGCATTCGCTTGAAATAATGCATTTTAAGATCTTCTGAGGAAGTAAGAAGGAACTAGTGTCAAAAAACCCCCACAGCACCAAACACAATATTTCAATGTATGACTTAAAAAAATACAAAATTTTGCTGGTCTTTTGTTCTGTGACAATCCATAAATAGATGCTAGAAATACATGACATAATGATATCTATTTAAATGCCAGTTTTAAAAGGCAAATATTCCCCCATTTATTTTCTAGTGATGTTTGACACAACTTTTCTCCATTAATAGCCTAGTGGTGACAATTTTGCATTATTTCCACTGAATAGACTTAAAAGCAAAAAGAAACAAGAATATTACTACACCATAACATATTTGACAGAATTCTTTGATTTCAGAATCAGTTTTGTGTGCTGAGTGGGAAACAGCATCCCTTGAGTGCTCTTTCCTGCTTTAATCATAATACACTTTACTCTCTTTTATCCAAGATAGTTTATGGGTTGAGTGTATTTAATTTCACATTTCTCATTAGCTCATTTCTGCTTCCATACCAAGATTTTCAAGTCAAGAATTTTTTTTCCTTCAAAGAACAGAAGCAAGAATGTAATTTCTTCCAAGATTTGTAGAGATCAAGATTGATTATGAGAAAGCAAATGCTTGGACGTTTTTCTATTAGTAGCCTCTTCTATTTATGAATGATCGTGTTACAAAAAAGGAAAGAGTATCATGTTTCTACATGGTAGAGATTTTAAAGTAAAAATGGTGTTTGAAAAGACAAAAACATTTGACACTAGCTCATCAGTCATTTAAAATTTCCAGTTTATATATTCATTTTTCTTAGCCTGCACTTGACTTTAATTCTATGCCCTTAAATCCAGCTTTAAAGTCTCAGAAGAATTTGGCATGGTCCATGGATCATACAGACATGAGAGAAATCAATTTACAGCAGAAGCTAAAGAGTGAATACTTAGGAGATGAGAAGGGAGGGAGATGATGTTCTCTGGGATGTGTTCCACCAAGAAATGTTTGATGCTGAAACTCAGGTCCTGAAATGGTGTGTGATAGTAAGAAAAAATCATGTATAAAAGGAGAGACTGGAGGCATGGTTTGGATGCTGATAATCACCCTATAGAATGAATAATACATCACAGCTATGAAAAAAATCTTTTCCAGTGCTAGGATATTTTTCATTAACTAGTGATTAGTAAACCTATTAAAAGTGAATTTAGTTGCAACAAATAAGTATCTGAAAGCTTATGCTTATCTCTTCAGATTTTTTTCTTTTTTTTTTTTGCTATAAAAAATACTGAATATGATATTTTACAGTGCATTTCTAACCTAAAAGAGTAATACATTAAAAGCATCACCGGAAGAGAGTGTTTGTCCCCTGAAAGGTTTACAAAATAGTGAATATAAAATATATAGCTTGCTTCTAGCCACATAAGTATCCTAAGAAGCCTGAGCTGTTGTGTTGAAACAAAGTCTGCCTTTTTCATAGCTGTTAAATTTCAGGTAGTATTAAGGAGATGAAAACAAACATCCATGAGTCTCAAAAAGACAGCAGGAAAAAAATAATGGCATGTTCTGGCCTGGGCCATGGCTGAGTTGTTCAGGGCTACAAGCACAGGCACAGAGAGCTATATGTGAATGCTAAACCAGGAGCTGCGTCTAACTTCCTGAAAAGAAATCATGCTTTCAGTGCAAAGTATTTGGAGATGTTTCATAACTGTTAATCCTATTCAAGCATTACCTCTGGAACCATGAGAAACAGTAAGGAATTGCTGATGTCCAAGACATACTGACTCATTGCTATGTGCTTACATAGCTGTTATCTACCTGAGGTACTGATTTATCTGACAGGGGTTGATACTGTGCATAATACATGACCACAAGCAAATTAGAATGAGTGGAATAGTCTTTCAAAATTAATGTTAGTTCATACCTGGAATACTGTTTCAAGATTTATTCTGTTATTTCATTAAAGTTTTACAAATGTATTATTAAAGTTTGTGGGGGGTTTTTTGTGTGTTTTTTTTTTTTTTTTTTTACATAAATCTCATTCAGAACTAAGGCTAAAAGTTATTCTCCCCAGTCTCACTTCCCAAATCACATCCTTGGTTTAGAAGGAATTAGACATTTTTTACCTTCATACTAAAAATCTTTTATAGATTCATTCCTTTAAATGGTTTTAGTTAGCAATGTTCACCACATAAAACAAATGCTTTGAATCCTCTGAAGACCAGCTTAGAAAAAATGTACGTTCTCCCAGCTTAATGTGCATGCAGTTGTCCATGCAGTAAGCTACCGTGTGGTATAAATAAGTACATCTTAATAAGAGCAATGTTTTCTATTTCTAAAAAAATTATTTATAACCTTGAGTTTTAAGTCTGTATGACTTTACAAACATAATCCCTACAGATAGAAACGATTACCTTTGGTTTTTTCTTTTCATCTTGCTTCAAAACACTCTTAAGTTTTAGAAATGCCTCCAGGTTTTTGTTTAAGAAGAAGAGGGTACAGCCACACAGGTACATACATGCCCAAACACACATCCACACACATACATTTTGATTTTTCATATGCTGTCCTCAAGAATTTGATTTACTGAAGCCCTTAAGGTTTATCTCAAAAGTGCATTGAACACATTCCAAGGATCAAAAGATCTGGAATTGGAATATTGTTGCTCTCCACTTACATTCCTTATAAAGAGGAAAAGCATTCTCATGTAATAAAACCAGGGTCTGTTTCAAGGTCATGTGGTCATCTCTAGCCTATGTGATCTTTATCAGCAGTTGATGCTTAAACAGAGCAATTAATGCACCTTTTTTTTTTCTTTTTTTTCCTGGAAAACATATGAAAATATTTTTTTTTCTTCATTAAGCTTGGCATAAGCAGGCTTATGCGTTTTATATATAGAAACAGAAGTTATAGATATATTTATACTTATATGGGAAAGAATGTGAGGAATTGAGTTCCTTAGTGTAACAATCTTTTAGCTTTGAATACTATGTCATTTTAGCACACCGAGCTGCCAGTTGCCGTCTAAGCATGATTTACACTTTTTGTCAACATTTTGGTTAATTCTTTTAAATGATTTTTGAACACTTGGTACAATTTACTAGATTCCTCAGTAATTATTCCTTCTTCTGTTGTTGTGTTGTTTTTTTTGGTTTTTTTTTTTTCTAATGTGGTAAAACACCTGAGCAGGTCTGTACTTTACAAGTTCTGCTCTCCATTTATCATATCATCAGAAACTCTTGGCTGAGTTGGAAGCTGTTTATACATGTGTTCCCAGTTACATTCCATTACCTAATATGCACTGATAATAGAATGACCTCCTCCAAAATTACCAGTGTCACCTTGATGTCCACAGGTGTTATTTAACAGTGATTGTACTTTTCCAGTTTTATTGTAGAACAAATTGCTCGTGATCTCTGATGACATGCAGCTGGTAATGCAGGTGCATTTGTAAAATAGCCTGAGGAAATAGATTGAATATTCGAAGCAATAAATTTCATTTTGATATCTGTAAGATGGATGTCAGCTCTGTTTCCTGTCCTTCTTCTTTTCATGTGTCAAATAGAATTTATAAATGCAATTATTCTAAAGATTTTAAATAAGAAAAGGAAATAGAGAAAAAAAAAAGGAAAGGACAGGTGACAATGTCATCAGAATGAAAAAATACTTCAAATATACTATTATTGTAACTAAAACTGTGAAAGCTAGAGCATTCTAGACTTGCTTTATCTTTTGAACTAATCCCAGGCGAGTCTATATGCTTTTCCAAACAATCTTTTATCTAAGCTGGTTGGTTACTAATTAGTTACTAATATTTGAGCAACTGATTTTCCTCTGCACGTGTGGTGGCATTGGTCTGGCCATGCCAGGGGATACAGAAGGAAGAGCCAATAGCAGAAATCAGAAATATGTAGTGAAGAAACAAGTTGCATTGAAAAGCAGCTGCAAGATGGCCCAGCTTCAGTGTTCAGGGGAGCTCTGTGGTCAGTAAACCAGCTCGCTGGCATTGGCCCTTAGCTGCAGAACCAGGACCAAGTAAACATGTTCTGAGAGAGAAAATGCTAACTGGACTGCTGGCTTGAATTACCCTCTTGGTTTCCTTGTGTAAAGCCCCACTGGAGCACTGAAAATACCCTTCACTGCAGGCAGTTTGTTGCACAAGGAGAGGTTGACAAGTCAGTGCAACAGAGGCCATACATGGAGCTTGTTATAAATGTCTCTCGCTCTTAATCCAAGGCACTCAAACAACATTGAATGGTTTGCAACTCTTTTGTACCAGGCTTTAAGATAAATTTTTGTTCATAATGACTTTTCTAGTCAAAATTCACTGGTTCAGTCCTGAGAACAAGGGGTGGGTAGGGAATAGTTCCGTGTGGTCTTTTCTTTCCATCACAAGGCATTGTGGAAGGCCTCAACTGGTGTCAGAAAAACACCTTCCTTTGACACTCCTCTTAGGAATCAGTTGCTTTTCTGATTTTTAATCCCTTTTAATAAAAACGTAATGTCATGTACCTCATTGATTTAATATTCAGTAAAGGAGGACTATATTAGTGAAACTTTACACATTTGTCTTATTTTTTTTAAAAAGGGGGTTTGTTTGGTTTTTCTTCAAAGAGGGTACATGAAAATTAAGGCAAAAAAAACCTCATCCTGATGTTCAGATACTCTTTTTCAAAGGACCATCTTTTATTTACCTTAGCTTTTAAAATACTACAGCTACTACTACTACTATTACTACTAGTATTATTTACATAAGCTTTTAAAGAGAGTTGGGATGGGGCATTTTACAGGGAAGTCCTTACAATATAATTGAAAGAACAGATTAAAAGAATTGATTTCTAGGGTAAGACTAATCTCAATTAGCATTAACTTTCTCCAGTTGAGAATTGTTTTAATTATGTAAGTTCCAAATACATTCAGCAGAATTCTGGACAACATAATTGCAATAACTTAGGAAATCACTCTTCTGAATGAATGTATGCATCTACTTTCAAATGAAATGTATTGCTGATTCAAAGTTATCTTCTGTAATGACTAGATTTTGTCAGTAGAAATCTTTGGAGCACACAAAAATACAAAAAAGGGGGAAAGTTCCCTTTTTATACAAAGGCTCTTCTGTTTCAGATATTACTTTTGCTTATTTTTTCCTTAGACCTGGGTTTTCTGATAAGAAGGCAACTCATGCCCCTGGAATGAACACTGATGAGGTTAATGGAATCGTTTTGAGTTAAATATTTTTCTCAGTATGCAAAAATCCACAGACAAAAATGCATCATTTGGCACAATCAAATACAAGACAGTATGTCTGATGACTCATACAGTTCAAAAGCTCATGTTGAAATATATAAGAGGTCATAAATGATGTCGCTGGAGCACTTCAGACTTTAGGGAGTTTATTAAGAGGTGCCTTATTATTACACTGTCTTTTAGGATAAACAAGGGAGGTTCCTCAGTCTTACATCTTATGTTTATCTCACATCATATCTTCCCATGATTTACAAAACTTTAGTTTAGTCTCATTATTTTGCTGTTAGGTAATTGATAAACAGAGAGGATAAACTCAATTAAAAATTTAAGAATCAGTCTGTGGTAGATTTCAATGGCAATTATTCATCTAAATATCTTTGAGGATCTGGGCGTCACCATTTAATCAATTGTAATTCTCTGCTCTAACGTTAGTTTAATGTTATCTGATTGCTGTTCACTGATGATGATCCTGAATGTTTGTCCCTTAAACAGTAACAAAGAGGTACCTCATCTTCATAATCTGTTATTGGATGTACACCAGGACCACTTGGCCACTTGAGTAATTGCTGTTGGATTCCGAAGCGCTCCTGTTTGGGTGAGGTCTGTCTGCTAAATAGGAACCTCTAAAAGGAGGTAACAAACCTCTCCAAGTCTCAGAGGACCATGAAGCTGTAAAAGGAAACACTTCTACCATCAATTATGAAATTGGAGTTAAAATAAGAGTGAAAAATATGGTGCCATCCTAAGATAATACAATACATTTCAAATATGGCACAGCTTGATACAAAATGAGGAACAGTGCAGTGTGAGACTTGCTGAAAAAGCTGCTAAGAGAAAATCAGGCAATGGCAAGGGGGAAAAGTACTATCAAGCCAAGAAAAGCTCTGCAGTGCATTCTAGAATAAAGTGGTTGCTTCCTCATATGTATGACTTTGTTGTACCATTGCCATCAGTAGAGAAGAAGAAAAAGAAGATTGATGGTCTTGGTTTTCATATCTTTGTGTAACTGGTAAAAGAAAGAATGTGTGTACTAGATAAAATAGTTCAAATTACAGACAGCAGAATTTTGGAATTTCAAGCTAGAGTCAGCTGAAGTGGTAAAAGAATGCAAGATCATAATAATTGCAAGGTTTTCTCTCTTGTCAATATTAAGTCTCAGACCTTTTTTAACATATCACTCATTTAAAGTCTAGAATATATTTGTAGCTGACAGAATTTAATATATGTAGAAAATTAGATTGGAAAGTTCTAGCTTTTTAATGTGAATTATGTAATGACCAGAATTTTAGATTTAGCAAAGACTTTTCTGCCAAATGGCAAGTACTTTAAAATACATATTGAATCTTTTTTTCTTTCTTTTCAACATTTGTAATAATTGTGTGTCCAATACACAATCACCTTATGGGTTTACATTGATTTCTGAGGTTTGATTACCTTATCAAACAAGTCCACAAAAATAAACATTAGAAATACATTTGATGAAATTTTCGTAGAAATATTTTCAGTTATGGAAAATTAAAAAAAAAAACCATGTAGGGCAAGGTTTCATTTTCTTCTTTAAGAGTGTTTAATATCTGGAGCCTGAAGGAGGAAAGCTCTATTCATATGACCAACTATTGCTTTTTACATAGACTCAATAATAGCATATATATATTCATAAGGAAAAACATTCATTTAAGTCATCAGGAGGAGGGTGATAACCTCAGTATGCAGGTTTTTGCAAAATCCTGTTAGGTCACAAACTAAGTTTATCTATACTTAGCTCAGAGATGATAAATCCACTGAGTTTACACATGCCCATGTATATAACATTTGAAAAAAAAAATCCAGCTTCAAATAGGCTGTTAAACAAAAGACTACAATTACCACCATGTATGTGACCAAGGCAGACGTTAAGTCACTAAGAATAATTCTGGTGAGATATACCACCCTTTAGTATTACTTCTGATTACTATAGTAATTAATTAAACAAATCTGTACAATTTCAGTATAGTTTCCTGTGAAAATCTCTAAAACTTGGTAGATCTTTAATTTTTTAATTATTTTTAATTTTCAAAATTTTTTTAGCGACATTGTACCTCAGATTTGGGGAACTACATTTCTGTGAATATTTAGGAAGATTAAAAGCTGAATCCAGTTTTGAAAAAGGGCCTTAAATTACATAAGGAAACATTTTCTATGACTCAGCACAGTCTCACTTAAGCTCGTTGGGTACAAAAAGTAGTTCAGCCATGCTAAAAAGAAGCTAAGAACAAGTGATCTACTCAAACAGTTGTCCCAGTGTCTTGTGTGGATTTTGTAGAAGTGACTGCTGTGAAGACACAACCTGAAAGCGCATTTTAAAAGCTGTTTAGCTATTCCTGACATCTTTGAAAAATTGGTGAACTGAGTTTTATGGTATTTTGTTAAGAATTCCAGATACAAAGTCCCCATTGGACACTGGGCATTTTATATGTTATAATTACAAGATTTTCACGATGGCATGGGTGTTTTACTGCAATAATTCTCAGAACGAAATATTATTCTCAACTTAGAAAAACAGTAAGCCTAAATAATGCAAGTTTTCCAGTGCTGTTCATTTCACCAACCATTTAAAGAAATTCAAGTCCAAAGGATCAAATGGTAAAACTAGTTCCATTATTAACTGGTTCTGAGAGCCAGGATGTTTTAGAGGTTGCTCAAAACGACCCAAAGGCATGATGATTACAAAATGTAAAGCATCAGGGTGTTTTTTTCTCTTCTTTATTCCCATGCAAAACTTTCATAAGATTATGAGAATTATATTGATATTTAAAAAAAAAAATCTTGTTCAGTCTCCAGTGTTTGCAATCCCAGTCGATACTTTCTTACACTTTGATGATCCCTGCAGGAAGCTGTGATAAAAAGAATAGATGTTTACACATAGGTGTAAACTTAGGCCACATAAGCAAGAATCTTAAGAGAACTACTGGTTTCATGCTTAGAATCAAGATGTGCTTTCTGTATCTATAATTGTGGACAAAAATGGAGATAACATGGTAAGTGCCTTAGAAGTGTTTCAGATTTTATTCTATGAATTGTATTCCTTGTTTATTCACATAAATAATGGTTTGTGGTTTTGTTGGTTTTTTTTTTTTTTTTTGAACAGTAACGCAAAAGGCATAAAAAGCTCTTAGAACTATTTCAGTGTCGTGGAATATGAATTCTAAAAGATGTACAAGTTTTTCATGATGACAAATATTTCTGGACACCAGCTGGATAAGAATGGATAAATAACTATGAGTGATGAAAAGGAGGTAATATAAAGCAAGAAAAAGCATATTTCTCTAAAATGATCATAGGGCTTTTTACTTTGTCAAATAAGGCTGATATCCTTTGGCTGATATAAATTATTATTGATTTCCAGGCTCTGAGAAACCTTTTAAGCCCTGAACAAAGATTTTAATCCTTTCTGGATTTTAAAAAAGATTTTTTTATTATCCTTTACAAAAGGTTTTATGAAGTTACTCATTTGATTATCCCATAATAATGACTGTAGTTAAATAGTGCATTCACAGAAGAGGAGGCACTGCCTCGTCAGAAAGAATTTTATGTCCAGAAGTAAGGCCCAAATCCACAGAGGTCTTCTATATATATGTTGATGTCAGTAGAAGTTCAGTTTGTCACAGACTAAATGAATGCATTTGAGACAATTTCTGTTGGGAAAATCTAAATAAGCTAAAAGAATTAGGTTTGTAGATCTACTAATAGCTTACAAAAAGGTGTCATGAAAACTATTTCCATCTCCAAAGATCACCTTCTCCAAAGCCTTTTGCATAAGCAGCCTCCTACATTCAGTACTGTAAAGATACCATGAAGGGATGCTCACAACACGATGCAACACTTTCATTTAACCCGTAATGGATCACAGTGTTTCTGCTATAGTAGTAAGTACTCAGTAGACCAGCAGCCATGTAGGCACGAGGGTCTGGATGAGCAGCATGTGTGGACTGTTTTTTGTGAGATAACTGTATATTGCTTCTTCCTTTTCAAAACCACGTGGGAGGAAAAGCAAGTTGAAGCATTGGTGCAAGGAATCCTTCACAGGGAAAGTCACTGACACCATCTGGTCGTTTACCTGCAGAACCTGGGACTTAATTGAACAAATACACAGAAAGATGTCATGTCCTTGAAGAGATAGGACCTTTAATCTATAAAACTGTCTGCATTTAGCTCTATTCCTGCTGCAAGACAACAGAAGCTTGAAGGCCACATCACTCTCTTGACCTGTTAAAATCCATACGAAATTCTCCATTGACTTGATTGTACTTTGGATGAGTCTCTAGTTCAACAGTAACCTCTTACTCTGATTATTTTGCTGATGTGCGCAAACCTCTAAACATTGCTGTGAAGCTTCTGTACATAAATTCCGTAATGGCAAACCCAACACTTATAGTAGATCCTAGAGGCAATGGCTGGCAATGCTTAAGACACATAAGGCAAAAACGCCCTGCAGATCAAAATGAGAATTTCAGAAGAAAATCAGTGCTCCAGAAGGAAATTTGGCCGTTGCTCTAGAAATCAGCAGAGAGGGGGTTAAATACAGTTGATGTTACTCTGTGAAACATCAATGCATGACATTTCACAGCAGTTAGTATGCCCAGATGCCCCGAGAGCTCAGCTCGTTCCTCCTCCATTCTCCACTGCGCTTTGAACAGTGAGACACCGCTAACAGGCAGCTAGCCCATGTGCTTTTGAGCCACTTTGCAGCAAAAAAGAGCAACACATGAGCTGGACTTTTGTCAAATCCTTTCTGGAAATCTGAACATGTGATGTCCATTGAATTCCATTTTTTGTCTCCTATGGTAGTCATGTCTTCAAAGAAACCTAACCAGATGGTGAAGCTTGCCTTTCCTTTCTTAGAGGCCATCAGTCTTTGCTCACACTGTGTATTTCTAAGTGTTTTTCCTGTTTTGATCTCTGAGAAAGACTTTGTAAGACACTTCCTGCAACTGAAGTTTAACGACATTCTCAGATATGTTCCAACTCTTTTGTTAATCTATGGCTCCGTGATAAGTACCTGAACCTACTGAACTTCAACTAAGACATCTTGAAAAAGTAAAACATACAGAAGCTTCCCTGCAACTCTGGTCATAAACCTCAGCTCACTATGGGTAAATAATGACTTCCTTTTATGACAGCACCTTTTAACCCCCAATATCCCAAAGGTATTGCAAACTATTGTCCTGATTCTGCAGTTATCTACTTCAACAGACATTCAACAAAGTTCTGCTGTCACAGATGAGTAACTTCTTGCATCATAGAAATCACAAGTGGGAAATTTTTTTCTGCTATGAAATAGAGTAAAATAGCTCATTAGGAAGAAATTTATATTGCAATCATTTTAGAAAATTCTGGTGCAATTTGTTGAGCAACTTGAACATCATTGTTCAAACTACATTTTGCCTGAAAAGAAGTCAAGACTACAACAACATTTAAATATAACCCCAGTAGATTCTGAATGAGAACATGTTTTAAATTTAGTCTCTGAATCTGTTTTTCCTGTGTATTTCCTATGTTTCACAAATGCATGCTCAATATAGACTCTTTTCTATACTGCTGGATTACTGTTACCACCTCAAAGAGCAATTACATATTCTTGTGACATTTTCTATTCAGATACCACCCAGGCTAAATACCACTTTCTAGCCATTACGAGTGCAAAACAATGCTGAAGGTTATGCTTGATGATTCTATATTTACTCATGACAACATAAGAACAATAATCGCGGTGAAATCTTCTACAAACTGGCCCCATTTTTCTTTTGGAGGTAATAGTTTTTCAGAGGATCATTTGCAATAATATCTTTGCTTCTTGTCAGTCAAAAATCAGCTATTGTCTACACGCACTTAAGGTGAAATTAGAATTTGTGGAGAAATATGAATCCCTGTCCTTTAGGTACTCTAAACAAGTGTATATTCTTTGTGTTCTATATTATGTCAAAACTGTGTAATCTCTTACAGATACAGCAAAGAAAATTCTGAGGTAAAAGTGTGCTATTTGTTGCTGATGCATTGGAACTGAAACAACATCCTGCTGTGAGGTAGGAATTACTCAATAGACATCAATTACTCATATTCCAAGTTGATCTATTTTCAGTGAATAATTTCACTGAAGAGATAGAGGGAAGTTATAGCCCTCTATCCTTTTTGGAACCTAAAAATAAATAAACTTACTACAGCTATTTTTATTTGCTGTAGTTAGTAATCATATAAATAAATAGAGTTTGTCTATTAGTCATGTCATAAACAATGCTATTTCTGTTATTTATTAGATCACTAATGCTACATGCTACTGCTTCTGCTCTAGATAGGATCTAATGGAATTATTTGATAAAAATATAGCCAATGACTATAGAGAACTAAAACTGTTTATTCATGCACAAATGCCCTTAATTGTAGCCAAATAAAGGTGATCAGAATAATAGTACTGAGAAAAATTTGCACTATTTCCCATAGTAACTTTTTGCACAGTACAGCTGTAACAGGTGACTAGCAGCTTTTGTGACTGAGGAGAAAGCTGTTAAAAGATTAACCAAATGACATGTTATATTTCAGTTGCTAGAGTTTGGGGTTGATAGGGTTTATGTTTAATTAGCTGTTCTAAATTAGGAACTCTACCTGCAGTTCATGTGTCAGTTATAGAAATTTTGTATGTCTTGAAATTTAATTCCATTTAGTGAACAATCTATTTTATCTTATTCTTACCACAATCAATAATGTATATTTTCTTCTAATCTTTGCCTTTCTAATCTAAATTCTCTGAGACAAAGGCACTGAGGTATGTGAAGCATATCAAGTTCAATACAGTGTTTTTCTTGGTGGAAGTACTTGTAGGCAATAATAAACCCCATGCTTATTATAAAATTTAGAAGAGAAATTGTACACATTTGACTCTATTAACTTACATTTTCAGATTTTGACTCGGTATTTGATTTTCTTTAATTTTTATTAACTGAAAGTTGTTCAGTTTCAGGTAATTTCAGTTCAAATATTATAAACTGCGGATTAAGAATGTGCAAAATATACTACACCATTTTAAAAAATAAAAAGACAAAAATAATCCATGTTTTTCCCAGTAATTTTTTTGTCCCTATGGTTATATATTGGGACAAAAACAGAGGAAGAAGATGAGAGTTAAAAAAGCAAAGAACCATGCAATATGTATAACTGCTTTTGGGTTTTCACTCAGCAAAAACTTGTGAGTTATAATTTCATTGTAATCCAAGCCTGGGGGGATACATGGAAAACCTATGTAAAAAAGTCTAATATAGATATATTCTTGAGGGATGAATAAGTGTTATTTTATTGAGATGAATGAGTACTATTTTATTGAGAGATTGCTTAGTTAGAGTTATGCGTAAGGATGTGAGGTTATTGTCAGTTTGTCAGGTACAATGCCTTTATTTCCATTATTGACCAACTCTTACTTTCACAAACAATTTGCTACTGCTTACTTAGTGAATTCTGCTTGCCCCATACAGGCAAAAGCATCCCTTTTTGTCTCATAGTGATCAGTCTATACCCTGAATTTATGTGCCTTTATGTCCTATAATCTTTTTTTTCATAGCCTTCACAACAGCAAATATTTGATGGAAAATCATAAATATGTATCTTTCCAAAAATTAAAGGTTTAGACATAGGAAATGAAAAACTAAATGGTACCCTGCTTTTCGACATGCATTTTGAAACAACCATGTTAATGGTTAGGTAGAAGTTTCACCTTTAGTTCATCTTCCCTAACTGTACTTCCTTGGAAGTCTGATGAAGCTGCTACTCACAAAAAATCCCTTAGCAGTTTTCCTTTAAATATAATAGGAGATATTAACAGACCTATTACACTTCTAGCTGATCATCAAGTAAATTAGCCATAAGTATAGTTATCTAAAAGTCTCGGGTCCTTGCTTTTTGGTTTCTTCATGTCATTGATTTATTACATGACAGATGCATCATGTAAATAAATTCTTGCTTAAATTTGGTTCATTATAGCAAAAGTTGTGGGTAGTAGGCATGTCCAATATTTTATGTCATGATTCAGATAAGAATATAATAATGAGTGTAGTGGTTCAGTTGGTCTCCTCCAATAGGACATACTCAATAGTATGACCAAAAAAAAAGGAGATACATATATCCTTATATATGTATATAATAAGGATATATAATAATATATTATTACATATTAATCATACCTTCTAATAATACTCTTCTGAGTATTATTAACTTGTCTCCAAGTATTTTTACCTCAAGACATACTTGTTGAGATTTTCAAGTATTCAGTAGCCCTCAGTTCAGTTTTGTTCACTCCCTTGTGTCCATCAAAACTTTCTGCAGCTACACAATCTTCTAAATACAAGTAAACCAAGCCAAAAGACTCAGGCTTATTAACTTGTACAAAAAAAATGTTTTCTTAAAAACTATGCTTTTTTTACATATCTAGTCAAAAAGGCAGTTCCTATAACTGTGATCCAAAGCATGGCACATGACTTAGTAATACTAGTTTTTCAGTACTTCTGAATTGAACAATCCATTATCAGTCAGCTGTCCTAGGATTAATGTCAGTAAATCTGGAAAATCATCTATAAGGAAATATAAACTTGAGGAGACGCAGTTTTGTTTGTTGTGGGGTTTTTTTTGTTTTGTTTTTTTGGGTTTTTTTTTTTGTTTGTTTGGGGTGGGGTTTTTTTGGTGGTTTTTTTTTTTTGTTTTGTTTTGTTTGGTTTGGTTTGGTTTTTTTTGTTGTTGTTGTTTTTGGGTTTGTTTTTTTTTTTGGGGGGGGGTTTTTTGTGGTTTTTTTTGGGTGGTTTTTTTTGGGGTGGTTTTTTTTTTTTTCCTTTGAGAGAAATAACAGGGCTCTTGGAGACAGATGATTGATTTTGACAAGGTCTGTCCTTGTGGTAAGCTAAGGAGTCAGCTTGAGTTTTTTTGCCTCTATACCAGTGTAATTGTATTATTGTGGCTCTTGCCTATTTTTAGTCTCATTGAAGTACTTGAAGTACTTTCTTAGAAGCTGGTTTGCCATGAATCAGAGTTCTCATGTCAATGTGCCTCCTGATGTTGATGTGAAATTCAGAAAGAATTTCTGAATGGACACCATGGAAGTGTCATGTCCTCCCCATTCTACATATTCCTTTCAAATAGTGCCTAAAGGTTGATGTTATCTGATCTCTGTCATCACAGAACAAGTTGTTTGCTCTGAGTTACCATTCAGTCCATATAGAGGTGCAATTTGAAAGCTTGCAGGTACATCCTCTGAATTTACACATTCCTGACTATTCAAAGTGCTGTAATGCATCAGGAACATGACTCTCGCTTATTCCTCCATTGTGCCACCTTAGCATGTGCATATTTCACATTAGCACATTGCTTGATGTTTTGCCTTGCTTTGATTGACATTCAGCTTAATAAATTAATTCAGATCTTGAATATATTTAACTGATTATAGCCTTGAGATAAGCCTCTGATAAATGGCTGCACTCTAATTTTCAGATGCAAACACTCTGATAATCAAAGGAACCTTCTGTTTATGCACTTCTCATCTGACAATATCACCAAAATGCTTTTAAATTAGTCTGTGAGCTTTAAAATTTATAGGTATATAAATACTATTATTTAGTTTCATGTTCAAAGTTATAAATCCTTTTTATTCTCTGTCACTTATTTTAAGTTTATTCAAATTTCTATATCACCTAATTGGCTTCTATTCCAGAACAATTCATGGCCTGAAGAAAACCTTTTCTTGCTGTAATTTAGAGATAGATATAATTATGACAGTTAGATACAGATAATAACCAGTTATAAGAGCCATAAATCACATTTCCGAGGATGATAAGGAGGCTAAAAAATATTACATGAAGTGGTGCATTCTGTAATACTTAAATCAACACCTATTTCAAAGATACAGAAAGACCCAAACCTGTTGGTTTTGGAGACCCAAACGTATTTTTGGAAGTGTTGGCAGAGAAGTTTGAGAAACTATTACCACCTCAGGAAGAAAAACATTGGTTTATATTTCTGTGTTAGGGCACAGATTTTGCAAGGAATTCTAATCAGAGTTTGGGAGATCCTTGAATTCAATTGAACAATCTGCCAATTCTAATTCTAATTCTAATTCTAATTCTATTCTAATTCATTCACAGTCATATTACAAATAATTTTTTTCTGCTCTGGGCATAGCCTCTCTCAATCCAGAAATTACATCATAATTAAATGAATCATAGCTAAAACTTACATAAAACATGAATAGTCCTAAATGTGGTGAATTCACCTTTTCTCACACACAAACATTCTGTTGGAAAGAAATTCGTGTCAGACCCAAACCCAGAATCAGTATGAGGCCAGATGAATGTAAGATTGAGTTTTCCCCCCTTCTTTTCAATGCATTGATAGCATTGTACAACGGATACGAAGTTGACATCTTCAGCCTCACAAATAGAATGGGAGCTGCAAAGAGAAAATGGATTCTCTGTTGTCTTCTCTTTTAAGCGTCAATATTTTACTAAAAAATAAATCTGTGAGAGAGAAAGAAAACATGATTTGTGAGTCTAGTAACACCTAAATTGGACCTGTTAATTTCATTTGTTCATTGTGATCTGTGTGCAATCCTAGAATGTTCGCTTTTTAACAAAATTTGTATAATTTGTTGGTTTATTGAGAATATTTTTCCAGCCTACAGAACTTGTAAATGCAGCTTGAAGGGTGCTTTACTGGCTGGTTTAACATCTCTGAGAAGATAATTAAAATAAAACATGAATTACTTCTTCCTTTCCTCCTTCAGATACATTTCTGTGACACTGTACATGGACATTTTATTCTTAAAAGTCCTCATGATTCTTCGTCCGAGTGCATTCAGACATGATTCAGAATCAGATAGGGGATTGCAAATGGTGATCTCCATGGGACCATTAAAGTCATGTGTCTGTCTCCTGTTCTTGTTTAACTACCCTTTTGCATTAATTTCTCTTGAATCTTACTAAGCAATGCAGTCATTCAGATACCTGTTATTCATTCTAGTAGTTCATGTAAATGAGTCCCTGTTAGTGTGTTGGCTTGTCTGCAGTTCTTAACTTTTGTATCAGTGAATTATATGGGCAGCACCTTACATGTTTAATACTGGTTGACTACTTTAAACCTCATAAACACTGTTTGAATACCCCTGTTATTCAGTGGGGCTGATGCATTGCCTATCTTTATAGGGATATCAGAGTTGGGATTGAAATTACACCTGAAGACAAGGAGTTCCCTTGGCTTATAGGTTTCAAAGGAAACTCTAATATCTCACATGAGAGGAATTGGAGCAATGGAAAGAGAGTGATGCGTGTTGCAGAATTTCTCAAATTTTACCAGATACAAGTTGAGTTTGTGTCTTAGCTTTTGAAAGACATCCCCAGAGGCATTTTGAATTTTGATAGTTCTTTGCTGTAGAAATATGTATTTAGGCATTTCTTTCCCTCTTCTGAGCATTTCACAACAGATGCTGTAGAATAATGTGTATTGTGAGAGTTCTCACACATCTTATTTTAAAAAATGACAGGCTATATCTTATCTAAGAGGCAGATATACAGCCCTGGCTTTAACACAGAACTCTGGAAAGGACATAGCAACACTGGAAAATACTGGTTATAATTACTGGTGCTTCTTTCTGTCTACAAGGGTTACTGAAGTCAGTCTGAAATCAGAGTGAAGATAATGATTAACTCAGTTTCTTTTGGGGCAAGTTCTGATAAAGGTGATTTTTTGCATTTATATAATGTACATCTAGCAACACTCAAAACTAGTTCATTGCCCCTATGTTATACTCTAACTATTTCAACTCCATTTATTTTCAGTGCACAACATTACTAAGTAAGGACATTGACTCAATGGAATTTTGAAATGCTCTAGATATATATGTCTTTTCCCTTGGCTCTGAATTTTTCTATTGTTTACTGTTTATATATTGTCAGTCTCCTTTGTTACGTATTTATTGATTAAAATAAAGAAATAAACTGTATATTTTCAACCACCCATCAAACAGAAGTGTCTGCTAAATGTCTGGAACCAGCTAAATTGTGCCAGTTTAAAAATAAAATAATCTAATAAAAATGTCTTGAAGAATCAAAACTTCTGTCTTAATAAGTTTATTGGAAGTGTAAATGTGAGTTACATTGGCAGAACACACATAATTCATTTTTTCTTTCAGTGTATAAATTAGGGTGTTAAATTCAAAGTGTGGACTCGAGAAATTTTCAGTTTTGTCACATTAGTGAATAAATGAATGGAACAGAATTAAAATGGTGCTTCATCACTGCAGGATGATGCATCACAAAATATGGTTTATTCAATTATCTTGACAACTGAACTACAGTTTTAACTATTTATGATAATGCTTTCATAATATACTGCTAAATATTTTATTATGTATTCCCTTAAAATAACAAAGACTTATAAGTTCTTCCCTGCACAAAATAAAACCCTGGAGCAGGCTGCTATGAAACCTTGGCCAAGAAGCAGGGAACACAGAGACACTTCATGTGTCAATTGTAAAGCTTACAGGTTATTAAAATGCAGCCATTTCTATGCAATTTTTGATGAAGCAGCACTGTGAAACTCAGTAGAGGAATCAGATCCATTTTTATTCTTTCTAAAAGGAGGACTGTTTAAACAAATGCTTCTGGCTTACAGTGAAACACTGGCTCTGTTTCACATTTTCTGCGTACATACTGGAATTGTGACAATTGCTCCTGCACAACTCCAGCTATATGAATGTCTCTAGATGCCATCACACATAAGTAATTAGATAAATGTAATTTACAGACTTGCCAAAGAGCTATTAATAAAGGACTTAAGGAAGATACCCACGTGACATACATTTATTTTCAGGTGCATGAGATTTGCTTATTTTTTTTAAATAGTCTCACAATAAAGCTGAAAACTCTTAGGCTGGATAAATAGTAGTACTCTGTAGCTTATTTTTTTTTTTAATATTACCATTGTTGTTTTTCCCAGACTTGGAATTTATAAACATAAATGTCAGGAATACGTCCAAATTCTTCTTACAGATTTTTTCATCTCTGTTATTTAAGTGAACTAACAGTTTTTACCAAGCAAAGCAAAAATGAAATAATGAAAACACGTTACTTCTCCTGTCATTCAATGGCAATTAGAGCAGGTAGATTGTTAAGAGATATAAAAGGCTTTAGGAAACAATTTTTATTAAAAAAATCTTTGTGTGACTGATGTATCAAAACAAAATAAAACTAATAAAAAATTTAAGCATTTTAAATTGCTTAGTATTTATTTGAGACAGAGAGAAGCAAAACACTCTGCATGACAATTTGAAATAGAAATTTTTACTACATAAGCCATTTTAATTTTGATATTTTATAACCACTGAAAAAGGTGAATAAAGTGAATATATATACTGCGGCATTCAGATATAGCCTAACACTATCAAGAAAATTTGTCAGAACTGTGTAAAGAGAGGGAGCATCATCAATACATTTTAAAAAATCAACACTAAAATAATAAACTACTGATAGTAACTAAAGAAAATATAAAATTCCTGTTGGCATTTTAATTTTTTTTTTTTTTTAGAAATTCCAGACTGCTTTAAAATATCTTAGTAGTTGAATTTGTTAAAAAAGGTCATCAGCATATGTCTTTTTTAATCTCTTGTCAGGAGTTTTATCTCCAGTCTCCCAAGTAGTTCTTTTGTACAAATACTTGTATTTCTAAACCTCTGTTAAGAGTCTGTTCGTATTCCTCAAATCTCTGAAGTTTGGGTTGTGTGAGAGAATAGAACCTCAACCATTTTCAATTTTCAATTTTCAAATGTATCTGTAGGTTATTGTGTTTAAATATCTTAATAGCTTCTTGGGACATGAACAAAACTGTTAATACAGTCCCGCTGCTAAATACTGAATTATTGGAAAACAAGGGAGTAGAACCTCTCAATTGTTTTTTCTCTGTGCTTACAGTGAAAATAACAAAGATTGTAGAGGAAACCTTTTCTTCACTGTCGTCTAGTTTAGGCAACTTCTAATAACTGAGTGTTCTGATGCACAAGTACCTAGGCAGCCCTGGTAATTATACCTTCATTTAATATTTTTAGGCTATTTCAGGAAGTCTGTTATCTCTAAGTTTCTGTAGCAAGCAGTTGGTATGACACATCACAGCTGGTACCTCTCATGGCAAATACAATGGCTTAGGTTAAATGCTCCCATTATTATTTTTTCTTTTTTCCTTTTTTCCCCCTCTACAATAAGTAGGTCAAAACATGCCAATAGAGCAAATTTAATCGATTTCACACATAAAAGAGATTTCCAAACAATCATAACCATTTATTTTTGACTTTCCATTTAGCAGAAATCAAATTGTGTGTATTGCTTTTTTTCATTTTATAAAGCATGCTGGGAACCCCCAATCTGGCAGCCTCTGTGAAGGATTCCATCTGGGGTTTTTTTTGCCCAGCAGAGCCTTCCTTAATCTAACTGCATTCTATATTGGGAAACCATTTTATTTTCTATTTTCAGTTAGTGCGTTGGCTTGGCCTTGTGTTTCATCTGCACTGAACTGTTGCTCTTTCCATTTCTAACATACAGAATGTTTGCCATTAACTGTGGTGGTGTCTCCTGTGTTTTTTCTCATTAATATAAGTAATCCTAAACATTACAGTAAAATTCTCACTAGAACTGCTATTTGCATGTATACATGACTTGGATTAACAATGTATTTCTTGCTACAAATAAGGCACCATAGATCTACCTATATAAAACCTCTTCATTCAGCCATAGATGCCAGAGCATGAACTTCCTCTCTTGAAATGTGTTTACTCTTTATATTGAAAAAAACTAGCAGGAAAGACACTAGAGAGAGAAAAAAAAGTCTTACTCATACCAGCCAGTGTCCTTCACCCACATATTTCAGTCTAATTTTAAGTCACCAAAATAAGTCTGATATAATCTCTCCTCAGTGGAATTTCCTTACTGAGTCATAATTAGGGAGGTTAAGGAGAGAAACTGCACTGAATAAATTTCTCTGGTTCTCTGGATGAAACCACAGAGATCAGACTCCCAGCACTTCTCTCTTCTATTTTTGCTGACAGCACTCACCTACTGTTTGTTTGACCAGTAGAACTATTTCTCTCCTCAATGAAACAATTTTAAACCAATTATTTTCTAAGCTTCTAATTTAGACCCATTATCACCTGGTAACTAAAAGCCAAGAAAGTGCTGTGAGTGGATACTGTCAGAGATGTTAGTCGACAACAAAGGCACCATGGAAAAGTTCTACAGTGCAACGTTCTAGCTGTAACTTTTAACTTCCAAGTTTTTAACTTTTAATCTATAAGAGGTTGTTCTTATGTGAAATTTCTAATTTTTTTAAAAAATAAAATGCTATAACTGTAGTGTTATGCTCATACCTTGCCTGCTGAGGGAGACCAGAGAAAGTGTCATAATCTGGCACTCTGCTATATCTATTCACTCTTCCACAGCATTCCAAAATAAGAGATTCATTTCTCCTTCTGCTAATATTAATGAGACTATTTCTTTGATTTTTCTGGAGGAAGAGCTACACCACTACTGAGGAAGTAATTTGGACTATTTCTCTAGTAATCTAAATATATTTAAGATTTAAAGGAATTAATCCAGAACATAAAACTTCCTGAGACTGAATCTTAGCAGTAAAAAGCAGAATCAGGGAAAGGTCTGTTCTTCTCAGTTCAGAGCAGCAATCTTTTTGCAGCAGAGAAAATGTAAAGTGAAAAGTGTGAGAGCAACAATAGATCTGGTCGTGTGTTGAGCAATGCTTTGAATTGAAAACTAAATGTGTTAAAACTGGATTCTTTCATTGCTGTTATTCCTTTCATTTTCTACTTGAAAAAGCGTAGAAAATATTGTGTGTTTTCATAAACATGCAATTAACTGCTGGGGGTTTTTTTGGAAGACTTCAAATGAAAGGCTCACCAGATGCTGATTTGTGGATAGCTAAGGGCTCCAGGTATCTAGAAAAGTGTTTCCATTTTTTAAAGAAAATGTGACAAATAATAGATGCCTAGAGATTGAATATGGATGAAAACTAAGTAGTAAATATCATCATTGTGTGTCTGACGTGACAGAGTTAATGAGGCAACCGTCTGTAAATATGAACTGTACCAACAGTACCCTGCATAACCTGTATTTCTAAGATTCACTACAAACAGGGTCAGGGACCAGTTTCAGGACAGGTTCCATTCATGGCTGTCCTACTATGTGTCTTACCTCATTATTATCCTTTCTTATTCTGCTTTTCATTTTAAAGTAAACTGGAAGCTTTTAAAGAAACAACTGATTATTGTTAATTGTGTTCATTAGGGACAACAAAATAGCCTACTGAATTTCTCTGGGTCTTTTGGCAACTACTGAGAGATAAATAATAAATAAGAATCTTTACACGAAGCGGGTGTGTATGTGTAAATACATGTTTTGCATAGAGGAACTCACAGACTGCCAGGGTAAGGATCTTGCACCGAGAAATTTAATAACCTAGAGGATAGTTTGATCACAACCACTGTGAGTGGGAGTGCAACATCTATGTGCAGATTTAACAGCCACAGCCTTGATATGGTAGCAGCCTGTTTTATGAGTGGGTAAACAAGAAAGGAAAGGTACTGTACAAAATATTTTGAAAGTCATGGGGCTTGTGTGTGTGTGTGTTTAAAGACACAAAATATGTGTGTGTATTTTCTCAATACTTCTTTGAGAGCATGAGAAGCAGCATGAGTTAATTTATTGCCCTTCACTTTAGAATAGCTACATTTTCTGCCTTGTGAGAATAAATAATGCAATACTACCAAAATGGAGCTAGTGCTGAGTATAGTCATTCAAACAGTCCTTTTGACAAAATGACCCATAAGGTCATCTCAAAGAGAGCACAGTGGAACATGCTCTTCTTTAGTGTCTGTTTTCTTGTGTGTTTTTTAACATTTTTTAAGTGTACAGGGTTAAGATCTTGTCTATTGGGAGCCCAAGTAATTTTCTAAACTCTTCATTGAACATGTAGTTTAAAGAGACAAAAATCCTGAGTGCTTTCCTTCTGCAATTTGTATCATAAACAATAAGAAAAGGAAATCTCTGCAGGAAAAATGCTCTTTTTTTATTCCTTTCCTCCATGCCTTTTTTTTTTTTTTTTTTTTTTCCCAGTAGGACTTGTATAGCTGTGCTTTGCAACTTAATGACACTTCCAGCAAAACCAGGATTTCCAAGCACAGGAGAGCAAATGTTCAGGAGTCTTTAGATACTATATTCATACCATGTTCTTTCCAAGTGGTCAGCAAACTGCAAATCACTATTCAAAAAATAGCTAGGTCTTCTACAGTGCTAGTTTTGAAGTGGAGATATGGGATTTTTTAACTGTGCTCACAGTCTGAAGGAAAATTAGAGGTAAAGCTTGTATTTGATCTTTGCAATTTTTTTCCTATCATTATTCATCTGTATTGAACACTGAGTTCTCTTTATCTTTTCAAATGTCTCATTATCAATTACCTCCACTCACACTCCACATAAAAGTGAATGTCCAGAGTAAAAACATTTATCTTGCTGCCACAATTTACCATCTGACAGTAAAAGCAAAGATGGGAAGAAATGCTCTCGATGACCACTCTTTTTTATACTTCTTTCTGTAATTTTGCTATAAACCATTTGGCAAGAGCAGACCACTGAAAATGGAATATTGTCTTAAAAAAAATAAAAGAAAAAGCAGTCTGAATGATGACATCTTTTTTAATATTTCCCAGATATAAGCACAGACTTATAGAAGAAAATGTGATAACACAAAGAGTAAAAGGAGGGAAAATGTACGAAATAGAAGAAAGGTACAATGAATTGGAGAAGGCAGGTCTTCTACCAGAATAGTATCTCTTATTCATGAAAAATTATGGTGAATGAAGTGGTGTCTATTAAAATTAATGAAAATTTTCAGTGTGATACCAAAGAACATAGCCCTTCAGTCTCCCGTTTCCAACAATTATTATTTTTCTTTCCCAAAACCCCCAAAATTATCTCATTTCCTTTTTTTCCTTCTTTTTTTCACTAAAATGATTTGTAATGTCCTTCTTCTCCTCAGCTGCCTTTTTATTTTTTGTGTCTTGTTGCACTTTATTGGCTATCAAACTAGAACATAAGGCACATGGGAAAAAACAAGATTCAGTGGAGGTCAAAATCATGAGGTGCATTCTGTGCTACATTTTTCAAATATCATAAACTTTTAATTTACCTTACTCTAGCTCTACTTAGCTTAGACTTCAAAAAACAGAATAATATAGAAATATTCATTCATGCCATATTTTTTGCAAGATGTCACACTAATTACAGTGGAAAAGAAGGTACCATATAATTCTGAGTATATATTCAAGAATATCAGATAAATAAAAGCTGCTATGCACTCTTGAGTAGCACCAACTCTGCCGTATCTGCAGGCAATAGTGACAGGTGCTATCTTTAGGTTACTTTGTCCTGGCAGTTCAAGCCACTCTTTGATTCCTTTGAAGGCAGCAATGCCACTGTACATGACTTTAGTGAACTTAGCTCTCTTGAGAAATATTCTTGGAAATAAGAACTATTCTCCCTGTGGTTGGCAAAATTTTCAGAATACAGTAATATGACTTCTGTGGTTGCACTTTGCCCCATATTTATATATAACACCTTTGAGCTTCTTTTAAACATTTCCCTGAATAGGTTTGACCAATTTTTTTCTCTCGATGAAATGACTATAGCAGAAATAGTCTTTCTAAAGTCTTTTTTTATTATTAGTTAAAATGCAAAACTTAATTTTGAACACTTTCATGTGTCTAAATGCACTTCTGTGTACACACAGACACCCTTACATAGAGGCACCTGTGTGTGTTAGAATCACCAATTAGTTTCATGCTGTGGAAGCAATGAGACGTTTGAAAGGCCTTTGAGATATTTGGAGATAAGGAAGTAAAACAATTAATGCAATTACACATATCCATGGCTTCAGCAGTTTTATTATCATAAAATGATCTTGTTTCAAAAGAGAAAAAGGGAGAGAGTAGGAGAATGCACTATTGTCAGCCTCAGAAAATTCATTTTGGTTCAGCAGTGAACAATGATTATATATAAACATGGAATTTTTTAAATTGTCTAAAACTGTGAAATACAGAGCCAGGGATTGTTGGAGCATTGGAGTAGAAACAAATAAAGTAAGGTTTTGATCTTTGGTAGAAAAAGTATGTACACTGAAAGAATGGAAAACAGTGGTCATATAAATTTTGGGATGCCAAACTGTATCACATGGAGTTAATTAAAAAATCAGGAAAAAAAAATCAGAAATCAGTATTTCTAACTAGGGAATCACATCCATGCAATGAGACTGATGAATTCAGGACAATACATACAGTCTCTGTGGTACTGTCCATGCTCTGTAGGTTGTTCTGGGCAGGAGTGTGGAGATTTCACCTGACATTTCTTCCAGACTGCATATTCATATTGAGTGATTTTAATCTTATTCATTATTTAATAAAAATATACTTTATTCAACAGCTTCTGATCTGAGAGAGCAGTTATAAACATGAGAAAAAATATAAAAAGGAATTGAAGAAGAAAGTCATAACATCAAACTTCCTGCAATTCTTCCTTTCTCTCCTACTACTTTACACAATTGTTCAGCATCCATTTTCTGTTCTTACTCACTTTGAGAAAATGTCACTATTGTGCATAATTACTACCCTGTTCTACTGCTTTTATGTTTCACTAGACATCTATTGCCTTCTTCCTGTACATTGCTCATGGTAAAGTTTAGACTTCCAAAACTACTGCTGTTATTTAACTGGTGAATTACTTCCTTTTTTTTCTTTCCATTCTACATAAGAATGAATTTGCTTTCAAGGATATAGTAACCAAATTTTTCCACTAATAGCCCTAGTCTCTAGTATCCTGGTACCTGGTATGCTTTCATCTTCAATTTGCTCTTTTGATGAAATTCAACTGCCTGAATATATGTCATTTAGGTTTTTTGAGTGCTAACAAGTTCATTGTAATCATTTGTTTCAAACCTCAGGTTGGCCAACTGGTATATGAAAGTTTAATTTTTTCATAAAACCAGTGATGCGTTAACCTTGCACTTCTGTGAAATCGAGCTGGAAATGCTGCACAAGCACAAGAACTCTCTCCAGGTTACTCTTTGCTGTTATCTCAACAACAAATTTTTTTACACATATGAAGGTTTTTTCCTTCACATCAGCAGAAGACTGAATTGAAGACTTGAGTCAGTCATCAGCAATACATAATCACTGATTGCTGAGAAAATATTAAAATAAAAAACTATATTGGTAATATTTATCACAACCTGTCACCTACAGTCATTTAGATGTTTTTTTCTTAACCTTACAGAGTACTGTTATTGTATTATATATAGATTATGCTAGATCATCAGCATTGTGTGTTATTTTGTAACGCCTCTTACCTATTACTATTTTTTTTCTGATTCTTAAGCTAAAATAATTAACTGCTCTTACAGTTTGGCAATTTTTAAAATGTATTTGCTTTAGAAAATTAAATTATACTAGCTATATATGTTTTAGGTGTGTCTCATGAATTCTGTATTTGTCTTTTGAACATTTACAAAGACTGTTTTCCTGAGTCACATTTCCCTATAGGGGAATTAGAACAGTTAGAATTAACAGAGGTAGCCTGATTTACAATTGCTGTAATTTAAATAATTATCCTATTAACATTTTAATTTTATCAGGATAGATTAAACTCAATTTTTGTATTCACTATCTTGGCCACTTAAATGTTATTTTTTCAGATTTCAGTGTGTTGTATAGTTCTTTAGTCTCCTAATGCAAAGAAAAAAACATAGAACTTAATCTAATCTTCAGAGATCCATTTTAGCCATTAGGATTAGATGGAAGTTTTATTATCCTCCAGAGATTGTTCTTCTTTGCTTCCATTAGTGGTGTTGGCAAAAGTTTATTTTTGTCCTTGTGTTCCTTTCAGTAAAAAGTCACAAACAATTTTGTTATTTTAGACTTTCTGAAAACATCACCAGCTGTTTGAGCATTCAGGAGCTGTTTGAGACTCCACCACAGGCAACTGTGTCAGAGTAGACAGGGACTTGTTAGGCTATAGAAACCCCCCAGTCTATCAAATCTGGCTCTGCCTAATTCCAGTACAGTAAAGTGCAAAGATTAAATGCAATCCCTAACAGGGCTGCATACTGCATTCTCTTTTAGTTCTGTCATATAAATCTCCATTTCCACGGCTCAGATACTAACTTCTCTGGTTTTTATTCTGTCATGTTTCTATCATGATAATATTTATCTTCCTCATAAGATAATTTATGCTTTGTTGATGGTTTAGAACACTAATTTACTGTCAGCTCATCTTTTCTTTTTCTTGTTTGCATGAGCACTTTTCCTATCTACTCTTTATGGATTAGATTTATCAAATCTTAATCCTGTTTGTCTCCTTAAAATAATTACTCCATTTTATTGGTAAAGCTTTTGAAATGGAAAGGCCAAAGATTACTGTAATGTTTCAGATGGGACCTACTCAGTATCGCATAGAAGAGTGCAATTGCCTTGCTTATTTTATGAATGCCACTGTTACCACACCACAGCATTTCCCTCTTCTTTCAATCCACATTCACTTAGACTTAGAAAATTTATCAACTCCTGTTAACTTCAGTTCAACAGCACTGCATGTTACTAATTTTAGTTTTATTTATTAGCTTTATTATTCTTCTTCATTTTAACATGGTTTTAGCACAGATAGTATCAGAAATATTTTGTTAAAAGTTCAACACTCAGATAATGTCCAAACATCACAGCACAAATATGAGGTCAACAAAACTACGAATTGAAGCTGAGTTCTGAAATATTCAGCCCTTTACCAATTATTTGGTTTCTCATTTGCTGTGGAAAGGGGTTCTACATCCAATTCCAAATTCTACTCAAACCTTTTTTTTTTTTTTTAATATTGTTTTTAATACAAATACCAAGAGTTACCTTAAACTCTGAGGATCTAATTCTAATTTATCTGATATCAACTACATGGAAGAAAATTAAATACCTTTCATTCTCTCTGGTCTCCATTGCCTTGTCTCAGCTGCCTGTTACCAGGCAACTTGCAAACTTGCTTGAATTTGTCTGGTTTTGAAACTAGACATAAGCACAGAGTATAGGCATAGTTGAAAATTAGTTGTATGTATTATGGTTACAAACATATTTGTTTCCCAAATTTGCAGCAGTTCTCTTATGAATGTTATACTAGAGCTCCATGAAATGTGTTCAGTAGCTGGAGCTCAAATATTATAGATTTATGCAGTAACCATTCCAATAACTTCCAGGGTTATGTCATTTTTTCCTTCTAGTTACTCTTGTATTTCTATAGCAAGAGTCAGTCATTTCTGGGTTTGAAACAAAAGAGGAACAAATTTGCCTCTAGCCCTCTTGCCCCCCATATGACTACAGCTGTAAACATTGCCTTGTACTGGTGCCAAACTACCTCAAACTACTTCAATTCATATGCAAAGACCGCATGAAAAATGTGGCAATTTAAAATGCCCTTCTTTGCTGATTTCTGTGTGTACAAGTCTATCCAAAGAAAGTTTTATTTTTACTAGATTTTAATCACAGATATTTGGAAGGCTCTAAACAATGTGCTAACATTGTTTAGCTCTAAGCTCAAAGTTTAGACAGCAATGTGTGATTGAGATACTGCCTCAGCCTCAGAAATACTTATTCGGATGATCCAGAGACACACTGAATTCAAACCTGGGTACAGACAAGAAGCACTGGCAAATAATCTGCCTCTGGAACATTGCTTATGAGATAAAGAAAATTGTGTTCAATCAGAAAATGAATCTCATAATGCCTAACTTTAAAAAATGAAAAGCTCAGCAGCACTTCTACCCCATTACAGAAATCCAGGTGGACACTGCTTTCACAGCACTGCACACTCAAAGGTCATGGAGAACAAGCAGAGGGTCAGACTCATGGCATGTGGCATGACACTTTCTCACCTCTCAGTGCTGTCCTGCAGTTCAGCCAGAGTTAAAGGGAAGGATTTGCTGTTTGGCAGAATGTGGTCATATTCAGGGTACTTGGAAAAAAAAACAAAAAAAACCCCACAAACAAACAAACAAACAAACACCCCAAAACAAACCAAAAAACCAAAAAACCAAACCAACAAACAAAACCAAAAAACCCAAACCAAACAGAACAAAACAAAACAAAAACAAAAACAAAAAAACCAAACAAACAAACAAACAAAAAAACAAAAACAAAAAAAAAAAAACCACCAAAAATGGCCTCATGGCCTCATTCAATCTAATACATTCATGAAGCCAAAATTGCACTTACAGTTTTATAATGTGAGCTTTCCTTTCAGAAATGTATTACGTTTCCAAACTCTTTTTCAATCATTTATTCTCATTGGTATTTTTATTACAGTTTAAAGAGGAAATATTAGGTACTTTTGTTCTTTATAGATTTTTATTTTTGTCAGCAGAGCTGCATCCATTCGACAGTTATTTTCCGTATACAGTAGTACTGATCTCTGCAAAGAGATGCAAAACTTTTTCCTTCCCTTCCCCAGCACCACATCACTTCATCTTAACTTTAGAATAAAGATGAATAAAAAGCAAGCTTTGGTGCTTTGAGGGTTAACCAGAGAGAGTTTGGATTTCTGCCCATCCGCTGTAGGTCAGAAACTACTGAAATCCCACAGTGGCATCAAGATTCCTGGGAAGCCACTAATGCCATATACATAACAATAAAGTTAGTCCTCTGAATGCTCTAAACACATTATTTTAAAAATCTTGACTTAAAGTTCTTAGTTTTTCCAAAATGTTTGTATCCACCAAGCTCTACTCTTACTCACAGGATTGGAACATATCCATTAACAGAGGATAAAAGTTACCAAAGTTAGGGAGGCTATGGGAGGGAGCTTTTATTCTTTAAATATCTGTGATCATAATACAGTCTCTCTGAAAGACAATCATAGTATTTACTGAGTGGATAATAATGGGAAAAATAAATATTCTCAGTTTCAGATGCCATTTTATTGTTATATACAAAACATATTTATTGTGATACATTAAACAATAAATGTATGTAAGAGGCAAGCAGAGGGAAAGGCTTCAGTATTCCATACTGAAAAGGTTAAGAGGAAAAGATAAAAAGGAAATCAAACAGAGTAAGAAATAGTGAT
Source organism: Phylloscopus collybita (assembly GCA_027886175.1). Taxonomy (NCBI): domain Eukaryota; kingdom Metazoa; phylum Chordata; class Aves; order Passeriformes; family Phylloscopidae; genus Phylloscopus; species Phylloscopus collybita. The sequence continues at coordinate 43,614,043 of JAJNNQ010000018.1, forward strand.
CGATTAGAAATTACTTAGTGGAAACTATATTTCTGAAAGATGGAGTAGCTCTCCAGTCTTTAATAGCACTATTTTTATATGCCTTCTAGTCACAACCGGAAAAGTTTTTTCTCCTAAATAAATGCATGTCTTGATATATATATTATACAGAAGGACAAAATTGAAGTAATTGTGGTACGAAGTAGCTGGAAGCAAGAAAAGCCTTTCAGGAAGGTTAACATAAGACTTACTTAAAAAAAGGTGATAATTAACCTCACCCCCAAAAAATATCCACCTAACAGTGGATGGATGGCGTCCTGATATCCCTTCTCCAATTCTGCTAACAAATTCAATCTGCTTATAGAATTGTCTAAAGCAAAATCATTCTTCTTCTTAGGCCCTGTTGGTGCTTGCCCATTTAAGTGTTCTGTCTTCACTTTGACTATACAAATACCTGTACTCAAGAATTTTTTGTTTATTTTGTGTCTAGAAAAATGGGTCTTGATTTAGCTAATGCTTCTGGTCACTGTAGAAAAATAAGAGGTAGTAATTGTTTTATTTGTGTGGATAACTGCAGGACAGCAAAGCCAAACTCTTCACGGAATCTGAACTAATCTCACATCTGTAAGATGGATGCCTAAAATATCTGAATTCTAATTCTTCTTGAAATGAGACAAAAATGTCAAGACAAGAAATAGACAGATATGTGGTAAATCAGGAGGAGGGTTAAAAGGGAAGATGCAACCTCCAATTAACCATTTAAAATTCTGCTTAGTTTTGATTTAGCATGACCTTAAAGTGTGTTAATAAAACAACAGCATCTTTAAAAGTGTTGATAGTATTTTCATATCCCTTATGAAAATAAAAAATGGACTGATGCTATGGGCTATGTAATTTCTTGGCAAATTAGATAAATCTTAAACTTTATCTTCTGGCTGCCTGCTGTTCCATAAAGACTGTCAGCTGAGAAGATTTGCTGACAGAAACATGTTAAACAACTTTAAATTTTTTGAGGGAAGAACTCGCACCACAAAATCAGATGCAATCTTCTATTAATCAATCACAGCTGGTTGATTTTTTGACAGCAGGACCATGCTGGACGTAATTTTACTGTCTTGCACTTTTTCTGATTAATAATACCTGGGTAAGTTGAAGCTTGATGGAGAGATCCTTTGCAGATCACTTGCTCAAAATATAGGTGGGATGAGGAGAGAAGAAAATCATTTCTTATGTAAAGATAAAGGAAAATCCATGGGATTTTATTCATACATAATTTTATACATACATAGCATTGCTTTTGTTTTGGTTGAGACAATAGAAGTTAGTATTTAATCTCTCAGAGGTATAGTATAAATCCCTCCAAAGGACACATACTACGTGAGAAGTTTATATGGTTTGAAATTTCCCATATTCTTGAGTCTTTTCTGTATGCATAAAGTGCCTTTTTGATGGAAAGAAAAACACTTGGCAAGGCAGAGCTCAGTAAATTGTTGTGCTACTGCACTGATTCCCTGTTGAAGAGGTCAACAGGATCATATAGCCTAGGATGCAGAAAGACACGGAGAGACTGAGGAACGTAGTCAGAAGAATAGCTGGTGACAGATTTTCTCCACCTTAATGTTATTTATTGATACTTGATAGTGGAAGTCTTGCTGTTCCAAGAATGCTGCTGTCTCTGACCTCTTTTCAACAGTGCTTCCCTAGCTCAGCAGTCTCTCAGATGTCAGCTTGGCAGATCCTCAATTCCGTATCTGTCATTCACGTTTCTAAGATGTTGGTGGTTCTCTTTCAGGTGGATTAGAGACAATAATAAGATGAATGAAACAGCCAAACCAAAAATGAATGAATATTCAAAATACTTAGCCCACATTATTCCAAAATACATTGTATAGTTGCTGCTGATGTTGCACAAATTAAGTTTTGATTGTCAAATTAATGATGGTTTTATTATGACATCAGTGAGAAGAAACAGACCTATAATGCAAAAGAAGCATTAAGTTTCTCTGAGGCTCTTCCACTGTTTTTTGCTCATGCTCTCTGGAAACCACCAGGAGAAGAGGGAGGAAGTGTTATAAATGTGGTGAACAAAATTCTCCTGTTTTTATCCTGCTAGTGAGCATGCCAGAAACTGTCAACTATCTCTGGATTAGTTATGGATTGGAATCCTAGTAAATTCTACTGTGATCTGATTAGGTTTTCTCTGCACTTTGGTGACAGTACATTGGATATAATTGAAAGGCTCTATACTTTCAGAAAACAAATATTACCAAAGATTGCCTAGCAATAAAAGAATTTTAATTTCCAAATGACAAATAAATTCAGGTAGCAAAGTCTAGCCAAGTGTTTGAGACAAGCTTCTTTGCCAAGCAGTCACTGAATCCACATTGGATTTAGAGAAGAAAAAGGGATCCTACAAAACTAATTTTGGTAAAGACATCACATTTTTATTTTTCTCAAATTTTAATTAAATAGAAATGTATAACTAAGGTTTTAGACTTTTCAAATTTTCAAAATTATTTCAGGCACAAGAAAGTGCTCCAGTTCTCAAAATAGAATGAAACTTACTGTTTTCTGCATTACAGAACAAATTTATGGAACTGACATGAATGGACTTCAATTGGACTTCTCAGCTTGAGAATACTGTAGCTGTGGCTGTCAAAGACCTCGATGGACTCACTGCCAAGAGGTGCTTGTGTGGTTTATTATATTTATGCCAAGAACTTATGGACTTTCATGTGCTATTAATTCATGTTTGCTGGTTAGTTTTGGAGTTATACAATGTGTTTGAGGCTTTGGAAGGATGTTCCAAGTAAGGAAGAAAGACGGATGATGTCTGTGGTATGAGAGTTTTGGTTTTCACTCACCTGTAATTTTTCTTATCATCAGGATATAATTTTCCCTTGTTTTTATTTTTTGTAACTTTGTTTCTCTGGAAGGAAAAATGTATTTTAGAGATGCACAGTAAAACATAAAGAATACAAAATGACAAAAGCATGATGTGTTAAGACTCTGTAAAGATCTAACCCAAAGGTATGTAAGAAAAAAGTGAAAAAAACCCCAGGAGTATCATTCAATCAGAATGATGCAAATACTAAAGACATCATAGCCATGACTCACAAAATAATTGCATATTTTGCAATTTGCTTTTAAAACAGACAAGGTACAAATTCTATATTAAAAAACAATGAGAAATAACATTCCAATGAGAAATAAAATTCCTGACTTAAGGATGTTCAATGGCAGAGAGTATTCAAGGCAGATTAGCCTTCGTGTGCACAGCTTTATTTTTCCACAATGCAGTCTGGAGGATGTCTGTAGTACAATTGTCCTTGCCCCCCTGATTCAGAGGCCATATTGACTTATTCCCACTTTTTCCAGGTCTGCTCTACAAATGTTCTGATGGAAACATCACCTTGTTTTGTGACCATGGGAGAAAAGTTCACAGAGCCCTAATTTGTGTGCTTATCCTCTGCCTACATACAAAATATATGATATTTATAGCACTCCAGATTATGATCACTAAACTAGGCATAGTACACTCATTTTGTTCACATTGTGAATACAGCATATTTAGATGTATGATAAGTAGCATTGCTAACCTGAATAAGTGCAAATCTACACTAGAATACAGTTTCTCAAAGTACATTGTGGCAACGAAACTCGAGTTGAAGTCAGCATTGACAAAATGCAGTGTAGAAATAGCCTCTGTTGATAGACAGAATTCTGCAGGAAAAGCTATATAATTTCAGAGACTGCTACAACCAAACATAATTTAGGGAGATACTTTCACAGACTCATAACAAGTTCTAGTATTTACTGTCTATTTTTCAGTTTAAGGGCTGCGTATGCTCTCAGCCACAGGACAAAGTTTACTACAGAAGACAATTGCAGAATTACGGATGTAATAATGGGGGTGTTCAGAGTAGTTTGTGAGTCCACATGCAGAATTCCTACAGACACAATCCCTGCTCAAGAGAATCTTGCTGACCTGAGAAATGAAAACTACCACAAACTCTACAAAGGATGGCAGCAGCAGGCATTTGCCTCAACACATTAGACATACTTTCACTTACACCTATTATTGTAACTTATAATCAAATTTGTAACACATTAGCCGTGACTAGAAGTTACTTTGAATGGATTGATTAAGATACTATTTCTTTCTTGCTTGCTGTCTTCCTTTCTTATTTTCTTATGTTTATCTTTCTTCTCAATGTTTTGGATTTTTTTTTCCCAGCTGATAAAGAGTACCACTGGTAAGTTGTAGGTACACTTTGGGTGTCTGCCAGGAATAAGATAGAACATTGGCAGATAAATAAGTATTTTTGCATCTGACATACCTTCTTGATTCTTAAAAGGTATTTATTTTATCTGCAGCAAATATATATTTGAAGTTCTTAATTATGGTAAAGTGAAATTATTTTAATTCATTATTTTAATTAATGTTATCTCATGAAAAATAAACCTAAAAGACAGTACCTAACTCCTCAGTAGTGTTATGTAGGCAGATATTCTTCAGCTCCCATTCTTAATTTATACTTATCTCTGTATCTGATTTTCACACACCAGAAAATTTGTGTATTACTAAGTCGGATGTCAGATGTTACTGCATTATGGTGTTTTTACATTTAGAAACAAAGCTGGAAAGCATGAGATATTCTTACTGGTACAAATGGAGCACAGTGGTAGAAAACCTGAAGCGTGTGATGTCAGAGTGTAGTTTGATCCATTGCTGTAGCACTCTGAATTGCAAACATACAAGGGAAAATGTAATAACCAGATATACTCACAATTCTTTATTTTCCCTTCATTTAACAGAAACCTTAGGGGGGAATCAATTCCTTGAACACATTAACAACTTAATGCTGTGGGCAAGGTTTACAGTATAACCCAGTGGAAATGATCCTACTCCCACTGAGGCTAATATGAAATTTGGCAAAAGATTTCATAGCACAGGCAGTCAATACAATATTTGACATTCCTGCAATAAATGCAAATTCAAAATCTGCAGTTGTATGCACACTAAGTCTTTTACAAATGTGGATAAAACTTCAGTGCTGTTTTAGGTACTCAATTATTTACACATAGTGGCTTTATTGTTTCTGATTGATACTGATATAAGCATAAAAAAAATTATTTGAGGCACATGAAAGAGCTCCAGTTCCCAAAATAGAATGAAACTTACCATTTTCTGCATTATAGTACAAATTTATGGAACTGACATGAATGGACTTCAGGTAGTTTGAGAATACTGTAGCTGTGGCTGTCAAATATTCACGTCAAGACCTCGATGGACTCACTGTCAAGAGGTGCTTGTGTGGTTTATTATATTTATGCCAAGAACTTATGGACTTTCATGTCCTATTAATTCATGTTTGCTGGTTAGTTTTGGAGTTACACAATGTGTTTGAGGCTTTGGAAGGACGTTCCAAGTAAGGAAGAAAGACGGATGATGTCTGATACAAGAGTTTTGGTTTTCACTCACCTGTGATTTTTCCTGTCATTAGGGTATAATTTTCCCTTGTTTTTATTTTTTTGTAACTTTGGCCACCACTCTTGAGTTTGAGTCACAGCTCATACACAGTGCCTATGCAGCACTGTACATCATACATGTCTTAACTATTAAGACATAGTGATTGCAATATTTAAAAATTATAGTGAATTTAATGGGCAGGAAGCCTGTAAATAAGATGTTGAGGCACTGGCAGAGGTTGTTCAGGCAAGCTACAGATGCTCCATTTCTTCAAGGCCAGGCTGGATGAGGATCTGAGCAACCTGGTCCAGTAGAAGGTGTCCCTCCCCATGACAGGATAATTGAAACTAGCTGATCTTTAAAGTCTCTTCCAATCCAAACCATTCCATTAGTCTAAAAAGCAGTGTTATTTTCCTCCATTTTAGTGTCCTGTATCTTATTAAACCAAGGAAGTTTCATACTGTTTATTGGAAGGCAATGCTCTTAAATTATTGTTTGCTTTTAATTATCTGTTTCTTCTCTGTTTGTTTTTTGTGGCATTCTCTTTTTAGTCTCTGAAAATATACGATGACTCATTGAGTAATGCTTCTCTTATAATTTTAATGTGATATTGTCTATTTTCTGAATCATTTTATGTAAGATAGAGGAAATTACTTACATAAACACACTGCTATCTAGCAGCCTTAGGTAAGGATTATGGACCCAAATCTGATCCGGTTGTAATCACAGACAGTTTAAGCCCCTATTCAGGGTTACTCAGTTCTTTAGGGGAAAATGTAAATATCTGTTAGTAATCTCTGTGTACTGAATCATAAGAAATCTCAAGTTGGAAGGAACCCATAAAGATCATCAACTCCTCAGCCTTTTCTCTAAGCTGAGCACTCATTTGTGTTTAGCATTGTGCTCCCTAGAGGCTGTGTCTGCATGTTATGCAAAGTGTTTTTCAGTAATAGTGTATACGCTGTTCTTGGTCTGCTGATGTGACTTACATAATATAGACTGCAACAATGTTTCTTAGCTTCTTAAAAAGTGTTTTGATATTGTACGAGCACTTTAAGAAATGGAGGTTAAGGAAGGAATAATGTGAAAGGCCAATTTCTCAGCTGAAACTTGTTATCTGCTGTTTATTTTCTGACACTTCTTACAAGAACTGAATAAATAAATTGTCACACCACAGGAAACATTAGTTTCCATGTGAAGTGAGGTCATCAGTAACAAGGAAGTTTGAAGTGCTCTTGTCCTTAATATTCAGTCAGTGAGAGAGCTGACATTTCTCCAGTGGGAAACATCATTTTTGCAGAGAGCTGCCTATACAGAAGCATGGGAAATTAAAGAGAAAAACTGTTATTGCATAGTCATACCAATAATGGTGAACATTCAGTTGCAATCCTGAACAGTTCCTCTAGGATTTTCTAGGACAACAGGCAAGATAATGTGTAAATTGGGATTTACAATGATAACCCTTGGTATCTAGTCAAGTTGCATTGGTTGACTGGGGACACTAATACATGTGTGGTGCATTGCATCTCTGACTGAGAAAGGACTGAAAGACACATTTGTTTTCATGTGGACACACACACGCTTTTGGAGAATTACGGAAGTTAAGAGATAATTGCATCTTTCAATGTCAGGGGAGGATTGCTGTATAACACATATTCTGCTGCCCAGACAAAACCAACAGGTCAACTTCTGCTTCTGGAAAGAAAAGTTATATTCTAAGCCTATCCTAAGAGAATTTCTCCTGATATTAAAATATTTCATATCTTAAATTAATCCCCTTATTTCTACAAATAACCTATATAATTAAAAAAAAATACTAAACTTTCTTTTTATTATTTTTATTTTTATTTTATTTATTATTTTTCTTCACATCTCATAAGCTTCTAGTGTCTCCCTGTAGTTGTCACTGTGCTAGATTATACTTGGTTGTAACCTTTTTACCCACAAATTTTGAGATGCAATTTTTTTGAGGGAAACACCCAAACACCAGCACACAGAATCGTAGAATGTAGCACAGCCAGTGATTGCCTTTATTAGTGTATCTCAGGATAAATAAGTAGATGTATATGATGGGATTGATATTAATAACTCACTGCACAGACCAGTAAATAACAGCACAAGGTGAAATAGGAACAAGAAAGATGTGTATGAATATTATAAAAAAAAAATTAGCAAGATAAATGTTCATATGGAGACAGCATTTCTGGTAACTCCATCCTCTGAATAAATTGACAATGCAGTAGAAGAACATTAAAGAATACAGTGAACAGAATCAATGCCAAGAGAGTAAAGTCTAGGTGACAATAAGGAGTAGGCTATTTATCTCTCTTATTTATGCAGATTGCTGCCTGACAATGAATAATTGTGTCATGAAAAATGTCTTCTAATCCACATATCGTGTTTCTGTCTTAAATAACAATGATTTAGCAAAATATTTATTAAGAAAAAGTAATAACTGTTAATTGATTAAAATGCTATCAAAATTACCATGCAAGCAAAACTTTGCTGCCGTAATAATGAGAAAACCCAACAACAACAACAACAACAACAACCAACAAGGTCTGGAACTGCAGACAAAAACTATGAAACAAGGATGTATTTACCTTGGATAAAAAATGGGATATAATAGCACTGTTGCAATTACTTTAGGAGAGGGTGCATTGTTTCAGACAAAGACCAGAAAATGTTGATAGGTTCTAATGCCTGCATATGACATTTATCAGATTATATGACAAATTATATCATTACTCTTTGAAAAAGCCTGCTTCTACTGATTGGATAAAATGCTTCCTGCAGCCAGCTGGCATCTGCAACAAAGCCATATGAGTACACAGTTTGATTATTTATTCCTTTAGAGGGTAACAGATTATGACAGTGTTCAGGCACTAATTCAGAACTTATTTAAACCTAGTTGTTTTTGTGGGGTTGTTGTGTTGTGTGGGGTTTTTTTGTTGTGTTGTTTTTTTTTTCCCTTTGTTGGTTTGGTTTGTTATTGTTATTGTTGTTGTTGTTATTGTTGTTATTGTTGTTGTTTTTGTTTTGACCCAGGTGCTCTCTTCTAAAAAAAAAAAAAAAAGATGGCCTGGATTCAGACAACTTCTTCCACAAGCCATGTGCATGTGTAAGGGTTATAGCTGGAAATATCTCCAATGGGGCAGTTTAACATGGCAAGGAAGCATGTTGTATTAACAATGATATTTTTTTTTGTCATAGTGAGAAATATGCAATCCATTTATAAGTAACCAGATAATGCCAGAAAATTATGGTTTGGTTTTTTGTTTGTTTGGTTTTGTTTGTTTGTTTGTTTTTGTTTTGTTTTGTTTTGTTTTAATATGAAATGATGTTTAGCATTTTTTTACCTCAAATATAAGCTACACTATTAGCTTCAGTTAATTCACCCAATATTGGAAACAAAAGTCAAGACCAGTGTCCCATTCAGGTGGGTGAAGAATGGCCAAAGAATTGACTGCATTTGCAAAACATAATCATGATATTACTACTAGCCACAGATGAAAAAGGTGCTGAGGAATGGTCAGGGAAGCAGGCTAAAATGTCAACAGCCTGTCAAAGACTGATATAGAATATAGAATAATTTCTTAAGGTGATCTCATCTGACAAGGTTCTGTTGATCATCACAGTGTATGCAGAAATTAATATTTTCCTGAAGTCTTTTTGGAAGACAGCAGTTTGCAGTGCTTTTAAGAGCTGTGATTTTGCATGATGTCTTTAAGAATTGAACCAATACCATTAACATTTCCTAAATTCACTTGACACAAACAGGTGCATTGTGTTTCACAAGAATAACTTTTCTCAATAGACAAGATTTGTCTATTTTAAACTATATAAGTTTGAAGATCTTTCCTCATGCCTTGTTACTTAGCCCACGATGTCTGTTTTCCTCAGACACACTGCCTGAGAAATTACCTATAGTGAAAAAGACACAGCTGAATCCTAAAGATTCTTTATTCACTGTATTTGCTCATGGTGTTTTCCAGTCATGACAGTTCACAGAGCAACAAGTTCTTGCATGCCCCCGGAGACACCCCAGGCCATTTAAAGGGGAATGGCAGTTTATCCAAAGCACTGATTCATGCCTTTCCATGCCACTCTGCAATGATCATGTTCATTCACAAATGCTGTTATTATTTAAACCATATATTACTTTTAAGAAGGCACAAATAGTTTGGGTTTGATTTTTTTTTTTCCTCCAGAATACTCAAAACATGTTTTTATGCACACAACCATGAGGGATTTTGTAAGTCTCTCTGTGCAGTACTGGCTTTCCAAGTAAGAACTTTTCATCTTGTTGATTTGATCCTAATTAAAGGAAATTATTTTACAGTGATTATATGTTATATAACACGTGTTTCATCCTAATTATCTGCCTATCTAGCTAGCTAGCTAGCTACCCTTTCTGTCTGTCTATCTATCTATCTATCTATCTATCTATCTATCTATCTATCTCCTTAGACCCCTCCATGTGACAAGTAGTAGTAGTTTGTGTGATACCAATGGTATATAAACTTGAGTGACTGAAATGGAAGATAAATTAAATAGTTCTGTTCTCTTTCCTTGCTTCTCACAACTCCCTCTTTGCCCTGTGAATTAACTGTATGCATATATAGTATCCCAGGAAAATGGTTTCATTATTTCAATATTTGATGTCTTTTAATTATGAAAATGTTCTCTCCTTCCAATTCTTGGAAAATAAGTACAAGACATTAGTCTATTTGCAGTGCTTTACTATCTAAATTTTAAGCTGGAATGAAAAATGGATTGCATCTGCTGCAGAAGTCAAAATGTCAGCAGCTAGAACTTTTGGGTCTTGTGAAAGCAGATTAATTTCAGATGAGATTATTGTGAATGCAAAGCCTTATAGAAGAAAAAAAAAGGAAGAAAAAAAAGAGAAAAACCCCAAACAGCAGATTAAATGCTGATGAGGTGCTAACTGACACATGATCTTTTCTACCCTCAAGCATTCACGGTACTGTGCTAACAGGATGCTTCCATTCATTAAGGGAAAAGAAATCCATAGTGTTAACTGTCATTATACCATATTTGTCCAAAATGAATAGTAACAGAAGCTGGAACTGCCTTATGCTTGTATTTCCCCTCCTCCCCCAATGTGTTATACCTCCTTCGATTTTGTAAAAAATAAATAATACAAGGGCAACCATGTAGAGCCTAACTCAGAATACTGGATTGTATGTGAGTATGCTTGTTTTTCGAGTGAGATGTACTTTGTCCTTATGATCTTTGTCTATGATTCCACACTTGGAATGTTTTCTGCAAAAATGATTTGTTAGTTTTCATATCAGGTATGCATTCTTTAATTTTAGGGAAGCCTCCTTTGTTATAGTCAACGTTGTAAACCCAGTATTTATTAATAAGCTTCTGTCACTTTTAGGAAACAACTGCTATCTTAATTAATGTCCAAGAAATTTATATCCACAGGATGAAAACATAACTGCAGGTGCCTAGGGGATGAAGGCTGAAACAGATTTCATTACCTATAGATGAGCTTCAGAGATCTTCCAAAAATTACATCAGTATTAAAATCACCATGGAAACAGAAATTATGGTAATTCAAACCTTTAGAAATAATGAACACTGCAGCATTTCCAGCTTTCACCTTGCCCCTTCCATAATTCTTATGCTGTCATGATTTTGAGACCCAGGTTGTTCAAGGGTGCAGTGAAATTTCTCATCCAGGAATCTGGCTCAGAAGGAGGCCTGTCTTTTTTGGCCTCCTTTAGAAGGTACTGGGGTTGACAGGTGGCATAAGTAGTAAATAGTGATCTCAACACAGATTTCTCAATAGTTTTACCCTTTAAACAACAGTTCTGGTTTGTGAATAATATCTGTATCCACCAGAAGTGGTTTTTCAGTATTTACAGAAACTGAAACAAACTTTGCATGAACTAACATACAACCAAGAAAAAATGGTCTTATTTATCTTCTTGAGAAAATACATAATCATAATAGTGTTTACATGACCTCACTTTCTTAATTCACCTGGCCAGCCATAGCTGTCCAGAACAATTAATATTTGGCTGTTTATAGATTTTTTCCTAGTTAATGAATCAAATTCACATGCAAATATATATATATATATATTAATTAGCTTTTTGTTGCAAAAGCTGTTAGGGTTTTTTCCTAGACAATTTTTTTTCAAATATCATGCTTTATTACAGCCTAGTACTGGATTTTGCTTTTGCACCCATCTAAAAGTAGGCCTTTGATGTTTGTTAAGCAAGTGTACCCCAACTGCACTCAGTATGATAAAAAAAAGCTAAATTGGGAAGTTGTCTTGAGAAGGACTGTGAAATACTGTACTGTGCATCCTTTACAAGCTAAAGTGATAACACTGTAATTTTAGGATGGCAAGGAAAGTGTGAGCCATGAGAAGTTTAAAAAAGTCTTCAACTTGAACTCCTTAAGCTTCCAGAGAAGGTAGATAAATAAATTCTTGTTATGTGTATTACCTTTTTGTGCTTTAAAAGATAATAGAGATGCACTGAGCCTCAAAACAAATATGTTCTGTAAACAAACAGAAAGAAAGAAACAAGTCAACCTTCTGCTAAGTCCAAAGTTCAAAACATATTGATTTTGATTCTTAAACACTAGAATTCAGTCATAGAAAATAAAATGCTGGCAGAAATGGTGAAAATTAAGTTCTCATTTTACTCTCTAACAGTATAAGCAAAAATGAAACACTACACAGGGATTTTTGATAATTCTTAAGGACTAGGAATTAATCCTTTTTTATTTGTTTTTTGGACCCCTAAATACTGAACAGCCTCTTTAAATGAAAAAGAACCTCTGTATGCTTTTCTACCATGCTTTCTGTTGCAGCTACTCTTCCAGAGAGAATTTATTTCAGGTTTGTTACTAGCTAGTTCAACTTTTGTCTCAGTATTTAAAAACAGAAGAATTGTCAACCCAGAAGCATTTTCAGCATCTGCTTTTCACAGCTGATGTCCTCTGGCTCCATAAGTTTATTTCCCTGAAAGCCTCTGTTGACTGAGTTCCACACTGACTTGTTTGAAAATTATGGAATATGCACACTCTGGGTGGGACTCCAGGGACTTGTATTTTCCACATTTCCAGTGCAAAGAAAAACCTGCATCGAGTCTAGTAATATATCACTGTATTACAACCATCAGGGCATTTAATTTACAACTTAAATCAGCTGGGACTTGCTGATGCTAGACAGTAATATACTGTCAGTTTGAAACCCCTGGATATTGCAGCTCAGTGTGCGACGGGCTGTCAGTCAGCAGAGTGACAAAGTGACAATTTATGGTTTGTAAAAACCCAGCAGATAAATTGCAAGGAAAGTGCACTTTGACTTAAGCAGCACACTGTGTGGAATGTGGTTTTGTTGAAAGGACTGTGTAAAGTGAGAGGAAATTTCTTCTAATAAATAGCAACACTTTGCTCTTTTTATTTTAGGGTGTTTTAAGGGGCCTGTTTACTGCTTGAGACTTTGGAAGAAATGCAGTAAACTGAAATGTATATACTGAGTGTTTTTCTTTGGTGATGTAGGGGTAGTGATCTTGTGTAGATTTTTGTAATCTCACTGTAGCTCACCAGAACTGTACAGAAGGTTGGCAAGTGCAGTTCAGTGTGTGCTGAGAGAAGGGAATACATACTGAAAGCTGCTGCTCTGGCACGAAATGTCATAAGTTTTTAGGTAACAGGATACTTTTTAGTGTTAAAGAAAGGTAAGGAAGATAGGAGAGACAAATTTGTATGTAGGCAAAGGCCTGATACCTCAAATGTCATGAAGCCAAATGGAGAATTTTCTTTCTGTTTTATTTTCATGGCCTGTGTAAGCAAAACAAAAAGGGAATAGGGAACCTACTGGGATCCATCTGAAAAAGGTTGGAATGAAAGAAAAGTACTTTTCTACATATGGTTTCTACTTCCACTGTACCATATGGTTTTGATGAGAGCCATAACTTTTTTTATTATTATTATTATTATTTTATTTTTTAATTTTTTTTTTTTTTTTTTTTTTTTTTTTTTTTTTTTTTTTTTTTTTGTGGTGGAGGGAGATTGTGTTGGGTTTCGGGTTTTATTTGCGATTTCTTTTGGTGGTTTGGTGTTTCTTTTGTGCATGGCTTGGTTTCAGTTTTGTGGTGGATTTTTTGGCTTCTTTTAGCACTTACAGAACTATAAAAATAGTTTAAAAGAGTTGCAAGTTTTCTCCACACCAAAAACTGGCCAATCCTGAGCAAATGGCTTCAGCCATTAAGTTAGCATGTGAATTTGTTTTCATGAGGCTTCCCACCTTTTGTCTCTTCATGAACAATTTGAAAGAAAAGAGTTGATTGGAAAGCAAATTTTGAATTTCATAATGTGAGAATGAAGTATTCTTTAACCTAATTTGCAGACAAGTGTATGCTACAAAGAATCTACAAACAGGAAAAGCAGGCAAATTCACCAAATTTCACCTAATTTGTGTTTTTTTAAAAAAAGAACAATATTATTGACTTGGAAAAGCAGCAATTGCAGATTATATAGAATAATTTTGCCTTACCTCTTGAAAAACACTGTTTGTATTCCAAACACATATTGTCCTGTACAGTACACTTTTGTTGCTGTTCTAGTCTATTGCATACTGTAATTAGCACCTATTTTTTTCTTTTTAGGTTGAATTCTATTGCCTCCAAAAGCTTTTTGAATATGAAATCCCTCACTACACTCTCCAAACAAAAGACTGTTAAATGCATATAAAATAACTATTGTCTTATGCCCCTTCACTGTAACTCAGTCTTGATCCCTCTAGATATTTAGTTGTTAAATCAGAGTAGGAGAGTTGTAATTTCGTCCTTGTGTCGTCTTGAGATTTGGCCAATCTGCTAAAATTCTCCTGGCTGACGACAACAAATATGAAGGGATGTTTTTTAATTAGTTATTTCTGATATAACTAATAGTCACAGAAACATCACAATAGAGAAGATATAAGTAGGATAGGAATTAAATTAATTTGTTGAACCCAAGAATAATTAAAAATTATTTACGCTCCACAACATGTCAAACTATGCAGTAGCTATTCATTCATAATTCTTACGCATTTTTTTTCCTCGCATAGACCATAAATCCTAAAGATTTTTAGATTGTTATGCTAACTGCACATATAGGTACCCAAGGCTTAAGAGATGAAGTAAATTCTTAAGAATCTCAAAGTGACTCAAAGCAGGGTAAAGAAATGTCATCTGAATATTTCTGACTTTGACTGACATTTTTGAATCATGAAATGAATTGTAATTGTTGATATTCTTCAGTAACTGATAAAAGGTCTTTATTCAAAGAATTACTTATATAAAAGTTGTGATTGAGATGTAATCCTGAAACTGTTTAGGACCCATATTTCTATGTTAAATTTTATTACTCTTTTACATCTAGTATTCCCTGAATTTAAAATCAAATTCTAAAATGTGTTCTATCCAGAGCAGTCTTGCATTTCTAGCAAAGACAGTTCTTTTTGGAAGAATACCTTTCTGATGTCAGATTTTATGTTTTTGAGTGTCTGTATTAATTTTAATTTAAAAATATATACTTAGTGTTATATTGCAGAGGGAAAAAAAGTCTGAACACATTCAACAAATTTAAATTAATCAAAAATACCTGAGATTGTGATTACATTGTTTGTTTGACTCTTCTATTATCTCTTTTTTTTCTTTTAATTTATTTTCTTTTTCTTATTCATCTTAGTGAAGATCTCTATCAGATGTAGAGTATAGTCATTAAAAGTTAAGGTTTAAAAAAATCCAGCTTCACATCAATACTGATCCTTTCTATTGTGAAATTACTTTTTCCAGCTCATTTAATGATAGAAACTTGGCAACCATGATGTGCTTCTATTTTATTTTTACTTCACATCTGATAGATGCATGTGTGAGAGACTTGGCAATTACAAAGATGTTTTTGTTACTTACTATGCAGTAGTCTCCTGCCCTTTAGTGTGCAGTAGGATTCTACTATAACAGAGTATGAAACTTCTGATAATTCGAGATGAGTTTTCAGAAGACAGGGTCACAGCTGCTTCTGTGCTGGAGATACTTTTACACTGTATTACATCTGTGTCTGTTGTCAGCAGTGTCCTTTTAAGAATGATGATTCCCAATCAGAAGCCCAAACCCTTCCTAGAACTTAGAAGTATTTTTCTTAGCCCATGCAGAGCTTTTTTGCACAGAGCTGGGCATTTTCAGCAATCAGCCATGTGGAGCAGGCAGCCCAGGCTGCCAGTAGTGACCTTATTAAGGGGCCTCATATAGGGGGTGTAAAGGGAGGAGTGGGGCAAGACCAAGGGAGTGTGAATCAAGTTGGTTTTGAGGTCAGTTATGTGGCTTTGTAGGAAGCTGTTTCACATTTAGTGCTGGGTGGCTTTGTTTTGTAGGAATTTAGATAGAAATATGTTCTTTGACACAAAAACCGTGCTGCCTGAGAGCAGGTAAATGATTGGCTTGTAAGGTTTTTGAGAAATACATCCAATCTTTGATAAGGGGCATGTAGATAATCTGCTCTGAATACTTATTTTACTGAGAACCAGTAAATCTGAGCTTTTGCTTATTTTCATCACTAAAATAAGACAGAAGATAAAAAATTATTAGTGAATCAAGTCATTGTATATGTTACATAGGGTGAGTTGTGGGAATGTGGAGTCAGAAAGAACAGAAACTTCAATAGCTGAAATTGAGCTTATCTGTCAAGGTAGGGCGTGTGTGATGGTGTTTGCTTCCCACAGGCACAGATTCACAGTTGAAAGAGTAATATGTGCTGTATCACACTGGTGGGACTGTTCACGTATTGCAGGCTGATGAATTGATGCAAGATTTTTAAAATGCTAAAGAAAAATAGACTGTAACAGAATCTAATAAAAAGCGGAAAAGTCATTCCTTTGATAAAGTCAGTTGGCTTTTCTTCCACTCATTTTGTCTACAGCAGGTGTATACTATAACTTCCTCACAGTTGCATAGCAACTGCACCCCAAATGTTTTAGTGTTTAGAAGTAATTATAGTTCTGTTAAAGTGTTTCAACAGAAAAAAAAAAAAAAAATCTTCTTTTCCTTCTTCCCTGGTTTAAGCCTGTTTGCCAAGATGATGGCTCTGTCTTTGAGGAAAAACACCTGTCAGAAAATGAGCTGAAACAAGCAGTTGTGTGTCCCCCTGCTGACAGAGTGGGTCCGTTGTGCTCTGTCCATACCCAGTGAAGGTGTTTCCCACAGGATGAGTGTATGGGCTCCAGTCACTGGCTTAGCTCTCTATGCACACAAACATTGGCTGTCTAGACCAATTAAAAATTACCTGGATATCTCTGAAGGCTGTTTCAAGTATCAAAGAGTTTTCATCTCTAACTTATAAAAAAGGAAGACGTTAATAACTGATTATGTTAAAATATCAACTGCCCCTGGAAACAAAAGATTTCTAGTCTCTGTGTATAAAGATGAATTTTAAGACAGAAAAAAAATGCACTGCTTTTTTATGCTATTCTCTAGTTAGATTCTTTAATATAAATTGTTTCATTGTAAAGGTATAGTCTTTCTCTGAAGTGGATACAATTTGCATTACACCTGTACTTTAAAGCAATTGGACTCTTAATATTAAGATGTCAGGATACAGAAGAGAAAATCTCTGCCATGGGTTTTGATCAACTCAGACTTCTACTGCTTAAATCCAGCACACATGACACATTTAAACTTTTAACCTGGAAACTTTACTATCCAACATTTTTCTCTGCATTCCCTGCATTGCCTTATAGAAGGTGACAGACATCTTAATGAGTTAGGTAGAACAGTATCTGTACAGTTTCTATTTACATGTGTTTAGAAGGCTTTTTAGGGGAAAACCCCCAGTATTTGAAACTGTAAGGATCATTTTGCAAATTATTTATTTACTATAAGTCTTTGCATAACACAAGGAAAACCACAATAAAGTATTGTAGCACCACTTACTTGCCTGGCTATCAGTGATGGATTATTTCTCTGAATTGGATGCTAAATTCAGATACAAATTGCTATTTTGAGCATTTCACAAATCTCTTCTAGAGAATATAGCAATACTTCCAAGTTGTAAGCTGCAAAATTAAATTCTCCAGTACACTTAGGATAAGGAAAGAGTAGGAGGTTTTTTGGTCTGCTTCCAGCTAAGAAATTGTGCTAAATATCTTTATTGTCTGAAAATTTCTTTTCAATGAATTAGCAACGTAACTTGAACAGAAAGAAAATATTGATTTAGTGATTACTGGAGAGCTTTATCATAGCACCTTTGGCATGACTTTAGCAAGGAAATAGATTTCCCTCCTTTGATTAGGAATGTTTTTATTATTCTTAAGAAATGCAATAAATAATGCGTAAAATTGGTTTGTTCAGATCTTTCAGTGATCAAAACTTGAGCAGAACAAGTTAAGATGAAAAAGATTTGGCAACACATGTCTGGAACCTTTCATATTGTCTTACTTCTTTTAAATAAAAGGCAATATGTAACACAGAATAGAGATCAAGTCTAATCAATCAGGGAGACTACTGAGTGGGTTTTATAGGCTCAGAGCAACAATCTTAACTTGGTCTGTCCATTCAGGTTAAGACTGACTGGATAATGGAAAATCACTGTGCTGGATGTCTCTACAACCTAGTTTTGGTTAACTACACTGCCTCATTGGCAGTATTCTGCCGTAAATGTCCAACAAAATTAAATATTGGGGTATACCACCAGTGTTGCAAAATCTGAGTACAGGCACACTTAAGATCAGTGTCTTCCTGGACCGTGAGTGTTATCTAATATGTATCTGTGTAATCATGATGACTGTCTCTGCCTTGTACCTGTTTTTTTCCAGTAATGGTTGTTTTCTGCATCTGTTAATTCAAATGAAGAATGCATATGAAGTTTAGAGACAACATTGCAGATTTCTTAGTATTCTGTGTTTTCAGCCTTTTAAATACTTTCCAGTGTTTATAATGCCCTTTTCTGCATATTCTTTGAAGTGTGAATTAATTTTGGTAATAGGTAAACCAGAAGGTTGTTCTTTCAGATGCTGCCTAATATTTTTATTGTTACTGAGTAAAAATTAAATCCTATAATAATTGAGATCTAGGTGTATGTTGTAAAATTAACAATGTTTCCCTGTAAATATTACTAGACTTGAATGCTTGCCCTCTAATAAATATATTCCTAAATATCCCAGATTAACTGCCTACTGCTGTAATTATGGCTTGCATTTGTTATGATCAGCATACATCAAAAGTTAAGTTTCTCAATGACCTACTAAACCATGCTTAAAAATACTTGGATGAAACACTGTGGAACTCTGGTCCATCACATTCATTCCTTTATCAGACAACAGTAGCAAATTTGCCTAGAGATTTAGAAAATCGAGACACACTTCTTGGCAAATGATCTCGTGACTTGGGGATAAATGGATTTTCTTGAAACTTGGAGCAGTCATTTTTCATCCTGAAGCGTTAATCTGAACATTAACAATCACAAAGCTTAGTATTCAAAGTTATACAAAATCATTAATGTCAGTAAACATCAGTTGTACTGCCTCTGGTTTATTCTTTATTTCTAGTTTTCAGCTAGAAGTAAACAATAGTCTAGTTTTTGGCTCAAAGTGTCCAGCACATTTTTTTTCATTAAGGACACTGTTCAGGTTTTTCATGTTTTTCTGATCTGTCTCACAATGCTGATCTAACAAAGTCATAAACACTGAATTCTCTAGCTGACAAGCCAAATTGGGAGAATTCTTGTGTACTATCTAGAGTGGAAATAGTAATCTATTTCTCGTAACACTACAAATGTGTAACCTTTCTGGGGACTCTGAAAGATGAGGAGTCATTTTCACCTTTGTTTTGGATATCAAGGCAAAGAACCCTAGGCAATGCACAGTTGGTTTATAACATTAAAAACACAATGAAACTGGCTCAGATTTCATTTGAATGGGGTGTTGTCTGGGTCACAGTTAACTTTTTTATTAAATACAATGCTTGATGGGATTGAAAGGTGTGCAAGACATTGATGCTGACTGCTGTAAATAAATGTTTTGAAATGCAAAAATTTAGCTACAGGTAAAGAATCAACCATATCTAATTAATGATGGCATATATGGAGAGAGGTAATAATGCAAGCAGTTACTTGTGTCTTACTGTGGTAAAAATGATTAAATAATATGATGAAAATAAACCTCCATAGACTACTGGAACATGGTTTAACTTATCCTTTAGATGTTGTTATCATAATTACTTCAACAAGAATTACAAAAATTAGGGTGCTCCATACATCCAGTCATCTTCATGGCCCTCCTCTGGGCTCATTTCAGCAGATCCACATCCTTCTGGAGGAAGCACTTCAGGTGGGATCTCACCAGAGCAGAGTGGAGGGGCAGAGTCCCCGCCCTCAACCTGCTGTTCACACTTCTTTTAACGCAGCCCACGACAAGATTTTATTCTGGCCTGTTAGCTCACATTGCTGGGTCATTTATTTTACAGAGGAGTTAATGTTTTCCTAATATTTTTCTTTAAATGCCAAAAAACTTAGATGATTTTGTTTTGTTTGCTTTTTATGAAATCTGTAGGAAAAGGTATGCATATGGGAAAGATGTTAAAGTGAACACTGGAAAAGGACTTCTTTCAGTTACTCCATTCTTGTCTTTAGTTTCTTTAGTCGCCAACACTTTTCAGAAAAAAATAGGTAATGACAATATAACCTGACAAGAGAGTTGTAGTCACATGGTATCTGGAAAGCATCACATTCTCAGATAATAGGGATACAAAGTAAATGTTATTTGTTACTATATATAATGATTTTACATGTAGGATAGTTGTATAATAAATGCTGGTGGATCAGCTGATGCTGGTATTTTTAACCACAACCAAAAAATCTCTGATGCGCATCTTAGAACGAAATTAGACTGAAAAATGCATCATGCACTTGCCTAAACATCAAAATGTTCAGCATGCTGCATTTTAATAGGAGCTCTCCAGGTTAGTTACCATGCAAGTTGTAGCAATCTCTGGTGAATGAACATCTGGCAAAGTCTAATGTGTAACAGTTGCAATGAATTTATCAGTTGTAACTTTTAATTGACAGCTGAAGTACCTTTCTCTTTGTGAAGTCCTGCAAGTCCCTAGATAGAAGGAATAGGAAGATCGTCTAGATAAATCTCCATGCCACAGATGCTGGAATTTGGGAACTCTTTCTTGAAATGGTTCCTAAACTCTAATAATCGACTTTGTTTAAATATCTCTGATTGATCCATTAAGTAATTTCAGCTAACAAACTTTTTTTTGTAATGTGTCATCTAAATTGCCTTCAAAGTTTGTTTGGTTGAGTTTTTTGTTTGGTTGGGTTTTTTTGGTTTTTTTTGGCCAGGTTGAGGGGGTGTGTGTTGTTTTTTTGTTTGTTTTGTTTCATTGCTATTTTTTATAGAGAGAATAGCATAGATGATTGCTGTCATAACAACCACCATTCTTGTGTATGGGGAAACTTCTTGTGTGCATGTTTTATTGCTTTTCCAACTCTTTTTTATTTATATCAATGTGATAGAAAAAAGTGGAGATTGTATACCCACTGAGACTTCTTTAGGAGTGAGCATACAAAATAAGTCCCCTAGGCATCTTAAACTTGATGCATACATGAATTAAATTTACCTTTTGGATTGGATTAATTTGGAAAACATCACTTTATAACTTAAAATAGCTTTTCAGCTGTGCTGGTTTTTGTTGGGGTAAAGTTAATTTCCTTCACAGTGGCTGGTACAGGGCTGTGTTTTGGATTTGTGCTGAACACAGGGTTGATAATACAGAGATGTTTTTGTTACTGCTGAGCAGGGCTCCACTGAGCCAAGGCCTTTTCTGTTTTCCATACTGCCACTCTTGCCAGGAGGCTGGGGGTGCATGGGAGTGTGGGAGGAGACACAACTGGGACAGGTGGCCTAAAGTGACCAAAGGGATTACATTTGCAACCTTCTTTTCTTTTGTGCAAATCCACTAATAGTATATAAGAAATTGACTAGGGACAAAATTGTAATGGATTCAACTGGAAATGCTTTCCCGAGTTACCAGCTGCAACTTCAATCTGGATTTCTAGAGAGTTGCAAATACCTTATTTCACCTAGCCATGTTTCTTTGCTTCACTTAGAAAAATGTCTTATAAATGTCAAAAATCCGATGGGACTTGTCCTTGAGAAATCTTTTTCACTTACTTTTTAGCTTAATTTCCTAAGGAAATTAGGCTTCTGCAATCACACTGTGTGTGTCTGTTCTTACTGATTAATAACCTCTTTTCAACCAAATTTGACATTGACCAGAGGGATAGAAGTCTCAAATATAATTAAATCCCTATGCACTGCAGGGAAGTAGGCAGCTAGGTAAATGAAAATGCCTTTTATAAGATAAAGACTGAAAATTCAGCACATCCAGAGACACTAGTGAATCCATCCAGGAAAGGTATTACTTATTCCTTGACCTTGGAGAAATTTCAATGAGTGCTCAACATATTATGAGACACCAGAGAATTTGTAGGGTGCTGCTCTGGATGAAACATTGATGACTTTTGACACTGACCGTGTTTAAGTGAAGTACCTGATGATTTGTTTAGTATTTTTTTTCAAACCTGAAGGTTAGCTAGAAGATAGATTTAGAGTTTCAGATTCTTTTTCCCAAATTTTATGTATGACCATACTCACAATTCTGCCTCTTGAAACTTACAAGTTTTTGCAAAAGGATAGTAATTGTTCACAGACTACTTCTGAAAGTCTGTTGACAATACTAAACATATATTATAGAAAGCTATGCCAATACATGTATGTATAATTTTTCTAATTTTTCATCATTTCTTTTGTAACCTTACATTTTATTCTCACTTAAAATTAATTTTCTAACTATACAACTACTTAAAGACTACAATTATTCAGTTTGCCTCATATGGTTTGTTATATACCCCTAAACTAACATAGATGGGAAAGAAATACTCTTTTGCTTTTCTTTTTATTGCTTTTCTGTGTCTATTTTCTACACCCACAATCCTTAGTCTTTTTATTTTTCCTTTCACAGAAAGCTGTATCTCCATTTGCTATAGAATTTCTGTCTTTCAAACTAATAATGAACCTCTAGACACATAACTGTTCATCATGATGCTGTGGTGTATTTGATACCATCTCTTTCATCAACTGCAAGCTCTCCAAGTTCCTTTTACATTTCATACTATGCTCCCCTACTGAAACATTGCTGGAGGCAGAGGGTGAATAAGTAGGTTTTGATATTGTACAGAATCGACCACAGGTATTCAAATATTTCCCAGAGACTTTTTTTTTTTTTTTCTCCTTCTAATCTTGAAACTTCTGTAAGGATTTTTGGATAGTCTGAATTTTATTTTCTCTACTTTATAAAGGTTTATAATGGCAACTGTCTCTTGGATCAGCAGAGGGATTTAAATAATGTTTTTCTTATTCATTAATATTTGATTCTTTTTAGAACACCTACATGCAACACAAGAATAAAAAAAAAAAGAAAAAAGCAAAATGAAACAAACCCCATTTGGCTCAATCAGAGTTTTGTTTTTGTTTTGGGTTATTTTCTATACAACCTGTACAGCTCCTCCAATACTGTTTCTGTCGTTATCTATAACATAAAACAAAATACAAATAAAAATACGTGCTCAATTCTTTGTTACTGTTAAAATTTTTATTGTTAATATTGTTAATTTTTACCCCCCAAAATAGCAGGATAATATAATTATTTTATTTTTGTGTTTTTCTCTTTAATTTGATTGTCTGAAGAAAGTAATCTGCATTGCAAAAGGGCAGATGGAGCTGGAAAATTAGACTTCAGAGCATGGCTAGTAGTGCAAGCTGCAGATCACAATCACGTTGTCAAATAGTCCCCAAGTGTCTTTCCTGCTTTACTTTAGTCTGCTGAAAGATGCATGATTCAGAAATAAGGAATTCTGGCCCAGTGAGTTTGCATGAACAGAAACAAAGCCTTTGATTTCATCTACCTACTTACATGTTTTGGATAAATACTTTTTTCCATCTCACCAGAAAACATTGAATTTTGCTTAAGAAAATTCTTTACTTTGAATGAACACCATGAATTACAGTGCAAGAGCACACATGGGAGACCTGCTTAGCTTTTCCAATTTTTCTGTAAAAGTTTACAGAATTAGAAAAAAATTTGTGTCCATAGTTAAAAAAACTGGCTCCAACTGGCAAGCAAAATAAATTCATCAACTCTTAAAATTAAGTCTCTTCCTCTAATAAAGAAATGCAGCAGGAAGCCAAGACTTCTTTTCACTGTTTATTTTAGAGGATAAATAACTTGCTTTCATGTCGTTTCAGTTTATATTTTAGTGTGTGTACATTGTAATACATTATGTACATAATGTACATTGTATTGTAGGCTTATCTCTGCACTTCTTCTTTAGACTGTCACACAGGGAATGTGTGTGCCCTGGACTTCAGGAGTCTTGGCCAAGATAATTCTCTGCTTGGGTTTTTATTGACCCAAGATATGTAACATGACCAAGATATGTCAGAAAAGGTAGGCATGCTTGGAGTGTTCAGCTTTAGTTCCATTTTGCCACAGGTAACCACATCATGCTCTGCTTTTCAGAACCGATAAAGCTTTTTCCTGAAAACAGTTCAATTATTGCTGAGGAACGTTAAGAGCTTCAACTGATAGCACTCACTCACCAAAAGACTAGAAGGCATGAAGTTGTTAGCTTTCCAAAGTGAAACATTGTGATTCAGATTGACAAGTATGCTTAGTTAAGGCTTAGGCAAGCACTAAAGATGTTCTTTAGATTTTCTGACAACAAAATTGTTCATTGTCTGCAAAATCAGCAGTTTTCTACTTTCTTATTTCCCCTTTAAAAACTAGATTTCTCACATATACTATTGACAGCCAATTTCCAGGCAGCACTTGAATATTTTTATTGCCCCTATTTAATAGCTAGCTGGAGAACTGAACATGGTAAAATTAGATCTAACTATTAATTTGGAGTACACGAAAATTCTAGTAGGTATCTCATCTAACCTATTCTTAGGCTTTTCATTGTTAGTCATTCTTAAATGTCAATCTTTTCCACTGTCTGCCTGAAGCAAGAGTTATTCAATAACTGATTTTGTATTTGTTTAAAACTTACTCAACTGGAGGTGAATACGTGGAACTGTATCCTCTACAAATCATAACTAGATAATTGAATCAGGGATTTTTTCCTAAACTCGATGAAATCTCTAATTTTAGCAAATTTTGTCACCAGCTTCTCTTTTTTGCTTCCTATTTTATCAATATTTCAATAGATCAATATTTGGACATGCTACACTTGATTCCTCAGGCCAACCTCTTACTAAACCATCATGATCAGTGCTTTCAAACCAACATTTTATGTGCATCAATTTAAGAAACAAAAAGCTTTTATTGAGAAAAACACATTTTAAAAGCTTCAATATATTTTGTTTGTAAAACTGAAAGTAAGAAGAGACCATGGGTAATTTGTTACAGGTCATAGTAGTTTAAGGGTGACTTACAGTAACTATTTTTAATTTCCCTATTGCTGATTACAAGACTTGCAGTTCAGTAATCATATCGTAAAGCCTGAGAATCTAAACACATCTCAGAAGAGGATGGGTAATGGGGGAAAGTTGTAAGCCTGATGCCTCTATTTCTTCTTGCTGAAATTCCCTTATTGGCAGTCAAGAGCACCAGATGCTCTAAAATCTCCTGTTTGGTACTAGCTGATTGTTTTGCTCTGTACCCTGGGTGAAATTCAAGCCAGCCTGTTTAGTCCATCTGACTGCTCAGCTAGAAAAACTGTTGAATAGTGCTTAAGATGTCCAAGAAATCTAGGACTGAGCCCTCGAGTGATATTTGTAGCTTAAAAAGAACAAATTTCTATTTTGTCAGTTTAGGAGGGGTTGCTTGTGAAATGCAACTACATTAGGGATTAAGAAATACGGTTCAGAAATTTTCAGTTAAATATCAACCAAGCTTATCTCTTAGTACAAAGAAATGTTTAGATTTATTTTAATTCTGTAATTAATACATAATAAATACACAGAATAATTATTTTGCAATAAAAACCCTCATATCATCTAACCTCTTTGGCAGCATTTTTAGAGATGCCTGAGGTACATCTGTACAATGAAATCCATCTAAAAGTTCTCAGGGTGCCACAGCTGACGTCCTGACTACTCTCCGTGCGTGTACCTAAGCACACCTACCAAAGTAATGCTGATGGGCTACAGTCTAATAATGAGGGCAAACCACAAGCATAGAAATGATAAGAAACACCTCTAACTTTTCTATTTCTGGAGATCCTGCTAGAAGATGCCCTCCACAAGGGATATGCTGTATATCTTCAGGTTGTCGGTAGGGCAGAACCCTGAGCTTCCTTTCAACAAACAGAAACGGGAGAGTGTAAAGATAGACAAACTATGTGTACTAATAATGAAAAATGTAGGGTGTTGTAGCTGAGTTTCTCACATTCTGTTCCTCAGCGTGGGTACTCTCTGGACTTCTGAGAAAAGCAGGAAAGGATAAGCCCCTCCTATGTAAGCTCTGCACAGTGCAGTGCTGCCAGTGTCTATCCTCTACAAATCCTTGTGTCAGCAACTGAAATCTGCAGCAGTACAGACAGGAAACATCACAATCCTCTGCAGACTACTTCTTGGTAGATGTCTGGACAGAATGGGCTTCCAGTGTTTATTCCAGAGTACGACATGTCTTTCATTGTTGCTCCTAGTGACAAGGGCTTCCCTGCAGCATTGGGAATAGACTGGAGAACTGAAGGAGAAGGAGCTGCACTGTCCATGCTATATCCTCGTGGTTTGATGCTTCCCTGATGTGCTTTTCAGATTCTTCTGGAGTGGAATCTAGCCCAGTGCCTTTGCCTGTTCCCCTTGGGTGTTTGTTACTTCTCAGCACAGCCATGTGCTCTGACAAGGATGTTGCTAAATGTGCTACCATCCCCCCGGGCTACCCTGTTCACTTGCTTTTCTCTCTGCCACAGCCTCTCCTTGTAGAAGGGAAAGTACATGTTAGAGGTTTACAGAAAAGGGTGAGGAGAAGGTGGTTCTTCTGAAAGCAATAGTGAAGACAAGAGTGAAGACACTAAAAAGTACTTTGAGCCACATTACTAACCTTTGGTATGCAGCCATCTACTTTCACATAGCTTGAAGGGATTATCCTTTACTTTTCTGTCAGTGGGTCCTTGCTGCTTTATAATTTGCTCTTCAGTTTATTCTGCTGCTGTAAAGCTGTTTCATATTAACCTTGAAGCCATTCTATCCCCAAAGGGTTACTTGAGTTTAAATTTGCCTCCAAGAGATTTATATTTTATATTTTATGTAGTTTTAACTCTTTCAAGGACTGTCTTTACTTTCCTTTAAACCATCATTGAGCCTTGGGGAGAAGCCCTTGTCTTCTAATAGGGACTCTGACTTTGTCAGAACAACTGCTTGTACACATTGGTAAGAAAGTCAGTGAAATTGGATTTTAGTGTGTGTGTGGGGACAAGGTGTTAGAATACATCTATTACAACAACCTAAGAAAAAGAATATTCTTTTTTCTCTGATTCAGCAATGCACTATAGGCTGTGTAAAGGTAACTTAGCTGAGAAACTTCTTGGGGTTACAAATTATAACAAACTTAAGGGTATGGAGCAGGAGGGCAGCACATGACATCCTTCAGGAAACATGCCTTAGAAAATCAAGACAAATGCCAGGATGCAGCACTTTCAATGGTACCTCCACCTTCTAATTTAAAAAACTTGGTTTGAAGCATACTGCCATATCTTCTTGAGTCACTTGATAGGAAAATTTCTGAGTGTTTCAGTGTTTAATCAAGTTATAGGATTGCCTTTCTTAGATTACATGGGGCAGCACTCACAGTGGCTTCTGAAATATATGTGTAGCAAGAAACCAGAAGCTTGTAGGGAAAAGTTCAGCGGAAACTCACATGAATAAATTTTATAGCCTAAGGATGTGAACCTGTGCTTGCATTTTGAAATAAATTCTTTGACATTTCTCGTTCTCAATATGCTGTTGAATATATTAACAAGATGATTTTTCCAAAATGCAGTTTTGACTCCTGAGCAACGTCTTGTCATCATGCAAAATTATAATGACTATTTTTAGTAGCCCAACAACAAACAATCTAAAGGTTTAACATATGTCTCACATGATGAATTTAATGCACCATAGCTTTCCCTAGTGTCAGTGACACAAAAGTCTGTGCAGATTATTCGTAGAAGATAGACGCAATGTTATTCAGAATAGAGATGTTGATTAAAAATGTTGATATAAAAATGTTGATTAAAAAACCCTCAGTTCATCTTTGAGGAGCATATTTCCTAATGAATATCTGTGGTGACACCATTTCTAGCAAACTCGCTCTTTTGCACCTCTTATTACCTTGAAAATCAAAGCATGGATGCAATTTGAGGAGAGCGAGGGAGAAAATCCTTGACTGTATATTTTCATTTTGTCATGTTCGTTTAAAAAAAAAAAAAAAAAAAAGAAAGAAGATAAAAATTTAAAAGATGCCCCCAGGTTGGATTTGGATGCCCAGGAGGTGATTTGCTGTAGTGCATTAATCTCTTCAATGTCACTGTAGGCTATGGGCCTGAGACAAATTGAGTCAGTCAGGCTTTATGTCTTCATTTCTGTACTCACTTGTCAAGAAAACCTTGAAATAATAACAGCAAGAAGGTGGAATTGTTTGGAAAGGCAGCAGAGGTGAAAGTCCCTATGCAGCATCTCTTCTTAAGTCTAGAACAAGACTATATTCTCTTCAGCTAGGACACAAACACTGTTCAAATGGATATCAGCATATTTCCAAAGCTTAGTTTCTGAAAACACAAGAAGTTATGTGGGCAGATTTTGCATTAAGATTCTGGTGTTGTACTAGAGGAGGATATTATGGCACAAAGGTTAAAAACTCAGCCCAAAGATGCAGTAGCATTTTTGTTGTTCCACCAGCAAATTCCCATAAAGCACAGTCCTCTGTCAGAGAGATTTCCAGGACAGAGAATCCAGAAGACTGATTTATAAAAGCTGGATACAAAGAAAGCAAGGGTCTATTTGTGTGAAACAAATTGAATCTGATGCACAAAACTTAAAAAACTACTCACAGTATTGCTGACATCCACCTCTGCATACTTACAGCTAGTGAATATTTGAGAATTGGATAGGATTAAATGCAGTACCTGTGACCCAGAAGATGCAGATCTTAAATTAAAGCTTCAGAAAGGGGATTTTCGAGTGTAATTGGGGAAGCATAGGCTATCACTCATATCTGAGGTAATCTTCCTTGCACAGGCCACTAACATCTTCCTTTGAGAACAAGGAAAAGAGAATTTAATTCTTGGTTTCAAGAATAAAAAAAAAATGTAGTTAAGGCAAGGAATTATATCAGGGAAAGAAATGTACATATGGCTTATTTCCAGAAATAGCTACATCTCTCCAGCTGATAGAATCTGAGAGGTGCCTGACAACTCACTCTCTGGAAGAGTAAAAACCAGACATTTACAGTCATTGATCCTCATTGTCATCTCTGCTCAATTTGTCTTTATCTCCAGACTTTCTCCATTGGTATCAAGCTATTTTTTTCAGTCCTTAGTTCAAATGAGCCTTCTTCTGAAGCAACTGTTTCAGTAAAGCTGCTTTTTCTTCCACGTACCACTCAAATTCTGAGTGCAGGAGCTGCATTTCCTTCTACAGTGTAGCTGAATAGGTTCAGTCACTCTCTTCATGCCCTTGACAGTTTTCAGTGCAATTTGACTTTCACCTCATACAGTAGAGCTCTAGGGAATGCTATTGCAAAGCATGACCTAATCATTCCTTTAACTGTTGAGATGCACCGGTATATGTGCCTAGTACAGAAAAACATACAAGAAATTGTAGAAAACATCCCATGAGATCCTGAACACTAACATATCTGCAGTGCTCTCAACCCCTCTTCATATCTATCAAATATCTCAGACTATAGAGAAAGTCTCAAAGCACTTTTTTTCTGGATCCACTATCTATTTCAGAGGAGTTTCTTCAGAGGAAGAGTGATTAAACATTGGAATGGACTGGCCAACGTGGTGGTGTGGCCATCCCAGGAGGTGTTTTAGAGAACAGATGTGGCACTCAGTGTCATGGCCTAGTTGACAGTGTGGTGCTCAGTGAGGTTGGACCTGATCTCAAAGGTCTTTTCCAACCTAACTGGTTCTATATCTGTAAATGAAGTTGATATCTCTTTTAAGACCAATTTATATAATTAGAATAATTAGACAACCTTTTTAGCAAACATACATTGCTTAGGCATGAAACATAAGAAATAGATTTCTAAACACAAACTTTAAAAAACTGTTCAGTTCTGACTCTATTTCAGAGATAGCCCCTGGAAAAAAGATGTTTGATGTGTATGGGCCAGAAAACGAGTGGGGAGAAAAGCAGGGACTTAGTAATTAAATTATGCAAGGGAAAGTAGACAACAGTTTATATTATGCAAAATAGAAAGGTTGGAAGAGGACAGGAAGACTCTCATTTACCAAACTCCAATTTTTTGTAGGTATAAAAAAAACCTGACAGAAATTAATTAGTTATTTTAGCTTGCAGAATCTTCTGTCTCAGAAGTTTAACAGGTTCTTCTTTTGGTTCAAGACTAAAAACATGGTGGAATGTGAATTTCATAGGATGTGTTCTTTCATTAAAAGTGTGTGGTTCTATGCATATTTTTTGTGTGAATTATTATTCTTGTATGGAAAAGGTGTTTAATTTCACCTCTAATTTGCCATAGGAGTATTTTTCACTGGATAAAGTATGCAGCTGTGAGATTTGTAGGGTGCTAATTGTTCTGAGCTTGAGAATATTTATTGCTGTTCTGTAGAAGTTGGTACATTCTCTGTTTTTTATTCAAGGAAAACCTATATTCATTCTGTGTGCTTGAGAGCATGAGGGGTTTCCTTTCAGAATCAATTTAGTGAGGCTACAGGGTTGTTTAAAGAGCAAGAAGTTTCTTGTATTACAACTTGTAGTTATTTAAACACACTTTGTCTAGCCTCTGGGAGAGGATGGACTGTGACAATAGAAGATGTACATTTGGTGATGAGTGGAGGTGTCATCTTTATTTAAACATTTCTTCACTTGGTGTTTCACGTCTTTTTTCTGAAATTCTTTTCTACATGAGTAATTCTGATGTATAAAAATCTTTATTGCTAAGGTGAGCACTATGAGTGATCTGCTGTATATAAAGGCTTCTGAGGAGCCTGTATATGTGCTGGCCTTTAGTTTTCCATTTATCACACTTGCAGGTTTTACACTGCTGATGTTGCTGTAGGGAAATGGTGCTGGGTACACGAGTGTTGCAGTGACAGTTTGATGGAGAATGGCTATTATTGAATTTGTGGTAAAAATCAATAAGAGAGTCCAGATTTCCAATCGAGATAATAAAGATATCATCTATAAATCCCAGGCACAGTGTTGACACAGTGATACAATTATTTAACAGCTCTTTGTCATTGTAGCTCTTGAAAAGCTTGTCATAATACAGGACTGGAGAGAAGCTATCAAAAGAGAAGGATGTCTCAGTTAAGTTTTGCAGATGTCTGTGGATTGAGTTCTCTTCAGTAATTTCACTGATGGTCTGTATGATGGAATAGAGAGAAAGGATGACCTCTATTTGGTACAGATGTGAATGGTATTAAACTATTAAGATCTGTAAGACTCTTCCACAGGATTAGAATCAAAAGTACATTAATGGAATTGGGAAAATGACTGGAAAAAAGCAGAACGGAATTTAATAAAAAAAAAGTGCAAGGTTAAGGAAAAAAAAAATTTTGCACAAAAACAAGATGAGGAAAAAAGCTGGTTAGGGAATGGAAAATGGAGGAAGCATAGCAGCTCTCAGTATTGTGGTGTTGCAAAAAGGGAAAATAGTGCTCAGGATAAATTTCTTCCATTTAGCAAGAAACATTACAGACAGCTATAAAAACATCTTAAAATCTGATTGTATAATTTCAATATACAATGAAATACATATAACAATATTAAATGTGTGATGTATTTGGCAATTCATCCATCCTATTTAGGAATTTGGCATCCAGATGTCATGTTTCCTCATTGTGTAAATATATTCAATGTCGTCTATAAATTAAATTCTATCATTGGGTAGTTCTTAACACATATAATTTAAAGATCTGTACTTTTAAACTTCATCAATTCTTTGAATGGTGATTTACATATTATAACTCTTGGCCTTCTATCCTTGTGGAGTAAAATTATAAGTGCAATCAAACTACAATAATTGTGTAATGAAAACCTCAGGGCTTAATATTAACCCCCATTTCTCACAGCAGAACTTGGGTTGCACTAACTGTTCATGTAAAATTACTGATTAATCTTTAAACCTCATTCAACTGATGAATAATTGTGAGAAATAAGTAGATGATGTATGAGCAATTTTTGGCAGTAAATAGGTTTTTCAGGTGCATTATAAAATTTTTGGCATATTCAATAACTTTACAGAACATTCATGACCATTTAAAAAAGTTATTGTATTTACACATACACATATGTACTTTATTACATCATGTACGTAGTTTTTTACATCATAATTGCATCAGAACTGCTCAGTGACTGTAATATTTGTTTTCTTCTATGTTAGATAAATCCTTGCAGATAAGAAGTTCTAGCATAAACTGCATCATAACTCAATGCAGAGAGCAGCATTTTTTTTTCATGAAACAGCTATTTTTAATGGATTTTTGGATATCAAATGTTTGAAAAGGGGAAAATATGGAAATAGTTCTTTATATGTTTTTCTTTACAATTTTTTGTAGAGGATTTATAGTGCTTCACTATAAACTCTTACCACCTCACTGTCCATACGATCTTTAGATCAACATTGACCTTTGACTGTCTGAAGCCCTTTGCCATCAAAAAAACCCAAAAAAACAGACAAACAAACCCAAATCATATTTGTTGAACAGCTTAAGTTATGGAAAGAGATTTCTGACTGGTAGACAGTGATGGTCCCTCTCTCCTCTGTACTAGAGCAACCTTACCTCGAGTCCTGGGTGCATCACAATATAAGAAGGATATAAAGGTTTTGACATCCAAAGGAGGGCTACAAAGATGAAGAAGGGCCTAGAGGGGAGGCTGTATAAGGAGTGGCTAGGGTCACTTGGTCTGTTCAGCCTGGAGGAGACTGAGGGGAGACCTCACTGCAGTCACAACTTCCTTGTGAGAGCAAGAGGAGGGGCAGACACTGATCTCTTCTGTGTGGTGACCAGCGACAGGACCTGAGGGAATGTCCTGAAGTTGTATCAGGGGAGGTTTAAGTTAGATGATAGAAAAAGGTTCTTCCCCCAGAGGGTGGCTGGGCACTGGAACAGGCTCCTCAGGGAAGTGGTCACAGCACCAGTCTGACAGCATTTAAGAGCATTTGGACAATGCTCTCAGGCACAGGGTGTGACTCTTGGGGTCTCCTGTGCAGAGCTGACAGTTGGACTTCACAGTCCCTGTGGGTCCTTTCCAGGATATTCTATGATTCTAGACATGAACTTTCCTTAAGGCTAGAGAGGGTTTTGCAAAGAGAGATTTCAGTATCTCTCTGCAGTAAGGCTCAGAATGATCAGGGAATCTACTTCTATGTTTTCTATGGAGTAGTGCTTTATTCAGCAAGATAATTGCAAGCCCATGCCATTTCAGTCCTTCTATTCACACACAGCATGCAGGATTTAGCATGGATGTAGGATTCCATCACAAAGTTCAACACTATAAATGAAAGTAGAAACAGATTAAAAAATGTCCAGGAATAATCAAAAGCTTGAAAGTAAATTTCCAGCCATCAATCAGTTGCATCTAGTGGTAGAGAACTGACTTGAGAGCTCTGAATTCTTTCTCCTTTTTCCCCATACCTGTGTATCTAATTGCATTTCATTCTTACATAGGCAGAGAAAACAAGACAAGAATTTTTTTCAAATTCTGACTTTTTAATTTATTTTTCCAACAGCAGCAAAAATACAGATTCCCATGACTTCTAATTAAGAAATTTTTGAGTTAACAGTGGTGGTATCATTTTAGTCTTCCAGGTAGTGTTTTGTGTTTCAATCATTACAATGCAAAATATAAAACTAATGCATTATTCTGTCACTATAGTTCCACAACCCAGCTGTGAGGGGTTTTTTTATGTTTTGCTTTTTCTGATGATACCATATATTTATCTACTGCCTCTTCACCAGATGCTTTATAGCCAGATTGCTTCATTAAGTTTTTTTCTAAGTAATTTCAGCATTGTCTTTTGATCATGCAAATCTGTGTATAACATCAGGTACTTATTTAAAGACCCATTAAAAGGCTCTCATATACATCTAAAGGAAAGAAGGGGGAATAAGAGAGAAAAAAGAAAGGGAAGATAGCAATCTTTGATAATTCATAGCAAGTAGTATCTTTTTAAAGAAATGTTAGGTCCTTGATGAAAACAATCAACAAACAATGAAACAACCCCCCCACCACAACTAAAACAAACAAAAAGCCCCAAGCAAGCAGAAAACAGCCATATGAACCAAAAACAAGAGATCACAAACAGATATTTTTGCCAGATACCCGTAGATTTGCACTGCTTTACAGCTCACAAAATAGCTGCTGCAGGGAGAAGCCTATTCTATTCTTGAAAAGGCTGAATTCTTTGCTTCAATGTCCTTGATTTCTGAGGGGATTTCTGGGGGGAGACTCCATGAAACTCCCTTGTTTATTCTGAGTCCAGAGAAGTGGATCAGAAAATTGTACACAAACAGACACTGTGAATAAATATACTGTTTGAGTGTAGGATGATAACAATTACTCGTAATTTTCTTTGCAGTGGACGCTGGTGAAGGGAGAGATAAATCACTGTGTTATCTAGCTGAGTACTCTGTGTTAAAACATGTAATGCTTAACCAGTAGTAATTTATTGCATTAGGACCCACTTTTGCCTTTCACTTTGCTATTTCCCTGTATAGAGACATTTTAACTCTTAAGTGTAGGGTTGAGAACCTGAGGAGTGTGGATGCTCTACTTCCTGAAACCAAAAAACAGTAAGACCCAACTGGTGAGGATGAAGACTTTTCACCCAGAGAAGTATTACCACTTGTTCTGCTACTCTCTTTCTGCTTTAACCTTACTTTCAAGATTCTTATTTCAGTTATCACCCATCTTAATGAGCTGCAGTTAATAATTTTGATATCCTTGTAAGTACTTCTGAAATTTTGTAAAATATCCTTGGCTACTTATCACAGAATAGATTCATTGAGCTTGAAATCTCAGTGATCCAGTAATTTTCATTTTCATTTATTTAGACTTTTTCTAATTTTGTATGTAATTTCCTCTGGTTTGTATGCAAAAAAATTATACCCCTAACTTATTCTAAAATGGAAACATTTATTTCCTTCCATTACCGATTATTTTTTGAATGTGTCAGACAGGAAAGATTATTTTCTCCTCTTACTTCAGTTCAATGTTCAATTCAGTTGTTTGAGCTCAGGTTGGTCTCTTTCTGTTACTAGTTTTCTCCATCCATGATTATGTGGATTTTTATGGCCTAAAATACTGGTGACTCCTAAGGATAACAGCTAATCCCATTCTCATGTTGGGTATATTTTGTCCAGAAATATTTTATTCACCTTGGAACTTGTCTTACAGATTTCAATGAAGTCTTAACATTTTAGGTTACCTACTCACAATTTTGTATTTCAAGTTATTGATACAAATGCTGTAGTTGTACACATTTCTAGAAACTGCATTAGTATATACAATATAACAGAGAAGGTGAAAAAGTTCACTTAAAAGAGTCATTTGATTTTATTTGAATAATAAAATAGCTCCTCCACAGCTATTAATGGTATAAATCTATCTCAGAAGTGAGATCAGTTTTCAAGTTGCATATTAAAGTGCTATCAACTTGAGAACTTCCTTCTATATTGATAAGATATATGATATCCCCTTTCTCTCAGCAAGGATGTGTGACAATCTAAACTCAAAAAAGTGGAAACAGGAGCTTATTTAATTTAAAACAAAGAACAAAGATAATTAACTTGATTTTAAATTTACCTGAAAAATCTGCATGCATTTAGAAGCTCCTACACGTGGGAACTAGAGTAACTGGTGGATTAAGTCATATTACAACTTAAATTAGGCATAGGTGTTTCACATTATCTTGCAGTGCAACCAAATTTGTTTGCACTGCAAGATAATGTGAATCATGCACAATGATGGTGCCTATGCCAGAAAGGTTGATTATGATTTTAAACTAACAATTTTGAACAAGATACTGAGTATTCACTTCTGATGCCAGATCTGTAACGTGAACTCTTTCATAGACAAGGTAAGTTTGCCATTGAGATCATTGAACTCCTGCATATTGCTCACACAATTATGTAATTCTTTAATCATTTGCAAACTTAATTCAGCATCGTAACAACTATGATTTTGAAAAACAGAATTTTGAAAATGCCCTCCTCTGAAGGAAGCTCGCAGTTTTTATCCCTTTTGCTTTGTCTATTGCTTTAAATCCTCCCAAGTTTATGCATACCTGTGAAATGAAATTGAGATAATTGTAACAACATAACGCAATCATGAATCATCCCATATATTACAGAATACTGACTGGTGTGTCTTATGTATTGTGTTGTCCTTTCAGTGTGAGTAAAAGCAAGTTCTACAAGCCAGTCCGGATAACTATGCTGGAATACGATGTAAGGTTGTCTCAGTCTTTTCCTTCTCTTTTCCAGCTGCCCTCTCTCTTACTCCTTAGAGGATTGATTCACATATCAGCATAAGGCTATGCAAGCTCATTTTAAGTTATCATCTCCTAAGTTTGGAAGCAGCATATATTTTTCCAGTGTTCTTTCACATTTTGTCACTACTTCTATGATAACGTCAGTAATTCTGAGCCTATTCTGCAGATGCTTCATTAGGCTTCTTGTTATCGTTGACTTTCAGTTGTCAAGTTTGCCACAGTACAATAATGCTGAAATTATAATTGCATCAGACAGTTTTATCTCGTGTTGAAGGATATATGCTTCATTCTCCAGATGTCCAAAACATGTAGGCACTTTTTATATTCATGCATTTTGTTCCTCATCTTCTATTCCACTGCAGTTTGTAGTTGCATTGAAATACATACAGTGTCCAATGGGTTTCACTGCTGATCACTGAACAGAGCTATCTTGGCCTTTTCAGGTTGTAAAGATGCTTCTTGTGCAAGTACTCCTTTCAGGCCTTGTTTTGGGCTGTCAGCAGCAAAGACCCATCCTCAAAACTCCAACATGAAAGCAGTTTTACTTCCTTTGAGTGTATATGAGGACAGCAAACTTGGAAGTAGTTTTCTCTATATTGCTGACAGGGTGCTCATCAGAGTTTTGCTACCCTGAAATTCTCCTACCTTTTCTCATGTTTTATAAACTGTGCACAGAGCCAGAAGGGATCACACCAGCATCTTATCTCATCCCTGCTTGACATTAACCATTTCAGTTCATTCAACAACCACTTGTATATAAAAAAAGGGATAACTTCCCTAAGTCCATAGACTCTTAGTTCAAAGCCATATAAGTATAGTTGAAGTTTGCTACATGCATTTTCTTTGTTGGTTGTTGTTGTGGGGGTTTTTTTGTTGGTTGTTTTTTTTTTTATTATTTTTATTTTTCCCTTTAACATACTGTCTGAAGTATCTGAAGTCTAATTTTCAAATACCATGGATGAAATATGGATTTTGCTTCCAAGTATCTATCTTGAAAGTATTAGAAATATGGAACTTTATTATCTCAAGCTGAAGATTCTTCAGAAAGAGCTTCTTTGAGCTGCCTCAGAAATCAGCTAGTGTCTCCTAATATCTTTACTGAGTATAGCTTCATTTCATTCAGATAGGACGTTTTAGAAAATTCTGTGTTATAGGAAACAAAGTTTTCTCATTTAAATTTTTTTCCTGTAGTATAACAGCATCAAATACTATCACTCATAGAGAAAAAGACCTCCAACTTCAGCAAATTTATTACCCTTGCCTTGAGAGGTTGTTCCTACATTAGAAACTTTGAAATTCATTAACAAGTGGGAGAATGCTGAACCCAACACAAATTAACACCCACAGTGGGAGTTTTTTGCCATAGTTTTCTTTGTCACGTGAATGCACAGACGTTGACGGTATTTGGGGATTGCACTAGAATGGTGCTTTTGAAAGCTAGGATTAATTATTTGATGGCAGTGTTAATTTATGATGATTATGAACAGAATTCACAAACAAAACTTTAACATTTAGCCAACACAGGTGTAATAATATACACCAAATCAATACACATGTAGAAATTTTTTTTTCTCTAGTGCAGATTCATGAGTCTCAATTGGGTATACAAGAAGGTGTCAACAGACATTCCCTGCAGGACATCACAGAAAAGGTATATTATGAAGGAAGCATTTTAAAAGATAGACAAAATAGCAAGCATAAACAACAATAAGGCAGTTGCCTTCATATTCCCTTGGCATTTATATTTGAAAAGTGCATTTCTGCTCAGTGTTATGTTCCAATTTCAGTTGTGAAATTATTTTTTTCTTTCCCAATGTAATTTAATATTCTTTGTTGTACTCTATACTATTCCTAAGTTGGCTGCATTTAAATAGGGAATTAGGAGACTCTCTTAAGTTAGTAGATTCTGCTTTTTTTCACCAATATGATTATCTGAAATAGTCTCTGTGTGAAAAAAAAAGAAAAAAAAAGAAAAAAAAAAGAAAAAAAAAAAAAAAGAAAAAAGAGAGAGTAAAACTGACCCCTTATCTAAAAAGCTTTCCCTTTTTTCCTACTTCATAAAAAAATTCCCCAGAACTTCTCTCATCTTGTCATAGCACTTTTTATCACCGTGTACATTCCAGCCTTGTTCAGGTTGCTTATATTGTATTTTTCATGTCAGGATTGTGCAGTGTTGCAGACAGGAAAATGCCAGAGATAATTATGTAAGAGTTAATGATCAGATTGAAAATTGGGCAGAATAGGCAGAATTATTTGCTTGAAAAGCTATATCTGTGCTGTGTGAGATACTAGCATAACCTATATTTAAAATATAGGTCCCTAAAAGAACTCCAGGAGGTCCAAACAAGACTGAGTGGCTAAGGTTTAAAATTGTAGGTGTAATTCACAGGTTTAATACTAAATGGTTTACAGAGATGGAATAATAAAAACAAAGAAAATGTTGGTTTGTTTCCATACCAAATGAAATCTAGGAGCTGTAACATACCATGCTAGGAAAATGTTTGGTGATCAGTAGTGGTCAGTAAGCAAATCACAGGTGGAAAATATTAGGAAAAATGATAAATACAGTACCATTAGAACACCATAAATCCTTAGTGTGCCCACAGTTTAGATATCATGTGCAGTATTGGTCACCAAATCTCATAGGGAAACAGAAAAGATTGACAAACATCAGTAAGGATGCTTAGGCTAAAACCATGTAATTTCTAACACTCCCCTTTTTTATCTACTCAAACAATATCTATTACTCCCAAACCTGTTTTATTTTTGCTTCTTTTAAACTTCAAATCTTGTCATGATGCTCCTTTTCTCTTTTCCTCAATTCCATTCTTTTCATAAAGAATATTTCATTCTTACATGAAGAACAGACTTGCTTATTATCTCGATGACTTTTATACTTTAAATAAAGGCAAGAACAAACAGGATTTTTTTATGCAGACATTTCTGCCTCTCAAAAGGTCATTGCCTCATTTACATAAAACCTGCAGATATTTCAGAATTTGCAGAAAGCAAGTTCACAAGAATTACAAAAACATATATATTTGCAGTAGACAATATGGAAGAGAGAAAAGCACCAAACAGCTTAGTTTCTTTTTCCCTAAACAAACTGACTATATTTTCTTACCCTTTTACTGCTATCTGACAAATGTTTACTGTTGAAAAAAGGGAAAAAATGTTAATGTGTCATGTTATTCTGTGCCTAGTGCTGTTCTCTGAATACATTCTTAGATTTCTAGCACAGAAACCTTCAATACCTTTGTATTAGTAAGGTCAGACACTTGCAAAAGTCTGTGTTAAAAAAAAAAAAAAAGAAGAAGAAGAAAGGAAAGAGAAAGGCTCTTGACTATGTATAGTTCATATACACTCTAGATTTTAAAACAGAGAACTGGCTTCTATTCACAAATAGTGATCTGTAGCTGCAGTTATAGATATTTTTTTGGCTAACATTTGACAGGAGCTACTTCAGATGGCTCTTTCAATTCTGTTTTTTTCATCTCTGTCTCTGTCTACCTTCTGTTTGAAGATAAGGCACCTGAGTGGCTTAGGGATCAGGGTAAGCTCATCCAAAAGGTCACAGTACAATAAATGCATCTTGACCTACTCCTACACAGACCTAAATCTATTGCTGCAGAAATGCAGCTGCTGGGACAAGCAGTCACTGCTCTGTAAGGCTCCACCAAGAGTGGCTCCATGACGGTTCTCTGTGATAACAGGAGCATCCCTGGGAGTCAGAAGGTTTGCTCTCTGTTTTTATGGCACTTATCACTCACAAGCCTTGAGCCTTTTGATACAAAATAATATAGACTAGTTGTTTAGAAAGGTTTTTTAGGACTGGAAAGTTCTAAAAGTTAAAACACATATGGAACAGGTTTTCCCTATTTTGAAAGACTTGTGGTTCCTATATTAGGTAGTGAAAATGAACAGTGTTTTGTGTAGACTAAAGATGCCCATTTATTTATTTATTTCAGCACAATATAATTCTTTGTAGCAATTTCCCAAGGCAATATTAAAACATACATGTACAATAAAAATCTGGCTGGCTTAATCAAATGCTTTTCAAAATTTCTTCGTTTGAGAACACAAATATCTATTTAGTTTAGAAATTCATCAACTGCTGCAGTGATTAGCTCTTAAAACAAATAGCAGTTCTTGCAGCTTAAAAAAATGTGTCGCAAATGTCTTTTTTATTGTTATTTTTTATTGTAAAACTTACAGTAATTACTAGCAAACGTCAGTTATACAGAAGTGTTTGGAAGCTTAGCTACTTAAATGTTAACCTGATTGCTATCCAGTCCTACATGAGTGAGCTCTTGCATTCTGATGCTCCACTTTCATGTACTCACTCAAAAGTTAATGTAGCTTTTTACTTTCTAGAGGCTAAAGACACTGGACAGAACTCAGTAGGGAAATAAAGAAGAATTTTCTTTGTTAGGCTTCCAGACTCTTCACACTTACAGACCTTCCCATCTTCTTTGGAATGAACTGATTCAGTTCCAAGTGAAAAGATCTTAATGTATCATTTATGACCTATAGTTTCCCTCACCAACAGGGCCTACTTTAATTTATAGTTAGGAAGAACAATGAACTTGCCTCTTCTGTACTCTAATATAATAAATACTGATAAATACAAGCTGGAAAACCCCCAAACACTCTTTGTGATCCTTGCTGTATAGTCAAAAGTTGAATGTTTCTAGAAAAAAAGATCTTTTTTATCTGCTGTGTTAGGTATAACAAATGCAGAGATATCTCTCCTGAAAGAATTTAGCAAAATAAGGAAATATTGAAAGTCAAGATGGTCTAGTGCATACTGAAATAGTAAATGGGACCCTTTCACAAAAAAAGAGTTGTGGAAAATATGATTCAATTAGTTTTCTGTTGTGTTCTGTTTCTTACTCTGGTAGAAATTGAGACTTGCTGGTAAAAATGAATTAAAATATATGCAATTGATGAAAAAAGTAAGAGTCCCTGTGTGC
Organism: Phylloscopus collybita; assembly: GCA_027886175.1. Taxonomy (NCBI): domain Eukaryota; kingdom Metazoa; phylum Chordata; class Aves; order Passeriformes; family Phylloscopidae; genus Phylloscopus; species Phylloscopus collybita. The sequence continues at coordinate 43,655,235 of JAJNNQ010000018.1, forward strand.
TGGTTTGAAAGCAAAACCAGTGAGACTCCCAGTCAGAGATACAATTTAATAGAAGAAGAAGGGAAAAAAAGGTGAAATAAATAGAATGATACAACCTAACACCCTGTTGGTCAGGGTGTTTGAAGCAGTCCGGGAATCCTCCTGGAGCAGCAGATGTGGTTCCGCTGGAGCAGAGATGATCCAAAGCAGTGATCCCTGTAGAAACGTCTGGAAGCTCATCTCCTCTGAGAGTTCAGTGGATAGAAGCTACTAGTGGGGTCTCAAACCCTGGATTATATCCAGGTGGGAATGCTTGGCTCCTCCCCCTGGGCAGAGCATCTCACAATAGCATGATTTCATCTTATCAGTCGTGCAAATGGATCCTTGATGGCCCATTAAACAGAGATAACGTCTTCCGGGAAGGCATTGTTGGGCTCGTTAACAGAAGATAAGGGAGAACACTGCCCCACCTTGGCTCCAACGGCTCATGGGGATAGAATACATCCCTGGGCACAATTTTATATTGTAACCTAGGACACCCTGGCAATGGAAAGTTTGTTTTTCTGTGACAAGTTCAGGCTTTTGGCCATAATTCATAATTCTTGACAGTGCTATTATTCATTGACTGCATGACAAACATTGGTGATAGCAAAGTGGTTTGGCAAAAATCAAAGGGGTTACTGTAATATGTGGTTATAAGTTATCCAGAAAGGGCATTTAGGGCATGAAAACTGGGGGAAATTTTTATTCATATAAAAGATTCAAAATCTGAGATCACCCTACCAAGAGATTACAGAGCAGAACATCCACAGCCTAAAAATAAAAAGTCTTACAAATGAAAAAATACAAACATGCTATCCAATTTCTGCAATGAAGTAGGATGCTGACTGCATGATAGGAAGGAAACCAGACTAGATTTCTGTGGTTGGCACTACATTAAAAACAAGCAACTGGCACATCAGCAGTTCAGCTGATAATAAAATCACAGAAAATTTGGTTGGAAGGCAATCTAATCTGATCCACCTCCCCTTCACAGTGAGATTATTACTTAAACTAGATCAGCTCAGCTGAATCCTGAATATCTATATCCTGTTACCTCTCAACAGTGCTGTGCATTTTTTAACATGATATTACAGAAAAAGGGTATTAGCTGCCTCTCATCTGTATATGACAGAACACAGAACAGCCAAAAGTTTCAGGTTGAATATTTGTTTAAAGGCCGTTGCTTCTGAGAAATTCTGTTTCATTCAAACCTTGAGAAATTATTCCTGACCTTGGCTGAGATTGACTAAATTATTTGAAAAAATTGAAATCCAAAACATAAGACCCATAGAATAGTAATATTTCTGGTGTTCATAAGGAATATTTATAATCACACTACTGAATTGGAACAATTGCAATATGGTTTGAATATTCTGTCATAATGGACTTATCTGGAGAGGTTAATTACGAAATTTCTAGATCAGAAACTTCCATATGTCTGATGTAAAATACTAAGTCAGCAAAATAGGACTAAGGTGAACATCAATAAGATTGGCTAATTTTGACCTACAGAATTTTTGACACCAAAGTCAGGTACATATTCATAAGTACAAAATATATTCATATATTCATATACATACATATTCAAAAATACAAAACTAGTGTATTTACTACAGTGAAGGGTTATTAATTATTAAGTTGTATTAATTATTAAGTTGTATTAATTATTTCCAACAACTAACAAGCATGTAAAAAACAAAGGGAAGAGCTTGTGGGATGGGCAACATTATTCTCTCATTTCCTGAAATAACTCAGATGAATACCGCATGCTTTTTAAAAATAAGTTTTATTTGTGAAACAATAATTAATTTAAAATTTTAAATTAATTTGAATTAAGATTTAAAATTTTATCTTTTATCTTAGAAATAGAAAAAATTGTAAGCAATTTAAAACGGAAGTATTCAAAACTGTCACTAAGCAGCAGCATTCTTGCTAAGTGAAAATCTGTGTCTCTGTGTTAGTCACAAGATTTTTGCCTTTGTAACAGATGTATAGTGGAAAATATAATGAGATTACTGGAACCAATTCAATAGTTATTTTCTGCCCAGCATAAATTGCTTGAATTCTTAACTTTACTGTCTATTATTAGGTGTAGAAAACATCACCAAAGCTACATAAGAGAAGCAACAGTGGCATATTCTAGAGAAAGCACAGCCAGGCACATTGCAACAAGCAAAGCTCTCACTCATTTCACTGATTCCTGTTGCACATGTGTCCAGCTTGGATTGGGAGTAGCCTGACTCTCTGCCAGGGCAATGTCAGAAGTCTTCAGTAATAACAGGGAAAAAATCTCATTGATAGCTATAGAACATTGCTGTAATTTGGGGATTCATTACTTGATAGAAGAATGATGGACAGTTGTCATCTTGTCTAAAAATATTATAACTGAGCCTTCAGGAACCTGGAGGTTTTAAATACAATTATACATGAAAGAGGAGAGTTAAAGCAATGTTCTAATGGTACAATGTTGTAACAAAGCAATGCCTAATGCTTGACAGAATTGGTAAGCTTTCCTACATACTCCTTTGGCCTTTATTTCAGATTGGTAGTATTCCAGTTTCTTCCAGGCAAGCCCGGTATGCTGGGATGATCTCAAGAAAACGAAGGGAATTTAATTAAGGCCTGTGCAAGGGGTCTGAAGACTCATGTGGTTTAAGCCCTTTATCCATCCTCTTCCTTATGCCTCCAGGGTGCAGCCCAGTTCCTGGACTTTGGTGTTTGTAGAGCAGCTTTTTGTCTTAGCTTCTCCCATTTCCATGGAAATCATCTAAAGCATTTTCAGCAGTTTTCATCTGTTCTTAAATCTTCCGCTCTGTTTTCATGCCGTGAACACAATACTACTTTCTTTCAAAATTCGGACTTTCTGCTGCTAAGGCTTTTTGCTTCTTTTCTCTCTGTATATTGTCAGCCAATGTCCTCTGTACTTTTAGTTTCCCTATATCAGTATGAATGATCTTGTCATAAATCTAGCTTGTCCATGGAATCCTAAGATTAAACAGCGTTGTTTTACTGGAAGAATCTTGTGTATAATATGAAAAAGGAAAGATATAGCAAAGTTACAATTGTAGCTTGGGTTAAAATTTTGATGATAATCACTCTGTGTGAAATACAAAAGCAGTGTGATGTTTAACTACATATAAAATAAGCAGTCGTTTTATGTGGAGTAATAGATAAGGGAATAAGCAGCAAATTTTACCCTTAACAATGCAGACTTTGATTTCCACACAAAAAGTGAGACTTGATTATATGCTTGGGTGCTGATAGCATCTGGGAGAAGATGAGCACTGTCCATTCATGAACATAGTAAAAGAAACTTTGGGTTCCTAGGGCAAGATAAGCAGGAGTGTAAGCCTATGTCACCACGTGGAATACAAAACTAGTATGTCAAATAGAATACAAACTATTCAGCCATACTCCTCAAATGAAGAAAAAGCAAAAGTTTCTCATTGTTTTAGCAGAAGATAACCAGTACTGCTAAACTTATTACTCCCATGCTTCCCATTACTGGTCTAGATAAACATGTTGTTTTGTTTTCACCTCATTTATGAGCTTTGAAATTTCAGTAGTAAGTAGGAAAATGGCCACATAAAGGAGGCAACTTTTCTATACAACATACTAATGAGTCCCTTAACTGAAATACCTTGTCGTGATTCTGCAATTTAAAAGTATCTGGACTAATTGTGAAGATTATAAAAATTACATTAGAAATAATGTAAGTAATTATGGAAAACTAGACAATATGGCCTCCATGGAAAGATTGAAAGAGGAAATATTTTCCAAACATATAATGGTGGAGGAAAAGGTGGGAGGGAAGTGGCTTAAATGATAATTAAAGAGACATGTTTTAAAGAGAAAACTTAAATAATTCCCACAAATTAAACTGTTGAGATATTGAAGAGAATTTTTCTGTTGAGTCTGTGAAGCCATCATTTATGGAGTCACAATTGTTGAAGACTTTTAAGAAGAATTCAGACAATTATTAAGCAGAAATTACGCAGGCATAATTAATCATGCATTCAGGCTGGAGAATGTATCTTTTTCAGTTTGTTCTTTAAAGTTATTTTCATGATAGATGTCTACAATGCCATTGATTTCTCTTTCAAATTTCTCTTTTACAGTGTATCTGGCTTGAGCAGAAAGTACTTTTGAATGCCAAATTGCTTTTCTCTGACTGTAAATCTCCTTGTTTTCAAGTAATGGATTAATCTTTAATTACAGGTACTGCATTTCATAAAACAGTATCTCTCTATCTAAATTATCTCTATTTCAGTCTGTAAAAATACACACTTCAGTCTTTCAGTGCCCAAATGTGCAGATTTGTTGTGACTTAACCCCAGGCAATAGTTAAGTACCACACATTCACTCCCTTACTCTCCTCCCCATCCTCAGTCTTTCCTGAGGAAAGTAAAATGTCTGGATTGAGGTAAGAACAGTTTAATAGTTAAAATAAAGATCATAAAGATACTAACACAGATAATGCTTATAATGATTATGATGATGATGATGATAAGAAGAATGATGGAAAGGAGACATAAAGAGACAGACATTAAACCCAGGGGAAACAGCTACCTCCAGTTTATATACTAATCATGACATTCTGTGTTGTGGAATATCCCCCTGGCTAGTTTGGGACAGCTCTCCTGGCCATGTTCCTGCCCAGTTTCTTGTGTACATCCTCCCTGGCAGAACATGGGAAACTGAAATATCCTTGACTTAGGGTAAGCAACACCTAAAACATCAGTGTGTTATCAACATTATTGTCACACTAAATCCAAAACCTGGCACTGTACCAGGTAGTAGGAAGAAAATTAACTCTTTACCAGCTGAAAGCAGGACAGGGTTAAACTTTAACCTGGTGTAAGAAACCCAGGCAGAACAATTTTGTGCTCCACTCCCAGTAAACAATAAACTCCCAAGTATTTTCTGAGACTGAAAATTCATTCATGTCCCCACTGAATCTGTGTTGGTATAGACAGTGCAGGTGTTTCCTGTGTCTTTTCTGCAGTATTTTCCCAAGGTTATAGCTATTTCAGTCATCCTTCTTTTGTCATAGTGTGTATCTGTCATCATTCATCACTAAAGTATCTCGTAGCTCACTCTCTCTCCTCATCTAACTGAAATATTGGTACCACCCCTGGATTGTGACTAGTCCATCAAAAAACCTGATGCAGTTGAAATTCTGTTATCTGTCTAGATTGTTCAGAGAGTATTAGACATCATTTAGGGTTGAGGACTTCTTCCTAATATTCATCTGATATTTTTACCCAGACAACTATGCAGTGACACACAAGAGGAGGGGAAATGTTACGTGTAGAGTTCAAAGCATCTGGAAAGAATGCAGAAACTTCCCAAGTATTCATACTACCTTAAACCCAGCCATGACCCTATTGCTTCTGGACACTTTAATCTCATACATTTCAAGATGAATACTGATTTTCAAGAGTCTTTGCAAGTAGCAAATGGTCCATAGGCATGAGAGAGAAGTGCAAAGGTTTGCAGTAGGAGCAAAGGCTTTGCAGTGGTATCTGGAGTCCTCTTGCAATTACTAGGATACAATATACATTATCTCTGGTTTTATTAAACTGTACAACTACAGCATCATGTGTGTTCCTCAGATACTGTAAAACATGGTATTCTTGCTGTGAGAAGAACATGGAATGACCCTGAATGCTTGTTAGCAGTTGGAACCCCATTCATATGCTCTGGGAGAATGTTTTTCAACTTTTTTCCTGAATGAAATTCTGTTCAACACTCCACAATTTCTACACAATGTGAATTGGAGCATGGTAAATGTTGCCCAGAGAGATTGTGGATGGAAGTGTTCAAGGCCAGGCTCGATGGGACCCTGAGCAATCTGATCTAATGAGTGGCATCCCTGCCCAGGACAGGTAGGGATTAGCAGATGATTTTTAAGGTCCCTTCTAACCCAACCCATTCTATGATCCTATGAAATAGAGTTGATTGGAGATTCACTTCAAAAGCACCTTTCATCTCCAAACTAAAATACTAAGGTGTACTCATATTTCAAGTTTCATCTCCTATTCTGAATGATAATTAAACCAGCATTTCCAATAAATAGCACTACAACATTTTACATGGAAAAAAAAAAGGTTAAAATTTTAATATATTTTGAATAATCTTATTGCCTGTATTAACTGCAAAGGACCTTTGAAGAGTAAACAACTTATAAAAGATTTTTTTTCATAGAAAGAAATTCCTTGGTCTGCTATATAACTCATTTAACTCATTTTAATTAATGGATTAAAAATATCTTTTACTTTAAATTGATTATTAACTGATTGAATTTCAGAAAGTATAGATACAAAATTTCACGTCAGCCCATACTATCTGAAAAGGACATCTTCCATTTCTGAAGTGCAACTCTAGCTTTACCATGTAAATTGACAGTCTTTGAACAGTATTATTTAAAGAAACGAAAATTTGGAGATAGAAGTGGATGTTATTGTAACTTTCAAGGAAACTTAAGTATGTGGTATATAAACAAACACCTGGCACTAAGCCAAGGCATCAGGGCTAATATTTTGACACTTACAGAAAGTACTATGGAAGTAAAATGATCACTGATTTTGATTAGCTGATGTATGAAAGATGCTTTCAAGAGGCAGAGTGCATAATTTTATTGTTATTTTATATCTTAATCAAAAGGAAAGCATGTGATCAAAGATTGGACTTGTGAGAATATACAAGAGAGTTAAGGCTTTTGGGGCAAAGGCAGGAAAAGTATGATCACTGAGGGGTGTGGGAAGACCCAAAACTGAGGATGCTAAAGAATAGTCAGCAATGGTCATTTGTGAGAGGTGTTTTCTTCCTTCTGCTGGACAGACTGAGGGTTGCTCAGTTACCTCTTTCTGATGTTAAGCACAGCTAAATAGGATTTACTCTTTGACCATCATGCCCACTTCAGCTAAATGCCCACATTTGTGAAAGGCAGATCTGAATTCAGCTGCTGCTCCTGCTGTGATACTCCACACAGTGATGCTCTGAAGCATAGGATTGCAATGCCTTTGTCAAGGGACCCAGCCTTGTTTAAAAGTAGGAATAGAAAAAATTTCTTTTTACCTTTCTCTTTCAAGCCCATCATTGCTGTACAAAATTCAGTATTTCAGTGTTTGCCTGGTTTGGACATTTAAGTTTGCCATTTCAGTGGGAGATTAGCTTGTGACATGGTATTAGCTGCTTGAGCTTGAGAACAGGGAAACCACAAATGTACAAAAACTAGTTATGTCTTAAAAAATAAGATATAAATACTAGTTATGTCTTAAAATATTTTAATTTTTATTCCTATTATTTTTCAGCCTTATGTTAGCTTATTTCATTACACCCACTTTACAACTTGAATATTAAAACAATGCAAGCAATACAGACATAATATGTTTATCACATAAAATCAAAGGTCAGAACAAGCATTATATAAAAGGTAGTCATTAACAGATAAGCTCTGTAAGGTCTGTGTTTCTTCACAAATAGAGATGTCAGAAATATTAGTTAGAACTTCTGTAAATCTTAAACAGCATTAGCTACCCAGAAAGTAGAGTTGTCTAGGTTCATAAGTCAGTGAAGAAAAGTAAGAATCTTTAGATGAGAATTTTTGATTCCTGAAATCTACACTGTAAAATATTAGAAGACATAACTCTGTGTGCTATGCCATCTATTGGAAAAAAAATTTCTAAAATTATTCTGTACATTTATCTGGATTATAAGAAAATGTATACAATAAAGCTTTCATTATGACAGATTCAGTTAAATGTTTCCCCTGAAGAAGGAATCAAAAAAACTATAAGTCCCATCAATTAAATTCTGGTCTAAAATGGTGATTTTTCTGGGTTTTCAAGGGCTTATCTACTGGTAGAGCATCTCAATCTAAGTGAAATGGTTTAAAAAGACAAGATAGACATGTAACTTTTTATATGGAGTTTTTTTAAAATGCATCCTAAATGAGAACCCTGGATGGTTCACTGCATCTTTAACAAGTTCATAAAAGCTTTAATGTGCTGAGCACAGACAAGGCTAAACTTGTTGAGAGGGAGATCAGGTCATTTTATTTCCCTAAGAACATTTTCCTTGAAAAAGGCATCTCTGCATGACATTTTTTCAAATATTTTCGGGACAACTTAATGATGTCAGTATATTCAAAGTAAAGACTCTTTAAAGACATCTGGTTTTGATATTTGTTTCCTTTGAGGTTTTGTTTTTCCTATAGAGCTGGTAACCTTTTTTTTCTAGGTGGATACTAGGTTTCTGCCACTCACACTGGGAAAACTTAGATCTCTATATCTAAACCTTTTTGCTAAAGATCTTCAGTGTGTTTAAAAGCAATTAGTTAATGAGAACTTACAGTCAATGATGCTTCAGGTAGAATGATATTTTTAAATTCAGAATATTCTTTCCTCATCAATTTTAGCTGTTCCAAAAAATTTTTAAAACTGCTTTCTCTAGTCCAGAATTTTTGGCTTCAGAATGGGTAAAGACCTTTCTCCTCTTTCAACCAGAGATATGAAGATTTCAGTGGTTATTTTTATTGTCTTTGTAAGATTTTTTAAAAACCCCTAATCAAATTCAAGTTCCTGTTGCTCTTAATCTACCATATAGCGAGAAAAAGCATCCTTTTAAGAATCAAATTCCTAAAAGATTTATGACCACACTTAGTGAAGGAATAAATAAAATGTGAAAAGTTTTCCCTTACCCCATGATTTGAAAGGTGAAACATATTAATATATGTGTGAAAAGTTGGTGTGGTGTGATACCAACAGATTGTGTGTTGTGTATAAAGTGCACTGAGGATTTTTGTTTCCAGCAAGAACCCGTCCTGCAATCAGTAACAAAATTTTCTCCTCCATGAACCAATGAGGGACAAGAAGGAACTTGACTAAGGGAGGGAAAATTCAGTTTTTGACTAAGGTTTCTTTAGAACTGTGCTTACTGTGTTTGTCATTCATATGAATCTAAATCTCCGGTGTATCCTTTAATCTTAATTAATTCCCTGCTGTTACTAATTGTGCTTCTACCCCAAAACCCCTATGAACTGTTGGGGTTATATAAATGAGAAAAAAAGATACAATGTCTAGAAAACAGAGATGCAAATACTAGTCAGTAGAGTATGAATTCTATTTAATGCATTTTTTTAAAGTTAGCTTTACACCAGGTTTTTAAATGTAGTTTCATTATTCACCCCACTGCAGTGCCCCCAAAACCCTGAGGGACAGAACTGCAAGATAATTGCTAACAAATCAGTCCAGAAACGGTACAAAAAGAGAAGTTAGTTTTGTCTTTTCAATAAAAGTGTATCATGAGGATAATTTAGGATTAGATGTGCTAATAGAAGAAAACAAATCTACATTTTCAGAGGGTTTTTTTGTGAAATATTTAACTGTGTCTGTGTGTAAAAAGAAGCTTCTGTTCAGCTTTCACAATGTTGTCACAGAGTGTCAGTGAACAAGCCTTTTGTGCTTCTAGAATAAGAACACCTTATTCTGTGTGTCACATTCTGCAAATGTGTCTTCTAGGGATGAAGACACATTTGCAGACATTCTAGGGATGAAAAGTTACTGGCAGTAGCCAACTTTCTTTGTCTGATCTAGGGCTGTTTGTATGATAATTCATCTGAAATATTTATTGAACATGAAAACCAAAAATCTTACATTGAGTGTAAAAATTTTCCCTCACCAAATGAGACTTTTTTTTTGCAGATTTCTTTGTAGTGTTCTGTGTATGACTTTTTTGTCTGCATCTAGCTTGTAAATCATACATTATAGTCCTGAAGGTCCATAATAAATGAGATAGACCTCAAAATTTGCCAATGTAACGATTCCTCCTCACTCCTAGTGACTCCCTTCAAAGCCTGTGTATTGTGGCCAAGATATTACTTTTCCATTCTCATTTGCTCTTCCATTTGCTGTAGATTGTCCAGAATTGCTGGGCTTCTTGGGACTCTTCTTTATACTGAGATATAAACAGCTAAGAAATGTCCAGGCTGAACTTCTAGGGTTTAACCATTTATTAGGTGTGTGACAATAAAATATTTAGAACACAAGAAACTTCTTTAGAGAAACATCTGAAAATGAGTAGAGGAACACACCCTTACCCTCAAAAGAAATTTAGCACTTTAGAATACTTATATTTTTAGAAGTCTTTCTGAACTTCCTGTATTTATGGAGATTACCATAAGTACTTTGGTACCGTTGTTTTTATGGTTCTCTTATACCAGCTAGAAACTCGCTGGTTGCTACATATAGAGCTGTGTTTCTCAGGCTATGGTCCATGAGACATTGACTGCTGATCTGCAAAATAAGGAATATTTTCATGCGTGCAAGACAGAAAAAAAAGCAAATTAAGAGAAAATGAAGAATAGTGGTAATAAAAGGAAGCCAAAGTTCAGCTAGACTCTTCTGTTTTAAATGAAAGCCAATGTAGGATCACTGCATAGTTGAAAAGGTAAATACTTCATTTAAAATGCTGAGAATCCCTGGAGCAGACCATTCATTACAATGTCTCTTCACTCTGATTACTTTTCTAATCAGTATGCATCTCAGATGTAGATTTAGTATTGATCAGATGAAATGGGCAGTAAAAGATTAAAAAACTAAATAATGTAAACCCAAGAACATTAAAAAATAGAAAAATTACCAACTAGCTCACAAACAGCTGCTGCGTTCTGCCTCAGATCAGTTTCTCAGCTGCTACACAGAAAATCCAATTCAAAGTTGTTTAAATATGTATTTTGTACCTGATTTGTTCTAGATATATATATGTTTTTCTGCTTAGGGAATTTGCACTCTAGAAATCACATTTAAAAAGGTTTAACACCCTTCTCCTTTGTTCATTCCACTAGAACTGGAAAAAACAGAAATTCAGCATTTTTGATTTACATGTTGGAGCAACATATGATTTGATGCTTTCTTACAGATGAGGAATATTACAGAGGAAGAGTTCTTTTACATATTTAATAGCTTTACATGGTAACTGTGTCAAATCAGGAAAGATTTGTGTGAAAGATCTGTTTCTAAAACATCTTCAAAGTCATCAGAATAGATCTCTCTTCATTCTGTCTTTCATACCCCAAACCATTAAATAGAGCAGGGACTGAGAAAGGATAGAAAGAGATAGAAAGCCTTAACAAAGGCTGTGTTGAAGTAAAAATGGAATCTAAGCAAAGAGGATCTTTAGAAGAGTAAACTTCTGAATACCCTCTTTCCAACACCATATTCTCAGTCTTTAAAATGCAAGCAGGCTTTAAAAATGCAGAATAAAAACATATTTAAAAATCAGATTGCCACCTAGCCATTCCACAAAATGAATTTTCCTTCAGTTGATCCCTGTCCATTTTTTAAAGTACCTAGGAATTAAGTAATTTTAAAGAAAATAAAGTCACTGGCTCCTTCTCACATAACTTTAATTTTAACATCAAAAGAAAAGTAGTTCCCAGGTTCTTCTCTGCCAGATCCTTGTATCTCCTTCAGTAATACTAGCTTGGTCTAATGTTAAATAACAACACATCATTCTGAAAATTATTTTTATGTCCTGAAAAATTATTTTCGGTTTGATAATTCTTATTTTCCATTTGTTGTAAGTATAAATATAACCAAGCAAGTCTATTATAGACATTTAACTAAACAGGAAATACAGCAGATTTTCACCCAGTTTATTAATGGAGATGAGTGCTTTCCAAGAGTTTCACTTTTTTCTTTTTTCTTTTTTCTTTTTTTTTTTTTTTTTTTTTTTTTTGGCTATTTCACATGAAGTTCAGATAGAATGTATGCATGAAATCTTTTCATCCTCAAAGTGACATAAGCAGGTGCTATTTAAATGTAATTGTTATATGTCGCTAATAAAGACACTTTTCATATCTTGTCAAACATACAAACCATTAGAAATGAGAAATCTCTCTTGAAAATATCAGGAGGAAATAGATATTATAAAACCACAATTTTACTTCTGAGGTAAGCTGAGGACAAATAGTGCCTCTGTAGTTGAAAGAGTCCTTACCTCAGTAGTATATAAATCTCAGTAGGAATAATGGAAAAGAGTCCAAGATAGAAACAGCTTTTCCCAAAATATTCTTCAAACATAATTTTATTGCACCAAGTGAGATCCCATAAAGATGTTTTTTAGAAGTCTAGATGTTCTGCAACAGCTCTGAGAACAATAGAAAAAAACCCAAATTTCACCTTTAGCAAGCAACGTTTTTTAACAAAGAGGTACTTTTCTCCAAGGAAGATACTGTGCCTAATATTAGTGAGTAGATCAAACTGAAGCTCTTTTGAGGTAAAGAAATTTTTTAGAAATTGTTAAACGCTGCATCAGAAATACATCAGCTTCAATAAAATATAGAGGATTTTAGGAGTTAAAAGATGGAGAGAGAGAACACAGTGAGAGGGCTGATACAAAACCAGCTTTATTAACACCATGAAGTAACAGCGAACTTAAGAAGTTCTGTGTCCTGTATTGCAGAGGAATAAAACTGAACCCATCCCAAGGAAATATTAATCCTGGACTGCTAAAACAGCATATCACCAACTGCACACACAGCATGGCTGAAGCAGTAGAGCAACCAAAAGGGGGTTTGTCTTCAGCTGTCAACACACAGGACAGCACAACCTATCTAACCCCTCTCGCTTCATTTCACTGTGACCAGTTTACAGAGGGCATAGCATTGAGCACTGCTAGTCCTGTTATTCTTCCCATCACTACATTATATTTGTTTAAAAAATATTATATGGATTATCCAATTGACCTTTCTCTATACTGGGTACACAAGTTTTATCAGAGTATCCAGCTATCTCTGCTCTTCTTATCATATTCTTCTCTACCATGATCTGCTGGGCTTTTTGTATTTTTTTAGCATTTTCCCTGTATTATTTTTGAGTAAATTTCATTAATATATTGAAAGTTCTCGATAATTCGGTTTATACACGTTCAGTATATTACTCCTGCTAATTAACCTACCACAGAAAACATTTCGAAAAGGACTCGTATAGGATTTTGTGTCCTCAAAACAAAGTCATGATTAGGTTGGTTTGGAGGGTATCTTAAGCATTACCTAATTCCAACCCCCCTGCAATGGGCAAGATGCCACCACTGAACCAACTTGCCCAATGCTCAATACCACAACATGGCCTTGAACACTTCCAGGCATGGGGCATCCACAGATTCTCTGGGCAATCTCTGCCAGTGCCCCACCACCCTCACAATAAGGAATTTCTTTCTAATACCTGATAAAAGCCTGTCCTCTTTCAGTTTAAAGCCATTCTCCCTTTTCCTATCACTACATGCCCTTGTAAAAAGTCTCTCTCCAGCTTTCTTGTAAGCCCTTCAAGTACTGGAAGACTGCTGAATTCTTCTATCCTTCACAAAGACATCAGGCAAAAATCTTTGCAATAATGCAAGCAGTACAACTGATTACAATAATATCAATTGAATGCAGCAATACTGAAGGAAACTTCAGGGTTTCAATATTGAATATCAGGTAAAATGTTGTCTCTATTCTTTCTCAGTGTAGAGGCAGAATGTAGAATATTAGTGTGTAATCTAATTTATCTGGTAATTTAAAGTGAAAATTTGAGAAGAAAGTAAAACTAGTAATTTTCATCACTGAAAGGGACAGAAAATATTTTTCACTGCAGATGAACACACCTGCAGTGTGCTACACAAATATCAGCGTGCATAAAAGGACTCACCATAATTTAAAGGCAGAACATCCTTACATGTGTATATATATATATATATATATATATATATGCATAATTGTATATACAGCTTCCTGTGGTTTGCTGAAATGGTTGCCAAACTGGAAAAAAAGATTTACACAATCACACTAGTCTTTACTTAATTATTAGGTGTATGTGGATAAAAATTTGGCTTTGCAGCCTGCGCAGGGATAAGGGGGTATGTAAAAAAATGTGCAATTTGAGTGATTTATTTTTAGTCAAACCTACAGGATACCATCCTTGTTTGGTTAGTCAAACCTGCAGCATACCAAGATTGGTTGTCAATGTTTTCCTGTAGGTAGTAAACTGGAAAAGAGATTTCTTAAAATAATCACTGGGAAAACATACAGCTTGAAATTAAGAGCTTTCTGGGCAATGTGCATGTTACTATCTTACTTATCAGGCAGTAAGAGCAGTCCAGGTGTTTCTGTTAGGTGGGTTGCAAGATGTCTCAAATCAGTCCCTTTAAATATCTTGAGAAAAAGACTTCATTTGGAGAGAAACTCCTGATCAAAAGAGATTACTGTCCATCCTGTAACATATTAGCTTCTAGGGGAGATTCTCCTGTGCAAAAGTTAATTATGAAAGAAGGGCTGTGCCTTCATACATCTGTTGTTTATATAAATATTGATATTTAATAGGAAAAATGAACTCTGCTGTATCATCTTTAACAAACCTCATTTAACAGAGGAGGAAATACAACTACAGACACAAGTCCCCTTTTTCGTTATGGTTCTTTCTTTTGGTAAATTTTTTTTAGCTTCAAAGACCAAATGACTATTTAGCAGTTCTACCATCTCCTTGTTTTACTGAAGTCTGGGAGAAACCTCCTTGAGACTGAGGGCTTTGCCTCGTCACTGCCACATTAGGAAAATGCACCAGTACCATGAAGATTTATGCAGTCAGTAAAAGGAAAATGAAAATTAAATATCAGCTCTTCTGCCTTGAAAATAATCCTGCTACAAATAGGACCATATTAACAGTGGATTTTAATTTTTAATTCAGACATTGTTTTAAATAAAATATTTATTTGAAATGTACTGTTCCTTCTCAGTTTAGTTTGCAAAATGTGTAAGAACTCATAAGAAAAGCAAAATCCAAAGACATTGGAAAATCTTCCTAAGGTGTAAGAGACAGTGAGGGAATGGCAACAAGAACAAACTGTATACCCCAAATGCATTTCATTAGGGATTTTATTCCATGAATTTTGATTCATAAGAGTGATAGAGACAACAGGTAATCTGTGGTTTGGAGGAATATGTTCATCAGCCCTATCATTTTTCTCTAACATAATAGTAAGTATATAACTCTTTGAGTTGGATGGTGTGACAGGTGATTTGCTACTACACACTTACCTTGTTGCCATCTGACTTGTTGCCATATCATCTGACTATATAACGCCAACTAACATTGCCCTTCCTGGAGCGGCAACATGTCTCATAAAATTCATATGTAGCTCCAAAAAGTTTCTCTCAGCCGTCAAGCCTAGTCATATTTTACTGATTTGTTCAAAGATGATGATGGCTGGAACTCTGAATTCCCATCCCATAATGGGATTTCAATGCCTAAATATCTGGTTGACCGTAGTCAAAGCACACAAAGGAGAACGCGAAGAACATTTTAATGTTTGTATTATCCTAGCTCATTCTTATGCATTATGTGATTCCAGACCCAGCATGCACCCTGCCCATGCCTTATTTTATCATATGTAAATGCAACCCATCTCTTTTCACTATGACTTTGGAAATAGCTTTCCAAAATGGAACAAGTACATTGAGGGTCGTTTTGTAATCAATTCAGTAGATGATGTGATGTGGCCCAGTGTACCCATTAAAAGTGAGATTCAAACTGATTATGTACAAATAGGCGTCTGCTTTTTTGTGTTACATTTTTGTACAGCTTATTTGGATATTTTTTCTTTTGTTTTGTTTTCTGAAAAAATGTTTTAAAAACTAGGCTGAAAAGTAGACTAATTATATGCATTGGGACCCTTTTAAAGGAATACTATAGATTCAAATTGTGACAAAGTTATTCCTCAAATTTAGCATTTATAGTGATTAAAGTGGACATTTCATGCTTGATGACAGTGCTTTTTATTAGCTTAAAACCTGCCATGAAATTTTGATGGCATACAAGTATGTTGCATTTTTTTGTTTATCCTGTTGAACGACTTTATAGATTCCCATCAGCCCTCATACTTCTATGACCTTTAACTACTTATTTAACAAGTATTACCATTTCACTACCATTAGACTACTTATGTCCTCAGTAATTCCACTATTCCTTTTATCAAAGCCCAAATCCAATAGGGAAAATACTTTTAAACTTTTTTTTTTTTTCCTGATCATATAAAATTGTGGGCCACAGAAATGATGAGAGGGGCAGAGCATTTTTCCTGCCCCAGGTCAAGAGAGCTGGAGTAATTCAGCATGAAGAGGAGAAGACTCAGGAAAACCTCACTGAAGCATTTCAGTCCGTAAAGGACACTTTATAAAAAAAGAGAAGAGTGGCTTTTAACATGGACAGATGGTGGGAGGACAAGGGGAAGGGTTTTTAAATTAAAAGAAGAGAAATTTGTATTAGATATTACAAAGTAATTCTTTACTCAGGAGGTAATGAGGCACTGGAGAAGTTGTCCAGGGAATGCCCCACCCCTGGTAGTGTTCAAGGCCAGGTAGGATGAGGCCATGGGACCCGTGGGTGACATCCCTGGTGTGGAACTAACTAAGCCTTTAGGGTCCTTTCCAGCCCACATCATTGTTCTATGATTATCTATCTATCTATCTATCTATCTATCTATCTATCTATCTATATCACAGTTAGTACCTGATTTGCAAAAACTTCAAGGAACTCAAGTGATAAAAAAGCAATGGGTAAAACTCTTTACTTTTTTAAAATGTAGATTTTTGACAATTCCCTCTTAGAATAATATCTTCTCCTTTATAGCTATATCCATTTTAACCATTATCAACAATCCATTATAAAGATCTACAGAATAGATACACAAGGGATATTTTTCTCTATTTTAATATCTCTGTTATTTAAAAAGTTTTACTGACAAATGGTGGTTCCTTATATTAAAGGAATAATGAATAAGTGTCTGGTTTTATTCCTTAAGTAAAAATATTACTAAATTACCCTGCTCAATAGTTTTATTTTCCAAAGTATCTTGTAAAT
Source organism: Phylloscopus collybita (assembly GCA_027886175.1). Taxonomy (NCBI): domain Eukaryota; kingdom Metazoa; phylum Chordata; class Aves; order Passeriformes; family Phylloscopidae; genus Phylloscopus; species Phylloscopus collybita. The sequence continues at coordinate 43,672,157 of JAJNNQ010000018.1, forward strand.
TCTGCAGCATCTATTTTTGTAGATAGTATGGCCATATTTGAATATACTATTCAGTTAGTTTTGATCTTCTGTTCCAGAGGAATACATACTTAGCTCATAACTTTTTGGCTTTCAAACAAAAATTTGAGACTCTTTTATCAAAATTCAGTTTAAAATTAACATTTTTCTCTTGCTTAAATATTTCATTTGCTGAAAGTAAGGATTTTAATATCAACAGTTTTGACTCTAAGTTCTTCTGTTTGCTTCACCTTGTTTTTTAAAGACCACTTTCCAGTCCTTTTCTACAGATTTTGGGTATGGACTAATAAACAAACAAGCCTTTTTTATTTTTAGTTTCTGTGATGGTCTGATCATTATTTAGATTAAGTTTAAACAGACTTGAAATCTGATTTTTAACAGCTATTGAAGCTGAAGTATAGGCCAGAAGTTATCATGATTTGCTTGGAGTCATGCTCCACAGAATAGCTGGGAATAGTACACAGGCTCTCTCATTTCTAGGTTTTAGCTTAAGCCATCACTGGCCAACTGCAATAGAGGGTAGAAAATGTAACCTATTACTGCCTTAGTGCACTTTTCTGAGAATTTCATTTAAACAGCAATGATGTCAAGCACAATGACCTATTCCATTTCTTTAAATGTTTCTTATTCCCACCTACTTCCTGGCTAAATCTGGTTTTGAGACATTGCTAGAAGTACAGAAAATAGAAACATGTGAATCTATTTTTGAAATGCAGGTGTAACAAGACTGGCAAGTAGAATAAACAAAAACTCTGTAACATGTAATCTCTCAACTAGTAATTTTGTGCTCCATCCTCTGATGACCCTATCACCTTGCTATCTTACCTCTGCATTTGAACTGGCAAATAAATGACATCTCATTTCCCATCACACACCCAAATGTCCTAAAGGAAAATTTTCAATCAGTATACCATTTCTGTTGTCATTTTGTAAACTGTGGTAAGAATAAATGTTTTAGAGAGATTTAGTTCTTTCTAGGAAGCATTCCTTAAGGGCCCTAACCTTCAATTTTAACTCTGACTCAAAACATGTTCACATAAAATATATGGTATTGTCTCAGATTTCAGTAAATTGAGGAGTGAGTATCAGGAGTGACTGTTTATTAGATTTTGACACCTACGCGCTTTCTGAAAGTTTCATCATTTACAAAGTGTAACTGTAGGTAATAGAATGATTTTTAAATAAAAAAGTAAAAGAGACGTTTACTTCATGTGAACTAATGTCATTAATTTCTGGAAAGATGCTGTTCAGCATGACATGAAATACCAATGCTTCATGCAACTTGCAGTAAAGCACAGTCACAGAAAAAGTGGTTGAAGCTTCATTTTCTATTATATGACATACATGATCATAGAACAGTTACATGAAACTACACATAAGTAATCATTGACCTTTAAATCCAGATGAATGTATATTAGAATTCATTGTTTCTGGTATTGTGTATCACTCCATCAGATCTGTGCAAGGATCTGCTTCAAACAGAAGGGCAAACAGTACTCTGACCACATTGTTAGTTCCAGGGTGGTGGTGAAGACACACTTTTGAAGTGCTGAAGTTATGGAGTACGTTTCTTCAGGCTGAAAAGGACACTCAATCCAAAGGTTCCATTTCCTGAGCATGTTTTATAGTTGGTTAAGGAGGTTCTGCTATCACCTCCATGTAAATGGAAATCTTCCTGCTAATTAATTCTCACAACATATACTGGCTATGTTAAAACCATACATATTTCACACAGATTCTTTGGGCTTAGATATTGGGCAGGTCCTGGTTTGTTGGGTGGGATTCAAATTCAGCTGAATTAAATGCAAAGTTATCCAGCTCTATTTACTGAATGCACTTCTGAAAATGCAGAGGAGAAATTGTATATTGCTGCAAAAATGGAAATTGCCATAATCTCTCCAGGTAATAAAAAGACAGGAATGTAATTCATTCAAATCTAATATTTAAGCCTATATATTTCACTGAAGGTGTTCTTAAACTGTTAAATTATTTCAAATTCTTTTCTATTTTACCCTAAGTAAACACTAAGTAACACAAAATGATAATGGCTTTTTAAGTCCACAAAACCCTTGCAGAAATTAAGCCAATGTCAAAGCAGTTTCTAGTAAACAGAGCTATGTGTCATGACTCTTAACTGAGATTTTGGTAGAAGTCTCTGTAGAAAACCAAACAAGTTCTCACAAAGGACGGTTTTGCCTACTTAGCCTTTTAGTGGCAAGTTGACACGCAAAAAGTCTTTCTAGATATCTTTGATATGAAGCAAAATAAAAACACTTAGTTCTCTACCTGTTTGTATTTGATCTATTAAAATCTTCAGCCCAAATGATGCTACCTTCCAAATTTCAGTCACCCTTCCTGTACATTAAAAATAAACTCTCAAAACGAAAAAGAATGTAACTTGGTAGCTACACACTGAAAGGATATCACGTATGAGTGGCTTTATAGACCCAGGAGATACAGGCACCTCCATGAGCACCTGAGATTAAAATTATAGTGGTTATGTAAATAAAATATTATAAACAAAAAATTCTTCGTGTATATATGTGCACAATATATAAGAAGTGGAATGCATAAATAGATTTATACATACATATTTAAAGTGCAAAGCCTGAAGAAAAATCCGTTGTTAAGGTATGTAGCAAGCATTACTTGTTTTCCTCTTCAGCCTTTCAGTATCTACATTCCTGCCTCATTATTGCTAACATAAAAGAGAGAGAACTAATGTGCATTTTCATAGTAACTAGGGGAAAAAATATGGCCTCTGTATGTAATCTTTAACAGTCACAGCAACAAAATGTTGATGTAATTTATAACAGCCCAGCATGTTTCTTCATATGTGTTGCATGTTCCTAAATTAAATTAATTTAAAGGAGTAAATAACATATGTACAGTTCTTGCTCTGTGTGTGTGTTAAGCTGCTTTTAATCTTCCACAGAAAGACTAATACCCATTAGTAATTCTGCCTTTTTGAAGCCATAAGTTATTTATTTATAAATGATCCCCAAATATGTCTTCTCTGTAAAAAATAGTAACCTGGAAAGACATAGAAATGGTGCAGACTCAACTGTATTTTTCTTGCTTCCATTTAGTGTTAGAATGTCTGAGGACTGCTTTTTGAAAATGTTCTGAACCATTAGCAGAAGAATTTCAAATCTTGTACCACTTCTCTCCACCTTTCTAGAAAATTTAGGCAATTAAATGTGGTCTTCAAAATTCTCAAATGGACAGGGGCTATAGATCCAGGGTATTTCATGTATCACTGCTAGTTATGATCCTTCTGGAGAAAAAAAACACTACTAGAGATAACTCAAAATGCTGATGCCAAAAAATAAACTGACTCTGAGTCATTCTTAACATTCTCAGATGTTTTTGTCACTATTTCTGCTACCGAAGAGATTTCTTAAGATTTTCATTAAAACCTCACTTTCTGGCCAAAATTATTACTTATTTCTGACTGGCTGTACTGTTTCATTTTTAAGAAGGTCTTTCTGCTGTAAGAGAGCCTGTCTACATGAGCAATAGAAAGGATCTATCTTCAGTGGCTGCTGTCAGACCATCTTCATTTGTGTGAAAACTTTGGCAAATGAAGTAACTCTCTTCAGACAGAAGTCAAGTAATAATGACTCAGAGCTGGTAAGAATTCGAATATAGTTACTACACTGCTTGCATCTGTGACAAAACTTTAAAAAAGAAGTCAAAAGCAGTACTATCCTAATGTGATAAAACCAGACAAGTCTGATTTTCTGTGTTTACTATTCTCTGTGGCTACTTTCTAAGCATAACACATTCTGCAGCCCTTTCCTGCACATTGAAATGAGCTCCATCTCTTCTAGGAGTCATGGCACGAAAACTATGCATTAAAAACAACAACAGCAATGAAATTATACCTTAGCACTCTGGCTTATTTATAATTTTCTCATCCAAAAGTACTGTTTGTGGTCCATCAAGATTATGCCAGGGACAAATATATCCTATGACATTGTGTCAACACTACCGTAAGATAGCTATGCAGCCAGGTACCAGCATGATTATGCAAATAGAGGCACTATTGCCTTATCAGTCAAAACCACTGGCAGAATGCCTGGGAGACAGATTTCAATAAAGGAGATACATTCTATCTCAGTGAGGCTGACATTAATAATTTATCATTAATCAGTTTATGGAAACATATTAACAACAGAAGGCTGTGGACAGCAAGATGGATTTCTTTCCTCCACTTTCCCCATTTTTTTTTTCCCTCCTACCTGACTTAATTTTTTCTATGATTAAAAGCCATGTAGAGGACTCAGTTCTTCACAAGAAAATGGATTAGCTTCTAAAAGAACCATACAGAAGTGCTGAGCTGGGGATGAAGTGATGAGAAATCATCTGACTAAGATCGAAGCTGAGTTGGTTATCAAATTTGCCTCTTACATCTCAACAACCTATGTCCTATGTCAGGACATCTTAATAATAAAAGATGAATTAATGTCATGATTAGTATTCACACCTGGGCTTTAGCTGTGAAGTGTAAAATACCAAAGTCTAAATAACATATTCACCATAAACATCACCATTCAAACAAAAAGAAATTAATGCAATGTTCCTTCATGAAGAATTCCTGCAAATGTGACTTCTTCTTGGAGCACGAGCATAAATTATTTAAGAAAATATTAATTTAAAACCTGTGAATACAATTTGTAATTCAGACAAGGGAAGATCGCCCTCTGATAAAGTTCCAAATATCCACTTCTGAGCTGAGCCTCTGAAATGCTTCTTCAGCTTCTTAAAATCCAGGTGTAAAACCATTGAGCAGAGTCACCTGGAACCTGATAACATTAATCCCTAAGGCTAGAACAACACACACACACATTGGCTCCAAAATATTGCTCTTCCACCATACCTTGCTTTGAAAATCTAATGAAATGGTCTCTGCAGAAAGGACAAATAGAGCAATGCCAGGTTTGAGCATCTAACCTCAAACTGGGACCTTACTGGGTTCTTCTGAAATTAAGTGAGCTAATTCGGTTTTGCATGTTGCAGAGCTCATGTTTTAGAGAAGAACAAAAAAGAAGAATAAACAGAAACCAAACCAAACAAACAAAAAGCCCCCCCAAAATTGAAATGAAAATTAATGTTCTCGTAAATAGTCAGGCTGCCTGACATTTACTAAGCACAATTTTTCTTTAATCAGAGGAATGGGTAATGTTAATATAATTTATATGCCACAAAGGAGGTTTTCCTTTTAGTATTTATTCTAGTTTAGATCATGATACTGAAGAGTTTTTTTCTTTTTTTTCAAAAATTTTGTTTTCTAGATGTGCACTTTCCTTAGATGTTTTGTGCTTAGCAATACACAGAACTATTGAGTAGCAGAAGAGTGAAAGAAATCAAAGTGCAAAGTGAGAGCAGAAACACAACTATACTAGTATCAGAACGTGTACTTCATTATACTCCTCTGCTTTTCCATTTTAAGGCTTGAAAACATTAATTTATACTTTGCAATTTTAACCTGCATACATATTTATTGCTATCAACCACCAGAAACATTCAGTGCTTTAAAACATCTACTAACAGAATCTGATGTAACTAAATTTGAGCCGCATTGCAATGCAGAATGTTTCTGGAACCATCAGTGACAAAAGTAATTGATAAATCAACCACTAATTGACTTGAGATAATGAAGGTACTTTGAAAGTGCAGTGAGATTGTGTCCTAATTAGCTTTGTGGAGATAAGAGAAAGATTATCTTTACTGCAAGACTTTTGGGTGAGTGATGAGTTTAAACAAATCAGATAAATATGCAATTAAAAAAATTGGTAAATGATACAGATTGTGATTCTGTCTTTATAGAAACCACTTTAGCCCAACATTCAAACGCCCAGAATTTTTTTATTTTCCTGATTCAGGTACATATATCAGCAGCTGTGATTATATAAGCTGCTGTGATTTTTAGCAGAACTTCTTTATCCCTCTACAGGGCAAGTTTACAAATTGCAGCCAACTCAGAATTTCTTAAATAGCTATTTATATTTTTAATTGTAATATAATAATATTTTCCTGGACCCCCTTCTGCAGAATATACATTCCATGCACTTCAAGGTGATTTAATCTGTATGTCACTGTCTACTCATTGTGCTTGCTTATTGCTAATTCTAGGAATGTTAAAGCTAATTATGATACAAGTTTCGCCAATTTTAGGAGAATAAGGTTTCAGTTGATCCTTTGGAGACTCTCTGGAACTGAAGGAATATGTGCAGATACAACTTTTATGTGATTCCCACTTTGATGACTGAAACTGTCAAATATGCTTGCTATTATTTCTCAGTACAGTTCATTCAGTTTTCTTGAAGGGTCAGCTGAAAATATCTTGACTATAATTTAAAAGAGACTATTTAGGACAATAAATTAAGATTCTTGCTTAGTCCACAAAATGGATTTATTTTAGAGCAGGCTTGACTTTCAGAAAGCCACTATCTCCAACCCATGAGAATGCGAAAGGCACCAGGCTGTGCTGCACTGAAGGAGACCAAGTCTTCCTCTGGTCTCCATTTCCCAGTGTCAGAGCACCTGCTCCAGATAATTCATGACTCTGAGGGCTTTTTTTCATTTCCTTATTATTAATTTCTAAGTATCCTATTCACTCTATCCTTCAATGGGTGCTGGTCTATGCTTCAAATCCTTCTAATATGCATTCTCAAATGCATGTTAAAGGCTTTGTAACAAAGAGAACAGAAATCAATTGTTTTCAAACCAGGATTTAACAAGTAGGAGTTGATTTAATTTATAAAAATTGTAATTTAGATTGGAATTGAGAGAAAGCATTTCTCACACATGCTGTTATGCTAGTGCTGTAACATATCAAAATACTCCAACCTACACCTTGCAGAGATTTTAAAAGACAGGTTTGACAAATATCTTTCAAGCTTGGTTTAGTTGCATTAAGCCTGTTTTAAAGCCTGTAAAAGTAACAGGATGACCTAGAAATTTATTCAGGAGATCTTTTCAGTCCTACAGCAATGAATACATATATGATCCATTATGTGTCATATCCCAGCAGAAATTACTTTCTCACCAATCTAAATCTCTGTGCTCAGTCCATAAAATAAGTCCACACAAGTTAAAGTTTCCTTTACATAAGTGCCAAAATCCTTAGATAAATATTGGACCTCTACTATAAAGCTAAGGATTATGTTTAGAGCACAAAAATCAAATTAAGTAAAATTTAAATGCAAAAAGCCATTACTCTTTCCGTAGCTATGTAGCCCAAAGCCTCAGATGACTTCAGTACTTTCTATTAATTCCACTATGAATCTACAAATTTCTCTTTTATTTTGTACTTTTTTTCCCTCTAATACTTAGTGCGTTTGTCTTAAGGTAACTGAGAGTGTTTGGCTCTTACTATAGATTCTAGTTCTCTGGATGTCATAATAAACTTCAAATACCTTGAATTAATTAATTTAATAAGCTCCCAACTACAAATTATTGATTTCACTTTCAACTGAAAGTCCAACAATTTTATGTTTCTTCTTTGAAATCAGAATTTCATCCAGAGTATCTTTACCTTACTTTAAGTGTTCACTGCTTCTGGTTGACATATTTCTGTATGAAATGTGCCTTTCTTCTCCCTCCTCTTTTTTTTCTGTTTTAGCACCTTCCCACTACTTTATGTCTCAGGTTTCTATCCCAGCTCTTCCTTATCTTTATATTTAAAAGGAAGAGAGCATTAATTACACAAAATTCAGTTTGATTGGGTTACATTTGGAAGGTAGGAAAGGCATGTCACTGGACTTCTGCTGTTCCTTTTTCAAAAATGACACAGCTTCTGAAGACTTTTATTGCTTTTGTATTTTCCATCATTGGGAAGATAAAAATAATGCTGGTGTATTGTAGTTTTGTTTCTTTAGAAATTCTTGTTTTCTGTGTTTAGGAAGTGACATGTTGGGACAGCATGAGTCATACACCATTTTATTTCTACTTACAAAAATTGTTGTAAATTTTGCATTTCTGTATAGTAATCTTACTATTTCGTGTCTGTTGTACTGTTTAGTAATGATGCTTTGTTTAACTAAGATCTGTACTCCAAATAGTACTTTCCTAAAATTTTTAATAATAATTGTAAGAATTTGTACTGATTTCACAAGTTTGAGTCAGATCTTAAAAAAACCTACTAAAATAATTTCATCATATTGGGATCAAGTGACTTGTGTCTCTGGGACTGTTCCTTAGTGCCTCTAATTTTATAAGGCTGCCATGTCACAGCTGAAATTAAAGTAAAAGGCAGCTGTCATAGATGGATTGAGCAATATTCTCAGTTTATCTGAGAATTGATATAATTACATTAATTTCTCAAAGGAATATCAATTCACCCTTGAAAGGATATAAAAAATCTACTTAGAGGACAGCATTTAAATATGCCGATCAATTCCACATTTTAATGACTTAATTTTTCATCATTATTTTTTTTCACTATCTGCATCATCAGAACAATCCAGTGTTTCATTTCCTGACCCAGTGATTGGATTAGGAGTAATAACTGAAACCCAAAGAAAAAAAGACAAATAGATGATGTCAGTGGACTAGGAGCAGTACTTTAAGGAAACAATTTTGATGTAATTTCCTTTTACTGGAAAAACACACTCACTTCTGCTCATGCCATGGTCCTGCTTAGGAGCATTACTGCCTTCCAAACTGCTGTGAAGGACAAAATGTCAGCTGTGAGGGGTCATTATGATTTGCCATTGTTCTTTCTGAACATGGCATTAGCCATGTATGCATTTTTCACTTCTTCTCCTGAGTGGAGGAAAATCTGGCTGCAAAAGGTTCAGCCTTTCTCAAGGTCTTCTGTAACTAGAGAGCACTGAGAGGCACTTCCCTGCAAGCAGGAGTGCTGTGGGCAGACGTGGGAGTTGATTGTTCTTGTTTGTGTCTGCTCATTGACCTGTGGGATCCTTACCCTGCAAGTGGCCAGCTCAGGGGAGCCTTACTGAAAATCAATACCTGTTTGTGTCTTCTATAGATAGCAGCATCAGAATAATCCATTCTCTGTCCAAATGAAGGGAAATATGGGTCTCCTCTGTCTCTGCAAAATTCTACCACAGGTTCAAACACCAAAGCCATTGAATATGTGATATCAAGCCCTAAGGTCTTTAACTTAACTTACTGCATACAAGTTTGACTTTTTTATGGCTGCTTCCATCACTTAAATGAAGCCAGTCATTGGTTCAGAGTGATGCCTGCCTCAGGTGGTGGTCTTTTCACTTTTAATCTATGCAACAATACACTTAATCTTAGGGACAATTAATTAGCATTGTTAGCGGTCTCTTGTCACATTACTTCTACTAATATAATTTTAAGCAGCCAATTGAGCTATTCATCATAATTTACTAAAGACTGAATGCTGAAAAAATACAGATTATCGATGCCAATTACAAACTTCCTTTTGTCTTGGTCATCTAGGATAGATTCTGCTAAAATCTTGAAAAACACCTTATCCATTGTAGATACCCTGTAACACTCATTTCTCTACTATCGCAGCACAAATACCATGCTGCTGATTTTTAAAGAACCCATATTCCAACTTTATATTTCATTTCTGCATGAAGCCTACAAGTAAACAAAAATATACAATGTGCAGGTGTAAATACCTTTTGTAAACACAAATGTGAACAAGTACTAAAAAAGTTTTTCACTGACGGTTAAAGAAATCAAATAGTTTCAAATCAGAAATGGATTTCAGCAAAAGGAAGGACTGCCCTCCAGGGGGACCTGGGCAAACTTGAGGTTTCGGCCCACAAGAACCTCATGGAGTTCAGCATGAAGGGGGTTAAATAAAAAGTAGGAGAGCAGCTTTTTATATGGCCAGATACTGATAGGACAATAGAAAATATATTTGAAATTCAAGGAGGTTTAGATTAGATGGCAGGAAAGAAGTTCTTTACTTCAGAGAGTGATGAAATGCTGATATGGGATGTTGAGAAAAGTTGGATGGGGCCCTGAGCAGCCTGATACAACAAGTGGCATCTCTGCCCTTGGAACTTGATAACCTTAAGGTCCCTTTCAACCCAAGCCTTTCTGGGATTCTGTGATGAATCAGAATTTTAGTCTGTGCATGAAGAATGCATGTAGAAAAATCTCAGTTCTATCAATACAAGAAAGCTCATGTTAGGAAGAAACTTCTCTGCCAGATGGCATTCTGGAATGCAGATAGTTGAACACCCAATTCTTCTCACACATGTATTTCTCCACTATAATTTCAGCAGGTCTAGTAAGTAGACTGAGTACTAGCAGAGGGAAATGTCTGTTTCGTACACTAAATGTTAAGAAGTTCTTATTTCTTACATTTGTATTCAAAGTGTTCAATACTACAGTAATACAACTTCATCCTTTTCCATGTAATGTAGTACTTACTTTATCCCTTGTTCATGTCACACTTTCCAGCTGACTGATTTGTCTAGTGAGTATAAGGGATGATTGTCAGATTGAAGCAGCATTTATTTCCTGGTGGATGTGGTGAACTGTGTACAACAAATCTTTTGCTTGATCAGTGTTGATTTTCAGAGATCTGTGCAGTGAACTGCTCAATCAGTACTCTAAATTGTTCTTTTATCACCATCACTTCCTCTCTGGAATCCTGATGACCAAAGAACTCTGTCCATAAGAGGTTTTGTTTACAGTTCATATCATTGTTAAAAGCTCTAATTCATCTGCTCAAACTGTAAAATTCATGCAAGGTACACAGATTCTTCTCTGAATCTGGAAACTGTGACAAGGTCTCAGGGTTGGCATTTCAGGACACACAGGTTTGTTTCTAAGTTTGAAAGGGGACTCTGACCATTCAAAACTGGGTCTTGTCCAAAACCAGGGGAGAAGCATCTCCATAGTAGATCACTCCCTTGTAGGACTAATTACAGGTAAGACCTGGTTCAAACTGTACAATGCAAGCATTCTTTATGAAACATTGGTCTTAAAGGCTTTTGTCACCTATTTGGAGCAGGGATTATTTTTCTCATTTTTCTAATGGAAAGTCAGTACTAGCTTAATGATTAAATACAAACAAAAGCCCTAAGGTTGTGGCCTCTTCTCCAACATCTCTATGATGTCTTCTCAGCACCAGCTGACCAAATTTCCCTGCTGCCTTGTATCTGTAACCATGAATACAGTTTAAAGATAAAGGCCAGAGCTTTAAGTGATGCAGTAAAAGTCCATATTTATGACATTTTCAAGCATATTTTTCAAAAGCTGTGGAGGTAAGAAAATTAACCTCATCCAAATTCTGAATCTGAACTTTGAATTTTCTGGGTTTTTTTCCCTCTTCTGTATATTTAGTTGCCTCTGACAGATTGAGCCAGGAAAAAAAAAAAATCAAAATCATGGGTAAATTTAAAGCCAGTTATAATTGCCTGTTTACTACAAGATAATGACAAGGTGGTGGTTGAGGTCTTTTCTTAATGGCTTAAAAATGTGAGTGAAAGACATACAATGTTTCTTCTCTATAGGTTTATTAAATTCAGACTTCAAATCAACTGCTAAATATTAACCACTGAAAGACCAGGTCGATAGATATGAATGAATTCTAAAATGCCCTTTACCCAGAAGAATGATTCTTTTGTCTATAATGTCAGCTATTGTAGACTCTTTTGTCTGAGGACATCTTCTCACATTTATTCACTAATCTTTATCTGCTAATTACCTCAATGGCAGCCAAATTAGTTTGCACATGTGAATTCTACTCTCAAGAAATCAACTAGAGTAGGAGTTGATACAGGATATTTCTGAACTAATTGTTGCAATTAGCTTCCTGAAATCTGTCCCTTATGAAAATAAATAAAGTTCTTCAGCATCAGAAATAAAAATTAAAGTAGTGAGTCTCTGAGATGTCCACAGATACCACAGTTCCACAGAGGGCAAATAGAAGGAAATGCATCACCTGAAGTGTTTGGACCCTTTTATTGATCAAATTGATCTTTAGTGTGTCTCCCTAACATTTCATGCCAATGTGTATTTTATTGTAACCAGACCACTTATCCTTTTGGGATGAAAAAAGTTGCTAATTTTAACATACCACTGTAGGAAATAATCTGAAATATTCAATACTGTGAAGTGGTGTAGTAGAGGATTTTTCTCAAGTGTGAGCCAGAAGCATCTGCATTAATCAATACCAGTTCTCTATGTAGAAAAGGAAACTTGAGATCCTCTTTGAGGAAAACATAAACCTAATCTGAAGAAAAAACCAGCATTCTGAATCCATGCACCTCCTTTTCATGTTGATGTGTCACATACCCCAACATGGAAAGGGAGGGAGGGAGCCTGGTCACAACAGAAGGCCCATGTTTGGGGTTTTCCACATCAGGTGGCACCTGATAGTGGGAAAATAGACTAAAATATTTTGAGTTATGCTCAAGCAATATTGTACTTGTCATATGGAATAAAAGAGAAAACCAAATCAAAACAAACCCAAAAATCATAGAAAGTCAAAATAGAGAAATAAAAAGCATGACAAATATGTTACAGTTTTTATGCTTGTGTTTCTTATACAGAAATTCCTCTGTGATGCTATCAGGCTCCTCACTATAACTATTATGTTGGACATTTCAATAACAATAACAACAACAACAGCAAAAATAAAGTTTTTATTTTTATTATTATATTTGGCTCTGAACAACCTGTAGATAATTTACATCTCCACAGGTTCATTGAGTTGAAGGGAATTTGGTTTGTCCATTTGAATTCCAACAGAGGGGAAGTGAGATAGAAGTCTAACTAGAGAGCATTTCTGTGGGCTAATGACAAAAAAAGTACAAATTTTTTTATACTTATGTGTTAAAGTGCTTAAAATTATCTCCTTGACTGGTTCCACGAATCCTCATGGCCACCTCATACTTTTAAATATCATTTATGATGGAAATTATTTATGAAAATTGAGCCTTAAACCTCACAGATTACCATAATTTATTCTAAATTCTGCCGCATCAAATTTCAGAAAATATTTTTAAAATTACAGTCTTGCTCTGAGTCTTTTGTAAACAATTCTAAAGTCTTGTATAGCACTTACAATTTCAGAAATTCATAGCACATTAATTAAGCTTAGCAACATTCCATGAGTCAAATAATTTTTGGCACTTCAGTAAAATATTTTTGCAGGGGGCTATGATGTGATCAAATTCCTCCAGCAGGTCAGTAATGATACCTGTGGTGTAGTCCAGATTCTTAATGTCTTTGCATAATTTTTTCTCATGTTAATTGTGAAGCATTTTTACATCACAGGAAAACAAAAGAATCTTTATTCCATTCTGGGAATGCAATAAAGTTACTGTGAATTTGTACTGGGCTGCAGCTGCAGAAACTCTTGCCAGGAATGCTTGTTAATACATGAATTGTCTCCAGCCTGAGCAATATAAAGAGACGTTAATAGTCCAGTCACTAATTTTAGATTAATACAATGATGCAAAAGAAAATTTAATTAAAAATAAAAAGGAAGTAATTTGGGGTAGAAAGGATTCTGTGTTTAACCAGAAGGGCTATGTAGGTGTCCTAGGGTGAAAAAGAACAACAAAAGATTAGCAGAAGGGAATATCAAAGGAAGTATGTTGACAAAGTCTTCAGACATTAAGAATTCAAAAATGAAAATCGAAAACAATCTAAGTTAAAATTTTAGTAGCAAATATTTAAATTACAAGGAGTGAAAGCCGTAATGTTGTGCTAAATGTGCACAAGTACCTACATAATTTTTTTTGCAGAATTTGAAATTTTTTAGTTACATGTAAATGAACTCTTCCTGCTACAGAACAGGCTGACTGAAAACAGTGATTTTACACAAGTTTTCCAGCATAGGAAAAATATCCACTTGTTAACAGATTAAATTTGTGATGTGCAGCAATCATTTAAAATTTCATCATTAAAAATGTCAGTGGCATTTACTGACTTCATTAAAGGATTGATGACTCTAGATTGAAATTAATGAAGAAACTGTTTTGCCAGTCTTATGGCAGTAACTAATGCCTAACAGAACACCCCTTATGAATAATAAAAACTTCCTACACAAACTGAACTAACGTTTTGGAAGTTTATAAAATGCAGAATCACTGCAAATAGAGCAGTTATGATATCTCCTGATGATTTGCTTGAATTTATTCTGTGTGTGTGTGTGTGTGTGTGTGTGTCTGTCTGTCTGTCTGTCTGTCTGTCTGTCACTGCTGGAAGGTGTTTGGGTTTGTTGTGGTTTAACCCCAGCTGGCAACAAAATACCACAGAGCTGCTCACTTTCTTCCCCCTTCTGCCAGATGGATGTGGACAAGAACGGGACAGAAAAGGAAACCTCATGGGTTGTGATACAAACAGCTTAATAGTTGTAACAAAGTGAAATACAACAGCAACAACAAGAATATGATCTTGGTGATCTTAAAGATATAATAATATCTTTATTAGTAATAGTAATAACAATATCATATAATATTATTATATAATATTATTATATAATATTATAATTATAATATTATTAGTAATAGTAATAATAATATTATACAATAATATTAGTAATAATAATAATATTAATAATAATAATAATGGAATGAAACACAAGAAAAACAAATGATACACAATATAGTTGCTCCTGGAGAACTAGTTTTTGTACTGAGAATGACACTGTGTGGCATGAAACTTCCCTCTGGCCAGTTCAGATGAGCTGTCCTGGCTGTGCTCCTTCACAGCTTCTTGCACACCTCCTCAATGGCAGAGCATGGGAATCTTTCCTAAGATTGATTACTGAATATTGATTTCTCTATCAAATGAATAGGCTTTTTGTTAATATTCTTGTCACATTAATGGTCCATTTTGATCACATCTGTCAACACCAATAACATACCTCAAAAAAAAAAAAAATACACCCTTCTCTCAGAATCCAGCTAAAGGTTATTCAAACAGCAATAGCTAGTAGCAATTATTTTCTTTTTTTAACTACCTGAGAGTAGTTAATAATAGTAACTAATTTGAAGTATTAAGGATATTGCAAAACATCTTTAATTGGGGCTTTGCTTTGGCTTCAGCTTTAGCTAAAGAAAACTACCAAATTGATAGTACTGGCTATAAATTCTTTGCTTGTAACACTAGAAAGAATTCTGTTGTAAAAATGTGAGGGTGAGTGGCCTCCTTTGCTTCAGAAAAAAAACCCCAAGCCCAAATATTCTTGACTGATTCTGAACACAAACTGAAAGATTTGCTGTGGTTCAGAGATGTTTTTCTGCCTGAACATCTCAGTGTTTTGCCTGCCCTAATTGAAGCAGATATTTTTCAGAAAATCCACCTGTTCTTCCTGTATCTCACTTTAACAGAGGCTTTATAGTAAATACATTCTCTTCTCTGGTAGACAGACACTGCTCGTACTCTTGGTTCTCATGTCAAAAATACAGTGAGGGAATACAGTGTGTGGGAAAACTCACTAAGAAGTCATTCTCTAATTCCAACAATTTTGTCATTCCTGGGCAGTACCTACACTTGTTTAGTACCATTTGCTTTTGTTGGAGGGAGTCTGGAATTGCTACAGAGGAGAATAAACAGGCAAACATGTCAAAGCCCCAAAAATACAGACTAATCAAAATGATAAATGATTGTGTAATAGAAATAAAACCCAGCAAATATTGAGTATAAAGTCATGGGTTTCACATTTTTTCATTTTACAAAAACCAAGAATGCTAAGATTCCATAATTTAGAACGTGGAAGATATTTAAAGATATCTCTGTGTATCTCTAATTCTTTACTGGAATCTCAAAATCTAGTGAAGAACTCTGACAGTTTTACTGCATATATACATATATACACTAAAAATGGAGCAGAGCTAGAAAGACCTCAGACACATAAGCAAGAAAAATTACTAAAATATTTATTTTAGAGATAAATTTAAGCTAGAATTTTATGCAAATCTATGGGCTGAAACAGGACATCCTGACTGCATTTCCCATGATATCTTTCACATATAAGTAAGTCACACAGAGTAGATAGTACCTATTAAGTTCATATACTATTTTACCTCATAAAAAGTTATTTCTTTACACCAATGCCAAAATTCCCTGAAAGTGAATCAGCAACAAAGCCAGGAAATAAGTTTCCTGTCATTCAGTTTTTTACACTCTCCACTCGACCATGTTGACTTCTTAAAGGTTAGTCCAGCAGCTAAGCACCTTTCTGAGATGACGAGGATCTGTTTGCCACAAGCTCATTCCAATTAATATGTGAGGTCTGTTCCACCTGCAGACAAGCCTACAAAACAATTCTGTATGATTAATAGCACTAGGAGGAGTGACATGGGATGACTAAATACTTCTAGGTCATCTGAAAAAAATCAAAACCAGTTTCCTTTCCAAAGGTTTCACAAGCACTAATTGTTTTCCTGACACCACACACAGACAAGCACAAATCTGGAGAGTTTATGGACTCACTTAGGAAAAAGCATTTCTTTCAGACAATGACAGCTTGAATCTGACATAGCCTCCCAAATTCTTCACACGTAGCCGAGTTTGACACCACCTTTTGGAAGCAATGTATGACAGTTTAAAATGAAAGTAATCTTTCAACAGCTTGAAAGGCTTCTTTTCTTTTCTCCTTGAAACAGACTGTGCAAAGAGGTAATGACAAAAAGAATTAATTTAAATCCTTCTAAAATTTCATCACTTTAGCTATCCAAAATGTGCCCCTTCAGAAAGCCTGAAGGGTAGTTACCTTTCTCCAAAATAAATTTTAATAGCTTACCAGAAGCTGCTCAAGTGTGGATATTTCTCTTGTTTATCAGTGTTTTGGGTACATAGAAGCAATTTTTTTTTTATTATTTACTGAAGAAAGACATTCTCCAGGGTCTTAGCAACAAGTATATCCATTATGTAGTTCCTATCTTTCAGAACCTGAATTTGTTTCAGGATGTTTTAATATTTTAATGAAAAAAACCTTGATTTTTTTTTAGAGAAAGATTAAGAGTAAGCTTTCAGTTGGTAGTCCTCTCCCTTTATTAATTCAAAAATGCAGATGAAATGTGCTCTTTAGTTAGTTATTATAGCTAGGGACTTCTACTGAGAGTTTCATCTTCGACCAACACTATTTAAAAAAGGATGAGACTGCTCTGACTAGGGAAGTTAATAAGCAGGCACAGACAAAGAGGTGTGTCTGACTGCAGCACTAAAAAGAGGAAGGTCTAACTAGGGAAGTTCAAAACATGAACTTTCCAGATACATACAGATTTTGTGGGTTTAGCCTTTCCTGTAATGAACAAAATACTAGCATTTCTTTCTATGCTTTTGCTCAGCTCTTTCAAATGAAATATACTATGCAAGCTCATTCTGTGTGTTTAAACAGAGTTTCTATCTATTTTTGATCTTGGTTTCAATAAATTCCTGTTATATATGAGGTTTGTGGAAATTGATCTTGAAGAGCTGAAACTCTCTCAGCTGTTGAGGAATCCCTGAGCTCCCAGGTATTGATCAGATGCTGGTAATAGCAGTGTCAGCTTGGCTGAGTGAACCTAAATACATTGCCATATAGAGGAACATAAAATTAATTCAGGCATCATGCCCTGAACCTCAGTCTGGTGGAAATCCAAAGCCCTCTTGCTGAGCAATTCCAGTAGTGAATAACCTTCTCCCAAACATCACCATCCTTGTGCAACTGGTCTTCACTGGTGTCATCAGTGGCAATTTCCTTCTCTGAACTGAACAATTTTCCTTTTTGCTTTGCTTCTACTGCTGATGACTCGTCCATCACTCTCACTGACACCTCCATCAGAACATCAGTCAGGAAAGAACTTTTTCTAGGCCCTTTCCCAAGCATATTGTCAGTACCTTTGGACAAAGGATCACAAAGCCACTGGCCCTATAAACCTCTCTCTCTCTAGAACCTAACTCTGCTATCAAATCAAAGCCCTTTTCCATATTCTCAGGGTGACCCATCATGACTGTGTTCATAAAACATTTTAGGAGCTTAAGGTTTTAAATGGGTTTTTATACTTAAGCACCTTTTAATCCTCAAGGCAATTTATGCACAAACATCTTGAAGGAGATAAAAATGGCATTGTTTCTTAAATGACATACATTTAAGCCTTCTCACTCTTCAATCTTTTGAAGTGGTTTATGCATTAAGATCACTAATACTAGTACTACTACTTAGTCTGTCTCTGGCCTTGGACACACCACTTTCCCTGCACGTGTTTTTCTGCCTCTGACATGGGAATAAGAACATTGTTAACTACTGTTTTTCATAACCAGTTATAATCTGAACAGGAATTTAAATATGGAAGAAAAAAGCATAAAAATACTTGGTGTTATTATTAAACACCAGACTATTAGTGGTCATTAGACCAGTACTAGGAAATGATGTTGCCAAGATGAAGTCTTTGCCTCCTTTTGGAAAGATGATCACTTTTACACACACTTGAAAGATCTTTTTCAAGCTTTAACCCTGCTGTGGAAGAAACCACCTGTTTTGGTTTTTTTTATTACTATTATTATTTTTAGTATTACTATTATTCTACTCAATTTTGTTTTATTTTTTCATTGTCTGCCTTTCCTTTGAGATAGTAACATGACAGGAAAATATTTTTCTTAACACAAGAACACATCACTGATATATGTAAAGGTCAGTATCATTATTCTGAAAACAGAATAAGATTCTTGTCTGAGTGCTTTTTTTAAGTGTTTTTTTCCTAGAAAAATTTTAGTGGAATTTGGGATGTAAAAGAAAGGAACAAAGTTCAGATTTTTTAAGGTTATACTGGAGAAAGATTGACACCTCATTCAATAACCTTTTGAGAAAGAGAGAGAAGCTGTAGATGATGTAATGCTGAGAGACAGATGAAGTGACTTTGGGTAATCAAAGTAAAAATTGCTGCCTGACAGAATCTGAGCAGCAAGGCCCTTTTTTTCTGAGATACCTAATGGGTTTTTACAGTGTTATAACATTTGAGTTTTATGTTTTATGATATTCACCAAGTGACAGTCTGACCCTCTTCTCCCCTAAGATGTTATCACTTCTCAGTGTCAAAGTAATTCTGTTGCTGTCTTACCAGAGATGAACTCATGAATCAGTGGTGTGGACAGGGGTGGCAGCCCAGATAGCACTCTGCGAAATCTATAAATCCTTTAAGAGCGACTATTTTTCTGCTGCCAGTGGTTATTATGGTGTCACAATCAGGGAATTTCATGCTGAAATGTTGGGTGGCCTGGATTTGAGTGCTAAAAGAAGAAAAGCTACCAGGAGATTATGGTATCAGCATGTTATATGATATGAAATGTAGGGAGTGAAGTCCACCAATCTTTGTATGCTCTTTCTACTTGGTAATGAGCCAAAATAAAGATTTTCTCAGAATCATAATCTTTTATAATATCTAGTGGCAGTTACCATAAAGTTTTAAGAACTAAAGCTGTATTTTTTTTTGTCCACATACCTTGCCTTAACCATGGGTTCACTTGCAACTTGGTAACATCCAGTAATTAAGCCACACTGTATCCATGACAGATCACTTCAGGCATCAAACTTCCCAACGTTTGCATGCTTAAGATTCAGGTGGGTCAATAGTCCTCATGGACTCCCTTGTGCAAAAATGAGTAATCAAAATCAATGGATTGTCCATAGCCACATGCTCTGACTCTGGATACACATACAGAGTGAATAGGTAAAGGTCATTAGGTTTATTAGGACGGGTACTTTCCAGCATTTGATACAAGCATTGATGATATAAATACTGGAAAGCTGATATACAAGTATAAATTAAGTACTTTGTTTTACACACAAAGTCTCTTTGAATTCACAGATTCAAGTGTCTTTGAATGCACAGAAAAGATTGCTGGATCCTAAGCCCAATAGTTATATCCCTGACTGCTCTTCTGGATGGGTTACACCAGTATTTCTGTCATTTTGAATGTCTGTCCTTGACCTACCACTGCTCATCATTTTCAAGACCATCTCACAGAAAGGGCTTCTTGATCTTTTGCCAACTTTGGACTGTTTCATATTAAAATTGAGTGGATCATGAAGAGATGCAAGAGAAACATGTCAGTTTGTTTTCATGACAAAATCATGCAAATCTGAAAAACACCCAGAGAGGCATAATATAATCTGATTTGTCATTTGTGTTTTAATTAGAAGGGTTGACTAGAATCAGCAGAACACTAAAAAAATACTTTCAGTCAAATTTCTCCCTTTTTTTTACCTTTAGTTAGCATTCAAACAGTCACCAGGAGTTCAAAGAAGCTGGAAGGGATCATGACTTGTATGAGGATGCAGACCAGCCCCAGTATTTATTCCTCATGGCTCCTTAGGAAAAAAAGATGTAATACATTTTTTATTTTTGTTTAAGATTAGCTGCATTTGTAAACCATCTGTGTGAGAGATTTTGTAATGTTTGGTAGCTTCAATGATAATAGGATTTTCAGAAATTGGGACTGTCTATTGAACTACTCAGTGACTTTAATACTCATATATTAAATATTTTGTTTACAAAAACTTTGCAACAGGAATTTATAGTGTGTATTTGTTTCAGAGAGGAAAGTAATTAATATCTTTGAATGATTAATATGTTTGTCCTTTGGCTATTTGGCATCAGATGCAAAAAATAAAAATAAGGGAAAGATGAGAAGCTGTACCTAGGAAGAGTAAGTAGTGGTGCAAATAATCTGCTGATAAATTAGCTCAGAGAGAACAGTCCCACTCCCTGACTCTTTTAGTGGTACTTTCTAGGATGAAAAATTTTGGGGTGAGGTTTGGAATTTTTTTTTTTTTGTTTGTATCCTCTGGAAATGTTCAGGTCCACAATGTAAGGCCAATGAAACATGATGGAATAATGGAATTTGTTAACCAGTTTTAATGGTGGTTAACCATTGTTAAATTTTGTTAGTCAATTTTACTTTGCCTATAATATTTTTTTTAATACATAATGCTAGAGAACTTAGCCTCTAATGCCTTTATTGAATTCAGGCTTGAGAAATGAAGAGTGAGAGATGAGATTTTTCCTGTTAAAACTATTTTGCTTGACAAGATAAATTTGTAAATAAAATATTGCACATCAAGAGATCACTTTCAGTTGCATAAACACTTTTAATAATTTAAAAAGTCATAGAATTTCACTTCTCAGCATTTAACTTAATCTTTATTCATAAATTATTACAATATATGATTACACTGCAAATTGCTGTAGAAATAAGGATATGATGCATCACTTCTGGTCACCACTGATATATTGTTTGGCGTTAGTTCTCATTCAAAGTCTAAACAATGCAAAACAAGGGAAAGCAGGAAGCTACTGGTGTGTGAATACAGTGGAAGGTTTTGGTCATCTTCTGTAGAAACCCCCAGTAGCTGTGATGTAGAGCCTGCTGCTCCAGCAGTGAAGCTGACAGGCTCTGAAATTGTCACATTTTATTCAGTCCTTCTGAAAGCATGCCAGTGTGTGCAAGAATATTACTTCTAACACTGATCCGGACAGAGTAAAATACAAGCTTAGCTTCTGGTCTTAAGAGTGATAACAGTAGGGCAGATGCTGCAATCAAGTACAGATCCATTAAAATCACTAGGTAATTCAATTTCTTAGATATTAAAGATATGGAAAATTGCTAGGATACCATGAATAGCTAATTTTTATGAAAAAGTTGATTCCTAGCAGCCTAGAGAAGACTTCTGGACACCACAGGTGGTACATTCTCGGAACCACAGTAGTCTAATCAGCCAAACAAATTTTGATTTAGAAAATCAAAATTAAATTCTTCAGTGCTGGGTTTGGACTGGATGTATTGGAAACTGAAATTTCCTTTGACTGACAAAACTACTCAGAAAAACAAGATCAGAGTTTGTCTTTATGCACAGACACTGTAATTAAATACCATTATTTATTTCCTAAGGGATCAAATACAGTGATAGCTGCACGTGTGCAAGTATGGGCGCTGGTGTGCTTGCACAAATGTTATGTGCACACCCCCATTAGTGTCAGGCTGGTTTGTACCATTATAACTGATTCAGCTGCTGTGATGACAATAATTTGAGTCTTTTGAAAAGCAAAAAACATAACTTAGTTAAAGATCACTGAACCTATAATAATCATCAGTGTGTAAATGGAAAGAAATTTCTCCATGATGACACTATAGAATCCAAGCCTTGTAAGAGAGGAAATCATGTAATCGCTCTCTCTTTTCCCAACACTTCAATTTTCTTATGAAGTGATACCTTCAACCCTTGAATCCAATTAGGGGTGATACAGCTGACAACTAATAAAGTACTTCTGGGGTGGTTCTGTGTCTGAGAGAGGGTGAAAGATTGCATTTCTCTTTCTCTACATACATGAACCTTGCCACACAGAGAATTATTCGGTGCTGATGAAAAACAATAAATATCAAAAGGCCAGAAGAGCTCTCTGCACAGTAATTGCAAACTAGGCTTTTTCCATGTGATAGGACATTAAAGAGAATGAGAATTCACTACTTTTCTTAAAGGTTGGGGAGAAAAAAAGGAAAAACTTGTATCTTCTACTGTGTGAGTTCAAATATTTTAGGATCTACCTAGTAAAAATATGGAAAAGAGCAGATATTAAGAGCACAAAAGCATCTGTCTGAAATGAATCATTTGTTGGAAAGTCTTTTAGAAAGGGGAGCTTTGAAAGGCTGTTGCACCGTTCATACAGAAGGTTTGTTTAGGATTCACCCTAGAAGGGCTTCTCACTCAGCACCCTTCAACTAAACACAGGTTATACTCATTCAAGGGTGAGAGTGGCATGTATTTTGCAAATATCATAATTTATGGACTTTGTTTTTTAAAGATCAGGTCAGGCCCTAATGTGAGAGTGAGGATACAGAATTTCTGTGCACTGTCCTCTCTGCCACATGCTCACGAAAGGAGAAAGAGTGGACTTGGTCTCAAAAAAAGAAAAAAAAAGTGACATGAGCTGAGGCTGGGTAGGAAACACAGTTGGCAACTGCAATTGAAAGCCATCAGAAGATTGAAATTCTATTGGTTTGGGTTTTTTTTTTGCCAGCAGTACCCTTCAGAAAGCCAGACTTACAGCAACTTTCTGTCTGGCTTTCTGAAAGGAGTATCTCCCTGGGGTGAATAATGCAAAGAGATGCCCTTGGGGTTGTCTATGACCCTAAGGCTTTGTTCTGTTTTCATTCTAACACACCATCAAACCACATGAAATATTTATAAATGCAAAAACTTTCAAATTATGTTCTATTTATAACAGTAATAAAGTGACATCTCTCTAAGTACATTTCCTCTAAATTTTTAAGTTGTGTCATACACCCTGGCTATGATAAATTAAAGAAAACTATACAATGGGAAAAAAATGAATGATGTTCAGCTGAATAACAGTTCAGATTCCTTTTAATTTCTTAAAATATTTTTTCCCCTTCTATTATTTTGGTGCACTTTTCTGCAAGTGGAATTACATTTTGATTTTTGCTATTTCTCTCTGCTGGTTAAACCTTCTGTTTGTTTTATAGTCTTTGAACTTTTTTTTTTTTTGTGTACATATATTGACTCTATAAACATGATTCAATTATTTCCTGTAAGGGCGTACTGAATAATGCATGTCTCTGGGTTTTGGAATTCTTAATAGCCTCCAAACATGAGGTGAGTTAAACTGGAAATATACCAGTTTTAGCAGCTACCTGTGGAAAACAAAACACACTTCTGGACCAAGTCATTAGCAGGGTGGGGCAGGATGTTTGTAAATTCTGCTTTTGAGATTAACTTCTGCCTCACAGACCCCTAGGTGCTTGTGGTAGTAATGACTATTGACTTTTTCTGAAGTTCTCTGGAGACCAATTTACATTGCTGAAGCACAGATGTACATCTATTAGTAGCAAATTTCTTCTTCCTGGATTTCCAAAATTCATGTCAGTTTGGAATCTGTGGTATGAATTTGATTGTGGTGTTAGAACTAGTGAACCAGAAAAACTAACTTTTTTCCAGTTACAGGTCCCAAAATTTTCCCAGGTAGGAGTAGTCACAATTTGCCAAGAGTATCAGAGGAGAGAGAGAGAGACAGACCATACAGTGGCAAACACAACATGCTTTTTTATTTTAGATGAGAGAAAATCATAAATCTTTTAGCATAAATCTTATTATCTGAGAAGAACAGCACAGTGGCAAGTTTTCAACAGAGCCTAGATCATTAAACTTTACAGTATGTTTACAAATACCACTAAAGAGATGATTCTCAAGAACATCAAGACCAAAAATGAAAATACTCTCTGATACGCCTGTTGTGATTAATGCTTTGAGATAACTGCAGTTTGAGTTCTTGTCCTCATCCAAAGGAAGAATACCCCACAGTGACAGGAGCAACATCTAAAACTGACTCAGAATTTTGCCTATTATACACTCCAGGGTATCACATTTCAAAGTGTTGGTGTTCAAGCAGCCGTATTGCCAAGTGAGTAAAATGAGAAGCAACTGTAATTCCCCATGAAGTTGTATAGGACAAGGAAAAGCTGCAGGACTTTGCCAAGCACTCCTCCACACCCAGAAACTCCACTAGCTTACAGAAGGCTTCAGTGTGGGAAGAGAGACACAAATTAACCAAGGATTATGTTTTGGTTTTAGTCATAAAACAGGACATGCTAATGGAAATGACTATCCAGATTCATCAAGCCCCACCAGAAAGCTGGGAAAGCATTTTAGCTCCCAGGTTTTTTAATAGAATAGCAATAGGTTTTGAGCATTTATAGCAGGGCCAATATTGTGAAAAGAAAAAGAAAACTCTGAAGTTTTCTGTAATACACCCTTAGGAACACAGTTGTGTTACCCCTATATCGTGTCAATGTCTTCTCACAAGATGCTATAGACTGTATAGTCATTATCATGTGTCTTTTATGGTAATTTTATTCACAGGCAGAAGCAGTTGAACTGGCAAACAGTGGTTTTTAGTTTGCTTCTGCTCTGCCAGATTCCCATGCCAGAACAAACCCTTTTGAACTCAGTGACAGGAAAGTAAATATATGGAAATTGGTTTCCAACAAAGCCACTGTTATTCCCCCTAATGGACAAACAAGAGCTGTCCTTCAGCTTTTCAGGAGTTGGCTTTATTCAGGGTTGCACACACAAGACCATGGATGTCCATGAATTTCATGCCAGCCTTCTTTCTATTTGATATGGCTTAGAAATCACTGGACCTCACAGTAATTCTAGTTCAGAGTTAGACATGAGCCCAAACTAGAATATTTTATGTGATTTTTCATTGTTGCTGGGCTTATACAATCTGCCTGAAAACCTGACTTTGGCAATTAGCTCTTTATAATGACTGAGTCTGTGATAAACACAGTCATACTGTTTCAGATACGCAAAATGCAGAATTGCTGTTTGCAGAGATCTCTAAATCTGCTAACCGTGCTCTTTGTGGTCTGGAAATTCAGTAACACTGAACAAATAAAATTATCATTTGAAGTTGGCTGTTTTTTTCCTTGCACAGGGATAATCTCTGAAAGATGTTATATAGTGACAGTTCTTTGAAGATAGTTTTGGAGAAATTTTACTATTTTACTCATTGCTTATTAATCAAAAGGTCACTGAGATTGTTTCTTTGACCTGATAGAATATATTGACCTTGTGGGACTGTGGGTTTCCAGCATCACTGGAATGTGTTTTTCATCTATTACTTTCCCTGAGAGAAGAAGAGATAAGGAAAACTTTTTGTCATCTCTTAGTTGAGGCATTTCTTTTTTAAAATGTTGTTTAAGCCTGAAGGAGATGAAGGAATTATTTAAAAAAATTAAATCCAAGTATTCAAATCACCTGTTGTGAGTCCTCATATTTCAAGAGGTTTCTTGCAGTGAGAACTAATTTCTGGTCAGTACCAAGAATAACTGCAGCAAAACTTTAAAAACACTTCCGGGGAAATTACTGTCCTCTGATATTTGCCCAGTGCTGCTTGCAAAAACCTATTTACAGGTCAATCTTAACACTAAGAGCTTACCAGACCTGGATTAATTTTTTCACTCCTGGTGTTGACTACAACTGCAAACCAATAGGAGCAGTATATATTTGACACTTCCAAAATCAGTGTTTTGCTCAATAAAAGCAAAAATACTACATCTCCACAATTCCTGGTGATGGTTACCTATGCAATACACAGAGAATAGGCTTTCAGCAGCAGCTTTTTCTGGTGAATTATCAAATTCATTTTGTTAATAGAAAAATCTGCTAAAGAAACTCAGCCCCTCTGACCTCCTACAAAGTGTGATTTGTTGGTCCTAATCGGGATAACAGAAACTCTTAAGCTTTGTCCTGTATGTATTAATGTTAATGAAATTCAACAAATGGCTGGTTTCAGGGAAGGCAGTGAAAGCAGAGGAGAGGGCAGTGGCAGTAATGAGCCTGTAATTATTTGTAGAAATAAAGGAGAGAAATTTCTTGCACAGGAAAGAAATCTCATGTAAAGACAGTACTAATAAAAATGGCAAGACTACATGCAATGTTTTTCAAAGTTGTGTAAGAAAGAAAGGGGATTAAAAGAGGAATTAGCAAAAGCTGAAACAGCTGTTATTTATGAGTTAAGAGCATTAACAGAGTCAGTACATCGTCTGTGCTACCACCAATCTTTAATGTAATGAAATAGAAACTTTGGCTCATTAAATATGAAGCAAGAGCCTGTCTATCTCTAGTATACTCTATCTACTGCAGTAAGAAAAAAATTTCCTTCACACTTTTTTAAAAAAAAACTAGTGCCATATCTCAAGTACCTCCTTTTTTTTTTTTTTTTTTTTTTTTTTTTTTTTTTTTTTTTTTTTTTTGCGCCTGGACAGAAATGCTGGTTATGTTGCTTATTATTGTATTGGAGTAAGCTGTGATTTTTAATTACTTATGTGTCTAAGGTGGTGTCTTTAAACTACAATGGCAAGGTCTCAGGATACATCTGTTTCAATAGAACTGCTGGCAAACCACTTCCAGTATTGCAGTTAATATTCCATCTATATATATTCTGACCTGAGCCCTCACAAAGGTCTAACACTTTTCTTTTTCTTCCTTTTTTTTCCCTTCTTTTTTTTCCTTTTCCTTTTTTTTTTCTTTAATGTAATCTCTGCATTGTTGGACCATTCATATGTGTCATGTCTCTTTGACTCTTTTCTGGCAGAGAGAGCTAAAAGGAGCTTCTATTAAAGTTAGGTTAATGCCACTCCTGATCAGCCATTGCTGTGAAACCATGCAAGGCTAACACCTCCTCTTCCAAGCTGAGGTCACTGCCAAGAGCAATGAGATTTTTTTGTACCAAAAGCATAGCTGACATTTTTTCCCACTTTTCAACATTTCCAGCTGAGAGTGAAAAGGGGTTTTCACAAATGAAATAAACCATCTGCTTTCTCCACTTGTACACAAATAACCCTTTCATTCAACAGGGACACCAGATATATTCTGCTTGCTTTGAAGAAATCTGTGTAGTAGAGCAAATGGGGAGGAAGGTGAGTGAGACTGGCAACCATAATCTCTTCTTTTTCTTCCTATCTAGACAAGCCTGTCTTGTCTATTTTCAAAATTAACAGGTATTGCTGATTTAATTACATCCACTTCTGTAAAAATATCAACAAGAGAGTGCAATTTAAAGTAGGCAATGACTTTTCTAGTTTCAAGTATTTTCGTACATAGTAATTCCTTCCACATCACCTTCTACCCAAGGATTTTGGAAAACATTTTAAAACTGGGCTGGGCTTCTAATCTGACTGGTTGCACATCCCAGGTTTGCATACAAGTCAACAGAAGCAAAAAAAGAGAATTTGGACCTACTGCACATGTATCTGTGGCTTTGATGTCTTTAAGCAGAAATCTCTGTCCCTTTCTTTGACTTCTGATGCAGATTTAAACTGATGGTGTGATTTTCACCTTTAACCCCTCTTTTGAATGAATATAGATGTTATTGTGTGTGTTGAGAAGGTAGTGCATAAATGCTATGTAAAGCTTTTGTATTTTATGACCTCTTTGGTGGTTGTTTAAGAAGACAAACACCTTATTTGGCATTCAGTATGCCAAATACAGTATTGTGTTCCGCCTGTCCTGAACTGAACTTTGCTGAACTGAACTGAGTAGAGGGCACCTCCCCAAGTGACCACCGTTTACTCAGGTCTGTAAGGCTCCTCTTAAATGCCTATGTTATCTTAGTTTCCTAGTAGAATTTAAATCTACAGGTGTGTGAGAAATGGTGCTGGTATAAGAGGTCAGAGAATTACCTATCACAAAGGAAAGCATCAAAATACAAAATCCCTCGAAGCAAAAGAGCTCACTCTTCTTTCCTTGTGATACTGCATTATTTCATTTTAATTCTTTTTTGAAGTGTTGAACTTCTATTAGCGTTTTAAAGGTTTTGCAATCAACTGTAGGAGAACATCTGAGGTAAGCTGTTGAGGTTTGACCCCAGCTGGTAACTAAGTACCACAGAGATACTTGTTTGTCGTCCCCAGAACACACACACT
This sequence comes from Phylloscopus collybita, assembly GCA_027886175.1. Classification (NCBI taxonomy): domain Eukaryota; kingdom Metazoa; phylum Chordata; class Aves; order Passeriformes; family Phylloscopidae; genus Phylloscopus; species Phylloscopus collybita. The sequence goes on from JAJNNQ010000018.1 coordinate 43,700,582, forward strand.
CCCCACTGTGTGGAGGACAATCAGAAAGAAATGCTAAACCTCTTGGGTTGAGATAAGAATAATTCATAACTAATACAAAAGATAATAATAATAATAATAATAGTACAGTGCACTACTAATAAAACAACAATAATAGTAATGATAAGGAGAGAAAGAGAGTAACAGAACACAAGAGATGCACAATACAATTGTTCACTGCCCACTGACCGATACCCAGACCATTCCCAAGAACTGATCAGCCCCTTTTTGTGTAACTCCCCCTGTTTATATACTGAGCATGACATTCTATGGTATGGTATACCCCTTTGGTCAGTTCAGGTCAGCTCTCTTTCCTAGGCTCTGTCCCAGTGTTTTGTGCAGCTCTTCACGGTCAGAGCATGAGACATTTAAAAGCCCTTGACTTAAATAGCAACAGCCAAAACATCAGTGTGTTAATAACACTATTCTCATACTAAATCCAAACCACATCACTGTGCCTGTTACTAAGAAGTGAATGTACTCTGTCCCAGCCTAAACCACAACAGTTTCTACTCCTTAATCCATCCCATTTGTGTCTTTCCTGACCTTTGATGGATATACACACAGATATATAATCTATGGACCATCCCTCCAAATGCCCATTGAGTTCATTGGCAGGCAGGAGTCCGTCCACCTCCAGGACAGCAGGGCTCCACCATGTGTCATGGTGAATTGGGAAGGCAAATGCCATCACTGAATATTGCCTCTTCTTCCAGCTGTATTTACTTATGTCCTCTGGTGTGGAATATCCCCGTGGTCAGTTGGATCATGTGCATGTGGTCATGTAATCCCAGAAGCCTCACCAGTGTGGCAGCAAAAAGCAGAAAAGGCCTTGGCTCTGTGTGAGCCATGCTCAGCAATAACAAAAACATCTCTATATTATCAGCCCTGTTTCAGTGTAAATCCAAAACATGGCCTCACATTAGCTACTATGAAGACAATTAATTCTACTGCAACCGAAACAGAGGTTAACAGGGATGAGACTGGTTTTTCCTCTACCTTAATTATTCACTGTCTTGGTTTCTAAAAATAATGCTCTTCACCTTAGAGCATTTGTCACAAAAATTGGTGCTAGTGCTGGACACTACAGTTCTAGCCTATGAGGCGAGAAGATATATGTTAACATTAAAGTCCTGTAATTTTTAATGATATAGAGTTCATAAAAAAGGAAACCAAACCAAATGAAAACAAACAAAAAAAATCCCATCACCATTTTGGCACTTATGTGAGAAAGCAGTAGTGAGAAATCACTTATGTGATTGCAGTAGGTTCTCCTTCCTTAAGGGGGAAGATGTTATTCCTCTTGTAGCTGTGCACACTGGAACAGAAGCAGTGAAGTCAGTCTAAAGATAGCAGCCAGGTTGAGGCTGTGCCAATCTGGAGGCTATGTGAACAGACTAAGAAGCAATCAAAGGCCCCAGTGCACATGCTTAATTCATATACTTGGCCGGGATTCCATGTTACTCAGTGTGTGTTTAAATTGTACCTGAACTGTAGTAGATGGTCTCTAAATTGTGAACAAGAAATTCAATGCATAGAGAAGTCAAAATCAACTAAATATTAGATCTTTTGGGAAAAAGAGGATGTCGCTGAAAGAATTTTCCTGATTTGTCAGCCAAAGTATTGTGGACAAATTCTCAGAAATGCTTGGATGGTATTTATGGCATGAAAAGAAAATTAAAAAAAAAAAGAAATCCAGGGAAGATTTAATTATTGGGATCCTCATCACATCAGTAAATGGCATTTTTTATATAAGAGAAAGAGCCTGATAAAGTGAAGCAGAGTAATTACAGGACTAAAAAGTTCCTGTTATACTCTATATTTTCCTTATCAAGGGAGATTTAGAAGAAAGTTTTCACTCACTTATTTTTGTTTGATATAAAAAGCTATTTGATGACTGCTTGGTGGTACAAGGGTGTCTGGGTGTAGTAATTTTCAGACATTATATATTGGCAGAGAAGGATGCCAGTTATTCTACTGACATTATGTTTGGGTTTTATGGTTATAATTACCTTCTAAGAAATACATCAATTTTCCTTTAAAGGATCTGAGCTTAAGACCACCACTGCTGCAATATCAGCAATAATGGAATACTCTGGATGAAAGCTTCCTCTGATTAGCCTGAATGAGACACTGAATTGACTTTTCTGTATTTCCACAAAAGAAACAGGAACTTTTGTTCTATAGTAACCAGAGACTGCTGACAGTGACCAGAAACAGCTATCATGTCAAAACTGTGCCTGTTAATAACTGCCAGAAAAGCCTTTAAAATTTCAGAAGTGTGGTTCAAACTCTAGAATCAACATTTTTCTCACAGTTTTGTTTCTAATCTTGAGCTAGATGAGCCGAAAGCATCAATTTTATTTACCTCAGGCTAGTGTTTTCCTACCTGACTTGTCAGTACAAAGGTGCCCACGTGACAGCCCTCCCGAGGTGATAATTTTTCTGATAACTCCTGGAGTACAGGAAGGTGTGGGTATGCAGAGCCCAGGTTAGTCTGTTCTCCTTGTTGCGTTGCGTATCTTTTTTCTGGCCCAGCTCGGTGTTCAGCTTGCGCTCCCGGCAGCTCTGATACACTACAACAATACCTGTTGGTGGGGTCTTGGCTTACAGGCAGCTCGGCTCACACTGTCATGGCTGTGGTAGAAAAAGGGGACTCTCCAAGGCTTCCAGGAAACAGAGGTTTTATTTGGGGGGGTCAAGGGATTCCCCAGCCTCAGGCCAGTGCCTCAGAAGAGACCCTGAACCTCTGGCTGCAGAGAGTTTTTGTTCAAGACAGTTCAAGGGGTAAGTACAAATATACAAACCAATAAAACAATCTAAACACTACATGCTAACTAAATTACCTAAACACTAACAAATCCAAAACAAGTTTGAGAGTAGTCTCAAGGGAGTCCTGCCAACCAGTAGCCGAAACTCTTAAACCTTAAAGATAAAAATTCCATGATAGACAAAGAGAAAAGTTATGCATAACACAGAGATGAAACAAACAAACAAACAACAAAAAAAAAAGTCTCTAAGCAGAGACTCAAGTTGTCTTAGAAAGCCTTATCAAACTATAATAAAAATACATTCTGGAACAAGGGGCCCTTTCAAAGTATCTAACTACACTGAACTTACAATAAAAACTATACTATATTCATAACTAAAGCTTATAAAACATTTCTTGCAAACCCACACTCCTGAATGGAATTCTGGCACGACACTGCAGAGCAACATCCATGATGAATACTGAGGGGCCTGTGAACTACCATCAGCTGTGTTGTATCCCAGCCTGCACATACAGAATGCCTTTGTTTTTTTATCAATTACTACCCACTATCAAGAGATGTCTTTAAGTTAACAAAGCAATTCATGTATCAAGTGAAAGCTGTATCATTGCACTTACAAAAATGTATAAAAACCCCTTGAAAGGTGTACAGTAAGAAGTGTAACATTTCATCTGTTTATGAAACTTAACTTTTCATTGTTCTTAGGTCAAATGCAACTGAGGGTAGCTTTTCACTAAAGGCAGAGAATATAAAATATCTAAATAAACACTTCCTGCCTTCCAAATCTATTCCTTAATATCCTTGGCAAGTGCCACTTAAAGGAAAACTTGAAGGAAAATGTGATATCCATGAAGCAAGGCTGCCTTTAAACAGAAAACTGTTTTGTGTTAATTTGGTTCGACTCTAAAAAACTCTCAGACAGGGACAAATTTTCTAAGTAGGTTAAAATGGCACCTAATTGAAGAATAGAGTTGCTGGGGAAAAAAAAAAGAAAACACAAAAATCAGAGTGCTCCTTCCAGGTCTAATGTCTATAAATAATTTCAGTAGTGAATGTTTACATAGCATTTTGAACATGTAAAGTGCTTTTCAAGTAGCATTGTTAGTTACTTAGCATATACAGGTGAATAGCAGAGTTTTCAAAGGGGATATATTTGAAATTGAACAACTTCAAAAATGTTTAAAGCAAAAAGAGGATACCATGCTCAGTTTCTCAAAAGGAAAAGAAAATGACAAGCACAAATTTCTTAAAAAAAAAAAAAAAGATCAGCAATTAAATCTAGGGCAACTCTAAATATTTTTATTATTATTTATTTTTAAATGAGCCATGCAGTTTTGAAAATACAGGGAATATATGGGCCTCTTCTCCATAAAAGATTTGCAAATACTATACTGCTTTTCCTCAGTGAGACCTTAGGTATTCTGTGTTGTGCAGAAACCAGTACACATCACCTGCTGCAGGAGAATTTCAGTGGGTAGAATGTTACTACTGGAGTGATGGTATGGGTAAATATTTACATTTCATTAATCACAATGGAATTCATCATGGGCTGGGGTACATTTCTCATAATTAGCCTTTCCAAACATTTAAGCTACTTTTCTTTTGCACATTTAAATATGTTATAGGTGAAAATGTTAACTCAAGCACTGTTTCAAACTCCTACTTTTCTCAAAATAGCCCCAAAACACCACAAAAAAAAAAAAAAAAAAAAAAAAAAAAAAAAAAAAAAGTGGTGTTGCTTAAAGTTCAAAGCCTTTTGATAACAGAGCATTTTGCTTGTTTGCTGATCCAATATGATACTATTCTCCTTTGTCTCAATACTTCTGACCATCTTAGTAATCAATCTTCAATTTGAAAAGTGAAACTGTCTTATGAAGCAGTGAAAATAAAGGAGGGAAAAAAATTGTCACTCTTCAAATGAATAGAATATGATTAATTACCTAGCCTCTTGAGCAAATTCTGATGGTACGTTATGCTTAATACCAAGTTCTCCTTGAAGCTTCAACTGGGTGTTACAGTCCTTGCTTTCTCTCCAAACGTGCTCACTGGTACAAGTCATAGGTGGTATTAAACATCTGCTGTCTTCTGCTCAGTTCCAAATATACTTCACTGTCTCAGGGGTAGAAATAGAGCTGAATTATGCCTGAGGTTTTTTCACAAGTGCAGTAGAAGTGACAGGTCACAAGAAAGCTTTCCAGTGATAGATGCCTTCTGGATCAGTTTGTTCAGACTTTAGCTGTGTGTAAAGAATCTCTGAAAGCAGAATATACAGAACTTACAAGTATTAAGCAAATACTTATTGATTAATGTAGAAAAGATGTCTAGGGCTTAGCAATCTGTCAGGCTAGCCCTTCATGTACTCAGCTCCTCTGACACAACACCTGAAGAATCTTTGCTGCCCAGAGAACCCCAGCCAAACGGGAAACTGATGACCTCTGTAGGGGCTATAAGTTAGCTCTTCCCTGTTGCTGAGCTCACCTTCACAGGTTGATAGCTTGATGTGATGACCCAAAAACCCAATCCCAGCCAGATTCACAGGGGTTTTTTTCCCATGGATTTTCTACATTCCAAGAAAGATGAACCTCTTTCTTGGCTCCCTGATTTGATAGTGATTTCATCTTGACAGCATAATTTCTTGATTTCCAATCCTGCTATGAACTTGCTCAGAGATCTTCCTCAGTAGTATGAGGTCTTGAATCTATGCAGTGTCAGAGGTGAGCCTGTGGTCCTTGGTTCACAAGCAGCAGCAAGAAAGCAGGGTGAAGGATATACCAGCTATTACAGAGAGAGAGGTTTACACCAGGAATAATACAGCATTTTTCCTGCTCCCTGTACATGAAAGCTAAACAAAGTCTTAGTCTCCCAGTGGCGATGTAAGTGAACAGAAAGAAAATGTAGGTCTTAATAGGTAAGTGTTACTGGGCAGGAGAGTATGATTGAAGAGCTTTAGGAAAAAGGGAAGTGTATCATGTGTGGTATAACAGAGAGGTTATTACCTGTTATTCACTCCTAGGAGACATTACCTCCTCTGTTCTCTTCATTCTGCAGAGGCTTTCCTGCTAACCTTTCCTCAGAATACTTTTCTGTTCATGTCGCCGCAAAATTCTATCATGTTTTTAGCAACTCTCAAATGTCATCTGAGCCCACAATTAAGAAAAGTAATTTGAACATAAGTAATATGGAGAGATTCTAGTTTTTATATGACTCAGCTCTTGCTTGTATGTTACTACAAGTTCTGCGTTCATAATTTGTGATATGGGATATCTGGAGTGATAGTGAAATTTCCAGTAGTTCATTGGCTTTTTTTAAATTTTGAAGTATTAAAATCTCTGATATACTTAACACATGATTTATACAGGAAAGCAGATTTATAATTACTCTTCCTGAGGCCTACAGTCCCTTTCTACCATTTCTAAGTTTCTACTACTTTCTTACCTTGATCAGCGGTTAAAACAAAGCCAACCAGTTTACTGTATTAATGAGACTGAACTATGACATGTTTGTTATATCATTTGAGTAAAGTTCTTGTAAGAAGCATGAAGCCATATGAAATTTAGCAAACATTTAAGCTTCAGCTGAAGACCCAAGTTTTATCAGGCCTTTCCATCTGAGCAAATTGAAATCTCTGGTGAATGTAAGACTCAGCTGGAAGCAACAGTGGCTCAGAGAGCACAGACTTGGTAAGTATCTTGTGGCATAGTACATGTATAGAAAAATCTTTTGTGCATACCATTTTCCATCCTCTGTTTCTTTCCTTATATTTCTTTTCTAACTTTGTCTTCTTTTCTTGCAGAACAGTCATGTTGCAGTAGTCAGAAACACCTGTGGGACCACTTGTGTGTTTTACTTCAAATCCCCTTTACAACATTCTCTCTGAAGAAAAGAATTCTAAAGGGAACTAAATATCATTCATCTGAAGATAACATTGTGATGATTTTTTCTTAGTTAGTAACCAGAACAAATATTAGTTCTAGTCAATCTTCAGGGAACTTCTGAACTGAGCAAAGTAGTTGTTGCTGTTTGTGCAGCTTCTAGTCTTATTTGCTTATTTCATTTTGACTTTTCATTGTCTCATTTCTGCATCTTTTCTTTTTAGACTTCACTAAGTCTTCCAGACAATACTATTATATAAAATAAAGTGTTTATTGTAATTTGTCTGAAGGATTTAATTTCTGCATGATTTGTTTTAACCTTTGTTGTATTGTAGAGCATATAGGATCACTCAATGCAAATTTTCATTCTAACACAGCATATCCATTCTCAGAGACAAATACAGCAACTTAGCAGTAGCCTTAATATTCAGAGCTTTATTAATATTATGCATTTTGTCTTTTTCATCATATACTTTTAAAAAGAAGATGAAAACAAGTCATCAAAGAAGAAGCCTTATAAAGCAGTACTGAGCAGTTAGAGGAATTAACTCATCATCAAATCAGTCACAGCAGGAAGCATAGTAAAGTATCCCTTGCCCTTTCCTGGGCTGATACTTAGGGATCAATCTTTTAATAGTACACATATTCCAGAAGCTTACTTGAAGCACTCAAGAAGGTGTGGAGAAATAGCCATAGGACCTTGCAGAGAGATGTAAACTGAACACTGTTTCAGATGTTTTGATTGCAGCCCTGGGGGGATGGTATGTGCACAATTTTTGTATTAGCCAATGCTTTTCCCGCTTCCATTTAAAGAAGTCCTGACAGTTGTTCCAATTTAAACATTAAATTGTTCATTTGGAAGATATAAATGCACAATTCTAGTTAAAGCATCAGGTGATCTTTGCCAAGCTCTGTGCTGCTCTCCTCGCTGGTTTCATGGTGTGGCACTGGTGCTGCTCGGCAGCAACAGCAGCTCCACTTGCAGCCACCTCCAGCGGCAGTGCGCTCAGCTTCACATCGCACTTAAAAGTGTGACGAGCTCCAAAGCAGGGCTCACCTGAAAGCAAAGGGCTCAGTCCCCTGGTGAGCTGGAAAGGGAGTTCAGGGCTGTTATGAGTAGGAAGCAAAAGACAGGCACAGAGTCAGACTTGGATCACACACTCTCTCTCTGAGCTGAGAGCTCCACTGGAGAGCAAGCCCTGCATGTTCTGTAGGGAGGTTTTAACTTTATCTGTGTCATGTAAGACTGGAAATGCATGCATTTTATTTTACTGAAGTGTCTAAATGTAATGGAATAAGTTCTGCTGTTGAGGAGAGTATAATTCTAGGGGGAATATCTATGCCAAATGACCTAAAGTTGGGGACTGGCACTAGGAACAGTAAGTTATTCTCTCAAGTGTTACTTGGGCAAGTCACAGCTCTTCATCTGCTATTTTCTGTCTAATACACTGACATGGGCTTCTTTTGGGTTACTGGCAAAGAAGAAACCTAAATTCAGGATGTCTGAAATTGTGTTTTGATGCTCTTGACACAGTAAGGTGATCCTTTTCCAGAATCACTTGAAAAACTCTCTCTAAATAAGGAGAAACAAGAACAGATTGCTACATCCTCATCTTTATATGCATTGTTACAAAGGACTTGACATCCCATATGATTTTCTTTAAATTGTCTTCTGTTCTGTTTTTTCCAAGAATTATGCTACTCACTTGATTTGTTATCTTGATTGTTATTTTAAGAAGAGAGCAAATCATCACTCTCTGAAGTGTGTTCTTTTGCCTCTGTACCAACTTTTACAGTTTTGTTCCTCTCCTTTGTAACACATGGCATCCAAAAAAAATCTGATCCTGGCTTATTCACTTTCCCAGGTGATTCCCAGGTCACTTTCTTAAAGCTTTTCTGCTTTAGTCGGAAAGGGTCAAAGAGTTTTTCGTTTTCCATTGCCTGCTTACCATTTTAGTTTCCATTTTAATTCTTGTTTTACCTCTGTAACTAATTAAAACATCGTGGGGTTTTATTTTAATAACTATCCATAAGTCACTATTTTCATGAAGTTGAATTAATAAATTGTGTTGTGCTATGCCTTACATTTCTTATGCTGTTAATATGAATGATCAAAATAGATGCTATAAAGTCAGTAACTTTGATTACTATTCATTAAATTACTCACATCTGAAATAATTGTACTCTTCTCCAGTGCTCAATTCTAGGAGAGCTTTATTTAGTCAGCTGGTACTTTCTGATATTTCTACCTTCATGAATATTAAAAGTCCCCTCAGACAACAGTTTCAGTGTTACCTTTAATGCCTATTATATAAGACATTTCAGTGTGTCACTACTGCAATATTTGAGCTATAAGACATTTCTGAGGGAGACATAAATGTTTGGCTTCAAGAGTCCTTGGCTTTGGCAGTGAAGTTTTCACTGCAAACCTGAATTCACACATTGCTTAGTTCTTTCTCTGCAGCAGTATGTCTGTGAAGCTGCTCCATGAAAGATGTAGTATATAATTTCCACCTGTTTTTTTGCAGACCTGGAAGCTTTTAGGCTACTGACTAGCTTGCCCTATATATTTCTATATGAGAAAAGGGGACTTGCTACAGATATCCTCAGGTTTTTTGATGATGAACTTGACTCTAGTTTATAGGCTAAACTCTATATTATAACAGCAGAACAAAATTTTTTAGAAGTAATTTTCTCTTGCAAGATTTAAAGCCTGAATATTGAGATGCTTGTGATTCAAACACATATTTTTTCTGTGTATTTTATCATCTATAGGATTGATGGGTAAGATGTAGATGTACAGTTCTGTAATAGTATATGTATTTCTCTTAAAAGACTTAGAAATAATGAGTCCCTCTACATAATAATGCATAATATTTCCAGTTTCCACATCTCTGGTTTCCCAACATCTACAAGTTTTTCCTAGTGGTTTAAGGGAAGGTCTGAGACCTGCAAGTCAGCGTGACTCACAGAATGTATGAACTGCACACTTTGTGTATCACACCAAGAGGAAGTGGGTACAGGGCTAGACAAGAAATTTTGTGTCATCTTTACAGTCCTTGGAAACTGCAGATAACACTGGAACTGCAAGTAACAAATAGGAGTAGTTCTTTCTTATAACTAATTACTTTTTTTCCACAGTTGTTCTAGTTCAAAGGCTTTTTTTCAGAACATAAATTTCTTAATGGCTAGAAACCTTCCTCCAATATCTACCTTAAATTTATTCATAGACTATTTATACTCATTTTTTCTTTTGCCAAAATCATCCTTAAACTTTATTAGCTCTTTGCTTTCCCTGGTGCTTATTCACTTGAACAAATGATAGAAACCAATAAACACCCCTCTTCTCTTTCTGGATTAAACAGGCCAATAATTTTTAGTGCCTTAAATCAGGGTCTCCAGTCACCTGTTTGTCCTTGTAGTGTTTTTCTGCAGGTGTTCTTTTCCAAATTGATCTTTCTTGAATGGCAGATCAGGTTGACTATGAACAAACAGCAATTTCAGAGACTCTGACTTGCAGCACACGTGAGTATTTATTTGAATTAGAGGCTAAAAGCTGCCATCTTCAGTGGCAATGGTACAGGATTAAAATAAACCAGTCCTCAAATGTTTTGAGACAAGGAGATCACTGCTTTGAAAGGTAGAATGGAAGACAGAAGATGATGTCTGCTCTGTCTCTGAAATCTCAATCATACCCATTTACTTATTTTAATAATAGACATTTGGCATTTTGAAGCAACACTGAGTTTTGTGGTTGCCCAGTTTTGCATTGCAATCATGCAGGTTTTTTCTGCATGCAATTTGCTAACACAATAACACATAGCACCACATTTGTTAAAAAAGCAAGCTCCTAAAATGCATATATTACTTTGCAGCTGAAATAGAATTTTAAAACAACAAGCCTATCATTTGTAGCTGGAAACTAGAGACACAAACAATTGTTATAAAGGAGGAAAAAAATAAAAAAGTTAGCAACTGTTATAGAGGCTTTTCTGACTGTCCCCTGTCTGCTCATGCCAAAGGCACTTCAGTGTTCAAAAACCTCTGATTACAACTAATTCATTCATTAATTTTTAGTTCAGGATTTACATAAGTGCAGTTTTCTCCTTTCAGGACAAAGCTGTGTCAGTCTCAGCAGTCTATATATAGAGAGATGGGTGCTAACCCTATCCACTATACATTAGTGTGAGATAAGGCAAACAGTCACCATAACCAAGAACAAGAGAAACCAAAGTGAGTGGTTATAGTTAGTTTCACCAATTTCTGCACAGTTACATGTCATATGGGGGAGAATATACCTTGCAAAGCCAAAACACAGCTCCAGTGCAGCAGCAGAAGGAACAATGTGATAATTTTTGAAAGAAAGATTTAAATCTCTGAAGGCAATTTTCATAAAAATGTTATCTTACTCTGACCTATTTGAGCAAAAAACATTGTGCTATGAACTTCTGTTTGTTTTTCTTGTTATAGACATAGAAGCTGTTTGGTCAGTAAAATACAAAAACTTACGAAAAGGGGTTCTGAGCACAAGAAATGACAAAGTTTTTCTTTTCCATAAAATTGAGACACGGACATCCATAAGAACTTGTAACTGTTCTAGATTGGCAAATCTGAAGGAGACAATTTAAATGGAAAATGAGGCTTTTTTATATTTTTTTTTTCCTTTGAGCTTTGGTTTCCTTTCTTTCTTTCTGTTATTCTATTATCAAGTAGTGAATGTGTGTGACAGAAATGGAGTCTATTTTTCAGCAATGCTTTTCTGTAGTTACATCACTGACACTTCCTATTCCTTGAAAATAGGCTCTCTGAAGACTTTTCTTTTGAATCAAAGACTTTCTAGTTTGAGAGGGTGGGAAATGAATTTATTTAATCTTTTCTCACATATGCAAATTTAATGCAAATTTTAAAATAAGAACCAGACAATTTTCACAATATATTCCAACCTTGTATGTGATATCACTATTTTTTGTCTATTTCTCTCAAAACTCAAGATGCACAGTCATTTTGAAATTCTTCTTACAAATTTTATTGCTAACCCTGTCTGTCTGTTACCAAAATTTGAACATATGGGCCGTCATACCAATAGATTTCATCCTTCAGAAATAAATTTGTATAGCAATGTACTTATTAACTTTGCTTTTCTTTTTTTAAGAGGCAAGAACCAGATGAGTCGTGAAGGCTCAGGGGAACTTAGAACTAAAGACAGAGATAGGCCCTTAAAGCACTTAGGAGAAATATTAATTATGTTATGGCTTTTTAGAAGCTCGGTGTGTCAAATACACCCACCAGAGATCTCGCTGTGACAAAATCAATACAGTTCATGAAAAGTCTCCCTTTGTTTTCATTTTACATATGGAATGACTAAGGCCCTCAGGCAGATAAATACTAAATCAGTACAGTTAATCTGCTATAATTGAAACTCTTGACCCTTAAAAGATGAAGACAAACAAGGGGATTTTCAAGTCTGGCTGCTAGTTTTCAAAGCTGTGAAACCAAGAGAAAACATGGTGAATTTTCATAAACTGTCTCTTCAATATGAACATTTTTTTACTGCAGATACTAAATATTCTCTATGGTGCACATATACGAATGTTTGTAATTACTATTTTCAGTAATATACAGCAAGAAATTAAATTAGCAACAATAGCTCAAATAAATTTTAAACACTGAGGTCAGCCTAGAGTAGAAAAGGAAAGACTGTGTGAAAGACCCCAGCTGGTAGTACCATGAGGAAAACTACATCTCATTAGCAATTAAAAATTCAATATGTTGAGACAGACAGCAGAAGAAGCTTTAACTGTGTGGAATAAAAACTTGCTGAAAAAAAACCCCTGAGCTTACAGTTGAGTTATAGTATTGGGTGCTGAAGAAGTGACCCAAATCCAGCTTCAGTTTCCACCTTGCCAGGAGAGACAAGTCAAGAGGCTATCATCAGACAGAGGGGATCTTTTAAGCCTTCATTTCATGCTGCTTCTCTTTTCTTCTGCTCCCTGGAGGTGGGAACATCAGCCAGCTGAGTTGTCTGGGGACCACTTGCTGCTCTTACATCAATTCCATGTCTTTTCCTGGGAAAGGAGAGCAAGCTAGATGGAGTGTCACACTGGCCTAAATCTCATTTCTGTCCATGGGCTCATAGACTGCACGCAGATGCTAAATGCAAGAAAATCTACAAGAAATCCTTTTACAGCAGATAGCTCAAAAGTCCCACAGAAGGAAAATAAAAACTTGCAGAACTAAAAGTAGCAAAAATACATTAATCCAGAGGGTTTGAGGGCCAATTAATTACAAGAAGGTTTTGTGATACTGGTGAATGTAATTTCTTTGTTTGAATTAAAATCTAATTACGGATCTCTTTTCTCAACTTCAAAAATAACTAGGTATACTCTTAAGGTAATAAATAGGGGATTTGGTAAAATTCTACATTGAATTTTAAAACTTTGTGTTACACCCTAAATGAAAACATTTTCCAGAGGTTTTAATAGCCCCCCATAATGAAATACAGATTAAACATTTGAATTTACAACTAGGATAAAAGCCATAAAAATAAGAACATTTTCTTCAAATCAGTGTAAAGGTCCCTAATTATATACATGTTCTCCCTAAAGTCCAACATTTGGGGCCAGTCTTAATGTAGATATTTATTCATCTGGCAATAAAGACTGGTTGTTCCTAATACTTGTTTCTGTGAAAAATTTTAGATGATAATTACTACTTTTACTATGTTCCATGTATTAATTAAATTTTATGACCCTTCTCTGCATTGTACACAGACAATAGTACAGGAAAAACATGTTTAAAGGACAAATCTATCTGGAATTTTAAGAGAGCTTTTGTGAGCAGACCCATTGTCAAAATGTTACTTTACTGTCACCAGGACTTAATATTATCTCATCAATTTCATCCTAAAGCATGTAATCCAGAGAAAGATGGAAGTGGATGTGACAGTGAATAACAAAATCTTGCACGCAAACCCAAGAAACTGAAATTGTTTATTAGCTCATAGAAGTTCATGCCAAATCCATAAATTCTCAGGATTTTCATTTGTAGTTTTAAATAGATATATCTGTGTATATATATATACAAAGACAATAATTAAAAATAATTTTAACCTACAGATTCACCTTCATTTCACCCATGAAATTCACTGATTTTCATTTCTAGAAATTCACTTCAATTTCAGTTCCTAGAATCAAGATTTATTAAGGAAAGTGCAATGCAGGAAAGAGCTTCAAACCAGTGGAGTGGCCGCAAGCTGGCTGTCTGAAACCTGGCTCTCAAAAATAACGAGACCTTTTCTCAGGAGAACACAATTGTTTGGAGAAAAACCTGTACAGAGATCAGAATGAAATGGTTGTCATGACCCAGATGGAAGCTGGTATCCTACATCTCTGAGCCAGCAGCAGCAGCACACCAGCCTATGTACCATGTTACGTTTTTGGAACCTGAACAGAACACCAGCCCAGCCCCTCGAAAGTTCAGAATAAAAAGAAAGAGAATCTGCACCAGCTGTCCAGTTGCTGCCATACACATCTCATGGGGAGAATGTGCAAACCTAAAGTGGTTTGTGGGGAGGGAAGATACAATTTGGCTCTTGGATTTGGATGGTTACGATCTCTTCAACCAGATACCAAAAGCTTTTGAGTATAATGGGTGGGTTTTTTTCCATGTTTGTCCAATCTGCTACTGGAAGGAAACTCCAATTCTGTGACAAAAGAGACATATGGCCATCTGCACAGCCAGGATGATGGATTTTTTTTTTTTTTTCAGAGAGAAAGGATATAAATTCAAAACAGGCAGTTTAACCAGGACTTAACAGAGAAAATATTCGAGAGCTTACCCAATTATCACAGATAATGATCTCTTATGGTATTTGGTATGGCAAGGTTCCCTTTGGGGAGCAAATGATGAATGTTTGAATTACAAACCCCAGCCTAAGAAGAGTATAAATACACCAGGCTATGTTCTTTCATCATTAGATGATATATCTTGTTAAATAACCTGGAATTATTTATGAGACACTGAGGAATTTAATAAGTTGGGTTGGTTAAGATAGAGCATAACTATACCCTAAATTAAGCCTCCACCATCCAAGCCTCCAACTTCTAATTTCTTACTTTATGGAAACTAAACCTACAGGAACTTGTCCATGGTAAAACAGACAAAGAGGTGTTAAGTGTTCTATGGCATATCAAATGGAAACTTAGACTGTCTTGGGATATAAAATATAAGTAAAATATATGTGTGACCACTTAAATATAATGATCCACCAAACAACTTCTGGGTTATAACAGCAGCTGTAAGAATGAAGGAAAACAGAACATGGCAGTTTACTATAAGAGATACTCCACATGATATAAGTGAATTAAATAACCATGAATAGCACAACAATCTTCCTACCTGTACTTAAAATTCCATATATTTAGCCAGGAGATAAGCCAGTGTGGTAGAGATCTCAGTGTACCTTTTCTTTACTTATCCCACTCACAATATGAGTGTCTCTGCTCTTTTTTTGAAAATGAAATGACTCCACTGTACTGTACACACACAAAGCAACTTATTTGCCCTCAAATCTATTTTTTCATAGTTTAACCCAATGCTGAATGCTCTAATTTTCGCAAGAGATTTAATCATTCCCAGCTGTGGTGACAGGTAAGATCTATCCTTCCCTATCTGGCAGTTCTGTGGGTTACCTGGCCCTGTCCACCACAGGGCCTTGTCTTGGCCCAGATCCACATCCACTATGACTTCATTGTCTCCAGCAAATCTCCAATTTCAATGTTGATGGCATCTTCCACATACAATAAAAAGAAAATGGTTGTAATAAATGCAAACATCAATCGATTTGTTTTGCATTATTACTCAGAAAAAGTTACTGTCAGAGAGGACTAAGAAAACTTTTGGTCCCAGAAATTAAGATATCCACTAGATCACCAGTATTTGCAGTCTGTTTTTCTCCTTACAGCCTCCTGTTTTCATACTGTTATTGATTTCTGGTTTCCTACTCAGAAAGCAGATACAGTAGAGCTGTGACTGTATTCAAAGACAGATTTCCATCTGTTTTGCCTTTTTATCAATAAGTCCATCGTCAATTTCCTCACAACATGATGAAAATCTGAGAAGTTTTATTAGTTTTTGAAATTTTCACTGATAAAAGTGTATATATATAAAAAAACTCATTCTTCGATTTCTGCACTGAATATATATAGATTTTTTACAGCAAATTGATGTATTTCCAAGTATGTTATCTTACATTATTTTCTATCAGTTTGAAATGTCCAATTTTCATAACAGAAAATAATTTTTCATATTAATAAAATAGTATATCTTGTACATCTTGCCCATCTTTGGTTTAAGCAAGTCTGCTTGTGTCACACAATTGCTCTGCTTACACAGATAGTTTTTTGCAGAACAGCAGTGGCACCAAAGATTTGAATCCCAGACAAGAAGTGTGGGCCCCAGCATGACTTAGAGGTGCTTTATTTGTGTCCTGATTTTAAATGAATTGGAATTTCTGATTGAGACAGTAGGTTATTTAGACACTTTAAAAATTCTCATTAAAAGGGAACAATACAAATTAGGTCTCTTAACCTTTCTTCTTATCTGCCAAAAAAAATTTAATGTGTTTGTTCCAAATTCAGTAAATTTTTTTCAGCTGGTTATTTATTTGTTCACAGTAGAAGTCAAGTTATACAAACATCTTGTTTCCCTCTCTTATCCTAAATTAGTAATTTTTAATCCCTTCCCACGCCTTCTATTTCAGTCTTTTAATTAATATTATTTCAAGGTTTTATTATTTTGAAAAACACTCTAGACATTCTAATGAATAAATTGTAGTTTGAAATCAGGACACCAGGTTATTTGAAATGGAATCACTTCACAGTAAGCTTCTAGACAGAACATAGAAAGTGTTTAAAGTGATTCATTGCATTTATTTGTTGGCATTACAGGTTATTGCATGTAGGCTAACAGGTGAGCAGGTTTCAGAAGTTTCGATTAACTTTTTTTTTTTCTGTATGTTATAATATCTGAATGCTCTCTGTGTGTACATCCAGGCTAGAACTCTTTCTAGGTTTTGGGTTGGTTGGTTGTGTTTTTTAAGACTGTAAAGAGCCATTTATTAACAACAAGTGAGATTTCTTTTCTCCTTTTTGCTTTGGAATTCCGGTTATAAATTGCATGGTTTGTTTTTACCTAAAAACTTATTTTGAAGGAAGTGCAATTTCACTGACTTCTCTTTTTTTTTTTCTAATATTTTTTCACATATGGTCTATCATATGTTGAAGTTAACCATCTTGGCTTTGAAGTTAACCTGCTTTGCCAGGTGCTGTCTTAGCCTACAAAGTGCATCCCCTCCTTTGCACATACTTTACATGAGCATTCAGACGGGCAATGTGCAGCCACTCAGGCCTTCAGCAGCAGAAAAGATAAAAAAAGCCTTTCACCACCAAACCCTTTGCCAAACAGAGATATTTGCAGGTTGTTCATAGTTACATTAGTTACTGACATCATCATGGTTGGAAATAGTTTCCTATCTGCTGTTCTATCCTCCACAGAAGCACTGGATAATGATTTTTAGCTTACAAAGATAATGCCTCTAAAAAAACCCCAAAACCAGTCTAATCCTACCAATTGGAATTGTCTCTGGTTATGCTTTTGTTGTGTTTTTATGCTTTGATAACGAGTTTAAAAGCTTTGGCTTCTGTGTATATTCCACAAAAAAGAAGTGGACCTTCTCAAGTTTTGGAGCACTCGTAGGCTGAGCAGTTGACAGATTCTCTTATATTTTCATTGGGGCTTTGACAGTACTTGTTGGTACTGTTCCTTTCAAATGCTTTTGATATTCACCTCAACAGCAACCAAAAAACTGTATTAAAAATGGCTGGGGAAAGAGATTAGTGAGAGGGAGAGAGAAAGATTACAATCTAGTCAGTGTAATAACATTCTGACTTCAGCTCTGAAAACAAAGAAATTCATTTACCAAAAAGCCAAAACTGCATCTTAGTGAAATTTTCAACCATATTTTTTTCACTTGCATTTCTTTTAGTGTTTCATGTCTCAGATTTTCAAATTCATACAGATAATTGAATATTGGGGATGCAAGGGAGAAACACTGGCATTTTTGAAGTAGAATGGTTGCATAAATGCATAAACTTGCAAATTCAGGAGAAAAGCCCACTATGGACAAGAAACCTGTTGCTGAGAAATCCTAGTTTAACAAATCTTTAGAACCAGACATTTTTTAAATTCTTAACTGGAGAATGAGCTGCCTGTTCCCACAATTTCTTTAATGTCAAGGCAGCCTGCCAAAATATCACAACTATTGGTTTGACTTCAAAGGAGAAAGTATTTTGGGTGAATCTTGGGGCATCTCTCCTTTTTTTTTTTTTTTTTTTTTTTTTTTTTTTTTTTTTTTTTAATTATTATTTTATTTTATGCTTTACTTTGTCACCTTCTTAGTCTGGTTGATTTTTGCTGCCTCTGTCTTAACCTATTTGTCTCAAATTACGTTTTACCATCTTGAGCAATAGAAAAGAATATGACACAGCAAAGATGCCCCAACCATAGGTACCAAAGGTTGATAGAATTCTTGAAGGGAGGAATCCCTTCTTGGGTATTGGAACAGCTCATCTTGGTCGTAGATTCAGCACTGGTAATAATTCAATGTAAATAAAGTGGGTTATCTTGCTGCTGGTTTGTTCATCTCGCCTGTTTTAAGGGTAATTAGCTGTGCTTTAAAACAATAAGTCACTTCATTTCTGCCCTCTGTGGCAGTGAGTTCTGAGCCTTTTTGACTGGACAGTGCTACATATAGCAAAATTCTCCGTGGATGCATTGACAAGATGTCTATTCATTTCTCAGCAGTTGTCTTGTGAAAATTGACAGGTGACCTTCAAGGCAATTATGCAAGTTCCTTTGTTCAGTTTTGTTGATAGGCATTTAGGCTTTCATTCTTTCCTCCATTTTTCTGTTACTTCTTTTTACTTCTTTTTCTGTTGCTTATTTTCTGTTGAAAGTTTTTCATGCTTGATGTCCATCATTAGGTTTCATTATTATTTAATAATGCTTCATTCTAAGTGATATAAAAAAGCATGGGACTATTCAGACTACAGACATTTGAACAGTGAATGTGTGATATGAAAATCGGCCATCACAGGTGCCTAAATTTTATGCTAAAATATTCATATATCTGCACGTTTGGAAATAAAAAAGCATATTTCTCATAATTTATAATAAGGTGAATTGGTTCATTCTGTACATCACATTAAATTAGTTCCTAGTTGGTTGTTTGGTTTGTTGGTTTGGGTTTTTTTTCTGATTTAGCTCAAATTATTCAAATCCTCACATAATTTCTCGGTTTTCTATTGACAGTCAGTAAGCATTTTTATTGGAATAGTTTACACTAAAGCCAGCTTTTTGACTTAAATGAGGTTCTTGCTAAGGTCTTTTTCCTCTGACATACAGCAGATGAAAAATCCTATATTTCAATACATTTCAATATATTCAGGCTGTAATGAAGTCTTAGTCTGAAATTATTCTGTCTCTGAGAGGTAGCAGGCATCTTTTTAAGGCATTGAACATTTGGTAGAACTCTCCAGAGATGTAAGTCACCAAAGTCTCCTCTTTAAAGCAGTGCAATGCACACTCAAATTCAATCTTTAAAGAAAAAATGTCTTAAAATGCTTTGAAAAGGCAGAAAACTTAGAAGACAGCAATTCAGCTCTCTCTTACACCACCCTCTTTTCTTGATTATTCTTTCGAGTTTCTGTCCAATTATTGAAAAGGAAGCAAAAACATCTTATGTGATGTGGAAAATGCTGTTTAATTAAGATGTGCTATTGAGATAGATATGAAGAGCCCTTCACTTAAATCAGATTTATTGCTTCCACCTTGTTAACCTTTATCCTCAGTCACTGACCATCTTGTTACACAGTGGGCCACAGATTTCACATTTACGGCTTTTATAAAGTGCACTTGTCAACTTCCATTATAAAATCTGACATTCATACCATCTTGGAAACTTGATAACAAAGTGCTGCAAGTGCCCAGCATGAGGCTGCAAATATAAAAATGTATTCCACAACACTAAGGGGCTGCCATGAGTGTCCTTTGCTAATTATCAGGAGAACAAATGGCCTTACATTAGCGTGGCACAAGGAGAACACTGCAGATTTCTAAACTGAAAAAAGAGAAACATTTTGAAAAGCTAGTTTTCTAGAGATAACTCTTGGAGTATATCTGACAGCACTATTTTTCAGCAAAAGAGAAGAATGGAAATAAAAGGCTGGTTCTGCCACTGTCCATAGAAAAGCATAAAGAGTAAGGGAGTTTTTCAGGAAGATTTAAAATATGAGAACTGCGGGCCTCAGTGAAAATGGTCAGCCCAAAACCCATCAGTTTTTAATGTGAAATTTAAAATATGTTTTTTTTCCACGTGTGCGTCACTTTACAATTCTTAACACTTGATCTCTTGAAGCAGTCTCCTATAGCAGATCTGTAGTCCTTCACTGTCTGCCCTTACCCTTTCTATCTGGAATACAATTGCACCAGGGGCATGCTTTGTCACCTTCTTGCTCACCCACTCTTCCACAGCCTCCACGAGTGTGTTAATCAGCACAAATGGAGCCAAGAGCCCACCAAATTCCACTGGTGACCTCCCTCCATTCAAGCAGTGGACTACCTACGCTTGTTTTCCACCTCCTATCTTTGGAACAGTTATTCTCACATTACAGAGTTTTCCCTCTTACCACACCATTGTTCTCTTAAATCACTGAAGAGTCACTGTAAAAAGCCATCTGATACGGAGATGTCAAGGTAGGAAAGAAGTAAGGAATTAATTTTGGAGGAAAGCACCTATCTCAGGTTTCAGGATGGGAATCCAGACACACATTTCCCCTCCCTCCTTGTCTGCCACCACTGTTGTCCAAGTCAAATCCATTGTTGGACCTTTCCATAAAATTTACCAAAGAAAAATAACTTGGCCCCAGGGCACTCAGAGATGGGAAAAGTGACAAAATACATGCAGGTGAAAAATAAGCAAAGCACATAATATTTGCTTTCAGTTACTGCTTTTGGCAGTGATCTGTGTCATCTGAGAGTTCTGCACTCTTGACTGTCTTTGAGCACTTCTTCTTTAGCTGGGAAGTAATTGATTTCATAGTGCAGGGCTTTCAAGTCCTCTGCAAAACCTTCTGGTCTATTTTTTTTTCCCATAGATTCATTTTTATCTATTCCCATGATTTGAAAAGTCAACATGCAGCTTGCTTTTTTTTTGATATCTTCTCCTGCATAGCAAGGATTTTTCATTTTTTTCTTCAGCTTCTCTCTTATCGTTTCCTTCTTTTACGTCTCTGATTTTTCTACAAGCTATAACCATCCAATTTAGTCTCATCAATTCAGTATTCCTTATAACACACACAGGAATCAAGTGTATACTTGTTAAAAGTGTAACCACAGGACTCTTCTGAGTGCATTAAAGGATGTTTTTTCCCCTCTTCCTCAGAAGACTCTGCTTGCAGCTATTTAGGAAGATTTCACTGAAGACTGAATACCACTTTCACTGTTATCTGAGTAAGAAATTGCATTCTAGGAAAAGCCCACAGAGTTCAAAGCTAAGTTCATATTCATTTAATTGAAAATCAAACACTGTCTTTGTTCTCAAGAACCTTCTTCCTTTAAAGGAAATTAGATGTTTCAGCTTCCAAGAAAACTTAATGCATATTTTGACTATTCCTAAGACACATTAAGAAGTTTCTAAACAGCTTTGCACTTATATTAACCAATTAATTGGACAAAAGAAGTGCAGTATCTGTTGCAACTGGTATAGCATGAAAACTTTGTACATATCAGATGCAATAGCACCAATTAATGCCATAACAGAAGAGAATAAGGTGTTTTGTTTTGTTTTCCTCTAAAATGTACACAGCACATTATTAGTTATTTTCCTTAAGCTATAGCATGGCAAATTTCTCTATTTTGTCTTATCAAAAGGAAATATTTTTAGCTTTCAAGAAAAGTTTTTTATTTCTTAAGGCATCTTCTCACTCATTAAACAATGCAATTTCAGCACAGGCAATAAGAGAATGGGGTTAATAACCTAACTTTAAATACCACAGTAGAAAGAGCTGTCCTCATATCTCAGCTGAATCAGTTCAGGAGGAATTAAAGTCTTTGGGTTCACCCTCAAAATTCTCATATTTGGATACAGTATAACCCTTCAGGATAACAAGTTTGTAAACAGAGGCAGCACACTGAAACTGCTGCTCACCCACACAAAAAGATGCCAATGAATCCCCATTAAATAGAAATGCCCAACTGAAATACAGAGGTTTTTGGCATCAAGAGAGCTTAACTTATTTAAGGTTTTATAGCTAAGCACTGTGACCTTCAAATGGATATGGATCTGAATATTAATGTAATAATGAAGTCATGAATTCACAAGGTAGAGAGCAAGTTTTTAATTTTTTTTTTTCCTCAGAGCAGCTAGGATTTTATCTCTACTTTCTTGATGGTATTTTAGGAATTTAGAGATGGTGTTGTTAAATATACTACCCCCCTGCTATTTCAGTCTTTAGGTAAGGCTTCCTCCAGATAGCCTGTTAATAAAGTGCAAAACATTAATATCAGGATAATTCTTCACAGAAAGGGTGATTATTCATTGGAATTGGCTTCTCAGAGAGTTAGTGGGGTCACCATCCCTGGAGGTGTTTAAAGGAAACACTGGATGTGGCACTCAGTGCCATGGGCCAGTTGACAAGGTGGTGGTTGGGACCCATAGGTGGGACTCAATTATGTCAAAAGTCTTTTTGAACCTCACTGAATTTAAAAAAAAAAAAAAAAAGAAGAATAAAAATGTAATAAAAGTGGAATTTATTGATAAAATATTTTTACACAATTTCTGTTACATTAAAGTAATGAAAAAGTAAAAATATTCTGGGTAAACTACTACCAAGCCTGTGTTTAATTTACAACTTTATGTTATGCTTGGCACTAATAAAGATTAATGTGAAGCCTCCTGTTCTTCATCTGTTTATTCAGATGTTTAGCACTAAAATTGGACTAAAAAGTCAATCCAAACTAGACGAGATCTCAGCAAATCTAATGTGCTGTAACCTCCAAGACAGGATGGCAAAAAGGTGTCTTTGACAAAATGTTCCTTCAAAAGTATGAGTGTGCCATCCTAGGGCCAGGTTCAGGTCTCACTGTCCCATTCAACTGTAACTTGTCATGATTTATGAACAGTTTCCTTCTCTGATTTGCTGTCCCTCAAGAATACCTTTGCAGGTTAATGAGAAGTTTATGCTTAGCTGACATTTATAAAGCCTGAAATCAGAAGCCACGTAATTCAAAGAGAATGTGAAAGGTGAGCAAAGGGACTTCATTCGCTCATAACTTTCTTGGCACATGAAGTTCTCCAGAATGAGAACTATTTCTGTATGAAGAGCTTTCCCTCACAGAGACCTACTCTTATACAAACAAAAGCATTAGGCTTGCTTTGAAATTAAACAATGTTCACAAGCTATACTTCCTTCCAGAGGCATTTTTGATAAAGAAAATATATATATAAATTCTGCTGCTTATCTCCCTTGTCCTCTGTATTTCTGTGTGAGAGTCCACGCTGTGTTTAAAATTGGTTTGTAATTGATTCTTATATAGCCACAGGTGTCAACTGGAAACACTGAGATAATACAAGTTTTCATTTGATATATGCAGGAATAAGAATTTAAGAAACACTGATGAATACACAATTTTATGTTGGAAAATACATCATTGTGAACCAAGAGATATTAATGCACATTAGAAAAATGAAATAATTAAATTTTAGAATGAAGCTAATTAATAGTCACAATCTAGTCTTGTCCTTCGACCACCACACACATCTTTTAACAAAAACAAACATATGGCTTCTAACAACTACAGAGACTCAAGCACACAGTTTTTAAATTTCTTACATCTTTTATCTGAGAAGAGGAAAAAAAACATCAACTTTTCCTTGTCTGCTTTTCAACTATCAAGGGAAGAACAGACATTTTAAACCATCACTGCAAGAAGTCTTCAGTTCCAGGTGTGTGAGAAAAAGCCTGTTGGGGGCTGTTACTGAACCGAAAAGAAACCTTTGGGGACATTTCAGGCTGCTTCTTTTGGGGAAGAACACAGGCATGCCAATGGCAGGAGGTCCTTTTCAACAGCTTCTTCCTCTGCCCCAACAATGCTCAGGCAAAATTTCATTTTCAGTCCACCTTATTCAGTTCCGTAAAAAGCTTTTTGGAAAACATCTTGGAAGAAGACTTTTAAGCTAACAAAATGCACTGCACTCACATCTGAGCCTTACATCAGAGTAAACATGCCGGTAGGGACTGGCCAAGATTTTACACCCTTGTATGGTGACAGCCCAGGTTTGCTGCTGATGTCATGAAACCATTGACTTGATGTCAATATGATAGTCATATTGACTATGTTCATCATATAAACTTAGATTAGATGATCCTTTTCATTTGAAAGTGTAATTTCTGTATTAACAATCATCATAGTTTCCATGTGAAAGCTTGACTAGGCTGTTGTTCCCAGTGACTTTCTGAAATGAGTGTAGAGTTCACCAGTGCTGTAAAATGAGCAGTACTTGAACAAGAAATACTGATTTTAAGACATATGATTAAATTTCATTGGATTGTAAAAGAAAGGATAAAAGTAATCATAAATATCACAGTTATAAACAGTTTGTAATAAGTTTTAATCTCTCACATGCACAAAAAGATTTTTAACAAAAAATCAATTATGTGAGAAAATGGACGATTTCTACTAAAATATCTGAGTCCTTAAAAGTAGTTTTCCAAATATGGAAGCTAGGTAGCCTAAACCTTTTTTCTTGAAGTTTTTCATATTTTGGACAGTAAATTTTGGATATGCTTGAAATGGGGAAAGGAAGCAATAAAAGTTTAAGAATATTTCAGTACTTCTGATAAATTTGGAGGAAATCTCCTATTCTCAAAAAACCCCAAAACAAACAAACAAACAAACAAACAAACAAACAACCTCAACTGTTATATAAAATTATAAAATTCAGAAATATTGCAATCAGTATTTACTTGTAATTCATAGGCTATGTTTCACTCGTTCATGTGAGCTGGTTTTGCTACCAGAAGCTTCAAATTAGGCATGTAGCTAAGTGCAACCTAAGATGTTACAGTCCAAGATAAAAATCTTAATCACCAATTTAATCTTTTATGTATCTTGTAAATATTCAGGCTGTGTTGGCTTTAAGATGCTTTAAGGACTGCTGGCTACTGAAGATTACCTTTTTTAATTGACTGCTGAGTGATTGGCTTGGCTTCTCATTAGCTAGAAGAACTTTCCATGATCCCTAATCACTGTGTAGTGAGTTAATGTGTACCACTGTGACAGCACATTTGAGATAAATGTGTTTGCATGATACAAAAGGTCCATGAGCTGTTCTGCATTACCTGATGAAATGCAGCCTTGCTGGAAGGCTTTGAAAATGAAGATGTGTAACACATTTTAAAATAACTACAAATGAAAAAGATAAAAATTCATTGCAAAGAGCAGCAAGCAAAAAAAAAAAAAAAAAAAAATCCTCAAAACACTCCATATAGTCTATTCCCATTTCATACAAAAGATTTATCACAACCCAGGAGATAATCAGAAATGTTTCAAATTCCCCAAACCAGATCTTGTTTACATTTTGAGGAATTGTTGCAAAATGTTCAGATAACTACTTTCATTGCATTTTCCTTGTTTAACTTACTTTGAAAGATTTGCATAGTACAACAAATTTACAGGGTACATCAGAAACATACAGATAAAACAAGTTTCCCTCCCAGACCTAATTACACTGTATGATTAGAGATCAAATATTTTACTGTTTGCAGTCAGTGCACTCACTTTTATGTAAATGGAGGCAGCTTACAAGTTGGTGTCCTCATTTTTCAGGGCTCCAGAAGACCAAGGGGCTGCTCACATGAACTGAAAGAGCAACTCCCAGGAACTGTCCCCAAAATGCTGCCTGTCATCTCTTTAACATTCTAATTGTGATAAAGAGATTAGGGTGGAAAGAAAGTGATCCATTTAAGATCCAGGAAACTGAACTTTCTATCTTCTGAAGAGCCTCACCAAGGAACAAATTTTTTACCCTTTTTTTTTTTTTTCTCAGCAAGAGGATCTGGCACATGTTGAAGCTCCTACTTTAAGCCAAGGTTATATGGTTATCATACAAAATTTCTTTGTGCCATTTGTTTGTTTTATTGATGTGTGGTCCAGGGAAATTGTTCACACTCAAAAAAAAAAAAAAAATAGAGGAAAGCTGGCCTCAACTGCACAATCCTTTTGATAATTTAAAAGTATATATGTATATCAATATATATCTGCCATTAGGTTCGACATCACGCAGCTCCAGAATGTAAGCATTTTAGAGAGAAAACTATTTTAAGGAAGGAAAGTATAATCATTAGATATAAGATAATAAATTACAAAATTTTCTTAAGATATGCATCTAGGAAAACAAATAACTGATTTGCAGCATCATTGCTTCAATAGAATAGCTCCAAAATATTTAACCAAGTTCAAACAGAAACAATATCTTAGCTAAAACCTGGAATGACCTTCATAGCTTTCAGTCTGACCTCTATTGAGCATTTTAATGTTAATTTAAAATATTTATTATTAGCTGCTTGTTTCATTCAGCTTGCTGCCTCCTAGTACTTGTAAAACTCCACTGGTAACCAGCTAAAGGATTCCAGGGCAGTGAGGAGAAAAGTGATTTGATTACCTTTTCAATGAAGTCTCATTGAACAATTCTTCCATAGAAGGAAGAAGCATTACAAAGTCAGTTTACATTTAGCAGGCAACAATTATTAAGGGCTGGAGTCTTGTTTGAATCTCAAGTTAAAACCAAAGTAAAATACAATTCTTTTTAATGGTGCAAATAATTGACCACATGGCCAAATGAAAACGTGGATTCTGTAACTATTCACACATGGATTGCTTTCTGAAAGATAAACTTAATCCAGACAAGAGTCATGTCTATGCCCAAACCAATTTTTTGAGTTCAATATAGAATTATTACATGGGTCAAATATAAGGACTTCTGAAACAGAAAGACTCTGGTAATATGACAGATATTTCCAAATCCAAACTTTGTTGCTTTAAAAAATGAATATATCTTAAAAAACCTTATGTTCTCTTCACGTTGATGTTTGGTTTTGGTTTTTTGGGTTTTTTTAATGACAGCTACATCACTAGCCTTCCATGAAAACAAAAACAAAAAACAAAACAAACAAAAAAAACACAAGCAAAAACCAACCAACCAAACAAACAAACAAGTGCCACTAGAATAAATCTTGAAAACAGGTATAAACTGTTTGTTCACATCTTTGAAGATAAAGCTGTTTACCCAGCCGTTCCTTTTAGGCTTTGCTGTGTGTTCCTGTTACATATTTGAAACTTCAAAGCATAAGTAACATTGTTGCATTACTTGGTACAGCTATTCAAATGATTTATACTTATATGTATTAATAAAATCTCTTTTGAGACTTCCTAGCAGTATTTGTCAGACTTGTCTACCATATCTGCCATCAAGGTCTCATTCATCTCTGTACCGTATTTGCAATTCTTTGTAAAATTGCCTGATTTTTCAGTGTCATATTATTTCTGCTGTAATTCTTTTAGGCTGAAATTCATCCTATTTCAAAAGTTTTTTCGAGGGTTGTGTACCACTGAAACACCACCTGAGCTTTTGAAGTAATGTTTTGTGCCAATCATAGGTGAAGTAAGATTGCAATCTCTGAGGTTACTTGTCCATTCTTTGTAATTGTTTATGGGTAGCCAATTGAGAATACTTTAGGGAAAAAAAAGTAACTTGTTTATTAAACTGTATCTCCACTATCAGAAATTATCCCTTTGCGATTGTTAAATATATATTTTGAGTCAACTGCTTGTATAGGACTGATATTATATGGAAATGCCTGGAGAGTTGGTTTGTTAAAATAAAAGCTTTTCCTTTTGGAGCTGGAAAAGACCAGCCACTACTGGGTAATGATGTAAGTAATGTAATGATGTAGACATTTTCAGTAGAAGTTAAAAACTTAAAAGTTACTTAATACTTTTTTTTCTTTATATTAATACACCATATTTGATATTTGGTTGTAGTTTTGTGGGTTTTTTTTTCATTTACTTTTATCATTATCATTAAATATACCTAAGTATTTGGGCAAAAAGAAAGCAAAATGTTATTTACAAAGAATATATTGCATTGAAGCATATTTGCACTTATTCCAAAGTCCATACCTCCCTGTATTCCCTCCCCATTTCTTGAGGAATCCTTGTTAAAAAGTGGGGTATTTAGTATTGGTATTAGTTTTGTATTCCAGGCAGTAGATTTTGTCTGTGCAGAAAACTAGTGGTTCCTTTTAAATACCATTTCTTCCACATGTTGAGTTAAAAACTGAACACCTGTGTTTTAGCTCTTTTTTTTTTTAAATAGGTAAAGCTGACCAGTCTTCCAGGTATTTGCCAGCATAAGTTTATACAAAGCATTTTACCTTTTTACAAATGCAGCCTTAGAGTTAATGTTATGTATGCATATGTGTTGAAGTATTGAATATATTAGACAAACTGTACATTTACCTATTAGAATAAGTGTTTGCTACACTGTTAAAGAGGAATAAATACTATTATACTTTAAGTAATTATCATTAGCAACTCTAAGAGGATTTTTCAGCTGCTTGGAATGCTCACGTTC
Source organism: Phylloscopus collybita (assembly GCA_027886175.1). Classification (NCBI taxonomy): domain Eukaryota; kingdom Metazoa; phylum Chordata; class Aves; order Passeriformes; family Phylloscopidae; genus Phylloscopus; species Phylloscopus collybita. The sequence goes on from JAJNNQ010000018.1 coordinate 43,728,994, forward strand.
ATACTATTTTATTGACTCCTCCTCCTTCTTGGCTTAGTTTGCTACATAATCTTTTTAGGAAAAAATGTAAGCTAAAGAGAGGCAACTAAATAAGTAACTGATAGTTCACAAGTCTATTACTTCACTTAGCCTAAAACAGAACAATTAGTTCTCACTATCTAGCTAAACTACTATGAGATCATAGGGAGGATAGATGTGTCTCAGGATTCTGGAATTTCAACTGATTGTCAGAACCTAAATACTGTTAGCTTTAGGTATCAATGATTGCAATTTCTGTAAAACTAAAGATTTAGGGAAAGTATTTTTTCCCTAGTTCCCCCTAATATAAACCAGTTAAAAATATTTGCATGACTCTGAGTAATTATTCTAAAACACTATTTGAATTGTTGAGATCAGCTTTTTCATTAGAGCATCATCCTTTTCTTATTCTCCATATAAAAATACCAGTTCTTGACAACAGGAAAACATCACGTCTCTAGAAGTGATGGAACCTAGGAAATAGGTGCAGAATGAAACAGGATTTTTTTAAGGTACTGAAAACTCAAAACAAACACTTTAGCAAAAATGGAACATATTGTTAGATGTAGTCTTTCTAAAAAATGCTACTGAGGAGTATCAATTATTATTTCATAACAATATGTTTCTTTTCTTATAAAATTTTGGAATCTGTGGAATTTAGAAATTGTTGTAAAATTAAATTTAAGTGATTCCTACATTCAAACTATAGATAGCTTACAGGAAATCAGGGGTGAAATTCAACCTCAGTAGCAAGGTAAATAAGAACATGATATTAAAAAGTCAAAGAAAGTTCTCAGAAGAGTATATAATACTCATTAACAATGAATAATGTGGGAAAACATAAAAAGCTTTTATAGGATGCAGCAGTCAAGAAGTATATTGTGACACTACTTCTGTAGGACAGACTAATACAGGGATTTGGACATTTCAAATGTTGAGAAAACTGACTTTTCAATTACTGTTCCTTTCATACAATGATTGAACAGTTGGGGTTGGACTTTCAGTGGTCATCTAATCCAACTTATCCAATTCAGTCTGACCTTGAATGTTTCCAGGGACATCTGCTATATCTCTGGACAAATTCTTTTAATGTGTTATCACCTTTTTTTGTAAGTCTTCTTCCTTATATCTAATATAAATTGATACTCTTTTAGTTTAAAACCATTAGCCCTTGATCTACCACTACAGACACTGCTAAAAAAAATCCACCCGTCACATCCATACCTTGCTACCTTTGGGGTCTCTGCAGGGGAGGTACTATGCACTAAGGATATGAAATATCATTGTACATAACCTATTGTACATAACCATGACCCTATTCATATTCTGGACCTAAGATTCAGCCATGATCTCAACAAATTCTTTAGCCTGCTCCATTGTCCAGTTGCAAAGGCAAGTTAGAGGTGCACACAGTAAGCACATGCACCCTTTATTTTGCCCAAAAGTTGCAGCTAAGTTCCCTTTCAAGTTCTCTTTCAACCAAGTCCAAGTGCAGAATCTTTCAGTATCGGTCCCAACTCTACAAGAAATAATTGCTTTTCTCACAGCATTTATGCTTGGCATTTCCTGAAGAGCCGATTTTTGGTACCCAAAATGGTTTCAGACAAAAGGATAAAGGAACTTTATCTCACTTATGTCTGTATGCAGTTTTCCTCTCTCTTTTCCAGTGTTCTCAAAGGCTGTTTCATACATTCCTGAGGGGGATAGCCATGAGGAAAAGCAACCTCTTGTTTGTATCTATTTTTTCCAAGCTGTATTTTACATCTTGTGGTGTCATCAGGCAGTATATCAAGAGCATTACTGCACATGACTTTCCTTATTTTCTCCTGACAATATCCTCAGGGTTGATAAATGGTCCTGCTTTCCTATAGAAGGCAATGTATTTATTTGGATCCTATATATAAGTTTATGAAATCCTGACATTCTGCAGCAGTGACTGGAGCAACAAGCAGTGGCTATTTTATCAGTTAACCTTTAGGGGATCATTGTTGTTGTCCATCCTCATCATTAACTCCTTGAAGACTGAAAATGTGTAGTACTAATAACAACAAGTTGCAGTTCAACAGTTTCCAGCATCAGGTTTATTGCCATGCAAGCTAAAGAATAGTGTAATTTGTATTTTGCCAGTATTTTTAATCGGTGTAAAATGGTGTACGTGTTTCTGGGAGCAAATGCAGAAGACAAGCTTAGGGATAGTGTGAGGAGACAGAATTGAGAGCATAGAAGAGAAACAATCTGTCTTGCTTGCTTTTATGCTGCACATTTTTGTTTAAGCTTACTCATGCTTGGATCACTGTCTTAGTGATGTTTATTCAAGGAATCACAAGGTGAGTTTCAGGGAGTGTAAAGACTGGACTCACTGCAGTAGTCTTTGAAACACCTTTCATTCTACTGCACTTGACAGTTTTAACTTGCTCATAAAAATAACTAAATTGGTAAAACACAATAAGAGGAGGCTGAAGTACACAACAGTGAGGAGCATTGCTTCAAAGCCACGAGAAAATGGATTCCAATCAGTTCCTCACTCAGCCTTGTGCCAGGGCTGCTGTATATCCTGCAGCCAGGCTTTCTGACTGCCTCTGCTACTTGAGATGCAGGCAGTCATACTTTGGCACATCTATCTACTCCTGTTCTTCCACAGCTCAAATGTCCATTTCACACCAGTGTCAGTTCTTTCAATGGTCCTGTTAAAAAGCAGCTATAAAATACATGTGTTGTAAGTTCTTTAGAACAGGAAATAGCTCTGTTCAATTCAGTTTCTGGAGTTTGTTGACAAGAAATCACTAACCTATCTTGCATTACAATAGGAATGACAAGTGCTCCTAATAAATGGAAAGGCATTTGTTTTATGGATGCCAAACCTGCTTCTGCATGTTCCAAACAGATGGGTTCACAAATCAGTTGGCTGCAGTTTCAGAGGAATGCTGGAAGTTTATCCGATAGAGAGCTGGTGTAGAGCCCAGATCTGTCACAGGAGTGCCCCAAGGAGTTGCTGCGTAGCAGCCCCCACTTTGCCTGCTGCAATCAGTGGGCCAGAAACAAGGAGCAAACGGGATGGGAACTGTCATGACCTGCTCATCCCCTTCTGCTGCTACCAGGGATCATATGCTCTAGATTATTCCATAAGCGAGGAAGTGCCGCTGATTACTGACTCGGTGCCAAATGTGTGTTTGCTAACTGTTCATCTTGGAGTATAGCTGTATTAGGAAATACATTTTTATTTGTGGTGTCATTTTGTTATGTGCAGTAATTTGGTTTCACGTGATATGTCACCCAGGGGGTTATTTGTACATAAAGGGAGAGATGTTAAACTCAATCTCTCTTATCACGAGTTAATGAAATTAAACCACAGCAAATAAATTGATGCAATTTGCTGGCACACATTAATTTCCATATCTGGGTTGCTGAAGAGCAGAGCCCACTAACATGTGCAGTTAAAAAGTGATTAAATACTGCATTTTTGATGGCCTAGGAGGACATACAAATAATTAGGCAGAGCCTTGAATTACTTCTGAAATATTTTGGGAAAACTACTACAACATATATAAGGTAGTTGTGAATTCCTTACAAAATTCAGTTCAATTCAATTATTGCTTCCAGATTTGTTGTCACTTTGGAACCTTCACCAACCTTCACCAGTAGTTCATGTACTTCATATCAAAGAAACTCTTATGCATATTCTTTCAGCAGCCATCTGTATCACGTGATAAGTTGTTCCTCAGTTTTGCTTCTGTAACACAAGTGGCAGGATCAGTAAATCTGCTGGGAAAAACTCCCTGTGGCCGTAGATTTGTTCACCCAAACAAATGGCCCTGCTTGAGGCAGCCAGCAGATGCTGTCATCTACAACACAGCAATCTTTTTCTCTGCTCCAACTCACAGTGATTGCAACTCTAAACTTTTTAAATATATATGGGTTAGAAATCTTGTAGCATATATTGAGGAACCAGCTGCAGGTAACCATTAGTTTTTCTCTTCTTGCTTCTCCTGATCCACACGTTCATCCCTGCACTCAGAATGTGTCTATGCTACACTTTGGAGAATGGTCGTTTATTTGTTTATTTTGGTAGTGATTTGCTGCCATGGAATAATTCACATAGTACGTTGTCACAGCTTTGCCATGGTCAGGTTAGGCTGGACATTTACATCAATCCCTGTGGCTTCCCTTTGCGAGTACACGTGGTCTGTCCTGACTCCTGACCCAACTGCTGGAATTTTAAACACTGCATGAATGGCATGTCCAATCTTAAATGACCATGGTTGTAGAATATCAGCCACCACAGAAAGAAGCAATTACTGGGGTCAGTTTGTGACTGCAGGCTCCTTTTCCTTTTTTAATGAACTTCTCCACCTGCACTGAAAGTACCACACTGGCTGGTTTTCCAAATATTAATAAAACTGCAGAGAAAAAGACAGGTTTTTATTCTGTTGGCTTTCCCCATTTTTTTTTTTACCAACCCTGTTGGCTTTTGTTTGGCACCAGAAACAAAATTGCAATTCGCTTTCCAGTGACATAAATCTGCCAATGTAACAAAAATCTCCCTTTCACTCTCCACAGAGGTAGGGTGCCCCCGCCCCCCACCCAATATGGCTGTGCCTTTGATTGTTTTGATTGTATGTTTTGGAATATCTGTTGCCTGGATAGACCAGATGCTTGTTCCTTCCTTTCTGGCATCTGTAAGCCTTTAGGAAGCTGTCTTAGCTGCTTCCAACTGGAAATTTATTTGCAAAGCAGCACTTGTGTTTGACTTTTTTTCTTATATTTATCTAATGCCTAGGAGTGAAGCACTGAGATGAATGCATTTTAGTTCACTCAACAAAGTTGGTAGCTGAATTGGGCCCTGGGGAAGGCTACAGGGGTGGCTTCTGTGAGAAGCTGCCAGAAGCTTTCCCCATGTCCAGTAGAGCCAATACCATCATCTCCAAGATAGACCTACTGCTGGCCAAGGCCAAGGCCATCAGTGGCTGTGGTAGCACCACTGTGATTTAAGAAAAGGAAAAATGCCCTCAGCTACTGCAGCTGGAATGCAGAGTGAGCATATGTGAGAGAAATGACTCTCCAGTCTCCAAGGTCATTGAAGAGCACACATCTATATGTGCACACACACACATATATATATATGAGCAAACTCACAGAATATTGGTTAGGAATGAAACTAATAATTTTTTTCTTTCATTTTTCCATGCATAAATTCTTTGTTAACATAAACATCAAAATGATGGAGCACAGATAAAAGTCAAATAATGAAAATTTTGCTGTGTTGTGAACTAAATGTTTCTTCATCTTTCTGTACACACTTGTCCAAAGAACAGACCTAAGATGCAGATGCAATTAAGCACAGTTTGTTCTCTGGTGATAACAATTAGCAAGGGTGCTTCAATGGTAGGAAAAAAGATTTTCATTGGAGTAAATACTTTTGAGCCAAAGAAAGAAAAATTATTTTGGAAAAATACAGTTATTGAATTACAAAGATACTTTATTTAATCCTTCCTTCCTACCTTAATTGATTTCTAGGATGTGTCCTTTTTAAACGTACAGCAGACAATAAAATGCTTTTGTGCTTGTGTTAATTTTACAGATTTATTTAGGACCCTGTGTGTCTTAGGCTATTTATCCATTAATTTTCAAAAGCATTCACACTCTTACCCTGTGACAAAGGCCTTTCCAGTTCAGGTTTGTGTCTGAGTGCCTCACAACATCTTGTGTGTTTTGTGTTTGAAAATGGTAGGTTAGGAAAAAATATCTCCACTTGGATGACGTGAGATAGCCTATGTGGCTTGTGAACACTCACACAAGAAGTCTGTTGTGTACCCACCTCTAGCACCAAGGTACCCTTCAAACTGTGCACAACAGAAGAGTAATGAGTTGTATTAGTGAGATATTGACTCATATTCTTGCTCACTAGTAAGTCTAAATAAATATAGAGCTGCACTGAGCTTTCTGGTTTGAACAAGACATAAGCTATGGCAGGTCTGTCTGGGGAGCAAACAGCAGCAGCACATTGCAATACAGAGAATATCAGAAATTTTCAGCTGTGGTCAGCCCTGACTCCATGTGTAATTATTAAAAAAAAAAAAAAAATGCATTATCACTGGACTGCTAAATTTTCAGTTGATAATAAATTGTTAAAATTACCCTGGATTTGGTAGCATGGAGATCACACCTGGCTAATTAGAGCTTCTAACTCCTGCATGTATGGTCAGACATCATCATATACCTCCTCAAATACGTTATTCAGATGAAAATACTCTTTCATTAACTGACAGGGATTTGCTCTTTTAGTCAATTTTATGCCTGATTAGGGTGGAAGAAGGGCTGCCCATCCCATGCATATAACTGAAAGTCTGAACCATCAGAACCTGAGCATCTTCTATACCCAGATTGTCTCTTGTGCTCAGCTCTAGACATTAGGAGTTCACCATCAACTACAAATATGTTTCATTCACTACTCTACTCACACTGTTGATATAGAGAGGAGGTTATATCAAGCCTATTTTTTCCCCATCTAGAATAATGTTCCATAATTTATTCCGGGCATGTGAAAATATAGAAAAAGTTTGACTACTATATGGTATACTAACATTACTTATGCATAGGGCCCTTGAAGAAAATATTGAAGTAAAGTAAAAGACAAAATGGAAGTATTGGTTTATGACAAAGTTATTTCACATATTAAAGTTATAAAGCATTAGCATGAATGTGATACTAAGAGCAAGTAAGCTTTTAAAAGTGAACTGGTTTTGAGTTAATTTTTTTTTCTGTGCATCGTGTATAATGGGGAAAAAAATGGCAAAAGACATTTATCTGTATCCTTTTTCATAGTTCCTTAATGAAAAACTGTGAAGAAAGGCAGCTGTTTGGTGCAGAGATTAGGAATGTACCCCTATTTTATGTCAGAATATAAGAATTTCAAATACTTAATAAGAAATGATAAACTATTCGTTCGGCCCTGAGTCATCCATCAAACAGAAGTGCATGTTTATACATCCCTGCCAAGCACATATCTTTCAGGCAGCACCTGGGAAAACTTGACTATTAAAACTGCTTCAGGCTGAAGTCTGGTCTCAGCTGCAGGTTAGCTCATCCAGCCTTGGTCCACCCTGCCCCTTTCTTGCCTCAGAATTTTCTTATTGTTGTATAAATTCTCCATTCTTCATTCCAGCCTGATCCAAATTGCACTCACATCTATCTGTTTAGCCTTTGCATACAGAGTATGCTTTTTGATCCTGCCCTCAAATTCCAGACAAATTCTTGCTCTTTCCCTATCTGCCAGCTTTTCTGCCCTCTAGATCAGGTGGTCAGTACTATGGTGTTTGGGTTTGGCCTACATGGTATTGATTTCCATGTCCTTAAAGACTTCCTTGAAAAGATTTATGAAAACCTTGGGTTTATGGTTATTTAATTGCATTAATAGAAAAAGAAATAAAAGCTACAGTAAAGAGCCCATTTATAGTGTCTCCAAATGATTTATCTCATGTATTTCTTTAATCAGTAAAGCATGGAATTGTTTTCCTCTATGAGAGTCAAATGAGGGGGGAACAACACAGATTCCATCTCTTAAACTTGGACTGTGTTTCATATGCATCAGCACTAGAAAAAGAGAGGCCAAATTTCACTTTATTCGGTATTTAGAAGTTTGGGTAGTTTTCTGCAGAATGCTGATGATTGGATAATCCTGAGATATGTTGAAAATTTTCTGTTCTCAGGAATGCCAAGTCAGTTTAGGCTGTTAAAAATGGGCTGGGCTGGGCTGCATCCCTTGTGCCAAGGAGAGGCAGAATAGTCTGTGATACACAGTGACATAATCAGAATTTTAAGAGAAGAAGAACAATTTTCTTTAGACATACACTAGGAAAGGCAACATTTTAGTGAATAATTTTCTTGTGAAGCTTTCTTCAGTATGTATATGATTACACATCACGTGAACCACTGCAAACAGGGGGATCAAGAGATCAAGAAATAACAGGCGTCTCTTGGAAACAGAAATTTCACAGAAAAATACAGAATAATTGTAGAAGGATCTGCTCTTTTTAAAACCTTTTGTCTATTTATTTTAGGTCTAGTCAGTGGATGAATAGTGAGAAAGAGACAATGAGAGATTTCGTTTCTTCAATTTGGAGATTGAACTCCACTGGAAATGTCCTTGAAGGTACAGTGATCCATTTTGCTTAAACTGAGCAAGTCATAGAACATATTTTCTCTCTCTTTCCTATCTCTTCTACAGCAGTAAAAGATGCAAATCCCCTTAAAACCTTGAGTGTTGTCCATATCATACAGTAAACACACAGCTGTGTTACCCTGTAAAATAAAGGTAGAAGTTACACTGTGACACACAGAGGATAGAATGGCTGTGAATAAACTGTTTGAATATAATCAATTGGATGCTAATAATGTTTTAGTTTGAAATCAAAAATCAATAAAAAGAGAAGCAAAGTACAGCAGAGATGAGTCCTGTAGGCTGAAGAACCTCTCCCTAATTTACAGGAAGTTTTCTTGGCTTGTAACCCAGACATTGCCCAGAAAGGCTAATAATAAAAAGCCTTTGTATCTCATACATAATATATATTTCTTAATTACCTTATTTTATTTAGTCTGTGAATAATTGAATACCCTTAATATGCTAATACTGTTAATACTACAATGATCTGGGGATCTTACCCACTATTAGTGCTTGTCCATCTGTAACCATCACAGCTATGAGACAAAGAAAACCAACTCTTCTATTTGAAGAAATCATTTAATACATGTGAAAAGGATATAATTAGTAATTGATTTCATCTTAAAGGAGTCTGATTTCTTTTTTCAGGAGAGAGATTGGATTTTGAACTAGGTGAATGAATACCACTAACTGAAATGTACTGAAACCTGCTTACCTAAGTGCCTTGTGAGAATTATTATGGTCTTGAAAAGTTTTTTCACACTGCTGTTTTCAAGGCTTTTATTTTCTGGACCATAGAGTAAGAAGTGATGTGGCACTGCTGTACAGTACAGCACAGTGATGTGATGCAGCACAGGATATCACAGCCGGTGTCTGTGCCCTGACAAAGCTGTAGGCATTCTCCATAATATCAGCAGGTATGCATGGATCAGAAAACAGAGAACACCTGGATTCTTCTCATAAGGGAGATGAATTTATGATTTTTAGATAAAGAAAGTTATCAGATTAGCTGGCATTCCTACTTTGGTGGGTTTTGTTATCCTTCCTACTGCACCTGGAAGGTGCTTCAGTGGGGACATCAAACTTGCACAACCCCAAGCTGTGATGGGGTCTCCCATTTTTGAATTGCATATGGCATCCATGCCTTGAAACTATTGACTCCCCTAGGTTCAAGTGCAGATTCCTCAGGTCTCTTGCTTTAAATATATTTTAAAATTAATTTTACAAACATTTTAAAAGTTTCAACCTTGCTCCTTGGTCTAGGCCTTTCAGTCTAACACCGTAGCAAGCCCCCTGTCACCAACCTGACTCACACAGCACATTCACACAATGTGCCCTCATCCCAGAGTTTCCATCTATCTGTCCACTCTATCATCCTAGTCTAGTAAGAGCACTTGGGTTAAATATCTTGAAATTGGAGTGAAGGAGAATCTTCTTAAACTTTGCATGGAGATTCAGGTTTGCTGGTACTCCATATAAAATGTTTTAGCCTTTTTCATTGAAAAAAGTCAAAATGTAACTTTGCTTGTTACATTCTCTTTGAAAACATTTTTGTTCTCACAAACTGAGAGTGCTTATTTTATTAAACACCCCTGCTAATATGTGCATGCTGATAGTACTTCTTGTTTTTCAAAACTCACATATGTCAGAAATTACATCCCCTCTCCTCTGGGCATTGTTTGTCACTAAGTAAACATCATATATTTCATCTGGAAGGCAGTTTTACCAAGTGAGAAGATTTGCTTCTTCTAACTGTCAGTGACAAACTGTTCGTGCAAAACCAGAAGTAGTGCCTTACATTTTTTTCAAGTGAATAGAATTTACATGCCCATAGTGAAGTGAATAAGCCATTTGACAAAGCTTTAGATAGAAGTAGGTGTTTGCTGAAGCAGCAGAATACATTGAGGTTTAGTTCTGATGTACATTATACTGCATTTAGTGCAACACACACAAGATGTAATATTGCATGTTAAATACCTCTGTAATTTTAACATTACTTTTGTTCCAACAAATTCTGAATGTTTAGGGCTAAGACATTCTTTTATGCTGATATTTGTTAAGTCATATATGCTCAAAAGACTGAAGATGTTGGGGTAACTTAGAATTCAAAAGCTGTTTATTTCAGAGAATATACTTGTTTACTTTCCCTGTCCCCCATCTGAACATTTTCAAATATTTCTCTTAAACCAACGTGTTGAAAATGAAAGGTTTACTGGTTTTTGGTCTCTGAACCATAAAGGTTTTTAAGGAAATTGTTTTCCTTTAGATGCAACACAAATTGCATCAAAAGTACATTTTCTGAAGGAATAATAATCCCAAACCTGTCTTCAACCATTGAGTTCTGTAACATCTGTGGTAAATGACTTATTTTGATATGGTATTCTCTGACCAGAAAGTCAGAATATCTGAAAGACATTCCTTTCCAGTGATTCATCAGATTCCAAAATAAAGTGGAATCAGTTCTTCCCTGTGAGAAATACTGGAACTGGATCAATGGCAAAATGGATGGGAAAATGAATATGTTACTATTTGTTTGACATTAATAATGTAAAGTATTCCCATCTTTGTTTTTTTCTGTGTGCAGATTACTTCCAGTTTGGGTTCTGGTTTTTTTCTTGCTTCCTAAGAGTGAAAAACAAAATTTTGTTCTAGATGCTTAGAAGGTGATTTAAGGTATTTTAACATTTAAAATAAGCTATCCATTTTATATATATAATTTTTTCAAACTTTAGGTCTCTTCTAGAATCCAAAGTTGCAAAAAATGTGGAGTCTATATAATGCTATTTGTCATTTTTACTTTGAATATACACTTCTTGAACATATGTATGATAAAAGCTACTGATGAACCTAAGCTAAACTGCTTCTCTGGAGACAACTTCAGCCATTTGAACCCATCTAATTAATTTAATATATGGTTCAACCTCAGGCTACCTCATATATATATTGTTATTTTAAGTGCTAAATCCTTGACAGGAATGGGGCAGGGGAGGGGGCACTGTAAAATCTAAGAGTAAGACTGGTATTTTTCAAAATGTGATGCCTTAGGTTGCATGCATAACTCATCACTATTTAGATATGAAAGAGGTCTTTGCCTCAGAAATGAAGGTATGTTGCCCATTAATATCTGGGAACAAAGTTCCTCTGAAAACCCTCTTGAGATGCTAAAGTAAAGATTTATGCTTTTAATGTTATGCATGTATGTAAATGTAAAGCATCTCATTTACAAAAATCATCACCACAACAGGCTGTAATTGGCTTTCAGCCTCAGCTCAGTATACAGGATTGAATGCTTGTTCTTAGTAAAAGTTAATCTTCTTCCCAGATGAAAAATGAAGACATTTTGGATACTGGCAGGATTTTGATACCTCATTCTGCCTATAATCCTTTTGCAGAGGTGCTTGCATGAAATGAAATTTTTTAATATTAATTTCAAAATCGAAAATAAACTTGTTTACTCAGTGACAAAATCCTCCAGTACATCCTTTGATCCAAAAAGAAACTTTCAAACCTTTAATCCTTAGTTTTGGAAATCCCTTACTGAGACTAACTCTGACTTGGTTTTATTCATCACCATAAGACTGATGAACGATAAATCAGGCTCATTATTCAGAACTCGTTTATTTTCTTGTCAATTCCTTTTTTTCCCTTTGATTCCCTTATCTATTTTTGGCTTCTCCTATTCCAACACTTTAGGTGGATAGTAGCTACTACAACGTGGTTTACATTGAACAGAGCAGTCAGTGCAGTCATTTGGAGATCTGTGTAATGAGGAGCTGGGGATGCTTTCACCACAAAGCCCACCCCCAAGCTATTCACTGACTAGAAAAATACAGTCAAAATTCATGTGTTCTTAATGCTCATTGTGTTGAAAATACTGCTACAACATCATATAAAACCACAAAACTGACTAAGCTGAAGCGCTGTGGCATAAGATGCTTTACATTCAGTTCAGTGCCTTCTTAAAAGATTTCTAATACATTTAAAGAGATAATAGCCAATGAAATATCTTGAAACATTAATATCCTAGTACTGATCTTATTAAAACTAATCCAAATGATTGCTTCCCAGTACCTTTGAAGAAAAGTGATTTTTTGAATGAGAAATGCAAGGAGAAATTAAAAACAGAGTATATGGGCAATACATACATTTGTTGGCTGGAAAGTCAAATGTTTTGCTTGTAATGATGTGTCTTGGTGTAAATAGCAAGAATTTTCATGGAAAGTGTTAGCCCCTGAAATATTTCACTGTTTCATTGATCTCACTTATGCTATCAGGATCAGTAAGCCCTCTTTGACCTGAAGGCCAGTGTAGGAATACTAATCTAATGACTTCTCTGGAGATGAACAACATTTTGCACCAGCTAGTCAGATTGTTCCTTTTTGAAATAAGTGGTTCCAAAAGGAAATTTATAATCATGGAGAAGTAAAAAGGTCAGATTTTCTGTAATTCTTCATATTTGCAGCCAAATATGTGCTGCAGATGCTAATAGCATTTTTCTACCATGTGAAAGAAGCTATACAACAAGGTTTTTTTAGCTACATGGCATATATTTAACAAGTAAAATTTTTCCTCACATCCCTCTGGAATAAATTTACAACTATGAACCAGGATTATTTATTAAATGTATTTTTATTGCTTCCACGTCTCCCATTTTCATAAACTGCCATATTATTTTGTCTAAAAGACTGTTCAAGAGTTTATTAAAATTTCATTAGCCACAAATAACCCAAACAAACAAATGAAGCAAAATAAAAATTAAAAAAAAAAAAAAAAAAAAAAAAGCCACAAAAACAATCCCCCACCAGTATAGAACTTCCTTTTAAGCTCAGACTTACTTTCATATAAGACTTCTTCATTCTTGCTCAGTAAATATCATACAGTTACAGGAACATTATTTTGCTTCCATATAACAGCTACAGGTGTCATTTTCCAGCATTTTTGCATGATTTTTTTTCTTATAAAGAATATTTTTCATTTGGGTTGTATTCTTTAATTTTGAGCAGAAAAACAAGCCTGAATTCATTTATTTTTAACGTCACAACAGTGATCTGACCTTCTAACCATAAATATTGTTTCATCAATCAGAAGGAAAAAGGTCATGTGGGAAGATTAGTACACAATGGAGAAGTTTGCAACCAATCACTAATTGTTAGAAGTTCTGGTCACAAGTTCATATAGGTGCCCATTTAAGATTAAGCACATTTTTAAATGTTCTTTCTTCACATAGGAAATATGTGCAGGTATAAACATTTTTATGTTCTCGAGGCAGCACAGAATTGCTTTTTAATGAATTTGTGGATTCACAATGAGAAAAATCATCTTTTGACTTCTAAACAGAGGACCAGTTGATCAAGCAGTTATTGTAAGTAATAAATACAGAATTCTGCAATTTCATATTGGAAGATACACATTAAATGTAATATCTATTTCTTCCAATTCTGGTTATAAATGTGTCATTTATTTCTTAGGGATTGTTGCTGAGATTTGAATGTCTGTTGTTCCCTAAAGAATGTTTTGCTGCCATAGTAATTTCCTAACTTCTTAAATCTCTTACTGCTAAATATCAAGAATTAAAAAACAAAACAACAACAACAAAAAAACAACCCCTAGTCTTAATAACTTAGCAGACAATTTTATGTGTGTTCTCTTTAAAGTCAATGTGTAAAGAAATAAAAGGCAAAGTTTCTAGTGATTTTGGTTGATCCCACTGTGATGCCACAGTGGTCCCCTCCTGTGCAGTACCCTGATTCACATTGTTTACACACACGTTTTCTAGAAATGGTTTCTCTGATTCTGACACTTCTGAAAATGTAAGCGATTCAGCTGCAACTGCAATTGAGCAGAATAGTATAAATCTCTGTTGTCACTTTGTGCTTCATTTCCCTAATCCTTTCAGTGCCACTGGAATAACTTCAGGATACTTTTTCGAGATTGCATGTCAAGTTGGCTTTTGAGAGCAATGCCCACTGTAATTCAGAGCACTGCTTTGCACACTGCATCCCTAGTTAAAGGAACTGCACAACTTTTGCTGCTCACATGAAAATACATTTCTTTACTTTTCACAGCCAAAGAGCCATTTCCTCTCCTCTCCTGCAGCCACCACCTTTCCAGCAGTGTCATCAGAGCACATGGCCTTGCCCCACAGCATGTAATTATCTGTACAAGCCAGAAAGATCCAGCTGTGAAAGGTATTCTGCTACAGGTAGCATATGGCTCTGCAGGGTGTCCCATCTGCCATGGCTTCAGCAACTGCAGATGGTCTCATGAAAGGCTTCCAAGTGACTCAGTGGCTTTGAGACAGCATTCCCCTTTCTTGTGTCCCCTCACCCTGTTTTCTGGTTGCATTCAGCTTTGATTCTAAGTACTCTGTATTCTCTGTCATGATCTGTTCAGCAACAGAAAAGCAGACACTTAGAAAATGCTACCTGTATTTATTCTGAATCCTTTAAAACTCTGCTTTAAAATTTATGTCTTTTCTCCTTTGCATTTGACAAAAAAAAAGATTCATGTGCCTGTTGATAATGAAATGGAATGGACCTTTTCATCTGGGAGATAATTGGAGGGTCTTGTCAGTGTAAGACAGTTTGCAACTTTTGCCTGTATTCCTATATGGGGATGAAGACTGAAGAAGAGGTGACTAAATTTACCTGGGCCTTCTGGTAACTATGAAAAATAAAAGTTTTAGGCTAAAAACGTGTGTTTTTCAGTTCAGACAATTGTCTTTTCTCAGTTCTTGTTCAAAGTAAAGAGTCAGGCCGTGGCACGGACACATCAGTAGTACAACTGAGGGACAGCTTGTTCTTCTTTTCCCTTCCAAAACATTTTTCATGTCTTCTTTCAAGACTCTTTGTGGTTGTTTTTCACGCATATGATAGTGTACTGTCTCATCAATAGCGCATCTTATAAATGACACCATGAATAATTACGAAAAAAAAAACCTTTTTATCCTCTCCTTTTCCAGTATTGAGGCAGAGTTTGCTTGTTTGGGAAGCTAAGGTGCTTGGATTTATATCCCCAGCTTCTTGTTACTGAAGAAGCTAAACTGGACTGCATCAACCATCTGAAACAAAAACTGGCCGACATTCAAAGCCATCCTTCATTCCTTGGCAGAGCCAGAGACCTGCAAGGCAAAACCAAGGCATTCAGGGAACATTTCTGTCTCTAAGAATTTCTCATAGCTTTCAGTTGTCTCTCTCTTTATTTTTCTTCCTTACATATGTTGTATTCTGGGGGGGGGGGGTCATTCGTATTTCATTGTTTAGCACATTTTAAAAAAATGTCCTCTTGTTTCCCACTGTGCTGACTGAGTTACAGCTTGATTTCCTGTAGAAATATTCTTTCAGGGGAAAGAATAATTCTGCCTGTTTAAAATAATTTTAGCCCTATTTGTCGGCAATATTTTAGCATTTGGAGTTGAATTGACTTATGCTGAGACAGAAATTGGCTTAGTATCTTTCAAGGTACAGAGCTACATTTAATATCTTTCAAAATTCTGTGAATGTTTTAAAGATGTCACATCATAATGTGCAAGTGAAGCACAATAAACTATTAATGTAGGTTTATTTTGAATGTGGAACACTTTTTCATGTTTATATTGAAGAGAGCAATAGCAGGACACTAAAATTAGAGGGCAGCAATATTATGTAATTTCTGCAAGTAGTTGCTTGACCATTTAATATCATATTTATAAACAGTGTAGGTTGAATTGTAAACACCACCAAATTACAGGTTTAATAAAATTACTGTTTCCATCCCTCCTGAACAGATATGCTTTTTCAAAGTTAAATCAGACACTATGGCTAGGATGAATACTTTCAAGCTCTTTAAAGTTTATTGTTGTCTCCGGCAAGAAACAAAATATTGAAAATAATGTTTTAAATTGTCCCTTAAAGCAGGACATAAAAACTTGTATCTGTAAATGTAAACTGCTAGCACTGAATATTCTCAGTGTAATAAACCTAAACATGTCTCTGCTCTGAATGCTTTTTTGCTTGCACAGAAAATATGGCTTTGTTAAGTGGATGAATTTTGTTGGAGTAAATACACTAGACTCCATTTCCTCTTGCGCTGTGTGCACTTCCTAGGGTTTTTCACCTTGTATTAGGATTGACTAACCCACTTGGAGAACTCAGCACACCCAGTTAAAAAGAAAGGGAAAAGCCTTCTGAGACAGTCTTCCTCTCTTCCCACTTTATTCAGTGGCCCAGGTCAGTAAAGTACCTCTCCAAAGCCATTTGCAGTAGGCTTCTCCACCTCTATTAAATTTGAAGCACACCAAGTTACTGTTTCACCACACAGATCTCAGGCCAGTAGAATTTAGCATCTTTGTTGGAGACAAGACACTCCTCAATGTGGGGAGACAAGTGCAGGTGTCTCTAACCCTGGAGAAGGGAGGAGAAAGAGAAGGAGGGAGGGAGAGGGAGAGTGAAGAGGGCAGAACAGGAGCACTCCCATTTACAACACTGTGTACAAAGCACTATGGAGTCAGGAGGACTAGGGCTGTGCAGATTCAATGGCTTGAGAACATTCTTCGGAGTCCTGACAAGAGAAAAAGACTGAGGAGAAAGAACTAAAAAATCTGTGAAAATACATTCCTCTGCCACACTAGGCATTGTGCATGCCAGGGAGGAATCTAAGATTTTGAGAGAGGCATGTTTATTCAGATGCTGAAGATATGGTCAATAAATCTCTTTGTCCTACACACCACTTTAAGGAATTTTGATTTCTGCAGCCCCAGGATACAGGGGTGGATATGCAAGCTGAACCATCAATATGCAAGCAATGCAGCTCTACTCCATAAGCTTTACTGCAGCCCTTGGCTACACCACCAGCTGCTGCCACACTAATCCTTTCCACACAGTTACTTTTTCCCATGGCTATGGATGTTATTGGACTATTGTTCATATCAGTATCTAATCCAAACAATTTTTCAGCACACAGACTGATGCTGAGAGAACTGCCCTGCAAAAAGTAACACATAGCACACACACAGAGATTTACACATCTTTTTAATGCTCATCTATAAGTTATCTCTGAAGTTTAAATTAAAAGGCTGAGCTACATATATAATTGAAAGTAGTACTCACCAAACAGTCAAGTACTCCATGTTCCTAAGATGCTGCAAGGAGTCTACATGCAGGATTGCTTTCTCTGAGCTGAATCTTTTGCTCCTTCCCCTGCTTAGCTCTTCAGAGCTCGCATATTATTGGAGATGTGTTATTTCTTGTTCTCTGTTGATTCAGGGTAGCACAGTTACCCTGTTTTGGTAACCACACTACCTTTCTCCTTACTGTCAAGTTCCAACTTAACAGCTCCTTCCCTTTGGCTTTTCATCTCCACTGCCTTTAGCTTTTTCAGCTTCAGCCTGTGTAGTAATCTTTGCTGGCTTTAAAAGGGCCAAATACCAAATAGAAGATCCCAGCATTACTCACAATGCTGTGTAGAGAATGAGCTCTATCAAAGCACAATCAAAATTATACTTTGTGTGAGCCTCATAAGGTTTTGGCTGAGGCAGAGTTAATTTTCTTCACAGTGACTAGTATAATATTGTGTCTGAATTTGTACTGGAAAAAGTGTTAATAATATAGAGATGTTTCTGTTATTGCTAAGTGGTGTTTGCCCAGGGGGGCAACTCAGGGGTAACTCAGGGGTTTCTCTGGTCTTTTATCACCCCTCCAGTTAGAAGGCTGGGGGTGCACAAGAAGCTGAGAAGGAACATATCTGGGGCAGCCAATCTCAACTGATCAAATGGATATTCCAGACCATATGGCATCGTGCTGAGCACGTAAAGCAGGGAGAAGAAGAACAAATTGGGGGAACTTTTGGAGGGATGGCATTTGTCTTCCCAAGCAAATGTTATGCACGACAGAGTCCTGCTTTCCTAGAGATGGCTGAACACCTGCTCAGGAGAAGCAGTGAATGATTTCCTTGTTTTGCTTTGCTTGATTGCACAGTTCTTGTTTTCCCTATTAAACTGTCTTTATATCAAACCTGAAATTTTTTCTTTTTTTTTTTTTTTTTTACTTTAACCCTTCCAGTTCTCTCCCCAGTCTTACAGTGAGGGAGTGAGCAGCTGTGTGGTACTTAGTTGCTGGTTGGGGTTAAACCTCAACAGAGACAAAGCCAGGAAAGGATATAGGATGAGGAGATAGAGCCAACTAATTAAGCAGTTGTTTTCTAGAATGATTGTGGAACAGATTGGCTTTGGGCACTACAAGATGAAAATAATTTATAAAGATGTTTGAAAGAAAACAGTCAACATGTGAAGTAAAATACAATGGAATGTGGCAAGTTTGTAAATACAAATGAAACGTTAAAACTTGGCAAAAATATGAACAGATTTTAATGAAAACTACAGATAACGAGAAAAACTCTTTTGGTTTTTAAAGTTAAAAATATGTGGTCCTGGTGCAGGCTTATGTCTTGTTGTGTATCAGTTCCATTCTTGGTTGCTGTTCCTCGCTTCTCTCTGCCCCTGTTTAAATCATTTTGCACCCATTAACTAATGTTGAACAAATTTGATACAGCAATAGTATTTCCCAAAGATATGTTAGTCATATGTGTTTCCTGAAATAGATCTATAGATACAAATTGGATGCTTTCATTGACTCATCTAAAAGCTTTTGATGATACAAAAAACATTTATACCGTTTTAATTTATAAATTTTAAGTACTGGCGAGTACACAGGGGACAGAGGGAGAGAACTTTTAAATACTCTAATTGTGGAAGAAGCTTCAGCAGGGTCTACCAAAAAGTTGCAAGGCACAGTTGAATAAAATCAGGATTTATTAAAAAATTCCACATCAAGACAAGACTGTGAAAAAGAGTAAAAGATAAAAGAGTTGAAGGGTACTGTAGCATCAGTGGAAATAAGATGAGATGATATGAAGATTCTTAACAATCAACAGCAAGGGGAAAATAATTTCAAAAAGCTCAAGATATAAACCCAAATAAATAAAAAGAAAGATTCTGGCATTGCTAAAGTGACTGCATTAGAAATTAATTTTGGTGATTAATAATGGAGCTGCAGCCAGCAAGCAAAACCAAGCTATTTGAAAGATGACTAAAGTTTGGAGTCGTGAACTTCAGTTTTAAGATGTCTTGAAAATAGACAACTACAAATGGACTATAAAAGTCCTAAAGGTGAGAGGCATTCCCAAGAAGCACAAGGAGGAATATTAGGATAATATCACCACAATGTGGGCAGATAAATCACAGGCACA
Organism: Phylloscopus collybita; assembly: GCA_027886175.1. Classification (NCBI taxonomy): domain Eukaryota; kingdom Metazoa; phylum Chordata; class Aves; order Passeriformes; family Phylloscopidae; genus Phylloscopus; species Phylloscopus collybita. The sequence continues at coordinate 43,748,393 of JAJNNQ010000018.1, forward strand.
GCCGTTGACCAACATATCCTGCATTTTGTGATCTAGCAAGTGTCTTCCATAAAATAACATTACAGAGTCTGTGAATATTTGAATGACATTAAATTCCGTAAAGACAATGTTAAGGGTTTTAAAAATACTTTGACCATTAATATTCACAAGAATTTAAAAAAATAATTTTTAATTAAGACACTTGTTTTTTCCAATTGCCAAGTTTCACAAGAACAGAGCCACTATTAAATGTAGAAAATGGCATCCCTTCACTTGGTAGTGCTGAAGAGGAACTTCAAATGCATACGAGCAGAGCACAACCAGCTTAAAACAACACACAGAGAGAAAGACAGCAAAGAAACGAGACTGGTCTTTGATTTATAAATGCTTCTCAGCAATGAATTCGTTTCAGGAACAGAAGACAATCTCTTCTGGAGAAACAAATAAGCAAAAAGCAAAACAGAATAAAGAGCCAGAACGTAAACTAAACACTTGTCTGGCTCAGAGCCTCCAGTTTGATGTCTTGGGTTATAAATAATCAAGTGCACTTGTATTATCCATGTTGTAGAGCACTAGTATTCATGAATACTTTAAAATCCTCTGACAACTGGTGATGTTTCGTCAACCATAAAGTACAAAAGGCAAATTAGTGTTGTTTTTTCATCACCCTTTGTGGGCAAAGAGATCAAAGAAGCGATTTCCATATTGGCAAAGACCTTGTCAGTCTTTTTCTCTGCTTATACATAAAGATGTGTTTCTGCAATATGACAATGAAGACTGGCAGATGTTAAAACGAAAGTCACCCCCTACATAAATTGAGCAACTTCAGGATATGAAGTCTTTCTTGAGTGTTTTATAAAAGGATTTATTTTCTTTCATGTTTTTAAATTATTTTATACCAAGAACTGGACAAGTCAATTTTTCTGTGAAACTTGCTTCTGGCATATCTGAATTTTCCTTTTTAACTCTGTCACAGAACATAACTTCCCAGAATTTTTATGTTTAACATAATTACATCACTAATTTAATGACAATATCTAGTGAGTAAAATTGCAACGGTATTGCAATGTGATGTTATGTTCTATGCTCTATATACTATTATATTGTATACTAAAATTTAAAATGCACATTTTTCAACAGGAGGGATTCCCTTGTTGGAATAAAGGTCTATATGAAACATTTTGAAGAAGCTCTTTGTCACTGAAACTGCAGAACAATGTCATCAAGGTGTGAAAATCTTCCATTTACTCCTAACTGTCCATCTTTGAATAAAATCATACCTTAAAACTGCAGTTCTGCATATGCTTATACTCCTTGTCTAAAGTACCATACAATATAATTTCTATCCTAAACAGATTCTGCACACATATTTCTTTAAATTAGGTTCTCAGAATTATTTTAGTGATTATTCTGAAAACAGGGAAATATCAAATTGTAGCCACTGTGCATTTTCTGCTGTTTTATAATAGTTTTCTCTCCTGCCAGCCTGCGCACTTCCCTCAGACATTGTCTCAAAATATGCACATACCAATGCATTCATGCCTGAATGAGTCTAATGGAAAGAGTGACCTTCACTTTTCTTTTGTAACAGCCCAGAGGTGAATGTAGCCCAGAACTGATACCTGTCCCCATCCCTGTTTTGCTTCTGCGGCCCTGGCTGGGAGCAGCTTTCTGTAAAGGCATTTAGCTGGGGTGCTTGTGGAGTGGATGTGAGAGCCTGGGGTGTGGTCAGCATGCCCCCATGTCTGCAGCTTGCCTGAGCCTGTGTGGACCCGTGGTCCTGGCAGGGAAAGCTGCTTTGGAACTCGTGTCACTCTCCAAAACTGGGGATTCACTCTGCCTGAAACAGAACTGTGGCAGGAACTATGAGCAGTTCTTTGAAACTTAGTGAAAGTGAAGGCAGACCATGCTATAAAACAGGGCTAGATGCTGCATTAGGGTTTTTGTGAAAGCAGCCAGATGAGTATCCATTACATCTTGTATTTAACATTTATATGATGAGTTTAATTAAAACTATAGCCTCTTTTTGTAGGGCTGATTTGCTCTGGTTAGCATTTATTTTCACCTCTCCTATGAAGAAAGGGCATTAAAATGAAAATGAAAGTTCAGTCTTTTCAGGTCTGTAATTCTAAAGGAGTGCAATGTATTCAAAGGCCACTGAAAGGTGCAGTGTGGGAAAAAAACCAAAACAACAACAAAAAAAAAAAAAAAACCACCAAAAACAACAACAGGAAAAAAAAAAAAAAAACAAACACACACACAAAAAAACCAAAACAGTAACACATAGAAATTGTTTTTCATATTTTAGCCTTATAAAGAAAATTCACTACTGGTGGTATATGGTCACTTCTGAGCATTTTGCAAGATAATTTTTTGCTACATTGTTGCCATGATCCGTGCCTGCCATATTTTGGTTTTAGGGAATTCTGTTCCCAGGCACTTTTACTGGTAAACAAGGTCACACATTGTAAACTACCTTGTTTCCCACATACTTTCCCAGAGGAGGGACTTCGCGTGATGTCTCTGGAAGTGACCAATGGTTCCAAGGGGTCCCACCTCTAGGGTGGGCACATTTGTAAAAAGCATAAAAGAAGCCTGGAAAATAAACCTGTGGCTCCTCCTGATGAGGGGTCCATTGCAGCCTTCTGAGAAACTACCACTCCCTGTCTCCATTTATTGTGTCCCACAGCGACACTACATAGTGTACTCAGAAATGCTTTTTTCTTTGATTTTGGAAGGGTGAACTGAGGAATGGTCCCCATGTTCCCCTCTGCTGAAACAATTGGTGTGATTTGAGGTTGTTGGAAAGCTGAGGAGAAATCAGCAAAAGTAGCACCTCTATTTTTGCCAAGCAAAATTCCTGGAAGACATTTAATATATAAACAGGTACTAACTTTCTCTCTTTTTAAAGACTGTTTTGACACACCATCAGTCTTAATGCTAAAAGCTGATATCCCAAAGTTTATCCATTTTAGTGACCCATGTATGATTATGCTGGAATGCATAAAGAAAGAGACTAATTTTAGAGAAGAGGAGCTTATTAAAAAAATCTTTGGGTCTGCTGTGTGGTAAGAGGGTGATACTGTTGAAAATAAAATAGTTGAGCATTCACCTATAAATGGAAAAATTTGTTAAGATACCACTGATTTTGCTGTACAGCAGTTGGAAAAGACATTAAAATTCTGTGAACATCTAAAATATTTTGCAAAATGTATGGCGATGTTTAAGGTTACAGCACAGTCCACAAGCTGGCAATGTAACCTTCAGGAAGTCTGAAAGTTTTTGATCCAAAACTTCGTGAAACCATCCATTTGTTTACTTGTTCCCTTAGTTCCAGAGTTTCCAAATAATAGAAACTGTAGCACTTTAGTCCTACTGTTATACAAAAAGATTTCCCTGTGGTTTTCATGTGCTTCCTGAAAATAATTCTAAATAATTTTTATATATATTTTTTTAAAGATCCAGATCTCACATATACCCTGGGAAAAGGTTCACTTGGTGTCTGTTCATTTTAAGTAAGAGAATGAAAATTGTTTTTCACTCAAGTAAAAGAAAAAAAACTCTTTATAGCCAACTGGCTTTATTAAGCACATAATAAATTCAATCATTTCAACATAACTTTTACAATATTTTTTGTAATTTTAACCTTTCTTTCATCAGAATATTAATTTTTCTGCCAATTTATCTGCATAGTCCTTGAGGGCATTACAGTCTCTCAAGATTTAGTGATTTAATATATTGAATTTCTTGTATTTTCTTATATTTCTACTAAAATTGAGCTACTTTACTGGGAAGGGACTTGCAAGCCCTTTACCATGTTTCAGTTAACTAAAGATCAAATACCATGAGGCTGGAGAAGAACTTTGTGTACAAATCATCTGAGTTATACTTCTCTTTTAAGTTAAGGAATATTAAGTCACATGCAAGGAAAAGAAAAGCATGTGTTAGTAAGAGCAAATAAATTAAAAGCTGTCACTTGCATTCCTGGTTTGCTCTGACTGTTTTAACTGGAGGAAAGACTCCTTGGTTTCCCACATGTAAGTCCTGTACTGTTGAAGAGCAAGCAAATGCCCCTTAAGCCTTGGGACATGCTTCAAAACTCTTCTTTGGTGTTTTCAGCTGCTTTAATTTTCACTTACACAAGTAGAGATTCTTCAAAGGACTTTATTTTCAAAATACGTTTTCTCAGTAGTTTTGTTAGAGTTCAGTTCAAAGGCAGAGTCTATGGCAGGACTTCCAGAAATGAGGCACCCACCTGCAATGAATTTGTAATTCCTTGACCAGGAATCTACCATCTATTCTCATTAATATCTCACTAATCTTAACAAAAAGAATAAAAAACATCTTCCTACTTTAATAGAGCAATGAAATGTTCTCAAAGACAATGAAGGACAGATCAGTTCCAAATATTATTGTTGTTTCATCCTCGGTATTTCACAGCATATGAGCTGAAATTGTGCTCTTACAGTCTCATTTGATTTAGTCCCATTTAGTGTTTCACTGTCAACTAAAGGTTTCCCCTTCATACATGCTTGACTGCTCTCTGCTATATAAGATTTTTTGATGGGTATTTTTCCTTCTATTTTGCTAAAAAGGTTTCACATTTACAGCTTAAACCCCCAGATCCAAAAATACTATTTTAATTTACACAATTTCTCCAGCTCTGGAGCTCCCGACATAGAAAAAAGTGAACTTGTTGGAATGAGTACAGAGGAAGCCACAAAAATTATCAGAGGGCTGGAGAACCTCTCCTATGAGGACAGGTTGAGAGAGCTGGGGTTGTTGGAGAGCAACCCTGGAGAAGAGAAGCTTCAGGCAGACCTTACAGAACCTCCCAGCACTCAGAGAGGGCTCACAAGAATGTTGGAGAGGGACTTTTTACAAGGGCATGTAAAGGACAGGACAAAGGGGAATTGCTTTAAACTGAAGGAGTAGATTAAAAAAATTGTTTGCTGTGAGGATGGTGAGGCACTGGAATAGTTTGCACCAAAAAAGTGTGGATGCCCCATCCCTAGAAGTGTTTAAGTCCAGGTTAGATGGGGCATTGAGAAACCTGGTCTAGAGAAAGGTGTCCCTGCCCATGGCAGGGGATTGGAACTGGATGATGTTGAAGGTCCTTCCAACTGATGTCATTCTAATGATTATTTGCCCAGGAAAAAAAAAAAAAAAAAACAACCCAACAAAAACAGAAACTAATTTTCTTCCTTGTGACAACTAACTGGAGATCAGGTTGCTCTCACCTGCACCTAACACATGGTGAGCATGTACACAGCCTGTACTTGTTTGTACACAGCCAAGGTGTGGGACCAAGAGTGGCTGTCCAGCATCTGTCCAGCATCTCTAAGAAAGGAGTCAGTCAGCAAGGAGCTGGGATGCTCCTCCTGTGGAGCCGATGAAGGGTGGTGGCAGTTCAGTGTCCTGTGGTCACTCATTTCCTCACAGCACTGAAATCTTAACCTTTTAGGCAAAATCCTTTGCTTCAGTGTGAGCTGGCTTGTTTGAGCAGGATGCATTGACACAAAACATGTGTCTGCAGAGTGCTGGAGGAAATAATAGGATACAGCCAGTTTGCTGGAAAACCGATTTCAGAAATTCTCTCAGGCAGGTAATTACTCCTTGTGCTGATCTTATAGAGAAAGTCTTATCCAGGACAAACAGAATACTAAAGCTTTCTTTAGTATTAGTATACGTAAATGCATCAGAATTGTTTCAGCATCTCCTGGTCTTTTAATTGTTTCTAGTTGAAGACATACATATACGTAGCAGGAAAAATTACTCAAAATCCTAACAAATATCATTGACCGGGACTTGAGATGTAAATATACCACATTATTGTATGTTAATGTATGTTAATCTTTGTTAATTTAAAACTCCTTGAATGAGATTATGACCTTGGTTTACTCAGAGGAAACTTTTTAGAAATTAACAATTTTCAAAATTATCAACTTAACTAGCTTATTTTTAGGGCTACAGATTTAGAACTGTTGAACCTTAGCTATGACTACAAAAATGAGAATGCATAAAAGAAATATTTGGCCTCACAAAGTAAGTGATCCCTTTCACTAGAAAGAATTTATATAAATGTGTTTTTTTTACTTTATCCATTTTAAATAAGGCTAAGTAAGAAATATCTCATTGTTTAACATTTCCTTTATATCCAAGACTAATCATTTCCCGATCATAATTTTACTGGTCATTTTTTGCTGTGTATTTCTATAATTGCATTAAAATCACCTAATCAGACTATACATAGAATTACATCAGTACAAATGCCATTATCATGTGTAAGAAGTCATGCCATGTAACTTAAGGTTAATTGTGGAATAACATCACCATTTGTTACGCAATTAGGACTTGAAAATCTGTGATAAGATTTTGAAGTTTCACGTAGCCACAGAAGAACTTCATTCCAGGGTATTCACAAAACAGACCTGAGATCAGGTCTGGAACAGTCTGGAATCAGATCAGACACAGGGAATAAAAATGGCAGCTCTCACAGGCTGGGAAAAGCAAATAGAAGCAAGCATTAGAATTGCTAAGGAAGAGTACATCTGGGGAAGGCAGAGCAGTGGGAGAGCTTGCCTTAGCCATCTATTGATTTTCTGATGCACCAAGCAGCACAGAGGAGAAAGGATATGGAATTGAGCCTGAGAGAATGGTGGTGTTCATGCAGCAGTAATTAGAGGTGAATTATCAGGCTGCAGAGAGGGGAATACCTGTGGATAAAAGGGCCAGGCTTATAGAAATTATTATTTGTAGGGCCAGTGAAGAGCAGTCTAGCTCCTGAATGGCCCATTAAGCTTTGAGCTGTGAGGGAAATTGGCGGAGAGGCTCTGCAGATAGAGCCGGAGTCTCGTCAGGTTAAGGTGAGCGCAGAGCATGAAATCCACTTACACCATCACTAATGGGGAACTCTAATTCAGACAAGTCAGCCCTCAGCTCTCTGAGCAGCAGGGGGCGACAGGGTTTTAAGACCTGTCCTGTTTCATTTCCTCAGGTTTAAGACCAGAGGAAAGTAGTTTCTTGTAAGCAGAGCTATATTCAGCTGCTGGAGTCACGGCTTAATGGATTGCAATGGTACTGCTGGGAGCACACCACTCCTGCTTCTCTGGTGAGGGGAAGGAACTCACAAGTGAGACAAGCTGAGAATGCCTAATTTGAGAAAGACTGGAAAGAAAGCTTGCATCACAATTTGGTATTTAATATCGTAATCCTAGCAACTTTTTGTTGGATTTTGTGACTTCTGAAACAAACTGAACCAAAATTAACTAGAATTGCACATTTTATGGGCTTGCTGCATCTCATAAATATTATTCTTACCCCTTGAATAGAGTCCAAAATGTTAACCAAGGAAAAAAATTCTATCCAAACTTTTACTTGGATTTAATTAAGCAAGAACTTTGCTCTGACTTCAGTGATTGCTGTAGCATCTCCAAGCACCACTTTAGAAAATAAGTACAAAAACTCCTAGTGCTGATATGCAGCTGATTCAATTAAGGGAATTTGAATATGGAAGAATTCTTGCCATTAAAGCTGGGTGAGATCTGTTTCTTTCTCTAAGAGGATTTCAGTGATCCCTGCAAGTAATCAAACCTTCTGACCAATGCCAATGACATTAGCAATCAAATAATAGATTTCTACAGGTTACTCAGATGTAGAAGTAAGGTCTGCATATCCTGATCACTAGTATCATGCTTATTCTAATGTATTTGTGTATAAACTGCCATGAAGGATTGGCTTCTTGGATTAAACTCCCATATGTCCATGAAAAGCAACAGGGACTGAGATGAAGAAGTCAGAGACAAGAATATGTATCAAAGTCCAAGGAGGGTAGGGGGTCTCTTTATCCTCTACACTCTAGGAAGAGTAAAATGCAAGAGAAAGTGTTCTGTCTTGCTTCTGATCAATGTTGAAATATTAAAGAGTGTTTTTTCTCTCTTCTGTAGCCAATGGGTTTGGTAGTTTGTGGTTGACCCTGACTGGATGCCAAGTGCCACCAAAGCTGCTTCTTTCACTCCCCTCCTGCTGTGAATGAGTGATTTTGCCCTCGTAGGGAAACACCATGAATGGTATTAGCAAAAAGTAGGTTTTAATATGAGATTGTGAGAGTGCTACGTTTAACAGGGTTCAATGATAGGGTTTGCTCTATTACTTACTACATAGATGAGGCATACATAGGATGCTGTGAAGAGAGAGAAGGTTCTGCCATTTTGGCTTTGTTTTAAAGGTATAGGACTCTTCCTATTTGTCTGAACATGACACTGGGAGACAGCTGCTTTTATTTTGATTTCAGACACAGAATATTATTAAGCAAGTTGTTCTGCTTCCTGCTGTGGTTTAACCCCAACCAGCAGCCAGCTAACCTACCTTAGCCCAGAACAGCACATTCCATCTTGTGAAGACATGGTGTTTCCTCAGCTTAAAATAAAACTTAGTTCCTTGGAAACAGAACTTATTGAACCAGGGACAAAAACAGTATAAAAATTTCTTTCTGCACTTAGGGTTATATTTAAGAAACAGAAATACATTTAACATAAGGAACAGAAATCAAAATGGGTTTCAATTCAGTTTTAACATCCCTAAAAAATTGTTGTATCCTGACAGTGCATTATACTGCCTGGAAAGTATTTGTCTTTTTTGGTTTAGATTTAGCTATTATGATATTGCATAGTTTAAAATTTTGCACTCCTGTGTTTCATTCAATGTGATTGTTGAGTGGACTAAAAGAGTATTTTCCTTAAGACTGGTAGCCTGTATTTCATATTTAAAACATGAACAATAATATTTTGCTGCCAACATGTGGTGGGTTGACCTTGTCTGAAAATGAGGTGCCTACCAAGGTGCTCTATCACTCCCCTCCTCAGAATGACAGGGAGGGCAGAAAATAAGATGGAAAAGAAAATTTATGGGTCAAGATAAAGGCAGGTTAAAAAAAAAATCAAAAGCACCTCTCACACCTTCTCTTTTCTTAGCTTGTATGTCTGGTCAGTCATTACATAGCATGGAATATTCCTTCAATCAGTTTGGATCACCTGTCGTGGTTTTATGCCTATATCCCCTGCCAAGATTTTGCCCAACCCCAAGACTACAGGTGTGTGTGAGAAGAAGTTTAGTGAGGCAGCCCTGATGTTGTGCAGGGGGTGCTCAGCAGTAACTAAAACACCAGTGTGTTCTCAACACCCTTCTACCTACTGGTAAACAGCACAGCAATGAGAGGACTGATATGGAGAAAATTAAATCCATTTGAGCCAGACCCAATACATAATATTAAAGAGAAATGTGATCAGAAAGACAAAGCTGCTTTGAACCAAAATTATTCTTGTCAACCTGTCAATAAAAAGTTGCTTGAATAAAATATCTCCAGAAATATGGTGTAGAAGATATTCTTCTGAAGCATAAAGGGATTTAAGATGTATTATTAAATCTCATGTTTCTTGGGAGAGAGAATTAAAATGGGATAAATCTTTTTTAGACAAATAATCAGGGACAGAGAGTTTATAAAGAGAAAACAAGCAGCATATCATCCTGTTAAAATGTGTATAAACAAGACTGAAACCTATAGTAAGACAGTGAAATGCAGATACTGCGTGAAGGGACTTCTTCATATGAGTTGTAAGACTTGATTCTTGATTCAGAACTGTTAATGTCATTGAAGCTATGGAAGATGAAAAGAGGGGACACTACAATCCTCTATTCCCAATAATGACCTAGAATTAGAACTATAAATGGATGTCAGCCTGCAATTTAGAAAGGAAGCAATGTGAGTTTCCTTGTTGCATTGCTCTTTCAACAAGAAAAGCATCCACTTAGCAGCAGTGCTACAGCTCTAAGCTCAGCACTAAGCCTTTTAAAGTGTCACTTTTTTCAGCATTAATCTAATGATAAGAGAGAAAGGCAGTTGCAAAAGTCATTCTTTATTGCAGCATTTAGCTTCTTGAAACTTCATCAAAATCAGGAGGGACCCCTTTTTTTGCTGTGATTGCCTGACCCAGAATCTTTAATCCCATTCATTAAAACCATGCCATTCTGTTTCCTTGTGAATTGCCTTCTGAGCTCCAGGAAATCACCAGGCACAGACACAGAGCAGAGCTGAGGGCTGTACCAGAGCATAGCTCTGACACCTGAAGAGCACAATTCTGCACTGAGGAGGCAGCTGTTTGAATGTGAGACATAAAACTGACTTCCCATTAATGAAAGAGAACATTAAAAGAGTCATTTTACTTGATTAAGTAATCTGCTTAGACTTCAAATCAAGAAAGCAGGTTTTTTTTCAGTATTTCAATAGCCCTTATAATAGCATATCACTTTGATTCCAAACTGATAGAAAAGGCACCTTTAAAAATGGATTTTTTTTTTTTTTTTTGTAAACAATACTAAACTTTCATGGTAACGTTTGGGAAATATTTGGAAGGTAAACATATTTTAACACTTTAAACATTTCCTAATGCCAAAATTTACTTAACTTTCTTGTTTCCTTTCTTTCTTTCCTACCTAAAAATAAAAGGGTGATTGATATTTTGCAAAACAACTGCAACAAAAGGGCATTGGTGCAGAGCTTTATTTTTCTAGGGGAGGGTTAAATGCATCAATATAGCTCTAGCTAGTAGAAGACAAATATAAAATTGAGTATAAGACCTTAAGTGATGGTGCAATGAATGAGAAATAAGGGTATCCCTATTTGACCAGCTATTACTCTCCCATAAGCAAGATTGGCAGAGGACATAGATATATTTGCCTGCAGGACTGTCCCTCAAGGAGCAGAGGTGACAGCAGGCACAGCACCCTCCACCCATTTGCCTGAGACATTGATGACCTAAAGAGGTCAGCTCCTTGCCATTGTATGTAAGGGCATATTTGCACAAGCAGCACAGACTTGAAGGACCTTGCTGTCTCATCAGTATTAATAGGTAGTTCAGCTCAGACCTGCTGTCAGGAAGCCAGCTCAAAGTGTGCATTTTGCAAGTGCTGCTGGTCATTCTGCTGGTGAACTGGTGGGCCAAAACCTGTTTATGTCATAACTTGACCACTAGATGACAAGCTAATTGTACTCTGGAGTTTCACAGTCTTCCAAGTCCCAATTCCCACAGAAGCACACTGATTCAGTTTATCTTAGAATTCAGGAGCATCTGAAGATTTGCCATCTGGAAGTGTCTAGAGCACAAAATGTCTGAGGCTCTCACTGCTGACACAGGAGGGGGTGTGTTATGTCCATTGCCAGCAGGCTTTCAACATTTGCATTCTACTTCAGAGCCAGAAGTGCTCAGAGCCACAATGCTAACGTTGCTCAAAAGCCTGTTGGAAGCTGCATAACACTGCTGGATTCAGTGGTGAAATGAAGCAAAGCAGAAATGGTGCTAATCTATGCAGTGTAGAACATCCAGGGTCTTTATGATTTTCTCACTAAGCTGAACCTTTTATGGTATTTTTTCTCTGTGATTGTGGTCCATGGGTTTGCAGTATGCCTGATGTTTCTTCTCCTCCAGTCTCTGCTCAGGATAATTTCATATCTCCAGTGCTGGCAAAGGGCAAGGCTGCTGCCTCAGCTTTCCAAACTGTGAAGCCTGTTTGAGTTGGCAGGGAAAAACTAGGGGCTTCAATTGCTCTCTGTGATTGCTCTCTGATTAAAGACCAGAGCAACAGAAAATGACTCAATTTACCAGTAAAACCATATTCAACAAAGTGATCCTATCTTCTTTTTGACCTGTGTTTCTCTTATAAAATCTAAAACCCAGAAAAGAAAACGCCAGACAGACTTTTAGAGTGAGTAGTTGAACTAAAAGCTCCTGTTGAGGTTGAAAGTCTATTCACATCCAGGCTTTGTTCATAATGAGGGACAGTATTGTATCATGGCTGGCTTAAGTCAGGCACAGAATCTATCACTGTTCCTTATCCAGAAAACTCAGGGTGTGTTTTGCTGCATGGATTCCAAATGCCCAGATTTAAACACCATTACTTCTGTGTAGAAACATATAAAACCAGTTTGAACAACCAGGACTTTAGCGTCTACACAACCAGGACTTTAGTGTCTACACTTTCTCAATGGTTTTCCTGTTTTTCCTCTCTTACTTCTTGGCACAGATGGGACAATGGATACTGCAGCAGTCTAAGCATGTATTGAACAAAAGCTGGGGGGAGGATCACCTCACGCCTCCTATCTGTCATGAGAAATTCGAAGTAAAGAAAAACACATAAGTCAAGTATGCAGCTAAACCAAGCTCTTTAACTCCAAAGAGACTGAGAATCAATAGATTTAGGAAGAAAATAGTAAAATATATCTGAAAGTAATGACTCTACTGAGAGTAACATAGCAGCACTCTTCTGAACAAATTATTTAATGTATTTTCTATTATTTTATCTATGATTTGGCAGTGTAGCCAACTCGTTTTATAATGCTGAACTGAAAGAAAATACTGTTTCCTTTGATTAAGATGAATGGAAATAAAAACTATCCTGAAGTGAAGGTATTTCAGATGGCAGGATATTAACAATAATATGGAAATATATGACATAAAAAGAATTTATTGAACAGAAAGAGTGTTCCTTTATCTGTCATATAAACTACAGGTTCTCTTCAATGTATGAAAACATTTTTTTATAGTTTAAAAGCACTCTGACAAACTTCGGCTCAGCCTTTAACAAGAAAATCAAATCTTTATATACAATCTACCTGAAAAATAAAAGGCAACTTTTAGTACTATCTCAGATCATCTTTGATGTTTTCTCACCTCTGCATTACTATTAACAAAATTCTGCCTCTGAAAAATTCTCTGTGTATTACACTCCATGACCTATGAGAGGGAAATTGCTGGCTGCATTCTTCAGAAAGGCATAAATATGATCAGGACTCAGGTCAGCAAGGTCTATTCCTGCAAAGCCTTCATGTTTCCAGCCCTGTTTCTGCTGTCCTCATTCTCAGTATAAAGTTAAAGCTCTAAATAGATGGACTTCAGAAAGCTGAAAATACTATGTGTGCTGTATAATAGTTATAAATGAATCATTTTTTCATTTCTGCTCTGGTGAATGTCATGTAAAATCTTCAAACACTAGAGGTTTACCACAGTTGCTTCTGGAGTGATTTGGAATGATTGTCAGTAGTGCAATTGCATCCTGTGCATAGTGTATCATGTTTCCACAGACACTGGCTAGGATTTTATTTACTTTTATCTATGCTGCTGTGTTTCCTTGGTTTCATAAATATAAGCTAGTTTTCCCACTCTTTATTTCCTTAAACTAGTAGTCAGCTATGTTGTTTCCTGTTTAATTTTACCGTGTTTCTTTGATTAGTAAAACATTAAACTCTGTAATGTATTTCTTTGTGTCACAAGACGCTGTTAGGACTGTATTAACACCAGTTAATTCTTGTTTGTCAGCACCATATCCTTCTAGGAAGGCATCCCAAATTGATTTTCAGTTTTAATGCAAGGATCATAAAAACTTTATTTTCTTTTGTTGTCACCAGTGTACACTAGTAGGTAATGCAGAATCTAATTGTTATGAAACTCAGAAAGTAGAACAGTTCTCAGAAGATTAACTAAAATCAATTAGCAGAGGGAATGAAGCCACCATTGGTTTTTGATGCTCGCCCCCACGAATACAGCCATTCTCATTCCAGGACATGGAGGGATTATTTTAATGGAAAAGAATAGCTGGCTTCTGAGCTTTGACTGCCAACAGGAGAGTCAGTTAATTTTGAAAGCCTCTGTGGATTTTCTCATTTAAACATTTTTTTCTCAGAGGGAGCACAGAGAAATAACTGAAATATTTAATATTTTAAAATTAAATTCTTCCAGGATTGTTGCTTTCGTTTTTTACCCTACAGATTTTGTTTGTTTGTAATTTTGTAAAAGTTGTATAGAGATGAATATTTTGATCCAAATAGATTGCTTTCAATACAAGCTGAGTGAAAAGTGATTGTAAAGTCAGTATTATGTGATGTTCTGCTGAGCTGGTAGCAATGAAAACCCATGTTGCATTTGGTTAGTGTTCTGCTGTAAAATAAATGACTACTTAAGAGTTTATGGGAAATAGGTAATCAAATCCATGTATTTTGTAGGAGTTTTTCTTGAGAAGAATCCTAAGATATGCCTGGTTCTGACTTCCTCCAAACATGCATTCATTTTCTTTACCCCTTTTTCACACCCTTTATCTTAGGTACTGGTTTTCTTTATACCTTCTGAATAATGTAAAAATAAAAGCTTAGCAAAATATCACTTTGCCTCATATAGCATTCACATTTTAGTTACTTTATATGTTTTTATTTGACTGTATTCTTGTTTTCTCTGTGGATTTAATGTCACATGTAGTTTTTAAGGCCATAGGGAGGGTCCAGACATGAGAAGGCCATTAGTGTTACTTCCAATGCATTATCAGCCCACACAGCACCCTATATGTCCATATGGTACTATAAATAGCTTTTCTTGGACAGATATAGCATATGTTGAGATACTGATTAAATTAATTCATCACATTCATTTCCATTTCCCCACGGGTTTCCATGCACTCATGAGTGACTAAGAGCATCTTTCCACCCATTAGTTCATGTAAATTTTAAGAGAAAAACTCATTCTTTCTTTTGTTTGGTTTTTTTTGTTTCTTTTTCATATTTCATGTATGTTTTCTTGGAATGCAATATTTTTGTTACATTGATTCAGATATAATATTTAACAGCAAATTCCCATTCTACTTTTTGTACTAAGGGTGTACACCGAAAAATGTCTGCAAGAAGGATAAAAATATTTCTCTGAGATTGAAATATCCCTATTTCATTTACAGTGAGACTGCCTTGCAGTTCTTCCCACATCTCTTTCCATATCCTTTTTTTGTTCAGATTAATTTGGCTACTATTTTGACTTACTTATTTGAATGCAGGAAACTGAATTGCTACTTATTTCCAAGGAGTAAAAAAGCAGCTGTGGTGAGCTGAGAAAGCAGCCATGTTACTAAGACATTGGATTCATTGCCTAGGTACAACTTCTAGCTGCCCTCAAAACTATTTTCAGCAGCTCACAATACAAAGGAAGTTCAGCTGTAGCTGGAAACCTCTGTGCATCTGTCTGGTCTCTGCATTCATCTGGCAGCCCCTGAGCAGATATAGCTAAAAAGACAGGATGTAACAGTTTTGGGAGTCACCAGGACTTTAGTAAAACCTCAAAAACTCCTGACACACTTTGCCATATGTAGAATTGATGCCCAGCACTCACTGTTGGTATACCTGTGATGGCATTGTTAAACCTGTGGGATCAGTCTGGAACATTGGCAGTGTTTAAGGGTAAAAGGAAACTCCTATCACTCCAAGAATCCTAAGATACTGCTGACATCTATATTTTAAACTCTTGTAAAATCAATGTCTGACTTTGTAGATTCGATAATGTGTGGCATAGGGACATAATACTAAATACAATGCTACATTTCATATATTCTTGTATCATATACAAGTGTAAAATTCTTTAACAAAAAGCTGGCTTTTAATTTGTGTGTACATATTTTCCTACCCCTAGGGCTTGTTTAAAATTCTCAGTATTGTATTCAGCTTGAAAAGAGCACCAAATTATGATGATAGCTCCTCAGCCAATACACAAAGCATGAATTTTCAGAGTTCTGGGTATTTTTAAATAATTTCTTGTGATTTATCAAGGCTGGGTAAATAGATTTACAAGAGTTAAAAATCCCGCTAAGGAACACCACCTTGTGAAGCTATGTATTTATGAATACAGCCTTATTTAAATCCTGAGCAGACAATTAGCACATAAATTGCTACTTGCACACTTTTTTGTGACTTTAATTCTTATTACTTTAATCCAATCTTGCAGACTATAAGAGCAAAGTAATAACACCACTTCTTCTGTACAACAAATGAATGGAAATTTTAGCTCAGTTTAATTAATTTCCTGTTAGAGAAAATTTAACACGCAAAATTAAAAAAAAAAATCTTTGAGATTGCACAGTTAGTTTTGCTTTCTTTCTTCCATTTCTTCTGTCTGATTCTGCCTTATTGATGAAAAGCATTTTGCTCTCTCTCCTTCATACTCACAGTACACAGAAATCCTCTTCTAATTTCAGCTATTACTGCAAGATGGAAATCAAAGCTGCTTTGCCATGTTTAAAATGTATTATTAATGCATACAGGTAGATAAAAAATGTCCAGAGAATATCATCATTTTGACATCTATTTTACTGTCCTCTGCCAGGCAATGAATCAAAAATGTCTCATCTAGAAGATGTTGTCAGACTTCTATTACAGTTGATGGAACTCTTTGTATGATGTCACTAAGTGGAGAAATAAATCTATTTAAATGCATTTAAACAGCTCACAGACAGATACCATAATCTTACGCTTCCTGGAGTTGTGTTGTCAAACCAAAAATATTAAGGATGTTGAAAAACGTACCTCAAGGTTGAAGATACAGGAAAGGACATGCTGTTGCTGTAATGTGATAGAATGAGAATTGCCAGTCTCTTCAGTTGCTCTGTGGAAAATAGTGCATCCCAGATTCAGTGATGGAACAGCAGCAAAATTGGCCTGTATTGGCCTTTGTGTCTAGCTTTCAAAAATGCTTCATTTAGCCTTTCTAACAAAATCTGATATTGAATCACTGACATAAATTACTCCCCTTCCCTCAGAATCTTAACAAGCATTCATGTCTCTCTGGTTTAAAAAATAAAAAAGAAGAAATGATTGATCTTTAGTATATGATTAATCCCTATAATAAAATATATCTGTCACTAATAGATCCAAGCATATATCACAAGTTTTATTTAGCCAAAGACATTATTGGAACAGAAAAGTTTGCTGTTGCAGTTTAGCTTAGGTGCTTTTACTCTTCCTCCAAAGTTATGATCTGAATATTTGAATCAACCAAATTTTTACTGTTTAGTTCACTAACGAGAATTTTTTACAATTACAAAAAATATTCATGTTCATTCCTCTTAGTGTGCACCTACTTTATCTTCATGCAAAAGAAAGGTAGAGATAAGCAGTGGTAATCCAGTGCCTAAAATGCAGGAGTGGGAAATACGAACTTCTGCCCTTGTTTTAGCATTTCCAACAAATGCTGCCCAGCAGCTACACCAGGGCAAACCACTTTTCTCTCTGCTGATGGTGTTGCATGCATCCATTTACTGAGAGTTCTCTTCAGAAGGACTTTGGGGGTAGTGATCTAGGGAAATATTTTATGGCACAGGAGCTTGACCTTCCTGTGCAGAGACAGAAAGGCGCTAACTCCGTCTGTCACGCTGCACTTCCCGCGCCTCTCGACAGGAACTCTGTCTACAGCCCTCAAACACCTCCAGCTTCAATGCTGAGACTCACCATCTCCCACAGTATTCAGCAGTATGACTTTGAAAAATTACAGAAGTGACCTTTTGGAGATTTGTATTTATCCATTGTGATGTGTAAGGGAGTGGTGCTATTTAGACACCAGTTTACATAACTATTGTGGGCATGTATTTGTTTAGACTCTACTCATCTTTGTAAAGATATTTTTATTGAGGATACCTAATCATATAAGCGTATTTTCATATGCTTATATGATTAAGTATCCTCAATAGGTTATTATTAACTATCCTCTTAGTTATTCTATGAAGGAATATGTCAGCCAGATATTTACAGCAGATTGTGACTACAGAACTAATCAAATGAGACAGCTTATAAGGAGGGTAAAGCATCATGTCAATTTATATAACTCTAGCTATATACGAATGCAGTTAAGAATTTTGCCTAATTTAGTTACAAAAAATAGCAATGAACACCTTCTGAACAGCATGTCAACCATTTGCATTTGGTTATTAAGAAATAGGAAATCTAAGCGTAACATATCAAGGAGCAGCATTGTTATGTGGAAGTTGTAGAGGTCAGTATCTTCTTCCTGAAGGATTGCCAGCAGTTAAGTTTAGTCATGTCTTTTATAGTTTCCAGAGGTTTATAAGGCAAGATAAATTTCATGGGAAAAAACTGACTCTGAATCTCACTTTCTACTTAGTTTCAGAACTAAAGATATGATTGAAGGTTTTCAGCATGATCAGCTTGAAAGACCAATTGAGCACAACATTTTTGGTCAATGATGTTCAAACTTACCAAGTACTTACAAACTTTTCTCCCCAGACTACCTAAAAGCTGATTCTATTTACACTTCACTCCTGAATTCTGTTTCTCCCTAATGACTTCCTCGAAACTCCACAATCCAATTCAATTTGACTCAAAACTGAACATGAATCTTTGTTCTGAACTAAATCTCCTAGACTTTGAATCAGAGAAAAGAGCATTGAAGTATCCTCTTATCCCAGACTGAAAACTAACTGTGGAGCACTGCACAGATGTCTCAGAATCACAGATAAGAAAACAGTAGAGGAGCAATATTGAACTTTGCCTTCAAGACAACTCCAGACATATCTATGTCATTTCTGAAAAATATTCATCTAATCTACTCCATACAAATTTCCACCAGCTAAAGCTTTTGTAGCCACAGCAAACTTTATTATGGTAATTCCCAGTGCTTCAGATTTCTTTTTTTCCCTGTGAATCTCTAGCCTGGATCTTCCTTCCTGCAATTTAAGGCCACTGTTTCCTGGCCTGCTCAGCAGGGACAGGAGAGTACATTATTCATATATTTGGCAGATGGCAGCATATTTGAAGACTGTTACTATGTCTCCCCTATATTTTCTTTTCTTTTTTTTTTTTTTTTGTACATTTAATAACCCCAGTGTATTCTCTCCTTCTCCAAAAGTCATAAGTTTCAGACGTTTGATCAATCTTTTTGCTGTCCAAATGGTCCACTTCATTCTTGAATTGTGGTGCACAAAATGAACACAGTACATCACCTAAGGCATCACCCATACTGGAAACAGTAATTACTGTGTGTGCCTTGCAGTCTCTGTGGCTGTTTATACACCCCAGCATGATGCTTTTTCACAACAGCATGACATAGTTGACTGTAATGTGCTTGTCCTCCACAGAGATTTATTATTTGATAAATTGCTCAGTAACATGTGCATACATACATATATTTGGCACTGAAGTTTCCAGAGGGTCTTTTAGTTTTTCAGTAGAAAACATACAGTATATTGCTTATTGACTTAGCAAAAACAAATTAAGGTTTTATTAACTCCTGCACAACAACATTATTATTCTAATTATGCAGGAGATTTGTTGATAGTCTGGTGTATTTTCTTCTAATTAATTGCACACATTTTATTTTGTGAATATATTTTGGCTTTTCTTGTAGAAGTAAAACAATTTATGCAGCCTGAATATAGTATAAATATACACAGGATGGAAAACAAAATCAAGAAGTCTTCTAAATTCAGGTCATATAATTTTCTGAAAAATATTACATTCCTTTTTTTTTATCTGGCTTCTCCTAGATTGCACTCAACACCCATACAGTTTATCAGGTGCAGAGAAGCAGCCTAAGACCCACACCCTTCTGTACAGCAGAAGAAACAAAACACACTTGGAGGAGGACCCTGTGCAGCCTAGGCTCCACCTGCATCTTCACTCTTGCTTACCAAATAAACCTTTTGTCTTGTGGACCTAAGTGAGAAGTGCTGTCCCCAGCTGAGATTCTCAAGATAACCAAGGATTTCCTAGAGCAGCTGTTTAAACTTCAGTTTACCGAAGAAGTGGGTGTTAAGTGATGTAATCAACTTTACACCTCACAGGGATCTCTGGGGCTCAGTGCACTGTCTGTCTCAGATGCAGCACACTCTCCTAATTGGTAAGTATTTAAACATACATGATATGTTTAAGAACATACATGTTCTTATAGACAAAGAGGAAGAATTGCTGGAATCTTCAGCAGGTATTATTTCTCTCTCAAACTGTGCAGATGATCAGATTAGGGAGAAGTAGGAATTTAATGGTAACCTTTACTTTTGTCCAGGATGGATAGTACTTCAGCAGTGTGGACTTCAGGTTTGTGTGTTTGACTGGAGCACAGGTACGAAAGATTCCCAAGACTGATGAATATAGAAGAAACATACTGGTTTCCACACTGAGTTTGTTCTCTCTATTTCCAAGCAGGAAACAGGTAGGCTCTTAATTTATATCTTGCTTACTAATCTACATCTTTCTTTAGATTCTACATGTATCAATCCATCTTTCTATCAGGCCTTTCACTCTCCCAGCTGCAAAAGTTCACACAGAGAGGGAAAAGGTAGTGAGTAGTCTGCCAAAGCTGTTCCTCCTGGAAAGAAAAGCTCTGTTCTGCAGAGATCACTGAAGCAATGCAGTACTTCAGCCCTGACTGTTAACAGGCTGAAGGGTACAATGGTTACTTTTTTTCTCATTTTCTTTTGGCAACACTCTATGCTTTGCCAAAAGTGTGTAGGTGCTCAGTGTTTCACAGTTTTTCGTAAAAAAAGAAGCCAGTAAGATATATAACTTTTTTAGAAGAATGTAGTAATTAAAAAAAATGTATTTTCCAGTTCAAATAATCATGGGATGGGGACATGAAATACTCCCCCACCTGCCCCCCTGGGCTCTCTCTGGCCAGCTCAGTTTCTTGAGGGCTTTGGAGGAATATCTCAGGAGACAGGATAAAAGATTCCCAAAGAGGCTCTTACCCCAGATCAGTTCAAGGCTTTATTCTCGAAGAGTCCCAGGGAAAGAGAACGAACAAGGAAGAGCATGGGTTTATCTAGTCTCTGTTTCAGGATAGATAGATTGGCCCTGAGCCAAAAGGTTAAAGATAAGGGAAGGGTCAAACTAAATGGTCACAGGCTTTAGGGGGTTCTGGGAGAAAAACCATTCCCCAGAGGAGTACAACATTGACATAGGGATAATCACATAGTGGTGTTCACACAAATTCTCTCAAGTAGTTACTGCTGCATGGACAGGTCTGCTCACCATTTTCTGATCAGCCATTATTAAACTCCTGACTAAGGATATGGCTGAAGATAAAGATAACTACCACAGTCTTCAAAGGCTTTCTCTGAAAAACTGTTCAATTGTAAATTGTTACAGGATTTTCAGGGCTCCCACCTGAGTTTTGGGGGATGAAGATGAGCTCATTTAGAAACAGGCTGGACAGCCTTATTTGACAGGGAGTTAGGGGACTCCTGTTCTACAAGGAAAGTGGCTTCCCTCTCCAGGGAAAACAGAAAGCTGTTTTCCAAGGGACTGCCTGCGAGAGGTGACTCAGTGATGCTAGTCCATGCAGCAGTTCAATGTCCCATTTATTTTTATTGGTATTGATGTGGTGCTTAGGGCAGTGTATCAAGAGCTCTATTCTACATTCAGTGCTGCAGAATCGTTGGCCCCAAGATGTCGTCTACTTCTCTTTTTTTGTTTTCCTTTATTTCATTGCAACATTCAGGTTTACAATGATGTAAGAAGTTAAATAAGTGCTCAAATAAGAGCAAAACGTTTGTTTGCTGCTATTGTATGCTGAAGGTGTAGTAAAAATAATAAATCATTTAAGAATCACAAGTCAAGAACCAAAACATGTCCCAGGGAAAAGATATTTAAGATATTTTTCAACAAAATGCTTGAACACATACTTTCTAAAATTCTTATTTAATCTGTTCAAGACAGGAGCCTTGTGTGGTAAGAGTACTAGAAAATGTGACTTTCCATGTGCAGAGCCAACCGCCAGGAGATGGGGAAGTACACATGCTTTATGGTGTGATGGATAAACCTGGCAGCAACAGGGAGACTTGTGGGAGCTGTGTAAGGGTGCTGCTGTCCTTGAGGCTGCCTCCGCAGGCACAAGTGAGAAGGACAAGGTGTGGAGCAGTCAGTGCTGAGTCCCCTGGATCCTGCTGCATCTGCATCCCCTCTCTGTCCACGGGGCTGTGGGAATGCAGAGGAGAAGAAGGATTACCCACACAGTCTCCCTGCCACAGCCACAGAATGAGTTCCAGTTACAATCTCAACATCACTGTCAGCATATTTTTTCTTTTCACAATTAACATGTCTCCAAATTCCACCTTAATAAAATTAGTAAGTTAATTAATTTTCATCGAGTCACTGGACACTTATCCCTGTTAGCATAAATAAAGATTAATCAGCCATGAAAAGATACTTTCAAACCACATGGCTTGTAAATGCAATAAATTTTTAATGTGAAGATGAAAGAACTGTACATAATGCTGACAATTCACTCTCTGGACCTTCTTCAATCCCTGCTTTAGTAATGATCTAAAATTCACTTTTAATCTATGCCTAGAAGTTTAGACAGCTGATGTTCTTGAAGACTTTTATTACTATCTTTCTGAATAAAAGTAATTAATTTATTTTTCCCTCAAAACTAACAACTAGAATGGTTCTCTGCATCATTCTTCGTCAAAATCCAATTTCACTCTGCTTTACAGAGGTCTGAATTTTTACTATTGATTGGTAAATTAAATGAAAAATACTTCATTTCATAGCACAGTATGGAAAATGCTAGTGGGAATGATGTGCAGAATTTTATCATAGTTATTTACTTTTGTGTCTTCTATTATTTCATGTTTGTGTGGAGATTTGCCATTTTGTTTTACTCTTCTTGTAAGATTTCAGAGAGCAAACTGTATATCAGGGTAGTAAACCCACACCCCAGTGAGAATATTCAGTGTGATGGTAAGAAACTCTGGAAACATTTTAAGCAGAAAAAGAATTGGAATCTTATTCAGTGATCTGAAAAGTATTGCTTACATCACAGATGAGCGGCATCTGGATGATCAGTACAATATAAATAACAGGAGAAGAAAATATGTCTTCTGCGTTTGTAATATGAAACCCACTCTCATATGAAACCCCATTTTTCTTTAAAGCCCAGAGAACTCCAAATCACCATTTTTAGTCAAGGTCATAGATGATATTTTTGTTTTCAAAGTAAAGACATATTTTAGGTTATTCTCATACAGAGTGATAGTCAAGTGTCTTTTATATAGGTACATTTTATTCACTTAAATGAACATTTTTGCTTATGAGTTTATCTATTCATATGGCTAACAGCTTACTCTCTTAGCAATTAGGAAGAACAAAGTTAATTGCTACCAATGACAAAGTCCAGCCATTGCAACAGAACTGGTGCTAAGGCTTACATTTCTGGCTTTTTATGTAGTTGGTGAACAGTTCCTCACTCGAGCATTTAATGTTGCTAGTATTCATCCAGGCATTGCAGGTATAATTCAGCTCTTCTAACTCTAGCTCTGTAAGCAGTACACAGCTAAGATTATGTCTGAAATTTTCTTTTAAGCCAATGCAGACTGACAAGAATGTTCAAATGGATCTTCCATTTTATTTACTTATTTAAAGTGAATAGGGTTAAGCCTATGGAAGCAATTTTTTGCAGTGATTAAGCGTAGATAAAAGTAGTTCAGGAGAATCCTGTGTGTCTCTGTTGTCCCATTAGAAGGTCCAATGTATCAGATCTGGCATTAAAATCTTGTCAGCCATTCCTTTGAACCCCAGTAATTACAAACAGTCAACTAAAGATTTTAATAATGTCATAAGTTCATGATAATGAGAAGATCTAGACCACAAACAGGAGGCTGTTTTCCATGTAAGGAAAAAAAAACCCTATGAATACAAAGAGGAAATGTCAGAAACATTAGTAGTAGAAAAATTTCATACAAGACACGGGATAAAAAAGAAAGCATCAGCTCTAATGGGATTTATCTTGCAGTATCTGGATTAATTAAAAGTGATTTGAGATTGTGGAAGATAGATGGGCTTCGCTAAAAACAGCAGTTGTGGTAGCTCTGGGTGTGATTTTTGGCTTCATTTTTTTTTAAATATTTAACTCTGTTCCTGAAAACTGAGTTGGAAATTATTTATATTACAGTATTAGATTCAGTGTTAAGGAACCTGAAGAGGTATAACCTGGCTTTCAGTATTTGTTCCAACAGACATGGATAATTTGTCTTAATATTCAAGCATTTAAATGACAAATGTTTGAAGGTAATTGTTACACTGAAATTGTTAATTTCATTTAGGAAAAAATGCTGGATCTCAGCTTTTTGGATAAATACAGAAGAGAATATGTATCTACTGCTGCTCATTTGGTTATTCCCTTACTTTTTGTCTGTCAAACTAGCTACTCTATTTGGACAGGGTTGAAACTTATTGAATCCTTGTTTCATCTACATTATCTGCAATGACTTTGACTTCTATAGGTGAGCACCTTCAAAAAGAATGAAAACTTTGCAAACACAAAGCAGGAGGCATCTCAAGTCTGGGATCTGTTTAATGCTATCTGGGTTTTATATGGCTTGTTGACAATGTAGGCCTTATTGCTTCTTTCACTCTGCAGCTTCATTTTTGATAAACTATTATTTTTGTCTTCTGGAGAAAAATCCTTTCTTGTTATTTTTGTGTCACCTGGACGACTGAGAATTTATAAGCAGGTGAAAGATAGCCAGGGAAAATTCATGTGACTATAAAAAAAACCACAAACAAAAAACAAAACTTGACAAAATCTTTCCTAAATGAAGAACAAGGGTTTTGGTTTGTGTTGAAAAAATAATATTTCTGCTTGATACCTGCTCCTCCAATGTGATATGAATGGGTGCACCAGTGTATTTTCCAGCAGAAGGTTATGTTTTATCATAAAATGCACCAACAACACAGCCCCTTTGATGTCTTTGTGGTCTGTCTCCTGGATATACTGTCATGGGCAGCATGCAGTACTATAAAAACTGAACTCAACTTTGGTTATTAATCAGTCTCTCCAGAAGAAATCAGGATTCTGGGATAGATAGAAAAACCTATAGTATCACAATCTATTGTGTATTAAGTAAAAATATAGAGCTTTTATTTCCCTTTCCTTTAACTTGACATTTTTCAAAATTACCAGATTGATTTAAAGAAACTTGATTTCTCTTGAATATTTTTAAAAGCAAACTTTTGAAGTGCAAACCCATACTGTAGTTTTCTTGACCTTTCAGTTTGAACAGACTAAAAAACCAGTCTTGATTTGACATGAACTAGCTAATTAGTTGGTAGATACAAGACTGATAAAAAATGGTTCACAGCTCAGAGTTATGCTGAGTCTTATATTAATCACTGAAAATCTCTCTCTTGCATTAAAGCTATGAGCAGTAAATTGGAATAAAGAAAAGGAGTTTATTTTAGTCCAGCATACCAGCTGTGAGTAGTTGGAAGGAAGAATCAGGTCTATCAAATGCTCGGCACTAGAGGCATGACCTGTCAAGCATCCTCTGGGACATACAAAGAGAGAAGCAGAGCAGTGTACTTTGCCCAAAAGACAGGGAAATACATTGTCCAAACACTGTGTACGGCCTCCAAACTTTGGTACAAAATCGAGTTTGAAAAGCAATCCCCATTTGTGATTGTCTGGGGTTATGGAACCAAAAATGTGTATTCTATTTCATTTGCTGAAAGCAGCTGGGGAGATGTTCTTCTTTATCTCTTGTAACCCTGGAGGGAGGGGGGCGGGTGCCTTCTGATAATGGGCCAGCTGTTAAAACCAGGTGGGGCAGTGTTTCTTATCTCTTTCACCACCCATCCTCCCTCCAGGGGGATATTCTCTGCTGATGGGCCATTAAGGCTCACTTAAGGGCACAACATATTCCATCATCCCATTGTGAGATGCTCCACCCAGTGGGGGGAGCCAACCATTCCTACCTGGATAAAAACTGAGATGTAGGAACACAAGGTAACTGGTTCCACTGGATTCATGGAGGAAGACTGGACCCATCTCACCATCACTGGACCCTTCTCACCATCACTGGACCCTTTTCTACAGGATCATCTCTGCTCCAACAGAACCACCTCTGCTGTTCCAGGAGGACTCACTTTTGGACTGCTTCCAACACCCTGACTAACAGGGTGTCAGGTTGTAGCTCTGATTCCGTCAGGGTTTTCTAGGATTGTTGTTTGTTTGTTTGCTTGCTTGCTTGTTTGATTGGTTGGTTTTGCTTTCTACTACATTTATATTGTTAATATTCCTAGTAAAGAACTGTTATTCCTATTCCCAAATCTTTGCCTGGAAGCCCTAAATTGCAAATTATAATTTGGAGGGGGTGAGGGGTTTACATTCTCCATTCCAAGAGAAACTCCAGTTTTCCTTGGCAGATACCTGTCTTTCCAAACCAAGACAGTGATTGATCATTGCAAGAAACTTTCCACAAAGGTCCACCTGAAGAGTCACCACCCAGTACTACCTGAATATTTGCTGTTTCTCTGTTTCCAGGGTTTTCTCCAAGATAAGCTACTTTGGATGTTGCCCACTCTTTCACTGGCATTGAGTTTCCTACTTCTTACTGCAACACTCTTAGTACCTCACTTATTTTCTGTATTGCATGCTAAATGTTTAATATTATGGTGATATATGCTAGGCAATAAGATGGTGGGGGAAAGGGAACAGCACATCCTTCCTTTTCATATTTATTACTGGTGCTTCATCCAGGACATATTTAATGAGGCTTCAGATAAAATGTGAGTCTCATCCCTTCAAGCATAATTGGCAAGCAAAGAAATATAAAGAACACAGTACTGGTTGTTAAAGCATGTATAATGTCTTCTGATTTTAATAAACAAATAAGTGTGTGCATAAATTATGTTCTTTACAGTATGATATTCTGATCATTCATGAATAATAAGAGACCTCATGCACTCATTATTCTGATGTGGAGGAAAAATCTGTATGCATTGACTATTTACAGTACCAACCTTAACTTTTGTTATCACAAAAAATACATATTGCATGCATTATCATATACAGAAGTGTATGTACTGTAATATATTTCTAGTGTTTTATTTTAGGAAAAGCCAGAAGGATACAAGTTGAGGATTTTTCCTCTTTAAATCAGAATTGTTTTTATATGTATAGGTTTAAAGTTGGGTGCACATGGCATTTAAGGGGCACTAACACGAGCCTTGTTCTGGGATTCTTTTCATGGTTGCCTAGTGTATCCGGAGTTTACAAAATCATCATCTATGCACTAGGTCACTGGATGCATTTGAAAACATTTTATAGAATCAGAGAAAATGATGCATTGGAAGGCTCTCACAATGATCATCAAGTTCAGCTCCTGGCCCTGCATAGGACATCCCCAAGAGTCACACTATGTGCCTGAAAGCATTGCCCAAACCCTTCTTTAACCCTGTCAGGCTGGGGCTGTCACCACTTCCCTAGGCCGCCTGTTCCGCCCAAACACTCTCTGGGTGAGGAACCTTTTTCTAACAGCCAACCTAAACCTGCCCTGACACAGCTTCAGGCCATTCCCTTGGGTCCTGTCACTGCTCACCACAGAGATCAGTGCCTGCCCCTCACGAAGAAATTGTAACTGCAGTGAGATGTTCCCTGAGTCTCCTCCAGGCTGAACAGATAGAGTGATCTCAGCTGCTCCTCACACGGCTCCCTCTCATGGCCCTACTTTCGACACTCTTCAGTAATTTAAGAGTGTAAAAGACATTCATTATTTAATCTGAAACCTTTCTGTAATAGACTTTGTCTGGTACGTTTTTAAGAGCTCAGCTGATTTTCCAATAACTGTAGTTCAGTCTTACTGTGGCCAGAGTCATTAGACAAAAGACTGCAACATATAGACAACATAAATTGTAGCTATTTAGTATTTATAATGAAAAAGTTCAGGATGAATTATACATGCAAGCAACAATACTAATTCTTCTCTTGATTTTCTAAAAAATTGATCTGACCAGGCAACAATTGCCTGGTCAAATACTTTAAAAAAATCAGCCAAGTGTTATTAATCAGAGCTTTCAGTGAAGTGCATTACATTATAACACCATGAAGCTGTCATCATACCCCAGTGAGTAACACTAAGCACTGTTCAGATGTGACTTGCTCCCATGGAATTCTTCAGTTTCCAGCAGTAAATAGAATGAAGCCCATGTGCATAGCTTGAACCAGCTGGCAGCTCTTTAAATTAGATAGGCATGAGCGGTGTATAAGATTGGACACTCCTCCAGATGCTGCCCCAATTGAAAACAAAATAGTTTTCCTTATATTAGACACCCACATAATTTCTGGCTGTCAAGAGATTGGCATATTTTGACAGTTTAACTAAAATAGACGCTTTCAGGGAAAAATATAAAAGCTGTAAATTTTCTTGACAAGGAGCTTCTTTTTCCCTAAACATGTGTTTGATTTAAAAAAAAAAAAATTAAAAACCCAACAAACAGCCCCACAAGCACTAAGAGAAAGAAAAGCTAACAAAACCTGGGTTCTAGACGTGTTGTGAGAACTTTAATAGAAATTATTAAACTTACTCAGAAACTATCAGTGGTGAGGAGTTCTTTTCCCTAGATACACAGACATGTGAAGGCATTAAAATACCCACCATCTGCTTTCGCTTGCGCTTTGTTTAGTATGCAGAGCAGTGAGAGGGAAAACTCATAAAACTCCAAGATTTTATTTCCTTTTTCATTATGGTACAATTTGTCTGACTAAAAGTAGTAGCCCAGAATTAGGTGACACAGCATGTCCAGACTAGATGCCTGCTTTTCATCACCATTCAGCTGCTCAAGGGCAAGCATCTTTCTCCCCTGCTTACACAGAAGGAAGCACTCAGAGATGTCAGATGGAGAAATTACATTCCTGCAAACCTTTTCAGGTCATTGCACCAGGGAGAAGGAAAGGTATTTCCAGAGCAGATATGCAACATCATCCTTCAATCTCCTACTTGTATAGCTCTACACATGTAGGCTAACCCCTTCATTACAGCTCTCACCATGTGCTTCTTCAGAAAGACCTTCAAGGTTCACACTCATATATCACCAACATTTTTGCAAAACCCAAGACAGCAGGACTACCCTGTACAGAAATAGGAGGCTCTGTGTGAGACATGATGCCCTCTTTACCACTTCTCCCAGGAAAGTAGACTTGATCTTCAACTAAATCCAGAAAAGACAGTTCTTAAGCAGTCATACAGCAGATGTACCAGCAAGCAGAATAACATCAACCAGACTGACTGTTGCTCATATCTGAAGGGAGGCTGTAAAGAGGAGGGAGCCAAGGTCTTTTTGGCACTGCTGAACAATAGGACAAGAAGCAATGGGCAGAAACTGATGCACAGAAGTTCCACCTGAACATGAGGAAGAACCACTTTACTGTGTGGGTGACTGAGCACTGGAACAGATTGCCCAGAGAGGGTGTGGAGTCTCCCTCACTGGAGATATTCAGGATCTCTCTGGACACAATCCTGTGCAATGTGTACTGAAAAGACTCTGCTTGCACATGGAGGTGTAACCAGATGACCCCATCTTTGGCCCCTTTCCAGCCTTGACCATTCTGTTATTCTGTGATCTCCAAATACCTCCCTAGATCACAAAAGGACAGCTGTTTCCAATCTTTGGCAGGCACGTGTCCTGTGAAATCTCTTTTAAAAGTGTGTGTCCTGTGAAACTTCTGTCAGATGTCATCTCTCTTCTAATACCAGCAGCTGAATAAAAAAAAAAAAGTGTTTCCTTTTAAAATCAAAGACTGTTTTAGCAGTCTGAATTTTAAAAGTGTATCTTTATTGGTATGATAGCAAAGACAAGGCTAAATATTCAGCAGACAGCTGAAGACACTAGTGTAGATCATAAGCCAGACTGCAACACATTGTTATTATATCCTGTAAATAAACAGGATTTAGTGCTGAGACACTGACATCTGTTAAAGATGAAATAATTCTGTCCTTGTAGTTCACGTTTATATGAACATTACAAAAATGTTCATCAGTTTCTAAAACCATCAAACCAAGTGAACACTTGGAAAAGCTAGGCTAACAAGTTCTGGTAGGTGAAACAAACCATTAAGATCACCATTATTTTCTTTCAGTGTATATTTGATTTCAAATAAAATACCATTTTATCAAAACAAACAAGCAAACAAATCAGATGCAAGCTGAGCAGCCTATTTCTAATCAGCATTCTAAGCTTTTTTTAAAAAAGAATCTCCCCTTTTGAAAAGTGTATCGTAATTGTTGAATAATTCATCTCCTAGAGAAAACTATTAATCATATTCTGACCAGCATCTCCATTGTATGAACTTGACAAAGCTAACTGTGATAGCCTCAAAGTCAGTAAACTTGATTATTTCTTCATGAGTTGATTCCCTACAACTCAGAAGTGGCAGTCATTCCAGAGACTCATTTAATATGTCTCCCCATACATTCACTGTCATCTTTTTATGTTCACAACATCTGCTGTCAAAAAAACGAAAAATAAAAGGAAAATTAGTTCTGATTTTCATTCTTTTACGACAAGATATTCCAGACACTTATTGTCACTATTCCAGATTTTGGAAGTGTTCTTTTATCAACATTTCTTTCTGTTATTTGATTTTTTCTCAAATTTTACTTCTTTTTAATTTTTTTTCTAATAGTAGAGTTCTCTGTGTCATTTGAAGTGTAGTAACTGCGGCAATTTAGGTGGAAAACAAAAGCAATATAAACAAATGGTAAAAACTGAATATTAGAAATAAATGGAGAAAAATGAGTAAGATTCCAAGCTTGCAAGATAAACACTGCTTATAGCTCTCACAGAGTGATTCCTTGCACCAAAATAAAACCTAGGTGTAATATGGGGAGGTTTTTGTTTGTATTTTAAAGGGAGCTTCCCTCAAGCAGTGAAGGCTCAAAAAAAGGTTTTAAAGTATTCATTTGAAGTTTTACTGTAGTTAAATGATAAACCCACAGTACATTTTAGCTTCTTGGAGAGTTTGCATGGAAGCTCAATGAAAATAATGTTCCTGCTGAAATCCTTCATGTGAAACCAATTGCCTCTGCCCAGAATCTAAAGGGTGATTAGACCATCCCAAAATATACAGCTTGCTGCAGTGTCATGCCCTACCCTTAGTCCATGGACTAACTACACCCCAATGCTTCTCCAGTAAGGAAAAAAAATCTTTAAGCTATAATTAGACTGTGGAACAAATGGGAATAGTGACAGGCACATAAAGCCATATAAGGTGAGCAATTGTTCGAGAACAGAATTTGAATAATTGGTTTCCAAGATCTCTTGGAAGTTTTACAACCCAAGTTCCATGTCATTTGTCACGTAGTTTGGTTTTCTCATAATGTGTACAAAGGTTTTCTATTGTCACTTGGTTATCACAGTTTGTCCATTCAGTTATGAAGTATTCAGTGTCATTTATGTCTTTTCAAGTTCATTTTGCATGTCTGTAAATTATAGCCGTTTATTAGTGTTGGCAATGAGCTGGAATTTCACTCCTGCTTCAAAAATTATACGTCTGCACTTCCAACCTCTTCATATCAGTGCCAAATTTGGAAAATTAATTCTTCTTCTTTACACCAGCTGTGTCAGGAGACAATTTAACAAGTGGAAGTGTGGGGAGAAGATAACAGAAAACAGGAAAATGGAGCACTAGGATTAAAATTAATTTGTCGATTTTAGAAGGGTGCACTTTAAAAATGTCTACTGCATGCCAAGAATCATTAAAGATCATTCCAATAAAAGGTCTTAAACCAAGACAGAAAGCAGAAGTATCCACCACTGTTTATTGCCTAAGATTAAATCTAAGAGGAAACTGAAAATCAGGGCCTTATTTTCTGCTAGATTGAGCAGAATGTGTAGGATGTCAAGTGCCACCCATGAAAAATTAGATCTTTAATGAAAAGATGATAGAAAGCTGCCTCAAAGAAGTCAGAAAGACCAGTTTAAATGCTTAGTACTAGATCTGCACACATTATGTAACAGCAAATCAGGTAGTGCTCTTTCTAGGGCAGGTCTAGCAGAACTCATGACATACAATAAAATATGCCCTGCCATATTTATCTTTACTTATTTTTCCATTTCACTTGATTTTTCCACATGGGGTCAATCAAATCCCCATAACCTCTCGAGAACGCTTTTTCAGTGTTCAACTTTACTGGTGAAAACCAGAAACGTGGATGATGAGAGGAGCATTTTTGTAAGGACAATATGATTTGCATGCAAACTTGTGGTTCGTATTCAGGCGATGCACGAAGCCAGTTAAATTGGAGAAATTCTCAATTCATATCAGACAATATTAAATCCCTACTGATCTGAAGTTATACTGCCTTGTTTCTGAACAGTATAAAACCTTATCTGTAGCACATACCTGTAACCCTGTTAGTCTTTCACTGACAAGGACGTCCTTTGTTATTCTGAGAGCATTGGATGGAGTGCTGCATAAGTTGATTAGCCATCAGGCAGAATCAATATAGAAGTATAAATTCTAGCTTTTATGTCTATTTCTCCCCCCCTCTTTTTTTCACTTCTCCTTACCCCTACCTCCCACATGTTTAGACACTTAATGATAATTTATGTTTAATATGTTTGAGATATGCTTAATAAACAAGTTTCTAGTGTGCAGGAATAATTTTTTTTATGAGTAGATTTGGATTTTTTTACCTCCTATTTATACTTCTTCTTCAGACCACTCACTGTGGAAATTTTCCAACCACGCTAAAGTGATCTATGATGTTTTATATTTCCATTATTTATTAGTCCAAGAGCCTTACCAGTAAAAAAAATTTATCAGTTTAACAGAAATATTTACTATTACTCCTGATTATAGTAGTTAGATAATCCCATTCCTCATCACTTGCCTGAACTTTTCAAAATGAAGTCTGAACAAGCACATGACTGTTTCAGTTAATTTTACCTGAGGAAGGTTTAGCGAATAAGCATAGGTCGATCACAGGGTAATCTCTTCAGGTTGTCAACCTTCATTCCTTTCTGAATTAATTTTTTCAGACTATCTTAAATATTTTAGTATTGGTTTGACTGACTCACACGTTCTTCAGTGTCATTTTTATCAATTTTAATGAAAGGATTATGTTTTTCAAGTTTGAACACTCAAATCTAGCCTAATATATGGTTCTGGAAAGTTCATTTATCAGATTCATAACTGAAAATAGAACTAATTTAGAAGAAAATTTTAGCAGAGCACCTGGTAGAGGTGAAATATTTTTGTGGTTGGGCTGGTTTGTTGGTTTTTTTTAAGTATTACTCTTTGAGGTACTTTCCTTCCGAGAATTTTGAGTAGCCTTGTGTACGCAAATGCTTGAGTACACATTGCTGCCTTTCATTTACAGCAGATAACCTGCAGAATTGTAACAAAAATTGGGACAGCAGTAGGAGGCCAAATCTCCTCACAAGTTAAACACTGGGAAATCTGAGGGAAAAAAATAAAGATAGTTGCCCAAAACAGTCAAGACTTGAATAAGAATCACGGGGATAGTCCACTCCAAAAATTCAGAGGAGATCCTTGGGCTATAAAATTTGGAAAAACTGTTTTGTAATTATTTTATCCCACTGCAGAGTTCAAGTAAGGTGAATGAGGGTAAATGGTCATAGGAAGACTCAAACCTCAGAAAAGGGGTGGAATCAATTTTTAATATTAATGCAAGTCTATGTGCTTAATAGACTTTACTGACTGTAAAAATCATCAGCTCTTTAACATAGATTTTGCTCAATGAATTTGAAAGAATGAGTTAATGCATAATATGATAGGATCCGCTTGGGAACATTATAATCAACATAAGATTTTTTTTGAAGGGTTTAAGCTCATTTAGTAATCCAAACAGTCCTAAAAGCTTCAAAATCTTCACATAATCTAGTACAGATTCCAACAAAATTCATCCTCGTTAGTCTCTGCCACTGAGTGTGCCCTTCCCCCTCTTCCTCAAGTCATAAAATAATTTAATCAGAGTAAATGCAGGTTTCCTTGGATGACATCAGACTAATTTTGAAGACTATTTCTTGGTCAGTGCTGTAACAAAAGACCCTATGACACCCTATGTTCATTTATAAGCTCTCCTTGTAATTACTCTAGTCATACTCTATTGCATATTCGTCTTGTAAGCATGTGCTTCAAAAACCACCCTAATGTAACCAAGTAGAATCTGATATATTATTCAGAGGGAAAAAAAAAAAAAGAAAAAGGAAAAAAAAAAAAAAAAGAAAATAAAAGAAAAAAAAAAAAAGAAAAAAAAAAAGCTTTAGCCCATATTACTGCTCTTTGGTCTTTGCAGTCCTTGGCAAAATAAAATTGGATGCTTCTGATGAGCTAACAAGATGGAAGTAACACTGTTAATGACCACTGATGAATGAAATGGGACTCTGATTGTGATTACATGTTCCTACAGCTGGTGTATAAGTTAGGTTGTGCTAGTTTCTTTCCTTAGCAAAAGGAGGAAAAGGAAGACTGTGTTGTCTACAGCTGCTATTTCACTGGGTGTGCTAGAAGTTTTGTAGATGTTTTCCATTTCAATGTCTTGAATACTGATGTTCTGGCACCATTTTAGATCTTTCTTTTGCTTATATGTATCTATCTTGTCTGTCTCTCTTTTTATTTTTTCCTTTGACTGAAGTACTTAATTTCCTATAGCTGCGGTGTTTCTGCTCCTTTGTCACTCAGCTATAGCCTTGACAATTTTAATAGATCTCTATTTCTCCGGTGTCTCCACCATTTTTAACAGGCTTCACTGCTTTCTCTCTTAGCTAAGCCTTGGGACATGGCATGTTTGCCGTATTAAAGAAATGTGTTTAGGTTTTCCTACGGCTTTTGTTTTCACAAATGTTTTAAACTCTGGCTAAAGGTAGGTAAAGCTGTACTGCTCACAGCTACAATCTCATCCTTCCCCTTCCTTTCTTTTAGGTATTTGTGATAACTACGGTGCTGACCATTATTACTTAAAACAATGATCTTGTATGCTTTTGTATTTACTAAAGTTGTCTTAATTCCAAATAGGCTTGATTATAGCAATGTGGCACAAAAATCTACTTCTTCTCACCATATATCACCTTTTGAAATGTCCCTTCTGTTCAAGCTTCATAAACACTGCATCTTGACAGAAATCACTTTGGAGCATATGGAACTCATGTTACTAAAAAAGTCTGAGGAAGTGACGGCAGTTCCCTGGGGTTAAATAAACAAGGTTACATCTTGACAATAAGGCTTTTTCTCCCCACAGTGTTTGGGCTCTATAAAAATATGTGAGATCTCATCCAGTTCCTCTATCCCAACACTAATCACTTAACTTGTTTCCATTTGTAGTTTTGTTTTTTCCTGTCAGTTTCAGTGAACACGATGTCAGAATGTTTATTGTAACCTCATTGAGGGGGAGAATCAGAAATCCCTAAAAAATGCCTTCTGGAAATCAGAAATCTGTAGGAGGAAAAAGAGGACTTTCAGCATATTCTGAGTTTGTAAAATTTTCCTTCCATACATCCCTGATAACTCTCTTTGCCATTTCTGGAAACTTACTGGCTTTGCAGATTACAGTACCTTTGGTGATCTTTTGGTCTGATCCAGTCTCCTAAGTTTTTCCTCCTCAAAGCTATCAAAGATCAGTTTAACAGGGTCCAGTGTAGGCATACAAAAGCATTTTGGATAAAAATGTTTTCAGATGGTAACTGTATTCCTGTAGTAGGTGATGAGTTCTTTAGGACTGATGTTTGACACAAATTGAATATGATCCCCATTGCAAACTTTGGTCTTTTGAGGTGTGTGCTTGTTACAATAATTTTATCATCAAAAAAGAATGAATTTTCAACTCGTGAATATTTCTGAAGCTTTTCATCTGGAAACAGACAAACAGATATAAAGTTTATCACTAGCCATGTAGAAAAATCTTATTCATGTTCTGTTATTGTTTGTTATTTGATAAAGTAACTACTCAGCATTTGAAGATCTTAAAATTTATCACCTCCATGAAACTTAGCTATCAATTCTACAGTTCTTACAAGCCTGTAAATGTTAATTTCTTCTTCAACAGATGAGTCATTATGGTGTTTCTGAGTTCAATCTTCTGTCTTTTCAAAATTAAAACCATTTCAAAAGTTATTTTGTTGCTGCATGAAAGCCAGACATAAGTCTGAGAAAAACAGAACACATGTATAATATCTGGTTTTCATGCTTCATCTTCTGGTTACTTTAACTCATCTTTCTTCTATTTTCTTCTGTTCATTGTGTTTTGAGGATAGCGATAAACAAAATAACATCCCTACACTTGCATTTGTTTGATTTTACTGACATGTTAGCACACTATGTTAATGAATTTCTACTCTGCACAACAGCAGGGGAAAGAGATGGTTTTCTGTGTTCACCAGCAAAAATTAATGAGACTCATTAGTTAATTCCTTTTTGGTTTAGTTATGGGGCAAACACCAACTGAATTCCTAATCTTCAATAACTTTATAGTATCATATATGCTCAGAATGAACATTTCTGGAATTTATAAACATCCTAAATGCAAAAGCAAAAAAAAAATCCAATCTATTGTAGGCGGCATTAACCTTTCAGAACTCCCTTTTCATAAAACTAATTTAGGGAAGGAATTTTTGATTGGCTAACACAATGCTCTGTGAAAGATATTAAAGTTCCAGTGACATGCCTAAGGTGAACATCATAATAAAAGGTATGTGGCAAGGGAACAAAGAAATTGTCCCTGAAAGTGAAACTTAACTTTCTCAGGAGAAGTATACAATTTTATTACTAGTGATGTCCAAATGGCCCATTTACTTAGATTGCTTTCTCTGTTTACAGAATAGTTAATTCCTTCTTGGTGAATAGGGCTGTTATATGCTTGCCAGCACAATTAGTGTCTATACAGCAGATTATTTCTTTTTGAATCTGTTAATAGATATGCCTTTGTGAATTGGAGTATTTTGGAAAAAAGCATTTTGAAGTTCTCAACCTAGTCTTCTATTGTCTTATTGAATGCTTTCCCTTTCTTAAACAAAACTGCTAATTCCATGAATATAGAAGTCTCTTCATAGATTTTCTCTGTAACTACATGTTTATGAATATTCTTTTCAGTTTGGAAAATGTTAAAGGGGAGAAAAAGGGTCCTAAGTTTCCATGCATCACACAACAAATCAATAAATTCTATACTAATTTAAATTCTTTTGCTTCTAGGAATAAAGAAATGTTTATAAGAGCATTAAAGAACACTCTAATGTTTTAAGAAAGATTAAAGAAATGTGATGTGAAATGCAACCCCCCTTTCAAGAGAGAAATAGACATTATAAAACTCTCTAGCCTTTTTTCCTTTATTGAGAATTAATATGAAAATTATATTCTTCTGAAAAAAAAACAACAAAAAAAAAAAAAACCAAAAAAACCAAACCATACAACAGAGCAATTAACAGAAAGCTTTTGATTGTGAGCATAGAATGTATTTAGTATGATCCCAGAACTTATCTACTCTCATTCATTAGGTTCATAGAACCACAGAATTGAGAAGTTTGGAAAGTGGCTCAGTGAGTGCTTCCACCAACTCCTTCACTATCCTTGGACAGATCCCACCAGGCCCCATAGGCTTGTGAGTGTCCAAGCCATGTAGCAGGTCCCTAACCTTTTCTTCCTCGTTCGTGGGCGTTTTATGCTTCTCCCTGTCTCTGTTTTCTACCTCAGAGGCCTGGGTACCTGGATAAAAGTCATCTTGCCATCAAAGATAAAAGCCAAGAGGGTATCTGCATTTTCCTCATCCTTTGTCACTGTTTTCCCTCATGCTCAGCCAAGGATGTGGATTCTCCTTATCTCTCCTTTTATTGCAGATGAGTTTGTATAAACATTTTTGTTGTTGTTGACAGCAGTAGCCAGATTAATTTCTAGTTGGGTTTGACCCTTCTAATTTTTTCCCTGTATAATCCCATTACACCCTTAGAGTCCTTCCAAGTTGTCCGTCCCTTCTTCCAAAGATTGTGCACCCTGGTTTTTTATTCTGAGTTTGAGACAAAGCTCTCTGATCAGCCAGGCCAGTCCTTCCCTGACAACACATTTATGGGCACAAGGGGACAGACTGCTCCTTTACCTTTAAGATTTCCTTTTTAAAGAATGTCCAGCCTTCCTGGATCCTTTGCCCCTCAGGACTACCTTGTGATACTGTTTAAAGATAATTAATTATCTACTGGTAATTTCTCTTATTTAATTAATGCTCTACTTTATTATGAAAAGCTGTTTCTGACAGACAAAAGTAAAGCCTGGCATTCTCTAACCTTAGTTTTGAAACAGATAAATCTGCAACAAATTATTTTATCACAGTTTGAAAACTGTAGAATAGCAAAAGTTAAGAAAGGGGTTCTAAAATTTAGTGTTTTCATCTCCATTGTTTATCAGTGGTTTTTTTCTTCAGATTCTTTCATGTCCTATCATAGACATCCCAGCAACACATCACCTCTAGTTTTATCTGGTTCCTGAAAGTGGCTATAATTCCTTTTAGCTTTTTCTAAAGAATGAAGTTTTGACCACTGAAGACAGAGATTAATTTGCTGATCTTTAATCTTGTGCTGTTTAGAAAACCTTATATTATAAATACTAAACACGAGGTCATATTCTCTTACAGGATGACAAAAAGTTGCTAGCATTTGCCTTCCTTTCTGTGGCAAACACGGGGGAGGAAAAAAAGCTGTGATTTTACTTATACATTCCTTAGCTGTTTACAATTTCATACTTCATTTGACTTTTTGTGCAAAGCTGAAGAAACCAAAGTCATAAAGTAAAATGAAGCTTCATATGAGCAAGAGGTTCCATATATTTCTGTTAAGACAGTGAATGCATTTGGGACTTTAGAAAGCTGCTCTTCACTCAATAATTAAGGTGTGTACCAGATCACTAAGAATATTTATTTTAGTAATTACTTACTGAAGAAATCTGTAATTTCAGCTTCTCTTCTTCGTATGTCTGAGGAGAAAAAAAAAATCAACCTGTATCTCATTTTTTGTTTAAAATAAATACTAAACAGTACTCATTAGGATATTACAGAGTAACAAAAGAAATTATTTGGTTCTTATCAAAGGCATTGTATCCCTTAAAAAACATCCTTGGAGAAGCAATCATTTTCTCATTTTCTTAGGAAAGACTGCTCTTACTAAAAGAAATTCTATACTAAATTATTTGTTTATAACCTTTGTATGAGATGTTTTCTGTTAATTGTCTTTGAAGCTAAGACACCATAGTGTTAATTTTAAGATAAATTATCCAGAAGTTCAAATACACAAAAGTGCAACATTCTGTATGCTGATTAAGTTTCTTAGTATTAATGTTGTCACTTACCCCTAATCATTACCCCCAATCACTTAACCCCCCTATTGCATGATGCTATGATAAAAAGTAAAGAAAAAGTGTGTTTTCTTTGCAGACACACAGACCACACATGTTATTAGTGAACATGCTTAACATAAGAAAGCTGCTGCTATTAAAATTCAAGTCATTCTGTGGAATAACAGCCACTGAAAAGAAAATTTCAAAGTTTCAACTAGCACTCTTCATCTCCTTCCTAACTAAAAGTAATCAGACTGCTGTGAGTATTCTCATTCTGGAAGTTAATTAACTCTTCTGTCTGTCTTGCATGTCCAGTGCCATCTGCACTGACTTCTCAATTTCTCCTATCTTGCAATTAAGGAAAATCACTCATACCAGCAAAATGTCTCTGAGAAATACAGATTTTCAACAAAACTAAAAAAGGGGGGAGGGAGGTGGGGAAAAAAAAACAGATTAAGAACTTGCTACTTGCTCTTCCCAGTTTTGCAGTGCAACCTCCACACACCACCAAAGTCTCAAAAATTGTGTACCATTTTGGTATTTATAAATTGTTCTTACAAATAGAGAAGAATGGCATTCCTTATTGAGACAAATAAGATGCAATTGAGCCTAATGCAATTAACAGAATTAAACAGATTGAGATAGAAAAGAGGCCCTTCATTCTTTATGGGCAAAGCAGTGTCAGGAACTCTTTGCCTTCATTACCTTGGGCTTAGAATACAGAGATATGGAGGTTTTTACAGTTAAGAAATTAATTAGATAGAAAGACTTTTTTGTTTGTGATAGATTAATCTGCAGGCAGGCTAGTTTAATCTATTACCAAAAATATCTGAAACATATTGTGATAGCTCAATCGAAGAAGCATCATAGAAACACAGAATATGATGAATTGGAAGAGAATAATTAAGTTCAACCCTTGGCCCTACAAAAGACACCCCAAAAATCACACCATTTGGCTGAAAGCATTCTCCAAATGCTTGTATTCAAACAGGCTTGGTGCTGTGACCACTTTTCTGAGGTCATCCACTTTCTGGATAAAAAACTTTCTCCTGATATCTAACCTAAGCAAGCTTTAGTCTAGTAAAGTTATAATAATAACATTATTTTTCTAGAAATAATTTTCATCTGAAAACATCATCTTGGTTTCTCATTTTCCTCTTTAAAACTAGTTTAGGAGGAAATAAGATAATAATAAGTTGATTTTTTTTTTTAAATATGCATTATAAAGAGCACGTTAGACAGTACTTAAATCAGATGTGTTCTCTAGTAACCTAATGTAATCTAACCTCTTAACATTTATGACAACCCCAGAATCATTTATGTATATATAAATGTATAATATGTGTGTGTGTGTGTGTACGTGTGTGTGTGAACGTGTGTGTGTGAATGCATGTTATATCTCTGAGTTATATTTCTGAATTAAAAAATACTAGTTGAAAATTATTTTTAGTGACTGGGATGAAAGGAAATGTACTTGGCTCGCAAAAGAACTGGGAAATTCCAGTCTAACTGTTTTAGTTTAATTTCCCTGAAGGAAATAGAAAATAATCAATTTGTAGAAGTACTCCAGAAGAAATTAATTGTCATCAGATATTTTACCAAAATGTACAGAGTCAATAACAACTTTTACCACATGCAATGCAAATACACACATGCAATGCTGTGTGAGAGTAAGAACAACCTCGAGTTCTGTAAGGCTTTGATTGCCTCAACATTGTGTATTTTGGAGCAAACTAACCAGCTACAGCCTAGCTCTACTAGCTCTAGCTGCTCTGTTGTTATCAAGCAATTATCGATGGATCTTTGTCTGACTGGAGATGTGAAGC
This sequence comes from Phylloscopus collybita, assembly GCA_027886175.1. Classification (NCBI taxonomy): domain Eukaryota; kingdom Metazoa; phylum Chordata; class Aves; order Passeriformes; family Phylloscopidae; genus Phylloscopus; species Phylloscopus collybita. Next base: position 43,789,125 of record JAJNNQ010000018.1, read on the forward strand.
TGATTTCTACCAGAACTATTTTGAGTCTGATGGTACCCCTTCACCATCTAAGCTTTAGGATGATTATAGTCCCTCTGTTCACAGTGAGGTAAACAGAGGAGGAAGTCAGCCAGGCTGGAGGTGGCTTGGGGCCTGTGGGAGCTCTGTACATCCTGTGGCTGCTATCATCCTTCTCCACCTGCCCTGGCAGGGGAATAAAACAAAGCACCTCCTCTGCTGAGGAGACAGGGCCATTGCATACTGTTTAAGAGTTCACAGGTAAGATAAGGTAGCTGGAGAGCTTCACTTTTATTGAGGGATTGGAGCAGATCCTCCAGAACATACCTTTTGGAGGGAAAAGACAGGTTACAATGACAAAGGGTGGAGATAACCAGGAGGACTGAGAACCATGACTACTAGCAGTGGCAGAAATGTGTTGGCTAACAGGTACAGGGAGCTGTGACAGAAAATGAGCTGTGGTGTAATCAAAACAGAAAAGGGCAATTTAGGCTAAAAAAATCCCATAAATAAACCCCCAGGAACTTCCAGGAGGGAGAACAGGGGTATTAACCTTGCAAATTACACAAAGGAGGCAAAACTGCAAACACTCAGCAGGACAGAATTAGAACACAGTATAGTCTTGATAAATTGAAGAAATGGTCTGAAAAAAATTAATAGGAAAGCACTGTGTGTAAATAAGAAACATTAATGACTTAAGCACGAATGATCCAGGAGGGCCATGATGATGATCACGGGGTTGGGGTCTATAGAGCCTGGAGTTATTTACCTTAGGGAATAGAGGACTCCAGGGAAACATTATAGAAGCCTCCCAGTGCCTAAAAGGGGGTGACAGAAAAGATGGAGAGGCTCATTACAAAGGCGTGTAGTGAAAGGACAAGTGAAAGCAGATTTAAACTGAACGAGGGCAGGTTTAGAATGGATATTAGGAGGATATTAATTTGGTGACACACTGGAACAGGTTGCCTAGAGGAGTTGTGGATGCCACATCCCTGTTCAAGGTCAGGCTGGATGGGGCTTTGTGTAACTAGATCTAGGGAAAGGAGCTAGATGATGTTTTCTTTTTCTTTCTAAGCATTCTAATACAGAATTACAAGACATAGCTGTTCTGCATTTATAATTAAGTTTATTTATTATTCATGTGATATAAATATTCTGCTTCATTAAAAGTATTATGTTCATTTTAACCACAAAATATCTATGCATTTACAGGCCCACCTCCATTTTGACCTGAAAAAACATCAGATATGGTTAGTTTAGAAAAAAAGAAGAATGTAGAAAGACAGGAGACCTCAAATACATGAAACACTGCCTTAGAAAAGGAAAGTAAGTTGTTCTGTGTTCACTGAGTGTAGAACAAGGAAGGATATGTTTAAACTGCAGCATTATTCTATTAAATGTGAATAAGACATCTTTTATTATGAAAGCAAACAAGAAGTAGAGTTGACTGTTAGAAGGATCAGTAATATTCTATTTCGAGATCTTCAGCTATAGATAAAACTGGCATCTTCCAGAAATGCCTGGGTTATCTGTTTTAGGATTTTGCCTTGACAGTGACCTCTGAAAACACCTTTCAGACCTCCAGCCTTTGATTTTGTAATTACTCATCTAAAAGAGCTTCACAAACTGAATCTTATAAAGAAGCAGTTGCTTATTAAATGATTGGCTTGGCTGAGCAGCATGTAGACAGTGTTTTCTGTGGATTCTATCATTATGAGGTTAACTTTCAGAGTAGTCTCTGCCACATTACCAAGTTTTCCCTCACAAGTATTTTCTATTGTTTGGCCTATGGGGGCTGTAACAGAAAATTAGCTTTTACAATTTTTTTTTTTCGGTCTAATTGGACTGCAATAACATTCCCTCAAGAAATGGAGATTAACAAATTGCACATGAAATGTTCCTCTACAATCCAAACTGATCTAGATTGTCTTATTTTCAATCATCAATACACGGTTTATGAATTACACCCAGAGTTTCATCACCTTAACGTTTAATTTTTTCTTTAGTCAGTATTTGGAACAGATTTTTTTCTTTTTTTTCCCCGGCTGATCTTTTGATGATGGTAACAAAAGACAGCTGAGACAAAGCAGGACATCATACATGATCTCTGTGAATTTATGTTCTTCAGAACAAACGTGGAACAGAACTTGCACTGCCTACTGGAGGAATTACTTTGTTTCGTTAGGTGGGCTGGTGTCTGATTTCTTCTGCTATTATTTGATACCGAGTGTTTTTATAGTCCTATTTTCACTTGCAGTGCATTTACACAGGCTCAAGTGAGTACACAAACACCCCTCTGTTTATAGATACAGGGTGTCTGAGTTCAATCTGTTCGTTTGACATGCATAGGTTTAAAACCATACATGGATGCAGTACTTCTGCAACTACACTGCAGTTCTGAATATTTTAACACCTATGTCGTCACTGTAGTGTCGATATTTTCTTTTTGGCTTACACTTGCTTGACTCTCCTAAAACTGTATCAAACTTCTTTTTGATTACAGATCAAACAGAGGGTTTTGTTCCTTACATTTATGAAACCCAGGAAAAAGGTGCCTATCATCTCCTAATACCTGTTTCTTCACCCAGAGCCAATTAAATAATCTGGCAAAAATTATATATTCTAAACATTGGAGCCATCTAACAGGAAGGATGTTGAACCTTGTTTCAAAGCAGTTGCTATTCTCAGAAATGTATAAATTAAATTATACATTTTAATGTCATTATAGAAATGCAGTTATTAAGCATATCTTTGCTAACTGTGCAGAAAGGATGGAATAAGTTTTGTTCATTAATGTTATTCAAATAAAAAGAAAGCTTGAATATACAGGTGAAAAGCAGAAAATTTAGGTAGAGATTTTTGGAAATCTTTTGAAATCTTTTTCAAATTTCTTTTTTGAAATCAAGAGCTCACAGAGTTTTGAAATTAAAGAGTTATAGTTGATCACTAAGACTTTCGATGAAATAACCCTCTTTTGTATCTTTCTAGGATATGTAATCTGAAAATAATTTCCTATATCTTGAATCACAGTAAGACTGAAGTTTGCCTGTAGCACTATCTAGTCAAAAACCTATGGCAGCACTCAGCTTTATGAAGAGACTCACAATGCAATTTTTAACCTTGTTCTCTTTTTATTAAGTAGAAATATTAAATGTCTAAAGAAAAAGAAACACCAGCCTATATCAGGATTTTATTGTAGGCCCAGTTCACCTGAAAAAGACAAACATCATCCCAATACTACAGACTAAAGCATCATATTTGGACATTCCTTAAGACTGTAACTCAGAATGAGAGAAGAAAATTAAAAGGTCTTTGGTTACACTGCAAAATTTTTATGAGATCCCAGCTGCACAATTCTAGCTTGTAAATAAGATCATCCAATTTTAAGAAAGCAAAGTCAGTTTTGTACCTCATGGCTTAGTATCATGTATAAGATTTGATTGTGAACTATCAAGATATAATTAAGATTAAATAGAAATTGTTCCTGTTAGTTAAAATAATTCATTTCCTCTAAATGCAGAACGAAGACAGCCACTGTCACAACATATTGCTAGCAGCAATTCTTGGGAAAAAATCTTTTAACCACTGTTTCAAGAAAAACTGTTAGTTGTTAAAAAAAAAAAAAAAAAAGTAATCCAGAGAATCAATCAGTAAATTCTATGCAGAATATGATATTAAGTACAAACTGTCCAACTATCATTGTTGAAGTAAAAAACCAATATAGCTGTAGTGGCAACAGTGGATTTTATTTCCCAAAAGGTGTTCTGGGCTAGTCTGTACCAGGAACAGTTTTGTTCAAAACTCTTGGACTCTGTGTAAGCTCACTCTGTGTCTGCAGCTTGGAGGAGGAAATACTGATACTTTAATACAATGGTCAACATCTCTAGCTTCATACCTCCACAACCAGAGAAACTTTCAGTAATTCCCATGTCCCCAACACACAATGAACTTCTGCTTAATGAGTTAATTCTTCCAGTGATACAAAAGTGTGGGACACGAGGATTTTTGAGTCAGAAAACACAATCTCTGCTATTGCAAGCGTGTTGCTTGTGACAGCTAATGCCTCTTGACATCTGCTGTTTACTTTCAGGTTTTGAGAGAAAAAAAAATCTCCTCTACTTCTTCCTAATTTAAGGTGAAGTACAAAGGAAAGAGTAGCCTTTGGTAGCTCTGTTGGTTTCCAACAGCCACAAATGAATAAATGTTATAAATGTCTCTATATAATAAATATCAACGGCTGATTTAGAGATTTCTGTGATGAGAGAGTTTTGAAGACTGATTAAAGCAGATTTAAACTTTAAGCAGCAGCAGGGTAAACTGATACTCATTAACATACTTTGGGGTAATGCCTGCTTCTTACCTGGTAAGATCTTACCATCTAACTAAAATTGTTGTGACTATACAGCAGCACAGAGGCCATGCTAGATAGTGAGCACTGGTGGATGGGGCCCTTAAAGCACCTCAGTTCCTGAGATCAAGGTGACCAGGCTTCACAGCTATTCCAAAGGGAAAGTCAGAGTTCAATATCTTTTTTTATGCACCTCTCCTTGTTCACATCTGGTGTTTTTCCTGGTTGCTTTCCCCCCTCCAAAAGGAGGATCTCATGTGCTCCTGATGCTGCACATCTCATTTCTGGTTGTGTGAGTTGTCCTTATGTGTTCAACAAAATGTCCTCCTCATTTGCAGGCCTTATTTTGTACTCTATTCTTGATCTTGAAAATTGTGCTTCTTGTGCTTTCCTGTGCCATCTGAGTGCAACTGTACAAGTCTTTGCCTTCTTTGGAGGTCACACACTTAATGCAAAATGTTTGTACATTGTGCCCGGCCATGCGATCACAGTATCACAAAATATGTTTGTTACAATATTGTTTTATGCTTATGTTTGGGTTCAAGACAAGCTAATATTGATTCTGCCCAGATCAATGCACTTCTCAGGTGTAGCCAATACAGGCCTCTGTTTTGACTACACAGCTGTAAAAATTGTTTATTGGACAGAGGTGTATTTGCTGCTTAAAGAAAAAGTGGTCCTGAGTATCTGCATTTATGCAGTTTGTGAAGAGCTTCAGAGCTCCTTTAGCAAATTAAAACCCACGTATTTTATCCATAATAAATTGATTGAATAATAGTACAGTGCAGAAAGGAATATCAGACCCTGGTCCTTAAAGCCAATGAGGTAATAAAATTCCAATTAATAAAGACTGATGATACTGAGTAAAATAATGATCTGTAAGTATATGGTGAACAAAATACTTTGTGTCTTCACAGAGTAACAGCATAGCTGGCACAAAATACATCACAGGCTCAATCCCACATGCAGCACTTGCATCAGAAATAGAAAATGTGACCTACTAAATCCACAATACAATTCTTCTAATTCAGAAGATTTTATCTACCCAAATGGTTTCTGTATCCAACAGATCTGACTAATGCCCCCTTGGTTTTGCTGAAGTATTCAGAGAGATCTTTTTAAGAAGACTCTACAGGACTAATCTCAAAACTACCAGAAATATCAGGATTACATTTTCGGCAGGGAGAATTTCTTTGTATAATGTCATATACAACCTGCTAACATTTCTGAAGTACTCTCCTGATGATGTGAGAATGCGATGGACTTTTAGATTCAGTTTCTGGGTCATCTATGAAACATTTCTCCTACCTTCTCTGAGAGTATTTTCCTTTGCTCATTTGGCCACATTTGTTCCAGGGAAAGTCTCCCTAACTTTACAAATTTTGTGGTTCACTTCACAATTGGTGGAATCTATCTGGGTAGGAAAAAAAGACTCACATTTCCCATCACTGAGAAATGCTTGGGTTTTTTGCCACAAAGTTTAATTGTGTGGTCATGAAGGTTAAAATACAAAACCAAGGTTATTGTTTCATTATGAGATTTAAGATTCTCAAGGAACCCATCAGTGTTTTCTAGATGATGAATCTCCAAAGAGAACAAAACTCATGGAAATACCTGAGACCTGATACCTCATTTCAGATGGATTCAGAATACCTAGCCTGAGTATCCATCTGTGGGATTCTGCCTCCAATTGTATGTAGTCCTGACATGTACATGAGCAAGTCACCTCATCTCCATTTATAAATTCAACGTGGCCCTGACTCCATATCTGATTTTGAAAATAGGCTTCAATCTAGTCTTGTCAGACAGAGCTGCCTTATGCAAAAACGTTGGCTAATAGACCAGACAAAGACAGAATTTTATTCACTAGAATGATTTTTGTCTTGCATTTTTGCTGCACGGTCTTGGCACACACAGGTGCACATTTTTGGGAAACAGAAAATAATTAAGACAGTCTGTGCAGCAAACATAGATTTATTAGCCTGGAGCCATTTCTGATATTTTCCCACATGCACTAAAACTATTTAACTGTGCATTGGTTATCAAGGGCAAATTTAGAGGACATCTATATTTTAAATACTACCAACACTTTGATTTCTGTTGTTCCATGTTGATTAGACTGCTAAGGCACTTTTTTACTGAATCTAGGGGAAGTCTATCAAATAAAAGGTGTTTCATCAGCTTCCTGTGTGAGAAGAGCATAAAGGGGGACATTAGATTTAAAGCAGTTAAAGACAACAAGAAACTGTTTATATCTAAGCCTTTGCTATCACCTTCAGTCTAGGAATATATACATATTTCAGACAAAAAGAGTACCTTTTATTGCCTTTACTGCAAGATATAGAACAAATTTGGAATCCTTACATAGAAATAGTTAGGCTGTCTTCAGCAGAGCTTGGATACACTGTGTTTTGATGTGTAAGGTAATATGAATACAGCTAACCTTGAATTTGAATTAGTATATTTGGCTGTACAGTAAAACACTTGTGTTAACATCATTGGCTGAAAGGTTGATACTGCTAAGATATCATCTTTTAGATTTTCATCAAGAACATTCCTAACAATTTTTGGAAATAGATTCTATGCCAATACTGATATTCCAACAAAATTAAGTATTTCTGGAGTAATATTAGATATGTCCAATTAACAGGAGATGGTTTTTGTCATCACATGACTATATCAGCAAGTAGTATGGGGAAAAAACTGGGGGAAGAACTGTAATATTATTAAGGAAAATTGGATATATTATGAAGGGAGAAGGCAGCCTGCTTTGGATTGGGTTTTCTCTGGTCCCAAGGTCTGAACATGGATTAATTACCAGAGTGCATCAGGTGTTTGTTATGTGCACATTTTTCAGTGTAGTTTCACCCAAAAGAAATACAGTTCATATGCTCTGAGGCTATTCAGTAGCTGGGTTCAATCAGGTTTGTTTCTAAACTGCACCCTTGATTCTCACTAAAACACTCATGTACACATTGCACTGTGTGAGTTTATCAAAGAAGATTCAGCTTCAGTTGTCCCTAAACACAGCATACAGACAATTCATCCAAACAAAGGCTCCCTTTGCTACCTTGCTAAGTGCCCTAAACTGAGCTGGACAGATCATCTTTGTAGCTGATAAACCAGTGTAATCTGGGAGCAATATGCATAGTTATGATGACAGGCTGGAAAGCTCTTCAATTGCAATCTTCCACTGCAACTTGTACTTACTCTGGAAGAGACTTGGCACAGTGACACTTGATCCCTTCTTTTTACTCAATGGTAAAAAATTAAGGAGGGTAAGCAAACCTGCTGTCCACAATAACTACCTTCTTGGTGCTGGCTGATTTGGCAATAATAAGGTGTTTTCAATCTTATGTGTCTTCGTCAAATAAAGTCTTTCAACTAGTATTAAATTAACCCATAGCATTCATAAGAGTTGAATTAACTTTCTCAAATTATCTCTGGAAAATTCAGGGCTAATTCCTACATTCCTTGGCAATTAAAAGGAAAGGGATAAATATTATTAAGTATCAACCTTGTGTTTCATTACCTGCCTATCAGGCTGATGAAAAGTATTGGAATAGAGGAAACCTAAAAACTCATTTAGTTACTTATTAAGGGTTTGTTTTTCAATGCATGTTACTAATCTAACCCCACCTCTTTTCACTTTAAATCTTTTTTTAATATAACAATTATACAAAGATAGATTTGTGCCTTGGATTTGTAGTTTGGCTTGATTAATACTGGATTTTTACAGAAACAGCTAGTGAGTAGGGAGAATGGCTTCAAAGGGAAAAAGGATATGTTTAGGCTAGATATTAGGAGAAAATATTTTACTCTGAGGGTAGTGAGGCATTGAGCAGATTTTTAGCAAAATGTGGATGTCCCATCCCTGGAAGTGTTAAGGACAGGTTAGATGAGGCTTTAAGCACATCCCTCATCTGATGGGATGTGTCCCTGCACATGGCAGGGGAATTGGAACTATATAACCTTAAAGGTCTTTTCCAATACAAACCATTCTGTGATTCTCTGATTTGTTTAAAGAATCAAGCTGGGGTTTAAAAATTCATCTATAATATTTATGCTGTTAATGACAGTGCAATTGTATTTTGCTCATCTGGTGCTCTGTGCAGGAGTGACATTTTTTCAGAGTAATTACACGTTTTAAAAGAGTTACCCACCTTACTCTCTAAGAACTATTAATTTGACTCCTACAGTTCCAAATCAGTTGCATAAAAGTGAGAGTAAAATCAATATAAAGTGTTTTGGGGCGAGTCCACTTGGATTTCAGCAGTGATAAAGGGAGAAATTTTCAGAGTAAAATGCTAGTTGCCATTAAGAACAGGATTTCACTGCAGATTGTGGTGAACAAAAATCCCTTCAAAATATTTATCTGATGCTCTTTTTCTTTATAATTTGAAATCTAAGTAACTGGTCACAGTAGTTATATCAGCTGGTTTAAATTTATTGTTTATGTATTTTGTAACAGATGAATTATGAGGCAACCATTCCTTTATCTGCTATGGAAGGGTAGACAGATCCTGACACTTTCAGTGTTAATGAAATAATAACACCAGAATGAATGCAGATGAAGTCAGAAATAGAAAGATTAACTTCCATATCTTATCTTCATTTAACTTCAAATAGCTCACTGGGAAAAGAGAAATATATACTGAGTATAGAAAAAACTAAGATGGGATGATGTGACTCTTAGCTCTGGACTTGATTATGGGTATCACTGTCATCAAATGCTTTTTCCCAATCAAAAGAGCTTACTCTTAAGCTCTGTAATGTATTTTTCTGGTTGTGTGGAACAGAAACTGCTTAATAAGGCGCTACCATGTACTTTACAGATTATATGGAGGTTACATGGAGAAGCATCTTGTCATTTGTCCATTAAGAAGCAGAAGAAATAGTAGAGGATATGGGTAAAGGAGGGTTAGAGCCTCTTCTGTGTGAGCTGTGTCCTGCCCTGGACTGCACCAAACATTTCTGTTTGTCTTCTTCACCATCACACTAAAAGGAAATTTAATCCCCAATTGCAGAATTGCAATTTGGGATTAATAAATTGATAAATTATGTTCTTCTTCAGCTCAGGAAGAGGGCTTCAAATAAGGAAGCAGTAAAAATTTTGAAGACTGTTTGCAAGAATAAAAATAGTACTTGAGAAGGTCCAGAATAATTGCTCATTCCAGTTCCTTGGTTCGTTGATAAATATATTCATGGGTTCAAAGAAAAGATTTTTTTCTACTTATCAACTGTTGATCAAGATCCATAGAATTTATAATTTTGTATTGAACACACTCAACATCACATGATTTTTTTTTTCACCTTCCCACGCATGTATCTGTTGATACACAGTTTCCCAGCTGAAGCCATAAAAACTGTGAGTGGGTTATCCCTGCTCTACCTTGGCAATTCCATTTATCACTAAGTATCACTGAAGTAGAGAATAATCATGGGGTTACATTGTAGGTGTTTCATCTGCTTCAACTGAGCAGTTCTGCCAATAACCATCAGGATATTTTGTGCCGCCTGAGATTGTGCCTGGTTGCTTCTCTGTTACTTCAGAAGGACTTCATTTTGTCTGTCAGAAGTTGTAGAACTTTCAAAAATCTTAGAAAGCATTTTGTTGATGTTCTTAAAAAATCTGTAGAGTTATGAGAGTAACTTTCAGGGGGATATGGATTCTTCTATTCACTTGATGTCTTAGAGAATACTCAGGTGTATTTTCCTTCCTATTACAGTGTGTGTGAAACTTCACTTTTATTGCTAAATGCATTTGCACAAAGACAGGATTTATGTTGCATACTTTGTTCACTCCTGCTGCCTTTTTCTCTCTGAAAGTTGTAATCCACTGAATGCAAATCCCAGACTACTCCACTGCTAATTGTGATATGGCAGAGAGGGGATTATGACTCTGAGGGAGAAAAAAAGCAGCTGAAACAGATGAATGCTTACAAAACCAAAGTCATCTCACATGAAACTTTTCACACATTTACTTTTCCATTTGCTTTTTTAAAGCAAGATGGGGGGAATGCAAATAGGGGGAAATATGTTTCTCTGTTTCCTCACAGAGAGAGGATATAATCATAAACTGAAGGATCATAGGATCTTACAGGCTTTAATAAAAAGCAGGTTTTGGTCCCAATGGTAAAACACCGACAAGAGTCAGAGAACGTCCAGCACTTTAATGATATCTTAGGATAGTTCAGGACACCAGCTTCTATAGCCTAGGGCTTCACACACAGTTCATCAGTCAGAATTGACTGAAATGCATTTCTTAAGTCATGTTCCAAGCTGTATTTGATAACTTCAGCCATTTCATCATTCAGCTTTCATACACACAGAACACAACCACAGGTCAAGGGAACATGAACGGGAACAAGATTTAAAAAACATCCACCTTTATATCTGCCAATCCGTTATACAGTCCATGAAGAAGTGTTTCAAGGCTGTGACATGCCTGAATTTCATTTCATTTGGTGCAACAAGGAAAATTGTTTTTCATGTGCTTTTACACTGCACGCGTTTCTCTGTTATGCAGAGAAAACAAAGGAAACAATCAAGGTGTCTTTCAGGCACCTATTTCAATAGAGAGTTCATCTGTAAATTTTTCACTCAGGTCAAAGCCAGGATGTAAAATGAAACCACAGTTCTCTCTTTCTGTTTAAAAACAATTACTATCTTCTTGTCCAGAGAGCTGCTTTAACCTTCAGAGAATTTCAGGATATAGGCTGCCATAAAGTGAATTTCATTCGTATGAATCACAACAAATGCTACCTTCTACAGGGAACTGCAGCTGATGTCCCTGGAAATATCATCTTTATTGTTCATTTAAATGAAGCTTAGGATAAGTTTTACTCTTCAATTCCCAGAGCTGATCAAATCAGGGGCTTGTATATCTGGATATACCTGAATGAAGTCTACTTTTTTTTTCTTTCTTTTTTTCTTTTTTTTTTCTTTTTTTTCTTTTTTTTTTTTTTCTTTTTTTCTTTTTTTTTTTCTTTTTTTCAAAAAGGAGGGGATTTTCAAGTTCGCAACCAAGTAATGCAATGCCTTTTAGAGAAGGGAGATGGAAAGGGAGCAGGTGCTTGCTGCACGGAGCAGCTTAAAACTCCTCCCTTTCTACACGCTCTTCCTTTTCTGTAAAGGAAGCACAAAATGTCTTCTTCCTCTTCAAATGCAAGAATCTGGAGGGCTCCCTCCTTCCTCTTTGAGAAGAGGGCTGTAAACTGTAATGATAGAAAACCTTGAGAAGTCTTCCTACTAGTGATAAATAACTGCCCTCCCTCCACACGCAGAGAAGTGCAATACAAAATAAGGAGACAGAATGGATGAAATACAAAACATGCAAGGCAGAATTTGGAGTTGTCTGACAGAAGTGTCAGCAGATTGGTGTAAGTTATAGTATTTTACTTTCATTTACAGGCTCAGAGCTGGATTCACCTCTTGCCAGTGATGAGTTTGGCAAAAGGTCTAAGAAATTCTGCACAATGGATAGTTTTGGCTGTCAACAGTCTATTTTAGGAGTCAGAAATATACGGAACATGAAAAATGACCCAACAGGACAGGGACCAAGAATCTGCCTGGCATGCTCCTTACACATAAGCCTTCCAAGGTGTTGATGAGCCATGCTGGACATTTTTTTAAAGCTATGTTTTTTAAGAGTTTTAGGATATTCAACATGGATATTCTGGACATTTAATTACATTCTGGACATTTAATTACAGCATTTAGGAAGGCCAGCAGCTCCTGGTATACTGTACTTACCGAGAAGTGACATACCTAATGTGTGAACTCAGCCTGCAAACTAAAATTTATCAGCACTTATATATTATTACCAAGAGTTTGACATCATTCAGAAATGTTTACAAATCACTACAGTGTGTCCTTGGAACGAGATCCAGAATTCTGTTTACATTTTTAAAATCCCTAAAGAATGGGGCTCTTGTCCAACAATATGGTCCTCATGACTGCTTGAGAACAAATAATAAATATTAGAAAAACATGTGAAACACAGATGAAGTTAAAAAACCTTCTTTTTCCCCTGTTTTGCAGATGGAAAGGCGCTAGGCCCTCCAGTGCTACCCCTGGCCTTTCCCAAACTCAGGCAAGATGCTGTTTTAGTTAACATTCCAGTATGGTTTATCCCTTGTGGTTTTTTTCCCAATCATTTCGCAACAATGCTTCTTGGCAGATGGAAATGACTCCAACAAAAAGCCAGGTGCATGCTCTGGCGGTTTCCCTGCTAAAAGGGATTTAGTCAGATGTTTCTTCCACCTGTGAATTGGCTGCCCAGTCTCAGCCAGCTCCTATGAATGTAATTATTATGCTCTATTTCAAAAAGCTGAAAAAAGTTCAAGTTGGTACTGTCAAAAAAAGAGTCTGATACCCCTACAATTTCTCTCTATTTTCAGAACCTGATTATCAATGAAATAATTTCTGTGACAACCATTTTCATTTTCAGTTTGAGGGCATATCCTGACCCGGATTTCCATGAATCTACTTCAGATTTACACCAAAGCGATCATAATGAGTGGCATTCTTTAAATGATGAACAGGTACTCACATCTTTCAATCTGTTCCCAAACAGTCAAAGTCCCTAATTTTTTCTGTGAAGAGATGAGTCATATTCAGGCAGTAATGAGTGACAGTGTCTGCATGGCTTCATGGGGAGCTCTGCTACCTGGAGGGAAGGCTACCAATATGTGCCTTCCATGTGATTTTTAGATTCTCAGGCTTTGAAATCTTCCTTTTCTTTATGAGGAGTAAATCCATTTTCTCAAAGGACAAATCACAGCAAGATTTGTTTCTTTCCCTGCATTTTTAGCCCGACATGAAGAAGCCCATTAAACAGCATGAAAAGTTCAAAATGATAAAGTTCTACGCTAAAATATTTTTTAAAAATCTGAGATAAATCTGAGGCAGGTTCCATATTAATGGACTGAGGCATAAAACTTCACATATACCAACAATGCAAACACAGCCCTCTTTATCACTGATCAAAAGCTCTTGGGTAGAACCATCAGTCTTTACACAGATGTACTCCAGACAGATTTGTGGGAGTTACAAATTGAAAGCAGAGAAAAGCAGCAGCCCAGCATGAGTGAAGAAAATTCAGAGGCAAATAACTAGTCAGACTGCCTAGGGCAAGGCTGTTTGGATGACTGGCTGCCCAGTGCTGTGCAGAGAGAGAGAGGGAGTCCTGATACTGCTCAGATTCCCAGGATGAAAAGCCAAATATGACCACAGTGTTCACTGAATTTTGTCATATGGGATGTAGATTTTCCTTGAATTAAATCTCATTCAAGTTACTGTGTAGTAGTTAGAAAGAACGGAAAAGAAACTTCTTTTGTCTTTAATCTTTAGTTGTTATTAGTATGGAGGGAGGTCCTGAGGTAATAATGCCATAGTTATGTGAAGAAAAAGTTGTCACTCCAGATATGTTATCTGTATCCAGTGGGAAAGGAGCACATGAAAACAGATATGTTTCCACAATATAGGAGTCTGTGTTGTGCCCTTTGTAATTCAGGCCAATGGATCAGCAATATCAGAATTAACAAATGGGGAATAGAGTTTTTATGATGTTCAGTGGTCAACACAAATCTATGATCTGACTCAGATTTCTGTGAATATATTTGTTAATTATAAGTTTTCTTCCAGGAATTAGCATAAACATATGTCAGTTTGTGGGATATTTCTGAACTCTTCATTTTGACTATTTGCTGTGTGATTGACTAATTTGCCTATCTGGCTGTATGAAACCTTTTGAACAGGTGAGTTGAAGAGCAAACAGCAAACACTGCATTTCCCTCTGTAAATGTACAGCTGAAACTATAATTACATTAAAACATATTAACTGTTTGAAAACTTGTGACATTTCTGTGAGTACATGGTGCCCCATCTTCATCCTGTCGTGCTTTGAACAGTGCAACACAGTAACATGGAGCCACATTTGTTTTATTTGATAGAATAACAGGTACCTGGTTTCCTATGAAACTGCAATCAGCAGCATCCTGAAATTCTGTATGAAAACTAATGGGAAACAGCCCACCCATTATAGAGGGAGGTAGGGTTTTATTTTGTGAAGTACTTAGCCATGATAGCCAGAATGTGGCAAAACCTCTTGGACTATACTGTGCCTCTGTTCAGGCCTCTTTCCAGAGGGTGTGAGCAAAACAACATCACCAATCTTTTTTAGTTTTATATTATATCTAGATTGATGATGTTTACACTGACGGTATTCTCTCATAAGAGGATTGAAAAAAAAAAATTACAATATTATTTGGAACATAAAAATAACACCAGCTTTTGCCATGAAACTATCATAATGTCTGCTTTACACTGTATATTACATGTGCCTGCTTCTCAAATGTGACAGAAGTTATCCAACCTTAAATCCTTTGCAATGTATAGTTTTTTCCTCTGTGGATTTCTGTACGTACTGAAAGTAACTTATGCTATATTGTTATAGATTCTAATGGGTATAACTAATATAGCCAGATTTTCTTTAACAGGGGAAAAAAAAAAAAAAAAAGGGAAAAAAACAGGTTTGGCAATATCAATCATTTTTATTAGTTAGTAAACAGACCCTGAACTTCAGCTGAATTTCTGTCAGGTTGTCACACTGCAGTTACAGTGATGTAGCTGAGCTAATCATCTGGTAGGTGCTGGCAGGAACCACTAGCAAAAACAGGGGTTTAGCTCCTAAAGCTTGTTTTGAAGATGTCTACAAGCTGTCAGCAATACTCCATAAAACATAGACCTATAAACATTATATCAACCTGAATCTGATACCAGCCGACTAACAACTTTCTGTTTGTCAGAAATGTGCATACAGACCAGGCTATTATGATTTTTTTGAGGAAAAGGCAGTATTTTTTTTCTTAGACCAGCTAACATACTGTACCAATCTGCAAATCTTTGAACTTCATGGTGACAGCATCACACACAGCTGTAGGGTTGACATATCTCAAGGTTCCGGACTGTGTTATTCAGGTGGAAGTGCTGACAGTGATAGTTTGCATTTCTCCTCGTGTACAGGCTTGTAAAATGCTTAAAATCTTCCAGCAGTTGTACTAATTAAAAAAAAAACAAAAGCCTTCCAAAGAATAGATAGGTTTTACTAGTTTCATACTGCATATACAAAATTTAAAGAGACTAAACTTATGACTCTACAAAACCAGCAATAGCACAGATTCTCTTGTCTGGGCTGGGGGTCCAGAGGTAGATAAAGGTGCTCTAACACTTTACTGTTAAAGCAAATATGTAGAATCATGTATCTACTCTTTCCAAGTACCACAGCAAAGGCCCTTCGGAGCAGCTCTACAAGGAGCCACGTTCTCAAGCGAGAAGACAAAATGTAGCCATCTGAAACTCTGCCTCCCATGAGGAAACATGGATTGATTTCTTGGCTCAGCCTAGCTTGGAGAGATTATTGCATTTGTTCAAGATCAAGAGACTCAAAAAAAAGTTGTCTCCTACATTTTATTTAGGATCTCCTACTAGACTTCTTACTAGTGCTGAGCAATTTCACCCTTGACCTCTCACAAAATCACCAGATCGTTCTTCCTTAATCTGTTTGCTGCCAGTGTGTGTGCTACAATCTCCTCACTTTTCAGGAAGGTAGATACTAGCACGAGGCAGGGGACACCAATCTTTTCCAGCCAAGCAGTCGTGACACCAGTACAAAATCTTCACTGTCTTGCTGCGTGCCAGCAGAAGCTCCCATTTGTTTTGCTAATGTGCTAATATGAAAAAATGAGCAAATTAGTATTGCTCAGAAGAGTTTCTTGTGTTACTTATACCTAGGATAAACCCACACTTAGTCTAAGTTAATTCTCACAGCAACCAAAGAATACTAGCACAAGTATATCTGTATGGATAAAATCTGATTTTTCAGTCCCATAACCAGAACACCTGCCAAAGAAAGGTGCAAGAAACTTGTCAGTAGAAGATGTTGATCACAGGAAAAAAAAATGAAATTGCAAACATGTTTGGTTTTGAATTTCAGCACCTTGTATCTGCCTGGCATTTCTCAATAATTGGAACATGACTTCCTTCCATTTAGAATTTATTGAAGGAATAATTTATATACATAAGTCTTGTGCTGTGGTACATTTGTAGGGAGATAATTCAAACGTTTTGACATTTGACATTGAAGCAGAGTTCATTAGACCTCTACGAGAAGGTTACAGCATGTGTTTCTGTTTGAAGTTTAATGTGTATAATTACTGGAACTAAGTTTCTGGAACAAATACTCATAACTGTTACATATTGAATTTCCCTTAAAGCTTATAAAAACTTCTCAGTGTTTGCATAAAATTGTTTCAATATTCATAGCAAAAGGGTATCTATTCCTTAGTGTATTCATAAATAAAAGGATATAACAGTTGGAGACAGAGTATACTCATTGATTTTTATAAATAGGCATGTCATCTAAGTTACCTAACAGTATTCAATCAGTTCTGGTAAGTGTGGGCTTCACATCTCACAATCAGCTGAATTTGTGGAACACAAATAGACTGGTTGCTTAAAGCACAATCAGCTCTTTCTGCTTTTAACAAAAAATCATCCTGATTTCCTTTGTATTATTCTGTTGACTCTGAAAGATCAAACAAACATCACCAGTCCACTCCTGCAGGTGTCTCCTTATGTTCTCTGTGTCATTGAGAGCACCAAGGGGCTGCTTTGACCTGTTCCCAGTTATTAGTGCCCACTTCCTGGCAGTAAATGAGACCTGACATTTTCCAGAACAAACACAGATACTTATATTTGTCCATGGTTCGTTTGATGGTATATAAAGATGAGCTATACTGCACAGGGAAAGAAAACTTGAAACATGTCTCTGAGGGCATTTTTCTGGCATGCAGTGTGAAAAAAAAATGTAGGGGGTGGTGGGGAAGGCTGAGAAAATGAAAAGAGCATACTTCAGTTCATTATTACTACAGTAATAAGAATCCCAACTGCCTCAGATTACAAAGAAAATATTTTGTGTGCTTTAGAATTTTTTTCCTTTTTTTTTTTAATCACCTCTGGTGTGTTCCACAAAAATGAAAAAAATAATGGGATTTGGCAGCTGGTGCTTTAGGTGATGACTTTTGAAACAAAAAGCTGTAAGCTTGCTATTCATTTGGCAGGAGACTGAGAATGAGGGAATTTGGAGCAGTTCTGATAACCAGCCACCCTCAGGGACAGTGTTTCATGAAAGTTCATAAATATTGGTGAGGTACCATTACTGCTCTTATTCATGCTTGCTACATCAATTTCAAGAACTATATATTTGCAAATATTTTACCATTGCTACTTATACTTGAGCAATAAATCTAACGGTGGTATGTTATCTATCATAAACCACAGCTCAGCAGTGTAGCACTCGTGGCTCTCAAGAAAATCATCCACTAAAACCAAAACTTTGAATGTCATTTTACTGATGATTTCAAAGCTGTCCAAAACTTTACAGTGCTGGATCACTACTTGTACTCTGTAACTCATAGCCCCTGATTTGCTTGCTTTGGGCTTGGCTTGGGGATTGTCATCTGTTAATTTTGTTACTTTGTTCTTGAATAAGAATAAGACTACAGAAATGGGCTATTATTTGTATTACATGTACAGCATTTGGAATGGCTTATTACATAGAATTTTCCTCCTATATTGCACTGCATCTCTGGGATTTACTTACGATGAATAGTTTCCATGAAGGCGGCGTTCATCTTGAATCTTTGTAGTCTTGCTTTTCTCACTGAAAAATGTTAGAATTAAATAATGAGTGGAAATGAAGCATTTTTACCTGTGGTTTTGTATGTTTGTTTCTGTTTTTGTTTTTCCCAAGTTACTTATCTTTTCAGATTTTAATTTGTCTGCTGAGGGTATAGCCATCAGTAATGACATGCACAATGCTTCATGCTTCAAGTCGGCGCTGCCCAGAGATGCTGAGCCAAATACTGCTTCCAGTAAAAGCAATGTAAATCAAGGTACTTCAGGATTATTCTGTCCAAAATGGGGCACAGATTTCAGCATCCTTATTCTAAATATACTCCAATAAAATTTTGGACACAATTTGTGCTTTAAAGCTTAAATATTACAATGGTACAAAAAGTAACAAAACCTACGTATTACATGTGATTAGGTCATAAAGTAGAAGTAGAAAATATTTTCTCTGGTTAAAAAACACACAGTAGTATAATTATACGCTCGGTTTTTATGTGTGTGGTAGTAGAAATGAATATGGCACATTATTTAGTAAAAATAAGTCAGGTGAGTGGCTTATCAGTAGATAATCCTGATACAGTGATGCGAACTCTAAAAACATGCCTGGTGAACAGTACCAGTAAAACTCTGCCTTCCTGTGCATGGATATAATTCATGTTCAGCTTTATTACCTGTGTTTCATGTGGCTATTACTCCACACCTGCTTTGGAAAAACGCAAATATATTGATACAGCAAAGATTTCTGTCACCTAACAGAGGAAACTAGTTTATCTGAGTCCCTGCACTGTGCCAACATCTCAGCAATGTACCTGCCGTGTTCCATGGGACACTGCTCTTTAGCAGTGACCAGCTCTATTGCCCATGCAAACAAAAGTTTGGAGCTGGCTTTGAAGTGCTACTTTCCCTCTTCACTCAGCATTCAAATCTTCTGCCACAAATATTGTATTCTGTGAGTAATTTTTATCCCAATTAGATCACATTTTAGCTATCTCATTACCACAAGTTCAACATTTACCTTGTCTCTCTAATTTTTCATAGCATTCCAATCATTAAACCTGAAAAGCAACAACACTTGCATGGAAAGCATATGCTTTTCAGAATATATGGGGTTTTGGAATATAGGTGTTTATCTTGACTTTTTATCTTCAGTTTTACTGTTATTTAAGCACCAAGCCATTGTTCTCATCAGAACTACCTTTAAATATGAAAGAGCAGGGAACATTGTGCAGTAATTATTAGATGACATGTGAATGACCCAAACAGGGGAAGCAAAACCCATTTGTATTTATGTGCTTCCCCTCAGTAGGAAAGAAGTTGAGTGCTCTGTAATAACAAAGATTGAAGTGACTGTTCTTTGAGGCTGTTAGCACTAACTTTTATAATGATCATGACTGAGAATTAAGAGCAGAATGATCTTTCCTGCATGCAGTTTTTAACCTATGTCATATTGTGCATCTCTAGATTTCAATTTGGATCCACAATCTAGGGAAAAAAAAATTATAGATCCTAGGTGTTATCAAAGTGAAATAAATCACCCTTGTCTCTCCTCAAATGTCAGATCCCTCAGTAAATGCCTCTGTGCTTGCAAAGTCACATAGCCACCATGGCTGCTCCCCTTTCCCTTTCTCCACTCTTCCTTTGCTGTGTGTCCTACATTTCACTCATAAGTTTGCATAACTACACTTTTCTTATTCATGCTTTTCTTAATTTTTTCTGGAGTTCTTTGGAAAGACAAAAATCCACCCTCAATAATTTGTTTACAATACATGCCACGAGCTTGAGAAATTTAATTAAGTATTCCATTGGTCCTATACCCTTTATTTTGGGTGGTGATTTTTAGTAGCTAGTCACAGAAAATTTTGGTTTTCTTCCACCTTGTGCTAGACTAGGTCTGTACCGTATGCTGGAGAAATAATCTTAAAAAGAAAAAAAAAAAGTCATTTTGAGTGTTGTTCAACCTTAGGCTTGGGTGGAGGTATGGGCAATCATGTAAAATCTGTTTGTTCCTTGAAAATTATAATCTCTGCAGTGTACACAATGTTTTACAAGGTGTACAGCCAAGCAGATTGAGATATTTCTCAATATTTTCATGAGATAGCAATGATAATTTGCTGAGTTTTCTGTTTCACTAAACATGAGAAATTATCTTTTCATTACATTGTATCAAATTTCATTAGAATGATAGCCATGAGTAGGTGGTTGTAAAACTCTTCTTTAAAGTGTTAAAACCAGAAGACAAGATTGTGTTTGACAAGAACATTGGAAATTTATATATGAAAATTACAGTGATAAAGAAAGTACAGTATTCAAGATGGGATGAGAATTGGGCTTTTCTTCTGATGGGGCTGTTTAACAGATATGTCACACTTTTCCATCAGATGATTTTTTTTATTTAAACGACACAGGAGTTCTTGTTTAATAGGCTACTAATTGAATTGCTGTATTTTAATTATTTCCCCCCAATGGAAAGAGAGAAACAGTCTTAAGACCTTTCCATTTCCTTACACAAATATTCTGAATTAATCTTTCTACTATATTTATTACCTGCTCCTTTCCCTTTGTGAGAATAGAGTGTGGAACACTAAATAAAAGGAAAGTATTTTTAACAGCAGATATCAACATTCATATTAGCTGTTGGATCTCTCAAAGACCAAGAAGTTCCAGACAAGAGTCATATGCAGAAAAAATAACGTGTTAGAACATGAGTGTTGCTTTGCGTATCTTTCTCTTGCCCAGCCTGGTGTTCAGCTTGGGCTCCCAGCTGCTCTGATACGCCTCAACAGTACCTGTTAGTGAGACCTTGGCTCTGCAGGCAGATAGACTCACACTGTCATGGCTGTGGTAGAAAAAGGGGACTCTCCAAGGCTTCCAGGAAACAGAGGTTTTATTCAGGGGGTCAGGGGATCCCCCAGCCTCAGTCTCTAGGAGAGACCCCAGACCTCGGCTGCAGGGCGTTTTTGTACAGGACAGTTCAAGGGGTGGATGCAAAGTATACAAACCAATAAAACAATCCAAACACTACATGCCAGCTAGATTAGTTAAACACTAACAAATCCAAAATAAGTTTGGGAGTCGTCTCAAGGGTCGTGCCAACCAGTACCCAAAACTCTTGGACCTTGAAGATAAAAATTCCATGATGGACAGAGGGAAAAATCATGCATAAAACAGGAATGAAACAGAGAAAAGAACCAATAGGAAGAAATCTCCAAGCACAGGCTCAGGTTGCCTTACAAACCCTTATCAAACTATGATAAAAACACATCCTGGGGCAAGAGGCCCCTTCAAGGTATCTACTATACTAAAATTACAATTAAAAAAAAAAACTATACTATGTTCCTAACTGAAGCTTATAAAACATTTCTTGCAAACCCACGCATGAGTAAGAACAGTTGATATGGAACGGTTCTCCACTTGAGCCATCACCTGAAACTTTTAAAACTAGAGAGAACATAACGCTAAAGACTTAATCGAAGAAGCCAGACTTTACTGGAAACAGGAATAAGCCATTAATGCATTTTCCCTATCTCTTACTGCCATAACTGATATCATTCCTAGAGAAACGAGAAGCACCTTTGCCATCTAGATCATCACTCTGCACCCTGGCCATCCCAACTGTGGTGCTTTTAGATATTGCCCTTACATTCCCACCTCCTAGAGCTGTTATGTGTCTCTGTGTTTTCCCGTATTCTAAGCTACTTTTGCCAGAGATTTTAGCTGCAGAGAAATGCACTTTAAATGGAAGTGAAATCTCAAAAGGCCAGTAAAATGGGATTGTATTAAAGCAAGCCATGATTTGATATCAGCCTTGCTTTTGTGGGGTTGTTTTTTGATCTTTGAATGCTTGGATTTAGCACGACTGAAGTGTCTTTTTTTTTTCTGCTGGTCACTTGAAGATACAAATTTGGAAGTGTACTTCTTATAAGTGCTCTGTCAGTCCTTTGTATAATGCTGCACTTAGATCCTCATCTATCTCTCTTCTGTTCTCCCTCTCACTCTGGTGGAATCAATGTGGATTTTTGCAGTCAATGTGAATGACATCTCCAAAACAGCCTAAACCTCCTTTTTCTACCTTATCTGGAAAAGGTTAGATTAAGGGTAGCATAAAGCAAAACTTCCAGAGTTATTTCTTACACAAAAATAGGTACATTTCAGGTAGGCAGCATGAAGCAATTATTATAGAATTTCTTTGAATAAAAGCTACCTTCTAATCACAAAATCATCAATTAAAAAAGGGTTAAGAAAGGATATTGTAGACCTCTGCTAAAGGTGAGAATATCTTTTTCATTAGGCAATCTTTTCATACCCCAGAAGGAAAAGTGAAAGGTGCCAATCACATAGAAGTAAAGGACATCTATATTATGTAAATATTAATCTTCTGCAGTTATGAAAAGACAGCTTAAAATATTTAATAAAGAATGTGATGGAGAATAAGGGGGTGAGGAAGGAAGTAAAAAACCCTCCATATCCATTTAAATTTGGGGAGTTTTAATGTATTAGAATAATCTGAGGCATTTAGTTAATAATCCTGTGCTATTATTGACTGCTTCTGATAAATACAGATGCTTTCTGCCTGTTACCAGCTCTTAACACTTTAATACTAGAAAGTGCCTTTAAAACAATTTTAAACATGACTAGAGGCTTATAAAATAGGCACAGGAGCTATGTAGATATAATAATCATTTTACCCATAATAATAAACATTCCCAATACTAATACATTTCAGAGTTGATTTAAACACAATAGTAGCACTAAGTCAAAAAGAAATTCATACTGAATTCATAATCAATACAATCTTTTTCTACAGCACAAACTTATTTTTTGGCCTGTCCAATTCAGGACTCACCAGTGTTTAACATCATGAACAAGAATTATGATAACAAGAGTTATTCTTCAATAGGAATAATAAATATTCTTAAGGAAAACAACATTTTATTTTCTATCTTTATTGCTAGAAATATTTAATTTCATCAGGATTATACAGAGAGAACCATTTCTACCCTTAATAGTGATTAAATGTAAGGTGGCATCAATTCTTGGCAGGGATTTTGGGCACAAAGTATGTACAAACCATATACACAAATAATGAGGGATGCACTTGATGAATTTACATTTTTAAACATAAGTTCATTTGTTTTCAGTGAGACATATGCATGAACTCCACATGTATAGGCCTGTTTGAAGTATTGAAATAGAAAAAGGAGTCAGGACCTACCAGCAAGAATCAGGATTTATTGCAAGGATCTGGATGCCACCCTTTTTACACTAGGAAATAGTATTACACCATATTTCAGCTCTATTTATTTGCTTACCCATATGAGAATTTCTTTTTTACATCCTTGTTAGCTTGTCATGGCACTGTTTGTGCTAAACATGCCTGCATGCCTGCTTCCTACCTTCTGTAAGAGGAAGTAACTGTACTAGATCCATCCCCACCAGTTAAACTTCATGGGTCTCCCAGAGCTCACTGCAGCCTTTACAGGTGCAGTTGTACCCTAGGCAAGGACATGTGGGAGAAACCTGTTCCTTGAGAGGATTCAGACATCATTCTTCTTTAACTTGCATTCAGAGACGCAGCACAGAGGTCAAGGAAGTCCTGCTGGCAAAGAGCCAGTGTCAAGGCAGAATCAGGCTCTGCATGGCTGACTGCAGCCCAGGCTGTCAGATTAGTCCCCAGGCTGGCACTGGACTTAGGGAAAGCTTTGAGGGGAGAGACAAAAACTCACTTTATCCTGTCAAAGCCATACTGAGATCTGT
The DNA here is from genome assembly GCA_027886175.1 of Phylloscopus collybita. Classification (NCBI taxonomy): domain Eukaryota; kingdom Metazoa; phylum Chordata; class Aves; order Passeriformes; family Phylloscopidae; genus Phylloscopus; species Phylloscopus collybita. The sequence continues at coordinate 43,812,919 of JAJNNQ010000018.1, forward strand.
TTGGTTTTCCCCTCTGCAAAATCTTTAAAAAGTGACTTTTCTATTTGTGTGGAAAGGCTGTCCCCATGCCCACTACACATCTGAACACTGTCAGTGCCTGAGAGCTGCCTAAATGTCCCATTTTCAGGGGGTCACAGGGCTCGTTTGAACTTCCACAATGCCTGCAGCTTTCCCACTCTAACCTTGTCATAAAGCCTTCTCAGCAGGGCTCTGTGGCTTGAAGACAAAAAATAACTGTGAGGTTTTAGTACTGTGAGGCTGCATTTGGTACAACTCTCCTGTCTTTACAAGTTTCTTACAAATGGAAAATTAAATCAGTTTCAGAGACCTCACTGGGAATACCCCCCTACTGCTCTGATGACAAACACTCTGCAAATAAAGACCCCTTTGCTGGAACTGATGGTAATCTTTACTTTCTACTAGGTTGATATTAAATTGCTGCAATGGGTAAATACAGCCTGGCCTTACAAGAAATTGCAAGGGTTAAAAAACTGCAGTAACTATGAACAAGGGAGAAAAAAATCCAAATTATAGATTGCTGCAATTCTGTTCTGAAAAACACTATTTTATTCCAAAGAATCTCCCAATGACGTTTCCATTGGTGCCACAATATTTTGTAATCTCTGGACAATAATTTCACTTGACTACACAATTGCTTGCAGTAAAAGGCAAGAATCCGGGTATGATCATTTACTCACTAAACTTTCTGGCAAACTTGATTGTTTACTTATTAAACTTTTCACAATTTGAACAGAAGTAAGTATTGTAAGAAAAGAAAATGAAGAACATGAATACTAAAAACTGTGAATATTTTAAAATAATTAAAACTGCTTAAGCTTATGTATCTCATTTCATTAGGTACAAGAAAATCTTGGTGCTACCTTCTTGTGTTTTCAGCCAGGATTTTCCACAGAATCTCCTTGACCAAGGGAGACACTGTGTATCAGTCCTAAATCAAACTCATCACCATTATTATCTTCCTGCACGTACAGGATTTCATCCATCCAGTGACAGTATCAATTTCACAGATAAACAGGTCATTATTAAGGTCTGTAAAATGTAATGGGAACCATCCTGATTTCAAGCATCAGCTTTTTTATCACCAACCAGCTGTTTCTAGTGCTGGAAAAAAGCACAGGAGGTGTTGTGTTTAAACCATTCAATGTTCCTGCTATACTGCTAACCAAAAGAGTGCCATGGAAAAATCCACTTGCTGAAGCCAAATGAGTGAGACTGCTTCACAGCCACGGTGCATCTGAAACAAACTTCCACATCCATATGTACAAAGCACTCAGTGGTCCCTTTTATACCACATGGAAAGCATATACTTACTTATACACAAGAAGTGCTCCGCCAACCCTAAGATAATATTTCCTGGACTTTCTCAGAATTAAATACCTGAAATAAAATGGACACTTCATTGCACATCATCAGAGAGGTATTTTTATAGCATGAGAATGGATATAAGTACAGCTGAACATTTCATGGACTGGCCATGTAAATCCATCTGGGTTGGTATGGGAACCCTAAGTTTTCCATGGTCATCCCCAAGTATCCAAATGACCTGGGAAAGCACGCTGAATCAAGTATCTTTGGGGAATAGGCCACATACAGAATTTTCTTCATCCAAGAAACTATATTTTGAATAGAACAGAAATCCTGCCTGTTCCCTTAAGCAGAATGTGTTCAGTCTTACAAGTCTGAATTAAATCAGTAGTGCACAGATTCAGAGTCAAAAGGATGGTTGACTACCTTCTAATGACAGCAAATGCAAAAAAAAAACAACTCTGAAGTCTCTAAAGCAAGTTGGCTACCCAAACAGATGGTGTCCATCACTGCTACTTCTGTCCTTAAAAATTAAATTTATAAATAGCTGGTAATGAACAAACCAAAAATATGCATACAGAAGACTAAAATCAGCTTGCATGAACAGACTGTAAAAAGAAGCTGAAAAGCAGCATTAGAGGAATTAGTCCTGTGAGTCTCTTACTTTGTTATTTAGCCAAGGCATTTCTTTCAGTGATGATGGTGTGAAATTGCTCAAAGAAAGAGGTATCAACTTTTTTCAGTATTTGTATCTGTTTTCTTGCTGTCCTTAACCTTGTGTGGTAAAGGTTGTGCAAAGCAGCAACAAAATATTACATCAGAAGCTTTTTCTGTTAATGTAAGAGTTTTCTCTCTCTGAGTAGAAGGAAGCAGTTATTCAAAGGGAATGCATTTTGTACATGGAAATTACTGTTGTGTTTTGTAATGTTACAGCATTGCTGTTGTGAAATGGAACAGCATGAATCCATTCCTTGGCAACAATCACAGTGAGGAAGAGAAATGATGCATACATATGTAACCTATTCCTCCTGCAAACCAAATAATAATATAATAATATTATACATTAACCAAATGTCTCCTTAGAGTCCTCCTCGGATGCTGCAGTGCAGAGAGGTTTCAGTAATCCTGACCTGTACAAAATATTGCAGGAGAAGGAAGATAAATCAAAGGACTTCTATATTTAACTTTCAAATATATTGGTTATTCTAACACTGCACTTGTTCCAAATCATTTGAGTGGCTTGAGGACAATGAAGCATTGTTGGAATATATGGCTTTGAAAAATCTCTCATTATACATACACTGCAGCTCATCAAAAATGAAAAACATTTGCCAGACCTGGCCTTGATTATTTTTTTCCTTTCAATCTGGACATAACATTTTATGGCAGAGAAATGGGAGAGGAAAAAATAAGGATTCCATTCCAACCTCTACCCTGTCCTCCTGGGTTGTCCTGTTTGCTCCAAGAGCAGCAGTCGTGGTGGATAAGTTGGACCAGTCCTTCCTGCAGAAGCAGCCCTCAAACTGCCCTCAAAATCAAATTTACTACCCTTACCATCAGTGAACATGGATGTAGAGGCCAAGACATTGAGACTGATGTGGGAGACACTTCATCCCTGTAAATTGATGTGGGCAGTGTCGTGGCATGCCCAGGATCAGCAAAGTTCCTGTTCTCTGCTGCCCCAGACACAGAGTTTCAACTCAAACACAAGTGCAGCTCGTAAGCAAAATCAGAGGCAAATAAAACCAAAAAAACCTAATCCCTTTATCTCAGTGCAGACAGAATTCTGTATTTAGAGTTGATTTCAAAAAAATATAAATGTAAACAGATGTAGCAGTCTTCAGCTGTTTTAATATTGCAGGTAATTGAACTAATGCTCAAACATTATGTGCTGCAAATAACACAAGATAATAAGAAAATCCAGGACAATTTAAATGATTCAGTTTGTAAACCCTTATGTTTCCCAAAACAAAAATACCTGAAATGAAAAATCCGTTCTAGAATGATTTACTGATGCATGGAATAGCTTTTCCATATATGTGGGCATCATTCCTGTAATTTCACTGGATCACTCTGGTACTTGCAATTAAACATATCTAAGCTTGCTCAGGACCAAAATATCTTGAGGCCGTTAATATATTTTATGGCTAAAACCAAAATTATTGCACTTATTTATTATTCCTAAATTCAAGAAGCATACTCAACAATGTTCCTTGCAGTAATGTAAATTGATTATATAGCCATATTACAATAACTTCATTTTTCAAGTTAATGCAAATAAACGCTTCAGAAAAGTTATAATAAGGGTAACTCATTTTCAGACCAGCATTGTGAATAACAATTTCTGTCCCAAATTAAATAATAAAAAAGTTAATTGTGCTAACTTTATTTTTTTCTTTATTTAAGGCAAACTGAAGTACATTGATAGTAAAATAAAGTTCAAGTTTAGAGACAACAATTTGAAATTCAATATATTATTTTGAGCCATATTTTTTTCTCATATGATCAGAAGCTTTTAAATTTTTAATTCTGTGGTAGCATTCTCATTTGACAGAATCCAGAATTAAACCTGGAAAAACATGAAGAAACCTGCCTTCATTAACAGATATCCAATTAAACCATGCAGTTTCTTAGGATCCCAAGTGATGGTAGCACATTAAGGCAGAAATTACTCACTGCAAGGGCTCCTGACTAATACCATCCTTGGGAAAATGCCTCTCCACCACCTCTCTCTGTGAGCAGCCTTTATTGTTGTTCAGGTTTTGCCACCCCTCCAAGCTCCCATCTTATCACAGGAAGCATATCTTGACAGCTGCCCAGGTGTTGCTTCTTGGATGTGTCCCCACCTTTCCCTTGTGCAGCCTGGCAATTCCTCTCCATGGAGAGTAGTAAATACAGAGTTCTGGTCTAGGCATCACACTGAGTGAGAATAGGAGGTGAACATACAGCTCAGAAGGCTCCAAATATTTAAGTACAATACTCTAATGTGGAAACACTTGAGGTCAGTTGCTGAGGCTTGGGTTAAATGGCTTTTTCTGGAGCTAACTGTAAAAATAAAATGGGGCAAAAGTTCTTGCTGTAAACTCACAGGAACCTAAGGGAAATGGGGAGAGAGTGAGAGACTCTTTTAGCCTGGAAACAGGTTAGCATTGCGTTCAGGTGGGAATGGGGTAGGCAGCAAAAGAAATTGGACACCTTGCCTAATACTTCAGCCCCACTGGGCCAAAACTAATGCTTACTATAATAAGAAGCGAATAAATTCCTTAAAATCCAATTTAAGCATACGGCTGGTTTGATCCTTCCAAAACAAGTAAAGTGTTTTAGGAGCATAAGCTCCATTGGAAATCACGCCTGAGCCTGGTCTTGTAGATTAAAAGTCCTTTTATTTCAACCAAAATGTAGCTAGAGTACTGCAAGAGTTGCAAGAGACAAGAATCAGCTTGTAACACATTGCCATGAACACAGGCATGATTCTTTGCCTATGCAACTAACCAACTGTTAATTATCTCCATTCCCTTTTCATTTGACATATCCATCCATGTGCCAATCACACTCTTTCTGCTTACCATCTCAAATTTTCTTCAGAAGCACTAATGTGGGAAAAAGTAGTCAGGTTTAAAACTAGGTTTTGTATTCATACAATGAACATTGCAGGAAATTCTGTGGCTGAAGGTGAGTAAGTGACCAAACTAAATTATTGCACTTTTGATGCAGTCACCCAGCTGAACCCCCAGTGCTGGGGTGGTGTTCACTCCATTACTGCCCAAGATGATGTGTGCTTATGAGATAAGAACAGAAATCCAATGCTTAGTGGCCAGCAAGATCTTTTAGCCTCCTGGCTTTTCTTCATAGCTTTTGAAAGCAGAATCCCTATAAACTGATGTATAAAGAGTTATGCCTCATGTGGGAGAAGCTTTTTAAGTTGTTTCAGGGTAAGATGCCGACAGAAGAAAAGCCACCTTCTGTTTGTTGAGGCCATTGTGGATTTTGTCTACAAGGTTATGTCTTGAGGCAAAAGCAAGCAGCTGGCAGGAGCTGGTATACAGCATCTTTTTATTTTTCTGAGACTGTTAGGAAAACATAAGGGAGTTCTTAGGGTAGGGAGAATGTTCACAGAGCAGTGCAGTGGGAGATCATCAGCACGTCCCAGTACACACAAAAGAAGATGGCTTAGCATCTGTTCTGGAGCTCCAGAGTGTGCAAGCCAAGAGTTCTGGGTACTGGCAGCCATGTATGGAGATGGATCACAGTGTGCCTGCCAAGGGGTTTGGATACTGGTAATCAAGCACAGAGACGGATATTTTGGTTGGAGGGCACAGAAAAATAGCAGTAAAATTAACAATTATTCTTTCCAGTGCTTTATATGTGAGCAGACTAAAGAATTTATTTACATTCTCATTAGCTTGAATATTTCCCATAGTAGAAACGGGGCAGAAATAGAGTAGAAATTTTAAATAATAGGAATGTGGTTTTTTTAACTAATGCTCCACTCAACTTATTTAATCTAGCTGTGTCTTGATTCTTTATAATTAATTTAAAGTCAAAAACATATAATAGTGATTTGGATAGAAATATATGCTCATATAAGCATTCGTATTGGAGACAACAACCTCAAAATTATGTAAAAAGTAGCCACATTCCCCTGAATGCAAAAGTATTTCAGACTCCAGAGCACGACTTTCCTACATGATATGCATTTCTATTGTAATTGTAAAATGAGAAATGTTTACTCTAAGGAGAAGCAGGTGTGAATGTAAAGGTCTGACTTCTTCAGCACCTGAGTTACCTCTCCTTTTGAGCCATCCCGCAGTGTCTGCGTTGAACCCCACAGGGTGGCACCAGTGCGTGCGAAGTTACCGACAGGGAATTTTTCACCTGCGGTGTTCAGATGGCAGACTCCGGGAGCGGAGAGAGGGGATGCTTTCTGTTCCTCAGGGGGTAGGGGCTGGGCCAGCAAGTGCCCTTAGCAGCTTGAGGTATGCAACAATGATTCAGCCATGCTTGTTATAAAGGCAGCTTCCATGGATTTTGAAAACTGATCAGGGACTGGTCCCTTTTCCCGGGACAGTTCGATTAATAGGCATTAAAGGGTAATTGCACTTAAGTAATTCAATAAAGTATTTTGCAGTGAGTCAAATGCTGGAGTAAGAGGAGCAAGGTAGAAACCAAGCAAAGGTGTCCTTTAACACTCATTGGGCTGTGAATATTTCTAACAGCTTGTACTGTATGTTCAAAATTTTTGTTTGTTTTAATGAGGGTAATCCACCCTAATGTTGGAATAATGAAGAGGTACTGAGGTGGTCAGTGCACACCAAGACCTCAGTGCTGGCAGGAGTGATCTGCTGTCAGAAGACACTTGTGTACTTCACACAGCAGCTGCAGAACTTCACAGCACACAATTTTTGTTATTATACAGCTGATTAATTGTTTCTGTAATTATGTTACCACCTGAAAATGCTGCTGCTGTGTAAAGTGCCAGCCCCATGCAACTGAAGTGTGTTGGTGTCAACTAATAGATGTCAAAGTAAAAAAAAAAAAAAAAAAAAAAAAAAAAGTCATTTTACAGCAAATAAAATTTATCTGCATATAGCAGATATATAAAATTTACCTGCATACAGCTGCATCCCCATTGCTCTTGGTCAGTGTAAGGGTGATGGCAGCTCTGTCTGTGTCACTCTCAGGTCTGCTGGTACTCAAAAAAACGCACTCCCTCCTGCCAGGAGTCTTTGAGGAGTCAGAGATGTACCAATGCTCCTGCATCAACTTTGGGAGAAGAGACTAGATTGAGAAACTAGCTGGCAGTGTCAGCAAGTAAAGCTCACTTTAGGAAGAAGGGAAGGGATTAGCACAGTAGCAAAAGATCAAGGAACTTCAAAGTGGGGTTGGAGATGTTACCTAATTTATAGTTTGTCAGAAAGTCATCAGACAGTTGAGCAACTTATCAAAGTAATCCTGCTTCTTCCTTCCATCAGATAGGAAATCTCAATTCTCAAAATCCAAATTCTCAAAACAAATTGGTTTTGCATTTAGAGATACCTATAGGATTTTTTTATGTCATTTATAGTGAAGTGGTTGCACTCAGAATGATAGACTTCAGTAGATACTTGTAGTGCTTGCTGTGCATTAACTTACTATGTCCTGCTGTACCTGTTTTCTTCTGAGCTTCCTCACAGTCTCTGTGTAGCTTTGTGTTTTACCTCTGAAGTACAGCAGGAGCTGTGATTTTTCAAGTGTATATTTAACTCTGCTGTAGAATTGCCCAGAGACTTGATCTTGTCTTTCATTATCTTGCTCTTTCAGTTGCCTAAGCTACAAAATTCAAATAATATTTATTATTTTCCAAACTGCTTTGATATTCTTACATGAAAAGCAGCTAAGTGTGAAACACTACTGCAGAATGCCATAAATGCCAGCTAGGTACCATCAATAAGAACCGGGCAAAAAGCTACCAATGTTCATGCCAGAGTTAAAAAAAACCACCCTGAGATATCAGAAAATTTCTGAAATTATTAATTTAAATTAGGGCTTCACTTATTTGTGCCCTCAATAGTACCAATCTCCAGCAGTACCCTTGTTTTCATGCCTTATCTGATATTTCAAAAGATCAGTGCAAACAAAAAGCCATGCTAAGATCTTGAAGGGAGAGGAAAAAGGATAGAAGAGATTTGTGCCACATTTTATACTTATAGAGAAAGTCCTGAATAATCCAATGACAGGGGCAGAAAAGAAAAGAAAGCCCATTTCAAGACAGCAAAATTTATCACCCTTCTGGAAGAATACCCAAGATTGTGTAATACAGCAACAATTTCCCAGCCACAAAGGCACAATAACTATCATGTTAGATAAAGACTACCATGATTCAGAATGGTTGGTCACATCAATAGTGGAGCACAGAAATATTCAGAGAAAACACAGCTATCTTCTTACAATCACGGGCAATAGCGAGTGCTACAAATACACAAGGCACAATAATCAGTGGGAAGGAAATCTTCACTGTCTCCGTGTTCTTCTGACAAAACAACACCTTTTCACCTGTGGACAAATCCTCCAGTCGTGCATCTTTCTGAGCCCCAGAGCAGCTGTGAGCTGGGCATTCACAGCAGTGAAGACATTTCCATCACAAGTTTCTTCCCTGAAACAACAGGGTAAATAATTCTCTTGTCAGAAAGCTCCCAAAAATGGAGAGAGGGGTGTGCTATGATTTTATGGAATGGTTACAATTCAAAGATTAACTGGAAGAACAGGCAGGTTGTAAAGGATTCTTGATTCTTCCCAGCTTACATTTTTCATAAGCCATTATGACTTTTTTTTTTTTTTCAAAACACTGAAATATTGTTTCAAGAAGTCTCACCTGTTCTAATAGGACATTGAAGTTACTTTTCTTACGTGAAATGTTATTCAACAGTTTTCTATGCTTTTTGCTGATCTTCTTCAATCCTGTAGCGTGAAAATTTTTAAAAAATCAAGGCAATACAATGGAGGACAAATTAGTGAGAATAAAAGTAGAATCATTTTCATTGCCAAAATATAAATATGAACCAAAATATCACAAGAAGAACTCATGAAATTCCAAGCCTTTGAACATCATGAAAACATTATAATCCAGTGAAGCTGTATTTTAGGCATTTAAATTTGATACAAACATCTTCTAAGTAATTTATATTTTGGAGTGTGTCATTGACAGGGATCACAATAGTGAGGAATTTCAAAATAAAACCAAATTCAAAATACCCAGCTCAGAGAGTTAAAATCTGACTTGTTTTTACTTATGTCCCAGCTCTTCCTCTCAAGCTCACACAGATACTTGCCTAGTTGTTTGCAGTGCTTCATATTCTATTCCACAGTTCCTAAAATAATCACCTGTACAATTTTATCGATCTTTGCCTTTAAAAGGACAATAATTAGACCTGATTTTCAGAAATAGTAGGTAGCCAGACCTCTAATTTACTGTAGCAAGGGTGACAGGAATTCAATGTCAAGCATCTTATGGCACAAATCCAAAATTAAAGAATAAAAAGCAATAGATATTAACAAAAATATGCTAATTCAATATAGGTTTCTCTAAAGTTGAGATTTTTTACACTGGTAATACATAAAAAGAAGTCTGACTAGAGATGCACTTATAAATTCTGTTTAGAGTTACTTAAAGTTTATTAAGCTTATGTAATTATTTTGTGCAGGAGTCATTGTACACTAGCAGCTCTGTTACTTGTCTCTAGATCAAAGACAATTAAAAAGCAAATAATACTACTAGTGTCTTGTAGTATTCTCTGGCTAAAATCAGTGCTCTCCAATTTTTCTGTGGAGGTAAGAAAATGCCTGAGCAAGCGAATCCAACAAAAGAAAAAAACCAAGCCCATGAAATATTAACACTTAACCTTAAAACCTATCAAACCTGGGTGAGGTTGAATTTAAAATAAATCATAGGCAAGGGATGGTCCGGTAGGCAAAATTATCACAGCACCTATTTCATGGAAGGGCAAGTAAGCCTGTTTTGTCAGACTGGCTCCCTCATTTCTTGGATGCCCAGATGTTGATGGTGGCCCCAGGAGCTCTCATGTCCCTCACACTCAGTGTTAAACCCACTGACCACCCTCTAGGTTTAGGCTTTAAACAAATCTAAGGGAGGATAAAATGGAGTCTGTCTGCCTCTCCTAGTAACGTGATGAACAGAGAACAGTGTAGGTATTCAGCAGATAAGGAAAAAGAAAAAATGTTTCAAGTATTTTATAGCATTAGTTGCATATTTTAAATTAACTATCAGGCATAAACAATATACAAGTGAATGTAGGAGAAAATGTTCCTGTTCTAGACTGAGACAGTTAAATATTTTCTAACAAGCATAGTTTCAAGGTGATAATTCACAGTACAATTCAGGAAGAAATATTGTATGCAGTTTCACATAATAAACCTTTGCCCATTTCTTATGAAAATCTCAGAGAAAAATCTTTGGTATTTCATATTAATATTGTTCACATGAATTTAAAACAAATGTAATGGCCCATTACACTTTTGTGCCTCTCAACATACTTTGCATACAAATTGAAAATATCATCTTACTGCCTCCCTTTTACTGAAACCAAAGCAAAAAAAATGCATCTAAGTGTTTGAATATACTCAGTTTATTTACAAGCATTAAACTAGGTCTATCAGCTTTGATATTCCAAACCCCCAAACTTCCCTATGTCAGAAATCCTCACTTTAAGTAAATTAAATATTTACTGCAAAGTAATGCTGCAGAACCTGTATTTTCCCTATGTTGAAGATCTTCTGTCTCATTTATTTTTGGTTACAATCTTGCATAAAAGGAAAGAGCCCCCATTAAATTTAATTAGAGATTTTTATTTTATATAAATCAGATCAAGGTTCTGGGCACAACATTCAGCTGGCAGGTATTATTGTAGCTACAGCTGCTTGATGATCTGGCCCTTGACTGCATTTTTTGTTCAATAAGCAACAATACTGTTGGCCAAAAGTATTCATGGCCAAACACACGTTGTTGATGCCATCCATTGGTTAACATTATGCCAGCTAAAGAAAAGAAGTGGCAGGAATTATAACCTCCATCTTTCTTTTATTTGTTTATTAACACCAAAAAGTGGAATGGCAGGGAATGCTTTACCTCCATACTGTTTTTTATCTGTTGTAAACTCGACTGCAAAAGCAGGTGGGTGGTTTTCTGATACAATTCTAGGTTTGGTTCTTCTTAGTTCTAATACCCCTAACTTTTTTCTTCCCATGGAAATTAGGTTAAAAGTATCAAAACATGTAATAAATACATATATGTAAAAAGATGCACCAGGAAAAAAATCAGCCTGAAAATAATGGGACTGAGAAAAAAGTACTTCTAATGGACGAGTAATTTGATAACCCTCTACTCTAAAATCTGGTTTTAGAGAGAGGGTATGAAATTAAGATAGTTAATGGGTTTGGTTAGGTGGGGAAACATCTGCACTCTTTTTTAAAGGAAACTCACAGAAGACACTGTTCAATCAGCTGAGAGCAGGTTTTAAAGAAGGTGTGTAAAACAACAAAATGCCCTTCTGAAAATTTAGAGTCCCCTTATGAGCTGAAGTCTGGCTGAGGCTGATCAAAGAACCTGTAGGGTCAGTAATGCTCTGGGACATCAGCCCTGTCCCTTACAATTCTTCAGGGGACCTCCAAGAGCTGTTTGGTTCTTTGTAGCAGGCTTGTGCCATTGTGCACAATGGCAGCTTTTCCTGTGCTCCCAAAACTCCTTTCTTGGAAAGTTATGTCCCATTAAATTCCAGAGAGAGAGGAACTCCATTTCTTCTGAAAGTGGACAAGGTCTACCACCTTTTTAGAGACATCACTAGCTGTATGAAATAATTCTTTGAGCATAACTTCAGCACCAGCCTGTACCTTGGCAGTCTCTCTCTTTCAGCATGATCTTTCTTTCCTTTCTGTGCGGCTTAGTAGACTATTATTATTCTAAATATTTTGTTTAGCATTAGCTGTGATAACGAAGTTGCAGTTAGAAATCATGCACCACTGCCTTAGTATTGTATGGTTAGGTTTACTTTTTATACCCTAAGCAATTACATGTCAGGTGAGAGGCTACTTTCTGGTTTTCCTGTGCTTTCTAATCTGCATAAATCTACAGGGTTTCTAGCAGCATTCAAAAACAGATAGGTATTTGCAGAATACCTGCAAAAATATTTGCAGGGATTCCAAACAGATAAACAGATTAAAATTATGACTGGCCTAATAGAAAAATTATAAGATTTTTACTCCAGAAGTGTTTGTACTACTTCAGTTAATTACGAGTCATCCAAAAGACTAAAACCACAGTAGTTACGAAACTCTTCTTTATGCCTTGGAACTATGCTGAACAATGCAGTGCTGATCCCCTTGCTAGATTATGGGAAGGCAAATATTAAATTGCAGCAAAGAAGCAGTTACTAAGCCCATGTTTGTAATTAATTCACTACTGATTAGTTCTGACATGCGAGCAGTCTGACTGGACCGAAGAAGGCAGTTAAAGAGAGGAAAAAATGTGTAGTGTAAAATAATATTTGATTCTGTTATGAGCAAAACCAAACCCATTAAATGAACACTGATTTCTTTTTTGAGGTGCCAAGATTTGAAAGTTTGCCCTTCTCCCATCCAAAACACCTCACATTGTTTTTAATAGTTTTATTATAGACATTATACTGTATATCAGGACCTAGCCTGGTGGAAATCATTACAGATCTACTGAAGATTGTTGTTTTCTTTTTATTTTTGCAAGCATAGGTGTGATTTTGGTTTATTGACCTATTTACTGCAAGTATTCATGCAAAAATATGTTCTGTTGTTCACCATTGTTTCTCAGCAACTCAGTACTAATTAAAACATTTAAGTAATCCAGTTGTACAGCTTGTGTTTTTAAGTGACTGACAAAACATCTGTAAGTGCTAGTATTGAAAGAGAACAGCTGTAAATGTTCTCTGCATTAGCATAAATTACCTGGTGAATATCAATAAATGCTTCCATAGAAATAAGATTGTTGCAGAGATATTCCAGTAGCTCATGCTAATCAACCAAAATAAAATGTAAACAGCTCCAAAATTAGACTCAGTAAATCACATAGCACCTTGGTGGGAAATAAACTGTGAGTTCCAGTTTTTTAACTCAGAGAAATTGAAGAAATACATTTAAATTTCCTTTAACACTGCCACTCTTCTTGCTACTCCTTCTGAAAGCTTCCTTCTCATGAAAACCACTCCTTGATCTTTACATAAAAATAAACTGCTCCTGAGGCAGTGTGGGTGTATAAGCATAGGCGTGTGGATTTACACACCCTGTTTGCTTCATCCAGCAGCTCCAAAGGCATTCAGCAGCCAGGTATAATTGCTTTCTTTCCCACTGGCTCATGTCTCAGCATGACCCTAGTTTGACCCTGCATCTGCAGCATTCGAAGTTAAAGAAATGGTGCAGCAGCACAGAGGGAATTAGAAACAGTATCTATCACTGATTAAACTATTGATCAGCCACTCTGCTAAAGCTAAGGTACTCCTCCATTTGGAATTAAGCTACTGAACATGCCTTGCAACGAGGTGAAAGGCCTGACCCAAACACAGAAAAGATACAGAAACACTGAGTATGTGCAAGAGAGGTGGAAGGAGTCTTGAGATCCGTTGGAAAAATGCTGTCATAGCAGGAGGGGAAGTTTGCACAAAAATTTTGTTTCTAATGGTTGTTGTCTGTATTACCATCATGCCTCTCCAAACCCAGAGCAGGACTCAAGAAATGGAGCTCTGTTTTTAAAACTTGACTAAAAGAGTGGTGCCTCATTTTGATGCTGAAGTGAGTGCACATCTTAGGTGGGGAAGATACTAATAAGTATTCATGTTCAAGGCACCAGACAAAGGAAATCTAAAGGGGAAATTATGGAAGGAGGTAAGGTTTTGCCAAAGGGACTAAAGAGCGGAATAACTCAGAGCATCAGCACTCTGAGAATTAATAGTGTAAGACTGTATTTGTCAGAGAAAGCATAATGCAGTGATCAGGAGCTGAAACACAGACAAAGGGGCAAGGCCAGATCTTTGCGCAGATGCAGACAATGAACACAAGTTTTAGATAAAGATGTTTGCCTGCTGCAAAAGAGAATTAATGAAGCCATAGCCAAGAGCATTTTATAACCTTTGGCTGTTCAGTACACAGCAGGGACGGCCAAGGGAAGGCTCAGGAGCTGAGTTGACAGAGGACACAGAGCTCTTCCATGTGCTTTGCCACATCAAATGCCCATTTTCTGGCAAGCTCATGTCTTTGCACAGTATAATATGCATGCCAGTTCTGGAAGTCATCATTCTTATCTGAACTGCAACCTGAGTTCATGTTAATTTTTTTAAAATGCTAATTACTGTAACTTCCGTGTCTTCTCAGTATATGTCTTTTAGACTTAAGGCTCCTTTGAGGAATATGAAGGAGAAATATTTTCATATTTGTTGTCAATAAAATAATAAAATTTAGTCATCTATTTCTTCTTCAAGAAACACAAAAAAAAAAAAAAGTTACAATGAACACCTCAATAATTTTTCTTGTAGATATTGCTTTTCCATAGCCAGCTCAAATAAAAGCACCTTTTCTTCCATCAGTGGCTAAACAGAATTATGTGAATGGGCAGCATTAGGAATGCACTGAGTACAGCTTAGTTATCTGTAAAAACCAAGAGCAACAACACCTTACTGCTCAGTCCATCCCAGTTTGCCTATGTGTGGTCCATTTGCTGCACCTAAAACTACTCTGTGATTTGATCTCAGAAAGTAATAAAATACCTTGTGTATAGACTGTTTCTTACTGTGCATTCATATAAACAGAAAAATTAATTATGGTAAGTGTTACCCTTGGAATCACTGCATTCATGTGTGAATTAAACTTTTGGAATATTCAATTAGGAAGTCATTTGAATTGAAATGTCAGGGAGAAATACCTTCGTTGAATATGAACCCAACCTTATTGAAAGCTATTCCTAATTAATATTTCGTCAGCTGCCTGATGGTAACTTCTAAGCTAAATTAGCTCAACAGGGTGAAATTAAACCTTTTTAAATGGAATGGGCCTGTTCACTTATGACTGGCTCCACAAGAAGTCTCTACAGCAATACACAGCTAAACATACTTAATTCTCACTCCTGTTTTCTCAGGTGGATAATGTTTCTGAGTGGATATTTAACATAAAATAAAGATTATTTTACATCTTCTTACATGAACAGTCTGTTCATTAGGGTGGCACTAAAATGTTCTGAATCAGTATAAAAAAAATTGACTAAGAGTGACCAAAAAATTTGGGACAAATAATAATTAAAAAAGTCAAGACTATTGGGTCTGTTTTCCATTAGGAAGTAAATAAAATAGCACCTTTCTCATTCCTGCATAAGTATGCTATACTATCACCACTAACAATGTTCTTTATGAGAGCATGCCATCATTTCCTACTTAAAATTATAGATTTTTTCTTTCCTGACAGGTTTGTGAATCTGAGTGACCTGATGAGGAAAAATTACTTCCTTTTGGTTATAGTTCCAACCATCAATTATTTATCCCTCCTCAACTGGGTAGACGGCTCATTTTTCAGGCTACTAATCTGCTGCATATTACAGCAGATAAGATGTTGCAAATTATATGTTGAGGAAAACAGGTAGATGCTGTGTTACTGAAATCAGTTGGTGTATAACTTGCAAAGGGTCTGCTGGCCTCTGTAAAGAGTGAAATTATCTCTGCAGCAGCCACAGTGACCTCTAAGAGGGATTTCTTGACAACTGCGGTGATAACAACTACAATTAAGCTGAGATCTATGCATGTCAATCGTAACTTTTATTCTCTTACTGTTTGATGTTCTAAAAAAATTTGACATTTTACAACAGCAGGATACACAGCAGAGAGCACAACTGGGGTCACTGTTGCATATTAGCTTAATTAATCCCTCTGACCATGTTTTACAATTTTATACAGCATCACCCCAATTATGGAGGAACAGACTGCTTTTATGCCTCCTACATCTATTTAATATCAACTCCAGTTTAGAACAAAAAAGAGTTTTGGGTTTTAACATGAATTCTCCATACTGACCATAAATTAAACAGTGTGTTAGAGAAACAAAGGGAAACAACCAAAGTCCAATAAATCACTGAGCAATTCAGACTGACCTTGGCGGGTTTCTATTAATTGCTGAAAACCGGTAGTAGGCAATACTGCTACTTTTTAATACTGTATATTTTTCTGTAAACTTTGTCTTAGTTTTTGCTTCATCTTTTGCCATTAGTTTTCCTTTAATGTTGTTTTCTGCAAATTTGATAGCTAAAGAAGTTACTAGGGCAAGTGCATCCCGGAAGAGAAAAGAAGACATTGAAGGATATTTTCAGAAACTGCATTTTGAAATCAGTATTAGTGTGAACATTTTGAATATGAAACTCAACTCTCAAAGATTGTACCAATGAGTTACGTGAATCTCGTGCCCAGTGATACTGCTCATGTTTTGCATATCAAACATTCACATTCAGCTGACTGGAAACAATCTGTAAACTGGACATGACTTTGCAGAATCCATTTACGAAACAATGGTTGGCTTCACATAGTTTTCAAAAAGAAAAGAACAGATATTTTTAGCCACCTTGTTTCACTTAGGAAGAAGGGCACATGATCTGCTCCTATGAAATACTGCAAGGAGATGGCTGCATGCCCTCCAGCCGTGAGAATTCAGGGCTCGTAGGTATCAGTCTGTCAAAAATGCTTAAAGAACATAATTTCCCTGGCCATCCAGTTATCATTTCACCAGTATGATCTCAGCTTCACAGGTTATTTCATGTACCACATACAGAGTAACAGAGAGGGTTATTTTCTGTCTTCCTGCTTATGGATAAGGAACAGGGAGGGGAAAATCAATGAGTAATCAATCCAGTGGGCAATAGATTCAGCCCTTTGGGGTGCTCAGGAATGGGGGAACTGTACCTCATGGACTGCTAAACTCAGAGGGCAAGAAGGCATGAATGTGTAATTTGTCTTTTTTTTTTTTTGTCTTTTTTTTTTTTTTTTTTTTTTTTTTTTTACCATAAACAGTACCAGAAATAGCAAGCTGCACGAAAGGAAACATTTAGGAAATAAATGGATCATGAGGTCAATGGACCAGCTACCTCTGACTTTCATAACTCTGAATCACACCTGTAACAAGGAACTGTGATGAAGGGCAGTGTATAAAATCATGTTTCTTCTTTAACCACCATTCTGTGTTTCAGTAGGTTCAAAAATATTAAGTGATTCTCAGCATAGAAAATAGAAAACTATGTCATCTCTGGGAGGAAATAAATTATGGTCTTTAGAACACCAGCATAGTCATTAAGTACCAGCAAAAATTACTTTTTTTCAGTTTTGGATGTTTTTTTCAAATACCATCACAGGGATCCTTTACATAATGTGATTATAGTTTATTATAAGTGCTAAGATTAGTTTACATGAATGTGCAGTTTATGACCATGCTATGAGAAGAAATGTTCATTCACATAAAATAAACTAAATTAATAGAAAGTCTTAATTCCACCTCCTAAATAATTATTTTGGTTAGAGATACTTTGGTATGAGTCTGAATGAACAACTGAGATTTGAAGTGCATCACTTCATTCAATAAAAGTCAGTTAAATATATTCTTGTTTCTTATAAGCATAAGAACTATTACAGTTATGAACAAATATACATATTACCCTGTGTTTTCTTCCTCAAAATTCCTGCATTTTTTTCTAGAATCCTTATCAACTCTGATAGGACATAGTAAGACTTTTTCAGTGTATTAGTTTATCCTTATTTAATATTTTTCCCTTCTCTTCTTCTCTATCAGATTTGTTTCCTTTTACATTAAAAGCTACCAAACTATCAGTTGTAGTTCTGTAAGGAAAAAGAACTTTGGTTTCTGCAGCTCTTTCTTGAAGGACTAGGAGAGTTTTTTAAGCATTCACTGATAGCCAAGGAGATAAAATCATGCATGAATGCTCAATTTGCAATTTCTTTCTGAAGCTGAATATACAGTCAGTGATTTACCAGTATGTTTGATGAGGGAAGGTTTAAGTTATTCATTGAAAACAGAGATAGTAAAGTTTAAAAGTTCATTGCATTTATGTGCATAAACTTATATACATACATATATATATAATACATACAGTTACCTAAAATTACATTTATTTCTGAGACTATAGTATTAATTTGATAATCCAAAGAAACTTGTGGAGAGTAATCATTCTATAAATTAGCTGATGGGTTTCACCCTTTTCTCTCTGGTCATAAAGTTCCTGTATTTCTGCACTGGATAAATAATTTTTAGTTTACAAAGCTCTTGCAGTTCATCATTAGAATTAGCAGACTGGCTAATAACTCACAAAATGCCATTTCTGATCTGTATTCAATGAGTAGGACTTCTGAAAGGAGAGGATAAGGAACAAATAATGAGAAATATACATAATTAATATTAAACCACAGGTATCTCTTAAGGAATGAATGTTAATCTGAATATTTTTAAAATATTCTTGCCTCAGATGACTATAAGAAGATATAGTTTTTCTAGGAAGTTCCTGCTGATGGATAAAATTAACATCTAGCTGTTCCACTACAGTTCATTTGTCTGAAATAGCTTGGAGAAACAAATAAATTTTTGAATTATGAACAGTTTCATAAAGCAAGAATGGTCTGCTTCTCTTCTGTTTATGATGCAGTTTTCTCATTTTTTTTACAGCTTGCTACATCACATTCATCCATTGTAGTTAGTCTGGTTCTTTATATTAATGATAATTACTAGTTTGAGTGAATGCTTTTCTTCCAGGTGCAAAAAGGGAGCTTAAATAGTGTCATAGTTAGCTGATGAGTAAGATCATTATGTTCTCCCAGTAAAATTAGGAACAGTTTCTTATTTCATTGTCTCTGTTACTGAAAAGCGGATCTGCTCCTGAAGCTAGGGGAGCAGAGGGAGGTAGCTCCCTTGCAGGAAGCACTGAGCTCCATCCCTGCAGTCGGATTTGTGATGCTCACACAGCAACAAGCAATTATCCTGCGGCAGGGGTCACGCAGCGCCACACACCCGCCCCTTTTAAAAAGTGAGATAAGGAGGAGTTCCAGGGAGCAGATTAGGAAGCCAGCCTGCCGGTTTTCATGATCTGAACAAGGGAGAAAGAGCGCAGAGCATTCCCATCTGTCTGCCTTCTGCAAATCACGGATAGTTACCTGAAAACGTGCACTGAACTGTCACACACAACACAAAGAAATGACACCCGCACAGTGAGATGTCCAAGGTAGAAAAGAGGAGGTTTATTTACAGACTTCAACATTTATAGAATTCCAGCAGTGATCATGGATTGGAGGAAGAAAATCTTCCTCTTCAACCACACTGGTCAACCCAACCATCCATCAAGAGTCTCCTCCTTATGAGAAGAATGTAAACACGAAAAGACAGCTACGATAACAATAGATTGTTTATGTGAAAATAGTGAGAGACTCCATTGCAAAAGGTAAACACAGAAGGCTGAAATAGTACTTTAGAAAAACTTCTTAAAAAGACAGAGGAGAACAGAAAAAACCCAGACAACACTGAACCTGTGTCACGGACAGCACTTTACACATTCACTGCAAGCCCTGGGCATGGTGTCTGGGGACAGGGAAAAGGGCTTCACAGGGATTAGGATTTAGAGTTACAGATTTCATAAGAGAGAACTGCTTGCTGGAAAATTGTAAATTTTCATTTTTGCTTCTCTTTTTTCGTACAAGCAAGTTGTCTTGCCAGCTGTGATTTTTGTGGCTGACATCTGCTGAGAAAATCAGGAGAGATTTGCCGCTTGTAAATAACAGGTAATTGCATCAAGAGCACTGCCCAAGCCAAGCTCAGCTGTCAAAACCAAATTCCCAAAGTGAATTGTACAAGTAGAAATACTGATGTACTCCTTAAGGATCTATTCAAAACAAAATATTCCAAAGTGTTCCTATTTTTTCCTATTAAACAGACTTGGGTTGGCATTGGAAAACTCAACAAAGAGATTTCACTGGTATTCTCATGCTCTACAGCTTGGTTTCTAAGATATGCATTACTTAAACAGAACTGGATCCTGTCAGTGGAAATGGACCTAAAACTTATCTTTGCAGTCTGTTTTTCTAAATGATGATCCACTGTGCTCTGAGTTTTAGCTGATGAATTCTACAAAGTGTGACAAGAAATCAAAGTACATTGGATGATCAGAACAGTGCAAACATATTTCAGCCTTTTAAAAAACTTTACCCTAGAAATTCTGAGGGTGTAGAAAAATCCCAACCATTATATAGAATTGAAGGAATATCCTTTAATCTGAGATGAAAAGAGGCCAAGCATTCAAATGTCCTGGGTCAAGTCGTAATCAATTGGCTTGTGTTTTTGGTTTTTGGGGTTCTTTTGCTTGAGGAGGTATTGAAAGAGAGGTTAGCTTTTAATAGAGTTTTAAAATAATCATGTCTTTATGATTCCCTTTAGATTATTACACTTTTGGAGTCTTGAGGTCCACTTGGATTAAATATTCCTTCAGGATTATTTTCTGCAACCACAAGGAGAAGAAAATAAAAAGATAAAAGGAAAAAGACATACAAATAATTGTTGTGTTTGGACACTAGATATTGTGAGATTATTTACAAAGTAACAAAAGCTGATAATATTTTTCTTTCTTTTCCAGGTAAACTATCATTAAGGTCCATTTAGCTGCTGCAAAAATAAAATCCTCTCTGATTGGGTATTCAGCTGTCCTGCTGACATTTTCACAATTAGCCTCAAACATCTGCAAAATCTTTAATGGAGACCTTCCTTGATACAATAGTAACATGACTGCCTCGCAGAGAGGTGGGCTATACAGCCAGGCACTGATACTATTGGAACAAGAGCTTAATTTTTCAGCCTGCAGATACAGGCCCAACTCTTTGGTAGTTACCCTTCTGGGCCCATCATTTTTAAGAGTAAATAGCTTATCTTTCCTCCTTCAGACTTTTGTTGTTTAAGGGATTTTGGATGTGCAGTTCTCTGGGGGAGCTGTCTAGGAAGCGTGGAGTTTATTACGTTACAAAGCAGGCAGGCTGTGACGATGTGATGAGAATTCTCCCTTGTGCTCACTGCGCTCACTTGTCCAGCTGGTTTCATGCACTGTTTAACAAGGCATCAACCAACTTCAGCAAGACAGCAGATACCTGAGAAACACTCACAAAGTCTCCGGTGCAAGAAGGGAGATTTCCTGCTAGGCACGACATCTTTATGAAAATAAAAAGGCAATTTTTAGTACAAGAAATCTGGTTCAGTAAACTGTGACAGACATTCAGATCCTCAGCTCATCTAATTCAGTTTGACTCCATTAGAGTCAATGGCATTACATCAATATTCACCAACTGAGCATTTAACCCACAAGGCTGAAATCATGAAAAGTCACTTCAGAGACAATACTGGCAACTTTCAGAATAGATTTGCTTTGCCATTCATACTTGAGTCTGCATTTAGAGGCCCACTCTGACTAGTGTGTCTTTTGTTATCAAATTAAATTATTTTTGATAATTATATTTGATAATTTAATCATGGCTGCTAACAAGGAGGGGACAGAGACACGACTGTCATCTTTAAAATTCCTTCTTTTCCACCTCTCAGTAGAAATCTCTTCAAGTCAAGTGTCTGTCTTTTGCCTCTTTCCTTCAGATGCAAAATCAAAATAGAAAAGAATTGATACACGATTTAAAAAAAATTTCCAGTATTCAGGTTTAAGTGTGGTTTTGGATAAAGCATCTCTGGGATTTTGACACATCCCCAAGTCTAGGAAAACACAATTTTAGGCTTGCTTAGCAGCAAAGAAAGGATTTAGCTTTATGAAAAGGTACTTAAGACACGTTGACATATCTTGTATCTTGGAAGTAGTGGAAAGTGATTATTTAAAGTTAAAGAGGGCAAAGAAGGAAATAAACATATATCAAATTACCAGCTGGTGCTTTAAATTATTAGCTGAGGAGGGGCAGAAATCAAATTAATACAGTAACTATCTATAGCTATACAGTATTTTTGCAGTGTCCATGGAACAGCACGGAATGGAGATGGCCAAACTCACACTAGCTGGAGCTCAGCTGTGTGAAAAGCAGAGATAAAGAGCTTTTATGGGACTCCTGGCTGAGTTGCTCTGCTAATTTAACAGCCAGCTCTGGCTTTACTATAGTAAATAACGTACTCATTCCCATGTTTAAGCTCTCAAGAAGGGATAAAGACATTAATAAGTGGCAAAATGTTTACAGTCAGCCAGGACTGTGTACTGAACTGGCAATTTGGGTACATTCCTGCTCTGTGTGCAGAGTGTCAACTGTCTAAGCAGCCTTTAAAGAGTGTCATCTAAGTGGAGACCAGGACAGGAGGGAGTGAGGCCCATTTAGAAAGTCAGACAGAAATTCTGATTCTGCTACAACTTTGCAAGAAGTACAACATATATACATACCCGTGTGGTGGGATTTGCCACAGTTCAGATGTTCTTCATTGATGCAACTATAGCAAATTAGTTTCCACTGCTATATTTTCATTTGTGATTGTTTTTTGCATCACAGGTTGGTTGACCTACATTTCCAGATCCATGTCCCAGATAAAATCAAACACAGGATCATCTGTTCATCAGAACAGCTTGAAAGCCACCTGCTGATAGAACCCTCTTCAGAGAAGAAATCTTCAGATAGCTGAAAGACTCTGAAGCTGCTAAGATCTTAGCGACATATATCCTAAAGGTTGGAAGAGACCTTCAAGATCATCTAGCCTGACCACCAACCCAGCACTGCCATAAGTGCCCCTAAAACCTTATAATATCCTCAAGTGCCACATCCAGACACCTCTTGAACGCTTCTGGAGACAGTAACTACCCCACCTCCCTGAACAACTTATTCCAGTGCCTAACCACCATGTCAGTGATTTTTTTATCTGATATGCAATCTGAGCCTTCCCTGGTGCAATTTGAGGCCATTTCCTCTCATCCTTTCACTTGAGACATGGAAGAAGAGGCTGACCTCCACATCACTACAACCTTCATTCAGGCAGCTGTAAAGAGTGATAAGGTCCTCACTGAGCATCCTTTTCTCCAGGCTAAACCACTCCAGACTAAACAATTCCACTTCCCAGACTCTGTTACATTTGGTGACATATGTACATATCACATACACACGCTACAGCACCCAAAGAGTAGAAGAAAAAATCTTAAGAGATGCATTTTCTGTACTCCCCTACTTCAAGAATAATTGATGGGTGCTGTGAAAAAGTGTGTAGTATAGTTCAAACTCCATGGTAACTTGTTTACTGTAATTAGACCTTCTGGTCTCAAATCAGTCAAAGAAGTGGTCTGAAATCACAGTGACTTTCTAAAGTTATCAGATAAGATAATATGGAATCTCTTCAGACTTTGGCTTGTGCTCCTGTGCCCCCCTAATTCACATGTAGGCTTCTGGATATGATGCCTGAGGGTGAACAGCTTTTTTCAACAGAGTGGGTAATAACAAAACACATTTTTTCTTTTTCTCACAAGTGTTAAGCAGGAGATTCTTTAAAGTACCACTAGATCTTCTCCCCTGTGATCAAGGTTGCAGACACGCATTACTGGGTCCCCAGCACAAGAAAGACATGGACCTGTTACAGTACCTAGAGAGGACATCCACAAAAATTATCAGAGAATAGTAACACACCTTCTATGATAAAAGGATGAGACAGTTTGTATTATTTAACATGAGGAAGAGAAAACTCGGGTGAGACCACACTGTGGACTTTCAATATAAAAAGGAGGCTTACTAGGAAGATGAAGAAAAACATTTTACCAAGGCCTGTAGTGACAGCACAAGGGGCAACGGTTTTAAACTGAAACTGAAAAATTGCATATTTCCACTGGATACAAGGAATTTTATTATTATTATTATTATTTATTTTATTTTTATGGTGAGGGTGGTAAGACTCTGGAATAAATTTCCCAGAGAAGTGGTGGATGCCCCATCAATGGAACTGTTCAAAATCAGGTTGGATGGCACTTGAGGAAACAGACCCTGTTGAAGATGTCCCTGCTCATTGCAGGATGGTTGGACCTGATTATCATTAAAGGTCCTTTCCAAGTCAAATCATTACATAAAGCCATGGATTAGACTAACTCACCTGTGAAAGACACAGGACACGCAGAACTCTTCTCAATAAAGGAGAAAGAGAATGTTGTACACAAGACTATTCTGCTCTCTTTGACATGTAAAAAAACATAATCTCTCTCTGCCTTAATGATAATTCTCTGTTTTCTCTGATTCTATTTTCCGAGATAGAAATCAAATAAACAAAGGCTGATTTACAACCTGTCAATCACTGATACATGCATGTAACTGTATGTGTGTGCCACCGCACACTGGAAACAGGATCCCCATTGAGATATTTAAAAGTGTGAATTTTAAGTTTCTATATATGTAAGCTTTATTATCTGTTACATGAAAATATTATCCTGCCCAGTTTAATTTTTTTTCTGCCTTTGTTTTGTTTCAGTGTATTGCCCCTCACACACTGAATTTAATTAAATAAGAGTCTGCATAGCCTGATTATTGTGCATTATGACAGTGTCTCATTCACACTAGTGGTGTTAAGGGGTGG
Source organism: Phylloscopus collybita (assembly GCA_027886175.1). NCBI lineage: Eukaryota > Metazoa > Chordata > Aves > Passeriformes > Phylloscopidae > Phylloscopus > Phylloscopus collybita. The sequence goes on from JAJNNQ010000018.1 coordinate 43,837,360, forward strand.
TAGGTTTTGTCTCCTCAGTGCCCCTGCTTTAGGGGCTTACAGACATTTTCCATTCAGAATCTGTCCTAGCAGATATTTAATAACCAATGACTTGATTTTATTTCATAGGTCATTTTCTTTCCTTCAGATGAATATCAATTTCAAGAAATGCAGGATGAAAGCTATATATATCAACATGAAACTGATTTTCTTTCAGGTTTGAAGGAGCTTTATATTTTTCTTTGCTTTATCCTTTTTTATGAGAGGAAGGCCTTTTTTCTTTTTCAGGTTTCAAGTAAAATAGATGTTAAGATGTTTTTCTGCATCACTCTGGAGGGGAAAGCAAGTAGTGATTAATTCAAAGCATAATAGCAATAGCTTATATTTCTGTACTTGCTTTCATCTTGAAGGATACCTTTCCCAAAGCACTTTACAACCTAAATAAAGCAGGAATCATTAAAATTCTACATTTGCCATTCCACAGGGATTATTGTACTGTACCTTTAGTGTTATGTGTAGATCAGTACCATGGTTACTGCAGCTACCTAGAGCAGAGAATAGTGAGCTTTTAATGATAAGGTGTTTCGTTGTTTTTGGTTTTTTTCTGTGGGTGTTTAACAGGTCAATTTTCTATAGATGAAATATATCCCTGTGTCAGGTAGACCACATTTCTTATTCCATAGCATGCAGAAACTCTAGTCATCAGCTTAGAGGATATTTGAAAAAGCATCAGACCTACTGGAAAACATTAAATTTGAAAAAAATGGAATATGATTGCCTGTGTTGGAACAAGACCACCATATCTAGAGTCAGGTATGTCTTGTTTATGAAAAGTGATCTCATCTTCCATACTGACAGGTGGTATAGGCATTTGTCTTAAAAGTCATTTGGCAAATGTCAATGGCAAAAGTACAAATACTCATTTTCCTGCTTATTAAAATACCGACTCTGAGTAATATTAACCTTAAAAAATCACAGACTACTCACCCCAAAGTTTTCCTTCCAAGCTGAGACAGGTCAACTCCTACATAGAATAGGATCTTAGCTATAACCATACCATTACCATCATAATTTGTCTGTCAAGCTACAACTATCATATGTTTCCCAGTAAAAGAGGTAAGTTTGCCAATATGAAAGAAGTTCCTCAAAAATTAGCTCAAGGTCTTGTCAGGAAAAAATATTGAGCCTTGTAAAAAAACGTTAAATATATATTTACACAATAAACTGCATACAGGAATTTCAGGAAGAATAATTGTCCTGAGAAGAGCCCTTAAAAATATAAAATGCATAATATTATTTTGAGAGAATAAAGAACAATTTAAAAATCCATTGTCATCAAGGCTCAGAAGGATCCTGAGATCACAATTTATTTGTTTGTATTGTTTCAAAGGTCAGTCTGCCAAACTGATCAGCTATTGTCCCTTGTGAATGGCAACAAACAGCTGTCAGGGCTTCATGAGCAAAGACCTACTATAGATTCAACATGTAAGAACTACTAAGATTCAAACTATACGAATAGGATCACATGCTGTAGCTTTAACCTCATCAAAATAATGTTAATGCTTGTCTCCCATGATATACCGTAGTGAAAGGAGGGTCTATAATGTCACCTGCTTTTCAGGTAATCTCACAATCCTGTAAGACAGAGTGATTTGGGAAAGTTCAAAGGATTAAAAAAAAAATAAATAAACCAAAGCAAAACAAAAAACCCAAACAGAAAAAACAAAACCATCCTGGATGCTCCATGAGATCTCAATGGAATAAAAAGAAAACCATCTTCTCCATATTGAACACATTTAGAGTAAAAGGAATTAAAAAATTCAGAGGGCACTTACCAGCTTTATAAAACCAACATCATTTCTAAGGGAGAGAAATACACCTACCACTCCAGAAGTATAATACTGAAGTCTCATGTGATTTAGGTGATTGTATGACTCTAAAGCCTCTGTTAATTCATGCAAGGAGTTAATATAAGATGTGTAGCACCTGGCTTTCTGATTAGTTTACGGCTGTATTTAGCTTGTGAGGTTCAGATGTATTGGTTTCTGACAACTGAAATTAATTTTTGCCCTCTGGTAGATTACATGGTCTTAACTATAAAGGTTATTACTCCTTGTAATTTAGCCTGGTTATGACCCTTATACAGTATTCATAATTTTCTTTTTTTTTTCATTTTATTGACATTATTGGAGTCTCTACCTGAAATTTCCATTTGCACAAACTAGGTTGATGTACTCAGTTACAGATTTAAATAATACTCTTGAACATGTGATGTGCTTTGCCCAGATCTGACTGTAATTATTGCTCTGTCATGCATTTCTAATAAGCAACTTGTGGGGACAAATAAATCAGGACTTCAGAAACATACAATGCAAATTAAACAAAATACTCTCTTTGAATAAAAAAGGACATTTACGGAGAAGGAAAAATAACAATTAGCCATCCTGTTATTAATCATAACTCCATTAATTAGCATTCCAACTAGAGAAAGCAAGAAATTAAGAAGTCAATTATGGTTTGCACATACAAACTCTTTTGCTGACATCTGGTTTGGTTCAGTTTGAAGCTTAGGCAATTCCACCAGCATTGCCAAATTCTAAGATTCAACAGCATGGTGAGCAGCTCTGCTGATTGGCTGTTTTAACCTTTTCTTCGTGTTTAGTATTTTGTGATGAGGTTTTTTAATAAAGGACAGCAATTTGCCAACAAATTTTGTAGTGATGGATTTTCAATGACATCTGAATCAATAAAGATCTACTTTAAACTATTCTTGAACTGGTTTTTTTTTTTTTTCCCCTGGGAGAAAAATGCTTTTTCTCACATCTCAACTTAGTGACATCAACACCAGAATTTGGGGAAAAATGTGTTTATTTGACTTTCTTGCATTGACTTCTTTGCATTGCCCCCAGTTTTCAGAAATCAGGTTGCAGAGAACGAAGATTAATGCTCTTGGATGATCTATGATAGCTCTGGTTTTAGACAGCTCAAAGCAAATAAATCTTTGCTATTTATAAAGAAAACAAAAGATTAAAGGTAAGCTGATTACTGTGGCTGTAAATGAGATACACTTCTGTTTCAGCAAATCCTTAAAGGAGCACAGATAAACCTCTGCCACTGCTGAAAAGTGAATGTAACTAGTTACCTTTTTGATCTCCTAGAGTGGTTGAAACTACGACTTAGATATAGCAATTTGTCTTGAGAAACACTGTATGCACTAAGGTTTAAAACATAATTCAGAATTTTAATAATGCAGCAAGCACTGTCTTGTCATTCCTCTTTAAACAACTGAAATGCATCTGAAAATTATGAGAATAAAAGGAAAACATGTTCCATTTTAATGATGCCCCTGCTTGTGTAATTACTCCTTGATCCTTCAATCTGTAAAATTAGCACTGATACGGGTCATGCCTCCAGGCAAACATGTTACACTTCATCAACTATTCTTCACAAGAGTGCAGATATCTGAGTGGATACATCATGCTGGGCATCCCTCTGAGTCCTGTGAAATTGTACAGAGGTTTCTAATTTGGCTTCTCTGTATTTCACTAAGAAACAGCCAGTCCCAGTTCCACCTTGTGTTGAGAAACACTTCACAATGCTGCTTCTCTTTGCATCAGTGAAAAAAAGATTTGTTTTTCAAGAATGTTTCCTAAATTTTATGCAATGTTTCATTAAATTTTTAGACAGTTTACCCCATCTTTCAGAAATCATCCCAGAAAGTCGTTGTCTTTTATCATCAGGTCTTAATCGTGATCTGTTCAACACATCAAAATTATGTGCTATGAAATAGAGGGTAAAGGCAGGTCTGCAAATGATACAATTATTATACTTCCCATTCTACAGGTAATTTTTACAAATGCATTGTTTAAATTTAGTGCCATGTGACTTTTCCCTTCTGAATATTAGCCATGTGGGAAGGCAGCTAGAGGTAGATTTGCAATTCTTGATTCATATTTGGTTCCTTTCCAAGCAGAGGATAGAGAGAAAAGGTGCAACTGAGAGGAAGTTATCATAAGTGTTTCCAGGTCTTCTGATTCCCGCAAGTCATTCTTCTGGCTCCAGGAGACTACATGGAATGCTTCTCCACAAAGCATTCAAAATTCCAGAAAAGGCAAAGACTGCTGATTTTAATTTTGTTGTCACAATACTTAGAAGAAGTGTCGACAGTGGCTGTGTTCCAGAGCTTTGAGGTCCAGAAGTGCCGCAGAGATATTCTTCTTAGAGTGCTTAAAATGGTGCCCCAGGTGATGAGAAACATTGGGTTGTATTTGGTGTAACACTCTCATCGTAGTTCAGACAAGAACAGTGTCTATAGCAGTGAATTATATTAATATATAAATTTAGGAAGGGAGCTCACATGAAAATAAATACTGCTATTCTAGGCCAAATAAATTTTTACTATTCAAAAACCATTCATAGAGATCACACATTCACAAAAGTTTATTTAATGTTCCTTGTCTTGAGTTATGGAACCAAACATGTGTATTCTATTTCATTTGTTGAAAGCAGTTGGGGAGATGTTCTTCTTTATCTCTTGTTATTCTGGGGGGAGGGGAGCGGATGCCTTCTGATAATGGGCCAACTGTTAAAACCAGATGGGGCAGTGTTTCTTATCTCTTTCACCACCCGCCCTCCCTCCAGGGGGATATTCTCTGCTAATGGGCCATTAAGGCTCCCCAAGCAGTCATCCCCAAGCAGACATCCACATTCCATCATCCCATTGTGAGATGTTCCACCCAGTGGGGGGAGCCAACCATTCCTACCTGGATAAAAACTGAGATGTAGGAACACAAGGTAACTGGTTCCACCGGATTCCCGGAAGAAGACTGGACCCTTCTCACCATTACTGGACCCTTTTCTACAGGATCATCTCTGTTCCAATAGAACTATATCTGCCACTCCAGGAGGATTTACTTTTGGACTGTTTCCAACACCCTGACCAACAGGGTGTCAGGTTGTAGCTCTGGCTTTGTCAGGGTTTCTAGGATTGTTGTTTGTTTGCTTGTTTGTTTTACTACTACATTTGTTAATATTCCTAGTAAAGAACTGTTATTCCTATTCACAAATCTTTGCCTGAAAGCCTTTAATTGCAAAATTATAATTTGGAGAGGGTGAGGAGTTTACATTCTCCATTCTAAAGGAAGCTCCAGCTTTCCCTGGCAGATACCTGTCTTTCCAAACCAAGACATTCCTGCAGAGGCTCTACCTCATTCTTAAGTTCTATTCAAAAAAAGTCCATCCACACACCTTAAAAAACTTTTACAATTGACTAATCTCTGTGAAAATGCATGTATACATATGTATAGATATATGTAAGTACTGGTGACATTATGTGTATATATATATGTGTGTATATATATATTTATCTCCTGTATTAGTGGTGAGAAATTTCAGAAATAACCAGATTCAGTTTGTGGAGGAGCCTGACACAAATATCCATTATTTCTGTCTGCTAGACTGATGTTTTGGCTGGTGGAAAATGTCTCCTAAAATTTAGGTCATCATTTGAAAAACATATTGTTTACTCTGATGTTATCACATTTGTGGCAAGTTAATGATGCTCAGTTGTGTTTGTAACGCACCTAAAAGGAATGGGCACTCTGCTAACTAATTGGCTTTACTAATGATGAGCAGAAAGACAATCACGAGGGATTTCATTCCCACTTGGCACCACGTAACTTCTCAAAGTGATGCGTTTAGCATCTTTGCTGGTTTATCAAGTAAATTTTTCCCCTCTTTAATATGACAACAGAAGAGATTTCAGGCTTTTGAAACAGCTACTTACTTCATCTTCCCAAATGATTTTGAGGTGAATACATTACAAATGCAACTTATTAAAACACACATACATTAATGGCAACCACTGTGTAGACTGCAAAGCAGCTATTATCACATAGTACAATTAAGTTCCAATTTAATTCATTTAGATCTTCCTCATTTTGCACACCAAGCATTTCTGGAAGTTAATTGGCATGAAAGACAGGGTAAACTATGCACAACAAATTGAGTGTGAAATAAAGTTAATTTAGATAAAATCCATTGTGAAAAATGCTGTTTCAGCAATATTTGCAAAGGAGAGGAGTCATGAGTGCTATGTTAATGTCATTGACTCTTTGCACTGTTTCAGAGCTGAGATTTCATGCAGTGTTGCATTTATATAAGCCTTAGTTTGAATACAGGACTCTCTTTTGTGCTCATTATTCAAGAAGCTATGGAAACTACTCAATGGAATGCTACTGTCATTAATGAAAAAATTAACAGATCTAAGCTATAGGAGTTTTTATTTAACAGACAGTTTGTATGAGTAGTTTGGTCTTGTCAAATCCTGATAGCCTCCTGAAGTTAGTGTTTGACTTTGTTATTTTCAATCTAGGTATTTTCATAATAATTAGCATAAAGGTAATTCACTAATGCATTTTAATACATCTAAGTAATGACATAATTCCCCTAGAAGAGACACTCCCGACAACTGGAGACAGAGGAGGAAAGAAGGAAAAAGGTATGATATTTTGATGTTTTAAAGGCTTAAAACAAATGAAAGAAAGGATTGCATACATTAATAGTTAGAAGTGAGAGTTCAAGGCAAAGAACACTGCAAGTAACTTTGCAGTGGAAGTGCAACCATTCACGTTGATATTCATATGGTATAAGTCCTACAGTTGGGTTGGGGCAATCCCCAATATTGACATGAGCTGAGGAATGAATGGGTAGAGAGCAGCTCTGCTGAGAAGGCCTTGGGGGCACTGCTGGGTGAGGACATGAGCCAGCAATGTGAGCTTGCAGCCTAGAAAACCAATCATAACCCAGGCTGCATCAAAAGGAGGCTCCCCCCCTCTACTTTTCCCTTTTCCCTCATGAAGCCCCACATGGAGTACTGAGTAAAGATCTGGAATCCCCAGCACAGGAAGGACATTGACCTGTTGGAGCAAGACTGGATGAGGGCAATGAAGATGATTAGAGGGATGGAGTACCTTTCCTATGAGGAAAGATTGAGATAATTAGAATTGTTCCTACTGGAGGAGAGAAGGCTCTGGAGTGACCTTATTGCAGCTTTCCAGTACCTGAAGGAGACTTACAAGGAAGCTTGACAGGGATTTTTTTACAAGGACATGTAGTGATAGGACAAGGGGTAATGGCTTAAATTAGATATTAGGAGGAATTTTTTCACTTTGAGGGTAGTGAGACACTGGAGAAGGTTGCTCGGAGAAGTTGTGGGCATCCCATTCCTGGAAGTGTTCAAGGCCAGGCTGGAGGGGGCTTTGAGCAACTGGTCTAGAGGAAGGTGTCCCTGGCCATGGCATAGGGGTTGGAATGAGATGAGGTCTAAGGTCCCTTCCAGCCCAAGCCATCTGATGATATACTATCACAGAGCCTGAAAATTCATTCCATAACAGCAAATGTACTTAAACCTACTTTTTACAAATAAATATTAAAAGATACAAGTTTACTTTTACAAGGACTAAAGACAAACAATGAATAATTATTAGATATTTAGATGGATTTCTTAAAAAAAAAAAATTATTTTTTAATGATAAAGAGATCTGTTACTGGTAGTATAGTGTTAGGGTTTGGTTCCTTACCTGAAATCTGTGCACACTACTTGCACTTTTTAAGTAGTTATGTCTTGCCATATCTTTCATCTGCATATTTCATTGTCATGCCATACTCCGTGGCAAAATGGAAACAGGGTTCCTGTTTTTTTTTTCTGAAAAGAGAAACATCACCAAAGTAGTTGATTTCAGATGAGACAGGTCTTATAATAGATGAAAAGTTTGATACTGTCCTTCCAAAGGATTTGAAGATCTGCCTATTAGGAATGACAATGGTTAAGAAGATTAGTGAGATTAGTTTGAAATACCTTGTGTATATATTAGTCATTTTTAGGAGAAAAAAGCATTTTAAAGTGCTGGATTACATAAGCTAAATGTGCATATATCGTGTATCTCACCACTAGAAGGTATCTTCTTCATATAAACATTTTACTGTATATACATATAGAATGGACTTCATAAGGCAGAGAAATATTTTAAGATAATTCAGTGAAGGTAATAAGATGGTAAATGTTATAAGAAATGAAACACATGCATATTATATGCTATTTTGTATGTTTATTATGCAGAAATTTATGGGGCCAGATTAGCTGATAGGATTTTTTTTTTTTTTGTGGTCCTTTTTCCAGCTGGGTAATTAATCACAACTGAAGTGCAGCATTTTTGTAAAATGTTTATGTTGATTGAGATGGTCTTTCTCAGTCTTGCCTATCTGTTGGGAAAAATCATATTTCCTTCTGTATAAAACTGCCTCCATGTCATTTTTGCCAGTCAGATGAAGTTCAGCATGAATCATGGCCTAATAAGGATGCAGACCCTGGGAGTAGCTAAGCACTTTCAGAACAGGACAGGGCACCACACCCGTGAAAAAGGAGTATCAAAATCCCTCTAAAGTGTCCTTATAAATCTATTATTATTTAAGCATATAAAATACTACTAATGCACAAACTACTGCTTGCAAATTTCCAGCCTGGTAAGCAGGCAGAAGTTATTTTGATTGCTTTGGTGGCTGAAATCAGTTTATATGTCTGAATGCAAGACCTTTTTCAGTAGGTCATAAAACTCTGAAGAAATTCAGCCCACAGTTGGTAGAAATTAAATTCCTCTCATCAATGACTGAAAGATTGCTTATCAAGATGCTGTGGATGAATTAGTGTAATCCTTATCACTTAATATAGTCTGGCTTGATACCTTTACTGGAATTGGTTCTCAGAATTAATCAGCTTAGAAAGTGTTAGGAAAGAGAAAAGTCAGCTATTAATTTGCAATTTCAAAAAAAAAACCCCAAGCTTACCCATCTAATACAAGAAGAGGAAGAGCTGCTCTCTACAAGTACAGTCTTGTGATTTTTATCTGTACTGCATATGTCAAATATCAACTGTTTAAATACTGTGCAAATATGTATGAGCTGTGACTTTTTGCTAGGCTGCTTTTGTTTTGTTGTAGGCAGCATCCTTAAATAGGGGTAGATCTGCACAGGGTTTGGCCTGGACCATGTAGCAACTTCTTTTGAAACACTGATATTCTTTTTTGTAGAAAAGGTGGTCTATCCAGGAAGGTATTTACTTCAAATGTTAAGCTTTCATTACACTTTGAGACAAACTGCAGAGTAGCAGTATCTGGTTTCCAGTCAGGTTTCAGACTATGCCTTATATCATCTGCAGGAGATACAGGTTTGTGTGTCATGCTCATATGTACCTTCAAAAGATTTTTACTGTGTGCTTTGGAAGAGATTATTTTCCCATTCAGCAGTGTGCTAGGATGTTAGGAACAGCCACATCACCGGGGTAAGGAAAAATCCTGCAAATGGTTGTTTATAAAGCTTCCCTTTTTTGGCTCCCTGCTACAGTTGTGCAGCCAGTTTACATTCTTAGTGCTGGAATAAAAGAATAGGAAAAGTGCTAGTGTTTTTCATTAGCTCATAATTTTCATAAGAACTCATGTGTGTTATTTTTTTGGTACTCCTACTGTATGCCAGGTGAAAGAGTTTCCTGTGTAAATACCTCTCTATTAGGGCAAATCTAAAGTGAGATTTTAGTGTATTTCTTACATCAATCGCAAGGAGACTGAAAAACCTAAAGCATGGTTTAGTTTTTCCAATGGGTGTGATTTAAAACATCTCTAGGAAATTATCCCCTTGACCTAATCAGATAAATTTTGAAGGAGGTTACTTAGGAGGAGAGGGGCACTTCAGACAACCCTGGGAAGAACCAAATTATTTTGTCACTTTTTTTCTGGACATTGCCAGGGCAGCCACTGAATTTCCTTTACCTTTGGTACCAGTGAGGTGTCATTCAGATAGTGGGAGCAGAGGATAAGAGTGCAAAATTTATCTGAACATGCAAACAAGGATTTGGGAACATATGCTCTCTTTCTTGTTTGCAAGGAAAACTTTGTTTTTCGCTTTGATTGAATGTTTTAAATTTCCACCTCATATTCTTGGAGAAGATAAAAACAGATTTCTAATTATTTCTTTATAGTTTTCAAGCTCAATAAGATCTTTCTTCATTCTAATGTTCTAGTTAGGATTAGGAGCCTTCAAGCTTTTCCTTTATTACTGTATTTTTAAAGGAAGAATGACCCCAATCTTATGTTCATATTGAATTTTTTTTCCTAGTGGAATAGAGTGTGGTCCCAGATGATACCAATGTTATTTCCTGAGAAAATGTGATTAACCTGTTTTTTTGAGACCAGGCATATCCTAACATTATTTGGAATTAGGTGGAGAAGGTTGATGCTACCTTGCAGTCATGTTTTCCATTACAGTACTTTAAATGACTGTGAACTTAGGGTTTTCCTACTGCTCATACTCTCACTGTGGCTGAAAAACAAGTGCCAAACCACATTGTCACTCTCCTGAAGGAATGAGTACAGCAGATAAGTACCTCTCTTTTATTTAAGTAATGCTTTTCTGGACATACTGCACTTCTGCTCTCTTTGACCAGCATTCATATAACACAGAGCCTTGTATGAAGAATGTAACTCTTGTTAGTTCAGAGTCTGCAGTTAGGACTAGATATGAGCAAATTGATATCAAGGTGAAACAACAGAAAGGGGGACTGATTCAGGATATTGCAAAAAACCCAGCCATGTATAAAGGCAGAAGGATATACAAAGGAGTGGTTTGTTAAAGTGATTGTGAAAAGGCTTTCCAAACTATTTCTTCTTGTTGGGATATGCAGGTAAGTAGTTGTCCAGCTATCCATCTGTCCTGTCTTTTTCAGCACACTTCTGTCAGAAGAATTTATTGGTGACATCAGAGAAGTACAATTTTATGAGGGCATCGAAGAAGGTATGAAACACAGAGGATGTAATAATAATTAGGGGGAATGTAACGCAATGGAGTCCAGGAAATTATACAAAATCCTCCATTTGTGGTTAGTTATCTCAAGACAGGCTCCACAGCTGTCTTACAGGAAATGAGTGCTTGCTTTAAGAGTTTTACCCAGTTTTGTCTAAGCAAATGAGGAAAAGCAGCCGAGAGTTTGAAGCAATGCCCATGACATAAGCCTTTACCCCTCATTGCTAGGGCTTTTGTCCTGAGACTGAACAGGTTAAAGCAAAAAATTGTGTTTTTCTTGAGAATGAAAGAACTTTTATGAATCCAGTATATCCTGTGTATTGTCTGCCCAGGTGAATGCTCATAGGCCTTATGCTAGAAGGACATAATATCCTTTTATGCTTGCAGGTATTGTTCTTGTGAGTGAGGAGCAGACTAAATATGTGAACCCATGTTTAGAAGGCACATTGATTCACATTTAGCAATAACTGTTGTGATTCCCACAGAAGTGTAGAGGAAGAATTTTTGAAGGCTTCACAACCTTATTATAATAGCCTTAATGATTAATTTTGCTGTGTCAGTATGATTGTCCACTTACAAATAGCTTCAGTCCAGAAGCTATATGAATTCTTTGGCATTGGGCAATGATCTTCAAGGTTATACATGCACTATTGGAGCATATATCAAAACAGAGCACCAGAGAGGAGTTGAATTCCCCTCATCTTCTTATTCCCTCTCCAAAATAAATAATAATTAAAAAAAAAAAAAAAAAAAAAAAAAAAAAAAAAAAAAAAAAACCAAAAAAACGCCTCGGAACTCCTACTACTGTCTCAGCCTAGTATAACTTTGAGTCAGGCCTAGTCAGTCTGATTGTGTTAGTAGTCAGTGTGCTTTCAGCCACTTTTCCTTGTCCTGCACTAGGTTTAGTCCAATACACAGAAACAGAAGAGCAGGAAAAAATTATCTGGGCTCGAATACCTTCAATTTCCTTCTGTGTTTTTAGCAATGTATCTGCATGGGTTTCATAGAAATTGGAAGGGAAAGGGGCTCTGGTGGCAGTAGGACATCTAATTTGTCTTCCTCTACAACCATTTATTGTCACAATCTTTCTAGTTTTTTGATCAGTCCAAGTTATAGGTTTTCTAGTATTTCTTATGGGAGATTATTCTACATGTCCATATAACTCCAGTAGGAAGATTTTTAACAAAGAATACATTTTTCTTGTCTTAATTTCAATCTATTGTCTCTATTCACCTATTTTTCACTATGCTTACTATGGTGTCACATCTGTGTTAACAATTTGGCTTTTAACATTGCCCACAGTGTTTTCTTGGTGTATGGTCACAGACCATTGCTTTCTGCACCATGTTGGCTCTTATAACTCTTCCTTAACTCCTGTAGTCTGCCTGCCTTTATAGCATAAAGTGTACTGAAATTGAGCACAGTGTTGGAGCTGCAGTAAACAGGTTTTACTGCAGAGAACGGCTTCTAACACTGAGCTGTGGTATGGTTCACTACTCTGTCAATTTGTTTCCCTCTCTTCCTCTAATTATGCATGTCATGTTTACAGTCCACTGTGAGATACATGTATATTATAAAATCCAGATCATTCTAAAAGTATGTACTCACAAGTGTGAGATCACATTACTAACAGAAAGGTTTTAATATTGATATATTTTTGAGCTGTACTTCAAAAATGCTTTGCAGTAATAATATTCCATTCCAAATTATCCTGCTATAAACACATTAATTGACTAGTTCATTTCTTCTTTCACGAGAGACTTTATTTGGGCTTAAGGGACTGATTGCTCTGTTTGCTGTGAAATACTTGTGGGTATTTTGTGAATTTCATCTCTAAGACCCAAGATTCAGGTTAGTAATGTGAGTTGAGTGTTATGATCAAAAGAAAATGGAAATCACAGAGGGGAAGATATATTTGGTTTACAATGCATCTCTGTTTTAAACTCTCTTTCAAATTAACAGCAAGGAATGTTAATTAATGACTTCTAAAACACCCTTAGCATCTATTCAAGCTGTCTGTTGTTATGAGTAGGAAATCTGTACAGCAGAGCAGCACAAAAGTTTTTCTTATTCTAACTTGTAGGTTTTGGAGGGATTAGAATCTCAGATAGAAAGGAGTGGAAATAACCCAGGTTTGTCAGCTGGGTTACTCTGTTTCTGAGAATACATTAAGTATATTTAACAAAAATATTTATGATGTAAGTATTTTTCTCACGGGTAACAAATTAATGGATGGATATAAAAGCCAAAAGTAATACATTTTAAGGAATTAATTATAGTGGCACATGTTTATACCACTACATGAAAGTGATTTTCAGTTGGTACTGATTTGATATCCACTTAAATCCTTTAAGTCCATTAGAACTTTGTCAGTCAAAATCAGGCAAAGCTTCTTCTTACTAGTAGAAGTAACAACAAATGTTTTTAAAACTTTAACTTTACTGATGTCTAATTTACTTCTATAAGGAGAAAGGGCCCTGTAAAATGACAGTGCACAGTAGAACTATATTGACAAGTACTATAATGACCAAACAGGTAGAATTTGGGCCAGATTTAGTGAACAAAGGAGATTTAATTGAGATGTTCAAAGTAACACATTCACTTCTAATTAAAATGTTTTTGTACCTCTTGGATCCTGGCTTTATATCTCAGCTGAAAACAGCATCAGTATCTGTTGCAAGGCAGGATTTTAATTCAGTGCTCTTTCTGAAGGAAGAATGACCCTTATGGTGCTTAATCGACCACAGTGTTTCTCAAGAACAACCTGGGGTAGTCTCGGAGGTCCCCCATGCAAGTAGGAGCAATAATTACTGCTCACTGATGAAACTGAGTGTATCATTATAGAGAGCAGTGGTCCTAGTCTTAATAGGCTAAGTAAAAAAGGAGGAGGATTCTTAATTTCAAACTTCATTATACTTATCAAAACCGAAACGAAACAGTTTAAGTTGGTCTAATGCTGCTTCCAAGACCAATTTGTAATCTGGAACTCTTTTGCTTTAGCCACCTGTTCAGGTTTACAGCTGTGCTTTTGCTGCTACTGAGGTCACAGGAATTTATCCCCTGTAAATCCTAAAGGTAACCTGTGTTTGATCCTCTGCCCTTCAAAGGCCCTCTGGCAGCATCTGCTGTTCTGAGCCTGCAGTGATTGCACCACCCACAACAATTTATCATATTCACTTCAGTCTGTGTGCTGTTAGCCAGTAGATCTGAATTCTGTACAGTGACCTCTACTGAAAAGTCGTGCCCCCGATTAATACAATATTCCACCTCTTTTCTGTTCAATTTCTCCTTCCTAATTCCCTGCTGGGGCACGTTTGCCTTCACTCAGTTGGACACTCGATCTCCCTGTGCAGGCCACCACCAAACGATTGAGGGCCTTGCTGCAGTCACTAGTAATCCTGCAAAGAAACGCAGAAAGGCTCAATTATGAAGCATTTAAAATGCAGACTGCACCATGGTTCTGCTAGCACGCCACCCCCTACAAGCACTGTGCAATGACATTGGAGATTGGGTCTCTAATACGAATTAGATTTCAGCAAGATCACTTATGGGTGTGTTTTTCCCCTTCAAAGCAGCTCCTGTGAAAATTATCTGCTCCACACACCCTCCACTTCCTTTTAAATACATAAGTATCTTAGATATTTTGTGGAGATTATTCTTTAGCAAGCTGAGGAGATAATTTTGGCTTTTGGGCAGATATATTAGTAGCATATTATTCTGGTGAAAATAGGACCCTGCCCATTTTCCTGAAAATTGCTCTCCTGTAATTTGGATAGCACTAACAGTAGCACTCAGAGACAGTTTGATTTGGACCAGTTTGTAATTACCTCTACAAAATGAACAGAGAAGGAGATTCAGATGTCTTTTTTTCCCCTTTCCCAAGATCCCTTCCCTGCTCAGGAAGGACATACTCTGCTCAGTTAAGATGTGGTATTAGGACTCTGGAAACATATATGGATGCATTTTTGTGCATGACTATGACCTCAGTTTTTGATCAAGTGTTTTATATCTTATTTAAAAACTTTTTCATTCTTTCAAATGGGCACAGTAGTCATCATATTTTTGCCCTTATGAGTCATGCTCACTTTCTTATCTTACCTATCCAAGCTTAGTTTTCTACAGTAAATATTAACAACTACAAGCTGTAAATCATCTTACAATAAATTTTCTGACACATTTATTTTACAACTGTCTGCACCAGAATGCATTCCTGCCCAGGAATTTTCTCCTAAAACACTTGTTTTAAATGAATACATGCAAAATAAAGATGGATTTACCTAAAATCCTCTTAAAAAAAGGTTTAGTGATTTTGTTGCATGCTTATACATTTAAATTAATCATAAGTAAATTTTTTGATTGAATTTATATTTAATGTACTCATATTTGCCAAGAAAGTACATCTTTGAAGTACCAAAAAGGGTAAATGTTCCATAACTCAGCTGTGTAAATACATAAAACTCTGTTTATGGTGTGAATCTAAATAACAAGCCCACAGTATCTTTTTACATGTTTCTTTTTAATCATCCTATATTCACTCCATTTTGAATTCAGGTTTTACTTGAAAGTTTAATAGTCTCTGTGTAAAACAGAATTACAGATGACTTGTTGGTAATATTCTTGATACAAAGTCTTTTTATTTCCTTTATTTTTATTTCAAACACTTTTTTTTCATGTAGTAGAGAATAATTAATATTGTGACAGCAATATTAATTAGAAGGGGGGAAACCATTATTACATCTTAGTTGGAACTTGGGATAACTCCCTGGCAAGAAATATTTCATTATTTTTTCTCAAGTGCCCCCAAATCTGTTCTTGTTTCTGCCTTAATGATCTAGTCTTCAACTCAGAAAAGAAACAAATACACTTAGTCTTTTAAGTAAGTCAGCTGCTTGCAGAAAATACCATTAGTATATTAGGATCCAAAAAGTGGCAAAGCGTCTAAAAGCTTCTCAGGTTTACTGCCAAAGTCTATTGGATGATCTGCACCACTTTCCAACCACTGTGTGAGCCAAGAGCTTCTCCAAGTGTATGTTTAGTCAGTGGATTTTTCTTGCTTTAGTGCTTTTCTCCTGTGTTGAGACGAAGGAATTTCTTCTACCTTTTCCAAAGCAGAATGTTCTGGTGTAATTGTCAGTATTTTTATTTCTTTTTTTTACAATTGTACTTTTTACTTCTTTATTTCTTTTATACTTTCCACGCACTCCACTCTCACATCTTGTTTTTATGTAGGTAAGTTAGAAATAAATACTGAGGGTGCTGTGATGTCATTATCACAATAATCAGTACAGCCCAGACTACAGTACTGATTATGCTCTTATCTCATTCCTAAGAGACATGCCTGCACTTAGAGGAGATGGTCAGAGTTTATACAGACAGGGACCAACATATGTACAAGGCAAACATAAAAATGTATAGGCTGTTTACTGTTGTGAGAAAAGCAAGTAAGGTAAGATACAGTAGAGACATAACATATAACTTAACATAATATATAACATAACAAACACTGTGGGGGTGGGTGGAGCCCTAGTTGCTCTGCCCTGGAGGGAGCTATGCTGAGGAGTTAAGAAAGAATTTCACAACTTCACCCAAAACCCCTAAGATACAAGACAAACTCTCTGGTCACGGCGACTTGTTTGAGGACCTACAAGTCTCTTCGGGATCTTATGTAGATTTGTTACAATCGACTGGTTTTGTACTCTTTCTCTCTCACTTTGGTGTCTTATAAAAACCCCTGGGTTTCTCTTGGTTGGCAGAGGTACCTGTCTCTGGACTCCTTTCGCTGGTACCTTTGCAATAAAGTTACCACCTGCGGAAATTCCATAGGAGACCTCTCTCTCTCTCTCATCACGGCCGGCTAAGTGAGGGGCAAGCTCACAGGGGCAGGAGCTGAGAACACTGAGCTGAAATCACTGAGCTGAAAAATCACTGCTCTGCCCTCTTGCTGAGAAGCCCCTCTGCCAGCTGAGGAGCCCCCTGACCCCCCAAGAAGTTGTCTTTAATGAGACTCCTTTTGGGGGTGATTGTGGCTCTCTGGGTCCCAAGCTGCGGACCCCACTACCAGCTGGAATAACTGGCGCCCACTACCAGCTGGATTAAAACACAGAGCTGTCATCAAAAAAGAACTTGATCTATGAGAAACAGATTTAAAAAAAAAAATAAACAATGTTAACCTATTGATTCTAACTCACAGCCACAGGCAACTTTGGAGGAAATATTTTAGAAAATAGTTGCAAACAACTAAGCATTTGTATGTCAGGTGAGAACACGTGACACGTGCAGTTACATTGCAGAGGAAAGCTATGGAAAGAGAAAAAAAAAAACATAAACCCTTGATTTGTGTGATGAACTAATCTCTGACTAGCAGTTAGAGAAGTTGTTCCCTATGGACAATTTGTTGCATAATTGTTTAAAACTAATTTATTGTCATTTTTCTCTGAAGCATCTGGTACTAGTCACTGTCAGAAAAGGGATATTGGGGTTGGCAGCCAGTTAGTTCGAGTTAGTAAGTTAATGGCTATGATGCCACTGCTTTGTAGGAACTGCTGTACAATATACTTCTTAGCCACGATGTGGCTTACTGTAAAAATGTTCATTGTCATGGCAACAGAATTAGGAGGATCAGTTTCCTTTTTGAGGATTTTAGCAAGATCAGCCATATGACAGACTGTACCCTTTCTTTGTTGTTGGGGTTTTTTTTTGTTTTGTTTTGTTTTTGTGAGGGGTTTTTTGTTTGTTTGTTTGTTTGTTTGTTTTAGTGTAGGCACTACACTTCTTAGAAAGGGAGCTGAGGGTCATATATAACACTCTGGAGGATGAGGGATTTTTTTTTTCTTCTGTAGGAATTGCACAGATACACAGAGGAGATTTCTAAGAAAACAGAGGAAGAAAGGCTACCAGAAGAGCGTACAGAGGGATACAGCCTGCAGCTCCAAAAGCATCAAAGATAATGCTCAGAGAAGCAAGAACTGGAGACATTGCTGGGCCCAAGGCACTGCAAAAAGTGTCCAGGGATGTTGTGTATTTTGTTGCTTGTCAGAAAGCCACTGAGAGAGCTGAGACAATGGTCTATCTATGAGAACATGGTGGACATGGGGAAGTTTGCTGAAAATCCCTTTTATTACTGCTCCACCCTAGCTTCTGTATTAAAAAATTTAATTAACCTACTTTATATTCTACTAAAACTGGGATATTTTCTTTGTTTGTGTGCTTGTTTGTTTGAAAGCTTTTGGTTATTGTTTAAGAAACTCACTGCAGATTTTTCTAAAATTCCCTGGACAGCTGTGACTTCCTTGAGATCTCATCTCAAGCCAGTCAGAGGAAGATCTCCTGTTCCACTCCTTGCTGTCAGACTCAAGCCAATATCCAAAATAGAAATCTGTCTTAATCTTCTCTCAGATCATAACTGGTGCTGCAGTCACAAGGGTACAAGATTCTGCTATTTCAGGAAATATAGCCAGGTTGGATCCTGCAAATATCTCCAGCTGGAGACACATGATAGAAGCTGACTCAAATGATGCCTAAGTATCCCCTTTAAAACTCACTGTGGTTTATCAACTCATCAAAGGTGTAACACATTCAGACTAATGCATAAACATGGTAAATGGCCTGCATTTGGGTACTGGTTACACCTTCATGAATCCCTCTCAGATGAGCCATCTTCTGCATTGCCACAATGAAAGCTTCTTGACTTCTGTAAAGCTTTTATATCTGAAAAGTCCCCGTCAGTTCTTCAGCATTGTCTCCTCCTTGCCTGGGCTCTGGGACCCCACAGCCCTTCTTTGGCACATGCCTGATTCTTGGAGAACAAAAGCTACCAAGCCTGAATAAAAGTACATTAGCTTTCAATTAATAACTCAGCTATTGCTGTCATAACTCCTTTGATTGCTGGTGCAAGAGGCTTCACTGGAATTCTTGCTGCTGTGTGCTAATACTGAATCTAAAAATAGAAGTAAAACACCAGTTCCCATTAACAATGCTGTGCATTCAGACAGGGTTGCACTTTAAAAGGTTAGACAGACAGTTTGTCACAAATATGAGTACTTTCTTCATGCATTCAGCTACAAAGCTTCCTATTTGCTATGCTAGAATGAAATCTTGATCCTACTAAAATAGATGAGACCTTGTTATTATCTTGCACACAGCTGGGATTTCACATTGAAGAGTAAAAGTTACATGAGGATGTTTTAAGACACTAACGTCTCAGTAAAAAAAAATTTAATAAGGGAAAGAAAAGAATTTGCAGATTAGTATCAGTAAATTCTAAACTGGTGAACAGTTAATAAATAACGTCTATATCTTTAAAAGAGATAAAAATCAGATATTATAACAAGTAGCTAATTTGTAGCAGCCTAATTAAACTATGATGAAGATAGTATTTTTTAAGCACACTTACTGGTGCTGAGAATTTTTTAAATAGCAAAAATAATTATTGTCTTTCAAATACATTAAATTTTGTCATTATTTTTTAAAAAGCAGTTAACCTGAAACAGACTCTAGAATCAACTTACTAATTATTAATGATAAATATAATTAGTTAGTGAAACATACAAAACAGAAACTGGGATTAGATGCAGTATTTTAACTATAAGGTTTTTATGCCATGAGAAGGAAAGCAAAAGGCTTTTTTTTAACTTTATTTTCTTGTATGACTGAGAAACAAGAATCATCTTTAATCTTCTATTTCTTTTGTCAATTTTAGTTAATTTGTTTTAACTTTCATTCCATGCATTAAATTAAGAATATCGCTGTTATTACACACTAAGATTCAACCATAAAATTGATACAGATCCAGTGGCTTCAAATAGTTTCATAGACATACAGCCCTGGGGCAGATCTATTTGCAAAGTGCAGCCATTCCCCAAGCCAGTGCATCCTAGTTTGGGATTGCTGAAGTAGTACCACTTACATGGAATGGCAGTTGTTTTAAATTTGTTTCTTTTAAAGAAATTTAATTTTCTTTTAAAAAATTAAAGAAATTGCTATTACTTCTTCTTTGGAGGATCTTTTGAAGGCTTTATGAGTTATCCCATTCCTTAGCAAATACAAACCAATTTGTAAGGTGTATCTAGGAAGACATAACTGAAAAGCATTTTGGGTAGTTTCTTTGTCTGTTTAAAGTGAGGGAGAAATAAGGCCAGGAATAGTTATTTCCTGAACCCCAATGATTTATTTCTTCAAAATGGGTAAAATAAAGCATCCCTTCCATTGGGAGAGTGAGCAATACACTCAGCTCTTTTCCCTGGTGTCTATGACATTCAAGAACTATCAACGTTCCTCATCCAAGATCTTGATTCAAAAAGAAACCACAGCATGACATACAACCCTCTTGCATGACAGCACGGCTCTGCAGCAGATCCTCTCCATAAATAGACTCTCAATAAAAAGGTAAATCTGCAACAAAGGCAAAGAAAAAAGCACAGCATGTCCACTGGGGTCACAGACTTCTATCTATCCAGTATCCCAAAATACAAGGCGTACAAAGTCCTGCTGCCACTATTCAGCACAAACAATGCTGCTGCTCTTGCATGTTTTTCTGAGTTCCTTTTTGGCACTTCTTTGGAGCACACTCTTTATAGTTCTTTTTCTTCCACATTTTTCCATGCTTTCTTCATACAAATGGTCTTTTTACATATTTCAGCCTTAATTTAATTTATTAATTAATTAAATCATAAAACTTGCTTCTTGAGAACAATGAAAACACTACAAAAAACCAAAGATGTCCACAGTTTTAGGAATTAAGGTCTGTCCTTTGACAGAGGTCAATGAATTCAATTGATTACAACAATGTCAAGACATGCTTCTTTCCTTTTATTTGCTGTCCTAGTCCATAACTAGGATTATAAGATTAAACTAGAGTAGAGAGTAGATTATGAGCCTAAGACACTGCAGAAAACAGAAGCAAAGCTCATAAGTCAACACATTTAGACTTTATTTAAAATTGTGTAAGCTAACAAACCCAAGTCTTTACTGAGAAGTGCCCTCAGTACATCTAAAACACGTGAATAATATAATGTATTATGAATTGAGAGCTGAGTGAATAGACTAGATGGTTTTCACAGGATATTCTGTCCCCGAAAGTGACATGCTATTATTCCATGAGGCCCAATGTCCTTGAAATGGATGAGGTGATGATCATGTTTGGAGACCATTCAGATAAACTTCAAGAAAAAATGTTGCTGGCAGAAATAGTAATTATTTGGATGGATTTATATAATTTTAGGCAGAATATATTTTACAGTTTTCTGAGAAGCACTCATTGTAAAAGGCATTCATTGTAAAGCATTCATTATATAAAAGATTATTTTGTACATTAATTGTCCCTGTCCTAGAGATATCCTTCAGGACTCTGTTGGTAATTCTGGCACTGCAGTTATCCCAAATCATACTCCTCAAATCTGTGGCAGATATACTCTGATCCACTCGTACTGATTTCTCTGTGATATTTGTCTTTGCCACAGTGCTTGAAAAGTACATCATAGCATGAGCTACATTCCTCCATCATTAAGAATTAATAGAAAAATAATCTGTAGCATTTGGGAAGTTGTATAACTCTTTCGCTTTGCCAAAGTGGGTAGGAGAGTAACACTATGATTTCTTACTGTGCATTATGGATTTATTTCTCTTGGAAGTCTAAGTGCCCTTGTATGTCTCAGTAAGAGTCTTGCAAATTTATGACTTTATTTTTTCTTCTTAATGTCTAGAGATGTAAAAGATTTAGCATTTTATATTACCTCAGTCCTTTACATAACGTTATTTTAATGTGTGAGGACACAACTGAGATGATCCCTTAAATGATGATCACTACACAATGTTTTAAACTAGGAAGGAATTTAGAAAGAAAATAAACCAAACAGTCTGCCAAGCTAAGTCTTCACCAGTGAAAAAGTCTTTAGACACATCCTTATTATTGCAATTATTTTTCTTTCCAAAGCCTCCAAGAATCCTTAATGATTTTAATGATTTAAAAACCTGGTTATACAAAACAGAGAGCATATGGTTGTCATTGCTGCAGATCCATTACAAAGAATGCAGTCAC
This sequence comes from Phylloscopus collybita, assembly GCA_027886175.1. Taxonomy (NCBI): domain Eukaryota; kingdom Metazoa; phylum Chordata; class Aves; order Passeriformes; family Phylloscopidae; genus Phylloscopus; species Phylloscopus collybita. The sequence goes on from JAJNNQ010000018.1 coordinate 43,859,225, forward strand.
AATCAGCTGCATTTTTGAGAAATGGGTTGGTAATATCATAAAACTTACATAACACAGTTTTATCTTTCTTGTGGAGATTTATAAGGCCAAAAGAATCTCATGAAGGCATCACCTTTTATGCTTATCATGAATTGCACGAATAAAGGATAAGAACTAATTTAGATACTTAAACTGAAACCAGTATAATCTTAACATGGCTGAGGAAAGAAGGAAAATAACCAATGTGGCTATAAATCATATTTGTTTTTCTTCAGTCTTCAGTGCAATTTAGAAAAGTTTGTGGCTCCCTAAATTATGTTCAGCTGTCTACAGCCCTGGGGGTGAAGTCCTGCATCTGAAAAGTGTCATGGGAGAAAAAATGTCATGGCTTCTCTCTCCAGGATCAGACCAAGAGGAGACAAGGCTCAGCACCATGATGCCTCACCTTGGGGACAGAAGTTTAGGAGGGAGTTGCTTCATTATGTGTTTGTGTGAATGTTCATAGCGCACACAGTACCAGCTTCTTTAAGCAATCAGCTACACCTCACCCAGCTTCTATTGGGGTTATTCAGAGAACTGCTGACAGCATTTTCCAATTACATGTTTTTCATCCCATCCAGAGGATAAGGAGGGATGGAATCAGCACATCATAAATGTCAGGTAGGGATATAGTCAGAGGAAAAGTGAAATCCATGTATATGGAGATATAATTGGAAAGATTGCTATTTAAATATGGCTAGCACTCTGGGTCAAGGTCAGCAGTGCCACTGTTGACTACAGCTGATTTTGATTGTGTACACTGGGTTCAGATTTAGTATTTTTTATTTTATTAAGTTTTCACACGGCTTTTTGTTGTTGTTGTTTGGATTTTTTACAGTGATAAAACTTAATGCATACAGAGCTTTGTTATTATTGGGATTTTTTTATGGTGAGTATTATACCACACAACAGGAAAAATATTCATGTAGCTTCAAAAGGGACTGAGTCTCATTTAATTTAATTTCATTTAATTTCATTTTCATAAACCTTAAAAAGTCACCCTGCAGGATCCATATGGAGGGAGAAAAATAATTAGGCTGTAATCTCCAGTTAGAAAATGGAAGGTTCCAGGGAACATTTTGAAAAAGCTGCATTAAGCTGGGAGTTGTGAGTTGAGGACCTCTGAGCTACCATAATAATGACATCAATCTAACTGGAATCTGCTTGGAAGACAGTGCAAGGTAGGGAATGTCAGCTGCTAAAAATTTCAGGCACTTCTTTGACAAGATTGAACAGAAAGACTTCTGCTTTCAGAGCTTGGTAACTGTTTCTGCAGACTCATTATTTAAAGATTTAAAGGTGATCTAGGTGTTCAGCTATGCTGTGGGTATTTAAGTGGGCAGAAAATTCAGAGAAAAAGGTACAAAGGAAACACTGCTGTTCATGCCACCAGGAGTAGAAGCACCTCCCTGCATTCACAGTGACAAATTTCTCTAAGGAGCTTTTGAATAGGAACTTCTTGGATGAGCTAAGCAAATTATAGCTGTGTGTATATATATATATATGTGTATATATATGTGTGGAGATGCACACATTACCTAAAGTTCTGCTTATTTCTCCATGTGCATTTGAACCTTCTTCTCCATAGAATTTACCACATACCATATATTATTGAAGTTGTCATAACACCCAGGTAAAGATCACACAAACTGTGAACTTCAAATTCTTTACAGATTTCCTGCTGTAAACATGCATTTTTCACCCCAGAAATCTTGTTAATGGAAATGCTAAAACAGAAGTAATAAGGATTTGATATGTCACGTTTCTCCTTCATTCATCTCCTCCTGATTTTATGTCTAGCCCTTTAGTGCAGGACTCAACTCTTTCTTGAAGTCACAAGCACCACCTCTGTCTTGGGACACTCACAAGAGATTTTCCAAAACACAAAGGGTAGCACTTTCAGCTTTAAGTTACTATTTAACTTTTTATTCAAGTCCATATTGGCTAGAAATTTCTATCCTATGCTGGCTGTACCCTACTGTATGAATGCAGCTAAGATTACCTAAATCTAACCCACACTGAATACGTATTCACCTAATTAAAACCCTCATCTGGCTCTTATCAGCATGCCCACTAATCTCCTAGCAAAGTCATGAAAGAATGTAAAGGCTGCAATCACTTCTTTAGGACAGAGTTACACTTGAGGCACATTAGCTTAGAAAACTGGTACTGCCACTATTTGTCTTATGAATAAAGAATTTCTGTTTCTGTGGCCATCAGCATGAAGCCTTTCAAAAGTCATAAATTCACCAAGAAAATAATTGAAAATCTCTGAAACAGATCTCTATGGGCAAAACGTCAAATTGTGCAGCCCTAATGCACAGTTTCACAGCCCTCCCTAAACTGATTCTTTTTAACTGCGCCAGTATTTGTTGTGCTCACCTGTGGTAACTGCCACCACTTCCATTTTTCAAACAGCAAGAAGTGCCTTACTACCATTGTTAAAAGGCTCCATAAGGCAATTACAGGAGAAACCATGCCACAGGATTGTCAATTAGCTGTGCAGGTTAGGCTGCAACAGCAGAACCACAGGGACTCTGCAGCTGTTGTGCAGGAGGTAAAGCCTGTGCTGGACTGGAACAAGTGCACTAAAAAGCCCCAAGGAAGCAGAGGGGGCATGGCAAAGACCTTACTACAGGAAATGCAAAAGGTAGGTGTGCTCTTCCATCACCGGCCAGAAAATGAGTTTACAGTAATAGTCATGGGACTTGTGATGCAAATGGACCCTGTCCCCTTTTCCTCCTAGACAGGTTGCCCCCCCTCAGTACTAATGCACACCAAATCTCCATCTTAGTGGAAATGAGACCAGCACATCACAGAGGAAAGGAATGAGAAAAACAACCCCAGGTCTCTGCACACACCTAGACTCTGGCTCAACTTGTGTGTTGCTGTTTGGTGCCTTTCAGTGTGGGGGGGGAAACTGTGTATAAGTTACATATGTTTTTCAATAGGAACACAAGAAATAAATCAAAGGCTGAATTCAAGATCACAGCTTGGTTCTTGGTGCTCAATACCCCTACTGAATGTAAAAAGATGTTGCATAATTGGAAATCAGAGAGTCAGTGAGATAGCCCCTGAGGTCTTTTCACATGATACTGAGTTTATTCCAAGTTTTTGTGGTATATGTAATAGCACCAGTAGTTTATTATTTTTTCTATGACCATGGGACACAGTCCATAGCGGTATAGCTTTGGACAGATAAGTGCCTTGGAATGATTGCAATTTCTTGGTAAGTAACTGTTTCCTTCAAAAGCAAAAGAATTTAAAATGTTCCAGGATGAAAATCCCTGTTACCTCCCATATAGTTTAGATAATTGTTCCTAGTGGAACAATTCCTGACTCCTGCTGGTAACTGGCTTGTGCTCGAAAGCTCAACAGCTCCTGCAAACTGAATTCTACCTTATGTAATTGCAGCAGCTGTTTATATTTGATACAGTACCTTTTCTTCAGAAAAGATTCAAAAGATTTTGGTGTGATTTTCAGACAGGCTTATACTGTAATAACTACTCATACAATAATAGTGAAAACCACCCTTCCAATTTTAATATAGCTAAATCTGTAGACAATAAAGTACACAAAGTAATTTTCAACTTATGGACATGGCTCAGCCGGCAGCAAAACCTGAATAACAATGCAGCACTGCTAAGGGAAAGGCCTTGAAATGTGCAAGTAGCAATGAGGTTTTAAGGCCCACTTGCCCTTGGGAGGATATTCTGTAGGTTAGAAATCAAAGCACAAAAAACCATTCTAAAATATGCTAAATGGATAGAAGCATACTTTCATTGGATAAACTAAGAGAAAGATGTCTCTAATTTGGCCACTTAACTGGTCAGCTAAGGTAAGAGGCACTAGAAAGTTTCTGAAAATAACCACATTAAAATTATAAAAATCAATACAATATTTCACAAGTGTTCTGTGCAGTAAGTGCAAAAGCAGAAGAATTGTAATGCATAAATCTGTACATGTCAGCTTAGCTATGACCTTTGGAATATGCAGCACAGATTTGAAGACGTGTTTCTGAGGCTGGTTAAATCTGAAAGGCACTGAAAAGTCGCAATGGATATGCACACACTGAGAGAAAAAGACTGCTGTAAAAAACTCCAGAAACTACTATTATTATCCAGGTAAGTGAAGAACAGCTGTCATGACAACCTAATTCATGTAAATGGCAAGAGATAAATACGAATATAATCAAGGTGCCTCAGGAACACTTTATTAACATGAAGAGAGAAGCGTCCTCAAAGGTCAGAGTAGCTTATGTAGTTCACATCTGCACCTTAGGCACTCACCTCCTGAACCCCAGCTGGTGCACATCAGCACGGAATAATTGGACTGAGATTAGCCACACTGATTTTAACATCTGCTGGGAATTTTGCCCTCTTCTTTGCTCTGTAAGGCTAAATAATGGGGTTTATTACTCTATGTGTCCTTATTCCTCCTGGTTCTTTTTCTCTAGGGATGACATATAACTTCTTTTACCACCATGGTGTATTTTTTATGAGTTAATAAGCCCAGACTAAAGCTGAAGTGGGCATCTGGTTTAAAAAGATCAATGGACTGCTATTCTCCAGGAATAACCTCTCTAAAAATTTTGGAAAGAAATTTTTGTGTAAAAGAAATGTCTCAAATACTATATCTTTGATCTAGAGCTATTTGTTTTGCATCATTTTGAGATGGCTTTATGTAGCTGGGAACCCACCAATAATCAAATTCTGTTGAACTGAATGCCTTGTTTTTTCAAAAATATGTATTTTTAAACAGTGAAATTTTAAGGATTTTTGTGTTGTCCATGTTCAGATAAAAAAAACAAAACAAAACAAAAAACCAAACACAAAAACCCCAAACAAACACCAAAACTGAAAAAGCACCCAAGCATGAAATCTCCCAAATCAAATAATTTTGGTCTTTTTATCATAATGGTAGATTTATGACATCAGACACCACCCTCACCAGATAAATACTTAGCTGAGTTATATAGTAAAGATAGTCTTAAAAACAGCTGTTGCTAAAACTCTAGGTCCGTCAAACAAGATTTTCATGCAAATCTTTTATTACTTGAGTTCTTTGGACAATAAGTAAATATTTGCAGTGAATCAAGGTACCAGTTAATGGAGTAGGTGATTTGAAATTTCATAGGAATTTTTAAAACTAATACGTGAAACTGCTATCTTTTTTTTCTTACCAATGACCGTCAGTGACTTCGCTGTTTTTCCATAAATTCACTTTTTATCAGGCCAAATACTTTCTAGAAGCTGAGCATCTGATTTCAAAATAAGTATTTTTGACGTTTTGGAGTGATTTCTGCAGGTCCTTTACTACTCTCATGTCTGGCTGTGAGTTTTGGCCATCAGTTTTTATCCTGTGTGGTAAAGCATTTAAGTTTTAAAGGTATCCAGTTGTGCAAGAGTTGAAGCAAACGATATTCTGGATTGAAAGATTCCCATTTCCTGACAAGTGGTCCTCTTCATCCTAAAAGAAAATGAAACCCATCATTTTTATTCATGCAGAATATCAGGCAACTTCCTATTGTTGTTGATATAAGTGGAATGATCCACTTTCACTTTGAAAAAATAGCAAAAAAGTTATGCAGCACATTTCACCAGCACTGCCACACTTTTATGAGAGACCATTAAAAACATGACACTATCAGAACTGTATTTTTACTTCTGAATATATTTATGTTTCATTCAAAAGTAGCCTTTCAAAGGTGTGTCTATTAAAAAGGAAATTTTGGATTATGTTATTTCTGTTAACATATTTCTTCATAAGCCATCTCTGAAGTTCCAGCAAAAGCTGAGCTAATACCAAAAATATTTTTTGAGTGAACGTTTGTTTCAACGGCTACATTAAACAAAAGTTTGGTGATTCATTACCTGGTAACTCTGTTGTAATTTGTGATAAATGGGGTATATAATTCGGGTTTTATTGTACACATTTTTTTTTAATGTTGTAATAAAAATCATGTAGTGTAGCTTTAAGCCAAAAACTCCTGGACCATCTAGGAAGCCACAAACTTCACCCTAGCCAGAGGCTACAGTCCGAAGAATGCCTCCTTCAACAAAGACCCTTACCACCCAAGATTAACAACACAAAAGTTCCTGCACCAGGAGGAGGTGGACACTTCAGCCTCAGTGATCTCATCAACCCAGGACTCAGTAAACAGGTATGTATCTGATCCATGTTCACCAAATGAATACAGTCTCAATGAACACAAAAACCTGGATCAGGGACTTCTCAGAAATCTCATCAAAACGACCAATACTGGACATCTGGACCACATGAATATGTATCTTACATCTCCAGCACCAAGTTCCTGGATACTCAACTCTGAACTAAAGATGGTCCAGAAACTCTTTCAAACTACCCTCAGAAAAGGATCAGGACTTTATGAATATGTAATTTTAGGACGAGCAGCAGCCATAGTGGAAACACTGTGTAAAGGTAAGATGCCTAAAGTACATGGTGTGAACTGTGGAGGTCACGGTGCGACAGAGGCCGTGTCTGTGGTTCACCCAGTGACGACACCCCAGGCTCGCTCACTGCTTCTCAATTGTGGCTTGTCTCAATTGTTCCGATCCAAATTTCTATCAATAAAATTATTTTTATTGATATTTTGGCTGATCTCATTTCTAACATCATTGTCGCGAGTAAAGTGGGAGTAAATGATTCCATATGGAAGAGGGCAAGAACTAATGAGCGTCATATCCAGAACACAAAGAATTTATAAGTGACTGAAAGACGGTTCCTCTTTGTATGCAATCTGTTCAGTCTGTGCATCTCACCTCGTTTGATTTCTCTGGCTATTTCTTGATCTTTAAAAAAATGGTGTCTGTGAGAACTACAGTAAGAAAGAAACATCCAACCTCTTTTCTCCATGGGTTACATATGCAAAGAGTCTGTAAGTAAACAGCTATACTCCTACTCAACAGGCAGAGTGCTGAACATGGCACCTTATGGATCAAATGCACAGTGCCAGGAACAGGGTTCTGGAATAGGAGATCAGTACTGTCATCTATAAGGTACTTATTATCTCCTTAAACATCTAAGATCTACTGAGGCAATAAGCCTGCCAACCTAATGGTTAAATTTATTGTGTTTCATTAATATCTTTCTATCAATCATATTGAGCCTAATCCAACTCTGTGTGAAGTCTCTGAAAAATTACCATTGGCTTCAGGGTGAGCTGGATCAGGAAGCAATAGAGATGCCAGTTGATGAAATACGTGTAGAAAATGCAATCATCTCTTAAAACAAATCATATGCTATCTCAAAAGTGATAAAATGTCATTTAATTTCTGCTGGCATTCCTACTCACTTCTGCACCAGCAGAGACAATATTCTTAGGGTTGAATGATATTTACAACGAAGACAAAAGCAGAATGTAGACAGGTAAAGTAATTTGGATCTCATATTGACTACAGCAATTTGGGTGGCCACTGCTGTGAATTAGATGAATGACAGCTGGAAAAAAATCAGATCTCCGGCAATAAAAAACCAGTTGGTATGAGAAATAGATCTAAAAAGCACAAAATACTGGAAAGTTTGATTACCTTTCTACAGTTGCCTAGCAAGCACTGTTTTGTAAGTGCTGTCCTTAAAGAGAACAATCTAACATTTCCCAGAGAACATGTGACAACTGCTCTCTTTTCTCCTACTGTGCTCTTAAATATCTGGGGATCATGCCATACAAGCAAACAAAGGGAGCTTTAATGGCATGGCACTGCCTGGCTGTTAAATAATGCTGAAAGACTAGACAAAAAAGAGCTACACAAAACAGCTAAACTAGATTAGATCCATAGACAATGGAGAGAGCCTTCAAAGGAAGATTTTACCCCGAAGGATATCTGATAAATAAGAATTACTTTAATTAGCTTTCAGGATTTAACCTGTGATAAAAACCACAGAGAAAGGTAAAATGTTGAACTGGGCTGAAGTGCACCCAGTGATGTTTTGCCTTTTAGCCCCTACTTTTTTCAGTGCCCACTATGGTTCAGAAGTTCAACTGAAGTGAGATGAGAGAAGTACAATAAATGTGCTTGGTAAAGATTTACTGGCTGAGCCTGTTTTCCCCAAATGACATCGCTTAAACTCAAGTGCACGTCAAATACATATATTTCCAAATAGATATAAACCAGATAGTTAAAAGTACAGCTGTAGGTATATGTACAGGTATGGATTATATATACATATATGGCAATTTGAAATCAAAATGTTTCATCAGAACTTTTGGGAGATGGAAATATTTTTTTAAATGGCAATATGTTTTGTTTCAACCTCATAAGAACAGTATTTCTTCTTAAAAAGAGTATTTTAATTCAGTCACTTTGATTGCATGTATTTCACCTAATTGTATTTTGTAAAGACAGAGAAAAGCAAAGCAGGTAATTAAATGTTTCAGGAAGGTCTTCTCAACATTTCCAGAATAACTTTTTCTTGTAACTTTTCTTGCAGACAATTTTAAAATGTTGATTTATCTTTCCAGTGTGAGATGAAGAGAAAAATCGCAAATTACAAGAACAAAACCAGAGAGCTCCAATTAGTACTGAAAATGCATTTAATATTGCTTGCTTGCCTCACAAGGTTGATGGGAGATTTCGTTAGACGTGGCTTCTCAAGCTCTGAAAACTGCTTGAGGAAAGGTACTCCTTTTCACAAACACCTAGTGTTATTTCTATATTGGCTTCTGAAGCTGACACAGAGGCAACTCCCATTCCAACAGAGGCAATTTGCAATCCTCATCTACGCAACTGACTTGCATACACAGTTCTGCCCTTCGGGGAATATTTTCTATAACTGTGTGGCTTTACTTGTTTATTTTGCTAGTGAAAGGTAAGCCACGTCTGTGCAATAAGCAGTAAGAATCACGTCTGGAAAAAGTCAGGGTTGCTCAGGCTTTTCTCAATTCCTTCAGAATGAAATACCTGCAGTAGTACCTATTGAGCTTTCATCTCAGGGGAGAGTCAAATGTTACAGTTCAATTTACTCCAGCATGTGAAGAGTAGAGGCATGTTTTATTAGGGATATATGGAGGGAATCGATAACCCAGCCCTACCCAGTAGCAAAGGACAAGATCCCCATCTTGCAATTCTGCCTCTCTGCATGGCTGCCTGAGTTAAGATTTCCTATAAGAATGTAATATCATGTTAATCATTCTCCTTCTGTAATAAGCAACACTTAGTTTGTGCCTCAGATGGGACTTCTTTGGCAAATCTCTGTTTTGAATGAGAAGGAAAAAAATAAAATGTATACATTTTTAATATGTGCCTATATCATATGTGTGTATATATATCAGTTAGTAAATGTACTACAGATGGAAATATAGTATTTAAAAACAGACAGGCAAATAAATTTGGAATTTTTTTTCTGATCTTTCAGGGTCCCATCCAGTTCTGCTGGTATACCTCAGTTTGGACTCACTGAATTTTTTAAATTCCAAACTCATACTTGTGCCAGCCTCATCTCCTAATCACAAATTTTCCTTATGATTAGCACAGGGCAGATTCAAAAAATAAAGCCATGCCTCTTCCAATTAACTAGACAAAGAGTAAATGCCTAACTGTGTTGGATTTGAATATATTTGCATCTTCAAGCACTCAATGCTAAGGTTTTTCTATAATGTCTCCTCATAACATTCCAAAACATGGATTTGCACAGATGTTCAGCATTTTTTAAGTCTGCATAATTCATTTTCAACCATTATATCTGGTATATCTGGTCATTTCATCTGAGAAGTGCTAACCAGAAGCCCTGCAGCAAAATTTACTTCATTGCTGCATTTCATTTTTTGACACATTTTTCGACACATTTTTCAGGAATCTTTTTTTTGGGGTGAGGGCCATTTGTTCATTTCACTTATCTGGGAAGGATTAATTATTTTGTAGTAGTAGTTTTTGGTGGCCATGTTTTGACTTTCTGCTCTGCTGTTCATAATTTTTTCCCTGGGACAATGTGAGCATAATGACACCCCATACAAAATCAAATATAGGATGAGGACATTTGCTCCTGAAAACTCATTTGTCCTATATAATTTCAAGAACTTATAACAAGTTAGTTAAAATTATATACAAGGTCTGTATTGTGTATCAGAATGCAATGGGGAACCTAACCTCCAATAACATTGATCCGGATAGTTATAAACTGAGACATACAAAGGTCAGCTCCTTTCTTACTGTTGCTCATAGCACATTTCAGAGGCAATGTAAAATGTGAATAAGGAAAACAATAACATGTTCTTTCTTGTGAAAAGCTACTATCTAGACTGACATTTAAAGGTTTGAAAGGTGCCTACAAACTAGATGATTAGATGGATGGATCACATCCCCTACATGAAAAGGCTAAGAGAATTGGGATTCTTCAGCCTGGAGAAGAGGCTTTGGGGTGACTTTTACTGCTGTTTTTCAGTACCTGAGAGGAGCCCACAAGAAAGCTGAGGAGAGACAATTTACAAGACCATGTAGTGATAGGATGAGGGCGAGTGGCTTAAAACGGAAGAGTGTTGTCTGGGTTTTTGCTGTTCTCCTCTGTCTCTTTAAGGAGTTTTCCAAAGTTCTGTTTTAGCCTTCTGTGTTTACCTTTTGCAATGGAGTCAGACACAATTTTACATAAACAACTTCTCTTGTTATTGTAACCATCCAGCCATGTTTACATTCTTCTCATAAGGAGGAGACTGTTGGTGGACTGTTGGATTGCCCAGTGTAGTTTTTCTTCCTCCAATCCATGGTCATTGCTAGAATTCAATAAATGCTGAAGTTTGTAAATAAACCTCCTCTTTTCTGCCTTGGACATCTCAACGTGTGGGTGTCATTTCTTTGTGTCGTGTGCGACAGAACAGGGCAGGTTTAGATTACTAATCAGAAAGAAATCCTCTGCTGTGACAGTGGAGAGACACTGGAACAGGTTTCCCAGAGAAGCTGTGGATGCCCCATCCCTGGCGGTGTCCAAGCCAGTGTTGAATGGGGCCCTGAGCAACCTGGTCCAGTGGAAGATGTCCCTGCCCACGGCAGGGGGATTTGAGCTGGATGATATTTAAGGTCTATTCTAACTTAAATCTTCCTGTGATTCTGTGATTAGGTCATTATTCCTTGTACAGCATGTTACGTGAGCTACTTAGTTGCTAAAATAATACAATTTAAAAAGCACAGAGAAAATGCTGTGTGTGGAATTTCAAACACCTTCAATGACAACTCATTTAGCACTCCTTTTAGGACCACACACAAATGATGAAAAGGGTTTGGTTTTTTTCTCAGTATATTGTCAAAAGATGATATAAAGGCTGATGATAGCATTCCACGCAATCCAATAGTTCTTCAAGTGCCTCAGGGAAAAGGATAGGTTAGAAGAAATATCTATTTGATCTCTTTTTATCTTTTTGGAAATAGTAGGACCTTGTGCATATACCAGGATGAAAACAAGCATATACCATACAACCACTGCAGTACTTTGTGGGTTCAGTGTTTGTAATTAATGGACAATAGCACATTTTGTTTCAAATTGCACAGCAAAGTCAACAACAGGTGATAGCAAGTGACTCGGGCAGGCAGGAAATTCTCTCTGTTATGATAGGATTAGAAGGTGCAGGAGGAGACTCCCATGAACACTTTTGCATAAATTAAGTTTCAAATACCAGTGTACTGAGAAAAATTGAAGGCCTTCAGCTTATGTCTTGCATTTTTCCTGGGGAAGTTCTTAGAATTTTCTGCTTGAGATGGTTAGTTTAGGGTCTGAGTGTGGCTAAACACCTGACAGACCTAGTCAAAACTGAGCTATTCTACAATTCACTATATCAAAGCTATGGGCTGCATGTTTCAAAAAACTGTAGCACTTTATAGAGAGACATTTCCTCAAAGGACAGAGGTGATGAGCCACAAAAGATTTAAAGAGAACAACAATAAAAATAAACAAAGTTTTTTTCTGACAGGTTATATTGCAAAATCAGCTTTCCTCAAGATGAAGTTCTTGGAGTAGTTTTAAGAAACTTGAGAGCTTGTCTTTGAGCAAAGTCACAAAAGGTTAAACAAATACTTTTAAATAAGCTGATAACTTCTTTGCAGCAAGATGTATTTACAAGGGTTGTGCCCTGACTTGGGTCTTTCTGCATTTTAAGAGGATCCCCTGCAGACCAGAGTATCTGAAGGCATGGTGGATGTTTTTTGCTCCTTATTCAAACAGAGGTTGTTTGATACAGGCCCTAAAAGAGATAAAGGCCAGAGATCTGTAAGCCAAGGACTTCTGTAGTTCTAATCTGTTCCCTGAATTCCACAGAGGAACTGAGCTACAAAATGAGCATCAGTGCATATAAGTATGCAGCACTGATCACACAATTAAGCCATGAACAGCACACACAATTTTCAATTCTCATTCACCAACAAAGTAAGTTGTGGGTACAAGGATTCTCCCTCACATCTTATCCATCACATGTGATTTGGCTTCATGCCCAGCCCTTTATTCCACAAATATGACAGATTAAGACAGCCTTCTTCAAGCTCTCCCTACTAAGCAGCTGGCAGCATGGTGGGGACTCCACTGAAATGGGATTCTTCTCAACATTGCTCCTCAAGGCAGTGAGACTTCTTAACAATTACAACTTTTTGGTAAGTGACTGATATTGCACATAAACTCAATATAGTCCTCTTAGACTTTGTCTTGGTTACACTGATTTTGTCTTGGTAGTTTTGAATTTTTATATTCTTTGAGCAGTATAGTAATAGAGTGAACCTTAATACTGAACTTTGTTAAGCCACACTTTTACAGCATCATATTTCAATAAAACCACTTTTGCTGATACCTTTGACAGTGGTTCTTTAAGCAGTTTGAATTCTCCATTTGCAACAAATTGGCACAGTCTGCAGGATTCCTAAATCCAGTTTTGCTACACTGTAACTCACAATTGACTCTTTTGCTCTTCATATTAGTTTCTAATTCCAACATTTTTCATTTAATATTTTCAAAGTTGTAAGCATTAATTCATTTTTACTATTTCATCCCTCTGATACAGATGAGAAGTCCCAACAATGAGGATGGAAAATGAAAAAGTATTTTTTGCCAAGTTACAGAGAGTAAAAGGTGGACCAGAATTGACCCACAAAGACACTGTGGACTAGTAAAACATGGACAGTAAAATGTGATCTAGAATTGACCTGCAAAGAAACTCCAGGCCTAAGTTGAAGCTGCAGGACGAGTCCTCAGAGACAATCTGAAGCCTAGTATTGGATTCCTCTAGTATCTCTTGAGGGTCCAGCCCTGCTCAGAGTAATGGCTTAATAATAATTAGTGAGACGGCATGGTCAGATGTGTCTTGATAAATCAAAAAGGTTTAATAAAATAAAGAAAATAATACAGAACAACAAACAAGGATCAAAGCCGAGCACTGTGTAGGGAGAGATCCCACACCTGCTGCCACACCCTGAGAATGCCTGCAGATCCTTTGTTCTGTCACTTTTTCTACCTAATGATCGAGGATGGATCTATTGGCAAACTGCCAATAGAAAGAGGTTCAGGTTTTGACAAACAGTGACAAGGGCCACCAGGTGCTCCTCTCTTGGCACTGAACCAATTAAAAAGAGAAAAACACAGAACTTGCTGGTTAAACTTCCTAAAATGTCCAAAGGTAAACTGAAACCCTTCCCTCATACAGAAACGCCCACACAGGAGTGGGGGGTGCATTGCTACACATTGCTAGGGTTTCTTTTTCCTTTTTATTTGCAGATAAATCTGATGTTAGAGGTGCTCGAGCACTGTCCTGCAGTGGTCACTGCTGCTGGAGGATGCCCTAGAGCTGCACCACGTGTCTGTGCTAGCCAGGCTGTGGCAGGCCCTGTGATCATCACCTCTCCTCTTTCCTTGGAGGAAAGAAAGAGCAGGAGACAGAGGCTTGTCCTGTCCTTGTGTCCAGCAATGGAATCATAGCTGGTAGAAGCTCCAGTGATGCATATTAAGCTTTTTTATAGTGGCACAAATCTTTAATGTTAGAGTTTTACACAATTTTGTGGAGTCATTATTGTATCCACAAAGAAAGGATCAGACATCTCCTGTTGGGAGGGAGTAATACTTTGTCTATATGTGTGTGTGTGTGTCTCTCTCTGTGTCTGTCTCTCTGTTCATTTATTTTTTAGATTTGACTGTCAGCAAATTTGGGGACTCTGGTACATATTTGCTTGAAGCTTGAAATATTTAATGGATGGTTTATTCCTCCTTCTTAATATTGAACCTGAGAATTATATGCAAGTATTATTTTGCCTTTACATAGTTTGTTTTGTAAAATGACTAGCATTTACCACGGTTTTTTTCTTTGATATAAATATTTGAAATATATTTGGATTTGCCCACAAGCTAACTTCCTAAAATTTTAGATTCTTTTTGGGAGATTCAAATGAAATTATAAGAAGCAGTAATCTCATTTCCTGTCAGATGAGACTGGAAGCTGATTTCATGTTCAGAAACAGGGCACATGGCCAGATATTCATCAGAAAGAACTACTGATATGGGCAATGTTGCAATTTGAAACCTTGCAACATAATTTCAGAGGGTCCTGAAGAAACAATAATGTACCCTAATGTGAATTGAATTAACTGGACATATACAGTCAGTATATATATGCTGAAAACTATTTTAACAGGTTGAAGATGCCCTTAAGGGCTGAAAATGAATAGCTTTTACAATCTCTTGGAAAAATTACATGTGATGCAAAATGCAGTTCTTTACTAAATCTGTTTTAGCAGTAAGTTAAGGATTTTTCCAAGCACTGAAGTCAAATTCATATAGAACATAACTTCATTGATTTCAGTAGAGTTTGATGGTTTTAGATCAATATTTACAAGACATTTTATTATAAAATATCTTCTTTAAAGAGATAAAAACTTTTAATTCTAATTCAAAGTACTACTGCTGCAACAGATAGCCATTAACATCCTTGGTGTGAGGGATTACCTCTCTTTGTATATTAATTTGGGGGTAGGATGGTCAGCAGAGATTATGCTGATGAACAGGTGGAGCTAGTTGCTGTTCAAGTCAGGGCAATCCTGTAAAAATTCAAATGTAGACTAGGAAATTATCTCGGGGTTTGACTTGTTTAGAATTTCACTGTGTGCTCCTTAACACCACAAGTTAAAGTTTCATTCACTTTGGACCTTGAAGACCTCTGTAAAACAAAGCTTTCTGCAGAAAGACAGCCAGGATTATATCAGTGAAGGTTTTCATCACATAATCTATTTGAAGTACACTGTACAAGCAAATGAGTGGTCTTTCTAGGAACATACTGAACACTTTACTCTCTGAAATTGGTGTTTAGATGTTCTAGAGTCAGGACTGATAAAAAACATATACATATCCTAACTTCAGGGACTGTTGAAAGAACTTTTACTCTCCAACAGTCTGTTCCATCTTAGCCTATTTCTATCCATGGTTTGGAATTCACACAATTCCACATTGATTCACACAAGCATTTTATTTACTCCTTGAAAATGATGCTATGGTTGCAAACCTTACATGCACAAACTTCCATGCCGTTCAGTAGCACTGAATTTGCATTTGTACTCATACCCAGCTCCTTTACCACTCAAAGAGAATATGAATGTCTAATCTTTATAAAAAAAAAAACCATAAAGTAACTCTCAACCAGAGCAAAAAAGAATTATAATTATATTAGCAAAACTGATAAAGATATTTTCAACTATTCTATCTGTGCTAGCTGAGACTCATACCTCTGGTACAGCCATACATGCATTGGTTGTATTGTAAGTTTGCCTTATGATACCTCAGAAAAGAAAGCACATGAAAAATGAGGAGTCTAGGAAGAGAAAGTGAGAAATGGAAACATTTTGAGCTTAAAAATTTACTTGTATCTCTCTGAGTAACAAAATTGATTTATGGAAATTGATAGGAGTTCTGACTTTCTTATGAACAAGAGTTTGTCCAAATACAAGAATTCATCCACAGAAATGTGCTTCAGGCACCACTATTATTACAGAGAACTGAAAATGGAATTGCTGTCCACTGTGGTAAGATAGATTCAGTTAAAGAGAGACTAATAAAGAAATGGTGCTCTTCATTCTTTCAGAGAAGTGTTACACAAAAAGTTTAGATGAATGTTACAGATTCTTCTAGACCCCTCTGTTGGACCAAAGACTCTGTCAAGCCCTTTCAATACCAGAAAAATTAATAATTTTATTCCCATAGCCAGAATTCTCTACCAATTAAACAAAAAACCCTTAAAAACAAGAGAAACGCTGGAAAAGAGATATATTTTGCATGCATCATTACCAGAAAATGCATAGTATACATCCATACATACATAAATACATATATCTATCCATCTAGCAAGGTGACTAAATATCTGTCCACCTGCATGTGCCTATCTATGTAAATATCCATTTATGTAAATATCCATCAATATCTATCACAATGGAGTGCTCATGCTCTTCCCAGCCTGCTTCATGGCCTTGAAGGTGCAGAGCACTACCCTCCCCATTCCCTCACTCCCTTCCTCCCTGCTGTGGCCATCCAGTACATTTAGTGGCAAGTAAGAACGGAATAGCACGTGAGAACTGACCCTCTTCAATAGGCTGTTTCCATCAATCTGTTTTGTTACCTTCAGTGAGTAGGGAAGCAATGCTGGAAAAAATTGTCTCCCATCTTAGCTAGGGTGTGACAAATAACAAACAAGACAGGGACTGAAATACAGAAGTTCATGTGTTTTTATCATTTCCCATCCTCAGAAGATAATGGGAATTAACCTCAGTCAAGAACTTGCTGTTTACTAAGATGCAATATGACCCTTTCTCATATCCACCTCCAATAAGCAAGAGGAAAGCCTATGCCAGGAATCTGTATGAGATTTCAGCTCCTGATTTTTGCACTCCATTGCACTGAGAACATGCACTGACATGGAGGATCCCTCAGCACTTTTGCAGTAATTCTTTCTCCTTCACAAAAAGCAAAGACTTATCCATAAACAGTTTCTTGCCTGATTTCTTAATTTAAAATTTGGTGTGAGAATCTGGAGTTCTTGTTTTTATACTAATTTCAATGGCATGCATGCAGCTTCCCACAGGCATTGGGAACAAACTTCACCATCCATATGGATGGGATCAGAGATCACAACATTACTGACAGAGGAGCAAAAAATGCAAAATATGACAACCTGTGAAAACATCTGTCTCACCAGTATGGGAAAAGATGTGCCTTTCACAGCCAGCCAAACACTTCACATTCTGGTCTTCTGAAAAGCATTCATATTCAAATTGTTAAATTAAAAAATCAGCTCTCAGGCAAACAATGCAGGGTCTAATGCCAGAAGATGACATGCAACTCAGTATTTCTAAGACAACTACAGTATCAAAAATGTCCATCAAGTCAGTGACAGAAGGCTCTAAACTACACATAGAAAGACAAGAAAGAATTGGTCACGATCATTACTTTCATTTAATGTCTTGGTGTGCATTAAGACCTCAAGAAAAGTAAAACAAAATCTTTCTGATTTGAGTGGGTTTCCAAAGAGAGAATTACTGATGTTGACAGATACTAAACTGAAATACACACAAAAAGAATGAATGCATCTGGCAAGTTTTCCTCTACTCGATCCATTGCTTTTTGTCTTTTAGACATTATTAAGCATGTTCTTAGGAAATGTCTTGCTACCACAGAAACTGCTTTTCTGGCCTGACCTGAATTTAAAGTCTCCCAGCATTTTCCTAGAAGTCAGAAGAGGACACAGAATTTTGTCTTTCCATTAGAAATGAAACTGAAGTGAGGTTGTAGACAATCCCATGACACCTTTCATAACTGCAAGGGTGTACCAATGCTAGCTCACTGGCTAAATTCCAAGGTAGCTAATTATATTCTCTCTCCCAAATGTTTTCTGTGGTTTCAATTAAAGAACTTATTAATTATTTCCTATCCTGAAAAATGTTTGCAGTATTGCTGGCCCAGCATATCTTCTGTGCTTTCTCAGTAGTATGCTTGTGCATCAAAGTGCCTTGGAATTCTGTGCTGAGAGTCACTAGAGAAATTTGCACTATTGCTGGCTTTTATTGTTTTATCAGCCACAGTACATTTAGATTGCTTTTACTCTTAGTAATAAGTATATATTATTTTCATAATGCCCTAGCCATCTAAGAATTAAAATATGCAGTCATAATTCTAATTAAAAATATATCTTCTTTAAAATAGTAAATATTGAATGATTTTAAAATGTAGTGTGGATGTAGTATCAGTGCACAGATTGCTTGTGATGATGATATTCAACTTACTGCATGTGAAGGGACTCTTTGGACTACAAAAACTCCAAACAGATGTTTCTGATGCCATCCAAATGATCCATGTTTCAGTTGCTATAATTCTGCAGTAAGTTTTAGGTAGGCATAACATCAAGTGTGCATTTCAAGATCATACGAATTTTAACTTTTCCCTGGTCTACTTAAGCAGCTTGCTTTTATTCTCTTCCCTATGCCTTTATGTAGTAATTCCTGTTACTCCTGGATCTTTCATCTTTAGAATATCACAAAAGTTATCCATCTTGGCTCAGGCATGTGTTAGCCTAAGCATAACCTGTCCTCATTTGAGATTTTGAGGACCACTAACTGCTCTTTTTATTGTTTTCTACAGCTCCATTTAGACATCAAGGTTTCCTCTGACCTGTGAGATCTCAGTAGCAAAGATATAAGGAAACCAGTGGGATATGCAGGGTTATTGATTTTTGAAACCATGTTTGAAAATAATTCAGGAAACATATTATGAGGCGAAGGTCTGGAACGCGAGAGCTGACGTGCAACGCTCGGTGTCACTCTTGGTGAGGCAGAAAGCAGAGTCACCTGAAACTGGACTGAGGCAGCAAAACCTGCAGTGGATCATCTGGGATAGGAAAGAGAAATTGGTTCTGTAAAACTTTAAGTTCCCTGTAGCAAGGTCATTCTTGGTTGACCTGACATCTTTGCTTCTGTCAAGTTTACTGAGTAATCTGCTCAGACCACAAGGGTCTGGCGTCCTTCCCTCCCCTCATTCAAAGGACACAGTAAGTAAAGTTTTCCTGGCTTGCCACTCCTTTACCATAGTAAATCCTGGGGGTTTAGACAGACATCCTCACAACCCCCAACACGTAATTTTCAACTTACATTCTGCATCCAGATCTATGATAAGGCTTCAGATTCCAGTTATGAGAAAATTCAAAATGAAGACATGCCAGCATAAATATTTTGCAAAACTAAAATAATATCTAGTGGAAAACCAGCTACACATTATATTTCCCTCAGGACATTTCTCCTGCGAGCTGTACATATAGGGCCTTCTATTCTGATTCTTCTAACTAGAATGCATAAAATCAGTTTCTATAGAAAGAATAAATGCAGTGATATTTTAGATTACTTGCATCACAAAAGGATTCAACTTAGTTGTAATAAGCCTTGTGTTGTGTGAAACACAATTAAGTGCTTTCTGAATTACACCTGTGTAAAAATATCTATTAATTATGTGCCTGATAAATGACAATAGAACTGTTTTACAAAATTAATTCTTAGTTAGCTTAGACACAATAACTGAAGAAAATATTTAATATTTTTCCTTTGAGGAATCTGTGGGTTAAAAGCTTCACTGATATGGAAGGCTGTGAGTCCAGTCTTGTTCCAAATCCATTTTAGTCTTTTCTCTGGGAATATAATCAAACATTAGCATAGTATTAAAGTGGTAATAGTGAATAGATTTTTCCCATATAAACATTTAATAATTAATGTGCAGGTTATACATTAATATAACTGCTGTCTACAACATTTTCAAATCTTTGTGAAGATGCTGTTTAATTATGCAAAGACATTGTAACAGCATGGTTCTCCAGTAGACATTGTTTGTACATAAGATATATTGGATATTTTTGATAAATTGAATGCATACTTTTAAGTTACTGCCATAATAAACCAGCCATGTCAGTAATTCATGACTTTCAGATACATACAGCTGATATCATAGAAGAAAAGGAAATTTCTTCTCCTGCAGGGCTATCAATGGCTTCAGGCTCAAAGAGGTAAATATATCTCTAGGCATACCTGTGATGTTGTGCTTCCTCCCACCAACCCACATTCCATAGCCACAAGTGGGGGTAGTGATTGTTGCTTACAGCATACTCTGGGGTTTGGGGGATGGACAGCATCATGGGCTGTCTGGAGTGCTGACCTGAATGCCTTGCTGGTGTGCAAATATGAGTATGATCTTACTTTATAAGCAGGAGACAGCCCAGGGCCCACTGAGCTCTCCTGCATGTCAGCAGGCTGCACACCAGGATCCCATTTTTTTCAGTACCAGGAAGTTATAAAGCAGAGAGAAGAAAAGGAGTATTAGCTTCTTAGAACATTGCATTAAGCTTACTTGGGTTTGTCACATATTGTTAAAATGTCACAATAGCCTTAGTGGTATCCTACAGTGCTTCATCCTATGCAATAAAAGCTGCAAGAAAGAAAGTTTTCCAGTACTACCTTACAACCTAATACATGCCATTAAGTAATTTTTCACACCTCACAGTTCTTCTTTAGGCAGGGACATTGGTGGAGTTTTGTGTTAACTAAGAGTTTTTAATTAATTAATCATATTTTCTGTATCTGACCAGAGAAGCTGTAGACTCCCCCATCCCCAGAAGTGTTCACAGCCAGGCTGGACAAAGCTCTGAGCAACCTGGTACAGTGGAAGGTGTCCCTGCCCATGACAGGGCTGGTTGGAACTGGATGGTTCCCTCCAAACCAGATTCTCTCTTTTATGTGACCTAACACATGTGTCTGTGTGCATTTCTCTGTGCAAGTGCAGGATGAGTATTGGATCTATTCTAGGATATTTGAAGTATTTCAGTTAACAATTTTGACATAATTTCAATGTTGCTCTAATTTTTGCTGTTATTACTTATGAAATCTTTGGAAATATTTCCAGGTGGATGGATTACTCTTCCGTCAATGACTGACTGTCAAACGGGAAGTAATTCATAATTTCTCCATGAAGTCTCCCAATATTGTGACACAGAGAAGGTCTAAGAAAAAAAACGAGTTTGAGACAAGCAAGAAGCCACAGAGAGAGAATCAAGCTGCAAAATTTTTCACATTTCTCCTTTGTGAAAATCAGTAATTTTTGAAAGAACACACCTGACTTTTGCAGAAGGCAAAAGGTTCAGATTTTTTCACGTGCTGGGTGTTCAGGAGATGACATGGTTTCTTAAGGAAACAGCTTTAAGTATCAGTAAACAGTCCCTAAACTCTTAGAAAATGCTGCCCCATTTTTGGAGTGCTGAAACATTCTCAAATGTTGCATGAAGAATTTCAGACAAGATTCTTTCTAAAATTGATGAAGTTATTAAATTTTAAGTTGTCCACTTATTATGACTTTGAAGGTAATGATTTATACTGTGAAGTACCTGAACTGCCAACCTACTTATCACACACCAATATTTGCAGAGTAGAAAAGAGTCTCTTTACAGTCTAGAGGAATCCACCAGCTTTATGTGCTGTATATAAATAGTATCTTCTTTCTCTGGCATATGAGTAAGAAAATATATATACAGCAGTTTAGGAAACCAGTTGACAGCTGAAGAAGCAAATTATGTTGAGATGTTCTGAACATATCCGAAGAAAATCTTAGATGCCAAGAGGCAGGGTGGTCAGCACATTTCCATGTGATTTCCTGTGAGTCATGCAAACACCAGTGTGGGTAATTTACAACACAAGAAAAATATAAAGCACATTCCCTGCTTTGTGACCTGGAGAATTGGATGTGAACAGTTCCCATTACTATGCTCTGCTGACAGAAATGATACATGGAATTTGAGGATGATGCTTCCCATAACTTAACCTCTCTCTTTCAACACACAAGATTTGGAGTAAAAATTATCTTTTTTTTTTCTGAACCAACCTTAATTTTGCCATGACACCTCAGTCCTTTTTTCTTCCACATGCTTTGACTTTTTGCTGTGGTTCATATGTAAGAAGCCTGAAAGACTATCCTGGGTGTGGGATTGTTATATTGTGTTCCAAATTGCTAAAGAAATATGGACAATTGCCAAAGAAGTAGCCCAAAAACAATGCTGGACCATATTGAAACTGCTTCAGTCTGCAAAGCTTGATTAAAGGAGACAGGGCAAAGGTCCCTAAGTGTGCTGTTTCAAATAGTTTTTACCATGATTTGTTGAACTTAGGTTGGCCCTGAAAAGAAAATTCTCATCAGATTCAAAATAAGCCTCATTAACCATGAGGTTATAGTGTCTGAGGCAGATTAGCTTTTGGGTTGTTTTAAATAGTGCTGACCAAGATTAACTGGGAGCCTGCAATTTAAATCTCTTAGTTCAACCTCTGGAAAATCATTCTCAAGGTACACACTATATATTTGAGAAGCCAGATTTGCAGAGAGGAGATGCCCATGAAAATCCGTGATAACCTGGTGAAAAGACTCTCTACCAAACCAGTTCATTTTGCCCTCTCCATTTATTCCAGAGAACACTATGGTAACACCAATGTAGGTATGCTTTTTCTTCAAGAACCACGAGTTACATATTTTATCTGTATATAGCATTAAATTGATCGTATTGCTTCTGTGAGTAATCCAAAGTGTGTATGTTGGAATATTCAAAATTATAATGTTTTAAATAATTAGTTAGTCTGGAGGTTTCAGGGTAACTGGAGTCCCATTCCCTTAAGAACTAGGGTAAAAATACAGGAAGAGATATCCCAGGTAAATTCTTTGAGTAATTGAGAATTAAAAGAGGAAACTCTTTAACAAACATACAAATGAGCAACTTGAGCAGAACAATGCTTTTAAGAGTTTTAGAAATGGGTCAGCTCAACCTGACCAATTATCCTGCTCTGACTAAAGCCACCAGAGCCATTACTGAGGCCGAGAACACAAACCTGTAAGATATGTCCTGCATCTTCCCTTTTATTCAGTCATTGCACTATTTGGCCTGATTCTTTTCTTAACCTGGCAATATTCTCTGTTTCTACAAGCTTCTGTGCTGGAAAGTTCCATCAACCCGTTAGCCACCATGAAAAGAGGCAGTAATTAAAAATGGATGGATGGAAGATAAAAAAGAGAAATATACCTTCTACCTGTAGCCCTGGTTCTTGCCTGAGATGTTTTGGTTCTCTGAAACTCTTTTCCCAGGGAATTTTCTATAAACATCTATAGAGACATGTCTTTGTAACTATAACTTTGTTTACATTCTTTCCCTAGGAGGGACTTCTTGATGTCCCTCTGGTCTGACCAGTGTGATTGAAGAAGTTTGTCTTTGTTTCACCAATCGAATTGGTCTGTGTAGGGTAGTATAAAAGGGAGACATCCCCAGAAATAAAGATAGTCATTTTCAGCCTTCCGACTCTAAGTCGGAGTCTGTGTTTTTGTGGTGTACAACAGCATCATCTACCTGTTACTACATTTTATCTGTTTGAAATAAATCTTCATCAGGTGTCTTTTACTTGTAGGATGGTGGCACATGGTCTATCCACTCTGCATTCAACACAGCAACCCTTTGTGACTGTGAACTCAGTCATGTCCTTCCTTGCCCTTCTGGTCTCCAGACTTTGAAGGATCCCAGGATTTTTAGCTCTTTTTGTAAGGCAGCTGCTTCATTCTCTTGGTTATTCTAATTTCCCTTATCTATAGTCTCTGATCCCACTAGAATTGAATGCAGCACTAATAGCATAGCCACATTAAGAATTTATATGGAGTTTCCACCTCTTTCTTGACATCTGATCATATACACTATTTTTTAACCATTACTGCCCACTGAGCCAGTAGTTTTTGTAACATGTCAGGGACAGTTAAAAAAATCTTCTAACCTGTAACACTCAATTTGAAGACTAGCACCAGGGAGTTGCATTTGTCACTGGTATAAATATTCGTTGGTTTCTGTATCTATGTCATTAGTCATAAGATTCACTAAATCAGTTTATAGTAATAATACAATTTGTACAATAAACAGGATAATCTAAGTATCCTTCAGCAAAGTTTCCTTCATGGGATTACATCTTTCCTTTTTAAATTATGGCTAAGTGTTCCCAGTTGTGTCCATTTGGGGGTAGCAACACCTGCCATTATGTGGGAGTTGAGCTGAAGAACAGGTAGATCAACATTTGCTTGACACTCAGGAAAAATACTCAACCATAAAAAATGCTGGAGCAGAGGAATGCCAAAAAAAGAGTTAACTAAAATGTAAAATTCCCCTGCTTCTAACATCAGAAAAAAATCTGAACTTGTGTGCCTGCTGCCAGAGCACTGGGACCAAGAAGGTGACACAAAAGACCTTTGGAAATGTCTGGGATCAGAAAATTACAAAACTAATTCTGCCACTGAGTTTTGTAGCACCAAAGATGAACTTGTTTGACTTTTATTTCTGTAAAGCATGCATGTTCAAAAACTTTTTCACATCTCAATATTCATCTCTTTGCTTACAATGTAAAGAACTTCACCACCAACAAAAGCTTCTATTGTTATCCAGCAAGCACACCTAACCAGTTTAATGAACTTCTGCTAGATCTGAGAAAATACCCTTTATATATAATTTAGCCCTTAGATATAAGCTCATTCTATTCTCTGCAGTGAACTGCCTGGTCTAGTAACCATCATCATCTTCAAAAATCCCATATAATGTGAAAAATTTTGAATTAGATTCACTGCCTGCAGCCATTATAATAATAAAATCCTATTTCTCTGTTTTGAAGGCAAGCATCTATATTTCTCCTAGGTTAGGTAAAGGCATTGAAATTCAATGAAGAGACAGGTAATAAATGAGAGAATTTTCTAAGGTAATAACTTCAATTCTCTTTAAAGGTCATCAATAGATGAGAAATTATTATACTCTGTTAATGTTACTTGCAATGTTCTCATTGGGTTACATTGCAGGTGAAAAGGAAACCTCAGTTGCCACTCATTCTTTTATTAAAGAGAAAACAAATTAGCACAAGACTAAGCATTAACAGTGAAAAATGCTCTCTGTTGTGCTGGAGTCTTAAAATAAAAGGCAACTACAGAGCGAGTAACTATTTTGTTTTCAAATTTCAGAACTAGACTCTAATTTGATTGATTGTTCATTCATGTGAAGCAGTAAAAAAGAAACCAACTCAGAAAAGAACACTGATTCTGAAATTGTGCTCATACAAACTGTACTCCAAAACTCTTTGTTGTCTTACAATGAGGTTGTAAGATCAAGCAATAAAGAGCAGGAGGAAGAAAGTTATGCTTCTGCATAAAAGAGGATATATTTATGCTAAAAGGTACACAAAAATCACAAGAATATAACAACATTAATAATGTTTCTTTATTTTCCTGTGGCAGCCTTTTTTATTTACTAATTTATAAATATTTACATACATTATTAATGAAGCTAGATAAAATGACAAGCGTCATATGGACAAATAAGTATTCTGTGATCTAGTCTATGATTAGAAAAGAAAATTAATCTGTTTCAAGTCCTTTTTTTCATTATTGAGACAACACTTTCTCTTCAAAAGCTAAAAGACACCTAAAGACTGTTCAAGGCACATGAGAATTTTCAAGCTTTTTAAGTTAATACCTTAAATTAGAAAGAATTAGATGTCTCTGGAGAGTGTTTTACATCACCCATGTGTTATCAGCCCAATGGTGTGATATGTTATCACTTAGAATGGCATTCTAGACCTAGGCTCAGGCTGCCCAAACTGGAGGTGTTTTCTTTTTGTTTAATAGATGCTGATGTTTTTTTTTTTGTTGTTTTTTTTGTTTTTTTTTTTTTTGTGAATTTAGCCAGATTTTAAAATCATTATATTTCAGTGGAAAAGGAATATCAAGTGGCTTAGGAATAAAAGCTACTTAAAATTTCTGGCGCTTTACAGGTCCCATGAAGACTTCAAGTAACGAGTTATGATCAGGTACTATTTGTACTACTGCTTGCAGCAAATACCTTAGCCCAAAATAAAGGCATTCTTGGAGAAACAAAGAGAAGGAGGTGGAATATATTTTTAATTAATTACTAAGATTATAGGAAAAACAGACAGAGAAAACTTAGACTGGCTTCAGTCTTTTCCATATCTAAACATGTATACCTACAATACATTTCATAGTATTAATATGTATGTCTGCTGCATGGCTTCATTTCTTAATCTAATATATTTTGCTCACTGTAATGCCCCTCGCTTTTTCCCCCATCAAATACACATTTATTGAACGGTTTACACATAAACTGAGTGTTATTTACATGCTTACATGATGTGAGAAGAAACTCAGGCCTCAGCAGTTGGAATGTGTGTTCAAAATAAGAAAACATTGTTACAAAAGGCAGAAATATCAACCCTGTGGTGAGCACAAATCCATAACACAGCCCCATACCAGCCACTGTGAGGAAAACCAGCTCTACCCAAGCCCAAACCTGCACACCATTTTTCTGTAATAATGTTTCTCTGATTGTTTCACCATTTTTTATACCTCAGCTTAAGTGGTTGTCAAATTTAAGCAAAAATATAAAACTGCTTTTTGTGACATTTGGCTAATTAGTGCCTTCAGGGGCTCACTGCACTTAATACAGCAGGAGAAGGACTGGTGCCATTTTCATTTTATGTTCCAAGTTCAGACAGACCTCAAGAACATTTGGCACTTCATAACCCAGCAGGCTCTATAGCCTCAATGATAAACTGCCACTTACTTAGGGAAGAGTTTAGTGCAGGTGTCTAAATGTGAAGAGTAAAGGTCCTTTTCCTTATACATGGCATTTGTAGATCAACAGTTCTCACCACCCAAAATGAGTGATAATTCCTTGCCATTACTCTACCTAGATGACCTTTGTCCATACAACCCACTAACACATATTTTGTTTCCACTTTTCAAAGGATGCATATGTTAATGCAGAGGGATCATTGCCTTTTCTCCCACCATTTTCAGCATCACATTGGTGCTGAGTAACCTTTAGATTACATGAGTTACTAAGGCTTGGTCAAGTTGGAAAAGTCAATGTGTCCCAGCAAGCCAGTGATGACAGAAAACATTTCTTCCTACTATTTTTACCTGTCTTGGAACACTGATGAATCTAACATGACCTTGTGATTGCAACCTGTCACCTGAGGTTTCACAGAATATCCTTGAAATGTTTTTTCATTTAAGAAAATGTGTTTCAGATTTCTTTGTGCATGGAAGTCTTTCCTTGTGCAAGTTAGCTGGTCTTTTGGTTTTATGTATTTCTGGTGGGGCGCTTTTTTTTTTTTTTTTTTTTTTTTTTTTTTTAACCAATTTGACACCTGCATAACAGAAACTCTCTTCTTACTTCTAGATACACGAAGCTGGGTGTTTTCTGCACCTGACTTCTGCACATAGCAGGAGATCCAATTATCTGAAATGGTATCTCAGCAGGAAAGATGGACTAGGATAGGTTTCAGATGTTCCAGGCTTTGAAAAGGCCTTGAATACCTTATGTAATTTAAATATCCCTCCAGCACTTATATTACAGACTTTTAGAGTCCCTTGTCACTAAATCCATTTAACCTACTGGAAAGCTGTCAGGCAAAAGGAAACTATTCTGCCCAGGAACTAGGAATGCAAATAGTACACCTGAAGAAGTTCAAGGAATCATGTTTCCTTGCACAATTGTTCTCAATTCTGTGTTTGCCAGCCTTGACAGAGTCCCATTTAAAGTTATGCTGCTGCTGTTTCCATATAATCTCTCTAAAACAAAACAGTGATTTACATCCTTAAACTTTAAATAAAAGGAATCAACTCTGCCAATCCTTTTCAGAAATATATAAACTCCTTGGATGCTAACTCTGAGTTGAAAATAAGTACAACATATTTCCAGCATATTTAAGCTACTGCTTGAAATATTTAATACCCAGGAGGATTATTTTTTCTTCTCCATAGAATATTAGAGACTAAAATCTGTCAATATGTCAAAATTTGTACCCCGCAGCAGATGTTCAGCTGTGCAAAAGAAGTTTTTCTTTTCCTTGTTATATATGAAGAAAATTGAATGTATAGAAATTATATGGTCAGAATTGAAACAGTCACAATGACATTATTATATGCATATCAAATTTTTTCAAGTCTAACATGTTTATGTACCATCTGTGTGATCTAGTTTATAAAGCATACTCTGTATATGCCCACTCTACAAGGAACATGAAAAACATCTTTATTTTCTTTCAGCTTTACCAATGTGACTTTAGTAACACCACATTTCATTGTTTGGATGCATTTTCATTCCTCACTCTTTTTCTGTATTTGTGGGGGCTTTTTGTTTTGCTTTGTTTCTAGTATCATTGGAATGAGAGAAGAGAAGCACATCATACATTAGCTCTTCTATGAGATTAGTACTAATGTAGAGCATGACCTAAATGTGCTTTGTAAATAAGGCAATGCATTTCTTATCATTCAGCATGTTAAACAGTTTAGCTGAAATTGGAAACTTTCGCTATAATCTCCAAATTCATCCTCCAGTTGTGTTAGAAGAGCAGAGAGGTGACTCTCTCTTATTTGAGAGAACTCTTAATACATAACTTCAGACATTATTATTATTCAGACATCAGTAGAGAAGTTTGCTTGTATTTTCATACCCCCTTGCACAGACGTAATGTATACAACAGTGAAAGTGAGAAACATTCTGTCCCAGCATTCTTTTTTCCCACGTTTGTATGACTCAGGCTGCAGGCATGCTTCCTCTTCTGATTCTTCCTGTGCCAGCTGGAGGTATTATACACTTTCCTCCACCCCAAGTTATTCATCACTCTCTCTAAATGGGCTCTGTCCTTCAGGCACAGTCACTCAAGTTAGCCCAAAGCACTTTCATATGGTGTTTATCCTGACCTGTCTGACTGCCTGAAATACTCATTTTATTTCTTTTTTCTTTGGTGGAACTGGGAGCAATCACTGTAGGTGATGCAACTGTTTGCAGAGGGAATCTCTATCTGACAGAGATAGCAGTAAAATAACCACTTCAGGATTTGTAAATATGTCCTCTAATAAATAAAAATCTCTTTTAATTTTTATTATTATTATTACACATATTACAGTTGTGCTAGAGGATTTTTCTTTTAATTACAACTCTTACTTTCTGTTTCTAAGAGAAGATCTGCTAAAGTACCACGAATACTTTTATTTTGAAAATAGAAAAAAAAGAAATATCTCTTGTTTATTAAAATGATCACAATTTAAATCACTTTGTAAAAACATTAATGTTTTCAAAATATTGTATATTGTAATGTATTGCTGATTAAGGGAAATTGGTTTTCTGCCAGTTCTGGTAAGTCTCATTATATCAGAACACTCCATTTTTGCAGCTGGAATCTCAAGATCCTGTACTCCGAGGTCATGGAGGGGAAAATCAGCTTTTGAAGGGTAAACTGATCTGAGATGGAGAACAGTGGCAAATATGAAGAGCCACATAATGCCATTTTGCATAGTCACTTATCTTACAATCAAAGATGCTAACAAGAGGCTTTCACATGACTGAAATCTAAGGGAAGGGCTGCCAGCAGTTTTTTGTACTTATTCTGACTGAATTGGAAGATTCCCTTTGGGCCAGAGCTGATGTCATTAACATTGTACTTCCTAAAGAAGGGCACAGAATTTCAGTATTAATTACTGTGCCATTGATCCAAATGTTTAACTTTTAGCTGTAGTTAAAAGCTAATATATTTACAGTGCTGGGGGTTTTGTTACTTTCAATATGCAGTTTATGTGGCATTGGCAAATGCATTGATTAGAACAAACTAAAAGCTTAAAAACATCCTTTCCCATGAGGATAATTGAAAAGTCTAGTGACTTACTCTGCAGATGGTACAGACAGACACAATAAGCCATTTTAAATACTCCAGCATGCATGGTAAATTACTCATAAACATTTTTAGCATCCAAATTCATAAACATTTTATACATGAAAATTAAAAACTCTGAGGAAGCATGCCCATGTTGGGCAATGTGGCAGACGTGGCTAAGAAGTGAAATGGATGGTTATGGGTAAGAGTAGCACAGCACGTTGAGAATAGTCAGTGCAAACACTGAACTGAATATTATTGGACAAATGCATTATTCAGCAACTATTTCAAAGCCATCACCCTGACCATCTGGATGTTAGAACACAGAGGTGAAAGCAGAGTAAGTATATTACTGTCCAAGGGCTTTTTTAAACACAAATTCCAGAATGCGTTTTCATATTTTTTTTACTGAAATCCCTCCATTAAAAAGAAAAACCAAACAAGCAATCTTTTTCTGGGGAGAATATGGCAATACAGAGTTCATTGATTCACTGTGAAAATAAAAATTCCCATTGAATTATTTTCCATATTGTCAAGTTCTTTGATCACTTCCCTTATCCACAACAAGCATTATAAGAAATCTTCAAGTTTTCTTCTGAATTCTCAAAAATAATGGAAGCTGTCGAGTAAGGTAAGTTCTCTTTGATTTTGATTTTGCCTGCTAGGGTACCATCTGCACTGAGTGAATAACACAATTTTCTACCAAGGTTGTATTGCATGCAATTGTCAACATATGTTAGAGCTCTGCAGGGTGAGTTTCACTATCAAACAGGATCTTATTGCTCTGTACTGGTGCAGAAATAGTTTTCTTTTTTTCTGCATATTCTTGCTGTGTACTTTACCTCTACAAACCTATACCAATACCAAAAAAGAGAAAATAATTTGGTTCACCATCCCACCATTCCAAGACCACACTTGACCCTATCAGTCACAAAAATTGTGAGACAATTTGTGAGACAGCACTACATCACCTTGCCTAATGACCATTCACTTAACATGGGTTAAAACACCAGCCAGGGAACTTCTTCTGACCTTGGTGGTAGCCATGCCAATGACTATGACTGCAGTACTTTTTTTCAGATCATGTGATTTTGACTTTTTTTGCAAAGCCTTAAGTTTGGATTTGGATTAAACAGTGGAGAGCTCTAAGTTTCTTCTTTTCCAAATAATTTCATTAACAATCCAGTTTTCACTGATGAGGGGAAATACAAGTGTCAACATGTGTCTCAATGCAAATTAAATTTTTCTGCCACTAGAGTCAGATGATTGTTAAACCAAGTCTTTTCCAAAACCTCCAACCTCCAGGGCATAAAATAATATTTAAAATTTTCTTCTACTTACTGTACTAAAATTATGTGCCTTACAATTTAAAATACCTAAATTATAAGCTTCAACACTGAAAAGTTTTTTTTTTTTTTTAAATCCAGGTATCTGCTGCCTGTAGAAAAAAGAAACAATAATGAGTAGAGTTTACTAGAGTCTGAATAATAATGATTTCAAGGTCGTGGACTGACAGCAGAAAAAAAAAAAGAGGGACTGGTAAATGTCAGACACATGAAATCACGTTATTCTCAGGACCTCTTGAAATCGTGTTAATGACAGATATTTGTTTAAATAGTTTGAGAAGACTGATAATATTGATTCATGGGAACATATTTTGAGATTAACTCTTTTCTAGATTTCTTTGAATTGCCATCATTCAAAAATGGACCACGATGGGAAAAGAAAGGTGGCAGCTAATTAAATGGTATTTATTCCAGACAGAAGTTGCCCCAGGAAGAAATCACACTCTTAACCCAGAGGGTATTTAATAACTGCACCTGGTTTTATCCCAGGTAAGTGAGACACTGTCTGAACAGTACCAACATCTGGTGAGAAAGTTAGGTTATCTGGAGTTTAGTCTTGTCTGTATTGCTTAAAATTCAACTGCAACATTTGTGCATTATAAGGCTTTACTGAGACATATGAAATCAATCTAGTGAAAATACTGCTTTAAATTCCATGCTGTATACACAGATTCAAAAAAAAAAGTTGTGTATACTACTAGAGCAAAGCAGTTAATTCCCCCTTCATTCAGAAACATAGATTGGAAGACACCAAAGCTGGACCATATATGATACTGCCACCACCCTTTAGTTTAAATTTCTTCTTCCCCCCTCATTTTCCTGAAAAAAGGTACTTACAATTATATACACAAAGCCTTACTAGAGTCTTGTACAAAATACACAGTACACTGTTCTGTGCCAGACACATCATTTCTGATATTCCCAAGTACAAAATTAATCTTTTCCTACAGCCACATCATGCTGGTTGCTCAGGGACATTCTGTGACTGATTCATATACCCACATCTTTCTTCCACTCTGTCACTTTTGGCTGATCAGCAACCAGGTTATAGCAGAAATTCCATTTCCTCCTCAGGATATGATCTTTCACTTTCCTACTATTATACTTGATCCCATTTGCACTACTGCACTTCTTAAGGTCATACAGTTCTTTCTTCTTTTTCATCTCACATTTTACCATTAGCTGTTCTTCATCCTCACTGCAACACTGTCCTTGTATTTGGCAGTAGACTTCTCACAAGACAGCCCCTTTGTGACAGGCGAAAAAAAAAAGGAGAGGGGACAAGGAGCAATACAAGGGGGATTGTTCCACTTTCTTTCTTTCGTCTCTGTGAAACTCCTTTCTGTCCTGTGCTGCTGAGATCCTTCAGGGCTATGCCCAGATGGCCTGCTGCACCTAACACTTGATTGCAGTTGGAAAGAGCTGGCCTAAGCCCAGGGCCTTGCTATATACCACCCCTGTCATTCAGAGTAAGCACTGAGTGAGTTTTATCAGCTCCAGCAAAACTCCCCAGATTTCTTCCAGGAAAACCTTACCCTGTCCTGTTTGTTTACACAGAGAAATGAAAGAGAGGACTGAGGGCAAGGAAATCCCATGATATTTGACTACACAGATCTAAATATAGAGTAATCTCCCTCACATTAATTTCTGTCAATCACAAACTCAGTGACTGGGTTTATAAAGACAGAGCAATATCTCAATATTTCTTCCTGGGACTGGAAGTATATGTTAATGTAAAGCAAAGCTTCTAGTTTAAGCCATCGAGAAAAATGGTTTTGAAAAATACAAAGACCTGTCAAGGATTGAGTATCTGATTCCTTACAACATGAAGGACAGCAAATCCTTCCTTTTTTCTTTTTTTTTTTTTCAGGGAGGGTTTGGAGTTTTGTTGGTTGGTTGGTTTGCTTTAATTTTTCTTGGTTTAGACTTTTCACTGTTCATAAAATATCTTAGTAAATATAAAAAGATGTAGAGTCTATTTTGTGAAAATGAGTGTCAGACATTCTGCTTCTGAAAGTATGCAGTTGTTCATGATTTTTAAAAATCTCATTTTTCACTGTGAGGTACGAATATTTAGCCATGTTTTCTAAGCTTTGTCAGATCACTCCTGAGCACTGGCTAAGCAATTGCTCACATCCAAAATATAAGCTCTTAGGGATGATTTCAGATTTCTTTTTCACACCAACACTGCAATATCTATGGGTTGTCTACTGACAAAAAGAATGGCCTGCAATCTTGTACCCCAAGAACATTCCTTGTCATGGTTAGGAAAATCTAATTTATTCCCAGTGCACCTTCCCTTTCACCCTGCCACATACAGAAAGGTACATATTAGTTCTGTGTATTTTTATATAACTGTGTATGTCATGCAGATGCTGATAAGCCATATATGTATATATATGTGCATGTCATATATCTACACAACATATATACCTGGTGCTGCCTCTCATACACTCACTGGTCTGTGCTTGCATGCTCTTGGAAGCAGACAAAGAAATAAACATGAGGAAAATCTTGGACATCACAGGAAGTTCCACACTATATTCCCTATGTTATTGTGGTAGTTTGTTATCATAATTGTCCCTGTGGACATATAAAAAAAAAAAAATTGTGCCTGTTTTAAGAGTTTATCTTTGCCAGCAGCCCAATGATCTATTACACTCATCTCTATTTCTCCACTTTGTTAACTGTTTCAAATGCTGCATGATAACTGAGTCACACTTTTCCTTAGAGGAGCAGGATCGGCATGATTATATCAGGTTACACTTACTTACCTTACTCTTTAATTAGGCTTTTCAGGGCATTCCCCTGAGCAAAATTACAATTTGCAAAGGTGTAATTTGCAGGATTTTCCTTGGGTCCTGTTTCAATCAGAGGAAGCAAATAAGTTACTTTCCTAGCACAGTTACCACTTTAAGGATAAATTTCTTTTCATTAACTCTGCTACTCCACGCTTACTTCAGGCCTCTCAAATGAATATTCTGCTGTCCTAGTTGCTGAGTTGCTCCATAACTTCCTCCTCTGAGACTTCAATCTCTGTCAAGACCATGCTGTTATTTCCATTTAAAAAGTGTCCTTGAAATAGGAATTTCCCCAATGGCTTCTACAACAGGGACCGAAAGAAATTTTTTCGTCGGCTGCTGAGATACTTCACTCACTTTTTTAATTGCTCACCGTGTCACGATTCCTCTTGGTGATCTAGAGGTGTCTTCAGCCACGCATACAGATTCCTTGCTCCTAATGTGTTTATAGTGGATGCCACCTTTTCCTTCCCATCATTAACTCTGCATCTCTGACTTAATCATAGAATCATAGAATCATTCAAGTTGGAAAATATGTCTAAGATCATCAAGTGCAACCATTAGCCCAGCCATGTTCACCACAAACAGTATCCCCAAAGGCCACATCCATGTGTTTGTTCAGTACTTCCAGGGATGGTGATTCCACCACTTTCCTGAGTAGCCTGGTCCAAAGCCTGAACACCCTTTCAGTGAAGAAATATTTTCCAGTATCCAACCTAAACCTCCCTTAGTGCAACTTGAGGCCATTTCCTGTTCTCATATTGTCTGTTGCCTGGGAGAAGAGAATGGTCCCTTCCTCATTACAAGCTCCTTTCAGGCTAAACCAAATGAGCCCCAGGGAACACCACCTGCGACCAGCCACCAGCCTGACTGGATTGAACTCCAGTCACCACCATCCTCTGGGCCCAGCCATCCAGCCAGTTTTTACCCCAGTGAATAGTTCACCTGTCCAAGCCATGAGCAGCCAGCTTCTCCAGGAGGATGCTGTGGGGGACATTGTCAAAAACTTTACTAAAGCACATGTAGATGACGTTCACAGATGACTTTCCTTCTCCCAGCTAAATGGGTCAACTTGTAAGAGAAGTTCAGGTTGGTCAAGCAGGACCTCCCTTTCCCAAACCCACGCTGGCTGGGCCTGATGCCCCGGTTGCCCTGCACGTGCTGTGTGATCACACTTGGGACAATCTGCTCCATGAGCTTCCCTGGCACAGTGGTGGGGCTGACAGACCCACAGTTCCCTGGATCCTCCTTGCAACACAATCACTCAATCATTGCAGATGTAGCAGTGTCAAGTCAGTGTGGCCCTAAAGGAATATCTTTCCATTCAGCTGAGCCTGACTATCCACAGGGGTCTTAAAACTTCCTTCAAAACAAGGATTTATGCTAAGGCAGAGGTTTTGTACTTGTTAACCAAAGGACTCAGAAAGTGGCTCCAATGTGACATAATGCATGCTAAATTGATATTTTTAGAACATTTTTGTTACCTCAATGTCTTAGCCTAAGCATTCAGACACTTTATTTAATAGGATGTTTTCAATTAAGGTCTCAGAAAAAAATTGAGTAGAGAGCACAGAATTTAACTCAATGATTGAAATTTATATAAAACTCCATTGCTGACAACCAAAACCTGGAGGGATAACATAATACAGAACAATGAAGCCATTATTCTGGATTTATCTGTGCATTCCAGGAGACCACATCATGAAACTAGTTTAGTTGCACTTCCATAAAACCAAATTAAATTTTCTCTGGAATGTTCTTTATTACTTTTTTTTTTTTTTTTTTTTTTTTTTTTTTTAGCTCTGAGTTTTACACAGTAGTTTGTTGCTTTGTTTTTTCAGCCTTCTGATGATTTACTTTTTGTAATGGAGCTTCTCATAGATTTTCACATAAACAACCTATTATTATTGTAACTGTCCTTTCATGTTTACATTCCTCTTATAAGGAAGAGACTGTTGATGAACTGTTGGGTTGACCAGTGGGGTTGGAGAGGACAATTTTCTTTCTCCAATCCATGGTCACCGTTGGAATTCTATAAATGTCGAGGTCTGTAAATAAACTGCCCCTTTTTTGCCTTGGACATCTCAGTGTGTGAGTGTCGCTTCTTTTGTCATATTGCGACAGTAGTTCTTGAAAAAAATAATTATGATTAATGCAGAAAATATTGGAGAAATGCTATCTCCCTTTTAAACTGGTAGTTAAACCTCCTTGCTAACAGGCTCTCACCGTCTCCAAACCAGTTGAATCATCACATAAGATGAAAAGATCAATATTTAAAACATAACCAAGGACAGGGTTTTCCTACATATATCTAGATAGTAATAAGTATCAAGTCCCTTTTGCTGCATTTAAGTAATTAATTAGACACAGAAAAAAATGGATTATTGCAACATACAACACATGGAATTAAATCTTTAACTAGTTTTGAGGATTTATATGTCTTTTTTAGGAGTGCTTTCAAAGAAGGAGACTGAAGGATCCCTCAAGGTTGCTCAGGAGATATGAGAAAGATTTTTTTCCAAAAGCTTCAGCATTTCTTTATATGCCAAATAAAATGGGCATATCTTTGTTTTGCACTATTCAAAATTATCTGTAAATCATGTCACAATTAATTGTTCAGAATTTCCCTTACATTAGGAATGCCTCTTGTGAATTATTGCTCAATTGCATTGGACAATGCAAAATCATGGTGTAGGTATGGTATGGCTTCCATAATTTATCTGGGGGAAAAGAACTTCTCAGAAAGGTTTAATAGATATACTACTGATTGTTCCTTTAGCCTTCCAAACCCCAGTTGCTGCTATCCTTAGATAACAATGCATTAGTGGATTTGCACAATTTGCAATCATCCATTAAAATATGGTTTTATGCAGAAGTTTGGCTCTAACACTGTGAGTTCAAGTGTTTTACTCCTGAAATGATGCCCCTTTACACTATCACTCAAAAATATGACAAAAGTAAAAAGTCATATGAAGTGTCAAATGTGACTAAGGAAGGTCCCTACAGGTACAAGTGCCATTTAGTAGTGTTACAGTACTGCAGGCAAAAGTCCAAGAAATACAATTTGCAAACTGATAGGCTGTATGTGTGTGCCTTTGCATGTGCACAAAGTACACAAAAGTATCCACTCCTGTATGCAGTCCACCCTTGATCAAGTCTCCACTCTACTACAAACTCTGCAGACCCAATCTAGATAATTTAAAATTTCTCATCTCCTTGTCAAATGCAAGTATGCAAGGATCAAAATTAAATCTGTTGCAAAAGTGAAATGCAATTCAAATTTCAGTCATATGAAGGGGAAGAAAATATCTTGTCTATCTTGGAGTATGGCATAAAGGAGAGCAATAATTTCAGAAGAGAAAGAAATACGGGTGTTTCAGTGAGTTACTGAGGCAGGTGTTAACTTCACATGAAGTGTGGCACAGCCACAGCTTTCAAGACTGCTCTGGCATGACTGTGAGGTGTTTTTTGCAGCACTATTTCTCTAAACTACACACTTTTAATAAATGTTAATGATTTGCCTCTTCATTGTCATTACAGTCAGAAAAATACATTCTCCTATAATTTAGAACGTTATTGATTATAATGCATCTACAGAGTTGTGTCAAGCTTAGGTCCATCATAAAAACTTTTATCCAGCAATTTTTAACACAGGGAATCTTTGCGTACAAATTACTATATGACAGACAATAATTACAAACCCATGTCAGATAGATGGGTGAGGAAAATTCCCCGAATTTAAGGAGAAATCTTTTGTATGCTTTTGTGAAGAAAATCTATGAACTTTATTTTTGTAAATGAATTTTCACAAAAAACACCCCCTCTTTCTGGTTTTGTTCAAATGAAAGCCTAATGAGCAACCTACGTGAAGCCGTTAACTGAGAAAAGCAGTGATGCTTTGGGAAGTTCTCCTGGTGTACTGCCACGGGCTGTGGTGACTGATCTTTTGAAGCTTCTGGAAGTCTTTATCCCCAGATATTTTTAGTCCTGGATTGGTCCAGTCTCTGTCTGCTGCTATTGTTCATCCCACAATAACAACAATAGCACTTTGGCAGTACCATGTGATGCTAAGGCATTTTAGTGCTACTATACATACTTCAATTAATTTTCAAAACACCCTTTTAAGTATTATTAGCTACCATTTTTTCTTTTTTTTTTTTTTTTTTTTTTTTTCAAAATGAGAAGGTGAGATACAACACACTGAAGTCACACATCCAAAGCTTATTGTCAGCTAAGTACTAAAACTCTCCAGTTGCTGGCTATCTGTTGGGCTTTATTTAGGCTACAAGACCTGGTTTGTTACACTTGCAAAACTTTTTGTGCAGAGATTTACTTTTTCTTAGAAATCTTACTTGGAAATTTGTTGTAGAAGGCACTGCAGAGAGTTCCATGCTGAAATAATTTTAGGGTTTAAAAGTTCTTCATCCAAATGTCAAGTCCACATGATAAGTCTACATGAACTAAGATATGCAAGTTTGCATCTTACCGTTAAAGACTCTACTCCAGTGAAAGCCAAAATTTCCTTTTCACTCCCTATTTTGAACCTATATTTAGAGCTACACTCAGGTAAAATGCCCTGCAGCTCAAAACATTCATTGGGCTGCCAACACATGTAACTGTTGTGTGTTTGCAGTACCCTGACAGAGGGACCAGGCCTTTGCAGGAATTGTGAAACCACCAGGACTACCACGCCGAACTCAGGTCTCAGAAACTGCTGATGAAGTTGGTTTTGTTTGAACCCATTTACCTCCTCTTTCCTATCCAGCATTGATTTTTGTTCTCTTTCTTTTTTTCTTCTTTTGTTCTCTTTCTTAAAACCCTTCTTCTCCCTAAAACAGACAGAAAAGGTTAAAGATGAATGTGTTCATTTCACATTAAATTGCACAACTCCAGAACAGAGAGAGATGTATGCTTTATTTACATGTTTATTTACACTTACCAGCAAACAAAATGTTGTCAGGAAACATTTTGCATTCAGCAACATACAGACATGCAACAGCAATGAAAGTCAAATCCAGGAGTAGATTTGGGCCCTAAATGGGAAGAAGTCACCTCAACTATTAAAAAAAAAAAAAAAAGAAAAAAAAAAGCAGCACAAACAAACAAACAAAACCCAAGTCCTAGATTTTCAATAAATAAAAAGTGTTCTGATGTCTTAAAAATATCTTTTAAGATATTAAAATTCCAATTTTGATTTGAATTTTCAAAGAAATTAGGTAGTAACAATTACATCACATACTGGCAAAAAGTACTGTCTGGAATCAATTTTGTCATTCCTTGGGAGCAACATATTCTCCATTTCCCACACAGCTGGAGCTATGAGGAACGCCAGCAGAACATAAGGATCTATGCCATTAGTTGCAAGTCTATAAAACAAATATTCAATAGTTTTTAAGGTAAGCATATTGCAGTTTTGACCTTATTCCCACCTGCTGTTCAATGACATCTCTTGATTGATCATCTAATGTACATAGGAATAGAATCTCAAATGAGGGATTAAAATAAAATTACTCCCACAGCAAACATAATCCTAGTCAATATTTTATAAAACCTTGACTTAGGTGATCATTTCATTTGCGCTGCTTTTCATAAAAGAAGATTTATACGGTCTGTGATGGCACTAACCTTTTCCTCGGACGGGTAGCACACCTCTCTCATATATTTACGCAATTATCTGAGAGATCTCTTGAATTATCACCAAGGAAAAAAGCATGAAAACATGTCAAAACTATTTAAAGGGACCATTACATGCACTTATCTGTCCCTGCCCTATTTTCATTTCTCTATTGATGCCACAGCCATATCAAAATCTTTGGTCATTGCTTGGAGAAAAAAAAAAAATCATGATTTTTCACATTATAAAAGCAGAAGAAACTCACTCCTATGGCAAATTAAAGATTTCTTTTCCTGCACAAAAGCTACTAAGATCACTTTGAAACTACTGAGTCAGATTTTGGTCCACTCTTATTCAAAATCTTACTTTCTCTTCCTCCTAGTAATGAGGTTAGCTATTCCCTCTTGAGGTAGATTAACTCTTGCACAAAAGGCTGTAGGGAAAGGACAGAGGTTGCCAGAGCTTAAATGACATCTAAGTGGAACATTGGTCAAGTGCTGGCCCTTTGCACACAGTTAATTTTATGCATTAAAATGTGTATTATATAACTGGAAATAGCGAGTACAAAAGAAATCTTCTGGCCATGTGACTTCATACACCATGGTTTTGCTTGCAAATATAGCTACTTGTACAGATCATAGTATGTTCATTTGGGTTTTTTCTTTCTTTCATCTTCTGCTGCTGCTTCCTGTTAGAGTAATCTATGTCACACTAGAGAGCAGATGTGGTGGAAAACAATTAAGAGAATTTAAAACATAGAGAAAAGCAATTAGGTGAATTGTCTCCACTTAGATTATCAAAAGGAGCTTTGAAAATCCAGCTCTTTGATTTCCTGCACTTTGTTTCATGCTTTTGTAATACAGTTTCAGAAGTGCTTTGAGGCCCAGGTTTTTTTGTAGTTTGAGGGAAAACTTTGGAAACAAAAGGCTTTGTGTGCACATAACATGTATGAACATTATAAAAACTGCTATTATTGAGTGTATAGGTTGAAAAGGAAAGGCAGTTCATAGAAGTAAATGAAATTATTTAGAAAAAATTGGCATCACCGTATCATCATCAAGAAATTTAGAAGCTCAATTTATTGTGCGTTTTAACTAT
This sequence comes from Phylloscopus collybita, assembly GCA_027886175.1. Taxonomy (NCBI): domain Eukaryota; kingdom Metazoa; phylum Chordata; class Aves; order Passeriformes; family Phylloscopidae; genus Phylloscopus; species Phylloscopus collybita. Next base: position 43,899,828 of record JAJNNQ010000018.1, read on the forward strand.
GAAAGCTGGTTTATTACTTTGAAACAGCAGTGATTCATAAAAAGATCTATCTGAACATGAAAAGATGGTTTATTTAACTATTCTTTTCAGTAAATTGGAAGAGAAAAACATTTTCCATGTATAGTGGTAATGTAATAATAGTAAATTTATTTTATAATTTTATTTTGAAAACCCAGACCAAAATCATCTGGTTCTAACCTTTTGGGTTCATTTAGATTAACCAAAAACATTTCAGTGCACTGGGAAATTTGACACATGCACTTTTGTCAACAAGGGAAATCATAGTGTATATGTAATATTGCATTTTTCACCATAATAAAGGGTCCATTTTTCCAGCTGAATGTTCTCCACATAAACAGCCACACTTTCCTCCACACAGCTTATTCTGCAGTAACTGTAATGACAGTGATTTTGGTTTTAACCAACTGTTCCTACATGCTTCCTTCAGCTGCAATTTCCTTCTGCTGCACCCCATACCAAACAGCACCTGCCATACAAAGATGCTGCTGTAGGGCTACATTAGCAAACCTCACTGGAAATGTAGCCTGAACACAACTTACTCAGAAGCTCTGAGAGGCTTTTATTAGCTGGAAGTTTCATTATTTTCTGCTTTGGTTCATACGACACAGTTCAGCTCCTCTCAATACATTTGCACCTTACCCTTCTTTTGTGAAAAGAAGTTTTACTCTTCATATCTTCCAACAGCCTGAAGATTGTTTGACTTCATTCCTTAAGTTATGTTGTTCCTTAAACCAAGTCATGTTTTCCCCCTCACTACTTTAGGGAGGCTCATAAGAGAAAGGGAGCATCTCAGCACTTGCCCCCTGGGACCTGGAAAGAGGCCAGACCAGCCACTGGCCTAAAGCCAGTTTTTTGTCTTTTCTGTGACCTCAAGGACTTGCACTAACTGAAGATATAGGGCCAAAGCAGGGATTACATGAACTCCCAGGGATGTAATCTGAGAGAGACACATGGAGTAGCGACCATGCTGCCCAGAACTGAATCTGGGGTATTTAAACCAGAGGGGAAGCAGAACTTGTGGCACTTCTTATTGCACCGTTTGTCTTCCAGAGCAACCACTCCCTACTTCCCAGGGGGTGGCTGGACATACCTGAAAGAGAGAATAAATCTTTTGTTTTCCTTTGATTCCATGAGGGGCCTTTACTTTTGCTTTATTGAACTGCCTTTATCCTGACACACGAGGGGTTTTCCCCATCTTATTCTCTCCCTCTGGGTCCTGCTGAGGAAGGAGAGTGACAGAGCAGCTTGGTGGGCAGCTGGCACTCAGCCAGGATCAACCCACCGCACAGCCTTACGTAACACAGACTCGGTGACAGTGATCCATGGCTTGAAACTGAGCACCATCTGTGCTCTCAGAAACTTCCCCAGCCAAGGTGAAAGGTGAGGCTTAACAGCTGTATCCTCTTTGCTTTCTAAAGTCCATCCAAAGCTGTCCAAAGGACAGCAAAAGCCTTGCGCTAATAAGATTGTGACAGACAGAGCCTTCCATATGTTCTGGTATCAATGAACTCATTGAGCAACTGTCCTTCCTCTTGTCATGTCGGTGCTGAGCTAATGAAACGAAGTACAATCCTGCTGCTCTCTCTGAAATACTCTAATCTCAGCCTTCACCCCGTGGCACACTGCAGCTCCCCGTTTGACAGAAGCTGTCGCTGCATTCTGCAGCTCCTCTAAGAGGTAGAGAAAGTCCTGTTTATGGTTCATAAAATAGGCTGCCCCTGTGCACATGCTTTAATGACAGCCATCAGGGATTTAGTTATTTGAATTGGTTCTCTGACCTTCAGAGGTCATGGAGAGTATGGTAAGTAAATCGGATTCACGTTTGATCTTCTATTGCTCTTTTTATACAGAAAGAAAAAAAAAAATAAAACAAAGCAGAAAATAAATTTTAAAAAACCACAAAGCCCAAAGCTTTCATTTTTATTACAGGTAGTGGTGATTTAAACTTTTTTTTTCCATAATTGCATAATAAAAAGAGACTATAGTAGTTCCATATAACAAAAGAGTAATACCTCTTTCAGGACTTTAGAATCCATTTGCAGACATGGAAGTGAAGCAAATTAATATTTTTTTCAGGGTATGCAGGTAGCCAGAACATTTTGCCATTAATAATTCTAAGGGCAGTAAGAATGCAGTCTCACGCAGCTAGTTGAAAATGTCAGTAAAGCTCTGCTGGTTTTTAAGCCTAAATTATAGTAAAATCATTAGCAGTGCTGGAGAACTTGGGAGAAGCAAGTATTTCACATTCTTTATTCTAGCATATAGCAAGAAGGGTTTTTTTTGTTCTTTTGGGTTTTGTTTCAAAGCAGCGGCACACAGTGCACTGGTTATTACAGCCAGTGGGGACTGATATATGTTTTTTAACACTCCTTAGGAGTCACTGGTCCAGATCAAATTCCTTTTAGGGGACATGGACCTGTGGTCAAACCTGAGAACTGCTCCATCCAACTAGTAAACTAGAGACCGTTAAGAAGAAAAAATCAGAACACTGACCATTCTCTGGAGAGAATCTGCTATCCAATTTCTCCTACTATTCTAAAATACCATTTCAAACACATGGCTGGAAAAGCCCATTGCACAAAAAGCTTGTCAGTGCATTGGTGCATCCTTGAAATGTGTATAAAAGAAAACAAACTGGAGTTAAATGGTCTGCAGGTGAATAGTGAATGATGTATGAAATAGGTTCCTGCAGGCTATTGTAAAGAAAGTATAGATGGTGCAGGGAGGATTTGTTCTGTGTTCAGAACAGTTGTAAAGAAATGCTGATGGTCCAAGCAGTCAATCCAAAATCTTACCTCTTTTACCTCTTGTTTTATGTAGCATGATAACGTTGGGGTGGAATATGTGCTGCAGGAGAAGGCAGAGTGTTAAAGAGCACAGGAATAGTTTAGAAACATCTCTTGGAAATGGGCTTTTCCTGATAGATTATCATAATTTCTTTTTTTTTTTTTTCATCTCAAAACTGGTCTGAATTGCACACTGCTTATCCCTTCACCTTTTAGAGGTTTGCATCCATTATCAAGATTATGACTGAGGGGTTTGCATTAGTACAAACCACTCTGAGAGGGGGGTAGAGAAGTGAAAGAAACACTATGTGGAAGTGACCTATTTTCTTGTTATTGTTTCAGAACTCAGCCAGCTGGCGTGGCCCCAGGTCAGCCACACCACAGAAAACCTTTTCATTTAAAGTCACTGGCTGTGATACTTCAGAGGAGAGAGAAGGAGGGAGATTTCAACTTCTTTGTGCTGCTTCGAAGCTTCTCTAATCATAGAATCACAGAATGATTTAGGTGGGAAAAGATCTTTAAGATCGAGTCCAACCACAAACCCAGAACTGCCAAGCCCACCAATAATCCATGTCAATAAGTGTCATCTTAGTGTACTTTGAACAGCAAAACAGGTAAGAATAAAACAGGTCTCCAGAAATCTGTGTATCAGTACCTTTTGAATAAAAAGGTAAATTTTGACCATACAGACAAAAAAAAAAAAAAAACAAAAACACAAAGAGAAAGCTCTTATCCCAATTCCTTAACCACTTTTTAAACAAAGAAGATTTTATATCCACAAAGCTTTTTAATTTTATTCAATTCTTTACCCCGCCTTGGATTTTTAATTGATCTAGAAAATGATGAACATAATCTGAAAATTTACATCACACACAAAACTAGCATCCTTCCCTGTGAGAGGAGGATTCTTCACCTACCATGTGCCACCCTGCATCATGGAATCCTGCACTGCAAATATACCATTAGCATCTGACAAGAAGGTTGTTCTTTCTCTTTGAAAGAGGCTAACTAGAACCAGAGTGAGCAAAGCATTGGCATCTAAAAGGGGCAATAGCTGGCAGTCTAATGGTTTCCATGCAAGCCACAGATTTCCTCTTATTTGGTGACTGTTTTGTTTTTCTTTTTTTTTTTTTTTTTTTCCTGACAAATGATAAGATTGATAAGTGGGACTTATTTGTCAGACTTGATGTTCTCCATAGATCTGTCTGTCCTCAAGATGTAGAGGATAAATAATTCATCCCATGTGCTTTGCCAGGTCCCAGGTGACTACATGGAGGAGTAGAAAATTGCCTTTTCTTTCACTGACGGAGATTGAGGACCCTTTATCCCACAGAAGACATACTGTATTTAGTCTCCTGAAGCATCTACTTCCAGTCCCTGAGCTCTCATGGAAAGGGTTGTTGTGTAGGGGAGAAAGCACTATACAAGAACAGAGGATGTCTTTGGGGATTTGAAAGAGAATAATTGTGTTCAGGGCACCTTCTTATTTCATTAGGTCTCCGTGATGCTCTGCTTCCTGGTACAAGTGGTGATAGTACAGAGCTCTGTGCAGGGAAGTCAGAGGTACAAAACAAATCCCTTCCAGGAAAGTGTAAATTAAAATTAATTCAGAATGGCACCAGAATTAGAGGAGATACACATGTGAGCATCCATCACATAAGGCTGTTGTTTGTACTCAGAGGGTTGTTAATTGCTTTGTTGAATACCTGAAGGAAAGCCCTGTCTCTACATGATATAAATTGTACAGCTGAACAAAGCGTACCCAGTGGTCTAAATCTATAAGGAACTTAGTGAACAATGATCTGAGAGAAGGAAAAGACATGACAAATGAAATTTTAAATATATAGTTCTACAATTGTAATTTATTTTCTTTGGTAAATGCTAGCACCAAAATGAATGCTGAAAACTGGAAGTAATTGGTAAACCTTTTCATATTTAAGTGGTGTTATTAATTCAGATTGATGAATGAAAGGGAGCTTTATACAAAGCTGCAGGTGAACAAGAGGATTTTCTTGCCTAGCAGCAAAACCCTGCTGGCAGCAGAACCCCTCACGCAAGGAGAGGAAGCCGTATTCCTCTGTACAAGTCTCACTGCACACATCTGGCCATGTGGTTGTGTGACCCTCAGGCACCAGCTGGTGGTAACAGCACAGCCCCAGTGTGGGCCAGGACCTGGGCATTTGCTGTAGGGACCTGCCCCTCTCTTCCACTGCTGCCAAAGGGATGTGGAAGGTGCCGTCCCGTTCAGCTGTTGGAAGTGCAGTCTGAGAGACTGGCTCGCTGGTGTCAGCTTTAGCACAGATGCTCAGACATGACCTGGCACACAGGGCAGCCTTGTTCCCCACCACCCCCCCCCCCCCCCCCCATGTTAGTTTCCAGCTGCAAATCGTGCAAAGCAGAACAGAGGCAATGCAGGGAGAAAAGTGGAAGCCCATCACGTACGCTGTCCACAAGCAATTGAGGAATTCAGCACCAAATATGGGAGAGTTGTGGCATTTGTCCCTGAATCTCAGTCTTGTCTCTTGGTAAAAAAAATATCTTCAGAGGTTTTGTCTCAGTCAACTCGATGAGTCTATCATCAAAATTAGCACTCTGTCACTAGTGCTTCCAGGTGCTGCCTACTCAAGGTTTCCCAAACAAACATATTGAAACAGAAAATCCCCCTGAAATCTCATTCTTAGTTGCAGATTTCCATCTGCTCTTTCCTTACCATCTCTAGCCTTCCACACACAGAAAACTCAGAACAATGAGGAAGAACAGTTAGGGAACTGGACTTGGACAACATTCAGGAATCTGAGTGTCTGAAGGAGATTCCAGACATCACTGCCTTGGGTGACATCTACAATTTTACCTAAGGCAACTCCTGTATTGAAAGTATGCTGACACATAAACACACAGCTCTGCTGACAAAAACAGATCTTATATCTTCAAGGAAACACTGAAATAATTTCACCTGTGTTGGGTCAATATCAGGCACAAGAAGGGAAGCCTAACTGAAAAGCTCATAATACTTGGGAATGTACACGACTTTAGCTATAAATGCACTTCAGCAATCACTTTTCCAAAGAAAGCAGCAACAGAAGTGTTCCCTGGGCACAAAAACAGAGCCAAACACCAAAATCGCTCCCCGCAGGAACACCCTTGCTGCACAACACCTTTGGCACGAGTACATATCCCAGGACATCTCCCAGGCAGTGGAAAGGGAATATAAACCTGGAAGCAGAGGGGGAGCGGAGGGAGAGGAGGGAGCAGAGGGGAGGGGAACGGAGGGAGCGGAGGGAGCGGAGGGAGCGGAGGGGTGCGGTGGGGACCGGAGGGGAGAGGAGGGGAGCGGTGGGAGCAGAGGGAGCGGAGGGAGCGGAGGGAGCAGAGGGGAGAGGAGGGAGGGGAGGGGAGAGGAGGGAGGGGAGGGGAGAGGAGGGAGGGGAGAGGAGCGGTGGGAGCAGAGGGAGGGGAGGGGAGCGGTGGGGGCCGGAGGGAGCGGGTGTCCCGGAGCCCCGGCGCTCAGGGTGCGGTGCCGGCGGGCGATGCGATGCGATGCGATGCGATGCGATGCGATGCGATGCGATGCGATGCGATGCGGCTGCCGCTGCAGGCAGCAGTTGCCTGGCAACTCCCGGCTCCAGCCGCATCCTGAGCTGCTCTGCGCGCCTGCCTCGTCCACCCACCCGTTGCATTTTAAGCAGAAAACAATTCTTGCCTTATGGACTGCAGAGCCCGTTAAAGATTGCCAGTAAACAAAAACTCATTCAAACTAAATCGAGTGCGGGGAAAAGTCAGGCTTGGAGACACTGCTCTTCTCCAATATCCATGCCTTCACTTTGGAGACACTGCCATTTGAAGCGGGGCGTAGTGCTGGAACAGGGGCTTAGTGCACTGTGCTGGCATTTTCTCTTGGAACCAGAGGTTTGCAGGCCAGCTGACTAATTAGAGCCGCAGCACAAGCAAGGATCTGTCCTGAAATAACAGGCAGGGTGGATAAGCATACACTTGGGATTTAGAGTTAATATCCACTGGAAGAAATTAAATCTTTCTTTGAGTGAGTGGGTAGCCAGGTCATGATGGGAAGGGGGGAGTTTGGCATAAGAGAACAGTCTGGTGAATCATGCTGAGAAATTAATAGATTTTTTTTTAAAGTACTCCACCACAAAAAGGGCTAAACACCTTCCTCTGATGAAATAGGGAGAAAACTGCTGTTAAAAATCTGACACAGAGAAAAAGAATGCTTAACAGCTAGGAGGAAGGCTGTGAAACTGTGATATAATAGCTCCACTGAATGTTATATAAAGATTTACTATCTACTAGGCATGAAGCTGGGTGATTTAATACAAACTTCAGTTCCATGTGATAGCCAGCAGATAATGACATATCCTGAGGTACAAGCATTTGAAACCTTTTTCAAATTACTCATGGACCATCTGCATGCACGTCTCTCTGATGCATGCCCTGAGATTGCCGTATTGCAGTTAGCCAATTTTTTTGCCTTTTATTCCTTTTTCCTCATTCTGCTTTACTAAAAGGAGAGACCAGATTACTCTCGCGAATTTAGACTTTTAGAGTGATTTAAAAAGTTTTAGAAGGAGTGACTTTCTCATCGATTTTTTCAAAAATAGCTTCCTTGGTAGGTGTGCACACAAAAACGTCCCCTCCCCCCAAGACAAAAACCCCAAACAAAACAACAAACCAGCCAAACAAACAAAAAACCCCCACCCTTTTCCTATGCAAGTACCTTGAGGACCAAATATTAAAATTTTTTTGGCTATCAGATTTTGAGAAGAAATTAATTGAATTCCCAGAGCCCAAAAGGAAATATCATGGCAGAGAGAAGCAGAAAATTAAGTGCCAGTGCCCAGCAGCATTATGCATTGCAGTTTCTCATCCACAGGAGGACCTTGGACCCTGTATTAGTGAGACAGCTGGATAATGTAATATTACATATTATGTATAATAGTCTATTGTCCAGGGAGACCAACTTCTTAGTGCTCCGCATGAAGTTTCATCAAATACCTTTCATTGGGTAAAAGCTTATATTCTGCTGAGGTCCATAAGCAGAAGTATTGGGCAAACCCTATCAGATGGAGCTGCTGCTGCATTCTGCCAAGATCTGGCACTGTTTGCAGCCTTAGTGAGCAGTGGGTTCCTGGAAGCTCCTTTCATAGATTTCATATGACAGACCTTTGATCCTATTTTCCTCACTTTTTACAATGAGGATGATTATGTTTGTCTTCACCATGGGGCAGTAATTATAGCTGGTTTCAAAAGAGCTATGGCATTGCTGAACAAATGGTAGAATATGTTCTCCTTCATGGGATTTCCTCATCAGTTAACAAACCACGTAACGTCAGAGATCCTGACTCAGCAAGCTCCTTGGGCCTTGCAAGGTCCTTAAGATCACAAGAGGTTTTATAGATATGAATGGTCCCAACAATAGACACAAACACAACTGAGCTGTGACAAGTCAAAATGATATAGCTTCCAATTAGAGCCCAGAAACAATGCCCAGAATCGGATTCCATATAATGCCTCTACAAGTGACCTTTGGGGACAGTTTGCTGCATGGCTGCTGAGAGGATGTTACTCAGGGAAGCTGTGAAATGAATGGCAGTACACAGGACAGAAATTGTAATTAGTTCACTGTGCATTTCTCTTATGTGAAAAGTCCAAAGTCCAGCAGCATCCATTAGTTTTACAGGGCTTTGGTTAGTCCTTCAGATGGTCCAGTTTAATATAATCCACATGATTGCATTGCTGCTGACACTGCTTTGTTGAAGAGAAATCCTGTGGCTTTTAAAGGCTGACCTCAGAAGGAAAGCCATGATATATTTGAAGGATATAGCCAGTTGTACCCTGCCTAAAAACATTTGGACACTTTTGAAACACTAATTTTGAAGACTAAAAAACTAAGGTTATATTGCTGATTTAGCTGGAAAAAATAAGCTTTGCTGAAATCAGTTAAAATTCAGAGGATGGTTAAGAGAGACTGGATTTTAGATAAGCTATCCCAGATCTAATAACTCATTACCTGTCAACTTTATGTTTGTGTAAGCTGGGCTTGTAATGAAAAACAGGGAAATTGATCAATAGACCCAGAAACACAAGATGATTGCAAACCCTCAATCTTCAGAAACAGTCCTGCAACAGGAAACTACAGGTTTTTCCAAGGAGTCATTTCTCACATATGCATTGAAAGGTTGAAAGTTTAGAATGAGGAAGACTACTTTTACTTCCTCCTTTTGGTGACCACTCCCCACATAAGACCCCCGACTCATTTCAGAGAACAAACTACGCATGCTTAATAGGGGTATGAATATGCATTTGTATTTTGTGTATTCAACACTTCCGTGGATAAAAGGCTTTGTAATTACCTGTGATCTTTGCAGTGGGTATTGGGGAGCTATCCCACGAGCTGCCAAGCCATCGTAATAAACATTCACTTTCTAACTTAACTGTTAGAGAGTCTTTTGTCCATCACAGTTGGGTATTGATGTTAGATCGATATTCATATTTCAATAAATCACTTTGACAATGCTTTTAAAGCAGTTCTGTGAAGAACTGCAATGGAGCAGAAGATTGGGAAATAACACAGTCATACCTATCACTGACTGTGAAGTACAGATTCAATTGTGAATTAATTGAGGATTTGGGTGATTTCTGTGAACTACTTCAAAGTGGTTTATGATAACTAATGCATTTCCATGGCAAAATGCTGGTAATTATATTATGGGTATCCCAGTGAAAAGAAAATATGTTGTAGCCCCACCATATTTTTAAGATTTTCCTTGCTGCAGTTTTTGTTCCTTGCTTTGTGGATGGATGCTATTTTCTGTGCTGCAGGCTGTCTTCAACAGGTATTTGGTTCACACCAATAGCAGAAGTCACTTGAGACCTTTACAGTGGCCTTTATGGAATGTATGTATTTCTTTAGAGTTTTTCTAAATCACAGTGAACTTTGAATATTTTGAAACACACCTTTACCAGATCAGTGCAGTACTTTGAATTCTCAATATACTTTTTCTGTGATGTTTACTTGAATTCAACCAGTTAACGAAATTTCTAAGGAGCAGACGTTTATATGAGTATATTTGTACATACAAAGGAGTTCCATTTTGATGTTTTCCTTTCTTTTCTAAATCCCTTGCAACCTCAGACTCAAAAATTTCTGACAAAAATTTCTTCTTTTACATATCTGCAGCACAAATCCTGATCAGGGCATCTGGGCTAAAGCTCAGTATAATTATTGAGTGGTTCAATGTTTCCTTCAGAGGTGGTATTGGCTGCTAGGTTGGTGTGGGTTCTGAAGACAGCAGCAGACCCCATTCTGTTCTGCAATCTGCAGAAGAAACATGCAGATTCTTTTAAGTAGGAAATATAGGCAGAAGTGAGGTGGTTATAGCCCAAGTCTTGACTGATGAAAGGTAACTTCTATGCACTGCCAAATTTGCTGTGCTGTACTTGAAGGGCTAAAGAGTCTGTGTTTAAAGCCTGAATTACAGGCTTTAAAAGGTGTGAATGTCACCATGAGAAAGACAAAAACTTCTTGACACAGAAACCTCCTCAATAAGAAATTGGGGGGGGGGGGGGGGGGGGGGCAGTGTTTGAATTAGCCTGAGCTACTTAAGATTATTTGGCTTTATGTGAATATTTTTCTAAATGCTTGAAGGCTACACCTAAATCACCTCCTTGTTCCTGAGGAACCACAAAACAGTGTTTTGTATCTTGCCAGACTATATCGCCAAAATGGATAACAATAACAATTAATAATGGTTATTTTTGCTGTGATGGACAGATTTCAATGTTCTTCCCTATATTACTTTTCTTTTAAGAGTCCCTGTGGTCAGTAGCATTCTCAGACACATCTTTTCTACTTCTCTCTCTCCAGCAAAGCATTCTTTTAAACAAAATATATTTTATAAAACCACATTAGTTCAGAATATAGGCTGCACTGTATTAAATTCAGATTTTACATTTTCCAGGAATAGAGAGATTCAGGCCTTTTACTGTCATTAGTCAGAAGCAGTTTGTACAATTGTTCTTTTGAGCAGAGATTCTGAGCTGGATGTGCACCTATATTTCAATAACAGCTTTAGCATATGAAATATATCCCAGGGAATTCTTCCCCTGTCCCTTTGGCTTTGCCCACTATTAGCTTGTTTCTGTTGGGTAAGTGTATAAGAAATCTGTAAACCTCATTATTTAGCCCTAGAAATAAGCATTGTGCTTTGGCACTTGAGTTACTCCAAGGATCTCCCAGCCATCTTGGGGGAATTGCGTTGTAAAAGATCTCTGAACAGGGTGTCAGGCTTGTAATTTGAAACAGGAACATAGAAGTCTACCCTTCTCTTCCCAAATCTGGAATCTGGGGTGACAACTAGCATGATTTAAAGCAGGTTAAGGAAGGCAATCAGTCATGTTCCCAAGGAAAACCTTGCACTCTACCCTGATAACTCCATCACAGTTCTTAGGCAAATGGCTTTTCATTTTACTGTATCTGGAGACTGAGAAAAGAGGTACTATCCAAGTATTTCTTTGTGTCACAGAATATCTTATCTTTTTTGTCTCTCCTAGTACATCTGAATCTTATAAGTTTTTAGTCCTTTAAACAGATGTACTATTTGTGCTGCCCCTTCTACTGATAGGACAGTGCATTATTTTCACTTGGTCTGTCCTCCCTGTGAAGCTGCTGGTGTTGGTGTGACATGGCCACTGTCTAGGGCAAGACAGGCTGTCTCCTCACTTTCATGAGGTATATTTGTACACAATTGTGACCCCCATCTGTCTCAGAAAGAATTCCAGAATTTTGATAAATATTTTAGGACAACGTACTAATTTAGTGTTGCAGCTCTTTCCAAGAAATATTCAAGTTCAGAATGAACTTGAAAGTTCAAATGAAAGACAGGAAAGGAGAGAAAAAATATTGTTTTATTTGAGCTGTGCAGATTCAAAGGAATAAGCCTTCTGTTGGTATAAAGTGTTGTTGACAGACCACTTAATCTCACAAAATCTGCCATAGGCAGTTCATAATTTGCATTTGAGTCTGTTTTCTGATTTTAGAAGTTCTTAATTTCTCAAGATAAGCAAATTATTTCACTGTTCAATCTCTTCAGGAAGATGATATGTGAAGGACTTTCTCTGTAAAGAAAAAGAATCCAGTTGTGACCTTCTGATTGAAACAGACTGATCTGTGAGTTAACTGTGTCAGTTATGTCAAGTAGATCCCTCAAATTACCTGCTGACCAAAAGAGAATTTAAGGACAAAAGAAATTTCACATAACATAAATATTGCATCTCTTTCTGGGAGGCATTGCACTCCCTTGTGGGAATTTCAGCTACCTGACTCTTGACTACTGGCAATCTGCTGCCATTTAATTACATTTTTACAGATTAATCTGCTCATAATTTTTTGCTCTACCTGAGTAAAGCAAAAGAGCCATTATAAGTTAGGTGACTGGGAGAGGATTTCAAAGAGCAAAATTGAGCAGCCACAGACAAGTGACTGAAGTGGAACAGAGAGAATGATTCCCCTGCCTGGCCTGGAATCAGCCAGTACTCCCACAGGCTTTATGATAGAAACTATTGTAGTTCCCTATACCATAAAAAGGAACAGTGAGCATAAGGACCATTGAGCTCTAAATTTTCCCAGTGGGCTACAATTATAGAAATAGATGGAATTTGCGCAATTCCTCAGAATGGGAATTGTTGACTCAATGGTGAGCGGGCTCCATGGCTTACAGGCTGGGCCATAAATTCAGGGAAAATATAGAAAACTGGGTAAAAAAAACCATAATGCTAAGTATTGCCTGGCTAAACCAAATAAAGATTTGGTAAGCTGGTGACCTGTGTCTAAACCTGAATAGTGTCAAAAGACTCTAGGGCAGACAGACAACTTTCATACATCATGACCATGTAGCACTGTAGCAGACAGGAGATGGAATCACTAAAACCCAAGGCTCTCCTGATTTGGTCTTGGTTAAGAGTCCTCTTCCCAGCTGGAGATTGGACCAGATGACCTCCAAGGATCTCATTCAACCAGATATTCAATAATTTTACTAATTAAGCACAAAGACTGGCTGAGAATGTCTTTGCTCCTAAGTAGATCTATTAACTTACTGCTAGGATGTGCAAAGTACAACAGCATATTTGTTGCCTTGCTCCTTTCTCCATTGTGCACTTTGGAATGAAAAGAGAAGCTTTTGTGGCAGTCACAGTAGCTTTAAGGAAAAACACAATCCCAGATTTTGCATAACCCTCATTTAAAACCTGCCCAAGGAGGGCATTGCTGTTTCTAACTCCCTTTAAAGTCCTTTCTGGTCACCTTATTTGACAATGGGAGAAATAGAAGACACAAGAGGAAAACTTATTAACCACTTTAGAAAGAAGAAATCCCAGGCTTAACGGGCATAATAGAGAAGCCAGTGGCTGAGTAATCACCAAGACAACTACAAATTAACTTTCAAAGCAGAAAAGAGGATTTCATTGCAGTGCCCTGTATTGTATTGGAGCCTATCCTTCAACAGGCCATCTTTGCACCTTCTTTTCCATTTCCACCTCTCTGATTAAGTGCCACACATTTGTATGCTCTGACTAGTACTGTCATCTGGGTTTAAAGACGTCCAAGTGTTTTTTACATAATGTCTAGTTACTCTTTTCTAAAACTTTTATAATCAGCTTAGGTCTGCTAAATTATACTGATTAGACAACCTTAATGTCCACAGTTATCTTAATTCTCTGTAGAGCAGACAACTGCCTTGAGGGAGCATATAATAATGTGTCTCTACCTATTTATGCCAATTTGGTTTGCAGCCTAAAACTTCCTTAGCTAACAATTCAGTCAGATTTTCAAAATTAAGCCAACGGATTTGTAAGCACCTATACTTATTTGTCTCCAATGAAAAAAAAAATTAATGAACAGTTTTACAAGAAGATCTTCAGAAGCAAAAATGAGTGATATGCACCCAGCTTACAGTGAAAGGCTTGATTAGGGCTGCTTGATGTTAGCTTCCATTTAAGCCTTCAAAAATCTCTTCCTTAACAGCCTAATTCCAACTGCCAGTTGTTATTTACACTTGTGCCTGTTCCCCTCTGAGTGATACAGAAAAAGTTCTATGCTGAGATTAAATAAATCAGAGGTGATAATCAGTTTTCAGGCAGGGCAGTACGACTTGTGCAGACTGAATTCACATGCCTGAAGGGAGATTTACAGTAGTTCATTCACAGTTTTCTTTCATCAAGAAAACAAGTAAAGAGCTTGGAAAGAGCTTGCAAAGAGAATAGCAAAAGGCTGTGTAGAAACGTCCCTGCTCATTGGCAGTGACAGCATTCCTGGTTCTGTAGCCTGTGCCAAACAGACTTGGGAAGGGCAGGACACTCTTGCACCAGACTGCCACTCTCAAAACACTTTCTACTATTAGGAGCTTATTTCCAGCATTCTGCCAAACAGAAAAAGTAAGGCATGCCCAGTTTAGCATCCTCTGAAGACATTATACATTACCAGCTAAACACTTTCACCATATCTAACACTACACAACCAAACTGCAGCAGCAATGGTATCTGAAATGCAGAGTGAGTAAGAGTCAGTGAGACAGTAGCTGCCTGAGCTCCTATTGCTCTTCATAAAATGCACTGAAAAGAAAAAAAGCAGTAAAGGTCTGATATTTGTCCTCTGCTGGTGAATACACAGCTGCCAATATACCTACATTAGAGTTCCTTTTTTTTTTTTTTTACTGTTGTTCTGTTTTGGGGCATCTTTGAGAGATTCAGAGTTGGAGTCAAATACAAGCCACTTGATGGTCATTGGATAAGTTATATCTAAATTAACACATGCTGTAGACAAAATTAAACAGTCTGTGGCAAGATTCTTTTGTGTAAATAGGTGCATCAATACATTGTGTTTCCAGATTACCCATCAAGCCAGAAAGGTGAATGAACACAACCATCTTCACACTCATAACACAATAGGTAACTTATTTAGGACAAGAAGATGTGTACAATAAAGAGAAGAGATTTATTGTGTGACTAAAAGTAAAATTAAATTCCTGTTAAAATATTTATGTAGATGTAGCTGAAACATTCTGCTTAGAGATAAATCAGAGGCCTTTGGCATTTCACAGACGTATCATTCCAATATTCTTCTGCTGCAAATTTAGTGCTTACAAGATGTTAATGGCAATTCAGTTTTCAGGACAGTCTCTGCAGACTATTTTTGCTCAGCAGGTAGTAGGGATTTGCATCCATATTTCAAATATTCTTCTATCTCATTACCAGCTTCTTATTTCTTTGTGACTTATACCTCTATAAAATCTGGCTTGCACTACGGAAAATGTAATTTCAAAAAAGAAAATTCTGTGTAACGAGCATTTATCATATTCTTTCTTACTTTTTCTTTTTTTTAGGCTTTTTTTCTAGAGAGACTGGATGAAAGAATGACATGGCATGCTTAATCAAAAATTTAAAAAGAGAGGAAAGAAGAGTCTGTTCTTAAAATCAAAAGCACTTTAAATGAGTTTTTAAATATCGGGGTACTTCTCTCAAATATGATGCTCCATGTTAAGTGCTAGCATTATTTGTTCTGTGGCCTTCCTTCGATTAAACTGAGATGTCTAAATAATACGTGTATACTGGGAAGTACGTTTGCTTGGGTAAGTTAATTTGTAAGAGTTGTAATCAGTACAAATTCAGTAAGAGCTTTTTGTAATATGGCTGAATGCGATGAAGTGATTTGGTATTCATGCAGATGTCACATGTAATTTCAGAGCTGTTACGCTGTAATTTTGTAGCACTTAATAGAAATTATGGTGGCGGCAATTTTGTCGCTGTAGGTAAGGGGCTCTTAGGGCTTCTCTCTTAAATTTCCAGCTCCCTCTTTTCAGGTGTTTGTGATATAGTGTAAAGTTAAAACCATCAGCCTAATAAAATCAGGTTATAATTGATCAAACCCTGAAGGTGAGATGGACCAAACCAGCAAAATTCTAAAACCTCTAGTTCAAGTAAAAATGCTGACACTTTTGGTTCAACCTGTTCAGTCTGTGATGCAGAAATTCAAATCTACATTAGATTTTTGGAACCTTTCTGCCTCCTCTTATGCCCCCTGCACTCAACACACAGTATTCCAGTACAATGAAATACTAGTCAAACTTTGCTACCAGGGCTGGTCACAGTTTGTATTTCTGGTCCTTCAGCATCTCTGTTGAAAATCTTTTTCTTTTTGATCATTGTAATACTCCCTACTTCTTTTATGGAAAGGAAATAGCATTGGAAATAGAAATAGTTTGTACATTGGCATTTTTCTTTTCCTTGAAACAAAGTTATTGAGGGAAAGAAAATTCCTTTTCAGGTAGAAAAAAGATCAGCTGTATAAAAAAAAAAAAAAAAAAAAAAAAAAAAAAAAAAAAAAAAAAGGTGATACAATATTTATACTTGGCATTTCTAACCTTTAGCTTTTGGACCTGGTGTTGCAGGTGAGCTAGAAAAGCAGCAGGAGCATTTCACATTTTATTTCACTTGTTTCCACGCCTCTGGGCTGTTTGCAGTGCTTTCAGATCTTATATTTAGGCTAAGATCTGCAGTACGTATAAGCTCTTAACACATGGTCTGCTCCTTGTGCCCTGTGCAAGAGAGGTTCTGCAGAATAAAAAAGATAATTTTATAGTTTGTGACACACCAGAAGATCTTTTATATCCATGGCAAAGCAGAGGAAATGCAAGATGTTCTACACTGCTCATGCCATGCATTTATATTCTCAGTTGGAGAACCAAGTAAATAATTTAGTTCTGCCATCTCTTTTGAGATTAGTAACCAATAAGCACTGAACAGATGAGGCTAGAAAGAAATTTCTGATGCATTTTTCCTACTCAAACAATCATTGAATACCAAATTTTGATTTATTATCAGCTTAATTGAAAGTATGCCAAAGCTGTGAAGGCTTTTCCACTCTATTGCCACTCAATAGAAAAATAAATGCTGTAGCAATTTGCTGGAAGTCATACATATATGCGTATATAAGTTCTTCTGGTACATAATAAAAGAGTTAAGGGCCTCCTGAAGTGCTATTCTGGTTTCAAGTGGATTGTATGCAAACTGTAGTTTCAGACAGAAGCACAAACTTTATAATTCTTATTCTGTTTTGACAGCACTGGTTTGTCACATCATATTCACCTGAGATTTTAAAAGTGTCCAAACTAAACTTTAAGAGTACATTCAGTTTGAAATTTAATGTGACCCAGAATCAAACTTCTTTTCTTATCATATTCAAGTGTGATGAAATATAGAGTAATTTCCAGACTTAATATTAATCAAGTAGCACTCTGCTTATGTGCTATCAGTACCTGGCCCTGGATGGAAATAAGTTGTTCAGTTGTGTGTTATTTTTCCTGAACAGGTTCATAGAGAGTCATGAGATATTCCCCCAGGAAAGATTTTGTCAGGCTGTGACTGGGGACTTTCAGCCAGGTGAGCAACATACTAACTCTTAGTTAATATTTACCTAATACATAATAAGACAAGAACACACAAATCTTTAATAATGTTTTAATTCAAGCAGGTCTTATTGCTTTTCAGCATAATTGGTAGATAAGATGTAAGAAACCTCTGCAAGAAGAAATGCTGTGCTGTGCTCTTCACTAATCTCCATTTATGCCACTCAGACTTAAATTCTTTGCTCTACAATAATCTGCATTTATGTTTTACATTATTTCCAGAGTCAAGTTCAATTCTATCATGGACTCTAATTTTACAACATGTTTTGAAGAGAAAAACTATACATATAAATATGTTCCTTCTGCTGAAAGGTCTGTTACAGTGAACTACCTCTCCATGGCAAAGAATTCAAAAATTGCTCAGGTGAAGGTAAAGCAATTTCTTCTTCTTTCTTCCTCCTCTCACATCTCCTTCCAGAATAAATCCCATGGAAAAATTCTGGTAGTATTTGGAATTGAAACCCGATTTCAGTGACACTATGGGATTCTTCTTCAGAAAATGGTTTGCGTCAATCTTCCAGAGGAGATTTAATGAGACAAGTAACTGAGTGGGGTCTTATTCAGGTTACAACCCATGGGATGGCCCAGAAGATTAGCAAACTTCCAGTGTGTTGGCTGATCTATTCAGGAGCATATTGGCCCAAGCTCAATCAGAAATTAATCCAGCATCACTTGGGCTTTTCTCGTAGAGAAATGGCAGCAAAAACAAATGCAAGAAGCACTTCTCACTTAATCATCCATGCTGCTTCTAATCCTCTGCTGCTTCCTCTCTGCTTTTCTGGTAGTAGGGAACTTGACGAATGCTTATCCATCTGCACTGACCCCTGTCCCTCAGGACTGTGAGTTCCTCCAATGCATGGTCACTGCAGCCCAGGCTGCCTCCAGTCTTGATGTCACCAAATACCTCACTCGCATTGCTCACCATCAGGTCCAGTTTTGCAATCCCATCTGGTAGGGCTGTCTATTACCTGGCTGAAGAAGATATCCACACTGAATTCCAGGAGTTTTCTGGGTTGCCTATGGCTTTCTGTGCTTCTTTCCCATCAGATGTTGGAGTAATTGAAGTCCTCCAGCAGGATGAGAGCCTGGGAGTGTGATGCCTCCTGTAGCTGGAATAAGAAGGTGTCTTCAATAGCCCCTGCTTGAATACAAAGTGAATCCAGGAAGCTCAGAAATTAGAGTTTCAGAGCTGTTAGATGGACGTCAGAGGAAAAAGGGGAAGAAGTACAATGTTTTTAAAAAATGTGAACTATCATCATCAAGCAAAGCATGACTCACAGCTTCAGGCACTGAGTAGGCTTACTAACACAGAGAGCTTCTTTTCCCTGAACCAAACAAAACCAAGGCTGGAAAGCAGTAATCACTTACCCAGAAAGTTTAAATATCTGGAGCAAAAATAGTGCGTTTATTTTCATAAAACAGAGTACACAACAGCATGCCTGTCCCGTTATCCACTTGACACAACCCTCTGAAAAGGAAGAGGAACTTAGGTTAAGGTGCTTGGGATCCAAGTGGGCTGACAGAAACTCACTTAAAGGCTGGTGTCATTCAACCACTATTGCTGTTCTGTGGAATTAAACAGAGCAGGTTTTTGGCAGTTCATATGTCTAAACCAAATCAACTGAAAGAAGGAGAGGAAAAAAAAAAGGTAAACACTTTCTGTTCAAAAGTATTAACACATTTTGCACTAAAACAAAAAAATTAAAAATGGAGTCAACCTTGCAAAAGACCCCACAGAAACAGAAAAACTTTTTAGAACCTCTGGTTATGAGAAGTTATGAACTGGATACTTTTTTCACAAGTAAAAGTATATATTTTCTGAGACTGTTTTCAAGTTGAACAAATAGCATTTTATAATACTTTTCTCATAATATTTGCATGATATTTTCATGTATATAACTCAAATATAATGATATGAATCATTTAAAATAAGAATCCTTTTCAGTATAGAGCCAAATATGACACTTAGCCAGCTTTACAGGGGATTTCAGAACAGATTACAGGATTTAAATGATAGGTGAACATAGCTTATTTAGAACAATCAGGGAAAAAGAGCATTAAATCAAGAAAAAGTGTGCTAAAATATACAGAAAGCTCTGAGAGACAGGCATCCTGAATGTCTCTGTGGGTTCATTTCCTGAATTCATCATAACACTTGAAATGAGAAAATGTTGAATTTAGAAATGTGCTGGCTCAATGAATTAATGTCATGAGAGCATATACCATCAGTATTGAGAGACTTGGACCACAAAGAGGTTGATTAGCAGACAAGAGAGAGTGGCAAATTAAAACAGGATCAGAGTCTAAACAAGAAGACAAATCAGACAGCACAGTAGAATTCAAAAGTTTCTTTGAAAACTATTTCCTTACACTCAGAAAACTGATGAAACAAAATTTATCCAGAAAATACTTTGTTTCCACAGGCAGAAGCTGTAGTTGACACTTATCCTGTTCAAGATTAGTAACCAAAAATATAATCCTTTGGCACAGTTTCTTTATCATTTCGTTCATTAGCTGTTGAAGGTAATTGGTCAATTAGTAGTGCCAGATGGGATTCCAGTGGGGAATAGGAAAATAATTCTTCTTTTATTTATTTCTGCAAAGATGTGTGTGTGTTAGAATCATGATCCCTATTAAAATACACAGATGTCTTTGCATAGATTTGTCTCCTTGGCAGAGTCTATCAGAATTTATATGTAGTCTGGAACAGTGCTCCAGGTTGTTGTCTTCTAGCTTTTCAATGTTAACACTCTAGCTACTTGCCACCATCATTTTAAACCCAAATACAGAAACACCAAATAAGATTTATTGGCTATGTCCTGTCAGCCCTTCCCTATTGGAGCTTTTATATCTTCCTTGGATTATTTGAGTTAAATGAAATGTGGCATTGAAAAAAAATCGTATTTTGGGAATAAGACATTACATCTAGATGAAGGAAGAATAATTTTGAAATTTGCACACATTAAAAAAAAAAATAGAATGAGCTATTGAGTACCAGGAAGGGGAAATCTATCTTCAGAAAGTAATATAAAATTTTTCAAACTAGCTATTGCTGTTTTCTTTGTGAATCAAATGCCAGCACAGTATAGACCACATTGGGATAGAGCAGTAAACGATCTGCACCTATTTACTGTGAAACATTAGATCTTCCATTGGCTTCTAAAGGTTTCTAACATTTGAGATGTGTCTTTTCATGTTCAGTCCAAGCATGGGTGTCAGTAAGGCTTTGGAGATGCCCTGATATACCTGAGATGCCCACAACATTCTGGGAGTAGAAGCCATACACCTGCCTGGAAAGAGGTCTCAGGACACCCCAAGCACCTCAGGTAGTCTTTAGACAACTGAGAAAAGCTTCTGCAGTCCTTGGGCAGTAATGCATGAATCACCCTTGAGCTGCTACTGGATGCTCACTGATACAGCAATGAATTTTTTATGGTCATTTGAATTCCCGGCCATTCATGCTCTGTTTGTAAAACTTACAATTTCCTTTGTGATAATTCACTGAAAGTCCCTGCCTGACAATGAATTCACATTTTTCCTTATGCAAGCATGCAAGCTGTCTGTTGAAATAGGCTTTGAATTTCTCCATCTAATCCAAATAATTTTAATAATTACTTCTCACTCAACTTTTTGTATTTAATTTATATTTTAGCCTCAACTGCATGTCACTCAAGTGTTTCCTTCAAAGAGAAAATATCTTGCTAGCAAGAGACTGTTTTTTTCTCTTCCTCAAGCTGTAATGTTCTTTAAGTATTTCCATAATCTGATATTCTGCAGCTAATGTTCATTTACATATCTGCAGAGATCGTGGCAGTGAATTCAACAGAGCTTGCAGCTAAGCCATCCATTTCCCTCAATCAAGATGGGAAGGAAATTGCTTGTGGGATCAGGTCTATTGCCGATCCTCAGGACTGTGCCAAACACATGCTGAAAGTAAATGGTCACCTAATTTTGATGTATTCCCTCATTTGTGATATCCGATACCCTGCTCGGAGCAGCCCGGAGAGGTCAGAGGCCACCTGTCAAGTAAAGAGGCTGATAATTGCTGCTGTATTACAGCAAAGGAGCCACTGGGGCTGAGTTCTGCACGGGCATGGCAGGGCATGTGCCTCCCTGGTGCAGCTCAACTGGCATGTTCATTGGCAGAGGGGAATTTTTCATCTGCCATCCGTGATGATAATCACAGATGGGGAAATTTGTGTTACTAATAAAGAAATTATAAGAGGAATATATGCCATTT
Source organism: Phylloscopus collybita (assembly GCA_027886175.1). Taxonomy (NCBI): domain Eukaryota; kingdom Metazoa; phylum Chordata; class Aves; order Passeriformes; family Phylloscopidae; genus Phylloscopus; species Phylloscopus collybita. Next base: position 43,921,346 of record JAJNNQ010000018.1, read on the forward strand.
ATTAAAAGTGTCAGTTTAAAAGGCAGCAGATATTACAGTAATATATCATTTCTTGACCCCAAAGTCTATTACTGTGCATGCTAAGAAAAGACATTTCTATTCCTTCAGGCTTTCATAGCACTGTGCCATTGATTTAACATTAAATGTGATTAGTTAGCATTTTGCTACTTTCAGATGGCTTGCTGCCAAAAAAAATTTAATTTTTGTGCTTAAAGTGAAGCAAATCAAACTCCCACCACACATTCTGAAAGATCAACTGTAAATAAGATAACCTGTATATAAGAATCCCTTCATTCTTTTTTTTTATGCTAGGTTATTCTAGCTTTAAATTAACGTTCTATTGTAAGGGAACAGTTGCATCCTCTCTTTTGGTTCTCAGAAAGGGGCTGTATTATGGGACCTAGAGAGATAAGCCCCCAGGGCTTGGTCAGGAAAATACTTCTGCAAACACTGCTGCTCCCAGGTTTGGCTTCTCCATCTCAGGCCAGAAGAGGGGTAACACAAGCACTCTGCATGTCCTTCCCAGCAAAAGCACCCATTAACTCCAGCCTCTTTGACACAGGGTCATTCAAACTTCATGGGTTGATTTTGCAGCATGGTGAATTAGGAAGGGTTCTTATGATTTAGCCTCAAAAAAGACATTATGTCTACAGTAATAATAGGCAACATGATCAATTTTTAACTGACAAAGCAAGTCATTTTTCCCAAAGTGATTTATGACCCTGTGTATGTCGCAGGTAGTGGATTCATCTGTTTGTGATGCCAGACATAAGTTTTACATCACCAGTGCATGGATAACCTCCTCCACCTCGCATGCTGGACAGCCTTTGAACCAGCTCACTGTCGGTCACAGGGATGCAGTGGCTATTTGGTTTATTTGTGGATGCCTGTTCTGTGGAAAACAAAGCCATACCTTCTTATCCCTGAGAAATCTTATAAATGGATAAGCCTATTCCCTCACTGTTTTAATCAACATCCTGAGAACAAATGAGATTATGGATCTCGAAATTAATGTTGGAGAAAGCAGCACTGAAATAAAAAAGATCATCACTGGTAGATTTTGCTATCATGAAATTATTATTTTAAGCAAACCCTTCATCAACCAGAGCTTTTATTTCAAGGTGATAGGATTTGATGTGAATCCGTCTAGCCCAGGAATATGATATATACCTAACTTTCAGGATGAGATAATATAATCTTTGGGAAGGGGATTGTCATCTTAGATATAACATTCTTTGACTTTGGGTGAGTTTTCTACAGCTAGAGGGTGAGAGGAACCAGAAACAAACAAGAAAAGAAGTATTTGTGTACTTGTGCAAGTGTTGACATATGAGTTAGATGGGTTTACTTATCAGTGTTAACACTCTAGCTACTTGTCATCATCATTTTGAACCCAAATACAGAAACACTGTAAACTTATCTGTTTGATTTTAAAGTTACCTCTATGTCTTGTTACAGATTCTGCACCAGATTTCTCCCCTTAATTCCATGGTTTTTGGTGCTTAAAATGGTCTTGGACACTGTGAAGTAGTTACAGAAAACCTCCCAGCCAGATTTAATTTCAAATGGAACTTGGCCTTCCTTGTATTTTTACATGCTCTGGCAACATCCCTATCTTCAGCCCAAGCATTCTGTCCCTGCTTCCACCTAATTTGTCAGGAGTTCTTTATTCAGCTGTGCAGGCCTCCTGTCCCTTTGGGTCACTTGCTTGCCCATGGGGATACACCATTCTGAACTTCCATACAAGAATTGTTTTTAGTTTTCCAAAATATGACGGTGGGCTAAGAGTAGCAGAAACTAAGAAAGAAGCCAAGAAAATATATTGTGTATTTCATTAGCAGATATCAAAACCTCACTGATATTATTGCTGCATATTTTTTTTTTCATACTCTGGTAAATCACTGTTTTTTCTCACAGACACACATATAAATATGAAACTAACCAGAGTATCTGATACTTTGTTTTGAAGTTTTTATGCACAGTGTGCAGTGGAACGTGCTGACATGAACGTGGCTCTGGCATTCACACTGTGCACTAACATGACAAGCTATTACACCCCTCACAGCCACAGCCTGCTTTGTCTTTAAAATGATGATGATAATCCTCCTTTCCCATTCTCAGCCTTTCTGATTTAGGCAATAAGATCTTTCTGGATACAACTACCCATTAATTTGTGCTTGCTCCACATTGCCATCTCTACTGAGACCTACAGAGACTGCCACACTTCTAATAAACAATAATAATGAGACAACATATACTAGGATCATGTTGACAAATACACACCTTCATTCTTATTCAAGTAATGCAGATTATTATGTGTTTATCACGCCAATAGCACATCTAAAATATGCTTCATGCCAGAATTATATAGATAAAACCTTTACATCAGTCTTCACAAGGTCATGTGTTTTATGGAGATAGATGGAAAAGCTGTTGTCTTTCTTTTCGAATTTGTCATGACAGTTTATGAGCTAAATCCTGTATTGTATGAAATCTTTTCCTGGGAAGTGGGCAGTGAAGAACCAGGCAGGTGGCATTTTACAGACTTATAGGATTCAGCAGCTGAGCCCACAGTCAAATGAGAGTTAAGAGCAGCAGAACGGCCGCTCTTCTTTGGCAGCATTATAAATGGATAGAGTTACTCTTTACATGTGAAATTTCTTTAAATCCAGGGAGCAAATCAGATTAGAGGCTAGCATAATTCTTTCTGGATGAAATCACATTCTGTCCATAGAAATTCTCTGTGATGGATTTTTATTGCTAAATGCTGCTGTACAGAGACATTCAGCACTGATACCATTTTAGGGGAGGCATTTGAAGGCTAAAGCATTAGAAGATGGTGCTGAACTGACACCCAGGATCAGTCTGCTCTTTTCAAAACTGCTTCTCAAGTACAACATGACAGGGCATGAGAAAAAGACAAGCTTCAAAAATAATTCCACTTAATAACTAGTCAAGTAAAACAATCGTTTTAAAGGATTTTGTTTATTTGTTTGTTTATTCACCCCATGGAAGAAAGTGAAAAAAAACCAGGCTGAGTTTTCAGGACAGTAAGTTGGAAAGCTTAGACAGACTTTGGAAAAGCAAGGCATGGACAATTTCTGCCCTCTGTTAAAAGGATATTCTTTTTAATATTACTCATTATTCTCTTTTGAGTAGGAAGAAAATGGCCTCAAATTTTGTAAAATTAATAGTCTTAGGCATATGAATGGACAGCAAATTTCTAATCAAATTGTTGGAAAATTACAGTAACTTAAAAATATATTAAATCTTGATCTAATCCAAGAATCTTCATGTCATGCAAATATTGCACATGACATCAGTAATTTTTTTTAATTGTATCTTTAACCAAGATGTCAAAATTATTTAGACCAGAGTTTGTCTTGGTATTACTTGCTTATATAATACAACGTACTACAGATGTATTATAATGTCAATAGGTCTAAAGAATATGAATGGCCACACTTTATATACATATGGATCTCTTCTGTCCTCTTTTGGTTTCTATTTCTAGCTAAAAAATGAATATGCTTTAAAAAAATGGCAGGAGATAAGAACAGACAACGGGCTAAACTTCTCTTCCTCTGCTAATCTTGCATTTTTATCTTATTTCCCCCCCAGAGAACAGTAAGGATGATTCACCAAGGACAAGTCAGTATAATCAGAGAATGTACCAGCTGTAAGTAACTATACATATAAACACACACATATATCTGCCTTTATTTGTGAGTTTTTCTCCTCCAAATTTGCAGAGTTAAGGAAAACAGTCAGAAATATTTCAGAATAGCACTCACATGTTTTCCGTTACTAGAGCTGTGAAAATATGTTGACAAAAATATTTTAGGAAAAGAACATTCCTCTGAAAACACATCTCCTGTGGAAATTTTTATATGGACTGGAAATAAGTGTTTTCTGATGAAAACACTTACATTAGCTAGCTTACATTTCACTAAAATGTTTTTAAAATAGGAGAGTTAAATTTTTTATGCAATAAATGTTAAGCATTTCAAATGGAAAAATGCTTTGTTCATATTTTAGCATGGTATCTCTGGTGCTTTTATAGAAGATTTTGGCTCCAAACAGGTCTTGTGTTCTATCATAGTTGTTTGTCCTAAAAGGAGCTATGTGATTGAAGCTAAATAAGCAGCAGCTATTTTATCAAAGATGTTCAGTGATGACCTATACCCTACTTTTGTGTGTGAAAAATATCTGCTTATTTTTATATAACAATGTGAAACAAATGAAAAATATCTTCTTTCAGTCACATCTATGAGCTTGTACCTGAAGCAGAAATCATTACAGACTTGATTTTGCAGCTTATATTCAAAAGAGTGATCCTGTGAGTGTAAATAAAGACTGCAGGAGTAACACCCATCTGAGGAGAAAGAATGTTTCTGATGAGCTGTGGCCACTCGGGGTGATGAGTAAATCTCTGCTGGATATTGTGGTGCTTTCCATTGCCTTCCTCTGCATTACACAAAACTCTAATTCCCACTGTACTTATATTTTAGTCATCATTTGCTATTTATATGGCTACATTTTCATCTGTCCTCTTTTTTCATGTCTTAAAATCAGCAAGGGGAGTGATCTCTCAAGGTGCCTTAAAATACAACCCTCTTAGCAGTCATCTTGTTATATTTTAGACATTTGAGTAAAGGATGGTTTTGTTTATTAGTGCGTGCAGGCAGCTAAAATGGAAAAAGAAGCAGAAGATGGATGTGTCATTCCACCATGGCCGGCTGCACAAGTTGGACTTAAGCATCTGCTTGGTTCTGCTTAGCAAAAGCCACTGTAGAACCCAGGAAGCACAAAGAGCTTTTCCTTGGGAAAATATGTGTGATAAGTGCCAAAGATGACAAGAATCATTCCTAAGAATTGTATCTTTCCTTCCAATGAGATGGCAGGTAGACTTCCTAGAGTGCTTGATTTCTCTCCCTCATCACAAATGAAAAAGTAAAACAAAAAAGGAAAACACAAGAAAGAGAACAAGAGAGTCACTTCCCTACTGTTTTGTTCAGTTTCTCCTTCCATAAACTAACAATGACAAGGCTGACTCAATAATAAGTGGAATGTATCATGTAACATGTATCATATGGCAGGTGTAAGAAAGCCTGCTATAAGCACCTTTGATGCTTTGCTACTGACTCATTTAAACCTTAAAACATACATGAATATGGAAAGGCATGTTTCATGTTTCATTCTTTCAGTAGACCTAAATATATAAATATATATAGGAGTTAAATACATACGTGAGATCCTCTACTAAGGGAAAATAAATGCTTTCACTTGGTGGGGACTTCTGTAATTACAAGGTTATAATTAAGATTTTATGGTATTTGGCCCATAGCAGTTGTCTCTATTATTGGAGAAGCCAGCACTTGTAGCACTGAGTGAAGGCCACCCCACCTGAGCTATGTACCACCCTATTCTCCTTTGAAAGCCTCAAGGTTGCACATGGCATGAATGATTTGCTGATTTCAACTTCTCTTAATTTATTCAATATCTGTGCCTCACTAGCTCTGAAGTCAACTGTGATAGTGGATACAACAACCAGTTTCAGCTGGCACATTTCCCAATATCTTTGCCTGTAAAGCATTCACTTAATGCCTCAGCTCTTTCACCACACTCTGTGGCTTCAGTTCCCACTTGATCTTGCAATGCTGCCACTTCTTTGGCTCCTCACTCACTCCCACAAAGAGCACCAAAAACCTTTGCAACCTTCTGCCTTTTCTGCCCGTCTATTAAAATTACTTTCTTGCCTGAGCAGCTGTACATTTTCAAAGTTTATGTCAAGGTAGATGACGCCTTTTGCTGAATCTGTTGTGGGAATCATGGAACAGCACTTTGTGTCAAGTTGGGGAAAACAACTTCAAATCAACACCAGAGTTTTTCTGTGATTTAAGTGACTAAAGCATTTCCTAGTAGCTTACAAGGTATTATGAATGATAAAAAATGCTGTCAAACTCTTCCAAAACCTCAAAATAGTGTCTCTGTGCTGTTCATCTGAAAACACAATAATCTATGCCATATTTTAAAATTCCTTTTCTGTGTAGCACTAAGTAAGTGGAAAACCACAAGGCTGCATGGGTATGAAGCTGATATGAGTAACTGGCAGTGGTTCACTCACTCTTCTCAAAGGCAGTTGCTGTAACAGATATTATTTACCAGACCCCAGTACTACACCAGAAAACAACCTTTCTCAGAAGAATCACTGATCTTTTCATACTTTTCTTCTATAATTCAGCAGACTTGTGCTTTTGGGCAGGAGACAAAAATTAACCTCTGTCCAACAGAAATAGAGATTTTATGCAGAATATAAGCATAAAGAAGAATGTGGTACAGAAGGTTTTATTCAGAATGAACATGTCACAGTGATGTACAAGGTAGAATTTCTGTTGCAATAGGAAAAGGGATTAATATCCATGAGGAGAATAATTACTACCCATGCAACTCTGGAGATAAATTAGTAACAGTGATTGCCTCAAGGGAGTGTGACTTGCACATTGCTTTAGACTCAGTGTAGCCAAGGGTTTCTCTGCAGAATGCAGACTTTTAACATTGCAATAGTCACACTTAAAAGCACATTAAAACATCTGTTGCTGTTCCTGGTGCTTCTGCTGATTCCATCCAGCTCATCAAAAATTTACCCCGTGTTTAAAGGACTTGCTTATGCCCCATATGGATCTTGCCCACCAGGTATCACTGACAGCATCTGAGGATGTTAATAGCACAATTCTTTTTTATTTAATAAAATAACTTCATTTTTATTTCTTCTCTCCTCTTGGAGAGAAAAAAATTATAGAGATGTACTCACACCTATTTAATTCCCGTGTGCATAAGGATGGTCATAAATAATGGAAAAGCAAACACAAATAAATAATATTTATAAACCATATGAAGAATCACAGAATGGCAAAGATTGGTAGAAGCACCACATTCCTAAAATACCTAACTAGGTACATAATTCCTGAAATACCTAACTAGGTACATCAGCAGAAGTAGAAAATGGTGAAACATTTAAATTTATAAGAGATATGACAAGTAAGTGAAAGGTCAGTAGCACAGCCACTTCCTGAGATATTAACCTGACATGACTAAATTGGCACTCACTTTTCAGATTAAGGACTTAATGGAAATAGCAAATGGCACAACTTTAATCTTGACTTGAGACAAGGATAGTAATGAAAACAGGAATTGCCTGTGACTTAACCCATTCTTCGAGTTGTCTTAAAACTGTAATCTCAAAATCCTCTTTAGATGATGGAATTTGTAAGGCTGGATATAGTAATTTCTAATGGAATTTTACAAGCCATTAGGAATGCATATACCTCAAGAGAATGCCACATGTCACAGCCTTTTTGCAGGCTGAAAAGTACTTGGGATTATTGTTATTTTGGCCATCTTTCTCTTTTTATCTCCTTGTCCTAAAATGTAATCTCTTTCTGATCTTTGCTATGCGTGTTCTTTATTCCACTTGGTACCAAAATGTCACATTATTGAAAAGAATGGTCTGTTCAGGTTTGTTCTGTTCCACTTCTCTGAGCACTCAGAGCTTGATTAACATGCTACAAAAGCAATGAGACCTTCCCCAACAACTCTGATGGGAGCTGAGCTGGGCCTTAACTCATTACAGAGCTACAACACCAAATTCATTGGGACAGAGGGAAATGTTCCTCATACTTTCCCACCCTGAAGCTCTTGATCCAGAAAAATGACAGTAGAAATAATACCAATATTCTGAGACTTTCTGAAGATTTTTTTCAGAAGTATTTGTGGCTTTTCCTTTCCCCTGAAGACAACAACAAACACTGTCACACAGTCTCCCATCCAGCAAGTTTTCAAGCTGTAGATATCTTCCTTCCTTCTCTTAAAGAGTTTATTTCTTCTTTAGTTTAAGCAAATTCATGCTGGAGCTTCTTTTTACTCTCCCATCCAACTCTGCCCTGGCTTTGGTGCTCTTTCACCCTTTAGTGTTTCCCAGGGCTAAGAACCCTCCCTTGTGCAAGAAAGCTGAAGTAATTAGCTTCAAAGTATATTTTCATGGTGTCTGCACAAATCTGGCATTTGCCACACCAATTTGTTTTCCTGACTGAAGTCCCTATTTAAATTTTCATCAGACAAAAACTTTTTCAATCTTAATTTATGGGTAAAGAAATGATGAGCAAATAAAAGCATTGAAATAATAATAAAAATATTAATAATAGTATTCAAAAAATAACTGCAGCTTCAAGTGCAGAACACCAGCTGTTGGTTGATAACACAAGTAGAAAGTTTCAGTAACTCTGAAAAAGAAAAAGAAATGTTTTCACAATGAAGATATTAAAAGATAATTAAATTTTAGTTTAGATGTACATGTCTGTTAAGGTGAACTTGCAGTGGGAGTAGTGTAATTCCTAAATTAACATCTTTGATTAAGAATAAGAATGGGTTCACTCTGTTGGATCTGGAAAACTCAAAAGGATTTGTAATGGGACAGACCCATTTCAGATTTATGTTTCTAAACCAGTGAAGGCTTCATGGCATTGTGTCAGCAACAGCCTGTCAAGAAACAGGAGGCTGATTGTATCCTGCATGCACAAGAAAACTGACACCAAATCTCATGCTAAGGTTTAAGTTCATACAAAGGCTTTCTGTTTTTAGATGTGCCTAAATTTCAGGAGCATGAGTAAAAGAATAGCTGTGTTGTCTCTCTTGTTTTGTAGGGGATTAAAAATACCTTTAAGCTAAACTCTGTGCCTAGAAAACGAGGCTGTTTTTTTGTCTTTTGGTTTAGCATGTGGGAAGTTTTTTTCATAAAAATATCTAAAAAATGTGTGTTCCACAAATCTTGTTTCCAAGCTCCTTGACATCCTATGGAAAGATTAATCTTTTTTTAAGCACAGTAGCTTAATATGTTCAAAATCTGTATTCTAGCTAAACAGCATGATGCCATGTTAAAAAAAAAAATTATATATACATATATATATATATATATATTCTGTTATTTTCTTTTTGGCCTTTTTACTTGTGATATTCAGACAATGTGTCTAAAATACTGGACTATTTTCCAACTAGAAAATGTATTTCTAATAGCTTTCTTTGGGAACACATTTTTCAGATCTTCCTTTTCTAAACCTTAAGAACATCCTTCCATACCCTAAGGACAATGAAAAAACCATTCTTCATTATTGGCACGTGAAATAATGATGGTTGTTTTCCTACTGTAATACAGATGAGTGAAAACACTTGACTAAAATGAAAGATCTGTGAAATAAAGTACTCTCTCCCAAATCATCTGTATTTTCCTTACTGTCCTCATTTATTCCTTGATGCTTTTTCTTTGACTTAATATTGAACTTGCTAAACTATCCAAAATATATTTGTCTAAAGAAAAACAAAGTAGAATCTCATGCAAATCACTGGAATAAGAATATACCTAGTATTTACTTCAGAACTGAATCTCTCTCTGATGGATTAGATGGAACTCTTTCCCTTTCTGTGTCTTGTGTGTCACTAAGTGCATCTGCAAGGAATTTTTTGCAAATGATTGGCCATTGTATTTTAGTTTGTTCTGGCAATATGAGCATGTAAACTGGAAATGTATTGTCAGATTATTTCCCAGTTGCTCTGGGTGACACCTCTGCTGGAAAAGTTCTTGTTGAGTACAATGGAAATAAGAGAAAGAAATACAGCAATCACACTTTGATTGAAGTACCATGCAAAGCCAAACTGCCGCCTTACATTCACGGATAAGGCTTCTGCTAAATCTGGGTTACAATGATTGTTTTCTCTTATTCTTTTCCTTATGAAAAACAGAAAGGCATTTTTGGAAAATTTCTAAATACGCTTGGCAAACAATTGTTGAACTGCATGCCAAATCTTTAGGGATTTAATGATCTACATTATAAGCAGCTCACTGAGGATATAATTCCATACACATCTTTCTACATTCTCAAAAAAGGAGGAATTTTGGCTTAAGGCAAAATCAATCTACTAAGCTCTTCATTTCATAATAATATTAAAATATATATTATTAAATAAAATCGTATTTGTAGAAATTTGAGCATGCTGCTCCCTTAATACAAAAAAAATACAATTGTTGCAGTCTTACTTAGTGACCCCACAGTGCTGAGAGCCTGCACATGGGTCTGAGACAGCTGTCAGGTACCTCATCCTTGCCAGAGTCTATCCACCTGCTGTCTTATGGTCAGAATCATTCTCAGATTCCTATTCCAGGCTATTTTCACGTTGTTCCTTCAAAACATGGTTAAGATTAACCTCAGCTGACTGGTGCTAGAGCTGTGCTATGGTACCAAAGAAGCATTTCCCGAATCCTGGCTGCCTGTGTGCCTCTCCTGCATGGCACTGAGGGATCACAGTGATATCTCAGTGCAGGTGCAAGGAGCACACCTCCCTCCTGCTTCACAGGTTTTGCATTCCTGCAGGTTTGCACAGGAAGGACTGACATTTACCAAGGGAAAATCACAGCAGGAAAACCTGACTCCTCACTTTGGTGTATCAAAAGGAATTCCACAAGAACACAAACTGCTAAGAACCAAATCTCTGCAGGAGCCCAAATCAATCTAGATTTTGCATATTATTCTGTGCCTATTAGCACTAATTAAATTTAGGGATGACTACTTGCAACCAGAAATTATTCTATTGCAATTCTTTATGATAATAAAAAAAATTGAAAGAAAGGTTTTTCTTATGATTCTTGGCATTATTCTGTCATCTTTCAAAGCCAGAAGTATTGCTTTCCAAGAGAGGTGATACTGCATTGGTTTTATGAGCCAGTTATTGAATAGAGCATGGCAAATCTTACAACAAAAAATACAGGCATGAAATATCTCAAAGTGGAAGGTAGCTGCCTGCAGACAACTCAAAAATTAGAAACAGTGAATATACAGCTCATGCTTCAGCAATTAAGCAATATCATAGACCATGGTCTAATTGCTCCAAACCAGAAATCTTTCTAAAAAACATACAGTGAAAGAAAAAATATTTTGCATAGGAAAAATGCAGGGAATAAGCATTTTTTCAGTGAAAGGGTCACACTTAACAATGATTTCATTGAGACACTACACAAAGCCATCAATTAGTATTTCATAAGGCATTATGCATAATGTGAACAGTCCTTCAGTTACAAATTTGAGGGGCATTTATTTATATTATTCAAAAGGAAATGATGCCATTTATTCAGTAATAATGATGTTCAGGGAATGTTTCAGCCTTGGTACACTGAAAATAATTGTACTAGATTAATTGGCATTTGCCAGTGATATGCTGAATATCCTCAGAATTCAATTGAAGCCAATTAGAATCTGTCTTAGCCCCATTTAGACGACTCCCACCAAATTTTGTTCCTCTGTAGTAAAACCATAAGCAACACATGATCCACAGGAGCTAAACTTTCTTTAGGTCTTTTTTGTCACCTCTTTATATTTTCCCTGTAAACCTTTGTGCAGTGCTTGCTGTCTTTTTCATGACAAATCTGAAATCTACTTTTTGAGCATTTTTCCATTATCCTTGTTTCTTGTCTCAATTAATACAAATGGAGCAGACTATTTTTTAACTAGTAAGTAAAGACTGACAAAAGGACCTGTAGGGAAAATAAATATTTTCTTTTAATTTATTATGAAGCCCAAAGTTTCTGAAACTTTATACCTTACTGAACAGTATATGAATGAGAAAAAAAAGCTTATTAGCAATAATCTATATCTATAAGATTTAAAAATCAGTGAAAAGGTTATTTAAATATCTCCCAAATATATTAGTTAATAAATGAACAATAATAATACCTTTTGGAGTTTTGCTTTGCTTTATGTTCAAAGCACTTGTAAGAAGCAAAATGCAGCTTCTATTTATGTTCAAAGCAAAATGTAGCTTCTGTTTTAAAAATCCCAGTCAAAACAATTGAGGATTGACATATATCTGCAGCAGGAAGGCAACATCAGATTCTCCACCTCCTGCTCTCTGCAAGCAGGGTTTTTGCTTGATGAGATATTACTGATCAGGCTGCAATAAAATGACAAGCTGTTTTGGGCTTCAGAACAAACAAATGTTAATAAGAACAAAATCTGAAGGTGGTGGTACAACTGCAATTTAAAATTTTGTCATTTTTTTTAATGGTTTCAAAATATCTCACCAGATGAGAACAAAAAGATTGGGCATGCATGAAAAATATTGATCTAGGATGTAGAAAATTAGAGCAATTTTTACCACCCAGCTCCTACATGACCTTGAGAAATATATTTACTCTTTTGGCATTTCCTTTTTCCATATATAAAGGGACTGTGGAAAAGGAAGCCAAAGAACAAATTGTCTTCAAGAGACTTTTTATAATGATGGAAGCTACATAGTAGGCTGACATCCATCAAACTTATTTATTAAATATATATATATATATATATAGGGAAAAAAATAAAACAGAACACCAAAATCCAGACGGATTCAAAATATAGATGAAGAAGAGCTTGTCAGAAGGTTGCCTCAAATGTGAGCTAGTTTAAACCTAAGAGTCTCTTTAGATCAACTATCAGTGTAAGAGTCCATAACAAAATTTATATCTTGGATTTTCTGCTCCATTCAGGGGGGCTGAGGTCATGTTTTTCTTCTAATTTCTTTTTTAAAGGGTGAAAACAAGAGGGAGGTGGAATTGAAGTATTCCAAAAACACCTCACTAGATATTCCAACATACAAAAAATATTTCCAAGTCAAAATCATGATTCAGTGTAGCATAGTAAACTCCTCATTTGGTCCCTTATTTTTAATTTTTTTTTATTGGACTTGCCCTGTACACTTTGCATTTGACAGCAGAGTCTCTTTCCAGGATCTGGAAAGGGGATGGGGCAAATATTTATATCTGGTTCTCATGGTTCTCTGGCAGTAAAATGAACAAGAGGAAACCAAATCAAAGACAGACTGGCCACTACACAGTCAAAAAGATTTATCAACCACTAGCCAATGTGCAGAATTAAAAAAACACACCAAGCGTGTTACTGGGAAAAAAAAAAAAAAGGGCTGAAAAAGTATGTTGTAAAAACCTGTGTGAGATTCTTCAGTGTATTTAAGACCTAAAGTGAGGTAATAATCTCTGCAGCCAGGAAAGAGTTTCTGATTTTGCAAGCCAAGATTAAAAAATCTGCAATGAAGAAAGATATCCAGCAGTGTTCCAGCTAAGCTGATAAAAGAAGTTCAGGATTGCACAGCAACAGGAGCTCTGACTCTCTAAGAACAAGCAATGAGTGCAAAGAGTGAAAATGAACATACTTCACTCCAGCTTGGAGGGTGAAATGGGTTGGAACATTGTAATTTATGTACCTGCTGAGCCCATACCAGCACAGCAATACAAAAAAATTATCCATTGGCAGTGCACCAACAGCTCAGACTTTCAGGTCACTCCTTTCACTACTCCTGGCAGGGGTTAGATGATTTCAAAAGAGGTGAAGAAATGGATTTGCAACAAAAACAGTAACCATCAATGTGTTCTGAGGACCTTACTCCTTTTTCTTTCACTGAGGTCTATGTTTTTAATTATGACAAGCTATCTAAGTATGTCCTCTTTGGAGATGAGAATAAAAGGATTTTCATAAATAATCTCTAAAATCCAGTTATCCAAATAGGTTCATACAACAAGCAGGGGTTTCTATGGCTTGATACACTACACAGTCACCTCTGCACATGTAAAACAGGTGTAAAATGCAATCACTGTTACACAAAATCATCCCCTCAAGGTCTTCACAGGTAGGAGTGACTTGAGGAGGAACATGTCCTGTTCTGGAGTGCTGGTTGACTTTTCAGGCAGATCTCACTAGACTATTACTGAAGCCTTTGAAAACATTCCCAAAGCCCCAGGATCAATGTGGATAAAACCAAAGATCTCTGAGATTTGTGAGGAGAAGCGAGGTCCTAAGAATGCAGGACTGGAAGGAGTACCTCTGGTGCCTAATTGCCATTCCCACTGTTGTAGGTAACCTGGCCAGACAAAGTCTGAAAAGGAGAGGGGTTACCAAAGTGACTCCACTTAGTTTCCAGAGAAAACACAAGGCCTTTTCCCAACCTCCTCCAGCCCTCCTTACACCACAGAAACTGTGGTTCTGCAGGTACTTTTATGTGGCCTCCTGTTGTGCAAGGGTGTTGCTTCCATATCCAGTGCTCCCACAGAGGCAGAAGTCACTGGAAGTACCCATAAAGGGAATTTTTTGGCACTGGGGCAGACAGCTCCATGGTGTGGATATTACATGCATCTATATTTGGAGAAAGTCAGTGAAACAAAATACACAGAGTACTGAGCTCCAATGGATTACCTTCTTTAGGTACTTGGTGACATTTTTACCAATCCACCACACAGATTCATTCCATTCCTGGTGGATTATGCAAACCAGCCCTGTTTTGTTAAACAGCAAGCCTTCTCCTCTTCCTGCCTCCCAAGGAGCTCTCAGCTGGTTTCTCCAGAGCATGCCAGTTCCTGGGAAGGTTACCCCCTGGGGAGAATACCCCTCCAGTCCTTTTAGCTGGAAGTGGGCAGTCCCTGGGGGCCTGGTGGGCACTGATGGTGCTTTGGCCTTTGCAGCCAGATACAATTTTCAGAGAGCTCTAATCTTAGCATACTTCACTTTAGAATCACCTAAGAAGGCTTTTTTATAACATCTAATTATAGGTTGTTTTTTTTTTCTTCTCTTGTCAAAGTTGGTTATTCCTCTTGCTGATGGTAGAAAAAGAGCATCATACCCTTTCGGATGAAAAAACTGACTTAGTCCTTGTTGGGCTCCTGTGGCTACTGAACATCTCATGTCTTTCAGCAACTGGAATCATCTCTGCTGTTTTGATCAAATGTTCAGATGCTACTAAAAACATGTTCAACATTTGATGCCTTTCTCTATTAGTGAATTGAAGTAGGAATAAAATAAATAAAACTTGAGTATTGATAAAATTAGAGAGACAGTGTGATTTTAGCAGCTCATTCATAGCTTGAATGACAGATCAAAACAGAAAGAACAGGTGAAATGTGACAATTCATGTTCATAAATTCAGTGGGATACCATGCTGAAGTTTGTGATTTCAGTGAATTTCCATTTTTGAAGAACTGAGCAGATGAAGTGGACAATTAGCCCAGAATATGCAGAGCTACAGAGGAAATGTAACACAACACCAAAATACAAGCGTCCTAACCATAATTTAACCATGTAACTAGTGCTGGCAACATTTTTTATACCTCACAAGCCCTGTAGAAAGATGACTTACACAACCTGGTGGTGGCAAGGACCAGGATAGCAAGCACAAGGTTTGGATCATCTAGGAGGAAAGACAGCAGGCATTGGGAAGCAGCAATGTGCGTGTCAGAGTGTCTTCCCCCCACCTCTGGCCTTGACTATCCTTAGGCTGCAGCCTTCCATGAAGCTAAAGTCTCTTTGGTCAGGGTTCCCTTTTCCCAGCACATATGGAACTTATCCTTCAGCTCTGCTCATTCCTGGCCCTGCAGCATCCCTGAGAGGCTTTGCTGGGCTGAGCACACAGCACAGCTATGAGCTGAGGAGCCAAGGCAAACCCCAGAGCACTTGGCTCTGGGCTCCTCCAAGCAGCACGTGCTGCTCAGGCAAGGGGAGTTTTTCTCTGCTTACTTACATTTTAATCCAATGTCAAGATTTTCATCTATCTAAAAATAGTCTTAACATCTCCATATCAATCAGTGGCAAGTAAGTATGGCACATTTAGTAGTTATGACTTTTGTTACAGTGAGGAAAATCCAAGAGGTCATTTAACAGCACAGGAGCAATGGCTATTCAGAACTCCAGCTTTGCTTCTGAAAATCAGGCTGTAAAATGGAAAATGGATTAAAAATGTAAGACATACTGCTCTGGTTATTGAAAGTAATATAAAAAAAAGCTGCAGCACATCTGTTTATAACAGTTTCTGTATCATAGGGGTCCCCCTAATGGTTTATATTTGTGGCGTTGGTCAATTAGTTTTAAATATGTATTTTTTTGCTCTGGAAGAGGAGAATATTTTCATCTTGTGCTATTTTCATTGCATTGACCATTAGGTTTTTAAAATCCCTTGTACCAAGAGGTGATAGAGCACATCAGTGGTCACTGAGCCATGCAGCTGGAGTAAGAACAAAGACAGTTTAGAACTTGCCCCTCTTTCCCTGGGAGTGGTGCAAGCACTGACCCCTCCAGCATTTAGTCCTTGTAAGACCTGAGTGCCCCCTCATCTTCGCAAGAAGAAAGATTCACAGGGTTTCATTTAAGGGAAGTATCCTACAAGGATTCACTAAGATGGTGAGTACAAAGGCTGATTGAGACGTGAGTACAGCCAGGAAGCACTTCCACAAAGTCACAGTCAACAGAGAGTTCATCTTCTCACCTCTGCCAGGAGGGTTCATAACCCATACCCTGTTAGAAGAGAATGGCATACACACTTGATTTATGATCTGACATTCCCAGAGGGACAGAAACCTACCTGGATGTGAGAGTGAGACCCAGCAGTTGGGAATAGAGTGTGGGAGAAGCATTGCTGTGGGTCTTTCTCCCACTGCCAGCAGACCCTGCTCTCCCACCCACTACTGAAGTCTTGGGGGGATCATATGGGCAAAAATATGGGGCTCAGCTGTACATAACAAAACCAGCAAATTTTGTGAGCCCAAGGGAGGAACAGGAAGTAAAACTGAAGGCCAGGAACCTCTGAGACAATAACAAAAGTGTAAAGCAATTATTTTGTGAAAAAAATTAGAAACAATAAGCTTGTGTCTCTTGAACAATGTTACTGATTTTTATAGGAAGCGTGTCAAATTTCATGGGATACCTCTTTGTGAGGGATGTGTGGTGGGCAAGGGGAGAGTTATATGTACACTGCCATACTTCCTAAAAAATAATCATGCCAAATTTCATACTGGATTTGCCTTCCTGAGTCAATTTCTGATTTATTGTTTTATCATCGGGGTTAGTCTTAGTAAACCCAGTACTAGTGTGTAGGCCTGAAATTGTTTTGAGTCTCTTATTCCTGCTCCATTTACTACTTTCTTTTTCAACTGATGTACTTTTAGATACCTTGGATTTAGGAACATCCAAAAAACTGTTGCCTTCTTCCCTCAGGTGAGACAGATCAGCTAGGTATTTTAGTGTAGTTATTATAAATATGTCTATACTGCCAGAGAAAAACACTAACAATTAGAGGGGAAGTAACTTGCATTCCAAGAGCAGTAAAATTTTTAACCTTTTAATTCTCCATTCTTTTATTACTCTTTAAATGTCACAGACTGAAATCACCAGAGCTGTATCAATTTATCAGATGAAGATATAAGTCCCTGAATTCAATTACTAATAGACCTTCTCTGTGCAATCTTGAACCTACAGATCCGCATTTTTTTATATAGTGATGTATCAGAGAAAGAGTTACATAATGGAGTTCTTGAAGAAAATGGTCACCCTGCCCAAACTGCAAATAAATCTGGTTTTAAGCCCTGCTTTTGAAATAATTTGGATCCCATGGCATGGGTTTTCCTTTTAGCTTTGTTACAGTGAAAGCACACACTCTGCCAAGCCAAAATTCTTTAAAACTCCCCTGATCTTTTAAATTTATTACTGGCTACTAACAGCTTCCCATGTTTCACTTATGTATTTCAAGTTAGAATCAAGTATTCAATATGGAACAGGTTATATTTTTTAGCTTTTTTCTTTCCTAGATTTATAGTGTGAACTCCTTCATTAAAATAATTTATGATGGATAATAGAACCTTAGAGCATATGGCAAAATTAAGTCTCAAGAATGGCAACATGAGTAATTCCATAATAAAAAGATGAGGCTGCCTCCATAGTACTGATTTTTTAGAATCTGCTCCATCAGCTCACTTATTTATACCAGATAGTAAATTTTATCTCTGCACATGCTTTCTTTTCCCAGCTTTTTATTTTAGTTATTTTACATCTTAAATATTAACTTGCATTGCTACTTTGTTAAATATATTTTCTGACACCCAAAAAGCTATGGATTAAGCATTGCTCTATAAACAGCATAATAAAGAATTTTTAGGATACTTGAATAAAATCACCTTATAAATACAGTAAAAGACTTTACACCGTCAATAATATTTTTATTGTTAGAGAAAGAACTTGGCTTTCAAGATTTCAAAAGGCTGCTCTTATTGAGTAACTTTCACACACTGTGTTCTTTCACAGAACACTCAAGAGTTTTGATCACATACCTTCCTTTAGATGCCCTGAAGAAAATCATCTCGTCAGGAAGTGAGACAGCATTATTTGAACACCTATAACACCGTGAATCATGTGTTGGAAGGCTATTTTGCCATCACTTGTGATGATGGATACTGCAAACACCGTGATATTTAGTGAGACTCCAGAAAAATTCAAGGATACCCAGGGGGAAAATGGTCCCTTAAAATCACAATGAATTATAGCTCATTGCAATCCCATGGGGGACCCAAGCTGGAGAATCCTGTTCTTGAAGGACTGCACCTCATGGAAGAGTGGCCCACTCACAGAAGTTTGTGGAGAACTGTTGCCTGTGGGATGCACTCACATTAGAGAAGTTTGTGGAGAACTGTCTCCACTGGCACAAACCCACACTGGAGCCACGGAAGGAGGGCTCCCCCTGAGCTGCAGCAGCAGTAATGATCTGTGATGAACTGACTTTAACCCACATTTCCTGTCTCCCTGCACTGCTGGGTGACAAGGTAGAGCTGGAAAGGAGGCATGGATAGGGGTAAGGTTTTTTTTAAGGTCTTATTTTACTTCTCACTGTCCTGCTCTGATTTTGTTAGCAATAAATTCAATTATTATGTCTAATTTGAGTTTAGTTTGCCTGTAATAGTAAATGATGAGTGATCTCTCTCTGTCCTTATCTCAACCCATGAACCTATAATTTCTCTACCCTGTCCAGCTGCAGAAGAGAGTGACAGAGAGGCTTTGGTGGGTACCTGGCATCCAGCCAGGTTCAACCCACTACAAGCTCTTAGGAAGAGAAGTGGTCAGAGACATGGAATTAAAAGCTGAAATATTGTGCCTATTTCTAAAAATCTATGGATTTTTCTTTAAAAATTAATGCTCTAATGTAGTACAAAAGCCAAAGATTTGAAAATAGCAGAGAAAATTACATTTAGAAAGTGATGGGGCAAATTCTAGATCTCTTGAAATAGAAAAAGAATTAATTTTCCATGAGACACAAATCGAGCATGTCTCATTACTTTGTCCACATACCTCTCTTTAAGGCATATTTTAAAACCAATACTCTCTGCAATATATAATGTATAGTGTATTGGCATAATAAGCAGGAAAGAGTCTGAAAACATGAACAAAGAGGACTGGAATGTTTCTGTCCTTTTCAGAAGTAGATCAGTTTCTTTTCAAATCAGAGGAAGATTCAGTATGAAAATGTGCCCTTCCAACTTCTCTTAACAGCACAGAATTTCATTTCAGAATCTAATGGGATTCCATGGAACTATCAAGTGAAGAAGGTGTTATTCAACAGGAGTCAGGGTGGCAGACTGCGGTCCTCTTCAATTAGGCTAAACAAAGTTCCTGTCTGATCCTGAAACATAGATTTACCCTTAGAAAGTTAAATTAATCATCCTTTATTCATACATCTCTATAAAGATACTTTTAATTAGCACGTTTCCCCTCGGCTCTTCTCTTCCTTTTAACTTCTCAACATGGTCTTGACGGAACAATTGGTCTTTATTAATGTGTGACAGCTTAGAGCTGCAGCGAGCTGTTTGCCAGATGTTTGAACTCTGTTGAACTGCTGTTCACTTGTCAGACTAGCAATGAGGAGTGAACAAATATCGCACTATTCAGCCTCCCTCCTGAGCTGCCGGAGAATTTCAAACAACTTCAAGGGCCAGAGCCAAAGGATCTGCTGAGAAAGAATAAGGTATGTCCCTAAAGAGATCAGTGAGCCATGACTTTTCTAGAAAAGCAACTTTGTTTTTTATTATCTGCTGTGCATGTGAGTCAAGGGCTGAAACATCAGAGGGACCCACACTACAGGGAGCGAGAGGCTTCAGAATGACACAGCTTTCACAGATCCTAAGGTTCTTCATGGACTATTAAGCAGAGGAGAGAATAGAAGGAAAGGGGCTACTGTAAAGCTTCTCCAAACAGCTCATTTGACTCTGAAGATGATCCTATGTGTGTGCAGAAAAGGAAGCAAGGTCTTTTGTGAAGCATTTTCATTTTAATCACTTGCTCACAAAGAAAAGAGCATAAGTTTGGTTTCCCCTTTTTGTTGGAACTCCTTCTTCAGATTTACGTGCAAGGTGCACAGGGGCAAATTAAGCACAAAAGTAGCACTCCCCCCCTCCCCCTGGATGCCAAAACGTGTCCCACAAGTTCTGCTAATAAAATATACATTTGTACCTTGATTGTGACCATCTTATTGGAGAGCCTCCTGTGAGAGCAGAGCCACATCCCATCAGGATGTGTTCACAATCCCAGCCCAGGTCAACCTCTCTGACACCAGTTGGCTGCCACCTCCTAGCTAAAAGCACATTTGCTTGTCTCCACTAGGACACCTAAAATCACTTCTTTGTGTGCAGTATCTGTAAAACCTGGATGGATTCATTATATACAGAAGTGTATAGTGTGGTTTGGGTAGTCCCAGTACCCACTTTTTATTGCAAAAAGATAAAATGCTATTTGTTCTGTGACCTTAAAAAGCCTCAAGATTGTTAAGCAGACTGAAATCACAACAGTTCAGTGTCATTATTTTGTACCAAACATACTGCATTACATTGTTTACCCTGCACTGAAGGACTCTTGAGCAGGATTACATGATGGTTGTTGTACAGGATGCTTTTGGAAACAAAATGGACCTCTCATGAAGCTATGATTTTCTTTAGTACTCAAATTTTCTTTAGTATTCAGCAGTGATAGAAACCCAAAGCCAATAAAATGTATTATCTTTGCTGGACTTTTTTTTCTCATTTTACTTATGATTTCACTGTAGGTTCCAGATAAGAGAAAGAAGATGGACTAGGAAGTAACAAGTATGGGTTTTGCATAAATTATAATAATAAAAAAAGAGAATAAAAAAAAATCCAAAAAAAATCTCAATCAGCCCTGTCAACTCATGGGCTAGAATATTTTTCCCTCTTTTAGACAAGCAAGCCCCATCTGTGCCCAGAAGGCTTGGTGCCATATAAAATGCCCCATATTTGAAAAGGCCAAGATTACACTGACAGCACCAGTCTTTAGGACACCTGTTGATCATGTGGGTTCTCCTGTTCCTTTTGGCATTCTTACCTTCCTGCTACTTAAGGGACTGAGGAAAGCACCACCTCTGCTCCCCTCAGCCTCCTCAACTTCATCACTATGGACCTGGACAAGCAGAAATGGGTATTAACTAGAGGGCCAAATCTGTCCAGGGACTTTTCTAGTAAAATCTCATACTGGAGCCCCAGAGAGGCAGCAGAAAATCCAAAAACGAAAAATGCAGATAGCCAGAAAATACTTCTATCTTGCAATAAATTTAAAAAACCCCACACATTTTCTGAGTCCAGCAGATTTTCCAGTGTCAGTCCTGAAGCCAAAGTTTTTGAGCTCTCATTCTTCGGGGTTTATAAGCAGACTGCTAAAGCTGTCCACAGTTGTTCTTATGTGTCACTAATGATGATAAATTGTTTTCACATTTTTCTAAAGAGCTTCTACTTTGTTTAACAGTGCATAAAATTCCATCCAGTTATACCAGATATGATTGAAGGATTTTGACAGTTTCTTCATAAAATGGACTACTACTATGAGTTCACTAATCCTATAAACTCTTGATTTTCATAATTTCCCATGTGATAACAAGAAAAATTGCAAATGAATCTGGAGTTTCTCCCATCTTTTGTCGTTATACCCTGCTCAATAAATTTGAGTTAGCTTTTCCCTTGTTCTCTCTGAGCTGAAATATTATTTTCTTATTTTATCTACAGTCCTTCTTGAAATCAGCACTAACAGCTATAAGGTGTTAAAGGATGTGTAATAGTCTCTCTGTGCTGATTGAATTGCTTCAAGTTTTTTCAGGATATTATTTTTAGGAAAATAGTCTTTCACCTTTCTTGAATTTGAGAAGATTGATCCTCTAAAATCTTGTTTTCTTATATATTTAATTAGTTGAAGCCTGGTTAACAACCATATATGGCAGGGACAAGATGTACCAAGGCAAGTAAATCAGCAGACAGTATTTTCTTGTAAGTTTTCATTCATTTTTATTATGTGTCCTTTGGCACTTAGATTGGGCTACAATACATAGGACCTTGTTATCTGTGCTGCAATTGGGAGTCCCCTTAAAGATAACCAGACCAAATCAGAAGAAACTGTATGTGGTAAATGAAGTAACTATGGTATGCTTAGCTCAGTCTCTTTTTCTTTTTTCTTTTTTTTTTTTTTTTTTTTTCTTTTTTGATAGAGCTTCAAGGAGTTCAGATACATCTTATCCAGGGCTTCATTGGATAAGGAAGAAGTAATAATACTCTTACACTGTAGCAGTTCTGCAACAATAGTGCAGCCAAAACCCACCCTGTGTCTTTCAGAATTATACCTGCTGTTTCTGAATAGCATTATGGGTGCAATTAAGTGGTTGGGGCTTTTCCTCTTATATCTGGGATAACCAGGATCTAATATTTCATCTGTATTTTGAAAATTCAGATATCTGAGAGATTAAAGCCTCTCTCCAGCTCTGAACTATAAAGACAATAAATCAGTCCTTTGCTGAAAATTAAAGTAAACACATCTGCTGATTGCCATTTTGAGTACTATTTCTCCTCATTTTTCTTGTGTTAAAAAAATTTCCCCTGAAACTCTCTTTTTCATAGTTTTAAACTTTAGTGATAAAACCATGCAAATCGTGCACCATGTGGAATAGCAAGTGGCATTTTCCTCTAAGTTTCAACCTTTGTACTATATAAAAATAAAATTAATAAACATGCAAATATACATGTTGATGTTATTCTCTCTAGCACTTGAGAGAGTGTTTCATGGCTACCAGTATGTGTACAAAACTTAAGTTTTTATTTGTTATATGTCATTTGTTACCCTTCTCATTTTTCTTTCCCTCGGTTGTCTCGTGTTATGGCACAATCTATACTACCCCTTCATTTTAAAACTCCATAAACCACATCTGCCACAACCTGAACGGACTTATGGTACCAAGGAAAGAAAGATGACTACCTGTCAGCAATTACAGTCTGATTCTGATGCTTGCTCTCCACTGTGCTGCTATAACCCAAGATAATGTGAAGCTGTTTGTACGATTAAGCAATCAAGCACAATAAGAATCTCATATTTCAGCACTGCCACTGAAGTAAGGGAATATGCAAGGAAATGTTCTAATCAATGCACCTCTAAGTTTCACCCAAAACAGACCAAGTGAAATATAGCCAACCTGTAAACAGGACTAATGCAAATAATGCCATCCTATAATTTTTTTGCTCCCAAAATGTTTGTTTTTATATGGGACAGCCATTAATCCTATCATGTTATGTACTACCTGCTACATCTCCCTATGGTGAGGATAATGCTCTCTCCAGCTACTTCAGACAGAGGGAAAGTCTTGCTAAAGTGCACCACCATTTTGCAAGAGGTAATTTAAGAAGTATAGGCATGAAAAACAAGCATGGATTTAATTAGGATTAGGTGAAGAAAGGAAAAGTAATAGTGTAAATGGGGTTGCTAGACTGAGAGGACTGGTACTGCTAGATGAAGAAGAGAAAAACCACTTTGGTGACGGGCAAGGGTGAATTTTTCTTTAATCAGATCTTGGGACATAACCATTTTGAAGAATTTCTATCTAAATAGGAATAACACCACGATCAGAGACTGAGACAAGAGGCGTTGCAGGAGCAAAGCATTAGCTACAAACCTTAGTATTTGATGCTAAAGGAACAATTTTAAGAAACAGTTATTGAGTTTCACGAAATTGTCAAAAGCTTTCAGAATCTAGACTAGAAAACCAGGACATTTACATGCCTTGTGTATGTCTTTTGGAAAGCCAGTACTGAGAGGCAGAAGGTACAGACCAGAAGGCAAGTAAACCACGCCAGTTTAGTTATTTGATATGTAAGTTAAAGTCAAAATTTAAAATTTCCTTTGATGAAAATTTCAGCAAAAAGCAGTGAAAGGAAAATCAAATAAGAGAATTTATTTGAACTTCACTTTAGGCTTTGACAAGGTCTTTGGTTAGACATGGAGTTATTTGGACATCGAAATCACCAAGTAAATAAATACAGAACACTAAACAGACCGGATTCCGTCAGCCGTGAAAATATAAAGCAAAATAATTTAAGGACAAAAGGTAAAGTTTCAACATAAATGAGAGAATTATTGGACTTTGAATAAATCTGCTCAGATTTTCAACACTTAGATATCTGAGATGTAAAACTTCAAAGTTCTGAATACAGACAACACAAGAATGCATTTTCTACATTCTGATCTTAGCAAAGAACTAGCAAAACCCAGAAGAATTTCAGAAGCATACTTAAGGAAAGTATATTCCTATTAAAACTCTGTAGCATTAAAAGTGAATGCAAGAAGAAACATGTCAGAAAGAATTGTCAGAATGAATCTCGTATTTTAACAATTTCTGCTTTACCTAAAATTATTTGGGGAAAAAAAAAAAATGAATTTCTGAAGAGAGATCAGTGAAGGTCCCTGCTGAATGTTTCAGCTGTTAAAAAAGGTCATGAAAACAAAATCCACAAAGATTATGACTGAGAATAAAGCTGCAGTGACTTCATAATGTAGATCAATGGTGTTACTTCACCTTTGTATAGCTGCCTTCAGTCTGATCATTCCATCTGCAGCAGAGATAAAAACAGATGCTTCCTAAGAGCAGTGTAATGTAGGTCACTGAGAAGGTCATGAGTGGGGAAAGGTTGGGTTTATAGGAGGATTCACATGAGAGTATGTGTGGAAGAGTCAGCTGTTCTCAGGGCTTTCAGGATCCAGGACACCTTGTGCCAGCCATCTGAAGCAGTTTGCCAGTTCTGAGGATAAATACACTGTTTAGCCACTCCTACAGCCTTTTTCTGTCTTCCAGCTGTTTCACCTCATACTGCTTCAAATGTCTCATGTGGAATTTATCATGATCACTGTGGCTGTTTGGGACACTACTGCCTATGCATTTGCTTTAACAACAAAGAGAAAGAAAACCCAACAGAAGTAAACCATATTTTTTTCTCAGTCACTCTTGGTCTCCGCACAGTAGTTTTCATTTTAGCCTAGACTTCCTGCCAGTCTTAATGGCCACACTCTGGCACCAAGGGAAGAGCAGACCTGGCAGAGTGAGAAGCTGCAGGAGCCAGTTTACCAGCAGGGCAGAGAATTTGCTGTGGTTCTAATTGAAAAAAGCATCCTCATTTGGGCTTTTGCCTTCCCTATCACTCTCTCTCTCTCTCTGCTGGCTTCCTGTTAAGTTCTATTGTGTTTTGCCAACGCAGTCATCATATTCTCTAGATATTTGATTTACATAATTGAAGCAGTCCAGCTTATTTTAGGAAAATTACAACTTTGTGGGAAAAAAATAACTTATACAGTAATTATAGCAAAAATGTTCTGCTTTGTGTCAGACACAATGAAATTAGTGGGTTTAAAAATTAAGAACAAGGTCCTTTTAGCACTCTGTGTCATTTTTAAAAGAAGAATGAATACTCTTAAGAAGCAGCTTTGCATGTTAATCTCTGTGGCTGGGAACATTTCTTCTTAAGATATATGATGTTCAAAACTATTAAAAGAAATATTGAAGGAAGGAGATTCATTTTTCTGCAGTAAAATTTTCCTGTCATTCTGTAAGATAAGTCTCCAGTGTATGTGTTTCCATTAAAGAAGATGGTTGTATGAAAAGTTACCTATTATGCAAGAAGAAATATTGAGTCCATGTTGATTTCATCCAGGATTTATCCAAGATATTGTCAGTCAAGAAAGCAAGACTCTGAGTGGTTTGGTACCCATTAGTGTAGAGTTCCTTTGTGCATAAGGTTCATTTCCAAAGCAAAATACTGACAATAAAATGTATATCATAGAAATCAGAAAGCCCTGTCTAAATATAAGATGTCTAAGTGTAAAGACAAGGCGGTGTAGCAATACAGGCTAGAGATCATGGGTGTCATAAACAGGACTAATGTGTGTTGTCAGAGTAGCAGCAGTTAGGATTTGGTTAAACTATACTTGAAACTAGTTTTAAGGTGTTATCTCTTCCCTTTAATAATGAAGACAAATTCTCTAATTGCAATTATCTGTTGCATCCAAAGTTTTCTCCCATTGCTTCACTTTCCTTCCTAAAACAACTTAGATTCAAGTCATCCTTTTTAGGAGAAATAGATGTCATCATACACTGTTCTTCAGAAACCCCAGATCATTCTCAGCTAAGACTGACAATTAATTCCACATTTGTGGAACCCTCTTAAAAAACAGCTTATACACCAGGAGCACTTAAATGTCTCAGCTGAATAGGCAATTAGAAAGTTTTTGCTAATCAGCACTCCTTATAAGATCATTTCAAAGCCAAGCTGAAATGTTGAAAGGTCAGTTCATGTCAGAGAGGAATCTACTGATTCACATTATGTTCAAATCCCTTCCCCCAGCAGAACTACAATGCAGTCAGTGGCATTGAGCAGCACTGTGTATTTTACCAGCACAATGTTCAGCAGCCACCATTTCCAGTGAAAAAGCTAACACTTCCCTTATAACTCCTGGTAGCTTTTGGAAAAGTAATGTATCTTCTGTAGTATTTTTTTTTTTTCCTTTTTAGCAATAAAGGAGGCTTCTTTTTTTTTTTTTTTAGAGGTGCAGAAATAGCTCCGTGCTGAATAGCAACCTTTTCATTCAGCAGCTTCTAGAGGTAGTTTCAAGTCCAATCCAGACCACACAAATGTATCTCAGGGGTATCAGTTATCTAACTTTATGCAACATACCCAGCTTCATATTGCCCATTTTGCTCCTCTTCATAAGTAAGCATTCTGAAGCCTATGGGGACAACCTGTGGAGGAAGGGTATGTTCAAAATCGGGATCTAGAAGAACAGCCCAGTTGTTTTCTTCCTTTAATTCAATCCATGGTTTCACTTTTCTCACATTTAATTTAATTCAATTATTTTTATGATGAATAATGCAGTGTCCACACTTTAAAGGTATCATTACCTAATTATCTTATTGGTCAAAGAAAGATGCTACTTTTTAATTGGTCAGGAAAAGAGCACATATCTGTGTGAAACAAAGGGCCAAAGGTGTTTTACTCAGAGTGGTTAATCAGACATTTATTGACCTTCTAGGTACTACTGCATAATGCACAAGCTGTAAAATGCACTCTGTTCCAACACACTAATGCAATCACAAACTTCAAATCAAATTGAGCAAATCTGTTTCAAATAAAACCAAAGCAGCTCTGTCCACACATTTCTAGGCTTACAATATTCTGCAAGTTTTGATACATATCTGGGAAAGAAATACGGCTTACTTAGAAAATAGCAGTATAAAATGAAGAAGATGGAGAGAGGAAAACAAAACCAAACCAAACCAAACAAACAGAACACTCCCAAAATGCTCTGTCTTCACCCGCCTGCAGCTAGGCAAACACATCAAAACCAAAGACGTTTCCTAGGGAATTGATTGACTTTGTGTTACGGCTGCCCAGCCTATACACATAATTTGACACATATCTAACACACAGCTGAAATATATTAGTTTCATTAAATAGGTTAAAAAAAAAAAAAAAAAAAAAAACTCAAACCCAAATAACATATTTTTAAAACTCACCTGTAAAACTTCAGAAAAGTAGCCTAAAACTTTCCTGAAATTTCAATACCACAGAGCAGAAATAATGGGGGAAAAAAACCAGATCAGAGCTAAAAAGTGAACACAGATTCAATGAAGACCTTAGAATATTTACAATCAATATGAATAGAATCTTTCCAGTTATTGGCCCCATTTGAAATTGATCATTAGCAATTACAGACAAAACAAAAACCAGCTAATGTTTAGCACTAGCCATCAGGAGGAAATGAATAGCAGATAGTCTGACCTAGGTATATCACAATCTTGTCCTAGCTTGCCCTGCTGAGCACTGACTTCATAATTTAGGCAAATATTTAATCTTGGAAATTAGTTTTCTCACGTTTCCATATGCAGTCTATTGAATATACTTAGGATGAATCCACTAAACTCTTGTTCTTCCACAGCAGGGAAATGTTTGCTTCATATACAGGCATTTTTTCCCTTCTAATTCAATCAGCAAAATCCAAAGCCAGCATACATTATATATCAGCTTCTGTCATTAGGAATTAGTGAGAGGTTATTCAGCCCTATTTGGCAAAAATTAATTTCATACAAGTGTTGTGTACAGTGCACAGACATCCACAGTCAGTCTTAAAGCATTTGATGTAAGTGGGTACAACCTGGTAACATATGGTTTAAGGCCTTTTTGCATAACCTCCTTCTTGCTGATGCATTTTGAAAATAGCTGAAGGGGGACAATCTGGCTTAGCTAGGAAGTAAGTGCTGCAGTTTGATACAAATCCACATGTTTACCCCGTGAGCACTAAGCAGTTTGATTTCCTGTCTAGCTAGTGTTGATTAGTGTTGCAAAGTGAATACAATAATAACTCGACATTGCAGAAAAACCTTCCAACCTAAAAGGGTTATTTATCCATATTCACTCTCTGTGCATGCCGAGGTCTCTCCACCACCCCCCCCACTAGTTCAATTTTACTCATGTGACTTTATCATCAGTAGCTCTGGGGGCAGATGACCTTTAAAGGTATAAGAGAGGATTCCACTGTGCAATTTGTCACCTAGCTGGCATCAAAAGACAGGGGGCATGAGGAATGACTGCATGCAATTCTTCTACCTCTAGAACATACAGCAAGCTGCATCTGTAGGTACTTGAGCCAGATTACTTACACAGATTCACTCCTCTAATGTGTAAATTACAAATGATATTCCAATAACTTTGAAGACTTTTTTATATGCTTTCTACCAATCTCCCATTATTTAGATTAATGGGGTTTTTTACTCTTGAGTTTTGTTTGCAGACTTAGTGAACAACTTCTGTTAAATTTGAAAATTACAAGATTTTTGTCTGAATGAAACTGTCAGGGAGGAGCAAACCTCTTTAGGACTGCTATTAATGACATGCAGCATGGTGCTAGATCGTAGAACTTGTCAGAGTGCAAATCCATTGCCTCATCCAGAGAAGAAACCAGAAAGGAGTGTAGAACTGTGATGTGGCACCACCCTTGTCAAGGATATTTGTGCTGTCCCTGACATCTTTCTCCATCTCCCTCTGATTGCAGACTAGTAAAACATACCAGGTCTCGCCTTTCTTCTCCAAGATCAACACCTCCCTTTGAAGTAGCCTGGCCTTTAAAAGGAAGATGACTGTGCACCTTCTACACAGTTTCATTGTGATTCAAAGAAGCCTTACATCTTTAGATGCCAGAATAAGAAAAATCTGAGCAGTGTTTTTCCACCAAATTCTGAATGCTTTCAAATCAGCAGCTTGGGCATAAGCCAGCAGCACCTTTCAGTGTAGAACACCATTTCTATTGACCTTTCCTGATACCAGTAAGAATGAAGATGGTATTTTATTTCACAGCAGCTCTTATTGAAAGCATGATGCATTCATTGGTGTGTTTCATGCTATAACAGTGGCAGGAATGAGTGCATGTTCCCTTTAACAAATCCGTATCTGCAGAGTGCATTGCAGATTTCAGATACAGTTTATACACAGCAGCAGTCTCACAAAGCCAAACATGAAGTCAGAAATGGTTGGACAGGGCCTGTACAGCAGTAACTTGGCAGAGAGCTAATTTGCAGGGTTATTGCATTTTTCCATGTGTTTGCTACAAGTCTATTTCCCTTCAGTTTTGTGTGCAAGATTGGGGGAGATATTACAGGGCTTTTCAGGATTGTAATGTGATTTTTTTATTGCATTATCATTTATAATAGAATTCGTTGCCAAAATATTACTCTGTTTGGAATTTTCTTACAATGCAAGGGTTTCTTCCTAGTCACAAATCCACATGGTTCTCATATTCTCCCCCAGTGTCATTATTTAAATGTGATCTTTCTCAGGTTTTGGTTGTTTTGTTGGCTTTTTTTTCATTAATCTTATGGGAGATCCAAACTGGCACAGACATAAGGCACTTTCCATTATGATAAAAAATGAGCTTTTCTCAGTAAGATGATTCATGGAGAAATATCTTTATTATTTTTAATTATTAATTATTTCACCTGAGCTACTTCCCAGGAGATTCAGAATGTCTACAACTTTGTAGGCAATCCATCATTGCAATATAGGTTTCTGTCATCTACACTCATACCTTTTGGAAAAGAAAATCTAATCAAGTTTCTATCTGTTCCTCAATTTCTGCAGGGTTAAACTAAGAGTGAGTATGCATACCTTCTTCAAAGAGACTTGAAGAGCTAACAGCTGCAGACAGAGAGTGAGCAAGAGATTTCAGAAGTGCCATAGATAAACAAGATGTCACTAATAATTGCTAAGTCCTAATACAAGTAGAGACCCGTGTGTCAAGTGCCTTTGGAAATCTTTCTACAGAGCAAACTGTAAATAGGCAATAACCTGAAGTTAGTCACTGTACAAAGGCTGAAATCATCCTGTCCTTCCATGAGTCATAACTTCCCCCTGGAAAGTTTTGCTGGAATATCATTTTGAAAAGTAACAAGATTTCAACCTTCATCCACACTTTAAAAACCTCTTAACACTAACTTGGGTTAGTCTTTCATAAAATAAAGGTGTGTTTCTGGCATCAAGATAATTATCTTGATTCGAAAACTTATTGGAGATAAAAACAGAGGTACCTTTATCAGGTTTTAGCAGCTACATCCATGTAAATAAACTACAGTTCCTTCCTTCTTGGATTTTACAGAGATTCACTATTTTGATGCAAAAAAGCACATAAAAATTTGATGCAAAAATAAGTTTTTACTTCTCTCCAGCAGAGGTGAGTCTTTAACT
This sequence comes from Phylloscopus collybita, assembly GCA_027886175.1. Lineage (NCBI taxonomy): Eukaryota > Metazoa > Chordata > Aves > Passeriformes > Phylloscopidae > Phylloscopus > Phylloscopus collybita. The sequence continues at coordinate 43,952,295 of JAJNNQ010000018.1, forward strand.
ACTGGCAGTCATTGTCCTTAGGCCACAATGAAAATCATTTCACATTTCTGATGGATGGTCTATCTCTCCACAAATTACAGATGTGTAGACTTGATGTGTGTAAATCACTAATTTTCCAAACTGTTTCTAATGGATACAAACTCACTTTCTTAGGAACTAAAGAGTTCTCTAATAGCATGTTGCCACATTAGTTAAAAGCAACATCACCAACAAGTTTTCCTAAGTTCTTCCCTTCTCTTTTCAAATGAAAATATTTAATGAAAGAACTGATGAAAAAACCTCATTAGAGGAAAAAATAGTGTACCCAGTTGGCTAATAAAGTACAGAAGAGCTGCAGCTTGACATTTAGATGTCATTAAGTATCAAAGATAACACACAAATTATCTGGGCTCAAATCCAGCTTATGTGTATAATGGCAATATAATCAGAGGACACACTATTCAATGAACTGTGCTGTCTAGTGTAATTCAGTTCTGTTTCTCGGTCTTACCTTACAGTATCCATCACTTTTATTGCTAATGTTACCCACTATCATGGGTTTTGTTTAAACTATAAACCATCACAACTGACTTATCCTATTACACCAGCTCCTGTTGTTGATATATTGTTAGCAATGGTAACTTCATCTAAATTACTGCTTGTGTTTTTTGATCAGTGGAATTACCACTAGTCACTAGAATTTAGCCCATGATAATTAAAAAATAAATAAATTTAAAAGGGAATAAAATACCTAAAACTTCTTCCATATATGTATAATTTTATAAAAGATACAAATTCCAGATAAATATTTTTCATGTTGGCAGTACATTGAAAGATGAAGTGACTCATTAACAAACAAAATGGGAATGGAAAGACATTAGATAGTTTTAGATTCTTCCATAAAAGCCCAAAAGGAATACAAATATTTTCTCACACAAAAACATCCTAAAAGAAAGCACCACAATATGTAGAGCTATATAAGAGTAGCTAACTGCAGACCCCAAGTGGACAGGAACCCAGTCCTCTCCACCCAGTCAGGGTGTGGGAACCAAGCCCATAAATGTTCAGTATCCCCCAGAGGCCAATATTTTTTCAGGAAAAAAACAAACAAAAACCATAAGCATAAAACAATCAAAGTGATGTTGTTACTGGCCCTTTTAAAAGGGGATGACTATTACAAGGAAATGCCCAACTGCAGAACCCAGTCTAACACTCTGCATCATCCCACCTCAGTTTACTGTCCTACCAGAGCCCTGCTGCTTGAACACAGGGCTGCTCAGCAGATACTCTCCAGCTGAGAGATGATCATATTATTGGATTTTCCTCATGTTCCCTTCCTCCTGTTGACCTCTCTCCAACCAACCAACCAACCAACCAACCCACTCATCTTTCCTCTATTCCCATTGGCATCACTGAATATTTGCAACCTTGTTTAGTAATTTTAGCTTTAAAGATTCCCAAGAGACCAGCAGCTCTTTACTATGTTTTGAAATTCTTCACCCAGTGGCAGCTGCAAGCACTCATCTTCCTCTATCTATAAAGTCCACTAGTTTCTTTCATCGTTTTATTGTTGTCTTACCTAATACAATCTTTTTGTGTAAATATAAACACATTTTCTTTTAAAATGAACCATATCAGAGACCTATTCTTATTAGACCAGACTGGTATAGTCAAACTATACAGGCTAAAGATTTTGGTTTCCCAAGAATTACAAGAACTGTCTAATGAAGAAATAAGAAGTTATCATGCTGAAGAGAAGGGACAGGTAAAAGTCCTAGCAGCATTTAAAAAAAATCAATAATTATTTTGACATGAGAAATGTGCTAATGAAATTCACTGACAGCACGGGTTGGGAGAAAATGTCAATACAGAGAAAAATTGGAATATCACAAAAGAAAAACTGAAAGTCCTCTGGGACCAAAGTAGAAGATAAAAGGACAGAGTACAAAGTCATGCATTCAGGAGTAAAAAAGAATTCTGCTATATGCTAGAAAAAAGTTATCCATAGATAATTGGGTGACAATGAGACACTACAATGATTCAGCTGTAATAAAGGCAAAAGCTATCAAGAATGTTTTGGGGCGAATGTTTCCAGATGAAACACCAAAATGAAACGCAGTAAAGGCACACAGAAAAATCGTGTTTATTACAGGCAGTTTTGGATACTGCTGTTCAAGAGCGACAAGTTCAGCCTGAAGCAATTCAGGGAGGAGTATTAGGAGCAGGACATGGCTGGAGACAGTCGGACTTAAGAGTGGGTTTATGTTAAAAAGAATGACTGAGAGGATATATGATTGCTTTATACAGATAACTCTGGGACGTAGATGCCAGTGTGGGCAGAGAGCTGTTTAAGCTAAAGGATGTAAACAGACCATGAAGCATGGAGCTGTTAACAGGCTATGACTAAATATAGGCTGGCAGTGAGAAGCTTTCTAACTATTAGAAGAGTAAAACTGTGGAATAGCCTATTTCTACACTATCATAGCAGCAGAGGCAAAACCTGTATCTTATTACAAGATGAGGCTGGAAAATGTTCCGGACTGTGGCTGTCTGTAGTGGGAGATTCATCTGAAATTATGCATTTGTTAGCATAAATTTAGTATGGGTAAAGCCTTATCTCCACTAGAGTGCAACACAGCTAAAAGGCTGTGGACATGCACTACAAATTCATTCTTGCCAATGAAAGAAACAACTGCTTTCAACAGCTGGTGTGAGTGTCCCCATGCTGAAGTTATCACTCAAACCAGGCAAGCAGCCGTCCTGAGTCATTGCAGGCAAAAACTGCCAGGTCACTTTGAATTCTCCCCCTGACACTGGCTGATCCTGCCTGAAGCAATTTAGGGAATGCTTATGAAAAATACTTTGCTGGCAGATCTAGGTGACTAGCGGCAAGATGTGGTAATTTCTTTCACTGACATAGCTGGATCAGAAACAGGACATTTTTCTGCTTCTATTTACCCGAGGTCACAAAACTGTACAACTGCTTATTTTGGACCCTATTGAACTGGTATAAACATACCCACACTAATAGAGTTAATTCCCAAATATTTTATTCTACTAGGATATATAGTGATATAAATATTTCAGTGAAATACAGTGTTCCTAATCTCAGTAGTTGTACTGGGTTAAAAGTTATGTGTAGATGAAGCCTAGAAGAAGCAGGCATTATCTATCCACTCTCATTCTGATGAGACCAAGGCAATAGTAATCACATTACACTGAAGTCCTGACACAATTAGCAAGCATGCTGGAATGAAAAAAAAAATTTCACTTTAGTGCCCCTGAAAGCTTTATTGTAGTTAGCAAGTGTTCATTTTTGTAATAATATAATTGGAGGAATGGAAAATTGCAGGTAATTGCTGTTGTTGTGACCTTGATCTTTTAGTAATGTAATTAATGTAATTGCTACTATTTTGAATCATATCCCTTCATGGGGAGCTTCAAAGTCTTTGAGGAGAGTGATAAGGGCAAAGCTGCAACACAATTTTTTTCCCCCTGCACCTCTGTTGACATATGCAAAATAATTCAATTTTCGCTGAAGTTCTGTTTGGGGTTTGGGAGTTTTTCCCTTCAGTTTTCCATATCCTAATTTCCTACATGGTTTGTAAATGTTTACACAACAAACTCTTTAGACACTGTTGACAATCTTGAAAACCAGCACTATTAAAAATCTTTTAAAAATCAAATAATTTTGTTTAATGACAAATACCTTACTCTACAGTTGCTTTTGTGATTACGAAATACCTGATATATTGATTTTCTGAACAAGATAAAAATGCCTCAAGAGTGAATGTATATATACATATTACCTTTTCACAAAGAGAATAGAAGGTTCAATGTCATTAGAAGACAAAATGTCCATATCCACTGTTGAATACAATCTAATAGCATGGAAGACTCAAAGAAAAACTTCAGCAAATGCCTGGAGAAGGGTTTAAAACCAGGACATGCAAATACTTCTCCAGAGCACTCTGACAGACTTCAACAATTTCCACCTAGGACTCTCCCTCTACCTGTTTTTATGTTTAGCAGTTCTTACAGGCTTTTTCTCTCATGAAGCCATCCACTCAGTTCTAGAACCTAAGTAAAATTAATCCACAACATCTTGCCTCAAATACACACTTTCTTGCTCTGTGACTTGAAAGTACCATGCTATGTACTTTATTGTACCTGATTTCCCTTATTCTGAAACCAGTGAGCAGCTCTTTCCAATGCACCTTCAGGACCCTAAGGATCTCTACAAGATCCCTTTCCCGATGAAATATTTTCCATATGATAAATGATAACATAGAACTAAAATCTCAGAATCTGTGGTGAATGACTGTGACACACACCCACATCTGAACTCAACTCAACCATTTGTTATTTGGCTTTAAATTAATTTCTTTCCTTTTGTTTTCATTTTAGGCTTCTGTTTGTTTTATGCCCTGTCTCTTCAGGTTAAAATTTTTTTCATCTTCTTGACATTCTCATCCATTTTTCCAGCAATAAGTAACACAGAGGTTCCCATCTGCTAGAACGCTGATTCTCACAGACAGATCTCTTGGCCTTGGCTGTCAAGATTACAGGATTATAACCCCCCAAGTGAAAGAAAATTGAGATCTATTTCATACTACCTATGTACTCATTCATCTGCTGTCAACATAGGTTCCTTGTCTGCAAACACTTTTTTTGGTTTTTTTTTTTTTTGCATTGTGTTTAAGCAAAACAGTTGTCTTCTTTTCCTTTTTTGTTTTTCCTTTTTGGTCAGCCTTCTTTATAATCAAAATCTGCTCTGAGATAGGGCTCCAAACTCAAACAACCAAATAGAGAAGTTCGTCCTGTTATGACGATTCCTGCAACACACCATTCACACCGTGGCAGCCTTGTGGCTCCACGGGGAACCCACACTGGAGCAGTTCCCGTGGTGCAGACCGTGGTCAAAGAGCTGTGCTCCTGCAGCCCGTGGAAGAAAGACTGGATTGGGCTACACCAATGGTGGATTTCAGCAGGAACCCCTGCAGCCAGGCTGGAGACCAGGGCAGGAGTTTGCTGCAATGTGAAACCAGAAAGAGCCAGGGGTGGAGTCAGCAATGGATATGCCTTCAGGTTGTTTTAGTCCACGATGTGAGCTGTGTGTTACAGGAATCACCACAACAGGAGCCACCACCTAATGGAGGAGCAGCCTTACAAGAAGCAGGTGCAGTGCAGCAGTCACCCAACCTGAGCTGGTTTGGTGCCCAGTAACTCCTCACACACACAACCTCTTCAGTCCAGACTGAGCGCCATTAGAGATGGAGCCCAAAGTCATGGACTAAATTAAATCAATGAACATTTTGAGGACATTTGTGGCCATTTCATGGACCTTGGTGAGGTGGTCCTTAAACTTAAGGCAACAATGTCTATGTAGCATATCAAAGGATGGGAAGGAGGGATGTGATTAATAAGATGGTTTTGAATACAGTGGGACCTGGCATGATGTAAATGGTACTGAATAGAAGGTGGAATGTTCAGGGTTTGGCTGACATAGGGTTTTTTCTCACAGTGGCTAGTATAGGTTTGTATTTTGGATTTGTGCTGAACACAGGGTTGGTAATACAGAGATTTTTTTTTGTTATTGCTGAGCAGGCCTTATATAGAGCCAAGGCATTTTCTGCTTCTTGTACAGCCACAGTGATGAGAGAGCTGGGGGTGCAGGGGAGGACACACAGCCAGGACAGGTGACCCCAACTGACCAAAGGGATATTCAGGACCATATGACATCATGTTCAGTATGTAAAGTGGGGGGAGGAAGGAAGAACGGAGGACATTTAGAGTGATGGCATTTGTCTTCCCAAATCACTTCCCAAGCCCTGCTTTCCTGGGAATGGCTGAACACCTTTCTGCCCACAGGATGTACTGAAAGTATTCCTTGGTTTGTTTACTCCTGTGCATGGCTTTTACTTTACCTATTGAATTGTCTTTTTCTCAACTTTTGAGTTTTCTGGTTTTACTGTTTTGATTCTCTCACAAGTCCTGCTGGTGAGGGAGGGACCAGCTGTGTGGTACTTGGTTGCTAATTGAAGTTAAATCGTGACAACTGGTAAAAGCCATTTAAAACTAGCTACTTACTTCTTCCCTCTGCAAGCTCATATTCCCATTACCAAAGAGACCAGGAACATAATTTATCATTATCCTTCTCTTTAAGAGTTTCTACTGGAACTATTTCCTTAGATTGAAGATTTCCTGGGAGTATTTTAGGGTGTAAATAAGATTACCCTGTGAATATATTTAAATAAGTGTAGGCTTTTACTCATGCTGCATGTGTGTGTTCAATCTGAGTTTGTAATCTAAGTCAAGCCTCCTTCTCTGCAGTAGCTTACCCACTGCATATGGAAAGGGCACAGAGAGAACACAAATGTAATAACCTGAATGTTAATTATCTTCTACTTTTAAGTCCCAAGGGGAAACTGTTTGGTAAACTGTTTGGTAAACAGGTTGAAAGATCTGAAAATACCTCGAGGGCATATTCCAGCCCTGGGAAAGCATTTTCAAAACCCACATAGAATGGTGAGGCTTTTGTAGAATTCCATCAAGGAAACAGTTAAAAACTAGCTTTTTAAAATCAAGGTTACTGCAAATGTATTATCATGATGGCAGCCACATCCTTCTTCTGGTCTTGCTGTATATCTTGTCTCTGTTGAAAGTCTCTGGAGCTTCCTCAGTCAAATATCACATAGCTCCTGAATACATTCTCTGCTCTTTTCCCCTCCTATGAAGTCCAAACTTCTTCACACAGCTTTCTCAGCATCCTCTTTTCCCTGTGTTCCCTTGTTATTCCTCCTTGCTACAGTCCCCTCACCTCTAGTAAGGATAACATCTCCGTGGCTTTCCTTACTCTTCCTCTTTCCATTACTGCCCTCGTGTGGCACCAAATTCTACCTTCCCCAAGTGCATCAAGCAATCCTCTTCGGCACTGTAGGATCAAAGGCAGTCCTTCCAGCTGCACAGACTGTTATTCTTCTGAGACAACAAGAGACGTAAGGGTGGGCTGAGATCTCCCATGCATACTCGTTTTTTCAGAACACGCTGCAGAGCTGGGGTTGCATAGCACGTGAATAGAACATCTAAATTCCCAAAGTCTTCATTTGGTTTCTGAGTTCCCTTTGAAGAAGTTATGCTTCTATTGATAATTATGGAAAAGTTCCAAAAATCGCTCTGGGTTTTAAATGGCAGCAGAATTTGGTCCCAATGAGGGCAAGAAAGTTATAATTCTTCTTGGGCTTGGCACCATAAAATCATGTCATTAACAGAGGGATGAGATATGGCCTGAACCTTGGGATAAGTGAACAGCACAGAAAAAATTTCAGCATTAACAGACCTTGGAGATACAGCTGAGTTTCTCACATATGCACAACAGCAGCTAGGGCTCTTAAATCATGAGGCTTTACGACACCCTATTGAACAGGCAGGTAAATCTACTGATCAGAATTGATTTGCTGCTGCCTTGTCACAGAAGAAAAAGCTCAAATTCTTTTGCTGATAAAAACAGAGAAAAATCTGCACCAGTTTTCAATCCATTCGAAGCTAAATGATGACAATGAGCAATGTGAATATTTTGTTTTCCATGTAGTTTAATCCCTGGTGCACTTTTCATTTAGTTACAACATGCCTCAAATAGGAATGCATTAAAGCACAGTATAAGTTTTAATAGCTGTACTTATGTGGAGAGAAGTATACATGTGGGCTCTATTCCCCTATACCATACCAGCCATGGGAAATTTATTTAGATTTTTTGTGCGTCTGCTGCCTCAAAATGAACATTTTTATGCTCATTAGGGATACATCTTGATCAAAATGAACTTTTCAACTACTCCAAATCTTCAATTGTTGGCTGCTCTTTTTTTCTGGTGCAAACCTTGTCCTGCCTATATGCACATGCCCAGCAGCAGGTTCTCAGATGATGGGAGAATAACATGTCAGGTCCTCCCCTGACAGTTCTATGAGCCCTGCTCGTGCTGCTTGCCCAAGGCTGTGTTCTTTATGCAGCAGAAAAACAGCAAGAAATGGCTTTCAGGAACCAGGGACCAAGGAGACAGATAGAGTGTGGGCATAGCTGTGTGTTTAAATATGCAAAGGGTGTCAGATAGGAGCTATTATCTTCATTAAATACTAAAAATACAAGGGAGCAAAAATCCATAGGAACCTCCAGATTACCTAGATCCTATTTTGCTGTTGGAGACCTGTGTCTGGGAGGACTAGGCCCTCTATGTACTATTAACTTTCTGTGTGACATTAAAAGAAATATTTGCATATATTTTTAAGCATTCATCCAAATTAGCATACTAAAATGCCTCCACTAAATTTCACCTTTTTTTGAAGCAACATTACAACACTGCCATTCCTGACACTGACAGAACAGTGTCACTTTTGAAGGTGGTACATAACCAGAGGACCAGACATTCTTCGTCTCACATGCAGCTTAAATGCATATCTTCATAGTTAATTGCCAAGCTATCCAAAAGAGCCTGACCTGTTGAGATAAATGTTGTACAGAAATGTGACAAAAAGCCAAACCCTCCCCAGATAGCATGTAATGTAAGCTGAAATGGAAGACACAAGAAAAAAAAAAAAAGAAATCAACAGGTAAGTGTGTAATCATTACCTGTGTCATAAATGGTACATTATATAAATAATGTGGTTATTGTAAAATTTAAAACAGCCAAGAAACCACTGCAGCTGTTTGTATGGGCTGTGGCTACCTATTGCTCACAGAACAGTATTTTCTCCTTACCTTCTTGCATTTTACATTTCACAAAGTCAGATTTCTATGAGAGTTTCAATTGCATAAAATATTTTCATTCTTTATGGACCCAAACACTTCAGCAAATGAAGTAGATCCCTGCCTTGATGAGGTTTTGGTCTAAAACCCTAACTCAAAGGCTTTTGCTGATGAAATATTGTCTACTCTTTATTTTTCTGCTTTCTTCATAATATGCAGAAATATGGAAAGCTTAAAATTTCTGATGTTCTTTGAATATTCACCTTGCTTCTAGGACAATTTATTGGATTCTTATGTATTTAAAGCTATGCCATTTATCCACATTCACAGAGAGAAAAAAAACCCCAAAAACATCATAAAAATCAAAAAGTGACAAAAGAAGGGGAGAAAAAGAAAGAAATAGAGAGAGAGGGATTTATTTAATTTTAATTAATTCAGTAATTCTTCATCTGTATGCTTAGCTTCCACTTACGACAATGCAGGGTGTGCAGAAACATTGCTTAAGAATCTTACACGTAATTTATACAAATTAGAATAAAATTTCACCTGAATACTAAGAATATGTTTCTTTGAGGGGAAAAATGTTTAATAAAACTCTATTACAAGCACACAAAAGTAAATAAACCCATTTTAAACAACAAAATTACTTTGAAAAGTCAAAAAATTAAATTGACTGTTGTAAAAAAGAGGATTTGCCTGCCACAAAACCCTCACTTTCAGCTTGATTATGCAACTCAAATGACATCTATCTGCATTTTAATCCCTGCTTGGGAGTCTGCTGGTAGAATTAATAATTATAATCAAAACCCATGGAAGTCCATGCTAATGATAAGATAAAGAACTTACTCCCACCACCTACAGAGAGAAGCTAATCTTCCTCAATGTCCTAATCTACTGACATACAGGGTCTGATCTGAAATAAGGTCTTAATAATGAATAATCTGCCTCTGAATGATTCTGCTGAGCAGAAAATGGAAGATTAAAGAAGGAACTCTGAAGAATTAACTATCTCTGATTTTCTCCAGTTTTAAGACTGATTCTTCACTGCCCTACCCCTTGCCCAGAAAACAAACTAAACCAAACCAAACCAAATAAAAAAACCCAACCAAAACCCACTCTTTTTGATAGTTGCTGCCACCCTAAGGACACAAGCAGCCAGAGCTGCAGAAAAGTGGTCCCTGTGTGGCTGCATCTCGTGCAGGTGTGTGCTGGTTTTGGCTGGGGTAGAGATGTTTCTATTCATAGCAGTTGGTAGGGGGCTGTGTCTGGATTTGTGCTGGAAACCATGTTGATAATACAGTGATGTTCTCCTTTCTGCTGAGCAGTGCTCACACAGAGCCAAATGTTCTTCTGCTCCTCTCCCCACTCCATCAGCAAATGACCAGGAAAAGTGCAAGTTGGAAGCTTTCTCATTTCTTCCTCATTTTTTTCCTCATTTTTTCTCTTTTTTTTCTCATTTTTTTCTCATTTTTACCCTTCCCAATCTGTTCCCCCCATCCCACTGGGGTAGGGAGTGAGCGAGCAGCTGTGTGGTGCCTAATTGCTGGCTGGGGTTAAATCACAAGAAGATGATATTTGGTGTCAAACTGCAAGCTGTCATTAACACCAGAGAACCAGCTTATCAGTGGAAAAGTGGTAGGGAAGCCAAGTCCCTTCTTAACAAACAGTTTGGGAGCTGGAATTTGGTGCCTGCAGAAAGTCAGTTTCCTGCCTGTACTGTTTAACATAGTTAATCTCCCTGCATATGTACTCTACAAAGCAGAGGGAGGTGGGACAGATTACAAATATTATTTATTTACTTGTGTTTGAAATCAGCAACCAGAAACCAGTTACTTGGGCTTAGCAGATTTTTCACTATTGCAATTGACTTCCTTACCCAGATTTTAAAAAATTACCAAGGAGCTGTAAATTTCAAAAATGTTCCATTTCAAAACATTAGGTACCGTCCTTTTAGAAAGATAAACCTGAAACATTCTTGAGGGTGTTAGTACTGTTTTGGAAATACAGAGCATAGAAAATCAAGGCCCTTTATATTCTATGCTTGACTGAGTATCCAAATATTGATGAAGGGTGATCTTTTTGATGTCACTTGACCTGTGACCGAGCTGCTTCACTGAGACTGCAGATACCAAAAAGGCATAAGACTCTGCAATCCATACAAAGAAATGTCAGTCATCAAGGACTGTACCTTTTTGACAATCTGAAACATTAAGTAGTTCAAGAAAGCCCAAAATACTAAATACCTAAGTAAAAGCTTATTTAGCTCACCAAAAAATACACTACAGATTTCTATGCATGGGTTGATTTGGATATGCAAAAGAAAAAATAATAATGAGCACCCAGCATTTTGAAAATGAGTGTGCTATACAAGACAGTCGTGATCAAAGCCTACAAGTACTTTTCCAAGTGAAGGAGAGTATTCATCTACAGTTTCTTTTAGTCTAGTTATCCTTACCAGAAGTAAAAAGGGTAAGTCACATCTAAATTTTGGGTCAAACTCACTGGAAAAGTCAGTGCGTCCCCCAAAGCCAGCAGGAACCAAATGTAGGCAAGAGGTGATCATGAGAAGTGGAGGAAAACACAGTTTTTTACTCAACATCCCCCCATAACCATCCCATCAGAGCTGGCTGGGTGCTTATGGCTCCTGGTGTCCCAGATTGCAGACACCAACCAGGGGCCAGGCAGGACAGCACCCAGGGTGAGATCAGGTCACTCTGCTTTAGAGTAATTTCCCAGCTCATGAGAAATTAATGAGCTTTGCTGTCTCTGTGCTGTAGTGCCAGGCAGGGGCCTCAGTCTCTAGATGACTGGAAACCTCAAAGGGACATGGGACAGAGGAAGAAAAACAGGCAAGGCAGGGAGGAAGCGAAACAGAGGAATGATAATGCACCATAGCAAGCCAAATTAGGACTGTACTGGGTCCTGCAGGGTGGGGAGAGGCCAAGTTGTATACAACTCCAGGCCTTTCGTTTCTGATTTCATCTTTGCCTCATTCATCAGTCACAATCCTCAAAATATCCAGAGTTCAAGAGACAGCTGCCTTTCATTTGGCATGAAGTTGTCTTAGAGACCCTCAGTAGTGCCTGATGGATACAGCCATAGGGGACACAGGGAGGAATTCTCCAACTCTGACTGTTCCCAGCCATGGACTGTGCTGCCCAGAGGCTGTTTAGGTGCTGGCAGGGTCTGCTCCTGCCTCAGGTGATAGTTTGCCTCTTCATTCCTCTGTGCAGTGGTGTTAGCCTCGTGCAGAAGTTGTAGCAAATTCTTGGTCCACAGAATCACTTCCCACCTTCTCCAGGCTGCTGGTGGGGCAAGTGGGGCTCCTGGACCCCCAGGGATATTTCAGCAGCTAATTTGAGATTATTTCATGCTGAGCAGGGATGGTGATCATTCAGGTGTGAGCCAGCAAGCTCCAGGGAGGACTTTCTTCCATGGAGAGCAGTTTTATGCCATAAAAATGCCCCCGGAAGGCTACTGGCAGGGAAGGAGAGAGCTCCCAGAGCATCCAACAGCATTTGTTCAAAAAATAAAGCATCACCATATGTTGAACCCCTTTCAGGGTCCTGAGTGTTCTATGAACAGCTGTCTGTCTTTTCAATTTAAAAAGCAGACAGTGGTTTGGTGGGCCATTGACAGAGCCCTAACACAACTTATCTGCAGTCCTTTTACAATGATTTTAGCATTTTTATTTACAGTTTGCCTGGATTGTGGGAACATTTCTGACACATCTCATGAGGTCATTGAAGGTGTAATTTTTTTTCTGAATTATCTTCCCTAAAGACTTTGGATTTAATTAAAATCCTAAGGCACTTTCTTTCTTTTAAAAAATAAGTGGCATTGGCTCTTCACCAGAGCAATGATTAATTATGGCATAATCTGCTCAGCCTGGTCAATTTGCCCAGTAAGGTTACCTGCTGGTGAGCCCTGCCTTGTGCATCCTTGTGCCTTAGGATCCCCTGTAAGAGAGATGGGATTTAATATTTACAATCATTCATCCCAACTATCCAAGCAGAAGAGCAGTAACCTGATTTTGTTAAGCTTTTTAGCATTTTATTGTGTTTGGAAAATTCTGGATATATTTTTATACATGGGAGGTTTTTTTCTACAGAAAAGTGCTTTTTAATCCTGTACAAAGTTCTGCCACTTACCCCTGACAACAAGAGGCTGATGACAGACACAGAGCACATGGATGTACTTTTAGTGTGGAAAGACAAATAATGATTGAGATATATTTTTCCATCTCCTTGAACATGAGCTTAATCCTTGGTGCTTTCCAGCTAGTTTTTTTGCTACTGAAAAAAAAAATCTTTTGCCTGAGAATATGACGCAATTAATTAAAAAACAGCTGTGTCCCCACATCCTTCAAACCATGCTGGATTTCTGATGGCTTCATCTCTCCACGACATGTATAAGGGCAAGCAGTTTTCTCCCAGACAGACTAAGGGGGATTTGGGGGTCTAGGTGTGATCTGGGACAAGGCAGCACCCTCTCCTGCCTGCACTGGGGAGCAGTGCTGACAGCAAGCTGCTTTCTGCCCCTGTGACACAGGAGGGACTGAAAAATGGCAGAGGAGGTTTATGGTTGCATATGTATTTCAAACTGCAGCCTTGGATGTGTCTTCTTTGATTGTGATGCCCAAATTTTCTTTCCAGTGCATGAGGCAGTGCATTAGAAAATCCTGCACCCAAAGTAGGACCTCTAAGAATGTATCCACTGGGGACTTGCCCTTCACTGAGGGATCACTGCTCTTCTTGATGGCAGCATCTTGAAAATGAGACAGGGCTGAAAGCCCTTAGCCAAAAGTTGTCAGATAAGCTTTCTTAATGGTTCTTTAATTTTCTGAATGCATTTTACAACATTTCTCCCTAGCTGTTTACAAATAGAGTTAATTAAAACCTGTGATAATCAATGGAATAGGTAATAGTTTAGGTAAAAAATGAGGTAGAGAGGCTGAAAAATTGCTTCATGTGACAGCAAGTGCTAGGCATAGATCTCAGAAGTACTAGTGGCCCTTTTTCCTCATCACACTAACATTCCCCTGAGAGTATTTTTAGTATTTTTCAACACATGTAAGTCACTAGCTAGCATGGTTTGGGCTATACCCTATTTTCTGTGCCACCCACAACCTCCCCACCAAAAATCTAAAAGAACCCTTCCATGTTCCCAAGTAAAATGTGTACCAAAGTTTGTATGGAATGCTTTGGGGAAAGGAAGCAAGCTTTATTTTCATGAGCTTGAAGGAAAGCATTCATGTGCGGTTGGAAGAAAAGGGGTCAGACAGAGAGCACTAAGAAGCAGGCAGTGTTAAAGGCAAGGTGGACAAAAAAACCAGAAGGGAACATCAGTCCCTCAAAGAGCTTCACAGGCTGTGGAAAGACCACCATCATTCATTCAGCATTTGCTCAGGGTAATTTAAGGGACTGTCATCATGTCAGCAGGTGAATGGGGCATCTGCAAGCCAGAAAGTGCCAAGTAGGCACTTGGGATGTTAACTTGAATTGTTTGACAGATAAACTTTCGCCATTGCATGGCACTTGTCTTTGGGTATTTACTCAAATCATGAATATGGAAAGGAGGGAGGTAAAGTGTTATCTGCTTCTTTTAGTTGTATGGATTTGGGATTACTTAAGCCTAAAGAAATGAATATGAGATTTGGTGACAGCCCTGGTAAGCAGGGAAGGGAAGATTTGAGTCTCATTAAACAGGCATTTTCAAGCACAACTAAGCATTGAGTACTGAAGATGGCAATCTTTTCAACTAGGATACCTATAACTTTTCTAACTAATATAGCTGGACTAGCAGATTCCCTGACCCTTGTGAATAAAGTTATGCAAGGAGATGCGTGTGAACCCAGGGAACAGCTGCCCTTGCTATTGCAGAATCACAGAATCCTTTCAGTTGGAAAGGGTCAGTGAAAGGGTCTGAAATCAAGACCTGCCTGTGACTGATCACCAACTTGTCAGCTGGAGTATGGCACTAAGTGCTATGTTCAGTCATTTCTTGAACCCCTCCAGGGACAGTGACTTCATCATTTCCCTGGGCACTCCATTCTAATGTTTAACAAAACTTTTAATTAAGAAATTCCCCCCAATGTCCAGCCTGAGCTTCCCCTGGCAAAAAGATATCCTGTGTAGTATGCTGCCTCAAACTATGTGCTACAAGTTTCTGACCTGCAGAGCAGGGGAAGGCAGCAGTCTGGGCTTTAGTCTGCATGTCACCTAGGTACCTATTGTGTCTGTATATAAAAATAGTTGTAGAAATGAATATTTTCAACTGATTTCTGGAAATGGGTTAATCTGAAGAGACCCATTTTGTTTGAATAAACATTTTAAATTACATGTGTAGTGCTTGTGAACAATAAAAACATCATGAGGTACAGCTGGAAGTACTGCTCCCTATAATTAACACGTTTTCCCTGTGAGAAACCTCAGTGTAGACATAGGCAAGAAAATAGGTAACCTCACTGAATACTTGTTAAAACTGTAACTATATATATGGGTCTTGGCATTGCCTGTTCATCACACTTCCTAGGTACTGTGATCCCTTGACTCCAATAAACTGGTTCAAGACATATAAGTTTTGTGGAAACTGTCTTATTGGGATAAAGGAAGTCATGAAGAACAGTCAAGGTTGTTGATATTTTACCTGTACAAAACTGATGTTTTTCCTTTGGTTAGGACCAAGAAATATTCATCAAAGATCATGGGAAAGAAGTTTATGATTTAGTTCAGACTAGTGGCACTCAGGAGGAAAGGATGGTACCACTGGAGAGATGTTCAGCATAAAGGAGCAAAGGGATTTAACTTCAAGGTACTTGGCAGTTTGAAACAAACTTTAGAAAGTGTAGAGAGTTCTGAGAATGCATTGTAGGCTGAGGCTTTAATAGGGCAAGAATGCAAAGTAGGAGAAAGCAGGCTGGGCAATGTTCTAGTAGTGTGGCTCCAAAATAAACTAAAGTTGCACTTGACCTTAAAAGACAGAATATGTCATAGAAGCTATGAAGAAAACAGTCAAGGCAGCTGAGGGATTTTTGCCAGCTCTGATCCATAGTTCCAGTATTAACCACATCTCTCTTTCTAAACAGTTTGAGATTCATAAGAGGAAATACTTTATTTAGACCAAACATTTTAATCATTTCAAAGTGGTTAAATTTTGAGGATAGCTTTTACTTCAGGCAGCCTAACATGCTCCACCTTCTTGACTCTGTGTTGCCTTTAGTCAAGCCTACAGCCAGCTTTGAAATTCTTCACTGGTTATCAACTGGTATAGTTGCACTGTTTCCAATTACATGTATCCATTTATAGCAATCTTCTGCCGGGTGTGCTGTGAGCTCTGTGATCCAATTATTCCTTCATTGTAGGATTAGATGCAGCTCCAGACAGAGTGAGAAGACTAAAATCCCTAAATGTCTGGTTCCACAATAAAGCAAATGAAGAGCAGAAAATAATTTGAATTCTAGGGTGTTTGCAAAACAAGAAAGAGTTACATGTTTATAGGATACTTCAGGAAAAAAAAAAAGAAGTGTCTCCTCTAGGTGTTTTTATCATCAAAAAATTATGTAAAGATTTGAAATGTTTTTAATTTGGGAGTGACAGCTCTAGGTAATAGGAACTTGGCAGAAGCAATAACACTTCATACTATCTTCAGAATTCCGAAAAATGAAACCACATCTCTGTTTTGATCATGTTCATTTTGCATTTTCCTCATAATTAAGAGGATTGGAAAGACTCACCTTTCCACAAGAAAAAATTGAGATGCTGAGCATAAAGATGTGTGATCAGAGCTTTGGAAACTGTCTTGATTCTGGATGTAACTGTCTGTCAGCACAAGCAATAGCCAGCTATGACAGTGACTTTACAAGGCTGTTTCACATTATCAGTTTCCTAGGCAAGCTATCTAGTCATCTGGAAAATCACCATTTTGTGGATGCACTGTGGAGATTTCTGGGTTCACTCACTCTCTCATGGGTGTCACTGTTCTCACCACACTCTCACTGCCATCATTGCTCTCTGCTTTCAGACTTGTTTGGCCAGATGCTGTCTATTGAATACAGCTGGAACCACAACTATAACCACACTATCAAGCATTAACAATACTCCTGTAGAACCATTTGCATTTTGGGGGGAAAAAAAAAAAGGTCAGGCAGGTTTTCCTATGCTTGCATGAAGTGTGAAAACCTGTATATGGAAAAAAATCCAGTAAATGGGCTTTAACTACAACACAAACACAACAGAACTTAGGGATGTGAACTGCTAAAATATTATGATAAATTGTTAAGAGATCACCTAGAAATTATTGCTCTCTGAAGACGAAACAACTTATTCTGAATTACACATCTTTCACAGACTTTTAAATTGTGAGTCGAGAGTTTAACTCTTAATATTTTTCTTCAAATTTTAACCATTCGGCAGAGCTAAATCAAGATGAGAAGAATGAAGCTTTTCAGTTTTCCTTCTTATTCTTAACACCTCTGGTAGGAAACCTATTTGATCATTGTAGTTTCTTGAGTCTTCATGAATCTCATTGACTTTTCTTATTCCTTGTAAACTTGTATAGACTACAGATACAAATGGCCATAAAAGTGTTTTTGGAGAAAAAGAGCTTTGGAAGGGCAGATGATGTAATATACTTCTATTTTATTAGCTTCAGTGAAATAGTGCTAATTTCAAGGCATTAAACCTAGAAGTGTGTGTTGATAGGTTTATCAAGGGCCATCAGGCAGAGCTATTGCTGAAATAGTTAACTGGCAATCAGAGAAAGTTATGATGGAAAAACTAGAGCTTAGTGAAAATAATTTAAAACACCCAATTGTTATATGCCTCATTGGGTACTCAGTTAAGCTACATTATTTTTCATGAAAGCAGCAGTGTAAGAATTTAAAAAAAATTAATTGTACGTTTTTGCAAAAACCTTTGCCCTAAAATTGCATAGTCAAATTTGTTCAGTTTCTTCTTGTCACCAAATCACTATAAACATTTTTCAGGGATTTACAAGCAGAAATATTATTTGAAAGCAATAGATTTAGTTTTCTTTTACATTAGTATTAATGAATGATTCCTCTTGTGAAAGGCAGCCTCTCAGTCATGTGAGACCATGAAATGTTCTTTCCCATTTGACTAGGGTTTTCAAACCTTGGAGATTCTTATCTCTGCGTCCCAAATATAAAGATTATTCTTAGGAGTCTAAATTAAGGAACACCATGAATTTGCAGACAAAGAAGTGATTTTTACACACTTAAGTTGACAAGGTAAATTAGAGCAATTAATCATAAGTTACAATAGCAGAGCATGAGTAGTCATCATTATGTGCTTTTTCTGTGCAGATCATGATTGTTCCTGTCTGAAGCTATTTCAAATAGAGACAAAGATGCAGGAATTGGTTTGTTCAGCTGTTCCTTGGTTATGGTAGCAAGGTGCCCAAACACTCATGTCACTGCTATTTTGCCCTTAAAGAGTGGTCTCATTGGGGAATACACTTAGAGCAGGTAGCTGCAGGTAGAGCCCCGGGTGGAAGCACTGGCTGCGGGGTGGCCAGTAACTCACAGACTCTGTACAATCCAAATAAAGAAGATCTCAGACCAAATATCACCATTTAACCAAGAGGCATGTATAGGGATCATGAAACATATGTGAGGCACTCAGATCAGGAGTATGTACAATCCCAGGGATTCTTTTGGTGAGGATCCCTTCCTGGAGGCACCAGCTCAAGCAGATTGGTGCACCACAATTAAATTATTCAAAGTAACCAGAGATTTGGAACTTTGCTATGGGAAGCCCAGGTTTAAGACAACAAGGAAAGCTTGTCTGACTGTGTGAGTGTGGGGTGTGCAGGGAGCCAAGAGGGGCACCCATGGGGTCACTGGAGCTGCTCAATGTGGAGGGACTTCGGTCCCAGCAGGGAAAGTCTGGGATGAGGGGAGTGTGATTGCCTGAGTGACTCCTGGGTGGTCAGACAGGAAAGTTTCCTCAACAGTCTTATTCAATGCCCTCAGTGTTTTTAATTGCCTAATGTTTAGGATTCTGAATGCATGTGACATACATTGTCATTCAGAGCCATTCTATTCATGTAAATTTCCACAGTGGAAAGCAGAATCTTTATTGTCCAGTACTTTAAGCTAGGAATAGGTGAAGGTTTGGAGCTGAATTGAATTTGTCATTCAACGATTAATGTGGCAGCACAAGTTTAAAGTCACTGTGAATTTCAGGCGAACAGCTGACAGTTTTCTTAACAATTAGTTTAAAAATCTATCATTTAATTATTAGCTTGAAGGACACTGCAAATGAACATCATAGGTATCCCATTTACATGTTTAATTGGATTAGTCTCCTGACTTTCAGAATCTAGCAATTAATTTGTCTGGGCATTTTTTTTCCAGATAGCCAAATGATTAATCTTTTGTATTTCAGTGCATAGATTCACATCACACACTTTTATATTGAAAAATGAATTGTTCCTCCTCACCATTGTTCTTCTATTTCTGTATGACCTGTTGTAGAACAAACTTTACTTCTTGAAATAAGTGTCATAACTTATCATAGATATGTTTTACATTTTGAAATAATTGATTTTATATTACCTGCAAATGTTTTGCTTTCAGTTATGAAACCAAAAAGAGAAAATCTAATCCTAATATTATGTGCATGAAGTTGATAAATAAGCATTTCTTGTTAATGTTAAATGTTGCTATGTTAAATTTCACTTACCTGTTTAATAATTCATAGCTGTTTGGGCAAAATAAAATGACATGATGTCATGATTAAGAATATCATGTGTTAAGAATACTAGAATCTAGGTTTTTCAAAAGGATTAGCAGCCCATAGTTCCCATTATAACCTTTGGGGGGCACACATGGGTCTTATGTTTGTAATATAACTACATAATAGGCACTTATCTATTCCCTTTCTAAGCATGACAAAAGCATAAATCTTAATAATAAAGATGTCACATCTCATTGTGTTCAGAAATTCCATCACTCAGAGGTCTCTTGTCAACCATGTTGCTTGTCATCTTGGGTGTATGTTTGGAAACAGGCAGGATTCCTCCTGAGGTGGGCCATTCTTGGTAGTTCAGGTGGGCCTTCAGGACCATAAAGGGCAAGGAATTACAGCTGCCCTTTTTGTCCTTCTATCCAGTTCTCCAGTGCTCACCAGAGAAATTTTCTGATAGGATGCCACTGTTTATTTTGTTGGGGTTTTTTTGGTTTTTTTTTGGTGGTTTTTTTTGTTTGTTTATTTGTTTGTTTTTTCCCACATCAAAACACTTGATATTGGATTTGACATGGAATCCAGAAGTTGGGTCTGAGGTACTTTTCCACTGAAGGTGTATTGGGTTTGTATGGCCAGGTTTTGTTTGCAGGAGGGCTACAGGGGTGGCTTCTGTGAGAAGCTGACAGAAGCTTCCTCATGTCCCACAGAGCCAACTCTGAAGATGGTCGTGCTGCTGGGCCAAGGCTGGGACAACCAGAAATGGTGGTAGCACCTCTGTGACAACAGATTTAAGATGAAGAAAAAGGATTCTTTGCACAGTTGTAACTGCAGCCAGAGCAGGGTGAGAACATGTGAGAAGAACCAAGCCCATGGTGCAGACAGTGGTGAAGCAGCTGTGGAAGTGGAGGCTGGAGGGAAGGTCTTTTAAGGTTTGCTTTTGTTTGTCATTATCCTGCTCTGATTTTGTTAGCAATAAAGTCAGTTAATATCCCCAACTGAAGTGTTTTGCCCATGATGGTATTTGATGGGTGATTTCTCTCTGTCTTGTCTCAGCCCATGAACCCTTCATTATATTTTCTCTCCCTTGTCCAGATGTGGAGGACACTGATAGAGAGGCTTTGGTGGGTTCCTGGCATCCAGCAGGGTCAACCCACTGCAGAAAGTTACCAGTAATGGTTTTCCAGAGATGTGATACATAGCTCTGCTCATACTGAGCAAAAATGTCTCTATACTGGTGTGTTGGCAGGTGTAAAATGTAAAGTTACCTCAGGCTCCATTCAACAAAGTATTCACATATGTGAACTCTGTTAATTATAGCAATTACACATGCATTTTTGATTAAGAAGCCTCATTCCACAAAATAATGAGCATCCTCAGTCTCCGTAAAAGTCAGTGAAGGATACAAGGGTTGAGTGTGTCTCATTTTAAGATGTTTAACACTTTGGAGAATTAGGCCATAATCAGGGACATATCCTTGTAAGTGAGTGTCCTGAGAGCAGATCCCTTCAAGGGAAGTAATTGTACTGAGGTGGGGGTCACCTCCTCTGCCAGGCAAGTAGAAATAGGCCAAGAGGAAAATGGTCTTAAGTTGCACCTGGTGACCTTCAGGTTGGATATAAGGAAAATTTCATCACTGAAGGAGTGGTTAAGCATTGGAACAGGCTGCCTAGGGAAGTGGTGGACTCACCATCCTGGGAAGTGTTCAGGAGTAGATGTAGCACTTCATGACATGGTTTAGTGGGCATGATGGTGTCAGGTCAAAGGTTGAACTTGAAGATCTTTGCAATTTTTTTTGAATCTTAATGATTTTATCATTCTACAGTTATTTTCATAGCATGTTTACTACCTTAAAAAAACCATCTGCTTTATCAGCACCTGAGGTATACCTAGAAGATCACATCACAGGGCCACAGGTATCTCATCAATTCCCTGAGTTCAGTGTTGTCTCATGTGTAATGTGATAGCTGCTTGAAATATTTGGAAGCATTGCAGTTATAAAATTATTTGAAAAACTAATCTCAAGTAACTTATTCAAAGTAACTGAGGGTAACAGGGTGAGTTACTAACTCAGCTAACAGCATGAGAAATATTGTTTCCTATTAGACATTTTTAGATCAAGAGGGCAGCAACATATAAAATGTTATGTTCTACAAAAAACATTTGCTATTTACTGTGGCTGCTGCTGTTAAGTGCATGTCTACCCACATTCTTGCAAGGAAATTTCTAAAAATCTGCATGTTAAACTGAAACTAAACTGCAAGACTCTGTCAGGTATTACTTTTAACTAAAGGAACTGCACTGATGCTAACACCTGAAGAATGTATATTATCCTGGGCCTGAAGGCTGTGAATTGATAAAGCCATCAATGAGTGACAGTTGTGTGGCTGCTACAGTAGTTCTTTCTTCAATGCCAGTTTTTGCTTTTGACGGTCACTATATCAATACTCTCACAGTAGTGTATTTTTCTATCAATGTGGTATACCTAGGATATGCTCATAGCCAAAAAGACTTATGCATTCACTGGAGACCTTGTCTCCACCTCAGCTTCAAATTTCCAACTCTATTCCAGTTCCTTAGTGACTTTGGATAATTAGATGAGTAAAACAGAAAAATTAAATTAAACATCTGTATAAGTAGTGTGTATTTAATAGGCTAAACACTCCTCTGACATATGTTTCTTGACTTGTGTTTTTTGCATTTGTTATTACTGCTGAATAGAAGATAATAACACGGGTAATGAGTCTAACAGATTGTTTTTAATACTGGCAGAATGAAAGAAGATGTGGGACTCAGAATATATAACATTAAAATTGCATCTTCTAAGAGGCTACAAACTTTGCTAGCCAGATTGTAATCCTTTATTAAAAAAAAAAGGAAAACTCAACATAAACCAAACATTAGACAGTCCCTCTGGCAAAAGGGCAAAGCTGAACTCTTAGAGGAATATAATAAAATCCTCTTACACAGTTTTCACAGAGCTTTGGGCTTCAGCTCTTAACATATTGCTGCTTCCAAGATAATTTCCTTGGGGGAGTGTTCTGGTGTCTTTAGCAATAGAAAATGCCTGTTTCTAAAAAGAATTGCAAAGGTTGTGATTCTCCACCATCATAACTGAACAAGATCATTCCCACAGGATATTTCAGGGCAAAAGCCATAACAGCAAACCCAAGAGCAATGACGATATGAGAAAGTTCAGCTAATACTAATAATTTCTTAGCGCAGGCATTTCTATACTTCTCTGGTTACCCAAAAAAAAGACAAGTCTGTACAAAACACAGAGCATGCCAATGAGATATATAGAGACGTCTTTTAATGATTATTTTTACCTTTGAGCACTTCTATTAGGATTATTCTGTGACATGCAAACTCTTTCCTTTCTCTTGGGGTGTAGGTAGCTGAACATACTAGCTTATGTTCACTGCCCCATTCTCCTCACAAGGGACACCAATAATTTGTTATGTAAATTAATCCTCTGGAACTTTCTTCTAAATGGAAATACTCATTTGGAAGATCTAACACCCTGCTGAGCTCTACCTGCCCTTCACTCTGCTGAGATGGAGTATAATATAGTATATAATACATAATATATAATATACTAGTGGGGAGTCACAGCTGTGATACTGAAAGTATCTGGGTGTTTATGCCCAGCACTGAAATTTAAACACTATTTTCAAGCTGCATGCAGCTCTTTCTTGCTAGAGCAAGAAAAGTGAATATCTGAGTGGTGATCACTCTTACGTGCACAGAAAGAAGCTGTGACCTCCTCGTCCTCTATGTGAGTATTTGTTTTCAAGTTCTAATTTTGTCTGGTTAATCGTATTTTTTACTATTTTCCCTTTATCAAAAAAAAAGCCAATAGAACCTGGACTAGAACTTTAGAAATATGATTACTGTGGTTTATTGATAAAAATCACAAATATTCATGCTTGGGCTTAAAGATCATCAGTTCTGAAAATTGATTTTACAATTTTCTAATCAATAGCAGTAAATGCTGGTAGATGGTTATCTGAGCATTTCAGAATACACCTATTTGGATGTAATAACTGTACCTAAGCATAAAATAGTATAAAGCAAATGTCAAATCCCTGATCTTTTTCTCTGATAAAGCGTGGGTCTTGGCAAATCCCTCAACTTCAGTAAAATTAGATTTGGGCTAGGTGAAACACAAAAACTTTAAGCTGGGTGCCTTTTCTGCAGTTAGTAAATTGGCACTGATAGATGAACCACATAAGCTCAAAGAGCCAGCTAATAATTTAAATAAAAATATTCATTCTTTTTTTTGCCCTCAGGAGGCCTTTCCATAAAGATATGGATGTCTTTTTTTTTCCTGCAGTTTGTATGCTCTTTCCTGTCATTCCTGTGTCTTGGTGGTTTATAAGCTCAGCCAAATTGTTACTCTTATTCAAAACTCACTAGAAGTCAGGAGTCTCCATCAAAATTAAGTGGATGTTGTGCTAAGATGTACTGCACAGTAAGAAATTAACTCTGCCCTGAAAAAATACAGCTCAGATGAAAGACAAAGATGAAGCCATAGCCTCTTTGCCAGTAAGGTGAAGAGAAAAACAAATGAAGTCCTGAAAGTTTGTGGGGGCCTAGGCAGTCAAATGTCGTCATGGAATTGGTTTTAAAGACCCCTTTTTAAATTCTACATTATATGAGAAACAATGAAGTGGGTTCCAAGCTAGTTGGTGTGTTGATGTGGTGGCAAAACTAGACTGGGACCTGAAAGTAGCACAGCACTTCTAGCTCTCTGACAGTGCTTGCTGGCTTGGGCACAGGGCCATGCTGATACAGCTGTATTGCTTCCCCTTACAGGCTTACATCACTTGGCTCACTACACTGGGAATCTTGTGTGTTTATGTCGTTTAAGCAACTATTAAAGTTTATCTAAGAGGAAAAATAATGCTCTCAGTTCTTCAAGCCCATGCTAGTGTTGCCACAGTACTCCCTTCATTATTTCCCTTAGTAGTCACTTCTGTATGAAACATAATTCTGCTGGAATAATTCAGAAGAAGAAATTACTGATGCATTAAATAATGTATTTTGCATAAAAGAAAAGATTATTGAAATCTGTATTCCTGGAGTTCACACTTTTTTCTTTAGATATGTTCAGCTCAGCCTATACTAATGCCTCAATTTGGAATTAGTCCTGTTTCATCTGGAGGGAAGCAAAGACAGTCTCCCTGCAGCCTCTCCCAAGCAGGCAGTTTGGCTCATTTCATCACACTGCATGTGTGTTCTGGAGGAAGTTCAAAAGAGGTTCACCAGGGTCACAGTAGTGCCCTTGGTCAAAATTTCAAATAAACACATGAAAAAGCCACAAATCCTGGCAGGATTTATTTAAGGCATCTTTTTACTGTGCTCTCTGCTTTGTGTGTGTCCTCAAAACCATGGATGTGGTAATCTGCTGACAAAAGCAAGCTTTACTACTGTCAGGGCTTCAGAATCAATACTGCTGCATAAGAGCAAGCTGGGATCCCCCACAGCTCCTCCATCCTCCACACCTCCTCCAGACATCCCCTCAGCTCAAGCTCTGTTTCCACACACTGTCCCTCGTGGCTGACAATGATGAGGGAAGGTCTCAACTCTATTGGAAAACACCCGAAGGAATGAGCTTGCTGCACTGACAGATCAGAAATGTTAGTTCTGACCTGAAAAGAGAAGCACAATGGTGTTGAGCCCTGGTGCTCACTCAGCAAGTTTATTCAAAAGGGACTTGAGATACTACTTTTTGTGGAGGTGGGTGCACAGGGGAAATGCAATATTCTCAGGAGGTTAAAAAACAAGCTTTACTGGAGAACTTTAGAAAATTAGGAACTTGGAGAAAAAATTAAAACCGACATTCTATCAAAACAAGACATTTCACAGTGCATTGACTTGGAAAACTCTACCCATACAACTTTAAATAATCCACATTTCAAGAAAAGGGAATTAGGAGTAGAAAAGAAGAGAAAAGGGGGAGAAGAAAGAGAAAAGCAAGATATAGCTACCACCTTGGATCCTAGAGTGGTTTAAGCTGCCATAAAATCCAAAGACAGTACGGATGCAACCAATGCAGCTCAGGGCAATAAGTTTTATCTGCTTTGGTCTCCTGTGGCCACCCCTCCCCAAGTGGGGCTTCCAGTCACCTGGCTACTCTGGGGCTAGATTGGGGGCTTCAGGGGTGGGGTGTGGGTCATTGCCGTGCCAGGTGTGCCAGTGACTGACAACTGTTCAGCTGTTCTGAGCCTGAAATCATTTTCTCTGGTCTCTCACACCTGGCTAATCCTTTTTTAAACAGACTTTTTTCCTCCATGAATTCTCTTTCACAAACAGTGCGTTTGTTTAATTGCTGATGAGATTTGTAACCTGAATCAATATTACTCCGGCCTTTACTCAATGCAAGGATGTAAATACTAGTAAAAAAAAAAAAACAACGTGAATCGCTTGCATTCCCAGAGCTCAAACTAACAATTTATAAAGAGAATCAGTGACCTTCATCTCAAACCTTGCCCTGCTCAGTTATGTGGGAGTAGTTTTTTGACATTTGCATGACTGCTTGTCTGAAATAGGAGTGACATGGAATCTCTCTGCAGTCCCCAAAGTTTGGTTCCTAGGCCACTATGCAAACTGTCAGCGAGTGACACTTTGACAGGCCCAGGAGACAGGCTGTGGTTGCACTCAGGCAGAGTTCAGCCCCTGCCTCGCTCCTGCTTGCAATTCTCAGAGCTGAGCCGTACTGGCAAGAAGGGGAAAAGGTGTGAGATGGGGAATCCTGTGCTGAGTAATGCAAAAATGGAGGCCTTCTAGCAATGCAGTCTCACATGTGGAACGTATTTTCAGCATTTATACCGCTCTGTCTGCCCAGGTATTTTTTACTGTGCATTGTTCTGAAAGAGTATTATACTTTCCATGTATTTATTCTGGCTCTATTTGATATACACTCTCTCTGTTGCAGGTTAGGTAGGATGGTTTCAAAATTAGTTTATAATTGGCATCTTTGAATCCTTGCAATTATGCAGCACACATAACAACATCCTCAGCAGGACAAAGTTCAGCAGCTTTGTGAGAGGAAATGCTTTCTCTCAGTAAATTCATCAGTCACACACAGCCTGGAAAAACATAGGATATTATCAATAAAAATCCCTCTTTGTGCTGCTGCATTTCATTCCCTTAATGATTTCTCCACAGCAGACCTGCTGCATGGCAGTTTGCACACACACTGCAGTTGCAACAGCTCAGCTGCACCTCAAACCTAAGTTGTGCAGAAAAATACTGCTTATTTCATTTGCTTATAGCCTGGATTCAGAAGTCTTGGTTCTTCACAGCCAGAAAGATTAAACAAATCTTAAATGGGACCAGTATCCCTGCTAGACCCTGCAGTCACTGAAGGCCCACAAAGGGCATGAAGTTTGGAAAGAAAGGGACACTGAGAAATGCTGGTGTAATAGATCAGAAGGCTGGACATAGTTGCGAAGACTGAGAATTTTATATCAAGAAAAAAAATGACAATATTTTGTCTTAACATCACATAGCTTCATTCCAGAAGGAAGAAACAGGATACTCACTGATACAGGTGGGTGTCCTTATGCATTAGAGTTGGGTTATGATAAAAGGTTAGACCATAAGGCTGTAAAGTGTAAAGTGTAAAGGTGTGTTTTTCCTGTCTCTATCAGCATTTGATAGCATCATTGTGCAAATTAACACCAGGAGAAAAAAGGATGTTTTACTGATGTGAGGTAACATGTACTCAAAAGAGTGAAACACTTTATTAGGCATATGGAGGAAAGCTGTGTCTCTAAAGGATTTGCCACAGACATGTGACTCAACATTGGGTTGAAACAGGACATTAGAGGTCATTAGGATATTTCTACTCGTGTTATAATGTGTTCTCACAACTTTCACTCTTAAGATTTCTTGGCAACTGTAGCATTAAAATTAGAAGAAAGGACAGAGAAAAAAATTAGGAGAAAGGGTTAACAAAATGTATGTGTGTAAAATCTCTTTAAGATGCCTTTCTTGAAAGATTTTCATCTTGGTAGCATGGATAGAGAGGATCAGGCCAGATGGAGGCTTGTTACGCCTGAAAAGAATGTATGATCATGCCTTTAGCATTTTTATGCACTTGAATCCTATTTGCACATGGAAACCCCTTAACTGATGGTGCTTCAAGTGGAGTTTGGCTACATATCTAGTGAGTATGAGCTGTCCACTGCTAATCCATGTGCTTTCTGTAGCCCTGGTAGTATTTTACAGTGTGGTTGCTTTACCCAAGCTGAGTTAATGGAACAAGCTTCCTTCAATACTTAGGAGAAGCTGCAGCTCCAAATAAGCATTTTGCCTGCTGTTCCTAACTGCAGATCTATTTGTTTTAAAGTTGATCAGGTTTTGATTAGCACTGGCAGCCTGTGGTTAGCACAGGTGTATATCTTGATATATATTTCAGTATTGCAGTATATAGATCAATTTTAATAACTGCGAAATTAAAAGAGAAGAAGGATAGAGAAAATACAGCCAATTTAATTATTCAGAAATCTTAACTCTTGTTGAGTCAATATTTAGTCATATTTCTGTATTCAGTCCTACTGCAGCACCAAACCCTTCAGGAAAAGACTGAAAGTAGCTTGTAATAAAACTTTGAAAAAGTTATTTTAAAGTGTTATGCTTGCACCCCATGCAGAGACATTGAGAGAAATGTCCAGGGTCCAAAAAAGGGCTTGGATTGGTCTATGTGTTCTCTATCCAGACTTCATCATTCAGACTCAAGATCTGGAAGTCCAAATAGCATAAACTCCCTTGTCAGCAGGAGGATTAGCTCCCAAGGTTGAATTCATTTGGAGAGCCATGCGAGAAGTCATCTTGATAAAAGCCATAATAATAAGTCATATTCTTTTGTGATAACATTTTGAATCGTTATTCAGAGAGCCAACCCTGTAGGGGCTTTTTGTGTTTAAAGCCTTTTAAATGTTTTTAGCTAATCTTTATTTTTTAAAAAGATCCCTGCTCTCTGTTCTGCTGTGTGTATTATGTTTGATCAATTCTTTCTTTGTGCCGCAAAAGTGAAAAGTGTATTTTTCTTTGTCATTTTATTATTTTAATCTGGCAAATGGTTAGAATTTAATACCAAAAGGCAGCATAAGTTTTTGTATTTAAAGTGACATTGGTGTTGGGTTTTTTCCCTAAGTTAATTTATTGCTGGGGAAAAGCAGCAGCAGCAGCAGAGATTACAAGTGTTACCCACTTTACCCCTCTTTACTAGAAGATGCAGATGAATAACTGAAAATTCAAGCAACAGAACTATGAACTCATCTAAACTGTCATACATTCTTTCCAGCACAGGACGATGCAGTGAACAATGGATTGGGAAAGAATTTTCCAGAACCCTGTTTAGCATTCATGAAAGAATGCTAAATTTAGGTGCTCACATTGTGCAAGTGGATAGTGTCTTTCTTTTGTTATGTTGAGTGCCTTCCATTTTGTTTTCTTCCCAGGAAAGTCTTCCTGGAAGAGCAGAGCTTATGCCTTACATTCATTTAAGAACTGAAGCATAAATACCAATGACAAAAGAGGCCTGGTTACTCATTACAACATGAAATTCAGATGGTACAAAAATCTGCACGGCTTACCCTGTGCATATCAAAAACTTCCCTAGCTCTGTAACTGCAAATAAGGGTAAGTTTCTAGCAGGGTCCTCAGGGTAGTTTCTTGCCCATGTGCGGTTTAATACTGTGGGAAATGACCTCAAAGGAGTAGACAACCACTGATAAAAGTGTATAAATGATGCAAGAATTTCACAGAATACCCTAAGTTGGAAGGACCCACAAGGATCATTGAGTCCATCTCCTGGCCCTGCACAGGCCCAGAATCCCCTCATGTGCCTGAGAGCACTGTTCAAATGCTTTTGAACTCTGTCAGGCTGGTGCTGTGATCACTGGGATGTCTGTTTCAATGCTCAACCACCCTCAGGGTGAAGAACCTTTTCTAATATCCAACCCAAAATTTGCCAACTCAGCTTCAGGCCATTCCCTCAGGTCCTGTCACTGGTCACCACCAGAAAAGAGAGGGAGCCTGTCCCTCTTCTTCCCCTCAGAGGAAGTTGTAACAGAGGTCTCCCCCCTTTCTCCTCCAGGCTGAACAGATCAAGTGATCTCAGCTGCTCCCCAAAAGGCTTCCTTCCCCTCAAGGCCCTTTGCCATCTTTGGACACTCTCTAACAGCTCAGGTCATTGTGGTGAACAAAACTGCACACAGAACTTGAGGTGAGGCCACATCAGCTCAGAGCAGAACAGGACAACTGTTGCCATGCTTTGTGCCTGCCATGTTTTGGTTTTGGGAAATTCTGTTCCCAGGCACTTCCTTGGTACACAAGGTCACATAATGTAAACTACCTTGTGTTTCCACATCTGTTCCCAGAGGAGGGACTTCGTGTGGTGGTCTGTGGAACTGACCAATGGTTCCCAAAGGTCCCACCTCTAAGGTGGGCACATCTGAAAAAGCATAAAGGGAGTCGGAGAAATAAACGATGGTCCCCTTCCTGCAAGGGGCACACAGCCTTCTATGAAAAACTATCACTCCCTGCCTCTCATTTATTGTATCCCACAGAGACAGACAACCATTAAAACTACAGAGAGATGTGGGCAACTTGGTCAGCTGAAAGCTGTACAATTCCTCAGCATGGTCAAACCTGAATGTATGTGTGTATGGCTTAAGGAAAATTATAAAGCTATGCCTGCAGAGCAATGCAGCCTGACCTGGAAAGCAATGGCACTAGAAAGAGCAGGACAGGCCCCTGAAAGTTAACCAGGAAGGCAAACCTCCCTGTGATGATGTGACTAAAAAGGATACTCTAATTCTTGGACTTATTGCCAGGTTAGGAGATGGGTTTATTACATCGTGCTGTCAGTGATAGACCTGCTACAGAAGAACAGTCCACAGTCCAGAAAGGGACACTTACAACTTCAGGAACAATTACAAGATTGAAAAATATTTCTTGATTCTTAAAATATGTAATTTCACCATTTTAGTGTTTTGCTTCTTTTACAATGGTAATATTTAACCATTGGAAGAGCACTCTGTGATTTGTAAATTCTACATCTGTAGAAAATTTTTAAATCAAATCTAGATGTTTTACCTCTAAAGCCTTGCTCTACTTCAAAGGGGGATTAATTACAAAAATCATTACTACAATTTGTACAGCTCAAACAAGTGGTAGTAATGCCCATTTGTGGCTCTGCTATTAAGGGAAACTGATGATTTTGCTCAAAGTGAAAGAACTACTGAAAAGGTAAAAGGATGCAAGTAGAATTGAAAAGAGAGAAAACATATATAAGTTTAAATGGAAATTTTTCTTTTACCATTAGATTCAAAATTAGCTAATTGAGCTTCTTTATTCTTAACTATTAGATTATTAACATTTTTTTTATTTCAGCTAATATTTAGCCAACCTGTTCATGTGAATTTTTCATTCTTTTTCTAGATATCCTGTTAAATTGATCCTTGGCCTCTGGTGATTTTTGTTCTCCCTCTTGAAATATTTCTCAGTAATTTTCCAGTATTGAAATTCCCAGAAACTAATGAAACATTCCATGCACATCCTTGTTCAATGGCATAATGCCTCCAGTTATGCAAACTAAAATTGCTCAGTTGATGACTCTAATTAGCTGTTTAACAGTCCACTTCAGTTCCTTTTGTAATTTTCATGTTCTACTCCTGCTGTTTCTTATACCCTTGGTTTTCACTAAAATATGTATTGTTATCCACTTATTCCTGAATAAATGTATACAGTCTTTAATCAAATTGACATCATGCACCAAAATTGCATCCATTCTATTTGAACAAATCCACCCATTAACCATTTGCTGAAGAATACATTTCTTCCCACCCAGCCCAAGTCTAGTGGTTGCTTGGCAGTGTCTGATATAATGAAGAATGGCAAAACTAAAAGCAGGCTTCCAAAATTCTCATGTAGTTCTTGAACTGCTCTAGGATCAGTTTGATTCAGTTGCCACTAATCTTAAGTCAGGGTAGGGTGATTCCTTCTGGTACAAGATAAAGAGACTTTGTGTACAGTATTTGAGACGTTTCTCCCTCACAGCAAACAAATAGAAACCGTGCAGCAGGAAACAGCCTAAGAGGGGCAGCTGAGAGAACTGGGACTGCTTAGCTAGGAGAAAAAGCTGAGGGGAAACCTTCTAACTCTCTACAACTACCTGAAAGGAGGTTGTAGCAAGATGAGTGTCAGTCTCTTTTGCTAGCTGATAAGTGATTTACAGAATGAGGGGAAATAGCCTCATGTTGTGCTGGGGAGGTGTAAATTGAATTAGGAGAAAACTCTTCACCGAAAGGGTGATCAAACGGGCTGTTCAGGGAAGTAGTTGAGTCACCATCCCTGGAAATATTTAAAAGACATGTAGACGTGGCACTTTGGGTTTTGTTGTGGCAATGATAGGTTTATAGTTGGCCTTGATCATCCTAAGTGTTTTTTCCACCTTAGTGATTCCATGATCCATGTTCTATGATTCTGTAGTTCCATGTTGTCTGATTCTATGAAGTGAACTATCTGTGGCAATTTTTTTGTACTCTGGATGTCAGTTCATTCTACACACAACTACATTCCATACACAACTGCATTGCCTTCCTCTCACAAAATAGTCTGCCACAGCTGTTCAATCACAGATTTACACTGCAAGCCAGAAAAGCATATCAGCACATTT
Source organism: Phylloscopus collybita (assembly GCA_027886175.1). NCBI lineage: Eukaryota > Metazoa > Chordata > Aves > Passeriformes > Phylloscopidae > Phylloscopus > Phylloscopus collybita. The sequence goes on from JAJNNQ010000018.1 coordinate 43,984,414, forward strand.
AGATACACAATTTGGTTTGTGGCTGGCAATGGAAATGACGTGTACACATGGAAAATTAAGAGCCTGGATTTCTGGACGGGAGCCTAAAGAACAACATGCAGAAAAGCCTCTCCTCCATGACTGTGCTTTTACTTGACATACACTAACTTAACACAGGCACCTGGACACCTGGGGATGTCAGTTCCCCTACAGAGAGCAAGAGTAAGTTCAATAGTACATACTGAAAGAAGAGTTCCATTCTGTTTGCTTATCCTACTTGTAAAGCATCTTTAAAAACCTCTAAAATATGGGGCTGACAGAGTTTGATAAACTTATGTCTTTCAATCAGAAAAATGAGCAGGAGGACTGCCTGACCTCCAACCACCCTGCTTTCTCCAGGAATTCTGCTGGGGTAAAAGATGCTTACTTAGCTCCTGGGGAAAGTTGGCCAGCTGAGAGCAGGACAGCCTGCCTGAATATGAAGGCATCTTAAGCATCCAGCAGGGAGAGCCTTCAGGATTGCATGCCCTATGGTAGCAGACATCACCATTAAGAGAAAGCCAGGGAAGAGCTTTTGCTGTCCAGTTTTCCTCAGCTGGTTTTTTCTGGACCCAGAACAGCTGAGACCCCAGAGGTGCTGGGGTGGGTCCCTTGCTCTGAATAGACCAGAGTAACACTGACCCAGCAATTTAAATGTATTTTGAATGTAGGAAATTAGAGATACTGGCTGGGGAGATAACACAAATCCTTGTGAGGATCTATCTGAAACCAGGACTAAGCTCAAAGCACTGATGAGCCAAAGGATTTTATCTGAGGCATTTTCTTCCTTGCAAAGAGTCTTACAGAATCTGTACCTGGTAAGGGAGACATTCTTTAGATTCAAATTTACTGAAACCAGGACAAGAGGTAATGTTGTGACCTGCTTGGAGATCTTACCTATTTCCTATTGGCTGCTGACTTAATTATTTCCAATCTTTACTTTAAATATTCCAGCAAAGTTGCTGGCAGTTACATCTGTATAAAGAGTAAGTGACGTGGATGTGTATGCAGATCTCTTTTTTCTGCTCTTCCTTTACAGAATTCTTCAAGCTTATGCTGACTGACTGAGATTTTTAAAGGAAAAGGACTAATTGCTTTATGCCACATCTGTTTATAATCACTAATTTAAGGTTTTTTCACAGGAACGAATTTTTTGATCTGACAATGAAAATAGATAGATAAAGTTGTTATTTAATGAATACCTGGCAAGCACCTGATGAAACATGATGTATCAAAAACACCTATTTATTCCTATTCAATTAAATGAAGGAAAAGAACATACTCTCACGGTATAGAACAATATTTCCCAAGATCTACTTCTACTCAAATGTTTATAGAGTAAACTATACACCCTGATAATAGACCCTACTTTCCAGCTTCCACAGAAAATAGTTCATCTCTCTCTGTCTGTGCAAGTAATCTTAAGGGGATTGCGGCATTCCCCAGCATTTTATCACCCTTAACATATCCTGAAACATTTCCCTGTACTTTTCTAACCCTTTTTTTTTTCCTAATTGGGGATGTGTTTCTGCTGAGAATTATGAACTCTCCTGCTGAGAGTGTGAGCATACACGATGGTGCTAAGCAACTGAACACATGCAGAAATGGTCAAGGCAGCATGTAATTGGAAGTGCGTGCATCACTTACAAGATTTTGCTGCGAGGTACTGTTCAGTGGTTTTTTCCTGGCACTTAAAATATCCAGTTATAATAATAAGCTTTTTATAATATGAAATCATTCAATTGTTCCTAAGATTTACTGGGAAAGCTTTAGGCTGCAGCTAATGAGTTGCTTCTGGCCCAAAAATCACATTTTTGAATTAGTTGACTGAACTAAGATATTCACATTGTTTCTGATTTTTTTTGTGCTGCCTATTTAGTGCAAGAAGCAAAGTGTTCTCTTGAATCCAACAATACCTCCATGCCCTGCTGCTTGCTGTTACCAAGCCTAGTTGTGAAGAGGTCTATTATGTCCCTCTTTAGACCAGTTCCATGATTACAGAGTTCTGCATCCTTTCATTTGTGGACAGAAGTGTGTAGCCTTTCCCTGTCCCATCCCTTGCCCCCTGGGGAGGGTCTGAAGTGATTTGTGTGCCAGAGCAGCACACAGCAGGGAGGCAGAGAGCACTCACACCTAGAAAAAAGCATTAGCTGTACACAGCCATGCAAGGGTCAGCCTGGTCTGGTTCTGCCTGTCAACTAACTTCACTGTCTTTCACTTGGAAGAGAAGTGAGCTGTGGAGTTAAGAACTTTTTGCAGATTATCATCTGCCTCCAGGCACAGAGCCTACCAATTCAAGACCCTATGCAAATCAAGCATGTCAGCAGGTCTCAGCAGGCTCAGAGAGACCCAGGCAGGGAATCCAGCATTTCAGTGAGGTCATTTGTACCCATGATGGACAGTGGGCATAAAATCAGAGGTTTCTGAAAACCTCTGTATGCAAGGGTGACAAGAGTCACTGGTATCCTATGTGCTTGATATGCAACACAAAGAGTCCATGAGCATTATAGAGGATGTGGTATTTCAAATATCCTATTCAGATTCTCTAATTAGCCCTTTTCATAATGCAACTCTGTCTAATAGGTTCATTTTCATTATAAATCTCTTTGTAATAGACATTCCCCCTCTTTCTAGTTCTCTTAGTAGGATGGACAATTATAGCGCAATTGAGAGAATGTGGCATTTCTGCATATTTTGGTCAAAGTCATAAACCAAATCAATTATTCAAAATTGTTCTGAACAGAAAATAATTTTATTACCTACTTGTCAAGTACATTAATCAGATGTAATTTTTTTTTAACTTATCTTCCTTTCTGGTTAGTCTTTTGCAATTATCCCTACTTTAAGGAGTCCATTTCTGTACCAAAGAAGTGTTGTGATGTGCTCATGACTAATGTGTTTCTGTTAGCAAAGAGGAATTATCTTATTTTGTTCCATTATTCAAATTTAACATTAAAATTCCTTAGTTTTGAGCTTATTGTGTATAGAAATGACACTGGGCATTTTAGAGTACAAAGGGCTTGCGCTGTTATGCGCAGCTATGCTGGACTTCTTTCCTTCTGTTTTTTAACACTCAGGAGGGCAGAAGCATTTCAAAAGCAGAAAACTACAATGGACTCTGCATTTTATTTCCATATGAAATTTAAATGAAGTTAGAATGCATCACTCAAACAAGACATCTACATATATATATGAAAAAGACAGTAAATCATATTTTTCTCCTAGCTAGGCTGATTGTCTAAGACTCTTTATATCAAGGGAAACAAATCCATTGTCCCACTAAGGGGTGCATGGCTTACAAAATTTGTAATGAGATAACGTAGGCTTTTAATGCTAGGTCTTCTGGAAAGCCACTCTAATTCCAGTCAGCAGTGGCTGTAAACTGCTTTCATCTAAAAACCATTGAACTGAGAAATGGCCTCTATGTCCCTGCTTCCTTATTCCTCCCCTAGGGTTTCTGATAAGAAAGCTTTTACTTCAGAGATTGACACAATTGACAGAGAAGACAAGGTTTTGACTAAGCCCAGTGGAGGCTCATGCAATATCTCCAGATTAACAACAAAACTCCTCATATGAGTATCTCAGTAGCAGAATCCTTAATCTGGGATTAGTATCATATGTCTCAGTCTTTGCCATCTTCTGAGAAAATAGGATATGTAAAACTAAAAATGGTAGGCTATTTCACGATCATGGGTGAATAATGGATAAAAAGAAATCTGCATTTCCATGAAGGCTCTCTAACCACCACTTTACCATATTCCTGTGAAAGTCACACTGACACACTGTGAGAAGGGGTCAGGCAAACTACACAGTAAGGAGCAGTGTTGCTGATGATCAGAGAGAGCAAAGCCAAACACTGCATTCCTGTCATCTCTGCAGCACCTCTGAGTGCCACTTGAAAGAAGGGAACAGGCTGTAGCTGAGAGGAGCAGACAGCCTGGCACTTGGCACTGGCTCTCCAGCTGACAGGACCTGTAATACTGCACGGGAAGCCCAAATTCTCACAAGCAGTTCTCAGCTTGGCTGTGTGGAGGAGCTCATCAAATTAGCACGCAGAGAAAGCTATGCTGTGGTTGACAGGCTGTTGTCAGTGCTTAGGCTGGCACAGGTTTCTCTCCACCACACAGAGCAAGCCCTTAGAGCACAGAGCTGTGCAGCAGACAGAAGTACCAGACACCAAAATTCCTGGATATTTGAGGGTTTGAGTACTCCCTGATTCACAGCAGAGTTTTACAAGATCCAAACTGGCAGCTTTGGATGCATATTAGCTTTTGAGAAAGGAATGCAATGACTGACCAAATCATGTGAGTCAGCTGTGCAGGAAAGGAATGGAGCACTGCTAGTATCATCCAGCATGGTGAGACATGCCCTGTGAAGCTGCTACGGCTTCATTCTCCCTTTCTCACCCTCTCTTCCTTATGTTGACTCTTCAGGTTCTTAAGGCTCCTTTAAGTGGTATGACACAATACAGCACCTCAGAAGTGGCAGCTAACCACCAGTTAGTGTGTCTGTATGAGCAGAGAAGGGCAGGAGCAGACTATGGAGTTATTCAAGGAAATGCTGAAAATGCTCATTTATAAAATGGGTTGTGCTTAAAAACTAGCGTGATGAACAGAGATGGATGCCTGACTCTCACAAATGCACATTGTGGCTTACTGTGATTTTGTCTAGCACAGTAAATGACTTTCAGGGTTGCTTTGCTGCTAATGAAATATTGTGAGACTAACCCCAGTAAAAACAGCTGCCTCCAAACCACAGCAAATGCTCCCATTAGGTTTCAGTAAACCTCAAGTCTTTAAACAGTCCTTTATCAAATGTAGCTTATGGTTTGGTGCTTGAAGTGTAGCATCAGCACTGAAGGACTATCATTTGCTCTGAAAAGTTTCGTGCAGGGAGAAAACAATAGGAGCCATTCAGGGATAGCCCTTCCTTTTCATCCAATTCAGACATTCAGTCAAGGCACAGACATGCTTGGATCAAGGCAAGGAATGAAATTTATTCTGGTGCTATCCAAATTATAGCTAAAAAAGCCTTTTACCTTTAGTTACAAATACATCTTTGTTTAATATAAAATGATCATATTCACAATTGTCTATCTCACTATGTAGTCGCAACCGACAAATCAAAACTAAGATTATAACCTGGGGGAAAAAATTGCCTCTCCTGTATTACTAAAGGACAAACAGAGTCATTAATCTGATACATATGCTTTTAGTGAAATAGAAAACAGTCCAAGTCAAAAAATTGACATTTTGTGTGCTCACTGCCTTCCATAAAGATGTACAATTACATTTACATCAGATAACGCTTCACTTCCCTCTCTTCGGTAAGGACTGGAGATCCATACCAAATGAAATGCATGTATCTGAACATCCAAAATTTCAAATGCAGAGTGAAAAGTACAATTTCCTTATCCCCTCCTGATCCACTTGCCTAGCTTTTTTTCCTTTTGTTTTTATTTTTCTTTCATCTGTCTTTAATTCATAGTCTCTGGTATGAACAGTTCCTACTAAAATCATTGGCTTTGTGTTATGTCCTCTCTTACTAGTGTTTTCCAGTTCAACTTTCCTGATGCCCACCTACATGTGTAAGGATTTAAAGGTACTTTACAGCCTATCAGCTAAATCCTAGATGATAGAAATATTCCATCTTGGAATGGCTTCTCATCATTTGATTTCTATCCCAGCACATGACCCAGAAGGAAAGCTGCTCATGTCCATGAGTGGGTGGGTAGGAAATCCATGCACGTTCTGTTCACATCCATCTCTGCTGCAGAGCTGATATTTTACAGCAAAAAAAGTCACTCTCCTGAACATGTATTTAGCTGCTGTCTTTCTCAATGCCTTCCTCATACATAAGCCATGCTGTTTACCCACATTTCCTCTTCCCTTCCCTTCTTTCATTCTATAAAAATAAATCTTTCGCATACAAACATGATTTAACATGTCCTCTTCTTATGTAGGGGATTCTACCAGATAGAAAATGCCAGAAATTTTTAAGGCCAGGAGCTGACAGAATATCCTCATCTAAGTATATGCCACTGTCTGAGAATCCATGACAATCTGCACATGTGATGGAGCTTGGGTTCCAGGTGATCCAAATTTCTTATACAAATCATGAATTATCTGACATTTTGCAATAAATAGCACAAGTAACACAGTCAGAATTGCTTGAATTTCATTCAGTTGTAGTTAATTTAATAGGAGAAAATTATTCCGTTATACTCAATTCCACATATGTGGAAAACCACAAAATATTATTTTTTGTTTCTAGCTATTTTTCTAAAAGTTTCTCTACCAAAGGCCTTTACTAAACAATCACTGGTGGTCTATGAACCACCTCTCACTGTTTTTTTAAAATGTGATGATGTTTCAGCAGTATCTTAATTTTCACTCCAAATCTTGGCAGGCCAATCTCTCCTTCCATCCACCCAAAGCAGAGGGCTGAAATTTGCTTCCAAAGGGGTCTTGGAAACAGAAATGTTTCCATTGTCTGAATTCCACTGTCTGAAGTCTGAGGAACTGCAAAACTGGGGTTTGCTTCACACTTTATGAACAGATGCACATAGAAGTTTTACTGAGACAAACTACCTGACTAAGCTACTCATGGGTGCTGTCAGAAACCGGAACATGAACTTCAAGAGATGATGTTTCTGGTGCCTTGTAAATGTATCCCAGTAAACTGTCTGCTGAGACTTGATTGTTCAGAGAACGACAAACCCGTATAGGTGGTGCTGTGGTCTATTTGCTTCAGATACTGTGTAGTTAGTGTGACATTTCTGTTGTGACTCCGAGTGCTGTTGTCATATCAGTGGATTAATGGGAGTGCGACGTCGGCAACAGTTACTGATGGCTTAGCTGACAGCCACCTGTCGTGTTTTGATACTGATGCCCAAAAACGAGCCTTGGAATTACATAATAGTCACTGCTCCTTTGAAGTGCGTTGTTATGACTTAGAGCACGCCAGCAAGTTGCAGAGGGTGGAGAAGAGGAAGAGATGAAGTGAAAGCCTCACCTAAAGACTAAAGAGCCTAGATTTTGATTGAAATACATCACGCTGAGTTCCATGGTTGAACTGGCAAATGCCAGAGTCCCAAACAATGACAGTCTGGTAAATAGTAAGCAACTCATAAACACGAGGCCTGGGAACCAGGGAAATGAAAGCTGAAAAAGGAGGGATATTTATGGCAGGAGGGAAAGAATATGGTTCTTGGAGAGTTTGGGCTCTATTATTGTGAGACATGTTCTTTATCTGCTGCAAAATAGATCTGGTTGGTGAGATCTGCTGCTGTGCTGTTGCATTGCAATTAGCTCATCTCAAGTGGAAAGGATGAGGAGAACAGCCCACAGCACAGAAATTTCATCTCTAAGCAGCTGGGGTATCTGTTGGGCTTTGTGAATCTGGGAAAAGCTGCGGAGAGAGAAGGGCAGCACTGGTGGGAGTAAACCTTGGTAGGTGTAGTCCATAAAAATCAAATAGTCATTAAGACTGTCTGTGAAGAGGCTCAAAGGACAGTGCAGTGCACATTCAGGTTTGTGGGGACAGGGTGATCCAATTTTCATGACTTCTAGAGCAGAGGGCCTACAGGACAAATCTGTGACCTCTTGAAATTAAAGGAGAAAGTGGCTAGTTCTGGCTGAGGCAGTTGCCAGAAAAATTGAAGGTTATTTTCAGTAGACTATCTAATTTGTGTTCTGGGAGGAGAGAGCTCTTGTTAACTCAGCATTTCCTTTTCTTCTGAGCAGACACAAGAAGAGGGTATATACATTGCTGAGCTCTCAGCTTAATTGAAAAAGAGTTATTTAAAATGTCTATGTTCTATTCTTTACCTCGAATTTACCTATTCTTTACCTTATCTTTTGTCTTTTCTCAAAACAGCCAGACTTCCCTTCTATGGCAAATCTAATTCCTCTTCATCTTACTCCTGATTATTTTCTCTCGGTCAGTCTTCAGTCTTCCACTTTTTCTGTCATGCCAACTCTATTTTTCCCCCCTATTTAAAGAGATTTTTTTTTTCATCTTTTGGTTTCTCTTTTTAATTCCTAGAAAATCTCTTTCAGATATCCTGATACACCCAGTGAATGTGAGGGTGAGGTGGAAGGGATAGAAAGCTGGGACTGCCAGTGGTCCCTTTCCTGGTCTCAAGACCTATTGCTAGATGAAGACAGCTGCTTCACTTCTGCCTTCCCAGCAGGTTCCAGAGAGGGAAGGGAGGGAGAGACTTCCAATACTAAGTAGCTCTCCACTGGGCTGTAGGTAGGGGTGGTAGAGAAGGATGTTGGAACTTCAATACACTAAGAAATCACATCCATGGTTTACATTTGCCATCTTGTAAAACCTCATTTCCCAGATAGTCCAGAATGGAACAGCTAGCCCAGTACTTGAAAACAAGAAAAAAATGTATAGAATATCCAAGGCTGTTTCTGGTAGCATCAGTAGAAACTGGAAAGTGTTAAGATTTGAGACGGCTATGTTATTAAATTAAAATTGTCAACTCTTGACCTTGATTAACACTTAACCTTGATTATCATTCATGGCTTTGGACTGCTCTACTTCCTCTATCTAGAACAGTCTGCAATTAAAACTCCATAAATTAATAACAAAGTTGAGACTTGAGCCTGCTTTTGTGTAAATTGGGAAAGGAAATTAAAGCCTTTACTAAGTTGTAATTTTGAGATTAAAAAAAGCACATCTGGTATCAAAAGAAGACTGGAAAAGTTGAGGAAAACATTTTTCTATTTGTTAAATTGTTTTACTGGACACTTCAGGGAGCCACTGAGTACATGCATTAGGAACAAACAGAGTCTATTTAAAAAGCTTTGAACTAAAGCTCTTCCTGCCATAACAACAGGAAAGAAAAATCATCAAAAATCATTCTGCAATGTGTACTAAAAACAGAAGCAGCTTTTAGTACAACTGTGGGTATTACCTAGAAACGGTTCTGCAGTTACACCAAGAAGAACTTCTACCCTCTACACATTTATCAGGGCTATGTGCTAGGAAGACTGTGCCAGTAGAATGGAGAAACACCTTCTAAAACAAATACATTAGATCTGCACAAAACTTTATGTCTTGCACTGCAAAAACATATTCTGTGTCTAGGAAGTAAAACTGTACTTTGTCCACTGAAACTCGCACCAAAAGCATGAAACTTCTCTATAGCAGTAAAACAAAAAGTCATAGGAAAACAATATTTGATATCATAGCATCAAGCAGTTCTGCCCATTTTTAACCAGGAAGGGCTTTTTTGATACTTTTTTACATGAAAACAGAAAATGTTCTTGTACAGATAGAGATCTGTACATAGCATGTAATGCAGCTTTCTCATTCAAGCTTCTTACTATGCAGAGCTTGTGTATCATTTAAAGCTGGGTTAGTCTTCCACAAAACTAAAAAGTACCTTTGTTGTCTAAGGTTAAGCACATGAGAGCATCATGGGAAATACAGAGAGCAAGTGGAACAATAGTATCAGAAGATAGCAGCTTAAAGGTGTGCTTATTCACAGGCACAGGACCTGAGATAGTAACTGCACCTACCTGACTCTCAAATCCATCCTGAATGCTTTCAGATAACTCCAAGACTTGTAAGATAACCCATATCCACTACCAGTCATATTTTCTTTCAGCATACCAGGGAAATTTCCCCTTCTTCTCTTCTCCCTTTAGCCCCAGTTAATCAACATGTGCCAAATGATGACAGAAGTGTGGGAAGTGTACAGTTAATCAGAACCTATATGAGCAGATACTTGCATTGATAGTACTGGCTTTCTAAATGTGTGTTATTTATTTCCACCATTCTTGGTTGTAAAATGCATTTACACAGAAGCAATAATAGAAATGTAATAGCATGGATTAGTTTAATGATACAGAATTCTTCCCTAAGGGATGATATTCCTCCACATCAACATGTAGGGAAAGCAACATTTCAGTGCACAAGCATATAGCTGACCTAAATATAGACAACTATTTGTGTACACTTGCAAGAGACTCCCTGAAAAGCCACAGCATGTATTTAAAATAGGATTGCTATTCTACAAGCCAAGGATTTATACTTGACTCTTCAAAGCTATTTTGGTGCTTAATTCCCATTGAGATCAAGAATGACGCTTCCATTGCATTTCTGAGTGTATTGATATGAGCACAGTAAACAAAGATATGACTAGAGACTAGGTTTGAAAATTACATTTTTGAAACAGTCTTTAGGTTATGGCTTTTATCATAGGAAATACAGAGATGAAACTGAAAGTAGAAGCTAAATTCTGTTCTTTTAAATTTGGAGAAAATCTTTTTCCAACCATGTAGACAGAGACAAGTGTGACTATTACTAGAGAGAGTATGGATAGAGTAGCTTGGAGAAGATGGTTCTTGAGTGGCTTTCTTTGCTGCCATGGTTCCTGATGATGGTCTGCTATGCCTTGAACTGTTCCTCAGTGTTGCTGTCATACCTTGAGTGCTGCGTGCAGTTCTGGGCTCCCCAGTATGAGACAGATATGGGATTACTGCAGTGAACTCACTGGAGTGCACAGGGCCACAGAGATGAGTAAGGGACTGGAGCATCTTGGATATATGAAAAAGGTTAGTGGGCTAAGACACTTCAGTTTGCAAAGCAGAAAGTTCAGGAAGACCTTTCTATGGTCTCTAAACACCTGGGATGTAAAGGAATGAAGACAAGGAAACCTGCTGTGCTCAGCACTGGTGAGGCCATACCTCAAGTCCAGTTTTGTACCCCTCACTACAAGAAGGACACTGAGGTGCTGGAGCATATCCAGAGAAGGACAACAGAGCTGAGGAAGGGTCTGGAATACAAGTCCTGTGAGGAGTGGTTGAGGGAGAGGGGATTAGCCAGCCTGGAGGAAAAAAGACTCAAGGGGAGATCTCATCACTCTCTACAGCTGCCTGAAAGGAAGTGTAACAGGATGGGGTTGGCCTCTTCTCCCAGGTACCAAGTGATAGGACCAGAGGAAATGGCCTCAAGTTGCACCAAGGGAGGTTTGGATTGGAAATCAGGAGAAATTCCTTCATCTGAAGGGTGGTCAGGCATTGGAACAGGCTGCTCTGGAAAGTGGTGTAATCACCACCCCGGCAGTGTTCAGAAAAGATGTAGATGTGTCACTTAGTGACACCTGTGGCTAGTGGTGAACATTAGGTAGTGCTGGGTAAAAAGTTGGACTTGATCTTAGTGGTTCTTTCCAAGATAAACAATGCTATGTTTCTACACATAATAGTTCAATACCATTTTTTGTGCAGTTCTGGAGAGTGATGGACTTTTGCTCAGGTACTGTCATTATCTGAATCTGATCCTCTGAGACCACAAGTGTTTCTAGTGCAAAATCTGTTGTTGAAGGGCCAACAGCAAGTCAGGGTTTCCTACAATGCAGCTATTGGTTGAAGATGTAATCCATTAAAGCAATGCAGAGATGAAATTGTGCAGCAAGCTATTTTAAAAACTTTAATGAACCATTTAAAATAAACTCATTGCAAGGTAATTTAACAACACCACTTTTACAATTAAATATACTATTTTAGCATGCAAATACAGCACATTAATCCCATGTCAGGATAGAAAATGAAGTGAAACTGAAGGGATTCTGATACATGAAAGTCATCTCAGTAATTTCTCATCAGTTCATGGTGCTCTTAAGCGGCATAATGAAAGAATGAATTGATTTAAACAACATTTTCTTGGAGCAATGGGGTTTGTGGAATTAAATTAACTTGATGGTTTTCTGTAAGAGCAGGTCTGCATGGCATTATATTATTCCTGAAATTAATTTCTTTTCCTCTCCAGAGTTATTTTTGTTTTGGTTTGGGTCTGGTATTTTCTTTCTTGTTTATTTCCATAACATCCACTAAGGACTTCTATGCTAATTTTCCACATTTTTCACTTCATTATAATAAATAAAAAGTGCCTACTCAGATCCTCATTATCAGGTTCCTAAAGACAAGAATCAGCAAGAATTCTTCAGTTTATTTCTTTAAAATAATGTATTTTTTCTTTTTCTTTATTGTTGTTAAATCCTTCTCCTCTTTTCTCTGTTAGGGAATACAGTGGAAGAGAAGAATATTAACCAGGATAATACAGAGTCAGATTACACAGGGCTATCAAGAGAAAAATGTTCCAATGTAGTGTTTTAATGAAGCAGAACACAGCAACTTTCTCTAAATCTAGTTAACTAACAGTTGAGAGGAGTTGTGGTAAAATTTGCAGTATTTGTAAGAAGAAATACCTAGGTTAGACAGGACTTCTGTATTTGCCTATACAGGAATTTAGCTCTGTAAGACATCATCAGTGTTTAGACAGAGACTGTGATGCTCACACTCCTGAGAGCCAGATGACACACTGTGTTATTTCCACTGCTAGTACCCAGCTAATGCATCATTTATGCTGTGCCATAGTACTCCCATAAGGAAGGAACCCCTTCTGGCACAAACAGCAAATCTGCAGCTGACTCATGGGGCCTTTCATTAGCAAATGCCTTCCCTTTATTTCATAGCTTCAAACCTGTATTGTTTGGAAGGTGGTAGCAGTTGGGCACATCAGTTCTCAGCCCAGAAAAAAAATTTACATTTGCTCAAACTAGAGAGTGAGCAATCTGATAAGAAATGCCAGGATATGCTTGTAAAGACCATGTGTAAATACTGGCTCTGGCTCTTTCACTTACTGTAAAATTAAACTAACTGAAATAGTTGATTGTAACGTTTGCCAGGTATTCGGCCTCTCACTGAGATTTGCAGATTTAGTATTTCTAACACCTTGAGAAAAACACATTTGACACTTTGAATGCTAATGTGTGTCATACTTTTAGTGGTTTCCTTACCTTGGTATCAAGAGTTGGTTTCTACTGAGTTTTCTCAAAAATCACAGAAACGCATACAGAAATAAAACATGATGCTCTGTTGAGTTGGAGCAATGAGAATTATTTTCTTTAGCTCACTTTTTTTGTCAAGGCTCTCTCATTTTTTGTCACTTTTTTCCCAAGAAAAAAGCACAGCATGTGTTTCACTGGTCTCTAGATCCCCGTGCCCTGGGAAGGAGAGTGCTGCCAGACCCAAGGTGGATAAATCTTGATTGTTTTAGCCTGTGCTGGGCCCTGGGCTCTCACCATCTGCATTTCCCTCATTTGATCAGCTGCCACAACTTCTGAAGTGTCAGCTTGTGTTAGTGCAATTACTACAACAAAAAAATAAAGCGCCTTATCCAGAGCCAGAGAATTTGACCATCTTGTCACAAACAGTCTTAAAAGCCCAGCAGTGCTCCTAGAAAAGTACTCAGAGGTGCACTTTCCCTCTGTGCTTACCTCTCACATCTCACAGATCCCATTTTGTTTGCTTTCTTGATGCACCATAGACTCCTTGTTCTCCTCTGTGTAACAGTTTCAGAAATAGGGTGAGAGGCTCAAAATATTTTTCAAGCACTACCTCTTCCTTGAGAGGAGATGAAAATACCAAGGGCAATATGACAAATTATACACTGATCCACATTAGTTCTTTTTTAGCACAACAAAGCAATTCATTAAGTGATGGACACTTTCTTAATATTGTATACGTGTTTCTATATACTGCAAATATTAGAGTGCTTTTCAAAATACCTCCACCACATTGATCAATTTTGCACATCTATAGCCAGCAACCCAGCCGCCTATGTTTCCTTGCAGTTCACTCTTTTAGACATTTCATGATCCTGTGGGAAGGGAACAAAAGATTTTTTTTCTCTCTGAGCTATGGAAGATGCTCACTTTCCTTACAGACAAGCTTGCTTTGTCAGGAATGGTCTCTAGAACGAATTACCTGAATAACCTAAGTAAAATGTAATACAGGAACAGATGCTAAAACCTCCCAAACTGCAAACCCCTGTTTCATAGTATCTCATTAGAAGCAAGCACTTATGCACAAAAAAACCCAAATCTGTTTTCACTGAAATATCATATATTTTTAGCACCTATTCAGGTCTTTCTGCAGCTCTGCTTCAAATTGATAATTTTGTGATATTTTTATACCAACAATGAAAATTATTTGCAAAGAAAATCTTAATTCATTGTCAATGATTTTCTTTTTTCCCCCTGCAGATTCCAAGCTCATGGATTTCAGCAGGATTTTAAGTACATGAGGCCAAATGAGCTGTTCAGCTCAGACATGGGGTCAGCAGCTCTTCACAAGGTCAGGAGTCAGGGCATTGCTTGCTTTGCACATCAGGGACAATTATGTTTGCATTAAGATAATGACACAGATATTCAAGCTATATTCCAGGAACAGATGTAAATTGGTGGCCTTCACTAGACACAACATACATTGAATCTATGTATCCAAAGATAGAATATGGCTTGTGATTTGTATGCATCTCATTAAATCAATAAATTCAACAGACTGAGTCTTTCCGTACTTTTACGCTTTCGACTTCTGCACAGTTACACCAGAGGTGAATCTGTCCCATTGACAAGACCTAATTCAGATTAAATATCTGACTGCTGTTCAGCAAAACACTAGAAAACTTGGGTGCTGTTGATGGTGTCACTGACAGTGTAAAGGAACATCATGCAAGTGGTTTGCTACAGCCAGACCTTGGGCCATAGAGGTCATTCCCACACAGCTGAAGATACAGTCAATGACCAACTATAACCTGGTTGAAGAAGGAATACCACTGGCACCACTCACATATTCTGTGGAGATTTTCCACTATATATCCTTGAATCTCTTAGGAGTTGAGATTTTTCATAGTTTAGGTTGCTGTGTGTGTGAAGTGAATGTCCTCTGCTTGATTCAAATACAGTAATGTTTGTTTTCAGGTGGGTACATAGATCCTAAAATTGAGATTGTATTGTTAATCACTATAAATATTAAAAAGCAATATAATTATGTCTTCCACATGAACAAAGCAAAACAAGGAATTCAATCTCCTTCCCCTGGGCACACAGTTGTTCAGCCTTCCCCAGGGAAACAGGGCTCCATCATAGGAGACGGTGACTTGGGAAGACAAACACCATCAGTCTAAATGTCCCTGCTTCTTCCTTCTTCCCCCATCTTTATATACTGAACACAATGTCATATGGTCTGGAATATCCCTGTAGTCAGTTG
Organism: Phylloscopus collybita; assembly: GCA_027886175.1. Classification (NCBI taxonomy): domain Eukaryota; kingdom Metazoa; phylum Chordata; class Aves; order Passeriformes; family Phylloscopidae; genus Phylloscopus; species Phylloscopus collybita. Next base: position 43,999,503 of record JAJNNQ010000018.1, read on the forward strand.
AGGTCCCTGTCCTGGTCGTGTTTCCACCCAGCTTAGGGACACTTAGGAACATTTTTTAGTGGTGGTGGACTTGGCAGTGCTGGGCTAGTGGTTGGACTCTTTTCTAACCTTAACAATACTACAGTTCTGTGATTCTTACAGGACTGTCCTGATTTCAAAGGCTTCTCACATATCCTCATATAAAGTTGTTGAGAGAGTTACATTAAGCCTTTGGGTATTCAGTAGTACAATAAATACAGAGAAATGTAGGATTTTCTGTGCTGGAACAGATCAATGAACCATTTAATTTGTTATCCTTCCTCCAGCAGCAATCAGCATCAAATGCTGTTGAGAAAACCCTCTTCAGAACATGACCTGACAAAGTTCTGCTCAGTCTTTCCTGAGAAATATAAAGTGCTGATGAACATACTGGAACTATCATTCATCTGATTATCATTAAGATGTAAAGTGCCTCTCAATACTTTTAATGTCACCCCAGTTGATCACATGCTCAATTTTTCATCAATATATCTGTAAACTCTGGGCATCCTGTTATTGAGTAATTTTTCTCAGTTTGCCATGGCTTAATGTGAGATACATCCTTGGTCAAAAGTCTTCATGAGAGGTACGAAGCAAACCAGCAACAGGGGATAAAATTACGTGATGTTTTTAGCAAAAATAATATTCTCTGTTTTTTTATTTGCATGGCTCTGCTTTTCTAGGTTGGAGGAAGGTAAAAGAATAGAAAATTACCAGCAAGTTTGCCCAAGAAAAGAGGGATTCCTTTAGGATATCTCAGATGAAAACATTACACACATTGTCTGCTTATCTTATCTCTAGCTAGCTCTGAGACTTTTGCAAGGTGGAGTTCACCTACCCAGCAGGCTCAGGCACTCAAGACATCATTTAGGAGAAACAGTGCTTAGTTTGAGTTCAGGGGAGCCAGGTAATAGTCAAGGGCTACATACCACGAATGACAAGTGCTTATGCAAATACACCCAACTAAAATCAATTGGCTTCAAAGTCCTTAATTCTCCTTTGAGGTGTGTTCATTGTGTAGTGTTAATAATGACTTACATCTCATTGACAACGAAAATGAAGAGGTAGTCATCATCTCTAGATATATGCCAAAGCTTACCATAATACAATAAATAAGGATGATTCATTGAGACATTTGTACCATAAAGTAATGACTATTATGAAGATATTAATTTGGGGGTTTTATAAGTACAATACCTCCTTTTAAGAAATTACTTTATGGCTATTTCCCCCTCACCAACTAGTAATCTTAAAACATTTTTTCTATTTGAGATTGGTTTTAGTAGTAAACAATTACATTAAGAAAAATTATGGCAGTAACTGTTGGCACAAACATTTCACAAATCAGGAAAATGTTCTCATCATAATGATCTAGGCTTGCTGCTTTTCTCCCACTAACCTTTATTACAATCAATGTTATTTAGTCTTTGCATGGCACGAAGTCCATGCCTTGTAACAGAAGGGAATTATATTTGGTGGTACCTAGATATTGTGGCTCTCTCACAAGGGAGACAGGTTCTGTCTGATTCCTAGTCTCTGCAGTAGTCATAGAAACACAGCACCAAAAGGGAAGTGGAGCCCATTCTCCTATTCTCACATGCAATCTCAGTATTCAATCCTATTCATCACACCCCATTTTAAAGGTGGTTTCATCTAGTGAAGTCAATTAGTAGCAGAGATGGATGGACAGATTACAGAGATAACTGCAATGTAACCTTTATTGGTCTTTTCAGTACACAGATTCTTTTTCCCCTTTTCTTTCCTTTTTTTCCTTTTACTTGTTTTTTCCACCCGGGATCCCTAGTGCGCCTCAGCTCCCTCCCTGTGTAGGGTTCCTTTATGCAGAGCAGATTGGTAATGAAGCTCTGAAATCCTTAGAGAGTCTTATAGAAAGAATGTGTGCTTTAGAGGAATACAACCCCTGTGACACCTTTGCAGCTTAACTAAAAGATTATTTTGTCATTAAGTGGTTTTTCTCTGTTGTTTTAGTAGCAGCAACCATCAATCAGATTCCAGGAGCAAAAGAGACATTAAGAAAATTGTTTCCTTTTATACCTGTAATTGTGCACCATTAATGAACAATGAACAGCCTTTTCCATTCCTTTACAAGCTATATGAATTTCAGTGACATTGACAATTACACGGGGAAAACTTGATTTGATTTAAAGAGGATTTGGGTTTAATATTTACACATTGTCATGGCTGCTGTAAAGCAAACTTTTCACCTTCCTGATGCTAAGTGAGACTCACAGAGGATTTCAGGGTCTTGGTATGTAGTCCTAGGACCAAGGAAAAACAAATGACTCCAGCTGTTTCAGAGCATGACCTGGCATTTGCTCTCTTAGCAGATTTCACATAGCTAGATTACAAATTTCCTGTAGTCTACTGTGCAGTTTCTGTAGACTGCTTTTGAAAGGCTGCCTAATTTGTCTCTCTCAGGCAGACTGGCCATTTCAGAGTTTCTCCAGGATCTTGCCAGCAGGCTTGGCAAGGCTCTGGTGTTGGGGTGCAGAATTTGGTCCCACAGAGAGAAGCAAAAAGCGATACTGCAATGGCAACATTAACATTATAAATTTTAGGCAGGAGGTTTTATTTAGCCATTTCTCAGAAAGCAATTATGTGCTCATGTAAACATTTTCATCACCGAATTCTGTGACAGCTAGTCACAGTAAGTGGTATATATTGCTTTGGTTCTTGGACTGTTTCTACAATCTGACTTGCCTCATGATTATCAGTTCTGAGCTTAGGAATGATTTTTGGTCACACCATGAGACCACTTTTTTGACACAGTGGCACTCTTTTGGAAACTCTGTGTTTGTATGGTCTTTAGAAAACTATTGTGAATCCATTTTATTAAAACAACTATCTCTTTGTACTTTTAATATGCAGCTTGCTAGTGAGTAGCTGCCCAGAATGATTCCCTGCTACCCTGTGGGGTGGCCACTACGAAATGCATTTTGTGGTGTCAGCCTATTTAATGAAAATATCTGAAACATTAGAATAATCACAAGAGAAAGGAAAAATGGATATTACCTGGGATTTCAGACTCAAGCAGAAGACAGGACACATGTAAGCTTAGATTGTCACTGTTGGACATGAAAGGACAAATCAGGACAAAGACTCAGAAGGCTGAGATGACTCCGAATTTGGGTTTATTCTCAAAGCACCTGTCTTTATACCTTTTTACAATGAGCCCACCTAAGAGGTGGGATCCTTGGACCCATTGGTCACATCAGAGGGTCATCCAGCAGAGTCCCTCCTTGAGAATGGAATGTAGAAAAACAGGATAGTTTACAATAACATACCCTTGTTTACCAGAAGTGTGTCTGGAAAAGAATTTTCTGAAAATCAAAACATTGCAGGCACGAACTGTGGCTACACTTAGATTTCTGTGAAGCAGTCAGGGGGGTGAGATCGTGGCCCATTAACTGGGAAGACTTCAGACTACTGAAGTACCTGTAGAGTGAAATACTCATAGGACATGTCTAGACAATTTAATTCTCCAGGATTGCTACACAACAGTTTCTCCCAAACACATAAATTGAAAAATGAGGAGGGGGAATAGAAGATGGAAATTAACACAAAGAATCACAGATGAGATCTCTTATGTAAATGATGTATGAGTGCACATGATGCTCAGATGCCCCAGACCACTAGTTAACTTGCCACAGCCTTCATCTCTCAGGGGCTGATCCTTCTCTTCTATGTCTTCAGCAAAGAGATGACTGCTTCCTGGCTTTGTGCAGATTTCCTTAGGGTTCTGTTTTATCAGTATCCTACTAGGAAAGGACTAGATTGGAAAGAGGTTTTTTGTTCACAGCACAGACTTACCATTTGTGTGTACAGAAGAGAGACGTCAGAAAAAGTTAGAGTAAAATACTGCCATATGAGTTCACAAATCCTGAAGGAGTTATCTATCAAAAATTTTATCACAATTTTTCTCAATTTTGCATTGTGTTGCTGAATTTCTTGACACAGTCTAGACTAGGCTCGAGAAGAAGGCTTGAGTTTCCCGAAGCCTCCTTGGTCTTAGTCTAGAAGCAGTGGTGTAAAGTTGTTTCTTGCATCTATTTGAATAAGGTATGATACTTACTTAATCCGTTCAAAAAAGGAGATGTTGGCATTTTAAAATATTTTCCAAACCAAAATCTTTGTCCCCACTGCAAGTCAAACTTCTGTGTATTAGGCAGAGAATGTTCAGCCAAGGGTGAGCCCTGGAATACCCTGAAGCTGAAGTCTTTGAAGGGAAGTCCTTGTGTTTCCATTCTTTTTATTAATTTCTATCATTTATATCTTTCTGACCATTCTCTTCATTTTAAAATATACACTTGTGTCTGAGAAGACCTATTCATAAAACATCAGGTGCTAACTGTGTATGTTGACAACAGGGAACAGGTAATAGCCCTTTTCATGCATATTCTATGTGACAGATTTCTGCCAGTCTTTGCATGTCAGTGTTAAATATTTGCATTCTTATGTTCAGCTTCTATTCACCAACACAAGTGCTTTACAGATTTCTCAGCAGAATAGATGAATAGCTTGTTGTTTCACTAAGCCATTTCTACAATGCCACTGCAAATACAGACATCAGAAATTGAGGTGCAATGTCTACACAACATCTAGGACAAAAAGCTCCTCTGCATTAAGTTTGCTTACACCCACTCCCCATAACAGCCCATAAATTTTTATTGCTTTTTATATCACAATCTTAATGCTACCATAGTGAATTCATTAATGTTGTTCATTTTCTTGTTTGTGAGATAAAGCCAATCAGCAAACTACTGTTAACCCAATTTATTTGCAAGAGGTGTTTATCAAGCAAGGAGAAATTACAGCAATTGTTCATCATTAATTTTTGTTAATAGATGTGTGTTCATTTGTTGTATCTTGTAAACAAACCACTGCATTATACAGTAAGCATACTGGTAAACTTGGGATGCTGTTTAATGTTCTCATTTTGTTCTGTATAATCACAACATTTTCCAAGAAGCCATGACTGATAACCTTCAGGCAAGGCTCTTTGTGAGTTTTGAAGAACCAAGAAGCTGAGCTTGGGAACCAGTTCTGAATACTGTAAATCTTCACCTATATCAGAACCTGAGCAAAGGCAAAGTGAATTATTGAGGCAACCTAGCTTAGCAAGATTCTAAATAAGGATTAAACACATATGAATACTGTAAAAAAAGGCTTCCGCAGTTACAGTCAGAAGGATAAAATTACAAAGGCTATCAGCCCACATGCTTCAAAGTGTAAGCTGATCACCAGCTTGAGCCAGGAAGAAATGTTCTCTCATGGGAATTATTTTTATCTATAATGCCATTAAGTGCATTATAAAACTCTTGAATTCCTGATGAATCAATCATTGACCACTATCGAGAGACAGGAAACTAACACAGTTTAATTAATCTGGTTTTGATATGGAAATTTCAAAATTACATAGACTTGAAGAGTAACCAGCCAGCCTTTAATGAAAACTTTCAGACAGGAAACTAAAAACACTTTGGGAGAAAAATAAATTTCAGTAACCTCACTCTACAGATTGGGAAATGAGACCAAGAAGAAGGAAGTGACTTAACTAAAGGCAAAACCAAGCTTTGTCAAAACAAAGTATATTCTACTGTCTTCTGAGTCTTATATATGTGCTCATCCTGTTGGGCCTGAATCTGTTGCTTTTTTGTTTCAGTTCAGTTTCTCTTCATAAAAATGTCTTAATGTAAGTTCTTCATGAATTGGTTTAACTGGAAGCACTCTGAGTCCATTTCACAGAACGGTTTTCATGTAAATCATTTGGAGTCATGTTTGATCTTGGAAGAATTATTTAGGGATTGCTGCATGGAAAAATATCCTGTCCTCACTTAGCAGAAAAACTTTACCATTCCTGCAGTGGAGTTTATTCTCCCCAGAGCAGACAAATTTCTCCAGTTAAAAGTTATTTTGTTTCAGAACAATTATTCCACTGTCCTTTAATTTGTGCAAAGAAATGGTGCTTGGGGCCTGGGTGTCAAGGTCAGAGGGACAGGTTGGGCTCACTGGGCAAGGAGGTCTGAGAGCTGCCTGTCTGATTATGTGTCCTGTGGAACCTCTCCATTGGCACTCCTCAGTCTCAGAGGCTGTTTCTCCTTCTGTTGCCACCTATCCCTTAGGAATTCTGTTCCCCAGTCCTGACTCTTAACTGTTGAAAAACAGACTTGCCCTGCATAAAGAGATGTGAAGGAAGACCATGGTATACAAACACAGTGATCAACTGACAAGGCAATCACTAATTTTGTTTCTTTTCATATGTGTTGAAAGGGAAGAGATTAGTTACCTTTAAATATCATGAAAAGGAGATGACAGAACATGAAGGGGAAAGAAAACAAGGAGAAAGGCCAAGAAGAAGAGCTGTGGAATAAATGTGAAGAGGCAGATCACTGGAATATCTATCTGAACATTACAGGGAAAAATTAAGTCAAAACTCCAGAAAAGTCTTATCTCAAGCTCTTTGTTTTGATAGGCTCTGGGGGTCTGTCGATGCTTCTGTGAGCTGTGGCTTCTCACTAGATCCTCTACCCAGCTCTTCCACAGGATCTCAAAGCAACAGAAACAGAAATCCACCTGAGGTGTAGTAGTTCCCAGTCCAATGAAACACTGTCCACCAGGTTTTGACAGGAGGAGATCTTATAAAATGGTTGGACTCAAATTTTCTATTTTCCCTGCAGTGCAGCAGACCAAGCAATGGTTGTTTATAGTTTTTCTTTCCAGTTCTATCTGTCTTCTTCCGCATGTCTTTATCCATTTGTCATCCATTTTGCTAAGGACTAAAACTAATACTGGCATATCCAAATATTGGTAGTCCTATGCTTAATCCTGCTCCAAAGGAAAATACAATGACAGTGTTATGTTTATTGGAACATGGATGTCAAATCAAATAATTTTGCCCAGTGAACTCTAAATCTGTAATTTAGTTTTTAAGCATTGAGGGAGACAGGAGAATGAAAAAGATCAAACTAAGCCAAATTGAATGAAGTCGTATCAATGTTAGAGTCCTGTTCAAGTCAATGAAAAGACACATTTGATTTTATGAGATTTGTAAATCATTTTATGTACTGTTTGATATATAGTACAGGAGTGAATGTCAGATAACCATTTATGAAAATATAAATTAGGTAAACTGGATAAAAGTCCATCCAGGCATGCAAGGAGGGATAATTTGCAATGTGAATAAGCAAAGCCAGTCAACGATCTTGTGGACTAAAGATAATAAATTTCTAATTTTACAATTAGCACTATCTTTCTAAACAGAAAATAGATTTGTTCCTGCCATTTACATGGTGTTTGAGAACTCGCGTACTTCTTTGAAAGTCATCTACTATAGAACCCTTTTTCTTTTGATTTATAATATTTATAAATTATTTATTAAGTATTTATAATATTTTTCATTCCATTGGCAATATGCTACTCTGGTTTTAACTTCGTTATTTGATCACAATGTCCAAAATCCTAGGTGAAAACTAGTTACATATTTGGTCAGTTGTCATCTCTGTGTGGTGTGGGAGAAGCAAAAAACTTTTAGCTGCTACACAGCAGAACGTGAGAGCAAAAAGATTGCAGAAAATGAAATATCTGTCAAATGTATATCCTCATAAGACTCTTCTTGTTGCTGTTCACATATTCCTGTGTCAAGGAGATGCTGTTATGTACTCCTGACTGTATTTTCCCTTCTTTTCTTTTTTTTTTTTCAGGTTTTGGACAGCATCAAAATCTCTGTACTTAACATAAATAAATACTCAACAGGCTAAGATGAAATCCTGTTACATAAAAGCATTATAAATAATACATTTTCCTTTAAATCTTTTAATTTGATTAAGGATATAAGGCAGACAAATCATGCAAATGTTATTCAATAACTAGTTTATGTCTGTCAGAAAATATGGAAATCAAAGGGTTCTACTTTAAAGAATTCTTGCATCATAGTTAATCAGCATTTTTATCTTGCAGATCACAAGCTGGAATATATGAATCAACTACTGTGCTAGGACATCACATTAAAAATTCTTTTTGAATTCTAAAACTACTTGTCAACCTGCATGTTCTAGTAGTAAGTGCACATAGTCACTTCAATGCTTTCTCTGATGTTGCCCATTTCCTGTCAAACACAAGGGCAAATTTCAATTATGAATTAAAACCACTATGTTTGAAATCAGTCGTGGAACTATTAACAGCAGTGGTCAGAGACAGGCTATTCTACTTTGCATTTCTGTAAGCTCTTTCTCTCCTCAGATCTCAAAGGGTTATTTTTACAAATGTGCATTAGTTCAGCCTCACAGCATAAGGCCTCTGTGGCATTGTCAGTACTCTAAAAGCTGGGTAAGGCATGGCACAGAGGGTCTGCAACTGCTGTAGGAATCAGAAGTGGCATTGGCCACAGCAAAGCATCACATGAATGAGACAAAAGGACAGGTTCATCAGGAGAGATCATTCGCTCAGGACAACGCTGTGCTGAGCAGACTTACCTAGAAAGAGCGGAGTTACTCAGCTTGAACACACTGCAGATGCACTGAGAAGCCAAGTTCACTTAAAACAACTTCATACGTGGTGGAGTGAGGCACCTAGTTGCGTGTAGGTCTGGCTCTGAATGACTTGCCAAGTAAGTCACTCTGGGACTTAAAACAGGCTCTCCAATTCATGAATTGGCATGTTCCATTTAAACAGTGGAAATGCTGCAGATCTCTAGCACCCATGGTATTTTTACAAGGACTTAAAGAAACTCATATCTTCCCTTTGAGAAAAGATCAAAAGAATTTTAAATGGCATTTGATCAGGTAATGAAGTCAGAAAACACTGTCCTTAGTTTACTCTCTTGTCTGCAGCCCTGAAACTCAAAGATTAACTCTAGGTAATGCAGGATTTATGATGAATTTTTTAACTGGATTCAGTTTTGCTACCACAGCTAACCAGGCTGGGAAAGGTGATTGCCTTTATTCCCAAACCCTTTAACACCAATTGGTGTGTGTTGTGATGAGTTGTGCAGTGCAAATGAGGCTCATTTCTGTTAGCACAGAGCCACCATTGCCTTGCTTCTGTCTACAGCTGTGTACATCCCATTCCCTTTTGAGGACTGGAAATGTCAGAATTACTAGGGGTCTTTTGAATTTGGATGCTCTCAAATGTCCTTTGTGGACATAGCATCCATTTTACACAAAAACAATGTTAAAAAAAAGAAAAATTTCTTTCTGCAGAAATGCAGAAATTATGTTTTACAGAATCATAACTCTTTCATTATATTCTTGGTTGCAGGGAAACACCAAAAATCCCGCTCATGGCAAAAGTACTGCATTAAGGGATCTTTGAACAGCCTTTTGGAGATGGGCAGTGCTACCTGAATTACCACACAAGAGGCAGGTTTTCCCAGGACTTCTTAGGGATGTTTGTGATCCTTCAGTACTTAAGGACCTTGTATTATTATGGCATTGTTGCTGTTGCTGGGAGTGTCCAAATACGCCCATTACTTTAGCAAAAGACATAGAAAGCTTAAATTTCAACAAATTTAGCATTTGACAGCTTGTATTGGTCAGATACCTCACTCACAATACAGAAAGCAGATTTCACTTTTGAAGAGCAGTAATGACTACATTGGAAGCACATAAAATCACCGTGGAAAAAAATCCCTGTTAAGACACGTGAGAATTTATGTGAGCATATGGAAAGTAATATTTAATTGAAGCTATTTTAGCATGTGGGTAAGGCTTAAGTTATATGAAACCCTCTGGGAAAGAATTGCTGTTGATAACTGTCCAGCTTCTGTTGTGGAGCAATCTAGCTTTGAGAGATTAATGAGTGTGCTAAAGCATTGGTAGTGCTTTCTTTCTGAGAATTTATTTTCAGACACCTTGATCTCTGTCATATTTTTAAAATACATGTGAAAAGTAATACCAATGCCACAGGCAGGAAACAGTTATCTCTTTACTGCAGATATGTACAGCCAGAATAATACTCATTAGAGCTTTGCAAAGATCAGCATTTATTTCTGGTGGGGATGTCCGAGCTTGAGCATGCAGTGCACCGCTATGACACAAGTTTAAAGGAGGGTTTGCTGAGGCAATGGCTGCATGGCTGTCTAAGATAATGCAGCAAACGTGGCTGGAAGCTTCCTCTGGACAGCTTGTGGGCTATAAGCAACACAGTAAGGCAGCTTTCAGGTTTAGAGAAAAAGATACCCTCAAAATATTCTATTAAAATGTATTTTTTTTTTTCTCTCTGAAATGCTGGGCTATCACAATTGTGGAGCTATTGATAAAGTTCACAAAGAAAATAATTTTACCAGTGCCTATACACTTGGTAATGAAAGAAGTGCCCTGCAAGCCTTCTGAAGAATAAATTCTTACCACTAGGTCTGGCATGTCTCCAAAGAGTCTAAGGGTGAGTTGGAGGCTGAGAAGAGGCTAGAAGGCATGTTGGAGACAAAAAGGCATTGAGTGGAGACAGGCTGTGATAAGTGCATGGCAGCTATTCCCTGGCCACCCTCCTCCAGGGACCACAGACAAGTTTGCACTAAACAGCCCTAAGAGTGAGACAAAACACAGGGCAAGAACCATCTCCACAGCAGTTCCCTTCTCAGGTCTCTCCTGAGAAAACAGGAAGCAATAAAGATGTTACAATAACAGTATAAACGCTTCCATCCACTTCTATTTGAACAGGAGAATGTGTCTCTATGTTCTGGACAGGTGGAATTAGCAGGAGTTGAACTGTATAGATGTCACATCCTATCATCTGACATTTGTTCATGATTGTTATTGTCAGGGCATTTTTATGGTAGGTGAGGGCACTTTTTCAGTGTTTTTTTAAAATAACAGAATAAAAATTTCAATAAATCCCTGAAAGATGTTCAGGAAAAAAAACATGATCAATCATCTCCATTTAGACATTTGCATAATTAAATTTAAATTTTTGCTTCATAATCATGAATTAGATACCTTCTGCCCATTTTTCTGTGGAAGCATGCAAGAAATTGGTGTTAAGGGGATGGGGGAGAGGGGCTGGCATCCCAGCTGCATCATGTTATATGGTGCTCATAGCAACAAAATTCTGTGTAAAATGAATAAAAGATAATTCACTGCATATGTCACTTCTGGATATGATAAAGGCTTGATTTGATATTTATTTGAAGCAGGCTCCTGGTGACTGTCTATTGTCATAGCATTAGATGAGAAGAGAGAGAACGAGTAACTCTTTGAATGTGACTGTAGTAACAAGGAGAGCCTGCAGTCATGTCTTGTTAATTTACCAAGGAGGATGTCACATTTACATTTCAAACTATCCCACTGCAGAGCTCACAACTTGCTAGGATTATCCTGAGTTTTAAACCATCCAGACTGAGGCTTCATTGTTTACCCAGACTAATCCTTCACTTCACCCTCCTTCCCTCCCTCCTTTCCTACTACCCTGCCTACAGAAAAAAAAAAATAAAGAAAAAGGAAGAAAATCTAACATTAAAAGGTGTTGCCAATCCTGCTCAGTAATTAACAGTTGATTCCTCTAAAAGAGTGGGGTGAAATATCATTTTATTACTCTTCTACTTCCTTTCCTTCTCCTCCCCCACCCATCTTCTCACAGGCAGGCATCAGGAGTAAATTTTCACTGTGATGTGCAGGGATTTAGCTGTGTGAATCCCATTACTGCTATTAATTAGAACACATCAGTACAGCCAGCCAAAAACGTGCACCTTTTAATGTTTAACTGCTTCTTATCCATGCCCTGGTCCTGATTCTGATTTCTCACTGGTATTTACCTATGTAGCACTAATGATCTCTGGGAATTATTCCTGATTTACATGAAAGAATTTCTAGCAGCTCCCATCTGTGACATTTATGCAGATGCCTCATCATCTTCTCCATTCTTCTGCTTGCTTTCTTTTAGGACCTCTTAAGGTATTTTCTACCTCATTCACCAGCAGGAATTATCAGCCCAAATTTTCACATCCATTTTCCAGTCATTTTATTATACAATGATGTAGAAAAAAAAAAAAAAAACCAGACAAAATAAAACAAAAAAAACTTGGTCCTATGACTGCTGTTTCATTGAATTATTTGAGGGTGAAATTCCAGGATGTGTTTTAAATATCAAGGTGTTCACTGGTTCCAGTTAACCTTGTAAAAATAAAGCATTGATTTATTTATTTGGGGATTTAATGAAAACACACCAAGTGACTTCCCACCACAAGACAGGGGGATTTTGCTGAGGATGACCCTCAGGAAATCTCTTACATTCCCAGGATTACCCTTACTATCCAAGTGGATTCAATATGTGCCCTAATTCTGTGCTTTTCAACCAATGCAACATTTGCAGCTGGACCCAGCTGGGGGAATTTGAATCTCCTGACCATCACAGGTGGGTTTTTCTGAGAGCAGCCTGTCCTTTCATGTGGTCCTCGAGTAGCACCAGCTGATGAAGGGCAATGCTCAGTATCAGCTTCAAACCTAAAGTTGGAGGAGGAGGAACATCCAGCACTGCTCTCCTTTAATCTCTGCTCAAAGGGCTTTGTACTAATTAATCTTTACAACACCCTTCAGAAGTGAGGGAAGAGTGCTATGGTTTGACTGTAGATGAGGGGGAGAGGAGCCCAGTCAAATGACTTGGTGACAGAATCAGCCCACGGCAATCAAGATGACAAGCCACAGCTTCAGCATCTGTCTTTTTTGTTGCTACTTAGAAATGCTTCAGTCAAAGAAAATCCAGATACTTTTTACCACTTCTTTGTTAAAGCCTGGCTTTTCCCAGCCCTGCCCATTTAGCTGTTCACCTTGCCTTATTTGCAGGTCAGAGGCAAGAGAACCAACATGAGACTGTTTTGTGTCCACAGCTGCCTTTGCAGATCATCCTGCCTTACTATTAAACACAGAAATTTGAAAACAGTTAAGTAGCTGATACTTTTAACTAGTAATGCATAAATGCAATTTCTGTCCTTTTACAAGGAACTGGTGTTTTTCAAATTGTTGTGCTTCAAAACTTCTGAGTCCACATGAGTCAAAGCAGCCAGCAAGACTCTGGGACAGGGTATGAAGGTGAAAGCAGGGAGCAAATAAACTTTACAGCAGTCATTTTTAGCACTCCATAGAAATACTCTTTCTCCTTTGTTCTGTGTTACAATGCTGGTTTTTATCTGCCTGCTACAATTTTAGCATTTAAATTTCCTTCTTGCTAACTGTCACATTCGCCTGGTGAGACAGAGCTAAATGGTCCTTGGGTGAAACTGAAGGAGCTCAGGAAATTCACAGCATTAAGAAAGACCAAGACAGAAAATTCTTGGAAAAAACCTTCACCCTATATGAGCCCATTCAAGCTGTTTAAATAGATAAGCCCAAGCCAAGCTGGTTATTCTGAGCTCACAGCAAGTCTAGAAATGCTGCAGTCAGAAAGGCCTGGAGTGATTGAACATTGCAAATGCAGCCCAAAGGCAGATTTAGCTTCCTGTTCTGTCCTGGGCACTTGCTCCCCTGTGTTGCTGGTGTGGCAGCAGTGCCTACGAGGCCTCGCTGGGGAGAGAAGGGGTGGTGTCCAGGCTCTGGCTGACCCAAGGCTGCTCTCCCTAGGGAGAGGACACAAAGCAGGAGGGTAAGGTGAAGAGGGTATGGACAGGGTGACCTCTGCAGCACCAGCCAACAAGCCCTGCTAGCATAAAGCTTACACAGCTTCCAGCCCTCCTCTGAGCAGCATTTAGTAAGACTACAAAAATGGCAAAGAATGCAAATACAAGTTCCACTAGATCCCAAGCCATCCCTTAGCCAGGAGTGTTTCATGGACATGAAGATAAGCTTTATCGTTATCCAAGTAATAATTAGCTAATTAATTAGTCTGTTTCCTCATTTCATTCCTCAAGATCATATTTACAATGCCTCACCCAGCCCACAGAGGATTCTTTTTCATTCAGATGAACTTTTTTTTGAGTATCTCCTGCAACAGACAAGGACAAAGCGGTTCCAGGGATTTCACATGTTCCTCATCCCCAGCCCCTCTCCGCTGCATTTCCAAGGCCAGACACTGTGCTCTCCAGCAGCCCTCACCATGGCACCAGGATGATGGTTGTGCTGGTCTGTGATGAGTGCACGTCTCTCTCCAGCTGCCCCTCAGATTTGGGAGTGGAATACAGTAACTGGGATGGCAGAACCATGCTCTAACTGGAAAAACCCTTGAAAGGAGGAATTACAGTGAGGAGTGACGAGCGTGGGCTCACATTGTTTCCATTAAGAATAGGAATATTTCCATAGATTTTCACCAGAAAATAGAAATCAGACATGTGCCAGTAAAAGACAGACATTCCCAAAATATATCAGATGTTTCATCTAGTTTATAGTTTGTTGAAAACAAAAAAGACAAAACTGCCTAAAAACATGATTGCATTTCATAAGCAATGAAGGTCACTGTAAATGACAATTTATTCACAAATATGTGGAGACTAACCAGGTATTGCAGCAATTTTCTTGTATTCACAGATGCTGGTTCCCAAATTCAGCTATGCTTCACAGGAAATGAGAGATGTTCTTTTCAGGGTGCTTAATTGTTTCTGCAAGCATGTTTACCACATAGGAGAAATTCAGTAAGAAAGTACAACTCCTGTTTTTTTCTGTTCCATTTGGCTGCTTATGAGACAAATAATCAGGATACATTTATAGCTTAAGGGACCGATTTGCCTGAGATGGAATAGCTGATTGTATTATTCTAAAGAAATAATATGTAGTATCTCAAAATAATTCCAGCTTGTTGCTCTCAGCTCACTAATGCATAATGCTCATTGCAGAAAGAACAGCATTAGACCAGCACCAATCTGACAGTCCATTTTTCACTGACACTTCTTTCATTTATTTTATAAAAGAGGATTTATTTTACTAAACATATCTATCTATTTGTCAGTACAAAATTGTTGGGTTTTTTCTGCAAATGAAATTCATGTCATTGGCTTTATTCCTTCATACTAAATTTCAACAAACACATAATAGTGTTTCTGAGGATTTCATTTTCCTAGCCTAGATGGTGCACAATTAAGTATTTTTTATGCTACAGTGAAAGAGAACTCTCCATACGTTTTGAGATTGTCAAATGTAATTATGAACTTTTAGGGTTTTATGACAGTCACTATAATTTAGGTATCTGAATATAACAACATGTTTGCAAAACATTGATTACTTACATATTTATAGAAGGTAACATGTTCTTACCTCCTAGGTAAGAATACATTATCTGCTGGAAGTATGGAGAAACCAGGTAACGATTAATTTATGTTCATGACATAACATCAGAAATCAAATGGTGAAAGAGCTTTCGGAGTCACAAGTAGGGTTTCTAGTCAATTCAGAGAAACTACTAAACTGTTAAGGTAAAAAGGAAGACAGAGGTCCAATTTCTCTTGAACTTTATGGAATTACATTTATGAAAAGTTATTAATGTTACAAAACTTGAAAGCCTTGACTTTCGAAATGGGATCATACATGAAGTATAGGATTTTTGGTTCCTATAGTAAGAGAGAAATTAGTAGAAGTTTTTGAATGTCACATTAAAAGTCACTGCTTTGGAATACTAAAACAAAAGGGCTAAGCACCAAATGCACACAAAAATGGCCACAGAGTATTAGTCATGCTCAAACATAACAGACTTGCCATGGACTTTGTCTTTTTTTTTTTTTTTTGCTTTTCCAAAAGAATTCTGGATATTGCTAAACATACCAAAAATAGTTTTTTTAGAAAGAATGAAAAAGTAAAATAGAAGAATTATGTTCTGAAACTTCATCTATAATAAGTGCAGATATGTCTTCATAAGAAGCTAATTTTTATAAGCCTGCACAGCTCATGGCAGGTGATAATTCAATACTGACGTGTTACTTCTGTCTATATGGTATTTTATTGCTGTAGTATCCCTAAGGCTTTTGAACTTTATTGTACTCTTAAACTTTACCCTCTGAAAGAAATGATATATAAATAAAATTGGCTTTAGTCTATCCAACTTTACCTGGAGATGCCTGGCAGTATTTAACTCTTCAGCTTTGCTGACTCAGTGCCCTCAACACAACATCGAGCTTTGCCTGAAGGCAGCCCTTTAAACTAAAATTAATTTCCTTAAATTATTCCTAGTAGCAGAAGTGCTCACTAGGTTTTCCCCCACCTGATTCATCCTTAGTAGGAATTTCCTTCAGCCTTAAAAGGAAACATCACTGAAATTATATGTGTATTTTTCCAGTGACTGGGAGGAGAGCAAAGGGATACCATTTTATCTTCTTTCTGCACAGAAATGTCTGGCATCAAATGTTGTCTTCCATCAAATAGTGCAGTCATTCTGACATGAGTCTGACAGAACCCACAGTACCTGGCTGTGTGCCATCATTTGCCTTGCAGTAGCATCTTTCACAGAAATTAAACATGAGCACCCTGGATCAAAAGTAAATGCAATATTGCCCAGGCTGAAGGAGACCTTAGTCTGTTTCAAACAGGTTTTTCCTCACTGTAGAGTGATGGAAAGGAACTCTCTTAATAGTTCCTACTCCTGCAATACCAGATTCAGCTCAGCATGGGGCAAGGAGCAGGGGAGTTTGTGGCAGCAGTGCTCCAGCTGCTGCTGCTGCCACGTGGCTTTCACAGAACCCAGTCTGTCAGGGAGGGTGCCAGGAGCCAGAGCAGATCAAGTGCTGAGCACCCCTCAGGTACCACCCTGCCAGCCAGTGTTTGGTGCAAGGACAGCAGCTGATACCAATTATGTGTAGGTAGGAGAGATTTGACATTGTGATGACTAATAACCTTGAGCTGTGGTTCCCCAGGCATTGAATCAGTATTTCCTACTGGATAAAAGCCACTGCCCCCATAAGCAAAGTCATAGACCAGTACAAAACATTCTACCATTCAAGTGTGTGTTGTTGCGTTGTTCAGGGTCTGTGGGTTTGGGTTTTTTTATGCAGGGGAATAATTATATATTCTGCTATATCAGTTATCTCCTTGTACACATTTGCTACTACCATGAATAAATGGCTTTTGATACTATCATTGAACTTGTCTTTTGACAGAAGTTTGTATGTTTACAGATGACTTGCTCTAAAGGTGATGTACTAATGCTCACATCCAGTAGCAGCAGACATGATATCGTGGGCTAAATTCCATCTATACTGGTGGTCTGCAGGAACACATTATTTCAACATCCAAAATAAAAGAAATCCATACATCCAAAATTACCAGTGCAAAACATTTCCTAAGGGTGATCCCAGTGCTTGTAAGGAGGAGACAAAGACAGGCAGCAGCTGTTGATAGCCCCGTCTGGGACACAGGTGTGTTTCCAGCTGAAGTCTTGATGATGGATTGATTATATGTAGGTTTCTTGTTGTTTTTGCAATCTCTTTACAAGGTGAACATGACCTTAGGTATCTGTTGTTCCTGAATAAAACATACCCACAATTATTTCCCGAACATATGCAGCACTCATTTTTCCCCCACAGAGGAATCAACCCACTACAAAATTCTTACAGCCCAACTCATATCTGGTATTGCAGCTAAATGACTTCTAGAGAATTAAGCTAGTTTTCACATTGAGACATAGATTTTAAAGAATATAGGATTTTAAAGAAATTAAGATTTTAGTTAGAAATAAGCCTTATGGTTGTCGAAGTTAATTAAGAGCTTTGTAGTTAGCTAAGGAAGACTAGGCTTGAGTTAACTTTTTCCAAATAACTGATTGCTTGTCAACTTTATGTTTGCTTAGCTGTGCTTGAAACAATAAATAGAGAACCTGATAAATAGGTTTAGGGACACAGGACAATTACAGAGACTCCCCAATCCTGAAACTTATTGAAAGTCACTGTACCTAAGGAAATGGGAATTCTACCAACACCCATTTGTCACCATTTGCATTGAAAAGGTAGAAAGTTCAAGGCAATGAAGAGTCATTTTACTTCCTCATTTTAAACCCACTCCCCTTGAATGAGACCACCGACCCATTTCAAAGGACAAACTACACATGCTTAATTGGTTTTTTTGCTAATTACCATACAAAGCGGGGGAATGGGATGTACCAAGGTTATGAATATGCATTTGTACTTTGGATATTCAACAGTTTTGTAAATAAAATGGCTTTGTGATTTTTTGGAAGGCGTGGTATGCCTTTGGGGAGCTATCCCACATGCTGCCCAGCGCTGCAATAAACATGCACTTTCTAACTTCAAACTGTTAGAGAGTTTTTGTCCGTCTCAGTTGGATATCGGTATTAGATCAATATTCATATTTTTAATAAATCAACATTAAAAAAAGAAAAAAGTGTCTCTTACCTCTCTCCTCTCCTTCAAAGCAATCTCAAAACATCTTTTTTGATTACTTAACAAGAGAATAATCATTAATACCATATGTACTGAAGGTATTCAGCTTTGTGAGCTCTCAGTAGGAAGTACTGATGACAGAGGAGCATTTCTGCTATCATCAGAGCATTTATGTGCTCTTAGTTGCAAGACCCCAGTTACTGTTTGAGGTCAGAACAGCTCTGGCCAGCCATGGGGTTCCAGGACTGCTTTCACATAGATTCTCAGTGAGCAGTGGTGGGTACATGACACACCCAAGTGTTCAGCCACAATCCAGCCCTGCTCAAAGGCAATAACACTGGCAATAATCTCTGAGTTCAATAACCATGCCAACTGGGAAAGGCTCTTAGACCCACTGCCAGACAGCCTTCCAAACATTATTGCTCTCCCTGTTGATTCAGTCAAGCTCGGGAGACAGAGGGGCAAAGCTGTTTAAACTTTTTCATCTCACTGAAACTCTGGTGATTTTTTTTTCACTTTTGTCACTTTTTTCTCACCCACGCTCCCTGTGGGAAAATATACACACAGAAAAGCACGTACATCTGCACCACAAGCATTTTTCCAGTGACAGAACACAGCACTCTTTTGGTGCTTTTAGTCATTTCCTTTAGGCTATAATCTTCCTCTGCACTTTTAAAAGAGGGAACCTGCACAGAAAAGAGCCTCCACACTTTCACAAGAAGCAATCAAAATTCTCTAGTCTTTAGAGATTAAAAAAATTACTTCATTGATTGAAGATGTAGGCCAATGTTGGTCAAGAGTCACTTGTCATTTTGTAGGGGTTTTTTCTACATGGCATAAAATTTCTATATGAATGAGAATTTTCATTCAGTGTTGAATTCTATCATTGTTGGCTTGAAGGTAGATTTTTAGTTTTGTCTCCAGGGTAAAATATGATTCTGGCTGCTTTCATCTTCTGAGCTGCTCAGATTTATTTAGTGTTACATTCTTTCTGATCATTTTCCAGGATATCTGAGGTTTTATTAGAAACAGTAAATGCATAGAAAGTGTGAGGGGATTCCAGTTAAGTCTTATGGTCTGTTGCTTGTATCTCAGCCAAAATGCTTCCGCTGCCTTCTGCTTCATGTGTTGTTTTCTGTTATGTGAGTCTATTTATCATTGCAAAGCAGTAGGAAAGCTCTTGGTTATTATACACCAGGTCTTACTTGAATTTGATTTAAGGTTTCAAAATCAGCTTCAATGGTTGGAGTAATTATTGACCCAATGTTGTTATTCCGCCAAGAGGAACTGATTTGGAAGAAAAGATAGTTTTCACAGAAATAAAAAACTTTGCTTTTTATGGATTGTCAGCGGAGTCCTTTCCAATGATTAATAATCTGCTCATACCCTTGAACATTTTGACATTTGCAATAGCAGAGTTTTTGCAAATATTTCTTTCTTCATATTTTCTTCAAATATTTCTTTAAACACAAGACTGAGAGAAGAAACATGGGGAGAAGCTAATACATTGGGAAAATTAATTATCAGTGTCCCTGGTGGGACTTTTTTTTATTTTAGTTCAGAAAAAAAAAATTTAAAGGTCTGCTATTCTATGATACTCCTGAGAGACTCATAAAGTATGAGATAGAATAAGCAAATATTAAAATTATAAGAAGATGTGTGGCTTTTCCAGGTTTTTGTTATGACCAGTAGTGTTGGGTTGTATATATTCCTCTATCATCTGTTATGTACCAGTATTAGAGAAAAGCAAAGGAAAAAATTAATTCAAGAAACAAAAGTAGAGAACTTTATTGGAAAAAATCCTAAGGCAAATAAGAACTTCACAGTATTATAAGACAGAACTATGATAACACAGGCTGGGAAAACCCAAACTCTTGTAGGATAACCTAAATTCTTGGCAAAAAATAGTGGGCCAGACCAGACAGAATTCATTCTCCTATATCCTATGCTTTTCCAGTGAATGTGTCCTTTAGCTAATCCACGAGTTATACATCCTTCAGTGTACTTCAGCGAAAAGGATCTCCACTTCCAGCATTCAGGGGCCTAGTATTTCTTTTCCCACTAAGTGCAAAGGGTGTTTGTCCAGTGGTTTTGACAATCCCTCTGCAGACACGTAGGCCGGGCTTGCTATAACTACTCCAGAATAATTTAAACATGTTGCTTACATTGTTTACCCAGGTTTCACCTAAACAGAGTGCAGCTAAGATAATGTGAATCCTTTAATGAGTACTGAAGGTGATCAGTTCTTGTGTTTCAATTTAGTTATATCTCGTGTCCACTTTCACCCAGCCTGACTTGAAATGCCACCTGATATCTGTGTTTAAACTTCTTCTGGGAGGAGCTTGATCCTGAATATTAGAGATTGGCTCTACAACAGTCATCTCACCACTACAGAGGTTTGAAATAGCACGTAGCTGACAAATGCATTTAGGGTAGCAGCTGTGAATATACTTGACAAACACTGAGGTTGTTTGATTGCAGTAGTTGATGCTGACAAAGTCTTTAAGATCTTTAAAGGAATCCTGGGTAATTACAAAATACAGTTCTGTGAGATGAAGAAACAGTATTATAAAAGCAAGAGGCATTATTTTGCTTGCTACCCTTCACAGATAAAGTATAATGCAGAATACAAGAAATGTCTTTATCTTGATCTAGGGCTTGACTGGAATCTCCTTGCATGGAATACGGGATGCATTTTCTTGTGACTACCATTGATGAATGACTAGAGCAGCATTATTTTCTGCCAACAAAAATCTACAGTTTCTGAGGGTAGGATTCAATAATGCATTGGGTTTTTTCTGTCATTCGATCAAAAAGGTGCTTTGGCAAAGCTGCTGACAGTGAATATGAGTACCTCCATGCATAATGGAGACAATTTGGGCTCGTTTTCAGAGGCAGGTAAGTAATATTCTTCATTAGCATTATACTGCAGCACGTTCACTGTGAGGTGTGCTAGTGCAGAAGGTTGCTGTAGGTATTCAAGAGCTCAGCACCCACCATCCGTCTGCTGTAATTACCCAGATTTTTTTACCATTGCAGCCAAAAGCAATATACAGCCAAGCATTTCTGCATATATCTGGTTACGAAAAAGGGTTCATAAAATAGATTCAGTAATAACAACAACATCATGTTTAAATTATAGTGACAAGAATTACTTTGTAACACTTTAGAAACCTATAACCCACCAGGAGCTTAAAGGTCTATTATGGTTAATGAGGCTGGTAGATGTGGTACTATTACAGGAACAAATGAACAGATATATGAATCAAAAGAACAGATTGCATTCTTAATATTTTTTCTAACCTAAATGGAACCAGTACATGTCTATAGACCATCTCTCTGAATGAAACCCTTACTGCTGGACTTGGTGTTAAATTATAGGACAATAGCTGGACACCTACCAACTATTAAAGGGCAATTAAAAGTTGATATTCTCTTGAGGTGTTGTTCCAATGTGCCTTGAAAATGGTTAGTAAAAGTATCAATGATGGCTGTTTCTGTCTCTAGTTTTACAAGTAAAATTATAAAAATGGATTAAATTTCATTCCTTCTGCCCCTCCTTTTTCATTTACTGGAAACTTTAATGCTGTGTGGCTGAAATTCTCTTCTCCATAGCATTTTGAGACTAAAATAAACTAAGTGCAGTTTAGCATGAGTGTTCTGGCATGACAAGGAGATTGAAAGTATCATCTTGGCCTTACACTTTGTTCAGTTCAGAAGCTGAAAGAGCAGATAACATGTATTCAATTATACTTAGGAAGTTATATGTAGTTCTCTTGTCCATGATTAAAAATGATATTGTAGAAGTAGAGACAATGCATAGAAGGGCAAGGAAATGACACTGTGGAAGGATTATGGTCTAACATATAATAGACAGAATGACTGAGGAAACAAAATTAATTCTCTCTGCAGAAAGAAGGAATCAGGGGAATATGAACATAGTCTATAAATATTTCCAAGGAGATAATACAAATGAAAAAGGGGGATTATTAATGTTATCACAAGATGGCTGCGAAAGAAGCAATATCCTAAATGTAAGACAGGAAAATTCTATAACAGCAAAGATAATAAATAATTAGAAATAGACAATCTTTGTGGGGTTAAAAACCTTTCTGGGTGATATCTTCAGTTCACAGGGTATCACAAAAACTGGCTTAAGCATGTCAACAACCCCTACCTCCTGCTGTCAGATTAAATGTTACTGCACCATGGAGACATAGATAAAGGAAAAAAAAAAACCAAAAAACCAAAAACCAAAAAAACCCTCTTCCTAGCTACAGATGCCTGTGACTCCTGCAGAAACTGGAAGGGCAATGACCTGAACAAGGCTGACACAAATTCCCAATAGCTAAAATTTTCTGAATACTTGTACAACCAGTGTTCCTCTGGCCCTCTTGACTCCAGCTGGGGAAGAAGTTCATAGTGGCTTTTCCAGGAAGGAGTCAGTTCAGCTCTTAGTTTGGTATTGAGCCATGGGAATTCCTGTAAATGCACATCCCCCATCTGCTTTCATGTTCTCCAGAGCCTCAGCTGCCACCTCCTCATTTCCAGTTATTCTAGCAATTTCTCCCTGCCTCTACCTCCCATTCCTCCCTCAACCAGCTCAAGTACCTGTAAATTGTCTTACAAATGAGGAGACACATATTTCCTTATGACTCCTTCTAAGTCATTGCATTTATTTCTCTTTCCTTTCAAAAATTAAGCCTCTTCTTGAAACCTTTCCTCAGAATGTGTTTCTGTGGAGCCAGTGCTTCCTTTGTCTTTAGCCTCATAAATTCACAGACTGACTAGAAAAAGTTGCTATGAGCTGGAGTATTGGTGTCACGACATTCTGCTTTTATAACAGCACTTCTGCTATGGTTGCTGCACCCAGATCAGATCCAATGCCTTCCTGAAATCTGTGAAAAAACTCCCACTGACTTCAGTGGGAGTTGCAGTCAATGAGTGTGGCCTTTACAGCAAGTTCAAGGGCATTTATCCACAGTCTTACCCGCATCAAAATCTCACTTCATAAAATCACAAAAAACTGGTTTGTGTACTTTAAGAGTGTGTGTTTGAAATACGAATGTTAAAAACTTAAACACCTACTGTGAGTAAGCAAATTTGCATTGGCACAAAGGGGCAGTTTCCTATTAAATTGCTGATTTTAAAGAGAATCTAAAATAATTAACTCTTTGAGAAAGCTAAATTGGTGGGTTTTGTCCAGTATGAAATACATGTTTCAAGAACAACCAGCCTTGAATTTTTCAAGCATTTTTCAGGCATCTTTTTAATAGCATAGAGTTCTTACTTTTTACATGTCACTAACTCTGGTTGGCAAAAGAAACAAAACAGAATTAGAAAAACATTCATTATTCTGTTCTATTAACCCTTTTCTATCTCTTAGAGATGTTATGCCCCAAGACTACAAAGATTTGGCCACTTCTTTGAATGTCTGTGCTTCTGTACTCACCCCAGCCCCTCATCAACCAGTCTGCAAATTCGAAATCATTTCACCTAGATCATGCCTTTTATTTCCTACAGGCTTGTTTGGTTTTAGACAGTGCTTTTGCACTTTGTTTTGGTATCCAGTGCTGCACTTTTGTAAGGAATTCTGAAGAAGCAAGGAAGGGCACACACACTGCTTGCAGCCTTGGTGCTCCTCATGGTCCTCCTCAGCCTGAGAAGAACGCCTTGGGATTGGAGACGGCCCTCCCAGAAAAACCTCCTGTCAAAAGCTCGTGTTGCTGCAAAATCCATTTCTAAAAGATGCAGGAAGGTGATCCAAGGACCACAGCCTTGGACTTCAGGCACATCAATGCCTCCTTATCTCAGCTGGGACAGCCGGGCCTTTGCTGTTGGTCTGAGTGCAAAGATCCAGGATGTTTATATTCCTGGTGCTCAATAAGCCTTAAATATTGAGAGTTCAGTTTTGGAAAGTGCATTGATGCTCACCTTTACCTACTTAGACAACTTAACTCTGTCAATCCAGAGTTCTTTTATCAAGTATAAAAGGAAAACAAATATGGAGACTTTAAATGCTATCTTACAATGTAAAGATATTTCCGTAGTATGAGAAAGAAGGATTGTGTGTGCTCATGCCTTGAGCACACTGCATGAGTCCCATAATGTATGTTTTCATTGTTAATTGCTGTCATTATTTGAAATATTTTGTTGCTTACAACAACAACATAATTGCAGGAATCTGGAAACTGAACAAAAATCTGTCTGTGCATCAGGCAAGCTGGTGGTGCTGTACTTCCAGTAGTAACTCAACATCAGTCAAGTTATTCACTGCTATTTTTATTATCAGTCTCTTTGTAATCACTTTTGAGTTCTGCAACATCTACTCAGCCCCCCTTCAGGGACTCACTACTTTCTCTTGACTCAACCTTTTTCTTCATAATAAGAGAAATAAATAGTACAGAGACCAAAGATGAAACTGTTCAGTGAGAATGAGTATGAATTTGAACTCATTTTCTCATCTGGTCCCCAGATTTTTGTTGTTTTATTTCTGTTAAATGTTTGTACTGTGCTGTTGGGAATGAGTATGCTTACAGATTTTATTTCTTTTAAATAAGGCCTTTTGAAGAGTATCCTACATCCTCAGAACATATGCAATAATAATGCCTTGACTAGCAACTGCTGAGGGAGGAAAGGCTGCTGCCAAAGGCAGATATTGAAAAATAGCAGTATAATTTTAAAGCCTGTTTTAAAAATGTCTCCTGGTTTGCAAGTTATTGTCTTTCCTTTTTGTCTTCTTCACCTGCATAAACGAGCCAGTGTTAAATACTTGAGAAGAATAGTGTGCATGACATAGCAAGTGTCAATAGTGACACTGATTTATTTTATAACTAGTGTACTAAATTGATTTTTAAATAACAATATCTTACCCCAATGCAATGCTTATAATCCTGAAAGATACTAGAGTCTTTTGCTAACTTGATATATAATATATGTTGGTGAAATATGAGGCAAAGATCAACATTGGTTTGAAATAGTCATAACATAAACATGCACCATTTCCTTCCATTGTCATTTCATGACACCTGTGAGAAAAAGGTTATGTCAGGAACATCTGAGATAATTTTAAGTCATTATATGAAAAAATTTCTAACTCGTCAAGTAAAACTGGATGCTTCTGTAATTTTGACCCAAACAGCAGAGGTCTTGGCATATGTCACAACATCCTTTCTCAAATTTCTTTTTTCACTGTGCCAGTACCATGACACTACATTTGCTGTTTCTGCCCATCCCTGAGTTCTGAAGCAAGCTGCAATTCTCCCCTTTTCAAAAAGGATAAAAATCCTGACCCACTGAGGCAGTGAGACAATGGGTTCCAAGTCATGTCATTTTATGTTTAGGAAACCCACTGCTGACCCTGGGCTCAGTATGAATGGCTTGGGCAATTGCTCCCTTCTAAGGGAAGTCAAAAGATATCTTTTCTGTCAGAGAGATTTTAAACAGAATGATGGGTCCTTGAGGCTGCTCACAGGGCTGGAATAGTTCACTTCTTGGCATACTAATGGATTCTGGAAAGACAGAATGAAGTATATGGAGACGTTGCTTTGCCCAGCAATGATCCATGAGGCACAGGCAGTCACTGGCTTGCAGAGCACAAATTCCCAGCAGCTTAGGGCAAGAAGTGAAAAGGATCACACATGGAGCTGAAGAAGAAAGGCAGTTTAAGGTTTTGACATCTTTAACCAGCAGCTGGTATGCATTAGCATGGATCTTTCCTTGCTTCTACCGAGGATTTACTTATGTAGGAAACAATTTGTCCCTTGTTGAACGCATGGGGTTAGAAGCAACAACATGTGATGGAAGGTGCAATGACTAAAGTGACCATTAATTGCTGGGGTCTGACAGTTTACCTTGCTCAGACAGGAAACTCAGTACTTTCAGCAGTACACCAGGCCCCAGCCACTAAGCTGCCCTGACATGATGATCCTTGAATTAATTTCTTGCTGTAATGATATGCGTAGCCACATCAAATCCACAGTGGCTGCAGTTTTGGCAGTTAATGTCAAAGTACAGTCATGCAATCAGAATACATTTTCACAGAGTGGATGTAGCCGCAGTCTCTGAAGACCGGAATTGAGATTCACCATTTTCATTTATCAAAGGATGCTAGTCACAGATTGCCAATGCCACACAGGTAGCAGCAATCTCTACTCCACTTACTTATCCAGCTGAATCCTGCTTAAAATTTGTATTATGTAACAGCTTTAATATTACCTGAACTCAAATGGGCTGCGAAATGATTTGCCAGTACATCTTTGTGTGTGGCAGTAATGCCCATTAAGTGCAGTGTTGTGAAAACTTGCATTCATTTCATTGATAACAAAGTGCTTTTTAGACAGTAAATTTCTGCAGCAGTTAATTACTACCGTTCTGAGATGGTTAATAAAGGTAACCAGATGGGCTTTTCCAGTGTGATACCATCCCAGGAATGTGATAGCCACTCAGAGCCTGACCGCCTGCTGCGTACCGCTGCTTAATTAAGTATTCCTGAAGTGCTTAGTATTTAACAGCTTGTGATATTTAAATTCTATCTGATCCATCTTATAATGCTTATCATTCATTAAAACAAAAGGGGGAAAAAAACCCCAAAAAAACAGCTACCACAAAAATGCAGCCCTTTAAGAAGTTAGTGCCAGGTGGAGAATTACACTCATCCTTGATCCACACAGGAGTCTTGCAGGTTGGGATTTTCCAAGTGGGAGACTTTGAAATAACTCTGAACAAAAAAAATGACTGGCAGCAAAATTCCATGGGCATAAGTAAAATGGTGTGAGCTAACAAGGGAAAGTACCTTTACAAAGTCGAATACATGGTCTGTGAAGCTATTAAACCCCATCCATTTCATGATCAGTATGTGAAGACTGTTTCCATAGGCATGTTTACACATAGTTTCCTATTGAAGGCTCCCAGTTGTGGCATTCCGTGGCTGTAAGCCATATTTATGAGCAATTCTGCTAATCCCTGATCCCAGGGCTGCCTGAAGTCAGTAGAAACACTTTGCCTCCATAGACAAGTTCTTGTAAATCTCTCCTTGTTGAAAGATTTAGGTCACTGATTGTCAGTATCAGAGATACTTCATAAAACAATTCACAGAATACAGCCTTCTC
This sequence comes from Phylloscopus collybita, assembly GCA_027886175.1. NCBI lineage: Eukaryota > Metazoa > Chordata > Aves > Passeriformes > Phylloscopidae > Phylloscopus > Phylloscopus collybita. The sequence continues at coordinate 44,026,893 of JAJNNQ010000018.1, forward strand.
CTGGCTTGTACTGGCTAGGTTGTCACACCAGATAACCCTTTAATGATACTAGTATTCCATTTTAACTTGACTCCAGAGATACAGAAAATAAAATAAAAAAAATAAATAAAAAAGAAAAGCTCCTTAATTCTATGCGTCTTATGCATCTTTCTGCATCTGCTGCAGTAAATTAGTCAAGATTGATTTGGGCTGGATTGGTTGGTTGGTTAGTGTTTTTTTCATTTTGAAGTACTGTCCTCTGTGGTAGAAACCAACACATAACTCCCAGAGGGAGCTGGGTGAGTTTGGGAATGACCAGGCTCAGAGATCTAGCACCCAGCAACTTCTGTTCTCTCAAAACAGCTTCACTCCTTAAACTTAACAGGTTCACTTCAGAAAAATAAATGTATGCCAGGAAAATCAAACTGCTACCACCAAGGCATTAATCAAGCAGTTTCTTTAGCAGAAATCAGAGGCAGTTGTTGCTATAGAAAAAGTTGGAAGCAGTGAAGATTGACTGATGTTGTGTGAGAGGAACATTTAACACCACAACCTTCACTTGTCTGTGTTGGAGGCAGCAAGGTCCTGACTCTCCCTGGTGTTCCTGTGCATCAGACCTTGTTTGCACAGTCTGAAGCAGCATCACACATTTAAATATCACTCTTGATTGTGCCAAATAACTGGAAACCTGAACTTCAGAGCTGGGCTTTGTTACTTAGGCCTGTCTCCAGCAGAACTGTAGCACAAGGCCCATTAACGGGAGTGTCTACCTAATGATTTAAAACAAATTATTGTGATGGATATGTTGGCTTAGGCAATCAGACCAACTGGATGGTGATCACTCCTGTGAAGGAGTGAGTGATTCATATGGTCTAATATGGATTAATTTATATGTAAATTACTTGGTAATAGTGCAGCTTCTGCTTGAAAATCTGTGTGCATGGAAGAAAGGAAAGCATTTCTTGGTGACTATGGGAAGCTCAGTGTAAAAGACTGTGCAACCTCTGTTTTAAAAGCCTCTCACTGATATTCAGAGGTTCACTTTCCCTAATTCATGAGAGCAGTGATTTCCACAGTGTCTAATCTGAGCCCACTCATATGGCCCTCCTGCTTGATGAATGTTTTCCTGTGAAGACAAGAATTGACAATCAATCAGCAACACACGTTCTTTTATGACCTGTTGAGACTAAGTTGTTGTTTTGGGACACACTGACGATTTTTAGCTCATAATTCATGCCATGCAGTCAGGCTTCAAGGTGACATGGTAGCTTTTTGGTTCTCAGATCAGTTCATCTAAGTTTTATGAGAAATCTTGTATTTTTTTTTTTTTTACTGCTTCCACAAATTACTAGATTTTTTACATATATACATGTAATAATACATTTTTTCATTCAAAATAATATATATTTTCATTAAAAATGTCATACTTTAGGTATAAATACCAGACTAATTTCTATGGTGAACATTTTAGCTACATTTTTTACCTTGAAAAAATTGGTTATTAGATGATCTTGGATTGCTGATAAAAGAATCAATTCCATCAAAATAAGTATGACCTAAGTGGAATTTATTCACAGGAATGTAATTTTTTTACCAACTCCTAGCTTTTGAGGAAAAGAAAACCCTTGCTTCTTGCACCATTTCTGAGAGTGAATTAGTGTTCAGTAGTACAAATATTGTACTAAAATTGTACAATTATTGTACTAATAGTTTATTTTTACTGTGTTAACTTTTTAAGGAGATATTCAAGGTTTTAACCCAGTTTATTTTTAGTGTTTTACATAAAAAAATGAATTTTCAGATTGTTAAAAACTGAAATCATCTTGCTGACTCCAGCGTGTTTTTAGAGTCACAATTCCACCTTGCCACAATGTGTTAGTGACAGCAAATCAGTGGAAGTTATCATTTAAAGCATCATGATGAAAGACTTGCTTAAAAATGCTTATTTTCAGTATGTATTTGAGATCATTGGACAAGATCTCCGCTCAGTAGTCTGATTTACTCCCTCAGTAAATCTCCAGTGGTTATCTGGCAGTGTACAAAAAAAATTATTTAAAAAAAAAAAAAAAAAAAAAAAAAAAAAAAAAAAAAAAAAAAAGAGTGAGGGAATTGGCACTTAGGGACAAGGTTTAGTGGTGAATATGGCATTAGCTTAACAGTAGGACTTAATGATCTCAGAGGTCTTTTCCAGTCTTAATGATTATATAATTCTTTGGCATCTCCCAGTGCTTTCTGGTTTTTGCTATAAAAAATGTCTGAGGTAGTTTACTGACAAGCACAAGTTCACATGTTCAGTGCAGGTGCTAGCTTCAGCTAAATGCCAATTTATACTGGTCTTAAGTAACTAGAAAACGTTATTTGTGCCAAGAGCACAAGTATCTCAAACCTGATTAGATGCATAAGTGTCTGTGTGGATTAATTACTAGAATTTTTTGTGATGGATTTGGCAGAGAGACAATCTCCGACGTGAATAACAAAATAATATCGCTCTTGTTAATAGCTTAACAGCTCTGGAATAACGTAATTTTTCCCCTCTCCCTACCCCCTCCTTCCCCAATTTCCATTTTAAATTTCTTTCAGCTTTACAGTGTCGTTTCTTTGGTGTGAAACATTACTGGTCCTTCTGGGCAAGCTAGCTCATAAAATTCAGAGAGAAAAAGAGGTTGTACTCCCATGGTTTTTTCCTACTTGGAAGTATCGTAGTAATCTAAGTCTCAGGATGTAGCAAAGACAGTTCTTTGCAGGCAGCAAAATAGAAGGACCTGGCCTTCTCCTTTAGCTTGTAATAGTCCTGTAAAAAATCAAAGTATCTCACACTGCTCACAAAAAGTGGGGACCTGGTGCGGGGCATGGGCAAGGCTGGCAGTGCTGCCAGCACCAGAGGTGCCTCAAAGCCTGCCACCAAGGACTGGAGCTGGCAGCTGCTGGAGGAAGGATCACCCCAGTATTCCACAGGCTTCTCAGTCTCAAGGCAAAAGAAATTGGTCGTGCTTACATTTTGTAAGCCTGAAGTGTCTCCTGAGTAGACTTTCCATGTGATAGAAAAGTGCTCACCTATAAAGCTGGCAAGACCCATTTTATGGGCCCATCTCTACACAAACTTCTGCCTGTCCCTGAACAACATCAATCCAAACACACAATAAACAAATCTCACATAAACTTTGTGTATGCAGTGTCGACATGGATGCACTAAGCTGCTATCCATTCATCTTTTTCCCTAAAAGCCATTCATTTCCAATTTTAATTCTTTGATATGCAGCTTTTGAATAGTTCTATTGCAGAGTAGTTAATACTGGACTTTTTTGTCATTTACTTTAATGTTACCAAGTTCTTCCCATTTCTCCACACTCACCTCTCTTGGAATGCCTCTCTCCCTCACTTCAGACTTGCAGCCTTTGAAATACACACCATTAAATGGATACTGTCATGGGATTTACTCCTTTCAGTTTGTCCCTGAGGTTTGCAGAAATGAAATTTTCAGTTTTATAGCAACCAGGGCATTCTGCGTATCCTATGATCCCCCTCATATTTTAGGAGAGGAGCTCCATATAATTTTTTTCTTTTTTGGATTATTAGAAGTCCACAGAGAAGCTAAGTCACTCTAAACTTCAAAGGTCGTACTTTAATGAGTAAGACACAGCACATGAATAATGTAGGCTACATGGAGTAGAAATAAGGACCAATGACACTGCTGTAAACTATCTGCAAACAGCAGTGTAATAAAACAAGGCAGAAGCAAAAAGACTTCTGTGTTTTGTGTCTGATTAAATTGGCTTTAGATACAAAATATAACAAAGTCATAACTTTGCAATATCCTGTGACAAGAAGATACTATGCTTCTTGCAAGAAGGCCAAATGATATGTTTTTCAAAAGTGGCAAGGCATTTTGGAAGACTTTGTTTCTCAGTACTCAACACACACATACAGAAATGCAGTGCACAGCCACAGTAAAAAGCCTTTTAGAGGCTAACTAACCATGTAAATATAGATGCATGCCAAATCACTGGGTAACACTTCCTATTATGAGCCACAAGCCTGGATAAGTTACCTTAGTTTTCAGGAAACACATCCTGAGAACTCTACTGCAGCTCCAATTTTCTCCCCTTATGCCCAGGAGCCTACGTATTGAAATTGTATTACTATCACAAGCATGTATTTTTGTTGTTAAAATATAAAATTTACTCTCAGAATATGTTTCAAAATTGCCTGGTTTAGTGGAATGTGGTTTTGCTATGTATACGAATTCATACTTTATATGCATATTCCAAAGCACATGTTTTATAAACAGTGCAGTAGCTTCAACACAAATCTATCTTTTGGGTTTTTTTTATTCTGTATCACAGAATGAAGCACACAATTCAATGCATGCTGAAAGTCAAGGCTGATAGTGTTTGTTTGTTTGTTTACAACTTGGTGCCTTCTGATGCTTTTTTATCTTTGACCCCAGGCCTTATAAACTTGTAGGGCATCAGTTCATCCCTTTGATATGTGTCTTCATCTCCCTCAGCATCAAAGAGGAGTTGGCTGTGCAGGCAGGGGAGACAGTAGGCATTCTATTTTGGCAAATGCTTTTTTTGCACTCCTAGGGAAGACTGTGATATATTCTGAGCCCTCTGGATGTCAGAAGCTCAGCAACTCTGACAAATAAAACATAGCAACAATCTGAAATGAATTTTATGAAGCCACTAGTAATGTTGATCTTTCAGCTTTGTGGAAACACTCAGAAATATAGAATGGATCCTCCTGTCTGCTGAGGAATAGTTAATAAGCTTGAAAGAGATAAGAAGAGGAGGATAGGCTAGACTAAAGCTGTCTCTCCTCTGTGCCTGAGTGTCAGTGTGAAGATGGGAAATACTTTGTATGCTCAGAAATAATAGTTCTCCTTATGAACAGCAAATTTGACCTCCAAGTTTATGAACAACTCAGTTCTGAAAAACAGGTAAAAATGAACTTTGCCATGGGAAAGATCAAGCTCAACAAACTAACTGCTGTTATCAGGGAAACAAGTATATTGAAAAGGCATTATACCTCTCTCCCAAACAATTGTTTCAACTATCTGCCCCTGTGCTGTGCACTTGGGAAGACCACAGACAAAAATGTGCATTATAAACCTCATTACCCAGGAGTTCACAGCACGTGGTGAGCAAGATCCTGCCTCTTCCAACTACCAGGACTTTGGCCTGGTTGCTGCACGCTGCTTTCTGCCACAAAGTCTGATTTAGCTATATGGGCATATTAATTCAATGTGATGGCACAGAAAAGACTTAACTTTGATTCAGCTTCACTGCTTTAGATCAAGTGTAAGATTTTTTTAGTGATGTATCTGTATAACAGGCCATTCGGATGCACCAGCCAAACTGTTTGTGAATAATCTTATCAAACCACCTGCAGTTTTGTTATTAGAGCTCTCAGGAATTCATCAAGGTTACTGAGAAAACAACACGATAAAAAATAAGAACAGAGAGCCTGAGAAACTGTCTGCAAAAAAATGTAAACCCTAGAGAGGGGAAGCAGAAGGTGATGATGGACGCTTGACCAACTGGATGTCCTGAAGGATGTGTGCCTGCCTCATGAACAAGCAGCTTAGCCAGCCCAGAGATGCATGCCCACGTGGACAGCAGACCTAGAATCCACATCTAGCATGTAATGTAAACAATAAAGGGCTTCTGCTGAAACCATACTGATTCTGTTATTCAGTTGCCCATTTTATCCCTGCAGTTTTTTTAAGTGATGTTACCTCAGAGCCAGGCACTCAGCTTTCTCATTCTCCTGTGTGTTCTGTGTGCTCTCACACTCAGGGAGAAGGTGAGCCCAGAAAACAACTCTAACCACAGGGCTCTTGTTGAGTTTGCTCTCTCCCTTCTCATCTCTTCTTTTGCCCCTTTCTCCCTCTCCTCACCACCTTGAAAGAGACAAGAAAAATGAGGGGAAAAAATAATTTAGTTAAGAAAAGGAGAAATAATGAAGTGATTGAGTTTGGAATGACTGAAAACTGTCTTCCTCTTCGGATCTGCTATTATAAATAAATAAATAAAATAAAATAAATAAATAGATGTATAAATTAATAAATAAAGACCACCTCTAGCTAATAAGGCTGCTCCAGGAGCTGTTTGATAAACATGCAGTTTGTCTATGCAAGATGACAAATCTCCCAGGAACAGATGTTGCTCTTCTAAGCACTGTATAAAAAGTTGCTTTATCTGCTTAATAATGTATCTAGATTTAACCTCTCCTTTGCAACAGACAAAATTAAACAGAGTAAATCTGATCTGGGATATGAGCCTATTATTAATACCAGTCCCCTAACTGCTGTTAAAATACAGTTGTGTTCCCTGACACATCCAGTTCCACTTGCATTATGGAAAGCTAATGCATCAACTTGGCAATAAAAATGCATGGCCTTCCAAGATGAATGTACTGGATGAATCAATTCTGCTGGTTCTATGCATGGTCTCAATGCACTGCTCACATGCCCTTGCTTTTTGCAAGGGTGGGTAACATAAATTGCCCCGTGTTCTGTAGCTCATTTTGCAAGACTCACAAAGAGTAATAAATTCACAGTGAACTTATCATTTTACAGACACCTTCCCATGCAGAAATCCATTGTTTGGTGGGTGGGGTTTTTGTTGGGTTGTTTTGTTTAGTTTTTTTAGTGCTTTCCTCCTTTTAAGGTGACATCCAAGATTCAGTCTGTTAAAATAACACTGTTAAAATAATAGGTATGGGATAAAGTGGTGTTATATCTCATAACACTTCTAACTGCATCTGCATCAGTGGGTTTGCATTGTATCTGTGGTGGAACTCACCAGCCAGGCACTCCCCAGAGAGTCTCAAGAGCTCAATTTTGAGTACCATGAGTACCAGGAATAATGTCTTTACAGCAACACTGTTCTTCCAGAGACATGTTCTATACTTCATTAGTTTTTCAAGGGTTGTCTTTTACTTCGATTACTTATTTGAGCTTTGCCTTGCCAATTCATAATTAGCAACTACTTTTCTTTTGTTTTCTTGATGTTGTTTACACGGGGAGCATCTTTTATCACTTACCACAGTTACATTTTTCACTTGCTTTTCCTAAGAAGTTGTGTTAAATTAAGCTGTATTAGTAATAAGATGAAAAAGTAAACTTACAATTAAAAATTACTCTCATCTCTTCCTCAACTCTATTGAAGGGGATTTTTTTTCTTTCCTCTCTGTTGTAGAACTATTTGGTTTCCAAACTTTATAAGTGCTTCCAGTCACAGCCAAGATTTGTTGATGGCAAGTGTTGAGCTCAGCTATACTTTTTCTTTCCATTTATTGTCTCACCTTCTTTGATCATAATAGTCAAGCACTTCCTCAGCATATTTAGGGATTGCAATTTACAGTATGGGAAAGGAAGTCAAGTTACAGCACGGCATCCAGAATGTCTAGATAGCCTCTACAGGTCAATTCAGACTAGCCAGCTTCATGTCTCTGCCATTTTGGGAAAGGCAAGCTATGTAGAAAGCCAAGAGGGTTTCATGTTGACATAGCTCCTAACTTTGAATGCTTCATCACCTGGAGGCAAACACAGAAGAATGCTTGATTTTCTGCTTTCCCAGGCTATTAATCATTGTCAAAACAAATTGCTCATTTTGGGGGGCCATTCCCAATCCTCCCCTCAGATCACCCACAAACCAGACTTAGCCACCACCTTAGGATTATTCCTTGCACCCTGAAGAGACTTTATTACCTGAAGCAAAGCCTGAGTTTATTATGTGTATAAATTCAGGCAGTAACTGCCCCAGGTTCCTTCCTTCCTTCCTTCCTTCCTTCCTTCCTTCCTTCCTTCCTTCCTTCCTTCCTTCCTTCCTTCCTTCCTCTCTCCCTTAATGTTTTCACCACAGCTACACTTTCCCTATGCATTGCCATTAAATACAGAGTAAGCTGTTCTTCCCAGCAGAGAGAGAACAGATGTCTTTAGAGAAGTAGGTCATAGTTCCCTTTCAGAACAGGTCCTTGTAGGCTGGCAATGTTTTTGCCCATTTGGCTGTACCTTGGCACACGTCACAGGACAGAGATGGTGCCAGCACCGAGGCTGCCATGCCCCTCAGACGGTTTCATTCCTGCAGAGCCAGATCTCAGAGGAATGGGCAGTGGGGATTCACTGCCCATCTGTTTTTTGGCTTCAGTGTGGCTTCCAAGGCAACACAGGGGGTTACACTCTTCAGCCCACACAAGGGCTTCACTCTCATTTCCCAAGCCTACTTGACAGGCTGCTGGGATGGTACATTCATGGAATCATTTTTGATCATAGAATCATTTAAGATCATCAATTTACCCATCACTGCCAAGTCCACCTCTAAACAATGTCCTTAAGTGGCACATCTACATGTTTCTTTCCATATTCCCAGAGATGATGACTCAGCCACTTCCCTCAGCAGCCTGTTCCAATGTCTTATCAACTTTTCAGTGAAGATTTTTTTCCTAATGACTATTCTAAACCTCTCCTCATGCAACTTGAAGCCATTTCCCTTTTTCTACCACTTATTATTTGAGAAAAGAGATTGATCCCTGCATGGTTACAATCCCTTTTCAGGTTGTAGAGCATGATAAGGTCATCCCTGAGCCTCTTTTTCTCCAAGCTAAAAAAACCTCAGCTCCCCCAGCTGCTCCTCCTATATTTTGTTCTTATTTGAGGTCTGGGAGCTTAACATTTAGCCACTGAGATTAACTCAGTTGATTAAAGCATGCTGCTAATAAACAACTGGAGTTTTGGTTTTGATCTCCATATGGGCTATTCACTAAGAGTTGGACTTGACAATTCTTGTGGGTCCCTTCAAATTCAGAATAGTCTGTGATTTCAGAGAAAAGTCTGTGGAAATGGTTAATCAGTCCCAGTCCTGTCAGTGAGCTGTGTGTAAATCAGAGACTATAGAGCATTTATTTTCATACACTTACTTTGGACCATAATGGCATTGACAGGACAGTGAGATGGACAGGAGTGCAAAATATAATTTATCAGCTGGAAACTGGATGACAAAGCCACAAAACCCCACATGTTTGGTTTTTGTGCACATTGTGTTTCCACTCTAACCCTACCATCAGTGACATTTCCCGATGACACTTTTGCTGAAGCCCTCCATCTGCTCTACCCACCCACCAACTCTGTCACAGCCTTCACACCCATCTGTCCTTACATCACTGTGCCTTTCATTGGACTATGTCAAATGTAACTATTTTCCAGGAAGGATAAGGATTGAATTTCAGTTGTCCCAATTCAGCTTTGTGCCCATAACTACAGTTACTGAAAGTCCCATTTTTGTGAATGTTCCCTTCTTTTTAAGTTAGAGCTGAATCTGAGACAATGACTGAAAAAGTAGCTGACAATTACCCTTTATCCTTTCTTTTCCTCCCTTGCTCTGCCCTTGCCTCTTCTCTTCTCTTCTCTTCTCTTCTCTTCTCTTCTCTTCTCTTCTCTTCTCTTCTCTTCTCTTCTCTTCCACAAAATACAAATCTGGGTTTCACAGTATACCTTTCTAAGTACCTAAATCTTTACTAGAAGGCTGTTACAAGTGCTGAATAATCTGAGAAATAAACCACCCCTGATTAGTAAAATCCAATCAAATATCTTTCACTCGACTGTAATTAATGCATGAGACCCTATGTTTTCTAAAATGACGGATTGGCACTCCACTGATGTGGGTCTTACTGTGTATGCAGCCCATGCAGCATGCTCCAATCCAGGCTTTTCCTTTTAAAATAAGCTTTACTCCAAGTAGTCTGTCGGTGAGAAATGGGCTCTTCAACATAGACTGCCACTGCATCTAAAGGAGTGTGTCTGACAAACAATGTTGCTTATGACCCATGGACAGAGAAAAATGGTCTGAAATTCAACAAAGACAAGTGCAGGGTCCTGCACCTGGTGAGGAGTAACCCTGTGCACCAGCACAGGCTGGGGGGCTGAGCTCTTGGAAAGCAGCTCTGTGGAGAAGGACCTGGGGGTCCTGGTGGGCAACAAGCTGTCCCTGGGCCATCAGTGCCCTTGTACCAAGAAGGCCAATGGCATCCTGGGGTGCATTAGAAGAGCATTGCCAGGAGGTCAAGGGAAGGTGATCCTGCTGCTCTATTCAGGGGCAGGTGAGGCACATCTGGAGTGCTGTGTCCAGTTCTGGGCTCCTCAGGACAAGAGAGACATAGAGCTCCTGTGTGCAGTTGAGGGTGACAAAGATGATTAAGACACTGGGGCATCTCACCAATAGCTTTGTGAGAATGTAATTTTAGTGGTTTCCATTTCTGTTCATGATTTACACATCCATCTGTTCTACCAGATAAACCATCACACAAGAGGCATGAAATGAAAAATTCTAAGGTTTTGATTATTTAGCCAGAGGTTTTTCAGTAATTGTGATACACTGTGGAACATCACAGCATTTAAAAGTCATGTCACAAGCAGCTCCTTTGCACCCTTACATGAAAGAACATTGTACCATCAAGTATTATAAAACATGTAAGAATCCAGATGTCCTGACACCTACTTGACCCAAATTCTGTGTCCTTATTCATGACTGCCTGATTTCTTTTTGAGCCAGAAAGGTTTTTGCAGTGGTTTCTGTAACATTTAGAAGGAGAGAAAAATATAGAGATAGACATTAGACTGAAATCGTAGATTTACTGCAGGCTGTGAGCCCTTTTTGAAAATAGCAGAACCTCCATATTTGTTTTTCAATGTCCTTGAAAGGGTGCAGATTTTTAGCTAGTTGCAGAGCTGGCTTCAGTCCAAAAAGAGGAAAGAATCCTGTGGCAAATGAGTGGTGAATTAACACACTTTACCACCCGCCTGTGCAGGATAAACACAAAATATCTCTCCCAGGGGATTTTCTGAGATTAAGATTTCTCCCCTCTGGCTCTGACTTTCTTTCTCCAGTTTGGAGATTGTAGGGAAGGTCACCCCCTTCCTCTACACCTTATGCCTCATCCATATGGAAAACCTAGATCCCTCTATTATCTCTACTGTCTTTCAAAAACATAACTCCCAGCATCCCCTGTGGTTTGCTCCATAGTTTTTTATTTAGAGGGAAGGAGGATGATGAGAGGAAGAGCAGGGACATTTCACATACAGCCCAGTTATTTATGCAGAGCCCTATCCACAGTGGGGTATCTGTTGGCACCTTTTATCATGTCAGCAGAACCATTGATAGTCTAAGAGAGAGGAAGAAAAAACAAAGGCAGTAAAACTAGAAAATGTCATTCATAAAATTTCCTTCTCATGTGGATGCTGCTTTATAGGATATTTCAATCCCCTCAAAATCAATCTGAGATCTATTCAAAATAATAAAGGAATATGGCTCAATTTCTGGCTATAAGACAAATGACATGAAAGAAAAGTCCTGAACCTAAGTGGGAGGAATAGAGATAGTATTGGTACCCTGGAAACAAAAAGGACGGAGGTATATAGTTATCTCTCATAGACTGATTTTACAGGAATTGAAGAGATCAAGTAATAAAATATTTACCTGAAGCAGTTTTCCTTTTTCTTAGCAGGCAAAAGAGAGATATAATTGAAATAAAAGTTCTCTTCCAATATTTTTCACTATCAGTCCTCAAGAAAGAACTGGTGGATAACTACATATCAAAACTCACATGAACCACAAATTGTGGAATAAATACTATGCAGGTCTTGAATGCAAAGATGCAATTGCAGATGATGATTCAGTTTATAATGGGTCTAGTTAAACACAATAAGATTAAAATTTTATACATTAGAAAATTAACAGAACTAGTTTAGCTATATCATTTATTGGTTGATTAAATTTGGAAAAATTACAATGCATTTTCTGAGTAGGGGATAAAAGAAACTAGCATTTTTCCTCATTGTTAATGTCACTTCTATGAATGACATCTAATTTCACAAATCATGTAAGAAGGAAATGGATATCAAAAGCAAAAAAGTGTAACTATATAACCAAACCCAGAGGCTGTTCCAAAATTACTAAGTAGAAATGCCTAATGGGTCTTTAAATTGCACCTGTTAAGCTTTGTCTTAACTCATTAATGCAGATATATATCTCATACATATCTGGGTTCATTAGTATGTCCCTGTAGCCTTATTGTGAAGAGTAGCTATTTGATCCAGATGGCTCTCCTCCCCCTAACTCTATGGAAACATCCCCCGAGGACAAATATAAGGCCTTGGGGTGTTTGTAAGGCACTAGGAAAACTGAAAGCCATCCAGACAAAATAGAACGGGGTCCCTTCAGCAAACCTTGCTCAAGTGGTTACAGAGGGGTTTGTCCTCCCCAAGAGGACCGAGTGGTTCCATCACCATAAATCAGAGCAAGACACTGGAGGAGTGTCTCACCACAGAGTGAGCGCCCATTCCTCCCTCTGAGTCCTTTCTCCTGCTTCTGCCCTGCCTACAGCCCGATGTTCATTTAGTGCTCTGCACCAGGCAGCCTGGCCCCAGCTGCTCCACCACCTCTGTCTCCTGAGACAGGAGCACGGCACCCCCAGCTGGGCAGTGAGCCTGCTCTGGGAGAGCCCTCAAGCCAAACACGGAGCCAAAGCAAAGCAAGTGTAAGGATGCAGCATAACTGAAAATGGCAGGATTCAGTGTACCACGTTTGTTTGACAAAATCAAACACACAGAACATCAATAGGCATAAATTAATAAAAGATATGTCATGGATTTTCATCCATAAATATATATGGCTCAAGTCCCTTTATATATGATTCCCAGATTCCTCAAAGAGTCTTCTGCATCATCCTAAATATATACAATAATAACTGAAAGGAGTTTAAAGACAGATTAAGAGTTACTCCAAGGCCAAGGATGCAAAAGGAAATAATGAGGTAAATAGGCTCAACTTAAAGATAAAAGAAGGTATTTTTGGATGTTCTTCTTTATAGAACTATCAGGCAGCATGGATATCATGAGGTTACAGTGGGGAAAAGAAATGAACCAGCAAATCTCTCCAGATTGCCAGAAGCAAGCAACACTTAGGACTATTGTCAGTACAGTTCCTCCCTTGTGGCTTGAACAATGCTTGGAAATTATGATTAGATACAATTGGAACAGTGTACACAATAAAAGGCATGAGAGAAAGCATTGTTAGGAAAAAGCCAATTAATGAATTCTCTAACAGTGAGGTAGCCAACAAAAAGTAGCCTTCAGAGTGCATTTAAGAGGAATATGACCTTTTTCTCTAATATGCACAAAAACTTTTGAGATATATTAACTTAGTGATGGCTTTGAGTGCAGGATATATAGAATTCTTTCATTTGTGAGGAGAGAAAAATAATTCATAAGTGACTTTGACTGAAGAGACTTCCTTGAATCTTGAGTCCAAAAAGGGACTGGTTATAAACTTCAGACCCAGTGTTTGACATTAGCCAAGGTGACTTTGGTGCGAGCCAATTTAGCAGCTACTGCTGTTCTTTACTAATGTCCTCTAGGTCCCCAAAGCAAATTCATGACAGAAGGCATGGATTTTTTTCATGTGTTTTTCAATGCATGCTATAGAAATGTGCTATGAAAGGATAAAAAAAAGAATCAGAATATCTTTTTTTTTTTTTCCTTACCATATTAACCAAGAAATTATCTAGGAAAATTATGAATAAGTTAATTAAAAATAGACCACACACATTTTTAATGACAAAGAAATACATCATTTTAGTTAATGGTTTCCAAGGTATGTTTTGCTAAAAATATAGAATTTCCAGTGTATAATGTACTTCTATTCCATATATAGCACTTACTTTTCTGCTAGTTACATGGAAAATAGTTCCTGTTGTCATAAATTCTAGTTATTGTCAGTTGAAATAAGGAATTAAGATAGAAAACATTTCTACTTCTTGCTGTCTTTTTTTAAATTATGCATGCAAAATTTTAAAACTGTTTGTTTCCTGAAACATGAACAATCACTGTCTAAGTGATTAGTGAGATCTAATACTTTTATTTTTTCATATGCAAGTTAAGAACATCTTAATTTTATCACAGCATTTGTGGTAGTCTTTTCCATAAGGGGTTTTTGAGAATATTATCTGACAAGAGAGCCTGTATTTGAATGGCTAAGTATAAGATTTCACTCTAAATAGAAACTGTGGAAATAAAATTATAAGCAAAGACACTGTGAGGAATCCTTTATTGACTTCTCATCACTTCCTCCAGTTACAGTTTGATGATTTCTGCTCCAAATTCAAATGGAGAGAAGTTAGGTCAAACAAGACTGCACTATATTTTTCCTTGCCCCTAAAATCATGGTATGTTTTCAACATATGAGTTATTTTAGACTCATATGATCTACCAAGACTTTCAGAACAATGGATTGTGCATTTCAGTGTAGCAGGCAGCATATGTTCTGTCTCACAGAATGGCAGCTACCTCTGCAGACTGCCAACTCCCATAAATTTAATGGTGCAGCCTACAGAAAGCAGGATCCTAGTGGTTGTATATCTATAGGCAGAAATTCATGGTGCTAGAAAGGCCCATTCAATCATCTAGTTGGACTTCCCATATATTCTCTCAAATGTCACAGTGTAGCCCACTCTGCAGGAATAGATACATAGCTAGTCATCTTTATCACCCATGGCAGTTTGTAATGAGCTTCAGAAGCCGTAGCAGCACCTGCAGTGTACACGGGCAGGACTGCCACAGCTTCTGGGACAGAGGGAGGGGATCAACCAGAATGGATGCTGCCCTCTAAACCTGTGCCTTCAAGTCACTTTCTTTCATGCCTTTTCTGCTCTCTCATGAAAGTCTGCATGTTGTGGGCCTGCAACCAGGAGGCTATACAGAGTAGCTTCTTCTGCAGCTGTTGTCTGGGGTTTTTTTGTTCTCCTCTGTCTTTTTAAGAAGTTTTTCTAAAGTTCTATTTAAACCTTCTGTGTTTACCTTTTGCAATGGAGTCTCTCACTATTTTCACATAAACAACCTATTGTTATCATAACTGTCTTTTCATGTTTACATTCTTCTCATAAGGAGGAGACTGTTGATGGATGGTTGGGTTGACCAGAGTGGTTGGAGAGCAAGATTTTCTTCCTCCAATCCATGGTCCCTGTTGGAATTCTATAAATGTCGAGGTCTGTAAATAAACTTCCCCTTTTTTGCCTTGGACATTTTGGTGTGTGGGTGTCATTCCTTTGTGTGGTACTGAGACCTGCAGCCCAACAGGATGTAGCACTTGAAGGCAGAAGTCTTGGGGTGAAAACAGTCAGACACTATAGGGTGAGAAAGTAAGATGGCAGGTCCATGTTTCTGCTGGTGGAATTTTTTGGGATTCAAATGGCCTCCATTAAGCCTAAGGTTACTGGTGTCTGCACAGGCTGAAATTCATGTGTGCCAATTGCAGCAAACATAAGGCAAGCACTGTCACCACAGAAGACTTCAGAGAAAATGCCTGTATGCTATGCTTTACAGTATAAATTATGGTGTTGGCACAGAAAACCCACCAGGTTTGGAGTGTAACCAAGAAACCTCCAATCCTTTGAAGCTGACTTGGGGATGGACCACAGATAAGTACTGAAAAAAATTGTGGTCATGGTTTTATGTGTAGCCTGAGGGGATAAGGATGCCTTTCCCAAAAATCACAACATGCACCAATTCATTAGGAATGCACAGACTCAAAGACACTGAGTTGCTTTACATTTTCTACTAATCCATAGTGCAGAAATAGGACTTAGCAAGATGAGACATAGACACTTAAAATGTGGTAGAAACTCACTTTGAAATACTATACCTTGATGTGTGACACCCCTAACACAGGAACAGACTAAGATTTGCTGAACTCAGCCTCCCGTGCTGTTTTTGATTGTCAGGCATAACTGGCCTGTTCTGATTTATGCAACTGTCCCTACCAAGACAAATACATGTGTACTTAACTCAGAGATGAGCTATCAATTCATAGGGGTCCCTTTATTAAATACATATGCTCTACAGTGTTTTCTGTCACCACAATGCCTTTTTCTTCATATTTTGCATTCATTTCCCTCTTTCATTAAGCTTGCTTTCCAGATAGTTGGTTAAGTTAATGTATTTGCACTAGGCTCATGCATTAATCTCTGCAAACTACACGACATTTTGCATACTGCACACCTTGTCATAAATTATTGCTTACTTCGTAGTATGTATAACTCTGTAATTCCAACCACCATAAATAAAGGTAAAGCAATGCCTCAGCCACTGCTGCCTCACAAAATAACATTGACAGAAGGAAGCCATTCACAAATAGAGAAATAATGAAGATTTCTTTTCAATCTAATGGGCATTATGGAAAATATTTTAAAGTTCAGCAAGTAGTTGGAACTTTAATATATAAGTTTACTAACAAAACTCCTAGAGCTGGCCACGAATTCTAAGAAGGATAAGAAAATGTCACTGTGCTATGAGATAAGGAGTCACTTAATCTTCCCTGTCTTATTCCTTCCTTTGTTCAGTTTTCTTTTATTACCACAAGAACAGGTTTCTTTAGGTTTTGAAGTATTCTTATTTATCTCCCTTTGCTGAAGTTCAGTTCTGTAGTTGAAAAACTAACTAGTGGGGGGTTCATGCAGTGTCTGTCACCCCTTGAAAACTGCAGCCACAATATGAAACAAAACAAGGAGCTCTTAATATATGCAGTGAGGAAAGTTAGAGTTTCCCTTCAAACTGCACACCACTCCCTGGATGCAAATTACCCCAGCCTCACTGATCCTCCCTCTGGAGTTGTAGGATCTCAGAGTTTGTCCTCATCACAAAGCTAAATTTTCTAGAATCACACTGTGTTCCAGTTGGAAAATTAAATTACTCAACAAAAGCTATTTTCTGGCTAATTTAAAACCCTTCCTTCATCAAGCAAACAAGAAAATTGCATTCATCCTGACACTCTTTTACTCAGGCATACAGTGGTAAAAGGCAAGAGTTGCAAGCCAAGCCATGAAGTCCTCCAGACACCGAAACGAAAGCCTTTTCTTCTCATCATAGCTGCAATAAGATCTGAAATATTCTTAATGTTCAAATGGCTGCTCTCCTGTCTAAATCCATGTATGCTACGCTTGCACCACTGTCTGAAGGTTTCTGTTTCTGTTTCCCATTCTCTTGAATTCCCAAAAAAAATGTTGAATGTATACAGCTCTTGTAAAAATCTGCAGTTATGTGCCCAGAAATGCTCAGGTGGTTTCAAAGCAAGTTATAAGTGTTTGCTAGGAGTGGTGCTCAAAGCTTTCATTGTGGAATCAAGTTGTAGTAACAGCAACAAAAACCTGTTCAACACATTAAGAGTAAAAAATGTCATGGGAGACCTGCAGTTTTGGATAAAAGTTTGTTGATGTTCACATCCACTGTATACTATTTTTTAATACCAGGAATTCATCTGCAAGGCAGGTATATTAAGACCAATGTAGTATAGACTGACACTGCTAAGCTTAATACTTGAGCAGTGAAAGTCTAGTCCAAAAAATAAAGAGGAGTCAGTCCTTCCTAAGGGCAAAAGGCTTCTTGCCAAGTTGGAGAATGCTACTTACCTGCTGTGACCTCCTTGATGTCTGCTTTGTATTTTCCTGCATTCTCTGTGATACACTGATCTGATATGCTGCCAAGGTGTGGGATAAATTTGGCATGCCCTTGCTTCTCACCAGTATTGATGCAGTGGCTCTTCTCACACTCACCTTCCTGAAGGAATGGCTATCCTCAGCAAAGATCTACTTCATCTCTTTCTTGGTTCAGCTTTGGAATACAATCAAAACTTTGTTTGATTCTGTGGATTCTCACGCATAAATCGCTTTTTATCTCAGAAGTCAATGATACCAGTTAATCATAAAGAATCTGGCAATATTATGTGATGAATGCGTGAGGCAATACATAAATGTCAAATCTTGTTGCTGCAGGCTAGAAGGGAAATACTACTTATGAAATATGTTTATTTTATGAACAATGTTGAACATGAGGGCAAAAGTATGATTGCTCCTGGAACTGAGAATCTCAAAATAACAGCTTCTGGGGAAGAAACAAACCCCCAGTAATCACAGTAAAGTGAACCAGATACACTTAATCCCAGAATGGCAAGAAACAAAACAGATTGAGTCACAAGCTGAGCAGTAAGGATTTTTAATAAATTTTCAATTTTGAAAATATTATATGACTGCAAACAGAAAGATAATACCTTTATGGAAGGGATAAAAACTACTGCATAATGTGGCTGGTTCACTACTCTGACCTCAATAGCACACTAGAACAAATTTTTGAAGTAAGGGGGGAAATGAGGTCTGCATTTTCTTTAATAGGAACTTATTTTCCAGATAATAAGTTAATATGACTGGACAAAACATCTGTCACAGAACAGCATGGAAAAGGTTGGAATGTACTTTAAGCATCTTGCAGACCTCCTATACTGCAGCAGATGCCCAGTCCACCTAAAACAAGGAGCTTCCACTAAGAAGTAATAAAGCATGAAAAGGAAGTTTCCCAAAGACAATGTGATCTCAAATGGTGTTTGCTACAAAACAGATTGCCCAGTGATTGCAGGGTCGTAGAGAAGAATAAAGTGAGATAATCAGGATAGCAGAGCCACTGTCTCCACTAACCATTTCCTAGCCTATGTCACTTCCTATGAGGACAAACTGGGTTTAGTTGCTGGGCAGGCTGGACAATTACATTTCCATGGTCCTGTCTGAACTACTCTGTGGTTTTGCCTCTAAAAGAGCTTATATTACATCTGAAACCCACACATTAAATCCCTTCTGTGATGCACTTCATGGAAACAGGACTGTCATTTCAACATTTAAATGTGATGTTCACACTTTTTCCAACTGCTGCTCCTGCAGAAGAGAAAATATATAGTGTACTATGGATTTTGTTGCTTGTTACCATCAAACTTTGACCAAGTAAAATATTATCAGAGTAGGAAAGTAAAGATACATCATCTCTCAATTAGTGATGAGCATTAAATATCACAATCTCTGTCACTTTCTAGCCCTCAGTCAGTACTCTACAGCATCTGCCTTTACTATCTAGAACTACTGTATTTCTTTTCAGCATCTCTCCCTTGCTGAAATACTTCTGGCTGCCCAGTGGAAATAAATCTGCACACCAATGAAGCCTTGCTGAGACTCCAAGGGACTTAAGGCCTTGACTGCAAAAATGACACTTGTACAGGCTTTTAAAAAAGATTGGCAGAAGACGCTGCAGAAGATCACCATGCCATTAATACAAAGTGGCAAAAGCACAATTTTTTTAGAGCAACTGGCAAATGCTTGGGCTTTTAGCACCTGTTTGAGATTAGCAAACAGATATATTACTTATGTGTGAGAAAATGAGCAAAAGCCAGCAAGATTTTCTTTTAAGGATCTTAATATCCTTCTCTCTAAATTATAAATGTTTAGCTTAGCAATTTCTCTGCACTTCACAGGTGATACTTTTTATAAAAGGGATTTATCATTTTCTTACTAGCAGTGTTTGAGTTTGTTTCTGTCATTTTCAAACTCAATTTAAAACCAAAACAGAAAGATGAAGGGAACAGGGAGGGAAAACAGGGTGGTGCATTTCTTTGCCTTGTGACTGCAGGCAGCTGGGCCAAGGGCTCCTAATGAAATTTCACTGCATTGTTAATCTCCAGCAGTGTGGGCTGTAAAGAGCACAGAAAATCACACAAAGTAGTACAACCCCGACACACTATTGACAGGTGTTGGGCAAGTGGGGACTTGGCAGGTGCTGAATAGGGAGAAATGAAATGAAATAAAATAAGCACTGGGTATGAGAGCTATCATAGCATTTCTGAGGCAGGGAACACAGCAAGTCCCAAGAAGCTTCACCAGCAACACAGAGAGGGTGGGTAATAGGATTGAAAGATTAGGAACTGTGTCAGTCTGGCCCAGGGAGTCAGCAGCACAGGCAGCAGGTCTGGTTCCTGTGCACAGGTTGAATTGGGACCTTTACAGTTCCAGCTGAGTCACTCGAGCATGACACATTTCGAGAAAATTCATTACCATGGCCATTTCTTCTTATTTATTTCTCTTTCTGGAAACTATTGACAGTAGAAATAATGACCATAACATATGGGCTATGTTACACATCTGAAAAATAACTGTATGGCACTAAGGTTTCCTCCCTCAGTACATTCCCAGAGGCCTCCATCTTGGTCTCTGGATGCAAGGAGAGGCAAGACATACCAGAATCCTGATTAGCAGTTCTTGGCCACTTTCCATTCTAATTTTCCCACTACCACTTAAGTTATCCCTCTTGTGAATAAACAAAGAAGACATTGAATTGTACGTCTCTTGATCTTCATCCAGAAAATGTACACCTAATAAAGGTCTGAGGCATTGGAAAACCCCCCACCATTTCTCTGCTATTGCTGCATCAATTACTTCAACATATTTTCAGTGGGTTTAGATGGTTCTTATTTACCATAACCTTAACAGCAACACAATACAAATATTTGTTTAATTTCTAATATTTCATTTTTGCTGGTCTTTGTGAACATGTGTTGCTCACAAAAATCAACATACCAACCAGTTTGAATGCACTTGTCTCCCAATAATTTAATATAGGCAGTTGGTTGAGTGTGGCTTACTTGGAGTGCTTGCTCCCACACTTTGACATTTGCTTTTCTTAAATTTCAGTTTACAGATGTGTCTGATAGAATTAGTAGAAGGGAACAAAACATGATATCGCTTGTTAGCTGAAATAACCTGTATTTCCCTTCTTGCTCTATAAGAAGGCATCTTGACATCTGCAGCTCTGTTTTTCCCCTTGGCCTCTCCCACTTGGAGAGCAGGAAAGCAGTGAGGAAATACTCTGGGGATACCTCCTGACTTCATTGCTCCTTCCATCAAGATCTAGAGTTAAATTCAGACTCTTTAAGGAGAATTAGAATAACCAGGTAGTAGCTGATGCCATGTCTAGATAAAAAAAGAAAAAAAAAAAAAAAGAAAAAAAAAAAGCCCCCAAAACAACAACAAACAAACAAACAACAGAAGGAAGAAAAACCTCATTCATCTTGTGTTGGTGGGATGGAAATCAGATTAGCCATGACAGCCACAGTGAAAGGTTTGTCTGCCAGGACACAGAGATCATTAGAAGCAGAGGAACAGCAGGGAAGACCATGGCTTGGGAACTGAGTTGCTAGAGCTGCAACAGCACACCAAAAGCACGACAAATATGAAAGACAAACAGCCTCAGAGTCCTGAAATACTCTTCTACTTGGTCTGCCTCTGAAGGGCCCTCCTGTCAGGCTGAACAGAGAAGAAAGCCAGAGGTACATGAATCCTTGGCTGCTCTGCTGCAGTGATCACTGAAGAGTTCAGCCAAACCACACAGGCTCTCAGGGGTTTGTGCCAAGAGCCATCCACGGCAACTGAACCCAGGAACTCACACTTATATGTGCCTGGAATTTCTCCAGCTAAGGAAAAGTTTCCTTCCATTTCTTTGAAGACATTTAGGAAAGCTTATATTTAGGCTAGAGAAGTTTTTCAAAGAGAGAGTTGCTGGCTAGCTTGTTTAAATAGTAAAACCTTCTTTTGAAAGCGAGAAACCTTCAGTTTCCAATTTCTCTATGTGCATGATGGGTAGAGGGTTTTATTATCCTAAGTGCTCCTCTAAGGTAGGTGTACTTGGTTTATGGAACAAAACTAAATTGTCATGTGCTTTTCCAATACCAGCCACATTATTTCTGCAAAACTTCAACTGTATCTCTGTGTCTAGGATGCATACAAATAATACAGAAGTGGTAAAAAGAAAGGAAGAAAAATTATTTTTCCTATATCTTACCCTTTATTTTACCAGGAAACACAATCAGGGCTACCATGTACAAGTATAATATTCCCTGGGTAAAGCAGCACTCTACTGCATCTATCTATTTATTGCACAGTAAATGAATATGGCTTGGGTAAGTGCCACATGAGAGCTGCTCAGGAGCAGTGCAACATTGCCACCATGTGCTCTGCATCGAGAACTGGTTTTATGGAGTCAATACATTACCCTCCTTTCTGCACTATTTTAGAGAAAAAGAAATTAAAAATAAAACGAGGGTAAGTAAGCAATTTCTCCCCCCTAAAAAATTTTGTTTTATTGTGGATTTAGGCACAGGGAAACTATGGAGCATTGCCCATCAGCCACCAGTCTCTTTACAGAGTCAGCCAGCAGGCAGCACACTTGGGAGTCTCCTATTGGTCTGTTGTTCTCGTGGGGCACACAAATTGCATTAGGAATTAATGATCCCAGGCTTAAGTGGAAAATTCAAGAACTGAAATAGATCAGGAGGGAGTGTTTTTTTCTAAAAATACCATGGTTCTTTAACGTTTTTTGCTGAAACTGCCAAGAAGCATCTTTCCTAGAGTAATCCAATGAAAATCACATTCTGGTTACACTGGGGATGATTAGCCATACGTAATTGCTTTTCAGGACCAGTGAAATTTTCAATCACCTTTGACACAACCTTGCTCTTTTTCAGAGGGGCTAGGTCTTGAGTAATTGTGATGCTGATCTCAGCACTAATAGAAATCACAATCTATCTTTGCCTCTCAATAAGGCTAGAATGTATTTTCTTTCCTCTGGATGAAAAAGGCTAAACATTAAACACAGAACCTTAGTGCAATCAAGCTACAGTAGAGTGAAGACATGCTATGTTTTTTGGTATTTTTCACTTAGGAGAACTGAAGAAGCACATAAATGTATGGCGCCTGCAATGGTAGGAAACGCAAATTGAAATAACTAAGAAGAAACAAGATTTTTCGCTTCATAATCTCATTTGATGGGAAGGTGGAGGGCAACATTGAACCATTCATGCCACAGTTGGAAAAAGCAAATATGTCATTGTACCAGCAGCGTGGCTACATTTACTGACTACACACAGTCAATTAAGCCTGACCACCACGGTCAAGGTCACTGAAGCTACAGTCCTCAGCTGCTCCAGAAGACAGGCAGCAAACCTGCTACAACCTGGGAGGGGCAGGTACTGAGCTGCCCCTTTCACCCTATGGACACCCTCAGTGACCCACAAACAAATTTGAAATGTATCCTCAAGGAAGTGAATCTTTACTGAATTAACTGGCACAAATTGCACCTCTCTATTTAATGCCAGGCATGTCGTGCAGCCGTTCCGGTTCCTGGCTTTGCCATTCTGGTCAATACTAAATATTTTTATTGGTACACAAGACTAGAAAGTGCATCTAAGAGCACTCTTTGCTTACTGTTGTTTTCCAGCCCAATTCTGTCACAATTCAAAGTGTTAATTATGAAATCTAAGACTTCTAATAAATTAAATCTCTAAATAATGAAGAACATACCAAATCAGAACTTACCAGTCCTGTGGTACAGTGCTCACAGCCACAGTTTTGCACCTCTGAAATTCATTCCTATTACAGATTCTCCTTTACACTGCTGCTAGAAGGTTTCCTATCCCATCTCAAGTCTTTCCATAACCACAGTTACTAGCTTCCTTTTATAAACAAATCCCTCATCAGTTGGCCCTTCTCTAAGAACCCAGAAAGATCAGAGAGCACACAATGGGAGTACTGCTCCTCTTTTATACAGCTTTTTGGTTTTCATTGTTTACGGCCTTGAAACATTAGAAAAATCTGTGATAATATTTATCTGAGTTTAGACACTTATGAGTTAATTCATGCGACATTCTCTGGTGTTGGAGTCTTTCCTTTATTACTCAGCTCTTGGATATTCGATTCTACAGCTCACCAGAAAAGACCTAGCCCACCTCAGCATGAAAAGCAGGATACAGGCAAATGCATTTCCAGCAGACAAGATCCATCAGGGAAAGTGATGTGACCCAGTTGTACTAGTTCAGCAAGGCAAGAACATGTCCAATATCAAACAGACGTATCAAGAAGATTCCTAACATTATTTTCTTTCAACAATATAATGTAACATCATTATAAGAACATGCATGATTTGCAAAGAACAATCAACTGTGTTGTTTCTTGTCATATTTAGAGCATTTAAATTAAAATTGTCATTTAAAAACCCTATTCTCAGCAAACACAACACATGTAATTGTTTTCAGCTTGAGGCGAAAATTGGTTTCAGAAGCAGCTAGTGCAGCAACTAATCTAGACGCTACTACAAATTTGCTATCAATTGTTCTTAGCTGCACATGATTTTGAGGATCATGTCAGTGCATGACTAACAGACAATCATTTCCACTCCTCCTTTCAGTCCAAGATTGATAGAAAATACATCTGAAGCCTGAATATTCCCAAAGTAGGGGCTGCCTTAGGGCTTGAGGGTTTGGGTTCAGCCCCCAGTGGGGGTACAGGTTCTGAACTTCCACAATTCTTCACTGAAATGGGCTTCTTGTTTACTCCATTCAGCCTCTCTCCTATATGAAAGGTCCTAATAACTTCCATGTCACATGCTCTGCGATGAACGGATAATTGCGTCAACACAGCAAGAGCATGACTCACTAAGTGAGCAATATCCATTTTCAACAGGGCAAAAATATCAGTGTAGACCCACTTAATTGTTCCATGATACAATTCAGCACTGCTATAGTATGTATTAAATTAATTAAAATACTTTCCTTCCCATCAAAGGTATAATCAAGGCAATTTGCTTTCAAACATAATCAGAAAACTATGCAAGGAAAGCTTTGCAATACGAGCTATTTTTTCATGTGGAAAGTTAATTGATTTTCTATCATTTTTCCCCTTTGGGATTCAAATGAAGCTTTATAAAAGTTGTTGCTCTTTTATGTGTAATTGGTCCACTTGAAATGTTAGAGCTTACCTGAAAGTAGACCAGCAAAGTACTTCTTTTCTCCCCCTCTTCTGAGAGATTTTATCAACAATCATTAAAACAAATGCCTAGAGGTCACAGAAAACTCCAGAGTGCTTAAAACAATTAACATTTGTAACGGAGAAACTTTACTGTGAGGTAGCAATCAGTTTCCTCTCCTGCTGAATACATCAGCAAACATCTTTCTGAATCTTAATTATATAGGGGTGGTTTGTAGAAACACACATTTTTGTTTCCTCAGTACTTGGCCCCAGAGGAAAAATTCCATCTGGAAAGGTTGGGGAAGGTGAACTGAAAAGCAAAATTGAACACTGTTACACCAACAAGTAGTAATCAATCTAAATGTTGGTACTCTCCCCGAGTCATTCCTTTGGGGAGGGCAGGGTGAGGCAGGATTACACAGAGGCTTTTTTGGAACAGAAAATAAATAAAAACTCCATGCTCCTCTGGGGAGTCTCTTAGTAAGCTGCAGCTCCCTGGAAGTGTCCCAGAGAATTGGCAGCACTATACAAGAGCCCAACTGAAAAAGACAGGGAGTGTCCATGTGTTTGCTGTGTTGGTTCTGATAGAGCTACAGTGGGATGGGAATATCAAGGGGAATTTGTAATGACCAAAAGACAATTTTGAAGTTGACTGAGTTTTGCTCTGAATTATTTCAACCAGCAGCACCTCCCTGATTTGGGCAGAAAAATTGCTTCATAAAAATACCAGCTTACCTCAATGTGCATATTTTCAAATTTACAGATGGTCAGCCAAAGGGCTTCAACAGCTTCTTCAGCTCAGT
Source organism: Phylloscopus collybita (assembly GCA_027886175.1). Taxonomy (NCBI): domain Eukaryota; kingdom Metazoa; phylum Chordata; class Aves; order Passeriformes; family Phylloscopidae; genus Phylloscopus; species Phylloscopus collybita. The sequence goes on from JAJNNQ010000018.1 coordinate 44,052,338, forward strand.
CCAGAGAAGAGTCCCTTTTCCTGCTGAAAAATGTAGCAATGTCACAGCTTGTTCTCTGTACCCTATATTATATTGATTGCTGTATAGTAGCAGCTGAGACCAATAAAGGCAAGGAGAAAAAACAGTAAAAGAAACATGCTCTGAAAAATATATCTGACAGAGCTTTTGGGTTCTGGAAAAAAAAGTAACTTCAACTATTCCAAAGTATGATCCAATGTGATGTCATTTACTTCAGCCAAGAGCTTGAGGCTGAGCCATGCACTCATGAACCAAAGATCTACATATAGACACAGGTTTTCTCAAAGCCCTGATGGGGTTCTGATCCAAAATTCCACTTCCAAATTCTAATCTAAGTTGTCTTTTTAAGAACATTAAAAAAAACCCCATCTCTCCTATCTTACTGTGCAATTGTAATGCAATGAGACTGTTAAAAAAAAAAAGGCAGAATACTTAAATAATTTATCATTGCTCACTTTTGCAAACGCTGGCAATGATGCCTCACAAATGGGCTGCCAGCCTGTGTACAAACCAAGAGTTGGTAGAGATGCTCCGGAACTAAAACAATCAGATTGAACCTGCTTCACTAAACTGAACCATCCTTTCCTCCATTACAGGAATTGGAACTCAAGACAGAACAGTCTTAAAAAGCAAAATTCTTCAAACCTTAGCCATTCATTCTCAGGTACCTTAATCTCAGAGGAAAAATATTAATGAAATCCAGCTCCTTACAGAGGCACTACTCTGTCCCTACAGCTTACTCTCCAATATTTATTTCCAGATTTCTTTTAATTGACCTTAGCAAATCAGCTGCATCAACTTCTCTCTGTGGTACTTGTAGAGTCTAGTAAAACTGAATTTCAGCATGATGTTTTTCCTAAATTACTTAATTTTATTTCATTCTTACTTTCATCATTTCTGTTCAGTGTACTCAGAAGTTTGGGTTTTTTTAGTATCATCTTTGAAAGATGTCCTTGATCTGTTGATTCTGGGGCAGCGAATCAAAAGTATCAGAAGAATATACATTTCAAAAATTAAATTTTGGCAAGTTTAGAATTACAAGCAGTGTCAGATAAACACTCATTTGCACATTTGTGAGCAGAGCCTAATCCCGTCACTTGGTAAATGGTATCAGTTGCCAGCACCTTGTAAAACACACCCTGTAATGAATACTATTACACTTGAAATTTGGTAGCCAGCTGAATTTAGTTAGCTTGCTTGCCAGCACCTTCATACACGGGAGTTTGGAGGGGTGTTACTCAGCTGGCTTTTGACAACCAAGCTTCTCACACAAACATTGCAAAGAATCAAAAGCAAAATATCAAGCATCACATCCAGAGCACAAGCACCTTTGGCTGCTCAGCCAACCTCTCTTCCCCCTACCTCTCCCCGCTCTCAGCAGAAGGCTATCCACCAGGCTATTGGGGGTTTGTACAGTTTACATCACTAATGTTCATGAGTGGGGAATAAGTCCATGGAATTCAGGCAATGTGTCACAACCCAAAACAAAGGATCACAATTTTGTTGTGGGAAATGTTGTTCAGCTAATGAAAGCTGTCAGTATTTCTGGCAGTCTGGATTTTGAAAAGTGTTAGTTAACAGAATCCTTGGTGAGCAGAGAAGATGAAGTGTAAGCAGCTGATTTAAACAAAGGTGATTTGAAATTAAATATTCATTCAATAAATAGGATGACCATTATTTGTATTTTCCTGATTGTTTGTTTTGACAGCTTTGCAAATGCTAAGCTTGAGCATGAAATGCTAACTGTGCTTTTATGCTTCCTGGCCCACACACCAGCCAGGAAGCACCATCTTTTTTTACTTTAAAATTTTATCCAGCAGGAAAGTAGCTCATAGAATTAATGTAGTGTCAACTTCTGGAAAGCTAGTTGCAAAACTGACATAGGAAACACAAAATCAAAACTAAGGAAAAGAGGATGGAAAATGCACTCCAGCATTTCTCTCTCAAACACCAAATGTACAGTCTGCAGCTAATCTAAATGGCAGAATCAAGAGTTTCAGTAATCAGTAGAATTTGTCCTCTTGCTAAGTTATTCTGAGGAGCATAAGCAACATCATAAATGACACTTGCTTCTTTCTAAGAAATATGCACATCATATTGCACCTTACAAGTTTTTATACATCTTGACATAAAAGCAGACAGATTCAAAAAAACTTAGAGCTTACTTGCTACAAGTACACACCTGCTCTTCAGAAACTGCCACAAGAATCCTCAACCACAACAACCACAGAGCAAACTTTGTTGTAACATATGATAGAATGAGGCTAAAGCCTTAATTTATGGCGCTAGCACTGCCACAAAATGTACTGAAGAATCTCACACAAATTTTAATCTCATTTTAATGGCTCAAGAGATAACTGTGTTGTATATCCACATGAATTACAAAATGATTACACTAATTTTTCAGTTGGGCATTCAAAGGCTTTCAACAAAAATTGCATGAAGTCAACAGAATATTTTAGTATGGTTCACTCTCCAGCAGAACAACATTTTTCATTTAATTCTACTATCTTTAGAGTCCTTTCATCCGTTATCTTCATACAGAGTGCAGTTATGCCAATTTTCAGATTTCATTGGATCTTTTTATATAGGCAGGTCCCTTACTGCTTTGGGTTTTTTAGTCCAGATCAGTACTACGTGGTTGCTAGAGAAATGTTTGGTTAGTGATTTTTAAAGTTAAGCATCTACTTCCCTGAAGTTTGGGAATATTCAGATCAAAGAGAGCTTTGAATATGGAGAGAGTTTCTACAATCTGAAATTCAGTGTGAAGCTGGATTCAGGAACCTTGTTCAGATCTATCTTTCCTCATTCTTTTGGAATGTTTATGTGGAGAGATGTACTGAACAAGACACCACAGAGTACATAAAATTAAAGATCATAAATCAGGGGAATTTTATTATCTGCCCTTTTTGGAAGTGCTGTAAATGAGACAAATATTTCTGCATTTTCATAAGGCATTAAAATTGATTTCCATTTTAACTGTGGGGCACTGCAACTGCAAATAAAGTAGCTTGTCTATAAAAATGACAGTACCTTTTAGCACTTGCTTTTCCTCTTACAAACTTGTCACAGACAAGCACTAAAACCATTTTCAGTCTAATTTGTGGTATTTCACAGCCCATACACCTGCACCTGTGCTTACAGTATCTTGCCAGCAGAACACAAGGTGCCACCTTCCACAGCCAGCAATCACACACTTACCAAACTCATCATCCTTTGAGATGTTCTACAACTTAACACCACAGGAGAGAAAACTGTCTGCCTTGTTTTCCCAAGGGATGTGCAGGCATTTAGCACCTGGGAGAGCTGCATGTGCCCAGGATGGGCAAAGGCAGGCGGCTCTCAGTGAAAGGAGCCCGGGCAGATGTGGCAGCTCGGGCTCACCTGTGCTAACTGACAGCTGGCCACAAGAAAGGGCTCCACGGTGGGAATGCCCTGGGCTGGCACTGCGGGCAAGGAGCTGCTTCCTGAGGCCAGCAGAGCCCCGAGCAGGGGGCTCCTCGCCTCGCTGGGGCGTTTGGAAGCACAGGGGCTGAGGGAAGGAGGGCAGTGAGCTGCCTGCTCAGCACGGCCCAGGAAGGGAATGGAGTCCAAGGGATCTCTGCCCCAGCCCTTGTCAGCCACGTCTTCAGCAGTAGCACATTCACTACTGATGTAACACAAATCTCTGCTGAGCAGAGGTGAAGAGCCACACTTGGCTAAACTGTACTGGAGTGTGCCCAGAGCCCCAGCACAAGACTGCTGCTTCAGCTGCTTTGGCCAGTGTAAGTGAATTGTCTGACAGTCCCTCTGCAGGGCTGTGAACACTCATACCCTACTGGGACCGAGCTACTGCTTGGACTCCCAAGTAAAACTGAAGGCAGAGGACAACAGGATATAAATCAGCCTGCTATCCAAGCAGACTCTTGTACACCAAATGTCTGTTTACCCACACTATGATGTAAATGAAGTTGCTGAGCAACCAGGAATTTGGTCCTATTTTTACTCCTGCATTTAGAGTAGCATCACTAACCGAGAGTCTACCTTTATAAGAAAGTGTATGTTTTTAAAAAGGACGACGGATATTTTAAAAACAATTCCAAGATAGAGCAAAGTCCACTTGCAATCCTTGTCAAGATGCAGAGGGAAAAAAAAGCACTTTAAAGGAGGTCAGAATCTTTAGTAATTATGTATGTAATCCAGTTTCATGATTTGCACCCGACTTGAAAATATATGTGATATTTTTGTTAAAGCAAAAACCAATGTTCTAAGCACACACAACTACAGAAACTCCAGAAGAACCTGTGTAGTATCTGAACAGTTACAAGATATGTTTTTTACATTTCATTTGCATTAGCTCTTCATTTAAATCTTTTCCTGTAATGATAATGGGTCATATACATAACTATATATTCAGTGAAGTTAAATCAGGAATTGATTTGGCTCCATATTCTTTCAGCTAAGACTGTAAATACCAGACTCCTGTCTGCTCTGTGTGAATACAAATGGCCTCAGTGGAGTTCTGCCAGTTTATAGCAACAGAAAATGAAGGCCAGAGGATCAGTCTTTTCCATAGGAGCAGGGATTTGTTTCCACGCCATCTTCTTCACGATGTTCTGAATTATCTGGTGGGTACTCTTCATTACTAAAATTATTTTCCTTCAGTGGCATTGTGTGTACGTGTGCAAGTGTACACCAGGATACCTTTGTGTATTAACAGAAATATACCCATAACAATGTCTAAATCAGATTTGCCTGCATATTGATTCATTTCTTCAGTCTTTATCTCATTCTTCCACAACCATTATCTCAAGAAATAATTACTGTTCCTTTTACAGTCATAAGAAGTGAACATTAACCCTGAACATTAACAATATACAGGCTTTCACCTCAGCCAGCCAAGGAAGCAACCCTTCAGTTTCCATCCCCAGTGGAAGGATTATTTACTTCTCATAAAACTCAAAGAGTTCCTAAAACAAATAGTTCCTCCCCATAACTGAGGATCCATCAAGACTGTGGAGAGAAACACTCAGTATCCTTCTGGCAACACCAAAGGTAGCCACAGGTTCAACACAGATAAGCTCACTGACTGATAAGGATGCACATCTCTGCTGCACTTTAGACATCAATGAAGTCATTACTACAGTGGGACTGGGGAGATGCATCTCACAGCCTTCACTTCCCATGGGTTCATCCAATGTCAGAGATTGCAGCTCAAAATCCTTGTCAGTGTGCTAGGGACAAAGCTGTTCCCTACTGCAGCAGTCCCTAAGTTGATCACAAGTAGTACTCCAAGTTTCCAGTTCCACGTAAGAGTTTTGCCTTTAATTCTTTTGAAAAGCAGGAAAAATGCTTAGAAAAGGCCATAAATAGAAAATATTAATGTGCCTCGCCAACCCCTTCTGAAGATATTAAATATTAAACAGAATACAAGCTGCAAGAGGGAAAGATATATATTATTCAGACTTCAACCCACCTCACAAACACTAAAACAATTCCAGGTAACTAACTCCATGAGCAAGTATAAAATTTAACATGCACATAAAGTATATTCTTAAAAATGACAACCTGGTAATGGCTAAGAGGAAAATATGCCCCTTCTATGAAAGGTAATCAAATTTGGTACAAGCCAAAAACAACCACAGGGGCAGGCCAATAAAATGTCATGTACAGAAAATGTAGCCTATATTGCCTAATCTTCACTGTGATATTCATGCCTGTTAACAAAGAGTAAAAATCTAACTCATGAGTGGTGTAAATGTAAGTGAATTATTCCCAGTTCTCTGTGTAAGATGAATGTCACTAAAGAGTTCCAATTTTGTTGGGTATTATGCAGCAAAGTGTTTCTTTATATCAAAGAAACCCATATAATGACTATACTGAATGACTCTTATGGAGCATAATAGGTACTCTGAACATTTGGTAAGAATCATCTGCTTATGAGAGAAGGAACTGAATGGCTGGATGTATCCCTAATGTTCAGTGAAAATTTGATAATGAAATGAATAGAAAATGCACTTAAGAGATTCCAGAGCTGATGTGGCCTAAAGAATATTATAAACCTCTAGACAAGTTTTCTCCACTGGCAATAGGATTCTCACAGGACTGATCTCTAGCTTGTGCGACTCATGCGTTTCTAAAAAAACCACACACAAAAAGCACCTAATTCACCATTCCACAAAGCCACAAATGTTCACCTTTATGGCTGATTATTTGTCTGCAGGATAGCAAACTCTGTACAGAGAGATCCCTCAGACAGAAGGTTCCTCACTTTATCTTTGCTATACATACATATGTTAATGAGGTTGTCTCCCTTATTTTTCTGTTAAGGCCTTCAAAGGCTGACCTTGTTATCATTATACAGCACTTCTTCATTTCTTTCTCCCAGATTTGTTATGGAGCTCTTCCAGAATTTACTTCTTATCCTTCTGACTTATACACATTATCTGTGTCCTTCAGAAGAAGATGAATTAATAATTAGATCTGTTCAGAAATTTTTAACTTTAAGCTTTCACTGGAAAACTCCAGTTGGATCTAAACCATTTAATTTAAAATACCTTGAGTCCAACAAAACACTTTATTGAATTAAAATAAATTCACATTTAAAAAGAGTTTTAAAAAACCCAGCAGAATCTGCTACACAGCCAATTACATTTTAAAAAAACATTTTAACTATAGCACAGGCATATTTTTGAGTGCAGGTGTTAAAAAAAATTCTCATTACCTTCTATAAGCAATGTCCTGTACAAAACAGTTTTTCTATACAACATCTTGTAATTTTGTATCAGTCTCCTTAACTATCTTCTGTGAGAGCTCTTTTTTTCTGGTGGTTTTTTTTGTTTGTTTGTTTTGTTGTTTTGGGGTTGGTTTTGGTTTTTTTTTTGGAATCTGACTCTTAAATTATATTCCCTAATCAAGGTAAATACCATTCCTCAAAACCAATGCTATTCAGATTTCAGTGGAGCATGGTTATGGTTTACAAAATCACTGATCCAGAAAATCTTCTTTGGAACATCGGAAGACCCTTCTTTGCTTTTATAAATTACTGACAATGAAGCAGCCAACCGGCCACAGAAAATTCATCCACAGCCTTTAAACAAATCTATGGATTGGTGGCCTGTCAATCTGCTCAGGCACTCTTCCCAAAATTATCATGCTAAACACCCACTTCAGAAATTAATAGAGGCAGGTCAAGGACAAAATGCTGGTCAGTAAAATTTAGTGAATGCAGTTATACCAGAGGACCAAAAATACAATGCAGCACTGTGATGTGAAATCAAGTCTCAACAGTAAAGCTTCTACAGTTAGCTGAAAACAAAGGATTCCAAACTCTTCAGAGGAGTACATACTACCTTGTGTCAGAGATGCACACCTTTCTCTTCCACCCACATAGCTGACCTTCACTCAACTCCAGCTTGCTGTATTTCAGTGATGCAGTCCGTAAGCTATAGCTGTTATTTGGAATCATGTCTTGTGAAAAAATGTAAAATCTGACAGCCTTTCAATGCCAATTCCTTTAATGGATGAGATGGCTATTTTTTCCTCTGTGTGGAGGGGAGGGTGGTTTGAGCAGTTACTGTTTTAATTTTAGGAGTTGTACCACGTCAATTTTGATCAACATGAAAAGTTTGTTGGAAACAGGAATATTTATTTTCTGCAGAACTGAAGTAACTCAAAAGACAGAGAAAAAAAATGTTCCCACATTTATTCACTCATGCATCTCTATACATTTAAAGAGTTCATGGACTGATTTGTCAGCTGCTCAAAAGCTCTTAATTGCATTACTGAAAGAAGAAAGAATGAGGTAAAAGGCAGCTTTAGGACCAGCTTTGTACTACTCAGGAACCAAGTCAGTACCAGATACAAGCAAGAATAGCCATGATGCTATTCTGAAATCCACCAGCTTGTTTTGTTCCTATGGAGAAGTCATTCCAGCACACCTCTCCTGAGGCAGTACAGGATCCAAGGCACCTTGACAGAATAAATGACAAATCTCAGGGATGCCATTTACTGTCCAAGCAGATAAGAACAATAAATAAGGGTACAACGAGGAGCTACATTCCTCCCATAAAAAGGTCATTCCAACAACCCTGCACAGAACACCTTTGACTCAGTGTTCAACTCATGCTGATTTGACATCTGTACCCGTTTTCTCTTCAGACAACTCTGTAATGGCCTTCAGCTCAGCTTCAGAGAACTTAGGGGTCAGCGCCACATTGTCATAATCAAATTCTTCATCAAGTGAGAATGGTTGAACATCATCGCCCAGTAGCTATAATGAGAGAAAACAGATACATAAATAATATTGCTGCAAGTGATAATAAGAAAGCTCAAAATACAAACTTCTAATTAATATTTAATTAAACTATTTTTTCTGACTCTAACACTCTCAGCTGATTAAGCTCTTTTTAAGTAAAAGAATAAATTCAATTATTCTATTTGACCTAATTTAAGCCATTTAATGTGCCCCATTTGTACTGTACTGTATCTGAATGAATATCATTAACTAATTTTGCTCAAGGCAAGGAATCTATAAACCTCCTTTGCACACATCTATTATATTCTTGCCACTTGTAGCAGCAATGCTGCTGGGGTGGACACGTTATATGCAGCTATGTTAAATTTCAAAGGCAAATTCCATATCGTCAAAATTTGGGTTAGTATTACATAGAGCTTCACCACAAATACACCTGATACAAATGTCAAGGCCTCCCAGAACACAGCTTCAGTGAAGGAAAGGCCTGCAATGAGCAAAATGACACATAATCAATTTTCAGACTCCAATAATTTTTTCACCATCTCAGAGACATGGAATTGGCTAGTTTGCATTTCTTGCATGATGAACCTAAGAATCTTACTGCATTTGCCAATATTGTATAGCATTCCTGCATTGCTTCTGGTTGAAATATCTTAGAACAAACACTGTGCCTATAAAACAAAACAATGAAAACAAATAACTATGGCAGGCTCCATGCTGATAAGAAACTGTAGGAGGCCACGACATGAAAGGTTTATGGTAAGCAGTTACATAAAATGAATTCCAGGGCAACACAGGAGACACATCTTCAGTATTAAAGCTGTGTAGCAACGTTCTTTATCCCATAAGAAGTTAATATAAATTGTCTAGAAATGTGTTTCAAAGACTTAAGTACTTCAGCACCGAACCAGCAAAGCATTTAAACACATGCTTATTTTGTCCAACTTCTGACAAGTCCTCAGTGAAGCCCAAGACTACTGCTGTATATGAAATTAAGAGTACATGTACTTGCTGAAGAGCAGGAATAACACTCAGCATCCTATGATCACTGCTCAGTTTAGAAGGCACAGAATCCTGCACAATTTGATGTGACATTTTGTAAGAAGAAGTACTGACAGTTAATGCCATCTAGTAAGTCAGAGAACTGGCAGCTGGATTCCTCTCTGATGGCTGAGTACTTGATAGACATGGCAGAGAGCATTTGGGTACTATCTACATCCTTTACTAATTAACTGTAATGCTGTATGAATAAAGAGGAAATAATTTTTCTGGGGTTGTATAATTTTATTAAATATCTACATTGCTCAGTTTTCTAGGGATCTGGCTTACATGTTGGAGAAGCCAAATAATCCTGGATGCAGATGTGTAGACCATGGGCACTAATAAATCGGAAAAAAATTGTAGAGAGCGTTGGTCTAGAAAACACTATTCATTCTGCACACAAAGATTATCTTGCTAGTGTCCATAGACTACTTCAGGTAAGCCATCATTAACTTTTACAAATAGACCATTTGAAAAAAGTTAACAGGAGATAAAGCCTGCACACAAATTCTCATTCCCATTAGAGATAAAGCCAAGTCCTTGACCTCCTCAGCATATTCATGTTCATTTTCATCTTTTCCACAGGCAAAGCCTTGTAGAATTCCTTGTCAGTAAGATTACCAGCAACTGGATAACAAATGGTAGCAGCAACCAGGGTTCTACTACCTTTCATTTGCAGAAATCTAAAGCAGTCCTCTAAAACACAATGCAAGGCACAAATACTTTTCAGTTATTTAGGTTGTAACAATATTTTTTACAACATTGCGCTGGTTTTGACTGGACTAGAGTTAATTTCCTCACAGTGGCTGGTATGGGGCTGTGTTTTGTATTTGAACACAGGGTTGATAATACAGAGATGTTGCTGTTATTGCTGAACAGGGCTCACACAGAGCCAAGGCCTTTTCTGCTTCTTATACAGCCACAGTGATGAGAGAGCTGGGGGTGCATGGGAGGAGGCACAGCCAGGACAGGTGACTCCAACTGACCAAAGGGATATTCCACACCACATGATTCGTCATCAGTGCATAAAGTTGGAGGAAGAAAAAGAAAAAGAAAAAGAAAAAGAAAAAGAAAAAGAAAAAGAAAAAGAAAAAGAAAAAGAAAAAGAAAAAGAAAAAGAAAAAGAAAAAGAAAAAGAAAAAGAAAAAGAAAAAGAAAAAGAAAAAGAAAAAGAAAAAGAAAAAGAAAAAGGGAGTTTGGAGTGATGTCCTTTGTCTTCCCAAGTGACCGTCACATGTGGTGGGGCCCTGCTCTCCTGAGGATGGCTGAGCACCTGCCCGCCCGTGGGAGGCAGTGAATTAACTCCTTGGTTTGCTTGGCTTGTGTGTGGCTTTTACTTTCCCTATTAAACTGTCTTTATCTCAACCCATGAGTTTTCTAGCTTACCCTTGTGATTCTCTCCCTGCTGGTAGGGAGCAAGCGAGTGGCTGTGGGGATTGCTGTCTGCCCGGGGTTAAACCACAACACACATCTGAGGCGACTGAGCTAAGAAGAGTTCAAACTACAGTAAGCCTTTATAGGGATTCTACAAAAGCCAATCTATTTTCCTCTGTCAACAGAGTTACAGAAAGTATACACACATCCACTCTGACCTTGGCGTGGCCTTCATGTCATTCCAGGAACATTTTATGCAGACACAGCAAAATACTGGAAAAACTTTTGTTTACAGAACTCGACCCCACAATGCTAACTGAAATAAGATGCCAAAATAAAACACACCCGACTGCACCCTGTTAACGATTTCTCTGTTACCCACTCATTGCACATTTGAAAAGTTTATTCACACTGCATATTTACCAGCGTGCTTCATCTCTCAAATGAATACTCAAAGCATTAGGGATTCCTTTTTCTGTTCTTTTCCCAAGAAGCCACTGACTTCAAACTTCCATGAAGGCAAGCAATCTAAAATTTATATACTGCAAACTGCAATTTTGTTCTATGTCAAAAGGAAGACATTTTACGATAGAACACTGAATCCTCTGAGCTGATCAAGTTATTATCTTGTTATTTTTGCCTAAGGAGCTGAGAGAAATATGTGAATTTCAGGTGTCTAATTTAACATCTAATTGAAATCTTTTTGAGAGCTCTCTGGGAATAGAATCCTGCTCTATTAGAAAAATGCCAGTTTGCTTAAGATTGCTTCTGTAATTTACTCTCTGAAGAAAAAAAATCATTTTCATTTAAAATTCCTGCATGTCCAAATTAAAGGAGGGAAACTGTTGTATTCATATTAATAACTGAAATATTTTGCTAGAGGTTGTTTTACAAAGTAATATTGTAAATAAAGTACCTTAAAGTTAACATTTTCAAAAGTCTATTAATAATTGGCAACTCAGTTCTTTTATTAATCTGTGTGGAGTTACACTTAGCTGAACAGCTTGTCTCTGTCCTTCTAAAATTTGTACTTCTGTGTAATTATGGCACTCTATGATTCACTTGTTCAAATTATGCAAAGCTTGCATGTACACTCACTAGTGATTTCATTGCAATGCTCAAGGGAAAACTTCATAGTTCACTAACAATAAAAAAAAAAAAGAGAGAAGTGGGGGGAAGGCATATATGCTATGATCTATAAGCTTACTATATCCTGGGGTACCTGGGAGAAAAAAAGTTTGTTTGAGCTTGGGGCACTGGACTAGAAGTCAATAAATCCTGGCCAATTTTCCACTTCTGCTTCATCATTCTGGACAAGTCATTCAATCTCTGTGTCTTTACTGGCCTCTTAGAAGATATAACTCTTCCATCTTCTTTGACTTAGTCAATCCTGTCTTTAAATTCTTCTGTGTTCCTGTTGCATTTATGCATAGCACGTAGCAGAAACAAACCTCAGCAGAGGCCTATCAGTAACATTTTAACCAAAGGAACTCAATGGAAGTTGTATTTCAGGGGATAAATGCTGCCATGCCACAGATTAAGATAAAATGACAGACATGCTAAATACTTCTTTGAACGCTCAAACTATAGACAAATAAAGGAGAATAGAAGGGCAGAATTCTTCTTTCCTAATCCCAGCCATACAAAAATTAGCTTTCTAGACTAAGGTAGTCAATTAGCCAAAAATAAGCCAGCCTGAGCTTGTGGATGGAGATGCATTACATCCTACAACAAATTCCTACAGCAAGTGGGATTAATCACTTTCTGGAGTTGCTTATCTCTACCTTTTGGTGACTAGAGGACTAAAACTGAATTTAAAGCCGAAGTTAGGTGAGATGAATCACACTTTGAATGCATGTTTATAGCAAATGGAAAATATGCATCAACTGCACTCATGTATGCAGAGAGGGAAATAAGAACCAATAAAGACACGAGGAAGACGGCACTAAGACATAAAAATACTATTGTATCTTTTATGAAAGAATATATTAAGTAGAAATAAAGGAGAAAATAAATTTCTGGGTAGGGGAGGGAAATGTTCTTTGACAATGTACTTCAAACATAGAATGAATGCTGGTTCAATTTGCAGTGGCCTGTGGGAGGTTATGTATGCTCCACTGTTGGTATTGAAATCCTGAAATACATTTATGTCTAAAGGGAAGAAAGAAAGATGAAGCAACAATGGTGGACAACACAAATAATTTGCTGTGTCATTCACTAAGCCACTTCCTAACACTTTTTGACAGAAAAACATTTTCAGGGTGACAAGGTGCTCTTTAACAATTATCCAAGTTTTAAATTGGGTCTTAGCAGAGCTTCTTTTTATAAACTTTCCCTAGCAATATGTTAAGAGATACACAATTTACCCTAAAGTGCCTCACAGGTGTTTCCATAGCATAGACATTTCTCATCCTGCTATTCTTCATACAGAATGGTCTTCCACAGTCTAAGAAAACCAATTAGGCAGCCACATTATGTTGCCCTTCCCTAACAGATTTGTTTTGATGGACAGAGAACAGTCTCATTTTAAAGCAGAGATGTCTCCAGGGAAAATCTTTTTCTCTTTCTAAACTAGTCCTGACATAAGCAATGCAAGACTTAATTTTCAAGGCAATGACAATTTGAAGCACTGAGGGACTTTAAAATGGACCTGTTCAGTCTTGACAGTTCTAAAAATCAGGCCACACTTATATTATCTAAATGAAGGCAAAAATATGTTTATAATTTAGGGGAAAGACTGCCTTCATTTTAAGTAGCCTGGCACCAACCAAACAGTTGTGAAAATTGTCCTTCTTCTTGAAAAATGCAGCAACTCATAGCCAATGTAATAATACTCAGTTTCTTTCATAACCCAAATTTCCCTCAAATGGAAATGAATTTTGCATGCAGTTGGATCTTTATCTATTTTTCATGAACTATAGTTTAAAGAATCATATGCAGTCCTTTATGAACACTGCAGGCTGCTAAAACCCTCCTTCTTCTCTACAGAAGTTATGAAAAGAGAAAGCTATAAAACCTCATTCTAGCTTTTTGGGTGTTATTTTGCGTCCAATGGATATAACTAAAGGCAAAACCCTTGAATTATGTCAATCCTTAGGGAAAAGAGTGAGTATTTTTATTCACAGAATGGTAGGTATTAAAGCTTGAAAGGTCATTTTAGAACATCTACTTTTTCCCAAAGCAGAGTTCTTCCTTATAGTAAAGAGTTTATTGCAAGGAACTAAACACAACTGAGCCCAGGAAAGGAGGCACCATATGCAGAGCTATAACACCAAACCTCCATTGGTCACGCGTCATTTATAAACTTGATTTAAGCCTCACGGGAACATCAATAAGCATATGAAGCTATCAAAACTGGCCCACTTTAGCTGGAAGCTAACTTCAGCTTCTATTGCAATGATCAGGCAGGGGAAAAGAGCAGTGAAGAATTCTCTGCAATAGAAACACCCCCAAAAGTTAATGCTCACGCCGACTATTTGGATAGGAAGCTTAATGACTTAAAATAAGCCTGTGAGCAATCCACACCTTCTGTTGCAGTTTGAGAAGAGCTGAATTTCTGAGGGAAGACAGCAGTTCTAAATTAAAGCTTGCACTGACTGTGTCTGATTAAAAGGCTCGGAGGCCATAAAGCAAACGTCTCCATACCAGACCCTGAGAATGTAGTTTCTCAGCAGCATCTTGCAACTACTCATTTCCAAGGGACCAGATCTTAATTCTGACTACAATATATTCTAAAATCTCTTTTTTTCTTTTAAGTGTCATGTTAAGTGTTTCTCCCTGCTGCAGAAAATGGCTCCTATATTAAGACAATGAGTATGCCATAAGATCATGAGATCACTGGAAAATTAAATGGTCCATCATTCTACATAAGTAAGGGTTGCTAAAAGGCTTAAAAGTGCAATTGCTTACTTGAATATTCTGTTAGTTACACAAATTAAATATTAAAAAGCCCACATACCACTTGAAGTATTGAAGTATACATTTTGAAAATATAAGATTATGTATCAGCAGTGTCCAAGATAAAGTAGTGTTTATTTCAATTCTTAACATATTTAAGAATTCATTATTCATTTAAAAATTAATAATATGACTTGTTAACTCACAGCGGTTCCATATACTACATCTATATCATTCTGTTCTTGTGAAAATAACAGTAGAAGCCAATAGGAAAAATAAAAATTCCCCAAACCCCCAAAGTCTGAATGAATACATCTGACCTCCTACCTCTTGGGCTTTGCTGTTTGATGGCTGGGGAACTGACAAGGCTCTGAACTTTGGCTGAATTGGCTTATCAAAGAAGGATGTACAGCAAGTCACTGTCTCTTCCACCTCTCCTGGGAGAACTAATGACCCTGCTGAATAAAAAAGAGTCAACATTAACCATCCAGTCTATGCATAAATTAGCAAAATCCTGTTAAAATCCTGTAGTGCTCAGACACGGGCAGTAGCTTGTTAGTCAGAGTGTGATGTACTTATTGTTGCATAAACTATCATTAAAACAAATCCATGCAGTGCTGAGCTAAAACTGAATAGTAATACTGTACTAAGGAAAAATCGTAATTGTCTGAAAACAGGCAGCTCCTTTTTCTTAAGGGTGTTGAATTAAAATCTGGATGCAGATGCTCTTAAACTCAGAGGGCACCTGGAATTACATTCCTTTCTTTCAGACCACAGACGGAAGCTCCTCAGCAGAGATGTCTGCAGTAGAAGTATAAAACACTTTGTCTGCCAGTGATGAGCTGAGAAGGCTCATTCCTTTCTCTTTAGCTAGAGCTTCACCACCTGCACATTGGGCATAAAGAGCCATTGCAAAGCATCTTAGTATGACTCTCACAGAAAATAAAGTAAAAATACCTGGTAGAACTACTAATATTCCCCACTACAGTGCCAGATGACTCTCTTGTCTAAGGGTATTTCATGGATGTTTGTTTCTCCCTGAGCTTTCCAAAAAGAGATACTTCAGAAAACTTCCCCATATCTGGGATGGAGTCACATGTAACCTTTCCATATGGGCAGGATTTGTTCCACAGTTCACAAGTGAACAGCTTTTCTGAATCACTTTTCTTTTACAAACTTCAGCAAAACATTCATACCGGGACCAGTGGGTTTGCATTCTGTGACAGATCAGAAGGATATGCCTTAGGTTTAGAAATATCTTCTAACATGAATCAATCTCAGCTCTGCCACAGCACAGATGTGTCCATCGTGTCTCAGTAATGTTTTCATGAAAGAACTTAAGGGGACCATATGTCTTGCAATTTAGTCAAAGGATTATGTAAATCTACCTACTATTTTTTTCAGCTGATACACAAGTTCCTTTACAGTTTTATACTATACTTACATTTATCTTGTAATCTCAGAATAAATTTTCAAAGCACAGCTTAAATGTTATTTAATGGGAGCAACAACAGAGTACATAGATCCAGGGTGAAAAAACAGATGAAGTGTCTATTTATCTCCACCTGCACAATTTTACCACAGTAGTGGAGTTACAGACCTCTCATTCCCCTGTGAATCTGCATTTGAAAACAAAGATTTCCTAGCTAGGTATTTGTAAAAAATCCATGATCAAATTTTTCATTTAGTTTTCTTCTGGGAATACTGTACTGTTTAAAAGCCAGCAGGGCTTCAAATTGCAAAGTAGAATGCTCTTTTAAAAAGAGTTAAAATAATTCCCTCAGGTATTTCATTTCTGGATTTTTGTCTCTTGTTTCATGATTAACATGTAAATGGGTTTGTTTTCATCCCTAGTCTCTTGGTCATTTATGTCTATCTCCAGCCATCTAAGTGCTTTCAGTCCTTGTTCTCAGCATAGCATCTGTTCTGATTCTGTGCCAGTTATATGAGAAAACTTTCTGAAAAGGACAGCACAGTCCACAGGTATCTGGGCTATGTCTACACATGCTCTACAGCTGCTTTTTTCATAATCTGAATTTCAATCAAAAGCAGTTGTAGGACAGAAGGAAGATGTGAATGCTCATTTGAAGACAATGGCATCTTCCACTATTGTTCCAAACTTGCAACCTAAATCTACATCCTTACTAAAGTAAGGGAAGTCTGGACATCAAGAGGTTTTTATCACCTTCTGATATAAACACTCATTATTTCTGCACTAAGCTTTTCCCCCTCAACAGACCAATCTGCAGAGAGAAGACGAGGAGGAAGCACTGTTATGCAAAAGCCTGGCAATGGCTCAGAAAGATAACTCTTAAGAATTAGGACAACAGAAGGAAATTTATTTTTGCTTTTACCAAGAAGTGCTTGTCATACTCAGAATGTCAATTCCACATTTTAAGGCTTGTTAGTAATGCAAACAATGTTTCAAATTCCTTTCAATCACCCCGTAAGAATGTAATCAACCTTTGTTTGCCAGTAGACATGCCAGAAATGAGCTTTGTCTCTCTCTATCCTGGCTGTGTGACAGCATATGAAAGTCTAATTGGTAAACACTGCTTTCCCTGATAATGTTTAATAAAGAAACCCCTTCAGAGAGAAAAATTAGAGAGTTTTGACAGTTGTCCTTCTCAGTGGGAGCACCCAAAGGAACTCCAGGCTATTGTAAGTTCTAGCCAGTACCTCACAGCTTGTTTAGGCTGCTGCTAGAGCACTACTGGATGATGATCCTAATTAAGGGGCTAATTATGTTCTCTGTGGAGGTGATTAATTAGCAACAGGAAAGCCTTGGATACTGCCAACAGCACCATATATAGAGATAACTGAACAGGCAGTGATACTAAAAAAACTGAGAAGACATTTTGAAATGCATCTCTCATACCATGAAGAATCAACTCCCTGGATGATATAGCTGACAATTTTACTCAAGCCCAGCATACTTTAACGATGGCATATTTGGAGAGTGAACAATACTCTTTAGTCCCTCCCTACCACATCCCAGAAAGTGATTACTAAAAGTGTCAACACTGCTGAGTTGGAGTTTTTTGCTTATTGTGTACCATAGACATCAATTATGAGTATAGAGAAAAATTATCTACTGGCAGAAGTCTGCTTTTAACTTTCAAGAGTGAGGAAGTTCAAAGTTTTGTCTATAACTTTACTGTAGCCAAACGATGCCCAGCTATATATACACTGACAGCTATATATACACTGACACAGGTTTTCCCACTTTCAGACACTACATTTCACAAAAATGCCGTTGATGGGGAGTTGAGAAGAGAGTGATAAAAAAAGCTTAAAAGCTAAATTTTGCAGTCTCCTCTAATTCTCATGCTTCAGGCTGTTAGTCCCAAAGAGCTGCCTAGTGTGAAATCATCTCAAGGCAGTGTTAAATGGATTGCAGAGACTGGAGAAGAAAAACAAGAAAGGGATTCACCAGCTGGGGGGGAGCCCCATACTTTAAAAATCCACCTCATTTAACTCTGAATCCTCTTCCTCAACCTGATTTTTCTGGATATAAGCATAGGCTCAAAATAAAAATGGAGAGGCACAGATTATAAAAAATAACAGATGTTGATACAATTTGCCTAAAGAAATATTTAAATAATCAATAGTTATGCTCAGCTTCAAAGTAATTGAGTCAATCGGGTTCTCCTCAGCCTCTGTGGGGTTACAGACAACTGGTACCTTGAAAAGACAAGTTTGCAGTACTGCGGTGCTCCAAACTGGATTAGGATGAAACAACTATATCCTTGCCTATGAAGCCTCACCCACACATTTCATTAGCCCTCTTTTAATCTTCCCTTGTATTTAAACAACAGCACACCCAAGATCTCCAGACATTCTTTAACATATTTGGTGCTTTATTCAAATATTACCTATTGTTACCGAGCTATCCCTCAAGCCCTACAGCAAGAAATTTGTAACCAGTCCTGGAAAGTCCTGTTGCCAAAACAGAGGCACTTGGCAGCATCCATCCATCCCTGGAGAAAGCCTGATCATCCCTATTGTTGCCTTAAGATCCTTACAGTTAGAGATTAAATTCAGGGAGAAAGAGAGATTACAGCACACCATGCCCATGCTGTCTCAACATGATGCATAAAAGCTATGTTTTGTAGGGCAGCAATTTCACTTTGCCAATCATGGCTTACTGTGCCAGAGTCCCACAATGGAAAGCATTGCCCGTTTCAAGCTTTCAGCCCAGTGCCGTCAAACAAAAACATCTACAATGAATTCGCGTACCAGCCAAATCTGTGGGCTTCTGTAAGAAGCAGTCACATTCATTCACACCTTAAAAGACACTGAACTTTGCAAGATAAATTGGAAACAAAAAAAAACCAAAACAAAAACCCAAATACACAAACCAAAACAAAAACCATAAAGAAAACCAAAACCAAAACAACCAACCAACCAAATAAAACGGAAAACCAAACAAACCAAAAAAAACTTCACTAGAATGACTCTTCCAGGACATCTGCCAAATAGCACTGGTTAGATGGGATGTTTTAACACTTATTTTCTATCATGCTTCTCATACTGTCAGCTTTGAGCCAGTTGCCCTTAAGTGTGAATATTTATTGTATTAATGTACAGTTGCTAACTCAGCTAACTGATCTGCCCTTTAAAGCCAAGTGAAGCACAGAGATATTGAACTGCTGCCAATAGCAAGGAGAGATAAAGGCTTGTTGCAACTACTAGCAAGGTATGGTATTTTTTACTGGGTAAAATAAGCTATGATATTTTTAAGCTTATTTTGACAATATGATGTCTTAAATCAATCATTTGTTCTGACATAATCATTTGTTCTGACATAATCATTTGTTCTGACATAAGGTGGCAGCATTTAAAAAGGTCAACAACAGAATGTCTCTAATTTGTGTCACAATTTACCTCATTTATAAACTAACTGAAGTTCTTCAGAATTAATCTTTCATTAAGATATTCACTAGTGATATTATTCTAGATTACTTTAACATTACAAATAACAGAAGTGACATAGTTTTATACTTCAAATTGAATTTTGTTGCTATGGTTTCTACAGGACTAAGATTTTACCTCTCTTAGTATGAAGCTAGAGAGTGGATTTTGACATGTAAGACACCTATCAAACTCTAAGTGCTATTTTCTGCACTTAGGAGCCAAGGGGAAATTTTTTATCCTGACTCAACAGCTATCTTCACCACAGAAGCCCTGAGCAAGACTCAGGCTGTGGGTTTCCCAGGTACAAATTTGGATGCTGTTCGCTTTCCTTGCAGCATTTAGAAGGAACAATTAATTTCTGGCTAGGCAGTGTTTCAATGTTGTAAAATACAATCTAAAAGCCTAATGTTGTTAGTGAGCATTGTTGATACAGTCTCATTCTTCACTGAGGCAGTCTGCCTTACCTGAAGTGTGTTTCACCAGGGCTTTCCACATGTATGTGATTAACATTTACCCTTGGACAAACACAAACACACAGAAATGACCCAAAAGCAGGAGAGAGGCAAGGTCTGTCACAGTACTGAATGCACTGAGTTATCTCCAAGCTTAAGCTGAGCTCTTTTTGCTGACTGTTCTGCTTGGTATTTTAGCATTGGGCTTAATTCTCATCAACCAATTTGTGGCCTGTTTGGAACCAGAGATATCTAACAATACTTCAATGAACTAGATACAGGCATTTCTCCTTTCATTACAATACAAGTGAAATGTGTTTGTGCTTCCACCAGTAAACTCCAGGCGTTTTTTAATAGATATTACCAGAATTTAAGACATAAACATAGAACAATGCCCTACAAAGGGAAAAATGGCACATACGAACACTGCACGCAAAAGAAATCATTGACATCTGTACCTGATCTGGGATGGCTGCTTTAGTACCTCCTTTCTGAAAGGCTGGAAAAAGAATATTTGCCATAAACCTGACTTACATTGGTATATTATTATACACTGGAAGTCTCTAAGCCCTCAGCCTTCACAGGAATTCAGGACACACAGAAAAAAAAAGACTAATCAAAACTTTACTGTTAGACTGGATAGACCAATCAAGTGGCAATAACTAAGAGACCAAGCATCAAAGCCCTGCATCTTCTGTCTGTGACCTCAGGCAAATCCCTTAATCTGTGTGGCTTGGTTTCCTTGTACAGTCACAGGTACAGATGAGGAAAATTAATTTAAACACCAAAAGGTTGTCAGTTCTGGTTGTAATAAAGACCATGCAAGGACTATATTAGACAAGTAACTACAGACATTAGTATTTACTTTTTGGAGGCAGGAAAGTTAAAATTATTATAGATGTACAGAACAGTTCAACACAACTCAAAATGCTCCTAATTGGGATTTTTAAAGTAGTTCACTGTGAATTCAGAATTAATCTAATCTATTTTAAGCCTAGGATGAAATTGTTTTAATAGGTAGGGAGAGCATTTTCATTAAATATTTCCACTTTACAGCACTGTCTCTTAGCACCCACATTACTTTATGAAAAAAACTTTTGTAATCAAAGTAATTTCAATACAAAAAGGAAATGCATAAATATGGAGAGATGTTGCTAACAAGAAGCGCTCTGCATTTCCAGAAAAGCTTGGGAAAAAAATGCTTACCAGGACAAATTACAATAAATATTCCTCTTGATTTATTATTTCATTACCTCTGAGAGTGGGGAAATTAGTACTTCAGTTTGGGGAACTGGGGCAATGTGGGGAATTTTCTAGCAGTAGAAGAACTGAGGAAGATCATCACTTTCAAGAGAGAAGCAGTTCTTTAATCAATGTTCACACACTTGCATTCAAAGACAGAAAATGACGGTGAATACGAAGGGGGGAAACCTACCATCACACGTCTCTTCATCTGTGTCTACATCTTCCAAGTTTAAGTACTTGTCCACCTGCCATAAAAACACAAATTGAAAAACAGATGAAAATATATCAATTCCATTCCTTATAGTACACTATAGAGCAAAGCAAAAATGCATTAAATTGTCTGTTTCATCTTCTCCATTTTCCCCTGCATTTTTCCAAGAAAGCATATGAATTTTCTTTGAAATGTGTAACCCAAGGGAAATACTTTTAGGTGTAGTCAAAGATTTACTGCCAAAATTGCCACATATCAACTTAAGTGATAAGAAGGAAGTTCAAGCTCTACAGTAACTTTTTCAGGAACTTAGTGGGAAGATGGAGAAGTAAAATATTTTCACAAGAAAATGATGCATGATAAGTTACTATGCAATTTTGCAAGCTCATTTCATATGGTACAAAGAGAGTACATGCTGTAGGCAAACTGGAGCTTGATCCTTCTGTTTTGACACTAATGGTGAATTGATTAGGAAATAAAAAAATGAAGAATTATTACATTTCTAATATTGCGCCTAGGGCTTTGCTCTACTGTTTTCTCAGGCTAATGTCCCTTGAACAATCTAAACTATTTAAAATGCACCAAAAGACAAGACATTTCTCATTTCAGGTATCACTCTGAGTAGGTGCACAGGGTGAGAATGAAAGGTTTTTCCCAGTCTATCTGCAAAAAGTGTTGCCATGGAGGATTGACTACATGCCCTGGATTTTCTTCTGTATTTCCAAGTAATTAAAGATGCTCTCAGATAATTTTTTCCAACCTGGTTGAAAAAACAATCTCATCAAGACTTATATAACCTTTACACTTTAAAAGTACATATTCATTAACATTAGAAAAAAAATTGGATTGCTCTCATTCCCACAGATGGGAAAGAAATACGTCAACAAATTGCAACTAATTTGTAAATTAATACAGGAAAAATCAGTCAGGTTCTGCTCATAATCCCCACTTTGAAGAAAATCAAAGAAAACCTCACCTTCACTCTTTCAGACAGACTGAGATTATTTCCATCAGAGACACCAGCTGTTGAGCTCTCACTCATCACTGTCTGTAGACAGAAGGGCAGAAATACTTACATGCACAAAACAGAATCAAAATCACAATCAAACCTCCTACTGATTTATACATAGTTCACAGAATCACAGAATGGGTAAGGTTGGGAGGCACCACTGCAGGTGACCTTGTCCCTGCTCAAGAAGGGTCCCCTAGAACACATTACTCAGCTTTACAGATGTTGTATATAAGTTTTTTTAAGAATGCTCCTGAAAATAGAACAGGTACAAGTAATTCTCTGAAAACCTACACGGGACCAGACTGAATCAATTGGAACAACAGTGCAAGTAATCATAGCATGCCTAAAAAAGCAGCATTTAGAACAATAGCACTGTTTTCAAAAGCAGTGTTGTCCCCATTTTCCTTTCTCAGGGCAGGCTTAAAGGTTACAGTGGTCAACTTACTGTATTACAGCCTCCTCCTGCTACTACAGTGCAATTTTTCTGCTGCATTCCACTATTATTGTATTTTTTTCTTAAACTGCTAATATGACAAAAATCTGCAGCCATGTCTGAAGCCTTTTCTTTTTTAAAAACAAAACCACACATAAAGGTTTATGGAAGTTCCATTACATGAAGGATAATGGAAGCTGTACATTGCTTTATGTGACAGAAAGACAATTCAGTGTGGCTCAAGCAAGAGACGCAAAGACAAATTATACCAATGAGGAAACAATACTTCTTATGAAAAAAATGGCAAAAATATTGTCATTATTATTACACAGTCAACTGACAGAATGCAATTGTTTCAAAAGCCTTGCTTGATTCTACCTCAAAGACATGTCCTAGCAAGGAGGAAAGTGGCAGCTTGTGCTCGGAGGCCTGGCAGGCCCATCATTTGAAAGCACTTCAGTGTGTTGCTCTGTGTGTTTCACAAAAGGACTTGCTACTTCTTCTTTAATAAAAGTTTAATGAAGGGAAATTTTGAGTACAGACTAGATCACAGCTAAATTATTTGTTATTCAGGCAGGAAGACAGAAGTTCCTAACCACTTGACTCAGGTTTCCATCTCACTCCCTTCCAGATGATGTCTGTTGTTTTCTTGTCCCTACACATTAAATCCCTGATCCCCTGTGCTTCAGAAGATCAGAAATGGCCCTGGCCTGCCTACTGTTTACTTCAGGTAGTAACATCACTTCAGTAATACAGAACTTTGTACTTCCTAAAATCTAAAAGAAACAAAATAAATCTGTCCATGCTGGCATCCATACTCTCTGGATTTGTTTTTTCCTTTTTGCCGACCTCTACCATAAACTGCAGTCTCCCGTGACAGCATTACTTAGCTCATTGCAGGGTGCCTTATTTGTTAGCCAGATTATGGCAGCTCTTCAGCAGGGCAAATGCCACTGCAAAACACGATCTCTTCAGGTGCCTCTCTAAGCACTTAACACTTAGGTAGTATTTTAAATATTTGCCTCAAACAGGATAAATACCACTAGCCTCTAACATTTGGACAGTGTATCTCCCCATATTTTCATCTGTTTAAATGTAGTGCTTGTCCACGTGGACAAATGTTAACTCATTACCTCATTCTCATTTGGCATCCGTGGTGGAAATGACACCCACATTTCTTTGCTTCTTTCAGGTGTGCTGTCCCGTTTATTTCTGTTTGGTAATTCAGATGTAGAACATTTTTTTCTTAAGGAGTCCACTTCACTTCCCTGAATTGTCTTTCCCTCTTTCTCTGCAAGCAGAACCACACCAGATCAGACAACATAATGCACTGTCCAAGAAAAAGAAAAGCATGTATTTAATTAGATTTAATACTGGCTTTTTTACACATCACTTTTCCTCATGAAAGCTTCCAGGTACAACATATACATGTATTTTATGTATAAAATAAAACTTTGCCATAAAACTTCACCAGATTTCACCATGAAACTGAATATGCAATTTGAACTTCAATTGCACAAAGTCCCACCTATTCCTCAATACTGAAGAATTCATTATCACAAAAGCTTATGCAATTTTATGAAGAAAACTTCTTAAAATCACCAAAAATTGAAATACCCCAAAAAGCAAGATAGCAGGACTGACTACACCTTACTGGATCTACAAGCTGTCTACTATGAGCATGGAAGTATGGATTTCCAAACCCATGCTGAACTGTTGGGTTTTTTTCACTCAACCTGGCAAAAAAAAAATACAGTAATCACAGCCAAAATAAAAATGCAGTATTTTTTTTATTTTAAAAGTCCCATTATCAAATAAGGAGCAGCTATAGGTCAATTGATTAAAATGAATTTCACACCACATTTTCTTAATGAAAAATGAATGCTCATTTAATTAAGCTTTTTGGGTTTAGTTTGAAAAATTTACTGTGCAGCCATAAGAAACACTGCATTGCATTTCTAAAGCATAATTATGTATTATAAGCATTGAAGTAATTCTTGTGGAGAGTTTTAATGATGCCTTTGGGGTTACTACATTGAGCCATACAGCAAAGAATTATTAATCCCCTGGGACAGCTCTGCGCTGCAGTTAGTGTGACACGTAGAAAGGGCTGGCAGGCTGGGCATAACCTGAAATGCACACTTACAAGAGTCAGGGTTCATAGAAAGCCAACTGCACCACACCAGAGCAACCCAGCCAACAGGTTTTGATGCTCAGATAACAGATGGATCCTCTGAATAATTCCTAAATCCCAGGTCTCTGTAACATCTTGCTTCTCCCTGCTTCTTTAGCAAGTACTTTCCTAAAACAGTATTTGGATAGAGCAATTCATATGAGCCATCACTTTTTCCAACATACTCTCTTTTTAAGCCATGGAAATGAAGCAGCATTAGACATGAAACTGTCTTTTTAAATTCATGACTGGTAAAATGGTCACCCACTATTTGAAGATAATTTCACTGTCACCCTAAATGTCAATCTTTTTTTACTTTAGTAGTAAAACAGGATGGGCTTCCTGTTTTATCCTAAGAAATTGCAAGTTTCACCTTAAAGACTGACAAGCCATGAAAGAATAATAATGTATTTTGGGGAAAATGTGCATTGGCAAATAATGCAGCCAAACATCTGCAGACCAGCAGAGTACCACCAACAGGGCCGGAGGACCAACCCAGTGTCCTATCTGTGCACATCAGGAACATTTCTGTATGAGAAGTGATTAAAAAATCCTGGAAGCCATACACTTTTATCAGACCAACAGAGAGACAAAAGAAATCATCACTGGAATGATCAGAAGCATAATTCATAGAGCCAACAGACTCTGAGTAAACATGATATTCCTGCACTAGCCCATGCTTTTCTTGTATACTACTGTGGTCATTCTTCTGGGCTATGAATCAGATCATCTTTCTCAAAAATACAGGCTCTCCAAAGAATTCTCCAAAGAAAATAATAACACTTTTAGCTTCAAAAGACCTATGACACATATTTAGGCGGTTATAATTAGGTGCACATATGAGCTGACAAACTTGCTTTATTAGGTTATATATTTTCTGGATACCTGAGCTATTGTCACAGCTAAAAAGCTAGATAGATTAAATGAGCTAGTAAGAAATCAAGTGCTTTCAGAGTATTTATGTGCCATTTACCAACCCCAGACTACAGCTTAGAAGCTCTATCCCTTTTGCTAAG
The DNA here is from genome assembly GCA_027886175.1 of Phylloscopus collybita. Classification (NCBI taxonomy): domain Eukaryota; kingdom Metazoa; phylum Chordata; class Aves; order Passeriformes; family Phylloscopidae; genus Phylloscopus; species Phylloscopus collybita. The sequence goes on from JAJNNQ010000018.1 coordinate 44,078,363, forward strand.
AGATCGGTCATAAACTTTTGACAGAAACCTTTTTTCTGGTTAAGACCATTGCAAAGTTATTGGCTTAGAGAATATTAAACATTACATTTGATGAAACATTCAGCACTGCGGTGTGATACTAGATTCATGACTGCTTGTGAAGAAAAATTCAGAAGAAAAATGTCTAAGCAACACAAAGCAGTTGTTAAATGCAATTCTGTAGAGAGAATATCAACTATGCAACCATGTGCATAATGAGGCCATGCCATATAAATTAAAGAGGGGGCAGGTGATGTAAACATTATGTTGCCAGCCTTGAGTACAGTCCCTCAGGATCAGTAAGAGCCAACCTCCTCAGCTGCCAGAAGCAACTACTGGCACCTGTAGTCTCCCAATGCATGCATCACATGAGAATTTTATCATTTTTCTACTGCTCCTTTGAAGAGGTAACTATAATGAACTTAAAAAATATTATTAGAAAAAACACACATAAGTTGTTTTTAAAGTTAAAAAAACTACAATCTGAAAGCAAGCACCACAGGTGTATTTCTTTGATAGTGTTCTGAATTTCAACCATTTCTGTCCTTACTTTTTAAAGAGAAGGGGAAGAAGGAAGGATCACATTCAAGCCAGCAAGAGGATCACACTGCCTTTCCCCTGACTAAGTGATAATTGACTCATTATTCACAGTCACAGCTCTCAACCTGCCAAGATCCTGTTGTAGAACACTGGCCTTCACAATATGTGATAAAAATCAAAAATAAGGGATACAAACACAACAAAATGTAGCAGGGGAAGAAAGCTGAAAAGATATAAAGATTCACATATTTATTCTGCAGACAGATTCTGTCTCACTTTTTAGTCATTTTACTGTCAGTATCTCTAAAAATGAAATAACAAGCCAACTTAGGTCTCTAGAAAAGTACATCTGAGTCTCTCAAGAGAAGTATCCATCATAATTGTGTGTCACTAAGAGTATGGTGCAGACTTCAGAAACATGTTTCAATCAAAAAGGATATCCAACTTGATAATTTTTTTTCTCTCCTGCTATCTATCCTCTATATTGCCTAAAATTCTCTTTGTCTTTCAATTTGGATGGGAATTTTTTGAGAATGTCTAGTGATCACCCACATATTTCAAAGAATAATGGAGTCACTTATCACAAAACCAGAGAAAAGAGCTACCTGTATTATCAGGAAAAAAATTACTGTCAGTGAAATCTCTCAGATGACATAGTAGCCCCAGAAGAATGATAAAATTCTCATGGTCTGAAGCATTTCAAAGCCAGAATAGACACAGCAATCAATTACATACCATAGAATACCTGGCTTGAGATAATACACTGGACAAAACAATTCAAACTAACAGGTACTTCCCACCTTTTTTCAACTGGATTAATTCATTTCAAAAACAAAAACTGGTTGAGATTTAGAAGCAGGCCCCTTTAGCTATAAAAAAATAACAACAACAAACCCATACAGCAAAGCTACTATTTTAAGTTCCAATTTACTTTTTGTCTGAAAAATCCTGGACTGAGGGCCAGCAGAAAGCCTATGAATCCCTTAAAACTCTTCCAAGTTATGCTTTGATGGAAAACCTGGAATTCAAATAATACAGTGACTTTCAGACAGAACAAAAAAAAACCCCAATTTTACTCAGAGCACGATAATAACTGTCTTGAACAAATGTCTCATTCATTCACTTTCTCTATTCTTCAAACACACCATCAGCAAACATTTTAAAATAAGAAAAAAGGCTGTCACTGAAATGTTTTCATAAAATACCACTTTGACATATTCACAAGGTGGTAACATACTCTAGAACTACCTGTATTTACCTATTTGCAACTTGGTAAACCATTGTACAACACAGCATTCATTTACCCTAAATTACAAGCTGTAAGAGGAAAAACAAGAAATTTCAAGGCTGAAAATCCAGTTTGCTGAGAAGATAATTTCTAAAGCCTTCTATTAATTTTTGTTAACTCAATCAAAGCAGCTCCCACATTTTCTGCAGTAACCCTACCAAAATGTGCAGCCTCCCTACGATTATATGTTTTCCTGCTGGGAATAGAACTTAGTGTTTTAAAGTTATGTAGCCTAAAACATTCTGATTTATATTAACCAGATACCTTTCTGTTTCCATGTATTTCTATGTATAAATTGCTGTAAATCAATGCAGTTTGTCCAGCTTTTCAAGACAAGAGGTCCAATTATCCCATATAGTATGTACCTGGAGGATTTCAGTATTAGAGTCCTATATGCCTATCCAAAATTAAGAGTATTTCAGGCACCTAAACTTTGTCACGTAGTCCTGCATGCAGGAGTCTAAGAGTCTAAGGGCTTAAGTCCCCTGATGCCACCCAAAAAGGTAGTGGATGTTTTATAGATATTGTACCATATCTGCCCTGAATTCTCTACCCCATAACTATCTGAATTCCTGTAAGGTCCATTCCAGTCTTACTCCATCAAAATCTGCACTCATTTCAATGGCAGTGATCTCATAGTAGTACTGAGCAAGCAGAACCCCTTTACAGCAAAGAACTTGCCTAAAACATCTACCTCAGTGTGCAAATTAATATTTGTAACACAAAAATTTAGCTGGTGCAGCCTTTTCCCCTAACGTCTTTCATCTTATCCTGATTAAATGACAAATAATCAGCACAAAGTATTGTTTAGCTTCTTTTTACCCCTTGAAAAAAGGTCAAGTTTTTAATATAAACAGTAATATGGGCTTGATTTTTTTAAATTTAAATTTACCCATTTCTTAAGGAAATTCTACTGTATTATCTCCTCAGCTAGGATAAATACTTATTCCATGGACAAGTAATTTCAGTGGGACCAATTCTAACCTAAAAGTTACTTTTGACTGCCATTTTTGGATAGTTATTGTAGTATGTTTAAAAATAAGTCAGGAAGGGACTTTTTTATGTGTTCCTTCAGGGCAAAGATGAATGAGTGCTACCCTCAAGTATATTTCAGCCACTCTCACAGACCTGCTCTAGCTTAATGTACAGCAATACTTCTCTAAAACTAACTGAGCTCCTAATTTTCAAAAGTTTAGCTGTTTTTTTATTGTATCAGTATCTCTTCCTTTGTACTTAATGGAACCTATGTGTTCTGGTTTTATGTAGTGTTTATCTGTATCAATATCTATGTCTCTGTTGTGCTTTTGATAGTCTCAGAGTTAGAAAAGGGGCAGTATTTCCTGTTTATTCCTCATTCACCCCATCTGATCATTTAAAAATTCATATGATTCTTTCACAGCTCAGCAGTGTTGCTGCTGGATACCTTTCCCATTTGAATACTAATGCTGTCAGTTAAATAACAAGGCAAACGTGCACTTCATCATTTCAGTAGCTTGTACAACCAAAATCCTGTTTGTTTCAACAGATGTACAAGAACTCCAAACTTCTTTCTGAGTTTGGGTTATACTAAGCCATGCTTTGAACCTTAGCTAGGAAAAACAGAATGTATTTGCATTTATTTCTTAAATACTTGGCTTTTTGTTGGGTTTTTTTACAGTCAAAGAAACCTCAAATTTCCTAAAGTTCTCCTCAGCACAAGGAAACTACACTAAATACATATGTCGGGAGCACTTTAAAAGAACATATGATGTACTAATAAATCAGGGCAGACTCAGTCTTGAAGACTTCCTGTGTGCTTGCATCCTAGAATAATTCAGCACTAATAGGCGACTAGGTAAGTGATGTAAGAAACAAGCAAATTGTATATAATTAAAAGCATCTGACATCTTCATACAAAGCATTCCTTTCTTAACAACTAATATAAAAAAGATGACAGCAGGTGGGAACAAAATAAAATGTCAGAAAGCCCATGAGTTTTGAAAATGCTGGAATTTGGACATTATAATCACAACATTAAGGCATACCTAAAAGGCTTGAATTTTTTTAAAGGCAAATACCTACTTTCTTGAAATTAGGCATTTCTATTTATTTTTATACTGAACACTGAAAAGCAGCCAATTCTACAAAGAGTTCAGCACTTAATTGGAAGTGAGATCACTCGACTGCTGTTTCTGATTGTCCTGTTGAGTCACCTGTACACAGCTCTGATCTCTGACTTTATTTGCTTTGTGCCATTCTCACATGTGGAAAGAAGGCTTCCTCAGCTCACTGCAATACATGAAACTAAGCCAACAGCTGCATTTAGTGCACTTTGATGCCTTTCTAGACAAGGTCATGAGGTACAGCAGAGTTCACTCTGTGTTTCTGCTTTTTATATTACTAGAATTCAATCACTGCCAATATGCCACTATAGGATAGAACTTCTACCAAAATAAACAGCAAAATTACTAAATATTTCCCTTTCTACGTTCTAGAAAATCTCTGTCATGCAAGAAATGAAAATACGGGTTTTTTTAAAAATATGGAATACTCTTCAGAAATTGCTTCGTAATAAAGGCATCACAGAAAAGAACAAAGAATTGGTATCAGGGAAGTACTACTGCTCAAGGGCTGTTCAAGTTTCCAGGAGTCTGAGTGCCTCTGTACTTATCTGGTGCTGCCACTGAGCTACTGGGCAAATGCACATGAGTCATTTCCCTTCTTTAGACCTTGTTTTTTTCTGTCTATACAATTGAGATGAAGCATCTTGCAGAGCACATACCAGGACAACAAATATCCATAAAACAGATCAGTTATTATTATTTCAAAAATAATCTATTAAGTTTGCATCTCTATGTCTGGGATTTTTTCTACACTTAGGGGCTCTGTATGGTATTTGATTTTATACTATATTGAATAAAGGCCGCAGAGAGATAGCTACTGAATTTATGATCAATAGAAAATTGCAGATTTTGTCTCCCAACCAATTCTATCAAATGATCCAGCACAACACGTCAATAAAAAGCTCTGAATTGACGCTGTTCCCCTATTTCATGCCCTGTTTAAGTTCCCTGGGGATGACAGATTAATTTAATTAGTTTTACTGAACTGTCTAGTTGCTTTTACTGGCCAATTTACTCATAGGCTGAAATTTCTCTTGGGGTTAGCATTGTCCTACTGGTCCATTTTTAAAATAAAAGTGCATTTACTGTCACTTCTTATATAGCTCTCTGCTATGCTTTCTGCTGTGAAGACTGACGTTTGTAAAGTGCCTCCACTGACACTTTTATAGGAAGTTTAAAGTTGTTTTTCCTAAATGCGGTTAATGTAAAAAGGAAGCAGACAGCTACAGTCAAACGGACTGTGAACTGAATACCTTGGCCAGCTTTCACTGGGGAATTTAGTTAATCTGAGCACAACACAGAATATGGCTCTTAGATGCCACCTGTAAGCACAGAAGTGATCAGTCACTTCCAAACTTCCTCCACCTGACAGTTTCTTCAGCACAGAAGCATCAAAACAACAGCACCGAGGCTACAAAGTTTCAGTCCAAGCTGTGGCTTGCTCAGATGGGTCTAATCAAGGTCCCTGGACTTCAACACACTGCCAGGCAGTGGGAGGTGTATGAAACACAGAAAAATTAACAGCAGGAATGGAACTCATTTAATCCTAGTGGTCAAATGCCCAGAACCATGAAAATAAATGCAAATCCTAACTTGGATTTGGGAAAGAATTTTATTCATGGCAGCATTTTCCTATCCAGCTCAATGAACCCTACTCTTATATTTTTAGAAGTGGGAGAGAAGTAATTTAAAATCTAGATGAAAATTTCAAAGCTTGGACCATTTGGGTTTTTTTGGTTTTGGGGGGGTTTTTTTGTATTTTTTGTACAAGGTCAAATGAGATATTTTATGCTCCAGTGAATTTTCTATTTTTCCTCTGAGTTTTAAAAAATGAGCAGATGCTGCCTTCTTATTTTGAGCCTCATAGCTCAGCACCAGGTTTCAAACACTCTTCCTATGATTTGAAAGAAGCTGTTGTCCTCTGTGGCAATTTTTTCAAAAGCAGGGTTGGATGGACTTCCATGAGATTTTGTCCAAAGTTTTTCTAGGAAGTGTGTAATTCTGTACATAGCACTCACTGACCACATCTACAGAAATCTGTATCATGCACTCCTTTGTTTCAGCTCTTCTGAGCTCTTCTGAGGCTCCTTCAACTGCAAAGCTTTACAGCAAGTATGAAAGATTTCATCTTTCTGGACTCGTGCTCTAATTGCTAAATTACATTCCCATGGGTTAACCAGCCCTTTCACCTATATATTCATCTTGTTAAAATTATCCCTGTGACAAAAAAACCCACACTTTGGATGCTCTAAAGAGGAAAAATAAAGAGACTTATCTAGAATCTTAACCTGGCCCTCAAATGCCCATCCATTACAGAATCAATGAAAAAGGTTTTAAAATTTTTCCACTTACAGAGGAAGAACTCCTATAATTTTAAAGTATTATTTATTTAAGCTATATAGGTCATGTTCTGTTGGAGCAGTATGGTTTAAATGCTGAGGTCAGAGTTCTAAAAATATATTTATGTATATTTATCCATTTTCCATCAGATCTGTAGACCTGAAGTAGTGGTCTTACTATAGGATTTACTTGTCAATTAGTTTATGAACTCTCATTTTCTCACTGCACCAAGCACATTTCAGAAAAACAGAACCACTGGGAATTTTTAGGAATACTAAAATCTGGAAGATTAAAATCCCACATCAAAGATGTAGTTTTACGGTCCAGCTAAGTTACAACGTACCTTGGCGCTAGTTAAACCAAACACACATCATGAAATCAATCACATAAAATTTAGAAGGACTTTATTTAGAGTCCAGATCTTGTTCCATGTGAACTAAGAGAGTATTTCTTCAAATATCACAAGGAAGTATAGAAGTAGTCAAAGCTAATATCACACACTCATATACAATAAAAAGAAAACATTCTAAAATGTGATTTTCTTGATTAGGATATTAGCAATTCTTAAAAAGCCAAATTGAAGTCAGGAATGTAAAAATTCAATAATCTGGTTTCCCACATTTGTAAGAATGAAACTATACTCTCAGCAGAAGGTCCTGATGTGTTCACAGGGGGTCACTCCAGGCTATTTTTAGCCTCAAAAGGTTCTTTTTAGCTACGCCAGAACAACCAACTCTGGGTCTTTTTACTCAAGGTATATTCTTTACTTCATTGTGTATAAATTTAACATATGAAGAAAAAATTATGATTCTTACTTTCATGAATAACATAGAAACTTCAGCTGAAAATATCCTTGCAATGTCAACTGCACACCTCGTATAAATTTATGCACAATTGAAAATCACCTTCTGTAAATGCTACTCTGTGCAACCAATGGGATCCAATTCGTTTTGTTTCTTTTTGGTTTCAGTGTTATGACAGATAAAAATCTATCAGATGACAATGTATGTTTTATGCTTTAAGTAGAATTTTTGCAGGTCATCAGTTTATAATGCAAACCAGCATGTTGGGTACTTTGAAAGGAAAATGAAAGTGGGAGGAAAACAAGTTGAGCTGTTCAGTTCATACCATCATAAGAACCTGCATTTCTAAGCATTTGATTCAGGTAAAGCTCTACCTTTTATATTATTTTAGTGGCAAATGCCTACAGTGACAGTGAAAGAGACTGAAATACACGCTGAGGCTTTTTGCAAGTAGCATCATGATATGCAGCATGTTTCTATGATAGCAGCTATCCCCAGAGTATCAATCATACATAAGAAGACCAGAACTGGATTTTCAATCCTCTTATCTCGTCCCCCAGTGTCTCCTTTCTCTTCTATATTTTATAGGGAGGAGAGACAGAAAGTTGCCACAAGATTATTTCTGTGGCAGCTTCAACTCCCCCACTGGTTTTCTGCTCAATGCTTGTGACTGACACTTAGTTCTGCCTGAAGGATAAGGACAGGACAGACTTCTGAGTACCAATCAATGGGCCATGCCACATGCTGTAATTGAAAAATACAGTGCTTCTGCAATAATATGAGGACATGTCACTTTTAGCGCAAAGCAGTGGTAAAGAAAATTGTAATATGTAGCTTGCATTTATTTTTATGGCACCTGTCTGAACATGGTTAAAAAATGTGAACCTGGGGTACAGAACTGGAATACTGTAATTCAGCAATGCTCAGATCAAGGTTAAGCTCCAATTTTTATTTCACCCGCAGAGCATGAGATCTTTTCACGTAATCATCTGTCTGACGTCCTGCTGTACTCTCATCCAAGTTACCTGTTAGCTTGGCACAGGAGGGGTCGGGTCAGAAGTGACCACAGTGGATCATCTGCTCTAACCTCCCTGCTCAAATAGGGTCATCCTAGAGCACCTTGCACAGGATTGTGTCCAGAGATCCTGAATATCTCCAGTGAGGGAGGCTCCACACCCTCTCTGGGCAATCTGTTCCAGTGCTCAGTCACCCACACAGTAAAGTGGTTCCTCCTCATGTTCAGGTGGAACTTCTGTGCATCAGTTTCTGCCCATTGCCTCTTGTCCTATTGCTTGGCACCACTGAGAGAGGTCTGGCTCCATCATCTAATACCCTCCTGTGACTGACAGACACTGATAAGGTCCCCTCTGATTCGTCTCTTCTTGAGGCTGAACAGGCCAGACTGCCTCAGCCTCTCATCATAAGTGGTTTGCTCCCATTCCTTAATAATCTCTGAAGGCCTCTGATCAACCTGCTCCAAGTTTCTCCTGTCCTGAGGAGCCCAGAACAGGACACAGCACTCCAGATGTGCCTCAGTCACCAGGGCTGAGCAGAGGGGCAGGATCCTTTCCCTTGACCTGCTGGCAATGCTCTTCTAATGCACCCCAGGATCTCATTGGCCTTCTTGCCCACGCTGGCTCATGGACAGCTTGTTTTCCACCAGGACCCCCCACATCCTTCTCCACAGAGCTGCTTTCCAAGAGCTCAGCCTGTGCTGGTGCAGGGGGTTATTCTTCCCTGCACTTGTCCTTCTTGAATTTCAGAAGGTCCCTGTCTGCCCATCTCTCCAACCTGTTGAGGTCCTTCTGAAGGGTTGCACTGCCCTGTGGGTTATGGACCACTCCTCATGGCTTTTGAGTCAGCAGGGAACTTGCTGAGGAGGTCTCTGCCCCTTCCTCCAAGTCATTCATGAATTAGTTAAACAAGACTGGGCTCAGTATTGACCCTTGGGGAGCACCACTAGTGACAGGCCTTCAAACTCAATCCTGTGCCACTGATCATGACCCTCTGGGATCTGCCACTCAGCCAGTTCTCAACCCACCTCACTGTTCACTCAGCCAGTCCACACTTCCTGAGTTTGCCTATGAGGGTGTTGGGTGAGACAGTGTTGAAAGCCTTGCTGGAATTAATTTAGACAATATCAACATCCCTCCAGGTAGCTGTTTCATCATAGAAGGCAAACACTTCGTAGAAGGCACACACACAGGCACAGCACAGTGGGCTAGTGTTAGTAAACCTGTTAAAGTACCCAAACTGCACACTCCTAATCTCAGGCCATCTCACACTATTAAGTACTTTCCTTAGGCTCTTCCTTTATGGAGACTTCCCAAGCCAAACAATGCAAGATATACTTGGGAAACATCTATCCTTTCAAACAGTGCATGTCCCCCGCCACCTCCCTAAAGCAATGGGATACCCATAAATGGCTAACCACCTATAGAGACACAGCAGCCTGGGAACCAACCTGTACAACAATGTCCTTAGGGTTCCCACTGCTGAGTGGAAAAACAAAAGCATCACAAAGATTTGCCTAAAGTCACAAAGCAGGTGAGTAGCATGACACTAAATACCACTGCTTCTCTTTTTACTTTTCCTTCTGTCTGTGGCATCTAATGGGAGATTTGGGAAATTACATACCTTTCAAAAGATATGTGAATGTATTTAGAAACTCTTCATATGACTGCTCACGACTACTAATAAATTGATCAAGGATGCTGTTCTTTAACAGTTGTTCTCCCATGATCATCCACACCTTGAGAGTCAAACAGGTATATCTGTTTTTGTAGGCTGCTTCTGCAATAGAAAGAAAAGAACTAGACATAGCTGCAGGCAGAAAACAAATCAACAAAAAAGTCCCTAGTTCACATGGATGGGCACTAGAAAGTATAATTTTTCTTCTCTCCTTGTGAAGTTCTGATCTCATCAGTGGAACATTTCTACCAGAATTCACAAGGACATAGAAATTTTAAGTACAAAGGGAGAAATTGTGACCATTTATGCTTGAATTTATGACCTTGGGTAATATGGACCACAGAAGTGCCAGCTTCTCTTGGTGTTGTTCATTCTCATAAGTTGTTCAGTCTTTCAACTCCTGCCCTCTTTGCAGAAACAGTGACACTCCTCATCAGCATGTTAAATACGTATTCAACTACCAGGACACACCTGTACACTCAAATTTTGAACTGAATCCATCATCTCCAGGTGCACCACTCACTGTACCATCAAAGTCACAAACTCAGATTTTGGACCACATGTTAAATCACAATGACATGTGTGTGTGTGTGTGTGTGTGTGTGTGTGTGTGTGTGTGTGTGTGCTGAGGCAGCACACAGGACAGGGAGAGCATGCTGGAGCTGGACAGCCACACAGGAATGTGAGGACTCCTCTTGAGAAGGGAACAAATGCTGAGAGCTGAAGGAAGGAAGGTTCACTCTCCAGTCACATAGCCAACAGCTTTGCAGCCCACCTCCATCACTCAAGCAGACTCTGTGGGTAGCAGTGGCCCTGAACAGCCCTCAGAGAAGTCTGCTGAAGTTACCCTTGCCCCTAACTCATAAAACCTGTGTAAATGCATGTAAACAGCTGCATGATGCTAAACACTTACCCATATTACTTATATTTTATACACATGGGTACACACTAACATTATCAGTTTGCACACACAAACCTGATCAAGATGCAATAACACATTATACACTTAAGTCCTTGATTTGAATGTGTTCCTGTGTTTCCTCTCTTAATTTACCACAACACTAAGAAGTAGATTTTGGGAATAGAAGCTTAATTTTCAGCAAAACTTCAATGATACTGAAGAAAGGCTGCCAACCTGGTACTGAAGTTAAATAAGATTGAAAAAGAATTGTTTGGAGACCAGAAAGAAAATAAAGCGTGATTTCTAACATAAAACTCTAATTTTGTTGCATTGCCTGCTTCCAAGGAAGACTAATGTTCTGAAGATATAAAAATATGTGCACACCCTCATGACCTAAAGTTTACATTTTACAAAAATCCAACCATTATTAATCTCTCTGTGGACTGACCAAGCAAAATGTAACTCACCAGATTCTCAGAGTTGTTTACGTACATTACAGGGTGTTGAGAGGTAAGCAGTGCCTTCTATTCCTCATTATGGTTAAGTTATAAAAATCATGACTTCAAATAATGCCATGATTTGTAAGACTACTGTAAAAGAAAACATATATATATCTGATCAAGAAAGAGTTAATAACTTTCCGTTTTTCTTTGCAGTCTAGGATCTCCAACTCCCTTACAAACACTAACAAAATAAACTTAAAAACATTCCCAAAAGGAAGAGTAAACAAATATTATTCCCAATAGCAGATTAAAAAATGAGTCTCCAAGAATTTAAATTACTTAAAAACAGGTTAGTGGAGGGCTGACAGCAAATCTTAGATTAATTCACTCTAAAATGCTCTAGGAAACTAGAAAATTAATATGCAACTTGGGGGCATAGGCATACCCTTAACCAGCTGCATGGCACTTTGTCTGTCAAAGCCATGCTCCACAGCCACCAGATCACCAACCTGAGATTCATCATCCAGACCAGGTGATACCAAAATCATATATTTCAATTCTTACTCTGCTGTGCAGCTTCTACTTCCTACAGATTTTCGGAAACTTCACTTCAGATATTCCCTTGCACAGCTGTTATTGAGGTCTACAGAGTCACCTCCTCACGGAGAGGAAAAACCAGCTAGGTCCTAATGAAAGCCTAAGTTCTGTCAGAAAAACAGCCACTCTCTCAGACAACAGAGAGGAGAGACTGGCAGCCAGAACTACCTGTTCCCTGTTTTCAATCATTTTCAAGAACTGCCTGGTGCTGCAGCATGGCCCTAAATAAAAGCAAGTGCAGAGGATGGTATGTGGGAAATATCTACTATCCCTGAAACTAAACATGTGGTTAGGACGGATGGTACAGGAGAGTGTTCAAAAATTTATATCAAGCCATCAAGGCTTTCATATTTTTCCTTTTCATTCCACTTTATTTTCTGCTGCTTCCCACCTACTTTATTCCAGAGTCTCTCTTGAAGGATCACCACACTATGTCAGTCACAGAAAAGTTTTGTGAGGTGAACAGCTGAAACCAGGCTGACCAGAAGACTCACCTTCACTAAGGAGCTAACCAGTAGGTTCTATGTAAGTAAAAGGCTTCAGCAATCACCCAATTCACATCCTCAAGGCAACGGCTTCTTTAAACTATCCTGAAAAAATGAAAAAATACACAGTAACAGATTGGAATCCTCCACAATTTATAAAGTTGTTACAATGATACTTCTAGGAATGAAATTACTGCATTGTTCCGTTAAAGAACAGATACCACTAAAATCAAAAACTTATCTTCTTTTTTCCCCAAAGGAATAAAACTAACTTGGAAGTGTCAAGGGAAGTAAAGCAAGGGTATCTGATCCTTTCCTTGTGCTGGCTTTGGATACTTTTAGAGTCAAATATCAGTAAGTGATGCATTCAAGCAGCAACTATGCTTTCTTCTTTTTGCATTTCACTCCTGCTCATCCATCCAAATGACTTTAATGAGGTTTCTTGAGGCAATCATTCATTAAGTCTTGCTGATCATCAGCAGATTGTGTAAAATCAATTTTATTTCTCAAAATGCAGTCTTCTTCCAAGCAGTTCAAGACAAATCAGAAATCTCTGCATGGAATCACAGAGGCAGGTCAAGTGAGTATTAGTATGATTTCAATTATACAGTGATTAATTCTATTAAACAACACAAAATGTGGTGGAATATAAGCTTCCTGGTTTATGTTGCATTTTTAAGTGCTTTATGTTTCTTCAAAATACAACAGACAATGTAAGAAAAATCAAAATTATGATTTTTTTTAAGGAAAGAGTAGTAAGCTAGTTTGTCTCTACAAACTCAATAAAATCTTATGTAATTTAATTTTTCAGAAAAAAAAAAAACTTCACTAGCATTTCTGGCATAGGTTCAAGTCAGGTTTTCACACTATGGATTTGCGAAAATATCCATTAGGTACACCTGTTATCAAGATTTTATAATCTATGTCTGCAAAAATCAGATTGAACATAAACACACTATTTTAAAATCTTATACTCTATTACCACTGGACAATGTCCCATATTTGTTCCCTACAGAGCTTTCACAGTAACTACACCTTTAACAATAATGTTACAGCAATGAAGAATGAGGTAGCAGCTTTGCAAGAAGAGTAAGATTTTAGCAGAAAAGTGCACTCAGAACCAATTTAAGTCTATCTAGGTTCTGGCTGCTCCCAAAAAGGCCACCACCACCTTCACCTCCTGGTTTACCACTCCAGTCCATCTCTTGAACAGACAAAATAAACTACCAATACAAAACCCGAGAGTAAGCAGAGCAAATGCATATATTCTGTTTTAAAGATATATTTTCCAATCTGCCTTTCAGCTGTACAGTTGTGATTGTCTGTACAAGGGGACAGCGGGAACGTGCAGCATGAGCACGGGAAGGATGCAGGACTGCCCTTTTGGCAGCCTGTCGTAGTTGCTTATGCAACCATGAAAGCACAGCCTCATCAGAAACACCCTCACAAATGGCCCAGAAAGCTGTGCCTCCTCCACACGGCAAAAGCAGATGTCAGCAGGGCACTCCTACACCCACCGCACTGAGCTGGAGCCCGCAGTGCAGATCATCAGCCCCCACGGTGCAGAGCCAGGCAAAGCTGGAACTCAAGCCTGTCCTTAACAAATGCTTGTTGTTAGCTACCGACCGTGGTTGCTGCCTTAACAAACACCCCAGGACGGTGCTTTAAAAGTAGGCCAGGTGAAAGGCGTGATTCTGGGAATTCCTGCTCAAGAATGACATTTTGAGTCAAGCAGTTACACATTCTCCTTCTTGTCTAGACATCTGCAAATCTACAGCTGCAGAAGAAAGCCCTCCCTGCTCTACTGTCCTGCCCTACTTTTCTCCCTCCTCCTCCCTGCCACCACCACCTGTGAGGAGGCAGAGCTCCAGGAGCGAACACAAAGGCACCAAGTTCTGGCCACAAGCAGGTGCAGGTCAACCCAGCTGGAGGAAAAAACCAGAAGTTACAAAGGACAAAACTTTCAGACGAGGTTCCTTCCAACATCTCGCAATTCAGTGTGATCTGTGACAGCCAATCCTGTTAAAATCAACTGGATGTTTGCCATTGCCTTCAGCAGGAAGCCTTAAGGGCACACACTTAATGTATCAGCAATTCCTGTGAATGGGAGCTGCATCTGCTTGCCTGAGTGCATTACTGAGCCTGAGAGCTGACCTTTAGATGGACAAAAACATGTGCCTCTCATGCCCAGCTCATATGAGCTTTTAAAGGATATAACCAAGGGCTTTAATTGCAAGCAAGCATATTGATCCTGTTGGATTTCAGTGCTATTATGCCAGTCCCATACCTGAGAATTTTTTACATGGATTTCCAATGGCTTCAAGAGTACTGCTCCCTTTAAAGACAACCTGCAAGCCCCATGCCAAAGGGTAACATTTCATCTAAACTGCGACAGCCACTGCCCCCCAGAATGTGATTGTCCAGGATCTGACAGTCAAAGCACAGCTGGATTAAATCAGATATCTTAGATAAGCCCTCCAAATAAAGTCCTCTCCCTCACAAGTTAAATACTGTTTACTGTCAGTTTTAGATGAGACAGAAAATTGAAGATTGTAGGATGCTGGACTCCCTGTGCCCTTTTTCACAGGTTTCAGCCTGTGGGTCCTGGCTAAGTATCCAGCATATTTGCATTCTGGCTGGCAAAACCTCCACAAATGAGTAAGGCAGCCTTCCCTTTCCCTGCTGAGCTAGAATGCATTACTGCAACCCACAGGAAGCCAGCTACATTTCAGCTCAGAGATGACTGTGTTTTACTGGCAGAAAATATGCTGAAAAGCCTGGAAATATCTCAACGCAATTTGGAGTGATTTGGGATGAAGAAGACGAAAACAATGTATTACTTTAAGAAATTAATTGTAGAAGAAGAAAATCAAGTGAAATAAAGCATTTCCATAACAGCGAGCAATCTGCTGAAAACATATTACCTCTGTCAATGTTATTAAAATAGAAATTGTGAAGGAAAAGTCTATTTATTCCTTTTCACATGGGTCCTCTGCCCATGTGAAAATGCAGGATGGAAGTCCAAGATCTTCTTGCTATGACAAGGACAGTTTTGAACATTATTTCCCTACCATGTAGACACATTATTCTGAAGATATTTGCTGCAACTTCTCCAAAGCTCTTTGACAGTTAGAGACCAGCTTGGACAGACCATGTCCTCAACCAAAAGTGACATGCTGTTGCCAAAAAACTTTAATTTCTCCTTCTTCTTAACCACAGTAATTGGGAAAAGAACTTCTAAAGATAAGGCATGTCAACTGGTAGAAAGAGTCTGAAATTAATGTAAAATATTTAAGTGACACAGCTGAGGGACTGGATTTTTCACTTAAATTTTTTGGGGTTTTTTTTTGCCAGTACATCTTTCACCACAGACCCAAACAAGGCTCAGAATACATCAAACACTTGGATAAGAAGATGTCAAGTATTATCTAGCACCTATTGAAAATACAAATAAATGTGATATGAATGCCCTTAAATCTGGGGGAAGTTCTTCAGCATTCAACTCCGCACTACATTTTCCTTTTATCTTTGTTTCAGTAGAAAAGGCCCATATGGATGCTACAGGGCACAGTGCCTTAGCACTGCTGTATTTCAGATGAGAAACATCACCACATCCTATCTGCATTACAGTTATTCAATGTCTCAAGACAATTTCTGCAAACATTTGGTGTGTTTGCTTTGCTGTACTAATCAAATTCCATTTCAAGTTCCTTCTATTCCTATTCTCACAGCAGTTTCAAATGGGAGTTGAGATATTTCTAAAATACTGTGCAGCAGATGTTGTAACTCAGGAGTGGGTGAAGTAGGGCCAGGAAAACAAAAGCAGGGAGCTCTGAAGAGTAAATTGTTTTCCAGGTTTTTCTGTTTGTTTGTTGTGCTGTGTTATGCAAGTGGCTTATCCTCTGTGCCCCAGCAGTGCTAGCTGTTGAAAGGATATGTTCCCAGTGGACTTCCCAGCGTCTCATTATTTGTTGTTGGAGGAAAGCACTGCGAAACTGATGAAAAATGCCACACAAGGGTGCAAAGTTTTATTAGTCTTTCAAGGTCTGATCAGAAGGCCACCGAAGGGGAAAAAAAGACATCTCTAATTACTTCAGTGGACTTTGAGCTGGACTTTTTAGTCAGTCCTCACTCAGTGAACTGCATGCATTTGTCATTTCCTTTGCTCGGTTTCAATGTCATTGCCCACTTGCAGCAGAGCATTCCTGAGGAAATTAGTATGCCAATCAGCAAGAGTTGTTTTCTTGTGCTACCTACTGAAATTATTTTTAATCAAAATTTATTTTAAATTACATGTTAAAACAGCACTGCAAAATTCTAAAGATGATCACAAGGTTCATTGGCTTAACAGCGTAAAAAAATTCAACCATGAAGAAGCGTATGCTGCAGATATTTACAACCTAAGAGGCACCTGCTGCCACTCTGAGCTTGTTCCACACCAAAGAGTTAAAGCTTCTGGAGGCTGGTGGGTTTCTTGTTGTGCCATCTGAAGACAAGAGAGGAAAGGAAAATAAACCAGTCACAGCCAGTTAGCCACAGTAGATCGAGTTCTCAGGAGCACATCTGCAAATTAAGCAGACAGATTCCCCTCCATCAGGCTGTCTCTCCATGCCACGAGCCCCCTGTGCTGTCGCAGAAGATTCCTCACATTGCTCACATTTGAATCCCAATTACACAGAAAGACTACAGAGGACGCAAAAAACTGCTATCAGCCAGGTATGTCTAAATTACTGTTTTGCCCAAAGCAAACTTGGTTGATACAGTTAGCAAATGCTTTGAGAAATACTATACAAAGATTTCCTTCCTCAAGCTTCTTTACGGAGGACTTGAAACTTCTCTGTGTGTCTGGATATGATTTTGACTGTGGAGAATTTTGAAACAGCACTTGCTTTTCAGGGGTATGCTTTTCCATTTTGGAAATGGAAAAACAGATCCGTCAGAGGGAGAAAAAGACAATAATGCAAAATCAATTTAATTCTATAATAGGTATCTGTGTTCACGCCAAAATAACTGCAAACTAATTAATGGTCAGCAATGGGTGTTTACCAGCTAAGACTCCATGTTATCTTGCATTCCATTCTCTCAGCCTCCAATCAGTACAGCTCAAATATCTTATTTTTGTATAAATGAAAAAAGGTTCTTTGTGTTTGCTACAGTTCATAAGATCAACTCATTCATCATTCATTATTTTGCAGCATTCAAATTACTGTGAAATTACAAATAATACTTTCAGTGTTGAAAGATATGAGATGTCACACTAAACAGCAGCACTGATTAGTCATTGTTCTCCCGATTAGAATGTTTTTGTTGCCTAACTGGGTAACAGGCAAAGCACATAGGTGAACAAACCATTTCTGCATAGGGTCAAAGAGGACAAAAAGTAATAAACACAATTTGGGAGTGATTCGGTGCCTAAACACTGTCATCTAGTGACATTTCACAAACCTAGATTTACTAGGATCTAGGACACAGAACAATGGGAGACTTGCTTCCATAGGAGAAGCTAAAAGACAAGGAAGACTATCCAAAGGTATATGAAATGTCACTTGCTGTTTAGGTCACTAAATGCTACCCCCATCTCTAAAAGTTGCTCATCCTGTACTTCTCTGTGAACACCTAATATGGTACATTTCTGAAATGGTACACCACCCGAAATTGTAACTATGTCCATCTATTTCCATAGTAAGCACATTTCAAATTTCATTAGCTAGTGCTTTTAAAAAACACTTTCTCTCTTCATTTGATCCTTCTATAAATGTATCTCCCAACGCATCTATCTAAATCTGAATTCCTTATAATCTCTTCTTGCCATATAAGCAACTCTTATGTGAAAAACCTGCTCAAAATACCGTTTGATTTTAAAATAAACACAGGGAGAATATTAGTTTTCTTCTTTCTGTTAGCTTAGCTTCTAGCTCAGGTCTCTACTGCTTCCCAAATAGGGGGTAAGCCCAAAAATAATGCTGAGATTCACATTTATTTGTATATATATTAGAGCTTAACCTTTTACAAAAACACCAAATATGATGAAGCATGACTCAAGTCATCATAACTGGTAATTGTTTATGTAACTCCCCCCTTCTCTTCCTATTCTCTTCACTCCTTGTAATGTCTCTTCCCCAGTATCTTGTGTTGCACCACAACAAAGGCATTTGTCTGTTTCCCTCTGCACTAGCTGTAATGCTAATCCAACTCCAGTCTTGAGTCTTGCCACAAAAAAGCACTTTAAACTCTTTGCTTATAAGGTTAGATCTTTTGGGTTCCCCGAAGCTGTTCAGGGTTACCCGAGCCATGGCCCAAAGGAATCAGCGGTATTGGAAGGTTGGAGTTGGAGGTCAGCATAGCCAAAGAGCAACCGCACTGTACTGACACACTGTAATCACCATGAAAATACAGGGAAAGCCAAAGCAATCCCAGCCAATGCCTAAGGAGCTACTCCTGTCCAAAAATCTCAGATAAATATTCCCTCCATTATGTACTGAACTGTTTGCTTATGTTAAGTTCAAGAAATATTATGCGATGACATAATAGGGAGTGAGTTCTTAAGTGTTCTGAAGTGTTCTTAACCAGTATGTTCTGTGAGTCTACAAATCAAATAATTTTCACTGATCTTTTCTCCACTCTGTATCTGCAGACTCTTCAGACAGTAAACTCTTCAGAACTGAGTACTGCTCAATATTTGGGAAATAGTTTGTGACATTGTGGACACTAATAATTGCCCTATTTGGAGATTCTTTAAAAATATGTTAAAAATATAAGATGCATACCAATATGTCAATTAACTTTTTTTTGCCACTTTTAATAGTCTCATTAGATTTCAAGTATAAACAGCAGTCAAATGTAGAACAGGAGTGGTCCAAGATAAAGAATTCTAATTTTCTCATACAGAACAGAGTTTTTCTTACAGCATCTTCAGTGTGGAAGACATTTTACTTTTCTAAAGATCCTAGAAGCTAGTAACCAGACAATATGAAAGAAGAGACAAATGACATCTAATCAAGTAAACCTAACTTAGTGCAAGCTCCTCTGATGATGTCTTTTTTGAATGCCTGTAAGAAACAGGCAGCAGATTCCTGTTTAGCATATCACCTGAAGGTAAATAACTTCCTAAGTTTTTCTTCATGCATAATAAGGACAAAACCTGCTGTGTCTACCGACGTGCTTAGAAGAGGGTTCACTAATTTAATTAACTTATAACTGAACTTCACCCACAGTGCAGTACTTCTAAAAAGAAATCTAAATGTAGAAAAAACTACCACCTTCAGGGCAGAGGCATTAGGCTGCACAGTGAACAGAACTCAACCATGGTCTTTGGATGATTCCACAACATCAGACAGCCGTTCCATGGGTTGTTTTTCAAACAGACTCAGTAATGGCTATGCCTACCCTGTCTGTGTGCTCTGGCCTGAAAACCTCTCACCTTTGAAAAACATTCCATGGCAGATCCCTATTTTAGCACAGCAGTTTGCAGACAGGCAGTGCAGCAATATGGTACAACATGGCAATTGATGTAGTCAGTGTCATCAGTTCCCATGTTTTTACAAGCGACTCTTCCTCTACACGATGTCATTCTGATCCCCCCAGGTTTTGATGCCATGTAACTAGAAGACACCAAATCCTTCCTTAAAAAAGAAACCCTATGTGTCTTGTTTTTTGTTGTCACAGAAAAATGAAAAGCAGCAACAAGGAAAATATTAATCCTAATGATTTTTTTTAAGTAATCACATTTTCAAATGTAGGATTTGGCAGGGGTTTTTTCTCTAATATTTAGTTCACACCTTTAAATTCTGGGGATTTCGCTAAGGCTGAGACAGAGAACCTGGACATTTACTAAAGGGCAAATTTACTAAAGGACATTTACTAAAGGACATTTACTAAAGTCTGTTGTCAGAAAAGGACACTGACAATGAATCAGCCAGTGATTTCCCTCCTTGATGTCTGTGCTCTCCAAAGCTCTTTCACAGACAACATCCAGGCTGATTACATAAACTCCTTTCGGTCTCCAAAGAAACAGGCTTACAAGAGTAAAGGATACCCCTTGAAACCTACTCATGAAAAAGCACGAGCAAAGCGCAGAGATGCAAGACAAAGGATTCGAGCAGCCTGAAGCCCCGCGGCAGCGGGACTCTCAAGCCCGGGATCCCGGCTGGGCTGTCCTGCACAAGCGTCAGGTTCACCCCGGCGCCCGCGGCCCCTGCCGCTCCAGCCAGCCCTGCACGCCTGCAGAGACAGCGGGCACCTCCCGCTTCCAAACGCAGGCAGCGTTTTCCCTGTAAACAAAACGTGCAATCGGAAGTTTCCGTGCACGCCCGTCCTCCAGCCCATTGACTGCGGGGCCCTGGGGCAGGTTCCCGGCCGGGAGCGGGATGGCCGGGGGTTTCCTGCCTCCCCGGGCGAGCCCGAGCCCCTCCGGACGAGGCTCCCGCGCTCGGGGCCGCTCCGAGGCTGCTCCCTCGACCCCGGGTGCGCCGGACCGGCCCCGGCCCCAGGGCCGCACTCACCGCCGCCGGCTCTACGAGCCCGCCGATCCCGATTCCCCACGGCCGGCACAAGCCAAGCGGCGGCCGGGCCGGGCAAGGCCGGGCACCCAGCGAGGACTACGGGCCCCAGCAGCCCGTGGGAGCGGCCGCGCCCGCCCCGGGAAGGCGCCCCGGCGCAGGCCGGGCCCGCACCGTGGGCGGGCTCCATGCACCAGCAGCCCATGGCGTGCACAGAATCCCCCACAGGCCGCGGCGGGGCTGCGCGCCTCCTGCTTGGTTCGTGTCTGGGGACGCAGGAAAGCGTGTCTTAGTGGGTTTCAGAGAGTGAACTGCAGCGCATATGATTTAGAACTTCTCCCGTAGGATTTATTCAAGTTAAATATTTGTGATAGGCTCTAATGCATGTTTGATCTGTTTGTTTTGGTTTTATTTTCTCAGCCACGGTATGGCCCAGTCAACAGACAAAATGTCGCTGCAGATGGTATCCACTGTCAGTAACTCATCCTTGCTTCAGCCGGGCTTCTCTCTCCTGAATTTTGATGGGCATGTTTTCTTTTTTGGTCAGAAAGGATGGCCAAAGAGATCCTGCCCCACTGGTGTTTTCCTCCTCGATATAAAGCAGAATGAGCTCAAAATGAAGCCCACCACCTTCTCTAAAGACTCATGTTACCTTCCCCCTCTCCGTTACCCGGCTCTTTGCATGCTCAGAAGCGATGGAAGGGCTGATGAGTACCAGTATATCATCCATGGTGGTAAAACACCTAACAATGAACTTTCTGATAAGATTTACTTTATGAGTCTGGTAAGCAAAACTAGCAAGAAAATAACATTCCAATGCATTGAGAAAGACCTGGGTGGAGATGTCCCTGAAGCTAGATATGGGCATACAATTAATGTAGTTCATAGCCGGGGAAAAAGCATGAGTGTTCTGTTTGGAGGGAGGATGTATACTCCTCTTGCACAAAGAACCACTGAAAAATGGAACAGCGTGGTTGACTGTTTGCCATCTGTGTTTCTCATTGATTTTGAGTTTGGATGCTGTACATCATACATACTTCCAGAGCTTCAAGATGGACTTTCTTTCCACGTGTCAATTGCCAGAGATGATACAATCTACATCTTGGGAGGCCACTCACTTCAAAATAACACCAGGTCCCCCAGCTTGTACAAGCTAAAAATTGATCTGCCCCTGGGCAGCCCAGCTGTGACCTGCACCATCCTGCCAGGGGGGATATCAGTGTCAAGTGCTATAGTGACCCAGATTAGTGACACTGAATTTGTCCTTGTTGGTGGCTACCACGCAGACAACCAGAAACGGCTGGCATGTAACACCATAGTTCTGGAAGATAGTAAGATAGAGATAGCTGAAAGTGTGAGCCCAGAGTGGACACCAGATATTAAACACTGCAGAATGTGGTTTGGCTGTGACATGGGTAAAGGGTCTGTTTTGCTGGGCATTCCAGGGGCCAACAAACAAATAGTCCCAGATGCAAACTACTTCTACATTTTGAGATGCAAAGGAGCAGAAGAGGACAAGGAAGAAGAACTGATAACACAAATTTGCAGTCAGACATCAAGTGAAGACCCTGGAGACTCTGCTCCATTTGAAGATTCCGAGGAGTTTTGTTTTAGTGCTGAAGCCAATAGCTTTGATGCAGACGATGCTGATACTTACAATGAAGATGATGAAGAGGATGAATCAGAAACAGGCTACTGGATCACCTGCTGTGCCAGTTGCAATATTGACATTAACACCTGGGTCCCTTTCTATTCGACAGAACTCAACAAGCCTGCAATGATCCTGTGTTCCAGTGGGGCTGGCCACTGGGTCCACGCTCAGTGTATGGATCTCTCAGAGACCATACTCCTACGTCTCTCAGAAGCAAATGTCAAGTACTTCTGCAACAAGCACGTTGATCTTCATAAAGGGCTGCAAACTCCCCAAAAGGTGGTGCGCCTGAAAAAGCCACCCATGAAACCATTGCGCAAAAAGAAAACCATGAAGTTATCAACGTCAACATCAACGAAAAAGTCCTTTCTTCGGAGACTGTTTGAATAGAGTTACACTGCTGACTTGTATTCACCCGGGAGGAAATGAGATCACAGGCAAAGGCAACAATGGTGGAAGCAAAGCGGGTTGTTGGAGCTTGAAGAGATCTTATTTCAGTTATCTCAATGTTTTTGTTAAATTTCAAAGAACATTAATTTTTTCTGTCTCTTACATGTATTTTTGTAATACTCAGACAGGGACCCCATCCTAGAGGGCACTGTGCAAACCCACAGCCAGACACTGGTAAACTGTGTGCTGAATTTTAAGCTATAACTTAGTCCCCGGTAAGTTTAATGCAACTGCTGGTAGGATAAGACATTATCCCATGTAGTCAGTGCTGTTACCATCTGTCCATAAAGAACATTATATTGCCCGTTTTTAATTTTTTATCTTAGTCAGTAGTTCTAGAAATAGAGGACCTAATTGATAGCTGCATTACTCCCGTTTTATGTTGGTGGAATGAAATAAAATGAGACTAATTACTCTGATTTTAAACAAAAGTAGTGGTTTAAGTCCCTTGTGTCAGAAATAACAAAATATTTAGATACTGAGGGTCAATTTTCTTCAGAGACTTCCATTATGGAAAGCTTACATATGGAGCATTTAATTCTGGATAATTAATTTTTTTATTTTGAGAGTTATGGAATGATTATATGTCAGTTTTGGCTACATCTGTTGTGGAACATCATCTCACAGTAAAAATTAAATTGCTTTTTCTAAACTACTGTGATCATCAACTGCTTTTGTATTTTAATGTATTTTTTGTATTTTAAAAATACGTGTTTGTATTTTTAAAAAATTGTTAAGGTAATAAAGTTTATAACAAAAATGTCTGCATTTTTTCATGTATTCATGGGTAAATCAAATACTGTAAATCCTAAAGTTTACAGAAGGATGGCATATAGGCTTGGGAGGTTTATATGAGGCCTGATAAGGGGTCTAGCTTCATGGCCACCCCATGCTGTGAGCTCCCACTGACTTCAGAAGAAATTCCTTCTGATGAACAAGACTTTAATCATTTACTCCAGGTCCTTCACTACCCATTTCTTTCTCTGCTTTCCCAGGGTGACTGTGTAGAAGTGTAAAAGCTTAGAAGAGCAAACTGTAGCTCAGAGTGATTCATTGAGCCAGTGGAGCATTGTGAGGGTAGAAACAAATGCAGTTGGCTGCTCAAAACACGAGGAGAAGATTGGATTCAGATTGAAAAGGACATTGTCAAGGTTGAATAGCCCAAGAGTTTACTAAGATTTTTGTGGATTCTTTTATTGGCTATTTGTGAAGCCAATCATTCTTGATTTTTTATTCTTGTTACTGCTCCAAACATCTTTTCAGAAAATCAATACCAGCAGCTCAACATTTGTGAGCCAACAATAATAGCTCAGTATTCACAGTCCAACTCTCATGCTAGATCCCTGAATAAAAAAGAAAAACAGGAGCAGCTGTCAGCTATTTGATCACGATGTGCAGACCCTGAACAGCCACTCCTTTACAAAGCAGTGTGTGGAGCACAGTATTCATGTCAACACAGATGTGTCTGCACAGTACTCCCCTGAAAACCTTACCACCCCAAGTCAACAGCAAAGAAAAGGCAACCATACAAAGTTTCCATTTACAAACTTTTCATGTGCTGAGAGATCTTAAAGTTTGGATTGAGCTTCTAAAAGTGAAGTATATCACCCTGATTGCCCTCTCTATAGCCTGATATGGGTATAAATTCATAGATTTCAGTGCCAGCTTCCCATTTGCATTGTCATGTTACTTTATGTAAGCTCAGAGTATATAGTGCTATATGTTTTTCCAAGGAGTAAATTAAAATGTTCATGTAAAGTTGCTTCAAACTGGTGAAATTCAATAGTCAATGTCCCCTTCTGTAGGATAGTCATAGGTCTTAGAGAGCTGAATTGTCATTAAAATGTATTTTCATCATACACAACCAAAAAAATCCACACCTACAGTAAAGCCACATTATCTCAACACCAACAAAAAGAGACAATATACTCACACAACCAAACTCCACCCCTTGCCACATCGCCATTTTACAACAACAAAGGACTCCCCAGAATTACTGGGGTCCCCATAATTTTTGAATTCCTTGGCAATACCCACTCTGAGTTTTTGCCTGTTACCTCTCTCAGTTAGTGTCATTATCTCAAGTTCCTTGGACAGCACACTATGCGACCGATTTGTCTGCTACTGCAGACAAGAAAAGGTGGAAATATTTTGTAATGGGAAAGCTCAACACTGGCCTAGCAGAAGTGACATGGAGCCTGAGATAAAGCTTTGTGGCTGGAGTACTGGTGGTGCGGTTGCAATGTGTTGGGTGCAACTCTGAATTTTCAGAACTGCAGCTGCAGTGACTCCCTGAATCCCTGGGAGCTGAGAACAGATGCTCAGCATGTGGCAAGCACAAGCACACATTGTGGCTCCTTCCAGCTCTCACCTGAGCTGTTGTTCTTTACTTAACACTGTGGCTCTGAAAAAAGCAATTCACAGTCAGACTTCATGTTATACCTCATTGGACCCATAACATAAGTGCATTGTATATTTGAGCTGTGTTTTCTTTTAAATGTATGATTTATTTGAGTAGGAGGGGGAAATTGCTTGGTTAAACCATGTCCCAGCTTCACAGTGAAAGGCTGTACAAGCAGCATTATATCACATCTCAGGGACTGTAGCTACTGCAGGAAAAAGAAGTTGTAAGTAAAATAGAAAATATTTGAAAGGACTTGAACATAAAGAGATACACAAACTTCAGCCTGTAAAGAAGACACTTGACATAGCATTCAAGACTGTAGAAAGTACCTAATTTCCTGAGCCATGTACTTCAAAAGCATTCATTGTCTTCAAAACCAGCTAATCAATATAAAATGTTTCTTGTTCAGGCAGGTTAGAATTAACAGATAAAATGAAGTAGATTTAAGTGCAGAAGTAAATCTCTATTGTATCTGCATCCAATTGGCCTGTGTGTTTTGTAACCATAGTAAGCGGCATCATGGTTCCCAGACACAATTTAGTAACAGTGTATTGCTATTATCAGCTGCTATGAGGAGAATATATGGTACTGCTATTGAGAGATGCTTGGACCTTGAAGTACCCGATTAATTTACAGGAAAAGCACAGCACAAACTTTACTGGTAGCACTAAAGCACATGTTGTAGTTCAGAGTGACTCATTGCACCGATAGACCTTTGAAAGGAACGGAAATAATGCAAGTGGGAGCTCAAAGCAGGAGGAAAATATTGAATTCAGATTGAAAAGGAATTTGTTAAGTTATTTACTGCTGGACCCTATGTATTAGAGACAGAAGGATTGGCTTACTTATTTTTCATGATTGTTGGCTGTAGCTCCCTCTATATTTGATTTCCCACCCTATTCCATTTGAGCCTTTGAAAATCCAACTCTATTTTGTTGTCTCTACTTTGAAAACTGTGGCACTGGAGCCCATATTTACTTTGGAAAAAAGCAAGACAATAACCTTATAAACTCTCCAGTTTCTCAATACATAAACATGTACAGGAAGAAAAGGGCACTGCCCATTCCACAGATGGGCAGGAGGACCTCCTTTGCAGAGGTGGTCGTTACTTGTCTACTTGCCCAGAATGCCCATCTCCAGAGGAAGAGTATTAAAAATGCACCTCTTGACCTCTCTCCTGATGCTGCTAGAAAGGCTGCTAATTAAATCCTCTCTAATGTGTCTTTTTGTATCATGGACAATATTGAGCTTGATGAAGAAGGTACAAAAGCTCCTTAAACACTTAAGGAAAAACTTAGAAGTTGCCGCTGGTCAGCTGCTTGACAATTACACCATATTCAGTCCCCTAAAGCAGTACTGTGAAGAGCTATGGCAGGCCTCAATTATTCTTCATCTTATCCCCACAGGAGTACATGCAAAGTAAAATTCAGTCAGTCATTACAAATTTAGGAGTAAGGAAGTTATATCATCCTAATTTACCAGAAAACTGTCTAAGGCTTAGGTTTTTGCTTTATATGAGCTCTGTTTATTTTTTTTTTTTTCCATCCAACAATTTTTTTATCTGAGGTCAGATGAAATAGCTAAGGTGGTGATATAAAGTCAAGATATTCGATGTCTGGTTATCTGATTACATAGGAAATCAGGTGGCTTAATTTGCTTGTCATTAGTTCCATTCAAGCCAGTTGGTTTACATAAATCTCTTAACCTGTAGATATCATTGTAAGGAAGAAATAAAGGTTTCTCCGAAGTAGAATAAAGCTAAGCTACAAATAATGGACTGAAAGGTAGATTGGAACTAACAGCTTAACCTTTAGTGAGGAGCCAAACTTTGATGCAAAAGACACTTGATGTATTAGTATAGTGATAACAGTGCAAGGCTGATTTTACATAAAATCTGGGATAGTATTTGTAAATGAACCAACAGACGTTTACAGACTAAATAAAACTGGTTTTATATCAGTTCAGTGTTCTGTCAAAAAGTTGCCTGTGAGGAAAGGTGCTGAAACAACTGCTGAGATTCACAGAGTAATCTTCATTTCTGTTAATTTAGTGACTTCCAGAACAAGGCTGGAGTCTGCCTCTGGGTATTAGAACAGCCTAACTGTGAAAAGCATCCACAATTTAAATGAAAACTAAGACTACTACCAGGAAATTATGTGCATCATTGAAAAACTGTAAGAAATAAAAAGTCAGAAACTTAAATATTTATAAGACCTTTATTTTAAACTGGTTTAATAAAATAAGAAACTGTAATACAGTAAGAAAAAGTAAAATCATGAAGCCATGCAGTGAAACAATGCAAATAACTCACTGTAGGATCCTGTGAATATCTAGAGTTTGTTTCTGAACTACCTGACTAAAAATCAAAGCTGATTTATTTAAAGACAGTAGAATTATTCCTGTAAGGAAGAAAAACATGTGATAGCAGAATCATGGCTTCTAACCTAGTTTGAATCATTTATATCATGGCAATTCACAATACAAAACCCTGGAATAAAACAAAATAAAACAAAAACAAACAAAACAAGGTATATAATGCGATTGTATGAAAACTACAGTCAATACAATTTCAGAACAAGATGGTAATTATTTACTGTGAATTACTAAAGGATTTGTACCAGTTATTAATGTAAAAAAGAGAATGTGAAGGTTTGAAAGAGTACCATGAATGGAAGTCTCTCCATATTTCTAAAGCCTCTTCACAGTCAGAAAGCTTAACAACAGGCTGCAGAACCAAATGGTGCACCTGTCTGCAGTCAGGATTTGTTTGCCTTCCAGTGCATGGCTGCGTGCATGCAGCATCGTTATTTCAGCTCTGTTTACAAAAGCTTCACTTGCAGGTACCTACCCTTTCAGTGTTTGTTCTAATGAGCTCAAAATTCTCAGCTGATTTACAGAAAGATGTCAACAATGGGGAAATAGAAGATTAAACTAGATTCAAGTCTGAAAAAAGAGAAAAGGAAAAAAAAAATAGTAGTACCTCTCTGTGTCAGCTATCCTGCCCAGAGCTGGTAGAGTGTGAAATGTGACTTTATAGCTTAAAATATCTCACTGAAGAATACTGCCACAGGGCACTGCGTTCCTCTGTCCCCACTCACATTTTGTTCACTTTGATGAGTTCCCCCAGAACGTAAGGCTTGTCTTAAGAAATTATATGTACAAGGATCAAACCTTCTCAGCCCTTTCGAAGACAGTGAGACCAATCACCTGCTGTTATATCAGCAATCTGTTAAATTGAATTTGGAACTGGACAATGATTCAGTAAGAGACATTGAAATTACATGTGCAAAATTAACAAAGTCTGGTCCCTCACTCCATGACACATATGCATATCGGTAACAACGCATTGCTATGGATGACTTTGGATTACGTGAAATTCACTCCTGTGCAAAAGGCAATGAAAACTATATATACCACTTAAATAGAGTAAAAATCTCCATGAGATGAGTCAAGATTGTTAAACAAACCCCTAATTCATTCAAGCAAACTCAAGGATACAACATAAGGTAAAATAGCTGTCCCAAATATACATCCAGAGAAAAAAGAAAAGCATGCAACTATTTGTATAATGAAATACATGCTGACCAAATATGAAAACTATATCTGCAAAACTATAACTGCTAGAGAATGTTCTTTATACCTGCTATTTATACTCCCTAGGCAACAGCTCTATTTGTGGTCTGCATTTATTGGTAAAGAATGATACTTATGTAAAACTAGTTTTTATGCTATATAGGAAATGCTTGTTTTCAAAGAAATTTAAAAGAAAATTAATCTAGAAATGAACACTCAGTAAGTGTAGATATACATAATACACCATACTGTATGTAGCTGTAGCCCTCATGACTGCTTAGAAAAAAATTATTTCCAAGTACAGATTCTGATATTGTGTTAAATTATGTTTAAAGAAATCATGTTAAACTAAAATCCTAAATTACAGACTATTTTTAAAATAGTGATTTAATTAGTTGAAACCAAAAGAAAGGCATAATTAGATTAATATTTGTACTAATTACTAGCTCCTAATTCTATTTTTAATTGTCCATAAATGGTAAATACCAGATCCTTAAAGATATAGTAAACAACATGAACAAGATACTACAAAACAAACCTCAGACCATTAATTCTTTTAAATTCGTTGTTCACTTACGCTCAGAAACCAACTTCTGCCACATCAAAATGAGAAAAAAAAAGTGGATTCTTTTAGATCGGTGCTTTGATTGTTTCTGCATTTAATCTTGTTTCAGAAACATTACTCCAAACACAGTAACACCCTAGCCACAGATGCAGATCTGAAAGACTGGATGATTTGGAGGCATCTCAGGTACTTGAGTATTTTTCATGAATATGGCAGTGAACTAAAGCCATAATTTTATGAATTATGAATATACTGAATATCACTTCAGAAAGACAAATACCAACTAAACACTGCTGTAATAGTGAAAAATATGGCATGCAGAAATTTCAAGAGAGTTTATTGCTTTTTAACTAATCATGGAAGCAACTATCTTTGAGGGTAATAAATATTATCCCTCTTTTACAGAGTTGGAAGATGAGGCTGTGCATGTGGTATATGCCAGGTGAGAAAAAGTTTGGTATCAGATACAGCTGGAGTACAGCAGCAGCAGCAGCAGCCAGGGAAATATCCTACTGGCATGTATCTGATCAAGGTAATAACCATCTCCTGAGAAATGGGACTGCTGTGACTAAAGTCACTTGGTGAAACTGTGCACCTACTGGTATTAATGAGGATTTACTGGTGACTTCAGTGATGCCAGGAATTCATTCAATAAAACTGTACTAATGCAAATTGTACTATATACTGAAATTACCATAGAAGTCTAAAATGCTCATGAGGCAACAAGCTACATAGAGAGCTTGAATATACTTTATACAATGAGATAACCACAAGGTACTGTAAATCCTGATTTAGGAGCACAAGCACAAGTTTGCCTTTCAGAGTAAACAAGCTATGATAAAAATACCTTTTAAAAACTTTAGCTCCCTTTCCTATATTTTCATATAGTAAATTATCATGATGATACCATAATCTGCTCCTAAGCAGTACTACAATATATATGTTAAATAATAATACTTCTGGAGTATGTGACATCAAAGTTTGCATCTTTAGTAAGTATTTTCTACAAAAATAACTGAACTTTATCCCAAAACAATTATCCAACTGTCTCACTGACAAATCTTTACTTATAAAACTCAAAGAACCATCAAGAAAATAATAAAGCCCTCTTAAAAAGTACATAGCAAAATATTCAACAAAATGCAAACAAAACGAACAGCAATCTTCCTTTGCAGCAACTGTCACAACTCTCCACAATCTTATTCCCTCTCAACTAAAACTTGCCATAAAACCTTGTTTACTTTGATTTTATCCCTTAGAAACAATATGACCAGAACAAACCAAAGACCCTTCTCTGCAATTTTTTCTGCTTTCATCTCATGTAACAACTGGTAAATGCACCAGTGCATTGCCTCTTGGAAATGCCCAACACACATGGTGTTTATTAAAGGAACTCCTCTCAGCACCTTAAGAAGGAGTGTAAATTTCAGACTTCTCTGTACCTCTGCAGGTTTGAAAAATAATCTGATTCCTTGCAGGGAGACACCATCACAAACTCAACAGCAAAGGTGCTGTATCTTTAGAGTTCTGATGAATCATTGTTTTCCAAGTCCTCCAGTGGCAAGGAGTCACCTAAACTACCGCCTGAATCAATGGTGAAGCTCTGGCTTTTTAATGTTTTATGAGCATTCATGAACTTCTGGAGGTACTTGGAGGTATATAGCCAGTGGTGCTTCAAGACATCTTCCATCTCATAGACTTTGGACTGCCTGGCATTCATTTTTCGGAACCTCCTAAACAGTTTGTTTCCAGACTCATTTCCTTCACTTGCCCAGGCCCCAATGGACCCATCTCTTTCAATGATTTCAGGAACATGAGCAAGTGTTTTGTGGAAATAATTTGTAATCTTGCCCTCATATCTATACTTGAACTTTGTAGATAAGAGTTCTGCAAAACGCTGTGAATTGTAGCTATACTGGCACAGCAGTTCTGGGCACTCCTTGGCAGGGCACGAGGATCGCCACACTGGCTTCATCTTCAGATAAAGGTCCATTAGTTCTTTCAGGGCTTCATGCCTTTCCTCACACTTTATTAATTCACATACTGCCTCTACAGTCTCTTTGGACATGAGCTTTCTAGCAAAATTTCCACTCATCTTCAACATAGGCTTCAAGTTCATCTTCTTCCTGAGGTGTTTGTCAAGAGCCAACTGCCACCTCTTCCTCTCCTCTTTAGACACGTCAGGATTTTTGTAAAGTTCACCAATCTCCATCTGGAAAATCCTGTAGAATTCTGTGGCATTGCCAATGTCGCAGTGCAATGCATCTATGGAGGGAACAGTCTCAATAAAAGGCTTGGCTGAAACACCCTTCACTCTGTCACGGAGCTCATCAACAGACTCGTGATATGGGTTGGACCTCCATATTTCATATCGCTCCAGATTTTCAGCATGGCTCCTGGTTATGGAGTGAAAGACCAGATTCTGGGATGCCTCCAAGCGGGTTGCATCACACAGGGTACAAATGTAAGTGGAACCCGAGGCCTCCAGCCCTTCCACTTCCCGCACCAGTTTCTCATCATATCCTGTACCCCTAAAGACAAATCTGAATGTTCTCAGGATGCCTCCCATTTCAAGCAGCAGTTCACTGTTTTTCATAGCCTCTCTTTCTGCTATGAGGGGGCTCAGGATTGCTGTCAGAGTTTCATGATCTGATTCATCAGCCAGCATAAGGCACAAGGGCTTACAGCACAACTCTGAATTGGGCTTTACTTCCTCAAAGATCCTCTTGCTTTCATTCCCATGTGCTATAGAAATGTTCATGACTGTGAAGGAAAAGCGAACAGCCTTCTCTGGGACAGCAGGCCCACTTCCATGCTTCTCACTGACATCTCCCATTCCATCACAGGACTCTTTTACTACCACAGTGAAGGGACCATTCAAATAGTCATCCAGGTTTTTTGCCTTCATGCCTTCCAAGATCTCCTCCTCCATGTCTTTTAAGGCACAAACCAGGGCTGCATCATATCGGAATCTCTTTGCAATTGTGTCTACTGGGTAATCATCAATTGAGAGTGGCAGTCCTGATAGTCCATCTATAATTCCCACTTCTGTGTTAGTGGATACATTTTTCAGGGGAGGTCTCCACTCGAACGGGTGATAACCTGGTAGGAGGGCTTTCTCAGCAGTGCGAAGAGAATGCAAAGGCTGGAAGATCTGCCTCCCAGTGACAGCTTTTACTGTTCTGTACATTTTATGATACTGACTACAGCTGAGAAACGTGTTGATTCGGATGGCCAGACAGACAGCAGGATGAAGTCCAGATCCCCTCCCTTGCATTATAGCCTCCAGTTCATCTGCTTGTTTGTGTTCATTTTTTGCTCTCAAAGCTAGTAGAAACAAAGTCATGCATACAGCCTTTATATCACCACCCTCTTCTTTCTCAGCAAAAGCCTTGACTTGACGTTTCAGTTCCCTCAGGCGATGTTTCTGAGCTCTCCTAGTCAAGGACAGGAGGTGCTGCCTTGGTCGGCCACCTTTATTTATGTAGCTATGGAGCTCTCTATCTTTCATCTCCTTGTGACCTGAGAGGTGTTGGCCATATTTTCCATGCAAGATCTCTTCACCACATTCCTTTACAGGGCATCTTATCCTCAAGTTATCAAGGATGTTCTGGAAGGATTTCACTGGGGTAACCAGATCAGTAGGAAAGCAAGGATACCAGCAGGAGGGGCAATAGCTGCCCATAACCCTGATACATTTAAGGATGCAAGTTCTGCAAAACAAGTGTCTGCATGTTGTTTCCACTGGATCTGCCAAAATATGATCACAAATCTGGCAAGAGATGGATTTAATGAAATCTACTGGGTAGTCAATTGCAAGCAGCTTGGTGCTGAGATGTATATCCTTGCAATTGACAATCTCTTTAATTAAATTTTTGTTGTTTATCTGTGCTTGGTTCTTTACACCTCTGTTTAGCCAAGCACGTTCCCCAGTGGTTTTGACACGTTTACCACGTTGTACACTTGGGGGCTGTTTTTTTCTCTTGACTCCTCGTCTGGTAGTATGGCACACATCACAGTTTGGGGAATGGGGTTGCCACTCCATTGTGCT
This sequence comes from Phylloscopus collybita, assembly GCA_027886175.1. Taxonomy (NCBI): domain Eukaryota; kingdom Metazoa; phylum Chordata; class Aves; order Passeriformes; family Phylloscopidae; genus Phylloscopus; species Phylloscopus collybita. Next base: position 44,111,763 of record JAJNNQ010000018.1, read on the forward strand.
GTTCCTAGGAAAATATACTTCACATGGAGTATTACTGAATTTTCTCTGTAAAATACTCCAACAGTTGTGACAAAATCGAGTGGGATGGATAGTATCGACATCCCCTCTCACATCAATCTTGAAAACTTTAGCAATAAGATCTGGCCAAGAGGTTGCTGTTTTTTCTTTCTTTCTCAGAAGCCACAGAGTTTCGTCATCCACTGGCCCATGCACTGGGTAAGTTCTCTTGTAACAATCAGTTTTGAATGAAACTCCACAGATGCGGCAGAGTTGCTTCAGATTGTTCTGATGAGCTCTGTTGTCTTGTGTTTTCATGGCATGGGCATCTTCCTCCAGTCTCTGCCTATTGCCCGTCAACTCCATCTTTTCTCCTCCTGGCACTGCTTCATCTTTATGCAGGATGAATTCTTTGTTTGAAGAAACAGCCTCTTCTGCCTGATCTTTGTTTATGTGCCGGTTGTCATCAGAGGGTGTTGTTTCAAATGATCGCAATTTAAAGAGCTTGAATTTCCATTCAGAAAATTTTGTGTATGTATGCTGAAGTTCTTCAGGTAGGTCCATTTTTAATGCTACTGATATCTGCAATCTCACAGAAACCAGATCACCTGAGAAACAGAAAGATGTAAGTTAGCTTATTTTCTAAAATTAATAATAATGCCATATTTTTAATAGAACAGTTCTAATCACTTTAACTAAGAAATACTTTGAAATTCATTACTCTGCTGAACTGACAGGCCCAGAAAAAGCTATGCACTCAATATATGAGATGAATTCCCAGACTTATTTTGACTTTGATCCTGAGGCCTCCTCCTGAGGCCCATTTGATCATCTGTGCACCTTACATTTAAGCCATCCTGTAGTAAAGATCCAAATCTGCCCCTTCCTTCTTTTGCTTGATGGAGCTTTACCCTAAGTAAAGCTACTATAGACAACAGCGTTACATACTGAAAGTCGGTGTTTGTTTTTTTTTAATGTGAAACTGAACTCAATTAGTGTCTGAAAGGTAGAATTTTGTGTGTTCATGCTGTATTATCTAAGTCAGCAAACCCATGGCTCTCATGTTACTTGTTAGTTCTGAATCTGGTCAGAAGTGTTTCATAGGTGGCATTCCACATGGGCAAAGCAGCACATACCACTCAGTCCCAGTGTAGACTTTATTCAGGCCCCAGTTTTGTAAGGCACTTTAGCATGTACTTAATTGGGTATGAGTAACTCCATTAAAGCAGGAGGAGTGTGTTCTCTGTTTATGCAAAGCACTACAGTTCCCTGAACTTCAAAGGGAATACAGCAATGCATACTGGCTTCAGATTTGGTCATGAGAGAATATTTATACATTGTACGTTAGTTGTTCATTTAAATACCTTGCTGAGATCTCTCTGTAAGGATTACTGGTACCAGCAATCTGAAAATGTCTGTGTAAATTTGACCCTAATTTTAGGTTTCATAGAGGTGCAGCCAAAAGTAATATCAATGTGGTTTCCAAGGAAAAATGGTGTGTATAAAAATAAATCAAGACTTTCACCTCAAACGTGGAAATTTTTTGCTCCTGCATTAGACCCAGAAAATAAAATTGTATATCAACAACAAGAGCGACTAACCTATTTTTCATTACCTGGCTATGAGAAGTGCACAAGGTAAACAAACAGTATAGTTATGTTTTCTGACTTACTTTGGTTTTATTGCTCTGGTTGGTGTGAGTAATAAAAATGAGGAAGACTGGACCTTAAGACAATGCACTAGAACTAGAAATTACATTGTTGTGATTTCTTTTACTGATTTTATCATCCCTTAGTAATCCACATAACTTGCTAGAAATCTGAGTTCAGCGTCTTTTCAGAAGGTATCCTTCATTAGGTAATACATCCAAGTCATGGTCCAAAATGCCCAGGGTTTCTGAGAATATTTCATCTATAACCTTTCAATAAAGCATCATTTCAGTACAGTCCTTCAGAGTCTGTTGGGAAAGGACTGCATGCATTAAGTTCCACATCCAGAATCACATACCAGTCTGATTAGCTCTTTCCTTAAGCGCTGAGTTTTATTTTAAAATCATCCATTAGGCTTTGCAACTAAAATTTAGGTTTGTTTTCTTCCCAGCTTCTCTTCACTCCATCCCACTGAGAACAAACTGCCCATACCACTGTCCCCATCTGCCCACATTGCTCTGTCCAGCTGCCTGTACTCCTAAATATCTTTGTCTGCACTGCAGTCCCCTGCTGTCCATTGCTGATCCAGCCTGGCAACGAGCATGTTTGTATTCTGCTGTTCACAGATCTGTGAGGTGCAGCTGTGCACAGATGTATTCAGAGCATTACTACTGTCTCACTTTCTTGTCTGCATCTAGTGACAGATTTGCTGAAATTTATGCTCTGGTCAGTAACCCATTTCCCCTGAACAGTTCTGTGTTCCTACCACCTGCAGAGTAATTGAATTGCCCTAGTTGCCCTATACTGCCCACAGATTCTTCTCTTCTACATAACACCCTAGACAATTTTGTGTAATTTTACCATCACCAGCAGCACCTTCAGAATCTCTTAAACCATGTGTAATGCCTCTTCAGGACGATATCAAAGTCATTGTAAAGAAACAGCCAGCATGGAGTATATTTAATGCAAAATACTTAATACTTTCTCTGCTCTTCTGACCCTTTGAATAAGAACCACTGCAGTGCCACACTCATCTCTAAAGCCATGACCTTACTCTTGCTACTAATCACCAGCTCAAATGAATCAGACAGGGTTTACCCATGCTAAAGGAAAGTTCAAGCACTTTTTTCTTTTCCTCTTTCATTGAACATGTCCTGGAAGAAGTGAATGACAAAGACACCCTCTCAGGTTATCAGACCTTCACCTTCTGCAATAGTTAATTGTTGCCAACAGGCTACTGCTCATCAAATGCTTTTGAATTGTCTAGCTCTCAGGCAGTGGAGATTACAGCATTTCTCTTGGGAGAGCAAGACATATTCCCAGTGCTAGGAATATTTCCTGCTACTCATGCAAAATGTGTCTGTGTTCTGTTATTCTAGTTTGGGGTCATGCTGAACAATCTTTTTCCACCTTTTGCCTACCCTGCTCAGGTTCTTACAGAGGGAACCCCAGGCATGAATCAGCAGCCGCGGTTATTTAATTGACTCAAACAGCTGTGTTCAGTATCGCCTCTTTTTCTCTTGAAAAGAAATCCCCTTTTCCCCCCAGATCACAATATTTAATTCATTTCTGAAGACAAGCAAGATTGCAATACTTCTGTTCACATCAGGGAAGACTTTGCTTTATAAAAAGGCTCACCAAAATGAACAGAACAACCTCTGAAGTGAGGAAGCACATAAAAAATCACTGACCTGTCCATTGAACCTGGACAAGGAACCAACACTGGGATATCCTACAAGCAGCTGGGATGCTGTCATTAATACTGCTAGCCTACCTTCAGCTCGCTGTCAGTTTGTAGAGCTGCTGCTATGTGCCCAGTTTGTTCCAAATGTCAAGCTTGTGTGCTGTCTCTCATGCATGCTCTCACTCTTTCTGTGTTCCCTCTGCTTTTTAAAGACACTGCAGTGCTGTTTATCTCACTTATCCCTCTCCCTCTGAGTTCCCCATACAACACTGGTGCTAACCACAGTTTATTTGAACTGAACACAATACAGAACTCTCAAATCCAGGTGGCACCTGGCAATTTATGAAGCTTAACCACAAAATTCATATAAACAAGGTCGTCTGGTGTGAGACTCCTGGGCTGTGAGATAAGTGTGCAGACTCTCTCTGAGGAGCACCTGCACTGTTTTTAAAAACAAAGTTTGCATTTAGCTTTCTTCTTTGTAGTTTCATAACTGGTTTCTTCACTGTTAACTCTCTGAGAGGAGAACCTAGTCTTGGTCACACTGGTGTTCCATGTCAAAGCTATTTCATTGAAGGCCAATGTCTCACTTCCCCAGCCAACCTTCTGCAGTTTGGGTGAATGGCAACAGGGATCACAAAATGTCCATGCTTCTGATGCCAGTATTTCATTTTCATGGATATCACTCTTTAGTAATATGTATCTGGGGTCTTGAAGGCCCTGGGCAGGCAGGACAAATCAACTATATAAAAGATAGTTACATACTTACTGAGTAACTGGCATGTATTACGTCAGGTCCAGGCCACAAGTGACCACAAACAGTGGCCAGTAGAGTCTTTTTCCTGAAAGTCCAAGAAGAAAACCTATGCTTAGTCTCCACAAAGCAACTAGCTCAAAAACTGACTCAAAGGGGAAAGATGCTGTCATATAAGAGCACCCTGAAAGTTTTCAGTTTCCACACACAACACTGTGCAAAAATTCCAGTGATCCATCAGCTCCTTTCAAATATGAACCTAAGTTCACACTCCAGAAGTAGGAATTTTCAATGAAAAACTACATAAACTCCCAGGCATTTCCCTTTTTCTGGAGACTTTGTGATCCTGCAGGACTCAAAATTAATTTCTGACTTGCACACTTTTCCCTGAGAAGGCGGCTGAGGGAGGCCACTGTGCTTACATTGCAGCTCATGATCTCTCCGTTAATGCACCTCTTACCTGACAGCATCTGATGTCAGCTAGAAGAAAAATCAGCCAAAGTTGTAGTACTTGGTATTTGCTATAGCTAAAATAGGTGAGAGGACTCACAGTCCTTTATCTACTCTGATTTTACAGTGCTTTCAGTTCTTAGAATCACAGAAACCTCTAGGTTGGAAAAAGCTCTTAAGATCATCAGGTCTAACCACAAACCTAACACAGCCAAGTCCACTACTACGTCTTTTCCGTAAGTGACACATCTGCGTGTCTTTTAAGTATCCCCTTGGGATGGTGACTCAACAACTTCTGTGGCCAGCCTGTTCCATTACTCTTCAACCCTTCTGGTGAAGAAATTTTTTCTTATATCCAATCTAGACCTCTCCTGGTGCAACTTGAGGCCATTTTCTCTTGTCCTATCACTTGTTACTTGGGAAATAGCCCAACCCCACGTTGGTACAATGTCCTTGAAAGGAAGGCAGTTGTAGAGAGCAATAAGGTCTCCCCTGAGCCTACTTTTCTCCAGGCTTAACAACCCCAGCTGCATCAGCTGCTCCTCATAAGACCTGTTTTCTAGACCTTTCACCAGTCTCATTGCCCCAGCACTTCCATGTCTTTCTAGTAGTGAGAGGTCCAAAACTGAACGCAGAATTCAAGGTGCAGCCTCACCAGTGCCCAGTACAGAGCAACAATCACTTCCCTGGTCCTGCTGGCCACACTACTGCTGAAACAGGCCAGGATACCATTGGCCTTCTTGGCCACCTGGGCACTACTGGCTCATTTTGAGCTGTCAATCAGCACCTCCAGGTCCTTTTCCAGCCATTCTGGCTCAAGCTATTCTTGTTAGATATTGTCTTGGAGAAGTGGTTAATCTTGAGTCTTTGTGCCACACGAGAGGCTAACAGCACCTGCAAACCAGTGTAAACATTCATGCCAAAGCAAGTAATGTATGGAGAAGGGAAACATTTATGGAATGTGCAAAGCACGGAAAAGTAAAAGGGTTTAGAGACAAATATTGATACCCTTTCCCAGATTCTGACACACACAAAACCCCAATGTGAAGTAAATCTCAATCAGAAACATCTGAATGGGAGTGTCAGGATAAAGTAGAACAGAAACCCTAGATGTCATTCTAGGCCAAGGCAGTGTGGGACAAGGATGTCATGGCTGAGGTATTTCTAGTCATCTGAGAACATTAGATGGGTAGGGCCTGAGCTCACTACTCTGCTGCTTTGTCTGAACTTCCTAACAACCTACCTATTTTTACTATTCACTCTCTAGCACTTGGAGAGACCTTTTCAAAAAAAATATCAGGTCGAGCTGCAATGCTAGATATCAATCAAAATCATTCTCTGCAGTCACAGACTGATTTCCTCTCTTATCTTGAAATGGCAGGCACAGTTCCCTGACAATATGCATTGTTAGGATTGAGGAATTTGAGGCTCCTTGAAAAGTTTAGCAGATGTCTCCCTCTGGGGTGTTTATTCAAAACTTCACCTGGGTGGCTGGCTGCCTGTCCCGTCCCCCCCGGGAGCCTGAGTTCCCTTGCAAAACCACACTGTACAGGCATCAGCTTCCTTATCAAAGGAACTACATGAGCATACATAAGCCTAGTCAAGTGCTTTTCTTCCAGGTACACAGGAAATCACCTTGGAAAAATACTGTCTCGTTGGGAATACAGCAGGCAGCTAAAGATTTTAATTGATCTCAAATTGCTACAGCTTTGGGCGTGTTCTGTGTCCATAAAAGCACAATCGCTGAACAGTTTGAGCTGCACAGATCCAGTACCGGGAAATGTTTTCCCTGTGCAGCTGGCACCACCGCGTGGAGAAAAGCATTTCTGCATTCATTTCTGTTACAGCATGGACATTAATACGTGATAATGGGCCCAAGCCTTAGAGATTTGGAAACCCTTCTAAATAAAAGAATTCATTTATTGGAATAAAAACTCCAGATAAGTTCCTTGAATTCTCAGTTAAAATAGGTTGGACATCAGTGCTCTTGACACCTGGCAGATTACAAAAAATAGTATTTTTCAGATATACAAAACCCACCATCTAAGGATATCTGTTTTACAAAACCATGCAATGATAATTTTCCTTTTTTTTTTTTTACAGCTCATGAAAGCAGCATACAGTATGTTCAGTTGGCAGGAGAAAAAGCGTAGCTCTGAAATTCGGCCAGTTCCGGTAGCAGGTCCAAAAAGTTTCAATTTATTTATGTATGTTAATGTTGTTATTTCTCTTTTTTGATACTTTGGAGACCTATCTGATGGCCCAGCTATTTCTCTCTCCTAACACTTTAGCTTCCTGGCAGGTCCTAATAAAAAACATAAGTAAGTTTTGGACATAAACAGTGCTCAGAGGTGTGCATTAGGGTCTGGCATGGCCTTGGCTCTGGGAGCAGCACCCTGCAGAGGGAGACAGGCGCTCTAGCCATGGAACAATCCACTGATTTCCAGCTCTCAGAAAGCATGGCATGCAGACAGAAACACTGAAAATCATTGGAAAACTGGCCCCCAGCACCACCCCCCGCCCCCAGCTTACATCCCCCCCCCCCCCCCCAAAAATCAGTGGGAATAGTTTGTTGGACTTAAATGTCTGTTAATCGGAGATTCTTGCCAAGAAAACTTCCTAATGCAACCCACCAAATTCCTCTCGCTCGTTGCTAAGGAAATGAAGCTCTATCTGTGTTCACACTGCCCCGGTATTTCACTTCCTTAAAATCCCGCGGTCCAAGCCAGCGGGTTCCCCTCAGCGCTGGCCCTGGGGGAGGCAGCGCACCCGGCTGCGGTGCCTGCAGGAGTTCCCACGGCACAGCTGAGGCGGGGAGAGGAAATCGTCTCTAACAAGTATTTGGTTTGCATTGAGGAACGGCTTGCTGGCGACTGCCAAGCCGCCAGCACGCACACCACCATCCCCACCACGCCCCGGCTTTCGGCGCCTCGGTTTTTTTTAACAGCGCTCAGGACGGAGCGGAGCGCATGCTAATGGCTCTTCATAAAAGCATCGGCAGCGCGGAGCGGACACCGCCGGGCAGGAGGATTCAGCCGCCGGTGGTGACAGTTCAGTGTGTGTCGGGGAGGGGTGATAGTGACACCGCGGCCCTGCCGGCCCGCCCCGCCCCGCCCCGGCCAGGCCCGGCGGCGCTGCCCCTCCGCGGCGGCAGAGGGCGCTGCAGCGGCCGTGGCGCCCCGGGGGCCGCGCTCGCTCCGAGCCGCTGCTCCGGCGCTTCCCGAGCAGAAGCGGAAGCAGCGGCGGCGGGCGGGGAGCGGCCGCGGGTGGCGGTGAGTCCGGCGGAGCGCGGGGGTTGGCCGGGAGGGCGGGGGCTGCGGTGGGCCCGGACGCTGGAACTGAGGAGCGAGGGCCCGGCTGGACTCGAGCCGCCGCAGGCGTGTGGCGGAGCTCAGCGTGCAGCGTTTTTCCCCCGGGCCGGGGCTGCCGGTTGAGGAGCGGAGCCGCCTCCTGCCCGGCCCCGCGGAGCCCTGCGGCCCCTTCCAGTGAACTCGGGGCTCGGTGCCGGGCTGGGGGTGCCGGGGAGGGCGGCCTGCGCTGGGGGAGGGCGCTGGTGGGGCTGGGGCGCGCCGACCTGCGCTGCTCCGGAATTGAAACCGCGGCGCGGCCAGCGCAGCGGGGCTGAGCCCGGCCCTGCCGTGCCGTGCCGCCCGGCCCGGGGCTGGCAGTCCCGCTGGGTGTCCTGGCGGGCGGGGGGGAGCCTGGCCGCGGTGACTCGGTCCTGCCCCTGCCCCGGCGGGAGGAGCGTCAGCAGCGCAGGGCTCTCGGGCTGTGCTCCCGCTTGTCTCGAGCACATCAGCTGAACTCGGGCTCTGTTTTTCCCACCGTCAAATAGAGACGCTCAGTAAATTCTTCGGGAACGCGTTGAAGGGTAATTTGCGAGATAGGTTACTGTTTTTAAACCCGATCGCTCTTGTTTTCTAGTAGAGACTGGCAGTATTTAATATTTCCGGTAACTTTATTAACATGAGTAATAAAGTATGACTTCAGTAGTAATTTCTATCAATTTCGTCTGGCTCCGATAGGTCACGCTGAGTCTTTTCGTACTTAAACAGAAATCTCAGCTGTAGGTGGGAGGAAAATGTTCTAATTATATCCCTTAGACCTAGTTGTTAAAGCTTGCCGAAAGTATTCCCCCACGTTTGCCTCTGGCACGTTCTGCAGCGCTACCCCTCAGCTCTGTGGATTTTGTGGTGTCTTAGATACCACTGTGAGTGATTAATAAAGTATTGGTCTGAAGCTTCGGGTGAATTTTGAGCTGTGCTCACCAGCTGTTAAAATCTTTGCTAGCAAACTGCTTTGTCTTCCCATAGAATGAAAAGGCCATAAAACTTGTGCTTGTAGTTGAAGAAGGTAGAGGGGAAAGTCACAGAAGTACGCTGATAAAAGCGTGATTCTTCTGCATATTCCACATTACCTTCAGCTTTTCCCAGCGATTGAAGATTCATGGAGCTCAGTCAGACTGTTGAATGAGAACTTGTCAAGACATAAATGGCTTTTTAAGTTTTGTAGTATTGCAACACTACAGTACTGCTTTCTATCTTAGAAAACTGCTACTGTGTTTAGAAAGACACGAACACACAATAGGTACCTATGCTGATGGAACTTCAGCATGAAAAAGTATCTGAGGTGAACATAAATCCTTTTCTTCTCCCATTGAACTTCCATGGGTTTACTCTGTCAAGAACAGTAACGTTTGTATCCCAGTAGCACAGATTAGCTAAGCACATGTTAAAGAAAAAAAAGTTTTAGCTCCAGACTGTAAAAATTGGCCATAAAATATTCCGGGTATAAAGCATGTCAAAAAGAAAACAAAAGTAAATGTAAGGTGGAGTGAAAAGGAGAAGTGTTTTAGTTGTTTCAGAATGTGTGTTTAATTCACTGTTTGCTTTCCCAGGATCTCAGATCGTTTTACTAATGCCACATACAAGTCTCATGCCTGTAGAGGTGGATGGTAATTAAACGTAGCCTGGAGAATGCTGTGCAGAAATCACATTTGTTCACAGTCATACCTCTCCCTGTCTGTTTTTGAAGTGCTTTATGTGTGTTTTGTCCCCACTAAGGCAGCATCTTACATTCTCTGTAGCTCTGCTGAGGGATATAGAAAGGCATAATGCATATCTGAATGTGTTCTCAGGGTCAAAGGGAGAACAGAAGGCAGAATCACTGCCAAAGAAACAGTTCAGTAGTACTGTTCTTCCCACTAACAGTGCTTTCCTTGTATTTGTTATTCTGAACAGTTTCTAGTAAATTCTGCCTAAAAGTTAATAAACTAAAGAAAGTTTCAGGGAATTTTGGTTTGGGTTTGTTTTTTGGTTATGGAAAAACCCATAGAATATCTTGGTCTTAAGTACAGTCTAGTGTGCTTCCACTGCTCACTAAAATTAAATTTGTTTTGACATATTTAAATAGGATAAAATATGAATGTAACTGTGAGTGTGCCACCGTCTAGTCTCCAAAGTAACATACAAGCATGAAAATAGGTGATTAAAACCTGACAGCATTCTTTACAAATAAAGAGAAATCACCTGGAAAGCTTCAGAAACCCCCCAAGGGCTGCTCTGCTCTAGTCAGGAGTTCTTGATAGTCTAATGGGCTCGGAATGTTGTTTGTGTTTGCCTCAAACAAAAATTCTTCTTTCAAGTCTTCTGGTTCAGATATTAAAATGGTGTGAGTATGGTGGTTATCCAAAAGACTTGGATGTCTTAAAGGTTACTGCTGTTAGAAAAAAAAAAGAAAGTTTGTGTCTCAAACAAAATAAGCAGCATGCTTGCAGACTTTTACAAGAACAGAGAATTTAGGTTTTGCAGTTACAAGTTCTGCCTGAATGTCCTATTGCTTCGGCTTGTCTAGCCATTTGATAGCTTTGAAATGGAAGTGTTTTATAGCTATTAATTAAAAGGCATTAGCATAATTTCATGTGTTCTGCCTGGATGAGGCCATAGTGATGATAGCTACAAACCTCATAGTGGAAACACATGGTGCTTATCAGTTATCAGTAGACCATTGATTAATGTGCCTGGGAATAAGTTTTGCAAGTATTACTCCATAACCAAATTATCCAAAGTCACTCCACTGGTCTGTCAGTCTCATGACCCAGAAATCTATACCTACATACACAAGGCAGGTGAAGAAAAGAGAAAAGTTTGGCCAGTTTTTCTGTTGATGCAGTGCTAAAGGCATTTCTCCTGCTGGGTGTGTGCTGGCCAGGCTGCAAGGAAATTAGGTATATTTGTGAACTTTGAGTAAGAAAAAGGATTTGGAATGGTCTTCTGTATTGATTCCTTATTCGTATGGGTAGTCATTGTCAATTTTCCAGGAAAGGCCATGTGGAAATTTATTGTATTAAGCACTTCCTGATTTATAATAAAAATTTTCTCTTATAGTAAGTGGTAGCACAGTGTTCCTTAAGTTTGCCAAATGCTTGAAAATCTGATTTCATATTTCAGTGTAAATAGTATGCAATGCCTACTTTTACTTCTTCCATAATACTCATAATGATAATGGGATTTTACAGGCAATCTGAAGATACTTTTTGATACCAGTGATTTTTTTTTTATTTTTTTTTTTATTTAGAAGAGCTTGGCACTTGAAAATCCATAGGAATCCTACCTGAAGTTCACTATACTATGGGAGTTGAAAAATCAGAACATTGAGCTTTATTGCATGCATTAATTTAAAATATGGGCAGTTTAAATTCTGTTTTAAAGTAGTTTTTGTCGATCATAAGTTACATTATTCTTTCAGGAGTTTGCTCTTCTGGTCTGACCGTGCTATCTCACATCAGCTTAATGACTTTGTAATGTAGCAGTGTAAATAGCAACAGGTACAGGTTACTTAGTGAAGAAAGGTGTCATTATGGTTCAAAGCTGGGAGAGTGGGATGGGGATTCCTTTTCTTTTAACTGTCCTTTAACTGCCTTTTCATCCTCAGGGCATTCCCAGACTTCTGCAGTGCAGGTAATGATCAAACAAGTTCTGACCATTACCATTTGGCATGGAAAGCACCTTTCTTTCTGTTGGCAAACAACGCAGCTGTTGCCTCAGAGAGCGAAATCAACCTTTGTCAGCCCAAGGCCTGGATACCTCTGTGCTCAAGTTAGAGCCCATTATCTCCAGAGTCAGCAGGTCTGGCAGCACTTCCTAGCTCTCAAAAAGAGCATTTCAGTACATTACCAAATGTAGTTGAAGACTTTCTTTGCCGTAGAAACTTCACGATGGCAAAAGCAAGAATTACCATGCAGTGATCCAGTTTAATTGCTGTTCCTGGATCTGAAAGCTGGATATCGTGGAAACAAAAAAGGTACAGAGAGCAGTCTAGAAAAGTGTTTGAAGTATTAAACGACTAACATTTTATAAAAAGGATAAGTTCTCAAGGCTGTGGTGTATCCAAGTTAATATTTGGATATTGTTGTACTTGTGTTTGACTCAGTTTTGTTCAGCACAGAGGAAGAACAGCAACTATTATCAATAATAAGAAAAACTGATGTAGTTTTAGGAACCTCAGTTTTTATTTCACTGGAAACCTGTTTCATAATCAAAAAGAAAGGGTAGCAGCTTGATTTGAATTTTTGGGGTATATCCTAGCTTGGAGGTTAAAATCCATCCTTTTCCAGCCTAAGCCTTTTTTGAATTCCCCAGAAGCGGAAGGTGAAAAACTGCTACAGTAAGCTCACAGATTGCCTGCTCTACCTTCACTGGGGAAAAGACCTGTCACTGCCATTCAGAGTACACATTTCTGCACTGTTTTTGTCCTAGCTGTGCTGTCCAGAAAAATTAAATCTATGTTCTACTCTTGGAGGATAAAGTAACTTCCACAAGAAACAGGTCTAATTCCTAGTACAGGAGTTACAGCAAATAGAGAAATTGGTTAAAACTGTGGTGGAGTAATAAGGCCTTGGTTAATTGTCTGAGTAACAGCAGTGTGGATTTTGATTTGGAAAATTGTGCCTTGCCCCACACCTAAAATATGTGTGGAGGAAGGAGGATTTTGCTCACAGATAAGATGAAAAGGATAAGAGTAGTAGGAGGAACCCTATCTTAGATAAAATATGAACAAAGTTTAAAATCTGGCTCTTAATCACCTTAAGTTGCCTCTTTGTGCCTGAATTTCCCAATTTAAAAAGATACTTGTGCTTTTTTTTTTTTTTAACCACTTGGTCATATGCAGATAAAAAGCTCCATGTAGGAGTGGTGTATATCACCAAATAAGAGGGGTTTTGTGTCAGGCTAGGATGCTGACTGATTGCAGTGTCTCAGTCATTACACTGACTGGTATGGGAGGGTTTTTTTCTGTGAATTGAATATTCATACCTGCAATGTCTGTAAAAACAATTCAAATGGCTAAAAGAGACTGCTTGCATAGTACTTAAATCTACAAAGTGTTCAACAAGTGAGATTATACCTATTCAGATCCTGGCTTCTTCTTTACAAGAACAGAAAATATTATGGGATTTTTTTCCTAGGAACAGCCCAAGAGAAGAGTCACACACTTCTTTGCAGTTAATGTGACAGCTGAACTTGAGTAAAGGTGAATATTTCTTCTTGCGACTTTCTGAATTCCTTTGTGACATTGCTAAAGGTTCCTCTTCCCTTTCTTAGTCCCACTAAATATATCCCTGTGGCTTAGAGTAATGTGAATTTTTTCAGTCCTAGGCTGGCCTGTGGATTCTAATATCCTGCATACCAACATCCCCACTCCATTGACCTAATTTAGTTCCTGTGATTTTTCATGAAATGTGGCCCATGGACTGATGATGATCTTCTGCAGCAGTTGTTAAATAAGTTATGTTAGTTTAACAGTGGAAACAAGCTGGGTTTCTTCTCCAGAGAGAACAGATCTACCAAGGACAGGCTAAAAAAAATTCTCTGTCACATGGAGCATCTTTCTAAGCATTGATTCCTCTGCATCCATTCTAAGTCACTGGGGTAGCTGCTGCCTTTGTGGGATTAAACTGGTCATGTCTGGCCTATGGCTGGAGCAACTGCTGAGAGCATGCTTGGTGTTTAGTGTGTATTGCTGTTTTGTTTAGGAGCCTCAGTTATAAAGCCTGTTGTGGTAGATAATGTATAAGATAATGTATAGGGACAATACATTGAGGTGGAAAACAGGAGTGGAAGTGAGCAGCACTCTTTGGATGCAGTTCCAGACAGCTCTGCTCTAGAGTTATTGCTGCAGAAAGTGAGCACTGCTGGCCAGTTCAGTACAACTCAGAACTGTCAGCCTGTGCTTTGAGGCTCTGTACCTTAATGGTATTTTGGAAATGTCAAGAGTGCTGTTCTTCAGATACTTCTCATACCCCCTGCATACCCCAACAAGATGGAAAGTCATATATTTATACAAGAGAATAAAACTTCTGGTTTGATTATTCTAACTCTATCTAACCAAAATGTGGTAACTTTGTTCTTCTTTAGATAGATCTGCCTCTTTTTTTGGTCTGGATAGCTGGAAAAAATAGCTCATAGTGTGTTATCATGGGCAGTATTGCCAGTTGCTTGTCATGTAGATGGCCTAAAGCACATTTCTGTGATTTTGCATGTGTTCAAAATATATTTCCTCCAAGTGCTAGTTGAGGCCTTGTATGATTATTATTTCTATTGATGTAATCTAAAGGTATCATAAAATAAGTACCCAAATAAAACTACCTGTATGTCCTCCTCCTATCTATGAACATTTTGTAGAAATGAGTTGTAATAGTCCAATTCTGATATAGGCAAGAAAATTTTTAGTTTTCTGAGTTCATGGTCAAGGTAATCCTATTCGTTCTGCTGCCTCCAGCATTTGCAGTAGTGATGCAGATAAACAGTTCTTATGATTTGTCTCTTGATTGGATTTCCACCCCTAATATATTTTAAATGACATAATGGTATTACAGTGAATTCATTAGGTGAACACTGTAAGAGACTTTTGCCTATACTGCTGTGCAAAAGATTATCAAATCCTGGCATATTTGGCTTGTTTTGCATACCTGGCTCCATAACCCTCAGACTACTCATACTGCCTTGCACCTGGTGATAATCTCTGTTCTTCAAAGAAATGTCATTTATAGAAAACCAACCACAGTAGGATTCTAAGAAAATGATAGTAACCATTAAAAAAATCAGGGGAGAGGAAGTTTCTTGGTCTTTAGGATTTGTATTTGTTGTTAAGACCTTTTTCTTTAAGGTTCTCTCATTCTATGTAGAAACACTAGCAATCTGTTTGGGGCACTTTTTCATTTCATACCTATGAGTTCACCCTGTTTTGCAGGAGTGTTGTAAAAGCAGGCTTCAGTATGCCATCCATCACTCTTCAGGGAAAGGTGACTTTTATCTTCTGTTCTTAAAATTGTCCCTTTCCTTCCTGCCAGCTAGCCTGGAAGATGGAAAGGAGAGTGAGAGCTCTGTTTGAGTACCAGTAATTTGTAGATAGCTTTTGAGTTGTGGAATTATTATCCTTATCTCATGTGTAGCTTCTTACTCAATTTAAAAGTCCTATTGGCAGTTCTAAAATGTTATCAGCAGTGCTGTATATTTGAATTTCGTTTACAGCACATCAGCTGCTTGAACTTACATTTTATTTGTGGTCCTGCAGCTAAGTCAATTTGAAATTTATATTGTGAATTGCTCGATACCGAAAATGCTAAATAACATATATACACTGCAAGGAAGATACAGAATTGAGTTGTTGTCCTCCAAGAAAACTTGATTCTGTACAGCATTTTTTCCACGCAAAATCTATTTGAATGTCTTAGAAGTAAATAACACGGAAGGAGTAAAGAAACATCTTCAGTACACCAATCAACGACAAAAAGGATTCCTCTTTTTACAGAAATGAGATAGTCATATCTGGGGGGAGGTGTTTGAACTGTGCTGACAGGATGCAGTGTCCTTTCCTACATATCACAAGATAAGCAAAAAAAGATATTGGGAGCAAAACAAAACCAGTGATTTTGAGTAGAGCCAAATCTGTAACTATGTTCCAGTGTTTCTGGTCAGAAATAACTTCTGTTCCTGCCTAGGAGGGAGGGTCCTGAAATACTTTAAACTAATCCATCTTTTTTGCCCCGTTGCAGTGCACCGCCGTGTAGCCTTGCTCAGCTGCCATGAGCTTGCTGCACAGCGACAGCAGCTGTGGAGCCCGGGACGGGGAGAGCGGCTGCTGCGCGGCCATGGCCAGCGCCTGCAGCGCCGCAGCCAAGGAGGAGAGCGGCAGCATGGGCAGCGGCACCGGCAACCCGCCCGGCTCCTTCACGGAGGAGACGCAGGGCTACGACGTGGAGTTCGATCCGCCCCTGGAAAGTAAATATGAGTGTCCCATCTGTCTGATGGCTCTCCGGGAAGCAGTGCAGACACCGTGTGGTCACCGTTTCTGCAAAGGCTGCATCGTCAAATCAATCAGGTAAACTTGTGGAAGCTGCTTTTAAGAAGAAATTCATGTACCAGAGCAGTTTAAGGTCAATCTAAACTGAATAGACCTGCCCAAGGTGCATTACCAGTGAGTGCTAATAGAACTCTGGGAATTTATTATTCATTAAAGGTGCTATATATGGCTAGAATGTCGCAAGTTTGGAAGATTTATGAGCTTTAGATAGTTTAGTAAGTTTTTACAAACTTACCCAGGTTATGAATCTAAAAAATTGATTAAACTTCAAATAATAATTTAAAAAAGAGAGGTAGACAAATCTACCAAATAAATTCTATTTCCAGCTCAGGATTATAAAATTAACTGTATTTTGCCTACAATTGTTTCTCTTGATAACTACAGGAAACTACAGACAACCTGATTTCTTGGTGCAGATAAGGCAATTCCTGCTTTCAGTTCTTCAGTTGAAATTATCTGCTTCCTTCTTGGGCTGGAAGAGAGAATGTCATGGGGGACTAGTTTTGAACAAAACTAGTTTTGAGAGAGGAAGCTAGGTGGCATGTGAGGGACTGGGAATAAGATACAAAGGCAAGAACAGGCTGGACTTATAAAAATGGATGATTGAAAGAGCAAGAAAGCGCAGAGAGTACCTTGTAGAGAGCACTTGCCTTAAACCTGGAATGAAGTCATCAGTGTCACACATGTGTGAGTACTGGATTACATTGCTAGATAAAATGCTGCAGGATTTTTCCTTTTCAGCATAAGCCAATTTTTTTTTCTTAGAAATTGCTCACTTAGCTCAAATGTCCCTTTGGTAGGAATCTATGTATTCAATTCTGTGTGACCCGTATGTAGAATTGGCTCATTTTCAACCATACTTTGCACACTTTTGTGCAAAGATCATTAAATTTTCTTCAGTGTTGCTGTGTTTTTCCCTGGTATTTTATTTTATAGCATGCTTTCTTGATTAGTTTTTCATACCATTTGTCCCATAGTTCCATTCCATTTCTTTTTCTTCCCTATCCATCATTTGTAGCTCACTAAATGAATAGTATGCCAGCAGTTATGTTCTCCGAATACAGTGTTTTGTGGCCTTCCATGTAGTTTCTGCTACATAATTCCCAGGAAGAATTTCTCCATGGAAAAGACCATGACCAGAAGCTTCTGCTTCTTTTATACCCTTTCTGTATATCTATGAATAGTGATGACTTTCAGTGAATACTAAACAAGGTGGAAAGCATTTTTTGCTTTTGAGACAGTAGATTATCAGTGTAGTATTTCAGATGTTTCATTGCTAGTAAAAGTTTCCCCTCATTCCCCACTGAACTCTGTCTTTGGAGGGCAGTTTGAGTGGCTGTGTGAAAGCAGGGAGGACAGCTTGAAGTGCCAGACCTCTCTGAATCCCTGAAGGGCTGAACTGCGTGCTTAATTGGTATCCATAGATCAAGCTATTGATTTGGATTATGTAGTGTCTACAGTATGGTATTGATTTGGAGCATGTACTGTCTACAGTACCAGATTGATTGAGGTATTGAGAAGCTTCTACAGAAGTAAAATGAAAATGGAAAGTGGTATTTTACATTCTCTAAGTACTGTTTTTTTTCACCAAGTGATTGTCACTTCATTTGATCAGGAGAAATTGCTTCTCTTTATTCCTCATTTCCCCACTGTCTTAACTCAAGTGAACACAGAGAGTAAGGATTTTAAATGATGAAGGATGGACAAGCATTTTTGAGTATTTGCTTCTTGTGACTTAAACAATTGTAGTTGTTCATGTTGAAGAAGTTGCGGCTGCAACCAGAAAAAAAATTGGAAAACCTTTTAAAAACTGGACTCTTCAATCTTACAGTGTGAAGGACATGATTAGATGAGATTTGATTACAGTAAATGTTTGCCTCCCAGAAGGTCTTGGCAGCTTTTTAAATAAAACTGTCTGAAGTGCTTTGAAGCACTGTAAGTCATGGAAGCGGAGAAGCTTATCTGCCTAACTACAAATGAGGTTACTTGTCAACAAAATAATATTACCTGTCAACAAAATACATCACTGGAAATTTTAGAAGAACTAACTTCAGGTGCAATACCTAATTCAATTTCACTCCAGTATTCTCCTGTATCTTAGGGCAAAGATGACTTAGGGTTTGTAGTAGAGAACCTCTGTTTATTGGAAAAGCAGAGTTGTGAGGTAACAAGGGGCAGCAGGGAAGTCTTTGGGTGCTGGCACTTCATCCAGCAGCAGGCATGGCTGCAGTTAAAGTCTCTGCCAACTATCTCAGCTTCTTGGCTAAACCACTCACTTGTTAAAATCACGGAGCAGCCTTTTCTTACAGAACTATTCTGTCTTTACTCTTGATACCTGTATTTTAGTCTCAAGGGAAATTGCAGAAATATTCCTTGTACTTTGTAGTTGGCCAGTGTTTCACAGGGTACTGTTGTGAGTGGCAGAGTGCAATGTGATAAATAATTCCAGCATAGGAGGGCCTTCGCTGTGAGGTGCATAAACAGGTGCAGTTCTGTCACAGGAAATGTATAGCAACATCTTTGTCTGTAGATGGATCTTAGCAGTGTTTTAAACACAGTCCTGATCCTTGTAAATAGTATTTGAAGCCTGTTTAATATCCTACAATGAGTTACTGCTTTTTCCTTACTACACTTCCCTACTCTGGAAAATTGCATTTCATTCTTACTTTGCCCTTTATCTGCTAGTTATTTATACTAGGTATTTGGTAATTGTTATTTCAAATTAATCTGTTGCTGGCTGCTCTTACTCATGATAAACTTTTCTTTATAGAAATAAAGCTGCTGTCTTATCAGCAGGCCTGTTGAGCTATCTTTGTACTCCACTAAACAAGGTGTTTGTAACAAAGTTATTTCTGTGAAAACTGATTTCCTGTAGGTTGTGGAGTAAGGGAACATTTCTAGCTTGTGACAAAGATTGCACTGGTCGTAGCTCAGGGAGCTCTGAAACAAGGCAAGCAAGGCGTTTTCTTTCTTTCACTTGGTTTAGGAGTGTGATTCTCAGGCATGTGGTGAGCTTGCTCTGCAAGCAAAACTTGTGAAAGGAAGTTCATTGCATCTTTTTGAAGTGGTAGCTTTACCTCCACTTCCTCTACCAGCGTTGCTGATGGAGTTGCTGAGCAATTATTTCCTTTTCCAGCAAAGAAGATAAATTTCTTCCTGGTCTTCACAGCCCACTAGGTTCTACTTCCCCTCATGCTTGCAGGCAGTGACAATGATCTGGCCTTTGATCCTTGCACCACAAGTGCTCTCTGACATTTTTCCACCCCATGTATTTTTCCATTTTATTGGTGTTTCCATTAGCACTGAGGAGCTCTGATCCCTCATGTGTCTTTCACTGCATTACTTAATTGTGAATCAATAAGTTGGCCTACTGTTTTCAGAATGAGCTGGTACTGGAAAATTTGATGGAGGTGATCCCCTTTTTTACTCCATTTCTAATGATTTTTGTATATACATGCAGGTAAACAGAACCTGATGAATTGGAACAGGCTGTTAGTTACCTTGTGCAGGCTGCATGCATTCCTGTTCCATCAGATTCCAAACCTTCACCAGGTAGCACTTCCAGTCTGTTTGCTGTTAAAATGGCTTCAGATGCAAGTCCTGGTTCCAAATCCAGTGTAATTTTCATAATTGCTATTACTGTTATGCTAATTTTTTGTGTCTGGAGGTTTTCACCCTGTTTGCTGTATAATGAAATTGAAGGATGACCAGCTGATCAAATGGTTGTAAAACAAAACCAGCAAACTGAGCAGTGTGTAATGTAGTGCCAAACAGATGAAGTCAATCTGGAAAAAAAACTAACTTTGCTTTTTTTCTTAGCTGTGATCACCTTGGCTGTTTATAAAATGAGAAAGAAATGAGAGGAGGTCTAAGAAAGTTTAAGTAATTGTTTTGAAGTAGTATGTGAAATATTCTTTGATGTTTGAGCTATGTGAAGTACTTAGAGAAACAGGACTGTAAGTTCTTAGTGTCTTTAAATACTTCTCAAGTTTGTTTCCAGAGTACTTAACATGACATTTGTACAAATAAAATTGAGTTTGGAAAGTGCTGCAACCCCAGTCATGCCACCTCCAGTGAAACTGTGTGTTTTCAATTTTTCTGAAATACATTTCATATTTTCTGGTTATTGCCACATAATTACCATTGTTTTCAAAGATCTTCTTACTTTGTTATTATTTGGCCACTAATGTGCCAAATTTTGGTGGTGTAAAAATATTTTAAATTAAGTACTTGGAAATCTGTTGGTAATATTGGAATGTCTTTCCTTGCTTTTCTGCATTGTAGAGATGCAGGTCACAAATGTCCTGTAGACAATGAAATTCTGCTTGAAAATCAACTTTTTCCTGACAACTTCGCCAAACGGGAAATCCTTTCATTAACGGTCAAGTGTCCCAACAAGGGCTGCAGCATGAAGATGGAGCTCAGGCACTTAGAGGTGAGAAGTAGTTTTGAAAATATGGAGCCTTGTTTTCATGGACAAGTAAAAATTTGAAATTACTTAAATATTATAATAATATTTTATAATAAATAAACCAGGTCATACCTGCTACTCCTTTATGCTGACTCAGTGCATTTTTCTTTCAAGACTATAGCTACACATATGGGGTTTTAATGAGTATTTAATTGTAGTTATGTGATACTCAAATGAACATCACAGTGCATAACAATTGTACTAATGCAGCTTCCTGCTGAGGATCATTGATGTTTGTCTTTTGATCAACTATGTCTGTGCTTCACACAAGTTCCTTAAAGTCAGTTTAATAGTCTCTCAAAGTAGCTACATATATTATATATGGATATATAATATATATACATATAAATTAGATGAAATAGTTGTTTTGGAAAATAATATATGCAATTAAAAGGATAAATATAAAACTAATTTTTCACTGTGAGCTTTCTTAAAGCTCTGAATACATGAAACCCTGACCTTAGTAGTGGGACAGTACCAGGCTGTTGGTAGAGTCAGCGTAAGAGTATAAGGATTTCCTTGCATGAACGAAAGGTTGTGACTTCTTTGTCTTGCACTGTGCTTTCTCTTGAAAATGGATGAGATGGAAGTTCTTGTTTGAAGTATCAAAACCCTCTTCTTGCCCTTCTGCAGGACCACCAGCTGCAGTGTGATTTTTCCACTATGGAATGCCCACAGTGCCAAGGAACCTTCCCAAAGAACCATCTGAAGGAGCACATGACCCAGGAGTGTCGGAGGCGTCAAGTGTGTTGCCCTAACTGTGCCACGTCTATGGCCTATGAAGATAAAGAGGTATTTAGCAAGAGCCTGAGTCTGTTCACCTGCATTCACATGGGTGTGCTTGGAAAGGGAACAAGCAGTTAAACAAACAAACACTAAAAGGTTTTGGTCTAGAAGAGCTTTTTTGTGCTGTTGCACAGCTGAGAAGCTACAAACTGAGGACTGAGGACAAACTGAGGCAAAAGCTGGGGAGAGATTGTCCTTAAATACAAACTTACTGGGAACCATGTGTGTGAGGAGACTTGTGTAAGAACCACTGATTTCTGACATTTCTATCAGACAGGCCAGTATCTTCTGCCCATAAAATACAAAAAGCACTATTTACATTAGCAGTTTTTATGCCTGGGAGAGAGGATGTATCAGGAGATAAATCTTTTAGGGATATCTGCTACCACACAAGACCAAGATAATTTCTGAACTCTTCACCTGGCTCTGCATTTTTCACTCAGGTGATACTGAGGATAATACTTCTCTTTTGCTGTTACCATTTCTTTATCTCTATATGAGATGTGTTTTATCTCAAGGACTATTAAATGTCCTTGGATATTAATATTGAGAATTGTCAATCAAACATACCTCATATAGTCCAACAATACAAATTAAAAAAATAAAAGAAGCACTTTCATATAGTTCCAGTACAATTGAACGTGAATTTTAGAAACTTACGGTTAAAATCAGATTTCATTGGAGCATAAGAGCTTCAGGAAATAAAGTATCTGCAACTTTATGAATCTTGTATAAGTCCAGGAAAAGACATTAATAGAAAACATACTGTTTAGGGTAAAGGGATTGTCTTTGTTTTGCAGTTGCATACAGCTAAATGCGAAATTAGGAATATAAATAAAAATCTGATGTGTGATCAAGGTCCTAAATTGGGTAACTTTACTGATGCTTTCTCCCCTTCCTTTTTTCTGTTTGATCACTTAAGCTTCATGACCAAACCTGCCCACTTGCCAATGTATATTGTGAATACTGCAACACAGTGCTCATCAGAGAGCAGGTAAGAGACTCCCTTTTTCTCTGTTGATTCCAAGTCAGGTGTTTTGTATTTACATCGCTCCTTTAACCAGAAATTAAACTCAGAGATACAGTTTGTCTGCTAGCTGCTAAATCACTGCCTCTCTCTGAAAATGTTCACTCAGGTATGATACTCCCTTTAGTACTGCTCCAGCTTGCAGTTGCAGTCTGGCAAACCTCTGTAGGATTTTGGTTGCACATCACATTGTTTAGCTGTACTGCTTCTTGTCAGGGGCCATGCTGCATGTCTTTGATGTGGAATGGAGTTGAAAAATACCAGCAACTGCCAGTGATTATGGCTGACATTACAAGAGGAGGCTTTGATTTGGGCAGAGAGGGAGAGTTTTCGTACTTGGAAAGCCACTGTTGGAAAGTAACTATAAATAAATTCACTATCAAGCTGGAATTCTGCTTGTCCATTAGTGTTGTAATAGCCATTATTATTTCTTGTGTACAATAATAACTTCATTGGCAGGAAAATGATAAATATTGATTGGTTTAATATGGGATGGCAAGTGTGTTGATGGCCTGGGTTAAAATAAAGAATGATCTTGTAAAATTGCACAAATACTCTGAAAAACAGGATTGATCTTAGTAATGACAAAGGAAAAAGTCTGTTAGGTAGAATAAGGAACTGCAGAAGTGGGGAACAGAGAATGCTAAACATTTGTAATAATAGCTGACCTCTGTTAGCCTTGTGCTTCATCATGATATTTAAACAAGGCAAACACCTGGGGTTATATAAACAGGGATTCTGCTGTAAAACACTGCCTTTGCTCTGTTTGGGGCCCCTAGGGCATCAGTTGAAGTTGTTGTGCTTTTCAGGGAGGGTGGATAGGGAGATCCAGAGCAGTGATATGACTGATCTGGATCTGGAAAACATAGACCACAAAAAAAAAAAAAAAAAAAAAAAAAAAAAACAAACTAAAACTGAAGTAACTTGGAACTTTTTGAGAAATATGACAATAAAGAGAGACACAATAAGTATGTGCAAGTAGTCCTTCAGAAGGGAAGGAATTGAATGTGATCTGGCTGGAGGATAGGCTAGAAATAAAAAGTGTTTGGTCTAGCAAGGAAACCTGAATGCTTTCTGAGGCCTAATCTAAGAACAAAGTCAATGAATTGTTATAGTACATACAATTGGGATGTATAATTTTTATCAGCTAACATTTTTGTTCAAAACTTCTGTATTCCCTTAAGAAATTACATTGGTATAAACTTACCTGACTTCAGGTACCTGTTCAAAATCCATCCAGCTGTATTCTTTTGGATAAGAGGATACTCTTGATGGAGAAATAATATCAAATCTGATTTATTTTAGATGCCTAACCATTATGACAACGATTGTCCTACTGCCCCGGTGCCATGTTTTTACAGTGCCTTTGGGTGTCCTGAAAAGGTAAGCCTTTTATCAGTACCTTCTGAATTGTGAATTGCACACCTTCTGCATGATTTTGTCTGTTGCTTTTGTAATGTATTTTCCTGTTCTTGTCTCATTCACCAGCCCAAAATCCTCAGTGATTTGTAGTTGTGGGTTTTTTATTTTGAGGTATCCTAATTCTGAAACAGTGCATGTTGATAGATTGCATTTCAAAATTGTGTTTTCAAATTTAAAAAGCTCTGTGAACCATTTGCTTGATGACCTTGCTTTTATTATTTCATGTTTTCTCAGCTTTCATGTCAATAAAGTAGCTTCTAGCATTTCTTCCAAAGTTGTGGCCAAATATGCTTATGACTCCTAGAGTTACATGAAGAAAATCAATTTTATTTAATACGGAAGTTACTAATCTAGATACTTTTATTACTAGGTTTTTCATACCTCTTGTTAAAAATGGGTCTTTCTCCTTCATTTCCACATCAGTTTTCTTGCACCATTTGGTACTACGGAGCATTTTAGCAAATCAATGAAGGGAGTACAGCGCTGATTTAGAACATAGAAAAATTCTAAATATATTTAAGACAATCACTAACAGTCTTTCACCATGTTTTGAGTTGAACAGTGTTACTGAAAGTGTACACCATAATTAATGATGGTTTCATAGGGAAATTATCACTCATACCAAACCCGAATTTTTTTTATCATGAATGCTCATTAACAAGAAGATGACCCTGAATACACAGTGCCTGCCTTTGGAATATTTGACAAGAATGTTTTCAGTATAAAATACTCCAAATTTCTTCTTATCTTGCTTTTACTTTCAGGTGCATAGTTTGAAATATACTGTTCCTATTTCTCACTGTATGTACTACTGAAATACTTCATGTTTTTTCCTCAAAATTGCCTCCATTTGAAGTGTGGGTCTTGGCCTTTAATAAGAAGTTGTTCTCAATCTTTTCCGGAGAATTCAAATTTTGTTTTCCTGGAGATGCTGCAGCTTCTGTAAAAATACAATCAAAGATTGTATTTTTTTATTAAACATCACATAGAATATGCTATTACTAATGATAAATATTCCAACAAGAGTATGTTTGTGATATACCAAAGTCCCAAGCCAACAAAAGCAATAATGCACATACCTTGCAGTCATTTATGTCAGTTCTGTCTTAAGTTCCCAGGTTAACAGTTCTATGCTGAAATCACCTCATATCTACACTTCCGTTGAACTCCAGCTGTATCAACATCAGGGCAAAGACACAAAGATCTTAAAGGTCTTTTCCAACCTAAAGGATTCTGCCATTTGCCCGCTGGTATTTGAACTTCTTTTTTCATTTTTCATAACAGCGATCTTAAGTTTGGAGCTCTCCGTTGGTAAAGTGCTTTTTTTGTCACACCTTTGTCCTTGATTCACACTGCAGTTCTTCTCACATGACAAAAGCAGCTACTCGTTTGATTTTCTTTAGAGCCACATTTAAAATGTGATTGCAGATGTTTGATGTGTTCCTAAAATGCCATATCTCTTAAATCCTAGATGCAAAGGAATGAACTGGCACGACATATGCAGGAGTTCACTCAGGTTCACATGAGGATGATGGCTCAGAGTTTTCAGAATATCAGTGTTACTGCTGCAAATCCTGTACCCTTCCTCAATGGCCTACCCTTTGAGCCTACCCTCTTCTCACACGTGTCACATGCTGCCTATGACTGCAATCCAGAAGTTGAAAACTTCAAGGAGACTATTCAGCAGTTAGAAGGTCGGCTGGTAAGACAAGATCACCAAATCAGGGAACTCATTGCTAAAATGGAGACTCAGAACACCCACATGGCAGAACTCAAGCGTACTATCCGAAATTTGGAGGGAAAGATTACTGAAATGGAGGCACAGCAATGTAATGGTATTTATATCTGGAAGATTGAGAACTTCAGTGGACTGCAGAAAGCTCAGGAAGAAGAGAGACCCGTAGTGATGCACAGTCCTGGCTTCTATACAGGGAAGCCTGGCTACAAGCTGTGCTTGCGCCTGCATATCCAGTTACCAAATGCTCAGCGCTGTGCTAATTTTATCTCTCTGTTTGTCCACACTATGCAAGGGGAATATGACAGCCACCTGCCCTGGCCTTTCCAAGGCACCATACGACTTTCTATTTTGGATCAATCAGAAGGCCCAGAAAGGCAGAACCACGAAGAAGTGATGGAAGCCAAGCCAGAGCTGCTGGCCTTCCAGAGACCGACAATTCACCGCAATCCAAAAGGTTTTGGTTACGTGACTTTCATGCACCTGCAGAACTTGAAACAGAGAACCTTCATCAAGGATGACACGCTCCTGGTGCGCTGCGAGGTTCTGACGCGCCTGGACTTGAACAGTGTCCGCAGAGAAGGGTTCCAGGCCCGCAGTACTGATGGAGCCATGTAGCCTGCGAGTCTTAACTGCAGCAGTGGGGCCTTACTGATGCTTTTCCACGCAGATCACAAAAGTGCTTCATTGTCCACAAAGGCTGCGTTTGTAAAAGACCATAGTTGCCAACATAGTTGATCTTCACCTGAATGGAACTTGGTTGTTGCTGGTATATTTTTTTTCTATATGAGGCCATATATTTAAATGTTTGGTAAGGTTCTCTCTTAAAATAATAAGCTACTTCTGTAGCAGGCTAACTAAATGAGGTGTTTATCAAAACTGCCTAAGGGAAAATCCTATTGCAGAACCTGTGCATCTCGGATTGGTAAAACTTCAGTCATACCAAATAGACCTGTAAGTCTTTTCACCTCAGTGCCTTGGAATAGATGCTGTTGCAAGGAAGGAGTGAAATTAATAAAGATGAGGGATTTTTCATTTGTTCTTTTCACAGAGCTTGGGAAAGTTGAGAGGGTTTCTTTATTGACTTATCTAGAATTTTGCATTGGCTATGTGTCCCTTGAAGTTAGGGTTAAGACTGTTCATGTCACCAAGGGTTCAGGTATGCTTGACCCTTTCCTCCTTCAGGAAGTTGCATGTTGATGTAGAGTTGATATTGGTATTTCAAAAAGGTATGAGGTAGTGTTGTGGAGAAGGCCAAATGACTCTGAACTGAGTTCACTGAAGAAATATTTGTAACGTGGTCTGAAGGTGCCTCCCTAATTCTCTTTATTTTGATAAATCTTTTTGTAAGTGTGTGCTCTAGGCCCATTATGTCAAGCACAGTCATCAAGAGATGTAAGAGTTTAGCATTTGACTGAAATCCTTTTGTGCTGGTGGGATCTCCTAGTGCTGGGCATGTTTCAGGTTATGAGTGCACACGTGAGCAAAGGGATGTACTAAACAGGGTGATGCAGAATTTGTTTTACTGTTGTTGAAACCCAAATTTATACCAAAGCTGAACTTGTGACCTGCATGCGTTCAGGTGATCTCCTGGTGTTGTAGGTGAAGTACCCAAGTCATCCCCTGCGAATTCTCCATGGGCAGCTGGCCATATCAGCATCCAACTGCTTTGGGTATTTCCTGTCCCTTCAGACAATAGGAGCTGAGCCAATTCAGCAATTTGGATGGTAAGGAAAGCCTGTTACTTCAGCAGTGTGAGGAAAAATTACAATTCTATTTGCTTTGAGGAAGAAAATCTGGCTTCCATACTTACTCATTTATCAAACACTAGATTCACTGTGTCAAAGATTCAAGAGGTTCCTTATGCTGTATTATTGTTTTCTGTACTGACTGATTATATGCCATGTAAATGTTAGTTTTGACCAGTCAAAGCTGAATAGTTCAAGTTCACTGGTGCTAAAAATTTTAACTTTCATGGTGCTGATAAAGTCCTGAATCTTATCTTTAAAAGAAGGGAAGAAAAAGGTTTTGTTCACCCCTTAACCTAAGTACATGTTCAGATACTGAAGAAAGAACTAAACGATGCATGAGCTTATGTGTATTATTTATCCAAGCTAGTGAAACAACCTAAAGACTGGAGAGGCTGCAGCTTAAGGGATCCTGAAGAGTGTTCCAACTATTTGGCCTCATCCAAGCAATACCATTGGGGAAAGGGCACATTGCTTAATAGAAACAAAGACTAAAGAAAGGCTACTTACTCTACTTTAGTGGTTTGGGAGGATACTCTGCCTGCCTGAGAGGTAAAAGTTCCAGGGCCCAACCTACCACTTTGTTCATCATATCCAGATGAGTAAGATTTCTTGTGCAAGTAGAACCTATTAGATGGAACAGGGATTGTGTTCAATGGAGTATTGTCACTACTGGAGCATGAACTTCCTGGCTAATGATGAATGCAGTTAGCTGTTGGTGACTTTGGTGTATTCTCAGTCATTAGTGTATTCATAGTTGTCAGGTGAGCATATGTTACTCAAAATAGGGAAAGATCTCAGCTTTAAAACCAAAGTCGATTTTATGATGAATAGCCTTACCCTATCAGCTGAATTGTTCTGGAGTGTCTTCAGTTGGAGCATCCCCATTAAAGCCATTCTTAACCAAAAGCTGTTGATGTCCATGGCAGTGCACAGAGCCACTCTGCAGAGAAGCCACTGTACACGAGTTCTCCATTTTCAGGCTGTTACCTATGCATATGTTTTTTTTCAGAATGCTCAAAACTGCTATTCTCTTTTGTTCCCCTTCTTGTTTTTTGGGGGGCAGCAGTCAGAAAAAACACTTGTCATTTGAGAGCTTCTTCCTGCTCCAGGTCCTTCCTCAAGCCTAGCAATAAGAAAAATGTCCTTATTCTCTGTTCAAATCATTTGTACCCAAGACCCACTAAACACATTAACGCTTCCTTGGCTTTTGAAGATTTGCATTCTGAACGGAATTTTTCCTTTGAGTCTTATCTGCTAGATCTGATGTACTTCTGCCTCTGAGGAGGAAACTGCCTGTGGTGGCAGGGTTTAAATGATTCAGGTTAAAATTGTACAATAGCACAAGCCAATAGGGAATAGAAGGCTGCTGCATGTATAATTCTGTGTTGGCCACAGCAATATGGATGCTTTATTCACTGCTGCTATTCTACTGGTTTTGTATTTTTATATTACCAACTAGATCTCTGATGTCAAATTACTGTACTGTCAGAATATTACATGAGAGTCTGTCAGAGCTAATTTGCTAAGTAACAGTTAAATCTTAATGTCATAAAAAGATTACAAATCTTAATGAAATATTTACTGGCGTACTTGTTCCATTCTCCTCTTTCTTCAAATCTCTTCTTTTGACAACTTGTTTTACATGGTGGATTGAGGTATAATTGCTAGAACTATTTAAATGGAAGGAGAAAGGTCTGCAGCATTGAGTTGTCTCTAAATCAAAGAAATATTTTAATTAACCTGTGTCCTGTGTAACTCATTCAGCAATGGGGTTTTGTTCTATAACTCAATGTTTTGCAGCATTACTAGATCTCAAGGTGGTTTAAAAAGTGGCTTAGCTTCTTTTCCAAATTTCTGTTGTCTTTAACATGTTTTAAGTCACCGACTCTTAGTATGTGTATTTGCAAAGCTGCTATGGCACAGATTTCTCAATTATAATATATTATGAACATGTTCTCTCTTTGCCTCTGAATGTCTTCCCCTGCAGGGCAGGGAAAATTATTTTGCTAAAAATGTTGGTATGTAATATATATGTGGAATCTCAGATAATGTGAGCTGTATAGAGTTGTTTTTAAGTGGTCTCATGATATGTCTGGTCATGTTTGCTATCAAGGGATTAAACTTGCTAGTGAAATTAAATCAGGGTGACCTTTCTATTATTTAGAGATGGCAGCAGACCAAATACATTGATGATGGATACAAAAGATTATTCTGTGTCCATGTTAAAGGTTTGTACTGGTTTGCATTTGAACAAAATGAAAGTACTCCTGTTCCCTTGGATAAATTGACTGATAGTTTAATATATTTTGTAATTAATACACAGCTATGTTTCTGACAGAACTTTAAAAAATAAACTAATTAAACTGTGCACTGCGTGTTGCTTCTTTATTCATATGGAGGGCTATTCAAAGCTATTAACTGATGCAGGACAACTGATGCCATGGTATTTTCTCTGTCTTGTGAGTTTCAGAGGTGGCTGGTGTCATACAGCACCAAGAAGGCAAAGAATATATTTCAATATAAAAACCTGGCATTATAAAAGGGTATTGATAGCTTAATTCATTACTAGAAGTTACAGCTCATGTAATAGATAACAAACTAAGCGTTCTCATAATCATCCTGTCATTTAAGATGTAACTCTCAAAAAAGCTGCACACTCACCTCTCTGGCCACATTTGCTTGCTTGTTTTATTTGTCATAAAAGCAACTGTAGGCTGAAACTTTGTTGCAGGAGACTGAGATCAGAAACCAGAGGGAGTTCCTCTGTCAGTAAGAGAAGTACAGACTTTAGTGCAATCTCTGATTTATCTCAGCCTGGATCTGTTTTTAATAGCATCTGCAGGAAGGGATATTCAAAGCGTTAAGATTCTTCTGAGTAAAGTGAGTGGTATTGCAGTAATGGGCTGTTAATATCAAGTTAATTATGACTTTGTCTTTCATCCATTAGGTTGGTCCTAATAGCTTCCATGAGTAATGGATAGGAAGGTCTGTTCAGACATTGGTTATCTGTTGTGTTAATCTATTTTTAGTGTTCCATATTTTAAGTGCTCTAAAATCTTCTTTTGGTGAGATGGAGTAATAACTTTTTTTTAATCAGGAAGAGCTGGCATTTGCAGCTGCCCCTGGAATGGAGAGTCCACCTGCAGAAGCAGAAGAGCAGCAATACAGGAGCATGTTCACACATGTATAAATACAAATGCACATGTATCTGAACATTTCTGGGAAAAAAATGGCTGAACTAGCTATGGACCAGGGTACTGACTGGCTATTTTCCTGAACAAATACCAGTTCATTGCAGTGACTTCACAAGAAGAATATGTTTATTTTAGCTAAAATCCTTAACTAGTGCCAAACCAGCTGCTTTGCTACCTTCCTCATCCCCAAAAAGCACAAGCCAAACATTCCAGCTGTTCTAGCTGGAAAGAGAAATTCCCTTTGCCATTCCTTACTGCAGTGTGCTAAACTTCAGCTCTTCTGTGCTGTCTCTCATTTAGGAGCTGTGACTATTTAGCTTGTTCCAAGGCAGCATTTACAGAAGTCAACAAAACTTCCTGAATTAGCCCTGAAAAGGGTCAAGTGTGGTATTGGCATATGCAGCAAATACAAGGGGAGGTTAATGGACCAAAAATGGTGAGGAAGGAATCAAAGGCCTGTCTGGATGAAATGAGTAAGATGGCTGATGAATTCTGCCTGTTACTCATATTGGATTAAAAAAAATAACAAAAACCAAAAATGTCATTCCACTCAAATAGGAAATTTTTATGCTAGCACAAAAACTTACCAAAGGAAACACTTCCCTGGCACTGGTCTCATCCTCATCTTTTGTGACAAGTAGAAGAATTATAAAAGAAAGGCCCCATAAAATCAGGCCTGCTCTGATACATTAACAGCCAGCCTGTCATCTCTTCTAAGTGCAGTTAAGCAATTTGCAAAGTTCCCATGCAAAACAATCTTAGTATCAAAGGTTCATTAACACAACCACCTGTTCTTGGGTTGAAAAATAAGTGCATTTATGTAAACAGTAAGATCTGTTCCATGAGAACCCATAAGGAAAAATGTAAACAACCTGAATCTTAGCACGTACACACAGATCACCTTCTGACCAAAAATGAAGTAGTAAGAAAACTACCAGCCAAGAGGTGCTGCACATGAGGTCTGTGAAAACTGTATAAAGTGGTGTGAATAAAGGATTGGCTTTTCCCACATGAAGAAAATGTAGTAAGTCAGCTGAGACTCCAATACTTATCATTTGCCACCACTGAGCCTTTGTCCACTCCATTTGGAAGGGAGAGCTTCACCACACTGGACCAAGTCAACCCATGTGCCATCACCACCCTCACAGGAACTGACATTCTTAGTGGCCTTGATGTACCAAATGTCAGGAGCTGTGGCCTCCAGGTCTTTTTCTGTTTTAAGTTTTTACAATAAACCTAACCACCTTGATAATATATGTGTCTGAGCCCACAGGCAGATACTTGCTTAAGTTATTTTAAGCCTGTCAGAGCTCAGAATGGGTGAAGAGTTCATGCTAGTTCTGCAGTCCTTTCCAGTTCACAAAAGCAAACCCTCAGCCAGAACTGTCCTTGTTTCTCCTGTCCTCTCTTTTTTTCATTTCCTCTTTTCTGCATAGAAGCAGAAAGATTCTTAAGTAGTGGTCAGATCTGGAGTCCCTCCTCATGTTTTTATCCCAAGTGGACCTGTTGCCACCACTTCCCAACCCTTCTAAAAGACTGCAATTCTTTCTTAAAAAAAAAAAAAAAAAAAAAAAAAAAAAAACCTGCAAAAATAATTTACCTTGCTAGTGCATGTGCTGAATGCATAGCAAATTAAGACTGAGCTACAGCATTGTGAAGATAATCTTTCTGCTCAGATGCTGGGGCGCTGCTGCACTGTTTGTTCTTCTGGTGATCGTGTTCTTTGAACATGTTTGCTCCACTGAAACAACCACTTGCATTTCACAGTTCTGAAAGCTGCATTTTGGCTGGGGGTTTTCCTCTCCAATGGAATAGGAAACTTCATGAAACTGTGTGCCAGGAGAAGATTGAGTAACAGGTTTCTTTATTAGCTGCAGTCCCAACCTCAACCAGTGAGCCTTCTTTTCCTTTTGGTTTGTGCTCTGACTGATCTCTGAGGCCATGCAGCCCAAGTGTTCAGTGTTTTCATGCTGCTCCTTTGTTGCAGTCGGCTCTTTGTTGCCCCAGGAGCTGGCTGCTCTGCCACACCACAGGGATGGTTACTGCAGCCAGGCACCTGCTGATGAAGCAGGGGGAAAGCCCTGGTCTACCCATGGTCCTAAAGATTCCAGCTGAGAGTTTCTCACTGAGGTACAGCAGGTTTGACTTGACTTGGCCAGACTTGTGTTGGCCTGGGGCAGAATGGAATCCCAGGCAGTGTTTTCTCGTGGCTTTTGTCCAGAGCCATATCCCACTCAACAGTGAAGGGAACAAGGCATAAACAGAGCAGTGTTTTAGCAGTTTGGTACTGACAAGTTTGGAAAAAAAAAACCAACACAAAATCTCCTCCATTCTCTCAGCTGATTAGAAGCAGGAGAGATAGCTTCCTGAAAGCCCTGTGATAAACTGTCCAAAAACATGAGGTTTCAGTTTCTTAGCCTTTTAAGGCAGAACCTGATTTCCATGAAACTTAGCTTGTGGGGGGAAAAAAAAAAAAAGAGGCAACAACACAAACCTTTCCTTGTCTCACCTGATGTGCAGAGCCCTGACTCCTGCTACAGACCAGTATTAGTAACTTTACTGGTTTTCCCTTCTGTCTTCAGCAGCAGCTGCGCCTCCCACTGTGTGCTCACACAGCAAGTGTTAGGTGAAGGTGTGAAGGAGTTTGACCTGTTAAATCCTACAACAGTATGCTTGAGTTAGCATTCCTATTTCCATTCTGGTATTCCTGCCTGCATGGATTTGTTTCTTTCCAAGTTTTCACTTTGTTTTTGTTGCTGCCTTTAACAAAGGAATAGTTTCAGCCAGGTATGACCTTGGCCTTTGCTAACAGTGTTAAAGAGCAAAGGTACTGCCAGGGAAAAGTGACACATACAAGTGTTCCTAGTTTCAGTATCACACCCAGGTGTGATAAACTTCACAGTGTGGAGTTTAGACTTGCTTAAGCAAGTGCCTCCAGTGTGATTCACCTCCTAGAAACAACTCCCTGAGCTGGAGTTTCTTCATGCAAAAGTCCTTTATACAGGCGTGTGCCTGTACTCATCCTTCTAGATAAAATGAAGGGACTGAATATTTTGAATTCATTTTGGTGATCTGTACAATGTGTGCTTTTGGATCCTCTGGGAATGGAAGAGATTTAGACTTTATATGGGTAGAAACATAACTATCCTGAAAGGCAAGTCAGTGCTGTTGGGAAAAGGAAGATCAGACCACCAAACACCCAGGACAGCCATGAACAGCCACAGTGGATCTCTTGGTTCCTTGGCTGCTATCAAACAGCAGTGGAAAGCAAGGTGTGAATGCGAAGGAGCCATGTTTTAACCTCTGCCTATTTCTGGTTCCTGTATATTCCCAGTCCAGTTGTAATAGTCTCAGATAAATAATTACAAAGATGAAAAACTCAATACAAAAATAAAAAGCTATTATATACATAAAAAGACATGTTTTAAATTATTAAATGTAGTATTATATTGACGTTCTGTATTAAATATATACAAATGTATACTATAAATAGATCATGTATAATACATAATAATGTACCTATAGAAAGAAAAATAAATCCTAACGAAAACTGCCCCGGTCCAGTCCAACTGGGATTGGTTGGATCTTCAGGTTTTTGAGCCAGAACTGTGCATCCAACACCATCACATGTCCTTAGCAAAATGAGAAAGCATAAAAGCATGGGTAAGCCTTTCTCCTATGGAATTGTACTAACTCAAAGTTCCTTTGAGCTGCATCTCTAATCCTGTGTTCAGTTTCAGACCCCTCACTGCAAGAAAAACTTTCAGGGCTTGGCCCATGGGTTCTGCTCTCCTCCTCCTCCCAAACCCACATTTTCTGCAGTAACACCTGCTACAACTCAAGCCAGAGGCCCCACAGCACACAGCAGGTACAGAGGCAGAGCCTGGAGAAGGGAGGGCAGGCTTGGAGGGTCAGAGACAGGGACAAATCTGCTTTCCCTAAGACTCTCAAAAGCTCATTGGAGGCTCCTGCAGAAAGGGCAATCCCAAACAAGCAATGTAGGAAGAACATATCTGCAAGACAAACAATCACTCCCTCAAAAGGCCCATTTCTGCTCAGCTGGTCTCTCCACAGTCCCTACAAACAGCAGTGTCTGCTGCTGAACGGACCCTCACTCTCTATTTCATATACAGCTGAGCCTTTGTAAGCACTGCCAAGCCAGAGGAGGAGCAGAGAGAGAGGCTGCTGCTGCCCTCTGAAGGCATCACCGCTGTGTGAGTCAATCAGCTAACCATGGCAATTAGGGAAAAAAAAAAATGAGGGAGGTCCAGATCTTGAACAATTTCCTCTCCACACTGTAAACCCCAGGCAAAGGAGGACAGCTAGGCTGATGCAGACAAACAGTGGATTAGATTAAGGATTGGGTAAATCCAAAGAAATAAACTTGGGAAAATGGGCTTTTTTGTTTGTTCCTGACAAGCGTGGGTGTCTTGTTCTCACCAGCTCATACATTTCAATAAGCTAGGAGGAGGCTCATGGCAAATGCTCTCAGGTCTCATTTACTGCAGCATTTATTTTGATTTTTAAAGGTTACAGGACAAGGGAATGACTAGATGGTGGCAGCTCCTTTTCCCTGAAGTTGTTAAAAGAAACTTTCCTGTCTGACCATTCAGGAGTCACTCTGGCAGTCACACTCCCACCACTCCAGGCTGTCATTGCTGGGAACAAAGCCCTTCACAGGGGTGGCTCTAGTGACCCCATGGATGCCCCTCTTGGCTTGCTGCACACCCCACATTCCCAGTCAGAGAAAAGGTTTCCTTACCAGCTGAATTCTGGGTTTCCCACAGCTCAGGGGGTGGGAATGTGACTGCCAGAGCAGCTCCTGGACAGTCAGACAGGAAAGGTTCCTTAACACAGTGTTGAGGATGAGCCACTGAATTTATCCAGGACTGTGGGTCCAGCATCTCTCCAGTCTGCTGCAAGGCTTTCAGGGAAGAGAGATGTTGAACATTTAAGAGCCAGAAGAGAGACTGGAGCTCGGAGGAGCTCCATCTGCACTACCAAATGCAGCAATGCTCAGCATGTAATCACCATCCACCACTGTCTTCTGAAAAACCAACAGGATGTGTGGGGGAAAATCACAAGAAATCCTCTGCATTCACTCAAATTTGTAATGGACAGTGGTTCTGAATCTCTGAGGTTCAAAGTTCCAAATGCACATCAGAACTCCTCTCCCATTCCCACCAAAAAAAATTAGAAGAGAGTGTGTTTGGTAGATGTAGTGCATATATCACTTAAGAGGCACTTTTCACACATACTGTCAGTTCCCTCCTGCAGAACAGCCTCTCCCACCCCCTCATCTCTTACATTCAAGCACACAGCAAACACACAACCCATCAACCTGAGAAAGACAGGTTTAGCACTTGTCATAGAGAAGTCATGGGACAGATATACAGGGGACAAGGGTGAACAAGTTCCTACTCCAAGACCCAATGATATGATAGACAATAAGCCTTCAGTGTGAAGAGGATTTAAAAACCCCCACTGAAAAAGAGGGCTGGCTTCCCAGTGTAAATCAGTTCCAGAGGCCTGCAGGGTAGGTGATTTATGGCACAGTCTGTGGTTTCTTACTGACATTTAATACAAATAAATTGTCACTTTCTAGGTAGCCCTGTTGCAGTACTGACTTGAAGACTGAGCATCTTGTAACTGGTCTGTCTTTGAGAAGCCCAAGCAATTCTAACAGAATTCACTCTTCCAGGTTAAAAAAAAAAAAAAAAAAAAAAAAAAAAAAAAGTTTTTAAAAAAATAAAAATAAAGTTTAAAAAAAGGAAAAAACAACCACAGAAAACTCCTTTATGTGAGCCAACACAGCTGTCTTCATAAATTTCAAGATCAGAAAGAATGATTATCTGACTCCAATCTATTTTCCAACGTAACAGAGGCTGTTACTGCACAGTCTATAATAATTATGCCACAAGAATTATCAACTAGCTCTTGGCATAAGTGGGAATTAGCTTTGAAGCCAAATGAGAGACACTTCAAACAGCAACACTCCTGAATACTCTTGCAATTCACAGCTACTGAAAATCTGCTCTGTGCTATGGCAGGAGTTCAGGGTAAGTGGGACCCTGCAAGCCATTGTCTTTCCTTTTGTTCATTGCAGTGTCTGGTGATCAAACTATAATTAAGTCTCTACCTTCTGTTATACCAATTATTTGGATGAAGATTAATCTAGTCATCTATTTCCTTTACCTGCATATACCTCCTCTTTACAGCTCTCTCCCTTACAGGTGAGTCCCCTACACAGAAGGTCATATTTGTGGCCCCAAGAGTGTGTTTGCCATGCACGGCAATGTTGATAAATAATGATAATTCTCAGTTCACTGACTTATGCACTGGAGTTGTCACTTCTTTTCATCAACTTGATTTGGAGAAATGCACCCAAACTACTCAAACATCTGAGCTTTGTGGACTTAGGACAGTTTCAAGAGACCTGAAGAAGTGCTTGGGGCAGGATTAGCCTCCTGGAAGGGATGAACTTCTACATAGGAGAGACATAACATAAACTGGCATAACAATTATACAGCACTTGCTCTCCCAGGTGGAAATAACTAACAAGGATACTCCAGGTATCTTCAGATGCAAGTAATGAATAAAAGGCAGCCAATCCTCAGGTGGTATGTGGCAGTTATTTTGCAGCACGCAATTTGGAGCACCACATGGATGAGAATGAGCTGTACCTTTGCTGCAAAGTTGCTTTAAAAGCTGCTAGGTCTGTTTTAAATCTTTGGGTAGCTAAATGCTTGGTGCTCCTTACCTGGAGCTGTTGGGAGAGAAGGGGGAAGAGAAAGCACTCTCCAAATGTGTGGACAAGCAAGAATATCCCATTTAACCTATTGCTGTCCTGTCAGATCCACCTTCCATGTTTGAAATACCAATAGGATGACTAATTACCTCCTCTTTGCTCAGGGAAATACCAAATACCCTCCTCTTCACACCTTTAATTAACAGGAAAATTTGCAGTGAGTTTCCTACAGAGAATGTTGACTGTGGGCTGAATTTCCAGCTCAGGTACCCCTGGGAAACTCCCTGGGCACTGTGGGGAATCTGTGCCAGGGTGGGTCATGCTTTCTCACCTGCTCTTCTAAGTGGGAAGCAGTGCTGGCTCTGTGCAGACCTGTCCCAAGTAGGGAAGGGGCAGCCAGGGAACACAGCCTGGCCTCTTTCAGGAGCTCAGACACCCATTTGGTGCCTTTGTCTAACGCACAACTTCCCTGCAGGGCAAGGAAGGTGCACTCTGCCAGGCCCAGGAGTCCTGCTGCTGGCATGGGGAAGGAGCCAGGTTGGGAAGGAACAGGGAATCCAGTTAGGGAAGTTTGCTACTCTGAGACTAAAGCAAAATTAAGAAGTTCACATAACTAAGCAGACCGTAAACACCACAATTTGTCTCTCACTAGAGCTGCAGCTTCTCCTCTCTGGGGGATGCAGGCTGCCTCTTAAGAGCCAAATATTTTCCATCTGCTGACTCAGTGACAAGTGCCAAAAGGCCTGGCAGGTGAACTTGTTGCCATTTGGACCTAAAAAGAAAAGGCAATCCGAACTCTGCAGTGTTCACCCTACTGCCATCAGTGCCAAGATAGACTGGAAGTCTTTTGATTGAAAAAAAAAGAAAAAAAAAATAAAAGAAAAAAAATAAACTAAGTTGCTGTCCACGTGGCTAGGGCCAGAAGCAGCTCTGCTTTCTGGCAATTAAAATGTGGCTTGGTCATGGGGAATATCAGGAAGAAGGCCAGTGGTACTAAGAATAGCCCCATCAATGTTTATGACAGAATTGCATGGACACAGAATAAATCACTTACCTTAAGAAGGAGACAGAGTAAAAAGGGAAGACAGATGCAGTGTGATGAAAGTGACTCAGTCTAGGTCATTATCAAAACAGAAGGTAACAGACTTCAGGAGGTGGTGAGAGAAACTCCTTCTCCCATTCTGACAGCTCCTCCAGGAGGTTTTCTTACGTTGGTGACTGTGAGGGTAGAAAAGACCCTCCCTGTGGCCCTGTCACAGCTGTGTGACATGGTCAGCAACACAGTGCAGCCCCAAATCAGAACCCTGTATCCAAAATCAAAGTGTTTCTCATGCTGCAGCTCTGACATGGGGACAGAGTCTTTGCTTCCAGAGGACTGGAAGCTTCCTCAGCAGGGAACAGGCACTCAGCACTGCCCCTCAGAGCTGCTCCCAGGGCTCTTCCAGGCCAGCCTCACACTGCCACCATGACACAGCCCTACAGACACCTTCAGGCTCACCCTGTCTGTAAAAGAAAAGCACTTGCAGAGGCCTGTGCATTCTCACATGGCTGTAAATGTGGTGGTCATGGCCATACACTCGGTGTGGTTTACAGAACAGTAAATATTGTGTTTACTTCAGGTTACAAAGTAAAGCCACCAGTTTAATTCTCCATAAAAACAAAACAATGGGGGAAGTGCATGATTCAGAGGGCTTGGTGCAAATTTTTGCAAAGTAACAGATACAAAACCAAAATAATTAAAAACATACATATGTGTAAAATGAAAGAAATTCAAGTTAAAACCAGGGCTAACTCCTATTAGCCCTAGAGATGATCCAAGAATATGCCAGGAAATAAATAAATCATTCTAGTTTTCATTATAAAAGAGGGTGCTGCTCTCTAATCTCTAAATGGTTTGTATATTTACAGAAGGTAAAGGGTTACAGGTGAAACTGAAAGAAAAAAGGCATTCATAAGAGTGAACTGAAATGCTGCAGGGTGACCATCTCCCCACACGCCTCAGTGTGACTAAGAAAAGGCCTTAAATCATGGCAAGGGGCCAAAGAAATTAACTGTGAGCAGAACACCATCATCTGCCCCACACTGGAGGGACTGTGCCAAGGTGAGACCAGCATGGCTTGGCTGCCACCACAGAGGTTCTGAAGCTCCACCACAATCCATGGC
The DNA here is from genome assembly GCA_027886175.1 of Phylloscopus collybita. Taxonomy (NCBI): domain Eukaryota; kingdom Metazoa; phylum Chordata; class Aves; order Passeriformes; family Phylloscopidae; genus Phylloscopus; species Phylloscopus collybita. The sequence goes on from JAJNNQ010000018.1 coordinate 44,150,955, forward strand.
TGCCCTGGGGCAGATGACAGTAAGCTGGCCTGGTCACTCCAATTTATGAAGAGGAGAGCAATTTATCCTATAATCCATCTGAGGGAACACTGCTCAAAGGCACATCTTCCTGGACTCTGCTGGACTGTGGATGCTCTGAGGAGGAGGAGGAGGCAGCCAGCACAACTGAACCTCTTTTCCTGCCACAGAAAGCACAGCTGGTGATCCAAACACTCAGCCTTTCCCCAAAGGCCAAGAGCTCCGGTGACAGGAGGGAAAAGGAGGCTCATCCAAGTGAGCAACATTGCAAACCACAGTAGACAAAGCAACACCCTCTTTTACCAAGGCAGCACAGCTTGTGCTCATAGCTGGTATTTCTGCTGTTTTGTGGCCAAATAATAACCTGCCCTCCTTTAGCTGCATGTGCTACTAATGCCAAATCCTGGCAGGTCAGAGCTGTACTTCCAGTGCAGCCAGTGGAGCAGATGTTTAATGCCCAGCAGAAGCAGGGCAAATTCTGCAGTTAATGTCATAGCATGCAAAAGAAATCCCAAAGGTTCATCCTGACCTTCTGTTTCCTTGTCAAGACACACTTATTTACAGTACCACTTGGAGCAGATTCAAGCAGTAGTTGTGTTGTGTCCATATTTTTAACGGGATTTGAGGCATTTAAGGCAGCACTGCAGTTCACCTCTAAGCCTATAATTACACTTGCAAATCTGCTTAGCAAGACATCAGCAGCCTATCCTGGGGACAGCTCAAACAGATTGGATCTGTCCCCACAGAAGCAGCATTGGAGTACCAAGTGATGCTACAAAGCAGACACTGCAGACTGCAGTGCCTGACACAGACACCTGCAAACTGGACCCACTCCTCATCTTCACAATAAAAACAAAACCAAAGACTGCAAAAAGCCCTCCCTTTATCTTAAAAGCAGTACTGCACTGAGTAAGATACCACTGGAGGTCAGGAGCACTTCATGAATACACTGAGACAAGGCTCCTTTCCACACCCCTCTGATTATCCTCGGTCTCATAAAATCTGCAAGTGTTAAAAGTACCAGGGTAGGCCCAGGATGAAATCCTGATCATCCCCTCCTGATCTGGAGTCACAATGGCCCAGTGCTGAGAAGCACCTTTACATCTCCCACAGAAGTGCAGCATCCCCTTCCCATTTGATTTTCTATTTCATCCTTGCCCTATCACCACTGAAATTTTGAGAGCAAATTGATGCCAAATGCCAGGATGCTCAGTATATTTTGCACCCAATTTACACATCCCAGCCATCCTTTGCACCCAATCTATACCAGAACCCCTAAGATATGACTGGAACACAATAAAGTACACATGAAGTACTCAGCTCAGGCTCCACGTATACTCAGTTCTCATCGGGCCTGGGAAAAAAGTCAGTCTGATTAATTCTGATTTGGAGTTTTCAGCCATGGCCACGGGAAGCAAGGTGAAGGATCTCCTCCTCTTACAAGCCACCTGAGCAGACCTTTCTGCAGGATGCAAATGGTTTCATCCCTGAGTTCAACTTTAAAAGAAAAATGACGTGCTTAGCATTCACCATGCTAGCACCAGAAGCAAAGAGAACACTGAGCACAGAGGCCTCCACTGCAGGGACAGAAAAAACAAAGAAGAATCACAATTGGGAAAGATGGAGAAAAGCAGAAAGAATTCAATTTGTATCATACCAGAGAAAAAAAAAAAGGAAACCTGACGACAAAAAGTTTATACTGGTAGAGGGAGAAAGCTTTCAGAAGGCAGACTGTGCTGTTCAACAGCAAAACCTTTGCAGCCCTCAGTGGTCATTTGGGAGCAGCATTGTTGGTTCCTCCACCAACAATGATCCCAGACTGGTAAAAGAACGCATCTAGAGAGCATTCTCAGCCTTAAGAACCCTCGAACCCACTTCAATGACATGAGCACAATTCCTATTTTCCTCTTTCCTTTTGTTGCCAGCAGGGATGACACACCACTCTGTCCAGCTCCCAGTGAGTGCACGCAGTTCTGCACTCCTCAGCCAGGCTGCTCCTAGCTGACAGAGGTGCAGTTCAGCTGGGCAGGCTCCTGCCTGGCGGCTGCTGCCGTCACCCCCTCGGGCCCATCGGCAATGCTGGGCTCGCTGGAGCACTGCCTGTGGCTGAAGCAGCTGGGCTGCAGCAGCAGGCACTTGTCAGAAGTGTCCACCTCCTCGGCCACCATCCCCGTGTGCATGATGGAGGCCATGGCCAGCAGCTGGATGTCCGAGTGGGCGTTGGCCACCGTGTGCCGGCGGACGCTGCCGCATTTCTCCAGGTAGGCCTCGCCCTCCTGCTCCGTCAGCGGGGTCAGGGCCTTGGGACGGGATCTGGAGTACCGCCTCTCTGGAAGAGAAAGGGGAGGCAGGGGTGGTCAGCAGATGTTGGGGAGGATGAAGTAGCTAGGCTCTGCAGAGATAATTTAATAGTAAAAGATTCTAAAACTATGAAACTCACAAGAGGACTAGAATTAAAAGCAAAGTTTGAACTGTAAGCATGGACAGGTGATTAAGCAGCTGAAAGGGCTTGGCTGGGTGGGTCAGTGACACTCCTGCCAAGACAAAAGGATGAATAAAAGGCTGGACCTTCTTAGGTATCAGGGATAAGGTGGGTTTCACAAGTTTTGGTATGTAGAGTAGTATTGTAATGTTGTAGTTCTCATAGGCTGTATGTAGATTCTGTAGGTTTTGTATCTTAAGGTGATTGGTTAATGTTCATTAGCATATTCACGATAGAAAGGGTTAAAATGGAATGTAACAGAGAGTTCGCTCTCTTTGCGTGCCTTCCCTTGGACCCTCTTGGACTTTGCACTGGATCCCTGGACCCTTCCCCAGTTAGGCTGCCTTCCCACGACCAATAAAGCACGTGTTCCAGAGTATCCTGATCTTCAGGTCATCTCTCTTGCGGACTACAAGCGTGTTTTCTAATAAGCAGCACACAAGCAAAGCTCTGCCCACGCTGCTAGGCTGGCCTCGGGGAGCAGAGAGAATTCCCTGTGCAGCTGCAGAGTGCCCCACCTCACTACCACTGGGAAACTTGTCAGGAGCTCACTGTTCATACTGCTAGGTGTTGGGAAAGGAGATCTGCCCCAGAGAGGAGAGACCTCCCATCCTGCTCTAGGGGCTGCTGCCTACAAGAGAAGTGAGCCAAAACATCACCAGTGCAGCCAAGGGACTCTCTTCGCACCCTGAGCGTCTTCCCTTTTATCAAAGGGTGAAGACCAAGCAGGTATTCTCACATACAAGTTCAATAAAATAAGTGACACTAAAGTGGCACAAGTCTCCAAAAAAAACCCCATTCAGTGGAGATTTGAATTGCCATCCCTTTCTCTGAAAAACTTCCCTCAGAAAGTGCCATTAGCTGTTGTCAACATGAAATTCCTGATGCCTACATTGCACCTCCTCTCCATCTGCCTAGGAATAGGCCATTCTGTTGGCATTATCCCACCATATTTTTTAAAGATCACGCCAGAAAAAGGACATTTCATCCACTTTGCAACACATCTGGTTTGGAGGCTGGACGCAGAAAACCCCTAACAGTGCACAGGAACAGTCCACAACAGCCTGGGGAAAAGGGGCACAAGGGAAAGGCAGTATTTTTGCTGAGGAGGAAAGGCAGTCATACACAATGGATGTGTGTGGGCTGTACAATCTGCTCACCAAAAGCATTAAGGAGGAAAAATGCAAGGTCTAAAGCACAGACCCAGCGCAGTATCATGAAACACATTTCAATTCTAACACCAAAAGTAAGGCAGGGCTCAGAGTTTTGCCTTGGCTTACTGGAATCCCACCCCAGCAGGTTGAGTCAGACACTGTTACTGTTCATCTGCTGGCTTCCACTCCCCTGCAAGGTTCCATGTGATTTTGGACACCTCCTGGGGGTCTGTCCCTGCAGCAGCTGAGGGAGCCATTCCGTATGTGTCTGTTTCTCACAAACTTCACTAAAGTGCAGCGTCTCATTTCATAAATTCAGAAGCCTTTAAACCATATAAAAGGCTTCCAACCAAGACTGCAGAACACAAGAGTAACAGTGTTATGCAAAGCAAAGCACTTGTCATTGAAGGTTATAAGAGTTTTGGAAGCTTGTGTCAGGAAGAAAAGCAGAAAACAAACTATTTGTTGCAGTGAGGAACAGGTGAGCAGCCAACATTTCACTCTGCTACTGCCAGTTGTCATGCATAGCTGAACTAGAATTTTTATTTTTATTTTGGTGCCTCATGACCTGGAATATAAACTGGGAGGAGTTTCTCTGGTGCTTTTTTGCAAGCAACCTCAGATCAGCAGTGATGTACGGCTGTTTTATGTTCTCCCCTATCCCAAATATAAACCCTGTCTCTTAGCCAGCTGGATCCCTTTGGCATACTCCATCCCTACCATGCAGGTTATGGCTGATTTACACAGGCAAAGCAAAAACGGTGCTAACAGAGCGCAGGTGGGAATGCTGCCATCTACAGTTCCCCTCTGTGAGCAGCCCTGTCCCTTTCACACCCCTCTCACTTTAAATCAGCTAAAGATACAGCAGCCTTGCAGGCTGAAGCCTTATCAGACACCTTCAGTCATGTTTACCAACACCCATTTACCCTGAAGGCTCCAGTCCAGAGGGCAGTTTGGCCTCCACAGCAGCTGGGTAGAATGCAAGCACACTCAAAGCCCAACAGAGCCCTTCCCAAAAGCTACTACAGGGAACCTGCTGGGCTTCACCATCATTACAGGCTGCCCAGTGAGAGAAGAAACTGGTTCTGAGAAAGCAAAAAGATGACTGAAAGAGGGAGAGAGGAAGAGAAAGAAGTCTGATTACAAGTGAAAGTTAAGGAAAAGAAGCCACCTCCATAGCAGCACTTGCAAAATACCAAGATTATCTGCAGAAAAGTGCTGTTTTGCAGTTCCTGTCTTGTGCTGCAAACACAAGTTCCTTCTTTCCTCATGCTCAGCACAAGGTGGAGCAAGGTAAAAGGCCACCTTGGAAATATACACAGATAAATGACAGCTAAAATCAAAGTAAGTCCAACTATTTTTAGGCATATAAACTTTACAAGGCCAGTTTGTGTAGGTTGCCTTGATTTTTTAATGGCACAACTGCCTCATTTAGCTGGCAGAAATCCAGGATGGCTAGAAACTTCAGCACAGGTCAGGCAGCTACCTTTCAAACTATCCCAGCAGCTGATGTCCATAAACAGCAAAGCAATCAAATTTGTCAAAGTCCAACTTTTACAGGGGATTTTGGTCTAGATTGAGCCTTAGTATCAGATCTGCAAATCCACGCTGAACTGCACAACCATGTTCACTTGCACAGAAGCTATCTGATTGCCCAGCAACCACAAGAATAAAAATCCTGAGCCACAGTTTTCCTAAAGCAAAGCCATGAGTTTATTACAGGCACAGATTGTCTGAGTTCTGGTAAGTTCTTCTACCACAAGACCATTTTTTTCCCATATGCTGCTGAAGTGTAGTACAAGGCAGGTTGTGGGTCTCCAGCTCGTTACAATTTTGCATCAAAGCAAAGGCTAAAACTAATAAAACAGAGGGAGACTGGAGGTTTCTTCATTTGTTCTATTTAAATCTTCTTGACTACCAAATAACACTATGCCCATTAGCTAGCCAATCTCTTCTGGCTGGCCACAGGTGTAAGCAGAGCTCCTGCATCATGTGAAGGAGTTTCCCAGAATAAGCATGCTCTTCCTTAAGTGAGCTGCCCCTTCTCTCACCTTAGACATGTTTATCCATACTTTAAACACAGAATCCTCAAATGGAAGGAAGACTTCAGGCAAAATCCCTGTCACCCCTCAGAACTAATACGCGACAGTTCTGCTGCTTGAAAAACTGATGGATGCAGCAGCTGAAGCAGGCTAGCAAGCAGGGACAGGGAGAAGGCAGCAAAGGACCAGGCACAGTCTCTCACTGGGGTGAAAGCAGTACACCTGGCATGGACTAAGGGGTTTTAAAATCCAGTCCATGTCCAGAGAGAGGGGAGAGTTTGTGGGTGTGTGTGTGGAGTGATGGGGCACTAACAGTTCACTAGATCACGGAAAAGAAAAAGCCTGTTACAAAAATCTACATTCAGAAACATTAATCAGGGCCTTCTTGAAGGTTTTAGCCTTTGTTTTGTGTCCCTTGTGGAGTCATGCACTGTTTCCTTTTCCAGCACAAATGCCTTCCATTACCCAACCTGAGTCCCCCAATAACAGCTTCAGCACAATGTGCATGTCTTACCAAGCAAGCAGGTGCTGCCAGAGGAGCTGTGATCCTCACACAAACCTAAGAATGGTGATACCACCTGCTTGACCAGTTCTTCCAGCTGTAGGTAGCCCTCAGTGGGGCCAGTAGGCTCATGGACACTCTGAAAATCAAACACAAAAAGTCAACATTACCCTAAAAGATTTTTGAATAAAGCCTGGGGTCTGTCAATCCTCTCTGTACTAGAATAGCCCAACTGTTTCAGTAAAGCTTTTGTAGGTTTGGGTGCCTTTCAGGTCAATCTCCTTGTTCAAGTTACAGTCACACCCCATGGACATTGAGCAGACAGTTCTTTTTTCCGAGCAAGTGACAGGAAGGTACAAGGTGTGCTCCCACTGAGGATGTGCACAGGGTACTACAGCAATGTAGTTACACCAGGGAGGTTCTACCAGAAAACATCTCTTTGTAGAAAAGCCTTAACACGCCTTGGGCAAAGCACTGCTCCTTTCCTAGGCAGGACTGCAGGCAAAGCACCCTCTGTGGTTCAGCTTACAGCTGTGAAGATGGTAGATAACACCAACCAATTTAACAGTAATTTCAGAAACCGTTCAGACTTAACTTCCTGCAAAGCCTCAATAAGCTTTTTTCCTCAACTGTGCTGCTTTGAGACCCTCTTTGCTCTCAAGATTCTTGTATTAAAAAAAACGTTTCAGGGAAATTGAGGTAGCACTTTAGTATCACCTGCTGTTCCAGTCTGGGTCACTAGAACATCAGAACAGTGAGAACTCACACAGAACTACCAGCTTTGTCACTTTGCAATTTTGGTTGTGCTTCATAAAGTTTCATTCTCAGACACCCATTATGCTGGAGAAGAAATAAAAGCCACCATGCTGTATTGGAGGGAAGGGATTCCTCCCAGAGGGACTTGAAAAGCTTGAGATTTGGACCTGTGCAAACCTCATGATAATCTACAAGGTCAAATGAAAGGTCCTGCACGTGGTTCAGAGGAAGGCTGGATGGGGCTCTGAACAGCCTGGTCTAGTGGAAAATGTCCCTGCCCATGGCAGGGAGGTTGGAACAAGATGATTTTTAGGACCCCTTCCAACCCACACCATTCTATGATTCTATCAACTCAGACATGTAATATGGCATTTTTCAGGACTGTCAGGCTGGGCAATATGAGAAAAAACCCAAACCAGCTGTATTTGGCATGCCTGGAAAGTATTCTGTTGAGACCTGCATAAAGAGTATAGTTATCACAGATGCTCTAGATCTCTTGGGAGAGGCCTTTGAAAGATGGCCTCTCATTTTGCTTGCTGCCAAAAAAGGTATTTCTTCTCTAATGGGCACTACTCAGCATCTCAGCCAGCCAAGGAGAGGGTGTCAAGCAGCCAGAGCCACGGTTCATTCAAATTCCATTATCTGCTGTGATGGAGACTTTCCCTGTCAGTGCAAAGCTGAGAAATCAGGAAAACAAGGGCACAAAGAGGCATTCAGACAAGCTAGAATTTGTGCCAACAAAAGTGTCCTGACGCTGTTCCTAGATGAGGAGGAGAGGTACCAAAAAAATAATACATCAACCTGGCTCTTTCAAGGCAACATCTTTACATGTTCCCAGGAAAGCTCAGGGCATCCAAATTCAGCTCTCATTTTAACACTGACCACTCCCAAATACGCACATATCGCACCCCCTTCATCACACCCTTTGCACTCCCCACTTTTCCTCCAGTGTTTGTATGATTTCAACAAGGTCAAGACACCCAAGAGAGTCAGACAAAGAAGAGCAGAGGCTCCCCACCTGCAGAATTAACAGCATCTGGACAATGGAAGCTGGAACCTTCGTCTGGACCAGGGGAAGGATTTCTTCCAACTTTACTTTGAGCAAGACCAAGTCTCTGAAGCCAAGAAGAGCAATCTGCCGGATAGTCAACTCCTGACCCTAGGAAAACAAAGAAGGGAAAATCCAAGTGTAGATAAAGGGATGTGTGAGCATTCTACCAACACATGGGAACACAGACAGGAGGGTTTATTCTGCCCATTGCTGCTGTGCCAAAACACTCCCCGGTCATTCATGTTCAGGATTCTTCATACTCTTTAATTTCTTCCCTCACAGTCTCATACAAATTCTGAAGTGAGCATCACCTCATCTGTGGCACCATTAGGATTGGTGTGAAGCCAGAAATGGGCCCGTAGTTCACCAAATTACTATGTATGTATTCATAAAACCCACTCGCCATCCAAATTGTTCACAAAAAGGCCCAGGCTGGATGTAGCTTGTGCTTCTCGTGCTTGCAGCTGAGAAAGCAGAGAAAATTTGGTAGGGAACAAAGCTGTTACAGAACATTGCTTAACTATACCTACCTCTGACCTATATTGTACCCTCTTTTTCCTCAATGTCTGCACTTTAAACCTTGCTGATATGACAAGAATCTACAAGTCAGTCCATTACAGATTTTAGGATTAAGGCTGGAACAAAGCTAGCAAGACTGCTTGAACCAAACATCATTTTAAAGAGCAACAGCTTTAATATCCTCTGCAAGGCATTCCTATTTTACATCAACAACACAAGTGAGCAGGCTTAACAGGTGCTATAATATTTCTCAGCATATTCAAACACAGTCTAACTCCATTTGGCAATCTGGTGTTACCACCTTTCCCTCTGCTATGTTTAATACCTGCACGACTTTCTCTTGCCCCACTGCAACTCAACAGCAGAAATTTTCTTCCCAGCCCTGCCCAGCACTTTCCAGCCTGAAAAGTTTGTCTTGTTCTTCTCAGTATGTAAATCTCTGCCCCATGGTCTGCTTGGGAATCATTTTATGATCTCCATAACACACTCAACATAGCAAATCTTTAGCTGGAAGAAATTAACAGCAGTTAATTATTAATTCATAACAGGTTGCATGTCATAATTAACAGCATTATCAATATGCAAACATAAATTAAAACTAACAGTAGGGAGGGCAGCTGGGCCATAATAAAAGCAGCTTGCTGTTTTAAACCATCACTGTGTAGGGAAAAAATGTGCAAGAAAGACCAGTACCTTTCTCGAAACTATATTTCAGCAGCTGCAAACTTTTTATTTATATTATGCAGTTTAGTCCCATTAACTTCATACCCCATTTCAAAATGCAAATATGTTTCTGTGCCAAGCAAAACAAGATTTGCTATTCTTTTTTTCCACACCAATAGTCACATCAACAGCTGCAACTATACGAAAGCCAGTGACCTGTTTACATAGTTTCCCTCTGTACAGCAATTTAACCAACTTGGCTGCTTAAAGGTCATATTTCTGCAACAGCTATGAGCCTTGGGGTTAAACTCAGCTGAGATACGAGGCTGGTGTGAGTTACTACCTTTGGTAACATATGCTCACACATGTGGCTGACTCAGTTTTGTTCTGAATGGTTAATTGCTGGGATCACAGAAGAGCACAACCAAATAATCCTGCTGATATTTGCAGGAAAGGATGGGGAATCAAGAGCAAATTGACTTTCCCATCTACCTGAGCAGTGTACGCTCACTGGACGAGCTCTCCTCACATGTTGTGACACACAATATAAATGGTTTCATACAGTTCCCTATTTCTAGGAAAAGCCCCATTTTGTTATTAGGACACTGGCCTGGCATAAGAGCAATTTCTGTTTCTTGCTGCGACAGCAACTCTCTCTGTGGTAGCCTAGAGCAGTTTGCTCTGAGCTAAATTCTTGGACGTATTCAGGCAGCTTAATCCATACATTTGTGTAGTACTTAGGTGCCTACAAAGCTTTAAATATCCTGTCTGTTTACCTTTCAGTTCCTCATCCAGAAAGTGGCAATACTTCCCAAACTTTACAGCTTTGCTGATATATTTTGAGTGACTCATATTGCGACAAGACAAATACAGCAAAAAAAATTACACTTTCAAAGAATCTCAACATCCCATAGTCACCCTTTCACCACTATAACAAAGTTACTTCCAAGAGCTGAACGCACAGTGTTGTAACTTCTGTCCCATTTCTCATCAGAGACATTTAATAGCAAGGCAGTAGAATTTTCTGTGAAGTGGCAGAATCATTAGCATCAGTGGGTATGACAGCTCAACTGCTTCCACAGTACACAGACAGCTGCAGTGCATACAAACCCCTGCTTAAATAGGTCACTCCCTCACTGCGAGTTAGCTGCAAAAGGAGAGAAAGGGAGGGTATTGTAGTTGCACAGTTTTACCTGTCAAACACCTACCTTCAAGCATCTGCAGCAAGGAAAGAACAAAAATAAACACAGCAGAAAGGTTAGTGTCTGTCTTTGCAGAAGTCCTTTCTCTTTCAGGAAATGCCAGCTTTAATAGGATTAGAGGAAAAGGGCAAGCTTTGAGCTTTACCTGCTGCCTCTCAAACAATACATGGGGAAAATAATTTTAAAAGGCTCTGGAAATAATGTCTCCCAGAAGAGGCAAAAGTCAAGGGGAGGAGGCTAGCATTTCCAAGAACATCACTCTCCACATGAGGTAGATTTTTCTTTTCTTCTGAAGGCAGAAAAGTTCAAAATAGGCTGGGGAGGTAATCAGACTGCTCATATGGAAACCCTGGCTAAAACTACATTAAAAATGATAGAGCTCAACACATCTGATGGGACACTAAGCTTTCAAAATAAAGAGGTTTTACGTAAAGTGTTCATTCTTCCTCTACCCATAGACTTACATACACTCTCAGCATAGACTTACATGTCCCCTTACTGAAGCTTAAAAAAACCCAGTTGAGGATTTTCCAAAGGCACAAATGGGATGTAAGCCTTCAAAAGTCATTAGGTGAGTTAAACACATTTTCTCCTGATTCAGTCTTCAGATTTATACTTCTAAGACAAGCTGTCAGTGTTGTCATCTGCACCAACAGTCACAGCAATTTAAAAAAGAAGGAACTATAAATACAAATAGCCCAGAGCTTCAGTCTAGACAAGGTATAGTCCAACAGCTTCTGTGTGCAAGCTTAGCTGAGCACAGAGAGTAGACAATTGGGAATCAATTCAGCCCAAAACCCCATGCTTGTCCAGTAGATTTTAGCAGTCCTTCTTACAGTTAATATTTGGATAAACTCTACTTCCTCCCAGACTTAGTTTAAAGGTTTTGACATATATATAGCCACTGGCCAAACAGGTTAATGGCAGTGCCATTAGCAGGCATTGCAGTTACACTGCTTCACTTGACTGAACTGTAATTAGGATTACCTGGACTGGGTAGAATATTGCCTGGAGTGTAGGAAGAGTCTCTGTAAAGTAGTGATCCCAGATTTCAGACAGGACATCAATGCGATCCTCACCTATGAAAACACAGATTGGGAGCAAGAGCTTTAGTGACAGGAACACTGAAAGCAAGTTGGACTTTCTAAGAACTCTCTAATTCCCCAAGCAAGAGAGACTTCACTTCTGCAGTTTCTGCCCAAAACCGTACATCACCCAGCTAAGCTTCCCCTTAACTGACAGAGACACAAGGCTGTGACCATTGTTTGCTCTGTGCAAAACATGACACCAATTCCAACAAAGGAGTGAAGCCCCTCTTCAAGCAGAGGCTTTAACTCCACAGCACAGGATTGTGCAATTGCACAGGTCACAGTTAACAGACCAGCAGGGGAGAGGCCACACAAAAACAGCTGAAGCTGAGAACCAGCAGATCACAGCCAACATCAGCTGATCATTCAACATCATCCTGCAACTGAGGCAGGGAGAGCACTTAGAAGAGCTGAGCCCCTTCCAGCATCCACTCAGTGCCAAGCAGCAGTCAGGTACCTGTCAGGAACCCCGACAAAGGCACTAATGACAAATCAGGCACTTGTCAAGGTTCCCAAATGACATCCACCTGTGGCCAACCCTTACGTGACTCCAACTCAAACAAACATCCCCAAATGCAACTGGGTACTTAAAATGAAGACAGACTAAGCCATGGATTCCCATAACAGAAATACAATTGTGTTCAAATTATGCTCATTACAGAGCTGTGCACTCCTCAGCATCTGGGCCCAAAGCCTTTAGGTTGTTTAGCTAAAGGTTTGCAATGCTTATTTCAAGTTTTAGATACATCCCTGGAAATCTCAGGAGCAAATACAGACTCAGGTTTAAAACCACAAGTTTCTGACGAAAGAATTTTCAAGGATACCTCCCACAGTGTCTCACAAGCAGTCTAGACTCAAAGAGCAGTAAGGGAAGATGGCCACTTCAAGACAGGTTTGAAGGCTCAGCCTCAAGGTCACTAAAGGCCTACATGAGGAACATGTACAATTGCAATTCAAAGGAGCCTTATCACTCTGTTCTGAAGTGTTTTTCTCACCTGCAGACTTCCACACTGTGCTTGCCCATGGGTTGTGCTGCTAAGGACACAGCCAGAGAGCCAGCAGGACTAGATCCTGCAGACATTTCCCTTTGAGCAGAGAGCCAGCCCACTAACAACCACAGAAGGGTTCAAAGAGATGCTTCACTGGTATGACTCTGGCTTCAAAACTGGCACTGTGGGCACACAAGAAACTACCCAACACCCCCACAACAGCTACCCATTAGCACAACAGCCAAGTGTAAGCAAAAAAAGACAACAGGAAACAGATTAATTGAATGTTTAAATACTTCCATCCTCGGCCTCCTACCCAGGACTGCAATGCTTTGCTGTCTGGAGACAGAATGAAATATCAGATAACTTCTACTTCTGAAGGATAAGCAGGAATGGTTTGTTTCTTCAAGAAATCATAAGTCCTGCAGGCATTGAAAGAGGTTCTGACAGATTGTATAAAGAAAAATCACGTTAAAGAGGCTGTGATTGAAAAATAGACACAGATAAAACATTGCTGCCCTGCAGCCACTTTGTCTAGGTGCAGAAGAAGTATAAGTTTTCCAGGAAGACAGAACTAACCAAGAAATCCTCATTGCTGTGACCACAAGACTTGCAACAAGCCCACACATTATAAAAGAAAGGTGCCCATGAGTCATCTCCTGCAGTGATGCCAGCCTGCAGAGAGCAAAGTGGCTCAGTGTCATTTCAAGCTAGGGACAGAAAAACGAGGCATAGAACGTGTTTTGCCATCTCCATCTGACCCCAAACTACCTGAGCATCTGCAAAACCCTCTTGGGCAGCTCTGCTTCTTACTCAAAGCCAATTTTCATAATGCTAAAGCAGATACTGGAATAGTTTTATATGAATACAGAAACCAAAGTCTCTGGCAAGATGTGCAGCATTCAGTCTGAAGAGCTGGCATGGCAAGGCAGGTACCCACGCTTTGGAAAATGCAGGAGTCTGTCTTTTTCCCTCCCTCACAGGACCAGTGCTGAAGAAGCCCACCCCAAGCAGGAGGCTGGCAACCCCTTAACTCTGGGGCCCAAATCTGACAGCCTGCCAGCTGGGTGAAGTCACTTGGTGAAGAATGGTGCAGAGGAACCCAGGACCAGCAATGACGTGAGATTGTAAGCGTCTGTTGGCATTTAATGACCCACATACAACACACTGGTGATTAGCAAGAGATCTTCCCTGCAGGCTAGAAAAGTGGGTCAGACCAAAGAGCAGCTTGGTTTTGAATAAAGAGGCTCTGGCTTCACTTGAAACGGTTACTAAATGTGACCAGCTCCCCACACGTCCAACACTGAGTGGCCACACCACACTTGCCCTGCCCCACAGGCTCTGCAGCAGCAGTTTGAACACAACTCCACGTGTGATCAACTTCTCACCTGAAGGATTTCATTCTCACCCAAAGGACTGTTCTTTTATTTAAATTTACACAAAGCTTGATAGTCAGCTCTCAAAAGCATGACAGAGAAACCAAAATTGTGCTTACGTCATGCTGCAAGTCACATTAAGAAATGAAAGGCAGAAGGCAGTTCCATGAAGTTTTGCAACAGGATCCATGTCCAGACCCAAACTGCTACGAGCCCAGGTTCAGCTGCCACACGAGACCCACGTTCCTGCTTTTGTGAAGCAGCTAGGGCTGGTGGGAGCATGGTGGCTCTGTGGCTATTCAAACAGCCCACACTCCCTCCAGCCTCAGAAGGGTTCCCTTGTGAGGGGTTGTGTGACACCCCAGGGCAGCACCCGAAAGGGCTGTACGCTTTCCAGACATGCAAATCATCTCGTCTGGCCAAACATCAAAGCACAACTCCCTTCCAAAACAGGTTTTCTGCTATTCTTACCTTCACACAGCTTGACCTTCTCCTCCAAAAACAGCAAGCCCTTTGCAAGGAGCTGGTTCTGCCAAAGGAAAGAGAGATATGCATTTGCCTTTTATTTATTTATAATGAACATGGAAGAATCCATTTTTTTCAGATGTTGTCCACTTTACAGGCATTTATCTTAAGATCAGTCATGTTGTTGTACCTTCTTCCAGCACTGGTCTCAGTGCTAGACATTCCTTAACCCCCTCTTGTTCAGCTAGACATGAGAATGCAACAGACACCGCAGCTGAAACGTCTCCCAGGAATGGGAAGTGTCACAGGTAAATAGTTCTTACCATAATGGTGCACCCACATACACTAAAACTCAATTACATGATGGAGGCAATCAAAGAGACAAATGCTATGAAACTGTCCCACTCTCTTCTGTTTGCACTTGCTCATTGCTTGTCTAACTGCACAGTAGGCCAAGTTCAGCTCCCTAATATCTACTTCTCTATTCCTACCTATTATCTTTCCATGAGGCCATGCTTTTTGTATTGAGAAGTTGGATCACCTCAGTATGCAGTGTCAAGCTGCAGAAGAGTTGGCAAGACCTGGTTCTTTCTAGATAAACTTAACTCTCATGGACCAGACAGAGCAAGATATCAGTATGCCTGTTTGCAGTCCAGGACATCCAAACACCTGATTAGCTTTTTGTGCCCACTTCCCCAAATATAAGAATGGTGCAAAAACAACACCTCTCTTTTTGCTCTCTCGACAGCACTAGGCGAATCAGTTACTCTGAAAAGTTTTGAGAATCCCAGAGAAAGGCACTGCAATCACCACATAACACACTATTACTGCATCCTATAAAAGGTACAGAGATCAGACTGATAGAGAATAAGGCCTTCTGCCTGTCTGAAAGGATTCAGTATCAGGGTAGCCCACAACAGCCAGAGGCGACTCCCTCACTGTTCATCCCACAGTTTTTGTTTTTAATGGGTAACCAGGTCAAGGTTGCACTTTTGAACCTTCCATCAGCCAAGGAGCAAGGCACATCTCTTTCCACTCCCAGTGGACATTGCTGTTATCCCAATGCCTGGACACCACAACAGCCTCCTGAGGAGCTGCCACAGTGCATCCTGCCCTGGTGCTCCTGCTCTGGATCATAAACCTGCCTCCTGGAGCCACACACCAGCCTGGCTCAGCCCTGACACAGAGACAGGCATCTGTGGAAGCACCCCAAGCCAAGAGAGCAGCACACCTCTGCATCCTCCCTTCAACAAGAAACTAACACAAAGCTGGGTATAAAAGGGAGGAAACATTGCTCTGTGACATTCTCAGGCTGGGGAATATTTTTCACCTGGGCAATGACAACAGGAATTAGCAAGCTGGACAAGTATGTTCACATAATGAAAAAAAAAGCTACAGCATTTCCAAATGTTAGCAACAAGTGGAAGGTGACTGTTTTATGAAGATCCTCTAGCAGAAATATGGACTTTGGAGGGAAATACTAAGTTGTCAGGATGTCCATTCAAGTTTTAGATTTGTTCAACCGAAATAAATGACTACACATATCCTGCTCTAGACAATAACAACCAAACTTTCCAGGAAAAACCAACAGTGTGAAAAAGGCTGGAGAAAGAAATCTGTAACGAAGAAAACCATAAGGGGAAAAAATTGAAACCCACTTACATTATAAATATTTTTCTGCTTGAACAATAGATAATGTTGCAGCGACATGGCACTTTAATGCTTCCAAATGCTTTCAGTTTATTAATAAAAGCACTTAATTTCTTTATTTTTCAACCTGTAGCTCAAGGCTATTACTTCTCATCTACTGTAGGGGAAATTTGCAGGTGGTCTTTAATACAGTATTATTTTAAGCTACTTTGCAATAAAAAGGTGTATATATATATATACACACACACATATGAGGATGTGATGCTTATTTTCTTGTGTTTCTCTCAAGAAATATGAACTCCTTCTCTATCTGCCATAGAACCTTAGATTTCATTTTATGTATGTTTCCCACTGTGGACACAATTTTCCAGGTACTTTGCCTAAAAGTTAATATTATTGATAGTTTTACTTCCAGGGATTTTTTTTTTCTTTTGCAGCTATGTCAGCAACCAAAGAACACATTTGTACATGCTAATGTGCAGCACAGCTGTATCTATTGTAAAATAGATATCTTAATCTTTACTCTGTGGTAACAAATTTATAATGCCCCTATGACTGTATTATAGCAATTCCATGTGCTAAAGAGATTGCATAATCTCACTCTAAAGGTTTCCCTAAAAAAGAGATTAGGTCCATATAGTTACTGTAGTTACTGCAGACCTTTCACTCATCCTCTCAGATTTTCCCTTTTCCTGTGGAAGAGACTTAAAAAAAAATAAAATCAACCACACTTCATTTCCCTTCTCCAGATTCTAAAAATACCTGGAAATGTTACTTCTCCATATTTTCTGCAAGAAGTGACAGCCTTAGGAATTGATTCAATCCAAACATTAATCCCTCAGAGCAAGCCAGACAGGCAAATTGTCATTAACAAACCCTACAGGGTCTGCTGACAAATCAACACAAGCTACTGAATGCAGCCACAGTGGAGGTCTGTATCAGACCTTGTCTAGATTACAAGTCTCATTTTGCTGCTGCATCCCTGCTTGCCAGAATCACAGAGCTAAGAGGAAAAATAAATCTTCTTTTTAAAGCAAGACCAGATAAAGACTCACGCCAAGCAAACTTGAAGGGTACATTTATTTGAAAAAGTTCAGCTGCTGCCTTCCACCTCTGTGCAGTTACAACTGAACTGGGAGCTTGGAGGAGCAGTGATTCCCTTCCCTCCCCAAATGAGTTTTTCCTGGTTCCCCAGGTGTTTTCCTCACCCTGTTGTTGGGGCACCACAGGATGCTACATGCTCATTTTGGGCAGTGCAAACCTGCCTTTACTCTTTGCTACTCTGCTGTGCAGAGAAACAAAGTCCCAACTTCAACACACGTACGTGCAGTTGAGAAATCTGGAGAGAGATGTTTTGCAGCAGGTAGAAGTGACCTTGTGAAATCTCACAGCCTGACCCCTTTTCTCAATGCAGAAAACCAAAACAGCTGACTCACATACACCACTAAGAAGGGCAGCTAAAAGAAAGCTCTTAAGAAAATTTTTAAATGTCCTAAGTTTTTAAAGACAGGATTCAAAGTGAAAATCACTTCTCATTTGTTCCTCAGTAGAGATCCTCCCATAACATGTCTGTGTTTGCTACTCTTGAAAGTAAGTTATGCTCAAATCATTGGGAATAAAAAAAAAATAAAAATTAAGGCAGTCAGACACCCTTATAAAACACATGCACTTTCCTGATAATTCCTTCCTTTTCTTCTGGCACTGATATTTTCCTCTTTCCTTCAGAGAAATTGAGACAAGTTTCTCTCTTTGTGCCCAATGGAGTAATTCCAGGCCCATCATCTTCCCAGAAGGTGCAAGCTCTCCCAGGCACAACAGCTGGGGCTCCTCTGTCAAACCAGCAGTGCCTGCAGTGCCCAGCACCTCACTGCAGGAGCTGGGCATTCCCAATGGGGGCCCCTGCTGTGCTCCCACTACACCCTGGGCAAAATGGTACCCATGGGACTGTGCCTGGGCAGAGCAGATCACCCTGTCAGAAGCACTCAGTCAGCAGCATGGGTGTGGTGCCAGCCTCTGGGCAGAACTAACAGGAAGGATTCTGGGGTGCCACCTGCACAGCTTGCTCTGCTCTGGGTGCTACATTTGAGCAGAAAGCTGGTAAAAAACAGTGAAGTAGCTTTAGCAGCAACTCCACAGAAAGCATCAAAGAGGCTCAAGCCATCACAGGCAACTTCACATCTTGTCTGAAAGCCATGTCTGCAGCATCACAAGGTACAAATTAATTATCCTGCTAATAACAAGCCATTATCTCTGAGGGAAAAAGGTTTACACAAACACTCATTTAGTTATGCATAAATTCTGCTTTCCCTTCATGTCTCCAAGCCAAACACAGCCAGAATGCCTTTTAAAAGCCATCTTCAAATTAACAAATTAATATTAGTTCATCAAACAATATTATCTTGAAACAGAAGTAAACTGCTCCAGAACATACTCTAAATAAGTGACCTCATTTTGCTGGGTAAAAAAAAGATCAGTTTTTCTACAGAACACTACACATTTCTTAAATGCAGCCCCCTTTTCTAGGCAACTGAGGCTTTGTGTTCTAATGCTAAACCACAATTTTACAGGCTCACAAGCACATATAGCCATTGCTTTGTGGATAATATGATGTTAATCTGAGAAATCTGATGTTAATCAATCTTACTTAGGCATTTTCTACAAAGTTATTGCCAGCTGCACACAAACACCCACCTAACTCTTGGCAGTGTTCTACAAAACACAAATTTGCGTGAGCTGCAGCATCTCATCCCCCCACCCCCATCCTTTTTTCTCTAACAAGAGGGGAAATACTGACAGAAGCAGAGAGATCACTTCCATCCTACATAGAGGAGAAACTGCAAGATAAACATGAAATCACATCCTAAAATGACTCTTCCTAAAGCTGGTTTTGTTCACAACAGATAAAAGAGAAAGCCCACTTGAAGAGATGAAAGTGAGGCAAGGAGAGTAAGAAGGAGAGCAGACCAAGTAGGCAGCACTGCTACGATCGAGACCACAACCAGCCAGGCAGCAGCTCTGGGAAAATCCCACAGGCAGGGCCCCTGACTTTACCCTGCTTAGTCACTGCTCCAGATGGGATCCTGCTCAGCCAGGCCATGGCACACCGACCACATCATGCTCTGAGCCAGAGCAACCAGGCTCCCTTTGGAAGGATTCCACACATCCACATGAGAGCAGGGCCTGAAAGGAGGTGTCCCTGCTGCCACCCAGGACTAGCTCCTCTGCTCAGTCGCAGTGCTGAGCTGCCAGGGGACTCCATTCATGATAACAAACCTGGACAGTTGCTATGGAGTCTCTGGAGCTGCTCCATGGAAGCTGTTCTAGAAAGTGCCAGATGAAGCAGAAATAATTAGCAAACCTGCACGAACAGAGGTTCCCAGCCAATGAGGAGACAAATACAATAATAAAGACCAGCTCGACCCAAAAGAATATTGCAGACACACAGCTGAGCTCTGCAAATCACACAAGTGTGAATTCTGTTCCTCGTGCAGCAGTCGAGCTGCTGCAGCCCCTGGCAGCAGACACAGGACAGCACTTGGCCAGAGAAAAGCTAGTGCTGCTTGCATCCAGCAGTAATCATCACTCCAAGAGCCTACACAATTATTTCCTTGCCTTGCTGTGAAACAGGTAGACACAGGAAGCTGGCACCAAGGAAGGATGCATCACACACCCTGTATTTTTCTCTTTGGCTAAGCAGCCATATGGCCTTTTCAGCTGTTAGCTAAGCTTTACAAAGCAGCCTTTCAAAGGAGCGAGCAAACA
This sequence comes from Phylloscopus collybita, assembly GCA_027886175.1. Lineage (NCBI taxonomy): Eukaryota > Metazoa > Chordata > Aves > Passeriformes > Phylloscopidae > Phylloscopus > Phylloscopus collybita. The sequence goes on from JAJNNQ010000018.1 coordinate 44,170,674, forward strand.
TCATGAGAAATGCTGGAATCATCTCTCCAGGCTGGAGTTCCAGGAAAACATGCAGTGGGGACCTAAACAAAAGCTTTATGGTGCCACAAGAGAGGGAGAAGCACAGGATTCCCTCATCACTGCAGTCACCTTGCACAGCTGGGGAGCCTACAGCGAGAGGGACTCTGACCACAGGAAGGTTCACCAGCATCACTTCTGACTGCTCTAAAGGCAGAAGATAAAATCAATTTTGGTTTGGATTCAGGCTCGCCTCATTGCTGACAGCGCTTACTTTTGAGATATTTATATATCTTGCTGCTTGGACTTTGGTTGACACCTCAGCAATGTGTGCTCTTGCACGCTGCAGCCTCTGCAAACACAAAGCTGGGTCTAATTCTGAGTCAGGACTTGCTGCCTCCAGCGGCTCTCCACTGCAGCAGGCTGGAAATTATGTAATAGCTTGCCTCTGGTTTTAAGACATCAAAGATCTCGTTGAATTAGATGAGGAAACACAATCCACTTGTCATTCCTCACCTACCAGCTCTGCCAGTGCGGAAAGTGGACATCAGGCATCAGCTCTGGGCATTTGACTTTCTGCATTTGCAGCCTATGGGTTCTGGGAGAGGTTACAGGGCCTGGGAAGGGATCAGGTCTCTCTGCCTTGGGAGGACACAGTTTGGAGTTAATATACATAAATGCATTTCCATTTTTTCCCCCATGAGTTTCAAGATTAACAAGCCCACACAGAGTGAAAAGACACAGTTCATCCCTTCCAAAGGTTTTGTTTCAGGCTGTTTGTAGAATCAGGCAGATAATGCACCGATTTATTAACACTTGCTCATTTTATATTTAAAAAATTTTCTCCTCCAACACAAGGACCAGACAGTAGGAAAATGAAGGGAGCTTATATGAAAAATCACACAGCTGCACCAGAGAAGTCCCAATTGCCAGTACACCCTGTTCTTCCAAATCCCAGCCTCTTACCTTCCATGGTCATAGGATTTCCACCTCTGCAGTTCAGCTGATCACCAGCTAACTAACCCAGCAGTGAGAGTAACTGGTGCCCTGCTGGGTTATTGAGCAGAGAGGTAGGTACAAAGTGCCCCTTTTCAGGAAATTCTCAAAACAGTTCACGGGCAAAGTCACTACTGAAAAACCTGGAGCATGAAGCACTGCTTTAAGGCAGATCTGCAGTAAATGCTACAAGTCCCAGCTATCTGGCATTTACACTCAGGCTTCAATCCAAGGAGAGGGGGTTGTATATACAGTAGGATTGCTAAAGAGGCAGATTTATAAACACAACTTTCCTTCAGAATGAAACATCTGAGTTTGCACTGCAGCCCTTACGGGAATTATATTTCTCTTTCAAAGAAAAAAACAGACTCATTAACTCTGGTATGATGATGGCTTGGTAGCAGAAAAAGACTGCATAAACTCCAACCATTTCCTAAACATTACTTTAGCAATTTCAGGAGCTAAAAACTGTTAATTTGCATGAGTGCTGATGAAAAGGACTTGTGAGTAATCAAGTCAAGTTGATCACAAAGGTAGCTTTGTCTCACTATAAAAGCTCTGTTCCATTTTAGTCTTGAATATTCAATGGTTATAAAAAATGTGCATGTGTGAGTGTATAAAATTTACATAATGTGAAACCCCAAACTCTTCAAACAAATGTGATTTTGAAGTTCCTCTTAGTGGTTCCAGTTATAAGTGCCATGGCATAAGAAATGGAAAACATTCAAGTCAGTTCATCACATCTAAATATTACATGATCCAGTTAGTTGCTCTAATTGCTGCTAGGGTATTTAAAACTGCCTGGCTACACAGAGAGCATATTCTTCAAGGTCCATTTCAATGCAAGATGACAGAAAACTTGGTTCTTGGGATAGCTTTCAGTGGGCTTTACCAGATGTCAGAGGAAGTCACTGCCAAAAGATGCACTTCCCTCTGCATCCTGGTGACCCACTCCCAACACCTCCCCCATGTCAGAGGTGATGACCACAACACGTCAAAGGAAGTACTTGGAAACTTAAGTTTTTTTTCTTTCAAGGTTATTTTTCAGCCAAATCAGCAGCTTGATTCAACTCTGCTCATCTTGGTGGCAGCAGTACTGCCATAAATCAGATGGCATCAGCAGTGAAACAGAACTCACAGACAAATGAAATAATGTTGTCAGCCCTTCTTTGGCACAGGAACAGTCAACTCCATGGCCCTAGGAGTTTTGAGAAAAGACATTCAGGAGGGAGTGGTAACTTTTATCATGGCCATATGCTGTCAGTCTAGAATCAGAAGTCTGCATCTGAGCTTACAGAGGGAAAAATCTCACTTCCAACAATAGCCTTTATCTCTCAGTTTCTCTCACAACTTGCCTGCACCAGGAGTTTTACCTCAGGCTAAATCTGACAGATGCCAAGTTACTCCTTTTGACACCAAAAATACCCCAGAAATTAAACATGAGTGCTGGTGGCTGCCACCCCACTCAGGGTCCAGGAAACATCCTGCAGCCATGCGCCGCCAGCAGCTGCCTCTGCAGTAAACAACTTGTGCAAAGAGGGGCTGAGGAAGTGAAACATAACTACCCCTGGGGCAGGAGTTTTCTTCTCACTTGATAGCACAGCAGGGGGTTTTTTTTAAGTCATGTAATCTAATAAATCACGTAATCTGATAGGAAACAACACTAGTCTTCTTTTTCCTCTTTTAAGCTGTTAGCACGCACACAGCAGCATCAGCCACTTCAGAAAGTACAGAAATCTTCTCTCTCTCACTCAATGGGAAGAAAACCCTCTTGTTCCCAGCAGCCCCCCCCCTTTTTTTTTTTTTTTTTTTCCTTAAACCAACACTACAGCCATCAGTGCCTTCTAAAAGTCACCCAGCAGGCTTTCATGTGGTTACTTGTGAGCCTCTGTCTATCTGGCCGGTCTCAATAAAAGGCAGCAACACATAATCACACTTGTGATTGTTCAAGTCTTCCTCCATCTTTCACATTTTCCTTTTTCAGAAGCTGCATTTATACTTGTGGGACTGAAAGGCAAACAGCACCCAGGTTGATTTCCTGCTGATAGAAACTTCCTTCTCTTTCCCCCTCCTGCCTCCAGGCAGTCATCGTTATTGCCTCTCTTTCCCTTTGCTGGCCCCTGTTGCAGAAGACCTACTTTTGAATTCTCTACACTCAAGAAAAGGCATCCCATCTTCTTTAAAAACTTCAAGTGAATTCCTTGTTGATCTTGGCAGGCTACTAGCAGCCTTTCTTAAGTGCAAAGGAAGATTATCCTTAATTCTGCACCCACATCAATAAAAATAATTACTCCCAGGGCTATGTGGCCCACATTTAAAAAGTCCAGTGCCTCCACCATTTTTCTCAGCAAAACAAAAACAAAACTAGTAGGCTACACACATGTAAAAGGGGATCCTAATTTTGTTACAGGCTAAAAAGCTGAAGGGAGCAAACGGCAAAATAAAGCAAGCGAGTCATGCAATACCTGAAAGTAATCTGTGATGAAGGATCCAAGTTCACTCTTCAGCAGCCGTCTGTAGACAGAAGGAATGGAGCCATGAAGTAGCAGCCACTGCCACTGGTCATTTCTTACAGCTACACCTGCACTTCACTACCAGTCTCACCAAAGACACAGGAACCTATGGGAATGGGTCCTTTTGCCCACAGTTAGATTTCTCTTACAGTTACAGATGTATTTTACAAAGGCTATTCTCACAATATAAATAAACAGTTTCTCTAAAGTCTTCTAATTATAAACCATACACCTAGAACAAGTAAAAAAAAAAGTAATCACCCTCCTGAATGAACAGAAAGCTGGGGAGAAAATTTGGAGTTATTTAGATTGAAATCCATAATATTTTCTGCTTTTTTTGTTTAGACAAAGATGCCTTTCATGTCACTGAAGATAGCATATCTCCCTAATGTTGTACTTCCTTTTCTCTTGCAAGTGGAATGTGAGGATAAGGAGAGAAGAAATTAAGCAGAAGCTGCAGCCACATTTTAACTACCACATTCCAAACAACAAAAAAGAAGGCCTATTTTCCAAGGAAGAAATTCTAGAAATTTAACAAGAGATGTTTAAATACATACAGCAAGAGTCACTCTAAAGTAGTATTCCTGATGAAAATTGTTGGCTTTTAAATCAGGCTGTGATAAGGTTTTAAATTCTATTACATATTCGTATTTTTTAAAAAAATATAAAAATCAGGATTATTTTACATCAGAGGCAGCATTGAAAAAACAACTTAGGAAGTACAGTGCATTTACACTTTAAGCTTTCAGTGATGGAGAATAAATTCTGTAGCAGTAGATTCTGCCTAAAATTTAAAAGTTGCTCAACACTCCTCAATGTCAAACTGCATTTTTTTCTCTTCTAAGAGTTTTGCTGTTTACCAATGTGAAGTATAGTCAAGAGTGCTCGAAAGTTAAATTTGACCTTAAAGAGCCTTCCTCTCTAACCATTTTACAATGCTTCCACATTTATTTTCATGTCAACATGTCTTTACTCTTTCCCTCTCTGAGTGCTTATATTCACCCACCCAAATCAAAGCGCATGCCTATGTCTATGAGGTCAATAAATCAGGTAAGTCTTTGGGGCCCCATTTGTCAGAAGCTTTTCCATTGGCTTCAGCCAAATCCAGCAGGTTCTCCACCAGCTGACTGACAAGCCCAGAAGGATTTGGCTTCATGCAGGTAAGACCAGCAACCAGAGGCTTGCACCTTAGAAAAAAATCAAGGGAAGGGTCTCTTTCTAAGCATGGCCAGGTCACCTTCCCCTTAAAGAAATTCCATTTTCCAAAGGCATTTCTTACATTTCCTCTTGCTGTGATGACAAGTTAAAAAAAAAAAAAAAAAAATCCAGGGAGATAGTATCAAATCACAGCAAGATAAAAACTTGGTGGCAGCAATCCGTAACAGAATGTTACCACCTGCTCAGCTCCTGGTCCTGTCATTACCATCCTCCTTTAAAACTGTCCCACGTTTCCCTCTGCCAAGTAACAAAGCATTGTGCAGAACCCGAGAGCCTCTCACTGCATTAATAAACTACAACCCAGGAGCTGAGTGGAGAACTACGAGCCAGGGCAAGGAAAATGCACCAGCTGGACTTCATGGCACACAAGAGTTCTCTGTCTCAGAGGTCTGGCTTGTCTCCAGTGTCAGGCTAGAGATTCACCTTCTGCACAGTGCTCACCCCGTGCTGGGAGCTCCATCAAGAACCACAGGTGTGAGGCTGCAGGTGTTCACACAAACACACATGCAGAGGCCTGTCCTTTTGCTCCTTAGATGGGCATTAATGAGCTACTTGGATGTGAAATGGTCTATTTAAAGAGTGACATTTGGAGATGTAACCAATGCTCAGGGCACCTGCAGGAACATTAATCATGTAATTCAAGGTGAGTGCTTCCAAGTACAGCCTGGCAGTGCATGTCTGTGGAAAAGGGCATGCCTTTCCCCTCCCACCATCAGCACTGCTCTCAAAGCATACACAGCTCATAAAGAATTTCCTGTTCTTTGCCTGGTTTTCGACAGTCTGCATTCACTTCAGCAACCAGCACGAAGAGAGCATGGTCCACCCACTGGGGCCAAGCCCAAACCCCACAGCAATTCTGCCCAGTGTATTGCCTCCCTGGAGGGGTGGGAAGGAGCACCTCTTGCACTTTAGGGGAAAAGCAGGATGCAGCCACTGCCACGGGCAACAGGCGAGTCACAAAGCCCGAAGCCACTCCCCGAGTCAGCTAACCAGCTGGGGCTTTAGGTATTTCCCAAGCCTTATGACATCTGTTTTAATTTTCATGTCCACAAATGCTCATCCCATGGAGAATTAAGACTGCTCCAAGTACTTAAACCTAACTTGAAGACTTCTGACCTGAACACACTAAAATATCATTAAAGTGCAAGATGCTGCCCTTGCTCAACCCTCAAAATGAATTATATTAAACTTTTTGGGTTTGGGACTAGACCAAATTGGACAGAGTCTCCTGCCCTGATAGCTGCATTATTTTGAAAGTGGGGAAAGGGGTAGTTTAGATTGCTGTTTAGTACATACTTAGCTCAAATTGCCATCTGAATCTTTTGGAGCTCAAAAAATGCAATAGGAATGAGGAGAGAGCATACAAAAGAAGTAGAGACACATGTGACAGCACTCTTGATGAATGTGGTAAAAAGAGAAGGAGGAACCTACATCCATGAGCCCTGACAATACTCCTCTCAGCAGCACCTGAAACCACAGCAAGAACACATAGTTCTTTATCTACTCTACAGTCCTACTTATTGCTAATCAAACTTTCCAACTAATCAGAATGAAACCACAGATAATCATGAAACCTGCTTTTAAAAGAAAATTATACTTTTGACCATCACTAGCATTAGTGACAGAAAATGTTAGCTAGGCTTTGAGGTTTTTTTATCTTTACCATTCATATTTTCAGGCTTTGCTCTGCAATTATCAGGTGAAGGTTAAGCTCTTAAATGAAATGCTGTGGTTTACTTTAAACACTCCGAGGTTCTGAGAATTGTGGTTTCAGAAAAGAGATGCCAATATTATTGTACATAAAACATAACCAAAAGAGGCATAGCTCCTAGGAAGGAACAAAAGCTTTGCAATCCAAGTCAGTACACAACCTATCCTTATCAAAGCTATGTATCCACACGGGTTGGACAAAAATTACCCAAATACCCCATGCCATTCATGTCAGTCAACAGCAAAAAAGAAGTAAGTTAGCCAGAAACCCCAAAGCTGTGCTTAAGTTTGCTTTCATCCCTTCTCCTCCCATCACTATCTTCTAACTGTGGTTCTGAAGGCAACAGACCCCAGTAAACACCAAACAAGCAGCAACAAAAATCCATTTCCATGCATTTCAGTGACCTACCTGATATTTTCATTGAGGGTGTAAAGTTCATTGCTTTGCAGGCCTCCCCCTTTGAACACATTTATCACTGCTGTTTGTACGCTGCCAAAAAACAGAAGTGAGATAGGACAACATCCATGAGTAACTGTGATTTATCACAGAGCACAACATGAGCAAAACACCAAAAGCAGAGAGATTACAACCAGGGCCAGTTAATTGCCCTTAAATACTTCCACTGTTCCTCACCTAGAAATTGTTACTCTTAATTACCTACATCTCCCCTGGAGACTGAGCAGAAACAACTTCAAGTTCTGCCTATGCTAAGCAAGGGAAAGTTGTCACAGGGACGCTGCTCGTGCCAGATGTCTGTTGAACACAACTGCTTGGGGGATCTTTGCTGTGTGCTGCAGGCTAGTTGCCTGTCATAGAGGAGACATAGATTTTTGGTAATATCTGCCAAACACATCACGCTGCATTATTCAGTGATCCTACCAGGAACCACCCACTCTGCAGTATCTGGCTGTGCTGGAAGATGTTCTGCAGCCAGCATCACCTCAGTCAGATCCGAGTTTAAGCCCTGTTAATGCTTGTGAGGTGCTGTTGGAGTATCTTCTAATTCTCTCACCAGCACAGAGGAAGTCATAAAGTGACAGCAGACAAGAAGGTTTAGCAGATGCATGCCATGGCTAACAAGGGCATATGTCATTCCCTTAACAGACATTCCCTTCTGTGGGCCAGTTATGGCATCTGCATGCTTCACAGACCTCAGCTCACTATCATGGCACAAAACTGCAATGTTTTTGCCAGGCTACTTTTGTATGACATTGGTAAACTGAGCTAGGTCAGCAGAGCACAGAGATGGTGCCAGGTGGCAGAAGGGAAGGTGGCAACACCCATTTCTGGTAGCAGCAAACCATTACATGAGATCAAGTCACAGGACATCTCACTCTTCACCTTTCACATTGTTTTTCCTGTTGCCATTGCTGCATGACACACACAGCAGACAGCATTTAGCTATCAATAGGAAATGCTGGTTGAAGCCATAAGCTTAGTAGTTGTCAGAGGAACTTGACTGTGATAAAAGCTTCATAATATGCAAATACATGCCTTAGTGAATTAATGAACTGGCATTTAATACAGTACTAGGAATGTGTTTTCCTAAATGGTACTTAGAAGATGCAACTGTTAACAAAAAGCAGTCCTGCTTTACTTCAAGACGGTATGGCTGAACAACATTGGCCAAAACCAACTGAGCACTAGTAGGTCTAAATTTTTCTACTTCACAGATGCTTTCAATGCCAGCAAAGCCTGGACATGGCAAAGATTCATGCATGCTTACAAACAGATGAGCTTAGTCATAAATGGTGTGAAGCACAAGTGTAAGATACACATGGGCCCATTGAGGAGCTGCTGCAGGGCAAGAGCTCAGCCAGGTGGGTGCTGCTCACCTGTTCCAGGCAGAGTTGGAGCTGAGCTGCATGGCCTGCCGGGCTGCCTGGAACCGAGGCAGATCACTGAGGACAGGGGAGCTCATGAAGCGAGGCCGAGGCCTTCTGAACGAGCCCATCTTGTGGGACTGGAGTGCAAAGGACAGAGCTACGATGAACCCTCCTTTCATAGGGTCAGGTGGAGCAGAGCAGGACCATCAGAAAGGCTCTTCTCTCGAAGGTTCAAGCATCAGTCTCAGCAATGCCCATGGGTCCTCACGCCCAAGGACTCAGTCAAAAGCAAAGAGTCAGCCCTGGACTAGCAGTTCCCCACCGTGTCGGGTTGTGACATGAGCTGCATGACGAAGAAACTGAAGCAGTCCTGCAATGCAAAGAGAAAGGAAAAGAGTCAGGCAGGGAAAGGAGGGATGAAAATATCCTGTGCCATTATCAGCTGTGTTGGGAAGACTCTGGAATTCCAGAGTTCCTCAACAGCCCCATTTCCCATCTTGCCCCTCAAACAACGACCCAACAGAGCCAGTCAGAAATGCAAGCACGGTCTCTCTTTTGACTTCAATTAGCAGAGAGGCAAGAACAGAGATGCCTCAACTCTTCTGCCAGAAGCACTTTACAAATACCTTTAAATACAGTTAGCCACTCAGCCTGTATATAAAATAGTGGTAACTGGAGAAAGAGAAAACCATTCCACTAGAGAGGTACAAAAGATGAACAATGGAAAAAAAGATGAATAGACTAACACAGTGGGCTTTTTTTTTGGGAAGTGTTGTGCAAGGGAATAAACCCACTCGCTATCAGTTCACTACAAAAAGGATATAATAAGGAGCTTCTTCAAAAGAGTTCTGGCATACAGATATTTTGAGCATAAGCAGGGCTTTTATGTTTCTGGTTTTTCTACAGCACGAGAAGTAATTGCTAGGCCAATTACGAAATGACAGTATTTTCCACTCTGATCATCATCTCCATGTAGATGACTATGTAGCCCCAAGTTAACCACAGAAATAGAAGAAGTGAACTTGAATAAAAGCCACAAAAAAACTCTGGCAAAGCTTCTGCACTTTGAAATCCTCCCACTTTAGATGAATACAAGAAATAGATGTAGTTGGCAGTTTGGAGAATGAGATGTGGGACAGAGGCGAGCAGAGAGGAAAAGAAACAAACAAAAAAGTTGTGTAACTGAACTGCACATGAAATATGTAAAGCAAAATATCTCTTCTACTACATCTTTGGCATGAGGTGAAAAGAGAGATGGTCAGACAAAAAAAGGAATGCTATGTATCTGCACTAATTTCACTGGTGTTCAGCTCCAAGAAAACCTTTCCATGGCTCCAACTATTATTAACTCTTACATGTAAGAAAACAACTTTCTTCCCACCTGAGCAGCCCCACTTTATGCTGAGCTCACTCTGCTACCCCAGTTCTGCACAGCCTTGGCAGATTTTGATCAATCACCATGAAGCCTTTGCAAGGCTCTTGCTGTGCCATGGACACCACATGCCCTGCCAATAAGGAAGCTAATGGAGAAAACACTCAGTTTTTTTAGACACGGAAACACACAGTAGCATCATTCTTGGTGCTATTCAAGAAATAAGTATGGTTGTTATACCCTCACAAGCTAAAGACAGTTTGCAGAGATCTCTGTGGAACTGGAACATGGCTACAAGTGAAACTTTTTCCTGCCTTTAGACAACTCCTGGCTGTCTTCAGAGATGACAAAGCCCAGACAATCTTTTGTGACACAAGCTTAGCCTTAACTGTTGCTGCTTGAAAGGGCAGCAATCTGTTGATTCTTTGGCTGCTCTGTTACAATTAAAATAAAAACAAAGTCATAACTTTTAGACATCAAGACTTAACATAAACTAGTACAACCATCAGCAGGATCTTTTGCGTGCATTTTGCAGCAACAGTTCATTTGACATTGCCCACACATTTTCAATCTGGCAGCAATTTCTCCATTGACAAGTGTGACCACATCAGAAATCACCAGAGGAAAAAGCTGCAGCACCTTGGAGAGCCGAGGCAGGCTCTTCTTGCAGCAGACTGAAGGGTGGCCGTGAGGCAAAGCCCAAGCAGAGCGGCTGTTTCTGCTGCTAAACAAGAGCTGGTGCCAGTGTTTGTCTGCAAGTTCCAAAGCTGACAGCATGAGGAGCTGAAGGAGTGACAGCTCACTTCTCCCAGCAGCACTGTAAGACTTCTCACTTAACCATCTTTACACGTAGAAACACAAAATGATTTGGGTTGGAAGAGACCTTAGACACCATCTGATTCAACCCCCCTGCCACAGGCAGAGACACCTTTCACTTTCAGTGGTATAAAATGCAATATAAGCACCATTTCTAGCAGGCATTCAACAGGGCTATAAAGCAGTGGTTAAGATGTGCTAACCCACAAGCCTCGTCTTACCACTATTCCAGGTGCCACAAAGCATGCAAGCACCTTTCTCCCCAACAATGAAATCATTTTATAGGATGCATTTATATTCATTTGAATTACATTAAGTTGCAAGGGGAAAGCTTAAATTCAGAAATGTAAAACAATATAACCAACCTCTGTGCCTTAACATATATAAATCTAAGTATGGGTAGGAAATTCTTTGGCTCATTCTGGGCAAACAGTAAAACACCATGATCAGGAAGGTCTCTTCTGAGCTTGAGCTATGGATTTACATGACTGATTCCACACAGCAGAACCACAGCATTACACTGGGCCCCACAATGAATTTCCTGAGCACTTCTTACCTAGGGAATGTGCTTAAGCTCATTGAAACATACATGTTGTTTTCCTTAATCTCTGTTAAAAGTCACCAGGTCAGATAAAAACAAGCTCTAGCCTGCAAAGAGCAGATAAGATACCCCTCTTCCTCCCCCAACCCAGTCTGCAATGTATGTTACTGTCAAGCCAACCTTACTTTAGAATCCCACGAGGAATTTAAAGCAAGTTCTTCAGCTTTAGAACTTGATTCAGAGCCTTATTTTTATTTCTTCAGGACTCAAAGACACAAATCTCTCCTATCTTATCTAAATCCAGTAACTATTAAATGGCAGGCACACCAGATTCTTACTCTGAAGGCAGGCTAACCCTAAATGGTATCCAAACATAACTGACCCTCACATTACCAGAACTGGAAATGCCAGTCTGTGATAAAGACCATGCCCTCCCCACGCCCACAGCCCATTTAAACTGTTTTCAGAGTTCCATAAAGCTCAAAGTAACAGTGTGTTCACTAAAAAACTGACTTTTGTCACATGTACTCTACAGATCCTGTGCACCTACCTGAAGGTACAACAAAGCACCTGAACCCAACCAAACAATTCCATCACACCAGATTTTCCTTTCACAGCAACCAGCTTCCACTGAAAGTTTTCCCCAAAGCAAGGAAGCCTTGTAAAAAATGCTTCATTTTCACAGGGAGGTTGCAGCAGCAGTTTCTTGGCAATATCTGTGGTGTGCATTCTGCAGCGTGCAATTTTTGGCTTTTTACTGGGAGAAACTACCCCTGTGGCAAGAAAGGCATTAACATAGTTACAGGTTAGTAAGAAGCCCTCATGGTATTCAGGCTATTTGAGGTATTGGGAATGAACAGCATTTAGCAAAATCCTGAGCAAGGAACAATCTTCCTTTTCATTTTGCTGTGAAAACTCTCACAGAATTATGCAGAAATGTTCAGAAACAAGACACTGTTCTCCTTAGAGGCTTTCAGTATAAACTCGTTCAAATCTGCAATTTCTTCTTGCTAGGATTAAAGTGGTTTAGAAGGCTACAAAATAAAACTTAACTTCTAATAATCACAATCCTATTAGCAACCACAGAATCAGAAAAAACTTTACAGAGAAGCAATTACTTTTCCCCTTTTACACAGAATGATGGGAGACACCAGGATGCAGCACATTCCAAGCACCATGCAACAGTCTCTCCATCAATTATCAAAGACATTAAGAGTCAGAGACTGAAGTGCAGTGACTGCATAGGACCCACAGCCACACCAGATCATCTTTCAGTGCCAAGTGCTTCAGCTGCTGGGATAATGCTTTACATGGCATCAAGGGATTTCAAGCTGTTTGCCAGCTGATAGATCCTAAACATTCCCCACTCTCCTCATCTTGTTCAGTGACCCTGCACACCATTTTTGGCAAAACACTTGGCATGACTAAGTCAGAGAACTAGGTATTGCTCCTCCTTCCCTTTCAGATCTCCTACCCTCCTCCTTATTTGTTTTCCTCATCCTTGATTATCATCTCAAAGTCCAGCTACCAAAACCCTCTAGACTCCAACAAGGCAGGTATGTCATCTGTGTAAAACTCAGGTCTTCAAGGGAGCTAACTCTGCAGAGATAAAAGTCAACGTTCCCAACTGAGGCAGCACAGCAGGACAATGAGTCAATCTGACAACAATGTAATTTCATCCACTTGTAATTCATCACATCTGAGTAAACACTTTTAAGGTTAGTCTGAATCTTCAAAGAAGAGAATTGAGCATCGAGACAAATCCTTTTCCAACACACACAGATACAGATATTTATAAAAACATTACAGTCATGGAGCTAGGAAATTTTTATTATTTGTTTTCAGTTAGCCATGGAAAACAAGAGCAAAATCACTATAAAATGATTTCATGAATTGACCTTTCCTCCCCAACAGAGCATAATACATCTGACTGTCTGGAAGAAAAGCAAGACCAGGAGCTACCCCTACTTCAATATCTCTCTCTACTAAAGAAAGAATAACCCAAATTAAAATTTGGCAGCAATTTCTCCAATTTATGAACCTTCAGGATAATCTTGGGCCAAACACACAAAAGGCCCATGGTAACTGAGATTTAACAGAACAGACATTTTAAAATGCCTCTGATGTCTTCTCTGCAAAACTCAGAGCAACAGCTGCTAACGGAAGCGACGTGGCAGAAAAACCTACAACTGTTTCTGCTTCTTAGAAGAAAACTCTCATCAACATAATTTCACAACAAATTCACACCAAAAAGCCGCAAATCCAAAAGTAACTTTAAAACAGGAGGGAAAGAAATAGGGGAGAATGAAACGGAGCAATAGAGAATGATGGGTTATCCTGACATAACTGATGTTTTGACATTTAATTATTTTTAGTGTTAAAAATAGCCCCTTCATGAAGAAAAATATACACTTGCTTATATTTCTCATTTATTTGCTTCATGCAGCTGTGACATTGATAACCTATCATCATAAAATACACAAACTGGACAGTGCAATGTGCATCTGAATATTTTTTAAACATTTTGAGTGTAGAAGCGTGATCTTCAGAAAAATGCCCCACTGTACTGAGCCTACAATGCTTAATGAGCAGTCCCATCATGCCTCAGACACAAAAAGTATGCAGAGAGCTAACAAGATTCTTGTTAGCTGATTCTTCTTCCAGCCCAATAAATCTTTAACAAAGTACGTGATTGGCAAAACCCTTGATATGAGTTCAACTGACAAGATCTGAAGACACCATTTCTGACAAAAATCCTTCATTTACCTGCTGTGCAGCCACCCTGAGAAGTGGAAAAGCAGCCTACAACCTGTAACTTGGCGTCTTGTGGGTCATCATAATTACACATGGCACATGCACGAACTTCACTGACATTCTAACACCGACAGTATTTGCCACTGGTAAGTTAACAGCACATTCAGTTCCTCTTATAGCTCCCAATTGCTCAGTTTCTTAGAATTGAACAAGGTCTGATCATCATCTCTCCTACTTTTCAGGAGAGGAGATGATCAAAATGAGATTCACTCAATAACAAAAGGTTACTTCTGGTCAACAATGATCAGAAGCTGTGTCTTAGATCCACCTCAGAACCTATCAAAACCAAGAGTGTCAAAAGTGTTGGAGCAGTCTACGGTCCAATTTCCAGGTATAGTCCTTCCTACACGGTCATCCTCTCATGCCTTCATACCTTTGGCTATCTGACCCATGAAAATTTGGTGCTTAATCCACAGCCCATAAAAACAACAGGAATCTAACTAAATATTGATCTTAATATGGTTTGAATCAAGTCCTGAAGCAGCAGGGAAAAGTGGTGACACTTTGTCTTGTGAGCAACTCCTGTCATAAGGAAAAGTGCTCATGCTAGCACCAGGAGCACAGTCCATGCTAGGAGACATTCCCAGTTCAGGAAGGGAAGTGGAAGAGTGCAAGACCAGCCTTCAGGTCTTTCAGTCTTGTCAACAGGATTGATTCAAGTCGCAAACTTTGAAAGACAGCTTCTTATAACTATAAATTAATGGCACTTGTTTCTGAAATCCCAAGAGTCATCTCAGAAATTTTGCAATGGGAAACTGTAGTGAGGCTACAGTGAGGAATCACAGGCCATAGACAGGCTCAGGGGCCATGCCCCTACTCCTCAGCACAGGGGCAGGACCCAGGTGGAAGGAGGATAATGCTCCACTTTGGCTGGGAACAGCCAAATGAAGTGCCCTAGATGCTGTCCCATGGGGGAACACAAGGTGAATCCTCAAGCTCTTTGTGCAGGTTCATGCCAGCTGGGAAAGGCAGCCAGCCAAAGCACATTACCTGCAACCCCATCACACACTCCTGCCAGGCCCTGTGCACTGCCAGGTGCTGCCAGGGTTGCCTGTCTGCCTGCCCTACATCTGCAGCCTGCTCACCCCTCCCTGCACCATGGGAAAGCCCTGAAGGGATCCCAGGGAGGCTCAGCCCCAGGCAGATCGGCCACTCAGTCCTGCAAATCACTCCTTTCAACAAGAGCTCTTGAAGGCATACTAATAAGAGTAAAAATAATTAGCTCAATTTTCTAGCTGAGGAAATAAAAGTTGCTAAGCCAGTGAAGTGACTTAGCCTGGTCTTCAACCTTGCAAGCCAGGATCCTATTCATCAAATAAAAATATCTCTCTAAGCTGCTTTAATGAACCTTTCAAATTATTCGACAGTTTTGGAGAGAAAAAGGTGAATCAGATCTACCTCTCCTTACCTCTCCCTTCCTAAGGTCATTGAATACCAAAAAGTGTCTTCTTTTTTTTCTTTTTTTTTTTTCTTTTTTTTTTTCTTTTTTTTTTTTTTTCCTGGCCTCACCACCACAAAGGCAGCAACTTGATGTCCCATAAATACTGAGGTGTTCTACTGGCCTCACATATCTGTAACTAAAATTGATAGATTTTAACTGTTGAGCTTAAATCAAAGTGACATCAATAGAACAGGGGAAAGCAGACTTCTTGATACAAAGTTCACACTCTGGTATGCAATCATATAATCAACAATTTTACTGCCAGAAAACACTGGCTACCCAAAACAAGATCTCACCTTCCTTATCTTCCTAGTACACACCCATCTCCACAATAGAGACAACAGCATCCCTGTTTTCATCCCCATCTTTTGCATATTCCCTCTTCCAATTTGAACCACATCATGCCTTTATTCACCATAAATCTCAAACAACTTTACAAACAGCTCTAACTTGGCTTTGATAACAGAACAATTTATAAAGAAATTCAGTGGTATCCACTCAGTTGTGCTCTGAGTTTCTGAGGTTAAATCAAACCTGAAACTCAAAGTGAAACTCTGCTTAAGAGTGAGAGGAATTATATGAGGAGGGGAAAAAAAACCTTTGTGTATATCCCACCATGGTCTGAGAACCTTCTCTGTAGTTGAGAGACTCCTGCAGCCCCCTTGGAGTTTACAGCCAGTTCAAAGTAAGACTGCTACTTCACATCTATATACGACACTACAACTACTCACTAAAAAAATGTAAGAAATCAATAATAACAGAGCAAGCTAGTTCAATGTGAACTAAAGAGATGTGCTCATAGTAAAGAACACACAGAAAAATAAGTATCTTCTTATACATGGGTAGCATCTAAGACAACAAAGTTATTTTTTCTACCACAGATGTTTTGTGTTATTTCAAATGAATTTTTTAATTCCTAGGATTTACATAATTCAAAAAATGGAGAAATTTTTTATGGCTATTAAAAGGCATAATATATTTGCAAAACACTCTGACATGCTTGGGTGAGAATAAGAGAACAGCTATTTAGAATCACTTAGCTGACCAGAATGAAGGTAGAGACAAATTTGAATTAGATGCACTAACAGATGATTTAATCTGGTTGAAATAAATTGTATCCCCCTAACAAGCAATTACCACACCAAAACCTAGCTATGAAAGGCAAGAAGGAAAAATGTCACATGGGCTCAGAAAAATAAAACTGATGGAGTGATTTGAGAACAAAAAAATACACCTACCTCTTTGGTACAGTAAGAAACCAACTCAATGGATAAGGAATGGATACGTAGGAGGAAAGATAAGATCTATCACCATTTTCTGATCAACTGAAAGCTTTAGGGTATTTTAGGCATTCCATAAAATTGCACCTGTAACATCTGGAGCAACCATCCTTTCAAAATGAATCACTGTGGGGCTATCCTAACCCACAGCAGCTAGCACAGATCCTTTTAAGCACCAAACTCATCTGCATCCGTCTTCTGAGTTTCACCCACCAACATATTATAGCAGATGTAAAATCACCACTGCTTTGCCTCCAATTCTATAGCAAGGCCTTACTCAAGCTGTTAACACTCTAAAAACCACAACTGATTTAAGAGCAAAGCAGTACTCCAGGGATCTCAGGCCCCCAGTTCAGCAGCTCCTGTTGTTCCCAGACCTACCAGTCTTAAACTCACACGATCAGCAGATGATTTTCAAGAAACACAGCTAAATGGGAACACACATGAAAACAAGGAAGATGAAACAAACGCAGTTATTTCCTTCCACTGGCAGTATTCCTGCACTCAACAGATGCCCTACTAAATGCACCCCTACTGGAGAAAAACAGCCCAAGAATGTGTCACTTGAACGTTACAAGTATGAGTAAGCTATCAAACTCTTTCTGTAGCAAAGGCCTTTGGACTGAATTGACAAACACATTTTCAAACCCAGAAACTAATTTAGCATTGCTCTCTCTCCTGAATTTCAACCATGAGAGAAGTGATAACACCCACAAAGAGCCATTCTTTAAATATGGGCTCTTAAAATTTATTTCACAAATCTCAGAAACTTTAATTTAGACCATTTGATCTTTTAGACCATCCCTTCCTTGGTCAAATGTGGTGAAATTCACAAACAAATTCCTAAGGGAATGCACAAGAGAGGAACAGACAAGCCACAGGATGCTTTCTTAAAGGTAGTCACACTCAAGGAGTTGCAGTGAATGGCTCCTTATCCAAGTGGAAAACAGTGGTCAGTTCTGGGATTGGCACCGTTTAACAAACTATGGCACTGAGCACATCCTCAGCAAGTTCATGGATGACACCAAGCTGTGTGGTGCAATCCACACACTGGAGAGAAGAGATGCCATCCAGGGGGACCCTGACAGGTTTGAGGGCCTGAACATGAAGCTGAACAAGGCAAAGTGCACGTTCTGCACCTGGGTCAGAGGAATCCCAGGTACAAATACAGGCTGGGCCAGGAATGGATTGAGAGCAGCTCTGAAAAGAAGGACTTGGGGGTGCTGGTGAATGAGAAGCTTGACACGACCCAGCAACGTGCAGTTGCAGCCCAGAAAGACAACCATAGCCTTTGGGCTGCACCCAAAGCAGCGTGGCCAGCAGGTTAAAGGGGGTGATTGTCCCCCTCTGCTCTGTTCTCCTGAGACCCAGAGTGCTGCATCCAGCTCTGGAGCCCCCAACACAAGAAGGATGTGAACTTTTTGGGGGGAGTCCAGAGGGGGGCCATGAAGATGATCAGAGGAGTGGAGTACCATTCCTGTATGAACAAGGTGAAAGAGTGGGGGGTGTTCAGCCTTGGGAAGAGACGGCTCCAGGGAGACCTTAGAGCACCTTCCAGTATTTAAAGGGGGCCTTACAAGAGAGCTGGAGAGGAACTGTGTTCAAGGGCATGCAGTGATAGGTGAAGGGGGAATGGCTTTAAAGAAAATAGGTTTAGATTAGACATTAGGAAGAAACTTTGTACTGTGAGGGTGATGAAACACTGAACAGCTTGCCTAGAGGAGCTGCAAATGTTCAAGGCCAGGTTGCACAGGGCTCTGAGCAACCTGGTTTAGTGGAAGGTGTCTTTGCTCATGCCTGGGGCCTGGAACTAGATGATCCTTAAGGTCCCTTCTAATCCAAAACATTCTATGTTTCTATGATTGTATGGCAGGCAAAAGCATGGAGTGAGACAAGAATGTAATTTCAGAAGCAAAAAAGTCATCATCAGTCTAAATGTAATGACATGTTTAATTTTCTAGGAATGATAATTAGAAAGCATGCAAGATGTATTTTATCAAAATCAAACAATAAGTCAGCAACCAAAAATATTTAAGAACTATCTCTACTGCAACTAGAATGACAATCTATTATCTTTGTGCTTTCTTGCACTTAATTCTTATTCCTTTTGTTCGATTTTTGATTTCATGTTTTTCTTGTTATTAAAAACCTAAGTATGCCCCACATTTTTAACCCTAGCCCTACAAAACGTGGCACTTAAGAGCTGCTTACACATCACAGCCATCTCAGCCAGCTGTAGTGTAACTGGGGTTTTGGTAAAATCCCCAGTCCATCTTCTGAGCTGCACTTAAACTCATCTTGTGCAGTAAAAACAGGTTGTTATGCCCTACTGAATAGGCCCTGGAACCCAGCACATATTTAGTCAGTGTATATTTACGCTTGAGCTCACATCAGCAGAAACAATGAGTACAAAAGGCCATACATTATGGGCAAAAAAATCCACAAATACTACAGGCGCCTAAAGAAGTCACATGAAAACTGAACTCACTGAGTATGAGTTACAAAAAGGATAAAATTCTCCTACTTATGTATCTGCTACTTTTAAATCCTTGCTGATACATGCAAGTCGCATTCCTCCACTCTTTCCATAAGAACAGAAGCTACATCAAAGGAAAGGTTGACTATCTCACCTATTCTGTCTTTGGCTGCTGGAAATTTAAGGAATTGAAATTCTTCCAAAAAGGAGTAAGGACTGAGCAAACACTACCTGTGTTCCAGCTGAACTTTGAAAGCGAACGTTGAAAGTCTTATCAGAGTTTCAGGTGATATCAGACAATCCATAAACACACTGCATAAAATTATTACAAAGAATTTTATCTTGAAGGCGGAAGACAAATGCGAAACTGTCACCTCAACCGTGCTGTAAAACTGCCAAAAGGAAATATTACTATTAAACTGACATATCAAAAAAGACTCCCAAGAAGGGCTTAAGTGCACTTGCACTTCCCTGCCCACCCTTGTCACTGCCAACTTGCCAGTGCCATCCCCGCAGAACCCACTGCAACACACCATACCTGACATGACAGATACTTCAGCCAGAGATTTAGGACACCCCCCTCATAGACAACCAAGAATAATCCCCCTCTGGAAAAGTTTCTTCCTAGCTTCATCAAAATGCACACGTTTTTTGGGACTCAAGCCCAAGAGCTTTGCTCCCTCAGATGTTGCATCTTAGCAAGAATGCCATTCTGAATGCCAACGAACTGTACATCAAGAGCACACCTCATCCTAGATTACCGTGAAATTTGCATTCACTTGGGATCTAAAGTCTACTTTTTCTTGTGTTTTGGAACACAAGACAATAACCTTTTCATTTTTTAGGTTCAGTACTTAGGTAGCACCCTTAAGTTCATGAATATCTTCTATGTTACAGCTAAAAGAAAAGTCGCATGCCTTCTGCAGGAATTTCTCAGCGCTTTTCGCCCTATGTGACAGGTCAATCAATCACAATGGGCTCTCTTGGCTGTAAAAAGTATAAATAGCTTTAACAGGAGAAGTTAATCTAAGCAGTAAAAAAAGAATGCAAGTGTTTTTACATCAAAATTCTTCACTTACCTACACAAACAGACGATTAAGTTTTGGGTTGCTACCACAGAACATGTTCTCAAACCTAACATCCTTGTCATGGCTGTAAAACAGCTGACATAATTTACAGATTTTCAACTACAGGTCATCTTTTGTTGTCAAAATGCTAACAGAGTTCTTCACAGAGGTAAGAGGATAGGATTTCACTTGCAGCTAGGGGGTTTTCAGGAAAGTCAGTTCATTAGTAGACACATAGTGTCTTGTCTCCTCTGATTTAGAGCTACGCTGTCAGGGGCTACTGCACAGTAGGACTGTGGCATCTGTTTAAGAGAAAGAAACACGTAACCTGCATATCAGCTCCTGTGTTTTGTGCATGCTGCCTCACCATGAAAAATGATCTATGGGTATATGCATTAAATATGCACACACACAGAGCACTATATGCAAGGTGCAAACAGGTCTTGCATGCTGATCCAGGTACCGACGGGTTCTGCATAACCGAGCTCTTTCAACACCACAAAATCACAGCACTGCCTATAAAGACGCTCAGCACTTGTTTTTGACAAGTAAAACGTCCCTAGTCAAGACAGCTCACTTACATGAACAAATCATCATATGACTGGAAAAGGCGGAAAAAAATAGCTGTGCTTGGACTATTCTTTTCAGCATGGACAGCCAGGAGCTGCACTGACTGGGGTCACTGCTGGAACGACGTGTGCCTGTGGCCGATGTCCCGTGGAGAAGACGGTGGCAGTGAATGTGTTTGGCAGTGGAAGGAACTGGAAAGTAGATCATGCCCACGAAATTGGAAAGCACTGTAAATATTCCTAGGGCAGGGAGGTTCCGAGTGCACGCCGGGGAAAGATGGGCAGTGTCAGCATGGGAGAGGTACAAGGCAAGAGAGAAAGGGATGGAGCTACGCTTCACATTCTTAAACAGGTGGCCAGCTACTCTTATGGCTTTTGTCTCCTCTACGTGCTAATTCCATTTATTTAGAGAAAGACGGGAGAACGATCTCTTTCCCTCCGCCCCGGTTTCAGAATTATTGCATCTCCTGGGGGGAAGGGTTAGACTGAGACATTTGGTTTGGAAATGACTCACTCGGCAGCGCTATGGAGCCGTAGGGTCTATTTTTAATATTTTTAAATGGAGAACTTACCCAGGTCTCATGCCTGCGCTGCGCTCCAGAGGCACGGCGAGGCACGGCGGAGCGCGGGGAGCCGGCCCAGCGCGCTGCCCTCCGCAGCCGCCCCCCGGTAAACGCATCCCCTTAGCGCCGCCGGCATCGCCGCCGGCCCCGCCGCCCCCGGGCGGGCCGCCCGAGCCCCCCCGGCCGAGCGGGGCCGGTGCCCGAGGTCGCGGCTCGCACTCACCCCGGGCCGGGCTGCCGGGCTGCCGGGCTGCCGCTCCCCGCGCCCGCCGCACGCACGCACGGACGGACGGACGGACGGATGGACGGACGGACGCGCTGCCTCCTCGCCGCGATCTGGCGAAATTTGCCACCCACCGGCCAGGATTTTACACTTCCTGGCGGCCGGCCAGCCCTTGCTGCTACAGCCTGCCCCGGGCTGGCTCCTCCCCGCCGAGACAAGAGCCGGCCGGGCCGGGCCGGGCCGGGCGGAGCGGGGCAGCCGCGCCTGCCTTCCCCGGCTCCCACCCCGCTCCGCCTGGGGGTACCCCTCCCGTCCCGTCCCGTCCCAGTCAGGAAGTTTAAATTCTTCTGACCTTAAGCGAAAGAAAGGGAATGGAAAGGATGGAGTAGCTCGGGAGGCCCTTGCCGGGGAAGGGCGGCCGGCCCGGGTCTCGCCGGCTCGGCCGGGAGATGCTGGACCTCGGCCGGCTCGTCGCTGGCCTGGCTCGGGGCGCTCCCAGCCAAAGCAACGGGTCGTGTAGCACGGGGGAAGGGATGTGCCCTCTAAAGTGAGGGTTTGTTTTATTTTGATCTCATGGTTCAAGGTTCCTCTGGCAGCCGCAGCGCCGTGCAGTTAGCTGCGTTCTGCTGTCACAGCCTGCAGCAGGTATCAGACAGGAAACTGCTGAAAAAAAACCCGCTTGTAATTCGGGGTCCTTAAAGAGATTAAAAGCCGCAATTAGTTGCAATCAGGGAGCAATAGCATGGAACATGTAAGTCAAATAGTTACGCTGACTCTTAGAGAGCTACTCATTAATTGAAAACACTTGAGACTTTTAAGTGCTTAAAGGAGACAGACCAAATTGGTAAAATAGTGTAATTTTCTCGAACTGTTTAAGAGCCTTTTGTGAATTATGCACCATACTGGTGAAGCTTGGTAACCTGATGCACTCCTTGTTAAGAGAATTCAAATCATAACTTTACATACTGAGTTGTATCTGGTCTCAGAATGAAAAAAAAGCTGATAGTACTCTGAAACAAGTATGTTAATTCATTAGTTCATACTGGGATCCTGTAACATTTTTAAGTTGTGTCAATATCAATAGTAAGCTTAGATAAGAACAGCTGCCTTATGTGTTTGTAGGAGACAGATTCTCATGTCTCTTTTTTTCTATCTCCAGATGTTTAAAACAAAGACTCACTGAGGTAGTGTGAACCTGACCTGCTGTCTATTGTTTCTACTACTTAGGGTTTACTATTATGAGCACAAAATCATTACCCAGGGATTGCAGACAAGACTTTACTGCAAGCTGTATGAACACATACGAAAACATATTTCCTGTCCCAGACTCATGATGAGAGTTGATACCTACCCAGAATATAAAATCAGTTAATCTGCTAATAATTAAAATTGCATCTTGTCATTCATTCTGCACCTGCTTTTCAAGCCAACAGTTAGTTATTTTTCAGAGAGAGCACTGCTGAAGTGGAGTGGTGATCTCCATCCGTGACTCAAGGTATAGCTGGGAAGTGATCATCACTGTGGGTAGGTGGACTGCAAAGCAGTGATCTGACTTACTAAACTTGAACTGTTCTCCATGGGCCAGCAAAAATCCTAAGGAATTTTAGGTGAAGAGTCTGGTGACCTGACATATTTGTTCAGGTGGCATGCTCTATTAAAAGAAACTCCCAGGTTTTCCAGAAAAAGAAAAACAAAAAACCCCAAAACACCATCCCACAAGCTGGCATCTTTCCCCAAATTTTAATTCACATTGTTATGAATCAAACTTTGACAATACATTTCAGGTGTGGGACAAATTCCTGCATCAGGTTTAAGAAGGAAAAGCTGGTTGCCATACCCATGCAGTTCTAGCTTCAGGATTACCACTGAGGGACATCACTGCCACAACACAGACTTACTGTGACCATCCTGATGTATGGCTGGACTCTCACTTGTGGGAGAAGAGGAAGGAAAGAGCTGAAAAGACCCCTGCCACCACACCAGAAGGAAAGGGGAGGTCCTCTCTAATTTCCTCATTAGGAAGAAGTGAGGATCCTGTGGAAAGAAAATAGTCTTTGTCTTTGAGAGTGAGGGCCCCTAGTTATATTATGCAAGAGCACAGGTACGTGGAAGACTTTAATATATGGCAAGGGCAGACAAGAAAGACAACTAGAAATATTAGCCCAGCAGAAAGAGATAAAAGACTTAGGTGGGATTCGTTTTACCTAACGTTCACTATCTGAGTCTATGCAAAACACACCCAGCTTTCCAAGTTAGATAAGGTAAATCCTGCCCTACAGCTTGCCCAGGTGGAATAAGGCAGCAGTGAAAGGGATCTGAAGAGAAAAGACTTGTGTTCAGGTTGACAGATGAGAAAAATTACCTTGAATTGCTCCTTTCCCGCTTTCAGCTGTGGTTTGAGCCAAAAGAGAAGAAGAAGGTTTTTGAAGAAAGCTCCTTGCCTTACACAGACAAGCGATAATTCACAGGTGTCTGCTCTCTGCCCCAAAGACAATGTGTGGTGCAAATGCACTGCTGTGTGCTTTCTGTGAGGGGCATGGGTTCTTCTGGGGCCCTATCCTACAGCATCATCTCAGAGCACTGAAAAGCAGGCAAACTGACAACATCAACAATGTTGCCACAGACGTTTCTATACTGAACAGCTACGTCAAAAATAGCTACAGCCTTAATTTTGGTTTTGCCACCCTGCCTTAACACCACCCATCCTCTCTGTAGCATGCTCTGTAGTGAGACTGACACACATGTCCTGCTCTCACACAGCCTGCTGTTCAATAAGAGCCCAACCACAGCAGTTGTGACTAACAGATGTGACCTTTTATTGGTTTGCTTATAATGCACTTGGTGATGGGATGATCTCACAATGTATTGCCTTTGCTTTGGCTGTGTGATCCAACAGGTCTTCAGCATCATGTGCTTCCCAGAAACCAGTCCTGGGAAAAGACCCTCAGTGTAGTCTGTGAGGAGGGCAGTGAGAAGAGTCATCATTTCTGAAAAGCATTACTAGTTCTGGCACTAATTTCCAAATAGTTGAGGCTTGCAGCTAAAACAGGCTAAGGAGTCACCAACTTACATTTTATTCTTATCCTACCCACAAGCATCTCTTTCCCTTTCCATCTGCAAGGATAGCAGGTACTTACTGCATCTTTCCAATGTGTCATGGGGAGGAGAGGCCAGCAAAAAAAAAATTTTACTTCAACTAAAGTGGATGATTTTGGCAACAAAGGATTAGGCAATAGCTAGGCAATCTGAAGTTGCTTTGCAGATTCTAGCAAGGAGTATGGGGCAAGCAAATGGGGATAAGATGGGAGCAGCAAGTTCCTGTGACATTTCAGACAGAGGACACGTCTGGTAATCCTCAGTAACACTGGAAATTATTTAACAAAGCAATTCTTCTTCCTCTTGGGACTGTAGTGAGAAAATTTCGTTTATCGGTGATGCCATGAATCTTAAACAATTCTTTCAAAGAGAATAAAAAATATTTTTTTCTTTAGGTGCCATTTAATGTTCATTTTTATGATTTCAAGCTTGGGGGTGAAAGGGGAAGGGAAGGGAAGGGAAGGGAAGGGAAGGGAAGGGAAGGGAAGGGAAGGGAAGGGAAGGGAAGGGAAGGGAAGGGAAGGGAAGACCTCTAAGTTGTGGGGTTGAGGGTACACTATTCTATTAATTTTACAAGTCAAAGCCCTGGCACAAATGATATTCAGGAAACAAAATGCAGTTCCAGAGGGAAACATGCAGCCATACTACTACATCTGTCAAAAAAAAATTCAAGTCACAGTTATTCATTGAGAATACGAATGCTCTCAGAAGCTGAGAGAGACCTAACTAAAATAGCAGGAGAGCAGACAGTAAATTAGACAGGCCCATAATTTGAGATGATGGGAGGGGAAAAGAAAAACAGAAACAAGAAAACAATGGGATAGTAGAGTTCATAAACAGAAACTGTAACAAAAGCCTCTGTTACTGGTAGTGTAGTGGAAACTCTTTGGAATACTGCATTCAGTCCTGACTATCTTCTCATTAAAAAGACATCAGTAAACATAAATTACTTATTTTTTAAAAAAGCAGAAGTGATGAGGATTGATTTAGAGACGCTGTCACGTGAGTTGAAAGAACAAAATACAGCTGTGCACGGTGTGTAGGACACAATGCTACAAAAAAATAGACTCAGTTGTGGGAGAACAACTATTTTGGTTTACAGAAGTGAGAGCATTATTATTGTGAGGAGGGAGAAACTAGGATGAAACCAAGCAAAAAGATTAGGATGAGTACTGTCACAATGGCTTGGCTGTAAAGATCCACGGCCTGGTGGAGCAGTTGCTGTGGGAGACTTCTTGTGGTATTTTAAATAAGCACAACACAGTGTTTATCCCTTGGCCTACCAAGCACAGTGGGCTAGTTGATCTTTTACAGAGGAATTTTCCATTTTTAATTTCTGTGTTTCCAAAGCTTCCCCCTCTGTAGAGCACTGTTTGTCAGGCCAGTGGCAAACCTCAAGGAGAAGACAAACAAAACAGCCCACGGGCAGAGATCTAAATGGAGAAAATAACTGAAATATGTTTGTGTTTGATGCTTTACAGTCACACCACAAATCAGAGCCAGGCAAAGGCAGTGACAACCAGTATTCCTTACACTGACCCCTGCTAGAAACCATAATATAAATTTCCAAAGGTCACAAGCAAGCATAACAAACTGCTCTTTCCATCTTCCTGCTTTAAGTCTTCCCATCCCACTCCTGACTTCATTTGTCCCTCCAGCATCTCCATCTCTCCATCTCCCTGGTGCCTTTCATTCTTGAGGTCAGTAAACTGAATCTTTAAGTTCATTATCCGTAATCTTATAGATCCACCTAAACCCTCTCCAATCTGGTTTCTACACCTCCTGCAGCAGAATGGTGTGTCACATTTTCTAACTACCATTACTATTCACTATGCTTCAGTGAATCCTCAGAGCAGTTCCCATCTTCTCTGACACGTCAGCAATCTTTGAAACACTTGGCAGTCCTTTTGCCTCTCATTTTCCACCTTACAATTTCCTTCTCCTCCTTAATTGCTTCATCAGTGTATCATCCTTTGGCTTCCCCTGGGAGGGCTTTTTTCTTTTGGCCACTTCTATTCTTCTTCATCTTGACTTCAGGTAATTCCACACACACAGATCAATTAAATTACTGGTGCATGGTTGCCTTCTCTACTTTAGACCTTCTCTTCTTTTTTGAGCTTACTATACTAACTGTAAATACACACACACATTTGTTTGGGCATTGTTTTTAAGTCAGACTATTCTTTCTCTAGGCTCTCATTTTCAGGCAATGTCCAAATTTTTCAGATATTTTCTGGGTGTCTTCTTTCAAATAATGTCCCTTCTTACCCACAGAGCAATATATCTCAGCCTGACTTTACTCACTTCATATCAAGATTACTGTGATATCTTTTCCTCCAGCTTTCAAAAATACAATCTTCACTCATATTTATGCAGAACAGTGCTACAAATGTCATTGGACTCATCTCTCATGTTGAAAGCAATACCTTTTGCTTTCCTTCCCTCTCTTGGCCTGTCCTTCTCTACTTATCATGGCAGTTCCTCTCCTGTCTTCGTGTTACTGCAGCTTCTTATATCTTAGTTTCACCAAAGTCAGCTGTGATTGTCACTGAAAAAAGCAATCTCACCCTGGCTTTGGCTGTTAGCTCAGCCCAGCACTGCCCCTCCCTTGTGCCATCAATATCTCTGTGGCTGCACAGCAAATTGGACCAGGAAGATGAGCTGGGTTACAAAGATGATGCTGCCTTCACTGCTTGCAGGGAGCCTGACCTGACTTTGTGCTGTTGGTGACAACTGGATCCAGTGTTGTGAGTCCCACCAGGACACCAGCCCAAGAGACCAGGGGAACCTCACTGTGTTCTCTTAATATAAGGACACGCCTGGAAGTAGAGCTGCAAGCTTCTCTGCCATGGATGCTGCCTTGCTGTGAGCCAGCTCCATGGCCATTGAGGATCTGTAGGCTGTGCCAGTAAAGAGTTCCCCATAGGGGGTAATTGGGGTAATTTTGGCAAGATGGTCAATGGCTCAGTTACCAGCTGCAGAGAGGTTTGATATTTCATATATCAGCTGTCTGCTGGCACCAGCTTTGGGTTATATTGTCCTTGAAAGATGGCATCATTCTTAAGGTGAAATGAGTGAACACTGGTGAATGGATGCCAAATCACACTGTTCTAATTACAGGAGGTTTCTAAGATGTCTTCCTTCACTCATCCTTGACTTGGTGTGATTCACCTCTTGGTTTTCAGTCTGTCTTTTTTTCACTTTCTACACCTCATTTGCAGACCATGCTGTGCTCTGCAAACACTCCAACTGTGCACTCCAACACAGTGAAAGTCACTACTGGGGGCGGACTTCTCTTAGTGATTAAAAACTAGGCTTTCCTCCTTTAAACTCCTAATGCGTTTGGCACCGTCACTTTGATGTGCTCTCAGAGCCAGCTGAAAACAAATCTGTGTGCACATAGCAGAAGGACATGTTCACCTCCTGAGCTGACTGGCACAAGGATCAGTTTAGCCAGGGGCCATGAGGAAATCATGTGCTGTACCAAAAGGGATCAGAGTAGCTCTGCCTGTATTTATACTCAGAGAGAATGTGGGAGAGACTTGAACCTTCAGCCATCCCACAGTTGGTGGGAAGATGGGCAGACCTTTTCCTCTAGGAGCAAGGTTCTTACTTGTTCTTTTGTGGCTTATGTTGCTGATTTGGCACAGCTGCCAACAACTTTTCCTCACCTCCCTGAGGTGACCCTAACTTCCTTGATAAATGGAGGAATAATAGAATGCAGCTAGGTGCCAGAGACAGAAGGCACACGTTTACAGCTTGGTGCTTGTTTATTCATCTGCTCTTGAGTTCCACTGTAGTAGCCAGGTCATCTTTTCCAGATGTAGCAGTGCTGACCACACTGGAAGATGCCTTTACTGGCTAAAGGATCTTATTTTGTCTCCCTAGGAATGGGGCTGTGCTGTGGGGAAGGTGACTGGAGGCTCTGTGGGGGGAGAAGAAAACCCTTGGCCATTGTGAGTTTATCTGGACAGAGAAAGGGCCTGGCAGAACGAGTGAGTAACAACTCAGTAACTACATGCCTCTTTCTTGACCAAACTTTTGTTTCACAGAAGATTGTCAGTGACTTCTGGCACAGAAGTGATGGATACAGTGAGGCTACAGTGTAGGATTAAACTAGGGAGGATGAGAATCCTTGGTGGACAAGTAGAGGCATTTGAAATGTCAACTGCTCTTCAATATATCGAGCAAGATGCAAATACCTATAATATGCATGGCTTGTGGGAGGTATGTGGATGGTAAAGTGCAGGACAGCTTCATAGAATTCCTCCATGTTATCAGATGCTTCTGATCCCAAATTATCAATTGATATCACATGGAGCCTTTGTACCAAACCACACCATAAAGCAGGAGGAAGGATACAAGATGCTAAAAGCACTGCATAAAGGAAGATGCAGACTGTATATTGACCTTCTGCATAGGATGAGTCTTTGCAAGCCAGAAGGGTCTGTGCACCTGTGGAATTCAGCTTGTGATTGCCAGAACAAATTCATTTAACTTGAGAATCCCATATGCACATGTTCATATGGCTTATGAGCAGCACTTTATGGTGGCCACATGGCTGTGTGTACAGACACACTTCTCCAGTGAGGTAGCACAGGTTTTTGAACACCAGCTGTGGAATCTGTGTCTAAGGCTCTGCGTTTTTGTGGGGGGCAGTCATATCCCAACTGTGCCAATATGAAGCTGGGTAAATCAGTTTGACACAGTGCCAGTTTTCAGAATTTTTCTTTCAGTCTCTCAGGTTTTTGATTTATTTTCAAAAACTCTCCATGGAGACTGCTCTTTATGTGGAATTTACCCTTCTTCCACACCAGACTGGAATTTCAGCCATTTAGAGGAAATATGAGATTTTCTGTGTGTGTGTATGTGGTGCCAACTCACTAGAACAGACACAGGGACAACACTTGGGCTTTGCAACCAATAAAATTCAGCAAATAAACCAGCTTGCCTCTCCTCCTTCACTTCCTCTCTCTCTTCCCCACTATTTTTGCACCTTGCTGAAACATATGAAATCAAAATGGCAGAAACGTTCCAAGAAAACCATAATTTACTCAGATTATTTTTCACTGGATTTATGCACACCATGCCTTGAGCAGGCAGCCTCTCTCCCATCCTTCCCTTGCAACAGAAAGTGCATCTGCTAGGTCATGGCTGAGGCAAGGCACAGTCCTGACCTGTGGAGACAAACAGCTCTGGTGATAGCTCAGTGAAGCAATGCCTGGCTGGCACTGTGTCACCTCCAGGAGCTCTGCCCAGCAAGGTACAA
The DNA here is from genome assembly GCA_027886175.1 of Phylloscopus collybita. NCBI lineage: Eukaryota > Metazoa > Chordata > Aves > Passeriformes > Phylloscopidae > Phylloscopus > Phylloscopus collybita. Next base: position 44,200,462 of record JAJNNQ010000018.1, read on the forward strand.
ATGCAAAGAGTGACAGTGACAGACTGGTGCTCTCCTGCAGCTGGGGAACATGTTTCATTCATTAAGGGACTCTGCATTAGGCTGCCCCCAGCACAGAGGGTTGCTCAGGGAGGGAGAGGTGATGTTCAGGACTAGGCAGGGGAGTTTGGAGGTGGGCTGCAAAAGCAAGGGCACCTACATATTGTCTGACAGGTCCATTGTCACCATGAATTAACAGCCTGTTTAAAAATTAGTAGTTCTACCACTAAGAGAGGCTTGCTTAGTCCAGTTATGCAATTGTTACAAGCAACTGGAAATAGGAAACGTGTCTGATTGCATAAATCTGGCTCAGGTAGGCTAGCAGGGATCCCAGCCAGCTTGCATTTGGTTACTAGGCAATGTAACATATTGAGGGCCAGAATGGGTCCCTTTAGCTCAGATTTCTGTCTCTGACAGCAGCCAAACATAGATGCCTTGGGTAGACCATAGGAACAGGAAAAGCATATGTAAAGATGACTTCTCTCAGTCATCTCCAGCACTATTTTAACCTGTTTTAGCTAAGCTGAAGCTAGCACAAGGTGCTCCCTGCAGTTTAATCACTTTTCCTCTACATTTGTAGGTACCTTTGAACTTATTTTCATGTCTGTGCTTTCCAAAGACTGTGAAGGGCAGATGTCTTGCTGGTGAAAGCTCCATGGCAAACTTACCTGATAGGTGGCAAAGAGAAAGAACAGAGTTAACAGGAGTCGAGTTGCTGCCAAATACACAGCCACAGCCTGAACTACAAAGTCAATGAAATCAATTTGAACCAGCCTTAATGTGATTCCATACAGTCCCCTTCTCTACACCCAGCGGTCACAAAATTACCAAATACAAGATATAAATACAGAAGTCTAAGCAACAAAATTTCTGTCACCTCTGTTAGCCTTTTGCTGACATATGGGTATTTTTCTCATCTGATGGGAGTTGCAGTATGCAGCAGTGCTCAGGATATGCACAGGATACACACTGCCTGCACCTACCTCCTTGCACAAGCCTGCCAGCAGGGACAAGAGGGCAGAAAGAACCAAGGTCAGCAGCTGACCCAGGAAGATTTGGGTTCTTGTAGCTGCAATGGGTTATTGCCCCTCCAGTGAGCTTCCAGTGTTTACTGTACACATGCAGATTGGTGTGCAGGGAGATGGGCTGTCTGAGCAAATAAACAGAAAAGGCCAGGGTCCAAGGCACACTGAACAATGGACTGGGGAGAATGCAAGGCTCCTCTTTAGCTGGACTTCCCTCCAGGAAACCCAACTCATACTAAAAGCCTCCTGTATCCTGTGCCCTAGTCTGGGGGTGTTGACTCGGTTCCAGCTAATCATGTAAATCGTATTTGCAGAAGGAGGTGGGTGCAGGCTGCTGGATGCTCCCAAGAAAATGTTCTGGAAGAAACCTCCCTCCTCTAAGACGGGAGGAGAGTTGGCCTCAGCATTTTGAGAGAGGTTCGTCTGTTCAAGTGCCCCCAAACACGACAGCTTCTTTAGTGAAGTAGCTGACCATGCATCAGACCTCAGAAATAGTAAAGCTCCTCTCCTGCCTCCTTATCTTGAGAAATGGGAATGCTTGTTCAAACACAGTGATTCTCATGACTCCAGCAGAAGGAGATTTTTAGACTCTGAGGCTCTCACTTCAAGATGGCTGGGGTTGGAACTGTGTAGTGTTTGAGGCTTACTGTGGTTTTAAGCTGACCGAGACAAAAAGAGAATTGGGACAGGAAGTTTCTAGCTGAAAATTAATACCCAAGTCCAAACCTGGGTTGTAAGAAAACTCTGTCTCAGTCTTTTGTAATTAACAAGCCAAATATTGTTTGAGAAAAAAAAAAAAAAAAAAAAAGGAAAACAGAAGTGGGAGTCTCTGGAGCATTCTACATACTACTAGTGTTTGTCAATTTGCTCAATAAATAAAGCACCTGCCATCTAATTAATAAAATGTTGTGATTTTAGAAAAAATTAAATTACACATTATAATCACAGCCACTTTGATTGGGATTTTGAGTGGAATACTGATACTGCTCTCTTCCAAGAGTCAGAAATCAGCAAGTGTTCCATTGTCTAGACTCTTACATTTTATGGATCAACAGTGGTTCACAGTTGACAGAGATTAAATTGATTGATACTGGTTTGGAACTTGTAAGAGTGGTCTTGAAAACCAAGGCATCTAGGATTTCTGTGTGTTTTTGTGTTTTCTGTCAGTTATTTAATATGCTGCATATTCATATATGAAGCTGGTTAGGTCACTGTACTTGCTTTTTCAAAAACAATGTTAAGTGCTTTTTTTTTTTTGGAAATAAGTGAGATATTTTCACCTCTTTTAGCAGGATTTGGAAGTAGACTATTCCTATTTTTACATTTCCTGCTCCAGGAAGGAAATAGGGTTTTAAAATTTTTGTTTCTATAGATTTTTCTTTCCTATTTGAATCAAATCTGAATCAGTGGTGATACTGAAAGAATTATGCTTCCTGTTTGCTTCTGCTTAAGAGAAAATTCTAGTAAGAACTGTTGAACATGCAGCTGTAACTAATTAACAGCCAACTTTCTCCAAACACTGTTTAACATTTACTTATCAATTGAAGTCCTTACATTAAACAGTATCTCAAATGCTTTTCCATTTAGAAATGCAGGCAGGAAAATTCTCAAGGGTGCTGTGAGTACTCTTTATGGTGTAGAAAACATGTTTTCTCTAGGACTTCTTCCTCAGTTTATGGAATTAGAGCATTTCCAGACAGTTTCCCAATGAAATATAGCTGGGAGCATCCTGGCTACTTAAAAATCACATTGACTCGTACAATAAAAGCAGAGGCAAATACTAGTCCAAATCCAATTTAGGTTGCAATATGTTGATTTTTACCTAGGACATGAGATTCTTTATACAATTTCCCCTTTTACCCCCCCCCCCTTCCTATAGTTACATTGTAATTTTGTGTGATTCAGCTGGCACATTCCACTCTTGAAGGAAGTTCATTTTCAGCAACAATTGAAATATTTACCACTTGTATAAGCTGTGAAATATTTTAGAATATTATAGAGTAAACTAGCAATTTTCCTCACCATTACCAGCACATTTACAGAAATGACAAATCACTTTCAATGATTTTATTTTATGTAAGCACTAATTCACTAATGATTGTAGTCTATGGAGGAGTAAGAATTTCACATGGTCAATTTCATTTATGGGGAAAATGAAACTAAAAATTACAAGCCTAATTTTCAGTAGGTTCTCTCAACTCCTCTTAAAAATCAGATCAAGTTACATCTGCATGGTAAGGTCCAGCAGACCAAGAATCTGTAGAATAGATGCTCTACACAGTTGCTGCTGAGGATCTGATGTGCACACTATGAATATTTCAGGGTTTTTTTTTTCAATTCAAATCACCTTCATTTGGATCCCCTGGAGTGAATGCCTAATGAGGTCTGAGCATGTTGGGTACACTTCTGGAGAACATTTTTCAGTTTAATTTCACACAGCTGAGCCTAACCCCTGCACTCAAAATCAGCTCCTGATGTAAAATGAAGTGCAGGCAATAGAGATGTCCAGGAGATTTGCATCAAAAACACAGTCCTGATCCAAACTAAAACACCAGTGGAGTCACATCACAAGCATTGCTGGCAGGATTCCTGCAATGGTTGTGCTCTGTCCCACACTTTAGTCACTTCACTGCACACTAACACCACAATGCAGAGAAAAGGCACAACAGGCTGACACACTTCTGCTGTTTCCAGACTGGTGGATGAGGTCCTACTTTTAGGCACATTTCCTGAGGTGTAAAGCATCTATACTTCTCTGAACTCTGACAGTTTGTATCTGAAGGTATGAGAATTCAGCTGCTTCATTTCAAGACATGCTGATTCAGAACAGTTGGTGACCCGGAGCTGCCTTACTACCAAAACCCTGTGTTTGTGTTGATTTAAACATTGTTTTTACTGCTGGAAGAAATTTTTCTTGAAAGCAGTGCTTCAGCTCCCTGGTATTTGTGTCACTGCATAATGAAATTGTGTAACGTTACATCACTGTGCTGCAACAGGAGGCTGCAGGCAGCAGTGCTCCCCTGGAGCACTGGCACAAGGAGTTACAGGTGAGAGTGGAGAAACCTTTAAGGCCTGGTTTACACCACTGTATTTACATTTCCTATATTATATGCCTTTTGTAATCACAGGTCTGTATTGTGTGTGGACTCACTGAAATTGTCAAGTCAGCTACCAATGTCCAGCCTCTCTGCTGCCTGCACAGATCCTCTTCCTGAGCTGAAACAAATCCTCAGCAAACATACTGCTGTCACAGGAACACCTGACCAGTGAAACCATGCCTGCAGCCATCTCCCCTCACCTCTGCTTCCCCAGGCAGTGCCTCTTCTGCTGATACTGAGTGGGGATGCACAGCCTGGGTAAAAACAACCAAGTACCCCAGTGACAGGACAACACCAGTAGCTATTAGCCAGGGAACTACTTCCTAGGGTTAATGTTAAAAGTCATGATCATTTGGTTTACCCTTCAACTAAGGTAATTTTATAGCCATGTCAAAAGATGCTTTTAACAGAAAATGCACTGGGGAGCCTGGTTTAAACAACAGCTATCAAAACAAAACAAATTCTAGGTTCAGCTATGTCATTTTTTTAAAGCTGTGGCACTCTTCAGTAGCCCTTTGATTCAGTCTCTGGTACGATGAGGCACTGTGCATCACACATCAGTTGATGCTGATCTGTGGCACTGTACAATGCTGTCATTGTGGGGACAAGGAATGAAGTTGGATTGTTTGCAGGATGTATCAGTCAGGAGGAAACAGAACAACAAGCAAACCAATGCTTAGGTACTCTTTTCAGCACAGCAAAAGACTCAGCTAACTCATCAAACTATGTACCTTGAGATAGCAGGATTAGATACAGCATCTCCTGAGAGGCTGGAGGGTTTGCAAGCTCCATTCTGCAGTTTACTGAGAGGGGAAAAAAAACAAAACATAAAACACCACAGCCATAAAACTGAATTAGGAAATTCTGAATTAGGAAAAAAACACTCATTAAATTAGTAACAGCCAACTGGACAGGCACTACATAAACACAGAACTTTCTGCTTTCAGAAGTAAACTACCAACACACAGTTCCCATCTTTGACAAACCAGACCTGCAAAAGCTCACATGCTGAGTGTGAGAGTCACACCACTGACAGCTCCCTCCTGCCACACCAGAGCTTGGTTTGCTCCTCGTGTGCTCACAGGGTCACAGCTGCTGCTCTGCATCCCTTGGAGACACAGAGCTACTGGACACAGCACAGAGTGCATGTTCTGCATGACCTGCAGAACTGCAATTTGTTGTTTGTTTTCCCCTCCAAACAGCACCTCTCTCATCTTCCTTCTCTGTGAGTTATGATGAATGCACACAAAATGGTTAAAGGTATTTTTTTCTAGAGAAAGTATTAATTTCTGTTTCACATGCTGCATTTACTGTGTAATAGATTGTCTTGGGTTATGGAACCAAAAATGTGTATTCTACTCCATTTGTTGAAAGCAGCTGGGGAGATGTTTTTTTCTTTATCTCTTGTAACTCTGGGAGGAGGGGGGCAGGTGCCTTCTGATAATGGGCCAGCTGTAAAACCAGGTGGGGCAGTGTTTCTTATCTCTTTCACCACCCCTCCTCCCTCCAGGGGGATATTTTCTGCTAATGGGCCATTAAGACTCCCCAAGCAGACATCCCCAAGCAGTACATCCCCAAGCAGTACATCCACATTCCATCATCCCACTGTGAGATACTCCACCCAGTGGGGGGAGCCAACCATTCCTACCTGGATAAAAACTGAGACGCAGAAACATGAAGGTATCTGGCTTCACCTGATTCCTGGAGGAAGACTGGACCCTTCTCACCATCACTGAACCCTTTTGCTTTAAGATCATCTCTACTCCAACAGCACCACATCTGCCACTCCAGGAGGACTCATTTTTGGACTGCTTCCAACACCCTGACCAACAGGGTGTCAGGTTGTAGCTCTGACTCTGTCAGGGTTTTTCCAGGATTGTTGTTTGTTTGTTTGCTGGTCTGGTTGGGTGGTTTCGTTTTCTACTACATTTGTATTGTTAATATTCCTAGTAAAGAACTGTTATTCCTATTCCCAAATCTTTGCCTGAAAGCCTTTAATTGCAAAATTATAATTTGGAGGGGGTGAGGGGTTTACATTCTCCATCCTAAGAGAAACTCCAGCTTTCCCTGGCAGATACCTGTCTTTCCAAACCAAGACGTAGATGATAGGTATTGGGGATGAAGTCTGTTTTGGTGTTTTTTACATAATCTGCTTGAAGAGCTTCCCTTAAAAGAAAGTAATTAGTTTATACTATTTTGCATATCATTCTTGTCCTATTGGTAAGAGCCCAGGAAACAGCTAGTTGGACTCCATTTACTTGTGCCATAATGTTTCACATAAGTATAGTCTGAAGTCTTAATGCAATTAGACAATCCCTGCAGTTCTGCTGTTGCCTCACACACCCTTGTTATAACACCGGATATTTTGTGAAACTCCAGAGAAGACAGTATCAGCTGCCAAGTGGAAACTTCTTTGAGAGGCTGGCTCGTGTCCTGAAATTATAGATGCACAAACACAGCTGCATTTGTGCTATTTCTAAAATGCTAGGGGCAAAGCATTTAATATACATTTATAGAGATATGAAACACCCCTCTGGAGGTTTACTGCTTACACACGTGGAAGTGAACAGTGGCAGCAGCAGATAAATAATGAAAAAGCCAATTACATTTTAAAGAGCCTTTTAATTTTAATAGTCCATCGTGATGTTAATAATATAGGGAAGGACATTTTCAAAGCATTTATCTTGACATTTACCCTTATGATGGCTTGGTAATTTAAGCTTGTGGTTGTGGAGAGGTAGAGCTAAAACTCAACCTCTCTAGAGAGAGAGAAATCATTTATATTCCAGTTTGTTAGTTTTTACAATTCTGCTCTTCTGTTTTGAGGCATTAATAAAGGTTTTTCTGAGTGTTTGTGTTATACCTCCTCTTTTCTGAATTTTAAGCCACATAAAATAGAGAAAGAAATTACTTTTTGTTGAAAACTGCTGTTGAAACTGTTTTCTGTTACAATTATATGTGTGATTAAGGCATTGCTGAAATAAACTGTGGCTTTATGGTTCTATTGCTATTTCTTAGCACCTAAATCTGGAGTTCTTTGAGCTAGCCAGCATATTAACACACAATGAAAAGACAATCGTAGCTAATAAGGCAGAAATAAGCCCTCCAAAAATGTCATTTCAAACCAATAAAAGGCAGCAATTGCAACAAAAGCGGCCTGAATGACTCCAGTATTTCCTTGATAATGGGATATGAATCCTTTTGCCTTAACTTAAACTAATGGTGACTGTTTTCTCTGTGAGCCATCCTCATATGAAATGAACTGATGGCGTTCGTCTTGCAGTTTTGGGTCACAGCCACGACCTTACAGCTCTCCTTACCTCCCTCTCTGCAGGCAGCCTGAGCTGCAGGAGCAGAGATAATGCAATTTCTTGAAGTCCCTAGGTGCCCGAGGCTGCCTTGATCTGCCACTGGCTGTTTCACACACCTGCCCTCACCACAAATGTAAACTGAGCACATGCACAGCTGGGTGAAGTGGCTCAAGGCTGGTGCTTCTCCTGAGGCAGGAGAATGAGCTTCCTTGCTGAGGGGCCCCTGGCACCCAGTGGTTAAAGGCAGCAGTGCAGACGACAGTGCTCAAGTGGGATTTAGGCTGTGGAATTGTGGAAAGGAAGCAAGAAAACATAGCAGGCTGAGAATGGTTAGGCAGAGTTTATAGGCTGTGTCACAGCAACACTGCAGACTGCAATGGGCTGGGGTACAGTGAGACTTTGTAATGAGTACAGAAGATTAAACTGATGAAACGTGCCTACAGCTGCTTTGTTGATAGTTGGCATCGCTGCAGATGTTTCACTCTGGAAGCCAAACTGCCAGAAGTCACCAGGATGGCCTGAGGCCCCACAGATGTGCAGGAAGTGCTCTCCTGCTGGCAGTGGCTCCCACTAATAGATCTCATCAGCTGCTTGCTACTGCAGGTAACTTCCTCTGCTGGAAGAAAGAAGCCATGTAGCTGAAATAGGCACTTCTGAGGCTTGCTGTTTTACACACCTTGTCTCACAGGAGACATTCCTGGCAGCTGTTGTTGACCAGTTTACCAATGAGCTCCTGCACGTCTGATCTTTCCCTTGCTGCCTTCCCCTCCATATTTGCACAGTTGCTTGCACAGAGTGGTGGTTGCCTCCAGCAGCCAAAAGGGAGAGCTGGGAGCCTGTGCTGGTGCTGGCCTCTGACTCCTTGTTCAGCTTCAGCATGACCACGTCATGCTAAGGGACACTGACACTCAAAAGGAGAGTTGGGAGGAAAGGATTGTTTACTTTTTTGCTTTTACAAGAGCTATTAAATGTCTTGCTTTTGTCTGTGCTGACTTGCTCCTCCTGTCTTGTCAGAACTGACTGTTATGCCGTTGGGGCCACAAATACCTCATGGAAAATGTTTTGTTGCATGCTCTAATTTGCTTTATAAAACCAGATGCAGTTCCACTGATTCTTACACCGAATTTTCTCCCAGGAGTTTTGTGAGCATCAACGAATGGTTTTTAAATTTGAATGAGACCTTGAATGAAGACAATGGAAAAAGCTTGGTATGATGCTTAGGCCAAATGCTCTTAGCTGGAAAACACTCAAAAAGATTCTTTTTGTCCCAATGAGCAGTTTGAACGCATTCATAATCTCATGAACAGTCTGAGCTGCCTATCAAATCTTACAGGGATTGTCTTGCAGCAGAGGGTAAAGAAAATTACCTTAGATGAGCTGTTAATATGCAATGCCTTCTTTACATGTGTTAGGCTGCTCACTTTCCAGTTTTCATACAGATCTACAGCAGTGTGAGGCTGCTCACTTTCCAGCTGTAATGCAGGCAACTGTCCACAGACTTACAGAGCACACAGAGTATCTGTTGGCACGAGTCTTATGGATCACATCTATCAGCAGTGGTCTTACCCTCTAATTTGCAGTCCCATTTGAAGAGTCTCAAGTATCAGCAATCCAAACTGAAAAGGCAGCTCAGCTGTTTCAGCTGAGAGGCCAGGGAGGAAGGAATACTGTCATCTGAAAGATGACTGAAAACTGACTCGGGAGAGTACAAACCTGAGTGTTAACCACATAGTTTGGCTCCATTTCTTAAAAAACTCTAACAGTAAAAGCCTGTCAGGATGACAGGTCCTTAGTGAGTAGAGATGGAGCCAGATAGGAAAGGTATTAATTCTACATTACATGCACTTTGCTGGGCCACTGCAGGAGGCAACAGCCTGGCAATGAACAGGGTGCACAGCCATGCAGATCCAGGCCAGCAATGCTAATCAAGCCCCCAGTGTATCCCAAGTGTTTCTACCCTATTCTGGCTACCACAGAATAAATGGGCTTCACCAACAGAAATAAATGTAGGAAACGGGAAGACGAAAAGGACCTGACTTGCCTAAGTCTGTTAAAACAAGGATTACCCATCAAGTCTAGTGAGCAATTCAGAAACTTTCCCCAATAACACAGACCAACCAGTTGTTATGAATTTCAGCAAAAAGTAATATGTGTCAAAATACTAATTATGGGTGACTGTTTGGAAATCCTGTTCTGTGAAGCTCTGCAGGGCCTAAGCCACAGACTGGCTGGGACACAGAGCTTTCCTCTCTCCCACAGTCTCCATCCAGGCCCATGAACACACTTGATGTCATCTCTCTACTGCATTCCCTTGGAGCTGAGTCCTGCATTTCTAATTTGGAAAAGGGTAGGCAACTTTCTTACTTTGCACACACCCAGCAGGGAGCAGTTACAGAGCAGAGCCTTGCCTTGCAGCTGGAAGCCCTTCAGGAAGAGACCGCTCCTCTGCAACACATGCTCCAGTGAATACAGGCTATGCTGTGGGGAAAAAACTAATAGTTCTTCCCATCAATTCCTTATTATCCCAAGGATTTCTCTCCCAGGGCCAAAGTGAGCTAGAACTGGAGCGTGAAAGATTACAGTTCTCCAAGTAAGAATTATAGGGAAGCTAAATTTATTATTTCTTTTTACTTCTCAAGGAAAAAAAAACCAAACCCAACACCTGCACCACTTCAGGAAGAACCATTTGCAGATACCCTAGGCTGGCTCAGCCAAAAGAGAGTCACATCAGTCAGTACTCCAGCTGTATCACCCAGGCTGGGGAGCAGGCAAATTTGCCAACCCAGAGGCAGAGTTTAATTTTCAGACTCAATGACTGGACAATTTGGTTCACAAGATCCAACCCAATTCCTGCACACAGTGCTGTGACTCATCTGCAGGCTCAGAACTCACAGCTGAGTCCCCTTGGGTGATACAGACATGAAATCATGGTAGAAAAAAGGCTGTGAGAAAACACATCTGGAGGTCATCCAATCCATCTCAGTCCCCTAAGTGGGTTTCTTTTTTCAAACTCACAGAGAAGTGCCTCTGGCACAGCAGATAATTGAACTGGTGTTTCTCAACCTTCCTGATAATCACACTGATCACAGGGCCAGCCTTCCTTACAGGATGCAGTCTCACACTTCATCCCTAGTAATTTCATTTTGGAGGCCTTGACCTTGAAGACAGAGGAAGGGATAAGGGAAAGAAGAAGGGAAGGAAAGAAGGAGGAGAGGAAGGAAGGGAGGAAGGAAGGGAGGGAAGAAGAAAATAAAATAAAGATCAAACCAAATAAAGCATTTTTCTAAGCATTTCTGTCAGCTTCAGCTGCTTCCAATTTGATATTAAACAAGCAGCATTTCAACTTTGATATTAAATCAAAATTGTCATTTCTTCCTGATTACAAGGCTCCCAGAGTGAAGGAATGGCAGCAACAGGAGGTGGACTGGAGAAAAAATTCAGTAGGATGCCAGCTGTGCTTACTGGCAGGCAGCATCTTTGTTCTGAGTATGTGACTCACAGGTAAATGTTCTCTTGCCACACTCTCCTGTGAGAGCTGGCAGTGACAGTTATCTACTCTCCCCACCTACACCCTCCCATCCTTTGCATCTCTTCACCTACTTGTCTGACAAAGTTCCTCTCTACAATTAAGTCCTTAACCCAGGTGTGGTGGTTTGACTTTGGCTGGATGCCCAGTGCCCACCAAAGCCATTCTATCACCCCCTTCCTCAACTGGACAGGGGAGAGAAAGTGTAACAAAAGGCTCATGAGTTAAGGACAGGGACAGATCATTCACCACATTACCATCATGGGCAGAACAGCCTTGACTCAGAGAAATTACCTGAATTTATTACCAGGCAAAATCAGAGCAGGATAATGAAAAACCAAATCCTAAAAGCACCTTCCCCCACCCCCCACTACCTGGACTTTATTCTTGATTCACTACCTCCTCCCCACTAGTGGCTCAGGGGTACAGGGAATGGGGGTATGGTCAATTCATCAGATGTTTTTTCTGATGCTGTTTTCCCCTCAGGGGAAAGATTCCTCCCCCTGCTCCAGCACAGTGTCCCTCCCACAGGAGACAGTTCTCCACAAACTTCTCCAGCGTGAGTCCTTCCTGCAGGCTGCAGTGCTTCATGAATTGCTCCAGCACAGTGTCCCTCCCACAGGATGAAGTCCTTAGAAACATCTAGCGTGGCCTGCCCCATGGTCACAAGTCCTGACAGCAAACCTGCTCCAGCATGGGCTTCTCCCTCCATGGGTCCCCAGGTCCTGCTGGAAGCCTCCTCCAGCCTGGGCTGCCCAGGGGCTCACAGTCTCCTTCAGGTATGCAGCGTGGGGTCCTCCACGGGCTCTGGGTGGATCTCTGCATCCCCGTGGTCCTCCAAGGGCTGCAGGGGCACAGCTGCCTCACCATGGTCTGAACCAGGGGCTGTGGGGGAATCTCAGCTCCAGCTCCTGGAGCACCTCTTTCTCATCTTTCTCCAGAGAGCCTGGTGCCTGCAGGGCTGTCTCTCCCACACAGTCTCACTCCTCTCTTCTCTGGCTGCCATTACTTCTGTGCAATAACTTTTGCTTTTTCTTCTTAGCCCTGCTATCCCAGAAGTGCTCCCACCATCACTGATGGGCTTGGCCTTGGCCAGTGGTAGGGGCATCTTGGAACCAGTGGGTTCAGGCTCTGTTGGAGATGGGGGAAGTCTCTAACAACTTGTGGAAGAAACCACTGCTGCAGCCCTGCCACTACCAGAACCTTGCCACAGAAACCAAATACACTAGGCATGGATCAACCTGATTTTACTGAAGTCTTGTAAAGTCATTGCTTTAGAAAGGCTCTGAAAAAATGTAAGAGTCCCTCTCACCCAGTTAGATATGGCATTTCAGAAGTGTTATTGCTTTGAAAAATTCTGCTTACGTCTCACTGTAGAAAACTTACATAATCTTATTGGTTTGGGAACAAGACAAGCAAGGCAGATTATAAGAGGTCAACAATGCAAGTACAAGTATATCCTGTGAACAATCCCCGTTTCCTTTAGGCATATTTCCTCAGATTGCAACACAGCGTTGCTTTTTTTTTCACAGTGCCTGCATTCTGTTTATCCTTTCACAACCTCCACGCTTACTGCTGATGTTAATAAATGCCCACACTTATTACTGCAGGACATTATGTGTTATACAGAGAGTCCCATTACCTTCCTGGCACTGGTGACAAAACCGACCTGCTTTGATTCATCTAAAGACTGAAGCAAGGTCAAGAGAACCTGATTCTGGTTTCCTTGATCCCAAACCCCGATCTCTAAGCTCTATCATCCCCATGCTTCTATCCACTGGGGTGCTATTGTTTAACCCACTAACTGCAAACCTTTCCTTTTGGAAACCAAAAATCAGTATCTCACCATCCCTCACTTTCTGTTCTATCCTAGTGTGTAGTATGGAATCTGTTCCTCTGCAAGAGTAAACCCTGTTCCCTGCCAGGCTTGTGAAGTCCGGTGGAAGAAGTGTTTATATGTTTGCATTGCTCACTGTGCAGTATTCTGCTTACAAACCAACAGAGATAGAAATGCGGATGGGAATGCGACAGAGGTAGGGATGGGGAAAGATCATAGATCCGTGATGCCCTGGAGCCAGATGCGCTGGAAGCCACACAAGGCAAAGAGAAGACCTCTCTCAGAAAGAGGACTTGTTTAAATCCCTTGAAAAGTGAAAGACACAGCTTGCAAAGATAACGCTCCGTATGGCTGCGGTAGTGCCATGATAAATCCCTCACCTCCCGTTCCCGCTGGCTGAAAACAGCGCGTTTACAGCAAAATTCCGAGGCAGAGTTTTGCACTGAGGGTAGAAAACGCCCCGAGCGGAGCGGCAGGGACAGTGCCACACAGTGCCGAGGGCTTCCCTGTCCGTGTGTGTGTCCGTATCCCTGTCCCTGTCCCTGTCCGTGTGTGTGTCCGTATCCCTGTCCCTGTCCCTGTCCGTGTGCCTGTGCGTGTCCGGGCCCCTGACCATACCCCTGTCCGCGTGCCTCTCCGTGTCCCTGTCCCTGTCCGGATCCCATTCCGTGTCTCTGCCCATACCCCATTCCGTGTCCCCGTCCATACCCCTGTCCCTGTCCCTGTCCCTGTCCCCGTCCCCGACCCCGCCCCGGTGACGGGCGCGTGATGGCGGCGGGCGGAGCGCGGCGGCGCTGACGGCGCCAAGATGGCGGCGCTGCGGGACGGAGACTTCGCGGCGCTGCAGATCCTGCTGAAGGTGAGCGGGGCCGGGCCGCGGGGGGACGGGGCCGGCGCTGCCGGGCCGCGGCTGAGCGCCCCCGCTTTGCTCCCCGCCAGGCGCCGTCGAAGGACGCCGTGCGGCAGCTGTGCCAGGAGTGCTTCTCCAGCCCGCCGGCCGCGCTCGGGCCGCTGGCGCAGCGCGCCTGCCCCGGGCTGGCCGTCAGCGCCCAGGAAGCGGAGCAGGTAGGGCCGGGCCGGGCCGGGCGGGGCGGAGGGAGCGGGGCTGTGCGGTGCCAGCACGGGGGGTGGCCAAGGCCCTCGGGAAGGTGCGGGGCTCCGCGGCCGCTGCTGAAACGGGACGTGCGCGCTATCAGCGAGCCTCGCCCGCGGCAAAAGGGAAGGGGCTGAGGCTGCGAGGCGGAGGGCGCTGAGAAGCTCAGCCCCGTCCTGCTGCGGCTGTCGGGCCGTACGTGGGTGCCCAAGGCTCTGGTGGTGTGGGTCTCGCAGCATAAGCTGTGTCTCCTGGCTAAGAAGGCCCGTCCTGTGCTGTATGTAATGCTTTTCAACCCGGCCCCTTCTCCTCTTGCCTCCTGACAGCTGGTGTCTGCTTTGCACAACCTCACCAGGCATGTGGTGTACCGCGGCTTGACCAGGGCAGAGGACATCCTCTGTCTCTTCCCAGAAAACTTCCACCAAAATCTGAAAAACCTCTTGACTAAGATAATCTTGGAGAACATGTAAGTGCTATCCACCTGCCATTTGCTTTCAGCTGGAGAGTTAAGGCCTGTGTATGTGGTTTGATACGTGGATAGTTGGCAAAATGCAGAGTCTTGCTTCTGTAAATTTGCGTGCCTTGGGCATAATCACACAGGCTGGGACGAGCAGAGTTGAACACAATATGTCTGAGTGGAATGCCCAGTGCAACACAGCCATGGGCACACAGAGTTTTCCCACAACTTTAGAAATGGATGTGGGCTACGTTCCCAATATGCAAAGCCCCTTTTATCTTAACAGCTGCGTGGTGAAAAATGCTGCTGATGACAATAAAACTTAAGAGGGCTGGATTTCAGCACTAGAAAATCTGGGTAGCAAATTTAGACATCCATCCATGTGTCCCCGTGGCTCATGTGCAGAGGCACTGTATGTGAAAGAGCACACGTGAGGTGCAGAGTAGGACAGTTCTGCTTGTACATCTCAATGCTTGGAGCCCGTTGCTTTGATAAAACCAGGGAGAAAGGTGCATGCTTTAAGTTTGCCTGCCATTACCCACCAGTCCCAGCCTTTCCATGGCACTCAGTAGCATAAACACTCTCTGTCTCCTGTTTACTGCTGCTGACCCTTCAGTCAGGGATAAGCCATGCTAAATGCTTACCTCTTTTTTATTTTTTTTCCCTCAAAGCATTGTTGATACTGTTTTCTCCACTTTTTCACAGCTCTGCTTGGAGGAATGAAGCACAAGCCAGTCAGAGTAAGTAGTAATCTCAGGAATAAGATTGTCTTCTAGGAAATAATGGATTATCTTAGTATTGCATTCATGAAGTATCTGACATGCATTACGTAGGTACCAAAGCAGTGGCCCAAGGCAGGCATTCCAACAGATTGATCTGTGTTAACATAAAAAAGTGAATGGTTTTCTGCCCCTCCTAAGCCACCAGCAATCAGTCTTTGCAAATTAACATACAAGGCTAAGCAGATGTATTTTGTGTTGTTGCAAATGCTGCCAAGTGCTGGCCCTAACAGTCTGTGAATTGGAATTTGTTCCAAAAGCAGGAGCAAGGCAGCCAGTTGTGCACTGCCCCCTGGAGCTCTGCAAGGAAGCAGCAGAAGCAGGGAGAGAGAGCCTTTCCTCAGCCAGAAGAAAACTTCAGTTAGACGATAAAACACAGAGAGGAAGCGACTTGAGTGTCAGTAGGAAGGCTGGCAGGCAGTGCCTGGGGAGGGCACTAAGCATCTTTCTACAGGCAGAATCCAGACAGGCTGCAATTCCCTACTGAGACAGCTCTTTCCTTAGCAGCCAAGTTAGACCTGTCTTTCTTTACCTGGGTGGGCCCAAGAGGTCTCCAGCTCTGAGCTATTGATGTCAGTATTGTGCCTGCTAAATGGTTTCTGCTAGGCTGCATGTAATTAGGATGATATTTGAAATACTTGTAAGGAATGTGAAGATTGCAGTTTGCCAGTGTGGTTGCAGTACTGCAGGATGCTTTGGTTCCCAGGTTGGGGAACATGAAATAACATGTTTCATACTGCTGGATTTTACGAGCTGTCATGAGTGCTTTCTTACCAGTTTCAGAGCAGAGCAATGAGCGTGCAGGTGCCAGAGCAACTCATGATGAAACACTAGTTGAGTGTAGCAGGCAGCAAGGCAGGGCATAAAGATGTGGAGAAGACATCTTACTGCTCTCCTTCTCCCAGCTGCTTTGGTAATTGACCTCTGCTTCTTGCAGTGAACAATCATTGCATGTAATGATGAGAGAACCCTTTTTGCCTTTCCAGTGTCATGAGGAGGCCTTCAGACACTGGCTTATTCCGGAGTAAAGCAATGGGAAACCACGTAGTAGCAGCTAAAGTTGTACACTTCCCAGGGCCAGAAGTGGAGAGGCCTGTGCGTGGTGGTAGTCACAGGCTGCAGGGTCTGGTATCACTGCGTGCTGCTGAGCCTAACAGAGCCATTTGTTAATCCCCCAGTCTCCCTGCCTCGGCTGGTGGACATGGACTGGAGGGTGGACATCAAGACGTCTTCAGACAGCATTGCAAGAATGGCCGTCCCTACCTGCCTGCTGCAGTTAAAGGTAATAATGGCAGTGGCTGTGAAGGGCAGAAATAATGAAGTCCAACACCTGACTTGCCAGGCAAACCAGTTCAGACAAGCATGTGCTGCTTGCCTCTTGCCTGGTGGACCATTAGTCTTTCTGATGATGATACCTGAAATGTCACAGAGCATGGGAAGCGTGTCTCGGATGAAAACTCTATTGCACAGAAGTTTTCTGTGCATGGAGATGTGAGAAATCACCATGTTTGTCCCTAGTCACCATTGTTTTCTACAGAAAAAAGGAAGATAAATCATGAAGCCATCATCCTTTAATTCTAAGCACTCCATCAGTGTGTTTAGCTGACTTCATTGGTTGAGAAATTACTTGAGATTACTAATAACCTCCTTCAGTGTCATTTGGGGACTTACTGCTTGTGTTCTGCAGAGTTTTGGATCACCCCAACCAATAAAAATCCTATGAGTGGGATTCAGGGGAGGAATTAAAATCTAATCTCTGTAGGTGGGGTGAGGTTAAGTATCCTATGTGGTATCTACTGAGATGCTTTTGATACAGACATGGCTTCCTGCCACAAGTATCTTCAAAATACCCCAATACTTAAGGCAGTAGATGTTCACTTGCACTCTGTCAGTGGGAGTGCACTTCAGTAGTGAGGCACACAGCTTAGAAAATGTGCCATGGTTCTTCAGGATGGAACTGGATTCCAAATTCAAACCATTAATCTATGTATTAAACACTGACTTTTGTAGTGGCTCTGGAAAAACACATAAATGAATTTTTCATACAACTAACATCTGCATTCCTATTTTAAGATTCAGGAAGATGCTGCCTTATGTGGAAATAATCCTGTTGTTTCTGCACTGACTGTGGAACTGAGCAAAGAAACTCTGGACACTATGTTAGAAGGTCTGGGAAGGATTCGGGACCAACTTTCTGCCGTTGCAAACAAATGAGTGCTCAAGGGCATGGATTCCAGCAGCAAGGAAAGGAAGTATTCTCTACCTACAGCTGTCAGAAGTTGCAACCTAGTGTAACATGTTGTCTATTTCAGCAAAGCACATGAGGTTTCTTTCTTGAATTAATGAGATAGCTTTTGAAAAGCTAACACTCAAATATTCATTTGGTTGGATGCCAAAAAGTGGTTTCCTATTATGTTGTTGAACAAAAGCTATTCCCCGTTTCAGAAGAGAATCTGAGGGCTCAGAGGCTGGCTTAATCACGAGGGTCATAACTGGAAACAGCAAATAGCTGCAGCCAATGAAGCAAGTTCTGTCTGTCCTGAAATGAGAATCTGAAAGGCTCAAGCTGGGAAATGGGCTGCCTTCCAACATTAGAAAAGGAGGGTGCTTCTCTCTGGAATGTGCTTGTACTGAGGTGCCTGCTGGATGCAGCACTCTCTCCCTCTCAATGAAGCACAGCCATGCTGCAGATTGTTATTACAGGATAATGCATTGAAATAGGGCAATTATGCTACAACACATTCCCTTCTGATCAGCTTCACAGCACCATTTGCAAAATGACTGTTCTGAACATCTTTAGCAGGAACTAATTTCATCCTTCTGCTTGAAAAGAAAAAAAGGAGTTCAGGTAATTCATGTCTGGGGTTTATCCAATAAAGGCTTTGCCTTTGCTGCACAAAAACCAAACTGGGAGAGTAAAGAATTGAAGGCTGTTTCCTGTCCTGTAGGAAACCCCTCTGTGGCAGTACATGCCTATACTTCTCCAAAGTGTTCTGTTGTTTGTATAAATCTTCCTTTAATTAAAGAATGAACTGCTAATTGATTTTGTGAATCCTTTTCAGTCTGGAAGAGATGTTGTCTTGGGTTATCTCAGCATCTTTGTGATGGTGCCAAGTTCCTAGGCTGGTTTAATGGATGTTCATGTTTGTTACTGAAGAAGCATCTTTTGTTTCCTATTCAAATTGATTCATGTTTTAAACTTCCTTCTCTTCATTGTAATACAGTTTTAGGGCACCTTTTTTCCACAGGCACCACTTCTGTGCAATATTAGAGGTGATGACCCTGACTTAAAAGTTTACAAATATATGTGCATTGAGAGTGTGGAGGAGTTAAATGCAGCAAATCAATAAAATTCAGATTCTTCTTTCTTATGAGCTTCTATAGATTGTCTGTATCCAAATTTGTTTATGACAAAATCCAGTCTTTCCTACAACACTGGGCTCTCCTTCAAGCCACAAAACATTGTTTGTTGTGTTTGGAAACATGAAATCATTCAAGAAGTGTGCATAAACTACAAGAACTTTGTTAATTATTATTATACATCCCCCCAAAGTGCAGGCCAGAGTATAAGTGAAGGCTGTGCCTTTAAAAGATGATGGTGAAATGCAGCTCATGCATCAAGAGCGACTGTGTGGCTAGTCCCTTGGTAATGTCTTGAGCAAAGATGATAATGCTTGCTATGGTATCAAGGCAAACTGGTGCATTTCATGTATAATAGGGACATCTCAGTGGAGGAGATGGATATTTCAGAGTACCTTCTGTAAGATTCAAGCTGTGATAAACATCTCTAACACAGTACTTCAGGTCAAGGAAGTTTTATTGCCTTTGCACCCTAGCCTTAAAAAAAAACAACAAAAAGTTGATAGAGTAGTGGTTTGGAAAGTAGGAATCACTGAGGAGGTAAATAATGAGGGGTGAAGTACAGGGAAGCTGAGGAAGTCAAAACAGAGGAAATCCTTGAGGTGAGTAGTGAAGTTATAGTCACAATGTAGGGTCAACACAATGAAGAACTGATAGTTGTTCTCATGTAAAACAATTATACAACTATAGAACAGTTGTAAAGAAAAGAAAGACTTAAAACTGAAAAGGCTTTTCCAGTGGCAGAGTAGAGCTTTCTGCTGGTAGCTAAAAGTTG
This sequence comes from Phylloscopus collybita, assembly GCA_027886175.1. Lineage (NCBI taxonomy): Eukaryota > Metazoa > Chordata > Aves > Passeriformes > Phylloscopidae > Phylloscopus > Phylloscopus collybita. The sequence continues at coordinate 44,219,741 of JAJNNQ010000018.1, forward strand.
CTTGTGGAGTCTTAATAAAAAGGAATGTGCCCACTGGACCAGACATATGCCAAACATCAGGTGACTTCAAGGGGTAGATCTCCAGTCATTCTGTAAGAAGACACTGGTATTTTCTAGCCCAATACTTAAGATGCTGTGAGAGCTTGCCTTCAAACTTTTGCCTAGATCGTTAGGTATTTTATTGTGGACTCTTACCTCCTTAGCCAGAAGAACTGAGACTGCTCAGAAAAAGGTACATAAAACAAGGGAGGCTGAGTAGGACTGTCATTACCCAGACAGCAGGAGAACTTCACATTAAAGTCCTTTTTATGGAGACTGCTACACAGGAAGAATAAATTGCTGCAGGCAATCATATATGATCTTTTTCATAAAATTATTGCTCTCTTAAAATGAGTTAGATTTTCATCCTCCCTCCACATATTGCTGCTATTTGGTAGGGCTAGCCTAAGAGATGATGTATTCATCTCTTCTCTGTTACGAGTTTGTTATTGTGCCAACATTGTCCTCTTTTGCTTACTTCTTTTTTGCCTTTCCAGTTTTCCCTCCTATTTAAGAAGCAGTAAAATCCCGCTCCACTTTTGATGACTAAGCCTTGTAAGCTCTATATTCTGTGCCTTTCAGAATTGCAGTGGCCATTCTTCACTTAACAGTTTGCATCTCCCTTGAATGGGGTCATCACCACAAGTGTTTCTGGAGGATTGTCCAAGGACATTACTAAAGAATGAACTGTCACAGTATGTGAATCACCTGAATGAATTCCTGCCAGGAAACCACAAGCCTTCCTTGAGAAGTGGAGCTTAAAAGCTCCATGCTCATTTCAGTATTTGGGAAATAGAAAATTCATTTTCTTCATGTACACTTGGTAATGGTGCTAATTCAGTTACAGTACGCAAAACAGTGATAAATTCATTTGTAAAACACAGTATGCAACTTAAATTCAAATTGTAGTTTCACAAATCAGACGTTGAATCTGACTGTCAGTGTTGAAAATGCATTAAAAACATTAAAACCTACTTTGTACTATTCAAAACAATACAAACAATGCTTCCTTTTATTGCAAGAAAATGTGCACTTCAGGGTGTTCAGACTAAAAGTTGTGTAGATGTGGTTGAGAACAAAAAAAGCTTAGAAAGAAAATGCCTTTAAGATTCCTAGCTTCTGCTTCAATTACTGATCTTTAAACACTGGTTTAAAAGAGTAGAAGACTTTCTAAGACTCATGATGGTTTGGTAAAAGTGCAATAATTACTGTATATTTAAGTTTTGAGTTTAATACATGAAATTTATATATTCAAGCTCTTCCAAAACACCATGTATACAAAGTTTTTGCTTTGTATATAACTGAGGTCTTACTGTTTCACTTTAAACTAGTTATTTTGTTACTAGTAATCTGATTTAGAATTGTTTTGACCTAAGTTACAAATGTTACTTTTTTTTTTTTTTTTTTTTTTTTGGCTGCCTAATATTCACTGTATATAATGAAGATTCTTTAACAATATAGATGGGACCACCTACCCAGATCAGGATTGAAAAAGGCATTTTCCCAGACCAATCTGGGATAGGTCTCTTGTTAACATCTCTCTTAAAAACCACAACAGTCCAGCTTAATCTCGGTTTTTGGTGCTAAGAACAACATGCCTAGGGGTGTAATTTCTTCAGCTGCTTTATAACTATGGTTATTCTAAGTCATAATAACCTCTACAGAACTAGCAATTTAATACATTTACCACTCTTTTTAATATACCCTTAAAAGATTCATCTTTCTAAGTTGTAGAGTGGAGCACCTGAAGTTGAGGAATCCCTCCCCAGACCCTTTTCTAACATTTTGACCCCCCCAGTCAGAAACTTTAGTCCATGACACAGTAATTGCACAAACTGTGATGTATTTTTCCCCTCATCCACACAAATGTTGTGCAGGTAGTTGCTGATTTTTTGTTGTTTTTAATGTAAGAGATTGTTATTAATGCTTGTGACCCTTGGGCCTGCCTTATTAACTGACTTCTCCAAGGTATAACTTAGTTAACTTTATGTAATTTAGTCTCCAGTATCACTGCACCAACGGAGCCCTGTATCATTACAATGCAAGACCTTGGCTTACCCACCATCAGCATGTGCTCATCCTGCCCAGTGTTTCCATCTGCTCTCATGATTCACATTCATCTGGCCCCTGCTCGAAGGCAGCTGCACTACCATCACCAGAAAATTAAACCTCACAAACTACAGCAGGGACACATTTATAGCGAGGCTGATGAGAATGTGCTAAAGGTCTTGAATCTTCCAGTTACACTCAAAAAATCAGAGGTATCCATTAGAAGCCTCACTGTAAGGATCAGTGGCCAAACAGCCCTTGCCCTTTCAAGCACGTAAGAACCTGACTGTTGCTGCTCCATGTTCTACAAACCTCTTTTCTGGACTTATTAGTGTCTATGAGTCTTGCCACTGACAGTGCTGCTGCTGAAGTACCTATGAAATACATAACAAAAATACCAACACAGCACACCCACCCTGTGCCAATCCTCTGGTGTATTTTACTGAGTATCACAGGAAAGAGGGAGCATGGCAAGGTCAGAGCTTCCTAAGCTTTCTGCAACATCGGCCTTTAGGAAAGAAGGAATCACGGAATATCCCAAGTTGGAAGTGACCCACAAGGGTCATGGTGTCCAGCTTCTGACCCTGCACAGGACAGCTCCAACAATCCCCCTGTGGGCTTGACAGCATTGTCCAAACACTCCTTCAATTCTGTCAGGCTGGTGCTGTGACCACTTCCCTGGGGAGCCTGTTCCAGTGCCCAAACACCCTCTGGGGAAAGAACCTTTTCCGAATAACCAGGCTGAACTTCAACAGAGAACAAGAACATGAGCCCAGATTTACAGTCCTCCTAGCTGGCTAAAACACTCAAGCCTAAAGGTCACTGAGAGAATTTGACAGAACAGAACATAGCTGAGTATTTCCAGCCTTCTAAACTGGTTGCTGCCTGGCCCGGCTGGGCTCGGCAGAGCACCTGACCATCTCCCGCTGGACACATGTGATTGAAAGGAGAGTGCAAATCAAAGGATGCCACAACAAAAGAAACATTCCTGAAAGTGCAAATTCTTTTTCCCCAGGAGATGGCGAGCTCGGTCTCTCATTTCTCTTCCCTCCTCAGTTTCTCGGCAGGACACAGCAGTCTGGGCTGTCTTTAGAATCTGGGAGCAAATCAATGACTGCCGGAGTCCAAACGGCACCAAACCAGAAGGGGGATATTATTCACTGCTCAGCAAAAGGTCTCCCAGCTGCTCCCATAGCTGCGGGTAAGGCAGCTGAGCACATTTTAGGGGAAGCTGGCAGAGATGGAGGTAGCAGACAGTTCTCTGGACTGTGCCAGTCACTTTAAACACCAAGAAGGAGGAACTCTCCCTTCTTTTTGCCAGGTTTAGATGCATAGTCCATCAGGGAGAGCTTAGCCACTAACATGGGTAAGCACAATGTTGCATTTAAAGGGATGCAGACAGCTTTGAATGTTTCCACACTGGCCTCTCTCAGACTATGCGAGTTTTTCATAGATTTGTCTTTAAATAGTGGTGAGCAGGACCCTGTAAAAATCATGTCTGGAGAAGGAAGTAAGATGTGGGGAGGGAGAGTTCCTTCTTTCCCAAGCATGTAAGAAACCAATTTAAGACAGTGCATGAAGCACAATGGCATCCTGTGCAATGTATTTATGATTTCTCTTGTTGCTTTTCCACTCACTTTTGCTGCTGCTGTTAATACAAGGCCTGGGATGAAAGCATTCCCTCCCCTCGCTGACCTTCTGCACCCCCTCCTCCCAGGAGGCATCATCTTGCCAGCCTGGGAGGGGAAGTGCTAATGCACACTAGCAACACTGACACACCACACAGTGCTGTCAAGTATGCAGAGTAAACACACAGAGCAGAGGCAGTGAAATAGCACCCTGCTTTCATCCTTACTCTCTTCTAGTCACTGTTCTTGTAAAGGCTGCTTTGCAACAATAGTAGGTACGGCTTTTTTTCCCCCCCTAAGGAAGACGCAATTTGTCAAGTTGACAGCATCCCTTTATGCTGATGAGATAGTGAGGGTTGAGTGCCAACTAGCAGTAGAAATATAATAGCATCCATCAGAGCTGTTAGCTAGAGTTGGCCAGTGCTTTTGTTTGTAATTTAGAGGGTTATAACTCAGCCTTGCAAATGAGATGCAGGAGGAAGTCTACACTGAAAATCTGGACCTTGCAGTGGGCCCTTTAGTTTCTTATTAAAAAAAAAAAAAATCAGGTTTGCTTTGGCATTCTGCACTGTGCTGAAAAGAAGTGATAAGAAACCTGGATGAAATGACTGCAGTGTACCAATGCTTTGCACTGACAGGGCTAACTGGAAATGCTGATTTCTTTACAACTGTATCAGTGACTGTAGGTCCAGGGTGTTCAGACACACTTTCTGTATCAAAAATCTTGAGGAAAATGGCATCTTCATTTCCAAACAAATCACTGTACAGGTCAGCAAGGCTCCCCAGGTTGTATCCCTACTCCACACAGTGGCAAGACTCAACCCACATAAAGCTCATGACAGATTTATCAACAGAATCAGTAAGTCACCCACTGTCTGAAGCACTCTGCTTCCTTAGTGCTTGGTGGCATTTAGGTTATTGGGGCCTCATTCCCAAGCCTCATTCTGCATTTATCTTATTTTTATGCCCACACAGAGACATGACTCCTACTTTTGAATGTTATTTTTTTTTCAATCCACTAGTGACAGCCAGTATTATTCCATGCCCTATTAAGCCAGATCAGTAGAAACTCTAGAAAGTTTGAACTGGATCTCAACAGACAACTGATAGGCTTTTGTGTCTGATGAGAAATAAATAATCAGAAGATCAGAGTGAAATCAAAGAAACACAAAGCATGTCTTTAGTGCACTGCATAACTGAAACTACTTCTTTTCCTCTCTGAAAAGAACAGCATGAAAGTGCACTGAAGTGTACATGAAGATGTACACATCTGTGTCTCAGGATATTTTCCTTTGCTTGGGCGTAGATGGTAAACTTCAAACATCACTATCACTCCCATCTACCTCATAAGCCCTGTAAGCAATCTTATTTACAATTTCTAGCCATTGCTTTCCAGTGACCTCATTTCTCCCTTTGGTGCTGTCTTGGAAGTTCTGGCTAATATTAAAGGCACTGAAATAGACACATTCAACACTCCCTTGTGGGTGTGGTAACATACTTCTCAATAAAGCAAAGACCTTTTAAACAAAATGAAAGCTGGCCACATTTTAGCCTTGTCCTTAGGCAAGTAAAAAATAAAACCCCTTTCCTATGCTTTCAAAACAATAAAATAAAACAACTAAGCAAGAAATCTGATCAAGGTGAACCTTGTGTGCATTCCACCTTGTGGTTTGCACACCACCTCTCCAGATCACACATTCACTGAGGCAGAGACCTCATCTTCACAGCCTCATACAGGAGACTGACTCTGCCACTGACACTCTCAGTAACACCAAGGATTCTGTCCCCTGGTATTACTGCATCAAAATGCTGTAGTTATTTCAGGATCAGATTTCCAGTTGCCTGACACAGCAGCAGTCTTACCCTTTCCTAGATAAATAAGGTTGATCTATGCAGTTTAATGGGTGGGTTGTGTCACCACTGGCAGCTCACAGAGAAATGGTCCAATTTTCAGAGGTGTGGAATACTTACTTTGGAACTTCAGACACTTCTGATATACTTCTGATAACCCTCCCTCTGAGCCCATCTAATCTGCAGTGTCAGAAGGGATCTCAGTAGAATTTCCCCCAAGAGAAGCAATTGTTGTGGTATTTTTGGTTAGAATTTCTTCTTCCTCTGCAATTCCATTTCCTTATATCATCCTGTATCATACACACTGTCACTCTCCACTCAAGAGCAGATTACACTCTGGCAGTGAAAGAACACCATCCTATTTCAAAAATTCAATAATAAATGAAAAGAACCAAAATTAAAAAATAAAATAAATTACACAGACTGTCCTTTGTTGAAATGGTGAAGAGAGCTATGAAGCCTTCTAGTAACTGAACTTGACTTTCAGGTGATGAAATTCAATTAATTAGTATTTCTCTAGAGAGGGGGGAAATCTTTGGGGACAATCTCTGCATACAAAATCAACATTCTGGTCATAAATGATATTTGTTCTGAAGTACAGGCAGCTTATTCACATCAGCAGTGCTCTGGGGAAGGAGTACCCTCTAGCACAGGGCTGTTCTAACAGCAGGCACTGGTGCAGCTCTGGACCACAGCCTTGTTTTGCTAAGAACTCTGCATGCCCTACAAGAAACCAAATTTCTCACAGCTCCTCAGCTGCAGAAACAAACAGGGCCCAGGAGCAGCTGTAGCTCTCCAGGCTCAACAGCATGGCCAACCCTGGGTAGTGGGATTCAGTTTGGCTTTTACAGCAGACCTGGAGGCCTTGATGTCACCTCTGGGACCACAGTAAAACTTAGACAGGGCTGGGGTGAAAGCAAGGGCTGGAAACACAGACTTCTGAGCCGAGTGCTTGTCTCTGCAGTGTCTCTGAACATCTCACTTTACCTCTGACTTCTGCCTAGCAAGTAAAAAGCTGTGTTACACCTGTTTTGGTGGGGATACAGTAATTAACTGATCCACTTGGTATTAAGGCTCTGGCAGTGTGTGGGTAAAGGAATCTACACGTGTACTGAGCATTTTGCCAAGACAAAGACGTCGGCACTGGAGTATTGTGTTCCCTACGACAGCAAAGGATGAAATGATTTCTGCTGCCTACAAAGAAAAGAGTGTTTTGCAGAATTTCTCTCTCTCTCAAGTTCCTCAGGAGCACAGTACCACACAGCTTTGAAAATACAACAGGGTTCAACTCCTGGACCTAAATCATTATCACAAGGCTCTTCAAAGGAATCACATCCTGCTGGGCTTTATAGCTGATTGCAACTCCTCACCTCTCCCTGACCCACTTTAACAGTGTGTCCTTCTACCTCATTCATATGAAAGGCCTCAGAAGGAAACTGTGAATAAAGGCCACAGTGAAAGACCAGCCCATCTGTTTGTTTAGGAAGAACCCCCTTTGCTTTGTCTCAATTTCAGACCTTCCATGTAAATCAGCAACTATCCAGACCATTTCCCTCTGCATACCCCCCCTTCCTTTCTCCACCTCTCCGCTACCAGCTTATCCCTAGCCTTGTCTGTCCTTTCATGTAGCTGTGACTGGGCAGGTGAATGGGCAGAGGAAATAAATTCCATGTATTTAATGTCCTGGCTGTATGAAACTCATGTGCATGCAGAATGAGGAAGGGATTACGGCACTTCTGAATGAACCAAGCCCAGATAATTCTGATGAATTCACTGACATGAATTCCATTTTCACACCTAAGGTCCCTCTTGCCTAGGGTGTTCTGGTTTTTATTTTTGTTTTAAATGCTGGCTGCCTGGCATTTGCTATAAGATATGGTACAGAAGAAATATGCCCTGGGAGGCAGTACAGCCTCAGCAGGCCTTTAGGAGGTCTGCAGAGCCTGCAGATATCAGGGATGTCTCATGGGTGGAGTGATGACGTATTGCTCAAATAAACCCGAGATGAAGCAGATGCAGGGAACAGTGAAGGGGCCTTCAGACATCCTAACTGAAATAGAAATACAGATTTATTGTTTCTTCTGAAATCAACCAGGCACTTACTTCGTCATTGCCATTTATTGCCTTATTAACTCACTTTTATTATAACATTTATGATATTTGGACAATCCACACCTGACAGAGTAATGCCTGCAATGAGCTAGTTATGTTCAGGTGTTGTCCTTTGTTTGGACTGACCTACAAAGAACTTTATGGGTCTGTTAGTTTCCTCTTGAGATCTACTGTATGTCAACTACCACAGAAGATGTCACAAGCTGTTTTATAATGATAAACCAGCCCCTTAACCAGTGTTTCTGCCTCTTTTCCTTGCTCACACCTCTCAGGAGCCTCCCACCAGGAGTCCTCTGAATGCATCACCAAAAAGATCCCTTGTCCCCAGAGTCCCTATCATCATGTACTGCCTTTGTGTGACCACACAGTCCTAGTGCAAAGAAAGGCAAACCTAAGCCAGCTCCACAGATCCTCTCTCCTTACCCCCAGCTGGTTTTCATGCTGTGGTAGCACCTTCCTGTCCAGTCTGGAGCACAGCCTGGAGGGCAGCTCTGCTGTGAGGACACAGGACTGGGCTGTCTGGTGTTAATTAATCTGTGACAGGAGTGCAGGCAGCACAGGGTTCTGTATCCATTGGGTGCTGTTAGGAAGGCAAGGACAGCATCAATAGTGCTCCAGCGACTACAGCTTCCCTTTTTTATTTGGTGCTAGGTGCATTACAGGGAAAAAAAGAAAAGAAAGTGAGAGAGAGCGATGCAGGGAGGGGAAGGATCAATTGTGCTCTGCTCTTTGTGAGCAACCAGACCGAAAATGTTCCCCAGTCAGTCTAGTGATGAGAAATGGCAGGCTGAGAGCAGCCCACACCATGGGCCTATTTTAACACACGTAACTTGACTAACCTAACTAAGCTAACTAATTAACCTAGTTAACACAGTTAGTTTAGTCAAGTCCTGTGTGTTAAAACCAACCAAACCTAACTCTGTCTGGACTTAGCAAAGCCTTGGATTTAGAAGAACAAAACCTATATTCAGCTGAAAAAACAATTTGTGTTAAAAATATATCTACTAATTCTGGCCCAAAAGGCCAGATCCCCAAGCCATGCCATGTCTGGAGTATGCAGTGAATGCACCTGGTCCTGCTGATTTCAGTGCTGAGTTCAGTCAGCTGTTCAGTGAGCCACACCCAGTACAGCAGCAGGGAGCCAGGGAGCAGTTCTAAAAGGAGATTTAAGAATAGACAGTGCTCTAAACAGATAATTGTCAGCCAGTATTTGGAGTTTAGCAGTCAGCAAGCAGAAAACCTCCAAATAAGAGAATTAACTGCTGCTTAAGGACTTTGTGCTCTATCTGCTAGCTGACAACCAAATTTGTGCTGAATCTGATGCAGCAAACTTTAATCCTGCAGTGTTATCAATACTGTGTATTTCCAAGTTTAAACACTCCCAGCAGATAAAATGCCCTTGAAAATTCACTGTCTCTTTAATTCCCAACACTTTATTTGAAAACATAATCCTAAATATCTCATTAACCAATGGCCACAACACCCTTCATCCACTCCAAGATCCTTTTCTATTTGGTATCTACCACATTATCACCATCCACTGAAGCAGACCCAGAAGTGCTGTTAAGGGACTCTGTGCAACACTGTTGAAGTGAAATGACAGATCACCCTAAAACTACATAGCCTGACATTCAAGGAGACAACTAAAGTAGAAATACTTCAGGAAAGGCAGTCTTCCAGAAGAAAAAAAAGAAAGATGACAAGGTACAGTAAAGACATTGTCACATGCCCTCGCCTGATCACAAACTGAGACTGGTTGTAAATGGATCCTCAGAGAGTAATTGCATATTATGGTTTAAAGCTCATGCAAATCTCAGGATTCAGCCACACACTCAGCCCACCACTTTTTAATGTTATTGCATGTCAGCTGAACCATGCTAACTCATGGTGCCTTCTGTTCCCAGTGCCTGAGAGCACACACAGCTGCACTGACCTAAACTGCAGCCATAGGCAGGTCAACACCCCTCATCTAGGACAGGTCAGGTTGGAAATGCCAAGTTAAGGCCACCCTGTGTTCCCTGCTGAATGCATGGGACTAATCTGTCTCATCCTGTTCCTTAAATGTGGTTTAAGGGTTTAAATGTGTTTTGCAGTGCAGGAAGGAAGCCTAAAACCATGAGATATGCCATGAGGTAAGTAGTGAAAGCATTTCCATCAGATATGCTGAGAGATTATGTGGTGAGGGGATTATGTTGGCATGACAGGGGGCATGATGGCCTGCTGATTGCTTGTTTATCAGGGGGAGGACCCTTCTCTCTGGAACTGGTGGAAGAGGGGGGTGATGCACTAACACATCAGGGTTCTGTTCTACCCTTGCACAAACCCCAGACTCTGTAATCACTCTCTGTAATTCTCCATATCCCTCACACACAGGATGGCTACCTCCCCCTCCCATTTATGATGGCAATAACAGGATATTTCGACTACAATTTCACCTCCACTTCTGCCAGGAGTATAAATGGGCATTTGAAACCCTCAGTGGCAGAGGATAAGAATAGGACCCTACCTTGCAGACAGATCAACTTGCTCCTCCCTCCTCCCCAAAGCAGGGAGCCTCTTTCATCAGATTTTGCCTCTGACTGCATTGGAACACTTATACATAGCGGTATCCACTTTTATTTTACAGGTCTGGTGAATTTATCACTTCAATCTCACAGTAGTCTGTAACCTGCTGCTCCAAGAAACTGCACTATTTGTGCATCAGTGACCAGACTTACAGTGTGACTCACAGGATTTGTGCATCTAGTTGCATTATTAAATGCAACCAGACTTACCAGAAATTAAGCCCAGGCACACTCAGCCCCTCTGATCTCTGAGGACCAGCTGGAAAGCAGGGGGAGTAATTTTTCTATACGTTTAACACAACAGCTCCATGAGGATGCACAGGAGATGGACCCACTCAAACATCCAGTCACCTGCTTTGCAAGTTTCCTGAACACACCCCCTGAACTTACCTTTGCAACCCACATCTGCTCCAGTGGCCAGCTTGGCTCAGAGCTCTGCAGTGCTCAAGAGAAGAAGAAATGGAGTGTCATCCTGCAGTGTGAGCCACCAAGCTCCCTGCTGTAACTGAGGCTCCCTAAGCAATCTCTTCAGTGATGAGTCAGATGTGGCTCACATGCAACACTTCTCCTTGCACACTCTGTCCCACTCAGGAGATTTGCAGCTCTGTGAGCCTCATCTACAGCTCTTGCCTTGCAGACAGGCAGCAGCCTGGAATAATAATTGGGGATCATAACCTCAGAAAGCAGATCCCCATGGCTTTTGTCTCTGGCTGTTGTGCCTTCAGCATTATCAGGAGTCAGAGAAAATCAGATGTGATGGCATCAGCATTTAGGGCAGGAAAGGCAGGGAACACAGAAGAGTTTTTAGGAATCTGGAATGGGAAGGTTGGTGTTTGGTATTTAGATAATGAGGTTACCAATTTCAAGATAAATTCTCATGGGTTGCCAAAGGCCTCTAATTAATTCCAACTCTCCTCTTTTTCCTATCAGCCTATTTTCCCATCTGCTCCTTCACCCAAACACACTGTAGTCTCCATTGCTCAGGAACCCTGATGGGGAGGCTGGGGAGGGAGGTCAGTGTCCTTTTGCTACTCCTGCTGACAGGGACAGCATCCAAACTGAGCAGCACAGAGGGCCTTGTTGTAAATAGGTGTTTGAAACAACCCCTTCCAGCTTTGTATATACATGAATTATATGTTACTGAGCAAAGTGATGGTCAGTCATGATCTTGGATTCTAAATAAGACTGACCACAGCCAACAACAGCAAGGAAGCAGAAGACACCTGCTTATAACATGATCAGCAGGATGGGCTGATGCTGGAATTTTCAGCTCTGCCTGTAGGAGCTCCCACCAATCACATGGATAAATAGGATCTGATAGTCCAAACAGCATGCCTTTTCCTCCTCTGAATTGCTCATTTGTAAGTACTTGACAGTGAAAGGGTTAACTTGGAGAGAGTCCCTCGATACGTATGTGATGGATATATCAAGTGACCCCTCTGGTCAAACATGTTCACTCAGACCAGAGCCTGCTTCCTCATTAGCAACAATAAATTCAAAGCAGATGGAAAAACTGCTCTATTCTCTGATCCAGCTTTCAAAGCCCTTTGATTTCAGAATCCCTCGGCTGCTCTTTGACTTTTCTTGCCTGTCAAGATTGATAGGAGAAGGATATCAGTGCAAATTCTGGTTCTGGTCATCTCCCCTGTCAAATTTCCTACATCTGACCATGTTAATTGCTTCTCTCTCCTCCTTTGGTGTAAAGGCTGCGTGATTTTTTCCCTATCCTTTCTCCATCAGCAGGTTATTACACTTTGAAAGGGTCAGTGGTTAACTCTTTACCATGGCTGCATTACTTCTCCCATACACTGCTGCCTGAATCTCACCAGTTCAGGCTGGGAACTGCCCAAGGCTAGGAAATGTTTCTTTAGAGACCATGCTCTGTTTTTTTCCACACCACTGGCTGAAAGCCATGAAATAAGTGGACACCTGGAAAGGACAGCAAGATAGCAACCTAAGCACTGATGTCTGGAGAAGACTCCACAGCAAGTGTAACAGCAGGACAGCATCAACGACTAAGCAGTTGTCTTGGTTTGGAAAGACAGGTTTCTGCCAGGGAAAGCTGGAGTTTCCCTTAGAATGGAGAATGTAAAACCCTTACCCCCTCCAAATGATAATTTTGCAATTAAAAGCTTTCAGGCAAAGATTTGGAAATAGAAATAACAGTTCTTTACTTGGAATACTAACAATACAAATGTAGTAGAAAACAAAACCACCCAACCAAACCAGCAAACAAACAACAATTTTGGAGAACCCTGACAGAGTCAGAGCTACAACCTGACACCCTGTTGGTCAGGGTGTTGGAAGCAGTCCAAAAGTGAGTCCTCCTGGAGTGGCAGACATGGTTCTGCTGGAGCAGAGATAATCCTGTAGCAAAAGTGATGGTGAGAAGGGTCCAGTCTTCCTCCGGGAATCCAGTGGAACCCATGTTCCTACATCTCAGTTTTTATCCAGGTAGGAATGGTTGGCTCCCCCCACTGGGTGGAGCATCTCACACTGGGATGTCTGCTTTGGGGATGCATGCTTTGGGATAACTGCTTGGGGATGTGTTAATGGCCCATTAGCAGAAAATATCCCCCTGGAGGGAGGAGGGGTGGTGAAAGAGATAAGAAACACTGCCCCACCTGGTTTTAACAGCTGGCCCATTATCAGAAAGCACCCATCCCCCCCTCCCCCCAGAGTTACAAGAGATAAAGAAGAACATCTCCCCAACTGCTTTCAGCAGATGAAATAGAATAAACCTTTTTGGTTCCATAACCCAAGAGAGCAGTGGTCAGAGCCATGCCACAGCTCACAAGGAGTCTGGCAGGCAGGTGCTGCAGAGTGACTTGGGCAGAAGGCATTTGCAGGACTCTGAGGACTCTCCCTCAGCTGGCACAAGACATTTCCTGCAGCCCAGTACATGCCTTGCTGCCTTTTTCACAAACGTATTTTTTCCCCAGCCTGGATGTGAATTTTCAGCCAACAGCTTTTCATCCCACCCAGGTGGGATGAAGGGACCCTCTCTCCCCTTCCTGCAGCCACTGAAGTCTCCTCTCAGCTCCTGAGGCTGCTTGAGAGGGAGGGTCCTGTGAGATGAGCACTGAGTTCCTCAAGGTCACCTTGGGGAGCAATCCTGACCTTGACATCTCACCATCCTTCTGGAGGCTCAGAGCCATCTGCCTTCCCCTGCCCCTTGCCCAAGTCTCACTTTAGCTGCTGCATCCATCCTATGCTGCCTCCTGCCTCACTAAAATCCCCTGAACAACCATTACCCCTAAGAAAGGAGCCATTTCCACAGACAGAAACAATGGGGAGCCCCAGTGGTAAGGTCTTCTCTCCTCCCTTCCCTGCCCTCAAAGCTCACCTGGTCAAGAAACACAGACTGATGAGGCCTGGCAGGCACCAGTGATGCTCCCACTGCAGAGGGAGACCAGCTCTGCCAGTTAAACCAGCTGCTTTATTTTAGCACACTGCTGCTACCACTGATCAGCAATCTCCTGTTTCCCCATGGATCCGTGATCTTGGCTACAAAGGTTTGTGGTCCCTATCTCCACTCTCCTCCTGGGCCCTGCAGACCGTGCTCCTCACCTGCAGTCCAGCTCAGGGAGTCATTTCCCACCAGAGACTATGAAGAAACACTTCTGAAAACCAGGCAGGTCCCTGCCATCCTGGAGATATCCTGTCAGGCCCTGGCTCTTCAGGAAGACCATAGAAAAGTTTGTCTAAGCAAGTCAAACTGAAATGAGGTTAAAAAGCAGTGGCATTGCACAGAAACCTCTAGGAAAGTATAAGTAATAAAGCCCACCTCAAATCACATTAGTCTGAGGTTCTGACCTTGGCTGCTAGCCCAGGAGTCTTCCAAAGTACAGCAAAATTCACTTTTCAACATCACTAGGATGACTCCCCACTCCTTGCAGAAAGACAGCAACACACAGAGCTAGAACTAGTGAATGGCTGGTGGGATGCTTTGGCCATCAGGCTGTGTGGCAGGCAGTGCATACAGGAGGGAAACTGAGACATTTCCTTTGCTAAAAGCAGCTCTCCGGGCACTGTCAGCAGGACTGAGCTTATGATGCCCAGACCAGCAAAAAGCTGATTCCATGTAATGAAAAACAATCATGTGCTGATCAGGTTTTTGACTAGACACCCACTTATGGCCAGTGCTTGATAATCCACCTTTTATCCTCAAAACTATTGTGGGCAATGTATGTTTTTACACATCCTGTAGTAACACAGAGCCATGCCAGTGGCATACTGAACGTGCATGAAATGCTACATTTTGGAATACATAATGCACTTCTAAATCCCTCAGATGCTTTCAAAGATCTCTCCATCATCAAGTCTTTAAGCTGAAGCCAGTGCACACAATTCAGAGGTTGAAAGAGCAAGCCAGGATCCAGGGGTCCTGTCCTGATTCACACAGCAAGCCTTGTGCTCAAGCTGTTTCACCTCTCCCTGCTGATGGGGTACACCAGGGTAAAAGCAGGATCATAATTTCCTGCTAGCTCACACACAGAAGCTGAAAAGCCTTAGTTCTCTGTAAGAGACTGTGTAATATCCTGCATAAGGATTTTGAGGCAGGACTGACTGAAGGATGTTTCTGTTCTCTCTACAGAGACAGGAGTGGGTGCATGCACACAGAATTGATGTGTGTCTGCAGGAGAGGAATCTGCTCTTGCTTAAGTTACATATTTATTACTCCCTAAATCTAGTAAAAGGCACAAAGTGACACTGAAGTTTGTCTCTGAGACTGAGCAGCTGCCACGGTTGCTTTGGAGTAGCAGCAAGCCAGGCCATCAGGGTACCTACAGCTCCTACTTGTTTCTGCTGCAGGAGATATGATCACTACAACTTTAATAATCAGACAGAAGAAAGCTGGAGGGAACCACAGAACTTGCCATACAGCAAGGGAAGGTGCAAGATGATGCTCAAAGACTTCAAAACTGTTTGATGATTATGGAGAGACTGAAGGCAGTTTTGCCTTCCTCCTCCTTTTAGTGTGCAACTGCAGGTACAGTAGAAACAAGGAAGCATTTTCACAGAAACAAACAAACAAACAACCCCCCCCAAAAACAAACAGCCAAGCAAACAAAACTGATTTCTACTTCAGCAAGTTGGAAGGCAGGAACTTTTGGTTGTGTGTTAATAAGGCTGCTGTGGAGACTTGGGTTATCAGAAGAGCACAATTAGTTTTTACTGAAAGTATTGGAACATCAGACACTGAAATATCAAAGCTTTGGAGATGTGCATGGCTTGGATATTGATTTAGTTGTCACCTCCCTGTAGTCAGTGCAGATGAGGTAGGGGTTACTCTGCAGTTAAGTGTACCACATTCCTTTTCTCCCAGCTTTGGTAGCTGGGCCAAAAAGAAGGTGTCACCTTCCCTCTTCCCATCCTAAGGGACTTCATCTTGAATGAATCACTTCCAACTCTTCTAGGTGTTCAACACTGAGGTAACTTCTTCCAGTGCCATGGTAGGGCCCAACAAAGCAGAGTGCAATGAACTAGGACAGGAAAACAGCTGTAAAGGGCAGACACTCCATTGCTTCAGCACTAGAAGCCTTTGGGAAGAGCAGAAACAAAATCAGTTCAGAGTTTTTCCTCAGCCTGCAGTCTTGGGGCAGATTTCACTACCTATTTTTACTTTGAACTTGAAATAAGTAAATTATTTGGTTTTGACATTCCCTCTCCTCACAGCAGCTTATAAAGCCTAAGTCCATAGTGTTTGCAGAGCAGTCAGCAATTCCCAGAGAGGAAGTACCAAGGAAAGGCCAGCAAGCAGCCTCAGCCAGTGCTGTCATGAAGCACAAGGAGTCCAGACACAGGGCAGAGGGAGCAGAAAGAGGGGAGTGATGAAGCAACCAGCCCAAGGGCCATCTTCCCCAGCCCCTTCCCTGACCGAGGGATGCTCAGCTTGCCATGATACAGTTTAATATTCAGAAGGTCACAGTTTCAACTTTTGCCTCAGGCCTTCCAGACTCCTTGGCACAGCACTTCAAATTGCATTAGTTTGGGAGAGAGGCAAACAAAAAAAAGTTAGTTTTCTCCCAGGCATTGCTTAAAATAGAAAACAAACAAATGTCATTGCTGACATGCACAGCCCTGGAGACAGCAGTGAGATGCACAGACACAGACAGATGCCTGCAACTGGCCTCTGTGCTTGATCAAGACTACAAGTCTTCAACTATCAGCCCAATATTTTCTGCATAGAAAATGTTTTTCCATATCAGATTATAGAAGATAATTAAACAGCTTTCCATTCACATGCTGGGCCATTTGGTGAACTATATGAATACCGTGGTGGTTTGCTCTCAGTTTTCCACCACTTTCTCTTCCACAGTCTCCTGTGTAATTTGTTCTGTCTGGCTGTTTCAAAGCACATCCTTACGATGTCCTTTTACTCTATTCAAATCACCATCTGTTTGTGTCATTAGCAGTCTCATTTGGGGGGTGGTGTGTGCTGAGGAGGTCATTCAACATTTTAAAATTAAAAGCTTGGAACTAGTATTCTTCAACTAGAAAATGATAAACTGCTTCTCTTTGGCATTTTCCAGAGGCTTGTCTAAAAGCAACCCGGTGCCAATTTCTTGATACTTTCCCCTTCTCTTTTGCCTTAACTGAGAATCACTGCTTTATTTGCAGACTAAAGACCAAATGCTTCATACAGTTCAAGGAGAGGTTGCTAAATAATCAGGCCAGTACTCCACAGGTCCACTTATTTATCTGAGCAAAGCTCTCAGCAAAGAAATGTGATGTTACTGGATACAATCCCAGTCCCCCCAGAACCACCAGCTCCTTCCACCCTGCTTTCAGTGGGGTCAAACCCAGCTGAGAGTGCTCTAGGCTGCAGTTCATGGGCCAGCAGCCTGTTTGATTGAGGAGAGGGCTGCCACACAGCTTATCTAGAAAAATGCACAACGCCGAAACATAAGCAGGCATAAAGCAGGAAGCGTTTGTCACCCACAGCACCAGTGTCACATGAGAGACAAAGGATCATTTTTCATGTCTCTGCCAGGGAATGCAAGCTTGTTGGGACATGATGGCAACTCATTGATCTTGGAAAAAAATCTGAGTAATTTCTTGCTGAACCAGAGGGGGTGCAACAAATTCAGCTTCACGTCTTTATGCCCGCCTTGTTCTGTAGCACAGGATGAAAAACAAGCCCTGCCAGAGAAGGAAAAGGGACTACTGCATTGCATTTGATTATATTGCCTTGTGTTTGATTTTTGGGTGATGCAGGGGGAAAAGGAAGAGCAGGCAGACTAGAAACATGAAGGGTCACACAGTGATTCATTTATTCACTGAGTCATTAACTCAGCAGTAACCATCTGAGATGTTTTACTGGTTTAGAACCCGGTTTTGAAGGGTTCTTGCTTAAGCTGTGACTCCTAGACTCACCAGACTACAGCTGAAGCTATTAATTTCCCATTGGAAAAAACAAGACACTTGAAAAACACAAACACATCATAAGTAACGCACTGCTCATCTGTCTGAATGCAGAGTGCTGCTTACAGAGAAGTACACTACCCCTTGCATGGGCTGCTGGATGAAAATATGGCTGCATCAGGATGAGTGGTGCCTCAGATGCCAGCCATGTCTCCAGTTACCAAGCCATCAGTGGTTGGTCAAGCCACAACAGTGCAGACAGATCTCCATGCTGGCAAGCTTTGGGACAAAATTCTCAGGAACAGTTTCAACAACAGTGTGGTCAGCTGGGCCAGGGCAGTGTTTGTCCCCCTGTATTGGGCACTGGTGAGGCCACATCTTGAGTGCTGTGTCCAGTTCTGGGCCCCTCACTGTGGCAAAGACATGGAGGTGCTGGAGCCTGTCCAGAGAAGGGCAACAGAGAAGGGTCTGGAGCACAAATCCTGTGAGGAGCAGCTGAGAGAGCTGGGGGTGCTCAGCCTGGGGAAAAGGAGGGTCAAGGGAGACCTCATTGCTCTCTACAACTGCCTGAAAGGAGGCTGTAGCCAGCTGGGGGTTGGCATCCTCTCCCACTTGTTAAAGTGACATGGATGAGGGGAAATGGCCTCCAGTTGTGCCAGGGGAGGTTTAGATTTGATATTAGGCAAATGTTGGGCTGTGAAAATATCCTGTAAAAGCTCAGAGGTTATTTTAATTCCTTGAATTACACTTCATCAGCAGGGCACTGTAAAGCAGTCATGTAAGCTGAAGGGAAAGCAAGGGCAGCCTTCAGACAGAGCATGGACAGGAGCACCAGACCTTCACCAACGGGACATGTAATACCAAGCTGACAGAAGAGATCTAACCACAGGTACAAATAAAATCCAAAATTCTTCAGGGCATCTTAATAAACTCTCAGACTGAACAGAGATAAGGGCAGACAGATCCTCTGGCATTTTCCTAACAGTTGATAGTGGTGAGGGGAAGCTTCCCTGTAGCCTCAGGGAACCTTCACAGGTGACTGATGGTGTGGAATCAGACACTTGCCAAAGAATACAGCACATACCTGTTTCCAGATGACAGTTCATGTTCTTATACCCCCTTCCCCTTGATTTCCTCCCCTTTCCCTTCAGACCTGTCACAGTCCATTTTGTAAAAACAATCTGTGCTGCTTCTGTGTATGGAGATACTTGGATCCATAATATGGTTTCAGGGCTTTCAGACAGACTTAGTCCTGGGGCTGCCATAGAGGTTCAGCTTCCATCGTCAGTCACTGTAAGAGGGCTGAAAGTACAAAGCCCTTGTATTGAGCACATCCAGCAATCCAAGATCTCTCCCCACGTGGATCCTGGAACCATTGGTTACAGGTGATTGCAGAATGCCAGATCAGACCGCATCCACTAAAATAAGTGCCTGTTTCTTCAAAGGAATGTGAAACCCTCAGTGTGCCTGTGCAGGCATGTCCTATGCACTAGGAGGTAATCAACAGCCCCTGGAGCTGCTGGTGCTACCAGCCCACCATGCAGTAGGATTAACCTCTGCTTACAATGGGGTTATAAGGCTCATTACCCAGCAGCTGAAGGGAGGCTCACCCTGACACAGTGGTACTGCCTTCAGCCCTCACCCGACCTGAGATCTCACCATGAACATGGCATATACACACACCCCAGGAGCAGGGGCTGCCCTGGTGGGATTAGCAGGCAGCAATGCTATTAGCACTCCAACTCCCTGTCTGCCTTTTCCTCCCCAGCCAGAGCCTCATCCTCTCAGGGTTTTGCATTTGGTGCTCTGCCTCGGTGTCACAGCACACCTTCCTCTTGCAGCCCAGAGCAGCTCAAAGCCCATCCTGCTGAGCACAGCAAGTGCTTCCCTACACTGCACCTGGCCTGTGCTGGGGAACAGCTCCTCTGCTTATTTCATCAGATTAACACAAAACATGCTATCAGCACATTGGCAGGCTCTTAATGTCTTTGCTGGCAGGCTTTAATGGCCTCAGGTCTTCTAAGGCATTTCATTCATCTGGTGACTGTCAGGCTGCAAGAGCACCAGGGTGCTCTCCCCCCACATCCCCTTCCTCAAAGCAGAGATAAGAGCACAGCTATTTTAAAAGCAGGAGGTGAGATGAAAGCACTCACTTTAGTTACAACGCTGCTGCCATTCCATAATTAACTTCACCTAAACTTTCAAGGGAAGGAAAAAAAAAAAAGCCATCCAAAAATCATTCTGAATCACTCTCTCACCCACGCTAGCCATCTCATTATTGATATCAAGAAAAGAAAGTGGGGACTTCTTTTATTTTTTTTAGTATTATTACCCTTCAAAGCACTATCTTGAGCTAATTTTTCAAATGCCAGCATGAAAAGCAGCCAGACTACACTTTTTTTCTCTGTAGTTCCTTGTATCTCTTTGGGCTACCTATAAACTCAGGGTCAAAATGACATTTCTCCTTCCCACCTCCTCCCCCTTCTTCCCCCAGTTCCATAAAGCAGAAAATGTTGGTGCCAGCCACCTGACAAAGTGTTCCTTCAGGGCCTGTAGTACCTCTGGTCCTCCCCTCCACACCCTGTAATTCCAGTGTGCATCCTTAAACCAGCATTATTTACAGCAACCTATTTCCAGTACACTCCCCCAGCTCCCTTCTGGAGCCCACATCTTTGTTAAGCTACAACCTGTCTTTGTGGAAACCTACAGAAATACCTACTCTAGGTTAAGACCTAGCCTGGAATCTTAGAACTCTAGAGCAAAATCCTCCTCCATGTGAAGAGCTATGCAGAGTAACTGTTTCAATGAGTCTTCAGAAATGACAGGGCTAACAAATACCTAGAAGACAGGAGAAAATAAGGAATTCTAACATTTTCTCATGTTTTTTTGATCACTACAAGAATTTTTTGCAAAAAGGATTTGAAACAGTTACCTGCATGTCCAGACTTACCTCTTTTCTTTCCTCCTTAAATCTGCAAAAAATTTTCTGTTAAATGGAAAGGATTTAAAAGATTTCAAATACATGGATAAGACAACACTATCCAGTGGCCAGGAAGCTGGATCTTGGAAGATACAAGTTCTGTTATTCCTGAAACTCATTTTGATGTCACTCCCTGTCTCAGGTGTCCCTACTCAAAAACAGCGCAAATCTTCCTCCCATCCCTGCAATGGATAAAAAGGGAGAGACAGTGGTTAGTTGCTTGAGAAACATGACATAACAAAGTAGCCAAATGATTTCCATGTAGCTTCCTGAAGGAAGCTGACAATTGGTCTAGAATGATTTTCACATATTTCAGGTATCAGATACTAGACAGACTAACTCATGCTACCAAACCTGAAACAACCATTGGTTTTTCCTTTGAGTGCTGCACTTGCAGCTCCACTCAGGGTCACAGTGCAGGAATTTCTAACCCTGACCTAGAACTGGTCCTGCTGATGAAGATCTGCTGCACCTCTCAGATTCACAGGTTTGCTGCCTTTTTTTTTTTTTTTTTTTTCCCTGAAGAAGCTCAGGTATGTTTTTATTTTTTTATTTTATGTAATTCATGTCTTAACCAGCATATCTAACATGACACCTTGCAAGTGGATATGTAAGCCAGCTCCTTTATTTCTGAAGCTAAGCACTCTCCAAATCCACTTTGGGTAATTCATTGGTTCTGCTAACTCCTCTGCTCTGCACAGACTGCCAAGGGAGAACAATAAATACAGCAACAGATGCACAGAGAATTTTTGCTCTTGACTATGCATCATATTTGAGTAAATAGAAATTAGCAAAAGAGCAGCCAAGTATCAACCATACTTCCTTAGTCTGCAAATTCACTTACTGTGCAGCACTTAAATATTTCTTATTGAGGTACAAGAGCTGGAACACGTAAGAAATCTCCAAAGCAGTTATATATATACATATACATTAAACAGCCAACCTTACTGCCCCCCCCTTACCCCACACCTCTGAGACAGTGCAGTGTTTGGGTGCAGTGTTGGGCACGGAGGGTTTGGAGCATTTTCTGAAATAACTGTCACAAACAAGTGAGAAGAAAAATCTACTCTGTCAAACACAACATCGTACTTCTTCATCACTGTGCCACAACGGGACTCGTATCTGTCAAGGAAACAGCAGGTGTTCCAAATAAATGTAAGAGACTCAGATTCATCCAGTCAAATTGATGCTGCCAGGGCACTCCTGGAGAAGTGAGAGGTTTGGGTGAAGCCAAGCTGCTACTCAGCTCTTCCTACACAGGGTGAAGGTTATTGTACTTTCATGCTGAAAAATGACAGTGGTTTAAATTTGAAGGATTTACAGGCTGTGGTATCAAATAAAGAGAGTTGAAAGGTTTTACCTCAGGGTAACTGACAGGAATTAACCTTAGGTAGGAAAAACAAGAAAAGCCACCTGTACAGTGGCTGTCGGGAAGCATATAGGAAGTGATGGTCCCAAATCAATTCTCAGTGAATGGGGGTCTTCTGGACAGTATCCAGCATCAAAGCAACTGCACCTACTGAAACATTTTGTCCCCATGCCCACAGAAATGCTAAGGGTCAGATAAGCCCCAAAACTGCTCTACCTCTTCATCTCCAGTGGTCCCTGCAATAAGGCTGTATGGAATACTACTGGGATTTTGGGGAGCAGAGGATCATGTTTCAATTTATCGTTTCATAGTATGTTTAGCAGATAAACAGAAAAGTTAATTCCCTAGAGAGATCCATCCAGTACTTTTCCAAAGTGCTTTATGCAATATGCATACCCTCAACTTTGCTTTGAAAAGCAAAGAAGAGCTGTGAATTTCCACATGAAGATGTCTTTGGTTCAATTAATAACAGCACATCATTTTGGACTACAGCTCCCCAAACAGTGAAAAGCTGCTTAGTTCTCTCTCCAACAGACAACTGAGGCTGACTGAGCAACAAATTGCTTGCAAACCAGCAAGAGAAGATGTTGCACTCAGAAATCACTGCTGCCTATTTAATTTTTAAGGTGTAAAAATTAGGATCTTTAAACAAATCAAAGCAGAGAGAGAAAAAAAAAAAGAGATTAATTAGGGAGCTTAGCTGGAGAGTATGGTATTTATTATCAACATTTCTCAAGTACAGCTCTTGCTGGGATGTAACTGAATGAGCCAGCCCTGAGACCCCAGTATTCCCTCCCCTGCAGAGAGCCAACTGTGGCAGCCTCAACAGCTCTGTCTCCCTTGTGCCTCTGGTGTGAATTCTGGATCCACAGCTACTTTGGGGCAGTTTGCCAGCACCAAACAAAGACTTCCATCTGAGAATCTGAGTCAGGGCATGTGATTTAATTAATGAGGATAACAATAAAACTGGCATGCCTTTGTGAAGGTAGCAAGTGGAGAAGAATGATGGAAGTGGAATATGTCAAATTCTGTATTCTTACAGAGATCCAACTATTTAGACATAACACTTGAATTAGTTCTCCTTAGTCTGGGAAAATAACTTTATAACATTGGGGTACTTCTCACAGTAATCCTTTGAGTGACAGGACTTTGACAAGAAGTGGCTCTGGAGTTCCCCTGACAGTGGTGGTGCCTGCCTGAGGCATCTGTCGGGGCCCAGACCTGACTGGGGATGCAGCCACACACGCTGCCTCCACCGAGCATCTGTACTCGAACCCGGCTCACGCATCCGGCACGTGGATCGCAGACCTGCAGATAAACAGGGACATTGTGCTGGCAACATGACTGCTGGGGAAGTGGCAGGCAGAAAGGGGGAGGTAGAGGCTAATGCTGACTGCCCTTTAGCTCTGTTGTTAAATCCATACACAGCAGCCAGCACAGAGCACCAACCTCTGCTGCGGCCTCTGCAGCTCTGCAACAAAGCAGACAGCAAAACTGGCTTGGACGCCTCATCTTGGATAGCACAAACAGGGCAGCAAAAGGAGAAATTATGATATTAAGCAATTCTCATTTGAATAGATATGGAAACATATGGATCAGCAGATTTTTATGCGCACAGGTACATGTGAGTTTCCAACAGCACTTTGTTTAAAAAATATGTTTAAAACCCACATAGAGTTAACTTAACATGGAATGCAAAGAAGTTGTAAGAAGCCTCATGTAGGAGGCTATAAAAACTAGAACAACTTGACTATGAAACAGGGGACATGCTCACTTGTGAACAGTATTAAAACACCAATTTTATTCAGGAATACAGAATACATTTTTTAAGATTTCCAGTTTACAAAAGTTTAAGATAAGGTTGGCTTTCAACATACAACCTCCCTTTAAGCATTTAAGTAACTTCTCCATTTCAAGTTGACAAAACCCCTCAAATCAGAGAAGAAAAAAAAAAAAAAAAAGACAAATGAAGGCCACAGTCCTGTACTGGGATACATTCAGGCAGAATCCAGCACAGTATTGAAATTCTTCCTGCAGTCCATATTTTAGTCCATGGGTGTAATATAACCTTGTGTTAATAAAAAAATATTGCAGATCTAGTAAGAACTGCAAGAAAAGCCCTTGTCTTACCATTTTAGTTCCAGGCATTATATGCAAAGGTGTTTCCAATAAGCAACAGTTAAAAACAGTACTTGTCATTTGATCACCACATTAAAAATACAGCGTTACATTTTTTCTTCATTTATAAAATTTTAAATATTCATTAAAATCCAGAATCAGTGTCCCTCCATCCTTTTCATCGTTAATAGTTTTCCTTATCTACTAAAACCATTTGTCTTTGCTAAGATGTCTAATGTAAAGAGCACCAGATTAACAAGCTGCAGCATTAATTAAAGTGAGAGTCACCTCTTTCCTCCACTCAGTTTCTAAATCTATCACAAGGGCTCTACGAGCTGTATCAAAGTGAAGTGGTGTAAATAAAACTGATTTGGCTCAAAAGTAGAGGAAGAAGGAATGCAGTTACTTAAAATTTGCAATGCAGTCAGTGTTTTTGTGTATGTCACTGCAGACAAGAGCCAAGAAAATTATTCACAGGCTTTCTTTTAAAAGCATTACTGTCAGTTTTCCATTTCCAGTACCAGAGAGGTAAATGGTAATTTGCCTTACAAGGAACTTCAGATTACTATCAAGCAGAATCACTAATGGCTTCATTTTAAATACACAGCACTCTGATTTCAGCAGAGGTTACAGACACTTGAAGCTCCTGAATTTTATTTGTTTGTTCATTTTTAAATGACCCTCTTTCCAACATGCCTTCATTTACCTCAAGTAGTCATTTCTTCAAACTCTTTTGTTCAAATATATTAATAGCTGCACTGAGAAGTACTCAATACAGTGGTCACCATTAAGTACAGATGTGGAAACAGAATTTAGCTCTTAAAGAAAACTTTAATTGATTTTACTTTTGTAAGAATGAATCTTTGAAATAGCATTTATTTTAATATTAAGTAGAAAGGAAAGCTCTTGGATGACTAACATCAAACTAAAAGGTTAAGAAAAATTGCAAACAATAGGATGATCAGTTCCAATTTTACCTGCTACTGAGAAGAAACTCTATCATCACGTGGTATTGGATGAACATTTAACTTCAGCCTTACTGCAGGATTTTCAATGAAATACTTAATTTCATCAGCACGTTTACCAAAGATTCCACTGAATAATGCAGTGTAACGCTGTATCAACACACTAGAAGTGACACATCATAAACAATTTGTGTGTGATACTAGAGCAATTTCCAAAGAAACCCACCTAGCAAACTTGTTCTGCAAACCAGCAAATTGGGGTAAGAAGAACCACCCTAGGTTTTAGCACACCTTTTTGGAACAAGATACTGAATTGCTGTAGTCCTCAAAGTTCAGTGGTCCCCATAAGTAACAATGAAGAGGAAGACAAGACTTGTTGCTTTTTTTGGATATCTAGACAATATGTAACACCACCCAGAAATGCAGGTAACAGATTTTCCAATCAACATTCAAACAGAAAGGCACAATCTCCTTTTAAGCTGTGTTCTCAAAAACTAGAAGATTCCTGTACAAAGATAAATACATCCTTAGCTGGAAGGGAAAATATCACACCATTAAGAATGTTTTTTTCCTTTTTTTTCTTTTTTTTTTTTTTTTTTTGGAAAGTCCAAATGGATTATCTTAATGCAAAAGTTACATGAATATATACATCCTGAAAGAGTATCTTTTTTTATATATATATGTACATATATGACAGTGACTGACACAGAAAACAGAAGAAACAGGCTATATTCACTCTTTTCCTACTTCTTAGCAATGCAAGGCAATGTTTTTCAATGCCAGAGGCACACAGTATTTGGGCTGCACACCCTCTGGTGTCTCAGAACACACATGGTGAAATGCAATCCCCTGTGGAAGGCCTGTTTGAGGGATGCTGGACACAAAGATCTGGTTTCACTAACACAGCCTTAGGCAACTTTACAATTAAAAAGATACATAATTACAATGAAACTACTGCAAACTCTTCAGTGGTATGTTTTCAAGAGCAATATTAAGTTTCTAAAACTGCAACACAAAACCATTAAGGTTAATTCTGATACAGCATAACATAGCTCTCTTACAGAGGCCAAGCAGAACCTTAATGAAAGGCAAGAGGGACAGCAGGGTCCAGTGATCACAAGAGATGTCCCTGCACCCACCTGTACTATTAAGTCATTCACATACCTGAGTCTGATCCACCTGTAAAATAAAGAATAGCTGTCTGCTCTGTGCAATGACAACAGTCTGCCTATTACCCTGGTCAGCCAGTAATAAAGCTAAATCCTGCTCTATGCAGGACAGCATTAATTACATTGCTTGAGTTCTCAGCAAGGATGAAATCTGACCCACTCTTGTACATTACTTTTCAAGGACCTAGGAGCATCTTCACCAATGCACTTCACCACAGGCTGCCTAAGCCTGTAATGAAAGCTGCCCTTAATCTGCTTCCAAAGTCAGCCCAGCCTATCAGCATTAGAATTCTCCAGGACTCCCCACCATGTCCTCAGTCCTGGAATGACCTGTGCTTGTAAATCTATCTGGTCCCTGCCTCTTGCATATTGTAGCAGTAGACTCCAGAGCAGGAAATGAAAAACAAACAAACAAACAAACAAAACCCCTAACAACCCAACCCAAAATACAGTACCCCAACCCCTTCTCTAAAAATTCAGGTGTAGTTATGAGAACTGAGACCGATCTTGAGTTGTTCCCTTACCTACACTCCAAATTCTTGGGTTCTGAGCATGTAACCTTTGGGCAAAAGAATCTACCTTACAAAGATGGGCAGGAAGAAAGCAGAAGGTGTGGGCAGTCAGCTTTCTTCACTTCCTTTAAACAGCAAAGTCTGTTTAATGACACCATTCTTTTACATAGAAAGAGTGGGAAATGTAGGATAGACAAATATAAATAATTTTTCAAGGCAATTTCCCCCCAGACAAGAGGAAGACACTGCACTGTTTTCTGTATACTGAGCACAAGTATGTGCTTGTGGCATTTAAATTCACAGCTTCTTCCCTCTTGCCATTCTAAATACCTTTAGCTCAGAGGTGCTTTCACATGGTGATTCAACAAGGTGCACTGAAATACATTTGACAAGAGACCAGACTTAGGACAGAACAGACATAAGTAATTCTGGTTTTCTGCAGAAGTTAGAGTTTTAACCAAATGAATGTGAATAATGCAAACTCTGTGAAAACCAGTGAGTTTATCAAAAACAAAACTTCGACAGCTTAGAGTTCTTGTGGTGTAGCAGAACTAAACCCAAGTGACACATTATGTACATACCTACACACAGTATTACACACAGGTGTACCCATGCATGCACGCATGCATGCTGTAGATGGGATGCCAAGCCCAACAACTTTCACTGCATGACCTGCTTTCAGGTATTTTACAAATATAACAAACTACTCATTGACATTAAAGCTTTCTGTGCTGGGTGTTTGCCTGATGCCAGTTTTGGTGTTGAAGATTTTGCTGGAACAATTTGGGGGTTTGTTTTGTTGTTTAGTTGAGGGGTTTTTTTAAGAGGGAACACATGGAGTATGGTTATGCCACACAGGAAAAGAAGCCTTGCTCTACTGTTCTGAGAAGCTTCAGTGCCTCTGTACTCAGCCTTGACATTTGACAGATAAGCCAGCCTTTGTGGTGCTGCTGAGACAACCCATGCAAATTTGGCCTAGATACCGGCATCTGGAAAAAAACTCCCTTGCTTAGTTACAGTTGTTGCATCCTCACAAACTTAAACCTCCTTCACAGGCCACGCAGAGATGGGTCAAGTAGTTTTTCTGCAATTTGGGCACTGCCAGGTGGCTGCCATCGGGCACCAGACCTCCAAGCAGGATGACTGCCTCTCATGTGCTTCAGTGACCACCAGTTGGCACCAGACAGTAAGAAGAAACAGCTCCCATGTCGACAGTATGGAAGGCAGTCTGAAAACAAGTGTCCTTCTGACAGAGTTCTTGTGTAAAACTTCTGTAAATATTATACACACACATATATACATTCATATACAGTAAGCAGTCCAATAAATACATCATATCAGTTCTTTTGACAAAGCACTGATGTTTCTCTTAACTTGTCTGAACCAGAACTTACCCACAGAAATACTGTGGAAAGCTTATGTGACTCTAAGTTTAGCTCTCCTTGCTCTGCCTTTGATGAGCCCAAAATGCTGAATTCATATATGAACTCAGTGTGAATTCAAAGCAAGTCATCATTCAGGCACAGGTCCCCTGAAACCTCTTAGCCACAGCAGATTAACCCACACAGACACAGTAAATGCCTTCTGGCCATCCCAACAACTGGAGCAGTTACACTTCTCTTTCAGCAATGTGGCTGACCAGAGGATCACTCTGATCTACTGTCCTCTCCAGAAGAGTTCTGTGCCCATCCATGCTGCCACGGATGTCTCTCATCCAGCTGTTGGATGCACCCACAGGACTTTCTGCCGTGGGGGTGTCTGTGCTGGCCAAGCTTCCCGACCGAGAGCGGTAAGGAGGGAGGTCTGGCTGATTAGGGGATTCAGATTCGGAACAATAAGGCGGTGGAGGAAGGTCAAACCAAGGTGGTCTGCTGTAAGAGACACAACAGAGTAAGAAGTTACTGAAAACAGTGGGACAGAAAATAGTACATAGTATCCCCACGATGAAAAAAACCCCAAACCAAAAGTATTTCCTAGCTTTTCAATTGTGACACATACCAAGAGATCTCAGACCTGCCCACATCATTCAGGTAATTTCAAAATACCACAACACCACTGGGAAGCAAGGTTTCTGGCCAAGGTGCAAGACTAATTACAAACTGTTTAACAATCTGCACGCTGAGTTAGAAGGCTATGGACTACCAACAAAGCTAGCAAGAGGTAAAAGA
The DNA here is from genome assembly GCA_027886175.1 of Phylloscopus collybita. Taxonomy (NCBI): domain Eukaryota; kingdom Metazoa; phylum Chordata; class Aves; order Passeriformes; family Phylloscopidae; genus Phylloscopus; species Phylloscopus collybita. The sequence continues at coordinate 44,248,633 of JAJNNQ010000018.1, forward strand.
GTTTTCTGTTTAACATTTACACCAGAGAAAACACTAAAAGAAGTAACATTAAGTGGTGGATTTACACCTATAGATGATGACGTGAACAGAAGAAAGCTCCAAGGAAACCTCCACTAAGTGACAGAGATTAATGGCTTACAGTCTAGAAATAAATAACAAACTGAATTCTCCACACTGACAAATCACTTTGGCTGTCATGAGATCATATGCAGAGCAACTGTTAAGCAGGCACAGGCAAGATGAGTACTGCATTCAGGGAAACTGTTCTGTGGTTCTGATAGCAAGCACCTAAAGGAACTGAAGGGTTGAGCAGATTGATAACAGGCCCTGGGAGCAATTAGCTCTGAAACTGCTGATGGTTTTATCAGCTCAGGTGAGGAGTGATTACAATCTGAACACCTGCTCATTTAGTTGTCCTTAATAATAAAAGATATCATTATTATGAAAGTCAACATTAAGACAAGGGACTTGCAGCCAAAAGCAGTAGAGAATAGGAATTTACTATTATTCTTAAATCCCACAGATTGCACTAAAAATACCAACAGGGTGATAGGGAACAATCAGAATTGTTAAAGTTTGTACCATGTCCTTTTAATGTAGAGAGGAGGTCTGCTTACAAGTCTTGTTTGGAAAGACTTTACAGACAGAGGCTAAAATGAAGGTTAACTATCTACAAATAAAACCAGTGTCATAACTACATAACTGCAAAAGCATCATAAACAAGCCATATCCACACCAAACTCAAAAGCACTTTTAGCTATTTAAATCAAGAAGAGTTCTTTCCATTCCAGAGTTCTGTTCTTCTCTTGGTAAAAGGCAAAGCACTGCAGAGCAGAAGAATGATACAATTTCTTTAAACAAGAATTGAAGAACTCTCTCACCTTTATACACTTATCAAAAATGAACAGGGCTGTAATCATTCAGTGCTATGACATACAACTTAGCTGGGTTTTTTTGGTGGAACTCCAAATTCAGTTTCCAGATTTTGATTCCAGACTGGCACACAGGCTTATCACTACTAGACAAGTGATACATTCTCCTGCCATTCTCAAAATCTTAATACCAACATGTGCTGGAAGAACACGACTTGAGTTTGCCTCAAATCCCTTTAATACCAATAACAGTAAAGGGACCTGAGCACCATGAACTTTTCAAATACAGAAGGAGCTCAGATTTACAGAAGGGCAGCACTGGAAGTGGGGAGCAGCAGCAGAGATTGCCAGAGCTGCAGCCAGCAGAGGGATGCTTTGGTGAGCGCAGAAGCAGCTCCTGTACACACCTTTGGTCGAGCACGGCCTCTGAGTAGGAGGGCGGGGAGTCCAGGTCCACGGGCCTGTGGTAGGGCTGGCTGGCCACGTACTGGATGCCATTGTTGACGTTGTAGGTGACGCTACAGTGGTGCGGGTGGTCGAGGACCACCAGGCGGGACAGCAGCACGGGGTGCTGCAGGCGATGCACCGGCAGCGTCATCAGGTTGTTGCGCTTGCGCTGGTGGTGCAGCACCAGGGCGAGGAAGGCCACCACCAGGACGAAAATGACAGAGCTGCCAATGATGGCGTAGGTGATACTCGGGTAGTAAAGCAGCTGATTCTCGGAGGTCACGTAGTCTTGGCCGCTCCCTGCCTCTGCAAGACAAAAGGAAAAGGAAGCCTGAGATTGGTTTCAGTAAGAAACTGCTTTTGGCCTATGCTGTGTTTTCTGCTAACACACTGAGTGACAAAAGAAAGTTCTCCTTTTCCCTTCAGATTGTGAAAAATGAGCTTATTAAAAGCACATGCACGGAAACTGGAGATTGGTAGAGTATCCCTCAGTCCAGGCTCGCCTGCAGTAGTGCCAGCACAAACTACTAGGGAGAGACAAGCTGAGAAAGGAAAATATACACCATAGTAGGAAGCACGAGCATTATCATGGGAGTATCTCCCCCATCCCTACCTAAAACAGTCATAGCTTTTGTTTCCAGAGGTGAGACACCCAGTTCCAAGCCATAACCACAGTACCTCAGCTGCACCTGGGAAAGCTCACTAAAATTAGAGATGTAGAAGGCACAACACTTACTTTTTTTTTTTTTTTTTTTTTTTTTTTACTTTATATTCCCCTGACACCATTTAAGCCCCATGTTCACAAGGTAATGCAGCCATTGAGCAATATATTTTGGGCAGGAATTTCTCTCTCTGTGCAGCCTGTAATTCCTTATAGCCTCAAACAGGCTATTCTGACATTCATCTACCTCAAGAAAAATAAGAGGCTGAGTAAAAACCAAACCAAACTAACCCAACGGAACCCCAAATGCACACAATTACAAGAGCATGATCCATCCAAATTCTTAATTTCCTACTGCAGAAAGCTGGCACAGTAAATCTTGGCATATGATTTTCCTTTCTTTTCCTTATCAAACAAAGCTGCTTTTCAGTCAGAATTGCAACAGAGCCACTAACATATTTCTCTAACAACAGATAATGAAACATACACCACCTGCCCAGCATAATGGAAGACCTTTACTCAAGCATCCATTGTTTTCATCAAGATGCTTTAGGTATCTGTCTTGGGTTATAGAACCAAAAATGTGTATTCCATTTCACCTGCTGAAAGCAGTTGGGGAGATGTTCTTCTTTATCTCTTGTAACTCTGGGGGGAGGGGGGTGGATAATATGGGCCAACTGTTAAAACCAGGTGGGGCAGTGTTTTCTTATCTCTTTCACCACCCCTCTTCCCTGGAAGGGGATATTTTCTGCTAATGGGCCATTAAAACTCCTCAACCAGTCATCCCCAAGCAAGTCCCATTGTGAGATGCTCCACCCAGTGGGGGGAGCCAACCATTCCTACCTGCATAAAAACTGAGATGTAGGAACACAAGATATCTAGCTTCACTGGATTCCTGGAGGAAGACTGGACCCCTTCTCACCATCACTGGACCCTTTCTCTCAGGATCATCTCTGCTCCACCAGAACCACATCTGCCACTCCAGGAGGACTCACTGTGGACTGATTCCAACCCCCTGACCAACAGGGTGTCAGGTTGTAGCTCTGACTCTGTCAGGGTTCTTCAAAATTGTTGTTTGTTTGGTTGTTTGTTTTGGTTTGTTTTCTTTCTACTACATTTGTATTGTTAGTATTGTTAGTAAAGAACTGTTATTCCTATTCCCAAATCTTTGCCTGAAAGCCCTTAATTGCAAAATCATAATTTGGAGGGGGTGAGGGGTTTATATTCTCCATTCCAAGGGAAACTTCAGCTTTCCCTGGCTGATACCTGTCTTTCAAAACCAAGACAGTATCTCTCTCAATATTTGATTTTGGTAGGTTCACTTCCACAGTTAAACACCAAACCACAATTTCCAGTATCACTAAAAATAGCTTATGCATTTGTCAGTAAGATAATACAACATAAAATGGCTAATCCTTTAAACATCTCCATTGTAAAGCACAGATACTTTGAGCAACCTGGTCCAGTGGAAAGAGTCCCTGCCCACAGCAGGGGATTGGAACAAGCTGGTCTTCACAGTTCATTCCAACACAAACTATTCTGTGATTATTGGTCCTGCTACCAAACTATGAAAACTACCATTCAGACAGAGCTGTTCCACTGATGATGCCACTACAACCACAGACCAGAGCTTTGCAGGCCAGCTGCAAGCCAGGCTTTTTCTGATACTTTGTGTAACACGTCAGGGAGGATCTTTGCTAACTTTATTTCCCTGTGCAACTGTGCTAGAGAAAGCAGAAATCACTGGTTCCAGTCAACATTTGGTCTCTGGCTCACTCAGCAAAGTGAACCAAGTCTGCATGAGGAATGTAAATGAAAGCAGAAGGAAGGAAAGGAATTGACATGCATTAGTAATTTTAATTACAGCTCATCACATATTACTCTGGCTCCTTTAATACACTCCCCAACTTCGACAGCTGAGAAATGAATTCATGTCACATATCACAGACAAGGGCCAGTGCAGGAAATATAATGACAAGCAGATCATTTTAATGCAAACATTAAGAAGTTTATTTGCAAGGACTGACCCATGGATGAATACTACTACCTGCAGCAAGTGCAAGGAAGGTGAATCTATTATGACATCCCAGTAAAATACCACAAGACTCTCATTCAGCTTGGCTCACTGGTTACAGTGCATTGGCATAAGGCTGAAAACAGGATGCTTCTGCAGACCTGATGAGACCTAGTTAGTTAACATGGGGTCATTCTGTAGCAGCGTGGTCTCTTCTCTGTATAATCTCCATCTTACTAAAAGGGAGGAAAAATGAGAAGTGAATTATCCATCAACTTTTTTTCCCAACCTTTTAAAGTTATCCACCTGTTTAGACTAGCATTCTAGGTCCTACAAGAACCAGTTCTATAAATCCAAAGAAGTTAACTAGACTGCTGAAGAAAAACTGCTTAGTCAAAAGTCAGGTGGGATCTGATGACCAGCTTTGGAACAGTGTGAAACAAAACATCTCTTATCTGGTTTTACAATCCTTTTCATACAACAACCACAGACGTATTTTGCAGAGATTTAGGATATCTTTGCAGTTAACATGCTGTTTTGGAGATTTGGGATTACTGTGGTTAATGAAACATCATTTATTTACCAATAACTCTATTCCATTTGGGGTGTTTAGATCTGTTTCTTGTATTCCCACTTAGTTCACCATCTCTCTGAAACCCAGAGCAATCTAAGGGCGTGCCTACAGATCTGGTCTCTGAACCAGAAGCAGAGCTATTAGGGTGCTGTCTGGTGCAACCTTTGAACCAGCCAACACAGCAATATTGCATTTGGGATTGGAATCAGCATGTCCATCAGTTCAGCTAATTCTAGCCCATGTGTCTCTAACATGAAGCAGCACAGAGGGGTACAGATACATCCTGTGGAGAGGGAAGAATCTGGTTCTTATGTCAAGTGCTCTTTTTTGCACCCCAGGCAGTGCTGAGGATTTGCTTAGAGACACCATCCCCATACAAAGAATCCCGCTCCCTAAACATGCATAGTCTTTTTACCTGTGCAGGAACAGACTGTACCTGAGATGGAGTTCTAGCTAGGAAGCTATTATTGAAACTAAGTCTTCTCTCACCACAATTACAACTTTATTATTGCCTTATCAGTGGGTTTTCTGGGCCAAGAAGATATAATCTTAAGCTCTCCTAGGAAGCCATGCTCGCAATGGCATTTCACTTTGGCTGTGATATAATTTATTCCATGAAAGACTAACTTGTACCTAATCTCTCTTTTCTACAAGGCCACTAAACCCAAATCTGCAGAAGATGAAAGTAACATTACCTGAGCCTACCAACACTGCTTGGCTTGCAGTCCTAGAGAGGTGAATTGCCCTTAATGGTCTTCCAAAGTAAAGCTTTGGCAAGAAAATTGCTCTATGGCACAGCTAAAACAAAAGTATCAGAACTATGAGGTAGCTTTGCATACAGGAGACTTTCACATCAAGTTTTTGCTTTGTCTTTCTATATACCTGATCACGTTGAAGCAAGTAACTTTTTAGAATTCCTTGATAACATTCTGGTTTGTTTTTTTTTTGTGGAACCTGGTGAATATTCAGAAGTTTGGAAGGGAATGAGGGGTACTGAGCTGAGACTGACTGATGTACCTGTATCCATTTTGCACTCGATGTAAAAGAGAGAAGGTGAGATAGAGAGAACATCTGAAAACTCTCAGTTTGACATGCACGACTACTTAAGGAAACAAAATCCATTACTCTTTAGCTCTGCTCTAATAATTTTCAGCAAATGTTTACACATCACAGAAGTCATTGAACTGAATTTCTTGGTAATTCAGTTATCCTCTCCCAGGAGAAGCAGGCATTATCCAGGTAGGTTTAGAAAGTTCTGTCTGCTCTGCTACTAAGTGCAAATTCATGAAAAAGAGTGAGTGGGCAAGCAAATTTAATTTAAATTCATGAAGTATTTATTATTTTGTGCTTTTTTTTTTCCCTGAAGAAGATCCGTTTTCTATCATGCCACATATAAACAGTTTATCACTGCCACTTACGCCTATTAAACCCTAGTATCTGGAAAATGCTGGATTCACAGATTAGGGATTTTTGGAGTGTAAAAAGCCTTGTGAATAATTTAGGAAAATACTGATAAAGGAAACATAGCAGGTTGAGCTCAGAGGTCTATTTTATTGACTGTGAACAAATTTGCTGTCTCAAAGTTTAAAAAAAGATCTGAGAGTAACTGCATTAAGTCTGCCAGACATAGGGATGAGAGGCTATTATTTTATCTTTCACAATCCTTTGCTCAAGCCTGGCTTTTCACAGTTCATTGGAGAAAAAGCTTTTGAAATACATAATCTGAGCAGACATCTGTAGCCTTAATGAGCACGAGTCACGGTCCGTCTCCAACAAAGATGCTACTGTAACAACACATTTAAATTCCAACTGGTTAAAGTGCAGAGCTGCAGCTTGAAAGGTTAAAGACAACAAAAATCAAATGCAGACAGGCAAAGCCTCTGCACATTATTTACTTTCTGTGTTTGGAGTTCTTAGGGCATCCAGCTAAATCTCCCAAAACTCTTACTAAATTTTTCATCCTTGATGATTTTATATGCCACTTAAACAAGTCTCACATAGATTTTGTGCACTGAACTCTCAGAATACTCTTTATTCTAGTGATGTTTTTCTAACTGAGTTATCTTTTTTCCCTATTGCCCTTCTCAATGTTACAAACAAGATCTCCCTCAGACAACACAGCACCTTGACCTCACGAAGTCTTGTGCTAGGTTACCATTGTTCCCCTCCTGAACAGCCTCACAGTTCCCATAGACACCAGAGACAAGGATTTGTTTTCAACTGCATTCAAAGCATGTTTTGACCCTGCTATGGCTTTCTCTGTTTCAGGCACAGAAGAGAGATTCACTAATGGAGGTGTTACACATACTAAACAGACCTTATCTATGGGAATTGGCCAGAGGAATAAAGTATGATTACATCTTTGCTTAACAGGTACTTGGTAAATGGATAAGATTTCTGGGAAGGCACCAGGATGAAGTTACTTCCAGGTATGTCTGTAACAGTGATGGCTTCACGGACAAAGACAGACAACAGGCATCTGCACAGATATCCTGGCTTCAAATGGCACCAAGGTGATCCTGTGCCTAACTCCCTGCTAATCACAAGTGTCCCTAATGCCCACAGACCAGAACCACAGCAAACAGAACAGCCCTTGATCTGAGAATCTGGAGCAAAGGGTGGCTCTATTCCCAACTCTCGAAGTTGCCCATCAGATAATTTTCTCCACCTCTGCCTGAATCCTTGCCTGGCTATTCCCTACTGAAAACTAGATAGTGATGTTCTCACTTTCTCAGGATATTCTCCAAAGCTCTTTCACACTGACAAGAACTACATTTTCCTGAAAAGTCTAAGTGTTTCAAATACCAATCAGAAGTCTTAAACACCACTGCATGCTCTGTCTTCACCTATTATCTCACTGGAAAGACAGTCATGACCTTACCTAAACACAGTAGAACCTCTTGATATGAAGAACTTGCTAGCTGTACATATATATATATATACATATATATAGAGAGATATATTTACATTACTATTGGTATTAGTGTAACAACCTGAGCTCTGAGCAGTGAAACAGAATTTCTCTGGATGATGCACTTTAGAGGCTCTGAGCAAAACAATAGTTACTGTTCCCAAGAATGTAAAGCTAAGTGTAAGACTTGGAACTATATATAGTTATACAAGTAGCCAGCAAGACACAGATAAACCTAAGGAGAGCAGCAGTCAGCAGAATTAGAAGCAGTGCCAGCATGCCTCATTCAGTGCACCAGAATGAGTGCATTACCAGTGCCTTCATCCCCAGACTTAAATCCTCATCCTGACCATGCGCTACAAGAGCTGTGCTTTCAAATCTTTGCAGCTGCTCTAAAAGAGCAGCTGAGTCAGCCTGAAGATCAAGAGCCTCACCTCTCACATGCCATCCTTTTTTATCTTCTGCAGGGTAGGATAATTACTCCATCCACTTCACACACACACAAAGAAAAAGAAAAGCAGCAAACTGAGCAAATAAGTAGAGAACTAAGAAATACTTAGCAGTAGTCATAGCAACCAAAGTTCTAAAATTAACTTGGCAGCAATGTAAAAACCTGAGAAGCCAAAACCTGCCATAAAGCACAAAAACAAAAGGTCCAGACTTGGCAGCTGGATGGAGCCCAGGGAGGAAATTAAAGTGTTACTCAAACGTAATTCAGGATTACTCCAGCATTGATCTATGCAGCAGTTCCTGGACACGTGGATAGGATAGTGGTGTACTTTGATTAAATCATAGTCAGTACAAAAACCAGGCCCAAAAGCAGGGGTAGAACATAAAAAGGAAGAACTTTGTCCTGTTAGTCTCCTGTTTCTCCTCTGTAAATGGAGGGTCATCATTAAGGAGTCTGCCTCAAAATTGGTTACTACAGAGTTCTTGTAACATTTTATGACAGGAAGATGCCACTTAGGGGCACTGAAAGCTTTAGGGGCTTGTGCTACTATTGGCCCCTCCCATGCACTAAATTAAACCTGCTCTGCAGAAGGAAAATCTCTAACTGCACCCACCAGAAGGCTCTTTGGTAGACTAAGCTTATAAAATAAATCAAGATTCTGCTTCAAAGAAAGAAAAACACTATTATCTTCACAGCATAAACATGCTCTGGTGTCGAGACACATGACAACTACACACCTCCTAGGCTCTAGTGCCAGTTCAAGCAAGTTGCCTAAGTTGGAGACAATAGCCACTGATCCTAAAGCACAGCCTGCTCTTTCCTCCAATCTCCCAAGAGATATTCCAGGCTCACCTTGTTCCAGTCACAAACAGTACTCATCAACTGCATAAAAGTCCAGGGGTCTTCGGTGGCTACGTAATCTCTTACATACCAATAATGAGTAGTATAGGATAGTCTTGAAAGATAAAACAATATAATGTTTTAATGTGAAATTCAACCAGCAAAACCCAAGTGTATTCAGTCTGCAATATTTAAGGAGTAATGGATTGGATGTACACTAAAATTCAAGAAGTTCCACCTCATCGTAAGAAAGAATTCCTTTACATTGAGGGTGGCAGAGCACAGGAACAGGCCAACTAAGGAAATCATGGCATCTCCCTCTCTGGAGACATTCAAGAAGTCCCTTCCAACCCTAGTGATTCTTTGATTCTGTAATAGCAGCTTCATCTTCACTTCAACTAAAGCATACTATTTTCTACCAAATAACCTTGGCAACACTGGCAAATTTACGTGCAAGTGCACTGTCCTGTCTTCTGCAAAGGTTAATTGGAGCTCTGAGCCAGGTAAGAGCCTGGACATTGTATCAACTACCTGACAGTGCAAAGGCATGCTCTACCTTGATTAATTTTGGAAGGTCTTCAGTACTGTTCCAAGTCAGTATGAAGGAAAACAGTTTTGGCAAAGGCCATGAGTGGCTTTGCCTTTCCTATTCCCTAAGTGTTTAGAATCCAAGTTTCCATGACATACTCCACTAACATTCCTTGGAATCATGTAGATATCTAGGAAGCAGAAAAAACCAACAAATAAAAACAAAAAGTAAACTAATTAAAATGAAAATTTGTGGACTAAATGCTTGTGCTTTTATCACGTATCAACTCTGAAACTAAATTACAACCATTGCAAAACTTACCAATTTATTTTGAGTGATCTATATGCCTAAAAAAAATGCATATTATTTCAACAGAATGTCTGGAAAAAGCTGAATGTGGGATGCTGTGCAGGACAGATGAATTGCACTTTTATGTTTATTCTAGAGGCTGGCAAGAAGACACACACAGTGCTCAGCTAGAAAGTGCACATTAACTTTTTCCTGGGTGCTGATTAGTGCTATGAACAGCTGGAGCGTAAGAAGGATAATAAGGCTTGAAGAAATGCAATGCAGGATTTATGGTGCCTGCAGTCAGGTACACATGGCAAGAAATACTGCTTAAATGTGATTTAAATCTATTGTAGAGTAAGTTTATAATCAGTTTATAAATTTAGTCTGATCGTACAAGAACTGTATTTTAATGGCTCTGATTTTTGTAAAAGTGTTAGTACAACGTCCATGTCCTGTTTCACATATTAATATTGCCAATTCTATTTTTTTTCTAGAACTGCGAAGAAGAGATGTTGCCAGATACATAGTACACATAGCTTCACTTGTTCAAGATACTAACAATCTAGAAACCATGAGCAGATCGTGATCCTGAGTAAAAAAAGAAACAAATCCACAGAGACCGACAATACCTTCCAGGTCAGCTAATCCCTTTCCTAGGGTCGCCTTTCACATCACCCATTCATTCAGCCTACTCAATGCCCTTTCAGTGACTGCCTCCAGGATGCCACAGAAGAAACCAGCAGCAAATCCACTCCAGCAAGAGCCTGCAGGCTGCCCTCTGGCTTTAAGAATCAAAAGGAGACTGGAGAGGAAAGCAAGACTACAACAACTGAGTGATGTGGGTAGACAGTCCAAACCAAGATGAAGCTCAGTGCTCAGCTCCAACTGACAATGCACCTGTGTGAAGTTACATTATGAGATACTTTACCTCTTAAAGTCATCCTGACTTTGCATTACAATTGTTTGACATACAAACTACTGCTTCCTTTCAGCCACAAGCCTTGTAAACTCAAGAAACTCTTGCCAAACAGTGCCCTCAGTAGCTTCACTGTGATCAGGTTTCCACCTTCAGGAGGGTCTTAGCAAACAGTGTACCTGGCTGAAATCAAATTCTAAATATTTCCTTAAGTATTATATGTACATACATACAACAGAAAAAAAAAAAAGATCAAAATACAACAGCAAGGAAGACAGCAATTAGCTGTGAAAGTAGCTATTGCACAGCCCTTTTTGACTTTCCTGATCACAAGACCCAGACCATCAAATACCAGAGAGTGAGGGAGGAAGAAAGAACAGAGAAGCAAATGACGCAAAGAGAAGAAAAAGGAAAAAAAGCTCCACTGGAAAGCTAGTGTACACAAATGGGTCACTAACAAGCATCTGGAAGGCATTAACACCAGGAAGAAGATAAACATGTGCTTTTCATCCTCTGATAAAAATCTCACTTGATCAGAAAAGATGACACTGAAAATAGGGAGTGGGAGGGAAACGTTCAAAGGCTGTGGCTGCCAGTGGCTCATTAGAAAATTGAAAGCTTTTCAGGAGGGTCCAAAAGGCTCTGCTCTGAACCCGAATCTATTCAGTAATTACCTGAATGACAGAGAATGCTTATTCAGCTTGCTGTTAGGCAACATCAACCCTGCTAGATGAGATTAAATAAAAAATGATTTGAAAACAGCAGAAACGGTCAAGATCACATGCAGTCAGGTGTCAGCAGGAAACAGCATGTTCACTGGCAGTGAAAAGTACAAACCAAACAGAATCCAGCCCCAGCAAAGGTGTGTGCTTGAGTATTTATCCAGCTCAGGACACCACACTTACCAAAAAAAGCGAAGGTGAATCACAGCTTGATGGAGAACAACATGAATTATCAGATGCCCACACAGAAACTAACGACCAGGAGGGGATTGGTAGCTAGACAGGCTGAAGAAAACATTCCAGGGAAACTTTTATTATTTTTAAATACCGAAGTTTGAAATGAATGAGTATCAAAACCATGCCTGCTCTAACAATGTAAGTGTAGGGCTTTCGAACACTGCAGGGAAGTCTCCCAAATGACTAACATGAGAAATCACAGCTTTATTTCATACATCTAATTGATAAGAGCTGTCACCTGTCAGTGAATAACAGTAGTAGCACTACATGCCTCCATATCTTTAGATTTCTAGTTACACTGACCACTCTGATGGTTTTATCATAGAGATTATCATTCCTGTATGTCCTCAGGAGAGTTTCTCAACATTTTTCTGAAGAATATAAAAAATCCTATAAATTTTAAGAATCTACAATCCAGGTTAAATTTGAACCACTTATCCCCAAAGGCAAAGCACCACAGTAACTTACTACCTACATGTGTAGCTCTGGTGTGAGGTGCAATTTGCAAAGTGGCAAGGAGAATGCAGCACTGGAACAGATCCCCTCAAGCTATGTGTGCTTTGGAAGTACCCTGAGACCTCCGACAGCCCTGAATGAATATGCTAGCCTGTAGTCAGAAATAACAACACTTTCACCCTGCCAATCAAATAACCCAGAACACCCCATAAAACCTAAATTTGGGTTATTTCTCCTGGTGAGCTGACAAACCTGTGTTTGTTTCACCAAACCTACCTTTAGATAAACAGAAAAAAGATGAAAAGCACCTTCTAACAATGAGGATGGAGATCCTCTTGTAAAGAATTTTATAGCACTTGTTACATGATCCCATTCTTCTCCCAAGTTCAGTAGGAGTTCAAACTTCATTGACAAATCAATAAATTCTATAAGCCTTAGAAGCTACCCATGCATTCTGAAAGGAAGGAGGAGCTCATCTCCTCCTTTAGAGTGCAGAGGACACTTGGACACCTTTCCCCCGTGGATGGACTTAGTGTAACATTTCAGACAGTAAATCAAGATATTATAGTACCTGGGACTTCATCCAGAACCATTTTTTTTTTTTTTTTGAAACATGCATTATAAAAATTTTGGTCTCACTTCAGCAAGTTTTCATATAAATAAATTAAGCAAAAAATATCTTTAATTACAGAATTAAGAAAATTGCTGCACTTGATGAAAGGTGGCTTTTTCAGCACTGACAAATGCAGCCTAAATGAATGTGAGAGTGCCAGATTTTATTCTTGCTGAAGATGTAGTCTTGTTTTTTGTTTCCAGAGAGATTATGGAAACATTTATTTTCCCTTTGACCCTGGCTGACTGACTAAACTAGTCATATTGAATTGTGCAATTCTTGATATGAAAAGCATGTGTACAATGCAAGAAAGAAAAAAATTATTTTAAAATTTGTATTAAGAGGCAAGAATCATAATTATTAATCACTATGTCAAGATAATTACTGTATGCAAGGGCAAGTGAAGAGATTTTTGGTGGCATACTTATAGTTCTCGTTCTGCGTGAAAAGACTGGAGGCAAATAATAATGATTAGTACAGCTTAGCATAGTTTAAAAGGCACTGAATTAGCTAATGTGTCACATGAGAACGAACATTTATTGACAGAAACTTTGGCTAATGCATAGCAATGGTAAAGAAGGTTAATAGAAAACTGGCTTATCACAAGGAAGGGATATTAACTGTATTATGGCATGATTCTGCAAAACCCCAATGAAACCATGTTTGAACACTGGCAGTCTATTCTGGCCAGCTTACTTGAAGACAGAATTAGGTTGACGGAGAGTACAGCATGAGAAACAAAGATGATGAATGGAGGAAACAGGGCTTAAATATCAAGAGAGAAAAAAGCATGCTTTATTTAGTATTGAGAAAATATTATTAAGAGGAGATATGACTGAAGTATTTATAATAGCCACGGGTTATAAAAAATAAGCTCAGTGACTAATTCTTAGATAATTGGGCAGATCAGAACTGAAGGTGAACAAGGGTAAAAGGAAAAAGATGCAAGACAAATTTAATGAAACACTTCTCAGGAAGAAGAGAAAATAGGAAAATTGATGCTTCACAACTAAATTTAAACAAAAGCTGGGGGACTGTGTGGGCTGGGTAAAAGCTTCCAGGGAGCATAATTTGTAATAGCTGAGACATGTTTTCATTTACACACACAAGTATCTGCTGCAATTTTAAAAATTATTCTTAAGAAAGGTTAAGAGTTTATCTCATTTGAAAGAGGAAGAAACAAAACCATTTACTCCTTTATAGTACATATGCAAATGACTAACTGTAGTATTTTTATAGTACTACTCCTTTACGTATTTAAAGACAAATCACATCAATGTTACAGTAATCCAACAAGATAGGTAAACCTATTCCTTACCTAAAAAGCAAGACTTAAATTAATAAAACAATTCACTTCAAGCTGCAGAGCTAAAGATTGTCAGCCAGGATCAGAAATTGGGAGTTCTCAGCTTCCATCAGCCATAGTCTGCTCTCCACACACACAGAGACTTTAATGAATTATTTACTTTTTCTTTACTATCAAAGAGGAGGCAGTTTTATTGCTTTACTCTTAAGGTGCACTTAATTATCCTTGAGCAACCCAACCCTGTCCTCCCCAGCACTCTGTGGTATTTTAACAAGCTGTCTACATACAGTGATCACACGTTAAAGATGGAGGCTGATTTAATATGCTTATGTCTCTGCTTAAAAACTTGTCTAAACAGAAATTAAGAAAGAAAATTAAAAGGAAAAAAAAGGACCAAATCACCCTGGATTCTAGTCTAAGTGGAACATACCAAGTATCTAAAAAATACTGAATAAAAATGCAAAACAAACCACAGACACACACTTGTTCTGCATGACTCCTTGCTCCCTATACAAAAAGCTTTTATTTTTCAGCTAGTTTTGTTCCTGTAAATAAGGACCCCACAAACAAAGACCTCTGTGCTTGATGGTTCCTCTGCATCATGCTCACCTGTGCAATTCTACATCCTTCTCTCTGAACATTTTAAATACACAAACAACAAATGGTGCAATCTGCTTTCATCAGGCTTTTCACAGAAGTTTCAAGAGCTGTAAAATTGGAACATAATGATTACCTGTGATTCATAAAGTGACAGATGACCTGGGAGATCTCTACCTAGGAAAAAATAAATCCTAAAATGCAATTTTCACACTCTGGGGTGTAACTACCCTGCCTCGGGAGTGTCACTGCAGTCTTGAAGGGATTAAAACAAAGAGCAGTCTCCATAACTAAGCCAGCTAAAAGTTTAATTAAATACAATTGCTTGCTGTGCTTCCCTTTCCCAAACAGCCTCATACATATTTATCACTGTAATTACAGCAGTAAAAACCTCCACAACTAATTATGCCATGCTTCTCATCTTCTATATGCCTGGAATTTTTTACATAATTACTACTGAAATTAATTGCAAGTTAGTTAATTTTGCACTTTGTCCTTTCAAGCTTAATTGAAAATTAAAATTTTTCAAACCAGTCATTCTTGAAAGCATGGTGCTTTTACCTCAGATGGTGCCATAACCAAAATGTTATTTTAATGGCTTTTAGTAATATAGCATAGAGGAGCAGTGTAGATTTTATCATTTAAAATAAGAGAGTGTTGCTCTAATACACATGTACCATATGGTTGGTAGTGCTACACTTTCCATAGAATATTCAGCCTGCCCCCAGTGCCACTTGGCCTCTCATGCAGTGCATTAGCATGCCATCCCTTGAGACAGAGACTGCTATCAGCCACACTTAGCTTAGATCAAGCTCAAACTTGGAATATTATTTGACTATGGTTTAAGCATTGTGCCTAGTATCTCAAGGGTGACTTATGATTTTGGATGTCCAGTTCTACAATCGATTTTGAAAAAGTAAGGAACATTTCCTCCCTTAAGAGGTAGGGGAAGAGGGGAAGAGTTAAAATTTGACTCAGTCTAGAAAAATAATTGCCTGAAAATTTTTGACTTAACCCAGGAAGCACAAAGTGTCCTCATTTTCTAAGGTAGTCTCTGTAATCAATAGTGATTTATTGATTTGGGAGTCTTTAGTGAAGGACACTGTACAATACAAACTCTTCCTTTCAACTAAAGAAGTATCTAAATCCCATGAAGTGACAACAGACAGAAGATGGATGGGGATCCCAACAATTTCCAAAACACAACTTGTACTCAAAGAGATGCAGTGACACATCTCAGCAAACCAGAGGACATGTCAGGGGTCCACACCAATCACTCCACTCAATCCACTATTTTTAGTATTTCATTATTATTTTCATTTCAACCTATGTCCTTAGGATCTGATAACGGTGGCAATATTTGGGGGTTTTGCCCACTAAAATAATTCATTATTATTTTAAACAAAATGAAGTCTGCACTTCAGACACCTTTTCAATCTTAACTTCAAAGCTTCAAAGCTTGCTGTGTTTATTTTTTTCCATCTGTCAAGAAATCTTGCAAATTTCTAACCAGACTGAAGATTTTCAAAAGCACAAGAGAACTTTGCTAGGAGAGCACTTGTTCCTTACTCTTCCACAGTCTCTATAAGTCAATGACTCAATGAGTAATTCTTCTCTTACAATATTTTGTTTTCAATTTCTGTAGAACCTTTCAATTCGGTAGAAATATTTCAATTTCTGTAGGTCAGTTCAATATCTTGTTGCAACAAAAATCAGGGTGGTTGGGGAGTAATTAAAAAGCTAATTAATAAGAAAAAGCATTGAAAGTCAAGACCCCAAGAATGCCAAGAAAGCTCTTTCAGCAAGCATTGTAAAGACCTATGACAAGTGATCCCTTACCAGTAAAGCAAATGAATACATTGTTCTGTCTCAGTAGACTAAGAGCTGCCTTTGAGTATCTGTGAACCTGTGAGCCACATGTGTATTATTAGCTAGGAGGTTCTGAAAAACTAGACTGGTACAGTGTCAGAAAACAATGATTCCTGTTTTACAGATAATTTGCCATTCAATAAGGAAAAATGCCTACTTGTTTACTATGTCCAGGTTGAAAGTGAAGCAAAACATAAATTCACTTGTGCATTTTCATAGACTGACTATAGTTACATAATTCTACCCACATAAAATCACAAAGCTCTTTGGTTAAGAAAATTTGAGACTGGTTTTACAAAGAAACTTCATTCTGCTAACAGCTATACCAAGTGTTACACAGATGTATACACAAAAATACAATGAATTATTTGGTGTGAAATTCTTTTTTTTTTTTTTTTGTACTCTGCACCTTTATCTGATGGAAGTCCTCTATCCTTTTACTCAAACCTCAGAAAACACGCTTCAAAAATTTCATGCTAGTTCAGATGTTCTAAGGATTTCTCAGTGCATACCTACATACTACACTAAGAAGCATTTTTAAAACCTAAAAAGAACCAGAAAAAAAGGAGAAAAAATAAGATTCTGTCAGCCTTATAAATGTTGACAGTCATTTATTTTAACTACCCCACCACAATACTTCTGCTTTAATTAAACATTAAATCAGTCAAGTAGGCATGCAGATTTAATTACTGCTGCGATTTAAAATGAGCTTATTTTCCCTTGAAGCCAGTGAAGGTTAGCAAGATGACCTCAGTATAATGGAAAATCCTCAGTCTGGCAGGATGCTGGACACGAATTTGTCCCTTATGGCACAGTTTAAATATCATTCTCAGTAATACAATGCTCACAAAGAAGTACTGGTTTAACAAGTTTAATCCAAACATACCTGAGGTCTATGGCAACTGAATATTTGATGGAAATAAATCAACCTGTTTTAGGGAAAAGGCCTATTCAGCATTAACTTTGTTCAGCTCAGTAAGAGTGGACCTGACGCAGAAATCCCCAAACATCTTCATGTTTGATTGATACTTTTCTCCTCTGACTCATGGCTGTGACCACTCCACTCAGCCACCTCGTACAGGAGTCAGGGTCAGGTCACTTCAAGTGAAATGGTCAGAGCTCTCATAGGGGACATGGATGGTACAGAAAAGGGGAAAGAAAAGAGGAGTCTTTCAGACCACATGGGATCAGTTCAAAGCATTTCCCATCAGACAAGAGAGTGAGGATTGTCACCTTGAGCAGAGTCTCTTCCTGCTCACACCGGGCGTTTGGAACAGACCAAGAACACACCCACCACGATGACGGTAACAAGTTCTGTTCTCTCCTGAGTTATGTCCTACAGGGACTTCTGCGATAGCTGTCAGCAATCTGAAACCCACCCAGTGATTTCCAGACCTCTGTGAAGGAAAATCTGTGTATGCCTTCATCCTTTTCCTGCACTAAAATTTTTGACCAAGAATCTCAAAGGCTGTATGTCAGATGCAGACAGTGATTCTGGGCAAAACCCAAGCAATGAAAGCAATTAATTGCTTAGTGATAGATCTGGGTAGTTGAAAACTGGGCAAAGCTGCTCAATAAGAAGCAACTACAGACATTTGTATTTATTAAAAAAAACCTAAGTATGCAGTGAAAAGCAACTGGCAGCTGAGAAGGTACTTAGTAATACAGTCCTCTTGCATTTAAAAATTGCAGATGTTCCTGAGTATCTTTGCAACCCTACTCTAATACTCTGTCTAGACAAAAACACCATAGAATGTATAACATATGACACTTTCTACATCCTCTGTGGGGATTAAGCAATAAATCAGGTTTTCAGACTCAGAAAAATTGCATTCTTTTGAAAGTGACTTGCCAAATTACAGTAATGGAAAGGTTTTCTGCCCTTGGGAATAAACCCATGATGCTTTAAGGATTAGTACCAAGAGATCATATCCAGAAAAATAATTGAACCAGTTTTGAAGTAATAGGATCTGTAGAGATCAAGGAGAAAACAATGACATATTCTATGCTGCCCACCCTCTTTTTAATGCTGCATCTTACACAAACACTTCAAACTTGACACTCATTGTACAGAACAAATATTATGCATGTTCTTCATTGCATGCTAATTCAGTGACAGAACTGCAGCATTATGACATTTAACACAAAATCGGTATTCTTCTATTCTCCTTCACTAGCATCCAATAACAAAGGCAACTGGGGCTGTGAGATTCATCTCCCCCAAGTCACTGAACCCACCTAACCTTTAGGTAGTGGCCTAACAATTACAGAGTTCACCCAGGAAACAGGAGATGCCAAGTCTCACGTCTTCTGCAAGGACTGCTTCTGCTTTTCTATACACTGCAACATATAAATACATGAACCCTACTTATGGAAAATGGAATACAGAGCTGCCTCCTTCCATGCCTCTTTTGCACCATCCTTCTTCCCTCTCTCTCTTACCCTCCCAAAGACTCTCCAATTCTCTCCTACAAAGCAATAAAATGTAATAAAAAGAGTGTTTCCACCCATATGTCCTGAAGCTGTAGAGTTCAAGGTTCTTTCTTAAGGTGTTTTGCTCATAATCACTTTAGGATGAGGGCAGCAAGGCATTCCAAGGTGTTCCATTCTTCAACAAAGATTTAACTAACCATGATAGAGGATGAAAGGGAAAAACAGCTTATCCTGGGTCTTTCTGAGGTCAGTGAATGCAAATGTTACATTTCTGGTGGAAATTAATCCTGTTTGTGCATGTGAGCACTCCACCTTGGGAGTCTTTGGTAAATGAACTCCAGCTGAGAGCATCTCAGTCAGATACATGTGTGAAACTAAAGCCAAACTGCTTTGCTCCACCCAAACGGAAGCAGATTCAGAACACTTCAGCTGCATTAATCTAGGTCCCTTTTTGGACTAACTACTTGCTATACAGGGGCACAGATCTTTCAAAACCACATCCTTCTCATTCTGTTGTCTCCACCATTATCAGCGTTTGGGGGATAGATTAGCAACAAACTTTCTTTCTGACTACATCTTTGGCTTAGTTTCTTTATTGAAACTCTACAGGTAATTATTAATTTGCTTACTACTTGTTGTTTCACTGCTACCAGGACATAGAGCATTTCACTTAATGAACTGTACATCCTTATTTAACAATCCTTTATAGTGCACTGCTTTTAAATAAGGGACCGAGTGAAAAAATCTACTCCATTACATCATACAAGGCAAACAATTTCTTAAATAAGGAAAATTTCCTTTCATCTGAAGCCTACAGACCAATCCTACCCATCCTATACACTGAATTTTTAACACTTCAAGGGGTGACTTAAATAAACCATAACTCAGACTGAATCGTATGGAAATAGCCCAAGGCTCCCAAGGCTCCAGGACTTTCTCCTGTAACTAATGACACCCGTATAAAACATATAGTACATGCTCTTTATTATTTTTCCTGATACCTTATAGTTAACCAGGTATCCTGGAATTTTCCTTTCACCCTTCACTCTGACAAACTCCCGATCATTACAATATCATAAAAAGATGCAAGCAAGCGCTTTCATCTGTCTAGAAAAATATACTGAACTAGGCTGAAAAGCAAAAACCAGAAGATACAGACCTCCACTAGTCAAGCCACAACGTTTCCATGGATGAAGTCTGCTGTTCATTACCAAAAGCTTTTTGGCAGGAAGAAAACGTGCCAGGAACCTGTTCTCCAGTAATATATGTACATGTATATGGAAAAGAAAACATCTGTTAAGACTGCATTAATGTTCACTTTTGATTGCTCTGTACAAACAGTTAACAATTAACCTGCATTGCTGACTAAAAAAAAACTAACTTCCTACCCCTTCTAGTTAATACAGATGCTTTTTCCTCAGGAAGAAAACCACATTTTTTCTGTAGTACCCTGAGCTGTGAGTGCAGGTTTGCTGTTCTGCCTCGTGGTTATACCGTGCATTTAAATCACACACCATTTAAGATAAAATAATATGAAGTTTATGATCCTGTCGGTTTTTAAAAGCTAATGATATGTGCTACTTAAAGCAAACTGCAAGCCCAGTGGGAGGCATTATAATTAATACAGTTTGTTCAAAGAAAAACAAATGCAATTCCCCCTCATCTGTCAGCCAGCTGCACTGCAACCCGAATGCAAGAAACATGGAACAATAAAGCAAGCGTGTGAGAAAATCAGACAGAATTGGGGCTCAACAAAGAACAGTAAGAATATAAGCCAACTGCATCAGTATCAGGCAGGAAGATTTGAGTTTGTAACATCTATTTAATAAATATAAATTTTCTCCATCTGTTCTGGTTTCAGTTTTATCTTTCCTAGCAGAGATTACCAGGCAATTTTGAAATGCTCTCTCCTAAGGAGAGCTCTTTAATTGTACTTATAAATTATGGGAGCTTGCAAATTCAAGCACAGAGAAAAAACACAGTAGAAAACAGGGGAAAGAACAAAGAAAAGTTTGCACAGCAGAACAGACCATGGGAATTTCTCCCCAGTCCCTGAAATCACACCCACACCAATCAGTGGCATCCTATTAGCCACTAATCTGATATTGATTTTAATCTCATTTACACCAAATTAATTACTACAATACCAGATGACTTACTACTCATTTAAAATAGAGTATGTAATACTCAGATCAGGTCCTTAACATTTTGACAATCTTAATATTGATTCCCCCACAGCATCTAGTGTTGCAGAACTCCTCTCAGTAACATCTACAAAGCCATTCTTTTAATTTTACTTTTTTTTAAACACCACCACCACCAAAATTTCAAGACTGGCTGTCAAGCACTTACAACAAATTCAACCAGTACTTGGTAACGGTTTCATGCTCCAATATTAGGATGGTACTTCCAAGCACTTGCTGAGGCTTGAAGTGACAGAGATATTTCATTTTTCGCACTGACGCAAATGTAAATTTTTTAACGTGCTGTGCTGCTGAAGTAAGACAGCCTGCATCTGAGTGAGAAACCAGTCTTGTGAACCACAGTAAGCCAACAGCTTCCAGGTAGGACACGTGGATGAGAACAGGTATGCTTGGTAGAAATGTACCTAGACAATGATAGGGACACAGCCTCCTCCCCTCCTGCTGAGCCCAAGTGACCCAAGAGCTATCAGCTGAATATTTGAGTTGTACATAAAAGTATGGCTGAGTTTAAATTACCACATCAGTAGCAATGTATTGTTGGGCATGTCTTCATGCACATCAACCTGCACAGCCTCATTTTCCTTCATCACTGGGCTTCATTTATATCCACCAGCTGCTTCTATCTTTAAATGATTAATACTTCATTTTGAAAGATAAGGAAAGTAGGCAACCAGGTCCTCTCTACACTATTTATAAAATTCACCTGGCCTGTGAGAGGCGTGACTACAAGAGGGGTAACACCAAGAACCTTCCTCTTAGCCCAGGGTATGCGTTTCACTGCGTTAAAAGGAAATGGGTGTAGTGACAAAAAAGAAAAATTATGACATGCACTGCAGATTTACTTAGAAAGAAAATTAGTCAAAATTTGGCATTCATGAAGTTTTAAATAAATTAACTTTTTCTTGCACTGTTTTTTCTCCTTCCCTTCCCCCACACCTCTACAGGTGTGAAAAATAATCTATGTCTAATTTTTATACAAGTCGCAACATTTATCTTGGTACAAAATTGTAATAATAGCCTCTTCCAGAGTAACTCAGGATGGCATCCCTCAGCACTCAACTAGGTAAGTGAAAAACCACTGTCACCACCAGCATCAGATCACCTCAGAGCAAGTTATTGTGTTGCTCTAATTTTTGCTTAGCTCAGTATTACAGAGCTAGACATATGATATTTACATCATACCTGTTCAGAAGTGTGACCACCATGAAGAAATGCAATAAAAGACAACTGTTTTATTGCTCATTGACTACTACAAATGTTAATAATTGTTCCAGCCTCTATTCTTCACACTGCTTTCATACTCTTTAAGGGAACTATGTTTTTGCCTCGCACAACACACTGACCCCATTCGCTGGATTTTCAGCTTGACTGGTCTTCTCTTTGAACTGATGATTTAAAGTGGTAGACACCGTATTTCTACCACATTTATTTGCGAAAGAATTAATGATACCTTCTAAATTTGGGTAGCCTGAGGACTGTTTCACTTAGCTATGCACAGAAACTGAACAGAAGTAGCTGAATGAGCAGCATTGAACACAGAATTCACATCAATGAACTGCATAACCTACACAGTATTTTATGTGATGTGGAGTTTATATTAATTCTTTTCAGTATGTACAGAATCACATAAAATTCAGAATTGTCTTCAGAATGGTAAGTAGGTTTAAATTTTAATGGCTTAGAAGTATCCTTTCAGACTCAACTTCTGAAGATGCCAAAACAAAACACTGTCTCCTCACATATAGAGGATAAGCAATTAACAAACAAGAGCTGTTCTTTGCTGAGTTGAGGGGGCACAGGAGTGTGCCAGCTTTGGATTGTCCATAAATCAAGAAGCAATGAGTCTCCTCTCCCTAGTACCTCCACAGCACTTGGTGTCATCCCCCAAGCTCCATGGGGCTTGTATGTTATAACTTCAGGGGAATGGAGGCCACCATACACACAGACTGTGTGAACATGATCATTATGAAGATGCCAACAAAGAAATTACTTTCCAAGTAAAAAGCCTCAATAGAACCCCAGATGTTTCTTCCTGCGGTTAATTAATAACAGCAAAAATTCTCCCCTACCTCTGTAATAGAACAAAAGCCATTTTACCAAATAAGCTTCAGTGCCTCCTCTGTTCTCACGTTTACCTCATGTTTTGGCCTTCATCACTGATTTGCAACAAATCAACAAAAATTCTTCTCTGTTTCCAAGAAGAGCAGATCTGAATGAGCATAAACTTATCTTTTGAGGAAGCACACTCTGGAAACACTTTCAGTTGCATTGTTTTAATGAGAAGGTATTAATCTCTTACTGATAATTAGTGGATTTAATTAATAAGGACAGTCTTTCAAAGAACTAATATCTGACTTTCCAATGCACACCAAGCTAAATAAAAAAAACCCTACATAAAATCAGAAGCAGGGATAACATACCTAGAGTCATTAAAATTATATGTCAAGACTACAAAAAGGCTATCCAAGCACTTTATCTTCTCAAGGGATAAAAATTATCTGTGTAAACAAAAAACACCCAATAAAAACCCCCCAAAACACAACAGAGAATAAGAGACAATTATAATTATAAATTTAATTAATAAATTATAAACTTGGATTCATCATTATTTACTTGCACAGACAAAGCAAAACAGTGATTTAATCATATTCTGATACTTCTATTTAATTACTGGACTACTTTCAAATGGAAATGTACAAATATGAAAAGGCATAAAAACATTTGATAGAGAGATTTAGAGGCCAAATTA
This sequence comes from Phylloscopus collybita, assembly GCA_027886175.1. Taxonomy (NCBI): domain Eukaryota; kingdom Metazoa; phylum Chordata; class Aves; order Passeriformes; family Phylloscopidae; genus Phylloscopus; species Phylloscopus collybita. Next base: position 44,272,325 of record JAJNNQ010000018.1, read on the forward strand.
TTTTGAGATCACGATGCAAACGCTTATTTTGCAAATATCCTCTTGTCACCACATAATTTTTTATACAACTCTAAACTTGTTATTTTATAGGAATTCCTAGCTGAAATGGATCTTCAGTATTAAACTCTTCTTTCTGCTCAAGAGGATTAACAAGGCATAAAAGAGTCACGCTAAAAAACAAAGACTAATGTGTACAATCAGACTGTATTGATCAGAAGGGAAACAACATTTTTTTCTGCTGCACTTCAAATTGCTGATTGATACAAGCATTTTCCACAAACTGAAAAACACCCATTTCACCCATGCAGAGGTCACACAGCAGTTCTGCTGGCAGGCAGCATAATGAAGTATTAAAAGCCTTTTTGGGAAACTCCACATACAGGAGCTCCACATTGCTAGAAGTGAAATAACCTGCTTGGAGAAACATGATTTGAATTGAACTGCAAACATACAGCAGGATCCAATCAAGATCACCCTACTCCAAAACACCTTGCTGCAGGTACCCTGGGGAACTGCATGCATTAACTCCTAACCTTTCCAAAGGTATGTCCAAAGGAGAAATGGATTCCTAACTTCTTCCTGGACAATGTTTCCAAGTGAACTTGTGACAGCATGTTTCTGTCCTGCTGGATATAGAAGACAAGACACTAATGGTTACTGTCTTTTTAATGTCTTTTTACAAGGGCACGTAGTGCCAGAACAAAGGGAGTGGCTCTAAACTGAGAGCAGATTCAGATCATGTATTAGGAAGAAATTCTCTATGGTGAGGGAGGTGAGGCACTGGAAGAGGTTGTCCAGAGACGTCATGGATGCCCCATCCTGTCCAAGGCCAGCTTGGATGAGGCTCTGAGCAAACTGATCTAGTGGAAAGTGTCCCTGCCCCTGGCAGAGAGCTTGGAACTAGATGGTCTTTAAAGTCCCAACCCAAACTGGTGTAGGATTCTATGGTAAGTAAGCAATCAACAAATAGTCTATATAAATCTCCAATTATACCCTTTGAAGATAAAGGAAGTGCCACTGCTATCTTAAAAAGATCACAGATGATCAAGGAACTAAATTCAATCTTTCAATTCTTTGATTAGATGGCCAAAGTGTCAAGGATGCCTTGTTTCATCTTCATGATCTCTGGTGATGATTACAGTGCGTCAGGAAGCCTTTAGACAGATCATTCCTATATTTCTCCTCTAGCTAAAAGCAGAGTAGAATAGAAGGAAAGTATTTTTAAAAATAAAAGTGATCCTTGCAATCTTCCTTGATTTGCAAAACCAATTGCCAACAATGCAGATCCTCTTAAATAACACTGAGAAAGATCAAGAGCAAGGAATACCTTCACATATTCAGCAAGTAAGCACTCTGAATTGCACTGTCAAATGCGTGACTAAATGTCAGACTCCCTCCAGCAGCTCTCTTCCTTCTCTGGAGGATGCATTCAAAAAGCTAAGCTCCTCAAATACACCTAGAAAATCCTTCTTCCCTAGGAAGATGCTCTGTTATAGAGGGATCATTAGAATCATTATAATATGAATAAAACAGCAAATTAAGATCACAAGATTTACCAGCAATACCCTGCTCCCAAGTCTGTCAATGCAGCTGGGATGTTCTCATTTACTCTGCAATTGGTCTGAAGTACAAACAACAATAAATTCTGAAGCCATAATGGACTGCAAGATTCAGGATAAAGAAATTACATTAAAACATCTTTCTTTACATTTCTGAAGATTAAGACAGCTCCTGCTTTTAGGTGAAAAGCACAGGATGGCAGTAAATGAAGCATGCAGTGAGTATGCCCACTCACAGATGGGGCTTCAATACCTTTCCTAGATTAGTGACATTCTGCTGAGCCACTGCATTCCCAGCCCAAGTCTGCAGTCTGAAATCAAAAATACCCGGGCCATAATGCAAAGTGCTACTTTGAGTTAAGAAATTTCTTAAAAACAAGTGCCTGTGTCTGAAAACATTGTGCTGGATAGGCATCATCATCATCAGTCTTTCTTCAGCTGACCTAAACTCAATGCTGCGGTTAACAACAAAAATATCGGCCAAATCTGTACCTCTGACTGACAGAACAGCACACATTCCCAGGATTAACGATTCTGGAATCATGGTCTTGTACCGATCCCATCCTCTGGTACAAGGCAGTTTGAAGGAAGACAGTATTGATCAGCAATGCCTTCTCCATGGGCATACATTTTAATTCTCTGGGCTTGAAAAACAGGGTGTTTGTTTGTATGAGTGCTTTAGGTTTGCTCATTTTTACAGTTACTGGCTACTTTGGGAAATTCTACTATACTTCAGGGGCAATGTTATTCCCATGGATCAGGGAACAAAAGAAATAGAGAGCAGAGAAACAATCAGAGTCACACGGTTTGCATAGACACTTGTAACAAAGGCAAAGAATTTATAGTATGAAAGGATGCAAATACAAAAAGCTTAATGTTAACCTGATGTGATGCCAAAGAAATAAAACAGACTGAAAAGAAAATATTTGACAGTACATTCTCTGGATCATTAACAATGTCTAAAAATATCCTTGGTCAGCAGCTTTCCTTGACACAAGTGATCAGTTCAGAAACGCAAGTCAGCCTCCCATTAAATCCTGATCAATAAAAAAAATCCACAAGATACAGTAACATCTTCTCTTGGGAAGTTAAATAACCAGAGGTTTGAACATCTGACTAATATGCACAGTAGTGAAGGAACTAACAATTAAAATTAAAGCAGAAAGCTGTGGAGGTACATGAGAGAGAAGCGCAGAAGACAGAATTTGGAAATAGCAGTGCTCAAGCTGCACGTCAAAATGCCACTTACAAGCACTTGATTTACATAGCTGATCTGAAAACTCATGTAAATAAATATTTCCTTTGGAAAAAATATCTACTTGGCATACAAGAATCAATCACATGATTACATGTTAATAGACAGAAACAGACTGCTCTGAATGCATTTAATTATAGTAATGGGAACCAGAAGGGAAAACATTACCCACTGGAGTGACAGAGGCTATGGCAAGTTATTCTGATAGAAAATCAAACATGTTATTCCAGAGCTTTCCAGCCTAGAGAAAAATGATCTTCCCTTTGCTCTAACAATTTTAAACACAAAACAAACTCAGCACTTAACTGATATCATTAATAGCAGAACAGAAACGAAAACCCTGGCATGGCACAATTGATAGGGTGATAACCCCTACAGAGTGACTGTAACACACCAGAAAAACTCAGCCACAACACAGCCTAGAGTTGACTTCTTTATCTGTGCCCCAGAAGCACAGCAGCTCTTGAAACAGGCACAAACTCACTTAGCAACAGCTCAAGACATTTCTGTCATCCATGACAGAGGCCATGTAGTTGTCAACACAGGAAGTTATACACAACTCTGACACTCAAGTGTGAAGTTTCTAATTTTAAAGGTTCATCTTGAGAAAGGTCTAGCTCAATTTTTACACAGGAAAGTGTCTGAAGTGGCCTATTTTCAAGTCATAAAAATGTGATGAAACAGGAATATCCACAGCAAAATATCTGGGGCAAAATGTGGGAAGTACTCCAACATTTTTTCAGCTTTCAAATCAATCTCTGTATTGGACAAGGAGCAAAACAAAAGCTTTGACTGTTAAAGCCTACAGTGATGAGTTAAATATACATGAACCAGATCATGGAAAATGAGCTCTTCAGTAGCAGAGATGTTCTGGATCTGCTGCTCTCTGGAAACCAAGATCATGCTATTGCATGATTGCAGAGGGTGGAAGGTTTTAGCCCTGAACACACAGACTGCAGCTCACGAGTCTCTCCTGACAGCAAGACAGTACTTGGGGTGTGACAAACCTGTCATGGTTCACTGCTTCAGAATAAACCCTTATCTTCATCCCCATCCAGCTGCAAAGGCCAGGACAACAAAAAATGCAACTGATTTACCTTGCTGGTGTGAGGATGAATGCAGTGTTCAAACCAGACTGTGCTGTAAAGACATTGCAGAGTAATTATCAAGTTACTGCTTTTCACTCTAAGATTAAAATCACATGGAATTGATCAGATTTCGTACTTTAAAAAACTGACCCCCACCTCTAGCTATATATCATTTATTAAATATTGTGCAACAATCAAACTACAAGTCTAGTAGTGCTAAGAAGCTGCATTCTCCATGTTCTCAGCATAACACAGACCTGTGGAGGAAAATTCTTTGCCAAACATAAAACTCTCTGTTTAACAGGTGAAATTCACTTCCATCCTGAACAGCAATCCCAACTTCATCCACTGCAAGATTCAAAGTCAGATTTCATGGACTGACAACCTTTTAAGGTTAAAGACCTGTTAACTAATGTGCCTTGAAGTATGATCTTGAACCATCTGCCTATTGAATCCTCTTCCCCACCGTGAAAAGCTAGAAGGAATTTGTTTTCACAGAAGGATGGGACAATTTGTGAATGCTATTTCTAACAGCATTTGACAGCACTCACAAAAAGTAATTTTGGCACCATGTACCACACATTGTAGCTTCACAGAGGAACACTATTCTCCCAGTGCAAATAAATCCTCCCATGCACATCACCTGTCCCTATCAGCTCCTGCCTGTACATGACTACCACCCACAACTAGGTTCTAATGAGCCTTCTAATTCTACTTTTTCGGTAGCTGAACTACCTGGCCTGAGAACTCCCAGAGCTGCCCTCCAGCCAGGAAAGTTCCAAGCAGTAGGATGTTTCATGAGATGCTGTCATTTCCCTCGTGTTGGATAAGACATACAATAAAGAACAAATACATCAGGTCTCCAGATGTAACAGGAATAAGGCTTTGTCAAACACCACTCCCCTGACAAACTCTTCCTGTACTGTACTAGAAAAAATTAGGGACCCAAAACTAATTTTATATATTTTTATATATATAATTATTTTTTTTTACTAAACAGCCAGAAGTTGTTGTTCTATGTATTTTCAGACAGCCTCATGACACAGTTCTTTTCTTACAGAAAACCAACAATTATGCAGCAGTAACACCCCAAGCCTTAGTGGGATGCACAGAATACCATTCAGGACAGTGTCTCATTTGGCAAACACCGCCATCACGCTGTTAGATTTGTTTGGTTTATACTGTCAGGATGCTTTAAACTTTTAAAGATTAGGTATAAATCAAAGCAACATGACTCTTTCAACAGAACCAATAGTCTTACCCAGCTTTTGCAGATGCATCTCATGCAGCTCTATAGACAGACACTAATTCTCCTGGCAACTGCACAAGTTAACAAAACCACATTTACATAATAAGATTGTGAAATAAACTCCTGGAAACCAAGAATCTCAAAGTTAACAGTCAGCTCTTTGTCATTGTTAATGATGTGCATACTTGTGTGCATGTGAGTGGGCAACAATCATCTCCAAAATGAAAAAACTGCATTAGCACTGAATTTTGAATTTTCTGAGTCTTGCTTGGGTTGCAGATTTAATTACTTTTTAATACAGGCTTCTTGTCCATTTTCTGAAAAAGGAAATAAATAGAGGGTTGTGGAAAAAAGAAATACATCTACAGAATGTTATTGCTTTAGCCAAGTCATTATTTTAAACTGTTTTAATGTTTTGAAAGCTTTGTCTCAAGTAATCAAACACCACTTTAAGGAGGCTGTTTGTGGTATTTATGAATGCAATTGCTATAGCAATTTATTCTTAAGCTATTAGCTCACTGGGTCTCACGAGTCAAACACAGGATTAGGCTAAATGAGTTCCCTGAGATGCCTGTGACAGTGCTAGACAGGAAGAAAGGGAATCAAAAAGCTACTGCCAACACTAGAAATAGGAATTCAGCAAGTTAAATGCGCAGTTGTATCAGGAACAATGCCATACCACCATGATTCACAATATTCAAGGCTTTGTCTCAGATGGAAGCACAAGATCCTCACTGAAATACATTTAAAGTATACTGTAAATACACTCTTTTAAACTGTCAATACCTGATTTGCAGTGTCTTGGCATTTTTCACAGGACCGAGATTACAACTCCCCTTACTCTGTGCCCCATCATTCCTCTGGAAAACAAAAAAACCCCACAGAACTGCCACTAACACAGCACCAAGTGTTCACAGAGAGTAAAGCAGTTCTTCTGTTCGAGCTCTAAGGACTCTCACTTTGCCTTCTGAACATCTCTGAACATGTCTCTTCTGAGCAAGCTCTTGTAATGAATTTAGCTACTGCTACTTTGCAAGGAAAAACTGACAGTAGGATGTACCTAACGAAAGACAGACTGAAAAACCTCAGCTTTGGAAGCCCATTTGGAAGCATTTTAAAGATGCAGTGGTAAGTTGTAAGAAATGATGGTGAGTCTGTAGAGTAGGAAATTCCCTCTCTCCTGTAAGAATGAGAACTACACCAACAATAAGGACTCTGCTACAGTGACAGCTGTACCTCCATGAACCAAACCTGTGCTTCATTTAAAGCCCACCTGGGCAGAACATAGGTGGCATCATAATTCATAACAATAAACACTTCTAAATGACAACAGACAGGAGTTCATCCTTGCAAAGAATGAACCTTCACAACCTTAGTTAAGCAAGTGAAATTAGAGAAAGCAGCAGCTTTCTCCAGGGCTGACAGAACAGATGGCTAAGGTGCACCATGAAATCAAGAGGGAAAAGAGGTTGATAATCTCTTATGAAAATGCTCCCACTCACACTTTACTGCCAGAGAACAGACCTCTCCTTCTCCTTTCTTAGACTGCATAATGGTAAAGGACCTCATCTCCCACTTCCATCTGCTTTTGCACCTTTCCCACTACCACTTCACCAACAGAATGAAAACCACATCAGCCAAACAGCAGCCGTACCCCACAGCATTTATCACCAGAGGTGGAAAACCGCCCAAGGGAAAGGTGACACCAAACTGCCACGCCTACAAGGCTCAGCAGAAAAACCTAGAGATTCTCATGTCACTAAGAAACACTGCACAACAGTTAGCATCCCTTTCAGATTCACCAGAAAACGCAAAATAAGCTGGTGTGGGGGACACCAGAGAATTTTCCCCAGTAAGAAAAAGAGTGCCCTCAGAATAACCATCACAAGCAGTAAGCAATCCTTTTTGTATTTTGCACTGGGTAATGTACTCCCTCATTTCAGCAGAGTACCCCTGTCTCAGCAAATGAAGAACATTGAACATCCACCTGCCCTTCCCGACACTCTGCCTGAAGGGCAAAGGAAAGGATTTTCATCAGCATTGGTGAGACAGGGGCTGGTACAGCACTGCCAGTGAATGAATGTGAGATGGAGCAAGGAAAACACCTTTTAACAAGCAGCAGCAACAATTGGAAATTTTAAGAGATTCTGGTGGGGTGGAAAAAAGGAAAAGTAGACTCATAGACTTCGCTATTATGGTCAAAGAGATCTGCCTTTCTACCTCACTGAATTCCTTCTGATAGTTTCTATTATTTTCTTCCTCTTCTCCTTCTACCCTCCCATGGAAGGTCTCCTAACCAGATCTGTTTTCTGGATGTTTCATGCAATACTTGGCTAGTACAAATGCTTTACTGCTGCCTGAAATAATTTTCATGCAGCTTGAAAATGCCTAAGAAAGCAGATGTGCTGAGGCTGCAGCACAGCTACCTTTACCCACAGCAGTTAGACACCCAGCAGAGCTCCCTCCCTGCAACAAGCACTGGCCAGTCCCTGAGCCAGGCAGGGGAAAAGGGCCTGGATCTTTCCCAGGAAGGAGGACACACCCAAGAATTTACCCCCAGGCTCACAAGACATACTTGCAGATTGGAACACTAAATGTAAACTATGTAGGGCAGAAGTAAGGTTTAGAAATTGAGATCCAGCAAAAACATAAATAGGTAATAAATTCAGCTGGACTGAGGATGGATTCATGTGATTTACCAGTCACTGACTCTGAACATCAACCTCAGTCACTTCCATCCATGAAGAGAGAAACTAGTGCCAAGTAAAATGAAAGAGAATCCTTGTTTGATCATTGTTTTGAGTTCCAGAGATCAAAAAAGCCCAAACAGTATAATAAATAATAAAAAATGAAGTCATAACATCTGTATTCCTCCTGTACTCCTCTGAAATGAAGCACCTATGCAAACATGTAAGATTTGCAGGAAAAAAGCCTCATAACATATAGAATGAAGAGGACAGAATGAGATCAGCCAGGTTGAACCACGCACAAAACGTCAACAGAAAGGTTGATGCTTGAAGACGAAGCCACGGGGCAGCAATTTAATAACTTCCTAACAACAAAATGGGCCCAAATGCAGCTGATCTAACCACTGGAAAAGTAACAAGCTAAAAGACAAGCTCAGCGCTACATGATCCTACCTCTGGACAATGAGAATCTTCTTTCAAGAGTTATTTAGCAAGACTCAGCAAGAACTGCTCCACGAGACCTTAATAAAAAAAAATGCAGCTGGGATGGAGTGTTTGATAAAAACAGGAAGCACATTTCACAGAAAGAGTGGAAGCAGCACAATGTAGGGCAATCCTCACTTATCTCAGCATCAGTTTTCACCCAAAACAACTGAGATAAATTCACTACCTGTCTTGGGTTGTGGAGCCAGGGGTGTGTATTCTATTTCATTTGTTAAAAGCAGCTGGGGAGATGTTTTTCTTTAGCTCTTGTTATTCTGGGGGAGAGGGGTGGATGCCTTCTGATAATGGGCCAACTGTTAAAACCAGGTGAGGCAGTGTTTCTTATCTCTTTCACCACCCGTCCTCCCTCCAGGGGAATATTTTCTGCTAATGGACCATTAAGACATCCCCAAAGCATACATCCACAAAGTAGAATATCCACATTACATCATCCTATTGTGAGATGCTCCACCCAGTGGGGGGAGCCAACCATTCCTACCTGGATAAAACTGAGACGTAGGAACACAAGGTATTTGGCTTCACCCGATTCCTGGAGGAAGACTGGACCCTTCTCACCACCACTGGACCCTTGTTCTACAGGATCATCTCTACTTCATCAGAATCACATCTGCCACTCCAGGAGGACTCATTTTTGGACTGCTTCCAACACCCTGACCAACAGGGTGTCAAGTTGTAGCTCTGACTCTGTCAGGGTTCTCCAAAACTGTTGTTTGTTTGGGTGGTTTTGTTTTACTACTACATTTATATTGTTAATATTCCTAGTAAAGAACTGTTATTCCTATTCCCAAATCTTTGCCTGAAAGCCCTCGATTGCAAAATTATCATTTGGAAGGGGTGAGGGATTTACATTCCCCATTCTAAGGGAAATTCCAGCTTTGCCTGGCTGATACTTGTCTTTCCAAACCAAGACACTACCCTATTCAGGAAATCAAAGATTTAGAGAGTTTGTTCTGGATGCAGAAGGCAAAGGAAAGGTAAAAGTTAAGAGTCATTCTGCACTACAGGTTTGTAGAGGCCCTGAAACCACACAGGCTATGTAACACTTGAGTTTTCCTTGGCTTTAGAGCAGAGGTGAAGTTAGAACAGGAAAACCTGTGAGAGCTGCAGTTACAACAATCACCCAGAAACAGTAATTAAATCCTCACAGCCTGAGGCCTTGAAACTTAGACTGAACAAAGCATAGCAGAGTGGTACAGGACCAGGCAAACTGAATTGTCTAGATATGCTGATCCTTTTTGAAGCCTCTAACAAGGAAATAAGTGGAAATAAGGACTCTCTGATATCTGCTCCAGTCAGCATTCTTTCAAGCCGAGAGAAGCCTTATTTGTATTAAGTTATCTTTGGTACTTCATTATTTACCTCCTTTAAAAAGAAAACCCACATTTATATAACCCCACAAGGTTATAAAAAAGGGTGATCTTTTCAAATTTGCCTTAGAGTACAGAACCTACTAGAAGTTGACCTTACTTGTGCATCTAAACATATGTTTTGGAAAAAATCCACTTCACAATTTTTTGGCTTTCTTTTTGGGACAGAGACATAGCACACATAAAAGAGACACATCCCTATCTCAGTGTGAAAACGGCAGAGGTGTGCAGCACCCTCTTCTTTTCCTTGGCTTTCTCACTCCATAGTAAAAGTAGAATGGAAAAGGGAATGGAAAAGAAAGAAAAAGGAAAAAGCTAAAGAAGCCTGTCCTAACTATCAGGAGAAGAGACAGAGTATGATGTGATTGCAATTCCAGAGGCAACTGACATAAGAGTAAAGTAATGGTTTTGGAGAGGCAGTCCTGCAGCCCCTGGAAAGGAACAAACTAAAGAAGTCTGATTAGTTTTTTTCCCTCCCCTCTCTCTCACAAATGAAAAAGTTGGGGAAGAGCACAACAGAGAACTCCACCCTGTTATGCATGACAAAGATTTGTGGTTGAAGAAAGCCAGGGGAGATTTTTCTCTGAGTATCACTCACAGAACTGACAGCAGTGAGGAATGCTTCTAGACAACTGCTGGCAGCAGCCTGCACTCAACCCAGCTGCAAAGCCTTTCTTCCCCTCCTCTCTTTTAATGTATGAGCAGGCAAGAGTTCCTGCTCTGCACCCCAACCTCTGTGAAGCACACGCTGCTGTGTGCTGCACATGGCTGGGGTTGGCCAAAGGCTTGCCCTGAGCTTACACTCCAGAAGCAGACTATTAACTCAATTCTTGAAGAAACTTCCTCCTCTAGCAGATGTTTAATGCAGTAACTTCTTTCAAGACACTCCCCCCACCACCTCCTTTCACTGCAAGAGCTTGGTTCTGGTGTCCAATGGGAAGGTATCGCAGCCAACAAACACACCTCATGTCAAAAGCATCAGGACACTGCCCCCACCTAGCAAACCACAGGCAGGGAACTGCTAGCAGCATCAGAGAAACTCGTGACATATGCTATAAATCATGGCCATAAAATATAAGCAGTACAAATAATATGGTAAAAAAGGCAGCAAGGAAATTCCTGCTCTAACAGCTATAGCATAACCAGAGCAGAAACTGACTCTTTTTCTCACCTGATTGTGAACTGCGGACACCACTAAATTTACATGAAATCTCTGCTGAAAGAAACACACGCCTGCTATGAATACTGGCTGCTGGCAATGTTCTTGTAGAGGGCACCGTCTGGCAATCACATTGGAGAAAAGAGATGTGGTCCAGAGACAGAACAGAAAGGAACATATACCCAGTCTTTTCAGGGAGATGTGTGACTCCTCTTCCTGTGGGTTTTGAGGGTTTTCTTATATTTGTTTATGTTTTAAGCCTAGATGATCTCCTGCCCCTCCAAGGTGACACTAAAATAGGAGAATGATTCTGCAGGAGAGATTTACCTGAACAGGGCAACAAAACTTTGTGATGTTTTAACTAGAGGTAGTAGAGTGAAGACTGGATATGGCTTAGTGCAGAGTTCCCCTGGTCTAGCATGTCCAGAAAAGCCAAAAACAAACATGGGTGAAAAGAGCAAGATGCAAAATCTGAAGACAGAAAAAAACCAAAGCAAACAAACTGAAACAACTGAAGGAAAGTCCCTGATGTCTTAGAGGAGAGCAGGCAATTAAAATAAAAAATAAAAGGGAAAGCAGCACAAATTTTACTTAATTTCTTTACTTGAGGAGTTTTTCTAATAAAAGAAAGTAGAGAATATGGTGAGGGTGAAATGATGAATGAAAGGGCACAGAAACAGGAGAAACAGGTTCAGTATGTTTCCTCTACTCTGTATTTACACCAGACTTTCTGGAAAGATTGACCATATTGCTGATGTACAGGTAAGAAAGACACAAACCAAAAGCATTCTGGTACCTTGCTGGGAAATTCATCATTCAAAGGTTAACTCATTGCACAGTGTTTTTCCATGTGCTTGGTTTCCACCTCAGACAGGCCATACAGCTTGCAGAGGCATCTGCTGGGATCTGTCTCCACAATGTGGGCTCACAACACCAGGTCTACACGTTTCCTCAGGCACTTCCAGCCAGCGCTCCTTCACATACAGAGTCTTGAATTACATCCACCTTGGCCAGGAAGGCACTCCCTGAATATTTTCTTGCAATTATCAGTCATGGCTAGAACCTGACCTCACATGGCTGCCAACTAACCATCAACTGGGATTTATATATCAAGAGGTGCAAAAGCTAGTCTGGAAAATAAGGGAGAGGCCAGCAGTGGCTTCTACAAACACTCAGTGATTCAATCACACTTATGCTGTGAACTCAATGAAAAAAGCAAGAATTTGGGCTCAGGATTGTAAACCTTGGCAGCTAATTCATCACAAAACTGATCATGTGTGCATATGAACAGCAGGTTGCTACCATCTCAGTCTTAATTATATGAGCTGTCTCCCACACAATAGCAATTGACAAGACCATGGCCAACTGACCCTTTCCTAAAATGCAATTAAAAAAAAAAAAAAAAAAAAAAAAGGTAGAAAAATGGCTTAAGCCTCCACCTGTGATGTGCAACTGCTATTTGCACAGTAAACTCTGTTCACTGCCACCAGGCCTCATCTTTTGTTACAGCTGCTTCCATCCTATCATTCCTGCTCTAGCCACCCTGCTGTCTGAGCCCATCTCTGAAGAACCCCTCTAGAGAACCTATCCCCAACACACCTGCTCCAATCTGGTCAGACAAATTCAGCTTTAATAGCAAGTAAAAACAACAAAGAAAATCAATCTGGCATTTGTTCAGTTTTGAACGGAACATATGATCTTCTCATCCCCCTTTCTGTGGCTGATTAGAGTTGACCAGTTTCTAAGCAAGGATACAACTTCCCTCACAGCACTGCATTGCTGAAGTCACATACTTAATGTTTTCTAATTCTAGAGTATGAAAAAAGAAAAGTAAATTTGATGGTCACTTACTGTAAGGACCCATACAATATTCCCATACAGTATTCCCACAACTGTGGTTTCTTGCAAGTATCAGCACAAGATACCTTGCAGAGCTTCCATTTCAATTGCACATAATGTTCCCTTTCCCTCAAACTAACTCCAAACCACATCCTCACAAACCAGTCAGCCATGCTCCAGCCACCATGGACTTCACAGCTGACTAACAGAACAGTCCAAGCTTCAGCTCAGAAAACCTCTGAGGTCTAGAACTTGTGCTGCAGCATAATCCTGAGTCTTCTCCAGAGAACCATAAGCACTATTTGTGAGGGAAAAACCACCTCAAAAAGTGTAGAAGTGTCTTCCTGACAAGCCATCACTAAATCAAGGTTGGTGCTTGCTCGCTATTCAGCATGGAAGCAGAGGGAAATGACAATCTACAAAAAAACACTTGAACAAATGGAGTAAGTAAGTTTTTAATTCCCACAGGTTTTAGTTGTAACACATTTCCTAACCTCTTAACAAAACACCAGATTCTCAAAATTACTTCCACTTAAGAACTCAGTAATCATTGTATTTACTGTAGTGCAATAATTCTGTTAGAATAAATGAAGCTTTGAAAGCTTCTGCTTTGAAGCCTCAGAGGATGTACTTCAGCATCAATGACCAGACCCCACAGTGACTGGCTGGTGCACTGCAGGTGACTGACAATATTCAGAAATGATTAATCGTATTTATTTTCTTCAAATGATTTAATAATCTTTTACGCACCTTTCAAAAGTTTAAAGTTTGGTATTTTTCCCATGCAAAACAGGAATGAGGCACACAACTCAAACTGCCCAAGGTTATGTACCACACCAGTAGCAGAGGAGCATCAGGTGGCTCCAGCTGCTGCCACCTCTGAGCTCAGGACATGTGTGCAGGCACTCCCTAGTGTCCCTGCCTTCACCCATTATGTTAATGGAAACACTATTTAATCATAGGGCATAAGTATCAACAGGAGTTCTAAACCCAGTGCCTCCCACTCACCAAGTTGTGACCTCCCTTAATAGCCCACACCTCTTTAGACATCTGAACTGAACTTGAACAGAGATGCTAAAAGCACTTTATGGCAACACACCCTTCACACTACTCCCTGTTTGTTCTCCAGGTTTTACTGTTTACATAGACTCTATATTACAAATAAACAGAAAATTAATTATTCAGCTTCTAATTTGCATTGCATGTTGATGTTTATGTAATTGAAAACCATATAATTACTTTATGTTTTAACATCCCTCATAAATATGGATTTTTTTAACACAATGCTTTACAGCAAATTAGCACCAAAAATCTGGTAATGTGTGCTGGGAGCATGAGTTACTTTAGCAAGCTCAGGGAACAGCATGAAGACTAAATACTGGTGTGATGTCTCTCATCGCTACACCATTTCCAGCAAGCAGAAGAAAATCGGCTGCAGTTCCCAGCTTTGCTAGGAAGCCTGATCAGAGCCTGGGACACGAATTTTAATGCAAGAGCAGCAAAGAAGGAAAATGTAGAATTCAACAGCCTCATCCTTCACACATTTACAGGTACTGAAATGCTTGGCTGAGGATGAATCTCCGCTTAATCTAAAGCCTGGCAGGAAACTTCCTTTTTATGATAATCCACTTACTTATTAAGTTTCATTTGCTAGTTTTAGATCAGGCAGTACAAAATACCTTTCCCTGGAACCCCGGCTGGCAACTTGCTTGGGCTTTAAAGTCATCCTCAAGCAATTTGTGCTCCACAGTGAATACAGCACACTAGCATAGCAACTTAAGTGTGATCTACAATAAAGAAACAAATGGTTTTAGTTTCAGCTGCAGAAAGTTAATGCCTCCATTGACCTGGCTGGAACCAGCGCTTGGAAGGAGTAGGCATGAAGATCAGTCAGGTCTGGTAGATAACACTTTGACATTAATACCACCTCAGTGATTTGGTATCCCCCACAATTCAGTTTTCCATACCTTTATTTGTCCTATAGGATGATATAAAATCATATTTTCTGTAAGGAAGAATAAAACTGCAGCTATGCTAGCACAGTGAAGTGAAACCATTTAGAGAAAAACAAGAATTACTCTAAACAAGGATTTCTCGAAGCAATAGACACAAACTGCCAAGGCCTGTTGAGGTCCTGCACTCATGGGATCACCTACATTTCTGGGGACAATTCTGCATTTCTACTTGCTCTCCTTTCTACGAAGCAAGTGCATTGCAGCAGCACAGATTCTAGCCAAAGGGACATCTGGCTGACCGGGAGTCACTGCACATACTCTTGTTGGGCAAATGTCAGTAAAATGTCTCAGCAGAGCTTGGTAACCCTGCTCTAGGGGACTGTCTACACCAAAAACATACTGCTGTAGGTCAATCACATAATTGGCTATATACTAAACTGCTACAGAATCTGGAGACCCTTTTATACCTGGCCATGTTGGCTCTGCTTGTGGCTTTAGTTTTGCATAAGAACACACATACAAGCTTTGACAGAGCTCACATGCTACTAGTTATTCCCAGATATAACTGAAATAGTGAAAAGATACAGATTTTAACCACATGCAAAACTAGTTACTGTTGCATTGCGTATCTTTTTTCTGGCTCAGCTCGGTGTTCAGCTTGGGCTCCCGGCAGCTGTGACACGCTACAACAATACCTGTTGGTGGGGTCTTGGCTTACAGGCAGCTCGGCCCACACTGTCATGGCTTGGTAGAAAAAGGGGACTCTCCAAGGCTTCCAGGAAACAGAGGTTTTATTTGGAGGGGGGTCAGGGGATTCCCCAGCCTCAGGCCAGTGCCTCAGAGAGACCCTGAACTTGGGCTGCAGGGCGTTTTTGTACAAAACAGTTTGGGAGGTGGGTACAAATTATTCAAACCAATAAAACAATCCAAACACTACATGCCAGCTAAATTACCTAAACTCTAACAAATCCAAAACAGGTTTAGGAGTGGTCTCAAGGGAGTCCTGCCAACCAGTGGCCGTAACTCTTGGACCTTGCAGGTAAGAATTCCATGATGGACAAAGGGAAAATTATGCATAATACAGGAATGAAACAAGAAAATAGAGAAGAGTCTCCAGGCAGAGACTCAAGTTGTCTTAGAAACCCTTATCAAACTATGATAAGAATACATTCTAGGACAAGAGGCCCTTTCAAGGTATTTAAACTACACTGAACTTACAATATAAAAAACTATACTATACTCATAACTAAAGCTTATAAAACATTTCTTGCAAACCCACAAGTTACAGCTGGGGACAGAGCTGCAGCCTGACATCTTAGGAGCCACATCTTCCAACTTTACTGTTGGCAGCTGCAGGTGGAAAAAATCAAACCAAAATAAATAACCTACCCCAAAGTCTGACACTCAAGTAGCTGAAATCTATTTTTCCCTCCACACACAGGTATACACAACAAAACTGGTCCTCCTGCCAATTCCACTGCTGCGCAAAAAACCAGTCCAACTCCTAAAAAGAAATAAAGGGACAGTGGTGCTCTCTGCCCAAGTCCCAGGGCAAACTGCTGAATGCAGCCACCATCCTCAATAATTCATCTTGGGAAATCATTTCTAACCAGTGGTTACAGACATGACAATGCCAGATCAAGATTAACAAAGGCACTGGAGCATAAATTAACCTCACACTTTTTGCTGACCTGTTAATGCACACAGGTCTCAAAGCTAGATTTATTTTAAAGCAATACTACTTACCTGAGATTAATGTGAATAATCAGGCTAAACAGCAAGGTTTAACTAAAAGTGCAGAGTTGATGGGGCCAGACCTGGTGGGAGAGCCATGGAGACCAGCTCCCAGCTGGGCTTGGAAGTAGAATTACAGGTTGGGGCAGGCCAGTCTGATGAATGAGGGTTAGAACTGAAACAGAAGACACAGCCAAGATAACTCCCACTCTGCTAGCAAGCGTCTTTTCAGTACTTAACCCAGGAAACCTTGGTTGAGGCTCTTCCATGACACGTGTTTGCTATAACAATTCCCATTTTCCAACAAAAAACAGATTGTCCCTGTACTGAAACTGCACTAACAGAAGGCACTTGGTCACCTTACCTGGAACTGATTTTGTTTCACAGTAAGTCAAAGATTAACATCTGTGCCTTTTATTTGGACTCCCTCCAGTGACAGCAAAAAGACTTGGGTTTGGCACCTGCAGTCCAGCAACAGAAGCCTTTTGCACAATTAAATCACACTGACATAAATGAAAAGTTAATGGAATTCAGCAGCCAGGGCAATGGCATGACATGCCAATACATACAGTGTATGTCAAACACCAACATGATGTTATAAACTTGTGGAAAATGTATTTCACAGGAATTTATTTATTTTTACTAACAAGAGCTCAAGAGATAATTTAATGAGCCTCAAGATCAATGGGGAAAAAGAATGTCTTTTATTTTACACTTGTCTTCCTCAAGTGTAACATTTTATAATCTGTTTTTAAAGTTTTGAAGCAAAGCCAATGAAACTGGATATCCATGTCATCACCTCTTTCTGGAACTTTTAATTAGACATAAATGCCACAAAGTGAAGTTAAGAATATCTGGACACAAGCATTCAGAGCTCACATTTCATCTGTGCACAGGTGAGAAGACCCCATGCCTTCTCAGGCTCAGCTCCCAGCTCTTCTCATCAGCCACTTGATGAAAGAAAAGTATCCCTGCACCTCCTGGTTTTGTAAGTAGACTGAGAACTGCAATTTCAGTTCCAGCAACAACAACCAACCAACCAAAATTGAAAATCATGGTATTACAATAAAACTCCAATGAGGCACTCCAGTGAGACCGACACTTCCACGATGGGAGTGAGCCGTGCCTTGAGGGAAGGCATTCTGAAGTACATCTCTCTACAGAACATGCTTAACACAAGCTGGAAGCGCAATGGTAGTTCTCCGTCCTTACTAGCTTCAAGGAATTGCTTTCAGGTCAAGATGATTGTTGCCAGATCCTATTTTTCTTCCCTATTATCCCTGATAATGCTGTTGGTAAACATGGTGACTCCCAGTGACACAACACCCCATCCAAGACTTGACCTAGATCATAAAACTGATTTTTACAGCAGTCAAGTAATCATTTGCTGGTAACTTTGGTCTTGAAGTCATCAAAGGTGAGATGAGCAGGAGATTAGGTGAAGAATCTGGACACCTCCCAGTTCCAGAAAAACCTTTTAAAGTAAGTTTGTTGTCCATTTGAAGACTTGAAGCCATTGCTTGTCTATTGCCACATTACAGTTTAATATAACATCTGCTCTCCAAACAGGGGCAGCATAACATTTTGGCAGCATGTCTTTTATTATTCTGCCAAAATGACAGGCCTGTAAAAGCAATGTGCTGGTCTACAAGGAGACTATTCCTCAGCTACATTGCCTGTTCTGCAACAAAACCCTGTCATACTCACAAGCTCAGGGAGCTGAGAGACATAGCAACTCAAATCCACTTGTACCAGCTGTCTGGACCGCTCCCTGGGATCCCCACATCTATTTTAAACGGATTTAATTCCAAAGGCTCCATGCACAGTGAAGTAAGAGTTCCTCTCTCAATCCCACTCAGAAGATACCATATTTCTGAATGAGTCTGGGCCCATCTACAGTAATGCCTGGGTTATTATCTGCTGTTCTTATCAAGTGATCAACAATCCATGTAACAAATGATGGCCTGCCCTGGGAGGCAGCGCACACCACAGAGTCCAACTAACACAGAGATGAACTCACCAGTCACCTGAAAGGTCAGTACAACTACATGAACACCTGCCTCCTGTAGCTCACCTTACCTGTTAGTCCCCATGCAGGTGGATCCATTTTTTTCTTGACAAGAACCCTCTCAAATAAATAATCTTTTGAGGAGAAAAAAGGGAAGAAGAGGAAGCATAGCTTCAGGGAATGGAGGAACATAGGAAAGAAAAAAATTCACAGCTAACAAAACCACTTCCATCTAGCAAGTATTACAAAAGAAGGATATTAGAGAGCTAAATATGGTCAGGCAAAGCCTTAATTTAATAAAACATTCAGTGACATTTTATTTGTGTCCTTCCTTATGTTTCTGCTTCTATTCAGTCTGCCTCTGAGTATTAAATTCCTGCTGCAGGCTGAATCCGGGCTAAGATTATGCACAATAATTGCAAGTTGAGCTTCAGTTTACAGACTGAGACAATAATGAGTCAGAGAGACTCAATAAAATCCTGTATACAGACAGATCAGACTACAAAGCCTTGGGATGTTTTAGTGATACCACAGCATTTGGGAATTTCAGAATTTCAATTTATCACGTGCAAAGGGCTGGTTACAAGCTCCATACCGAGTGGGATGTTCTGGGAGCTATTTGTGTTTCATAAATTAGTTTTTGTGGTATTTCATTGAAATTTAGAGTACATCTGTTCCACTTAGCTCTCAGTTCTAAAACCCACTTTGCACTGCAAATCAATCATGCAAACAGTAGCAATGGCCTTGGTGCTTACCTCTATACCCAGCCCACTTCCAGCTTTGCTTGTAACTTAATCCACAGAAATTATCACCACAGAATTCATATTATCACATAAAAATTCATTTTAGGAAGTCAACATTTTGAATGATTTTCCTCTTATTCGACACAGGGTCAGATTTTTTATTTTTCACTATGCTGACAAGTTTTGTATAAGCAATTTATAAATGCTCCAGAGAAAAGAACAGAGACTTCTAAAACTGTGTATGCTTCTAAATCTGTTTGAGAATACTGGGGTATATAAAAATCCTAATGCAAATTCAATGAAAAGATATGCAAAAAATAAAAGGAGGAGGTATCCACATGGACAGCAGTGGACGTTACCAAATACACAGGACAAGAATTAACTTCTGAACACTTGCAGAACATTTGGTTTATAACTTGACCATAATGTTACTGTTTACAAACAACTGCAGAGCTAGAATTTCAGGAATATCACTGAAGTCAAGGGCCTCTCTTTACAGCAGCAGACAGAGTGAATACAGACTAGAAGCAATAAAACTCCCTTTCCTAGGCAACGGGGTTAAAGTTAGTAAAGGTATTTAGCAACTTAGATGGAAAGAAAAGAAGGGCCATGAAAGAAAAACAGGTTTGAATTAAACTACCCAGTATGCTTTTGTTACGTTGAAGGCTTCTAAACTAAAAGTACAAAATGGAGGAAAAGAAGCACTGTGAGGACACATTTAGTTTAAAAAAACCCCCAAACCAATTAAGAGAGTAAATTAAACACAGTCCTAGAGCTGAACAAATTTACATGGTTGTTGGAAGATACTGAGGAGGAGTAATTCCTTTCCAATTGAGTGGATGCTTGTCACAGAACAGGAAATCCCCCCAGCAACAGACAGGCCTGAGGAGTACACCCAAGTAGATGCTATGAATGATTAAGATTCACACTGTCAGCTAAATAGAGGCATAGGAGAAAAGTGTGTGGGGGAGAGGAACTTTCCTCTCAATTGAGATCAATTAAACACAGAACTGGAGCAGAAATTTCTAATTGCTGCTGGTGTTGTTAAACCTGGAGTAACACCCGAGAAAGAACAATTCTGAAGTGATTCATATATTTGACTGGTGTGGATAATCTAAGCAATTATATCCTCCATCCAATCCCAAGACTCAAGCACATACTTTGATGAATACATCACATTCCAGATTAAGAGAAATATTTTGCCATGCTACTTCACTGCTGGAAAACTGAGATGACGCAAGTATAGCTGGGGTGGGATTAAAAGAATTGCTCTGGAGTTTATCATGGCAGTGACAAGAGCTACAGATAACTTCTGTGAGGAATTAGAGAAGAATTCTTTGACTTGCTGCTAAATTGGCACTTTTTAATCTGACACTTTCCTCATGTTACACAAACCTTTCTAAAATAAACACACTCAGTTACAAGTGGTAAGGAGAAGGGAGGGCAGGAACGTCCTCTGAAATTTGATCTTCCTCTCATTTTCACAACTAAACCATGGGGCCCTCCCTCCTCTCAAATGAATCTGCTCTTATTTGTGACTAAAATTAATCTTTATAAATGCACATCTTCAGGTTCACCTCAAACTGCAGCATGCTAGCAAAGCTGTTATTCATCGAGGGTGGCACATTTTGAAGTGTTCCATGTCAAAGCTGGGTCAATATGTTTTTCAGTAGGAGGCCACATTCCTGTTTTCCTAGTCTGCAAGTGACCCTCCTTGACTGAAAAGATCCTTATGCATGAAGGAGTATCTGACACAAACCAAACTGATATGCTACTGGAGCTTTGCAGTAATGACAGCAGGATAAAGGAGGCCTTTGAAGTTCATGGAAGAGCAGGAAGAGGTGATAATTTAAAAAGCTTGTCACTATACCCAAGAGCAGAAGGAGAGCAAAGCATCAATTAATAATTCACACTTCTATTTCCCATGTTATCATAGTATCTCAAAACAGTTTGCAAACATTGATTAAGTCTAATGACATGCCCCTGAAGCAGACAAGCACAGCTGAAGCTCTATTCCTACCAGCCAGGATGGCACTCTGGGAGCATTTCCTTTAGCTGATCTATGCCCTCTCCTTCCCATCTGTTAAATGGTGATAATGACACTATCATGCAGTGGGGTTCCGAAGCTTAGTGAATTCTAAATCAACACATTTCCAGATAGAAAAACAGCACAATGTCAGATTACACTCAATTACACTGAACTGAAGCACACATTTGACATAACACAGCCAGTGGGAAGAAACCCCTCTACCTTCATTTTATAACACCCTATAGATTTGCCTTGTTCTATCCCTGAATACCTAGAGCGTTTGAATTCTAGTTAGTGACCAGGATTCTTGGGTGCTGTGTTAACATGAACACATTATAATTACAGTAATTAGATCTGCTGTAGAAAGAATTGTGAGAAACTAAAGACTGTCCACAGTAGCATATAATTCCTAATTAACACAAAGTAGTTGGTGTGTTTGCAAGCCAGGACAGACATACCCATAGCTGCAAACTCCAGGGGGAATTGTCATTTATATTCAGACAGTTGAACACATCACACTGTTTTAATCCTAGCTTTGAAAGACAGGTACCCACGAAATGTCCACTTACAGATGGTGAAATGACCATTCAAGGAGGCTCTGAGCTGCCAAAGGAAAAAGCCAATTACACAGGCTCCCCACAACCAGCATTTCACTTAGTGAACTCCTCATTCCCAACCCCATACTTGGACCTTTTTTTTTAAATTAGCCCACAAAACTATGGCTGTTCTTGTTCTAATGGAGAGAGTTCCTTCTTCCTTATCTGGGCCTCTTTCACACATATAATCAGAAAGAATTACTTTGCTTATCCTCTTACTAATCTAACATTTCCAGAAGGACCAAATATGAAGACAAAAGTAACAGCTTCATGAAATACAGCTCTTTTCTTCTCTTGAGCCTGACAGTTCCAAAAGCAGATTGTCATGACAACAAACAACCTGGAGGCAATCCAGCCAATTAATCTGCAGAAGAAGCAGTCATCCCAGCCTGGGAGAACAGCACTGCTGCTTTAAGCTTGAGAAGCAAAAAAAAAAGAGAGAAAGCAAAAGAAGCCTTTGCACCCACATTAATCTGATTAGGCTGCCTTAGAGCTGCAGTGAAGAACGGTCCAGCCCTGGGCACGCGTGGGGCCCTCGGCAGCCCTTTTGTCCCACTCCCCACAGAGAGCAGGGGCAGGCCAGACCCTCTCCAAGGCTCTGATCCAAGCACAGCTCTCTTCCTAGGCTGTGATGTAGCTCAGCACGCAGAAGAGTTACCAAGATGACCCCCTCCAACCTTTATATGTGGAGCCAAGGAAAGAGCTCACAGGTTGGGCAGAGGTATGACACAGAAGAGACTATCACACACCACTGCTATAAACCCTGCTTTGTTGGCATTGCTGTTGTGAGTTTTTCCTCTTCCTCTGCGAGTTGTCAAGAATATTTATCAGCATGTTAAGTTCAGGATTATTTTACTTTCCACAAAGGATTAATTCATCAGCGCAGGTAGATAGTATTCTCCTTTGATTTCACTAATTACATCCTGCTTCATATGCTGCTTTATCTCTCTTCATCTGTCCTTCCTCCTATAGACTGAAGCACACCACATCTCCCCTGAAAATATCCACCGTCTCCTGTATTTTTCCAACTCTGGTTTCTCAGTAGTAATTCAGACATTAAAATGTTTAGCAGCAGATGTCTAATACACACTGTTAACATCAAATCATTCATGTATACCTCATGTTTTATAAAATACTGTGGTATTAAGTTACAGAAAACGAAACTGAGAAGCACTACCTGTAGCCTTTTATGAGAGGTTAAAAAAGAATAAAAATGTCACTGTGTTTTGAGATTCTCCCAAGACTCAATACACAACAATTTCCCAATAAAAATTTTCTTCCATGTCTTCAGGGGAAGGGTAGGAATAAATGCTTTCACTGTAGACCTGTCCTACAGTTAAATATGTCTTTCAGAAGGTAACTGAGCAACGAAGATCTATAGCTTTAAGCATATACAAGATTTCCTCATCTGGTAAACAGACAGAGTCACTTCCAACTCAAGTTTTAGTATCAATCCCCCTGGGTCCAATCCATCTTACAGAAGCACTAAATGGATTCCCAGCAACTTCAGCGAGCGCTGGATCACAGATTACAAGCACTTCCTGCAAAAGTGTGTTTTTACTAACCTGAAAAAGATACCACTCTTCTGAGCACTGAGAATGCAATGAATGCATGTGCACACTCTCTACACATTTCACTCTCACTATCTGCAGTGCTAGCCAACACAGAGCAAGCCAATAGAATCACATTTTCTGCTGAGCCCGTTCTGTGTTGAGTTGGTGTAATATTGCAGAAGAGAATAAAACCCCTACCTTGAGGGCTTTCGCAGCTTTCTTCATCGCTGTTGTCCTGGCAGTTATTTTGACTGTCGCACACAAAGCTTTTATCAATGCAAAGACCATTTTTACAGTGGAATCGGGCAGTAGAGCAAAGCAAGGGATTTGCTGCTGCAAAAAGAGAAGAAAGTGAGACCTTTCATGAGGAATTCTCTTGCCCAAGCATTTTAACAGCTGATAAGCATCAACCACAGGTCACAACTCAACAGCTGGTCAATTCGTTGGGTATGTGGGAGTAACTTGGCAATCAAACCAGCCCTGGCTCTCTAACTAGGGAGAGCTGAAACTTCTAATTTATGCAAGATTCATTACAATTAGCAGAGATTTAGTCCACCCACAGTTGTGATAAGCCTTCTGTTCATTTTCATGAGAGCCCAGCCATGATCACTGTTCCACATTTGCTCACACTGAAGACATATGGAAGGTAGAACTGCCTACCATAAACACTGCCTGTTGATTCCCATTACAGAAGACTCAGTTTAGCTGAAATTTCATATTATAAGACAACAATTCTGACTGAGAACTGCCAGGCAGTGGTTTATTTACCTCTGACTCTCTTCCCCCATTCTCCTCACTATTTTGAATTCACACAACTGCAGTGTTGAAATCTCTCAGCCTCTCACTGTTTGAATTTCAACTCCTTTTTAAGGAACAATGTTTGCACCCTTCATATACATCATATAGAAACAAATCCTTCAACACAGCCATCACTTAGCTAAGATGTGCATAATTTAGCTGGTTTTAATCTACCCATAAATCAGTCTGTGTCCTTTAATACTTTTTGGCACTCTTCTCTGAACTCCTAACTGTTTTAGGTAATGGTGTGACTGAAACAGAATGCAATTTTCCAATTGAAAATCTTAAAAAGGCTGCTTAGATACTCCGTGTACTTCAAACTGCTTCTCTGCCACAAAAACAATTTACAGTTTCCAAATACTAACTGGCTTCCTTTTTTTATTCTTTAAAGTAAGAGCTACATTTAAAGAGTTTTAAAATAAATAAATAAATAAATAAAACTTTTAAGTCTGCCTTGCATATAACCTGCAGGACCAAATAGCAATTGGAGAAAAAACGATTTCTCCAGCTCCCCAAGAGCTTGTTTAGCAAAAACAAGCTAAAACTCCTTTGGTTTGAAACTGCTGCACACTTGCATACCACATGGATTTTTGTGGTCACCTCAGAACCTACCTGGTTGTTCCTCTTCACAAGCAGTAACTAGACATTTAGACATGCTAAAATACACCAAGTGCCTCACTGGCAGAGAATAATGGGAAGATCAGTAGCATCATCAGCTGTAAGCTGTAGCTCCCATTGGAGCTACACACTACAAGCTCACGGGAAATTGTGTCATTCCTAAAGAACTCCATAAAATGGTGCACCTTCAATTGAGACCTGCCATTTGTCAGTCCACCACCTTAAGGATATTCATAGTACTTCTGTCAAAATGTATTTTTATTCCACTTGTTTAAGCATAACCCAGAGTAATTTCCTTAGCCTTCAAAGCTTCTCTGGCTATACTTTCTCCACAGAAGTGCTGACTCCCTGCAGACTCCCCAGGACAACAACAGACTCCACCTTAAGAGAGGTTCCTGTTGTGGGGGAAAGCACACCCAACACCAACAAGAAAGGCAAGTCCTCCATGAAGCAGACAGTGATAGATCACTCTGAAGATTGCCCCTTTTGTTATCTTTGAAAGCTGCTGTCTGTTGTCCTCCTCCTGACCTTTGAAAGTCATTGAAAACAAAACCTCAGCATGTCTCTGACAAGAGAATGAGCAAGTGTTTTCCTGCAAGCTTTCACCTAGAGACCCATGCTTTTACCAGCTCTTGATAGTAACAACAGAGCTGCTGGATTCAACATAGCTTTTCCCTACTGCTATGACATATCCCTGCTAGACTTACAGATACAAATGGATCTGTGCAGCCACACGCAGAGGGTTTAGCCCGAAACAAATAGTACTTCAGATCATCTCCCTGCTACAACTTCCCTGCTGCTGTGCATTGGCAGGCATGTCTGGCTTCAAGAACCTGCCTCTACTTCCAAGAACCTGTTTCACTAAATATGCCATTATTTGCTTTTCTGTTGTTTAAGAACAAGTATAAACAGAGAAACGCAGATGTGCTGATGACCATATATATCAAACTCTTCAGCGACAATGAACAGGCAAATAAAAATGGAATTATTCAAATTAAATTTAATATTTGTCCAATTTGAGTTACATTTGAGTACAGAGAACATGTTCAAATCAAACATGCAGCTTAAAACTCCTTTCAGGGGCTTGAAGTATCATATGGGCATTATATACAAAGCAAAATTGAGATGGACCTTTAAAAAAA
This sequence comes from Phylloscopus collybita, assembly GCA_027886175.1. Taxonomy (NCBI): domain Eukaryota; kingdom Metazoa; phylum Chordata; class Aves; order Passeriformes; family Phylloscopidae; genus Phylloscopus; species Phylloscopus collybita. The sequence continues at coordinate 44,298,208 of JAJNNQ010000018.1, forward strand.
CGGCAGACTCATTTTCATGAAGTGAAAAGCCAAGGATCATCTGAGTCATAAATGCCAAGGCCTGCACTTGACTCAGAAACTGAAGGCTATCAAACGTTTCCCTTCTAAGTAGCATCAATGAGCTGAAATAAGCAGCAGGGCCCTCACTTGCAAGCAGGCTCCCACTTACTGCAGTTCTCCTCATCGCTGCCATCAGGACAGTCCTCGAAGCCGTTGCACCGGAAGCGGCCAATGATGCAGTGGATCCCACTGGCGCAGGGGAAGAACGTGGCACCACATTTGGATTTGGCTTTTGCTGTGAGAAGAGACAGAAGTGGGCAGAGGTGAGGGAAACACTTAACAACGGTTAAGGGTGCTCTATGCAGCGCTGTTGGCACCGATGTTAGGTGCCTTTCAAGCAAATTAGTGTCTTTGTGAGACTAAGAAACACAAGAGACCCTCATTAAAGTGTTTTTCAGGCTGCAAATTCAAATAACACTGCCTTTATTCAACATGATTTATATAAAACTGGGTGCAAAAGGACCACTGTATCTCCTGCTGCACAGCACAGCTATTCATAAAACATTAAATACTAACAATAGCATCAAAATGTGTTTAACACATGATTACAGAATTTCATTATGATCTCAAGTACTACGCATTTTTTACTTTACTGCATTTTTTTACTTAACTCTTCATAGCAAGAGAATACTGCCCTCAGCCATAGTAATGGTTCCACCATGATGCTCAAGGCAAGCACCAGTTAAGTTCTGTGATATCACCAGCCTAGAACAAAAAAACTCCCCCTCAAAAAAAAGGAAAAAAAAAAAAAAAAAAAAAAAAAAAAAAGCAAAAAAAGCAAAAAAGCAATTTTACAAGACAAATGGTTACATTTTTGCTTTTTCCAATTATCTCATGACTTGATGGACCACACCACAGGACACTGAAGTCTTCAGACAGTCCACTCTAAAGCAAAGGCAGTCTCTGCAGGAGGAGTATGCTGGTAACTGCAGGGAGGTGTGTATGGTGCAATGTGGAAACCCCACTGATGGGAGAACACCAGGAAAGAAGCCAGATTCACAGCTTGCTGGCCTTTCAAGCAAATGTTTCTACTCCTACACCAAACCTACCAAATCTATGATGTGCTTACAACTCACAGGTTTTGAAATATGACAGATTGGGTATCACAGCAAGAGGCAAGTTTTTTAATGTGGCCCTATGGCACATCAATACACCAACCTGCAGAGTTTTACAAGGCCAGAACAGGGTCAGGGACTCTCAGCGTACAGACAAAAAAAAAAAAAAAAAAATCTATCTATCTATCTATCTATCTATCTATCTATCTATCTATATCTAATAGAGATAAAAAGCATTAATTTGGAAGGAATCCGCTCTTCCAGGATTACCTACTAAGTACAGCTTAGCAAAGCCTGCTTCCGTCACTCAACAGAATGTATATAAATTGTTTTAAACCACAACTACAGTAATTCTCACTTGCTTTACTGTCCTCCAAAATCAAATTCCTGCAGTTTCTCTTAGGTGTTTTTCTTCATTTTATTAGTCATTTTCAATTAGAATTATGAAGTATAAAATAAGACGTATCATTAAATTTTATATATTCAACAACCACTTCTTCTGAAGAGTAGCCAAGGTCCACTTGGGGAAAAGAAAGTGAGCCATTACATTGCATAAAAAGATGATAAATTACCCTGAAGTAGCCACTGTGCTTCACACCTCTGGCAATAGAAAACCATCAGCAGAGACATTTGAGCCCCTGCAATTCTTCTGCTTCAAAGAGCAGCTTCTGTGTTAGAGTTCTAAGACAGACTGATCTCAGCTAAATAATTCAGTAACCACAACGTGTGAGGCACCATCATACTCCCAGTCTTTAAACAAAGGCAGCAAAACAACCTCAGCAACAGATTCAGTGTCATCAAAGCAAGCAGTCTGTATTAATGTACTAACAAGCCAGCCAAGATGCTTCTGGAAGAGAGTGATAATAGCACATGTATGTGAAGAAGTGCCCAACGTTTCACATGTTGTGCTTTTGTTGTTGTTTTCCTGTCTATAAAAGCTAAAATCTTTCTGAAACCATACAGTGAATATTCCCCAAGTGCTTCTGGACAACTTATTTTTGAGATTATTTTGAGCCAGCACAGTTCCAGAGGGCGTAAAAGGAAAAAGTTCCAAGAGTTTCAAGATGGAGAAGAAATAAGAACAACTGTGCTTTTGCCTTTGTTAACATTTACTGGACCCCATTTCTCCAAGCAGGTTTACTTTAGTCACTTGAGGTCTGAATTCAGAGGCTAGCAACTTTCTGGCAAATCATACTCAATGATGCTCTTTGACAAATTAAGGCTTCAAAATGATTTACTCCTAACATTTCTAGCATGGACCATTCTCTTACTCTTGTAGCCTAGTCTTCCTAACAGATTTCAGACTGTGAGTCGTCAAAACCAGAGCTTCTGGACCTCTGAAGAGGAGAGGTCACGTGGCTGCACGTTCCTAAGCAGAGTGAACATGCAGCCAGAAGTGGCAGTGAGCGCTGCAAGAGCCCCGTGTCAGGGCACAGGTCACAACACAGGCACAGGTCACAGCATCCTCGGCTGCTCTGGCCCCAAAGGGTACAAAGCACATCTGGGACATTCCCTCAAACTACCATACTAAAGCCATAAGTAATATTTAATGTTTGGCCACACCTGGAAGAAAACCATGCTGGAATGACCAGAAACAAACTCAAGTTTCTGGAAAATGAACTCTTTTCTTCTGTATAAAGCATACAGATACCCCACCAAAAAAGAGGAAGAAACTATTCACGATAATTATCTAATGTAGTTTTACTTAGATAGCTATATAATGTTTAGTTAAACGTTTTATCCCCAGACGTTTTTCTGTCTTTTCCTCCTCCTCCAGAAACAGACGCCACAGAACAAGAAAATTGTTTTAGAATAACTGTTTGTAAAAAAATACATACTAGTAACCACAGACCAAAAACAAACAAGGAACTGAACACCTTCAAATTATCTCTAAGTTTCCCTCTTCTACAGTCCACTTATTTTTTTTTAACTGGATGTAAGGAAAAAGTAACAAACAAAACCCACATGCAATTCTCTATATTTGCAAGACAAGATATATAAACCAATCCAAGTTCAAACTTATACTTACATTAGAGACCCTAGGAATATAAAAGAGCATTTCAACCAGCAAGGTGATTCACTAGTCACTCAGTCACTTACTAGATACAAGTCTTGCTCCCAAACAGAACTTGGGAGTTCTTTTCCAAGTTCCAATTTCAGACACAAAATGCATTTTTCATATGCTGTACACAAATGCAGGAAAATGAAAAACCAATACAGGCTTAGTCCAACTCACACCTCCTGACTCTGGAGAACTCCACTGAGGAATTTCAGCTTTATTTTCAGTTTGGCATCCTTCTTGTCCCCTGGCATAGTTTTCCCAAGGTTTTCAAGTAAGTGTTTTTTGGTCACTGCTCATAAAGTTCCTACGGAAAGGACAATAACTTCTTCCAGAGCAGAAACCTACCTTCCCATTCTGCAGGATCTCTGGAAATACCCTAAACATGAAGGGCTATCATTTTCTTCAGGTCTTTGGCACACTAGCAGGTAACAGATACATATACCAGGATCATGATAGCCTACAGTATATTCAAGTCATGTGCTGCACTATCCCAACACTCCTCTGCAATTCCAACTCCCATTACATGACTGTTACAAAAAGAATTTTTTTCTCCTTTGCTCATCATTGTGTGTTCTACTGCGCAGGTTTCAGGTTTCCAGGCAGATCCATGTGGGAGAAGCTTTATGCTTATCTAACAGCAGCTATCTATTTGGCTATTACAGTGATTTCAGCCTCAATAAGCTTTCAAGGACAGCATTGTCTTCGCAATCTATATTCTTCTCCGCTACGCTTGGATGAAACAGGCTTGGGTTATCAAGGAAATAAACAGGGATATCAGGAAATGACAGAAGAGAAGTGAAAAAGGACACAGACACATGTGGATTGTTTAACCTTATTTAGCCAAGGTCAAATCAGCGAAAGGAAAGGGAAGGGAGGAAGTTGATTGTTTTTAAAGGAACAGGCAAGGCCCCCTGAACCCATGTTTCCAGAAAGGAAGAAATGGAGAGACCACACATTGGACAGGAAGGGGTGAAATACAGCAAGAAACCACAGAGCAACTTACAAAACTGTGGCTAAAGAAAGGCTACTGAAATACAGGTCCTGTCTGGATTCAATATAGCAAGTACAAAAAACACCCCAAAAACGGCCATTCAACCACTTTGTGAGCCTATGGCAGAAAGGATCAATTCACTCCAGCTCTACCCTTCACTTGTTACCTACTCATGGCAGAAGCGACCCAGGACTGGAAGATTAATGTGACTCTGTATTTACACTACACAAAAGGGAATTGCCATGGTATTTAAAAAGAGGTGTCAGTGAACTACCATGAACCTGAGGAGCCTCCCGTGACTTCATTACCCATGGGAAGAAATTGCTCTTCACTAAAATAGTCATCTCTGAAAGTTCAAACATGAAACAAATGGTGAAGATGGTGGCTGAGAGCTACTGGCCACAGTACAAGTTTGCCAAATGTTCCCTCCAGGTTGCTTTGCTTAAGTTCAAAAAAAACCTATTTTGGCAGTTGTATGTGCGAGTGCGTGAAGTCGCTCCTTATGCTCCACAGAACCCAATCCTCCCACCCTCTTCTTTCAAAGCTCTAAAAAAAATACTAACTTCCCATCAGGATTAGTAGTACCCTCCACTGAGGATGTGACAGTTTGCAGGCACAGCTCTACAGCAGTAACAGAAAAACATTTTGCTATCTTTAGGATCCGAAGTGTGAAATTGTACTATTTTTAAAGAAGTGTAGTCCATTTTATTATTTCTCAGTAGAGATGCACAATAGCAGAGGAAAAGAAATCAGATTTGGCATAGACGGTGTAAAACCTTATACTGTATATAGATAACACTCTTGAATAAAAGCAATTTTGATACTCATGGCTACAGTGACTTGGAACCTGATTAGAAGGATACAAATGATCTGCAATGGGCAGGTGATTTTTCTTTTCATAGATGGAGCAGCAATACATCAAATGCATTCTAAAATTAAGAGTATTAACTATAAGTTTAACAAGATCAAGTGCAAGGTGCTAGGTCGAGGAAAACCTTGGTGTCAAGACAGGCTGGAGGGTGAATGGACTGATAGCAGCCCTGCCAAGAAGGACTTGCAGATTCTGGTGGATTAGAGAGGACATGACCCAGCAATGTGCACCCATGGCCTAGGAAGTCAAATGCATCCAAAGCAGTGTGGCCAGCAGGGTAATGGAGGGCATTTTGCCTCTTTACTCTGTCCTTGTGAGATTCCTGGAGTGCTGCATCCAGCTCTGGGGTTCCCAGCACAGGAGGAACATTGACCTATTAGAGGGACTCCAGAGAATGGATCACAGTGCTGGAGCACCTCTCCTACGAGACCAGGCTGAGAGTGTCAGGATTGTTCAGCCTGATGAAGAGAAGGCTCTGGGGTGACCTTACTGTGACCCTTCTGTAGCTGAAGGAGATCTACAAGAAAGCTGGGGACTATTTATAAGGGTATGTGGTGATAGGACTTGAGCTGAAAGGGAGTAGTAGATTTATATTGGATAGAAGGAATAATTCTTCACTGTGATGGAGGTGAGGCACTGGAACAGGCTGCTCAGAGAAGTTGCAGATGCCTCATCCCTGGAAGTGTTCAAGGCAATGTTGGATGGGGTTCTGAGCAATCTCTGGTCTAGTGAAAGGTATTCCTGCACATGGCAGGAGGACTGGAACTAGATGATCTTTAAGATCCTTTCCAACCCAAACCATTCTGTGATTCCATGATTGTTACTGTTGAGCCAGCTTATCCACATCTCGAGCATTTCACAGCTAGTTACAGTGAACGGGGCACTAACTACTGCATACAACATGAAAAGAGAGCACACAGTGGGCACCCCACAAGATGTGGCCAGTAGACAAGCCTATTTCCTTCTTTTAACTTTACAAACATTTCTGTTTTAAAATGTTTCTCAATCATTTTGTAATCTGAAGTGAGGAAACAGGATGTAGCAGATACAAGAGCTGACATTTTGTGACAATGTACAGATAGAAGTAAACTGCACAGAACTTGAGCATCTTTGAACTAAATTGTTGTCTTAGAACCTCTCCAAGCAGCAATCAAGCAAAGTAATCTGCTTCACAGATACACATCACAACTCAACAACAGCTAATGATTTATTCAGCTAATCAAAACTTGATTACTTACATGCGACAAGAGCAACTCTCCAGACAAACCACTGCGTGCAGATGCTGCATTACTGCAAAGCGATGAGTATTTTCCTGACTTTGGTAATGGACTACCTTAAACTCCTCTGCTGTTGTTAATTTGGGTAAGGGATGCCACAGCCACACCAGACAGCACTGTAAAACCAGATTCTTTTGATGAATGCTTCCTGTTTAACATGACAGGTGAAAGAGTTGCTATTCTTAAACTGCTAATGCAAATACAGAGAAAAAGGACCTAAAATGTGCTTTATTTTAAAGGAAGCAATTTTATGGTTTTTTTAAGTAGTGAAATTAGCCCAGTAGGAAGCATCAGAGGTTGCCACCAATATAGTAAGCTATCAGTCACTTACATTAGTAATATTTACACTATAGCTAGCAGTAAGAGAGAAAGGACAATGCTAAAGCAGAAAAAACTCTTTTAGAAGGAAGCCATTTACTCTTCATGGAGTCTGTCGCCATGAAGAGTAAATGGCTTCCTCCTAAAAGGGTGAAAAAAGAAAGCACTTCAGAACTGAATTACTATGAGTCACTGTGGCTTTTCATTCTTGCCAGAAAGTAAGGCCCTAAAGTAAACTTTCATGGTCTAGGAGTCTATGTTTTAGTCCTTCAAAATCATGACAGAGCAGAGATGTCAGAGGAGAGCACAGACAAAAACCTTGGTTTTCAGACATTCAGTAAAGCAGTTTCTCACTAAAAGAAGATTTTAGAAGTTACTACTCACAAAACAACCCAAACAATAACATCATAGTAAAGGACAAAGTAAACACAATTTCAGAGTTGTTAAGTTACTCAGGATGCAAACAGGCAGGACAGAACACCACCCTTAAGGCATTTCAGCAGCAGTGCTCCTCAGGAATATCTGTGTGTCTGTTGGGCTACAATCCCTCACTCCATTCTGGGACACTATCTACCTGTTCTTTTTCTTTCGGTTGTGCCATCCAACTGATTCCATTCAACTGTTAAACCTGTCCAATTCCAAGCTCTCCAACTGGGCTATTTACTGACCTCCATCAAGAGGATTAAATAATTAGCACCACAAGCCCTCTTGATCTCCCTGCATAAAAAGTTATCAAACACAAGCAGCTATTGCACTTGCCCTCACCCATGTGTAATTGAGCTTCAAATTTAACATTCACCATGGTCACTTAATTACAAATCTTATTATAACTACTAAGTATTTGGTTGCTTAATCATGAGTAAAAACAAGAGCTAATTCCAGTTCAATATTCCAAGTTTGAGAGCCATCTGAATAAGTGGCAAAAAAATCAGCAGCTGCCTTACAGCATCTTCCCAATTAATGCCGATGGCTCATTTCATGCGTTGTTTAATATCCAGCTTTGCTTAAGAATTCCGGTGGTTTTTACCTACCTGCAAGAAATATTCCAGGTCAACCAGGACACGACAGGAAGCAGCAAGAAACACAGAAGGAGACTTAAATGCACTCATTGATTTTGAGATGTGACTAGAAGTCCAGAGTCTTCCATGTGTATATGTGCATCTACTACAAAACATAGAACTATCTTTATTGAGAAATTCCTAGCTTACTGCTACATATTTCCAATTATCTAGAAAAAGAGTTGTTTAATTTCATTAGATTTTTACACAAATTATTACTGGTTTATAAGTAAGAATGAGACAACCAAAGATTGGTTTTTACAGTTTTCTACGATTGTTGTTTGCACACCACCTGACAGCCTGGAATCCTAGCACACGACAGTGCTTATTAATACACAAAATCTACTTTGATGGCAGCTCCTCATTGCCATGATCCTTCCAAGATGCTAATTCTGGTAGAATGCCTCTCTCTTCCTAAGTTCAGACCCTGCTGTTAGATTTTTTTTCCTTCCATATATTAACACACTCTCCACCAAAAGTTGTCAATATAAAAAATAATCCCTATTTATAGTCCTGTAAGGGATCCACCTGTCTAGAAGAGGCAAGGGAATCTTTAGCAAAGACTGGCCAAGTCAGTGAGCAGGCTTTAAACTGAAGGACTCAGGGCATGAGGTCCAAAGTGGCAATGCTCACTACATCACATCCAGCTGGGAATAAGCCAGGCCAACCAGAGGGACAACCAATGTTCCTTATCTGACTACCAAGATGAGATCCAGAAGGAAAACCAAACTCAAGGGTGTCTATGGCTTTGGTGGATCTTCCTGCATCCCTTCCTCCAGGGAAACCTGCAGGAACAATTACCTCTCTGAAATGCCTGTACACCAACACCCACAGCACCGGGAAAAACCAGACAGAATTAGAGATCTGTGTGCACATTCTCACTGCAGTTACAGGGACATGGTGGGATAGCTCACATGACTGGAATGCTGTCATGGATGGCTATTTATTTTTCAGGAAAGACAGGCCAGCAATGTGAAATGGTGGAACTGCTCTTTATGTGAGAGAGCAACTGGGATGTACGGAGCTCTGCCTCGGGCTGGGTGAAGAACAAGACAAGAGCTTACAGAAAAGAATTCAGGGACAACGTGGGTGACACTGCTGTGGGTGTTTGCTACAGGCCACCCTGTCAGGAAGAGGAAGTGAGGAGTTCTCCAGTCAGCTGGAGGAGCCTCACAGTCACAGGCTCTGGTGCTCATGGGGAATTCCATCACCCTGATCTCTGCGGGAAAAGCAACACTCGTGGGCACACAGAAGCCCAGGAGGCTCCTGCAGAGCACTGATGGTAACATTTTGACACAGGTGGTGGAGAAGCCAGCAAGGAGAGGTTCTGCTGGACTTGTACTGACAAACAAGAAGGACTGGCTGGGGATGTGAAGACTGGGAGTAGTCTTGACTGCAGTGGGCATGAGACAGTGGAACTCAAGATCCTGAGTGGAGGAAGCCAGGCACTAACTGGAATTACAGCCTGGACTATATGAAAGCTAACTTTGGCATCCTCAAGGCCAAAGGAATCTGGAGGAGAATCCTATGAATTATGGTGCTAGAAGGTAGAAGGGTCCAAGAGAGCTGGTTAAGACTCAAGTAGCGCTTCCCCCAACCTCTAGATTGTTTGATTTCTTATTCATAGGGATGCACCAAAGGGGGAAGGTGCATCCCTATGAGTAAGAAATCAAGCAAAGAGGGCAAAAGACCTGCATGAATAAACAAGGAGTTCCTGGCAAATCTCAAACAAAAAGAAATATTATGGAATGTGGAAAAAGGGACAAGCCACTCGGGAGGAACACAGGAAATCTGTCAGAGTAGACAGGGAAAGCGGTAAGAAAAGTTAAGGTCCATTTAGAATTAACTGGCAATGGTTGTCAAAGACACCAAGAAGGGCTTCTTCAAGTACAACAGTAGCAAAAGGAAGACAAGTGAAAATTTGGGTCCACCCATTTGGGAATGAGGTGGGTGCCCTGGTGACAAAGAATACAGAGAAGACTGAGATACTGAATGTCTTCTTTGCTTCACTCTTTACTAAGGCCAGCCCTTGGGAATCCTAAACCATGAAGGCAAGAGAGGAAGTCTGATAAGAGCTGACTTTCCCTTGACTGAGGAAGTTAGAGATCAGGCAAACTTGACACCCACAAATCCAATGGGCCCCAATGGGATGCACCAACGTGTTGAGAGATGCTACTGCTAAGACATTATCTATCATCTCTTAAAGATCATGGAGAACAGGAGAGGTACCTGAGGACTGGATGAAAGCCAATGCCCCTCTACCTTGCCCTGGTGAGGCTGTGCTGTGAGTACTCTGTCCAGAGCTAGTGTTGTTCAGAAGTTTTAGAGTCTCCTCCTCTGGAGATATTAAAAAGTCACCTGAACATGATCCTGTGCAACTGGCTTTAGCAGGGGGTTTGATTATGACCTTCAGAAACCCCTTCAAATTCCAGTCATTCTGTGACATGGAGAATCTGTGACTCCTCTTGTTTCTTTTGTAAGCATTTAAAATGCACTGGATGGAGATGCAATGTAAAGCAGAGCACCACAAAGGTAGACTGTTAGTCTTGTTCACAAGGAAAGTCAAACTCCCACATCACTCTCAAAAAACTGCCACAAGCCTCACACTCCCACCTTTCACATAGATGTTAGCACTACTCAGAGCTATGGAGTATTCAATCTGCTGTAATTATACTAGTTATTTTAACATACTGCTTTTATATTAATATATTTATTATTTACCTTTTTTGTTGTGCCTGTATCACCCTCCTTCAGGCTCATAGGGGATCACAGAGCACTTCAAATCTGTCAGTACTTGACACCTAGCTCTACTGTTTGTATAAACCATTCCTGTCTTGGGACACATCTATTTCCAGCAGAGGCTTTTCATCACCTTCACAACTACACACAGACAATGACCAAAGTTCACAGCCACCTAACCCTCTGGTAAGGACTTTGAACCTTATCACAGCCACTCCACACTTCCCAAAGCAGCAGAGATTTGATGAACTAAAGGATACAAGTTCAGTTCTAATATTTTTGAATTGTGTTACAATCATAAGGTTGTAACAGAATTCTCAGATGCGAAAAAAAAAAAAATGTTGGAGTTCCCCTTTTACGATTTTTTGGGTTTACTTAGTTTGGTTTTTTTTAAGTGCCAGATCACTAAATCACTTACTTGCAAATAAGCAACTAATGAATACTTATCTTCTCCAAAATGTATCGAGCTTTGACACAAGACAACTTCACAGGTATTTAGCTCACACTGCCTATAAGCTGTTCACTAACAAGACAGAATACAACTTATCAGCAATGGTAACTTCTCAGAGCTAAAAACTGCAGTTGAGATGCCTTCACCTTTAAACATGATGGAGCAAAAACTTGTTGCAGGTATGTAATGCTGGATCTTAATTCCAGGAATCTGAAAGCATCTCTTCAAAATATCACCCTGCCCCTCATCTTCTGTAGAATTACTCTTAGTCTACACATGGCTTTAACTGATGCTTTAAGAGTAATTTTCTGGGGCTACTGAATATTGATTCAAAGTCAGTAATCTTTACTGATGGGTAGGATTAGTCCTGCCCAAGTACTGGCCCACTGCTGTATTTCTAGATCTCAACTGGTTTAGACAATCCCTTCTGAATGGGGCAGACATTTCTTTTTAACAAAACACCGCATCTCATTCTTCAGTGCACTGAGCTCTGCTTGTTGAACTGAAAGCCTAGTATTTAAAAGGATAGGAGTCAGAGTTACTCTGTGCCCTTTGTTCCTGTACATGAAAGCCATTCATTAGACTGACCCTGCTGAGTTGTTAAATCCAAGCAAAATATCTTCCGCTGTAATAACTGTACTATCATAATAAGCACTTATTAAATACATTATAAAGATTGCAGAACTCACTGTCTCTACAAGACTTTTTTCTCTGTCTTTCAAAGTGGCTACTAAAGCTGGTTACTTATTCTTAGCAGTGCGGAAGTCATGATTTTGACTGCTCTCACAGCAAACCTTAACACAAGATGAGGACACACATCTGAATTCAGACTGTCACCAGAATTTGAGTTGTTAATAATAACCATTTAGTATTAAATTTTGCCTTTTCCTCTATTATAATTTTGGGGCTTACAAAGGGAAAAATATGCACAAATTATGTGCCTTAGTATATCAACTTGTGAGCTTCCTGTAGAGCAGATTCAAATCGTCCTCTTGCTTAAGGGCAAACTCCATTATTTACTTTTTTCTTTTTTTAAGTAGCAAACAGCAACAAATCTAAAGGCTGCCTTCTGAAATACACCCCACATCAAAGAGGGCAGGACAAGACAGTCTGACAGTCCTCATTTGAGGCTTCCAGGCATATGACATGACTTTGAAGCTGTTGCAGTCCCCACTCAATCCACCTCCTTCCTACTGCAGCCTGTGCCAGCAAGTGTAGGAGTTCTTGCACTCAAGAGCTTCTCCAATGACAGACCAACTTCCTGAGGCATGACTTTGGTTTCAGTGGGATTTTTTCTTTTTTAAATACTTTCCAGCCCTCAGATGCAGTTGTTAAAGAACTACTTCTTTTGTAGAAACTCAATGCAATTAAGTCAGTCAAAATTCACCTGAAGAAAACCTAGCTAATTTGCCTTTGTTCTCCAAGAGCTTCAGTTTTCCAAATGAAAGGGTTTAGAGCACAGGAAAATATTCCTCACATGATCTAGGAAACCTGGGCTACTAATTGCAGAGCGTGGGTTTCATTTGGCATTCCTGTGAAAAGACTTTCTCTCTCCTCCACGGCCGTGTGTAACTTAAGAACCCGCAGCCTTGCTGCTCCTCGGCGTGAGGAGCTCCGACACCTGTTGCAAGTGAACACCAGAGGGAGCAGTAAACACTTATCTGCTAAGAAAGCTTCAAAGTGGAGATGGAAAAAATTAAGGAAAATTAGGTACAGCAAACCTCGGGGAAACTTAAAAATGGTTACTGTGGGCGGCATTTTCAAACTACAATATCCTGCTCATCCATTTTAAGTCCCCACCAGTGCAGAGACAACGAAGATTTACAGCAAATGTGCAGATACAAACACTTTGAACGATGCAGGCTTACTTGCGCCACATCTCCCACTCCAGCACTCCACACCCTGACAACAGCAAATCTATAAAATCTTCGGAGACTATAAAGCATTTATACAAAACCCTGTCTGCATTTAGATAGATTAAATGGACATGCAAACATACTTAACAAAGAAGAGATAGACACAGAATAGAATGTGACAAAATAATGTTTATTATACATAAACACAAAGTTCCAACTCTACAGGTAAAAACAAGAACACAGTTAAGAGACACACATGAGAAGATGAAACCAAAGATTAATATGCTAACATATCAGCAATGAACAAGTAATTACAGGACTGTGTCAAATGTTATTCTACTTACCTGACAAAGATAGTTAAAAATGCTTGCAAAACCAGCAACAGTAGCATGGGTAACCAAAACACATTCCCACCTCACACCTTCCCCCTTGCACTATGGCATGCAGCCTACCAGGTGTAGGAGTTCCTATGGGATTTTTCACCAGGACCCTGGCTTCAGCAGGGAGTGCCAAGGGCTTCAATTCCCTGACACAGATACAGAAATTTCTTACTGGATCTACTGGACACTTGAATTAAACAGATTTCTCAGACTGCCCAAATAAAATCACAGTGTTCAGGACCATGAGAGTTAGCCTGCTGCTGTGAAACTGCAGAAAAGCTTGGCTCACCACACCATGCTAAGTGCAACTCAGGACTGCAAGTATTACAAAACCTTCAGTTCTGATTGCACTGGGTTCCCTGCAAGCACATGTGTCTCAGACAGAGACAAAACTGACCTTTAGTGGAAGCCTGCTTGGCAGGTGGCTTCAATACCTATCTGGGGAATCCTAATTATAATGGACCATTTTCATGCAGCACTTTATTTAATAAAGACATTCTCCCCCATGGAGGAGACTTGCTCTGTCTGAAGGACAATCAGAGCAAGGTTTGATGACGATGGATTGCTGGTGATGAAATGAGCTTTTTATTACCACGAGTTCCGGATGTTCTTACAGACCAGCTCTGGCTAGCCAGCCCGGGAGTGTGTTGGCAGCACATCCTTACAAGCATGGATGATGCCCATTGTTCAGACATCTATATGACCCAGTCACAGCTTTAAGCATTGACTCAGAAACCCGCTTTACCTTTATGTTTGTGTTGAATGAGCAACAGTGCCAACCGGAAGCAGAAACAAGTGAGACGGAGGTTCACAACGTGAGAACACGCTGCCCCAAGGCTATCCTTGCACACAGTTTTTTCTAGCCCACAGCCTGCACTCTTTAGCCCCTGGATTAACACAGATAGTCACTGATTCACTGTGTGCCACTCTTTGCTCATAGCTGAACATACAAATTTGGCATTTCTCAGAAGAGCAACAAAGGAAAATCTAGACTCCTGGGTATTTGGTATGTCTCTAATTCTGGCTGCTGTCATGCCAGGCACTTAGCGTGGATGATGTGCCATGCTCTGAATCCCCACCATCTGCTGCTCGTTAGCTGACAAAGGCAGCACATGCCATCTCCCCACTAGCTGCTGCTCATTAGTGACAAAAGCCATTCTGTGTTCACAATGTTCTCTCTGTAATAATCTAATACAAAGATGTATAAAGAGCAAAGGAAAGAGGAAACAGAGTTGACAGAGTAAATTATGAGCTTAACTAAGAGTATTAGTGCACTCTTAAATCTCAAGATGAGAATCCTTCCAAGAGCGAGACACAGGTCTTGGCTCCAAAGGAATAGGTCAGCAGGTAGGTATGAAAGTCAGCACTAGAGATAATCCATTTACCTCAAAATATTTCAAAACATACAAGCACACATTTCTAGGCTCCTTCCATTCAGGCGCTCTATTTTGGAAAATTTTGTATCTTCCATATCTGATAACAGAAAGAACTGGGTGCTGACAGCAGGCAGCTCCCAACCTGACCAGGGCAAGCACTAACCCCAGGTATCTGTAATGTCTGGTATGCAACCAGAGGAGGATTTAGGATCTATGCAATCAATCCCTCCAAGCTTCACAGGAAAGTCTTGTTGGTAAAGATTCTGCATTTGTTAAGAGACAGTTTCCTTGATAGATCATCTGCACAGGTGAAAAGCAGTATAATGGCAACACTTCAAAGAAATGTGTGTGACAGATACTGGATGGCATAGGCTGAGGAGCAATCCAACCAAGGAGAAGCAGAAGACAGGGATGAACTACAAAACAGTTCTCCACTGGGAGATACACTGGTGATAGCAGTTTACTCAAACTACAGAGAACTGGAAGCACTCACAAACATTCACACTGATATGGTAAATTAATCTTTTTCAAGCGCAATTAGTTGCTTGGAGGAAGAAACAAAGTGAGGTTGTTCTTCAAGAAGTAGTTCTTACATACAACTGTGAGAAGTCACTGTTTCAGCTTATTCCCTCCCTTCCATGCCCTTCCTCAACCCTCCTCCCCAGACAAAACCAGGTAACATTTTTCAGTCATCACATCACCGTTAGAGAAGGCAAGAGTATGAGAAGTGTTCTGTGCACTGAACAGCACAAAGACAGTTGGCATGGGATGTGTTAAGGTGACAGGTAAGGGCACAGAGGAAGCACGGAAGATGACAGGTGTGGGTTCTGGCAAGCGTGGAAGATGAAGGAAAGGCCATAAGCAAAGTGATATGGTTAACAGAGATGGTACTGCAGAAGAGGAGACAGAAAAAGGACAAAAGGAAGAGAGGGAAGATATAAGAAATGAACGGACAACGTGCAGGTAATTCTGCTTTGCACCCTATTTTCTCCTCACACCCAGACCATCATTTCTCCACTTGCTGGCCACAAAAAATGAGAACCAGACCTGGAATTCGAAGTTTTCCTGTTTAAAGGGGGACAGACAGGATGAGATGCTACAGCAACAGAATTGGTAAAATATTGTTGAACATCCACGTTCAACCATAAGCCAAATCAGAAGAGAAAGACTTTCCACATAACCACACACATGTGCATGACTACTTCCTCATGGTCATGCCACACCACAGCATACTCGTCTTCAGAACAAATGAACCCTGTAACCAAGCTCCTACTCACACACAGACATTTTTAAGCAAAGTTAACACTTCTCAGTGTGAAATAGTTACTCGATGAGGAATCACAGACAAGGCAGCCTGAACTACTGTGAGTAGTAACATACTGGTAACACACATCTCATGCTGCTAATGCAACTCCTGTGGCTTTGTGTTCACCATTAACAGCTCAGCTACTGCAAAGCAAAATCACAGCAGAAAACAAAGAACTCTAATTTTGCTGCAAGGTAAGTTTTAGGAAGTAGAGCCCTGTTCCAATGGAAGGAAAGTAACAAAGCACAGACTAAAATGATTAAAAAATAAAATTTTACCCCTATAGGGCTGCTTTTCAATGCCTTATCTCTGAGCTAGGAACAAATGTAACTCCAGATTTGGTCTGTATAAGCCCATCCAACTTCTGATTACTTTATAATGTATAAGACTGGTTGGAAACACTACAGAAGTGGAGATTCAAATGAGCACTATCTCCATTCTGTTTTGGCTTATCTGACCTGTTAACAGCAGGCCAGCATAGGAGTCACATCGATTGCTCTCTGCAAGTGTTTGTATGCTAATTTTACATTTGTGAGGGTGATCCAATAGCAGATAAATGTATGGCAAGAGGAAAGAACAGTCTAATTATCTCTATCAATTTGTGTAGGATCAAAAGGATGCTCATCCAGGAAACTGTCAGCCAGTCAAGCCGGATAAAAGTATTTGAAAAAAAAACCCAGGAAGGACAGTTCTGCAGCAACTTAAAATTCATAGTTGCAGCATAGCCTACATCACTGAGGTTTATTTGAGTCTGTGGTGACAAGAACAGCTTTTATGAACTGCCATTTTACAGCTATTTATATTTTATTGTCAGTTACTATGTTTATTACTGTCTGTAATTCACCTGACCCAACTGATTTTGGTAAGGAAATTTTTGAACAGAGAGTCACAAAGCATATTTTCTTTTTACTGATTCCAGAGTAAATACCCAGTCCAGCCTTCATTAAGGAAATCTTCATAAACATCATCTAATTGTATCAAATGAAACAAAATTTATGCAAGGCAGACAATGACAACATTCTTAGAGACACAGAAACTCCTGGTGTGTATCCTACAAAGAGGAACTGTCATTCAGCTTGTTTTAAAAAGAAGAAGCAGCACACCAAAAGTCATGCAGGCAGTCTATTCAGGAGCCAACTAATGAGGAACCTGAGTCACACAGCTGTTGTCATCAGGAACATCTCACTGAAAGGTACAGGTTGAACTTTAGATATTTTTATTCTTGCCAAAGCTCCCACTGATATAATTTCTGCTAGGGTTTCAACAGATATGCATGACATAGATCAATCCTCGTAACAGGCCTATCCTTTAACGTTAACATTTAAGTGTGAAAAAAATTAAATTAACCTGTCTTCAATGTTGCAATACAAGCCTGATGCCTTATAAAGACTACAAAGCATTAGATACTTCATACAGGTAGTTTTAATTCTTTAGAAAGCGAGCAAAGCTCACTGGCCTACAGTAAAACTATATATGGAGATTTACACAACACAGTTACTAAAGCCCCATTATTTAAAAGGGATGGATTACTGGGGTTAAAGAAGAGGAATCAAGTTTAAAAAAGCATGAGCATTTAACAACACATTTATTTCTAGTCAGGTAATTTGAAATAAGCTATTCTTTTTTCCTTCTGCTCCATCAGCAAAGCTAATGCTGTCTTGGAAATGTCCTGGGAAAGGTAAGCTTCTTATAATTTCAGTTTAAGTGTAATGAAAACCTCTGTAAAGTACACACATGGAGAAACCACATTTGCTACATGAAAACCAATGATGTCTCAGAAATTTCTCACTTGCTCTTGAATCACATGAAATTTCTTTTTTTTTCACTCTCAACTGGATTTCAAATCACAGCATTTTGCTACAGTATAATTTTGCTGTCTGGTTAACACATGTAGGCTAGAAAGTTTCATGTCATGGCTGAGTAACATTAAATAAATCTTACTTAATGCTAAGAAAAAGATTAAATCACAGATGAGAATCAGATCAGACTTTTTCAGCTCTCTGGAACTAGTTTAGGAAGGATTAAAACTTAAAAACACCACTAGCAAATTAATTTAGCCTATTTTTTAGAAATTTATTGTTAGAGTTCATTGAGTTAAGAATTGCCTTTTGATTGGAGAGAATAAAAATCACAGGATACGGTCAACAATTTTGAAATGGAAGGAACTAGGTAGTGAAGGTCAGCTTACAGTGTGCTGAAGCAGTACATGCAGCATCCCTAAAAATCACAGAGCATCATGGAAGAATCATAAGTCGAGTACATCTCAATTTGTCCATCTTTTCAGGTACCTCCCCACATGCTGTCTTAAAACTGAAGAACATTAAAGACATGAAACATTAAAGCCTGTGTGTTTTTTCCAACAAGATCTAAATGAGGCAAGTGGCAGCAGCTTTGTTCCTTCTCTTAAGACAGAACACAGCAGTAACACCAGTTAGCTGAGCCCTGTGATAAAAAGCATGATAAGGTCACAGCAATGGTCACTTACGGCATTCCTTCTCATCACTGTCATCAAAGCAGTCTGGCAGCCCATCACACTGCCAGGCCCCTGGGATACAGCGCCCATTGCTGCACATGAAGTTTCCAGGAATGTTGCATTCATTCGTGAAGTTATTCCCAGGCAACAGTTGGCTGTCTGCGGCAAATGAAAGAGAGGTAAGTTCATTGAGGATTTAACAAAGGCAGCAAAAGCTGTCACTAAGAAAGCTGTTTATCAGTGGCTGAATGAAGATGAAACAAAGGGACCCTGTCCCTGGTTATTTTGTCATTATCCTATCGGTATCCTGAGCACAGTACTTGGTAGCACTTTCTTTTTCTTAAATTCTCCTTTTATCTGTTCTCCATTCTCACACACTATTTTGCAGATTTCCTCTTGCTGTTTTCCTTCTAGAACACACATGCAGCCTCTATGTATACTCAGGTCAAAGCAGTGTTTGTTTAAAAAAAAAAATCTCTTCTTCACAGGGTTGGTCCATACAGTAGTAAAACGGATGAGCCTACATGAACTCAGCTCTATCCTCCCATGCTTTTTTGTCAGATTAGTACTTAGCTTGCAGAATACTTTGTTGTTGTTGTTGTTGCTGCTAGCCAAGGGCTATGCACAAGGTAACACACCGACTAATTCATAGTAGGTGTTCAATTAAGTTTTAAACATAGTGCTGTTGATCAAAATTAGAATTGAGCTTCTTGGTGTCAATACAGTCCCCTCACACATCTGTCTGCAGGCTAGTAAGGCAGCTGGCACACCGAGTCTGTCAGGGGAGGGGGCACAGTAGCAGGATACTGGAGATCAAGAGAATAGTGAAAGAAACCTTCAAGGTTAGACACAGCGCTAGTCAGCCATTTTAATCTAATTTTTCTCACTTTGTGCATTGTCTTTTGGAACGCAGATACCACAGAAGCACAAACTTCAATGAAAGAAGGATAATGACACTCAATGGCTTTAATAAGCATCAAAACGGCATGACCTGTCACAGAGCTGGGGGGAAGCTGTAGGACAAGGCAGAGAGTGAAAAAAATAATATCCTTCCCCTTGTCTTCCTGTCATATTCAGACTAGTCCCAGGCAACATGCACTTGATAAGGCAAAAACCTTCCCAAGTAAGGACAGAGGTGTCACAAAAACCCGTCCCCCTGCCAACCTGCATACCTTCATGGCTGAGAACCAGGAGGAACAAACTGAGCTGACAGAAAGCTTAACCATTTACCTATTTTGAGGATAAGCACATTATTTTTGGAACTCTAAGGGAATGGCAGAGCTGTAGTTGGTTCCCTCCACTGCCCCATCCCTAAGCCATCTTTCTTCCTGCTCTTGGAGTCCAACTCCTTCCTTTCCCAGGAAGGCCTGAATGCCACGGGCAAGGAAAACTATTGTGAACACAACATGGCGAATGCTTCACTCTCCAGTGCTGCACAGGGCACGGAGCAGATCACAACCGCCAGCATTAGAAGTTTCAGGTAAGACCTTTTTCCTACCTCATTCCTCAAGTCCCAGGAAGGAATCTACCAAAACAGAAACTTTTATAGCACAATTAGTGCACAAGGCTTTTCAGAAACTTCTGAATCAGCCAAATGTAGTTTGCTCCCTTCCTCCCTCACAATGTATCAAAATGCTCCATCCATGTCACAGGCAAAACTGCTAAGTTTCATATCACTATTTCAAATGACACGAGAGGAATGCTTCAGGGAGGCAGTCTCTTTAAGCCTATGTCTGTCTCAAACAATGTATTTCCTTTCAAATGTTATTTCTTGCAAATGGCTGACTTTCCTGGGGATGTTTCAAAAATCTGCCAGCACAGAGCAGATGCCTTAATGGAAATTTGCCCTGAGCTGTTAAAAGACAATGTAGTTCAGAAAAAAAAAAGATGGAAATAAGGTCTCTAGAGGCTCCTGTAACTCTCCTGCTGTACATAGCACCTCAAAGAAAGAGAGTGACTGCCACCAAAAGCATGCCCAGGCATGGAGCTGGCAATTAGACATCTTTTAGTAGTGTCATTTCAAACCTCCGTTTCATTCCCTGGATTACCATTCTTCCCATGGAGAAACAGCAGGTTTGCTCTCTACACTGTTACAGCCTACAGCACACTGGAACAGGCTCAGCTCCAGCCCAGTCAGGCAGGGCCCTCACTGCTCCCAGCAGCTCTTGGAAACGCTACACCCAGCTCTGTCTCATGCCTGAGTCCCTGACTTTAAATCAGCAATGGTAACAGTTCATCCTTGGCTACTGCTGCCATGAACCACTGAACAGATACCGTGCTGTCAATCAGCACCCCCAGGCTAGTGCGACCCTACAGCATCACTGCTAACTGAGTTCTGCACTTCTGTGCTCAACCAGCAAGAACTTTGTTGTTGTTTACGGCATTTTTCCCCCCTTAGGACAGCAGCTGAACACATTCAGCTCAGTCTCTGACATGTACCTGCTAAGTAATGACCAAATGAAAATCACCACACTCAAATAGCTGCAGGGTGAAGCTGCCAGCATTTACACAACCTCCTACCAGCAAACCACTCCCAGTGCACGAACACCACCTCTGCCTGCAACTGGAGGAAATCTACCCCAGTAATACAAAATTACAAGATGCCACTCTCAGATCAAGATAGGAAAGAGATACCTCAGTATTCTTTGCAATGTAGAAGTTCAATCAATGTACCCAAGCTAGTTATAAGGCATGTAAGAGCTTCAACAGTAGAATCTAACTCCCTTCTCCACAGTCCTCCCCAAAAGCAGCTTCAGGTCAGTATGGTGCTACTGGGAGACTTTCCTGGTAATTTTCATAACTTTCATTAGAATTTACAAGTTCTCAGATATTAAAAAACAGAAATGTCCTGGCTAAGAATAAATCTCTGATATAAAACAGAGCTTATTGAAGCTTGACAAGAGAACTAGAAATTACCAAGGCTTTTGCTCTCTCAGAACCTAAGCAACTAAGGCAGTACACTGAGGCAGCAACATCAAAAAGGTTCTAATCCCATGGCATCTCTCTCCATTGCTCTGCACTACCTTCTTACCTAACCTCGTGTATCTCTCATCCAACCTGCTCCCCTTCCATATGGAAGCAGCACCTATTTAAAATGAAAAGTCCTTCTGTGAATATTTAAGTGAGACTACTTCTTGACTTGAGCAAGTTGCTAGCTAAGAACCAACCGCAGGTCTCACAGACACCCACCCCAGCTACAGAGCTGCCTTTGTCCCATGAAGCATCCTGGTGTTCCTGAGAGAAAATATAACTGGATGCATCTCAAGCACTGTAACACCTCCTGTGCAGAACAACCAAAGGTTAGCTCTTGTCAGATCTACTGCTGTTATCCTGCTGAATAGTCTCAGTCATGAACGACACACTCCTTTAATGAAAAAATTTAGACCAAGCTAACTAATACTAGAAATTTTTAGAGTTTCAAATAGCACAAACAAAAAACAACTTCCCTAAAAAAGCATTATCAATTCCTTGTTCCTTTTAATAACTCCTTCAAATAAATAAGAAGCCATACTTCTACTCTATTAGATAGAAGCAACATTCCAGGAACAGGTATCAAATTTTGTTACCCAGTTAGTTGTTTACAGGCTTTCCTTTGTCATATAACAACTTTATCCTCAATATTCTTTTAAAGCAAGGATGTATTACCAACCCTTTCACCGAACAAACAAAAGATAGCAGATCAAGATACTGGCAGACAGCCCTACCCAAGCTTTGCTGCGGAATGGAAACATGGGAACTCTGACTCAATCCAGTTTCAAAGCAACCAATACTTCTCTTAAAACACGACCTTCGTCAGCTCCTAGGAGAGTTGCATGTTACACAGAGCAATTTGAGAGTCATAGCCAACGCATCTAGACACTTTTTTCATACATTACTCCATGCCCAAAAAATCCATCGGTGAATAAAAAACTGTCAAAACAATGGCACATGTGGAACTGTTTTAAATGGTATTACTCCTGCTTCCCTCACACTTTGCAAGTCTCCCCTAATGGATTTAAAGAAAACCCTCAAAGAAATCCTCAGTGTGGTCCTCAGCTCCCAGCCCTCAGGAATGTGATCTTTCTGCCCACTCAGCACACAGACCAGTACAGGACTGCACACACACAAGGAGAAGCAGTGTCACAGACACACTCAGAACAGACATGGAAAGGACCAAACCACATCATCATGTCCATTTTTCTAACAAGGTCCATAAAGATGTCAGATTTTGTGTAGCCAACTTGCTGCACTGCCTGTTGGCAGGGGCAGAAACTCCTTCAATCTGGCAGAGCTGGCATTCCAATAGTTGACATATTTACCCTGCAGCCTCTTTGATTAATTTTGAATTCAACCCAAATAGGAGCTACATGGATGTGTTCAGTTAAGTAAAGGAGGAAGGAAATAAGGGGAAAGTAGTCCATTTTCACTGCAACACATTGCTCACTTTAAGCAGCACACCATCTGGGCTGAATATAAAAAAACGGACTCGTGTTTCACTCTGAAGGGGACTGAGTAAGGAAAATCAATCTGTTTTAGCAGCCACTTCCAAAAATGTTGGTATCTAAATATTTAATATTCCCCAAAAAAGAATCAGGGAAAAATAAATGAAAGGACAAGTCATACTGAGCAAGCACTTCACACTGTATTAAGAAAGCAAGCCAAGGATATCCTTCACAAAACCACCTTTACTTGAAGGCACTCCAGAGAATTGTGCACATTACAGAATAGATCATTACTGATCACACAGCTCTGTATCAGAAAGTATAATCAGCAAGAGCAGGCAATCAGCCTGGCCAAGGAGGTTTTGAGGAAGAAATGCAGGACACTTATGTGTTCATTGCCCTCATGAACAATGCCAGTAACATCAGTCTCACGGCAAAAAGGATCTGTCACCAAGGATGAAGCATGAACTCTTCACTGCCAAACCTTTGGCATATGTTTTGTGGGAATCATGGGATCTTCACAGGATACTTTCAATGGATTGCTGCTTAAAGCTTTTCATATGTGAAGAGAATTATTTTGATCAGGCTGGTATGTAGGTGTGAGGCTGAAGGGTTACTGATGATACTTTCCTGTCACACCATGCACACATTATAACTCCATACCTATTTTTTTTTTTTTTAATTTTTGCTTAAACCCTTGCCAGGTGTGAATCCACACCAGGTTTGATTTAAGCACATCAGAAATCTTTTTGACTTTACTGAAATCTGCAACATGTTATGAAAACAAATGGAGGGAGACTAAAGCAAGTCACTAACTGGAATTTGCAGCAAGATGGCATCCAAAAGACATACCTTCAATACTTGCCAATATTTGATCACCAGCAAAACACATCACAACTAAAGAAAACCCAGCAATATTAGCAGACTTGAACAAACATTTTTGATCTTCCTCTGTCATCTTAAAAGCCTGCAAATAAGCACTGTCAAGTGACTAGCAGGCTATTACTAGATTTGATTCCTCAGAGAACACAAAACTACTTCCAAATGCTTACACTCAGGTCCAGTTGCATCTGTGAATTTAGCCCCTCAGGACAGATGTTTCTCTTCATACTTCTTTATGTTGACATGAAGCATGTGACTCACTCCATGTCTACTTTACAGTGATCTACTAATGCAGGTGATGCACTCAGAGGAGGAATTCAAAAGCTGAGCACAAAGAAAGTGCTTTGCCTATAAACTTCAGTTTAACTTGTGCACGCACAAACTTCACTGGCAATAGAAGTATGTTGTCAGCAAGATAACACCAGTGGCATTAAGGTAGACTTGAATTAATGCTTACTGCACTGAAACGGGCAGAGACAATTTGTGCTTATTGGAGAAAGTCAGGATTCACACAGTCACCCAGAGAGACGCTGGGACAAACTTGCTCAGTCTCTTTATCACACTTCACCCCTTGTTAAAATGAAAGCAAGGCGCTAGTCTTGAAGAGGAAGGTGCCTATACTGAATTCAAGCACGTAGGGTAGAAAAAGATTGCTCATTAACAGCACCAAAAAGGTAAGGAAAATACATCAACAAGGTTGAAGTTTACTTTCCATCTCTCAAATAAACACCTTTGGTATTACCCAAAAAGTTGTCTGCAGCTCAGTGTTCATAAGGGTATCATGTAAGCAGGAAAAGTATCAGTCTTCTGTTTGATCTGCTTTCCTATGCACTGCTTCAAAGGTCACTGCCAGGACAGAAGAAAAGTATGCCAATGGACATTCAGGCTGGCTTTGGGAAGCAAAGAATAAGTGCTCTCTTGCTCTGCAGTGAAACCTCTGACAACACCTAAGCCATCTGCCACAAGTAAATGACACCTGCCACTAATTATCTGACAGCTTAAATCCCCTTGAACAGTTTCAATCCCTATCCTCCCCTATCCTCATTTAAACTGCCTGATTATTACAGTGCTTACGATATATTAGAAGTTATGAGAGTTATTTGTAAAGGCAGATTGACAGTCCCACTGCAGTACAAGTGCTCAAAAATGTTGCTTCACTGAAGCAGCAGGTAATTAGTGATTACTGAAGGAACTGCTCATTGATCAGGTTCGACTTCCCCTCCTTCAGTTTGCCAACCGTGATCCATGAGATGCAGTATATTTGGTATGTGGCATTTTCAAGATTTAAAATGGATCAGTCCTAGCCAAAAGATCAGAAACTCCTATGGTAACTTCAAATTAAACACTAAATATTACTGAGGCAAGTCAAAGACAATGGGAAAACCAACCCTCTCATAGCACTAAAATGGACAGCTTCTTTTAATTTGGACAGAAAAACTACTGCAGTGAGGAACACTGACTACTATCCTATGCCCATCATTCACCCATTAATTCCTCACTGCAAAACTTGCCTTTGTTGAACTGGAAAACAATTAATTCATTATGGCCCCTACCATAAATAACTCAATATGCATAGAACAGAGTATCTTCTTCTGAATCTCTTACAGCGTTAGGTGAAGCAACTGGCACATTCCCTATAGTAGGTGGCTGCATTTCAGCATTTAGCCATGCAAACACCTTAATTAAATATAATCTTCTAAACCATTCCCTAATAAACAACCATTTGCTTTTTCCTTGCAACAATATATGCAGGAAGTGAGCTGAGGTGAACAGGCTTACTTTAATCCTACACCCTTCATGGCTGGATTCTATATTTGGGGGATTGGGCATTTCACTAAAGCTTCCACATTTGCTTGTCTCAGCAGCAGTGCAGCTGCTTGAGTACACACCAAAAATACATCCCCCAGGTCTGCGGGCTCTGGGCACACGTCGTGCGGTGGAAGGGAAACAGGCTATGGGCCATTAACAGTGCAGAGTGAACACAGCTCCAAACTAGTACACGTTTAAACAGAAAAAGAAAGCAGAAATAAATAAGGAGGAAGTAGTAATACTTTAGGTTACTGAACTGGGTGCACTTCAAAAGACAAGCATTCCCCAGCAAGAAGGTCAAATGGAGATTGTACGCTGTTCTTATCCAAGCTAGAGCTACCAACACTGCTTCCGTAAAGAAGCAGCAAATATAAAAATATTTTATTTTGAATACCTTTGAAGGACACCAACTATGTGAAGTCTAACAAGGGCAAGTGCCAGATTCTACACGTGGGACAGGGCAACCCTGGTTGTGTGTAGAGATTAGGGAATGAGAGGCTGGAGAGCAGTGCTGCAGAAAGGGCCCTGGGGATCCTGGTCTGTGGGAAGCTGGATCAGAGTCAGCAGTGCCCTGGCAGCCAGGAGGGCCAACCCTGTCCTGGGGGCACCAGGCCCAACATCACCAGCTGGGCAAGGGAGGGGATTGTCCCCTCTGCTCTGCACTGGGCAGCCTCACCTCCAGTGCTGGGGCAGTTTTGGGTGCCACAATATAAAAATGACACGAAGCTCTTAGAGAGTGTCCAAAGGAGGGCCATGAGGATGGTGAAGGATTTGGTGGGGAAGCCATGTGAGAAGCAGCTGAGGTCACTTGGTCTGTTCAGCCTGGAGGAGACTCAGGGGAGACCACATAGCAGCTGGTGTGAAAAAAACAGTGTCAGGACTCAAGGGAATGGCCTAAAGTTTTGTTAGAGCAAGTTTAATTTGGATATTAGAAAAAGTTTTTTCACCCAGAGGTGGCTGAGCACTGGAACAGGCTCCCCAGGGAAGCGGTCACAGCACCAAACCTGATAGAGCTCAAGAAGTGTTTGGATAATGCTCTCAGGCACAGGCTGGGATTCTTGGGGTGTCTTGTGCAGAGCCAGGAGCTGAACTTGATGATCCTGATGGGTCCCTTCCAACTCAGCATGTTCTATGATTCTATGGCAAGCTGCTATAAACACCACACTAAGGAAAACATTATTTTTGTCTTCACAAAAACAAAAGACTGAAGGACTTATGAAAAATAATGCAGAAAACCTACAACAGATCTTAGGAGAGAATTTAGATTTCATTATCGCCATCTTTCATTTAACAATACACTTTTAATTACATGGCATCAGTTTTTGTATCAAACAGATGTAACTACAAGAAATTAAATGGGGAGTAGGGGTAAACAAGTAGGTAATAAGCTCATGTGATCCATCACACTACTCCAGTTTTCCATAAAACAAAGGCTAAGCTGACATTCTGCCAGGAAATACTCAGATCAGGCCTGAAATGTAACAGCAGCAAGACTGAGTCTGATTCATTCAGCATCAAATTTAAAGGAGTAACAGAAGACCAACAGAAGAGATGAAAAAAAAAACCCTTCCATTTAACAAGAAGCACTATGGCTATTTTATTGTTCTTCTAACAGATGGGAGGGGCTAGGTTTAAATTTCCTCGCATGATATTCTATGCCAATGAAAAACCTACCTACCACAATTAAATTTAAGTTTCCCAATCAGAATCAGAACATTCACTTTCAAAGACCAAAAGCTTTTAATTGCCCTTTGAGACTTGTTTCTGCAAGGACTTTTTTTGCAGTGTGCAGATGCAAGAGATCATACAAGGCTGCTGTTAACCACAATTTCTTGCTAAAAAATATGTATTGAATTACCCGCATTTCAGGGCCTTCAGAGAAGATGGTTAGCTGTGCAAATTCTGGGATGTTCAGCCTTACTAGCTGGGCAAATTCATCTAGGCCTTACACATGATGTAAGAAAAAAAACCAGGTTTGTTCTGTCTGGAGAAAACAACTGAATTCACTATTAGGTTATTTACCCACAGGCAAGTAGTACTTCAAGCTGTTCTGTTGCGCCACATGACAATCACTTAAAGCACTGCTCCAATGAGAAGTAATCACAAGGACTGGCAGAAGTTAACTGTGAGGCTGTAAAAGTGTTAATTCTCTGAAAAAAATAACTCCATAATGTCAGTTGCTCTAGGAGCATTTCACTATGGCAGTGGTTGAAGTATGCTCTAATTTATAGGCATAAAAAACACTAAAGTTCTTTGGAATTGGTAGCTGATACTGGACACACTTCCCTGCCCTTTCACATCCCAGCATACAAAAACAACGATGTCCAAATATGCAACACTACAAAAACATAGAAGTGGAGAAAGCATGCTTTAGCAGATGTTAACAAAATCTTGCCTCTTCTTCATTGAGTAGTTGCTCAGCACTTTTAACAATATTTAATATTTCTGTAGTCTTATGTCTCACCACACAGATCAGACATTGAATCAACCTTTGCAAGTGAATGCAGTTTAAGCAAGAGCTATGTGTTACAGGGAAAACAAACAAACAAACAAACAAACAAACAAACCAACCCCTGTCCTGGGTTATGGAACCAAAAATGTGCATTCTGTTTCATCTGTTGAAAGCAGCTGGAGAGATGTTTTTCTTTATCTCTTGTACCTCTGGGGGGAGGGGATGCCTTCTGATAATGGCCCAGCTGTTAAAACCAGGTGGGCAGTGTTTCTTATCTCTTTCACCACCCGCCCTCCCTCAGGGAGATATCTTCTGCTAATGGGCCATTAAAGCTCACTGAAGGGCATGACACATTGCATCATCCTATTGTGAGATGCTCCACCCAGTGGGGGGAGCCAACCATTCCTACCTGGTTAAAAACTGAGACGTAGGAACACGAGGTACTCTGGTTCCACTGGATTCCCAGAGGAAGATTGGACCCTTCTCACCATCACTGGACCCTTTTCTCTCAGGATCATCTCTGCTCCAACAGAACCACATCTGCCACTCCAGGAGGACTTTTGGACTGCTTCAAACACCCTGACCAACAGGGTGTTAGGTTGTATTATTCAATTTATTTTATTTTACCTTTTTTTTTCTTCTCTTCTCCTATTAAATTGTATCTCTGACTGGGTGTCTCACTGGTTTTGCTTTCAAACCAGTACAAATCCCGGTATCATTAACTGGTAGGCAAAAGAATGTTTCAGCCAGCAAGGAAAAAAAACCCCAACCACACAAAATTACAACATCTGCACCTACAGAGATCATAGAATCCAAGTCCATGCAATGACGACAGTATGGAATGGTATTGCTGATCAGGGGCAGAAACACCATGTCAAACCTTTCTATGCTGCTTTCTGTACATGGCTAAAGGTGCATATGCTCAACAGTTCAAACTGATTTAAATCAGAGAAAATAGCCCCATTTTTCTTTAACAACGGTCATAAATTCCTGTCTTCCTCTTACTATCCAGTTGCATAAACTATACCACAGGTGAGCAGCAAGCTTAAAAAAAAGTTAATCTAGAGCCTGTAGTTTCTGCACCACAAAGTTTCAAGAGCTTATGCCATCACAGAAGAAGGAACATACATGCCCCCTCCAGATTAAGAACACAAGGACTGTAGTCTTTTCTCAGGCTAAGTCAGGTGACCTAAAGCAAATACTTCTGCCATTTTCAACTGCAATAGACACTACTTAGTCTCACAAAGCTGCTTGTCTCTAACAACTATGCCACAATTACTTCTTTAAGCAGCAAAGTTTTCAAAAGCACTAATTTCTTCTTAGTAGCTGTATATCAGTCTTCTCCAGGAAGGAAAGCTGCCTGTCCAAACCAAACATACCACTCTGTGTCCCAGTAAACACGTAAGTGGTGAAGGCTGGTTTCCCACATTGACATTTTTCTGGTGCCACAGGAACTTTCCTGTCCAACTACCCAGGACTCACTCTGGCAGTCACACTCCTACTCCCAGAAGCTTTCACTGCTGAACTGAAACCCCTACTACTCAGCGGGTGGCTCCAGTGACCCAGCGGGTGAACTTGACTCTCTGCACACCCCACATTCACAATGTCAGACAAGATTTCCTTACTGCATTAACCCTGGTTTCCCACAGTACAGTCCCAGATCTCTGGTTCCTTTAAGTAATTTAATCATGACGCATAACACAAAACCAGCTCGAGCTGGTGCTTCTGGAGAGGGAGCCTGAACAAAGGAATCCCTGTGCTTTCATATCCTCAGTCTGCCAATAGTCTGGGGTCTTCCTACTGAGCCCTTGGCTGTGTCCCAGTGTCCAGTCACCTGGCCCATGCCACAGGTCCCTGTGCCCTTTGCTGTGCAAAGTGTCAGCACCAGGTCACAGCCCTTTTCTTGTCTGGTGCTCCCAACATTTCTCCCACACAGTGCACAACCTGCAGCTCCCACTGCAGCTGCACACCCAGTACCTGCTCTCAGTGTATCCCTCAGCACTGGTCACTGACAATTTCAAAGGTGTGCTAGAGACAAAAAGTGCAGGGCTCTGAAAGCAACCTCACTCCGTAATAAATGGTGGAGAATTCAAACCAAGATGAAGTTGTGGTAATGATTATCTTCCTGATGATAGAGATGACAGAGAGATCTTCCCATCTGGAGAGTTTGCATTTAGGATGTGACAGCGCGTCAGGAGGGGAAGATAAGCTGTGGTCCTGGTAATGAGAGGAGAACTTGGGCTCTGACACTATGTGAAAACATCATACCTCAAAAAGCGTGAAGACACAATGCGTGAGGCTCCACAGAGGAACTAAGCCTAAGGAAGGCCAGGATGCAGGACAGAGTAACAAAACAAAATATCAACACTCTTAATTGTCCTTAACAATAAAGAAAAAACTCATAACCCTTCACTCATCAACACTGAGCTAATTTCCAAGTGTGAGGAGATTGATGACAGATACCTATGATTTTCATCTAGACAACAGACAGATCTGCAGACTTCCCTACCCTAGGAAGGCAACTCAGCTCCTGCTCTGAAGTCTTGCCCTAAGAAAAGAAAACAAGGAGACTAGAAACCTCTCTCCTGAGGCTCCTAAAAAAAATCTGGAAGAGGAACAAGAATATTTTTCTAAACACACTGAATCAAATAGGAGAATTACCAGAAGACAGAGTCAAGGAAAAGCAATAGTTTAAGAAAAGGGAAAGACTATACTAGGTGGTAGTGACAGCACACAGACAGTGAAGATGGAATAGTATTCCTAAAGAGAAGGATCACCTGGAAATAGATGATAACCTCTTCAAATACATGCAAATCCAACAAAGAGGTAAGAGCGAGACTGAAAAGAGGGCATACATTAAGACCATGTGTACTGCGTAACAAAACATGAACTTCATGTTCAAAGTGAACTTAAAACATCCCTGAATCATTATGGAGAGAGGCAATGCATTGCTCACCAGCTGCAGAATGCAGAACTACACCCTGTTAGAAAAAACAATTTCAACAAAACAAGCCAAAACAGAGCCTTGATTTCAGAGCATCACCTGGCTGAGTTATAATCAGCTGATTTTCATCTACCCTATAAATATGAAACCATGACAAGCCATGGGGCAGCCACAGCAACACCCTTCAGACCAGGAGCTCTCACCACTCTCACTGTATTTTGGAGACTTCTGCTAACATACTGGTCTGATTAATCCACAGGACACAAACTTCTTCAAATGTCATGCCCCAGGTCTATTTGAAGAGATTCTGCCATTACTTTAGAGTTGAGAGGTTTCTTTTTATAGAATACTGTGTATTTGCCCTTTTCCCGTACCTCTGGGCACATGTCCTCCTGTAGGTAAGTGAGAGTTAAGTGAGGGCAGAAGATGGGGCTCAGGAATGACAGATAGATACAAGTAATGGTCATTTATTTGAAGTTGGAAATTTCCCATCATCACTACCAGAGACCTAGAAAATAATAATAATTTCAAGTGAAAAATAACAGCTTTTATAACCACTAAAAGTATGATTTTCTCCCATTCAGACTGAGTTCTTTGATGTACTTTATACAGAAATAATAAAATTTTATCCAGAAGATAAAGTTACTCAGTGTTTGCTGCATGGATTAGACTGCTGCTGTTTCCTGTAAGCAAATCACAACCAGAAAAATAAGTGTCATTTGCATTTTGTCAATAGGAAACATGCTGTTAGGCAGATAAATGGCAGGGATTATATTGAAGTGAGGGTCTCGCTCTTCTCATTGGAGTTTAGTTTCACCTTGTATCTTTTCACTTACTGTACCAGAAGCCATAGCCAAGAGCAATGATGTTGTTTCCCTGTAGAGGAATGTACAGAGTGCCTCCACACAACAGGACATTAACATGGGGAGCACAGTGGGGCTGTGCAATTTTCCTGCAAGGCACTGGTGACTGATTCTTTCCAGCAAATACTGCCACACACCACGTACCCCAAACTGCTTTTGAGCTAGCAGTAAAATCAGGGGGTTGACTGCAACATAGGTAATCTTGGAGTTTGGCTTTTTCAACAGTTGCTGGATTTAACAGCACAGGAAAGAATGAAGAATACTGGAATGAAGGGAGACAGAGGAAGATTTAGAAAAAAGCAGAAAAGCTTTCCACGAGAGCATGAGAAAAATAAACTTTCCCTGGGAGCACTGGATGCAACTGTAGGCAAGTGACTCTGGAAAGGTCCACAAAACACAAAAAACCCAAGAATCAGTCTGTGTGGTGTACTTTCTTCTTTTCCCCCTTTTTTGCTTCCTTACAGTTCTGTTTCCTTTATTTCCTAAAATCCCCTGTAAAGTTAAAAAAAAAAAAGGCACCTGCTTTTTAGATACCTATCCTCATCTCAAAAGAAAAAAAGATCCTATCCACCCTACTCAAAAGTGCCCATGAGACAAAAAGCCTCAGAAAAAAAGCTTCCCAGTATGCTTTAGTTAAGAGAGATTACATACGTCAGCCCCTAATCCAAATATTTTGGGTGTCTCACTTGAGCCCTCTTGCAGTTTCCAAACCTGGATGTGTTTCATCCAGATGAGTCAATCCCAGGGACAAACTCAGCTAACAAAATTGAATGCATTTCCGGTTAACTACAAAACCGTTCTTGCCTTTAAAGGCTTCATTCAACATTTTTTGCGTCAGGTATTCTCCACCGAGCCAAATCAAAACTCAGGAGGTCTGTAAAACTCCATGCTATAACCCCACACATCACTTTCCTGACTAAACAAACTGAAAGGTCCACATTCCTTCTGGCACCCATCATATTTATGTATGCTACAAAGTGTACATTCTGTAGAGGCTGGGGCGAAGACATGTCCAGACAGAGCTCGCCAAACTGGCAAATGCTGTGAGGGCTCCGGAGCAAAGGCACAAGCTGGAGAATCACCTACAGAAATGCACAGACTGGGATCAGAAGAAACGCACAAGATCTCAGGAACCTCATGAAAATGTTCAACTAAACAAAAATCTTAATATCTCAGTGAGCTAGAGAACTCAAAATGCATAGACAAAAGACATGGATTCTACATACTCAGTAATAAATTTTTGATTCTCAAAGTGCATACTACTTGGTTCTAAGGCAGAATACATTTGTTTTCACACAAAATCCAAACTGGGACTTAGGGCGCTGATAAAATTGTCAATCTTTTCTTCAAGCTTCTTGGAAAGTAAGCATTATTGCTGTAGGGGCACCTGAGGCTGGCCAGAACAGAGGTTCTTCAGCACCTTGCTCAACAGCAATGAACAGCCGTTTCAGCATACTGCTATTAAGGGTTAATTTTAATTTTGACTCTTGTTGGCCATTCCCATAAATACCAACCCAGCAGATATAATTGCAAAGCAGGTATATTTGGTTCCAGTCACTCTGCCAATTTAGTGGCAACTAATGTTTGAAAATTGCAGGGTGTAAATTTAGCATAGTGGGTCTCACATCATGTTTTTACTGTTGGAGACTGTATTTGATTTAATGAGAATTAAAAGAAAGATACCACACTTTATGAAAGCTTTTCTGGTTTTTCCCCAAATCTCTGGAAAGAAAGAAGTAAGAAAAATCAAACTGTATTGACTTGATAATGATGAAAACAGCGCAGCTCAAAACTGTGCATTTCTGAGTTTCAGCAGTCATTTTTTCAAGTTGATGAGCAGAGAATTGCTAGTGCCAAGCAATGCCAAGACTTCTGCCAAGCAGCTATCAAATCTTGGTAAGGCAAAACAAGCAGCAGGAGATGTCTTTGGAATACAAGGACAACCTGAACATATTTTCTCTGTAACAATAATGTTCAATTTTTTTTTTTTTTTCACAGCCCAAGAAATCAGCGACTAGCTAGCTCTAATTGTGGCTCTCCCACTACTACTCACATACACATTTGCACCTTCCTGTCCTCACAGACTACAGGAAGTTCAGAAGACAATGAAAACTGTACTAAGAGGTATTTTTAAGGACACTTTGTTAAGTAATACACAGTGCCAGACTGACAGCCACTGCCGTCAAAAGAGACCACCAGTGTAATGCATACAAGTCAGGAGCCAAGGTTTCTCCTACTTAACAGAAGGGTGCAACAGAAGCAACAAAAGCAAAGCAGCCTCCAGCCTTTGCATCTCCACGAGTCAGTGTGGCAGTGCATCACTGCTGTTATGACAACTCTGACTCTTCCCTGGCAGAACAATGTCACAAACCTACTCGCAGTCCTTACTTGCTTCTGCTCATTTGGGGTTGGATTTTCTAACCAAATACCTAAGCAGACTTACTGACATTTTCAGTCTTTCAGCATCAGAGCCTCTGTCACCATACCCTCTCTCTAAAAACACAGGCCAGTATTTAAAAGAATAGAAATCTTGCCAAACATTCAAAAGTCACTTTTTTCCTAGGGAAACCTGAATTGAAGACACTTGGGAGCAGTAAAGTTCTTAAAAAGGCACATGAGATTCATCACAGACTCATTTCTCTAATTTTGATTCCCAGTTACTGCAGTAATTTTCTTAGAAGTCAAGATGAAACATTCTGCTCAGATCTGTTGAAGAGCTGCAGTCACAGCTCCCACCTTCACTGCTGGAAAGCCCAGTAAACTCCAACCATCCACACACTGAGGCTTTGCCTATTCTCTGATGCCTTTTTGCATCAGAAAAACAGGCCTTAGGTGAGGTACAAAGTTCTGTGGTAACAGACCCTGCTGTAACTTTGGAAAATTAGTTAAACACTTCAGAAAGGTTTCACATACTTTGCACCAGACAAGATGTAAAGCAAATGGGAAAAAAAAAAAAAGATTAAAGAGAAAGAAGACTTTCCTCCTACAAGACACGTAGGAGGGGGGTTTCATTTAACACAATTATCTTCCCTAAATTTTCCCTTCAGTCTTATTTCCCAATACTAGCAAGTTACTGAAGTATGTGGAGATCAGCACTTTAGCAAAAAAATCACTCTCCAAAAGCAAAAAATATTTGGTCAAGAAGACAAATCCTGTGCTTATATCATAAAGACCATGAACTTAAGACCACTTTTAATATTCTTTTTACTACACACAAAAAAAGGCACTATCCTTCAAGATGCTTCCAAAAAAAGGATGCTTTCATTGTTATTATCACTAATGCTCAATTTAACAGGACAGCTGTGCCATCCTGTTAGCAGGAGACATTACACAAAAAGACAATAAGCCATACTGTCTAGGACACAGGATAAGCAACATGCTGAGAATGGTGATGTCACTGGCTAACCTGTGACCTCATATATTATACAAGACATCAGACTGTTCTGTTTTCAGAGACCCCCAAGCAAGCACCTCGCAGCCCAAATCATTCCAGACACACCTTTGTTCATCAGTGTGTACAAGGATGCTCATCATTCATGGTAACAGAATGCAAACTCCCTGCATTCAGGACCTGGAAGAACTGAGTTTTGTGAATGACACCAACAATTCAGTTGCATTCTCTTCAAATCTGGAAGAAAGCCTGTCTGCATCTCATACTGCTTCATGTGGAATGAGATTCCTGTGACCCTGGTGACCAGCCCAAACAAAAGAGGATAGTTGAGAGTCAGGAGAGGCTTCCTTCAGAATACCTCATTCATAATTTAACTGTTAACAGCTATGTAACTGGAGTGGCTGCAGGAAAAATGAACTATACAGTTGTCTGTTACATTGAAAGCACTTCAGTTGTATTTGCTTTCTACTTAAGCAACGGGGCTTCTCTTCATTTCAAGGCTTGGTCCCTTTGGGAAAAAAAAAAGGGATGAAGCTCAACTAATAAATAGCATTAATTTAACTTCATTTTTAATCACTCAAGAAAGGCTGAATGTGATTACTATAGTCTTTCCCATTTTCCTCATCTCCTATGCAATAACCTTCACATATTCAATCACAATATAGTCTATAACATAGAAAGGAAGCATTTACACACTTGTTGCTTCGCTGCAAGTTTTGTGTATGGATATTTCCGATTCAGGGGGTTAACACAAAAATAGCATTACTTTTGACCATTTACACTGAGACATATTCTATGAACAATCTGGAAGTATAGAGGGAAAACTAACACAGAAAATATAATGGAGTGCTAAAATCCACCCAGGACCAAGAAGCTTTGTTCAAGCTGTAAGTGCCCTAGATCATATTGTTTCACACACAAAGCAGATGATATGGCTCAACCAGAAGCACTTAATATTATCTATTAGGTCTTTGAAGTATGATTGTGTTTTCTCCAGATTTTCCACAAAATAAATTTAAAAGTAATATGCTAAGTATTGACTACATTACAGCTGATGACTGCACAAACAAACTTAGCTGAAGTGTTACCTCCAAACAACATCTGTACATTCCATGTATGAACTCAAAAGAGGGTCATGTGAAAATGTCTATGATACAACACCCCAAACACAGACATCCTTAAGCTGAGGATAGAAGTTCTTGCTTCCTTTTGCCTTATCTGATCACCAAGTTCATTCATATTCAGCATTCAGTAGTCTGGAAGCTCCATCCAAAAAGCAGGAAGATGTTCTCACAGAGACTGCTACCACAAGGTAACTTTGCAGCTTCATCACTGTCATCGTCTGAGTGGCCATTATGAATTTTTCAGTGTATTGCAGATAACCCTGTACCTGGTTGACATTCTTCATCATACTCAGACACAACAGACCATCAATCACAGTGACTGCCAGAGAAGGGTGGTGACACAACTTTGCCAGTATGTCCACATACCTTCTGTGCTTCAGAAGCATCTTGGCAACAAGAAGCACACACTGACAGAGACGCTTTGTGATCAAACACTTACTTAGCACAGAAAAAATTTGTATGGCAAGATCAAAATCACAGTAAAACTTTCAATGTAAGACAGAAAAAGTTTCCTTCCCCGATGTATTCCCAAACCAAAAGCACAAAATTCATTGTGCCACAGAAACGACTACTAAATTACTCCTTCCCCAAGTCTTTAATTCTTCCTTCTGCTGCACCTTTACATCACTGAAGCTGTTAAAATCTCACAGAAAAGAAAAAAGAGAAAAGCACAGATTCAAGGGTTACTTTTGCTTGTGGAAAGTAAAGTTTTAAGCCATTTAAGACAGATTTAAAAAATACTCTTTTCCTTTTCTCAGTTTGCTGCCTAGAAAGATCAGCAATAAATATTCCTTTTAATATAGAAGAACAGATTTAGGAACATAAGGCTGCATTGCCCTGCAAAATGCCAGTACATTGCTGTGCAAAACATCCTACCTGCAACACACTCAAATCAAAACTCTCAGTTTGACAACTCCTCCATGGAAAACTATTTACTCCAAGTAGCAACATCTTTTGTGTCCTCCCTTTTCCCTGAAGAGAAGTAAGAGTGACTACAGACAGGACAAAGTGAAGCAGGCTGAAAAGATTAACTTTATAGTTTGAATGAAATATCACCATTTTAAATTTCATTCTGAAACCAACACTTTTTAAAGGAAGCTTGGTAAATGGAAACTGAATCAAGAATGCAGTAGGTCTTTAAGGAATCCCACAAAGCAGCTGATTAACATGGATTCTTTCCAGCCCAGTCCCTTTAATGAAGTTTAAAGACATCAGAACACATTAAAACAAAACCAACAAAGGGTGTTTGGGCACTGGAACAGGCTCCCCAGAGAAATGGTCACAGTCCCAAGCCTGACAGAGTTCAAAAAGCATTTGGACAACGATCTCAGGCATAGGGTGTGATTCTTGGGGGTGTCCTGTGCAGGGCCAAGATTTGGACCTCGCGATCTTTGTGGGTTTTTCCAAATCAGGATATTCCGTGATCTCTGAGAACTGAGTTGTCAATTAATTTTTATACCTACAGCAGTTGAAGGCAAAAGTTAATGCACTGAAACAAATACATCTAGGTTCTTTTAAACAACCGTGATACAAATTCTCAAGAATGTATAAAAATAGTAACAAAATCATTCTTGATGTGTGTTTAAGATAGAACTGAATCAATTTGGAAGTTATGTATGTTTATACAAAAAACCCAAAAACCCACCCCAGAAAACAAACTTTGATGCCTCCTTGTCAAACCAGACTTAGATGAAAGATATGCTCCAACAGCCTGTGCATTGGTTTTTAGGATGTAGCACAGTGTTTGAAAACATCTGGCACTGTTAATCCCTGCACAAGTGTTAAACAGTTCAGATTCTGCAAGGTAAGGCAATGTCCCAAATTTTAAGAAAGTGACCAGAAAACATACAAATAAAGTCCAGTTGTAGCTATTTATCTTTGGACCTTCATCTAGAAAAGTAGATGAAAGATGCTTGCACTGTCCTAGGGGATAAGCTGTATAGATAAATGACTACTCCCTCCCCATCTCTCATTTCTACATACAAATGCGATACTACCCTGCTTCCTCATTTGTCTTTTAGCTCGTATCTTACACAGAACAGAGACTACCCTATGCTAATAAAAATAAGCACCACATATTTTCCAGGACATCTATTTTAAAGCAGCCCTCTCTAGCATCCAGAAAAGAAATCTGCCATTACTCCACCCTAGGAGACTGGAGGCACTAACTTCTTGCTATCAGGAAATACTGGAAGGAGAACCTGCACAATTCCAAATCCTCACCTATGACTCCTCACATAAAAAAGTAAAACATATACAACTGTTATCCACTCCCAACCTACATATTCCCATTATACTGAAAAACAATCAGAAATAACACATGTGAATCAAAGCAGGGATATAAAAGGGACAACTGAAACAGCCTCCTCACACAAGCTTAGAGACAACAGCACTAGACAACAGCAGCAAACCTGTTAAGCACTTTGAACACCAGCAAGAGGAAAAGAACAAAGAAAAGAAGTAGAAGTGACAAACAGTGACAGTGTGTCACACATGCAGGGCTAAGTCCTCCAAGTTCAGCCTGTATGAGTTTCAGCCTTTTTTGGACTCGCTGCTTTGCTGATGCAAAAAGAAATCCACCACCTCATCTGTTGGCCCCATTCTTTTTGTAAGCTACTCCAATTTTATAGTGGCTCAAGGGCAAAGCATTCATGGAGGAGAAAGGAAAAGGCGTGTGCACAACAACCTCATAAAACATTGGCAAAAGCAGAGAAGTGGAACTGACAGTGGCAACTACCACTTCCTAGCGTCTTACTTACCAAATCAATCGGAAACCAGCTCCAGCAATTAAGTGATAATGAATTATTGATGACACTCACTTTGGGGAACTGAGCACTTACCAGCATTTATGAAACTAAAGAAACTGAGGTGGGTAAGTGCTATCCCCATTTTGCAGACAGCACAAAGCCAGGCAGACAGCAAACAACTCCGCGACACTACGCCTTGCCGAGGATCACTTATCTCCAGCATGTTATCTCAGTTCTGTTTGTACATGGTCACACATCACCTTGATTTGTAACATATTCCTGCTTCAGAGAGGCACAGTGAACGCTCCACGTACAGAACTCAGTAATTTCAGTAACCACATCCTACTACCTTTTCAGAGGTGGGGAGAAAAAGGCTACTCAAAGTAAATGGAAGCAATATTGGAGCCAGGGAAAAACCACTTTAAAATGTGATC
This sequence comes from Phylloscopus collybita, assembly GCA_027886175.1. Classification (NCBI taxonomy): domain Eukaryota; kingdom Metazoa; phylum Chordata; class Aves; order Passeriformes; family Phylloscopidae; genus Phylloscopus; species Phylloscopus collybita. The sequence continues at coordinate 44,337,548 of JAJNNQ010000018.1, forward strand.
TACAACATATGTTCAGTGGCAGAATTTGCCCTTGAGAAAGCAAAGAAGGTATTCAAGCCCTACTATTTCAAGATACTTTAAGTCTGTGCTTAACATGTCTTTAAGTCAGCCAACTTTTTTTTGCCAATGCAAATATATTCAACTAGAAACTCAGAAGAAAGCCAAGAATTCAGTCTTGGATTTAAAACACTCTTGCCAGCCACTCAAGGCTGTCAGTAATGCCACACAGGAATATTTCCCATCACTAACACATAAAACTGATCTAGGAAAGAGAACTCACTCTGCTCCTACCCTACTTCACACCTGAGCTTTCCAACTGATGCTGTTTATTTATACAATTAAAAAGCAAACAGACAAAGGAGAATGTGAGCATTCACTGCACAGTATCCTGCCTCTTCACATTTTTTCATCAGACTTAGCAAGCAGACAGGCTATTGTCTACATGCACTTCAAGGTAAGACTCTCACACTTCTACAGCTTTCACCCTCAACAGCAGCTGCCAGAGCTGAGGCAGACACAGATGTAGCTTTACAAATGAGCAGCCATATGTCATCCAACTGGTGTGAAACACCACCACGCCCCTTCAAACACCACAATGGTTACACCATGCGAGTGTGCTGACTCCTAGTCAGCCCTCTGACAGGAATGCTGGTGACAAAAGCTTCAGGAGGAGGAAGATGAATGTCAGTACCTGCAACATAGTCCAGCCTTGCAGACAGGATGCCTTTCAGGGAAGGGCAGCTTTCTGTGTGAAATTTAGATGACCAGAGATAGGGCTCAGCCCTGCCACATGATCATATTAGTTCACTTTTCTTGGCTTCAGTTTTCCTTATCTGTTAATGACTACTAATGCTCTCCTATCCTACGGGAATACCGACAGCATCCATAATTTAAGTTTCCACTCTGCTTGGATGCTGAGAAGATGGGTACCTGAAGATATACACTGAGCAGTTGTTTGCCAAATATATAAACTGTTTTTTAAGAAATATCATAAAAAGTGCAAACTATTAATATCAAAGCCCATCTGTGTATCATATAATCATTAAGGAAGGAAAAGGCCTCAGTGATCACTGAGTCCAAACATTAACCCAGCACTGACAAAGTTCACTTCTACACCATATCTCTAAGGATGGTTTCTGAATACTTCCAGGGATTGTGATTTCACCACTTTGATGGGCAATCTGTTCCAATGCTTGATCACCCTTTCAGTAAAGACTTTTTTTCCTTATTCACAATATAAACCTGCCCTGGCACAATTTCAGACAGTTTCCTCTTATCCTATTGCTTGTTACCCTTCTCTACCTCACCTTACCACAATGTTCTTTCAGGGTGTTGTAGAGAGCAGTAAGATTCCCCCATGAGCCTCCTTTTCTGCAGGTTAAACAACCCCAGCTCCTTCAGCTGTTCCTGAGAAGACTTATGTTCCAGACCCCTCACCAGCTCCGTTGCCCTACTCTGGACTCATTCCACTACCTCAATGTCTTGCAGTGAGGGGCCCAAAACTGAACACAGGGTTCAAGGTGTGGCCTGACCTGTGCAAGGCACAGGGGACAATCATTGCTCTGGTCCTGCAGGCCACACTATTGCTGGTTCAGGCCCAGATGCCATTGGCCTTCTTGGCCATTTAGGCACTGCTGGCTCATGTTCAGCTGCTGTCAGCCATCACCCCCAGGTCCTTCTCCACAGGAAAGGGGTTGTTGTGACCCAAGGGCCTCAGGACCCAGAACTCTGCCTTGTTGAATTTCACACAACTGGCTTTGTCCCATCAATCCAGCCTGCTCAGATCCCTCTGCAGAGCCTTCCTACTCTCCAGCAGATCAACACTCTGACCCAGCCTGTTGCTGTCTGCAAACTCCATTTATTCCTCAACAATATACAGGCATTTTTATATTTTTAAAGCCAAGAATCTTTGAGGTATGCTGCTAATACCCAGTTCCAGGATTCTGATTAAAATAGGTAGGACCACCCTGTAACAGATAAGCAGAAAGGAGTTTGGGAAATTGCAGCTTCAACTACCAACTAGACTCAGTTCATACAGTAACTCTCTAGAGACAAGTGAATCCCTAGACATACAAGCTCAAATCATTTTAGATACAGGCATTAACTGCCCTCTTATTTACACTTATGAGGTCCAACAAGAACACCTGGTATGGTTCAGTTTCTGTTTTCCTTTTGTGCCTGCCCTTTACTTCATTTAATGCTGGGGTGTGATGAGTGGGAAAAGAGAACTTGGAAGCTTGTTTGAAAACAGATTATGAATCTGTATATTTCAAAGTATCCAAAAATCACTCTGCCCTGGAAACATGCAATGACTAGCTCTTGGTACAGCTGCTTACACCTAGGGTTTAATTTTGACAGTTGAGCTCACTCAGACTGTTCTCTAACCAAAACATTTACTATAGCATTTCAGTAACACATTTTTTCCAACACAACAGGCCAACACAGTCCTTTTAAACCACTGGAACAGTGGAACAGTAACTAAATCTGTGCCAACTTAGTTTTGTTACACGAATGTGCAGAGTAGCTTGGAAGGCTTGTGTTCGCAAAAAACCAACTTATTCCATCTTCAAGAGCCAGACTGGCAAAGGTGCAAAGACCATTCTACTTCCTCAATGTCACTGCTCCTTTGAGACATCCCATATCAGACATGCTTCCTTTCCAAAATGGAGATAACCAGCTGATATTTTAAAAGTCTAAATCATGCACTCTTTACTGGGTTAAAAACCGGCTGGATAGCCAGGCCCAGTGGGGAACAGACATACATCCAGCTGGTGGCCAGTCACAAGTGATGTTCCCCAGAGCTCAGTGTTGGGGCCAGCCCTGTTTAATACCTCTGTCAATGACCTGAATGAGAGGACCAAGTGTCCTGTCAGCCAGTCTGCAGACAGTGCCAAGTTGGGCAGGAGTGTTGATCTGCTGGACAGGCTGGATCAATGGGCTGAAGCCAGCTGCATGAGGCTCAACAAGGTGAAGTGGTGAGTCCTGAGGGAGTTGGGATTGTTTAGCCTGGAGAAAAGAAGGCTCAGAGGGACCTTATCACTCTCTACAAATGCCTGAAAGGAGGCTCTAGCCAGGTGGGGTTTGGCCACTTCTCCAAAGTGACAGGAAAAGAGGACACAGCTTCAAGCTCCATTATGGGAGGTTCAGGTTGGACATTAGGAAGAATTTTTTCACTGAAAGGATGAGCGCTGGAATGGGATGCCCAGAGAGATGGTGGATTCACCATCTCTGGAAGTATTCAAGAAGTGACTGGACATGACACTTAGTGCTGCAGTTTAGTTGATATTGGTAGTGTTCAGTAAAAAGCTGGACTCAATTCTGGAAGGCTTTCCCAACCTAGGTGAGTGCATGACTGTATGTGGGCTTAATTTTAACAGGATGTAATGGGCTTTACAGAGGTCTCTTCGATATAGGCCCAAAGGAAATTACACTGATTGCTTCTTCAACTGGAAAGTTTGCTCACAATAGAGATCTGCCTAATTTTGCAACTACTGATAAGAAAACAAAGTACCAACACTGCAGGGAAAAATTAGCTAAACCATGCTTAACAGGCTGACCAGTTTCCCCATGAGACTACTCATAAGGAGCAGTGGCAGTCAGCAGGTCAGCAACTCTGGATTCAACCTCAGTCAGGACACGAATATCCTGCCAATGATCAGCACTGTTTCTTGTGTTTCCAGATTTTATTTGACTCAGCTAATTGGCCATTAAGCTCCAATAAGGTGGACATTTATCTACAGATAACACAAGGAAATTGGAAAGTAAGCAGCCTGAGGCTACCCTGAAGACTGTTAACCAAATAGCAAGGCAGAGCTCAATTAAAACAATTCATCAGAAAACCTATATAGTCCATTGGCAGATTTTCAAGGATCCCATTAGAAATTTTAAGGATATTCAATCTGATTAGACACTGAAATCTATCTCATGTAGAAGTCATTAATAAGTAAAGAGCCTTTAACTTTGAAGGCCTGAACATTATCAAAGCCACAGCAGGAAGAGACACTGGGCCTTTCCTCTGTAACCAACATGCACAGTTTTGCATAAGATTGGCAAACCCTTTCTCCACTATATTGAAAAACATGAGACTGATGAAAAGGTACAGCTGTGCAAACCAATATCATCAAGTACCCATCACTTTTGGGTGGACTCTGTTGAGGTAACTAAGAGACACACACTCTAACATGCTACCTCAAAAGAGCCTACATCCAGGACCTCTGAATCAGAAGTATACCATGAAATGTCTAATACTTCAGTTGTTGAAAAGGGCAGGCATTTCAATCACTTGAAATTGCAGTGCAAATAGGAAATTACACTGCAAAACATTTCGTCTCTCATTTTATCAAAACTTGAAGAAGAAAAATGGCTATTGTGCTCTTAACCTTAATGGACATATAATTCAAGTACGAAATAAGGTCACTGAAACTATTCTGGACTCTTTTTTTTTTTTTTTTTAAAGAAAGGTTGCAATGAAAAACATTTAAAAAATATGATGCTGTCAGTAATCCCTATATGGAAAAAAAATGACAACACTCAATTCCAAACTCACAATTTAGAAGCTCACATTCCTCATGAAAGATTTTCAGGGTACAACTGCTAGTGCCAACCTGTACTGTCTATAAATACTCTTAGGATCTCTATTATCAATGTCCTTTTTATCTTCCAGGTACTCTGTTACAATGTTCTAGACAGACCACTTTGATCTTTGGACAGAAGTACATTCCTGATTTGTATACTGCACATGGTAGCTCCATTTTCAGAGCAGATACAAAGAATAGGTTCCTGAAATTTAAAATACTACTTGCCGATAACAGAGGGAAGTCCTCCACCTGACTGCGAAAGGACAACTGCTTGTGGTTTGATTAAGAACGCATAAGCTGAAATATCACAAGGATTCACTTTTCTCTTACCTTCACCCTTGCTGACATTCAAAGCCAGCATATTCACAAGACTGAAAATGCCTAAAGAGTAGGCAGATCTCACCTTCTAAGAAAGGGCTACCAAACACTTCTTAGAGAATGTAAATCAGGACTCCAACAGGACTCGATTCAATAAAGGGCAAGTTTAACATCTAGAACTCTGGCTACATAGTTAAATGAATGATCTGTTCATTTAAAAGTTCACAATGTTTTGCATGGGTTTTTTTCCACATTTCTACCTGTAACGCCATTCATGCCTTCATTTCACTCACAATCAGGTTCTGAAATTCAGCCATACGATTGTTTTCCTCCCTCTCCACCTTCTTTCCACCTTTCAAAAACTTGCTGAAAGGAAAAAGAAGCCTTTTTTGAGTTTGAAGACAGTAATTACCGCAAACACTGTTGTTCTCCTTAGTCAATTCTGAATTATGCCTACTTGGTCTTTTAAAAGTGATTGAGCAGTAAGTTTTTCCAGACTCAAGGATTTCAAAAGTGCAGTCTGCTTTCTGCCAGACTGAGCAGATCTTAATCTCAGCATCTGTACTGTGCCTTTTCAGCTACCCAAACAAGGAAAGATGTTCAGATTTTACATGATGCCAAGGCCTTGAGAAGACATGTTTCTTACTGTTGATCAGATTACGGAAGATTTTGTTTGGCATCTTCAAGATCACCCATCCAAGATCAGCATCAGAGCCCCAAACGCTTCTGGTGGAGAGAAGAGTCCATCTTTTATCCTTCAAGATAAAGCCCATGCACTTCAGGTTCCAAATAACGATACATTCACTCTAGGAGTGTGCAGCTCCACCCAGCTTTTAAAACTTGACAGTTTTGGGCGCAGCCATAAGACCAACTCCTGCCATTGGCAGGAGCCTGGCTAACAACTTAGGACTTACTTGGCCTTTGAAACTCGTTGATTGCAATGTGTTTACTTTGAAGGTCACACATGCTGACTCTACCAGTTTATGTGTTTATGAAGAACTGATGTGCTTTGGCAGGTGAAGCAACTCTTCCCTCTCTGAATTTAACTCTCTAACTAGTCTATGACAAAAAGGCAAATATTTATGCATTCACTAATGATTTAGCCATTTATAAATCACACCTTGCATTGTGTCAAGTAAATATTACCTGTCCTTCGTAGATGATCCCCAAGAAATAGCTCATTTGTTTAAGATGCACAATTCACTTAGAAATTGTACCAGAAACTGAATAAGACCAAATCCCAAGTAGTCTGCTCTTCCTAAACTCCACCTTCCAAACTCAGCAGTAGTGAAGTCCCACATAGCCTAAAGCTGAGCCTTAGCGCACAGCATGGCTAAGCAATGGACAGGGCAGACAGGGAGAAGAAAAGCAAGCAAAGCACTGCTGACAGAGTGAAGGAGAGCACTTCCAATAGGTAGAGGCAAGGGAAAAATGGCAATTCCTAACTGCAGGTTTGGCATAGATATAATAAGTATACATAACAGCATCTTTCTTTTTAAGTACAGAGGCATGATGAGGAAATCCATGGCTAGCTCTATGCATCAATGGGTACAATTTGGTGAGGTCATGAGGTACAAAGGAAAAAAAGAGAAAAGGATACTGAGAGGAGGAAGGAAGTGACACAAACCATCTATGAAAAGAAGCATGTAAAGACTAAGTCATCAGCATGTCACTTCACAACAAGAGAACAAGGATGCAGGCAAAGAAAGAAAAAGAAAGGAGTTTGAATCTGACAAGGGATTCACAATCGGAGAGATAATGGCTATCTTTAGCTGCAGAATTTTAGCTAAGTTTATACAAAGAGCAGCAGAAACATTTAATAGCCCTTAACGTAACTTCTTCTTGCATCAGGAGACAGCAGCAGAATACCAGCCCTGAGACTGAATTGACAGCCTCGAAACTCAAAAGCGCAAGCTCAGGTATTATTACCTTCTGTAGCCATGTGTGAGCAATAGTGCCACTATTTGGCAGCTTCAACACGGGCCTGAACCATGGGGTACCTGTGCAGAGCACCCCAACAAGCAACAGCACCTCAATTGTTGCCCTGCCTTACAAAAGGGAGAGAAAGCGCAACTTGACAAATACATGGATTTTCACAAGTGTATCAGTTTGTGTGCCTCCATCATGCTTCACATCTTTGTACACCTAACACTCCTATGTTTGAAGGATCTTAATTCCCTTACGCTAACAGCAACAAAAAGAAAAAAAAACCAGGAATACTTGACAAAAAATTATCGTATCAAGAAAAATCTACTTACCTCACATCACATCCATACCAGGCAAGGCAGAACATCTCTTAAAGGCCAAAACCACTATTTTGAACTGCAAAAACATATGCCTGATATTTGTGGCATAAAGCTCATGACTAAAACTAGGGTAGCACTAACAGCATCAGAGAAAGATGGGAAGAGATCTGCTGTCCAAATGAAAAAAAAAAGAAAGAAATGTTTAAATAGGTAAAAGGGTATAGTGAGGGAAGAATTATATCCTGCCCAAAGTCATACTGCTGATCAGTAACACAGCCTGGAGTAGATCCTGGAGCACTAAGACCCTGAACAGCTTTGCCCAGAAGAACACAAGCTTTCAGTTGACATAGATACATATGGCTGGCAACGGTGTTCTGTCTGGAACTATAAGCATCATCTGACTCATTAACAATTGAAGTGATAAATTCATCCAAAATACATAAAGCAAGAGAAATTACTCCAAGGAACGAAGGAATCTGAGCACAAAGTGATACTTAGTAGCCAGAATTCACATCTTAATTTTTAATGGAACCACAACCTACTTGCTGCAGTAACATTATTATATTTTATCAAAACAGAGATAAATTCTCACAGGAAAATGTGAAAAAAAAAATAAATTGAACCTTTCATCCAACAAACCCAACAGTTTCAAAATAGACCAACATAGGCTACCTCACTTGATGTAACTGGTTTTCATCTAAAATTTTCAATAAGAGAACCCTGAACCAGGAATCTCCCCCATCACATTCCCTAGGAGCCATCTGGAATCTGTCTAAGCAGATGAAAGATAACACAACACCAGAGACCCATAGCAAGGTGTGGCACTTAGAGATTTCTCCTTTAATTTAAAAGGAAAAAACTAATCAGAATCCCTACTAAAGAACAAAAATAGCGCTAAAACCTGAAAAATTGTATTTTTGTCCCTATTGAAACAAGATATTTCATAACACAACAGCATACTTCAACCATATTCAACTTATACACTTCCCAATCTTTAATAAATTAAATCTCACAGGCTCCTTGAGAGGCACCAAAGCCATTTTAAAATGGAAATCTTTTGGCTTAGAGGACATAGTATCAGGACCTCAGAGTTTATTAGCTCCCAATCCTAAATCCCAGTCCCAGATTTTAGCAGAGCTTCACAGCCACATCACCCTCCATTCATTACCTCAACTCCCTGTTCTCTCCGACATGTGACACAGCAACTTACTCAACCATTTACACATTGACAAAGAGCTTGATATGTTTTAATTGTGACAAGTTTACAGCTGTCCAGCCCATGGCTGGAAGAAGACTTAAGGAACACAGAGGAAAAAGTTATCAGCAGCAAGCCCACCCCCTCCAAATTGCTTCCATTTTCTTTTTGTTCATCTGGGCCCTTTTGATTATCCACCCACATGATTCCTCAATCCTTCAACACATTTCTCACACTAACAGGAGCTACCTATTATTTCTCTCCAAATTCCAAAGAGTACATATTTCTATAAGCTGCAACTAAAGTAAGTATGTGATTCCACAAGTCCCTTTGCAACCAAGAAGTGGCTAAGTGGGGATCAACATAAGCAGCTAAGAACAAGAAGAGACCAATGGCTCCATTTAGAAATCTCATTGCATCAGCATTTCCCATGTGCAAATTAAAACACACACACCAAGCCAACTACTATTACACCATCTTTTCCCCTAAAAGGATTTTTCTGTCCTGATAGTACTGCATTCAAGGTGAGGTTGGCCTAAAATGCCTTTTAATCTGACAGTTTCACTAGCACAAGAGGTTGCATAAAAGAAACTAAACATCAGATCAAGTTACTGCAGCTTACAAGAGTCTACATGTCAAATAATCAAGTATCTGGATACACACACAGTCCATGCAAATGCAAAACCCCACTGATCATATAAATCAAAAGTTTCACTCTCAGAGATAACTAATTTAGACAAATGCTCTCTGCCATGGTGTTTTGTTTGCTTGTTTTTCTTAACCTGTTTAATTTTCAATCTTTGTTGTTGTTGTTGTTTTTTGCTTCTTAATATATATGAGTTCCTCCTCAAAATGCTGTAGCAGTCAGTAAATGTATGATAAACTGATTATCCTAATGGCTGACTATACAATTACCTCCAGCCATGATCTATTTACATTTCAAGCAAAGGGCAAGCTGTCATTCTATGCTTCACTTGAGAGCTACCTTAAAATACATAATTAAAACTGTTTTCACTTGAAATATTCCATTCTGCATCTTAGACATAGCCCATTATGAGATCTTGCCAGAGCAGAAGAGTTGTTTTAATACTTGAAAAGACAAAAACGCCAAAACCCCCACTACTGAGACCCAAGGTGTTTCCCCTTCCTCGTCTTCAAAATCTGCCAGCTGATAATGAAGCTGTTTTCAAATTCAGACCCTGCAAATGCCAGTTGACATAGTTGTCACAGATTGCCCTGTACCAAAGGTAGAATATCCACAGCTCCAGTCTGCAGCAGGCAGGACAACTGAACAGCCTACAAGGCTTTCTAGCAATTCATAAAACTCATCAGCTTCCACAACAGAGAAAACACTGAAATGGAGAGCACTGCTACCATCACAGCAGATTTCACACTACAGATTTTCCAGGCCTACTCCATTACTGCATTTCTGCTCACACAGAGAGAATAACCACAGAACAGGATATATGACAGACACTACTCTGGCAAAACGTACCAGTTTGGAAAAATAAATTTAAATTTAAAAAACATAAATAACACAAACAAAACCCAAAACAAATTCTTTCTCCAGGTGACAAATTAATTTTTCATTAGGCCTTCCCACACTGCCCTGAAACACAGAGGTGGTTGAATCTCAGCTCAATTCATCACTGCTACCTAACAAATCAACATATCCCTGTTACAGTCTACCAGATATACAGTAAAGGGAGCCATTTTATTCCTCACACAGTAGATAATCAGTGTACAAATGAAATCAGGATGCAGGTTCCTCTTGTCACAATAAAAATATTGTAGTATCACCAGGAAACCTTTTCCTCTAAAGAGGTATGGAGCTTGCTGGTCTCAGTGTATCAAGCACTACAGACTGACTGCAAGTTTGTAACGATTTATTCCACGTGTGTACAAAAGGTGCATTTTTACTACCTACTTTCTTTATAGCAATCTCAACTTCCTATCACATGGGACTGCAACATTGCAGTCATTCTTCCATGCTCTCAACCTGGCAACTGCAGACTCTTTGCAGCTATTACCCCAAGTGAGATGGGATGGCTGGAAGCTCCCGGACCCTGCAACTCTCCACATTCAGTGAGTAAGAGAAATCTGTTTAAATCTAGCCAAGAAAACACCCCCCCACCACTCCCCAAACCATCCTCTGCTTATTTCAGTCCCTGCACAAAAAATGTACTTGCAAAAGTAAAGTCTGACAACAGCCTCAAACATCAGTTGTCCAATAACCAGAAACTGATTCAAGACAACTTGTGCATGGGCACAAGCTCCTGTGAGAATTCCCACATTCTCCTCAGCATGGCTGTGGAGCTTTGCATCAAAGTGAGTACTCCTGGCTGCTCTCATTATGACCACTGGCAGACTCATCCTCAGCAAAAATCCAGTGCTTGTTATTTATTACTGTCCCAAGCTGGAAGTCCCTTAACTTGCCAACTACAGGGATCCTTCTTCATCTCTCTCCATCTCTCCCACACTGATGTGCTACCCACACCCACAGCTGGCTTATGTACCAAGCTACATTTTATGTACCAAGAAAGACAAACACTGGTTATGAAGCACTAGACTCAGTTTAACAGTTTTTAAGAGGACTGGCTGAAAAACACAGAACAGACCTACTGAATACACAATACAGACATGAGTCTTCAAATGGTTTTCTTCTCTCTGCTTATCCAACAGTAGAGACCACTAGCAATACCTCTGAATGTCAGTACAAATGAAGACCCATATAAGGGAATAATGGCTATTTGCTCAGCACCATGTGGAAGTTTTTAAGTTAGCAGATACTACACAATGGAGACTAATGTGGTAATAACGACTCTTCAAATAGCTCCTACCCCTGCTTGATTTTAGGAACGTTCTGGTTTTTTGCAAGCTTTTGAAGTGAAGTTGCAAAATGTAATGAAAGCATATGTGTGGCCCTTCATGTTTATGCTGTCCTGATTCTAACAGTGTTAGAACAAAAGACTGGAGGGAATAAGACACAGAAGCCTCCTCTTAATACAGAGCAAGCTGAGTGTACTTTAAGAGGCATAACATCTACATTGCATATTTGACTTTCACATCAGAAAGGCCCTTATACTGAACTGTGACACCTGGGGATGGTACTCAGAAATTCCAGCTATAAATTGCATTTTGATTCTCCAGTCATTTGAAGATGAACATTTTAAAACCTTCTCCAGTTAAAATAGAAAAGTCTGTAATTGTCAGAAAAAAACAAAGTCTCTTTTCCACTTACTTTGCAATCATACTTCTAAAAGCAGTTAATTCACCTGAGTGTTTGTGACTCCTGCCATCATTTCTCTCCTTAATGGATGATATACAGGTTGAAGAAAAAAAATACACAGATCTATGTTCAAAAACATATTCAGTAGATTTAGGTTTCTTTGAATAAAAAAAAAAAGTCTTGAATACACAGTGGCAGTCAGGGTTACGGAACTCATTTTTCTGTTAGGGACTGTTTACATTTTATTGGTTTTTCAGCTATAGTGTACTTGCAATTCTCTGAAACAATCCTTTCCAAAACTGACTGTAACTGTGTGTAGATCAGCTTGCATTACTTCATACAAGCAGTAGAACAAGATAAACATAGATGTCTGTTTTCTAGCTAACAGACCTTCTTCTCTATTAACTTAACCTGATAATGTTGTTAGAGTCTGGGCTGGAAATGGGAATCCTTGCAGGACCTAGCCTACATCCAGGAACTCCTGGGCTGACACTGAGCCAAAGTAAAGGGCAGGAAACTGGGTCTCACTGTGACATGTACAGGGCAGCAGGAGGGGATCGGAGCTGAGCCTGACCTGCTTATACTGGCAAGAGCACGAGAGATGAAAGAAACTGGGTGTGTGAGCTGCCCAAGAGCTTGATGAGACTTGAAATGAGGTGAGGACTAGAAAAAGAAAGGAGGGTAATCAGGAAGCTCCTGTGCAAGGAAGAGAGTCTGAAACTTCAGATCAATAGTCTCTTTCTGATCAATTACCAATTAGTTACCAACTGAAATTAACCAGCCTGGTGTAAGTTCAAACTCAAGTATCACAACAAAGTAAAACCTTTCCCATGCAGATAGGCTCCTTCAGGACGAAAAGCACTATTTGATACATCTACAATATTACGAATAAAGACAAAAATAAAAGATCAACTTTGCCTTGCAAATATTCGCTGCCAATGCAACAGTTACTTCTGCACACTAGCAGAATAACTATTTAGACAGGGAAACTATATGCTGTCTGTCTTCTGTTAACTGAAATTCATCCCTAGGGTTTCAAGGTTTCCCATTTGTACCCAAAAAACATTCATTAGGAAAAGAAGTTTTTATATTTTATATCAGGAGTTAGCAGAAGTAAAATTCAAAACAGAGTGAAGGCCAAGCAGAGACAAACTTATGCTCCCCATGGGAAGCTTGCAGGGGTGCCAAAATATACAGAGGAAGCAACATCTAAAAAACAAATCCCTGAAGACCCCCTACTTTATTTTTCAAAAGAAAAACAGAACACATGAAAAAAAAGTTTCAGAAATTTCTTTGAATCTGCCCCAAAGTAAGCCAGAGCCTCTGGCTAAGTAACTGCAAGAATGTTGTGCAAGCATGGCAGTCAACAGTCAAAAAGCTGAAGTACCAACTTCCACACAAGAAACAGGTCTTGGTCACTGCCCCCAAGCCAAGGTGGAGCAGGAACATGGGGTGTGGGGGGCTGGGAAATGCTGAAGGTGTAAATGCTGAAGGTTTTACACCTTCAGATGTAAAGATCAGTATCTTGTGGATGGGAACCTTCCATATTAATCTAAGGGTGATATTACAAGCAAATATATTCAGCATATGGAAACATATAACTTGCTGTGAATAGTTAGATGAAATTTTGGCAATAGTAGAATGGAAATTAATAAGGAAGGGCAACACAATCCAGATAAACAAACCTGAGCTTCGTCTGAAGCCTCCCAAAAATGCAACGGTGGAAATAGTTTTGCAAAGACACCTAAACCTCCGTAGACTTATGAATGTCGCAGTCAAAGTTTGCAGTTGTGTAATTTCAAAACAGTGCAAGTCCTGTAACTCTTCTCCTTCCTACCCGTCTACACCGAACTCGAACTCTTACCATGGAAGCCGGGAAACTTACGAGTTCTTCATGACAACAAATACTCTTAAAAGAGAAGAAAAGAAAATAATTCGAGCTTGATAATCTGAGTTTTACACACTGTGTGTCATCACTTCATCGCCAAGGCGTGATTCGGAAACAGACACAGCAGCATGCAGCCAGGCTACTTACACTGTCTGGAAAAGCGCCCGCTAAGATCATGTTGCAGAAATAATTCACACCTGCAGCAAAGCTGCACAAAACATCATCTACTCGCCAATTTTGACAGGCATGTGGCGGGGAGAAAGAGTTCCTATATAGATGAATATGAGCAAGTATGAAATCCCCTTTCCGCACCCCAAGTACAGCCAGGCAGACCCGAGCGCTTCCCTTGGCCATGTCCCGCCGCGGGCCCACCGGCGGAGGGTCGCCCGCACCCGCCACGGCCTCCCTCGCCCCGAGGCGACCCCGCAAAGGAGAAGGGGGCCCGCCCCGGGATGTACCAGCGGAGCGGCGGCCCTTTCGGCCCGGCGGCGACTTCGACGCCCGGTTCGGCCCAAAGGCGCCCGACCCCAACGCCGGCCCAGCCCGGCCCGGCCCGGCCCGGCTGCCGCTCCATGCGCCGCGCCCCACGCCAGCCCCGCTCACCCCCGCCGGGGCCGGGACCACCCCGAGCACGCCCCGAGGGGCGGAGGGGCCGAGACGGACACGCCGCGCCCCCGCCGTGGGCATCCCGGCCCGGCCCGCCCGGGGAGGGGAGGGGAGGGGAGAGCGGCGAGAGCAGCCCGGGGAGGGCCGGCCGGCGGCGCCCCCGGCCCGCCACGAGCCGCCCAGGGAGGCGGGGGGTGGCGGGGAGGCCCCGGCGCCCTCCCCCGCCGAGCGGAGCCGCCCCCTCGCTCCCGGGCAGCGCCCCGGGGCACCGCCCCCGCCCGCACTCACCCGCCGAGCCCAGCAGCAGCCACAGCAGCCACATGGCCCCGCGCCGGCCGCCCCGCAAACTTCGGGGCTGCTCCGCCAGTCCGGCCCGACGGAGCCTGCGGCGGGGAGCGGCGGTGCGGGGGCCGGCCCGGGGGAGGGCCCGGGGGTGGTGCCGCCGCCGCCCCGCCCCGCTGGGCGGTCGTGCCCACCCGCGGCTGCCGCCGCCCCGGCCCGCACGGCTCCAGGGCCGCCCCGTCTTCCTCACCTCTGCTACCCCTCGGACACCTCCGGCCAGTTTTGACGGCCGGGTTGCGGTGGCGTTAGCGTGTCTTTACAACAAACTCTCCGCTTGCCGGGCAGCGGCGGACAGGAAGGCTTTAAGAACACCTGGAAGAGTTTGGGTCAGAGCTGCACCCGTGCGGACAGGCAGGGGCGTAAATCCTCGCTCAACACCTTTTGCAATGACAAAAGCCTCCCCTTACATCTTCTGATGCATGCTCCTCTAAGCTTCATTCCGTAACTAGAAGACAAGGTATTTCCATAGCCAGTCAGTCAGAATTACATTTGAAAAAACCTCTGCGATCATCAGGTCCAACTTACAACCAAACACCACCTTGTCAACTAGACCTTGGCATTGAGTGCCACGTTCAGTCCTTTCTTAAAGACTTCCAGGGACAGTGACTGCACCACCTCGCTGGGCAGTCCATTCCAATATCTAACCAACCTTTCTGTGAAGAAATTCCTCCTATAATATCCAACCCAAACCTCCCCTGGCTCCGTTGAAAGCTATCTTCTCTCATCCTGTCACTGGTTGGCTGGGAGAGGATGCCAACCCCCAGCTGGCTACAGCCTCCTTTCAGGCAGTTGTAGAGAGCAATGAGGTCTCCCTTGACCCTCCTTTTCCCCAGGCTGAGCACCCCCAGCTCTCTCAGCTGCTCCTCACAGGATTTGTGCTCCAGACCCTTCTCTGTTGCCCTTCTCTGGACAGGCTCCAGCACCTCCATGTCCTTCCTGAATTGAGAGGCCCAAAGCTGGACACAGTACTCAAGGTTTGGCCTCACCACTGCCCAGTACAGAGGGAAGTGCCAAATACAAAGGGAAATCAGAGCCAGCCCTTGGGGTTTACTATCCTAGTAAACTGCAGAAACACAGCATTTGGGAAATGTACATTGCATTTTCAATCTAGGGGCCCGATCCTGACCCTACTTGGCTTCAGTGGGAGCAGGAGGGGGCCGTGTTTTAAGGAGCAACATTTTTCAGTATATGATGACCAGGAAGAAACCCGTGTTACTGTGTGCCATTCTGCTTTCTTACAAAAATCATGGGCAGTTTATTAAGGGGTACCTTCTGGTGGTAAAGTATTCCCCTGTGTGTGTGTGTCAAGTACATAAGTAGATCTGCATGTGTATAGAATAAAGTTTAACTCTCTAAAACGCTTGCAGCATATATTTAAAAGCTGAAGAGGAAGGCTTAGTGCAGAAGGTATTTTAGCTAAGAATTAAATCTAATTTATAGCAATAAAAAGCTGCCAAATGATTTCTAAAACTGCTCAGCTAATATGCACAATAATAATGTTTCAAGCAGAATTCTTACAATTCGTGTTTAACATACAGAGGAGCTTGTGAGATATACTGATAGTGATTTCACAGCATTTAGAAAGATGAAATTATTTTTTTATTTAAAATAAGGTTTTTATTTGAATACTTAGATGTAGCTTCTGTTAGTTTTTCAGCGGTATTTAACTACTGATAGCTAATTCCCACATAGAGATCAGCTTGGCAACTAGTTTCCAGGAGGGGGTCTGAGAAGGAGGAGTGGTTTCTAACTCCTGAGGGATGTGGCTGTGGGAATTTCCTCTGCCTGCCAGGACACCAATCTCAGGCTGCTGCCCTTCCTTCCTGGGGTCCAAGTGTGACAGCCCAGTGTGACCATCTCACCACCTGGTGGGCTCCAGCCAACTCACCCTGACTACATGCAGCAAGTGGGGTTCAGAGGCAAAGCACGGTGGATGGGAGTTACCGAAAAGCAGGATTCTAGTTTGCTGAGAGATTAGGTGGGAAGCCCTTCGTCTGTAAAAGCATTTTGTACACCTCAGTTTCTTAGCCAGCACAGAATAAAAGGTCCAGTGTGATTCCTCGTTACCTCTCAGATGTTGGGCTACATGATTAAAAGCGTAATCCCTGTTAACACAAAGATGTAGGGAGAACAAAGACAGGCAAAGAAACCTCAGTAACTTCATCAGGGAAAATGGACTGTATAACACTGGCTGCTCCCAAGCACATCAGAGAAAACTGATTAAACCTTGCTAGCTGGTGTAAAGTCTGCCAAGAAACTGTCTCCCAGGTGCCTTACAAACTAAAGGTGATTATTGCCTATAATCACCTTTATGGTATTATATATATATATATATATATAAAATATAATATATATATATAGGTATATATATTATACCTATATATATAATATATATAATATATATATTATATATATAGGTATAATTATATAATTATATAATATATAATATAATATATAATATATATATAGGTGTGTGTATATATATATATATACACCTATAATATATAGGTATATATATATATATACACCTATACCTATATGGTATAGGACACGTGAAGGGATGCAATGGGAACAGCATTTTGGGAACCTGCAAGACTTACCATGCAATATTTAGGGCAAAGAACACAGGAAGGGAGAAAGAAATCTATGAGGGGGATCAAGGAGGAAAAAAATGTGGGAAAATAAAGGGAAAAGGGAATGAAAGGGGCTGGCCAGATGTAGCTGAGACGTGTGTTTGATCACCACAGTCTATATTCTAATTAAATCCTGTTTCTAACTATCTTACATGTAGGTGCACTATCACTTCTGAGGGGATATGAGGGGACATAATCTAAACTAGATTAGCCAACAAACAAACAGTCTGGGTATGTGTAAGTAAATAGGATCACAGGCCTCAGATCAAGAACACACACTCTGGTTTTCTCTTTATCCTCACATGAACTGCCTTTTCCCCTCTCACCAGGGGAGATTCCTGGGTTTGTCCCTCAAAGCAAGATGTGATCCCAACTCTACTGTAGACTTTGTGTGACCTCAAGCAAGTCACTCTTGTCAGCCCACGCTTTGACTCTCGATGAAACTACCAGCCATCTATACCACAAAGATAAAGGATAAATAAATAATTTCAGGTTGCTCAGAATGTGGCGAGATTCTGAAGGGTGACCAGTAATGCAGGGTACCAGCCTATAATCAGGACAAACAAGGAATATACTCTGAAAAAGAGATTAGCTTCATAGTAAATTATGCTGAAGTAATGACAAGTTGTCATAGGATCCATTACAAGCAAACCACATCTTTTAGCTTTGTGCACTGGGGTTAAAGGCTAGAAAGGGAAATTTTCTTCAAAAAAGTTTATCACAGAAGACTCATTGGTATTTCTACAAGATCACAGAATTACAGAATCACAACATGGGTAATGTTCAAACGGACCACTGGTGGGACCATACAATCCAAATTCTCTGCTCAAGTAGGATTTCCTAGAACACATCACTTGGGGCTGTGTCCTGACAGCTTTTGAGTATCTGCCATGAGAGAGACTCCAGAACTCTGGGAAATCTGTCCCAGTACTCAGACACCCACACAGTAAAATGCATCCATATATTCGGGTGGATCTTGCAGTGCATCAGATTTTGCCTGCTGCTTCTCATCCCAGTGCTTGGAGCCGGCAAGGAGAGCCTGGCTCCATTCTCTTGACAATCCCTTCAGACACATAAGTACAGATACATTGATGAAATACCCTCTCAACCTTCTCCAGCCTGAACAGGACCAGTTCCCTCCTCAAACCCTTGTTTGAGGAGAGATGCTCCAGTCTCCAGATCATCCTGGTAGCCCTCCATGGCCCTCTTGTACTGTGGAGCCCAGACTGGACCAAGTGTTCCAGATGTTGTGGCAGCAAGCCTGAGTATAAAGTCGTTCTTTTTTAGGTTTTGCAGGCCATGGAGTGTCTCCAACTCACATTGGCAGACCCGCCAGCTCTTATCTAGGGGGACAAATTATTATTCCTATGTACATTGCAGAGGATCTGCATCCCCAAGAGAACCTGACCTCTCTAGGAAGTACCAATGCTCAGCATGTTGAAGCTTAAGTTTTTCATTTGTTGTTTCTAATCAATTCAGTATGCAACTCATATTTAATTTCACAATCATTCTTATAAGGTAGAAGTTGATTTTTTAGGGATTTGACGTTGGTTTGAGGCAAAAGAGCAAAATGCAATAATGTCTCTAGGTACAGTCTAAATTTGCTGACTTCGATCTGTAAATAATACTCTCAACAAAATTAATACTAGTAATTTATATGTGTCATGCCTAGTGGCAGGATTGATAATGATGAAAAGTCAGGACTGTTGTAATTAAGGATAAAAATTTGTAATAATGTATTGCAATATTTTGTATGTGACAGAACTGCCACTTAGCAAGTCTGGGAGTTTAGAGCTGTGGTTAACAACAGTGTTTTGAAGGATTCAATGTAATAATAATCAAATTTTTAACACACTGCAGCAAAATGATAAATGTAGATCCAAATATATTTATGAACTTGTCATCAGCATTAACATCTATCAAGTTAAACAGGTATATTAGCATATCAGCCTATATCCATCTATCCTTTAGAATTCATCTTCATTAGGGCTTTGTAATGTTCTGATCTCTAGTTCTCCTGGCTGTTGAAGTAATATTCTCTCTGCAAAACAGGGTTGGAGATCAGTTTTTAAAGGTGGAGTCATACCAGGCATTCAGATTCCCTGAAATTACTCATTGGTTTCTCTCATCTTGACATGTGAAGGGCTATTAACTCTGTGCATTGTCATGTTCCTCATCACTATGCCTGTTGAAAACAAAAGGATCAAATCAAAAGCAAGGGACAGTTCTCAGACATATGCAATTACATTGGCAGCCTTCTCAAAGAAAGCAAATTGAACTGAGATGGACCTCAAAGAGTGAGTGAGACAAGCTTCTCCTGCCCCCTGCGTACCATGGGCTTCAGAGCCTGCAGTGGCAGGAAGCACCTGAGCAAACTCATGCATCCTCCCTTGAGCTCCGGCGGTGCCAGGCTTGGATTCAGGGATCCACCCTGGCCTGCCTCTGTGCTCCCAGAAGCACACTCCTCACAGCTTCCTCAGGCATGCAAGTGGTTTGTTCTAGGACTGGTCTCTAGAGATGTGAGCTACTCTATACTTCCTGTGCACAAAGGGGTTTAATGAGCCTCGGGAAAGAGTATGTATGTTATGATGGACCAAATCTGGGATGTCCTGCTGGTGTCAATGAGTTATTTTAAGTGCAGAACCCTCTTTCTCCTCTCCTGCCAGGCTCTGGGCTCAGCAATTAGAGACTTGTACCTCTTAACAGCCACTGGCTTTTCTGCTCTTGTGCTACGAAAAGGGGAGGTCCCAAAGCTTTGGCCCATTCATTTTCATTTCTTTCTTTACCCAGTCTGCAAAGGGCTCTCTGCTGCACAGCTCACATTTGGCCTGAGGTGCAGCTCTAACAATACTCCCTGTTCAGGACTCGGAAACCAGAGGTGAAAAGTCTTGTGAGGTCAATTTGTCCATAACCTGGCCAATGTAGGACTGACAGTGCAATGCTTATGGTCCTGAGCTGTCCCATATTGCCAAACCCATGGTAGGAGGCTGGAATGCTTTGGCTGTAGCAGCATTTCCTGACAGCAGGGCAAGGGGCTTAGCTCATGGCCTTGCCTACTGTGATGGCAACTTGGGAGTATTACTGGGTGATGTCTCTGTGTTCCCTGATATCACAAAAGGTGCAGGATCCCGCCCCTAATTTTTATCACTCAGGTGGCACACAGCTGTTTTTCCTCATCCTTATTTTACTCTGAGCTATGTTAAATTTCAGCTGGGTCATTTTCAGAGCAGTTTTCCCTCTTCCAGCCACCCACACACACGCACCCCCTTCCCCCATACTTGCCAGCACGACTCTGTCTATGCTATTCCACATCGCTTGCTCAAGCCAAGTAAATTCCCAGTTCCAACTACTCTGATACAAGGGACAGCATTCAAAATCAGAACTGCTGGTGGAAAGTTCTGATACCTGTTTTTTCTTTTAATCCTATTCTGTGAAGTGACAGAGGGCTACACTAGCAGAATCAATTGCAAAATAAAAACACTTTCCAAAATATTGTGTCCTTTCTATTTTACCTGTTGTGCCGGTTTTGGATGAGGTGGAAGTGATTTTCTTCATAGTGCTAGCATGGGGCTGTGAAAGCATTGATAATAGATGGGTGTTTTTGTTATTGCCGAGCAGTGGTTGCACAGTGTCAAGGCCTTTTCTGCTTATTGCATTGCCCCACCAGCAAGTAGGCTGAGGATGCTCAGCTGGAACATCTGACCCCAGCTAACACAAGGTAGCCCAGACCATATGACATCATGCTGAGCATAAAAAGCTGGGGACGATGGAAAGGGGACATTCAGAGTGATGGCATTTGTCTTCTCAAGTCACCATTACATGTGAGGGGGCCCTGCCCTCCTGGGAATGGCTGAACTCCTGCCTGCTCTTGGGAAGCGATGAATAAAATCCTTGTTTTGCTTTGCTCATGTGTGCAGCTTTTGCTTTCCATATTGAACTGTCTTTGTTTCAACCCGTGAGTTTTCCCATTTTTACTCTTCTGATTCTTTCCCCCATCCCACTGGAGGGAAAGGAATGAGTAGCTGTGCAGGGCTTGGCTGTTGTCTGTGGTCAAACCAAGACACCTATTTGTAAATGTGGAGATCAATTAGGAAATTCTATAGTTACAGTTCTCTAGCAACAAAGCCAGACAGCATTCTTGTTTGCAAGCTCCTCACCCCCCACCTCTCACCCACTCAGGTCACAGTTTTATTATACTTAATCTTCTGAGTATTGTGGTTTTTTGGAAGGGAAGGACTCATTAAAAATCCTTTGCATTTGAGGGGGAAATGGGTGGGTTTAATTCAAAATGTTAGTTTTATTCATTACCTAATGTCAATATTTTCAGCCAATGATTTCGAAAGAAGTAATCATAGATAGCATGTAGAACAGCAAGATGATTATGTTGATCCCAAGTCTTCCAATTACCTCTTGGACAATCAGCATATCAATACTTTCCACTGAGGTAATGGGCAGTGTGAGAAATTTCCAGGCTCCTTCCAGAATTTAATGAAGACAAGTAAACAGAGGGGATTATTTGGCAGTAAAGTAGCTAATCACTAAATGATTGCCTGGATCAATACATATCCCCTAGCAGGACCACAGCATTTCAGCTTCAGCTGTCCCATAAAGAGAATCTAACAAATAAATATTGAAAGTCAAATTGATTTGTCTACATAACAAAAATTTGCTGTAATTTGCAGCAAGATGACCTCAAACTACATTATGCGTTTAAATCCCCTGCTAACGTAAAATGTTACACCTCTCATGGTGTCTATGTCACCTGAAGGTCTGAAAGTTTAACTCCTGCCTATTTTAGAAGTAGAGTGCCTCCCTTTTGCTCCAGGTCATAAAAAAAAAAAAAAAAAGAAAAAAGAAAAAAAAAATCACATGAAGAAAGCTGCCTTTTAAGTGCATATGTGGGAATCTTCTTATAAATATTTTCACAAAATATTTGGTGCTATCTCACACTGATGCCTTTGTATACAGGGTAGAGGAAATGTAACCAGAAGCAGGCAAGTAATTTAAAACACGAGGTGGGAGGCAATGGAGAAGCCAGGATCCTAGAAACTTCATAGGAAAATAAGCCCTAAGCTAAAACTGAATTTTCTGAGTGCCAGATCTTAAATTAATTCTTTTGGAATTGAACCCTGAGGTTCTAAATCAGCCTCCTTTAAAATGGTCTTGACCACAAAATTACTTTGTGATTAGGTAAGAGGTGAAGGAAGGAACGCCTCTTATCTCTTCGAAGTTCTCTTGAGATACAAGGCAACAAGATGTCAGAAGAAGATAACCTACATGGTATTTGCAGTTCCTAACAGGGAACCTGGCTGGTATTTGAAAAACTGTGAATTAAGTAATTTTGTGTTTGCTGACAAGAGTAAATTGAATGGGTGTTTTTTTGTGGTTTTTTTTTTTTTTTTACATTAAAATGTGTGTTTAAAATGTTTTATTTTTAAATGATAATCTGAAATTTGGACTTTGTCCAAAATTCAGTCCTTTCAATGGCTAATGTTCCTCAAGCTGTTCATGGGTAAAGTCCTCTTAAGCACTTTTAGGGTTCATCTGGCTTTTTAAACGTCTGCTTCAGGATGAGCTAAATCCCCAGAAATGCCTAGTTCTCTCAATTAAATGTTAAAGAAGCCCACAATGTCTGGCTCCAGTGGAAACAACTGCACTGGATATGTCTGGAGCTTATATAGATGCAGAGCCAACACCCTGTGAGCTGCAGCCCTCTGGGGGTGAGAGGGGATGCTTAAACTGGGGCTCAGATCCCTTCTCCCACCCCTGAGGTACAACCATCAGTACTGAGTACAGCAAGAAGTTTGCACCCTGGGAAGCACAGGAGGTTGAGCAGAAATTTATGACCCACACTGGAAATTGTCTGAGTTTCTCTCATTTTCTGAAGGATGAAAATCTCACTGGTTATTGCAAGAACCCCTTAATGAAATATAATTTTGTGTGCATTCCCTTTTTGGAAAAAAGGAAAACTCCAGTATCTGCAGCATTCTCAGTGTGGTGGTTCTAGCAGCCGTGCTTTGAGGAAAGTGCTTCTTCCATTTCCTTGCCACGGTTTCTGAACACTTGGATGCTTCCTAACTGAGAAATGTAATGGCTAAATCATGTTTAATAAGCAAGATCACAGCACAAGGTCTGGTGCAAAGGCCAGAAATACTGCATCTCTATTTCCTAGAGAGGTACCTTTAGAGGAAGAGGAGCAGCAAGTGAATGAACGTGTCCCACAGCTCAGTCATCTCAGCTTGACTGCACACAGTATAGACACAGGTATGGTATGGATTTAGATGTGTTGTGGTTTAACCTCAGCCAGCAACTCAGCCTCACACAGCCACTCACTCACTCACTCACTCACTCACTCACTCACTCTCCCCTGGTAAAAGTGAGAAAAATTGTGAGTTGAGATAAAGTTCTGCATGTAAGGCAAAAGCCAAGCACACAAGCAAAGTGAAACAAGGAATTTGCTCACCACTTTCCATGGGCATGTGTTCAGCTATTCCCAGGAAAGCAGGGCTCTGTCACACGTTACAGGGACTTGGGAAGATAAACACCATCACTCCAAATGTACCCCCTTCCTTCAACTTCCCCAGCTTTATATGCTAAGTGTGAGGTCCTGTGGTCTGGAGCATCCCTGTGGTCAGCTGGGGTCAGCTGTGCCGGATGTGTCCCCTCAGGGCTTCTTGTGCACCCCCAGACTCCTCACTGGTGGGGTGCGTGAGGAGCAGAACAGGCCTGGGCTCCCTGTAAACACTGCTCAGCAGCAAGGAAAACATCCCTGTGTTGTCAACACTGTTTCCACCACAAATCCAAACATAGCCCCATGCCAGCTACTCTGAAGAAAATTAACTCTATCCCAGCCAAACCCAGGACAATTAGGGGTATGATTCTGTGATATTTTTATTATTGACTGTTTGTTTGTGACCAGTGCAGGGTATTGGATGGGAATAAGACCCCAAGTTGTAATGGGGAGTTGCTCTTATTTTACACAAGAGAGCAATGGCATATTGAAACACTCACTTTGATGGTTTCCCCTGTCTGCAGGGAGTGCTCAGTAAAAGCTTTCTGCTACGTCTGGATCGACATAACTGGGATTGTTGGTCCCACATGAATTGAGCCAGGAAGTACTGCAGTACAGAGATGGTCCAGATAGGAAAACAAATGCCAGTGACAGACAAGATCTAATTTCAGCATTAGGCTAACGATGTGACTGATGCTGAGCCAGTAGGAAATTATTATGGCCTAGATTAGATTATGCATGCAATGTCAGAAGGGCCTTTCTCTACCCCTGCGTGCATCCCTGCCCTTCCTCACAACCCTGTGGAGAGCCCCTTGCCTTTCTTCCATCACACTCTTGTTAGTACAGGTGGGGTAGAAAGCTGTATAAGCAATTACAGGCTCCATCATAATGCTCTATCGTTCACCTTCCCTCACCCTCTTCTGAAATCTCATTAAAGAAAGAAAAAAAAAATAAAGAAAACCTGTCTGTATGGAAATCCAAAGTGACCTCTCTTATGCATCCATTGGTATTTTTTCCACCTGCTAGAAGCAAAAAAGACTTTTCAAGTCCAGAAGCTCTTGCAACATAAGCAGGGCCAAGAACAAAATGAATGACTTTGCCACAAACCAGAATGGGAATTTGGGCCCTAGCAACTCCAGTCTCACCTGAAACTCTCCAGCCAGCAATTCCCACTGGCACAGCATTGGCCAACAGGACTCCCCTAGCAAAAAAACCTCTCCTCTCTTTCTCTGTCCAACAAAAAGAGCAGGTTTGAGTTGCAGTAAAGGGTAGTTATGTTTATGAAATGTGCTTTACAGCCTCACAGATGAGGAGAGAACCCATCTTTTCCCATACTCCAGCAGAATTAACAGAGCACTGTGCAAAGCCACACATGGTAACATGAAGCTCACGTTACACAGGGGGATGGTAAAATATCCATCCAGTAAAGGACTGTCCAGCTGACCTCAAGAGACAATGGACAGACTTCATGGATACAGGGAGACACGACAGAACCACTGTCAAGGAAAGCTGTTTCTATCAGGTAGGCTTACCGTCAAACCTCAGCACAAAAGTCTGGAAGAAAGGTACCAGTCTCAGAGGAGGTGTAGGAGAGGGTATAACAGAATACAGGAGTGATCCCTGTTTCTGCAGATGTGGCTGCATAACAACAGGGGTTGTGCAGAAAGGGAAGAAACTGTAGGGGAAAAGATTTAGATTCCCCCACTCAGCAGCACATACTCAGATATTTGAGAACCTCCTTGCCTAGACCCCGGTGAATCTGAATCAACTGTGCTGACCCAAGTGTCTCATAGGTGTGCATCAGACTTAAACAGAAAACAAAATAAACTTTTCACTGGCTTGAAATTTCACACAAAACCAGTGCAAATCCAGATCTGAAAGCAAAATGAGCCAAAGTCAAATAGGTTCTTTTTTTAGAAGCTGGTGCTAATGCCTATGAAGTAGCTGCATTCCTCTTTGTGTTACACTTACATGAGATGTTGCACAAAATCCTTAGCATGGGCTTGTCCTGCATTTAGATGGCCAGTGGGGTGGTTAATTTATTTGGTAGCAGCTGGGTGTTTATTTATTCAGTGTATTGTTAGAAGCCCTTTAAGGTTGACTAGAGCACTGTATAGGCATTCCTTTGGGTTAGCGTGAAAAAATTTAGTGATATATACAGGGAGTGCTTCCCTGAGCTTTCAGACATTAGCAGAAATCAGCCCCTAGCAGAACTGTTTGAAATGCTGGTGTCTAAACTATCTGGGATGGCATGAAAGTGGGATTTGTCTTTCTTAACCCTGTTTTCAAAAATTTATTTTTAGTCAATCAATTATTTCCAAGGTTGACCTTCTTACTGGCTAGATTGTGACTCACACTGAGATTTAGCAAGAGAGATTATTAAGCTGGACAGAAATAAGCTGAGAGGTGTCATTTAAAAGATAGCTGTCCATAGTCTAATTTCTCCATGGGAAAAAAAAAAAAAAAAGAAGCTCCAGCTTGGAAATACATAAGAATATGTTTTTGTTCTGTCCAGTAAGTGAAGATTGTAAAGCACAGAAAATGGATAAGTAAAGAAAAATTAATCAGGAGAATCCTATGGCAAGCAGAGTTGGAGACTCTAAAAGAGCAACACAAGTGGTATAAGTATTTCTTCAAGACTGAGACAAATCATAGCAATAGCTAGTTACAGTACTTTAAAGCAGATGGTAAGTAAACAGGAAGCCAAGCAACAGGAATGCTAAGAAACAGCTATTAACATCAGGCAATTTAACATCTCCAGGTCAAGACAACTTCTGTCTAGCATGTTATTGGAGATCTTGCATCAATTCTGTCTCAAATAAGAGATAAAGAGTTAAACAATGTTTAGAGTCTGCCCTATTGCTCTGAAGCAGCAGATAGTGTTCCTAGATCATCCATGTCAGAGATGTATGGCCTAAATGCAAAGCAAGGACTTACCAAAGGCACTTAAGAGCTTCCAAGAAATCCTTTCAGGAAAGAGATACTCTCAAAAGATTGCAAAATGACATTAAAAAAAAAAAAAAAATCTTTCTTGCAGCATGTAGGATTGAAACAAATATCTTGCCCTTAACTCTTACCTTCCCCAGCTCCTTTTTGGCAGTGGTATCGGGGAATCCTTCATGGCCTCTGTGATTCCTATTTAACAGTGTACCTTCATGAATGTCATTGTAGGGAATCACTGGGGACTATCCCTATGGGAAACATCAGAGAAATGCAAAAGCAGGCACCTGGGAAAAAAAAAAAAAAGGAGGGTATTAAAAATAGACAATAAACCTTTGATTTTAACCTGCATTGAGAAGACAGAATGGGGACTTCCACCAGGAATGGAAAAATAATTTCACACTGTAAACCTAGCCCAGAAAGTTTTTGCCTTGGCAGAGTACTGGTGTGCTGGCATTCATTTCCAGTGTGAATTGTATGAGCTGACCAAGAGGATATCCTATTCCATCCATGTTCCCTTTTGGGAGCCAAGAGTGTTTCATTGTGGTTGTTTCTCTGCCTGTCTTTACCAGTTTGGATGAGTTTCCCAAGGTGTTGTCCCTGTACTCAGTCCAAGGAAGACACCACCTATGACTGTGACCTCTGTCCAAGGCTGCTATAAAAACATTGTTGCAAGTGTGGTACAGCATTGGGCTTCTTGCCTTAGGTGATGAGACAACCTCCCTGTTTTTGGGGAGGCAGACATCTGCCTTCCTGCTGCACTCAGGCAGTGTTCAGCGTGAGGTCTCAGGTGCCCAAAGCCTACCAGCATGGCAGAGACCAGTCCTTCCCCAGGGAACGAAAGGGACCACAGGACACAGGCTCTGGGAAGCCCCCAGGCTCCAGTTTTTCTAGCCTGAGCTAAGTACCTGTCAGGACTTCTTCTCCTACAGCATTTCCAGAAGAGAAGCTTAGAGCGGTGCCTGGCATTAGCTTGCCAGGGCTTCATGCCCCACCAGGGGACCTTCAGATCGGACTGGATTTCACAGATTAGAGGCTCCATCCCAGTCTCCCAGGCCACCCCATCCATGCTGTGGTTGGCAGTGCACAGCAGCCTGGCACAGATCAGCTGCATGTGGTACTGTGCTTATACATTAAGAGTGCCACAATATGGGGTGGCTGCTGCCAAGCAAAACAACCTCGTGGCCTGCTGCCTGCTCCCTGCACTTCCAGAGCCCACTAATAATGTGTCATGGGAGCAATGAAATGTCCCTGTCCATGCCTGGGCCATCTGAGGCTTTATCTTCTGAGGTGGCATTCCCTGGGAGAGGAGAAGGATGCAAGGAGGGGAAGCAGGGGCTGGGGTGGCCCCTCCAGGTCCTGCTGGGCCCCATGGCTTTGTCACCCCAGGCAGTGGGCAGGAAGGAGAAGCTGTCAGC
The DNA here is from genome assembly GCA_027886175.1 of Phylloscopus collybita. NCBI lineage: Eukaryota > Metazoa > Chordata > Aves > Passeriformes > Phylloscopidae > Phylloscopus > Phylloscopus collybita. Next base: position 44,365,451 of record JAJNNQ010000018.1, read on the forward strand.
AGGCACCAGACCTGCCTGCACTTTGTCTCAGAGGACTTAATGCCCTTAGTCTCCTTCTCCACCTGATGTGTCTACATACAAAGCACTGCCAGTCCTCCTCTAACAGGCATTATATTACTATAGGCATTTATCTAAGGCACCCAGGACCTAGACACTGTAATTAGAGAGCAGTTAAGGTCAGACAAGTGATAAGTTAACAGTAGTCTCTGACTCAGCTTACATGCCTTGTTCATCCACTCAAAACCATTCAGTTTGCTGACAGTCATATAATTTTCTGCTAAGTAATCCTGAATGTGTGAGTGTTTGGCCCTGAAATCTTTCACAAAATTACCAGACTTGAAGAGTGAGTTACTGTCTTCCCAGATAGCATTTCCCCTGGCCTGCCAGCATCAAGCTCTCCCATGTGTGTTTAGTCATCTCCCATGATGTCCTGTGCCTGCATGTACATGGATTAGCAAAAAAAAAAACGGTCATGGCAGGGAGGAAAATACTTCCTTTGGTTTCATATCTCATCCATGGTAATTATTTTCTTTTCAACTTAATTCTTCTCTTTCTATTTCCTTCCTGTTTCCCTTTTCCCCTACCAGCCTTTTCCAGTAAACAAGAGAGCTTGCAAGGTTAGCTGAGATTTTTATTTTTTACTGTATGAAGGGCACATCAGCACATTAGCTTACTGGACATGTAGCATCCATAGCTGCTCAGAACACTGCATCAACAGCATCAACAGCAGGCAACCCAGTGTGCTCTTCAGCAAAGGCACTGCCCTCCAGTGCCCAGGGGAGACAGTCCAGAACATTATGCAGAGGATAAGGATTGTAAAAGTCATTTTGCCCTTAAAATATGCAAGGCTTCAAGTAAGGAAACCATCCATTTGAAGCAGAAAACCTACCCCCTAATTGCAGCTCAAGCCATTAGAAAACAACCTAATACAAAGTACTTATATTATTACATGACTAATATTTTCAGTTTTAAACTATCTGGCGAAAAACTACCTAAAAACATGTTAAAATATAGTTTGAATACCAAATATATTCCTAGAGCTGTGTTTGCTTTTTGTCTCTCTCCCATTGCATGGTTCCACTTCTTTCTCATCTGCTAAATTCATCACCTGCCTGTTGCACCAGGTATGTACCAAACCCACACCTGCTCTGCAGATGTGCTTCTGAGAGATGGGCTGGGAAGATCTACAGGGAACCACCATGGAAAAGTCGCTGTGTCCTCACTGAACTACATGTGTTTGGAGAGGACATCCCTGCAGCCAGAGGAGAGCAATCATAACAGCTAAATCATGGGACTTCAAAGCTTTCACTGCTTTGTAAATCCTCAGCACAGCAGCTGCCGGGTATTGTCATGGTGAGCAAAACTGCTCAGTCTCATTTAATCATGTCACACTTCATTTGTGCCACAAGTGTCAGGAAGCTGGTCAAAACAAGGTTAACGGGCTACAGTGAGTCACAGGCCAGTAAGCAGATTAAGCGGGCAGTTGCCCAGTTACTGGCCATGCTTATATTCACCCATGATATTGCTTTTAACTATTTGTGACTGGGTTGCCAATCTGGTATTAGAGGCAGGAAGGACAAGGCTAAGAACCCAGGGGAAATTAGTTACTGCTACAGATTAAATGAAGCTATCACAAGGTGCAAAATAAAAACTGACAAAAAGGATATAGAAGTATTTGCATTTTCATACATAATCTATTGCTCTCTTTTTATATTGTGAGGGACCATTTGTATGGACACAATAACTTTTAATCTTTCATTATACACACATATATTTACCTCAGCACAACCATTAAGCAATCTATTAAAAACTGAGAAAAATGCATGGGGTCTTTTCCTACTATTTTATAGGTCATAATAAAACAGAACCTTTCCTTTGACACTTCCTTGATTATTCAATTTGGGATGCATTTTTCTTAGCTGTCAGATTTTATTGCTACATCATCAGCTCAGTGGGGACAGAGCATAAACTGTATGGTGTCAGTGCAACTCCAGGTCATGTTACAAATCCATGGGGTCCTGCAGACTAAGTATGCAAAGAGAGTGATGTCATTTGAAAGGAGACACAGGTCAGTCATGCTAATGTCCCTGGCTGCCTGGCATCAGCCTAAATGCTGGGCCTTGATGTAGAGTTGCTATGGAAAATAACAATGTAATAAATTCAAAGATTTAAAAAACACTGTGTTTTAAGGCCAGTGTGATAAATAAAGATACAAAATCTCCTCCTTGCTCTTCCTTCAGTTTTCTGAGGGTAAGTCAGAGGATTTTGCTGAAGAGGGCAAGCGTGGGCAGGAGGGTCCTGGAATGGTGGTGCCTCCTGACGGCAGCCAGAACGGCTGCTGTGCTCTTCCCTTGCTGTTTCTTAGGCAGATGAAACAGAGAGGCACCAAATCAGATCTAGCCACCCACCTTACACCATGAAGTACTTCCCTTTGCCAAGATGTTAATTTAAGGGAGAGTAAAACTGTTCCCAAGTTTGCACAGAAATACATAATTAATGAAAAGATAATTAAATTGGTTTATTATTTTGGGAGTCTGACCTTTTCTACACTGAGATTCATGTTCTCTGCCTTGGCATGTGTTCCTGTGAAAAGTTAGACATCTGTTCTCTTCTGTGACTCTGGTTTTACTGTCTGCAAAGCGTATTTGATCCTATTATGATATGAAGCCTTACTATGTAATCAAAGCTACTCAGAGATTCACGAACAAAGCCCTGATTTTCCTTCAAGTTCAGCTTTGCCAACAGGTAGAACACCTCCTATTCAGGGCCTCTGCCTCAAGAAGTTAAAGTATTTAACAAAACCAGGAAGTATTCCTCCATCACTTTCCTCAGCCAGCAGAACACAGACCCAGAACGAAGAACAGAGCCAAGCTAAGAATGATGCTGAAATGATAGGGGATAACAGCACCATGGGCTTTGCACCCTGCACCCTGGCCAGCAAGGGGCAGGTTTGCACCCAGCCTTGCCTTAAGTGGGGACTATTTAACCAGTGAGGCAAAAAGCACTGCTGGAAATCATCTTAACAGCAGAAGAATCGAGGAGCCTCCTGAACCCAGGCTTATCTGAAACAGCAACAGCTGCTGGAGCATACGCTCCTGGGTGAAGTCAGGCCATAGGCACTTTACATTTTGAGGCTGTCAGCACATCCTTCGCTGTCACATCCCCTTAGCTCTCCATCTGGCATACACCTGTGACTTGCTCCTGGCTCTTGGTAGTGCAGATGTCTGAATACAGGAGAAGCCTTTCCTTCAGATCATTCAGAGAAGGTGAAAAATGGATTTCTGCCCTGACGTCCCAGTCAGACTACCCCTTAATCCATTTCAGGCAAAATTATCTGGATTAATATAAAAATGTAAGAGGTTGCTGTGAACCAAAAAACTCCTGGTTTTGCCTGGAACAGGACCAGGAGTGCTCACACAAACCGGTTTGCCAGGTGAGCTGATGAACAATGGTGGCTATAGCCAGAGGAGGAGGTACCACCTCTGACTGGCATAGCTGGATTGATGACAGGACTTCTGGCCTTAGCCCTCCACCTGGCAGGAGAAAACTTGCTCCTTTCCCCTTTCTAATTCAGGACACAGGTTTTATCCTTGAGAGGGTATGGGAGAGGCCCAGTAAACCTGCACAGTGAAGGACTGTTTCAGTGCAATGGTTTCTTTAATGTGGAGTTGGAGCAAAAAGAAATACAGCTCAATGAGGGACACTCCCCAAACTTCAGTGTTGTCCAGGGAGGGTGGTACAGGCCTGTCTAGGGAGAAAGCTGATAATGGGAAAGCTTGCAAAATCCAAAGTTAATCTCTTGTGCTGTAGAGAACTAATCCCTATGCTTGACATTAATCTTTTCAATGGAGATATAACACCCTTATCTTCCATGTTGCTGACTGAGACAGAATGTAGGGCCTATGGTCTTTATAGGTTGGATATAGAACTGCAGAAATCCTTACACTGACATTGTCTTTCTGCTGAGTCTTTTTAAGATTTCAGTATGGACTGGGCTTCCTTTGATGGCAGCCTGACTTTGCTCTTTTTAAAGAAACATTCCCATGTGTAGTCCTGATACAGCTCCTTCATTTGATGTAAAAAGTATCTCTTGATATTATCTTGATATTGATATCTTCCAGCAAGGAAGAAGCCATTGGCAAGTAGAACTGTGACAGCCTGACACCCATGGCATCCCACTGGATGATCTCCAGTGCTGGTGCTGGCTGGCAGTGGGTATGGCTCTGGTTTCTTCCAAGGTCTTCCATTTGGCATCACCTGAAGGGTCCTCATAATTTGGGTTTGCTGCCACAAAATCAGTACTTGTGCTGCAAATCAGGGCAGCCAAGTTAGCCTTGAGACAAATCCTTCTTTCCTCACTGGAGCAGAGGCCAAACAGTTTGCCCTACATATGGCACTCGAGCCAAAACCCACTAGGTTTCCTGGTCTTCTGGACTACGGCTATAGGTGTATCCTCTTCTACCTCTTTGTGACCCACCAGCCCTTCTGGAGATTTTTTTCATTTCTCCTTTTTATCCCTGCTTCTTGTTTTTGCTGTTATTAGCTTTGTTTCTTTAAAGAGAAAGGCTCTAAGTGAATACAACAGATTGCACAAGCCCTTGTGCTAACCAGGGCCTTGAGGCAGGGATATTTAGATGCTCACCAGCATCTCTATAAGCTGCAAGATAACCTGTAGGTTTCTATGGAATCAGGAAATATTGAACTTCATGGTATGAGATAAAACTCAAAGGATATAATCCTTCATTTACCAGCAGACATGTTGTGGCAGAGCAGCACAGCCTTTCCAGCATTTAAAAGCAAAACAGTGAAACAAATCTGAATGTATGAGTCTTAATATGCATTAATTGCAACTAGACTCAGACTTCGTTGGATTGCTCAAGTTATAAACACCGTCAAAATCTTCAGGGTTTCCAGATAACTCTAGGATTTGTGAATAACAGAGAAACAGGCAGTAGCAAGGGAAGTAATCGAAGTTCCTATATATCATATTGATTAAAACACAAGCACTGCCCTTCAAGGAGGAACTTTGCATCAGGAGGGAGATATATTGGCTGCTCTCCTAAGCTGCTTCTGGCTCTGCCAGCGGCAACTCAGGCCATATGACTACATTGTCATAGATAAAAACAAATCTGTGTTTTCAGTCTCTCTACAGTAAAAATATAGCCCAGGAAGGATACATGTCTTAATTAACCCCTTGGGAACAGAAGAAAAAAGCAAAAAAACCCAAACAGAATACTGCACACATGGAAAGCATTTTGACAGTGAATCTATTGAAGTCAGGTGATTTTTTTGTTTGCTTTCATACAAAAGAAAATTTCACCTCTGTCTGGCAACCTAGCAAAAGGTCACACAACACCGGAATCCTGCTAGGAGTCCAAGCTCAAAGACCCAAATGAGGCACTGTGTGGATTTCACTTACCTGCTGTTGCTCTTTTGTTGGCAAGGATTCCAGCTGTGCGTGGGTTGCCGCTTCGCTACACAGGATGCAGGAGCAGGAGTGAATTATGACAAGCTGACACCACTATTTCCTTTGAGAAACAGATGCCCACATTTGACATCCCTGGAATCTCTTGCTTAAACAATGAGAGCAAATGGGTCTATTTGAGGTTTGTACAAGCAGGTGCATGTTGCCCTTCGGCTATACACAAACACTCGGAAAGCACAATTAAAGCAAGAAGAAAACAAAACTAGTTTTTCCTTTGCAGCTCAAGAACAGGACACCTGTGCAGCAGGGAAAGAGCAGAGGGGGAGAAACAAAGAACAGTTTGTGCTGGGCTGACAGAGATGAAGGATGTTCTGCTTTTTCCTGAGCCACTTTTCATCAGTCTAAGAACCCAGACCCTGATCAGATCCTAGCAAACTACAAAGTTTGTCCCAAGTCTTCTGAGATATGTGTATGATTCAAAGGATTTGATTCCTTTCCAACAGATACAAGATTCCTCAACATGTATATTGACAGTTATTTGGTATACCAGAGAGGTGGAGCTTTGGGGTAGAAAGGGAAGCATCTTCCCAAGAAAGTCTGCAGCAGCAATATAATGGAGAAAAAAAAAATCTAGCAGACTCCAAAATGACAATAGTTTGTCCCAAGTCTTCTGAGATATCTTCTAATTGATTTTCTACAGAATAGAAAGAAAAGCCCTCTTTTTGGTGAAAGAATTACTTGGCCTCATGGGCATTCATCTGGTGGCAGTGCTGCTCACATCACATCAGGGTAGCACTCAGGGGCCAAGCAAGCTGCCAGGGTCACACAGGAAGGCTGCAGAAAAATCAGAAAGGTAATTTGCTCAAGTAAACCACTGGCAGGCCAATGTTCCAGCTATTTTTCTTCCTCACCACAGGTACAGCAATAGTGCCTGCACAGGGAAGCCACCACAGTGGGTCTTCCTCACAGTCAGAGTTGAGTTCTACAGTGACTATTTGCCATGAGAGCAATTGTTTCCCAAGTGAGGTATAAAACAGGAACATTTTCTCCATTATATTGCTGATGCAGACTTTCTTGGGAAGATGCTTCCCTTTCTACCCCAAAGCTCTACCTCTCTGGTATACCAAATAACGGTCAATATACACGTTGAGGAAACTTGTATCTGTTGGAAAGGAATCAAATCCTTTGAATCATACAACAGAAAAAAGAGTTTTCTTGAAAGGAGAATTCTAATTCGGTTAACTAGGGAGCAAACTGCAGCTCTGTGTTAGTTATCTTGAACTCCTTGGACAGTGGAGAGAGCTGCCAGGGTCACCTCAGTAAACAGCATTAGCAGCCTGGGAGGGAGCAGCTTCCAAGTAGGTGGCAATTGCCTTGGGATGTGCCTACAGGCTGAAGAATCTGCTGCCACTTAGTCCTGGCTTCTCTGCACCAGTGAAGCTTCACTACAGCTAATTAGCAGCAAACAACAGTGGTGAAATGCTCTCTGCATGTTAACATATGGTCACCACAAGCAATCCAGAGCCCTGAGCTCACTGACAGCATTGAGAAGTAACAGCAAGAGCCAGGATTGATACCAATCCTGGTTTAAGTCAAGGTAGCACTGCTACTTTTCCACAAAGTTTCCATGAGTTGTCTTCTCATCTGAATTTCATTCCCTTATCCTGCCACTGAATGAAGCACTTGTAGCCAACAAAGTCTCAGAATGTAAGTAATCCTCTCTCAGTGTAAATAACAGCAGCCTCTTTTGGTAAAGTGCTGTCAGCCTATCTCTTCAGCAAGCAATACTGGCAGGTGGGGTCTTAGCCTATCTGCACAGGAAAGGAAATTGCACTCAATGCTGCTCCCTCAGCCCAGAAAAAGCCTGGAGGAATATCTTGTGCCATCTGACTTGCCTTCATTAAGTTTCCTCTCCTGCTTTGCACTGCACAGTCTGTAAGGTAGGTCGACCATGCAAGACTGAAGCTAGTAATAAATATGTCACGTTGAGCAAATAGGACATGCAAATTGGAAGGAGTAAGAAACCTCTGTGGCACTAGGACTGCTGAGAGGCCTCTGCAAGACTGTTCTTCATTGTGACAGCAAGAGCCTACAAACTACACGAGTAGTACAACAGTGGATATATAGCATCTAAAATGCCATGTTTCTGAATTTCCTGAGAAATCTTAAATCCTTGAACTCGAGCTCTCTGACACACAGAGGGTGGTTCTGGTCATCTGAATGAGAAAAAAAACGTTATGTACAGACAGCTAACATAATTTTCAGCAGGGAAGTAGGTATTATATAGCAAGCTGCTGTTAGGCCAATAAGAATTTGAGTTTCACTGAGGATATATTGTATGAATGTTGTATTTACCCAGCTCATCTTTGCTTCTAGAAACATATCTACTTTCTTTACCTTAATAACTATGAGATGTTTCATTATATCCCCACACCAAACACCTTAAAGTCAAACTACAGCACATATGCCAATTAGATTTTCAGGGCTTCAGCCCTCTTTTCCTGGCTTTTTTTGTGGGTATCAGCTTGACTTGTGACTTGCTTCTCCATTACTTAGGATGGGCTACACAGCCCTGGGTGCACCAGAGCAATTCAGGGGTTGCAGCTAGGCCAAGGCAGAAGCTGTGTCAGCCAGTTGTGGTCAGGACCTACTCCAAACTCTCAAGAGAAGGAGACAGAGAATTTCCCTTTGTTTCTTCTCCTGTTTCTCCAAACAACTCTCATCCTCCATCTTGTAAAATAGGCTTATCTAATAAAACTATCATATTGCATATAACAACAAGAAGCAACTCTAACCACTCTTAGTTTTCAAACTCTTAGTATTTCCTCAGCTTGTTTCACATCAAATATATCCACTGTCAACAGGTGATGCTTGCTGACTTAAAATGAACAAAGTTACCTTCTTCAGCTACTTCCAAGGGAAAAAAAAAAAACACCAAGATTTTAAGGAAGGCAAAGAGAAAGAAAGTATGTGTGGGCAAGTGACAAGTGTAACTGAAGTAAGGAGGAGCAGTGCTTATTGTTTCATAAAATTCACCATATGTTGTGGGCTTCATTACTCAAATCTCATATGTGCTTATTTGATCATTTGATCAGCTGCTGACTTAATTTCATACTGCTACCAATTCACAACTTGGTTGATTTGATTTGAGCTGTATCCTAACCAAGGATTGCAATTTGCTCATTTTCAGTCACTTCATTTATGAAGGGGAAAAAAAAGTAGTCTGTTTAAGAAGTATTTTTTATTATTTGTGTGTGTATGGTTATTTCATTTGCAGTAAAGACTAACAAGAAAACACAACCCAGAGCCTTACAGCCAAGGCCCCAGAAGAGCCACCCACCCACTGGCTACAGAGATAGGCAACTGCAACATTCTGCTTCTCCATGGTACACAAGTTGCTGGGACTTTTACTGGCTACAAGATAAGTTTCTTGAAGATGAGTAGGAGTGTAAGGAAGGGACTTAATGGACCACCAAGGCCAGCTTCTTGCAACTACAGATAAACATGTTTTGTAATCCTCCCTCATACACTTCCCGTGTAAACTTACTAATGTGTAGCTTTCAAAATTGCCAGCATTCTCTCTTGGGAGTTATGTACTCTTACCTATAAACCATGGAGTAAGATAATAGCTTTCCTGTAAGTGTTTTAGAATATTTACATGAAGAGATGGCACCCCAAGCTGTTGCTCAAATCTAGACATTTTTCTTTAGCAGCCTTAATATCAGACAAAAACTAACAGAGCTGTGTAGCATCAGTTCTACTTTTGCCCTTGCTCCCTGTGACAGCCCATGCCTGATGGACAGAGATGTCCATGGGCTGAGCAATGCTCACCATGTGAGCGCAGGTAAGGCTGCACTTTAACAGAGGGAGAAGAAGCGTGTGATTGTGCATATCAGATTGCTACAGGAGTCCATATGTTTTAGTGTGATACGTGGAAGGTGCTGATAATGATAATGCATCCTCTGTTAATCTGGGCTATTCAACATTGATGTGTTCAAACCTTGACTATGAAGAAGAAACCTTGACAATTTTTTTCTGTTTCCCAGAGAGAGAAGCAGGCTACAAAGGTTATAGGGAAAGTCTCTTCTTTCTTCTCTGTATCAAAGTCAACTGCCATGTTGTAGATGTTACCAATGTCAAAAAAACATTAGTTATTAAGGAATGATAGCTCCATCCTTAATGTGGTGCCCTTTTGCAAGGGCACAGAGCAGTGCAGTAGTGATATAAGATGGCAGAACAAAGTGACAGGGAAAAGCTGGTGAAGAAAAGCTGTATCTGGACAAGTCACAATATACCGAGACTGAGGGAGCATTTACTCTTGAGATTTTTGTTTTCTGAATTTCAGACCAAGATGCAGAAGAGGCATTAAACACAACTGTCTTTCATTTGAGCGTGTGTGTCTGCGCACACCTGGCAGGCCTGGAAGCAGAGAACATGCAAATAAGAAATCCTCCCATGGTGCACAGAGGGGCAGGCGAGAAACGGAGGTACAGCCCCGGCAGCCCAGGGTGTGCTGCTGTGCTCTTTGCTCACCAGCTGCTTTGGAGCAAATGCAGGAGGCTGTAAGGGCTACATACCAAACAGACCACACACGGCTCAGGGAACAGCGCACAAGGCATGGCCCTGGTTACTCCTGGTTACTTAGCTGTGGGGAGAAAGAAGTCAGGGGAAAGTCCTCTGTGTCTGGGAGGTGTTGACAGGCAAAGATGAAGGAGCAAAGCAATGCAGAAAGTGCTGTAGATTACACACACACATACAGGGAGAGAAAAAGAGGAAAAAGGGAGAAAAACAAGAACATGAGTATGGATGTGAAATGTTGGGAAAATTCCTGTCTAGGTTCACAAAGTGAAAAATATATCTCATTTCACTTGCCCTCTCCCCTCTCCACATTTATTCACAGCACCTGTTTCAGCAGCAGTAGTGATGTGGAGCTGATACAATCACACAGCCAGCTCACCTGAAATACCACTTGCCACCAAAGGGGAGCTGCAGCAGCACAGAGATCAACGAGGCTCACAACTCTTGCAAAATGAATTTCACAAACAGATTAATTTTTCCCCTTAAGGCAGCAGGGATACAGTCTGTTCCAGATTTCTGATCATACCTCTCACCTGAAGGACAAAAGTATCCAAGCAACAGAACCTTAAACTCTATTAATGACAATTAATTTCCAGATCCCAGAAACAATAGAAGGCAGGGTTTTTTAATTAAAAAGTTTGAAGATGACACTGGTAGAGGCAGGGAGATTTATGACCTGGTTTCTGTCTTCCAGAGGAACCAAGCATCTGCACCACCTGCTAAAGCTTCATGGGTGCCCAGCACCTGTGAAAACTAGGTCATATTTGTCTTGTCTGTTCTGCAGATGGAGAAGAAGCCACAGAAACACACTTTTTTACTGGAATTTTTTTTTTTTTTTTTTTTTTTTTTTTTTTTTTTTTTTTTTTTTTTTTTTTTTTGTGGGAGCTGTCAGTTGACTGATGTATTATTTCTCCCTCTGGTGATATTCCCACAAGATCCAGAAAAGAGAGGCCTGGGAAGGGTTTACTCTGTAAAGAACTTTAGGGTTGCCAATGACCTCTCCTGCCCTCTTGAAAGCTGACAGCTGTCCATGTGATAGGATGTACCACACAGCTCTTGGCCCTCCAGGAAGCAGGGTTTATCTTGGCAGGACCCTCCTTTCACCCCTGCTTCACTCCCACCCAGCAGAGATATGGGTTTTGCCTTTGGGGCCCTCATAATTAATTCCCTGCTGCTCACCCTGGTCTTTCAGAATGACATCATCTCTTTAAGCTGTGAGCAGCACCACGGCTCTCCCACCTCGGGGGTGGCAGAAATCCACAGGCAGAACCTCATGTCCCAGAAAGTCTGTGAAAGCCATGGGAGCAGTCCAAAGGCTGGGCGGGAGGTGGGAGCAGGGAGGCACCGCAGTGGATGAAACCTCGGGGTGTGCACTTGAAATCCCAGCAGGGACATCGCTCTACTCCAGCTCTGAGCAGAGCCACTGCATTGCCAAAGCTTGTTAGTTTGAGGAGCTTTGGTTTTTGTGGGTCAGGGCTTGACAGGACAGAGCTTCCAAGGGTGTTGGATGCACCCTGCTCCCTAGACCCTGTCCTCCCCAGGGCTATTCCCTCTGACACTGGTGGTGGTGGCTGACAGGGATTTGCACTGACACAGGCTGGGAAAACCCCAGGATGTGTCTTTACACTGAAGGGGTCAGCAGGTTTCCAGCTTGGTGCCAGGGTGCCCTGGCCTGGACAGGAGCTCAGAGTGGGGAGTCTCTGGTTGAACGGGGTGCTCTGGGATCCTGCTGCTGCTCCAGCAATGCCCCAGGCTCAACACCCAGAGCCCTCCACATTTCAAGAAGGATGGTAAGTTCATCTTGCCTGTCTGAAAATGCTGTTTATATGAAAAAAGATTTTCCATGGAGCTCAAGTGATTTGCCAGCGGCCATGACCTATCTCTATGCCTGCCTACAGAGAACCAGCCAGCAATAAAGACACATGCTGAAAACCTGCTGGCATGGTATCTCCCTAAATGAATATATTTTCTTGGGTAGCATGAGGGCTTTTGCTTACAATGTATTTAATATACTTTACTGCTGACAAGAGTATCCAAAAAAAAGGAGAGGAAATTAATCTCATGATTTACTTTTATCTCCAAAAAGACTAAGAGACCAGTTACTGGTGTTAGGAGAGGGCCACAACATTTGTATGCACATGTATTGTGCATATGCACAATATCTGGGTGCAGTGCTGGATCAAGGGGTTACTCCTGACTACAAAATAAGTGGTACATTTTTCTTTTAGGCCCCAGCATGTGATAAGTGTGGCTGTCAGACCCCTGACAGAACAGCCACAAAAGATGCCCTAAACCCAACAGACACTGGGCAGGAGTTGCTTGCCAGCTTACCTCTTCCCACACACTCTGCTGCCTGCCAGTGGGGTTTGTGGCTTTGTAATTTCATCCCTCAGCCCAGAAACTCTACTTACAACTATAATAGAGTGTCATTGCAATTCCCACCTGAAAAAAGCCTCTATGACATCTTTTCTCCTATCTAACCTCTTCTTAAAGTGGAAAAGAAATTAACAGGAGCACAGAAACACAAGGAAGGGCACACATGTGGCCCTGATGGCTCTGACTATCTCCCTGCACCAGGCTTGCCCCTTTGCCCCACATTGTGGTTCCTGACCAGGATGGCTGTGGACCTCATTGTGTTTCAGAGTACACAGAGGTTTATTGAACATGGTGGCTTGCTGCTCTTCATCCCTTCCCTGCTATTTGGGTTCACACTTCATTAACTGAGAAATGCTTTTCCTTGGGGGAATCATACTTCTTCCTCATTTCACCTCAGCTCTCAACTCATTTCCAGTCTACTTCTTGCCTGGCCCTGGGAAAAAACAAAGTTGTTATAGCCTGGATCAGCAGCTAGGGCAGGAAAGAAGTAGAAAAGATGAGATGCCACCTAGACTGGTGACTAATGACTGCAGCTTCAGAAATGAAAAAAGTCCCACTGTAGCAGAGGGAGCTGGTGTCCATCAGAGCAGCACCCTGAGAGTGTCAGTACAGTCACCCTCTCCTGACCCTGCCACTTTCACCTCCCTGCTCTCACAGTGCTTTTAGCACCTCTTCGTGGCTGTACCTCCCTCAGGAGGAGCAGCAGCCCCATCACTTTACTCCCCTGCTTTCAGTCAAGCAGGCAGCTGATTCTTCTTTCTGGGAGGGGCTTTGCTACTTTTCCTGCCTCCCAATAAAGATCCATCAGAGTGCATCAGCAGACCTCATGTGTCAGTGCTTCTTCAGCCCTGGAGGGGTCCACAGGACTGTGGGTCTTTTATTGGGGAGGGTAAGTCCCCAGCTACATGTTCTGCCTTGCCCCTTTCTCAGAGCCTTACCAGCAAAACTGATGAGGAAGCAATAATGTGATGGTGGGGAGCAATGTGGGGAACACTGTCCTCTGTGGCTTACACAGGGTAGGCTCTCAAAGCTCCAGCATCAGGTGTTCCTCATCTCCCTCACCACATGCCTGCATCTCCAGCATCACCAGCAAAGAGGTCACAGTGGACTCAGAGAAGCCACCCAGGCCATGCCTAGGACTGAGGAGTGAGGATTAAATACTAACACTTCCCAAATGCTGCATGCCCAGGCTGATGCAGCTAAGCTGGCCAGACCCAGCAGTGAGCATCAAGAGTGGCCCCAGTCACCCGCAGGGAGCTTGGAACCCTGGAGTACCGATCCCCCTGAGCTGGAAAACCGAGATGGGGAGTAGAATAAAGCCCCTGTGTCATGGTTTAGGAATGGTGCACCCAATTTAGTGCTCCCATTAAAAACAAAACCACGAGCTGCTCCTCCCTACTCCCCTCTTGTGGGCAACACCAGACAGGGATCACAGGCTGAGATAAGAACAATTTACTGGAAAGAACAATGAGATAAAAAAAAAAAAAAAAAAAAAAAAAAAAAAAAAAAAAAAAAAAAAGGTAACAGCAGTGATTGTCCCTCTGTACTTCCCACTGATGAGGACACACCTCAGGTCCTGTGTCCAGTTCTGGGCCTCTCACTACAGGAAAAACATTGAGGTGCTGGAATGTGTCCAGAGAAGGGCAATGGAGCTGGTGAAGGGTCTAGCACACAAGTCTTATGAGGAGCAGCTGAGGGATCTGGGGGTGTTCAGCCAGGGGAGAAGGAGGTTCAGGGGAGACCTCATCACTCTCTTCAATGATCTGAAAGGAGGTTGTACTCAGGTGGAGGCTAGCCTCTTCTCCCAGGTAACAAGAGACAGCACAAGAGCAAGTGGCCTCAAATTGCTTCAGGGCAGGTTTAGATTGGATATTAGGAAAAGTTTCTTCATTGTAAGGGTGATTAGGCATTGCAACAGGCTGTCCAGGGAAGTGGTTGACTCACCATACCCACAAGTGCTCAAAAAATGTATAGGTGTGGCACTTGGGGACACAGTTTACTGGTGAATGTGGCAGTACTGGGTTAATGGTTGGACCAGATGATCTTAGAGGTCTTCCCCAACCTTAACTATTCTATGATTCTAAGACCCAGGTACGGGGTAATTCTGCTGCTTCCCCAGCCTGCCCCTGCATATGGCTGCACCCCCTATCTCCTTGCCAGTGGAGGCAGAGGATTTATTGCATATTTATTTTTCGCAGCGGCTGTTGCTTCGTGCCTCAGTTTCCCTACTTAGAAATACACAGGATTAGAATTACACAGGATTTTTGTGCCTCCTCCGGGATGCTTTGCCTCTTTGCTGCATGGCTCTCAGGGATAGGAACCATCTGCTGGCATGTCTCTCCAGGGCCACACACAGTGGTGCCCCACAGGACCTGGCTGCTAATATTAAACAGGGCTTTGGAGCCAGTTCAGACTATAAATTCATATTAGCACCAGGGCAAGACTGCACACAGCAGACAGAGCTGCGGCAGCCCTGGGTGTTCACCCTTGCCCTCCTGGCCATGGCACTCCCTGGGTGTGTGAGCAGGCAGCTCTGGCAGCAGCTCCCAGCCCTGCCTGAACCACATCAGCATCCCTTGCCTCACCCACCCTCTGCCACAAAGGAGTATGGGCTGCTCCTCCCTAAGCCCCAACTAGGCTGCTTTGCTTTCACCCCCTTGTTCTTTGCTGAAACCCCTGTGGCACAAGGAAGTGGACCTGCTCTAAAGACACTGCCTTTTCTAAAGCTGGGAGACAAAGCCCTTACTTGCAATATACCTCAACAGGGAGGAGTCAATCCTTTTCAGTTTCTCTGGATTTGCACATCAGGGAGCTTGTTTCTTTTCTTTCCCCTCAAACACATCGTGGGTGGTTTCCCTGCAACAAGCTGGGGAAGGGAGGAAGGCCCTTATTTATTTACTTCCCTATGGAAACATCTCAGCTGGTATTAGTTAACAATGGGATTTTGTGGCGGGAGATAATATTCTGAGGGGAGGCTCTCTCTCAAGGACCTGAGCTGGGGCATCTGCACACTGAGGGTATTTACCCTCCCCAGTGCTGCTGAACTGAGAGTAGCAAGGGGATGCCATGGCTCCTCACAGTCTCTTCATGTATGGTACAGATGGTACAGAGATAAATATTCTTACCTGCAGCTGCGACCTTTGGCTGTACAGAAAAGAAAAATCCACCCACTGCACACAAGGTCTGCTCAGTGCTGCTGCTCTTTTAAAGTTTGTTTGTTGTTTGTTTGTTTAACCTGACTCAGACTACTGCAGCACCATAAGGGGCTTGAAGCACAATATTCAAATGTAGACTTTTTCTAAATACAGGGGAATTTCAAGTCTTAAAGCATCAATATTTGCATTTAAGCCCTGATGGATCCAGGCTGAAAAGTCTGAGAATCTCTTTTCCTATGTACTGTAGCACCTCCCAACACACTGCTGGGAGGTGCCCCCATGCTGCAGAAGGAAAAGGTGACCACAGCCAGGTGTCTTTCACCACACATTGCAACGTGGAAATGATCAAGTAGCAGGGTGGGATACATCCTTATAAATCCATGCTGTCTAATCCCAGCTCTAGCAAGCCACATTCCTGTGTTTCTTTGAACTTGATTTTGTTTCCGTTGTACCCTGTCAGGAGCATTTCCCATTCAGAGGAGGTCAAATATAACCTTTTCGAGTCCCAGCCCACAGAGGATTAAATACTTGGCAACTCTGGGAACAGCAGGAGATGGGCATGTGTTCTCAGGCAGGATCCCAGTCCTGTTCCCTTCAGCTTCAGCAGGTGTTTCAGCCTGGTTTAAGCACTCAACCAGCAGCTAAGACCCTGAATTCCTGTTTTTGAGCCAAAACACATCACCTCATCAACCTGGGCTCCCTCCCAGAAACCAGGTCTCTTTCTCAGTGAGTCAATGGAAGAGAACTATTCATAGGTAGGCAACATCTTAAAGAGAAAACAGAGAAAGAAAACCAGCCTTCAAACCAGTTTTTGGACTACAACCACAAAGAATAAGGGTAGCAGCTCTGAACATGACATTTTGATTCCTTCAGAAATGCATGGTCTGATCCAAAAGAGAGGACAAAGCCTCAACAACCACACTGAAATGCCACCACGTTTGCTGCTTGCAGCAATTGTCTTCCAGGTGAGCAGGTCAGCCCCTCTGAAGCCATAGAGGAAGCTCATTGTCCCAGGGAAGAGACTAACAGATTAACAGAAGCATTAGATAGAAAAGAGAAGTGGCAGCTCCAGCATGTTCCTGTGCTTTGCAGTCAGCCCCACGTGCAGGACTGCACTGCAGGTGCTGCAGACCTACCCACGCACCACAGGTCACACCAGAGCTCAGTTCACAGCAGCTCAGGGCTTCACTGGTTGGGATATATCCATCTGCAAATACTTTGCTGCTTTAGAAGCCTCCCAGCTGAAAGGTAAAGCCTGTGTGAGGCAGCCCAGGAGCGTGGCAGCCACTGAGCACTGATGTTAAAGACCAAAGGTTTTTCTTCAGACACTTGGCATCACCGTGTTTCTTTGTTTGCCTGTCCAAACCTCATTTCAACTTTCCAAGAGTAGCTATTTAATATTGCCTCAACCCAGCCCCCTCTTAGGCCCACCTCTTTCTTAGCTTTGGAGAAGCAATTATTAAACTTTTGTTTAGCCTTGGGAAAAGCTGAAACAGTGTGAATTTATTCACCAAGGAGACATGCATGCTGTGTACCCTGGCTTTTATTGAATTGCAGTTTGACACAGGCTGCCTTTGGAGAACTTCCAGAGGTGCCTGGCATTGTTTGGGTGCAGTGTGACTGTGCTCTGGAGACCAGATCCCAAACAAAAGTAGAAACCCAGTCAGGCTCCCCTTCTTCTCTCCATCATTGATTGTACTAAAGCATATTCCAATTTAACCCCTCTAGCAGCAGGTGACGTTACATTTAATAGAGAATTTGAGAGCTGCACTCATTTAACTGCAACAAGAAGCTGCTCTAACACAGGCACAATGCTACAGGTATATTCAAAACTAAACACCTGTAGGAAAGAAGTGCTTATGCATTAGGTGACTTGACACTGACAGGACAGGTGAAGGGCTGAATCCCCTTCCCTTGGCTACAGAGTCAGGCCGAAGAACAGAAGCACTCCTGCGGTTTGAGGACTAATTAAGGTACTTGTGAACCAGCAATTAAAGGAGATGGGAGCTGTGTGAGAAGAGACACATCTATGAGATGTTCTGTTTCTTTGAGGGTTTGTTTTTTTTTCTGCCTTTGAAAACATAATTTTGTTGGCTCTAATCTTGTGTCAGCTTGCATTTAATTCCTCTCATGTGAAAGCAAACCACAGAACAACTGATGCAAAGTTGCCTCACAGGGAGCTCTTCATGTGCTTGTGTGCCGGCCCACTAGAGGCGGTGCGCGGTATTCACAGATGTTGTGCTGGGACCGTTCCGTGCTCCTCTGTGGTTTCTTTTTTCTCCGGCTGCCCGAGGGGAAGAAGCATGTTTCTCATCCTTCTTGGCTGTAACAGAAGTGGAGGCAAGCGTGACTCCTCTGCCTGGCATCGCTCTCTCTCTGTGATCAGCTCTCTGCCTGCCTTACAAACAGCAGATGTGAGTGAGGGGAGCCACTGCCAGGGATGCACTGGAGGCACTAGAGGCACAAACTGGGTATCGACTGCTGTGGCAGATGATTTCTGTGACCTGTGAGAGCCATCAGCCATTCGGGAGGTAAAGCATGCAGGCAAGTTTTAAAAAGAGATCCAGCTTTGATCTGAGGTGATTCTGAACACTATCTGCAGCTCTGCCAAGTTAAAATGACAAGGTTCATCAGCTCTCAGGCTTCAAGACTTCCAAGTCATCCACAGGTGGTGGGTAGGAAAAATGTCCCTTTAAGGAATCTGCATTTTCCTTCAAAGAAGCAGGTCCTGCTGGCAGGATGGTGCCCCAGCTGACCCATTGGCCTGCTCGGGACAGAAGCTGGGCTTTGATGAGCTGTGAAGCAAAACCATCTCTGTCTCCTGCTATACAGTAGGGGCTGATGTCAGAGGAAGTGAAGTTCCCAGCAAGTCTGTAATCTCCCAGTACAGCTCTTCATGGCAGGCTGATCATTGTGCCTGAGCCTCATCTCCTCTCTTCCTCTCCCCCTCTGGCACACTGAGCACAAACAGGGCTCAGACATGATGCTGCTTTTGGCTTAAGAGTTGTCTTGTTCGTTTTTGGTATCTTTTCACATCACTACATTTCTTTGTCAGCCCATGTTCACCTCTCTCATTGCTAAGCATTTCACAGCTTCAGAAACCCAACCATCTTCTTGCTCACTGCACACATGCAGAAGTCAAAAGAAATTGCAACTACATAGGTATCACAAAACAGCCCTTATCTGTGCCCCCTCCTGCCAGTTTGATTTACAGGAGGTGGTGTGTGAAGCACCACCATCCAGCAGTGCTTGCTGACCACCACTGGCAAATGGGACACTGCAAGTACAGGCGTCTGCTCCAATTGCTCCCTTCCTTTGGGCCTCTCTTTTTGTATGAAGTCTATAGAGGTATCAAATAATAACTAGAACCTTACATTTGTATCATTAAATCAGCTTCAACCAAATGCTTTCTAAGGAAAGAGGAAATAAGGAATGCTTTACATCCTTAAACCTCTTCGTTTTGCCAGAAGATTTCATTATTTAAGGCTTAGTGAAAGAAGGGGGTGAAGGCTGTCAGCCAGGGGAGCCCTCTTGGCTAACATTCAGCTTCCAGTGCTTAAAGAGGTTTGATGTGGCCATCGGGAGAGTGTCACTTCCTATTGTGGTCATAGCCAAAGCCTGGCAAGGAGGGAGGGAGGGAGGGAGGGAGGGAGAGGAGGGGAGGCAGACAGTGCCTGGGAGCTGGAGGAGTGCACATAGGCTCGAGTGAGTGCTGCAGCAATGCAAATTCAGGATCCAGAGCCTTACCCAAAGGCACCAAGCTCTAGGTGAACTCTTCACTTGCCATCAGCATCAGTGGGCATGCTTCAGCTGCACTGGGGAGTGAGTGAGAACCCCTCTTCCACTGCTGTAGAAACAACAGTATGAAGTAAATTCAACATACTCTTTTTTGCATTCCAATAAAATAGATTATTAGGAAGCACAAGTTTGAGACGAATATCTTGCTCAGGAACACTCACTCCAAGAGCAAAACCCAAGTTAGATTGCCTGTGATGGGGGCAGCAGTGTTTAAGCCACGTTGAAGGCTTATTGCTGGTTCTATTCAATAAGTATTTCTCTCTGTTTCTACCTCTGTCATCAAGACTGCCTGCTGGAATACTTCATCTGTTGCCTCCCTGAACAGATATGTCTTCAATTTTGCATCAGTGTCAAAGCATCTGGTGAGTTCAGGGCAAAGAAAGCTGTAAGCTGACACCTCTGGACAACCAGCCTGCAGCCAATAGCAGCACACTGGTTCTCAATGCAGAGCCAGAAAGTACACACAAACACACAGAGAAAGAAAAAAGGCTCAAGGTTTGCAAGTTTTGGAAGTAATTTCTAAAATAATTCTGATGTTGCTAATGCTTCAGTCTGATGGGCCTTTTGCACCCATCTAATTCAACCATTTGTTAGCTGGGACTTGCAAACCATCCTATGCTTGGTAAAATCTATGTTAGGAAGAAAAAGCTCAGTGCAAACTAAGCCAAAATGGTAGCTATCAGTCTATCAGTGGGATTGAGTTGGTGGTGGTAGTGATGTTTATTTGCTTTTAAAGAGAAACAAGGCTCTTTTACTTTCCAAGCCAGAGGAATGCAAGTGTTAAAAATGCATAGTTCTTGAGGATGCCAAAAGCACCTACATGCACACACAAGAATACCTGTGCAGTCAGGCAGAATTACCTAACTGATACTGGTAGGTAGTAAGTCAGACACAGATTAAAAAAAAAAAAAAAAAAAGGAAAGAAGAATTACAGCCCTCTCAAAAAAGAAATTAAATATCCGGGTCCCCATCTGCTTAAGGATCCTGGGAATTTTCTAGTCTTTCTTTAGGAAATGCCACACAATAACTTTATCTGAGAAAGGATTGAATAAAATGAGGTAGGACATCAGAATCTGCCCTTTCATCCTGCAATTGGATCTACTGCCTTTTGTCCTGTGTGTAACACTCTTGGCACCAAGAGAGGTCTCCTTAAGGGCAGTGTCTGTCTGTCCCAGCTAACTATAGCACAGGAACTGCAATTACCAACCTTCCCATTCCCCGAATTCCTCTGCTGATCTCCACTGGGATGGTATTATAGCTATTCTTTGTTTGCACATATACATACTTTATCAGACTAATTAGCTGGGAACTACATTTAAACTGAAGCCACATGACAAAATCTTGAGGGTTGTTTTAAACATTCATGTTATGAAAAAGTGACCTTCTCTCTTGTAAGCCTTGGCCACAAATGATTTCTGTTCAACAGATGGATTGAGGGATAAAGGCTAAATGCAAAATCAACTTGAAAACTTACAGAGGGTAACATGGCTTACTGTGACTCTGCTTTCCTGAAAAGCCCCTTATGTTCTTGGTTTCATTGTTCCACTGATAGAGACACAGAGATTGGTGCTGGAATTAACTCCAGTTAGCTGGAATAACCTTCATGGTTACTAAGGCAAGCCCTCATTCTAAGAAGTGTTAAAATATTTTAAAACCTTCTACAAATAATATACTGTGTTAATTTTTTAGTATCCTAGATGCTGCTTGGATGGGATTTCCATACAACTTGTGTGATTAAGAACTGAGCAAGGATGAGTTTTATTTGGGTAATTTTTGAACTAAGCCTTTAAGTATCTGACTAATTTTGAATTCAATGTGAATTAATCTCATGCTTTATTCTAAGTACCTGCTTAAGCATATGGCTGAAGCAGAGCTTAGCCAAGATTGGTTGATCCTTCCCATACACAGAAAGGTACAGACTGCACAGGGCATCCCCATCTGGTGATGGTGAAGCTCAAAATGTGCAGCAAAACAGTAAAAGAAAAGCCTATTGCTATTAACTGACATTTGCTCTAAAGGGTGTTTTCATCCCACACAAAGTCTGCCACTTTACACTGCTGTTCCTGAGACTGTTGCTATTTCTGAGACTGACAGGCTGCCAGTTGAAGAGGCCCTCAGTCACTCAGGAACAATTAATTGGTGACACTGTCAATTGTGTCTGTATTGATCACCTTGCTTTTCAGGTTCATTCAGAGGTAAGCAATAATGATAACACACCATGCTCTCTAGTTATGACAGGACTTGATTTGTGGTCTTTACAGAAATAAATTTGAATTCAAATCAACAGTCTGAGAAGCTAAATGAGCAAAGAGGCTCATAAGATATGCAAAGAGGTGGTGAAAATCTCCACTGTGTTCCCATTCCATGTGTCGTGGTTTAATCCCAAATGGCAACTCAGCCCCACACGGCTGCTCACTCACTCCCCTGGTGGGATGGGGGAGAGAATCAGAAGGGTAAAAATCAGAAAACTTGCAGGTTGAGATAAAGACAGTTCAGTGGGCAAAGCAAAAGCCAAGCTCACAAGCAGAGCAAAACGAGGAATTGTTCACTACTTCCTGTGGGCAAGGGTTCAGCCACCTCCAGGAAAGCAGGGCTCTGTCATGTGTAATGGTAATTTGGGAAGACAAGCACTGTCTCTCCAAACATCATCTCCTTCCTTCTTCCTCCCACAGCTTTATATACTGAGCATGGCCTTCTGTGGTATGGGATATCCTATGGATACCCACTGTCCTCTTTCTGTGCTCCCTCCCAGTTCTGTGCATCTACCCAGTGGCAGAGCGTGGGAAACTGAAAAGGCCTTGGCCCTGTATAAGCACTGCTCAACAATAAAGAAAACATCCCTGTGTTATCAACAGTGTTTCCAGCACAAATCCAAACATAGCCCCACGCCAGCTACTATGAAGAAAATTAACTCTATCCCAGCCAAACCCAGCACAGCATGCTTGCTAGTTTAAGGTGTGTTTTTTAGGGGCAATATTTGGAAGAAATGCTCTTTTTGGCAGTGAGACAAAATTGTATGTATCTGCATGAGAGACTGCAGTGGTATAATGGAATGGCTAAGATCTTTATGCCTAAACAAAGTCTATGGTACCATCTGTGTGCCAGAAGCACTACACACAAGCAGTGGCTGAATCCCTATTTGCCAAGTGCCAAACAGAGGGTATAGATAGTTTCATTTCAAAAGTGGCATCACTGTTTTTCTTTTAGATTCTCAGCCTTGGTATTGTCTATACTGTGAGCCTAAAAGAGAAGCTAAATAACCCGGAGAGGAGCTCAGTGGCTGTTCTGTTGAGAGGGCACCATTGCACAAAGCCCAGGCTGAGAATTCCTGGGGGCAGCAGCCAGCTCTGTCCCGTGTTTGCACAGCTCCAGCACACTGCAGTTGGGGTTAATGAGCCTATGATAACAGCAATAACCTGTACAATAAAAGCTGATCATTGATCCTGGGGTCAGGAGAGCGGGCCACCTGAGGCTGCTACCTGCCTCCCTGGCTTATTCAGTGTTTTGGCAAGAAGTACAATGTAGGCCAGCTCAAATCAAATCATAATTCAGTCCAAATCTGAATAATGCACCAGCAGCACAGTCCAGGAACAAAATGGAAACAGTGTGATTTTCGTGCTCAAGAGCTAAAGCGGCACTGTGGCACTATGGGTACCTGCTCTGGCAATCAGGGGAACTATCAAGGGATTTAAACCAATAAAATGAGGAAACCAGAAACCCTGGCCTTGGTCTGTATAAGTCATTGCACTGTATTTAATGTACTTGCTGCTTTCAGTTCATCAGGTGACCTGGGCAGTATTAAACTGTAAAAAATATTAGAAACTCTCTTAAGAATACTGCCATGCCTCTTAACTGATAACTGAGTTTTACAGAGTTTTCAGATCATAGCCTTTAGCATTCCACAAATTTTGATTTAGAAGAAGCTGAAATGTTTGAACCTGGATTGAAAAACCTTATTTGCTTTGAAATTCACTGTGAAAAATCACATTTCGGCAGATGACGAAAAAAACAACCAAATCCACCAAATCCAACAGCCTGTGACACAAACTGGCATTTCAAGGAGAGAGGGGAACCTTCTCCCTTAAAAGATTCCCATATAATTTCAGGTTATCCTAGAAACTGAAATGAGAAACAGAATATAGAGAGTTGCTAAACTCTCCATTATGTGCAAACCAGTTGACCATTCATGCGTGTAGGATCACTCCATGACTGCAGAAGGTGGACAAAGTGTTTGGCTCTGCCCATTAATTGCTGTAAGCAGTAAGTTAGGGATATACACAAGGTATACAAAATATACCTTGCAAAGCAAATGACAGAAAGCCTGAATAATTTCCATATGTATCATCATCATTGCAAAGTCAGGACAGAATGCAACATATGCATCCCAGCTGTAACATACATCTGCAATGTAACACGCCCACCTAACTTACAGACAGGAAATAAGGTTTTTTTCAGTGTCTGAGTGTAACAAGATAAAGCTGTTGAGTTTAACCCTATCAACATCAGAGCAAAAAGAACCCAGACAACTGTTCACATGCTTAAGGAATCTTGCCCCATCAGGATCTAAACTGGCCTTAGCTGGTGGAGGTTGCTACTTTTTGGCAGGTCCAGGGCCAGCTTCTGATCATGAGATATTCTGTAGCCAAACAGAAGACTATAAGTCTGCCTACCAGCCACAGCTCAGCACTGTTTGGCCTCACACCTTAAGCAGAGAGCATGATTATCTATGGGGTTTAGTCTTTTCATAAACTAGAGAAAAATCTTATCAAACACAAGCGTGAGGCTTAAAGGATTCTTAAAGGAACACCCAACAAATTATCCTGACTAGTGGTTCTGCTGGCTACACAGAGCTAATCCTTTCAAATAGGTTTGCTGAGCCTGGGAGCAGATGAAGCTCACAGCTTCTACACTGGCAGACTTCCTGTGCAAGTGGGACATGGTAAGATCTAAGGGGTCCAACTGGTAAATGCTCTCTGGCACAGCACTTGAAAAGACAAGAAGATAATGAACCCCATGGGACCACATGTAGAAAGAGAGTTTACAGTGTTTGCAAGTAAGATTTGCATAGCTGGACTCCATGGGTGATACAAGCATCCCTTCCATTTGAAAGCTGATCTGATACCCTTAAAGCTATTCAGCAGCGGGGGAAGCCAGCCTGGAACTTCCTGGGACTCCTGGGAGATGGAGCCAGGAGGGTAAAAGTGACCATGACTACTGCACCTACCCAGAACATTGCACATGTGGAGTGCTTCCTCTAGCGATCCCTGCTGTGGGAGATAGTTAGGTGGGACTGTTCCCTAGCCAGTCACATTTCACCTCCACATCGATGATTTTCTCCCCCACCCTCTGCACCAACCTACTCCTGAAAAAGAAGGAGAGGATTTCCTTCTGGCCTGCCCTGGAGGGCTTGTGTCATTAACAGGCACTTCATCACAGGGTGTTTGGGCAGGTGTTTGGTCGTCCACAGAGCCCCCCTGTGCAGAAACCAACAGCAATGTCACCCACTGCAGGTATGGGGGGGACTGCTTTCTTTCTGGTTTCTTCTCGGATCACTTCACTTCGCGTAATCCTCACTCAGTATGTGTGTTCCTCCTACAAAACTGACTTGCAAATTGTAGGACTGTGCTGAATTATTATACACTAATTCCAGCAGCATCTTCCAGGATATACTAAAATAAATTGTTAACTATACCCCTGGTCTTCAAAGACCAGTTATACCTCATACCATTTATTAATTTCAGCTGCACTGAATTATTAAAATGAAACTCTCAATTACTCCCATCACTAAAAGTACCAGTGTGGCTTTTAGATCCATATTTCTACCCTTTACTGTAATGCATTCTTCATTTTAATTACTGGCACCATATTTTCAAAGGCCAGTGCCTTATCTTTGCAGGGTATTTATCAACCTAAAAAAAAGTTTGACAAGTGCATAAATCATTGGGTGTGACAAGCAGTGAATTCTTGAAGGAGAAATATGTGGAAAAAAGATCATGTTATCTAGGTGAACCAAAGACATGTCAAAGTGAAGCAACAGGAGGAAATACCATCCTGCCAGTGTGTGCATTGTGCAAGACATTATTCTGGTGTTCATTACCAGGAGACTGAGTAGATTTTTTTTCTTTCAAGAAGAAAGAGATCTTCTGCAACAAAGGGTTTATGGAGTAAAAGGATAACAAGAATTCCCAGCTAAAACTCCTAAATAAAGAAATCAAGATCACATCTAATCAAAGCCACCCAAGTAATAACCCCAGCCCAAAATAACCCCCATCTGTCCAGTGCCTCTTAACAATGAAGTACTGCAGTCCTACTATTGCCATTACCTTTTCTGATTCAAAGAACAGATGTTTTGTCATGAAAATCCCATTTTCCAGGTCTGTCAGTGGTCTAGATTTTGGACACCCACCATACAAATTCCTCTGCACAGTACACAGAGCAACAGCTAAATTCAGGAATGCTAAAAGAGTCAAAAATGTTTAAAAAAGTCATCTCTGTGGCCCAATCCACTTCAGAGCCCCCTACTGACCTGCCAGCTGGTCAGGGCAACTAGAAATATCTCCTTAGGAACACAAAGGGTTGGTTGCAACAAGGGCTTGCCTTGCAGCAAGCTTTGTGTGCTTTTCCCTAACCAGAGGACACATTTAAAAAAAAGACAGAGCACACTGTCCAGTGAAACATTGGTGTTTGGAAGATGATGTCCTTACCTTGGTTGTTAGCCCGTGCTGAAGCCTCTCATGCCACATTTTCAGTTTTGCTCCCCAGGTGAGCTGCCTGTGCCAAAGTCATTCCTTGGCCATGATGTGTGGACACACCTGCACACCAGCCATGACACCTCATAGATTTATGGTATGGGCACTGCCTTGCAGGAAAACTGATCTCAGGTTCTCTAATGTAATTCCTGTCAGCTGATGATCAAGAGTAATAATCCCCAGCATTCAGGTTGTAGCACATGTGAGGAGACAGTAAAATGCCCAGCTCTACATCCTTGGTATCCTAAAGTCAAACACAGTAATGGGCTTTCTTCCTTGGGGAAAAGCGATATGTCCAGTCATCATCTTTTTAAATTCACCTTCACCTCGTACAACAAGAGTAATTCTTTTTCTGTCTAGTTTCTTCCCTACATGTGGGCTTCCAATTTCATTACTTGTAAAAATCCTGAGAGCAACAATAACTTTAGAAAATAGAGATAAGGTAGAAAATGCAGGGAAATCTTTGGAGAATGTGCTGGATTTTTTTTTTTCTTTACAAGACAAATAATGTATTACATGATGTCTCTCATTCCTCTTCTAACTTTTTTAATAAGAAAAGACAAACACAAAGCCCAGCTTCACACAGCCAACATCTGATTGAGTCAAAAACTTTTAACCCTCAGCATATGTGGTTGTACTAAAGGTGCAATGAAAAGTAGTTTTCTGGGACCGCTACCATCAGAAGTGTATTCTGGAGGTGATTTATATAAAGGTCCTGTTAGCTTTTCAAACTAACCTAGTGCCAGCTGGACATGTAGGAGTAATCACCCCTGAGGCTTAACCACTATTTCAATCTGCAGAGCAGAAGCAGCACAGGATGAAAAAACAACTTTCTCTTCTGCCACTCCCAACAGCTTCAGTTTTGTTCTAGCAGCATCCTGTAGGCATGAGAAGGAATCTTAATCTTTTGCCTCTCTGGACTTACTGGATTTCCTCCATCATCTGTGCTCTTCAAGGGTAGGGCTGAAAGATTCAGTAATTCACCTTACCTGTTGCCTTTTTCATTTGGAATTGGACAGAGAGACTGAATTTTGATAAACAGACACAAACATGTTTCCTTAAATTCTTGAACTCCAGCTCTGTCTCTTCTCTTCTAGCAAAAAACAAAACAAAACAAAACAAAACAAAACAAAACAAAACAAAAAAACCCACCAAAAAAAACCCCCCAAAAAACAAAACCAAAAAAAACAAGGAGAAAAGAAATAAACCTTGTCCCACATACATGGACGGTTCTCTCCACCCACCAATACAAAGTGCACTACATGGAAAGAGAGTCCTCCAGAAAAGTGCTTTTCATTGACTGCATCAGGGTCACACTGAGGAACCAGCTACCAGAGCTGCCCTTATGAACACTTATCAGAAACCCCTTCTATTGATGGATAGATGTACTTCTTACATGCCTAGTACCCTTGGTATGCTCACAAAACCCCTGTGCTTTCCTGTACTGCTTTCGTGTCCAGTCACTGCATTTCTACATGCTTCTGATGAAAGCTTCAGTTTTCTTCTCATTTTAAAAGGGGACAAGGAAAATCAAAACCCAGCAAGCATATGAACAAGAAAAATATCCACAGATGCAAAGTAGGGGTGAATTTTCAAGTACAATCAGTTGATGATTCAATACAGAAAGGTCCCTCTTTGCAATTCATAATGCTATTGAAGAAGGTGAATTTCATTTTTGTTAATGAAAGTGGCTCCATGTTTATATGTGCATTAACTACCTCACCCATTTTCAGAAGTCACCATAGGAGCAGGGGGTGTAGTTCATCTTCCACAAATTGCTTCTGGGGCAACAAAACTAGGGACCTTAATGTAACGTGGTTGGTCAACTTTTATCTCTTTTCAATTTATATCCCATCATCTCCTAAAGCCCTATCTTTCATTCTGTGCTGCTGGTGTTAGAACCCCACTGCAGTTCTCAGAAGTGGTCCTCTGCTATTCAGTGCAGTTGGCTTTTGAATGAAACATGAGGTTTTTTTAGCACCTCAGGAGGCTGAGCAAGCTTAGCAGCCCAGCCCCAGCCTCACACACAAGGACTGCCCTTTAATTCCACTTAAATAAATTCAGTGTTGTTGGTTTTGCCCCTGCTCAAAAGGAGCTTAGTGGGAAAGTCAAAACAGATCTCAGCCAAAGGGAAAAAATAATAAAGCAAGCCCATAAATTAAGTCAAGCTAGTGTATCCTAGGAACAAGAAAGAGCTCATGCAGATGAGGCAAACCATGCCATGCATAGAAAGCAAATCCCCACTGCTGGTCCTCCCTCATGCCATTCCAAAGAAGCAAATCTCTATGCAAATTGTTTGAGAGCATGCTGGAAATAGAGGGGCCCTGGAAAAAAATAGTTAAGAAATAAATTCCACTGTTTGGTGGCATTTGTTCCAAAGGAGACAAAGTGTCTTTTGTGAAACATTCCCACCAGAAGCCTTGCAGAGTTTGAACTGCATCCACAGCCTACACTGGCATTAGACATCAAGTGAAATCTTATTGTTTGTCTTTCCTTTTAATATTGAAAATCCAAACAGATTTTAAAATGTCTGACCAATTAACTAGGAGTGAGCTGCATTTTTCCCAGGATATGAAGCATAATTATAATTTAAGAAGATCTATTATCATTACTATGGCTAAAAGAGTATGACAGAAAGTAAGAGAGGGTAAGGTGTTTAAACACAGTGAGACGATCCCTAGACTCTAACAATGAGCCCCTGCTCATTCATTGTATGAAGTTATATCAAGTCTGTAGCATTGTCAGCTAAGTAGAATTTATTAGGAAAGGATGAGATTTTTAGGAGGAAGTAAGTACCTTCCAAAAATCCCTTTTGGCTCTGAATGGTTTAGAAACCTAGCTAACGTGACATCCTTCATAGCTCACAGCTAATAACCTTCATGTTTATTTTCTTCTGAATCTCTGAGTAGTCAATGAAGACTGATCATACTGCCTCATCTTTGTGGGACATGCTTGGGATTGGGAGGCAAAAGCCAAGTCCAGGCTGATTTGCAGATATTGCAGGGCAGGAAGAGTTTCAGCAATGGTCTCTGGAAAAAAGGTAGATCAGTGGAAGTGTGTGATCCTTTTCCTTTTTTCTCTCAGGAATGTGGGTATGTGAAATGCAAGATGCCCATAAAGTCTCCCTTGCAGCCAAAATCACTATCTCAGCAGGCTCCATTAGTGGAGGATGCATCATCATCATTGTCTTGCCTTCCTCCTGGGAAAGAGAAATGGAAGGGAAAGGATGAGCTCAGTAAGCAAAACAAAGCAGAGAATGGGAAAGAGCTGAGAGACCAATTAAGCCCTGCACACATGTAGGCTCCCTGCATGGCAGCTGACCTACAAAGGATATTCAGAGTCGACAAAGGGCTGCACATTGAACTGATAGAGTAACCGGATGCAGAAGCAGTGCAGCATCAAGCTTGCCGAGGGGGTAGATCACCCTCACATTAACTCTATTATAAAGAGGTGATCAATGCCACATAAATCAAAGCAGATATATTGGCATAAACACTCAGATTCAGCTCCATTGTCTTGTGTGTGCTTGGTAATAAAGTTTGGAACACTTTAAATGCAAAATGAGAAGGCATTTTCCAGAAAATTTCTTTAACTGTATTTGCAGTAATGCAGCTGGGTGAAGCTGGAAGAAAACTTCCCCTGAAAAACCCAGTTCATCCATCACCCCACCCAAGGCAGAGGTAGGCCATTGCCACCTTCCAAGCACTGGAGAATGAGTCAGTTTTGTTCCTTCTCCTCCCACAAACATTCCTGACTTTTCCTGCTGGGAAGAAACCAGTGAGTGACAGCGGGGAGGGGGTAAAAGAGGCACATGCAGGCTTGAAAACTCACAATTCTGTGTTTGGTTTGTCTGCAAGTGAGCATCGAAGCGTGTCCCTAGACAGACACATCATGGTGAGTGAAAGGAGCTCTTTTAAGCATAATAATCTTTTATAGTCTGTCGTTTGAGACGTAGTCTGAGTTCATGAATGATTTTTCAACCTATTACACTGTCAATAGCATACTTTTCAATCTTCCCCTTATTAAGAAACACTTCCATTCCTGCTTCCTCCTCTCAAGCCAGGGATATTGGAAGGATGCACCCTCTGAGACTGTTTACTTCCATGGAGATCTTTAATGAAAA
Organism: Phylloscopus collybita; assembly: GCA_027886175.1. Lineage (NCBI taxonomy): Eukaryota > Metazoa > Chordata > Aves > Passeriformes > Phylloscopidae > Phylloscopus > Phylloscopus collybita. The sequence goes on from JAJNNQ010000018.1 coordinate 44,395,655, forward strand.
TGCAGTGACTGGAAACTGTGAAGATAGAGTAGTCTGAGGAACAGGAAATTTAAAGAGACAAATACGCAGAAGTCCTCAAGATGCTGCAAAGGCAAGAATTTCAGGAGGAAAACAATGCTGAGCAACATAATTTCCCCCAGTAGCTGCAAGTCATTCAGCAACCTTGAATTAAGCTCACACCTCTGCTGTCTCTGCACAGTTTCACGGGAGAGGAATGAAATCCTTTATCAGCAGGACCAAAAAAAACTCCAAAGAGGGTAAATATTAGAAACCCACAATTAAAGTCAGGGAGCTGGCAGCTGCCCTGGAATGATTAATGGGCTCACACATCTCCTTATGCCCTGGCTCAGCCATGCTGAGCAAATGTTCGAGAATTTCATAATCTCAGCAGCCCCTTTGCTTTCAAAGACATAGCCTGGCTGTGCAGTGATTTCTCCAAGAGACTGTTAAAATGAGTTTGGTTTCCTCTTTTGCTCTCCTCTTTCTTGAAAACATCCGTAAAGCTGGGGCATTGCACAGGGACTACTGAAGTGCCGTATACAGTAACACATTGTACACTGAAATAAAGAACAACTGGGCCTTCACACTATGGAGCAGATCAGGCAGAGAAATCTGTTACCATAAACAAGCAGGACTAGCAACACTAGAGGGTGATGGGCTGATAATAAACAGTACTGCATTACTGCTAGGAAAAATACAGAAGCAAAAAAATAATAAGAGAAAAGTAGGCACACAGAGACACCGTGCATCAATAGGAATCTCTCAGTGTGCACATCCTGGCTTTAGCAGGTGGTGCAAATCCATGGACCAGCCTGGCTCTCCTTTGGCTGCAAACACACATGCACAACTAAATGCATCTAATGCCTAACTAAGACATGCAGGGGAAAGAAAATGGAAACAGAAGTAAGGAAGCTGCCTGTATGGACAAAGTCCCCATGAACAACTGAGGAGTGGGCTGGCCCATACCTTTAGTACTGCAAGTCTAGTTGCAATTTGTACTCCTGAAATCAATATCTAACTTGTTATGACAAATTCATTTGCTTCTTTAGATGCCTGACTTTGGAGGCATTGCAACATGCTGCTGTTGCAATGGAAGGTGATGCCTCATTAAGCCTTAACACAGGCACCATCTCCCACCCTGCAAGAAAGTCCTGCTGGTGAGAGCTGGGTCAGATGTCCAGGACCTTTAAGATCTTAGTCTTTCCTGAGCAGGTATCAAGAGCTGATGAACATCACCCAGAGTGCTAGTACGATGGCTATGTGCCTAATAATCCACTAGGGACTTTGATGGTAAAAATCAAAAGTTTTCCATCTTTTAGTCCCTTCCAGTCATGCAAGCTGTGGGTAAAATAAGCCAGGTGTGATGATGAAATCCTTCAAAGCAGTTTCCTTTAGCATACTGGTCTTGTCAAGAAAGTATTTCCAAACCTGTACCCAAAAAACATAAGGCAAGATGCTGAGGCATCCAGCTATCCTGGCCTTCAAGTTTCCATAAATGTCCTATCTACTCTGTCCTCAAGGCGTGTGGGAACACAAGGCATGGACGGCAGACAGCTCTGTCTTTACAGTCTAGCTGGGCTTTTTGGCAGAGTCATGAGCATGCTAGCAAAGTCCCACTAGAGAGAGGGCAAGCACCCTCCTTTCCACTTTGCAGCAAAAAGGACAAAAGTGTCAGGAGATCAGCTGACCTCCTAAGGCCAAGAACCATGTCTGTGGCACAGCTCAGGCTCTGCTGTTCCAGCAAGCAGTTCACTCCTTTTCAGCAAGTTTCAGAGCTCAGTAAAGATCGAGACCCCAGAGGTGTATTAGTCCACTGTGGGTGATCATGTGGGGCTACCCCACACCACATTCTGGGTAAGGGGCATACAGTCATACAATGCACAAGAAATTATTGATTGCACACCTGTGTGTACATTCTCCCCACCCTACTAAAAACCACTATTAACTCTGTGCACAGAGAGGTTTTTATTGCTTTTCCACTTGTGTTATAGTCACTACTGTTGTAGAAACTAGATTCAACATGAAGCAAATTCATGTTTAGAACACAGAGCTTATTCCAGAATCCTCCCACGTTTTATTTACTAGCAGGATATCTGTTTTATGACAATGCTACTGTTCCAGTTGCCTTTCCCTCTCCTTTAATATGGAGATTTTTATTACTGCCATATCTTTTAAAAGTGGCAGCAGTGCTGCCCAGGGGCTTTGGACATACAATCACTGCTGGCATGAGTGCAGCAATAACCAGTGCTGAGGCAGCATGTGTGGCTAAAGGGGGGTTAAGGGCAGTCATGAGGGAAAACTTCAGGCCTATTGTGAGCAGTTGTGGTAAATGACAACAGAGCAACTCATTGCTCCGCCAGAGAATCTCAGTAAATTTTCTCCACTTTCCAGCACATGATGAAATTCCTCTGGCAAGTTTATTTTCCTCAGTGTCTGTTTTGCAGCCTACCCATCATCTGAGAAGTGAGGGGAAGTGGGTAGCAGGAAAACAAACACAAACACTCAACCTACCTTTTATGAGTTGTAGAAGGTGGATAACAGCAGAGGGTGCAGTGGCAGGGATGTGGGCAGCTTCCTCAGTGAAGAGGGGGAGAAAGGAAAGGGAGAAAGGGAAAAGGGCAGCGCTGTGAGAGGGAGTGCAACTGGGGAGACAGAAGGCCAGCTTGGTCATTTGTGAATGAAGCCTTTGTCCTAGGAGCTTGGGAAGAGCATCTCGGGCCGTCACCTCCAAGGCAGCTGGAGTGAAAATTCCCCCATTCATTTCGTGGCAGGCCTTATTTCCATCAGCTTGTGTGCAGTCTCAATAGATGGGCAACCCCAAAGCAGAACCAAAATCTCTCATGCCAGCCATATACTTCCAAACCTCATATGACAGTTTCTCATTGGAGACTACAGCTAATAATTCTACCCAACTGCTTTGTGCTAAATCTCATCCAGGACTAATCACTTCTGTCAGACAAGCTGAACTTTCTCACTGGTTCAGTTATAAGCTTATGTAGCAGCGCTGAACACACTTGATTTCTGAGCTTTGGCTTTTTCAAACACCACGACTTTTGGTACAGCATGACTACAGATGAAAAACCCCCAACAAACCAAACCAAAATACCAGCAAAAAGAAGAGGTGAAATATTCAAAGAAGAGAATATATTATATTGTTTCTCTTTCAGAGAAATGAAGCAGTACCGATGAAATGAAGCAGGCCCTGTAGGAAAGAGAGAAATTTGAAGTTCAGTAATATGCTGTTTGTACTAAATAATCTGACATTTTCCATGTGACCCTGATGGAGGCAGCAAAAACACAGATGTCTGAAAGCAGATGAGAAGTGGTTCAAGTAGGTGCATTCACACTTCAAGGAGCTCTCAAAGCTGTCCTACGCCTTGTACACAAATGGGAAAATTGCTGGAATAATAACACGTGTGCTGCTTGTTGGGTTGTTGCTGGGAGAGGTGTCTTCAAGGATGAGTCAATAATGAAATCTCTCTCTTAATGCCCCCTGAATCATTACTATTATCTGCCATTCATTTGCCAGCCGTTTCACACCTGCTTGGGAAAATCCAGATTCTGTCATCTTTCCTGATCACAGTGTCTGGCATGGTCTGCCAAGGAAGCCATCTGAATTTCCTCTGAATTACTCCTTATTTTAGTGCCCAATCAGCTTCAGAGAAAAAACCCACACAATACACACAAATAGCTATGTTTCTTCCCATTCTGTAGATGAAATACAGTCTTGGTTCCATGCATCACTCACACACCTTGTGTAAATACATATAATGCACACCTCAGTGTGTTCCCTGTAAACAAATGATCCCTTTACATAAAAGTACAGAGATGCTATTTTTTTCACCCAGGAGCCAGCTGCAAGTATTTTTAAATAGGATAACTTGTGCAACAGTTGAGCTGAAGGGCCCTTATGGATCCAGATCAGGGCTCTGCTGTTTTAAAGCTTCATACATACCAGTCCCTCGCTCAGACACCTGACTCCTAGCAAGCAGCCCAGAGAAGAAGCCTGAAAGGGCAATAAACAAAAGGGCCACTTCCATTTCACAGCATTTGTAGACAAAGGCAGAGTTGCCTTTGGGTAAAATTTCTAATTTCAGCTGTCTGTGTCTCACTCTGATGCTAGTGGAGCAGGGATGGCTAAGAGGGATGTATGCTCCTTGGCTACTGCAGCTTATTTTTGGTTTGTGCAGTTTCCTTTCTATCTGTGTTGAAACAATGGGCTGTGGACTAGAAATGTACTCCATTAAGCAGTTGTTTTAACATGAAGCTTTGGCAGGAGAAGTGCTAAGGCAGCAGCATTTCAGTCTCCACAGCTAAAACAGACAGCAATTGTTAACTGGGGTCTGGAGATGGAATTCTGTGTTCAAAGCCCCGGTCCTGAACATCCCTCCTTGCCTTTTTCTGTTGTCGTTGTTGGCAATTCAGCAGCACAAATGATCATAGGCAACCTGACTTCCAGAGCCACTTTTCATTTAAAAGGGAAACCTCAAGTGGTGGTCTGTCCTAAACCAGGTTTTGTTAACATTCACTTGCCTTCAGAGGTAAGGGCCTGCGCAGCAAAAGCAGCAGAGATGGTGAGTGCCTACCAAACACACCTGCATTAGCCTAAACTAGCAACTTATTTCGTTGCATTTTCCCTAACGTATTTCAGAAACAAACCACAAAAATATTTACTTTAACAACAACAACAAAAAACAAAACACAAAAACCCCAACCAACCAACCAAACAAACAAACAACCCCCCCACCAAACAATTTCATACAAACACTGTAGCAAAAGAATAAGACAAAATAGGAACAGCATATTAAAGTCACCTGGAGCAGCAGTTACAGCACGGTAGCCTCTTATTAAGGAAAGAAGATTAAGCGACACGCTGCACACATACCTATTCTTTACATCAGTGTGTATGCTCATGTAAGACCTTGAATTGTCTGATTAATGTCTTTGGTTTATAAATGTATCTCATTTCTTTTCTTCCCTTCTTTTCCACTCCAGGCCTCTAAAAACTATAGGACCAAAGACAATTGCCTCTCATGGCTTTATTTCATTCTTGAGAATATAGATTAGAAGCAGGAAGCCAAGGAGACCTTGGGATGATTTTAATTGCCTGCAGTTCCTTTTGGAAAAGAGGAGAATAGATATGGAAGGTCCTTGATGAAAGACAGATGGATGACAAAAGTCTACCTCATTGTAAGCTGCTGCAGCAGAAGCAGGCATGTGGCAGCACTTATTTGAGCACACACACAATTCTACCATCGTGGCATAAAGACAGACAATCTTAGAGGTTTACAACAGCTGAACAGCAAGTTTTTGGGATGAGACTATGATATGCATGCAGATATCATGAAATGAATTAAAACTGGAAAATGAGAAAAGAGGGGAGGAAAAAAAGGCAAAGTCCTCAAACGATCCATTTCACTGGCTCAGCAGCCATGCTTCCACTTCTGCAATAATCCGCCTACAGCTTGGCCAGGAGGAATTTGTCCTGTTCACAAGGCACTTACACTTTGCCTTGTGCTGTGTCTGCTAGAACTCGTTCCTCATTATCCTAACTGACAAACCAGAAGGATGTCACAGACTCCTTTCATACGAATCACAGGAAGAAGGCAGAGCTAACAGACTGTCTTCCAGAGGGAACCGTGGTCTCTCATTTTAATCTGACATTGTCTTACAAAACCAACCTCTTGTTCCTTGTCCTAAAGTTTATGAAGATCTGTAAAGCCCCATTCCCCTGGGGTCTGGTTAACACTTTGCATTGTTTGCATTAGATTGGTTGCTTACTTGTAAGCAACTTACAAAGGCAACTTACTTGCTTTTGTGGGCCTTCCTGTGTAGGTCTTCCTGTGTTCCATCTTTAGTGTGCTGCTGAGGAAGAGGAACTGCCCACTGAGGAAGGACCAAGAGGAAGCCAGAGTTGTTGAGACCTCACACTGTTCAAGAGCTGCAACTATTCCCTACCAAAATTGCCAATGCTGCTAACACACAAAATGTTTTCTTTGAAGGAAGTTTTAGGTAAAAAAGTGAAGTATAGAGATCAGTATCTTTGTGACACCATGACTTCTGAAATTCAGTTGCACCCTCATCTGAAGGGCTGGTGGTTCAGTAAATAGTATGCTCAAGTATGCTCAGTGGTGCTTGTCTAAACCAAGGGTACTGCTTCTCCTTTGGATTCTGCTTCACCAAGCACATGAGGTCAATTGACTGACTCTTCTTTTGGATTGCCAAGGAAAAGAAATTACTCATTGTTTGATTTATAATTAAAAACATTTTATAAATTCATGAAAGAGCAAATGGTTTCATCATTCTAAGAATAAGTAGTTATATAGTGTCATGTCTAAGTTTTTAAAGAAAGGAGGACACCAACGAAGATATTTGACAGCTGCAGAAAAGGAACAGGGAAAGTAAGTTATATAGGGACACTAATGGTTTTACAGGAGACATTTCAGCCTCACAAAGCCTTTGCAATTCTCTAATAAGATTTCTGGACTGCTCGCGGTGGATCAGGATTGAGAACATACCCAAGTGGTGCTTCATCACAGCCAGCAGCTGAAATAGGAGGCACATGGCAATAGACTGAGAGGCAATAAAAATTTGCTCAGAAAAAGGACAAGAATTCTACTAAGAAATTGTATTCAAACTACTTACAGGAAAGCAGAAACAAAACATAGATTACCACAGAAAGCAATTTGTATCCTGTTTGGCTGCTTTTGATGCAACTTGAATATAACAGCCAGTGTACTGGCTTCCCAAAACAGGACTGGGGCAGGAATGCTGTGCCCTACAATTTGATTAATACACAGCTAGAAAGTAGCAAGCTGCATGTTTGTTTTTATTAGCCCTGTAAGTCAGCTCAAACTTCTGTAGTTTGAGTATGCTCCTAGAACTGCTGGACCATGGAGTCATGGAGAACAATTTTTATGATCCAGGACTTATGAACCCAGACCCTGGTCACAGCAAAAGGCTGTGAATGTGTCACTGCCTAAGCTGTCAACAGGGACACTGAAAGAACTGGACCCCACCCCAGCATGTAAAGTGGCCAGCACAGCTTTGCATTCTCCTGTGCACTGAGATCCAAGCTATGGAAACCAGCTCCAGCCTCAGCGGACAATGCACCAATAGCATGGATCATTAATAATAACTCATAATATGAAGAAGACAGTGTCTCCTAAGCATTACAAACCACTAAACTGAGGCTGGACCAGGAGAAATTGAGAGGAATTCCTTTCCCAGGGAACACAAGCTTATGAAAAACCTCTAGACATCACAGGACTGGGAACGTTGACTTCCCAACAGTGCTACAGTGCATCATTATAGGAAGAAGTGTAGAGATAGTGACAGTAGGGATGAAATGTCAGCTGCTCTGCACACAGAAAGGAGCCTCAGGTGAGCTTGCGAAGGAGCTGTTAAAAGTTTTTGGAAGTCACCTTACAGGGAAATATGAAAGCAGGCTGGAACTGGATTTGTAGTGCTGGTGTTCACTGTTCAAGAGGACCAGAGGGGACAAAACCAACCAGAAACCCATATTTCTATTTTTAATACTGATTTTTTCATTATTTTTTATTGTTTCTGTTGGTTAAATAGATGTTCCAGTAAAACTTTGCTGACAATATGGGTGCTAAAGCCTTTTGTATTAAGATTGGCTACCATCTTTTCAAAGTATTTACAAAATATCATTGAACAGTCAGACGTCTCACCTCTTTCCTATTTGCATTCTGTGAACCACTACATGCATAGTAATGCAAATTGTACAATATATCTATACTTGATTCTTTCTGTATTGTCACTACGTCTCACAAGAAAAGAGATTTCAGAGCCAGTGAAAGCCATCATTCCTCCCATGCAACTGGTGCAGGAGTGTTTTTAGTCTTTTACATCGGAGCTGCAAGAGGACAAGGATTTAACTGCCACATTTAACAGCATGAAACATCTTTTGTGCCACTCCTAACAGCAGAATGATCTTGCAAGGGCCAGCTTCCTTTAAAACAGGCCAACTTGCAGCACAAGCATGAAAGCCTTTAGTTCATATCACAGATGTAAAAATCCAAAAGTAAAGAGGAGAGTCTTGGACTGTCCACAAGGCCCCCAGCTGCACCACTGCCCCACCCATTCCTGCAGTGGCTGTTCCTGCTCACAGCACCATGGGGCATTTCACTGGGCTGTCCATGTCAGGCTGGTTCCAATCCATTCTTGCTGCCTGACAGATGTGACCTGTGAGAGGCAGCTGACAAGCAGTCAGTTCATTGCCTCATGAAAGACGGACACATTCGCTGCCATTCAAGCTCCATTTTTCATAAGAACAAGAATGTGCTGTTCCAAATGTTGCACTCAGCATCTTGGAATGATGCCTTTGACCAGGGGCACTGGGGCCAACAGAAAAATGAATTATTACACAAGACGCTGTCTTTGTCCATTTCTACAGCTTAAGGGAAAGATGCAGACACTCAGCAACTCACTGCTCGATACTGTTGTTTCTGTAATATCCAGGACCCTGCTAGATTTCTATAACAGACACATGACCAAACTGTTCCTCTGAAACAAATGTCAGGCTCCTTGATTCATTAAAATGGTGCAAGTGACAGAGCATGAGATGATGCTGCGCCTGCACTGGGTGAGAAGTCATGGCTTATGGTAAACAAAGACATTTTAAAGCCAGCCTGTACTTAAAAATGGCAAGGGAAGCGTGACTTGAGAACGTTATTTCTTTGAGTTGCTGATTTTTGTCTCAAAATTGTTTTTATTTGAAGATCCTTTGTCTAGAAATATGATTGTTTGCTAAATAATAAATATTTGGACTTCTTCCCAGGAACAGTCCCCTGACTTCCTCAGATCAGAAAATTATTTAGGCTGCACTTGGCTCATGCTCAGGAGCCTCTTTTCATAAAACTGAGCATCTACAAATTATATTTTAGCAATTATAAATATATCTCTTAATAAATAAGGAGCTGATGATTTTCATGATGCAATCTGATAACTAGACAGATGGGAAATTACAGAAAGAGGGAAAAGGAAGATTTAAAAAAAATCCACATAATTAAGACAGTGAGATGAACCCCTAGAGCACACCTAGCACTCGCCAAAACCACATCATGCGCTCTGATGCACTGGCTCATCATGTGAGAACCCTAGAGAGAGCTGAGTAGTGATTGATCATATATTCATGTGCTTTTACAAGGTTTCAAATGATGCTCTCAGTAGAAAGACTGCTGTAAACCTGCTGTTTAATTGCTGCCAGGTAAATTCCTACCTGCTGGCATGCTCCTCTCACCTGCTTCACCAAGTATCTCCTCAGCCAAATCTCTTCCTCTCCCCTCAAGCTCTGGAAGTGCCACACCAAGAGTGGTCAGATTGTACTCTTTAGCACATGTGTGCAGAGTTTCCTACCTACTGTATATGTGTAAAACTGAGACCTGCAGGGACACAGGGCAACTCCATTCACTCTTCACTCATCCTGGGATAAAATGAAGAACCCAGGATGCAAAACTCCCTCTGAACCATCCAAGACTTGTTTCCATCCATCACAGGTAAACATATTTTGTCCAGAGGAGGCTCCATCCTAAACTAATCGTATTTTCATCCTTCTTTTCTGTCAGGAACAAAATTGTACTGTTCTGAATTCTCTAAGTGGAAGTCTACCTCAGAGCCTCACTTTTCCTATAGTTAAAAACTTCCTTCTAATTGCTAGCCTGAATGTATCCCTCAATAATCTGTGCCCTGCTGTTCTTGTGCCAAGACTGTTAGCTTAAATTATTCTTTCCAACACATAGGGCAAACCCCTGTTGCCTCTTTGCCATCATTTTATTGTGTGACACCAATCTTCTTCTCCCTTTGTATTACCTTTTCCTTGAAGCAAACCATCAGTGAACACATTTCCAGGTCCATCCTTCTTGAATATGAGTGACCATAACTGCACTCTTGATTCCAAATACACAACAGCTGTAAAGCCCCTCTCTATCAACTGTACAGGGAGGATTGCATTTGCCCTTTCCCCAGCTGCATCACATGGGTATCTTAGGCTGCAAAATACTGTACAGGTTCTCAAAAAAACATAATTGCAAAAATTAATTCAACTCTTCTCTGCGGTAAAATAATTGAATTTCTAGACAAAACAAATGCTGCTAGTCTTATCTGGACTGAGCCACAAGCACCAGTGCCTCACTCCTCTCTAAGTTATGAGCCCATTTTCCAGCAAAGTGGATTATGTTTAATCCTTAGGTGAATAACCTTGTACTTGGTACCATGCCATTTTACAACATTTCTTCTGTATAATCTTCAAGGTCATCCAATTCTTCTTGCACAGTATCTTGATCTTCCTTTTATCGATGTGTCTCACAACTTTATGTCACTAACAGAAGGCCATTTCATTAACTCTCTCTACTTTCTGAGCCAAAGTCACTTGTAAAAATATTAAGCAAGATTGGTCCCCAAACCATTCGCTGATAAAGTCTCAATAACCTATCTCCAACTTTCCTATCACTTCCTGACATCTCCTTGTTACCCATGTGCTTCTGCTACTTTTTAATCCCCATCTTCTCCAGCTTGTCCAACTTGCTGTGAATTGTGGCTTCAAATAATTTCTGTTTATTGCATTTCTTCGCCAAGATGATCACTTATTTCATTACTTAAAGGTATCATATAAATTTGGCACTATCTCTGAAAACCTGGTGTTGTATTTATTTGGTCACTTGCCAAGGAGAGCAACTCTGGCACAGGCACGTCTTGCAGTGGAACAGGGAACTGCAGCAAACCAGGCAAGTTTGTAGAGCCAGGGGAGCCACAGAGAGCACCAACACAAGCTGGGAGCTGGCAGCTCCCCAGGGAGTGGCTGCAGAGGTGTAGGTGGGATTGGGAGGAACAGTGGATGACTGCTGCCACATTTAGTAATCCTGGGTACTGCTGGTGAGCGGAGCAGGCAAATAGGGCATGGTACAGCAGTTCACAGGATGGGTGCCTCTCCACAGGAGGCCATTCCACTGGTCCAGTGGGAGAATCAGGGTGCACACTACTCAACAGGTCAGTCCTTGTGGGTCCCCTCCGAATCAGGATAATCTTTGGGCTTTTTCCTCCTTTGCATTCACTCTTAGTCATTCTCTGCTTCCCAAATTGATCTATAGTCATGAATATGAACTGAGGTTAGATTAGTATGTCTGCCCGTCCCTGAGATTTCCTGTTGTTTAGTCAAATTGTGTAAATTCAGATTTCACATGTTTATTTTAAAAACCCACAAAATTCTTACTTTAATACCAGGACTTCATGTACGAATTGTAGCAGAATTCTGGGAAAGATATAACCAACCCCTCAGGCATTCCAGTGAAGTCTCAAAGTTCTGCACCACCTAGAATAAGGGAGTTGTCTCTCCTTCCTACCTCAGAGCTACTGTCACCTTCCTTTTGTCCACCCCCAGTGTTGAACAAAGGTGGAAAAGTATTGGCTTGATCAGATCCAACAAAATCATCTTTCCTGAACAGAAAGGCAAAGCAGTTTCTTAGTTCTGGAGCTCCACCAATTTTACATTTAATTGTAACCCACCCTTATTGCACAGTACATCTTCTCCCATTCTCCCCACTCTTTCCTCACTTAGTAATTATTTGATTGCAAGATCTTTTTTCTATTTGCTTTATTTGCCTTTGCTTTGAGTCCAGCTCAAGATTGTTTTTGACAGTTCTTTCTCTCCAGGGAGATGTGAAATTTTCCTCTTAGTTTTAAACTTTTGTTCTTATTTAAGCTACATCATTAATTTAGATCTAGGACCTAAAAATTCAATTTCTGTTTTTTAGAACTGCTTAATGTCAAAAGTGGGAATCACCCTTGGGAGAAAAGTAATGTTAAGGCTGAGGTTGTCCGACAATCATGTTCACTGTAGTTTAAACATCCATCCTGAATAAGATTTTTCTAACTTAAACGGCCTGAAGACTGAGAGGAACAGGCAAAACTTGCAGAGTAAATCTCATTCATGTTGCTTCACTCCTCATTAGATACCACATTCTGATATTGTTTCAGTCTTTGAGGTTGAACAGTTCATTGTCTCCATAATTAATTCTTCCACTTCCTTTCAGTGACAAAGGGGGAGCTCCATGAATATCTGATAAGTAAGTTGTACATTGGCTCACATTAAAAATGGGATGCCTCCCAGGATCCCACAAAATGAACAACAATAATAAAAGATGACAAGGACCAGGAACACTTTTTTCTACTAAATGCATATTGGAAGAGATAGGAAGACTAGAAGACAAAAGGTTACAGTTATTGCTTGCTCACTAGCTCTGCTTAAATATTTGGGAGCTCACACCCATTACCATGACTCATTAGCAATTTCCCTTCCAGAAAAACTGTACAAAATGGACAAAGAAGTATTTATGTCAAAGTGGATCCCTGTCCTCAGAGGGCTTCTGACGCCACATTGCACTGGAGCCATGAGGTCCCCATTTAGCCAGGGAGCCTGGCACAGACCCTATGACTGCTGTGAGGGGCTCCCATACAAACTTGAGCTCTGGCAACTCTCCATCACTTCCAATGGGCAACAGCTCCCAGGGCAGAGTTAAACTGTCTTGTACCTGATAGTGTCCTAAGGCTCTCAGCCTGCATGTCTTCAGGCTCCTCTAGAACAATGAATTTAGTGGAGATTATTTTGTAATAGAAAATGTCTCTTCCAACAACTCACTTTACAGAATAAGAAGGGCAGAAAAACTGAGCAGTACTTTTTTTCCATTATTAAGTATCCAGGAAGTGTATTTAAGAAATGAGGAAAGTGGAGAGCAATTATATCTAAATGAAGGATAGAATTCCCCCTCTCATACGCCCTCAGAAGAGTAGGGGAAATGTGCCACAGAGACATCTGGATGTTTTTCGGGACTTGAGTGCTTTCCATCTGGGACCATAAATAAAAAAGTAGCATTGCAAAAATTTTCCATTTCTAGACCAGACAATAAAATTACCTACCCCCAGAACCATTAGATGCCAGAACAGAAAAAGTACAGCTTCACTTTTGATAATTATTGATCAAAAATGAGCTGCATTTAGATGTGACAGTAGCTAGCATAGAAGTGGTAGCATGCCTGCAGATCAGCCAAATAGAGCAACATAAATGGCACATCCAACAGGAAGTACTGAGACATGTGCAGGCACAAAGCTGAGATGCAGCAAGTTGATCCAGGCTTCATCCTGTTGCTCATGTGTCCACCAGAGCCCTGCCCAAAGTGTCCCAGGAGACAGCTGCTCAGCATACCTTCTTGCAGGAACCAGCTCTGCTTCTCAGAAGATACATGCACTCCAACTCAGCTGGAAAAAGCAGCTGACAACGAAACTCTGGCAAGAGTCTACTGCTACACTGGCCAAATCCAAACATTTGTCCAAAAACCCAAACAAAGCAAACCAAAATTCTCACTGCCGTCAAGTGGACTCTTGCATAAATATGGCTAACCAAGGTCTTTGAAACTGTGACTCTGCTCTTAGACCTCTGACTCATTTCTGGAAGCACTTCTACAATTAATACTAATGAATTAGAATTAATACTACTACTAAGATTGATGTTTCAGAAGCTGCCTGGGCAATATGGATAATATGGATGCTCATATGCTTCTATTTTTAATGGGAACTCAGCATCCAGATGTCTTAAAGCACTTCTCTGTTCTCACAAAGCACATAAAGCCATTTCCTTGATAACGTGCCATAACTCAGTGCACAACCCTGGCATGGGGGCTAGGGTGGTGACCTCTCTCTGAAGCAAAAAGGTTTCTCCAGGCCTTCTCCAGGCAGAGAGGACTGGAGTGGGAACTGCCATTCCCAAGAAGCCAGAGCAGAAGAATGTTCTTCACCACTGACACTGGCATGTGCCCTTGCCTGCCCAACACACACAGACACACAGAGACACTCAAGCTGGAGAATGTTTAATGAGCCATTCTGCCAGCTAATGCAAAGGTTTTATACCAGATAAAACAAGGAGTAATTGCAGCTTTAAAAGGGAAAATGTTCTCTCTTATATAAAAATGCACGATTTCACTAAAGAGGGTAATTTACATTTATTGTTTGAAGAGTGAGTACTATATATGCCTTGCAAAATACACATTTCTTAAAAGATGAGAATAATTTGGAAATTGTTTAGAAAAAACACCTCCCTTGAAACTGTGTAGGGCATTTCAGGTTAATCTCACCTGCATCATTTATTCTTCATCTTCAGGGTAGACTGGCCAGCTCAGGATTCCCCACTCCATCCTCAAACCCTCCCAAGTTCCAGTGGTGAAATGTCAAGTCTCCAGGCCTCTTGTAGTGCAGTTTCCTTACTTGGGCTGGGTTCATTTGAGCAGAGCCAAAGCAGGAATTAAAACTAAACCCTGCAAAGTAACTAGAGCAAGTCTATGATCCAAAATAAGATTTCAGTTCTTGTTTTTCATTTCCCATACAATCCACTTCTGATTAAAACCAGACAAAAAACGTATTTCAGTCCATCACCAGTGGCTTGGGGACAGAGTGGATTAGTTACCATAAATGTTCTTCTACACAGCTTTCACAGTCTGGTATCACCAGGTCACTGAGGTAGTTTGCAAGGCTAGAGCACCACTAAGTTTTGCCTCTAGGGCAACATGTGGCTCCTGGGAGAAGCAGCACTGATGCTTAGGCTGCTGTCATTGCACTTAGGAAATTGTCCTTCACCCATGTAGCATTGGCCTTGTCTTAAGAGGGGATGTAATTTCCCAGCTGTAATCTCCATAAGCGTTTCTGAGTGGCACTTTGATGCCATGCCTGTAAATACTGATGCCAAAGAACAACTTAAATTAAGAGATAATGGGGCAAACATTGGCCTATATATTGAATTTTTTTTTTATCTTGCAGAGTAGCGCAGCACACAAAAAGAGTTCTGCATCTCAAGTAAATGATCAGCAAAGAGCACCATAGTTACACACATACAGTAATTTCTCAAGGTTTAGTGCACCACTGCTGCTACAACTGGAAGGTAAAACATTCTAGTCCCCTTTCACAACAAGCTGCTTTCCTCTTTGTCTTCACATATGCCTGAACAGCCTGCTGCTGCTCCTAAATTGATTTTGGAGTTGATTCTTGGACGTTTCAAAAAAAAAAAAAAAAAAAACAAAAAAAAAACAAAAAAACAAAAAAAAAAAACACACAAAAAAACCCCCCACCACCAACAACAACAGCAAAAAAACCCCCATAAAAACTATTCAAGAAAAAAAAATTACCAAGGTTTATACAATCTCCATCCGAAGGTGCAATTCACCTGGACTTCAACTGAAGTAATAACTGGAACATGAGATAGGAAGGATGCTAGACCTTCAGTGCTGGAAATACTTGGCATTTTTTTAAATGGCTAAAAAGAACCAGAACTAAAATCTATAGCAGCTTGTATGATCAATCTCCGCAGCTCTGACACATTACACAACAGGGGCATGACCAAACTAAATCTGCTCCCTTCAGTCCTACTAAACCAGAGAGAAAAATGTCCCAAAATTATAAACCTTGGATACAGGTATGAAATAAGGTATATGGAAGTTTTGGCATCACTAATTGATTTGACTTAATATGCTAAGACTACATGAAGAAGTCACCACAGGACCTGGACAGGTTTATTGCCCCCCTCCCAGCCTCTTCTAGCCTAGACACAAAGCAGCAGATATTAACCATTATAAATTTCCAGCTAAAAAAATAATACAACAAAGAATAATAGTACATGTAAGAACTTATCCATAAAGGAATATTTCCAAGTGAACTAAGAATCTATTTCTGAAGTACAACAGTTATTTTGCTTTCACTCCCATCTGCACACTCCCCTTTCACATTAAGAATTCCTCCTTGCAGTTCAGCGTCTGAAGTGATTATGCCTAAATCACATGACAGCCTTCTTGGTGTGGAAAAAGAGTGTTGATCGCAGCAGGGGCAGACTGGTGCTTTCAAACCCACAACTCCCAGCTAGCTGTCTGAACCAATAAACCCGAGAAGAAGCCTTTCTCCTGCATCAAAAAGGTAAGTGGCAATGGACCTACTGGGTGCCCATAGAAAATTGCTGTCATGTACATGCATATAAACACAAAGGTCAAATTATCTCTTTCAAGGTGATGCAGAGATTTCATTACTTTGAAAATGATAGAATCCAGCAGAGGTGAATCCTTATTAGATGGAGTGGTCAAGTGAAACACATTGTTTTATTCATGATGAGATCGTGACTGCATTATCAAAGATGTCTATGAGTTTCTATTCAGCATCTTCCCTATGTGTGCTGCTCTGGTTTAAAGTGGGTCTCCTGTTCTTTTGTTTCCCAGGCTTTTCCTCTTTCAGCCTCTGAAAGTGAAGCCAGCCAGTTGGATACCTGAATGCTTGATTTGATGACTCAGTGCACAGGACACAGACCTGAAACATATAGTCTTGATGTGAAGTCACAGATATTTTGGGGCCAGCTGGATCTGATGTAGTAAAATGGCACCCAGACATGGGGAAAGAACAGAGGAGACTGGAAATCTAGGACAGAAATCTGGGGTTTGGAGCTTCAACATTCCAATCTTTCCTGCAGCTTACCTCATCAGTGACTCTCAGCTGATCACGTAGTTCTTCAATGCCACAGTTTTCTCAGCTGACTCACAAGAGTGTTGGGAAATTTGAGTAACTTATGTGCCCACTGATACACAAAATAGCTTTGGTGGGCTTCCAGAGAGACCTGAAGTGTTCAGACCTTCAAAAATCTTAGGGAGCAGCAGGAAATTATGTGAGTGTATGGTATGCAAAAACTTATGTATTTTTCTTTGCCGTGTGATAACCCGGTAGAGCTTGGGTTAAGTAGGAGAACTCTGGAGTAATTTAAATGCTTTCCTTTGGCCCACTTCATTCTGCACAAGCCCTCTGGTCCCACCCCATCCCCACCTCCCCAGTGCTTCTCCCCTCCTGTACCCTCCCCACACACTCTGCAATTCACATTAGCACTTGGAAGTTCAGTGCTGTTTGAACTCCAAACATCTGCCACCAAATTATTTCTCTCTCCCAGTTCACTGAGCAGACATTCTGCATCACTGAACTACAGAGTTTATCCACTGACAACAGGCTGATCATGGCAGTGCCAACCCTTCACAGATAAAGTGCACTTATCTGAGGGGAAGCACCCAGAGCACAAAAAAAGAAAGAGGATGGTTCTTCTGATGGATACAGGGAGTTCCTTCCCTTCCCCACCTCCAAAAGACTCTCAAAGCAGGCATCTGATACAGTAAGTGGTCCATTAAATTGAGCCAGCCTCTAAATGACAGTGAAATGCCTTCGGCAGGCACAGATGTGCCCATGTGCATGCAACAAATTGATTAAGGTCCATGTTGTCACAAGGAAGAGTCAATCAATCCAGAAGGGCTGGTTGCTAATTTCTAGCCAGGAGGAAGCTTCCCTGCTGTGCAGGGGATTATGCAAGCCTGAATCTACAGGCATGCTTTTCCTTTGCTCATTGGCAGAGCAATGGGTGTACGGATACTGCTTTTAAGTGTCCCTTTACTGATTTAAATTAGGGGAGAAAATAATCTAAAGTGCTCATGACATTTACATGAACGCAAAATGAATTCATCATGATTGGCATTATTACAATGAACAGCAAATCCCTTCATAATGGCAGGACATTTAAGAAGTAATGTGGTGCTGGATCCTTTGTCTATAAAAGTGGTAATAAGGAAATGGCTGTGTCACATATATTTAAGAGGAACTCAGCTACTGGCAAGCTGCTGCTTCAAAGACTCAAAAGAGAAATGCAAATGCCTGTGTTTTTTAGCACCTCAGCTGCACAATTATTGTTGCTCTGTACTTAATGGATCTTTTTCTGTCTCTGAATCTGAGCCATGTAGACCACTTTACAGTGCTGAAATGTTCCCTATAGGATGCTTCCTACTGCTGTATCCAACCTAATTTTTAGACATCTGAAAAGAGAGGCTTTCAACTATTCCCTTGGAAAATTTTATGCAGTCTCAGAAAGGTTAAGGGTTGGAACAGGCACCTGTAATTCAACCCAAATCTCATTTCTCTGTTCATCTACAATCAGGATTAGAAGACACCTAAGGCACGCAAGTTTTATCTCTGCTGTTACATCAAACCATTCAGCAAAGATCAAATTCATCTCACTGGAGGCAAAGCATTGGTAACTATGAAGTGCACCTAAGTGCAAAAGAATGTGAAGAGAGTGTGCAAATGTGCATGTACAGAGCAGTAAGGCAAAAAAAAATAATCCTGGGACAGATATTCAGACCTCCCATGCAAATGCCATATCTATGACAGTCAGCAATGGCTGTAACCAAATCATACCACCAGCAGAAGTTGCTGTCAGCATTTGGCAAATTCTTTTCTCCATATCCCTGTGATGGAAGATTAAAAGCATCTCAGGCAGTTAGCTATTTATCCCAACAACTCAGGGCAAAAATACCCAACAGGAAGCAGAGCACCTGGGAACTGTTGAAGTAAATGAGTGCAGCACTACTGGAAAATGGGTGTTTTATTGGTCAGTGCCACCAGTGCTAATTTTGGCTCAGTGCCTTCAGCACTTTATTAAATACCCATGATCCATAATAAAACATCTTTTTCCTACTACTCTTATGTTGTCCCTTATCTTCTCCCTGTGATACAAAATTCCTTTTTTAATACAGGCCACAGCAGGGTGATGGAGTTACATTGTATGCTTGCCCTATAAACTGGAAAAGATCTAGAGACTCTACTTTTTGTGTTTGAAATGAGAAGAACCATTGCTGGCGCTGTCTTAAGACAATGCTCCTGAAAATGCTTTGACAACAAAAACATTTGTAACCTCAGCAATTTTATTAAAAAAATTAAAACCCATGCACTAGGAACAAATAGGTTTGAGCTCCCATACACAAAAGCAATCTTTGTAATCAAGTGTCATTAAATTTCTATGAAAGCTAGTGGTGTTCATGTTTTAAGCTGCTTTTGGAAATAGATGTCAAGGAAGAAGCTGTTCCTCTGTGCTTTTAAAATGTGACTCTTTTTGCAATCAATTTTGCAAGAACTTGGTAAAAGCTAGCTTGAAAACACCTTGTATTTGTCAGAGGATGCTAATACAAAAAAGGCTCTCATTTAGCACCTCTGCTTTTGTGCTTTCACTTTGCTTCAACATAAATGTTTTTGTAGAAAACTGTCGCACTCCACCCAAGTTGTATTCAGGCCCAAAAACCTGATATACAAATAAAAACACCGTTTTATTTTGTAAAACAGGAACTAGAAAGCAACCAAGAAATTCATTTGCAAGCTGTAGACTGGCTGTTATTCCTCAATAATATGCAAAATTGCTGCTATAGTGAATTCATGAAAAGGGTATCACGTTTTTTCTGCTGGCTTCCAAACCCAGTATAAAAGAAAATAGTAAGTCACACAATTCTCTCACCATGTTCTGAAACAAAGTCATGAAACTGCCCTGTTCCATTTCTGAAGACCCAAGCCATCTGGAAGAACCTGAGCCTGACTTTCCACTCCACTTTGGCAGAGGCCTTTCCAGAAATGGCCCAAATGCCCAGCTAAGCCCAAACTGTGGGGCTTCCACACTGGGATATATTTCTCCTGTTGTCTGTGCCCAGCTTTTGGATGCAAAGGGAGAATCATAAAATTCTTGGGGTTTGGTCAGACTATCTTTGTAAGATGCAGTTTTCCCTCTTTCAGAGACCAGCTCCGCTACTGAGGCAAATGAAGTGCAGGCAAGAGAGGCTCCTTCCTAAGTGCAACAAAACAAAACCAAATAAAACAACAACAAAAAAAAAGCATAGTGCCAGACTTCACCACAGACAGACACCAAGAGTAGTGCATCACACTAAAAACAGCAAATGTTGCAGAGTCAAACTGCTCAAAAGGAAGCTATTAGAAACTTTTAAAAAGAAAAAATCAACTTGTACATCCTGCCACATATTCAGGTTGGATGTCAAATTACATTAATGTGAAACATTCTGTTTTTCAAACACAAGAGTATTCTACAATGTTACAACCTAACTACAACAGTAGGTGACACTTTTTGCACATTTCCCCCATATCTGTCTCACTGTGACAGTAAAACAAACCAGTGGAAAAAAAAATCTAAACACTAAACATGTATTCTTCCAGTAACAGCCTTCCCTCTGCTTTGTTCCATACAAGTAGGCAGTAAAACACTGACAGGAGAACATCCAACAATACACAAGACACAAATAATAAAAGTACTGTCTCTGAAGAGCTCGACAGGCAAAAAAGTGATACTGTGAAAGCCACAAAAAGGGCTGAACCCAAAGGAGACGAGGGTGATGTGGCTGCTAGTGTAACTCACAGAGGACCCTGAGAGCAGATGGCAGTCAGGCAGTTTGGGACATCATTTGTCTTATGAGACAGTTCACCCCTCCCATCCTGCATTATCAATCAATCCCTCTTCTGGTTCTGGCCAGGCTAGAATGCATTTGAACAGGTATCTCAAACTCTGTGTTCCAGGCAAAGATCTTGCTAGGTAAGTGTACTTTGGCTGAACTAAGGTCCACTGCAGCAGTGCCAGATAAAATTCCCAGCCTCGACTTCTGAGGACATCAGGAGGGATGATCTAACCATCACTTCTAACATTAACATGTGGCAACTCACTGAAACCACACTATTCACCTTTATATAAATTCAAAATAGCCTTTCCCTACCCCTATTTCTTCATATTGTCTGAAAGGTAATTGTCGCCCTGTTCTTCTCTATTTTTCTAAAGTTCTGTTTCAGCCTTCTGATGTTTACCTTTTGAAGTGGAGTTTCTCATGCACTTTTCATGTAAATAATGATTGTTTACATGAAAAGAAGAGAATTGATGGGCTGTTGGTTTGACCAGTGTGGTTGGAGAGGACAATTTTCTTCCTCCAATCCACGGTCACTGTTGAATTCTATAAATGTCAAAGACTGTAAATAAACTGCCCCTTTTTTGCCTTGGACAACTCAGTGTGTGAGTGTCGCTTCTTTTGTGTTGTATTGCGACAGGTAATGAGATATCAAGAACCAAGAGGATAAGCAATGCTTCATTTATTTATTTTAATGCTAAAGCAGTTAAGTACACAGCTTGCATGCAAGAGGTATCCTGGGTTCCCCTGGTAAACTATCAAGGGATTTACCACCATTGCACTCTATTACAATACGTCAGTGCCTTTCTGGTAAAAATCAATAGTGACATTGAAGATTTTACCATCTGACATATCTCCCAGTTAGAAGTAAAGCTAACTTGTGATTTTAACTCTAAAAATATTTGTAGATGGTGGTAGAGCTTGCTGTGGAAAGGTTAGCACAGGACAGTATGGACTGGGCTCAGTTGCTGTTGAACATTTAGCCCAACAACAGGGATCTCTGACCCATAACTGAGATTCCCACAGACCAGAAGTGCTGATAACAAATGCCAGCTGGTTTTCCTCTATGGCACTGGGCAGCATCTCCCATGTTTAATGCAGCAGCAGGAGGCTGCACCTCACACCCCATGCTGGAAGGGAGGATCTCCCAGACATTCTGTGCCCTGAACACTTTGAGAGGTTGTTTACATGTAGCACAACAGAGGCAAAATCAAAACAGATGGTGGACAGATGTGAGCAGAGTCAGGAAGGGGATAGCTGCCTGGAAATGTTTTTAGCAGTGTCACTCTCTGGCTTACCCAAAAACACCCCACAGCCGTCAGCAGGGAGTGGAAGAAGTCTTGTGTAACCAGGAAAAGCATCTGCATCACTTACATGGTGTTCCAGAAAAGCCTGAATTTTCACATGTTGATCAAACTACAACCAAACTGACAGCACTCCTTTCCATCCCTCTGTGTTCAAATTTCCCACCCACTTCAGAACACCACAGATCAGAAATGATGGCAGTAGCTGTAGTCCATGACGAGGGGTGCAGGCTTTGCTCTGTGGGAGCTGGAGCACTGCACAAAGAGCCATTAATTTTAAATGACTCGTGGACAATTATTATCCACATGTTATAGACAGAGAGAGAGAAGCAGACGGTAGAGGGTCATGCTTGCAGTTACAGGAGGAAGTGACTGGTCTAAGGAGGGATGCCAGAGGAACCACCTGCCTGCTCATTCTCAGCTGCTCTGACCTCTGCTCCAGGCTCCTCCCTGAACCCTGGGATTTCACTGCTGATGTACAGCATCTGGACAAAGGAGTTTGGGCACAGGTTATCCACTAGCCATTAGAAAATGAGGATATGTCTTTCAAAAGAAATCAACTCCTGTATGCCCTCACCAGACAGGAGAAGATAACTTATTTCTTATATTCAAAACCTTGAATATATCACCCTAGCAGCCTCCTGCATTATGACCTCCATGCTAATCTTATTAAGAGAGAGGTTACTGGGCTCTTTGTTGGTGAACAGCACATTAATAAGATCTCCTTGAAATAATCCCATCTTTAATATGCAGGGAAAATTACATTTTCCAGCATAATTACTATGTCAGTCAAAAATCCCAACTCCTTCATTAATTGCCTTTCTCCAAATTCCAACAGCTTCTTCTCAAGCATTAAAACTCCAGGAAGAGGAAGAGACAAGAAACCCAGACAGTTTCTCTTAGTAATAAAACCAACAGCAACTCTGGGAGGCTTTGCCTGGATGGAGTGTGTTGCTTTAACAGTGGGAGCTGCAGATATCCCAGCAGGCTGGTTAGAAGTAGGTCACTTTGTTAGGGCACATCCACTTTCCACATCTTAAAGCCTCTCCTGCCCAAACCATCTGGGGGGCAGTCCTTGGGGCACCCCAGAGGCAGCAGTGCTCAGCCCCAGCAGTGGCCCATGAAGCCAAACCAGGCTCCCTGTGAGCCATCAAGTCTCACAGAGGTGACAGGGTCCAGTCCAGTTGCACCTTGAGAGGTCTGGCTGAGGGGAAACCAGAGCAGCAAAGGAAGCATGATATGCTTCCCATGTCCTTCCACTCAGCCCTAAGCCAAGGACCAAGGCAATAACAGGGTGGGAGTTACAAGATAAGACACAGGGACCTGACCAAGAAAAGCTCTTTCCTAGAGGCATTTAATATCCCCTCAGGCCAGGAGAACAGGAAAGGCACAGGGAGGGTGAAGAGGGATGCTGCTGGGCAGAGGTGGGAGGTGAGATGCCACAGTGAGATGACCTGGCACCTGCAGTCCTGCCACCAACTTGCATTCAGAAAGGGCATCAGCTGCCTTCTTAAATTTGAGGCATTTCTGTTTGGTCTTAAAGAAACACATATCAAATGTTCCTGCCTTTCCATCTGGTAACAAAATGGAGTTGATAAGCTCAGAAACTAAACACAGGCAAGTGTGAACAGAAAACTTAAACCTGGCACCTTGTTTGTATAAAATACAGCCATAACTTCTCCTTCTGCTTTCCACTGCAAGAAAACCATAATGCTTTGTCCAAGAGTCATAAGACAATAAAATATTGGTCTTCCAGAGCCTTTATCAGAAAATGGGGCTTACAATAAGAGATTTGATGCAAATGCACAAGTCATCATTTGGATCTCAGTAAAATATTAACAGTTTTGAGTCAGTAATCATTGGGCAGATGCATTATGCAAGAAACCCAGGTGGTGATCACTGTAGATCACTGCCAGACCACAGAGGGCTTCCCCTTTCCCCCTGTCCCAAAGGGAATTTAAGGATAACTGACAGACCCTTACTCTTAGTTCAGAAGTGTTAGTCAGCTGACACATACCAACTACTAAGAATGGGTATATGAAGAATAGTTCTGACAATACATATTCCAATAAGTCTGGGAAATAGTACACAAAATGGACCATGTTTCTAATAAGCATTTACTTGCTAGCAGACAAGCAAGCTTGAGGGAAAAAAATGAGTAAGCATGTATTTGAAGAAAGATAATAAGAAACAAAATTACGCAATTTTTAATGAATTTCTAGGAGGGTAAAAACAGGAAACAGTCACAAGATGTTGTGCTAACAACAGAAAACTTACCCAGCAATGAAAAGTTTGCCTGCAGGGAAGTCTATGGACTAAGGGCCCTGAGACATCTGCGTGAGAAGAAAGGAATAAAGGGATCTCTAACCAGTGAGATCCTGGGAAAAGGGAAAGTGAATGTGGTGAAAGGAAAGGAGAAGGGGCAGAAGGAAAGGACTGTTCCAGGGGCCTTAAAGCCACTGCACTGAAGAGTGATGTACCCAGACATCCTCTTTGTCTGTGTCCCATGGTCTCTGCCAATGGCCCCCAGTGAGTTTGCCATGTAAGAGCAACAACTGAAGAAGGAAAACACCAAAGTTTTGGCCACTTTGCAAGCCCTTTGTGACACCCTCACGACACACTGACCTCATCATAGTGCTTACTATGGTCACCATAATGCTTACAGCTCAGCAGCTGGCAGCCTTCTGTATATCTCTGCCTTGTTACCACAAGAGATCCTTCTGCATCGTATATGTAATTACTTATTTCAAATCCTGCATAACACCACACTGACCCCAGGACACTAAATAACTCTTGTTCAGCCATTCATGGGAAAGAAATTACAGAGAGAAGACGCACAGGTCCCTTCTGTGTGGAGGACACATAGCACCAAACCTATTTTCTCCCACCTGTCTCATTTAATAGTCCCTTTTCTCAGGTGATGATTGTGTTGTTAGTGAGGGCACATATCCGTGAGAGTCCAGAGGTTTCTCAGCAGCAGCCTTTAATCAAAAAAAGGCTTCACACTGAGAGGCCCTGACTCACCCATTAACTTCTCCCACAATATCCTGTTTTGTTACACTACATGGGAAACACAACCACTGGGGAGGGAAGAGCAGAAAACCCTGCATCAACAGGGTAACTAATGAACATTCCTCTTCCCCTAGCTGCTCAACCTCTGGGAGGCAGCTGAAAAGAGAAACGCAGCTAGGAAGACTGGGATATATACTCTGTTTGTTTAGTGAGCATGGAAGCAGGTGGTCCCCTGCAGCCACAGGAAACTGCTCATGATCCAGTGAGACAGGTTACAGCCAAGGGACCAGGAGAGCTTTCAGCAGCGACTTACACCACCTCCTTCCCAGATGCTGCACACACTTGGCTCTTCCTGCCCCACTAATGGGTCAGTCCCTGTAGCTTTGGGAGAGGACAAACTTCCTTCCTCCTGCTGTTTGATATCTTGCTGTCAGCCACATTTTTGAGAGTCATCCTGAGGAGCTGTCTATGCACTCCAAGGAGTGCTGCACAATTATGGCTGGGATTTTAAAAGATACTTTCCCTAGACCTGATGCACTCAATAGCACAGAAAAGATCACCCAGGTCTCAAAAAAAAAAAAAAAAAGTTAGCAATCTTAACTGCTGTTTGTCATGAAGATATTACTTATTTTTTAACATTGATGATATTTTCTTTTTAAAGACACTGCAGAGGATTTTGGCCATGGCCATATTCAACCAATACAAGGTCTGAAGCAGGATTTGAATACAGGAGGACAGCTGGATGCAGGCCCTTATTTTAATTTCCTTTCGTAGCAGCATATGGATTAGAGAGGAGAAAAAACAGCCCTCAGCTCTTTGCACGCCTTAGTACAGACCCTTTATTTGGGGAATCATAATCCTCCAGTTCAGGGGAAATTCTCAGTGCAGGAGGTATTTACAGCTTTGTATTGCCATGGCTGCACAAAAGTATTCTGAATGTGTCGTGTTTTCTGTGCATCTGATTTGTTAACTGCTTACTTAGAGATTGTCTTGGGTTATGGAACCAAAAAGGTGTATTCTATTTCATTTGTTGAAAGCAGCTGGGGAGATGTTTTTCTTTATCTCTTGTAGCTCTGGGGGGAGGGGGGTGGGTGCCTTCTGATAATGGGCCAGCTGTTAAAACCAGGTGGGGTAGTGTTTTCTTATCTCTTTCACCACCTGTCCTCCCTCCAGGGGATATTTTCTGCTAATGGGCCATTAAGGCTCACCAAGGACAGGACACGACACATTCCATCATCCCATTGTGAGATGCTCCACCCAGTGGGGGGAGCCAACCATTCCTACCTGGATAAAAACTGAAACGTAGGATCATGCGGTATGCTGGTTCCACCAGATTCCTGGAAGAAGACTGGACCCTTTTCTCTCAGGATCATCTCTGCTCCAACAGAACCACATCTGCCACTCAGCAGGACTTACTTTGTACTGTTTCCAACACCCTCACCAACAGGGTGTCAGGTTGTATCTCTGACTCTGTCAGAGTTTCTAGGAATTTTGTTTGTTTGCTTGCTTGTTGTTTTTTTTTTTTTTTAATACTACTACATTTGTATTTTTTTAAATATTCCTAGTCAAGAACTGTTATTCCTATTCTCATATCTTTTCCTTAAAGCCTTTAATTGCAAAATTATAATAATTTGGAGGGGGTGAGGGGTTTACATTCCCCATTCCAAGGTAAACTCCAGCTTTCCCTGGCGGATGTCTGTCCTTCCAAACCAAGACAAGATACGTCTGTGGAGTTTGAGTTTTTCTCAGATGGGAAAAAATTAGGCATTTCAGAATGATCAGATAAAGTTAGTGAGAAAAAAATGAATTCATTGAAGACCTCACTCTGGCCTGCACCTACTGCAACACAAAATGACATGACTTTGACAAAGATGTCACAATGTAAGTTACCAGATAAACTTAAGTGAGCAAAAAACAAATACAAAATTTTATCATAAACCATTATGATAACAGTAGGGAAAGTTGAAAACCACATGAATGTTTAATATTGAGCACAAAAGCAAAACATTTCCCTGACCTTGTGTTTTACTTATTTCCTTGGCCCTTTCTGAAACTGAGATCTCCCTCTGCCTGCCCACACTGATAATCACATAACAATGCACAATTAACAGGAACAGCCTCCCAAAAAAATCCCTGCAAACCAAGAGAGTTCCTGGTCAATTATTAAAACAAGTCAGACCATCATGTACGGATTTCTGCCACATCCATACTGATAGGTCACCCTCTGAAAAAGCCCTTGTAACATACTCTGTGTTAACTATGTGCAAAGTGGGTTGAGCAACATTTTAAACCTGAAAACAATGTGCTCATTAAAAAATTGCCTCAGTATTTGAAGAGTCAGTCACAATGTGTAGAGCAAGTCTACATACCATGCCTGTTCTTGGCAAGGGGTCATCCAGACCATGCCAGAGGATGCTGCATTGGGATAGATGGAGGCTCCCAAGGTCTGCCTGGGATTTACTAACTGGGGTGCTCTCAGGACACAGAAGTTGCTTCAAGGATGATGTAGGCATGGCCTGAACAGAGCAGACTACAAGTTGCTATTGGTTTCCTGACACCCGAGCTGCTTTTGACAAACAATTAACATCAAAAGGGAAGATAGCTCACACATGCCAGAGGGACTTGCATTGCAGCATTTACTGAAACCCTTTGACAAGGCTGCACATCCTGTGAGTTCTGCTGCTCTTCAAAAAGCAGCATAATGGACTGCCTGGCTGGCTGCGGCTCTGAACAACCATCCAGCTCTTCACCACAAGAACACCAACACAAACACAGTAGAGTTCTTCACTGTGAGGACAACTGACCAGCTGTGGCATCTATAAACACCTTTCAATTATCTTTGTCCTTAGTTAGCCAAAATTTGAACTGAAGCTACTGTAAAATCTCTCCTCCTCAAAGGCAGTACTGAACAACATAACCAAGAACATGCAGCTGTAAGAAAAGTGTTATTTGCGTGAGAACGTGGCCAAGAAACTCTCCAATCTTTGGCTTCTGCCACAGATACCTGTAGAAATTTAACAGAACTTGTCAGTCTCCATTTCTCTATATGTCAAATGAATGAGATATGTCTTCTGGAAAGTGCCTCGAGTTGTGCACATGACATAGAGAAAAGTATTGTTACTTTGGTATTTTTGCCACCTGTTGTGCATGCTGGTATTCCTTCCTGTTTAATTAACGTGCAAAAAGGTATGCCTAAGAAGCTTGTAGCATGTAGGTGAGTCCACTGAAGATGCTAGTAGAAAATAGAAGCATGAAGATTTCTGTTAAATCCAAACTACCTTAAAGAATCAATACAACAAGTAATCAACAGGCCACTTCACATGTACTGCTTTGGAGGAGAGTCTGTCAGAATCATGCTGAAGCTTCCCATGAGAGCTGTGATTGCTGAGCTGTTCATTCTGAAAATTACTGAATTACTACTTTACTAGAAATTAAATCAAAAGAAAAATTGCCTAAATTTATACAAAATGCTTTTGTCTTAAATGAGAGAAGAGGAAAAGGACTCATCTGTCCTGTGAGAGGCCCTCACATATCAGTCCTACAGGAATGCCTCAAAAGCACTTCGAATGATGAATGACTCCCATATCCCATGCTTCCCTAGCCTCATGCCACATGCCTGTGTTTCTTTACAAGTGCACTGAAATTAAGATAATGCAACAAATGAGAAATAGACCAATGTCTGAAAAATAGAAAGAAGTGGCTGAAATAACACTTTCGCTCTTTGGGCCACAAAGTGGCTGGAGAAGCATTTTGTGTGTCTAATGCACAGCAGCAGGCAAAGGATTAATGAAACATGATGCTTCCAAGCCAAAGATGTTGCTTATCTTAATTAGATGTTGGTAATGTTAAAATGAAAACAGAAGCCTGAATCTCCTGTTATGTATTCCTATGGCAGCTGGGAAGTCTTTTCATTAGTTTTTGATTTACACTGTTTTTACCTCAGCATGAAGGGAAGCAGGCCTCTGTTCCAAGTATGGGAAAGCTGATCAGCTCTGCAAGAGCAGAGTGGTGTTTCTAATGCTAGGCTATCCTTCCATGAGGAGTTCTGGCACAGGAAACACTGAAGATCTGTATTCTTGCACCTGCAAACTGCAAAGATGTTATTGCTCAAGTTTCCAATTATTTAGTGCCTTTTTTTGTATACCACTTACTACATAAGCAAGGTATGGCTTATATAGGAAAAATAACATGAGCTTTATATGGAGCCTGGGAGCTGCAATACTGCTTTTTGAGATGTAAAACACAGGGTAAGAACTTGCCTGTCAAATCAAGCAAACCACATGATCCCAGGAAGATTTTGTGCTTGGTCTGCTAGACTTTTCCACAATGTTTACCATAATTTGCCATTTTCCTTTCAGATTAAGCAGAAGGGCAAAGTCAACCTGAACAAAAAGAAAACTTGTGCAGAAATAGAAGACTGCTTTTTCAAAGCAGGAAACTTCCTGTTAAACAGCCACTCTTCAAAGGTATTCTTTGCAAAAACCCTTTTAAATTGACTAAAATTAGTTAAGTCTCCATTTCCACCCACATCTGAAGCCATTTCTAATCAAGCTGAGACAGAAGATGGGCAGATGGACAACCACTCCTCCGTGGCAAAGCTAAGCTGTTAACTCAGTACTGGTCTGTGTAAGGTGAGCAGATTGTTCTGGTTCATGATTTATTCTTCTGCTGGGGTCCTGCTAACATTTCATTATTGTGAGGAAGACAGCTTTAGCTTGGCTTGGACTCACCAAAGGCAGTCCAGGTTTGAATGGGTGTCCAAAGCCACTTTTGGAAGTTATTTTAACAACACAGATCATCCTTGATATACAAAATTGAAGTCTTTCTAAGTGAGGCTGCAAAAGCAACCCATGGCTATAAAAAAAACTGAATTAGAGATCAGTATCAGAAAAATTCAGAGAACTCCATGCAAACTTTCTACATGTGTTGCACCAGGTTATTCAAGCCTCATTTTGTCCTTGTCAGTTTTACTCTGGTCTCTTCAGCTTTTTCAGAGATATATGTGATGCTTAGAATAATTACTAACTGGACCCAGGAAAATGAAAATGTGGTAAGAAAGTATGGTTTCTGGCATACCACAGTACAGGACCTTTCCAACACCAAAATGCCTGGAGAAAACCACACTATGAGATGAGATATTTGTTATGTTGCAGAGAGGATTGATTGTTGCAAAGAGGATTGCAGAGAGGATTGGCTAACTCATTTTGTATGGCCAAGAGCCATACAAACTCATGACTTCAATGGTTGTAACTTTAAAATACAGACTTTCACATAGAGTAGATCGTGTACATTAGAAGGGTGGTGCCTTCTAGTTGGTGCCCCCTCCTAGCAGAAGGAACCAAATGCCCCAACCCTTGGGGGCCAGCATTGGCCACTTTTAGATAGGCTTCAGCCTGCATAGACTGTGGTTATGCTATGAGTGCAGGAGGAGTTTTGGTGGCAGGGGAAAGCTTTCCAGAATTTCCAGAGTTCTTTGTTGCATGGAAATAGCACGGATCTCCTTGTCCAGCTCTGTTTCCTTGTACATATCGAGTCAGACAGCTTTTTGCAATTACTCCTTTCTCTGCTGCAGAGGCCAGCCCCACTGATAGGTGCCACGGCCAAAGTTAAATAAGTCATATATTTAGTTCAAATTATTTCTAAAACCTGTTGCAAGGTCCCTAGGTGCTGCTGCCTCTGGTCTAAATTTTGCAGTAGTTTCATCAATATTCTATTTGCAAGGCCTATATTTAACTGACAGAGAAGCTCCTGATTTTTTTTTTTTAGTTTTTAAAGCAAACAATATACATAGACTCTAGAGAGAGACAGATATTTATGTATGTGTGCGTATCTACAAATATATACATAGTATATGTATATAATTTCTGAGCATCTCATTCTAGCAATTGTATCTATTGTACCTTTTAATGTCACTGCATAGAATAAAGAGGTAGAGATAGAAGGAATAAACACTGACCATAACTGTCTGTAGCCAATAAAGTATTACGTGGTCTGGAGCTCAAACAACTCAGCCTGGTAGACAAATTACAGCTGCAATTCTGAGTGTCATTTTTAACTCATTCTCCCACTCAGGCTGCCTTGTCACCTTTCTCCATCTCTGAGACACACATTAAACTGCAGTCTGATAGTGTTATCAGCACCTTTGTCAACAAAATAAATTTGTCTCCCTGGGATGGTGAAATGTGTGTCACAAATGAAGGAGATTTCTGGAGTTCAGCAGCAATCTACAGGGAAGTGTTAATTAGAACAGACTGTGTCATAAGGAAGCTCAACAGACACAAACTAATTAGCACCAACAAGTGTAGCAGGGCTGCTTTGCGGAGGCAGCACTCCATCACTGGCTTCTCAGAAGTTAGCACTCCTTCCTATTCCCTGGCTCTAGTCTCAAAATGGCATTAAAACATATGGTACCAGAGCAAGAGTCCCACAAGGATATAGCAGGAAGATCTGCTTTTGCTCCATCCCGTCTTCACCAACTCATTCTCATCACAGCATGCAACTCAGTCTATCCACAAGTCAAAGATATCCAAGATTCCATCCAGGTAAAGAGAGTCGGTCCTCAGAAAAGTCTGCATCCCTCCTGAATCTCAGCTGGACTGATGGTCTGTAAATGCTACCAGTTTCCTTGGGGAAGCTAAGAACATTGAGTGTCCATACAGATTTAAACTAGGCTGTTCAGTGCAGAGCAGCAAGGCATTCTAAAAATCCAGCAGGAATCTGGGGAAAAAAAAAAGAATTAGAAAGAGCCCTTCAGCAGGTCAGCTTACAAGCTTGCAGCTTAAATATTGCTGACGAGCTGACATCAGTCAAGAAAAAAAAGATTCTTAAATGACACAACAGATGTTCTTCAGATGAGTCCCCATTTTTTCTTAGATGCAACCTTAGCAGATGGACTTGAGCACATATATTCTGTAAGCAGATAAGAGGATAGAGATGCTAAAATAAACCAACCTGATAAAAAATAGAAAGTAGTAGGAAGCACCATATACAATGCTTGTTTCTCACATTCTTGTGCTTATTAATTTCCTCATTTTTAAGGGAAAATATTTCAGACTGAACACAGGTGATACATAATACTAGTAACCAATGGGTCATCATCTAGCTGGATTTCCTCAGGTTTATAGCTACAAAATTAAAAGAAATAATGCAAGCAGAAGAACCCATACCCACAAACACCTAAGACTTCAAGAACATTATTTGCTAAGTTTTCCTTTATAACACAGGCATTTAGAACACTTTGTGTCCACCAGTTCACATTTCTCTCTGCCAGCTTCTTCTTGATTCAAGCACAATTCCTTTAATAAACACAACAATGCTGGAACCCTTTCGTGTCTTGTTCTCTCACCTCTTTTGGTCAAGAACTTTTCTCATCTGAGGATGAGAAGCTTTCTTCCCCACTCCAGTCTAAATGTGCTTGACAGGCATAAAAGAATGTCGTGTAAAAACTGGTTTCCAAATAATCAAAAGTCAAAGCACAGGGCGAGACAAAGCTAAAGGGACCTGTGGATGCATAACACACACTAAGAACAAACCATTTCAGCCTGCTTTTAGATGTGTTTGGGCATTTTAACAACAAGCACCTTTTGGCACAAATTGGATTAGGAGGTTTTACAACATTAATGCTGTGTGACCAGTCCCTACTGGCTCATACAAGTTTCTAAGAGCTGCTTCTCTCAAAACTGAATTTCAGATATCAAAGAAAGCTGGAATAGAACAGCAGGGGAAAAATACTTTTTGCCCACATTTTGGCTCTGCAGGCAGAAAGAAAAAAAAAATAAAAGAGAGAAGAGAGAAAAGAGAGAAAAGAGAGAAAAGAGAGAAAAGAGAGAAAAGAGAGAAAAGAGAGAAAAGAGAGAAAGTCTAGGGTGTTAGATTCAGCACTTTAGAAAACTAACCACTTAACAAGAGGATATTCTTTATCCTGCTGTCATTAGCAGAGACAAGATCTTACAGTCTGATGGCTGAGGGCATCATCCTTACAGATGACTGGGTAATGAAGGAGCTAACAGGCCAAATGCTTTTATTACTGCATTTACAGTGCACAACAATATGTGACCACAGCAACTTAGGAAGAATGAATTAGGAATACATGTACACCCTCTCTAAGACCTGTTTTCTTTTCTTTTATACTAGTAGAGAACTGGGACCAATATTATTCATTCACAGGAACACCATGTTACCTGCTGCTGCAGAAAAGAGCTGATCAGCTATCCATTGTGCATTGAGGCAGATGGTGTGTAAATACCAGAAGCCTTATGATACCAAGCTTTTCAGAGATCTCATTTCTTTTTCATAGCAGGGTTTAAATTAAGCTGCAAATGCTGCAAAACACATAGGGACAGATTCTTTCTTCTCACAATCCATTGCAATAAGAACAAACTCCTGTCAAGTCAACAAAACCAGAGGTCTAAAGCAAGTATCAGAAGAGAATCAGTGCTCTCCAAAACCATGTATGTTACAGAAGGAATTAAGATTACCTGTATCAGGTGATGGTAACTGCATCAATCACACAAGATTTGTGCAGACTGGAGATCTTGCTGTGGGCATACATGAAAAACACCTTTTTCCCTGCTGTCCACTGTTTTCACCCCAAAAACAGAGTGACAGAACTGCACTAAGCAGGCATTGATTGCTAAGTACTTGGACAATCTGGAAAGGAATTACAGCACATAAACCAAAGCAGGCATGTAATTTAACATGCTTTGCACAACTAAGAAATTAAACATGTACAGCATAGTTCAGTACAGCTCAGACCACTTTAAGCTCAGACTACCTTTTAGGCCAGCTGAAGCCTTGGGGACAGCAGTTGAAAGACATTATATTAAGATACCTTTGCTTACAGATAATTTTATTATTGTTATTTAGGCATTTACATGAACTATACTCCTGCTGCTAATTCCTCACCATCCATCAGGGCAAGGACAGAAATCTGGGTGTGTATATTCACTCACCCTACTGTTTTTCACTCTTGTAGTAGGGAAAGGCTTCCAAAAGATCTGAGACACAAAGCCTGTGGGCATGCACAGAAACAGTTGTGTTCTTAGAAATCAACTCCCTTCCCTGAGACTATTCATCAGACTGCGGGCTATGAGAGATAGAATTCTAAAAACATGGCTTTCTTTTCATTACTATGCTGTGTGTCTTTCTTATTTCACCTTCTTGCAGGAGAAATGGATAAGGGAAACACTGTTATATTTGTTTGTAGTTCATTTTAATTCTGAACTCAGAGGAGAGCACAAGTGAGATCCCTCCACAGAGCACAAGGACAATCCATTTCATTGCTTTGACTTTGCTCTATGAAGTCATTTTACAGAGACACTCAAGCTTCAGTTGCAAGCATCATTGCAAGAATCCCATCAATTGCCTTACTTGAATGGAGAAAAAAAAAAATACAAAATATTTGTTTCTTCTACCTCTCCTCCAAACCCACAAATCATTCTAAAAATCATTTTCCTTCCCTTTTGAGCAATAAAAAGAGTAATACTGTGCATCATCAATTGCTTTTAGGCACCAGGTGCAAATTTGCCTAATACCTGATCAAATGTTTTGTATAGTGTAAGGGAAGCCAAATTCCTAACACATCAGGGCCCAGTTAGTGGGAAACTGGTAGAACTACTCTGGAGTCTCTAGGTTTAAAGCATGTACTGATTTGCTCCTTTGGTTTTGAAAAGAGCAGGCTAGCTCCTGTTTAAGCTCTTGACTGCTTTGTCAAAAAGCAGGTCATGGAAGGCCTGACTTGACACAACGTGTTTGAGATCTCACAGTTGCACAAACTGATTATGAAATTAAATGTGATGGATAAGGGAAATACACTAATTATCAAACTCCTAAATCAGAATGGTGTCTTTTTTATCCAATATTACTCATCTGAACAGGAAAAAATGGCTACAAGTATCTTTTGAACTTACTGCGTAACAGTGCTGCTATGGTTCCTGCAGCCATATGGATAATTGGGAGACCTGGTGTAGCACACAGCTGCTCTGGTTTGCTCCTCTCTTCGTACACACTGGGAAGAAGAACAGAATAAAGGATCAGTTTTCCTCAGTATTTCAGTCAGACTGGGAAAGTCCCCTCAGACTATTTTATTTTACTAATTTTTTTTTATGGTGTGGTAACTTCCAGTGATTGGAGCACCGTATGTGATTATAGAAGAAGAGCTGAGCCCATGGCTCTGTACTGGAAATCAAGTGGCCCACATAGTAAAGCCATTCATGACCCAAAACCATGTGGTTTTTACTCAGACGTAGTATGGTAAAGGTAAAACCTATTCTGGCTTTCCTTGGCACTCCAGGCTGTGTACCATTCCAAAGTGTAAAAGGTACTTCAGGATCCATGAAGTACTTGCCTTTCTTATATACCTTTCCACAAAATAATACAATATAACATAACATAACATAACATAACATAACATAACATAACATAACATAACATAACATCACATCACATCACATCACATCACATCACATAACATAACATAACATAACATAACATAACATATATTCCACAAATGTATGTAGTACTCTTTCATGACATCCTCTGAGAGATGAGCAGGACAGTGCAACTTGACCTGGTACTACTCACAAATTACAGTTTGCACATAACAGGAAATCCAGTTCAGCTCATACAGCAGAAATGTAAAGCTATGACTAAACACTTACCAAGTTATTAATGACTTATAAATGATAGTAGGCAAGGGGTCAAGTCCCACACTGGGCATATTTCATGCAAGTCCAATAAAATCTAATTCAAAATTGTAGAGACCTTCACACACACATAAGCCAAGCTCCCAAACGCCTGGAGACAGTCACTTGCTGCTACAAATTCTACTGTACAACCTGCACTTTAAATGCAAAGCCCCCCTGGTGCTAGCAGTAATGATTTGGATTAGCACATTATTTCCCACTGCTAGGGAAATAAAAATCTCTTAGTACCACTATCAGGGATTTCTGTGGCAACTCAGTGAATAATGGTAAAAGCAGCTGCAAAATAGCAAGCGAACAAAGACTACAGAGATATAATGGTGACTCAACAACCTTTCAATTCAGATATTAAAGAGTCTGCAGTTCCTTTTATGCTGCAGGTGAATAAAAGGTGATTGAGCAAAATTAACCTCTCCCTAGAGCATTAAGAAAAGTTAAAGTTCCAGTGCAGACTTGCTGGGCTCTTTTAAATCTGAGTTTCTTACAACTTTTACTGCTGTAACACCAGTGAACTGAATGTCCAATGAACTGAATTTCATCAGAGCTGAGTTTTAGAGGACTGAGTTAAAAGAATTATGTGAATTAAAAGTGCTTTTATTGAGATGATAAGTTTCCTGTTGAAATATATAAGCCGTCAGGAAATGTCAATATTGAACTGCAACTTCTCTTGTTCTCTTCCCAAGAACCCAAGGGCCCAAGAGGTATTCACCCTGCCTATAGAACTTTGATTGGCTGCATGAAAATTTGTTTAAATTCCACACTAAGACAACAGGTAATCAAGCATGTGCACAGCCATTTTATGGGTTTAGCAGGAATTTTAAACATCAGTTTAGGAGCCCCATGTGAAGAACAGGCTCCACAGTTCTGGCTTGGAAGCCTGAAGCCCTGACTCATACATGTGTATCCAGCACTTGAGTTGCTTTCTGATCTAAACAGAGCAATTTCCTTCATATTGCAACAAATACTGAAACTATAAACAGCAAGAATTTCATGAAGCTTTTGCTGAGAGGAAGACAAGGGAAAACAAATTGATGAGTAAAATGATTAATGTGGAAAAGTCAAGGCTCTGGGAAAAGACACAGAAACCACAACACAGGTTTTTAAAGTTTTCAAGGAAAATACAAACTGTACATTTCCAAAATGTTTGTGTAGGCTTCTCCTCTCCTTTCCACAACCACATTTTCTCCTAAATATCTTTGTAGTATTGGTTCAGACCAAAACTATAGAACCAGAAGTGTAACAGGAGCCTTCAGGTGAATGAGCTATGAAATTCAGCTGTAAGTGAATTTTAGATGGTAGTTTATCCAGCTCAAATATTACTTACCCAATACTTAGCACCAAAGAGGGCAGGCAATAAAAAAGTATGAAGGCATAATATTTCGTCTTCAGGAAACAAAGAAAAACACATTCAAGGACAGATGCAGAAACGTTAACGTAACTGAGGACAACACTGGGACAGGGGAGGTTTTTGTTTGTATGTAGTGCTAGCTCTGAGAACAAGTTTATTAATGGAAGCTGATCAGCAGACATGCCTATTTTTGAGGAATAAAAAGAGAACCAGTTAATTGGAGCTGTTAGTCTCACTGTCCTCTGCAAAATTCTTTCACTCTGGGCAAGCACCAACTGAACAAAACTTAACAAGGGCAGGTGTTGAATTCTGCACCTGGAATGGGGCAACCTGGGATATATGGACAGACTGGGGAACAAGACACTGAAGAGTAGCACCACTCAAAAGGTGCTGGTGGTCCTGGTTGATGGCAAGTTAAATATGAGTCAACAGTACCCTGGCAGCCAGGAGGGCCATGTGTATTTACGGGACTATAGATGAGTGTTGAATAGCTGGGTGTCTCTATTTGTCATCTGAGTTATAAAGATGATAAAGCACTCTTTCATAGCAGCACTCAAAAATTTTATGTACAATACACCAGAAATCCTGTATTAAGTGGTTGAAGGCATTTGGCTTTTCGCCCTTCATAACCACTGACAATATGTGGGCATCTATGTTTGTGACTGGACAATTTCCTGCATTATTACTCATGTCATGGCTTATCAACCAGGATACTTAGTGGTATTTATGAACATATTAAATGCTGATACAAGCAGAAGAAAAGCCACATGTTCTTTTACTTCAGGTTTGAGCGAGGCCAGCTCATTGAAGGCAGGTATTGGGTTGTCTTTAGGTTTCTACTCATCAGATTTGCCACAGGGACACAAAGTCCAGTCAGCACCACAGCTGGAGAAGCAGGAGCTGCTGCTTCCTGCAGGTTCTCGAGGTGCAGAGCATTCTGGTCCTCCTACCAGACAGTTTATCAATATTGCTGCTGCTGAATATAGATTTTTGCCTCTCCAGGTGACCTTCCAGATCTTAGGAAGAAGCATCTCTTTTTGTAAAGCCTACACTGTTTGTCCTCAAAGGACTGCCTGGCTGCAGATAAAGTCTAACTGAAACATGTACCTGGACTTTGGCTGTGCTCTCGGACATGGCCTCAAAACTGAGTCCACACTGGACTGTCCACACTGGATTGTGCCTTCAAGGGAAGAGTTTCACCCTGAAACTGATTCTCCCCTTCCTTGAGTGAGTCATCCTCTGGAAAAAGGATGAGGATCCTCTAGGAATGCAGCACTCACAGTTCCTCAGATACAGCACAAATCTGCTACCAGACCAGAAGAATGCAAACCCCTGTTATGTGACAGAATCCATGACATACCAGTGCTTCAGGATACTTCTGACTCTGTTCCTACTGAGAAGAACATCACCAAATGTAAAATCCTATAGAATATTCTGGGAAGCAAAGAGGAGAAGATTCTGGGGAAAAAAAAGTCTTCTAGGAATTAACGTATGACTTGAGACTGGGAGATACAGAGGTGAAATAAGCTAAAGCTGCAGAGGCTAAGGACTAACTGACATGGTCAATTACCAGGTAATGGCAACTTCCAAACATCTTATCTCAATTACTTATCTCAATTTGGCTGCAAATAGTAAAAAAAAAAAAAACAAAAAACAAAACCAAACAACTTCATTAAACTAATTTGATTTTACTTCGGAAGGTTTCAAAAACTAATATTAAATAAAAGGGCTCATGGTAAAAAGTAGTTTTAAACAGTTGCAGCACAGGGTGGAGGACTATTTTCCCAGCAAAACTACCATGTCTTCACTGCTTCAAGGCTTCCTACCTTACCTACAAAAAAATGTTTGGTGAAAAATCCATTTTGTTCATTTGTTCCTGCAAAAAATATGTGAGTGGGTAGAGGGAGGGTCTGTACCATAGCCAGCAGAAATCAGCAAGATTCCTGTGGCATTTACGTACCAGAGTTTGTGATCAGACAGAAAATCTCAGGTAAGACCAAACAGTAGAGCTGGGAGAAGCAGAGAGGCTTTTTGGACACACAAGTCATAATTAAGTGCTGACTGAGTGTTTGAAAGCATCTTTGACTTTTTCAGCTGTATTTCCTGGTTTAATGCAAGACATTATCTCTAACAACTTTGGATTAATGATGTTCTTGGATTGTCACAGCTTTGACAACACACCAAGCAAAAATAATGAACAAAACAAATCATGTTCAAAAACTACAGAGCAGTTACAGATTTGGCATGCTCCTAAATGTAAAGCCTATTAAACTGATTTTCTTCCTTGTCAGAGTATATTTGTGCAGGGTCACAAATGTCCAGGGACATGAAGCTTAATATCATGACTGATTTCCTGGTTTCATCAGAGTGACTGGTATGAATAAACAAACAGTGTTCTCTTATCACTTATTTCCCCACTCCCCATGTAAGGCAGAATATGCAAGACTGTAAACATACTTTAAGTTTATTACCTTTATCTCTAAACAAAGGACTTTCAGAAATATGTCTCTGTCATGATATTTGTGGAAATGAAATCACGGGGTCAATGCCAAACTAAAACTCTTTTTGGCTAGATTGACAGAGGGGAATTTGTCCTGCAGGAAGCAAATTAGGAGTCATTCTGCTTACAGGATCAAACCATTCCTGAATAGAGTGAGTGACCATCTTTTTGTATCTAGCCTGTGCCTACAGACCTCAGCAGATAATTGGCATCACATAAATAAATAGGAAGTTTTAAAAAGGTGTATTGAGTTGACAGAATGAGTCTTAAGCCAGAGAACAAAAGGAATGTATTCATTATGCTGGCAGCCTGGTTTGATACCTCTCATGCAGAAGATGATGCTAATCCTGATGAATATTCATTCTGAACAGGAGCCTGAAACAAAATGCATAAATTCACACCTCTCAAATAGGACATCTTTTGAAAGCCATCAAAATACAATATTCTCCACACATTTTTCCACTTTGGCTTGTTCCCTTGTATTTCAATTAATTAAACATTACCTGCATATGCCTATATGTACATAGCAAAGAAAATCCCTGTGTTCTCAAAGTTCAGACCTTGATACTAAGACCACACACATACTACTGGCACATGAACAAGAAGAATTTTTCTGCCCTTAACACACACTGTTTATACAGTAAAATACTTGCATTTGATGGCAACACAAACATCCTAGGGAAACACAAGCACATGTTTAGCAGTTTATAATGAGTAGCCAGGACTAGCCCCAAAAGTTATGGGGCACTGTAGGCTCCATACCCTGATGCAGCCCCAGAAACAAAGCAAGAATCCCACAGGTCTTCACTGTTATGTAGGAAGACACAGAAGTGTCGTGAAGAAGTCTCATGATCCAGAAGATACTGGGGTCAAGCT
The DNA here is from genome assembly GCA_027886175.1 of Phylloscopus collybita. NCBI lineage: Eukaryota > Metazoa > Chordata > Aves > Passeriformes > Phylloscopidae > Phylloscopus > Phylloscopus collybita. The sequence goes on from JAJNNQ010000018.1 coordinate 44,435,701, forward strand.
ACAAAACATTATTCTTCTCTGTGGAAGGGAGAATCTACTAGAGAAAGAAGATTACCAACACTCTTTCTACAGCTAAGTTCCTGTATTGACTCCAAAATTCCTAAATTGCTCAGCACAAAACATGATGAGCACTCTGAAACCTTTTCCCCTTTATTCCAGTCCATAAAGGGGAGTTTCCACCCAGTGCTTGTATACCACATTCACCTTTCCTCATGCAGACATTTCAACATGTCCCACAAATGCAGAGTCTCAGATCCTCCTCTGGAAGAAGAGCACAAGCTTGCAGAGGCAACAGCATATCTTCTGGACCCTGTGACCACAGACTTCTCTATCAAAAAATGCTCATATAAGATGTGAGGTGAGATGTGACAATGACCTGAAATTTGGAGACACTGATATCCACATAATCTACAGGTGAACCTGGTATGTGAGAGGTTGCTCTATTTCACTGGTCCAAACTGGGCAACTTTCAGGAAAAAGTAGCATGACTACAGCAATTCCAGTGCAATACTGCCAAAATGGACATCTTACTTCCCTCATTAGAAGAAAACTCATCTTAGATTCCAGGAATTCGGGCCAGAAGGCTTTTTCTGTCAAGTCTGCTAACACAATCCTCTTATCCAAAATTTAGTCTAAACTCAACTCAAAACTGGTGTTACCAGGCCCTGGTACAATATATTGGATGTGGATGCCTGAGGAAGCATGCACCACCATTTTCACTCAATGCAGTTGGAGTTACTTTCCTGGGTCACCCCACAACGAGCACAGTGCAGTATCCTTACAGTTTTGTGGATTTTGCAAAGATACTTGAAGTCAGGGAAAAATTCCCAGACAAAAGGAGTGTGACCTTTCTTCAGAGTGGCTTCCAGTGCTCTTCAGGGCAGAGACCGTCTTTGTGCCTTGTACAGACAGAGAACATAGACTTAGCAAAATAGAAGCTTTGATCTAATTTCCTTCTTCACCTACATGCACTTGAGCTGTGCAGAGTACATGAGGTAAAATCTCATCTCTTCAGGGTCTATTCAGAAGGACAAAGGAGTAATAACATTGGGACTCAGTGTTCAGGACAAAAGGACATAACCTCCCAACAGGGTCCCCTTCTTACTTTAAGAACTGAGTCACAAATAAAAGGAGTATCTTTGTGTGAGCTTCTAAGAAGCTGCTGAGAGGGTTGAGCACTTTGGAAATGTAAAAAGAGGATTACAATGTTTAAATATTAGAATTGCTTCAATTAGGATAATCAGGAGATATTTTTCAAGCATCCATGGGATTTCTGGAAGGGGGGAGGAGAAAAGAAAAAAATTCCTACACTAACTTGTCCAATTGACCTATATGACAAATATAAAGGGATTCAGTAACTTTCATTCCTCTCTAACTTCATTAATGTCAGAGTAGGTTACCATGGTCAAAACTACCTGCAGTCTCAATAACATCTCTTCTACATTTGTTTCATATGCAAGTCAAAATCAAAATTAACTTCAAGAAGAAATGAAAAAAACCCCACAGAACAAGAGTACCCCAAAATTATCTCATGTTGTACCTCTGGAGATCAATGGCAACGCTTTGCATCCTGCTTCACAGACCTCCTTTACTCGGGCAAACATATCATCTTACAGGAGTAACAGTAGTTGGCCTTTGTATTGATCAGCTGGAGAAGGAATAAAGCAAGCTGCCAGCAGAGTTCAAATGCACTAGCTGCCAGCAAGTTCTACAGGATGTGTCTTCAGGGAAGAGCAAGCTCCTTATCCTGTACTCCTGTCTCCTTTGAAATGCCATGTCATGTCATGTCATGTCATGTCATGTCATGTCATGTCATGGGAAGTTGGGTCAGGCAGCTAATGCAGGGGAAAACTTGGGTCATTTTAGCTGGATTGTCCAGTAGGAACATGGCAAAAGAGAGAGGGAGAGTTGGGCTCCCAGCTCTGGCAGCAGAGCAGGCTGAGATCTCGGCTGACAGCAACCATGGGTTCCTTTCCAGAGGATGTAGGACATTGCACAATTTCTTGGGCTGTCCTGCCTGTCCTGCTTGCTTGACTGCTTCTGAGCTGTCTCTTCTCCTGTCTCTAACTATGCACAGCATGCACATCTTCACTCACTCTACTCCTCAGCAGGCTGGTCAGCTGTAACTGAGGAGACAGGTTTAGCCTTTCAGTGAACAGAAAACCTTAATGTTCAGAAAGAAAATTTGGAAATCAGTGCTGCATACACACAGTATGAGTTAAAACTGGGCAACTTCTCACACAAGGTCTCATGACCCCAAAGGCCACCCTTGTGCCAAATCCCAAAACTGGTTAACACGCTTTCAGGACGTTCTAGTTCCTAAGAAGGCAGTTGCCAAGATGTCTTCACCCATTTGTTTTAATGTAATGCAATGCTCTCCTTCTAGTCCTGTTGCTGGAAAACAAAAATAATAACATGGTGAGATAGATAGCTCAGACAGAAAAATTCAGCCAAAATACTTGTTATTTAGTAATAATATAATCCATTCAGAACTGCTTAGGACAGAGTGTTGAGGTGACCTCAATAGGTGTACTACTAAAATTTCTCTCTGCAATTGCAACAGAGACAGAAAAATAAACCCCTTTATAGGTTATGCTAGATGGTATCCACAGGCAGCATTTTTGAAGTGGCACAGGTTGACCCTGACTGATGGGCAAGGCTGGTACCAGTGTGTAACTTTCTCTGCTACAGGATTGCTTCTGATTAACATAGTTGTATACTGGTGGAAGCTTGTGTGGAAAGCTCTCTTCACAGCTGCTCACAAGGCATCCTCCAGCAAAAGCTTACAAGGGCAGTGGAATTGAAAGAGGAGATTGAATAATAAAAATCAAGACAGGAGCATCACTTCAGACATTTATCTGAATGGCTGCTGTTTTGAAAAGGAGAAAGTAAACAAAGAGCAAGGGGACATTCTCCTCCTGCCAGGGGCTGTCCTGCCCTGTCTGCACAGCAGCAACAAATCACTGGAGACCTACCCCATCCAGGCTTTAAAATTTATAAACTTGAAACGGGAATTTCTCTATTTGTTTCCAGTCAATTTATTTGGCTGCTTTCCAAAGCTCTGGCCTGCTCCAGAGATGATGTATTTTGTTGTTGTTGTTTCGAGAAGTTTCATTAGGTAACTGAAACCAAGTTCCAAAAATACCCTCTGCACAGAGCTCTTCCCAAAATAAAACCTGATTAGTCTCAGTAAGGACCATGCATTCAGAGAATTTGCAATCCTCACACTATTTTCTGTCCAGCTTTTCATTTGGGAGAAGTAGAGACATAGTCAGGTGGAAGTACTTCTCAGTAGCACTCACTGGGTATCTGCTCATCAGCTAATTGTTTTTGGAGCTGCAGATGCTCCTGTAGCACATACCTTCAGATTTTCTCTGCATACAGGGATAGCTGAATAACCATGCATTTCCAATCTGAATTTAAGTTTAATGTCTCTCTTGCAGGAGGCACTGTATGCAGGTTCCTGAGAAATCAGGGAATTGGCAGCAATGTGACAGCACCATGTCTTACACTTTAGAGCTACCTACTTCCAACACTACTGCAAAACTACTGTAACTTTCAACAACTTTTGACTGCCACATTACTCACCAACTGTTGCATGGTTAAATTCAGCACTGTCTCAGAAAATTAGAGAGTACTCACACCTACAAAATGCACAGAAAGAAGGCAGGCAGTCTTCCCACTTACTTTGCCTAAATGGGACTTCACAGAATGAGAGATAAACCAAATCTTTGTTAAGAAAACTCTGGCACTGATACCTTCCTGGAAAGGATCCATCTTTTTCATGTCATGGAGGAAAGCCCTCAAGCAAGTGAAGCACCCTTTTTCTACTTCTTGAAGTACGTTCCAAGTTTTATAGGAAAAGGAGAAGGAAAAAAGAAAAAGAAAAAGAAAAAGAAAAAGAAAAAGAAAAAGAAAAAGAAAAAGAAAAAGAAAAAGAAAAAGAAAAAGAAAAAGAAAAAGAAAAAGAAAAAGAAAAAGAAAAAGAAAAAGGCAACTTGCTTTCTCTTGCTTGTGTTCCTCAGAAAAAAATGGCAGTTTGTCAAGTAATAACAGAATGTAAAAATAAATTAAAAAAAATGTTTGCAAGAGCTGGATCTGAAGCAGTTCCATGCCCCACCACTGGAGCAGATGCCAGCAGCAGGTGAGGAGATTCCCCTTCTTCACCAGATCCATTCCTGGCACTGTTCATCATCCATGCTGCAAATCCCCCACTGAGCAAAGCTGTCAGCTGTGAAGGAGTGCATCCACCATGGTCTACAGTCTCCACACGTACCAAATAAAATTGTCAAAGTGGTTTCAGACCCCCAGTGGGATAAGGGAATTAATGAGGGGAGAAAGACCTCAGCCTTTGTCCAAAAGCCCTGAGAATACCTTAAAGCCTTAATGAGAACAGCAGCACCAGCAAGTGATCAGGACATCAAATTCTACTTTGCTTCCAAACCTCCCCTGCAGTACAATTGTTTGGTGCTCAAAGAGGAAAATGCAGATGGACAGCCAACCTACCTTGTTTTACAGGTTTGTTCTGGGTTTTTTTCAAACATTGCTCTAAGAGTTCTACTAGGTTTTTTAAAAAATCTGGCTGTTCAAAGGGAGGCTTATATTCAATATCATGGATCTCTGAGATGCAACCCTGTAAGACTTCAACCACTGTACTTTACAAAAGGAAATCTTTCACTTGAGAACTACAGGTCACATAATACAAGGAGTGAGACACAGAGGACAGTTCCACAGGCCCCCCCTACAGCAGCAGTGCTGTGACACAACCAGCACTGAGCGGCCGAGTGGGATCCAGGCACCAGTGAGCGATTTGTCCAGGGTCAGATCAAGCTTATGGCTGACAAGACATTAAGTTCATGTCTTCTGGTTCTCACACCTCTGTTGCTTTGCACCTCGTGCAGTCCTTGAGAGAGAGCAGAGGCAGCTCACCTGCTCTTTCAGGCAGTTAACAGGATAGGACAAACACACTTCTCTGTTCCTGGTCCAGACACTTAAAAAGCAGACAATTAAAACCACATTTTGCCCTCTCAGCAATTTCAGGAGCAGTCCTTTGCATATATCCAATTTCATCTGTTTAACACACAGTTTAGTTCCCTCAGAAACATGTCTCTAGCAATAGCTTAGCATCTCCTTAGCACAACGTGCACTTTATGTTTTGATGGCTGTTTACTTGGAGTGGCCAGGTAGATTGAGCAGTATAAAGCAGCGATAATGAGCAACAGTCCTTTTTCAACACAGCTGAAGAGTTCTTAATTTTCTACATATTCAGCTGACACTTTAATGTCTTGCTAGAGCATATCTATTTATTTAACATCCCAAAACAGGTTCTAATTCCTCTGTTGTGAAATAATAAACCTCAATAAGGAAATGATAAAGAAACACATGGTCTACGAGCAGCTTTGCCCAGCAGGCCTGCAGTGTGGGGCTGCCCAGTCATAATTAACACTCAAAACATTGACATGCACATGCCAAACCCATGCAGTGTGGGATTAGCTGTACCTAATCCTTGCTGCTCCCTGCTCTGCCCTACAGCAGCTGCAACAAAAGCATGGGCTGGCTCCTGGTCTGGTAGTGAGAAACTCTCTACTATCTTTCCCACAGTCCCTATTCTTCTGCGCCGTTGGCATCTCCTCACAACTATTTTCTATCTATATCTGCTGCTTCTTTGACCTGCTTTCAGTGTATTTAGTATTCTATAGCACCTAACCTTTGCTCCCCAAGTACCAGTCTATTTTCCTGTAACTTTTCCTGTAAAAAGTGGGATGTTTTCTCCACTCAAGCTTCTCAAATAGCTAGAACTCTGATGACTTCTCTTACCATTGATGGTTGAACGAATATCCATTTATGTTCCTGAGGTAAGGTAACCCTCCCACTGCTTCCTCTTCCTGCAACTCATCGGCTCCTTCATCTCCTTTTTGCCTTTCCCACTCAGGCAAGAAAACTCTTACAGTCATCTGCACAATTCCACCAAAAACTGGCAAATGTCTTCTTTCTGCTTTGTCATTTCATAAATGGCACTATCATACAGTGCTTCTATGTGGCTGACATATTAATAGCACAGCTAATTATTCTACATCGCTTCAGCCAGATCCCGCCAACCCTCCCCCCACTTTACTTAATGAATTAATCTGAAATTCATGTTAGAGCTTCTGGTATGAAGCACTTTTGCAAGTGGGAACACTGAACAAGCCACTTATTAATAAGAAATAAGTACTTGCAATAGTTATTCTTAATGAAAAATGGAAGGTGGTAGTGGTAGCAATACTCAAGAGCTAATAATAGTGGGTTTAAATTACAGCAAGGAATATTTTAAAAAAGATATTAGGAAAGGTTTTCTAGTGCTCTAGGTAGTAACAGACAGACTGACTTCCCAAAGAGGCTGTGGAGTTTGAAGGTTTGCATTACAAGGTTAGACAAATATCTGCTTCACAAATGATCCTGCCCTGAGGGAAGGGCAGATGCCTTGATGCTTCCTGGAATATCTTTCCATCTCAATTTTTTTGGCGTCCCTGTGTTCTGCTCTGGCAATACCAATGGGATGGCTGCAGCCTGCTGCAGACAGCCCCCTGTGAGCCTGTGGCTACAACCTGCTCCTGTGAGCCCCACTGCCTCAGCTCCTGCTCTCACTAGAGCCTCTCCTGCTGTAGCAGATGTGTGTCTCCTGTGAAAGCTGAGCCATGGTCAAGAGCTACTCTGCCATAGCACTACAAAGTATGCAACACAACAGCTTCAGCAGAAAGGTAGTGGTGACTTAAAATCAACTCCTGATTGAGGTTTGAGCAAGGCAAGGCAAGACCTGCCAGCCATCCCTCAGACAAGTCTATCTGCCGAGATATTAAAAGCCCTGGAATGCAGGCTAAGCAACCTTGACACAAAAAATGTGCAAAAAAGCAGCATGTTTGCAGCCTGTTTATGAAGTGGACTGGCAGTGGGGATCCTGGCTAATCTCCACTGGCTATTCTCAATCCCAAGAATACAGATATGCACTGGAGCTAAGTTTCAACAACAAACTTTCAGACCCTCTGTGTGAGCTGTCTCTTCACTGTGTTTTAGCCATATCTTAAACAACTACACATCTTTTCCATCACATACCCTAAAGTAGCCACAGGTTTCTCCAAGAATAACAGGACAATTTTAGTGGGGTTTTTTTTTGTTGGTTTTTTTTGTTTGTTTGTTTGTTTGTTTTGAGTTTTGGGTGTTTGGGTTTTTTAAAATAGCAATCTTATTAACTGCCAAGAGCTGGAGAGAAACAAGTGCACTCCACACAATTACAGAGGAAGTGGGTGGTTGGAAGTGACACAAGGAACTGGGGGCCTTCATACAGGCAGGCAGGCACTATTTTGAAAGCCTGATGTAGAATATTTGTTCTGCTCAGAGAAAATCCATTCCCCCATACTGTGTCAGGTCCACTCACCTTAAATCAAAGACTTATAACACTATCCATCTACTCTTTCTAGTTTCTGCTCTAGGACTAGGTACATAACTTCTTCATGGGAAATACATTAGATTCCAGACACTCTGTAAAACAATTTTTATTTTCCTGTAAGAATTTACCTCCCAGTTGCTTTCTATCAGGACTGTCTCCAACACATTAATGAATAAAATTTAATCTGCACATTAAAAGTCTGATTCACCACAGCTTCCTCTCACCATGCAACTAACACAAATGACAGAGCACTGGTGTTGAACCCAGTAACAAGGCATTTTTAAATAGTGGAAGGCAAAAGGAGAAAAAAATTAGCCCATTTTCCACTGTGTTCCTATATCTCCCAAGACAAGGATTGTTTTTATGCCACTTTTTGTACATTTGAAAGACCACTGAGTAAATCAGCCTTCTGCAGTCAGAAGGCAGGACAGCTACCATGTGTATGTTATACATAAAAATAACATGTGTTCAAGATCCTGAGGCACTGACACAGCAATCTTCAAATGCTGCTGCTGCAGAGAGCCTGTGGAAGTGTACCAGGGAGAGGAACTGCAAGGACAGTGCACCACTGATTTGATACAGCCTGGACTCCAGCATCACCAAGTTTGTCTGCTTATGATAGACAGACATATTGTCCCTGTCATTTGCTCCTCTGTTGTGCCCTCCAGAGCAGTGCAGCCCCTGCTCCCCAAAGGGGACAAGCTGCCATGGCATCACTGACCTCTGCTTCTGAGAGCTACTGACCTGACCTGCTCTCCCCTGCAGGACAGACTGAAGTACCCTCAACGCAGATGCAGCTAAACATGACTTCAGAAAAAAATCCAGCTATCTCCCCCTCAGTACAAACACAGCCTTGTGGATACTATTAGGACTTTTTTTTTTTTTTCATGGGAAATTCTCTACTGATCAATACAGTATGTGCTATTTTGTAAGAAAACGAGTAATTGGATTAATTACATAGAGAAGGTCCTTCTGCTGACCCCAACCTTTACCCATTCTTTCTCCTCTGAATAAATTCTGCCTGCCAACTTAGGAGTGAGCCAGTGTAAGATCTCATAGACAGAATAGGATTCATATTTAGATATTTATCTTCAAGTAAGGCCTTCTCAATTCATTAAAAAAAATCAGGGTTAAATCTCCTCCTCTCCTTAATTCAAGTCAGATATTTCAGACCAAACTGGGCATGGCGATGTACCAGGAGAGAGAAAGAAAAGACTGTCAAATCCAACACTTGACCACTTTATCATTATTATCATAGTAAAGCTTTATATGCAGACACAGAGGGTCCTAAATTAAATGTCAAATACTATCTGGCACCGGGAATATGAAGTATAGTCACCTACAGGGAAAAGGAGCCTGACAGCTTTGATCTGCTTGTCAAAACAGAAGTCATCTCATTCAGCTCTTCAGGCAAAAGAACCACTATTTGGAAAACCAGAAGTTACCAGAATTACCTCACTGATTCCTGCCAAAAAGAGGTGTTGGTGATGGTAGGGATTAAGGACAAATTTTTAATCCTACTCAGATGTTGAAAAGATTAATTCCTCCGTTGATAACACTGAAGAGATAGAGATATCTTTAAAATTTTTAATTTTTTTTTTTTTAAAGTTGAGGTTGAAACAAGGTGATTATATCTTCTTTCCTTTCAGCTTGCCTGTGTCCTCCTCACCAGTTAAACAAAAGAAATGCCTCAAGCTCACTTCCCTCTCAGCCAAAGCAGCTGCCTTTTTGAACAGACTCCAGAAAGCTTGCCAGCTGAAGTTTATGAAGTCTAGTTAATTGCTTCAGCATATTGATTTCATGTTTGTATGTGGAAATGTATAATTGGAGACACCCCTAACTGGTTAGTCCTACAGTGGCTGGCACCACAGCACAGCCACATTGCAAACCTTGCTCAGTGAAGGAAGAAGTGAATTCCTCTAACACAGCAACTCCTCCTGGGTCCAGAGCCACAAAACTCCCCAAACACCCCAAAGCCTTCAGCATTGCTGCAAAGGCACATTACTAGGCATTGCTGATTAGAGAATGCTGCACCAAAAACAAATTTTGCTTTCACAAAAGCAGAATAATTTAGTTACAAACTTTTCCAGATTCTTCAAGGAACATTCTGTGCCTCCAAAACCCAGGAATGTAGCTCTCCCTGCGTATGGGGAGGAGGAGGAAGACTGCAAGCCAGAGGTGGACATGGAGAAAACAGCAGCTCCCAGCTGGCACAAGTGGGCACACCTGCATGGCTAAACATATGCTGGAAAATATATGGTAGTTACATCTGCCTCCCTGATGCATCAAATTCATTTTAAGTGGGGTAAACATGGGTTTGGGATGTAAGACTTAGGCACACCAGGAAATAGCTATGGTGTATGGCATGCCTGACTTGGGGAAAAATATCCATGGAGAGAGCTGTATCCTGGTCATACTGAAACACCATGGCCATGCTTGAATTTGCAGAGCCCAGAAAGGAGAGCAACATTCAAAGCACAAGCAAAAAGAGACACAAATTAATTTTTGACATTTCTTAATGAAAAAAGAAACCTTTCCCAAATCTTCCACAAGTACAAACTCAGAACCTGCTGCAGTCAAGCACTGATATGTCTGCTACAGGAGGAAATTGAAGAGTGGATGAACACATTAAAGTAGAAAATAACACGAGATTCACTGTGTCTGGGTGCTCAGATGCTTAAGCAACCTTTCTTCTCCCAGCTCACCACAGAAAGTGCTAAAAAGGCTCTTTCCAGGATGAAGATTTGCAATGTCTGCAGACAAGAGCTCAACATGCTGAACTTCAGAAGGGACGAGGGACCCACTCTGCCCCACAGCCATGATGCAAAACTGCTGGCTCTCACAGCTCTTTAATTAAAGAAATAAAAGGCAATTTGGAATATTTGGGGGATGTTGGAATCCATCCAAGATGTAGAAGAGATAGGAAAAGCCACGAGATTTGTAGGAGACAAAATCATAAATCTTCCTCTAGCCTTTGCAGAGCTCTAACATTCGTGCTAAAAATAACTGCAGCACCTGCAGGATCTCAGCGTTTGGTTTAATCAAGCCTTACGGAGTCGTGGAGGGGAAGGTGCACAGGAACAAAGGGTGGGAGGATTTCAGGACCTGAGAGTATCGACAAGGACACAAGGATGAGGCATCCAGAGAACAAGAGTCCGTTTGTTCCTGGCTGGAGCAGATGTTCCATAAGGGTTACAGCAGGGAAAGGAAGGGGGAAAAAATCGGGCGGGCACAGAAGCACATTGAGAAATGGGTCAGGCTAGAGCAGAGCTGTCAGCCTTCCCCAACCATAGCATTAAAGTTTAATTAGTCTGAGATCTCTTATTAAGGTCCATGAGCCAGGATCCTGAACCTATCTAGGAGTAGCATGTTCTCAGACACAACTTTCCTCTGTGGCCTTTCAGATGCCTACCTTTGGCTTGCAAATGCTGTACCCCTTCCACACTTGATGCAAACTTCACAAGCACTGATATATGAGAGTCAGAAGTTCCAAACAGCAGAAATCCCCATTGTGCTCCACAGGAAAATAGATGCTGAGTGCTAGGGATGAGAAAGACTTATTGGGGTAACTTGGCTAGTCTCACTGTAGTCTCTGGTTTATGCTACTATTTTATCCTGTTCAATTTATATCAAAATAAGGCAGCTAAGCTTCTGGTGTTTTTCTGAAAGGAAATTACTTACTGAGGTTTGGGACTTTTTTTGTAACGTGCAAACCCTATCTGTTGTTCCTTTACAGTCATTAAAATCTTGTACCAAGTACTGTTATCTCAAGCCTACCAATATGCTTTATTTGACAAATATGCTGGGGTCTAGGAACCACCTCTCCTCTTTTAAGGTCATTTATAAAATGGTACTACTAGATGGTGGCTTTGACCTCCAGCTTTCTCTCTCCTGAGGCCTCAGTGGAAGGTCCAAAGCCACATCATTTGATACTTCCACTTTTGGATTTTGATTAGCAAATGAGGATTTACACTAGATTTAACTATTGGTGGATCCTGTACTCCAATACTCTCCTATTTACAGAATGATTTGTCATATTTACCTGTCCCTCACATTGGCACTAGCACACATTCTGGAGCACTAGCATACTTGCACGAGGAGCTAAGAACAGCTTTGAGTTCTCTGTGATCCTCCAGTGTGACCTTAGCTACAGCCTAGTAAGGTCTGGACCTTTCATGTGATGCTTGTTCAAAGCCATTTTATAATGAAATTTAGCCATTAAGGTAAACATTAGGGTGTAAGTTCATTAAGTATTTGTCTGCAGTTCAGAGAAAAAAGAACAAACAAAAACACAAAGCAACAACAAACCGTCACAAACCCATTACATGTTCGCAGTCAGAAAATTGAGGGTGAAAATACAACTCACTACTAGGCACATTAGATGCCTGCTTTCTGATTTTTTTTTTGACTGGCAGGCTTAATTAGAGTTTAATGCAATGTTCAGATAGGCATTAACAATACACTGTGCTTAGATCAAGGAGAATGAAAGGCAGCAGCAAGCAAGCAAACGCCTAAACAAGCAATCATTTCTGTAACTTACTTTTGGGTCTGTGAACTTGAACTTTAGCCTTCCCACCATCTCCAGCCTGAACAGGTTCCACACAACAGCCTCTGTTCTGGCAGGATGGGGAGCAGAGGGCACGAGACAGCACTCATTTCAACTCTACAAAGCACAACAAAGATTCTCAGTAAACAATAGGAGGCAGCATTTTTTTCAGCTTATTTTATCAGCCAAGTTGCAGCAAAACTATGAATACATTAGCCTGCCCTTGTGGGACTGCTTTTGTTCAGTCAAAAGGACCAAGAAAGAATGGGGAAAAAATGAAAGAAAGCATGAATTGGCAAAAGAAAAAAAAAAAAAAAAAAAGAAGAAAGAATAGCTGCCAAGTGAACTGGAAACCTTCTAGAAAGAAAATTAAATGTAATTGCGCAGGCAATTCATTTTTCTCATGGCTTTTTTGCATCCTTATTAATGAAGCTGGGTTACAAGAGATGTTCCTGGATGTTCCACTGCCACCAACAAAGTTAGTGGCTCAGGAGTTTGTGGGGGGCACTCATTCCTTGCATGCACAGGTGTTAAATTTGCTTTTCTAGGGTGCACATTGAGTGCCTGATAAATTAATACTCTGAATATCTATTTTGATTTATTTATAGATGGGAATGTAGAGAGATTTTAAAAGTACTAATTAAGGAAGCAATCAAGGATTCATGCTTCAGGAGAGAAAATGTGAAGTGTGAGGCACTTTAGGAATACCTGAAATATTTGTTTTATTTGCTTCAACAACTCCCTGCAAAAAAAATTAAAAAAAAAAAAAAAAAAAAAAAAAAAAGAAAAAAAAAAAGAAAAAAAGAGTTGTTCTTATTTGAGAGGCAACAGCTTGCAGGCAAATGAAAGAGTTGAGAAGAGTTGAGGCGAAGTCTAATGGAGCTGTTTTCCAGGAGCATTTTCTGATTTCATCTACAGCATTTAACAGAACAGAATCCAAAAAATATCCTGACACCTTGCTAGAGGGAGGCTTAGATAACTAAACCTTGATTCAAATGCTGTCTTCCAAAATGTCAATCCTCCACTCCTGTCTGATCCTAAAGACATTTTAGTGTCTACCAACAAAATACTCTAGATATTCTTTTTCCCTCCTCTAGTGAGGAGACTGCCTAAGTTTCAAAGACCAAACAGCCTAGCAGCAGCCTTGCACATTGTTTCCCATCTAATTCATCCACTGAACCATTGTTTTGCCTTTGCCACAGGCAGGCCACATGCAAAACAAATTTAAACAATGCTTTCACGATCGCCTTCCTGGCATAGCCGACACCATTCTAACAAGGGTGATGCTGTCTGTTTGACAGACCCAAATCCAGGTCCTCTCAAGAGAAGTGATCCAGTGCTTGGTCTGCTGGCCCTTCTGGGGCAGGACTCAATATCTCAGTATCTCCTCCTCTCTGCATAAATAATTGGTTGGAATACAAAAAAGGGAGAAGGTTCATTGCTGTATTTCCCAAGATGAAACAGGTGTTCTCCTTGGCATAGAAGACAAAGGATAAAGCTTAAACTATATATTTCTCCTAAGCATCTGTCGGCCTCAAGGATCCACATTCTGGGTTTCTTAAATTACCCTCTCAGGCAGTAACTGTTCTCACACATAACAGGGGAAGCTTAGGCCCTAAATCAGATGGTATTTCAGTAGCTGCCTAGTGACTCCAAAGCTGGGAGATGTGACACTTGAGCTTAGGCTCCTTTCCAAATCTAGCCCCTCACAAACAATCTTGACAAATTCCCTCTTGTTCACACATTGAAGAGCAGGAAGAATGCTCGAGGTCCTCTTTGTGTTTCTGCCCAGTAATCCAGACCATGTATTTACAAGACTACTGGATTTTTACATCAAGATGCTGCTTCCACCATGGGTCACCACGAACAAGAAGCTGCTACACCAAACAGGCATTTGGGTTCTTACCTCCACTCCCAATGGAAACAAAGAACTGGTGTAGATGCCATAGATGCATGGTTTCAGCCTTCCAGGGGTTTGTCACAGCACAGCTGAGGGTAATCACTGCTGGTGCAGAAGCTTTCCAAAGTGAGTGCAGAGCAAAGACCAGACTAAATTAACTGTACCACAGGAGACAAAGAGAGGAGGGAAAACAGATGATCACCTAAGAGCACTGATGGCTTCCAACAACAGAACCAACAATCTGGGCTTTTTGGATGCACCTTGTTTGACACTAACAGAATTCTTTCTGATGCAGGTGAATGCCCCCTTGCCAATACCACCAATTACCATTACCTCAAGGCTTTTTGTCTTCATGGTAGTTTACTCACTTCTGAAGAGCCCTTCTAAACTTCATTTACCAGACAGTCATAAAACAAAATAAAATCCCATTTCACACATATTTGGGGTTTGGTGCATGGAAATAAATGAACTTACCCTGATCCTCACCTGCCTTTCTCACCCTGTGTCAGGATGCTTCTGGAATGCCAATCACTACACTTGCTAGGAACTGCATCCTCCACTTTGGACAGCACAATTATCTCTTGAGCAATCAGCTTGTGGCATAACAAGCATGAATAGCAGCAAGAGATAAAAATCAAAAGCCACAATGTTTTCACACAGGTGCCCCAAGTTGCCAAGCAAAGGAAACCATAAACTTCTAACAGATGCTATGCTAGCAGAATTGCTTCCCAATAGATACTCTTTTTTTCCAAGTAGCATTGGTGTCAAGTATCCTGAGGAACTGGCAATACTCAAGATAGAAGGCAGAATGATTTAAATGAGCCAAGAAGTATCCCAATAGTCCACTAACATCTCCATGAAGTGACTGATAGAGGGAGAAAACATGAACACTTTTCCCTTTCTCAAGGGACACTGCAGTGAACATAAAATCAGGGAGATTTATGTACAAGTTCCACCTGACTCCAGCTTCAGCTGTGACCTGGATCCACTTTGGCAGCTCCACAGCTCTGCCCACTGATCAGTGTGAGGCACCCTCTGCACTCTTGGTTTCCCTTGCTGTAAGGCTCTTCTGCAAGATGAGATACTGTCCCAACTGCTTTGCATTACTGCTCTCCTTAAAGGAAGCATTCATAAACTAGTAAGTGGGTACAACGACAACCTGCAGGGGCACTTCTTTGCTAGGAGAGTCCTTTGGGCTTACACACACACACATATTACAGACATTGTGATCCATCCCAGTGCTAAAATATGTTAGCCATTAAAGCCTTTCCAGTACAGACAAATCCATCTTATTTGGCCTCCACCTGACCCACCCTCACTCCACTCAGCAGGAAGCATAAATGTGGATGCTGTCCTGCAGAGCACTTCATAACTCATAACAGTTTTACCTCAGTGAGTGGCCTCAGCCACAGCCCATCTCACACAGATGGTGCAGCCAGGCACCAACTGCCTGGGAAGGTGTCAGAGGACACATGATGAACACTAGCTTGCAAACTCATTTCAAGAAAAATGGTACTCTAAGGAAATTAAAGCTTTAGCTAGCAACTATTTATCTTGTCAGTAACGGAGATGGGTGGATAATGATTAAATTTGGGTAAATATAAATCAGTAACACTCAATTAATTTAACCTGTGTACATTATAAGTAAGAGTCAGCATGGATCAAAGGCAGATTATGAACAACTTCCAGGGTGCATGTAGTGACAGAAAGGACTGTCAGTAATCTTACTGCAACACCAAGCCAGCCAGAGGTCACTTTGTTCCAAACCAGACCCCAGAAAAGACTTTAAGAAGATGAGGCTGTCTCAAAGGCTCTAGCATTTTTCTAGTAGTATCTTGAACTAAAGCACAAAATATAACAAGGGATCCTTGCCTCCTCCAAAAAACCCCAACTCAGCTAGCCAGATTTCTCCCTGATTTTCTGAAGTTTGTGGTTTGCTTAATGTCTTAATGTAGACATGGACAAACAAAAACACCCACAGCTATATAGAAATCTTGCTTGAATGAACAGATCTGTGATGTGACACCTCCTTTAGAAACAAAGAAAAGCTGTGATCTTCAGGAGTAACCTGAAGCATTAAAGAAAGACCACAGCCTACTCCCTAGATGAAGACTTCATGTTACATTTCTTCAATTCCCCTGGATAACAGCCCTTATTTCTCAGAAAAAGCTTAATATGTCTAATTCCCACTGGAGTCACAATGGATCCTGGGCACAAAACAGGAGCTGTTCTTATAAATCCTGAAGACTGAAATCCCAATTTTACATACAAAATATGTTAAGTAATAACGGCGTGTTTTTCTCACCATGGTTTAATCTAGCAGTTGGAAAAAAACCCCTCACCATTAGCCTTTTTGATAACCCTGCCATCTGAGGCAACATTTATGGTGTATGTGCTATCCATAGTAATCATCACATGGCAGCAGCCACCCGTTACAGTTGGAAGCAACTTGAAGGCTTGAGGATTGATGTTTTGCTAACAGACCACCCTGAACCACTCCATTCCCCTCCCTCACTAGCACTGGATTGAGGAGGAACTTCCCAAAGCATCCAGCAGTGAAGGCACATGGGAAAGCACAGGGAGTGCTAGCTTCTTCCACTGACTGTTTTGTCTGTTAATGAACATGACTGTCAGCTCAGTAATGAGCTTCCAGTCCCTGGAGCTTCATCCAAGTATCCTCTCTCCCCATGTCTAGTAAGTAGTTTAAAAGCCTGCCACTGCTTTGCCCTTTTATTTGACTTCCAGGAAAGCAGCCATCGAGCTGCTTCTTGGGAGACATTACAAAGAGACCTACCAGGTTTATGAGGGCACCCTGTGCCAGCAGGTTCCTGGAACAGCCCTTAAGCTGCCGCCTGACTGGGCAGGCCTGCAGGCCCAGCCGCTCCTGGAGTGACACGGCAGTGGGCTGGCGGTGCTCAAGAGAGGCTGGCTGGGTGGCAGAGACCTCCAGGAAATCACTTTGATGGTTGTCAAGAGCCACATGCACAAATCTGTTACACCAGGAGCTCCCAGCTGCTCCCCTCACGGAAAGCACCCACTGCCGGCAGTGGTGACACCCTCGCTCCCTCCCAGGCCGAAGCTCTGCCTCAGGCCCGCCTCTCTCGGGGCCAGGGGCAGCGCGATCCCCCGGCCTGGTGCTCCCACTGCCCCGCAAGGCCACAGTGGAGCCTCCAGGCCTTACACCGGGAATGCCGCCCGCCGGGGCTGGTGGGCAGAGCTTGTGGGGAGTCCATGGCCCGGCAGAGCCTGACACCCTGTAGTAGATGCTAATTCACGTTCCTGTAAAACATTTTATATAAAGATAACTATTCTCTGTTATGGGTGTTGGTAGAATTTGTAGCCTTAGGAATGTCAAGGAAAACTCCCTTAACACAAGGGAGTTCCTCAGTTCCAGGAAAAGAGACAATGGAATTACAATGTCAGTAAGAGGTGGAAAAGCACAGAGATGAGGAGCAATCAGCATCTGATAAGAGTAATGGCCCAGAGGATGTGTTCCACCTGGACCATTAGCCGTATCCTGCACACCCAGGAAACCCATTCATGCCAGCCGATGGATACCACGATTCTATCAGCAGTACTATCGAGAAACAAAGAAGTCTATAGAAATTCCGGATTGGGCAGTGGCTCCAACCCCGAGACGTTTCAAGCTCCCCTCGATACCAGGCCCACCAGACATGTTCAGACTTGTTCACTGAGTTAAGAGTATAAGAATGGCAGACCTGGACTGAGTCCTTTGTGAGACCTCGGGGGTGATGTGTCCTGGGACACTTCACAAGGCTCACCCAGTAGTGTGCACTGTATTTCCTTGCTTCGCTGACTCTGTCAATTTCTGTACTGGCTTTGTAAATTTCTTGTCCGTGATTTTTCGCTGGCAATAAATTCTATTTTATTTTAAATTGGCTTTCGCTATTTATAACACACCCCAAACTTGCACCCCAAACACGTGGCGTTCTGCAGTGCACGCACCAACACCCAGTGGCGCCCACACAGAGACTCCTCAGGGACAGCGAACCACTCTGCATCACCAGGGACTCGCTGTGGCTTCGGAACGAGCAATTATCGTTAATCTTGTTGTTAATTATCGCTGCAATTGGCATGGCTTCTCTCAGTGATGTCTGGCCTGAACATCAGGTATATAGCAACATGCGCTGTTAAGTCCTTTATTACTTTTTTAGGGTAAGTTCCTCCTGCAGCACTGCTACCCGGTTTGCTTCAGTTTGCTTCTTACTGCTGATTGTTGTGTCCTCTAATTTTTTTCTTGCACATCAGGGAATGAGGATCGTGCGTTCTCCGACGGCAAAATCCATCAAGGAAAACTCTGGGGGAAACCCAGTCTTTAGCAGTGCCCTTTTTTACTGCACTAAATGAAGGCTACACTGCTGCTATTAGCTGTGCCACAGCTTTTCTGTGCAGTTGCTTGTTTCATGACAGCTGAGCTCAGGAATATTATTCAGCAAGCTCCTTGGGCAGAGCTGAAAGAGTGGTGTCTGCAGTGTGTTTCACCTCCTCGTCTTACACAGGTGAACGTGGCCAGAGCTCACTCCCACACTGGCCACAGCAGCCAGAGCCAACCTCGCAGCCAACAATACTGACAAAGGAGATGCAGAGGCACCTTCCTGCCCTGTGAGGGGAGAGCTCAGCACAGGAACTGTGCTGTGCCTCTGGAAGGGGACGTGAGTGCAGGTGACTGCAAATGACAATGCTAAAGTGCTTGAAGTGATTTGTAGAGAGGAAGGCAGCCCTGAGCTGTCTTAAGCACAAAGAACAATGGCTGTGCTTTCCTGGGAGTGGGCCTTGGATTTGAATCCAGAGCTGCAGTGGTGGAAACCTTATGCTTGTAAGCTTTTATCAGCTTGGTTTCATACAAAACTACATTTCCAATCAAAATGCCAGCCAGACTCCAATTTTAGCGGTGTCCCTGGACATAGGTGTCCCATGGAGAGACGGCTGTGGGACATTTGGGGACCTGAGCGTTGTCCTCTGTTCCTCTCTATTTTGTAATGTAATGGACTACTGCATCTCCTTGGCACGGTCCTTAGGGGCTTTTGAAATTAGGCTTGTCAAGAAAGAAGTCGAAGGCCCTAGAGAGCTGTCTGATGAAGAACAAACGAGTTTTTATGTGCTCTAAACCCTCCCACCCAATTTCTCTGCTGCTGCCAGGCAGTCCACCCCTTTCAGCACACATTAGCAGACATCACAAGCCTATTGGAAAAAGTGCTGGAAATGAAAAATGAAATGTACTCTATTTAGTCTTCAATTAAGGAAGAAGAGTTTACTCCATCTCTCTAGGGCAACAAAAAACTGGAGCAGAGTGTTAGGTTCATTGAACATTAATGATCTTTTTCTATTATGCTAAATTATTGTTTCCTTAGCCAGTGATCAAATACAATAGCTTTATTAAACCCCTTTTCAGTTAGAAAAAAGAAAGTGCCTTTCTGCAGCAGTGGCTCTTATGAATGACAAAGGAGCAAGGGCCCTACAACGGGGTGCTTGTTGGAAACAAGGGAAACAATGGTCCCTGCTGCTCCTGCAGATGCCCTCACCTTCCTCTGCCCCAATAAGAGACATCGAGCTCCCTGAATGAGAAGCTAATTTCAGCTTGGTGCTCACCTCTGGCCTCCTCTACTCTGAACCAGGCTCTAGTGGAGCTCTGCCCACGAGGACTCAGAGCTTGCCCAACAATAAAAAATATAAACCCTCCTGAAAAAGGCATTTAACACATGACCCAGGCTGGATGAAAGCGTGTGCTTACGGCAATGAAGAACAAGTGCAGACTGTAATAATGCAACCTTGTGGAGAAAAAATTAATCTAAAGCAAAATGAGTCAATTTTGGTGCAAGTCTGTGGAAGCAACGCTACACTCTTTAGAGAAAATTAAATACAACAATTTTGGAGGAGTTCTGTGGAGGCCACAGTCAAACGTAATTACAATGGAAAATTGATGTTCTGTTAAGTATGCTGTTCCTGCAAGGAAAGGGTATGAAGCCATGGGAAAAACAATAGAAATAAAGAAATAAGGTTGAAATTAAGTTAGAGAAACATCATAAACCACTTTTGAAATGTATTTATTTACACCACAGCCCAACTCTGTCCCATGTCCCTCTCTGGCATGATAACACTTGTGTGAGATGATTGCCTCTTACAGTGGCTCAACATTACCCTGTGTACTGTGCATAAAATCCAGGTGCTTGCTCTCATCTGCTGCAAGAGAAAAACACAGCAGCAGAGGAGTTGTCTCCAGAGGTCCCCCAGCCATGAGTGGCAGTGTGTTCCACCTTCCTACCTGCTTGCCCTAGCTGGATGGGCAACTTGACCCTGATGGGTTATTCAACAGTACTGGGGGATCCTCCAGCAGTACTCACAGACATTCACAGTGCTCTCCCATGACATTTAAAACACCATTGCTACACCATCTGTGGCATACACAACAAATTTCTTACCTGGGACACAGCTCAAATCTGAGTGGGTCTGGGGGGGTGTGGAATGGGAATGAACCAGGTCCCTGGCATGGTGGGAACGCACGGAGGAGGGGAGGGAGTGCAGGCAGAGGAATGCTGCCGAGCACATGAGGAACAAGTCCAGCAGCTTCCCCAGGGGACATAAGAGTTGCTTTATTTCACCAGGATACTTTTGAGTTATGGGAACTTCAATTTTAAAGTTGTTTCTTCCTGCCCCAATCTGTCTCTGTCTGGGAATCCATGCCATAGTGCCCTCTGATGTTAAATATTCTGCTTGAAATCTACCTGGTAAAGGGGAGGATCAATAGGCTCTCAGTTTTGCATCCATGGCAACACATACTTTACATATCATTTTATCCCGAACAAAGGAAAATTAAAGACTTGGGGTTTTAGGGAAGGAGGGGAGGGAAGGGAACAGGCTTTGCCTCCAGGTGCAAACCTGTCATATTGAATCCTTAATGCAGTGAACTTAAGAAAAGTGTTGATAGAGCAAAACTTGAGGCTCTGTGAGGAGAATATGAATGCCAGATTTATTTCAGCAGACAGTACTCACAGTCTAATGCAAACTAACAAAGTCATCAGCAGCTCTCAACAGACAAACATTCCAACAAGTTAGTCTCAAAAAGTAATTATAGGAAAAAAAAAACACCCAATACCTCACTCAAAAAACAAACAAACAAACAAACAAAAACCTACCAAAAAACCCCCAAAACCTCAAAAAAGCTCAACCCCATAAACAACAACAACAAAAAAATCACAACAAAACAACAATATAAAAACCTACTAAGCATTATCAAATATTTATATTTCGGACTAATAATAGTCTAAACATGATTCTGATCTGACTTCTACTGGTAGAAAGCTAGAAAATCAGTTTTCAAGCTGCAGTCGTTTAAAACAAAAGAATGTTCTTCCTGTGTTCCTGAACCCTGGAAATTTTTGCTAATATTAGGTGACATTTGTGATAAAATTGTATTTGATATCTGATGATCTACAGAAGCATTACCTATGCTTAGTGATTTGAATTTATTCATTAGTCTTAATAAAGATTTTGGTGGGTTTTTTTTCCAACTCAATTATTCAGAAGTTGGGAACAGTGATTACATTAGGTAGTCAACAATATAAAATGGACTGATTTTCTTCTGCTTTCTCCCTAGGGTTTTATTTACACAAATAGAGTATGAATAAAATGCATAAAACTATACATTTCTCATAAAGTTTAATTTTACAGTCATTATGATCCACACAAAGTGCAAATTTCTACACCAACAGCAAGGCAGTGGGAAAATCATTTCCTAGTTGAATGTCTATCTTCATATACATGAAAAAGGGCACTGAAATCCCAAATCTGTTCAAGTCATTACCATGCCCCTGTAAGGGAACATGCCTGTGCTAATATATAGTATTGCACTGACTCCTCCAATCACAAATTTTCAATTTCAGCTTTAGAGCTCTACTCTTCCAGGAACAGCTTGGAATCAGGTGTGCTGTGGGGCCGTGTGCGCCCCTGCTGAGGCAAAGAAAACCCATTTCATGGTCAGGCCTGTGGCAGGTAGGAGTGGACACCGCCTGCTGCAAGAAGCCCAGAGACAACCCCAGAGGGATGAGAGCGTCACGCTGGACTAACCACTGTGCACGCTCCCACCTGCACATTGCAAGCCTGGCATTCCTGGGTCAACAGCACACACAGAGACAAAGCTTTACCTGAATGGCTTCACCACCACAGAGCTTCTTCCTGGTCTCCTGTAAATACTGTATCCAAAAATGCCCTACCTGATTGCTAGCAAAGGCAGGCACAAAGAGCACAGTCTTCTCAGAAAATGCATGCAGTTAATACAGCACTGCTGGGTAAAACCTCATGGATTTTATAGCATCCTTTAAAGCTGTGTATTAGCCATCTTTCTGGGGTAAGGGTTCCAGAAGACAACAGATGTAGGTATGTGAGACCTTGATGCCACTTTTGTGCTCATTAAGAACAGAAAGAACTGGTCTAAATATGGGGGGGAAATAATTCACCCAGATACTGAGGAGTACTTGAAGTTGGGTTATTCCATTGAATTTACATCACTGCCCTTCAAGGCACGTGTCACACAAGGACTCTGGGAGAAATATGAGGCAAAGATATCACAGTTTTCTTTTATTTGCAATTATGCGAGGATGAAGCTTGTATCTCTAATCCCTCCTCTTTACCCTGAAGAACTGTCTGGCATTCTTGGGAAACAAGGAGAGCTCTTCCATGTGGCAGAGCTGCTTGGTCAAGGATAGAGGTGCGGAGGAAGCCAAGCAGCAGGAGTGAGCTTTCTGCTGGCTCCTGGCAGCAGTGCAGGCAGCCTGAGCTGCCAGCTGCCAGCTCTGGGGAAGTGGCTCCCTGGAGGGGCCACGAACAAGGGTCCCTCCTGCCCATGGCAGATGGTGAAGGCTCCTGCCAGCCAGCAGCGTTGAGAGCCCCACTGAAGTGAGAGAGTGCTGCTGCCTGCACAGCATGGCCGGTAGAAAAAACCCTGTGTCCAAGTCTTGGCCACATGGGTGCAAGGTTTGCCTTTGCTCACTTCCATTTTCAATGCTGGAGCTCACCCATCACTGACCTTGTTTGGGTGCTCTGGCTCTGCCAGTGCCATGCAACATCCTCTCTCATGGTTTCTTCATACCTGTTTTTGTCTCTGTGACACGAGAGCAGTAAGACACATGCCACAAGAGCACTGTGATGCCTAACTCATCTTCATAAAATGCTTTGAATCCATCATGAAATGCTCTGCAAAAGTTGAAAGCACATCATCAATATTACCACCGAATTTATTGTTTCTGAATGGTCCATGTCATTGTCATTAAGCATGAATATTATTCTTTATTATGCATCCATGCTATATCTTAGATTCTTGGCAGTTGTTCAGAGATGTTGGAAATGCTTTGCTTGTATATGCCCTTTCCCAACAATTTCAGGAAGATGTATGCACGTCTGAAATGTTAGAAGTCAAAATTCTGTAATTTCTAATGCACAAAAGACTCCATCTGGCACACCTATATTTTTCAGCTATTATGCAAACGGAGAACTGAAATATTAACAAGCGTTGTGAGTAATTCATATCAGGCAGGATAATTTTTAAAGCTTTTCAGTGAGTATACTTTTCTTTCTGAGAAAGAATTCTCTAGATGACTCTGAACATACTGATAGTTGCTGGAATTGAAAGAAATGGATGGGTATCATTAAAATGACAGCAGATTGAAAAATTCCAATGAGGAAAACACTTATTTGCATTTCAACATAAAAGAGCATGTCGTGTTTCTTACCACCCTAGCTGGTGTTTCTGGGGCACCATGTGTGGGTAGGTCTTCCTAATGCAGAGTAGCAAAGAGGAGGGAGCATGACCCTGGGGCAGGCAGACTTGTATGACATATACCAGCATGTGTGAACATCTGAGAACTTGAAGCAAAGTGTGGACAGCAGCAAAAATTACCTGGATGGTAAAGGAAAGGAGTTGAGCACTTTGAACAAAGCAAGGAGTCAATACACTCCAGTTCTCTTTCCAGGTAATATGGATTTAAGCATTTTCGATGCCATCTGAACAGATTAGTTCACTGGAGCCTGTTCCTCCCTGCTGGGTGGACTTTGCTGAGCCTCTTACAGAAGCAGCCATCCCACCTCTATGTTTTGGCAGTGCCCCTATTCCAGCCTTTCCACTGGCAAGGACGGCAAACTTCAGCTGGGCTGCTCACAGCTGCAGCCTTGACTTGCAGGATGTCTCCCTTCTTCCTGATGGATCCTTGCATTAGCAAATTTACAGAAACAACTTTTTTCTTTTTTTCTTTTTCCTTTTTTTTCTTTTTTTTTTTTTTTTTTTTTTTTTTTTTTTTTGCCACTTGGTACCTGATAGAGATTGTGTGTCAGGTTTCTCTCTTGTGTAGGAAGAAAGCTGTGCCTGTCCCAGTTCCTGGCCCCCAGCACAGCTGCTGACGTCCCCAGCCAGAGCACAGAGCACATGGTGCTGTGGCAGACAGGGTGACTGCTCCTGGATGAGCCCAGCTCCACCCTTTGCACCAGCTGCCACTCTGCTGACACAGGATTACAATGGGGTTAGCACAGACCTTGCAGCTTCATGGGCCACCTGTTTTGATCCTGCCTGAATTTGCTTTGGCTTGCTCTCTGACTTAAACATCTATTTTCAGCTGAAGAGGGGGGAGGTGAAGGAGAAGGAAGGGAGATGGTTGTTTGGGGCTGATTCTAAGGGTTTTCTTCTCCCAGTGCAAAACAGAACCTCTCTAACACCTGAATTCACTGGTGTCACAATTCACATCAATTTCTGACACTGCATATGCAACAGGGATCTACATACTAACCCAAACTGTCCATGCACTCACAAAAACATCACCCATGAAGCAACCAAGCCTTAGATCCATAGTTCAGAAAGCAGCCTAGCTGTACTATGCCTCTGTGATCAGAGACAACCCTCCTGATGTCACCAAAAGCACTGCTAAGCCAGATGGGATTGCCGTGCTGTTTAATCGGAAATAGATGTTGTCACGTGAAGCAGTTGTCTCCTCTGCCTTCAGCATATAGGAGCTAAACCTGACAGTCTGAAAGAGGAAAAAAATTGTAGCCTGTTTGTTAAGATTTACAAGGTAAAAATCCTAAATGTTCTCTTTTATAAAATACATGATTAATTTAAATTATTTGTATGGGTATAACTTCATTTCAAGGAATACCGATTGGAGTTTCTGCACTGCCCTGATTGTGTAGGAGAGGTTTAGGAAATGAAACTGCCTGGACTCATTATTGACAAAAACTGCCTTGTTTATGTACCTTGACTGGGACGAGCAACATACAAGTAAAATAACTACCCGGACTATTCACTGATAAGTGAATTACATTTTTAATTTAGTTTTAATCACCTGAAACACTAATAGAAACCTAAGGAGGGGTAAGTATTTATTGTTTTTATTAAAGAAGAATGTCTCCTTCCCTGGAGATGTTCAAAATGTGTCTGGACACAATCCTGAGTAACTTTCTCTAGGGGACCCTGCTTGAGCAGATAGGTTGGACTGGATGACCTCCAGTGGTCCCTTCCTAGCTTATCCATTCTGTGATTAAAGAAAAACAGAAGGCAACCCAGGAGGGTCCATTCAACTGTACCAGCTCCAACCACTCATCTTCATTGTTTTTATTAGCTAGAAGGTGATGGCTTCATTTTTGGCACAAGCTGAAATATTTCTTGCTAGAGGAGGTCTCAAAACCTCCTGTCATCCTGACTCTCACAGCTGGCTCTGGTTAGCTGGGATCCCAGCAGTCTGCTGTGTTAGTCAGCAAAGAAAGGAACAAGAGGCTCCCCTGTCAGTTCCCCTTGTTTCTAAAAGCATATCCTAAATAACACTCATTGTGGATATACTCATGACCAGTTTTTGCATTGAAGCTGAAGGGAATGTTCTTATGCCTACAGGGCTGTAAATCAGAAAATATTTTAGTGTGTTACTTGCATTTAACAAATCACAAACAGAGGGTTTAATTTTGATCTCTGGTGGCTCTCAAACCAGGAATAACTCCACTGGGTAGTTGCCTTGCAGGGTAGCTGGTGTGAAAGGAAATAATACCATTAATATCCTTCAGATCCTTGCATCCAGGTTCATCCATAATCTGTGCCACCTTACTTTGAACTGCACTGTTAAAAAATAAAAATTTGCTCTTTTTCTGATGAGCAAGTCCTGTATGTTTTCCAAAAAAACAAAGGAAGCAGTTACCCCCCCTAAGCTTTAATATAGTAAAGGGCATTGAAAACTTTAAGGGTGATAAAGGTGACCCAGCTAAACTAAAGCAAATTAACTCACTGCAATCACTTAAACAAATAAATTCTGGGAACAGATTTCTAGCTTTCCTACAAGAAATTATGTATAGCTAAAAAATATTCAAAGCAGCAGCTTGAAACCATAGTTTATTAATGCCCTTTACCCCACAGCAGGACACAAAAAGGAAACTGGCAAAACAGGGACATTAAAAAATTATGACTTTTCTGACTGAAACATACATTATGCAGAAAGACACCTCCCTTTTTTTATGCTGGGGTTGGAAGTACTGATAAAAAATGTGTTTCTTCCTTACCTCATTACTGGGGGGCATTACTGCATTGCTATCACTTGAGGTCAATGCCAGTCAAAGTCTGGCTTCACTGCAATGCATTTTTTAAAATTCTACTATGAGGGGAGAAGGCTTTTGGCAGAAGGGGGAGTTTTTTAGGGAAGGGTAGGTGGTGGGAGGCAGGACATGATAGACACCAACATTAAAACAGTTCCTTTTTGTCTTCTGGGAGATAGTATTGGGAACAAAGCCCTTCAGCTACATTTTAGTCAAAACAGGAAAATCAACTCAGACCATACAGACCAACAGTAATTTTAACTCCTTCACATACTTCTGGGGAACATAAGGAGTAGCCACTGGCAGCAGCAAAGACACCATCCCAGCCTCAGTCCTCACACAAAAGATCCCATACCTCTTAATCCTCACCATCACACAGCTGCAGGTGTAAGATCTGAGGATGGCCCAAGATTGACAGCATCCTCTAGTCCAAATAGTTTGGGAAAAAACCTTAACTGTTACATATTTTGATATTAAGTTATGTAATGGATTCTATGGCATCAAAAGAGACTTTTTAGTTAACTGCTCAAAACTCAGAATGGGGAAAGTACTTCGTGAGTTTTGGCAAATAATATTGAATTGGTTAAATAAAATGCTGAAGGCAATAAAAATCATTGAGCATGCATAATGTTACACAGGCTGAAATCCACCAGATAACAAAAACATTTAATGAGAGATTTTGAGCCTGTTCTTTCAAGATCACTAGTTGTCAATGGTCTACCTGGGCAGATCCTCTGTACCAGGAGTGCCAAAAATCTCCTGCTACAGGTTTTCTCCTTGTTCTGTGCACAGACTGCCTCAAAAAGGCCCATCTCAGAGGCTGTTGCAAGAGACCTGTCACAGGAGGTAGAGGAAGGGGCTGTGGAGGGGACGCTGTCTCTGGAGCCATCCAATTTCATCAAAGGATATTTGCTGCTTGGTCCCAGCATCTGGATGGAATTTGCCTGCTTTAAAGTGCCTCAACATATTTTTTTTCTTTTTCTTTTTTTTTTTTCTTTCTTTTTTTTTTTTTTTTTTTTTTTTTTTTTTTTTTTTTTTTTTTTTAAATTTTTATGCCTTTGACCACATCTTATAAACCACATTCTGCTGGATTAACACCACAGATTGGCGTGACAGTGCACCACTTTAAAAAGCCCAGGTGACAGAGGCTGGACAAGCACGCTGACATCCTGGCAGTACAATTTAAATCTCCCTGTCTATATTGTCCCTGTGACCAGCTTGCAATCTGTTTGTATTCCACCTGAAATCCCCTTACCTGTGTATCCCTCCTCAGGATAGGAACTGGAAGGGTCTGGGTCTTCAGGATGTCTGCTTAATTTTCCCTGCATCAGCAATCACTGCATTTTGCAGTCAGTCTTCCCTTGTGCTTGCTTTCTTGCAGAAATGGAGCAAGTGCCACACACACAAACCCCTTAACCCAAACCCCACAGGAAGAGGCTGAATAGCAGAATCATGCAAAACCAGACAATCCATTTGCAACATCAGACCCTCTTTGTTGTTCTATTATTGTTGCTCATCCTCCAATAATCCAGCCAGAGCTCTTTTCCTCGAGTGCAGCACTGGTTTGCTTTCAGATGGGATCAGTGTCCTTCACCTGCACTGCTCCTTTCACACCTGCACACAGCAGCAGTCCCGGTTCATGGGGGCTTGTGTCCTTCTTTCCCAGAAACTTGTCCAGCACTGGAGCAGGCAATGGAAGCCACAGCACGGAAGGGTGTTAAGACATCACAGGTATAACACCTTGGTCCTGCCCCATACCCAAAGCACACTCAGATTAAACAGTCCCTGAGAGTGGGAATGAAAATGTTTGTTAAAACACCAGTTGATTCACAATAAAATACATGAGCAACCCCACTGGGAAGTAACTTCTGCTCAGATGAGCATGCATTGCTTCAGAAGGGAGAGCTATATTAGCATCTAAGCCAGGGAGGTAAAAGGTTTTCTAGGTCACTGAGAGTAGCAGGAGCTCTGTGGGTGCCCAGCAGGCACTGCTTACTGTGCAGCCCTGCCCCTTCTCCTGGGAGCTTTGCCACATTTAACCCAGGGAGCATAGCTCTGAAGGAGTGATTAAATTTCATGCTGTGGTTGCAAAGTAGGAATAACATGCAAAATGGGATTAAGTTTTAATATAATCTCATATCTCGCAGCTCTGGACCACCTAGTAATGTCAGTGAGATAATTCTAAGTTTATTAACATTAAAAAAGGCATCAAACTTCAAAGGGAAAGCAAAAAAAAATACGCTGGTGATGTCAAGAGCATGCTGTATGACCAGTGAGTCAAAGTGTTACTAACTGTGTTTTCAGTCTTCCACAGGCACTGAGCTATTTCCTCAGTCTTTGAATGGGCTGACACAGCCTCAGCAGGGCAGCAAAGAGTGGCACCAGAGGTCAACACAGCTCCATCCCCAGGGCTGCTGCTTTGTGTGAGAGGTAAGGGAACTGCACCTGGGAAGAGCTTCCCAAGCTGTGAAGGACATTCTCAAAGAGAAATCCACAGTGAAAATAAATCCATACTGGAAATTACTTCAGATGCAAGCAAACAGAAGCACGGGAGATTGCTGCTGCAAACAAACTTCTTGTTTTTTTCACTAAAAGGGAACCCCACTGAATTCACAGGCTTTACTGTTTGGTGCACCCTGGGGGTGAAGTAGCCACTGCAAGCACAATTTTGATGTCCTTTAGTTCTCAGAAACGGTGAACTCGGTCCTCTCTTCACTGTGCTAGTGTTTGGAGATACTGTCCCAGTGACTACAAATTCAAGCTGGGAGTAGCAGCAACCACCTAACCCTACAAGCTTCCTCAGATTCCAATGCAAGAAAAAATCAGGAGAGTCATTGTGAATTTAACTGAAGAAACATACAGAAATACAGAACTGAATGCAGTGTATTTAAGTACATCCTATCTAGATACTTTTTCCTGTTCTCTTTTGGGTTTTTTTGCTGTTGGTTTGTTTTGTATTGGGGGTTTTTTTGGTTTTTTTTTTTTTTTTTTTTTTTTTTTTTTGGGGGGGGGGCGGGGTGGTTGGTTTGGTTTTTTCCCCCCTGAAGCTTGTGTTATCAGTTAAGCACCTAGGTCTCCTACCTACTTTAGTTAAGCACCTCCTGTCTCACATTTGGGACAGACCCAGACCACATCTGGGCTGTGACCCCTACCCAGCCTCATCAGATCTGTGCAAGAGGCCAGCAGCAGGGCAGCCCACCCTGTCAACACATACTTAATGGAAAGCCTGTGAAAAGCAGTGGGAAGTGCACCCTTAAGTGCTCTGCTGAGTGAGGTCTAAAACCCTACAGCTCCATTCTGATACAGGTTGTGCAGACAATTCCTTTGAGCCTCAGGTAAAGTGCTGCTGAGCTGCTGGCAATGCACAGCCAGAACCTGCCAATCCCACTGACAACCTTCTACTCCCAGCTTCCAGCTCCTGAAGTCTTCCTCTTCTCAATGACCTTCCTTGCCTGTCTGATTACTCTGACTCAAAGGAAATTCTACTGGAAGTAAGCAGAGTTAGGTGAGTGCCACTGAAATTACATCACATCGACTTTTACAGTTTCATCCCTTGGTTCTGCAGGAGGATAGTCAAATGCAAGACAGCATATATAGCTAAAATATCGTGCAAAAAGTGTATGAGACCACTAATTTACAAAGCACTGTTTGCCTTAAAGAAACCACACGGGGAAGAGTAAGTCGCCTTAATATAATGACAATTCAAAGCGTTTACAGAAGATGATCTGCACCAGAAGAATAAAACAGATCAACAAAGTGAAGTATCATCATCCATCTGTGCTAGTTTTGTCCATTCTTTTTTGAATGAACACATTTCCCAGGGCACTCCTTCCCTAGCACAGCATCTCTAGTTTCACACCAAGGTACAACTACACCGCTTTTGAATGTGTAACTTACATATAACTTGAAGTAGTTACCAGTCACTAAATAGGAAATCACGTTTCTTCTTGAAAAAGGTAATTGTCTAGGCTCTGGCTCTAAAGACATTGCAAATGAGATTTCCTTCCCATTAGCCATCAAAGCCACAGTTGTGCCATAATTATAGAAGTACTTAAACAGAAATAAAACCTTAGATGCTTGTGGCACAGCAGTTTGCTCTTCACAGTGGTTTAAAATGTATGCCAGCAGTTTATTTTTTAAATATATTTTCATGAGGTGAATGTGACAGAAACTGCTGCATTCGAGTTACAGAGCAATGCTAAAGAAGAATTAAGAATTACAGTTAAGTTGTCTATTATCATGTAAATGACAAGGGAATGTCACATGGGATTCTGTGCATTGTTCGTGGAGATAAATGCAGTGAACTATAAATACAAGTTCAATAGGGAGCCTTGACAGTTCAGCAGCTGAATGAAAGCTAGTCTTGCAGGCTGCTGGGACATCTTGAAATAAATACTCATACACAAAGATGCAATATCTATCATAGCTAATTAATCAACCATTAATTGTTTGTAGAACTGTTGTCTTATTAAAAAAACTATCCCCCCAAACCCCCAACAACACTGCAATGGCCAAAGAAAATTGTCTTTATGTGAAGTTTAATCTAAATAATGAATGTTTAGACTAAAGACCTCCTGCAGGTAGGAATGCACAGCCCTCCCTGAGTTCAAGGGAGGGTTAGTGCTCGACACTGAAAACAGCACCTACTTGCTCTACAGCAGCCACTGGGGCATGCTGCTGCCTTCATCAAGAGCTGCCTCTCCAGATGTAGAAGAGATTATGCTGCTGTTTGATTATAGCAGGATAAATACTGGCATTTGGGGTCTCAAAAGGATTAGTTTATCCTTTGTCCTTATTCTGGCTGTTATTTCGAGCCATACAATGGCCTCTTCTATGAGTACTGGTACATTTAAAAAAGCAAGCAAGAGATGCCAATATTTTATTTTGTACATCTACTGCTACTACTCTGCCCTAGAACAGAACTTCTGTAGGAAAACAAAAACAAAAACAAAACCAAAACCAAAAACAAAACAAAAACTCCACCAACTATTTCAGCACGATTAAAAAGCTTTCCTGTTCTTCAGTTCTGCTTTATTCTCCTCATTGCAAATGCAACCAAAATGGGAAAAGAGCATGAACACCACTGAAAGCAGCCACCATCCCTGGACGAGCCTCTGGAGCAGAACAGCTGACATGCCCTGTACCAGGTTGGTATCCAGTCCCAGCACCCAAAAAGGCTGACAGCAGCTAGCCCATACCAGCTCTATCAGTTTGCTGAAACTAACTGCTTCAGTCATCTCGGGGTTAGCCAAGGCAGTCCACTCCAGGCTTTGAAAAGCAGATAAATGTCTATTCAGCTGAAGTACTCACACTACTTCAGCCACTCCGAGAGCTTTTCCCCTTTCAGGGACACCTAGGAATGAGAGTAGTGTTTGAACGCTTAACTCCACCCCTCCTTGCCTCAGAGGGAATGAGTAGAAGTTTATTCTGTTCAGTGTAGAGACAAGTCGTGAAGCGGTGGCCTCCGCCCATCAGGAAAGACTGACCAGATGCACGCTTCCCTGTCAAAGCTCAGGCAAACATCCAGGCCACAGAAGGCAAAACATTAATACACTTTACTGAAAGATCAGTTTCTTTAGTATGTTACAGAAAAGTTTACGAACATATATAATGTACATAAAAGGCAGACTTTGTAAAATAAAAAGGTCTTCTATAAAAAAAATATTAAAAAGTCAAAGTAAAGTGCATGAAACAGTTTGTCCTCCGCTTTAACTATTGTGTCAAAGTCTTAGCACATAGCAATATTTTTTCAAAATGGGAGATCTTCTTGTGCCACCCATTAGTCAGTTACTTTACAGGTGAGATGAAATTATGATGGTGATGATTACAAACAAACCTTTAAGAATCAGAACAGTTTAACCCAATAAATCCACAAAAAACTAAGAACAAAGGGAATATGGGCTTCCTATACAGTTCTCATCAACAAGATTTAACAATCAGTGGAAAGGTTCACTTTCGTTAAAGAAAATTTGTAGGAAACAAGTTTCATAAATAGGGCAGTTTTGCTACTTAGGGGCTCCCCTATTGTGCAATCAGTTCTTGGTCTATGAACATCAACATTCATACTTATATATGCCATTGCAAAAGGAATAATATGTAAAAAAAAAATTCCGCCTGCCTTCGTTGGAAGGAAAAAAGTTACTCGACCCTAATCCAGACAAAAGACGACTGCTTTCCTATGAGGTCTCTTATGAGGGCGAGCGCACGAAGAGAGTTAAGGAAAGCACTGAAGATGCTGAACCCTCTCATTCTTCCAACTCTGGGGGCAGAGTCCTGGAGTGGAATCGGGCCGTAATTATACCGATTGCGCTCTGCATCTTCAGAGATCCTGACAGAGCGAATTAATCGCTCCTCTCGACAGCCCCGGCAGGCAGGCAGCCCGTTATTTCCCCCGTCCCCGGCAGTCGCAGCGACTACGGGGCACCGAGGTGGCAGGCTGGGTCAGCTCCGGCCCGCGGCAGCTGCCGGGGCAAGTCAGCGGCGCCGCCCGGGAGCACGGGCAGCCGCAGCCGGGGCCCTCAGAGCACGGCGGCCTGTGCGCGGCAGTGGGCGATGTGGCGGTGCACGAAGTCGACGCGGGCCTGCAGGAGCTCGGCCTGGCGCTCGGAGAGGAAGCCGAGGCGCGCCCAGAGCGGCTCCCGCGCCCGGTAGCGGCGGCGCAGCTCGGCGGCGGCGCTGCGGCGGCGGTGCAGCTCGGCCACCCGGCGGGCCGTGCCCTCGCGGAACACGCACACGGAGCGGAGCAGCGGCTCGTTGTAGGGGTCCCACATGGCGAGGAGGCGGTAGCCGTGCACCAGCCCCGCCTCGTTGTCCATGAAGACGAGCCCGCCGTCGGGGGCGCGGAGCAGGTTGCTGGTGGCGCGGCGCATCACCCGCGGGTCCCACTGCAGGCTGAAGAGGTTGCTGACCAGGCGGTCGAAGTTGGCCGTCAGGTAGTCGAAGAGGATCAGATCGCTCCACTGCACCAGCTCCACCAGCTGCGACGGCGGCAGCCCGACCAGCTCTTCGGCCGACAGCGGTTGCAGCCGCCGGCCGGCGCCCGCCTCGGCGCCCCAGGGCGCGGGAGCCACCACGGCGGTGAGATTGTCCACCCAGCGGGTCAGGCTGACCACGGCGCCCTCGGCCCAGTGCGAGCCGCGCAGCTCCTCGCGCACCGGCTCCCACTGCCGCCCGCGGGCTTCCACCAGGGCGAGGGCCATGGGCGGCAGCCGCTCCTGCATGCCCAGCACCCCGGCCAGGTGATACGAGAGCGCCTCGCCCTGGATCTGCTCCGGGTTGATGCCGTAGCGGACGCAGGCGCGGCTCCCGTCCGACAGCCGCGCCAGCCGGTTGGAGCTGCGCCCGCAGCCGCCCCGCTCCAGCGAGGCCACGCGGGCTGCGCGGGCTGCCGACAGCCACGCCGCCGCCTCCTCCGCCGCGAAGCCCGGCGGCACCTGCTCCTCCAGCTCACGGCTCCAGAAGATGCCCCGCTCCACCGGAGAGGCGGTGTCGGCCGGCGGCTGCGAGTCGGTCACAGCGAGCCGCTCCTCGCCGTCCCGCTCCTCCCGGTCCGTCGCCGCCGGCGGCACCGCCAGCAGCGTCCGAAAAGTTTTCTGCCCGCCGCCGCCGGACTCGCCCCGCGCCGCCGGGGAGCGCCCCCAGCCCCATCGCCCCGGGGGCTGCCCGGCGGGCGAACCCGGCTCCGGCAGCGCCGCCGCCTCCCGCCGCAGCAGCACCGTCCAGAGCCCCGGCAGGGCGCCCAGCAGCAGCAGCCCCAGCACGGGCAGGGGGCCCGGCGCGGCCCGCCTCGCCCGCTTCATCCTCACGCCGCTTCACGCCGCTACCGCGGGACGCGGCGGCGGTGCAGCCCCGCCGCTCGGCCGCTCGGCGCAGCGCTGGCGCATGGCCGCGGGCCGGATCTGCCGCCCGGGGAGCGGCGGCGGGAGCAGGCGAGCCCCGGCGGCTGCCCCACGCCGTGTGCGCCCAGCTCCGCCGGCGGCCGGGAGACACGGGCACCGCACCACGTGGGGGAGCCGGGGGGGCGCGCCCGGCCCGCCCCGTCTCCCGGCGTGGCCCTCCGCTTAAAACGGCGATGGCCCGCGCGGTGGGGCTGGTGGTCCCACAGGCGGCGGGGAGCCCCGTCGAGGAGGCGGAAGGGTCGCGGATGGCGTGGGAGCCAAGCCGGCCGCCCGGCCCGCGGGAAGGGAGAGCGCTGCGGCGCGGGCGCCTGGCCCGCCGGTCCCTCCTCGCCGCTGCAGGCAGCACAAAGGAGCCTGCACACCGAAGGAGGAAAGCGGGGAGGGGGAAGGGGAAGAGGAAGGCGGTGCGAACGCCAGCGGGGCCGCCCCCCGCGCCGGTGCTCGGGCGGCCGCGGAGCCCCGGGCGCGGCCGCACGGCGGGGTCGCGCCGCGGTCAGCGGCAGAGCGGCTCCCCCTCCGCTCCATCAGCCGTCACCCCAGCCCGGCGCTCCGGCCGCCAGCCGGCAGGTGGTTGCACAAAGGGATCGCTGCAAACACCAGCACCGCGCGGTGCACAGCCGGACAGACACCTGTGCGCCCGGCAGCGGAACCGGAGCCACCCGCACACCGCTGCCTGATGCCGGGGCTCCCTGCCGGGCAGGGCCGCCGGTGACCGTGGGCGAGGCGCGGTGGCGAGACCCCCACCTATTCTCCTCGCTCCGGTGGGGGCCCGCCTGCACGGAGGGCAGCGCCCTTCGCGTCCTTACACACCGGGATGTGCGCGGTGCTCAAGCACCAGGTGTGTCACGGAGTTTGCGGACCAGCTCTTCCTGGAATTTAACCCTCTCCAGGCGCGGGTTAACGCACCTCGCGGGATATCCTGCCCGAGGGAACGACAGCCTTTTCAAGTTGTGTCCCTGTGAGGTGTTTAGAAGAGTAGCTGTTTCTTTATTCCCCATTTCAATTTTTCTGCCTTCCAAGGCAAAGAAGCTTAGCTCTGCTCTTTCTGTATTTTACTGGGGACATCTCTTGGGAGGAACACATTTGTGAGGCGAGCGAGATTAGACACCTCTCTGCTGCTATCATTGCCGTGGCTATCCTCCAAAGTAGTTATTAGAGTTGGATCAGCGTAGCAAAACCACTGCACGCAGAATCTTAAATACTGCAAAAGAAAAAAAAAAAAATCCCCTTTTTGTCTCTTGAACTCTCTCTGCTCTCTTGAGATATCACAACAGCTCCTAGTTTTTCAGCCCCACCCCTGTCTTCCAGGTTGGATGGAATACAGTTTATTTTTTTTTAATATGAGAATTAGGGAATTCTTTCTTTTTCAGAATTTTGTTAAAAACATCCAAACTCTCCTAATACACCTTAACAACTCACAGTTATACACGCGCATACAGCTCGCCCACCACAAAACAAACAAACAAACAAAAAACCCACAAAAACAAACAAAAAAACCAAACAAAAAAACAAATAAAGACAAACCACCACAAACAAACAGCGCAAAGATAAGGGGGGAAAATTCCCAGAAGCTGAATTCGCTTTTTCGTTGTCTTCTGCCTCCAATTGCCGGGCAGAGCGCTCCGTGCGGCCGCGGCCGTGTCGCACCAGCACCTCCTGCCGCTCCCGGCTCCGCGCTGCAGCCGCCGGCGGCACCGGCGGCACCGGTGATGATGGCAATGAGATGCTCACCAGCCCGGCTCCCCTCAAAGGCGGTACAAGCTGTCAAGCATTCCTCTTGCTACCCAAGAATTCGGGTCTCGTGCTGTTCCGACCCTGAGGCTTTATTGCCACATGATGTTTTACACTCTGACCCTTTGAAGCCACACGAGCTGCGCGGTGAACACCAGGTATGTGATTTGGAGCTGGTGATTGCTACACTTGACAGTGGTTGATGAGGACAGTACCATTACTCTGAGCAGAAGGCTTTTATCCAACAGTATTTTTACCAAACAAATTACACAGAATTGCCTCTGTTCTCTGCCACTTTCTAGCTTGAAATAGATTTGAGAAAACGCCTAGCTTGCTGGGAAATTATTAAAATAATAAAAAAATATCATTCCATGCTTTGATTGGACATGTATTCTGCTTTATATGATTTTGTGGTTTTTTTCAGGTGAGTTATGCTTCTAGCAAGTGTCCAGCTGCCAGTGTCTGCACTGGGAATTCCACATGGAGAAGAACCATTGCCATGGATAAGGACACTAGATTTCCTGTTATTAAGGTGGACATAACCTCCAAGTTATGCAGGACATTAATTTTAATTACAGCTTGCCTGATGTAAGCTAGGCGATTAATCAACAGGCTATAGTGTGACTACACCCTTAAATCAATAGCTGAGAAAACATCTCTTCCCCCAAATACTCTGCCTCCTAACTGCACTCTTTGAAACAAATACAAGCCAGAGTTTATCTGAGCCAGCCCTCTGGCTAATAATCCTGCTTACGAGGTGCAGTATTTTTAAAACCAGATGATTGGTAGAGGGTTAAACATCAGCCAAGCTGTTCAATTTACAGCATGTTAAGCATTCCTGAAACTGTGATCACTGATATATTTGGGTCAATCAGATGTCTTGTTAGTGCTTTGCAGACATTGCAATGAGCAGCTCAGAGATAAAGGGAGAAAGTCTCCAGGCTGCACAGCCCTGTACTGGGGAAGGGAGTTCTGGCCACTGTCCAGGCCCAGAATTCTAGCAAGAAGAAAGATAACAAAATAATTTCTGGCTTCCACCCATGTTGTTTCTTATATTAACTTGATTTTAGCTGCCTGGCGAAGCTAGGCTCACAGAATACCTGACTGCTGGTGTTTCACACCGTTTTTAGTCTAGTGAAGGTTTTATTCCCCTCATTCCCCTTCTGGCAGCCCAGTACCCAGCTTCTATGTGATGAGAGATAGCTGTTCCTGCAGCCAGCAATTCCTCCCAATAAAGGCAGAAGAAACAGGAACTGAACAGAGACTCGAAGATTTCTCCCCTGCAGTGAAAGTTATTTTGCATTCAAGAAATACCAAACTCTAATGGGCTTTGATAGGATTAGGATCGTGGGGGAGCAGATAGGGACTTTTCTGGACGCTGTATCTATGCTGGAGTTGAGTGGCCCTGCCTCTGCTAGCAGTCTCTGCTGGGCAAGGAAGGCTGGCAAACCGAGCACAGAGTGAGTCTCCGCTGCACCAGAGCCTGAAACTATTAGCACCTCCAAAGCACCCAGAGGTGTACCAGTGCTCTCCAGGGCAGGAGGGAGCCTCCTCCATGGCTGGAGCTGCAGCTGACAGAGGGGAGGCGTCTGCAGCCTGCAGCAGGGAGGACTGTTCCAGCCGTGAGTAGGCACCCTCTGGCTCAGGCAAGTTCTGGCCTGTGCTAACAGTGCATATCTTTGTGTGATACTCTCCCACAGCTCAAGGCTTCAGTACAACGCCTCCGCCCCCTCATTTCAGAGGCATTGCATGGAAGTTATTTCCCAGCACAGACCTTTTTGGACTACCAAAATTAGTCAGTCCCCTCCAGTAATTCCCAGGCTCATGAAATTTTCTTTCCCTTCACCGAGTACTGACAGACACTTTGCATTCAACACTGGTTTTAGTGCATACCCAAAGCCACACCTAACACACCTCAGTGCCAAGTTACTGAGTCTGGTGACTGCCACATCAGCTGCAGCAGGGCTGTGAGCTCCTTCCCAGAGACTGCAGGGGTGAGCCTGACCTATTGCTTCACTGGGATCTCTCTCTCTAGCACAACACATGAAGCCCTTCATTTACTCTGAGCTGTGGTTCAGGATCCCCAGGTGGTATGGGAATAAAGTAGTTTTATTCTGTTCCAGCATATTTTTTCTACATTTCACCCTCCTAAGACTTTTTATGCAACTTGTTTCCACCTTGAGTACTTCTCCAGCTCTATCTGCACTCTTTCTTCTTTATCAGTCAGGTTACCAAACACCTCTATTTCTCTATTTCTATCCAGAATTTCCTCAATACTCCATGAATAGCTTGTTCCCACCCCTGTTTAGCACCTTTGGTTCCTGGCAGTGCGTTGGTGCTGGTGAATTCCCAAACAATTTTTAAAGGGACGGTTTGAGATTACTGGCAGGAGAGGGGAACTGAGTACCTGGTACAATGTGGGACTTGGGTCTGCTGTGAAAGCTGCTGCAGACAGGCTGGAGCAAAATGATGCCCTGCTTCCTCAGTGCTGCACTTTCCTGTCCCTCCACATTTCCTCTCTTTGCGTTTTGAGTCACTGGGTTAGGGTAAATGTGGGTATCAGGAGCTTCCATCAGGGCAGTATCAATCCTCCCCACCCCAGTAACCTACACTGGCTGATTTGCAGGGCTCCTTTTCTGCCGATGACGGGCTCCTCCCCATGCAGCCTCCCTGGTGCCAGCTTACTTGGTGGTGAGAGCACCTTTTTCTGCCCTTCTGTACTGTCTGAACACATGGCCTCTTGGAGGAAGGGCAGCTCAGGCTCAGATCCTCTTGCCAGTGTAGCCTGTGTGTTTCAATGCTTCCTGCTGCAGGGAAGTTACTTAGACTAGCTGGCTAGGGGTGAAGGGTTGTGCCTGCAAAGCTACCTACCACAGGTGCAGGGTTACCTTCAAAACACTGCTACTGCCAATACAGCTTGTTTCTCCTGGGGAAAGGCGGGGAGCTTGGAATAAACTATACAGGCAACAAGTTAGTGTGCAAAAATGCTGTCTGCTTAGTGTCACTGTAGGTTATTCTCACACTAGGAGTGCTTGGTACAAACTTAGCAGCAGCATAGCCCATGTATATGCCTGACTGGCTCTGTCAAGGTGGATTTGTATTTCTCAGCCTAAAAAATGCATCCCACATGACAAGATATTCCGACAACTGAAGGGCAGGATTTAGAGCTGGTTGTGACTTGGGGAGGGCTGAAGAAGTTAAGGTGCTCTGCAATTCATATCAGGGAGGTGTACATTAGAGATGTTACCCTGCAGGCATGTTGGCAATTTCTGGAAGTATTTACAAACTTGTCTCAGCCTGGAATAGACAAATCTGAAAGCTTTTCTGTTGCTTTGACTCTGTAGTTGATGTCACAGAAAAGCTCTCAGACATATGGGACTATATAAGGATTCTTTTGTTTTGTTTTGCTTTCTTTTTCAATCTGACATACCATGCAGAATATAAAGCTAGGCAATTTCTGTACATAGAATGGAACCTATCTCCCCTGTGCTCTGGGACTCTCTGTTTTTAATATCAAAGCAATAAATGAGTAAGTGCTTGAGCTCTAGTGCCTGGCTCTTGAAAGTGTTCATAAGATATGTCAGGTGCTTGATGATGCAAAGTCTTTTAGGGGATTTATTCTCATCCCCATTAAAAGTGAACAGAAAAGATGGAAAGACATTTGTGTTATGCTCAGACTGACATTCTCAGGGTCTCCATCAAGCAGACTCTGCAGAACTGTCAAGAAAGAAATATATTGAAATGATGGGTCAGCAGCATCCATTGTACAAATACAACCCAGCCTCTCCAGACAGCTGATGATTGAGCTGGGAGGTTTTTTCACATGAGCAACATCAGGCATGACGGCCTTGCTTTTCGTGGCTTGGGGGAAAATCCTTGGCTGATCTGAACTGGCAAAGCTGGACAGTGATGAGCTGCTCACTGAAACTTGCAGCATGCATATTAGAACAGTTCTGGGAGGTCACCACTCACTCTCAAATACAATCCGTTCTGGAGGGAAACAGTAGCTATTTGTGTCCATAAAAAAATATACTTTTTTTTTTAAGATCAGAAGGTAAAGAGGTTCAAGACTTCTTGAAGTGAAACTGCTGAGGTGATTCAGGGAGAGAAAAGGCAATTACCCCATGAGAGGATAAATAACACGTTAGGTTTCTGCTTTCAAGTGAAGTGTCCTGAAAGCTAAGACCCCGTGGCCTACAATATTCCTGTCAGTTATATCAATAACTTTTCTTCTCCTTCTGACTGCCAAAACATGTGAGTGAAGAATATTGTTTAATACAGCTCTATTATTCAATACAGTAATTCTAGGAACCTGCCCTGGTGTAGCAGAACAGAGAGGAGAACTCCAAATTTGTTGTTTTTCCAGAGGAAAGCAGGTCAAACCACCTTGATAATAGCCCACAGACCTTCTTTCCTCCTGACCCCTCCTGCAAACCCATGAGATTTTATGTGGAGATGTATGTATGGTTTGCAAAGATACTGTCTTTAGATAGAGAGTCTCCATCACCTTCTGGTAAGCTGGTAAGCCAGGGGTTAAATACCATCGCTATTAAAAATATCATCACTTTAATGTGTTCTCCAGGCACTTAGCCCTGTGATGGGCCCAGTTAAAAACTGAAGTGGGCCAGACCTGAGTAGAAAAGTAAGGCCAAGCTAAGGGTAGAGTTACTATTATCACAGAAAGAAAGAAAAAAAAGTCATAACATTCAGCTTCTACTGCAAAAATACACCCAGGACACTTCTTAAAAATTTCAGCAAGTCCTGAAGAACTGCAGCTTTACCATTGCCAGTGAAACTGTTCTAATTAGTCTTAAGGTAAAAACCCCAGCTGTGCCAGTGGAAAGCCAGCTGTTCAGCTGTCTCTAAGTGAAGCAGAGAAAAGGACCAGCTTAAATAGCAAGCTGAGTTTCCAGACCCCTAATACCTTCTCTCTGATGTGTTGCCTGGAGAGGCAGCTGGGCTCTCTCCAAGGCCAGAGGACCCTCTTTGGCTGCCAAGAGTGCTGAAGGGGGAAGACACAGACAAAAGAAATGTAAGAATTCCCTGGCCATTTGCTTTTCTTCCCCCAGCCTCTCCCCTCCCTGAAGATGTCCTGTGCCCCTACACACAGCTGTCAGGTGAGGCAGTAAGAATTGTGCAGCAGTGTCCCAGTCCCTCTCCTTTGGCCCACAGACCCTGCCAGAGGAAGTCTTCTTACACTGTGCCTGCACTGGGCAGGGTTTGTCAGCTCTGTCTGCCTCTTACTCACACCAGGCATTCGAGGGAACCTGGAGCTTGTCCGTAGGGGCACCCCTGGCCTGACACTCAGGCAGTTAGGGCTGCACAGCAGCAGGCAGGGTACATGCCAACATGTGCAGCATCCTGAAGGTTAGAGGACACAACCTCCAGGCACATACGGGGAGCAACTCTACCTCTGGGGACAGGTACAATTCCATCTCAGGTGACACTACGGTCTTTTGCATCAGGCCACACTGAGGCTCCCTCCTCTCTCATGAGGGCTCCTCCTTTTCCACGTTCTCTAGGGTTCTTTTATCCAATTTTAAGTGACTCAGATGATGAGATTTCCACTCCTCCTCAGTCTATCCAGCAGATGTCTCTGCTGGAAGCGCTGACTGTGGCTGCAATACCTGTTTTAATAGTTGTTCTACACATTCCTGCTGTTGGGATCAAGTTATTGACTAATACTCAGAAGTCAAACAAGAATGAAGTCTACCTCTTACTGCTCTTCCACATGGCAGGTCAATGAAGTCACAACACAGTTCAGGGAGGATCAAAAGAGACTTACTTCAGAGCCTTGGGACAGATAAGGGAATATGGAACAGAGGTTATCACTTATCTTTCCAGTTGCAGCAGTGACTTTGGAAGAAACAGATGGGTCTGGTTTCTGAAATACATGGCTCTGGGGCTGGTGTCACCACCAAAATGTTGGAATTATTGACAGGGCAATAGCCTACATAACACCAGGCCTGCTGGCATCAGTGGGATTCATTGTTCTCAAGGCAGGAGTGTCTTCACTCAGGAGCTAGTGGGGCTCATTGACAGGGCTTTAAACTAAACTTGAAGAGGGAGAGGAATAATACCAGGCTTGTCTGTGACAAGCTGTGGGATGAAAAACCAAGGTTAGAGAGATGGGGACCTAGTGAGGGCCCTCAGCTGGTGACTCTGAGACATCCTGGCTACACTTGAAATCTGAGCAGTGCAGCTGACATGCCTGAGGAATGGGATGTATCCAGAGGGACCTGGACAAGCTCAGGAACTGGGCCAATGGGAACCTCATGAGGCTCAACAAAGCCAAGTACAAGGTGCTATACCTGGATCAGGGCAACCCCCAACATCAGCACAGGCTGGGGGATGAACAGATTGAGAGCAGCCCTGCCAAGAAGGACTTGGTTGTGCTGGTGGATGAGACCCTGGATGGAAGAAGACATTTTCAGATCAGAAAGCCAATCATGTCCTGGGCTGCATCAAAAGCAGCGTGGCCAGCAGGTCAAGGGAGGTGATGCTGCCTTTACTCTTATGAGACCCCACCTTAAGTGCTGTGTCCAGCTCTGGGGTCTTCATCACAGGAAAGACATGTACCTGTTGGAGAGAGTCCTGAGGAGAGACATGAAGATTATTAGATTTCCTCCTATGAAGATGGGCTGAGACAATTGGGATTGTTCAGCCTGGAGAAGAGAAGGCTCCAGGGTGACCTTGCTGTGGCCCTTCAGTAGCTGAAGGGGGCCTAGAAGGAAACTGGAGAGGGACTTTTTGCAAGGGAGCGTAGTGATAGGACAAGGGGAAATGGCTTTAAACTGAGAGCAGGTAGGTTTAGGTTGGAAAAAAGAAATAAATACTTTACTGTGAGGGTGGAGAGGCACAGGAGGAGGTCGCCCAAAGTAGCTGTGACTGGCCCATTCCTGGAATTGTTCAAAGTTAGGTTGGATGTTCTCTAGCTGCATTAATGTTGCTCCCTGTCTGAGCTCAGGAGCCCAGGTTCAGTTATTAGCACACTTTCATGATGAGCCTAAATTAAGGCTCAAGTGGACTCAGGGGTTTGTGTCTCTGCAGCTTCACTGCTCATTGTGTAGTGGAGATGTTCCTTGTCAGGACTCTTACATCTGACAGGGTGTGAAGCAGAAATCAAAACACACACACATACACACATCTGAGTCAAGATGGTGACCCAGTTTTGAAGGTCCAAGCTCATGATTTTTCTGTGATTAGGGTTGGTGACATTGAGAATTTTCCCCATCGCACCCTCTACATCTTAGTGTGACCCATTTAAAATTCTAAGCCTAATTAACATTCAATAAATGTCTTATTGATTACATATTTACTTATCTGGTATTTATGTAGCATTCTCTCAGGGAATAAATAAAAGGTTAAAAGCAAGCAGTAGTTATTGCATGTGATTTAAAAGGAACTCTGAAAGGACCCTTCTAATTTTAAGGACTACACTCAGGAACTGGATCTGCTCTGTATCTAAGTGCCATGAACATTTTTATATTCCTTGAACTTTATTTAGAATGCCATGATTTTTTTAAATAAAAATGTATTTTCACTAAATGAAATTCAGTTTACCTACAAACAGGAAAGCCTCTCAGTTACTGCATAGCTTAACTGGCCCAAAGCAATACTTGGTTCCTCAGGCTGCAAAGTCTGTGGCTGCCACTAAACAGGGTAACGCTGCTGAGTGGCTAGAGTGCTGAGTGGCTGGAGCTTGGGGCTGCAAAACTGTAAGATAAGGATAATTTATAGTTCTGCTGCAGCTAGGCTGTTTGTCTTCCATGTGGTTTATCTGGTAGGATAAGCCTCTTCCATCTCACTGGGGAAAGAGGGGCTACCCCTCCTGCTCCAGAACCCTGAGGCCAGTTCAGTTTATGGGCAGTGTGAGAAGCTCCGTGTTGTGCATACCACGTGCTGCACAAAACGTGTCTTTCACCAGGAACAATGAAATGCAAAAGCAGGAGTCTCTCCCTTAACCTTTCTTCCATCCAATAGTTTGGCCAGACAGTGAATGTAGGTGTTTGTTTCTATAGCTGGCCCTGTGCATTTGTCCTCTGTGACAGCGGGTGAGACATTTAGCTAGCCAGTGCCTTGGTTTCTCCAGTTGCAGAATGGGATGCTGTGAAGATAAGTTACTTGATAATATCTAAAGAGGTCTTTGAGTTCTCTTTGAGAGCTAGCAGTTGCTGGTGGACAATGAAGAAAGTCAATGCAGTAGAATATTTTTTGGTTATACAC
The DNA here is from genome assembly GCA_027886175.1 of Phylloscopus collybita. NCBI lineage: Eukaryota > Metazoa > Chordata > Aves > Passeriformes > Phylloscopidae > Phylloscopus > Phylloscopus collybita. The sequence goes on from JAJNNQ010000018.1 coordinate 44,480,007, forward strand.
TGTTTGGTATATATTTTTTGGTATACACTGTTATTTCACATAACTTCTGGTTTATGTAGGTCTGTGTTCTTCTCACTGATGTCAAACTAAAGATTGGCAAAAGCCCGAAGTTTTGAGGGTTAAATGAATTTCTCTATCTTCCAGCCTGCTACAGTTCTTTCAGTTTTCACCCCTACCCAGTTCCCCATTTTATCCCATTTGAAATTCTCCAGTATGTGGGTGGAGAGGAAGAGCAGAACAGACATAACAGAGAAAAACTTTTTCTTCCTCTGGGAAGCTGACCAACATTTTTGTTTTAATTTAGCCCAGTTTCCTTGCAAATGACTTTCTGCCTAGCTGTTGAACTTTCTGTAAACAGTTTAGTGAGAGTCATAAAACAAATCCCTCAAAGAAGAGAAAATAAACATAGTCATGAGTTACTGAAGTGAACTCTCTTCTCTTCCTCCTGCTCTTTGTTAGGCATCACAGAGATGTTTTTCAACTTAGTCACAAGAAAACAGACCAAAGAGATAAGAAAAAGCAGCACAAACAAACAAATGCATCATACAGAAAGTATTTATATATCATTATATATTATATTTTTTAAGCTTTGAGATAGATTTGAATAGACATCTGAACTTCCGCAGATGTTGGCGTGGCAGTAGAGATGTGGCTTAATGTAATCTGTCCCACAAGAAGTGGCAAGTTGGTGATAGGGAGGAGCTGAGGTGGTACTGGGTGTTTCTGGGCTGGACAAGCAACTGCATGGGCTCATTTGGTGTGCCAGCTGCCCTGTCCAGATCACCAGGAGCCACCTGTACCCCACCCTGCCTTCCAGTTCTTACCTTAAAATTGTCTTAAATTTTGGCATTAGGATTTTGAAACCACTGAGGCAGATACAGGCATTACAGGTCCCTTCACAAACTCTAGACCAGGTGGACTATTATTCTGGAGCAGAACTAAGTGTAAAGAAATACATTGCATTTCTCTAATTGCCTTTTTACACAGCTTCTCAAATTAAGCACCAACAATTCAGCTTTGTAGGGGTTGCATCACCGTGAACCTCCTCCACACTCTGTGCTGCTGTGTTATGCCAGTGTATGGACAGGTAACCTGAAGCAATTACCTCAAATTACTTTTGGTGCTCTCTCTCTGCCTGCTAGAACAAAGGACAAGGACAAAGCCTGTACAGAGACTTTGGACCTTCCTTCTGTATATCCTCTCATCAGGAGCTGTAGCACTCAGGAGCCCACACAAGGACTTTGAGAACTTCCTGCCTCCCGCTGCCAAAACCAAAGAAAGCACAATATTTACTAGGTTAAATATGCAATGTGAGGATGATGCTCAGCCTCTGATTTAGATTACAGCTGTGACATGCTCAGATGAGCTCATGTTATGAATTCTGCCCAGGAAACAAAATAATATTTAATGTACAACACCCATCGTACTGGCTTTAGTTATCTTCAAACATCCAAGTTGAATCTGCTCATGGTCAAATGCTCTGAAATGTCAAAAGTTGTTTAGATGCTGACAGTGTATCACTGAGAATCTCTGCTTAAATGCAAGTTACTCCATGATTTGTTGTTTTTAGTAAGGCATGACAGTCCGAATACCAGCATAGCAGTAAATAGCTCAGCTCTCTCAAAACTTGAGAGAGTCTCTATGAGACTTTTCCCCCACTTTTCATGAGGAAGTTCTGCATCTGAGTCATTTATGAAGATACTGAAGAGCACAGGGCTGAGGATGGAGCCCTGTGGAACCCCACTGGTGACAGGTCACCATCTGATGTCACCCCATTCACTGTAACCCTTTGTGCCCAAGCTGTGACCCAGCTGCTCACCCATCACATGATGTGTTTGTCCAGCTGTGTGCTGGACATTTGTGTTTGTGTCTGTCTCTGTGAGTGGAGAAGTCAAAACCACACAATCAAAATCAGTCCTCATGATGACAGCTCTACAAATTGGGATGTCAGATTTGAGATGAAATAGCAAAAGCCTTCTGTGCACATGTGCACGGTGTCCAGAAGCCAAGGGGAGTCAAGTGCCAGCGGAGACATTTCTTGGAGCTCAGAGCCTTTGACATTCTGTATTCTTGGATGCAGCTGACTGGATGCAGCTGACACAGGAGTGTAATTGGCAAAAAGATGACATCATCTGGATCTGGATCTTTAAAATAAAACAGCAGCAGATGAAATCAGTCTTTGCTCCAGAAAAGTTGGTACGAGTTCCCTTCAGGCAGTACAACAGTTGTGCTATTAAATTTCCAAAATATTTCTGTTGGTGGAAATTCAAACGTTGAATTTAGCTTGTGTATTAACTTGGCTGGTGAGGGGGCAATTAGCTGGGCAAATAGGCTGGCTGGAAAGGAGGTAGGAACAAAAAATCATTTTTAGCCTCTCATGTACAGAAGGGAGCTCAGGGAAGAGAAGATGAATCCACAACTCTCCCCTGTCCCTACCAGGGTAAGTCAGCAGCCCTGTGGTAGTAAAAAGCTTGAGCTGAGGATTTCCAGTGTGCAGTTTCCAAATGTGGTTGTACATCTCTAATCTTTGTGAGAATCTGCCTGTATGGATCTTTATTTAGGATCCTCTTTAGGATCTTTTCAAATCCTCATGAAGATTTTAGATACAGCTTGAGCGGTTCAGTCTCTAATTTGCCTTCCCAGAAACGTCCACATTCTCTGATAGCCAGGGGACCTGGAAAAGGAGAAGATCCAGATCATCTTACCTGTCAGTCCTTATCAGCTACTTGTGCTTCTGGTTGGTAGCTTGATAGGCTTCACTGTGGATCCTAGCAAAGCTAGAGAGACACAGTGATGGTAAATGTTCAGATAACAGAAATCTCAGCTAGAGACCATTTGTAAAGGTCAGGTATTGTCCACCATTCCTTTGTCTGGGCTGCCTAACAAATGAACCTATAATTCCTGCTCTGCTGCAGACCTGCTTTGTGCTATGCCAGTCTCCATGAAGAGTCTCCATAGGGAAGCCAGAACATTTGCCTGTGCTTTTTCAGAGCAGTGGCTCTTCACTGCTGCTGAAACAAGTTCCTGCATTGTTGCACAGTGCTCTGGTAGTGAGGCCTGGGGATTCCCACAGCTGATCAACATTTTTTGCTTCCCTAACCATGAGTTACCCAACTTCTCAGCCTTGCTTCTATTGTTAGCACTCTTTTCTTTTGGACTCTAAAGACAGTCTAAATGAGAAACTTTCACCCTGAGGATTTTACTAGTTTCCCCTTTGCCAGAAACATTCCTCATGTGCAAAGCTAAAAAAAAAAAAAAAAAAAAAAAAGAAAACCAAAAAAAAAAGATACTGCTTCAAGAAGTGGTAATGAAAGTAAATCACCATAGCATGGCCAACAAACTCTTTATTGAAATTCCTTTCTCTCAGGGGTTTTCCCTGAGCAACATAACCCATGAGTATTCAGGAAATATTCATCTAAAACCACAAAAACCCACAAGTGGGTAGAAACCAGGAAAATTGTTTGCATTTGGAACCACTCTTCTTATTTTAATCTCATGAAAAGTCCCAGGATTGATCTTAGATTTTCTTCTCCATGAAATTCATGAGGGTCGAGAATAGAATTTGAATGAAAAAAGTGTTAAAAATAAAAAGCACTGTATAAAATGTTCTGTTTGCAAAAAAAAAAAAAAAAAAAAAAAAGGCGAAAAAACCCCTTCCAATTTAATTTAATTTTCCCCATTTCTAAAATTATCTGCATTTTTAATGTAATTTCTCTATAGATGGCTAGCATGTGCTGCTGCTTCTGATATATTACAATATGACATAATACAGTAGCTAATTAAGCTACTTAAGTAATAAAAATGCTTTCTTATTTTAATGCAATTTAGTGAAATGCATAATGTTAATAATTAGCAGTAGCAGTTACTTAGAGCTAGTTAAAACTTAATGCTATACTCCCCAGAGTACTTTATCTCACTCTTTCAATCTGTAGTGCACTGTGACAGATTGACACATTGTACAGCCTAAATAATTTGAGTGCCAGGGTGAGTCAACAGCAATGTTTTGCAGAAAGCAATGCTAATAACACTGTGAGAAATAGGTTAATATTACTGGTACTTTGTGCTTAGCTCAGATCCTCCATCCCTGTACCAGCAGACACTTTATTAAGACAATTAAATATCCATTCACTACTTCTGTTTTCGATAGACAATCAGAGGCTCAGACCTGAGGCAAGCATCTCCCACCCCAAAAATCACCCTGACAAAAGCATAAGGATTGCTACTGTGCCAGAGGATGGCAAAGGTGTCTTCCTCTCTCTGTCCTTGAAAAGACAGGTAAACATAGAGAAATGAGATGAGATGCACAGAGATCTGTTTGCATCTTCCTCACTTCTCTTGTTCACCCTCAGCTGTGCTGCTATTCCTAGACACAGGACCTAAATCTGAGCCACAGGCATTTACATGGCTTGATATTTTTATAGCAAGGAAAATGAGTTTCCCTTTAGCCAAAAGTGGCTGGAATCCCAGGTCTGAAATTGTGCTGATGGGGTAATGTCTGGAAGGAAAAAAAAAAAAAAAAAGGAAATCTCAAACATGGAAACACTAAGCGCTATGGCAACGAGAGAAGCAACAAATGGTGCTTAAAGACACAGCCTCAGCATTAATTTAAGCAGTGAGAATTGGAGAGAGGGAAATATCATCATTTTATAATGCTCTGTTTTATCTCGAGTGAGAAGGCAGGATCCTATGCCCAACAGAAAGGTATATCTGCTAGAGGGAAACAGGCAGCATCCTGCTGCAGGCTGCTGAATTCCACGAGAATCCCTTCTGGCCACTCAGCTGACATTACATGTGAGTTCTTCTCACATTATCCTTTTTTCCTGAGCCCTCTTTCCAGTCATGTGCTGTAAATACAAAGGAGGGAGCATATCTCTGTAATTTGTTAATCCAGTGATAGGAGTTGGCTGTGCTGCTGCTGTTGCCAAACCATCTGCTCTTGAGTCACGGAGAGATTCCTCCCTTCCCTGAAGAGCAGAGATTTTTCTCCAGTGACATCTGACTGGCTCTGTGCTAATTGACAACTCTGTTGAAAATGATGTATCTGTTCAGGATGTTCTGGCGTTTGTTCCAGTTTATTCTGGCCCTAGTGACGACACTTCACAGGTCTCCCTTCAACCCCTAAATCCCTGGCAAACAGCTATTTTCCTATATAAACCTCCTGAGTTCTATCCAGAGTAGCCCAAAGGAGGTTTCTCTTGTTTCTTTTATTTCCTTTGTGGATCTGAATCTCTAACCACCATGCCACAGTAGTTTCCAGTAAACATCTGGAGAGGAGAGACCAGAAAAAAGTAGTCTGAAATTGCTCAGTGAAAGGCAGGGGCTTTTGAAGTCGGGACAGAGGGTTTAGCTCAGCAGATTTGAATTTATTGTGTTTGCACTTCTGCCACAAAACTCCCTTGAGATCCTTGACAAGACATCCCCTTTCATTATGCCTTCGAGCTCTGAAGTGCCTGTGTTAGAGAGACCATAACCCATCTGGGTAAGGATTCTCTCCCTATGCATGCACAGCATCTGCCATAATGAGGCTTCATCTGGTGAGGCTACTTCCATATAATCACTGGGTGAACTTGTGTAAAGTATTGCCAGGCTGTTCCCTTGCAGCACACTGCAAAGCTCAGCACCTGGATTTCCAGGCTCCAGTAGCTGCCATCTCCTAATGATGGATGTACAATAAGTTGGAAGCCATCTTTGTGAAAAAGACATATTTCCTTATAAAAAAGGGGTCAGGTTTAACTGTTTTTTAATTTTTAAAAAATGACATCACAAGACTGCTTCTCAGCATTCAATGTCAGTAACACCAGAATCTCAGGCAAGTGACTACATATCTGTTTCTTATTCATCTGCTCTGAGCATCTCTTTCCCAGACTGGAATTTTCTCCTCCTGTAAGGTGATATTGCATTTCCCCACTGCCCTTACCCTAACCACAAGGCCCTTGCTGTAAGACTGTCCCAGGCTGTGAGGATTCTTGAGGAGAAGACATATGGCCTGGACATCTGCTGCACTGAGGACAGGACAGGCTACTCCCACACACCAAGGCTGCTGTGAGCCGCAGTGTGTGTGATGTGAGCTGTGCCTGCGTGCCTGCACAAGAGGTTTGTGCAGCTCACTGCTCAGAGCACCGGCTGCACTGCAGCAAAGCAATGACACTCACAGCAAACCTGCCCTCTCCAGTCATGCTGTTCCTGTGTCCAAGCTGCTCAGGGTTTGGAGAAAACGTGCCAGGCTGGCAAGAGGGGATGAAGAGTGGTGGCAGCAGTAGAGGGAGAAGATGAAATTTCATGAGTGCTTATTCCTCCCTCAGAAGATTAGACTGAGGAAACAACTCTTTCCTTCAGCATGTTTCCCAGGGCAGGCTAAACATGTGGGACAGGAACAGGACAGGGGTTATTTCTCTCCCATGATCTACCATTTGATCTTAGAATAGTTCCTTCATTACTTGTTGTAAAAGTTCCCTTTTGCTATGATAGGATAAGAATGCCCTTCTTTGTAAAGTCTTTTGGAGAAAAAACATCATATCAAGGTTACAAATTATTAGTTTTATCAGCATCACAGCTATCTTCCTCTTGAATAAAGCCTCTCATTTGTACAAAAGCCATCATTGCCGAGTATCTCTCCCTGGTGTCACACTGAAATTTACCTGCTTTCATTGTACAGAAAGAAAGAGAGTTGTGTTCCTTCATTCAAGGACCCAGTAAAATTTTCAATGTGTGTCCTGGCAAGGCATCATGAGGAGAGGGTAAAAGAGTCAATGAGAATAATGGCAACCTTTTTCTTTGGCTTCCGTCTCAGTGGATTTCTGTTCCCTCAGCTTCAGCAATTTCCAAGTAAAAAAAGAAAAAAAAAAACCAAAAAACCAGCAGTTTATGTTTTTCATTATTACATCCAAATTTCCTCAGAACTGGGGCCAGGTACCATCCAGACAAAAGGATCCTTTTTGACCAAAGTTCTCAAGTGTGTAACACTCATTCTATGCAATGCTGTGTTTCAGCTGAGCACATTTCACACAGCTTTGTTCAGGACCAGGGCTCTCGTGTTACAGCAGCTTTCAGAGGACAACACAGTGCAGTGTTTTCACCCTCACCCGCTGCCTATTTTGTGCACACACGAACAGCTTCCATCTGTGATGAACTCTGGTTCAGTGCTGCTCAGGGACCACTGGGGATCCCCATGGCACCATTTCCTGAAGCAGCCCTGGTACGTTTTGCATGGAGGTAGAACCCAAGATTTTTGAAATGACAGTGGGATCAGAGGTATTATGTTCAAATGAACATCTTTTGAAGGCTGAAAGACTTCTGGTTTTCACTGCATCAGCTGTGTGCCTCTTGTGTATGGAAAGCAGCCTACAGACTCAGAGCAGGAAAAATCAGAAAACTCTTAGAATTATAGGATTATTTAGGTTGTAAAAGATAAGTCCAGTATAAACCTACCAGTGACAACTCCCCCACTAAGCCATGTCCCTAAACACCTTGTCTACACACCTTTTAAATACCTCCATGGTGAACATAACCACAGCTTCTCCCAGCTTTTGGAGATGATACCATGGGAGGAACATGTAAGTCCATGTCTTTGCTTTGCATTTTTCTATCTATAAAGAACACCTGAAAGTGTTTGCATTTTACAGGTATTCTCAGACAACTTTTCAGCAGACACCTTGCACATGAAAAATTCAGATTTTTTCCATACTCTTTTTCCCGATAAACCCTCTGGACAGCTTACTAACTAATAGGATTATGATATCTATGATAAAGGTATGGCACAAACAACTTGGAGAAAAAGTAAATTGTATCTTGACTGTTTAAAATTCTGGCTTTTGTTAGTACATGTTTAATGCATGTAGGAGGAAAAAAATATCAGATTGCTGAAGACTCATCTCAGTTTGCTCTATACAGCAACATATCTACACAGATATCCTTGCATTTCCACAAGGAAAAGCAGTTCTAATAAGTCTTGACCTTTCTGATGCTTGAAAGGTTAAGAACAAGAAGAGAATGGAGGTTTTTTGGGAGGGAGAAAATGTCCCACTTTTCAAGCCTTTTCTTATTTGTCTCTGAAAGGAACAAGGACAGCACAGACTCACCCTGCACTTCCTTTTCTTTTGCCATTTCTCCTTTCTGCTTTTCCTTATATCTCAGCAAATGTCAGAAAGGAGCCTCAAGTCAAGGCAGAAGTTTCTGGCTGGAGAGTCACCAAGTCACAGGCAGCCCAGCAGTGTGTCTCACCCTCAGCCTTGAGAAGCTGACCTTGCAGCTCATTCTGGGCTTGAAATGTCTCAGAATGTTTAAAATAATGGAATAAAAACAAAACAGCAATTGCCCAGACAGCAGGGTTTCCTGGGAGCACTGAAAGTCCTGAGCAAATGCACATCGTCCAAACAACTATTTCTACCAATTGCTTTGCTTATCTTGTACAAAATGATACAAAGGGAGAGAGAGCTTTGTAAGATGTTGCCTTATGGTGTTTAACCAAGGGTAGGAAGTGGTCAGACATCTGCCTTACAGCCTGCAGAAATTGGCAGTATTGTGGAGAATTAAATCAGGGAATACAAGAAAGAGAGGATGCCTTCTGCTCTAACAGGCAGAATCCAGCAGATTTTATCCACAGTTCTGTTAAAGAGTGGCACAGAAAACCCAAACACTTCATCTGGGTTTCTTAAGCCAAGCTTTTCACCTGTTTGAGTTTGGTTTTTCCAGATTCCTCACCTGGCATCCAAAGATTTGACCACCAGGAGGATGGTCACTGACAGCAGTAATAGAAGCCAATGGGAGTCTGCTCTGGTGCTCTTAGAAGAAACAACAGAATTTAAAAGCAAACAAAAGAAGAAACAAACAAAAAAAAAAGTCTAAGCATCTAATTTTGGACCATGTTGACAAATACACTTGTGAACTTAATCTGTCAGCCCATCTGTCTCAGCCCCTCAAGTAAAAATGAGATCTAGTCATCATCTCCTTGCTCAGAGCTGTGAGAAAGCATTCATTATTGCTATGAGGCGTGAGAGTAGGATACTTACTTGAGTGTGTTAAGAAGAAAGATATTCACAGTCAACAATGCCAAGTCCTCAATTGCCATCGAGTCTTTAATTCCTTTTGTATCTTCTTTCAGTCAAAACCCAGTCAGGAGATGTTATCTCACAGAGACACTAATATCAAGCACACTTGTTAAGGTACAGATTACTGTGATGTGTGGGGTTCAGTGTAAGGTCATGAATGCAAAGTTATACACATTTATGGCTGTGAGAGGGTGTGGAAGGAAGCACAGTGCATGGGCAAGTGGTCAAAGAAGAATAGGAAATAACCCCTGGTACAATGCAGAGAAAGTCAGAGAACCCATATTTTAATGAAGAATAATCAGGATTTTGTCTGAATAGAAAAGAAATAAATCAATTTCAGGGAGAAGGATCAGACCTGCATGCTTGAGGCCTGTGGTAATCTGCCTATCTGAACCCTCCTGTGGGTTAAATCTGAGGGGAAAGGCAAATGGACAGGACTACCCCTGCCAGGTGGGCATGGGGAAAGGCTGAAATGAACTGCTGGAGGAAAGGCAGAGAGAAAGATCTGTAGGAGGGAGTCCCTCACTAATGAATCTCAAATTAGTTTTCCTTCCATAGCTTCAGCTTTGCTTTTCATAAATTTTGAGACAATATTATCTACTTTGGATTTCATGAAAAAAATGCTTTTATTTGTAACTGATTTTATTGTGGATTGAATTAAGAGTGATTTCAGGGCAATAAGGCACTTTTCATCCAAGGCTGTGCCAGTTTATGAAGTGGGATGCTAGGACACTTCACTGGGCTCCCTTGCTCCCAGCACATTCTCCATACTGTGCCCCCAGAGGACCCATACAAACCAGGTCACAGAGAGAGGAAATAGCTTTTGTAATACCAAGTTCCACAGCTGGGAAAAAGTGACAAGTTTCTGGGCTCATTTATGCTTGTGTGCTTAAAAGCTTGTCTGTTTTTTCCAGCTATACCACTTGGCTTGATCAATAATTTTCCTCCACCTGTGAAGTGTACCATATCCTTAGCCACGAAATGTTGATCATGTCTTTTCCTTCTATTACACAGGGATAAGAGGCTGAGTTAGGAAAGAAAAAAGCAAAGGATAAGGAAAAAAACAACTAATCCCTTATGCCAGAAATAACCACACTTCTGGAGACATCTGAAAACTTTTGAAACCTCACATTTGATAGGCCAATTTGAACCAGATTATGATCTTGATATGATATTCCCATCCATCTCCATTCAAGAAAGCATTTCAGGACACATCCAATTGTAAACATTATCCTTATGAAGATAAGCATCTCTCTGAGAGGTTTCTTGACTGTGTATGCTCCACCACAGGATGGGTTTGCCTGGTTTTGGTGCAGCTGCCCAAACCAGCCAGCCCCCAGGTCATGACTGGGCCTCCCCATAAGGTGCCCTCCCTTCCTGGCTGTTTGAGGACACTGTTTGTAGAGGTGCTGTTACCTCTTCAGAGCACTGCTGTGCCCAAAGTGCCCCTATGGAAGTGTTGCTCTGGCATTTTGGCTGCTGTCATCCTGTGGGATACAGGAGTAGGAGCCTCTCTTTCTGCCATTTCTGCCTGGAGGGTGTTTGAGATAATGTTGTAACTCCCATGACAGAGAAAGTAAACCCTTTGGATGTAAAACCTTGCAAAATAAAATTATTTACTTAAATAAAAGCAAACATAAGAAAAAGTAGTAAACAAAGTAGAAAAAAAAGTATCTTAGTTTTCTTTGACAGATATTTGAATTGAGCAATAAATAAAATATACTTTGTTCTTCAGTCATGGTGTTTTTCCCTCTCTTTTCTTCCTTGTTGAAGAACAGCTGGCTTTGACTGCCTATTCCCACACATTAGGAGACCTTCTGCTGTGAAAACATTTCTTTGATCCTCTCACCTGCTAAGATTTCCTGTCCTTTGTGAATTCCTCAGTTTTATACAGCCCACCACCAACATCTGGTCTTTTTGTTTTGATGTTAAGCAGGTTTCAGTCCACTATTGCAGAGAAGTTGGTGAAACTCATGAACACTTGTTAGACAGCCCTTCCTCCCAAAGTGTTTCCCTTAGGCAGGCTGTCAGTAAGTGCGAATGAGTGGCATTCTGACCTCTTTTTTCCTGGCAGGCACCTGTTGAGAAGCCCCACTTTCCATGGCAGAGTAGCTCTGGACATCAGGGTTCATGCTTGGGAATGAAGCTCTTGCTCCAAAGCAGTGCTTCTGCTTCCAGTAAAAGTACTCTTAGAGTGTGAAATGGCATTCACTGTCACACTGGCTCATCAGCAATTTAGGTCTGTGCTTCAGAAATTAAAAGTTGTTTTACACGACAGATAAATGGGTAAATTAAAGGCAATTTGCAATGCTAAAGAATACCTCCAATAGTGAGAATCTTCTTTTTGGTGACCAGTGACAGAACTTGAAGGAATGACATAAAGCTATTTCATGAGAGGTTTAAGTAATTAATATGAAGATATTAGGAAAAGGTTTTTCACCCAGAAGGTGGTTGGGCACTGGGAGAGGTTCCCCAGGGAAGTGGTCACAGCACCAAGTCTGGCAGAGTTCAAGAAGCATTGAGACAACACTCTTGGGTGTAGAGTGTGGTTTTCTGGTCTAGGGCCAGGAGTTGGACTTTGTTGATCCTTGTGGATCCCTTCTAACTCAGGATAACTATGATTTTATGATTCTAGGATTCTATGAGTAGTGTGTGCCCAAGGCTGCACCAAATAACTGTCTGGCAATTACTACTGAGAACACCCATGCGTAAATTTATGAAGAGTCAAAAGAGAATGTAGCAATGGTAAATATCTTTCCTGGGAAACCCACTATCTAGATATTAATCTTCTATAAATACATCCCTTATTCTGTGGAGTTACAAAGAATGAAAGAAACAGTGACACTTTCCTGTAAAGGCTGAAATTAGAAGTTCATTGCTCATGATCTCTAGGGAGATCCTATTTATTTTATTGAACATTTTACCAACACTGGGAAAATACTCTCTTTTCCTGAATATTTTCCCTTTGTCACATTGCCAAAGCCTTAGAGAATGATGAATCATTCTTTACTGACAGTTGTGCTATTATTTCTCATTGGTAACATAAGCAATATTTTTGGTGCAAGAATTTCAGACACTTGATACTGATGGTGCAACGGGACCTAGTGCCTGCACATTTGAGCCTATGGGGAAGAAAGGCATGAAGACATATGGAAAATAAAAAGATTTCTGTGGCAAAAGTAGGTGATATTCACAATGATTGCTCATACCAACAGGGCTGCATGGGAGATCCACATCATAAATAATGGAACTGCACAGGTGAAAACAGAAGTTCAGCAGGAGCCATCTGAGGCTGAAGGCAATGAGGACAGTGGCAGCTGTGCTGGTGCTGGGAGGATCTCTGGGCTCAGAGTAGTAAAGGGCATTGCAAGACAAAAAACCCAGTGAATTTGCAGGAGAGTAAAGCAGTGGGTAGAGGATGGGTGGTTGTCATAGCTCAGACTTCCCTGCAACCTCTTCTGAGGTGCCTTATAGAAGGACAGAAATATATTTAAACAAATACGGCTCAGAAATAAAGTTTATGGGTCAAAACTGTCTGAGAGATAGGAAGAAAGAACAGGAAAGTGAGCTGGATCCTGCTCTGTGCAGGCCAAAGAGGTGGTGGCTACAGTGGCAGCTGCATTCCAGCACACCAGCAAGAATGGACAGAGGAGAGCATGATCAAGAGAGTGATGCAAAGCTTTGATCTAATCAGTGGAACGACCCCTGTGGGATACTCACCTCATCCCAGTCACTGCATTTCAAATGGATATTGTGGAACTAAAGGATGGAGAGGAAAAGGGGAGAGGCAGGGTAAAGAATACTAAACTTGTCTATTGGTGGCAATTAAAAAGTTGGTGAGCGTTGTCTTAACAAAAAATAGCAACCTGGTGAGTCAAGAAAATGTTATATGGTTCTATTATAAAATGAGATGTGGTTTAACTGTTTGTCTTGGGTTTTGGGAACCAAAGGATAATTTAATGAAAGAGAATGTAGGAAGTTCAAACCTGACTAGGTAAGTTTTTCTTGGTGCAAAGTAAGTGGGATAATCAATAAATTCCACCACACATTTCTGGGAGCAAAATCTTAATACGTTTAAAAGAGGAATTAAAGATATATGTAGAGAGAGAGCAAGAGGTAAGAAACATAATTACTAGAACAAAAACACTTCAGGAGCTGAGTTGGCCTTTATTAGTAGAGAGAAAGATAGAACTGTGAGCTAGAAAGGTTATTCCAATGAGTTTACTGGTTTTATCTGTTGAAGTAATAAGGAATTATCTGGTCATTTCTGCAGGCAGAAGGCTATACAAAGAGGATACTTAATCTTGTCTGGCCTGGCTGCATTTATGTGACAATATTCCAGCAGATCTATGAGCCCTAGGCCTGAAAAAAAAAGGGAAGGATTGAGGAGTGAGGGTTTTTGGCAAAGCAGCTTGTGGTCCAGTAATGAAATAGCAGGGAATACTTCAGGTTAGTCCTGAAAGTGCACTGCAGGAGCCATCCAGTAATAGAAGTCATCCATTATCTCTTAGGCACAAATATTTTGAAAGGAAAATTTCTGCACAAGCTTGGAAAAGATGGCTGGCTCATCATTCTGATGAGATTTCCATAGAGAAGTTACAGTATTTGCAAGGTTGCCAAATTTAAGCAACCTTCTCTCAGCCAATTTCTTTCTTTCCCTCCCCGCACTACCAAACATGATTAGATCATATTATGAATGTATTGCCTGCCAAATTTCATATCTAGTTAATCACACTGAGCACTGTGACCTTATAAAGGAATCTTAAACTGATTAAAATCTTTACTCTGTGCCTACACACAGGGGAAAAAAAAAGTCTCACCAACTTATTTTTGAGTACAGTTTATTAAGACATTTTGATGTATGTTTTCTTTTTCTTTTTGCAGTGGATAGGTCATTCTTCAAAGAGAAAAGCTGTAAAAGAAAGCAGTGGGTCTACCTTCATTATGATCACAGGGAGGAAGAGGAAAATGCCAAATATACTCCCAGTTAGCTGGGAATATGCAGATCTCTTTCATGTGCATTTTATTGTTCTATTTATTTGTTTACAGCGAGGCCCACGTGGCTTATTTTGCTTGATAAAACTATAGAAGACGTAAAGCAGCTTTACTCTGCTAGAACAGCAGAGCAGGGCTGGCACCAAAGGCCGCCCTTCTGGCACATGCACTTTGCTAAAGCAGACAATATTGTGCTTCATGATGAATGGCAACCCAAACCAGCACAATCTGCCTGGCTTTGTATCAAGTTTTACTTTGATTAAAAATACATGAAAAGAAATCTAAAGCAGATGTCAATGGGCAAGAGATTCTTCACACAGAAAACAGCGACTGAATACAAACAATGGTATTATGGACAGAACCAAATATATAGGAACAGCCTCCCCACAATAGTCAATAATCTTACAGTGCAAACTGAAAATTCTCTACTGGATCCATGAGTGGCCCTTCTAAGGTCCTTCCTGAAGCTGTTTAAACTACCTGAAGCAGATTTTTCTGTGTAGATTTTTATTGTAGAAAAAGCAGACTTTTCTTTTCTTAATTTTTTTTTATTTTTTTGTGTTACAGTAAGATAGGAGTTCGTGAAGGTGTCATATAGGAAGTTGAAATCTGTCATGAGGCATGTGCTCTCACTGTTGCTTCAAGATAGAGAAATAATAACAAAGATGGAGAAAGGTGGATTTTCAAGCAGGACAAAGTGCGATGGAATAGACTATTCCTTTATTTTACTGCTCAAACTTGTAAGATCAAAGCCTTGCTGGAGAAAACAAGAATTGCTATTATTTCTTTTCTACTCCTTTTTATTGCTCCTTTTCTAGGAAGAAATGTTCAAAGTAGTAAAAAATCAATACCCTCTCTGTCAACTTGCATGCCACTGAATGCTAAAAGCCAAGGGGAGCAACAGTGATGTGGAAAAATCTTTCATTTTTGTTTCAACTGAGTTTCTTCAATCTTTAAAGAAAACCAGTGGTGTTGATTTCTAATCCTGGAGGCTTCTACATAAATACTTGCTAAAAACTCTGATACGCTTATTAACAATGTATGTTGAAGGATTTAGAAATTAGAAATTCCTGTCACTCTTCCAGTGCCTCTGAAGCAGGGTTCTGATGCTAGTCTGCTGGTAATCCCAGAGACAAATCAGCTCTGATGGAATCTATTTCTTTTTATTTCTTGTACAAAGCAGGCAGCACACTGCAAAACGAGGGCTGAGGGCAGCAACTGCAGTACTGGTAGCAATGTTTCATATCTCTGCAGGTGAGGGAGCCCAGCCACCCCAAGGACTTGGGCAGAAAACTTTCCATGTCACCCTTGGTATTGTCACTTCTCCCAGTCTCAGCTATTGCTATCCACTGGTATTTTTAGGCTTCAAAAACTTAAAAGAGTCATTTAGACCCACTGTATCCAATGAGACTACTGATGTAACCAAAGTTAGGCACACGCTTAAGTCTTTACTAGGTCAAATCTTAAAATACCATTGTGATCAGAACTGTGTGGTATCTTTGTGGATATTTTAAACAGACATCTTATGAGCTACACAAGATCTTCTATTAACTTAAATAAACAGTTTAGTTCACAATTTTTGTATACAGAGTATTTTTACTTGAGTAACATCTTGTAAGTCCTCTAAACCTCCCCAGTTCATATATCTATGTAAATGCAGCAGAATTATGCCAAGATGCATTTTTTCTGTGGTACTCAATACACAGAGGGTGATTTCCTGATACAAACATATCCTATACTTGCTGAGGATACATTCCTGAAAAGTGCCACAGTTGGTGATTTCACAGATGCAAATCAAAATTTCCCCCAAGAATTATGCAAGGGCAGTGAGTGGGATTTGTGCTTCAGAATTATGCACAGGTTAAATACTGAGGGACAGTATTTAACAATGTGTGATCCAATTCATATCCCAATATCACTGCCTAAAAATAAAAAAAGAAAAACTGTTAGGAAAAATTTTCAAAGTTTTTAAGTGAAACAGCAGTTGTGGTCCTGCACACCAGAGTTGAAAGATGACATGGAGGATAACCATGTGGGAGCAGGACCACCAGGACTGTCAGCTTGGCACATCAGTGCTTGGTAAAGACAAAAAAAAGTGGATAAAATGATCTTTTTCAGCAACCTGCTTCTCAGCACTTGGTTTTGCAGTAGCTGAAGATGGTGATGACTTTTTTTTTTAATAAAAATTGATGACATGACTGCACACTGGTCTGGGATTTTGAACAGTACATATTTCTATAACAAGAGATTAAATTTTGCAGTCCCCTGGTGACCTTGTCCAACTGTTCTCAGAACATAGTACTGGTCTGAAAGATCTCAGCCACTTCATCTATTAGTCAGAGTGATCTTGTTCTTTCTTTCTGAATCGTTATGTATATTTCTTTTTATCATCTTTGTCATCTTATTTCACTCTCTCCCTTTTTGTCAAGGTAAGTCAAGTCAACCAAGGGAGAAGTACAAAAAAACCTGAGAACTGATTAGTGTAAGATGGTGTTAAATGATGAATGGCAGAACTCCCAAAAGTTGCATCAGAAAAATAAATGGTGTGTTACTATACATTTCCTGATTATTTACTTGTACGATATGCAAAACAACTGCATAAAAGGTGAATGGTTTTGTTACTCTTTGCTATTAGAATTTCACTGCTGTTCCCAGATAGATGTTTTCACAGAACCTTCCTAAGGACACTTTGGCAAATTTGACCTAGAGGGACAGAGAAAGTGAGCCTTAATTTCAGTTTCTGTGAGGCTCAATGAAAGGAGAAAAGGAGATGACAAAAAGCAGTACCTCAGACTAAGCTCTTAATTTGTTAGACAGCACTGCTCGAGTGCTACATCACTCCATTATCTCCATTACCTAGCTGCAATACAGTTACAGCTTGTGTGAATTGTATTTCCAGAACTGCTATATTTTTACATTTACAGTTTGAAACATCAGATATTGAGCACCTCTGAAAAGCTGACCTTCCACCAGTTATTTCCTACATACATTTTTCTGACCTTTGTTTCATGCATACATTCATCTGACTGGACTTTATGCTGTAGTTGGCCTTCTGGGTGGAACATGGTTAGGTTATTGGCCCAAAACCTTACTCTTTTGGATTCCATCCTGATTCACATGTACCCAAGACCATAAAATGTAAGTCCAACTTAAATAAAACCAAAGCATTTCCTCATCTTCTGTGTCTCTGATGTTTTGGTGATTAGCTTGATTTGCTATACAGACTAAAGTTTTATTCATTAACCTAGAAAGCCTTATTTGTTAACCTACAAACTAAAATGTGTATCACAAGAATGACTGAATCTACAAGCTGTTAATTTCCACATAGGGAAAGAAATAATTGCAGCCCTTTTTCATTATCCCCTTAGACAACAATATCAGTGTCTGACTGATTGTTACATAGAATAGACTACTGGCTAGTTTTAATTTCAAGCCAAATCTTCTACCTCTTTCTTTTCTTACACGTTGCTATGGTGAAGATTATCACAGACTGCATACAAAAGTGAAGCAGAGGAAGATCACTGAAAAAAACCATCCAGACAAAGACATGTAATAATAACTGAAAAAAAGCATATTGCTTGGTGGGTGCCATTAAGCAGTCATATTTTTCTGGCCATATTTTGCTGCTGACCTGTCCAGAAATATATTTGGAATTGTAGAGTTTAAACTGCTTCAATTTGCCTGAAAAAATCTTTCTAACAAATACATTATCAAACATAAATGCTGTCTGACAAAGCGTTATCGTTGCCTTTACATGTCCCATTAGGTCAGGGTCTGTATTGTGTGCGGGCACTGCAGCTCCTACCTCTTTTGCCACTTTTATTCACACCCAGTTAGCTCTCCTGGACTGTAATGCTTCAGTCACAGGATTAACACCCCACAGAGATGGAAATATTTTGCAGAGTTCAGGCCAGAAAAAGCCAAACAAAGGGCCCTTATCTATAGGTGCCTGTGTGGGTAGGCTGCCACAATTCCAATGTAATTCATGAATACTGGATATTTGCATTGCACATGTTCAGCAAAACTTGAAGCCCAAAGGGCAAAATATACTCTTGATAATCCTAGGAATTTATAAAATGTTCCTCAGATATTCCAGTTAGCTTGGAATTTAGTTTAAGAGCTTTATTTTAAAGGCAAACACTTTTTAATCTCTCCTCTAAAAGGATCCTCCCTATTGGACAACAAAGCTTGCAAAGGGAGAAGCAAAATATTAGTGCTAATCTTTCATTAACCTCTCTTGTTGTTACTCCTAAAGTGCCAGATCTGAGATTCATCTGAACTTCATTTCCCCCTGAGATACAAATCCTTTCCACCCTCCCAATGGGTCCATTTTCTTTTATGATGTCTTTCCAGTGGTTTCTTCATATATTGTTTGAGTGGGATGGGTATTATTGGACAGTCACTAAAGTTCAAGATCTAATTCCAACAACCTTCTTGGGAGCATGTTTGACTCCAGATGATTCAAACTCTTTCTTTGGCAGAAGAGTCCTCTAGTTAAGTGGGAATATTGCCCATAAAAAAGAAATGGGCTCCAAATGTTCTTGTAAGAAGGAAGTCCTGTGAAGGCATCTAATTTGTAGCAGCAGAAATGAATAGCATTGAAAATCACAGATTTCCTCCTAGCAGAACCTCTGGAGCTTTGGACAATGATCAAGAACATTAGGGACAGAATCACCTGAGCAGAAGTCACAAAAGCAGAGATTTTTCTGGCAATGTTCCAGTAACAGAAACAAGAGATTTCCATAGCTTGGGAGGAAATAAAAAGTTCACTAAAATTTTAAAGACTGAAAAGAAATCATTTTTATTTCAAGTCCAAACTGAATTTATTCAGAACTAAATATCCATCCTTAATTATTCTTTCTCTCAAGAAGGATAGTCCAGAGCTACAAGTATCAAATGGGATGAAGTTTCTGTGTTCCACTCTGGACCTGCCACTGTTTTGCAGCATATGTGCCTCAGCTCATATCCCTGCATGTCACTTTTCCCCAATATAAAATAATGAGATTCTTTCTGTTTCTGCAGGTTGGACCATAGACTGTTTTTTGGATTTCATGGTAAGTTATTAGAAACATGAGCTAGTGGTATTAATTGCACATTAATTATTCACTCGGTGGTCAATTATTAATTATTAATTATTAAAGGTCTTATTTTATTCTAGGTTGAAATGGATTGCCAGATACTTGGAAGTTACTATTAATAATCAATAACTCTATTGGTTTTTGCAGCACTGTTTTACAATTCAGTTTCAGTGGAATGTACTCTCTAAACCTTTACATTCAACAGTAAGGCACATACAAACATTGAAGCCAAATGCTACAGTGAGATTCCTCAGCAGCACAGACACATGGTTAAGAGCTTTTAGCTTTCTTTCATGGGGGATTACATACAACCTGAAATATTTGGCTGGTGCACTGTGCCTGGTTTGGTCCCTGCCTCTTAACAGGAATGCAAGAAGTGCATTCAGGAGCACTTTCTAAGTTGCCCAGAGTCATTCCTGGACTAAAGCTACAACCCAACAGACAACCATGTAAATAGGCCACGTGCAAACTTGGGCTCATGACTGAATTCTCTTGTTAGGCTGCTGAGCCATTCTCTAAGGAGACAGCGGATCCACCAACTAAACTGATTTTGCAAGTCACCAAGCTAAGTTAAGCATTGTAGAGTAATGCTGAGTGTGGTTATATCTTCTGGTGGCATAATTACATTCCCTCAGAGACGAAAAAAAAGGAAAAAAAGATGTCATAAATCTACCAGTTTACCCTTTAGTTCACACCTCCTTAGTACAGAAGGACCACTTTTCCACCCTAAAAAAGAAGGTGTCCCTGCAGAGCTGATTCCTGCAAAGACACTACTTCATCTACTCTTTTTCTGCTTGTTGAATGTGTCACAGGAGTTGACTCAAATGAATGGTTGTGGCCCTTATGGACATATTTTCCTCAGTCGTTCTGGCCTTTATGAAACCAAGTATTAAGTCCTCTATGTCTGGCCTTAAAGCTCTGTATCCCTGTGTCAGCCTCATTCAGTGCTCTGTGATTTCCATTCACTTTACACACCAAACCCAGATTTTGGCTTACATCCCCATGAGCCTCCCTCTCAGAGATATCTAAGCCTCAGACATCTGTAAGTCAACTTGCAGTCCAAAAAGGTCTTACTAGCTTAAATAATTTAATTGCTTACTGGAAAGAATGGCTAGGAAATAAACTAATCATGATTCCACAGGCTTTAAAATAGCTTAGTATTTCTTTGTGAAGATGTAAGAGCTTCCCGTTTTCAATGTTTTCATTTGCTCTTGGGGGCTTCAGTTTTTTTTTCCTCAGTTTTTTTCCTCCTGCCACTGACCAGCAATGGCTTTTTAGAGGAACCCAAAGCTGGAATTAGGAATGAGTTTAGAGCATGCATATGAATAAACAGAAAGGAGCAAGGGACCACCAGGGCAGAGTTTCAGGACCCTGGGGCAAGAGATGTCCATCAAGGGCTCCAGGAGAACGTAGTAACTGAACCATGATAAGGCCCAGTGGGACTTGGAGAGCTTTGGTGACCTCCTCCTGAGCTGCAAAGCACCCAGGGCAGCAGCCAGGCTGGCTCAGCGAGGATTATGTGCCATAATGGTTAAAATCTTGGCACCCATCTCAGATCTTCTTCTATTGGTATTCCCTATGATAGGTTGGTACCAGTGTTAAGAGATCTGGAAAAAAATACTTTGGTACTGTTTTATATGGAAGGTGCACAAACCCTGAAAAGCCTGTTCACAGTGTAAAGTTGAGAGGTTGGCAGACAGACAAGCCTAAACTAGAGAGATGTCTGGCAAAAGGAATTCACCCCATGAAAGACCGCTTGAAGGTGTAGGGGATTTTGCACTGCACTGAACTACTCAAGGCTTCCATCGGCAATGGCTCTCAAATTTTTGAGGCTGCTCAACATGCCTGAGTCTTACAAACTGCTGTAGGTATTTGTTAAAGCTTTTTGGGCTACTTCATTTTCCTACTCCAAAGCAAATGCCAATTTTTCCCCCTCATAATATATGTAAATTTTGAATTCTTACTATAGAAATCAAATCAAGAAAGTCTGATTTAGAGGTAAAAAAACATGTCCTTTGGAAAGTATTAAAAAATAGTTCAAGAAAAATTTTAGAGAAAATTAAGTATGCTGCAATGAAATATGGGTTGAAGACCAGAAAAAAGTCGGTAGCATGTGCTAATAGAAAAGGCAAAACAAAATATGACACAAAGATAAAATCCAAACTAAATGGTCTCCTTTGTTTGGATTAAACATTTCCTCAATATCAACATGTTCTGACAAAACATTTTAATTTTGCCAAAATTGCATTTCCTGGCAGAAATGGTCAGTAAAAAGGTTTTTGACTAGCACAAGCACATGTATGCCAAGTGATTCCTTTTGTGTGTTGTGGTTTTCATCCACTGCGGAGTGAACTTTTACTGAGCCTCATTCATTCATCTGCCCCACCATAAAAATGCACAGCTATTTTAAGCACGTCGTAAAGTGAACCATGTCACTTGGCCAGGCTGCCCAATGGCGGGAGTATGGGACAGGAATCCCTCTCTGCACCCACCCCACACCCAGCCTTGCCACCCGCCGGGATGCATCAGCCCCCGCAAGGACAAAGTGCCTCCTTCTGGAGATGTCTGTAACTTCAGCTCGCCCGCAGCAACCGGGATGGCTCATACAGACAGATAACTGCATTTCTCTTTCTCCCCGCTTTAAAACATCTTTCTTTACATAAGGAAAGCTGCTCTCTCTGTTCTGAGCACTGAGCCAATAAAGCCATCACAAAAGGGATCTGTTGCCAGAGTCCAGAAAGGGTTAAGGCAGCAGTTGGAGAGGTTTGGGGTGACGTGTGCTTCTGGACGCCTGAGAAGTCTCTTGAAGGTAGTTCCCCTCTGGTGAGGATGGGAGCGTGCTGAGGTCTGAAATCCGAGATCCCTCGCAGCCTGGAGCTGATGAGGTCCCAGCAAAAGCTGTTTGCCTGCTTTCCCTTCCCGAGCAGTCACACCGCTGCACTGGCCTGGGCAGTATGGAGCGAGCACCCTGGACACTTGTAGGACTCACCCTTCTCCAGCTCCTGCTCATCTCCTGCTTGCCAAGAGGTACTGTAAGAGAGCGTGTGTGTTCCCGGCATGGTCGAATGAGCCCCTTTCCTTCAGTGTGGTCAAAGGGGTTTGATCTCATGTGCTGTCATGGGAAGCAGGGAGGTCTGCAGGGACAGCAATAATAGAAAGAAGGGGCTTCTGCTTTATGTACTTTTTTTTCTTGTCAGCATGCAGTGTGTGTGTGTGTGTAGGTTTACCCAGGAATGATTTTCAGGCAAACTTAATAGCTTTAAAGAGAAACAACTGGCTGAATTTGTTTGCCAATGGCCATTAAGAAAAAGGTATGCAATCAATTTGCTTATTACTCTTTTTATTTTCTCAACACTCAGTGCTACGGAAATGATGATAAAAAGAGGCATTTAAGTCTCTGAATTGTAAAGCGTAATTTGTTTAGTTTGGCAAGACAGAGATTTTCCTCTCCAGCCCCAACACCAAGAATGAAGGCAAGGGAGAAAAAAGTGAAGGAAAAAAAGAAAACAAAACCCACACATTGTTTCCAATCTGGGATTTAGCTCTGCCAATATTATTCTTTCGAAGGGGAAGCCTTGTTTAAAGCAGAACGATCTTTTTAAAAACTCAAGCCCCATCCCGGTTTCTGCTGAACCAGCATGCATTATCTTGATAAGGTTGAGCAAAAAGCGTTTACTGTTGAGTGCAAATTTGCTGTAGTTATGGCCACGAACCTGGGCTGTTTACACCTGGAGGTGTCCAGACCTGCTTGCAGCAGCCAGCTGTCAGCATCACGGGCTGCTTTCTTGGGAGCTGCAGCCCTGAGGACTGGGAGGTGAGGTGCCCTCAAGTCACCCACCCTTGAAGCTGCTGCATATTTCGGCACTGCTGACTCCTCTTACCAGGGGAGCTGTCAGATCTGCAGGCACTCAGATCTCAATGACTGTAAAGAATTGGTGTCAAGGATGGTGCTTCAGAGGCTCCCTCAGCAGGGGCTGCAGCAGAGGGTCTGCCTCTGCAGTGCCGTCCCCTGCCAACCCCTCAGGATACAGGTGATGACCAGGGTCACCTGCTCACCAGACTGGCCACCCGCACCTGCAGCCATCCTGGGAGACTGGCCTCCTGCCAAAGCTTCCCCTGGGTCACAGAAGCACAGAGAGCTTCTTCCCACCTCTGTGTCATATGCACAGCCTTGTCCCTGCAGCGGCGTGTCCCTCAGACATGTGCCACCCTTCACACTGGCCAGGCAAGATGGTTCCATGGCATGTGCCATGTGCTGGAGTGGCACAGAACTAGCCCTGCCAGTGGCAGAGCATCCCTGGGCAAAGGCTGTGGCTGTCAGGCAGCTGGGTGGGCATAAACCCTTCCTGCTGCAGGGGCAGCACATCTCTCTCAGGGCAAGGATCTGACCCTCTGAGTAATCTAGCGCTGAGTCCCCTCGGCAGCAGTGACAAGGGGAGGCAGGAGGAAGGACAACAATGGCCAGTGGGACACAAGGGCTGTGAGCTTTGGAGGGAGGGTGCTGGCTCCCCCAACAGCCACCCTCACACACCAGGAGCGGTGTGAGAAGAGCCTGCGGGACACACGGATGTCAGCTGTCCCCCTTGCCCCCTGCCCTTCCTTGCCGTGCCTCCCCTGCCCTCAGCGGTGGTGCAGCAGCGGGTGGCACTTGCTTGGCACACAGCATGAGGGGGCCAGGAGCGCCCCTCCAGCCACAGCAGGAGGGGCTCTCAGAGACAGGGGAGCTACTCAGAAGTGCAGTGGCCTTAACACGTCAGGGCAGGTTGGAAAATAGCATTTTGTCTCCTCCCCACAGATGTATCCAATTTTTATCCATATTTATCACACCCAGTTGCACAGGGCCTGCCTCGAGAGCTGGGGGCAGGAGTCAGGGCGGTCTGGGAATTTATTTTTTGGAATAAACTTGGAGTGCAAGTGACTCATGTTTCCTTAAAAATATATGTGTGTTTTTGTGTGTTTCTGCCTATCTAAACCCTTCCCAACCTCTCTTCCCCTCCCCCTCCAGCCTCTGTCTAGAAAAGTGAAGGCCAGATGCACTCAGACACATCCAGATGCATTCAATCTTAGCAAATGGGTTACTTCAGTTCACATGTTTAGGTTCCTAGCATGGACAAAGGGAAAGAGGCTTGCTTTTTATTTTGGAAAAAAAGCATGGGGTTACTCACTTTTGACCCTGAGGCCTCTCCAAGTAGCTCCTAGGAGTCCCTGCAAGCCTGCCAATGCCCAGGATTTTTCCTTCCACCATCCCTGAAGGACCCCTGGGCACCACAGGACGACGCAACCCTCAGCAGCAGGACCTCCCCATGGCTTGTGGATGCCCCTCTCCCTCCTGCAAGAACAGGGACACGTGAGGGACAAACTGCAAGCAAGGCCAAAGGGCAGGGAGGCAAGCGATCAGCAGGGACAGAGGCCTGGCAGACTGAGGGCATCTTCAGTCCTTGGTTAGGGCTGGACTACGCAGTAGTAGTACTTAGCTGTAAGGACTGAAATTTGAGGCTGTCTGTGTGGACTATTTCTACCTGGGCAACATTAAGTTCAGTTGTCAACATGTTGCAGGTCTCACATGTTAGGAGAGGCAAGTCCTCAAGCCAGGTCCAGCACCACTCTTCTACGTTTAGGACACGAGCACATTCTCATGTTATGTGGTCATGAATTTCAATACTGCAGCTGCTTCTTCTCTGCAGATTTCCAAACATTCTCCCCTACTGCAGAAGTCTAACATCATCAATGCTGTCACGTACTCAAAAGTTCTACATTCATGACCCATTCCCTGTTCCTTGTCTTGCAGCACAGAGAAAACAAACTCTCTTCCCGATCATACTAGTATAATTTTTCTGCCCAGAATAAGATCCTCTGTCCCAGAAAGCATCAAAGCCTGAAGGGTAATGTGGCAACCTCTGAAGAGGCTTAACCTGCCTATTTCTTCCTGCCACAGCTTTTCTCAAATGAAGCCACAAGGCCACAGTGCCAATAATAAGATCACAAATGCCAGGTCATAAATATTGAGAAGAATCTAAAGGAGAAGGGTATTTAAAAAAGACAGTTGAATTAGTATGCATTTATTAAGTGGACAGATTCCACTTAGAATTGTAGATTTCCTCCTGTGTTCTCCCACTGGCTTTGAATTTTTTTTTTAGAAATCCTTTCTTTTTGCCTCTCCCTTGCCCCGTCTGAAAGCACACACTACTGGCCGAAAAGGATGCAAACTGACTCTGTAGAAGCAGCAGTCTAATTATTCAGCAAAGGCCTGTGACCATAAAGTAAGCACACTGAGTAAAACTAAAACAGGGATGTATTTCAGCTCCTCTTTTAATTAGCCGAGCTGCTGAAAAGAATAATAGGTACATAATTTCTAAAGAGAAGCAAGTGGTTTTAGAGACAGCACTATCCTTTTCATCCTCTTAACACATCAAATAGACAAATAGACATAATTTACACAGTAGTTTATCTTAGGCAAAAAGGTTAAAAATAAAGACCTGCACTTTCCTTTATTATTAAGGGTTTGGAGTACATAATTTTCCAAGAACCCCAGTAAAAGTCTCTTAAAGGGAACATCCCTCTCCCCTTCCAAGGTATCTTCCTCTTGGCCTCACTGAAATCAAATGGAGAATTTTACCATTCATCACAACGGAGCCAGTTTCAGCCTGTGTTGCACTGAGAGCATTTCTTGTTGTCCATGTCCGCACACCTGATGGCTGTGGGGTGAGGCCCGGCTGGCATATCTGTACAATGGCAGTAGAGCCAAGTAAGAAAGGAACAGAAAAATGAGACAGACCAAAAGAAAGTGTAAGCTGCTACTAGGTTTCATCTCTGCTGAAGCTGTCTTTTCTTTAATGAGAAGGTAAAGAATGCTTTCAGAACTATTACATGGCCAAACACTCCCTACTAACAGCCTTAAGAAATTGCTCCTTCAAATTCAACTGCTGGTTTCTTCAGTGGAAGACAGTAGTTGTTGTTAAGCAGCATGTTGAAAAATTAAGATGAAATAAAATACAAAGGCACATGTTCTTATCTGTGGAACATGAACTGGTTAAATAATCACTTCAAAAAAGTCATCCTCTATGGACAGATACAGCAAACTGGTTTTTTGCTCAATCAGTTGTCTGATCCCTCCAGATAGCAGCTACTGTCAGCACAAATACAGAGATGGGAACGGGAAGTCAGGAAGAGGAGGGAGAAAAATGTCCCATTTCAGCAGCAGCACGGGCTTATATCAGCTTAAAGTGACTGTACTCTAAAAAAATCCTCATTCTTCCAAAGAAGTGGAAGACACAAGAGATAATTGGTATAATTGGGCTTGCTTCAATTCACCTTAGTTCTTAGCTGCACAGTTTTTACACACAGCTCTCAGATCTTTGGAGCAGAAATCCCTTTCCATCTAGTGAGGTATCTATGATATACAAATTGACTATGGCAAAAGATTAGTCAGCTGAAGCTGACATTTTACCACAATGAGTGAGTGGCCTGATCCACCCCTGAGGCAACAATCTGCTTGTGAGTCTGTTCCTCAATCCCCAAAGCTTTAAGCCTGATCTCAGCCCTGGGGATGAGGGGAGGCAGGAACATCACTGAGGTGAATTGTTGTTGGACTGACGCTGCCAACAAGGAGGACATTGTCTGGGAGCATCGCCTCCAACTGGTGTCCTACAAAATTCATCACTGACAGCCTCTAGGATCTGACATGTAGGGATTAGGAGGTCTTGCTAGCTGCAGATGTATGTAGCAAGCATGGTTGTGCTGCCATCTGAACCTGCAAATGTTGATCTCCCACCTCACAGTCCTGCCCAGGCTGGACCCAAAGCATCAGGTGAAGTGTTGTGTTGGGCTGTGCCAGGCTCCTGAGCCAAGGTCTTCCCTCCAGCACACGCCCTGGATGTTTGCGTGCTTTCCCAACACAGACATTTCTTGCTTGGTTTCCATGGTCTTGAGCTGCTTCCATGTGAGCTGTTTATTCCAGGATTTAATGGGCTTTTCTTCCATCATTAAAATCTCATAAATTA
The DNA here is from genome assembly GCA_027886175.1 of Phylloscopus collybita. Taxonomy (NCBI): domain Eukaryota; kingdom Metazoa; phylum Chordata; class Aves; order Passeriformes; family Phylloscopidae; genus Phylloscopus; species Phylloscopus collybita. Next base: position 44,507,127 of record JAJNNQ010000018.1, read on the forward strand.
ATCCACTGTTTATTTGCCTGTCCAGAGTCTTGTTTGTTCATTGCAGTTAAATATTTTGCATGGGTTGTCAAGCAGCTTCTTCCAGCTTGTCCCAAAATCAAAGACACAGTCACTGCCTGCAAGCCAGACTGCCTGCCTTGGAAGATTATCAAAGTAAAGCTCACAAAACACCCCACAATTATCTCTGCCACAGCTGGCCAAGGCCTCGCTTTCAGTATTTTATTCAGTCAATAAATCTTCCCCCACTTTTCTCTGCCTCGTTCTCTTCTGGTTTTGGATAATAATGTCCAAGTGTGTGTGTAGGAGCTGCCAGTGGTTGCCCATCCCCAAACACACAAGGGGGAGCAGGGTTATGCCTCTGCCTCCCTGGAGCACAGGCTGAGCTCAGCCACACAAACAAACATTGATTACACACATAAGTGACTCTCTTAAACTTCTGAGGCAAAGGTTTTATTTGCCTTTTTTTTTCAGTAGCCCAGAGATAAAACAAAAGGGATCCTGCTATTATTGAAGAGACGCAGAAACTCTTCAATCATATCTCTTTACAGAATAGCTTCTACAGAACCTCAAAATAATAGATTCCATGATTTCTGTGAAGAAAATCCTAGAACGGCCACTTAAAAAAAATCTCAAATCCACATATTTCTTTGTCAAGGCTATATAAATTGCCCAAACTGCAGAAACTGAGAACCTGAAAGGGTATTAAATTGTCAGTAAATCAAAAGACAGTTTATTTTCATTGTCTGAGTTGAGACAAAAGAAGTGAGCAAACAGCATTTCTAGGTGGCAGCAGGTATATTTTTATGTGCTGCTCCCTTCTTAACAGTAAATACTACCTCAAGGTGAACTTATTCTACAAATACACACATTTGATCCACCAAGAGTATGTGTGGCCTCTGCTTTTTGCCTCTGTTGGCTCAAGCTCTACATATAAAAATAAATATGCCTATGCACACATTCACACTCTCTACCTACATACAAATACATGTGTAATATTTTGGGGAAGAATAGTGTAATTTAGATTAAAAGGGACCTCTGGATATCACATGGTCCAGCCCATCTCTTGATGCTAAATTAAAAGTTAAGTTCTGTTTCTCACAGCCTTATCTTGCCAGGATTTGAGTTCCTGCAGGGATGGAGACATTCCTTTGTCACCTCAATATAACTTTGCCTGTGAATATTTGGATCATTTTACAGATGAAAATTTGTCTTGGATAATATACCCACTTTATTAACAGGCTTTAGTAATCTTGAGATAAATTAGATTTCTATCTTGAGTTAGAAAAAAATGAGAATTTGAAGGATGCTTTACAAAAGCTCTGAGTGTTTGGGTAGTTATTTATTAGTCAGACTTTAGAGACTACTGCTTCAGGAAGGAGTGAGACCCCCACCCCATACACCAGAGAGACAGCTATTGTCTGCCTTTATGGTGAGATGTATCAAACTGAGTGTCAGTTCTACAGAGATAATTAGACGTATGTAAATAATTTTCTCTGGAATCTGAATCAGATGCAATTCAGAGATAAAAGGCTTAATTAAAAAGGAATAATAGCCATAGGTTAAGAAGCCCTAGCTTGGCCAGGCTGATTGACTACCATTCTGGAAATTAGAAGGCATGAGTTTAATTCCCGACTCTACTATTGTTTTTCTCTGGGACCTTGAGCAAAGTCACTTCACCTCCCTTGTGCTTCATTTTCCCATCTGGAAAGCAACTTTCTAAAGCATGTCAAGATCTACAGGCAAAAGGGTCTGTAACTGCTGAACACTGAGATTATTTCAATGCAAGGTTCCACTGCTGGAATAAAAAAAAACAACCTACAGAACCTTACTGGATGGCAGGAACAGTTTTTCTTTTTGGAACAATTATAGGGGCAGAGAGGGGGGATGGAAAGGTTTAAGCACAAACAGCAGCCTCATTCCTAAACTCAGAGCAGCAACAGACTCTCCCTGGTCGGTACACCAAGCACAAGGGAAAGGCTCAGTTCTAAGGAGCACAGAGGGCTGCATTTAATTTCCTAGCTAAAGGACAAAAAAAGGCAAGAAACAATTTGGTGGTCCTTTTTTTACGGAGTCAGTAAAAATCATTAGGGGAGAAGATAAGCTTCCGGGAACCAGGCTTCATGAGGTCATGGAGAGTCAAGTGAGACAGAGCAGCAAGGCTCAGGCTCAGTGGTAGGGAGCTCCAGCAAGCACAGTAATGAGGTTATCAGTGACAATAAAACAAAAAAAAAAAGTTTTGTGAGAAGGGAACCAGGTACGGGCATAGATGGGAGTGTTTCACCTTAGAGATGTATGGCTTTTTTCATGACAAGGCAACCCTGTTACTCAGAGTTTAATACACAAGGAAAAATGTTGTTACCTAACCACAAAAAAAAAAAAAAAAAAAAAAAAAAAAAAAAAGGGAAAAAGAGCTAGTCTCATTAAGTTTCCTTCATGTCTCATCTTTCTAGTCTGCTCTCTCTTTTTACTATCAAACTCCATGAAAGCAGTCATCAGGGCTGTCAGCTGGTTAGAAGGCATGCTGACAGCTCTGTGCACTCCTTAGATCTTTCTTTGTAGAATTTAGACAGCACACTGGTGGAGAAAGACAGGATCTGCACTTACTGTGGCAGTCCTGAGTCACAGTCTGAGGTTGTTTCTTAAAAGGGTACTTCCAGCACAGCTTAGACATCATATGAGGTTATGCTAAATAATAGAAAGATGTTACCATATTAGAAATGACAGGCAAAATGAACCCTTAAAACTGGCAAAAAATCTTGTTTCCTTTGGCAGTGAAGTAGAATGTAACAACATGTGCTTCTGGGTGAAAATAGGGAGTGAAACCAGCTAAAATCCAACTTTAAAAGTGGCCTTTCCTGGGGGGCCCCCTAGTTTTCAAGAATAGCAAACTCACAAGCAGAAATACAACCAAAACATGCTCTCAAAGTTTAAATAATCTATACTATATGTGATGTTTTAAATCAGTCCTGCAATCTGAAGAAACTTTCTCATGTGATGTCATCCTCTGTGGTTTTTTAAAGCTATTTTTCTCACCCCAGGAGTGGGAAGGCCTTGCAGAGAAAGCGAACATATTCCTTCTCTCCGGTCTGTTTGCTTCCTCTGGCTGGCACTGCAAAACTCCTGCGTGTTCTTTAGACACACAAACCATGCTGACATTTCAGGCGCATGTTACCGCGTAGTTTGGTTTTCCTGGGCTGGAGACCTTGCCCAGCCTCATGCCATCCATAACCTGACAAACTACTGGATAATAGATCCTGCCAGTCCTCACCAGATAATGGATTCTTTCCATGTGTCCTCCTCTCCATTCTCTGCAGAGTACACAGTGATCAATGAGAACTGCCCAGGAGCCGAGTGGAATATCATGTGTCGGGAATGCTGTGAATATGACCAAATCGAGTGCATCTGCCCAGGACAGAAAGAGAGAGTGGGCTACACCATTCCTTGCTGCAGGAACGAGGAGAATGAGTGTGACTCCTGTTTAATCCACCCAGGTATGTTTGTGGCTGTGCTGTGTTCACACTAAATCTTTGGCTAAGGCATTATGGCAGATGGTGGGCATGGCAGTGGTGAGCAAGCACATTTCACTGAGGCATGGGATTGTCCTGCATTTCCTCCTGAACTTCATCTGCCACTCAGATGACAGTAGCAGAACACTCGGCAAGGTTCCCCCAAAGCAGGTAGCATCACTGGCCAAAAACCCCAACACTTCCTACTAGCAGCGTTGTCCTCAGGATGTCTTGGGCAGACTTGGAAGCTGCCAAAGGGTGACACTAACTGGCTTCACATAAGGGGTGTTTTGATGGTACTCTTGGTTGATTTGCTTCCCCAAAGCAAGAAAAGGAGAGGCAACTTGGAAGTCCCACAAGCAAGAAGGGAAAAGAAAAATGAAAGGTGAGAGGAGGAGAGAGCAGGAGGAGCTAGGACCAATTTAGAAGTCATCAGAATCACTTAGGCTGGGACCAAGTGCCATCAGCACACACATTCGGACTCCTGAGAGAGGTGTTTACATTGTAGCAGTAAGATTTAGAGGTTTGGGCAAGCCAGACCAGGAGTTTGGTTCCAAATCTCAGAGTCTGAGCTGCCTAGGGCGTGGAGGTTGGGTATGGTTCCCAGCGGGAAAGCTGTCAGCACCTCCACAGTCATTAACGTCATTGGCATTTTCTGTGGAAAAGATAGAGAGGCTGCTCCTCCTCCTGAAGGATAATCCATTTTGGCTTTCATCTAACACAGTGGCTCTCTTTTTAGGCTGCACCATCTTTGAGAACTGCAAGTCCTGTCGCAATGGCTCCTGGGGAGGGACACTTGACGATTTCTACATCAAGGGAATCTACTGTGCAGAGTGCAGAGCTGGCTGGTATGGAGGGGACTGCATGAGTAAGTGTCCTACATGGGCAGGGAGGGATGTCAGGGACAGGGAGTGGTGGGACAGAGCCAGGGCCATGCTGTGCCTTTCCAGCTATTCCTGTACAGTGACTCTTGCAAAGGGCACAAGCAGGAGAATGCAAAAACAACCAGGCAGTAAGTAGATCTACAATTAGGAAAGAAACTTCTCTCCCAGTGCTTGTCTGAGAGGAAATGGATTCGGCCTCATGTCATGGTGGGTTAGAACCCTACTAAATGTCTGTTTGGGTTTGGTTTATTTTAAAACTTTACTTTAAAACGTTAATTACTGTGACTCCGGAAATCTTCTGTAATCTGCATTTCTTGGACACACTTCATCATAGCCCCAGAGCATAAGCATAAAGGGCAACAGCTTTATCAAAGAGCTTACCCTCTGTCCTCCTTCAACCTCTGCCAGCCCCAAGGATATCCCAGTGTTTCCTTCCTCTATCAACATACCTTCAACACACTTCAAAGTACCTCTAGAAAACACTATCTTGCAACTTCTGATTATGTCACAACAATGAATGTTTCAGGCCCTGGTAGCAATATCTAAAGGTTTTGTTCCTGACAGTGTACAAAAGCTCCTGCTTTTTAGTTTTGCTAGCTGTTAATCCCAATTCTGTCTTTCAATAATGAATTCCATCAGCTAATTGTATATTGTCTAAGAATGGTATTTCCTTCACCAATTTCCCACCAGTGAAGGTTTAGCTGTCTTTCAATTTTTATTGACTCTCTTTGTTCATATTTCACTGGAAGGGATAAAAGCAGAGTCTGCTTTCCCTACTCTGTTCTGTCCATTGTACCACATACCTTAGGCTTGTATCCTCTTAGTCATTGATTTTAAAGCAACAATTTAACTTGCTTTCACAACACTGCCCACGACCATTCAGGAGGTGAAAGCAGATAAAATAAAATCATTGCTTCAAACAGCAGAATGTGGGGAATCAACATGTTGCAGCATGCAACTCAACCCAGAGGCTTTGGAAATTGATCAACTGACTCCCTTGCCGTTTATGGTGTGATTTCTGAGAACACTTTGAAGTCCCATTTTCTCTAGGTCCATGCTAGAGTTTCTCTGAAATTTTCTTTAAAAGCAGAGCCAACAAAGAGTCATTAACTCATCTAATTTTTCCTCCATCTGCCTGAATATATTGGTTGCCTACAGTATATTTCAGTTTATTCTTCCCACTTGTATTGAAGAAAATACACCTTCACACAGAGATCTATTTGGACATTTTTGCAGTATTGAAATTTTGGACAGCTTTGTCTTATAGTGTTTTTCTTACTACTTGCTCTTTTAAGGGAAGCAGTGTGACACTGAGGCCGTGGTTCTCTTTCGCGTGGTTCTGTGGTACTTGAGAGGAAAGGTAGGAAGGCCAGATAGGGCTGTTGCCTCTTCCACTCTTAAAGTGGGGACACAGAGGATAGCTGTGACCCCAGCACATCCTGAGCTCCCCGTTTGTGGCTCTCAGAGCTATCTCAATTTTGGCCTTGATGGTAGGCTCAGGCATGCAGAGATCGCCTGTCTGGATAGCAGCCTACAACCAGGATGGGTGCCGGACTGCGGGCTCACAGCCATGTGGCTTTGGGTCTGGAGGGTGGCCAGCAAGTAGCCTTGGAACGCCAGCAGGCACTGGCTGCTGGAGCCGTGGATGTGCTAACACATCACAGCTGGGAGAGAACAGGAGGAGCCATCTCTCTTTGGTACCTGCATACGGCATCGCAGCTGAAACTTTGCAGCCAGCCCTGGGTGCCTCGCCAGCGGCAGAGGGCCAAAAAAAAATAAATCCCAGAATGACAAAGAAGGGGCGCCCCGGCAATGCCTACTTCCATTGCCAATGGCAGAGCGTTGGTCGGCGCGGGCGGGCGGGCGGCAGCTCCCGGCGGGGCGGCGCGGAGGGAGCGCCGGGCTCTGTCTCCCTCTGGCGGGGCCGGCGGGCGCTGCCGCCGTGCTGCAGCTCCCGCCACGGGCCGGGCCGGGCCGGTGGGGCGGGCACCGCTCCGGCCGCATCCCCGCGCTGCCGGGCCGCGCTGAGGCGGCGCCCCGGGCACGGCGCGCCCGGCCCGGCGGGCACTGCATGGCCCGGCCGCCGCCCCGGCCGGCCGCGGGCCCCGCCGGCACCGGCGCCGCACGGGCGGTAGGTGGCGGCCGGGGGCCCCGCAGGAGGCCGCGCCGTGAGGCCCCCCGGTCATCCCGGGGGATGGGCGCCAGGAGGGCAGTGCGGGGCGTGCGGGGGATCTGCGGGCAGCATCGGTGCCTGTTTAACACTGTACGCGGCGCGGGGAGCTGTATGGCAGGGTCGGGGTTCCTCCGGGAGAACGATGAGGCCTAGCCCTGGCAGCGCTCGAGAGGCTGACTGCATTCGCCAGCGCAGGGTGAGCCCCCGGGAGAGATTCGTGGAAACTCCCAACAAAAGTAGTGATGTTGGAGGGCCATGGCAAAGAAGAAGTACCATGCCTGGTTTGTAGTGACTGCTGGCATAGCTGGAGGCATGTGTATGACTGAAAACCCGCCAAAGGATACCAGATCACTTGGTAAAAAGATAAATTACATAGGGTAGGCTAAAGGGGTGTTATTAGGAAATAAACACAATGACTAGATTTAATTGGGTACCAGGATATTTCCCAATGGGACTTCTCTTGGATTGAGTCATCATGACCTAAAAGGCACATCAGGCTCTAAAACCAGAAGAAAGCCAACCCTGCAGAGCCCTTTCCTCTGTACCCTGCACTCCAGCAGCTTTTGCCATCCCCAAGTTGTAATGTCACTTCAAGGCACATGCTCCATCAAAGCAGGGGAGAAAGTGGCGTCTAAAAGCTGTTCTCAACTCTGCTGTTCAAATGTGGACCCAATGCCAGACAAGAGTACTTGAAGTTTTTGAAACTTTCTGATTATTATTGTTTCACGTAATGCTGGTGACCAGCAACAAACAGGAAGCAAGAAGTTGTGACAAGTGACTGCTGCCTTCCAATATCAGCCTGTTTCTAAGTAGCAGTGGCCTTTCTACTGTCTTTCTCCTCTGTTCAGTCATCTTGAGCTTTGAAGGAGCCTCACATCTAAGATGCAGCACTCAAACAGAAGATAATGAGTTCTTACTAGAGGTCGTCTCAGGACCTCTCCCTCCATTGACCCACAGGTCTCTGTGGGCTACAACTCAGAGGTCTCCTGAATTTTTTTATTCTCTGTTAGTAACAAGCCTTGGAGGAAATCTTACTGTGGCCCTGAAAGCTGCCTTTTTTTCAAGAACAGGAACGGAACAAGGATGTTGATACTCTGCCAAAGTGGTTTATTTTTTTGTAAATGAGGCAGAATTTGCCAGCATTTGTGTTTATAATGTAAATTATTTTTGAGAGTTTTCCAGGTCTCCCGCAGATTTAGAATAGGAAGAGAAAAGACTCCTTTTGATCAGCATATGATTGTTGGTCTGGGGAGTCAGCTAAACTTCTGCTAGAAGTGCTGGAGATTTAAGAGCATAGATTTGATGTGATCGCAAAGGTGCTTCGTGCAGAGAAGGGTGGGAGCAAACCTGAGAACGTTCTTTTGGAGAGGGTCACTGAATGGCTCCTATTTAGTCTCTGGACCACCTGCTTTGCTGGCCAAACCTACTTCCTCGGCGCCAGTGTTCAGAGAGTTCAGGCTGTACCACGGCAAACAGAGAAGTGTGTTTAGTATGCCATGCATACAAGTATCTCTTTGCACCAGTTCTTTGGCTTTCCTTTCTTAAAGGCATCGAAAACTCAAAAGCCCTTCAGGACGAAAGGGAAACTTTCTTTGAGGTGGTCCAAGCCCCCTGTCAAACCCTCTGAAGATTTCTAGCAGCTTTGTCTCAGGTTGTTTTTGAGGCAGGAGCCAATGGCAGCACAAGGGCCCGCTTCTTGCTGTGGGAAGGAGCATTATCATTTTCACCACAGCAGATCCTGCTGTACTCGTTGAATCCTAATGTGGTTGCTGGGCACACTCATTAATCCTTGCCTTTTACAGAGGGAACTGAGCGAGCCACAGAAGAGGATGAAACACTTTTGAGGAACTCTTCTAAGCAGGATTTCTGTTTCCTTGGGTCCTGCTTAATTAAGGGTAACCGAGGGTAAATGAACAAAGGGTATTTCATTTGAGCAACACTTTCTTAAGAAGAAAGAGGAGGAATTGACCTGCAGTCTTCATGTTTCCCCATAGACCAGATGCAGCAGGATTGATTTCCAGACACTATGATCAATGGGAACCACAGATGCTCGGTACTTCACCAAATCAGGTCACTGTCACCCTTTCTCCCTAAGGAAGGAAGGGCCTGGAGGCGAGTGTTAAAACCCTCTGTTTCAGTAGGAAACATTCATCCTGGGTTACTGGTTAAAAGCTTAGGGTTTCTCTAGGGAAACAGACAGAAGCAGCAGAGCTTTCTGTTGGACTGAAGAGGTAAAAAGAAGTGAGAGAATTGCTGTGGAGGTCTTTTGGGTCATTTGACTTTTTACTTATCCTCATCTGTGTTGTGTAGACTCTCCTGATTAGGTGATGCTGTTAGACTGAATTGCAATTTTTGGCTTACAGGTACAGCCTCATACTCCAACAAAGCAACAGAAGGCTTACCAGGGGATGTAGCCATATGCAAGACTCCATTCAGAAAGATGTAGTCAGGAAAGTAGGAACTGAAAAATTAGCTCTGCCTGGTATATAGTGATTTAACTGTGCATTTTGCTAGGACGTGCATGTGTAGATCACAGTAAGCTCTGCAATAATCACTAAACAACTTTTCATCTTCCACAGAGGAAAATATCATTAGCCATATTTTATAGCTGGAGAAAAGGGAGAGGTTACCGAAGGTGAGAGAAAACTCTGGGCTAAAAATGTTCAGCATTCAAGATGAGGAATTAGGACAACTATCCCTGGACAGATGCCTAGGGACAGCTGCAGGATAGTCATGAAAAGATATTGCTTCCCCCGCTGTGACCTTGTCTACTGTTTGTTCAGCTCATTGTCCTCTGATGGTTTTCTTAGATTGGGCACAAATGACTGGAGCACTTCATCTTATCCTGTTGGTGCTGAAGTACTTTCCATAGTATGGTGAAAAACTGAGAGCAGCACAGGCAAAGTGGAACGAGACTAGAGGAAGGATAAGAATGAACCTGAAAGAAGGGATAAGGACTGTATATTCTGTATGTATCACACTGACTCATCAGTGTCACACTGATGATAGAGGAGCTGTGATGTTTATGTATCTTCATTGACATGGTGGCATTAACATGCAAGGATGATGTAGTGAATCCTGAGGACAAACGTGTCCTCTAGGAATACATGTCCTCTAGCTCTTTTTCCTCACAGAGTCTCCTTATGAAGGACTAGCAACCATGATGTCAGGTGCAACAGATTTTTTCTCTCATCCTTTTGCTCACTTGAGCTAATTCAGTTGTTGGCTGTAGTTCTGTCACTTTCCCACCAGCTTCCTCAGCTTCAGTGGTTGCAAATGTCAGCATGGGTTCCATCAAAACTATTCTGAGCTAGAGCATTAGCCAGGTGGGTGGGTGGGCTAATTAACAGAGAGGCAAAAGCTGCAAGAAATGGTTTCATGGGGCTACATTGCAAACCAGGGAGAAGCAGTCAACTACAACTTTCCCAGGGGTACTCTTAGCCTAGACAATAGTCCAGTATAGTCATAACTCTTTACAACCATTGTGTGGCCTGTCCCAATGTTTTATACATTGCCTTGTAAGAAAGAGTGTATCTTCCTAAGCCATCCCATCATCTCCTTCTGCTGTTATTTCTACATATATTTTCTTCAAATGTCTCTTGAAGGTCCTTCACACAATTTTTTTTTTCTTCTTTTTCTCCCCAGGGTGTGGGCAGGTTCTTCGGGCTTCTAGAGGTCAGATTTTGCTGGAGGGTTACCCACTGAATGCACGATGTGAATGGACTATCCATGTTCAAGCTGGATTTAACATTGAGTTAAGGTGGGTCCTACTGACTTTCAGCCAGCACTGATTGGGGCATGTGGGGGACCAAGAGTCAATGAGGGTCAGCAGCTGTGAGCCCTAGGGCAGTGAAGGTTTAGTAACCACTTTGCATTTGGTACCACAGCTCTTTCCCCTGGTCTGGCTTGTGATGGACAGGCACTGGACAAATCAGTGCTGTGCTTTCAATTCCCATTTAGGACAGATGGATGCTGAGGAGGGTTTCTCAGGCATTGGGCACAATGTGTCCCTTTAGAGGTGTTTTCAAGACCTCGACTGCTAAGCACCCAGTATTTTCTGAAGACTGTACCAGGCTGAACTAAGACATTCTTTGAAGAAAAGATGTAGGAATGTTTTAATATGATGTCTTATGCAAGGAGAGAGTTGCCCATGAGTCTTGCCTTGCATTTAGCCTTCATTTTCCCACCTTTTTTTTTTTTTTTTTTTACTCTTTTCACCAACCCTGTTTTCTATTAGCCTCAGTTATTCCTCTCACCATTCCTATGCCTGGGGGATGTGATTGCTTCTCCTGCAAGTCACAGAATCACAGAATTGACTAGGTTGGAAAAGACCTTCGAGAATATCAAGTCCAACCTATAACCTAACACCACCTTATCAGCTAAACCATGGCACGCAGTGCCCCATCCACTCTTTTTTAAAAGACCTTGAAGGACAGTGACTCCACCACCCTCCTGAGCAGCCTATTCCAATGCCCTATCACTCTTCCTGTGATTAATTTTTTTCCTAATGTCTAGCCTAAACTTCCACTCACACAGCCTAAGATTGTGTCCATTGTCCTGTCATCGCTCTTCTGAGCTGTGTAGGCTTAGACCTGCTAACCAACTCCTGAAGACTCAAGCTTACAGTTCCTGCCTAGTGCAGAAGAGCCTCTTGTTGGGGTAATTAATAATGTTTTCAAATGTGCGCAGCAGGGTGCTCACTGATGCAGCAGGAAGTATGGCAGGGGATGGTATTTGAAACACACTAGCTAATATCATGAAAAGAATAACTTAACCCTTCACATCAATATGTCTCTGACTTTGGAGCCCAGGCAAAAGAACTATGCTAAATACACAAACAATTAAAATATGTTTAAACAGTTTAAATATGTTCCTATATGTTTGAAGAGAAACTTAATGGGAGGAAGAGCAACAAATCAGCTGGAAAGAAGAGCTTGCAGTTTTCTCACACTGATGCACTTTTTTCAGACCTGCAAATGCAAGCCTGTTGTGTAGCTGTGATCTATTATTGCCTGGATAGCATTGTGTAGAAGACACAGGAGCAACACTGTGAGGAAGAGTTTTGTGTTCATGTGACATAACTTTGCATCAGTATCAATGAGCATGGGTTGTACCTGCCTTCTTTTTGAGAGATGTTGTTGGTGAGGTGCATGACTTTCACAGCACAAGTTTAGGGAAGTTATATTTTTCTACATTTCTGAAAAGGGCCTTGTCAATTGTGAGGCTTAAAAAGTAGTTCAAGAGCTACAGGTGTCACCCTGTCTTCGCTGTTGTGGGGATGGATGTGAGAGTGGAAATGGAACCTTGTGCATGGACGTAACTATTGAATGCACCTATCTCTGGGTGAAGTGTTAACAGCCAGATGGCATCAGGCAGAAGGTGCAAGAAAGGGACCAAAGGTTATTTTAACAAAGGACACTATATCGAAGAGCAGAACTTGCTGTGGCTGCACTAAGAAGACTCTAATCTGTTTTCAAAGCAGTAGAATAGGGAGTGCTGTAGTTAACAGATGTACTAACTCTGGAGAAATCAGATTTCCATTCCAGTCCCTGAGGGCCTCCCACATGCAGACCAGGAGGATGTGTCACATGAGATCCATGCAGTTCACGGTATGGTTCACAGTTCACTGTTCAACTTTGCTGTTACACAAGATGGAAAACTTTAACACAAGAGTGCATTTCTCTTCCTCCCTACATCCATCCTCCCTGCAATCAAATAAACATAATACTAGGCGTCACTTTGATGTGAAATAATGTCACATGTGAAGGTCTCCAAAAGGGAAGCCTGAACTACCAAACTTCTGTTGTCAGCATCTGATTTATCTGAGCTGGGTGATGTTGGAAAATCCTAAAGCCCTTTGCCTAACCTGATGATGAGGCTAATGTTTGAATGCCTAGAAATCGCAACAGATGACATAGCACTCCCAGGGAAAGATCAGGAGCTCTCCTGAATGTCCACACTTAACCCAGCCACCCTGCAAGTCCTTCAGGAGGCATAGAGGAAACCTTCATGGCAAAGATGGAACAGGAGGTCCTAACAGAAGGTAACCCTGTAGTGAGTCAGTTGACATCTTCAAGGTGCACCACCTCAGAGCTGCCCATTGAGGTACTTCAGCAGTTAGATATTGTGGAAAACATGTACATTTAACCTAAAACTTCACTTTTAGGCTATTCCTACACAGAAGGGCAGGTTCACCTAAGCTAACCAACAGAACCTGCCATCCATGTTTCCTTTGCTGTGTTTTCATATAAACGAGCTGATCCCCTCTGTGGGTGGTAACTGCTTAGAGCTGTAATGCACAGCCAACACTGTGCTGAATCAGCACAACTGCCAACAAAAGAACTCCTTTTTTCATTCTCTCTGTGCAAAAATCCTGTTTGCTGCCACCCTGGCTTGCAAGGGCAGGGATGGGGACAGTGTAATACAGAAGGCGAACAAAGTGGTTGTGTTTGCTTACATAGGGCAGGAAGAGTAAAACTCCCAGGAGCACAGATAAATCTTCCCTTGCTTTAAGCTGTGCCATGCAGTCCTTCGGGGGTTGGCTCAGTAGAGCTGTTTTGGTAAATAGTGCCCATGTTGTGGTGGTAGTTTGTTTTCTCTGCTTTTTTTTGCCAGCTTTGGGGGTTTCTTTGGGTTGGGATGTATAGGCTCCTTCAGCCTGAGCCATGTCAAGGATGTCATATCACAGTAGAAGCAGCTCACAACTTTCAATTCTTTTCTTTAGTGCCTCAGCAGAGATGCAGTTTTAAATATGTCCTTTGGCTAGAAGCTTTCCTCAGAGGGGTTGGCCAGTATATGCCCACTGCAGACACTGATGAAATCAAGATAATACTTTTCATTCCATTGTGTGTCTGATGACCTGTAGCACAAAATGAACATGCTTAGTTTTATAATATCCAAGAGAATTATAATTCCGGTTTCACTGGTGAGGAAACGGAGGTCCATTGAATTGTGTGTACCTGTGGTTTAAACAGCAGTAGACCTCACAGTCTGTAAAGGGTCCTGTCAGCTGGGCTGTAGCCAAGAGGTTTTTAAGAGCTTTGGCAGTTTTCCTGACCTGCCAATTCTGAGTCTTAATCACAGGATCCCATGTCGTCAGTACAGTGTATCTGCTTCTTTGCCAAGTTAAATAAAATGCAAGTCAGAACCCTTATGCCTTTTACATTTTCCACTCTGTTTCCATCATTTTTTTTAAACAGAGAAAGCAAACAATTAAAACCAGTATTCTGTGTATGGTTCTTCCATTCTTTGTGCGTATGTCTTGATATTCTTTGTTCAGGGACACACATCAAGCCACAGTTTACCTTTACATCCAAAAATAATACTGCTCCCAGTACATGGTGGGCATTCCAGAAACTTTCCTTCTGTACTTGTGCACATCCTTAATTTTAATCAGAAATGTACCAGTTCAAAAACCCAGAAAATATTTTTTTCTGGTTTGGGTGAGGATGAACCGTAGCCTGATAAGTGTGACAAAGATGAATGGGTTAATTTGTATTGCTCTGTAACTTCCATAAGGGGAGATCTCTGGGGTATGTTTCACCAGTGAAAGAATGTTTTGAAAATGTAGTGTATAACCTGATACCTGTGAGGATGTCTCTGACAGACCTGACAGAACTAGAATTCAACTCATGCATTTTATGCAAAGCAAATTTGAATTATGTCTCTCTAATGCATATTTAAAGCAGATGTCTTTTTTTTTTTTTTTTCCCTTCTACATTCCATCAGGTTATTTTAAAAATGAGGGGCTCTGCTCCACTGGTGTAGCTTCCTACAATTGCTCAGTTATTTCTCTGTAGGTAGCATACTCCTGATGCTCAAAAATCAGCCATATGACCTGAACAAAGGTGACTGAGTGAAGAGGCCTCTTAAGTCAGCTCAAGAGTTGTCAAAGGAAGGTGGAGGAACATGGAGGCCACCTTAACATGGAGGCCTGAGTCTCAAGATGAGAAGAGTATGAAACAGGCTCCAGAATTCTCTTCTCTTCAGACTGTGAGGTCCAGGAGCGAATCCAAAATTCATCTTACCTCTTTGGTGTGAAAATGCAGCCTTTGCAAACCTCTAGGCCCACACTGGAATAGGCAGTGTGGGAGCTACAGCTTAATCCTAAACACACATCTGCAGTGTTAGGAGTCTTCAGGAAGATTGACTACGTAACGAGTTTAATTCATAAAATATCCTGCTGAACAGTTAGCAGCATGGCCTCTCCCAGGCCCACTGCTTCTCCTTTTCCTGCTGTACCAAGGCTGAGCCCAGCCCCCTGACCATTGCACATTCTCCACAGGCACTTGTCTTGCTCCCTGTGTTTCTCGTTCATATTCTGGTGGGGTGCTTTGGCTCTGTGCCCACCTGAATTCCAATAGCAGCATATAGCATGGCTGTTAATGAACAAAAGCCTTGCACAGTGGCTGGATCGAAGCTAGGAAAGGACAGACATTGTGGGAAAAGGCTTTAAGTATTTCCCTTCTGCACTAATTCCTGTGCCTTATTTCTGCTCTCAAAAGACGGGCAAGTGCCACACATTGGGGATTTACTACCATTTTGCTTTCTAATGCAAAACGTGCTGTAGTATTTTGATTCCGTTTCTCTGGCTGTTTCTGCTTCTGTTACATCCCCCAGTTTTCCTTGTACCCCTAATTGCTAACTTCTTAACATCACAATGTAAATAGCTTTTGAACCTTACAGTTATTTGATACTGTAACTTTCAGTACTTAGAACTTTATTTAGGGCCAATAGAACAACTTTTAGCAAAGAACAACAATAGAAATATGCCCCCTGCAGTGCCTGACCTGGTATTATGGTTAGGGACCTGATGCATGTCAATAGACTGTATGACTTCAAGTTAGACTTCACTGTTCTGACACTTGAATGTTCTCATGGAGGAACTGTATAGAGCTGAGCTGGCTTCTAGGCATCATGATGCAAAAACTGAGATGAGTGAGGGGGTCTTTGTGTGGTTAGGGACTTGTTGATTCACTGAGGGGGTTAGGCCCTAAATACCTGCATGCCCAAATAAATAGTATTCAGGGCACATAGGTAAGCAGTCTGTTTGTCCTTGTTCTCCAAGATTTTCCATGCTGAGCCTGGAGTTCGACTATATGTGCCAGTATGACTATGTGGAGATCCGTGATGGGGACAATTTGGACAGTCGAATAATAAAGAAATTCTGTGGAAATGAGAGGCCACCTCCCATCCGAAGCACTGGGTCTTCACTCCATGTCCTCTTCCAGTCTGATGGATCCAAGAACTTTGATGGATTTCATGCTGTCTTTGAAGAAATTACAGGTAACATAATCTAAAAGTGGAACATGCCACTCATTCTCATTAATTCAATTTCACTAATCTTTTTCCCTGTTTTGCTTCATTAAAAACTTTCATGCTGTGTTGCCAACAGCAACTTACATAAAGTCAGTGTGGGGAAGATTCAAAAGCTGTCAGATGGCATGTGAATGTGAGGCTCTTCTAAAAAAGACTGAATTCCTTCTACTTGTGTGAAGAACAAGCACATCAGCCAGCAGAGAAAAGCTGCTGTTTTGTGTGACTTCTCTGTTTGAATCGAAGAATTAAGAGCACAGAGGAAGCAGAGGAAGGGGCATGTGTATCTGCAATGGCAGAATTGCTCAATGCTGTATGCAGGAGCAGAATCACTGTCTCAAGTGGCAAAAATCTGATGCAAAGTCTCAGACAGCTCAGTGAAAATGCCCTGACAGAACTCTTGTGTTGGCTCATGTACCATTAGGAATTAAAAAAACCCCCAACCAACCAAGACCAAAACAAACAAAAAATCCCCAAGTGTGTACAAAGAATGAATTATTTTCTTTAAGAAAAAAAAAAAAAATGAAGAGGCGTTTCCCATTCTGTGATGATCTCAATGTTATAAATGACAGAAGCGGGGCTCCAGAGTTACTGGTTACGTTACTACTCAGAGCTTCAGTCCCCTACACTGCTTTCCATAGTTTCAAAATAGCACTGAAAGTGCAGCTGGCTCGTCATTTTGCCACTGTGTTTGCTGCAGCCTCCACGCTCCTCCTGGATCTTCCTTGTTTAGCTGTGTAAGGAATTTTGGTCAAATCTATCTACAGTACTCCTGGCACAGAAGGTTAATCAGACTGTGCTGCTTTGCCATAGATAAACCCTGTAGGATCTATGACTCACCATAACTTGCCTTCTGTACACCCTGGTGACCCACATTTCATGAGGTCATCCAGGGTATATCTGGCTCAGGAAATTTAGTTAGTTTATGTAACGGTGATATAAATACACAAACCTAGCTCTTAATGATGATCAGAGGTGTAACTAGCACTCTGAAATGTTCATACTTCTGGATGTAGCACCTATGCCATTTCTCAGCTTGTCCTGTTCTTCAAACATCACCTTTAGTACCTGTTAGCAGGAGCAGTTAGCTATTGATAGTTTGCCTGGGCTTACAGCAGGAGAGGTGATATAGAACAAATGAGTGTGGCGTGGGCTATGTTGCATAAGGGCTGCCTACACTCAGGGAACTAACATTTTCCATATGGTGTAAGCTGAATTGGTTCTGTTTTCTCTGCCCAGCAGGGAACACTTGGTATTTGAATATTGTTGAGCACTTTATTTCCGCCCCATTTTGAGTGGTAATTATTCTGAGGCTGTGAGGCTGCAAGTGTGGTAATCCACACAGAGCACATTGTAAAGGGCTTCTCAGAGTTTGTGAGGAGCTCTATTTGTGCACTTTATTATGAGGCTGTTCTGGTCTAATGTGTAGTGCAGTGAAAGGCTTTTCAAACACTCCCAGTGTCTTTTTATGTGAAGCACTAACCTGGCCAGCAGGACCATTTAAGGGAAGAATACAGTGGGCATGGGGCAGCATAGAATTGAAAGCAGGGGCAGCACAGGATCGAAAGCTCTGGCAGCACATTGAAAACTGAAGCATTTGCCCTGAAATTTCCCTCTGTGCACGGCACTGTGGAAGAGCCAAGGCCCCCAGAACAGATTTCACGGGGCTTACTAAAGCAATTCCCTATGCTGCAGGTGAGAGCAGCAGCAACAGAGGCACTTACAGGATGTGGACTGGGACATGAAGGTGATCTGGTGTCCCCAGCACCTTAGTGGTGTAGTGGAAAGGACTAAAGAAGTATGTCAAAAGTAAATTCCTTCTTTTTCTGCCTCCTCTTCCTATGAGCTCTGTATTGGCTTAGAAGCCATAGTTTGCTGGAGCAGGGGCACTCACTGCACAGAGATCACTGGTTCAAATTCCAGAAAGGTTTTGATTGATACAAAATAAACTGCAAAGCTTATGACCTTTAGGAAAGGTCATTGTGTGTATAGTTATTAAAGGATGAAACCATACAACCTGCTGTGCTGCCTAGTCTGAAGGCAGGTGCTAGGTCCCATCCCATGCCAAGGTGAAAAGGGAACCAGGAATTGGCATGAGTGACTAGAAGTCACTCAACAGAATTCAGATGAGAAGCATGGGAGGCCAGATGGGGAGCTAGCAGAGTCTCTTAAGGATTAGACATATGCTGGATCCAGTTAGATGAAAGCCAGTTACTGACTTTCAATAACGCTTTCCTTTCTCTACACCCAAGCTACTGACACAACATAGTGCCTTTAAACTTTTGTAATACTGTCCTTTGTTGTTTGACTTAAGCCAGGAAATCAAGACTCCTTAAAACAGAAAAAAAACCCAAAACGTTTAGTGATTTTTAGTATCAGGCATTTTTTTAAGGACAGTATTTGACACTTACCATTGTTTACTTGACATGCTTACTTTTCCAGAATCAGGAGACGAAACTGGGACAAAGAAAAAGATAGAAGTTCACTAGCTTCAACTGGTGGCTACAAAATACCAGTCTTTAAGGAGTCTTCTGTTTCTCCTTCCCTTTCTCAGTGATATTTTACATTAGTTGTATACAGTACAATTGCCACATATATATTTTGTTTTAACAAATTAATTACGGTCCTTAGTCAGGCCTTAATCTTCAATGAGACATGGAAGATATTCATTGCCTGGCCATGTATAAGTTGCTCTTACATCACCACATGAAACCTCCAGAGAAATCCATATGTGGCATCTATATATTTCTTATCTCATGCCATCTGGATAGTAAGAAACTTCTCTGAGAGAAGCTGCTCTGAGGTTGGTCCATATGGCGACAGTGACAGATCCTGGCACATGGGGGCTTTTCCTGAGGTAGGAGACACCTGAGCAGCTTGTGGGAGGTGCTGAGGAGATCTGCACATTGCCAGAAGAAGCACCCCTCTGTACCCCCACGCCTTTCAGAGCAGCCCAGGGCGCAGCCAGGGTGTGTGGCTGTTCATGGCACCTTGGGAGCGCACGGAGAGCAAATCCTGCTGCAGCTGCAGAGCTGAGCCCAGGCAGGGGTCAGCACCCCCTGGGAGGTAGCACAGCTGTGGTGTCCCCTCGGCTGGAGCTTTGTCCTCTGCACACACCAGGAAGGAGGTGATGACCCAGGCAAAGCTGCCACATAAACATGGAGCCATCCAGGTCTGGCTGCAGGCAGGGCCAGAGCCTGTCATCACTGGGAAGCTCTCTTCCCACACTGCTCCAGCAGAGGGACTGCAAGGCAAGGACTAGGGCAGCGAAGTCCTTCCCCACCCTATGAGAAGATCAGTGTTGTGACATCCTGAGAAACCTCAATATACGTGAGTCTATTGGGACCTGATGACATACATGTCAGAGTCCCAAGGGAATTGGCTGATGTAGTTGCCAAGTCACTTTTCATGATATTTGAAAAGTCATGGCAGTTAGGTGAAGTCCATGGTGACTGGAAAATAGATAAAAATGCACCCATTTTTAAAAAGGGCTAGAAAGGAGGACCCCAGAAACTACTGACTGACTGTCAGCCTCACCTCTGTGCCTGGGAAATTCATGAAACAGATCCTTCTAAAAGCTGTGCTAAGGCACATGGTGGACAAGGGAGGAGATTCAGGACAGCCAGAACAGCTTCACCAAGGGCAAGTCCTCCCTGACCAATCTACAGTGGCTTTCTACAGTGGAGGGACTACACCAGTTCACAAGGGAAAGGCTACAGATGTCATGTCTGTGAATTTTCATAAGGCCTTTGGGCAAGGCCACAACATCCTTCTGGCTAAACTAGAGAGAGATGGATTTGATGGGTGAACTGTTTGGTGGATAAGCAGTTGATTGGGTGGTCAGATCTAGAGGGTGGTGGTCAACAGCTCAGTGCCCCAGTGGACGTCAGTGACAAATGGTGTCCCTCGGGGGGCCATATTGTGGTTTGGATTTTGTATGGTAACACACTAATGTTTCAGTGATTGCTAAGTAGTGCTTACTCTAGATCAAGGACTTTTCAGTTTCTCCTTCTTTGCCAGTTGCACAAGAAGCACAAGGAGGAGTTTCACAAGAAGCTGGGAGGGAGCGTGGCCGGAACAGCTGACCAAAACTGGCCAAAGGGATATTCCATACCACAGAATATCATGCTCAGCATATAAACTGGGGGGAGTTGGTTGGGAGCATGGTTTGCTGCTTGGGCAAGTGCTGGGCTTCAGTCAGTGGTGTGGTGAACAACTATGTTGTGGATAGACAGGAGGTTTTTTTTCAGCATTATTTCTCTCTCTCACTCTCCCTTTCAATGTAATTATTATTCCTATTATTATTATTATCATATTTTATTTTATTTTCATTATTAAACTGTTCATATCTCAGTCGATGAGACTGTAGTAGTTTACTTTTTCTTTCTCAATTCTTCTCCCCACCAGAGGTGGTGGGGTACTTAGCTGCCTGCCAGAGTTAAACCACAATAGTTCTATTCACTCATCTCCTCTTAGAACAGGCACCAAAAAATGTCTGTGTTATTACACAATGGAATTTTCTGGTATTTAATGCACAGTTACACATTCTGATATTAAGCTGTGCTGGTGTATACAGTTTGATGTCCATCACTGTTAGATTGTTGTATGCAAGAGTTTCCCAAGGACAAAGCTCCCAAAATCTAAAACAAGATCCAAGACACCAAAAAACCTGCAAAAATCAGTGATCCCAGAATTTATCCCTAAACTCTGGGTTGAATGGCAGGAAAAATGTAGGTTGCTATTAAATTTCTTTATTTTAGTCAAAGCTCTAAACATTAATTGAACTTGATGTAAATTTTTTTGTTCCATAAATCTTTCTCACCACTTGACTGCAGTTAAAGGAAAATGGTAAAAGTAATGAATACTAGGAAAAGAACTGCTTATCCCTAATAGATCCCTCCTCTAGTAAGAGCAGAAGACTTTTTGACATGCATCAGGCCCTTTACTGTGTCTTTCTAACTTCTAACCAAAATATGTACCCCAAGTTTACCCCAAGACACAACCACCATGAGGAAAACCAGATAGGTTCCCCATCCTACAAGAGACCATGAACATCCTTGCTTTTCTTTTACAGCTTGTTCTTCATCTCCATGTCTTCATGATGGGACATGCATTCTAGACAAAAGCAGCACCTACAAGTGTGCTTGTCTGGCTGGCTACACAGGGAATCGCTGTGAAAACTGTGAGTACAGGCACTGTGTGCATGACCAGCCTCCAGGGTTGTCACTGATGCATTAAATTGTAAGGAGTGTTGTTGGTGTGTAGGTTTGGACAGTCATAGAGCCAGAGAATGCACTGAGTTTCTTGTGGCATTTTTAAAGACATGTTTCTTGCACTTCATGAAGATTTCCACTCAGTCATTCTGGATCTTTATGTCAATGTGTAAGAAGGTAAAATAGACTTGGAGCTGGGAAACTGCACACAAGAAATCTTTGTAATGGATTAGCCTTATCAGACAGAGGTGTCCCTGCCTGCTGCTTTCCACTCTGTGCATCAGCTGTTCTCTACTGAAAACACATACCACAGCTGAGCCCTGTGCTTAAGGCTCTAGACTGAGTTAGTCATAGGAAATTCATCTTTCCTCATAGTCACCTGGGAAGTAGAATTCTGGCACCATGAATGAGAGAGACTTGGGGTCAAAACAAATGAGAAAGGGTAGATTCTGTTCATATCTGTGTTGGTAGTCCTCGCTGTACCTATAGTCATATACCTGGTTTTGTCCTGACTAGTGAATTGTAAAATAACTGAATTCAAATCAATTGTCTGTTCCAGTGATTTGCTTCTTCATGCATGAGAAAATCTTCCTCTAACAGGGCTCCAAAGAGCATGAGGGAGTAAGAATTTTGCAATATATGCCATGATAAAAACTTTATCATCTGTACTAGCTGAAAGGAGCATTCTGCAATACATAAAGTCACTCAGCTAGAGCTGATCCTTGAGATTTCAGTGATAGTGGTGAAATCCACTTGAGATCATATTTGGCCCAAGACAGAAAGCATGGCTTGCTGTACCCTGCTGTGGCATTCCTCTGGCCATAAGGCACACAATGCCTTGCCTGCTAGCAGAGTTTTCAGTTCTGTGTCAGAGGAACCAATAATACACCAAATCTCACTTCAAAATCTTTCGCCTACGTATGCTGTTGTCAGGAGTGGATTTATCTCCTGGAATTTTTTATTTGTGAGTCTTGTGAGTTAAATAATAATGACATGATAGCTCCTTTGATGAATCATTTTGAGGTAAAACACCTTTCAATTTCTACAGATCCAGAAGGAGCTCAGACGTGGGGAGAGATAGTTTCATATTTTCTGTAAACCTGAAAAAAAATTGTTTCTGAACAGATTGCACAGATTTCTTGTACGTTTTCTGTAGGGAAGAGGTTGCTAAAAATTGGAAGTTCCTGACCTCAGGACTAAGAGTGTCTGGCTCTTCTGCTAACAGCTTTTTCCTGTGAGTAGTTGTTTAACAGGTCATTTAGGGACTGGAAACTCCTGAGCTCTTTGCAACTGCTCAGCAAGATTAGTTCTGCTCCTTTACAATGGAGTGAGGAAAAAAAAAAAAAAAGAAGAAGAAAGATTCCTCTCTGATTCAGAACCAACCTAAATTTCAAATAATTACATTTCCAGCAAACCTCAGCTCTAGTTTTGGCAGGCTCCATAGTACAGGCAAGGCAAGGAATGAAGCTTATATTCCTTTACTGACTTACTTTTGTAATTTCAATGTAGAAACTTCACCCATGCAACCCACACAGTAAACAACAGGGGAAATAGTTGAAAAACAAAAGGGTGAGATTTCTCTCACTGTAAGCAATAAACAGGTACTAACAGGATGAAAGAAAGGAGACACTTAAACATATATACAGTAAGATTTTTAACTTGATGGGAATCTTGTAGTCTGTTACTTTATGATGTCTATGGCTGTATGTTTGCCTTTTGCTCATGCTAGGCATAATATTGTTTTTCAGCACCTATATTGCTGCCGTCTATGTGAATAGCAAACCTCACAGTTGGAAAACATCACGGCAAATCTTTTCCCTCTCTGGCTTCAAGTAATTTTTTTTCTTAAGATACTTCCTTCAGTTTTGCCAAAATATATCCTGAGTATTTTCCAATGTATGGGGAGAAAAGTCAGAAAATTAAAGTTTGATTTGGTTTTTTAAGAACAAAAAGAAGAACTGGGAAAAATATCTATGGCTGTAATTCTTTAAAAGCTACTTGTAGTTTCCTGAACAGCCTTTTTAGTTTAAATGTTAGAGAGAGATTGTGTCTTCTTCATAATCTTTCTTTCTGTTAGGTCTTTGAGAAAAGTGTTGGCTTGTGAGGTGAAGCCAAGGGAAATAAATTTATTTATGCAGAAAACTGTCATAAAATAGTCACTTTTGGAATATTGAATATGATTTTGGACACTATAAGACTGACTTTTTTTCAGTCTGGTTTTCTTGGAGCAAGTCAGGTGCAATCCCATTAAAGTTAATGGATGAAAAATAGGTATAAGAGAGAAGAAAATTAGAGCCCCTTAATGTTAAGTGCATGTAGAAGCTCTGAGGTGGTGCAACAGAAGGTACCCAGAGAGATATGAGGGTTTTAAAGAAATCCAAGGGACATAGTTCAGATGAAGAGAGACTGTGGGATTATCTCATTGAGGAGTAAGTTAAGGCCAAATTAAACAAATTTAGCAATGGGTATTTCATGACAGAATCAGAATTTTTTTCTTGTCTCTTTCCATCCCAGTGCAGCTCTATCTTTTTGTCTGTTACCAAGTTTAATTTTAAAGATGTGAGAATCACTACTGGAAGTATGGAAAACACCTTAATGAGATAAACCACAGGGATCCTATTGTTTCTTCTGTTAAATTAAATTCCATCTATTTAGCAGGATGATCAACATTGGTCAAGCTGCTTTCCTGGGGTCATATTTAACCCTAATTGCTCTGTCACTTACAATTTGCAATATTAATAAAATAATCCAAGATACAGGTTACTTAAAACTAGCAGTCTCATTTGTCTTCTACTATAGCAGCCAAGAAATTAACATTTTGTTTACAATTTGAAGGGCTAACATAGTGATTTAAAGGCTTCAACAGCATGGAGTGAAACGTAGGCATTTATCTTTCTGACAGCTGCTAATATATTTCAGTCAGTCCTGTTTCAGAGCAAGAAATATTTTATATAAATATGTCTGATTTCACTCCAGAGACTGTTAAAAAAAATGTATATGAAATCGTAAAACAAATGCTAACCTTATATCTTCTGACCCAAAACACAATAAAGACAAATCCTAAGGATAGCAAAAAATACCTTCTTACAAATAAACATGTTTTGCTATCCTGATACAGTAGGTAGAGAAAACTAACTCCTGTTTTAAATAATTTGGTTTCTTTCTGATCTTAAAGTGAATTTGCAGTATACCTCCATACCCCTCACAGTGACCCCTTAGCCATGCTGACATGATTGGGAGTGAACTCAGGCTTTTCTCTTTGACCTTTGTATATGCTGATGCTGTCAGAGGCATTAGAAACCCACAAAATCAGATAATCTTGTTCTCCTAGCATACAAATATACTGAGACAAACCAGCAACTTCATCAAAAGATGCAGGGGAAAAGTAACAAGCTGACTAATGCACAACCTGCCTGCTAAAATCCATCCACTCCAGTGTCAGACTGTCCATGACTCTGTGCAGTGTGACAACTACTTGTTAAACTCAAACTAAGAATGGTCTTTTCCAAAGTCTCCCTGTTGAGTTTGCCTGCTGAGGATGCAGCTGTAGAGACAGTATTGCTGGTTCCCCGTAGCAAATTCTCTTGCCCTCTGCTTGTCCTCCTCCTAGGACAGGCTGTTCTGACTCAAGAGTCCTCCCAGGGCTTGCTGGCCCCAAAGCAGGAGACCTTGACCTCATCCTGCCCAGAAATTTCCTGTTACCTTCATTTCAAACAAAGCCAGGCAAACTGGAGTTCCTACGCAAATAAGAAGAGCTTCTCTGAATGGGGAATTCAGGGCTGAGATCTGATTTCCATTTTTATTCTGTTTCTCGCTCCTGTCTGCCAAGTAGGAGAGGTTTGTTCTGCATCCTAATGAAGAGTCTAACCCAACTGACAAAACTGTATAAACTAACTCCTTGCTCTAGCCTTTGATGTTGCTAGGGCTGGCCTTACTGTGTGCCAACAGGCCTCTGAATATAGCTTTCAGGCCTTTCCCCACTGCTGTTATGATCCACTTCCATCCTTTTTGGCCCCATACATCTGTGACTTGGGCTGGTTTTTAGGGATGCACTCATCCCTGAGTGCCTGATATCTAAGATAGGGAGGAAGCATTAACATCCCACCAACCACACCCCACCCCCTGTTCTGCTGTGGGAGAACAGAGCCCAGCTGTCAGTACTTGGCATAAGCTAGACAGAGTTTGAAACCCAGCAGAGCTTAGGATGAGGCACTGGGGAGAGGTTCTGGGCATTGAACCTAGTTTTCTTACCTAACCTTGGATATGTAACGCAGAGTTTTCTAACAGAATGCTTGGAGGAATTTTGTGCCATTTTGTTTTTGGCTTTTTTTTTTATTTTGTCAGAAAGATTCTCAGTAATAGATTTCAAGGAGTGCCATAATCACTGTGTAAGTGTATAATTATACATTATATCAGTGTATAATCACTGTGCCATTTGCAGCTCACATGTGTTACACCTTACCTACACTGGATGATTACAATGGAGAAGTTCAGGTATAATTAAATAAATGCCCCTGAGTCCTATCTTGCAACGTTGTCCTGGAAATCAGTCCTATTCCAGCTAGGGAAAATGTTCCAAATAGCAATATTAGAAATATGATTATTCATTTCCTTGCTCCTGTGAAATGGCTTTTTGGTTGTTTTTTGGGCTTTGCTTGAATTTTCCAGTGGAAAATGGCATGTTACAGATTTTTCTAAAGGAATAGAGTTCTTCCTTGTTTGTGTCAAGGTCACTGTTTTTGATTGACTGTGTCAAAGAGATGAGATTAATGCCACTCCTTCTCCACCACATTTCCACTGTCCTTCCTATTGGCATATATGTATGGGATGGGAAATAAAAACCCTGCTCCTGTTGTTGAAGGACATATATACCTGGAGCAGCTAAGGAGTAGAGGCTAGTGGCCTCTTTTCACTGTTAAAATCCAAGGGCTCACCTGCCTCGAGACCCACACAAAAACATTTCACCCAGTGTGGCAGTTCTCGGGTTTTGAACATCCATTAAGGGCTACAGGCTGAAGCTTAACACAGCACCACCCTTTAACCTGTCATGCAGCAGCTCTGTAGTGTGACCACATGGTCTCAGAGGTGGCTGTTTTCCAGAACCTTCCTGAGCTGCCTCTGAGAGGCAACATAATATGGAGAGGTTTTTAATAAGTCACTTCAGAGTTCAGTTCTGGTGGCATAATATCCTCTCTTGTTTTACTGAGCTGATCAGAAGAACGTTGTGATACTGTGTAGATGTTTGCTAGGATGTTATCTGTGCTTCCCCATCCTGCCTCACAACATACTCACTGCCACACTCCTTTCCAGGAAAACCATGTGTTTGCAAGGCAATTGTATTGGTTAGTGCCTAGTGCAGGAATTTGAAGGGCTTAGGTTGAGATGGAGGTAGAGATTTCTGCTCCCAGTTTTCACCTCAGTATATTTCCTGGAGATTTCTCCCTTGGTTAGAAGGATGTTGGAACTGCTCACAGAGAAACTGCCAAACCACCAAACACTATGTGTGGTGCTTTAAGATAACCTAACATCAATTCTGGGTTGTCTTAATTCACTGAGCAATGAACTAAAGCTGTGCAGCTCGTGTTACACAAACAGCCAAGATGCCTCCTAGGAGGACAGAAACGAATGAGAAAAATGATGTTGATGGCTGAGAATGGATATTGCTACAAACATCTGAAGCAGCCACTAAACCACAGCTGCTTGTGAATCAACCTGCAAAAAACTGGTCCCTAGGACTGGCCTTTCCCTTGGTTGCATCAGTAAGACTGTTGGAGTGGCTAAGTCAAGCACTCTCTGGGAGGAAGGTGCTCATACCATTTAACAGTGTTTGATCTCATAATACTTTTGTAGTGTCTTGAAACTCCAGTGAGTAAGTGTCACTGACAGCAAGGCTGAAAGAGACAGAACATGTGCTTTGCTGACATCTCCTCCTGTTGCTTTGTTATTTCCTCAGTGTCAATTAACTAGACAATTCTTTTAGTCTTTTAGAAAGTGAAACATATCTGGTAAAACCCCATGGTATTCTGCCCAGAGCATAGCCCCAGGCATAGCCAGCATCTAAATAAACAAGAAATTGTCTCTTTGTAAATGTAATCTATCCAAGGACAGGCCTGCCTTAGGAAAATAAGTGTATTTCTAAACTACATTAAATATATTCATAGGCAACCTCTGTTTGCCCACCCCAAAACAATACCAAACTTTTTCCTTAGCCTGTTAAGACATCTTAGAGATAAAACTGTTGATAGGATTCTCCCTGGTATGACTTCCATGTGGAAGGATGAATCAGTGTCAGGAGGACAGGTTGGACCAAGCTGCAGGTCAGCTATTTTTGCCACGCTGGATGGGACAAAGATACTTTTCCCTGTCATTTCACCACTGAATCATTTAGGAGGCTGAGTTTTTCTGAAAAGCCTCCTCTAATGCATGGTATAAACCAGCTCTTTAGCACAGAATGACTCCCTGCAGCCCCAAACCAGTCTGCATCACTGGCACACTTCAAGGTCACCCCTACCTTGTGCAAAGGTCACAGAGTAGGGAGGCTGGAATACAGTTGTTAAGTTGCTGATGGGGATGCTTTCTGCCTCTGAGCTGAGAATGAGGAGATATATCTTTTGGGTTTTTTGGAGCTAGAAGAACTAAGAGAAGGGCCCAGAGTATAGATTTGGGATCTCTGCCTGTATCAACCACTCATCATTATTGGCCAGCTAGCCTTCCTCACCTACTTCACCACACTCCTAATCTTCTTCCCCATTACTGGAGCCCTAAAGAAAACTAAAACTAAAAATACTCCAATAGTTTAGGAAAAAAACACTGGTCTTCTGAACCAATGAGTAAAATTACTCTTAGAATTCCACAAATTACCTCAGAAAAAGACTTAAATCTTTATTTCCAACTCCCAAAGCTGGTATTTTACATTAAACTATTCTCAGATTTCTACCCTTAAACTGCTTGAATCACCCTGTCAGATAACCCCTGCACAAGTTCCAAAACAACAAATAAAATTAGTAACAGCCCCCACCAAAACCATCCCCACCCTGCAAGAATAAAACACAGCTACACCACTAAAATCTGATTGAACAGAAAATATATCCCACTGTCAACAGCAGCCACACCAAACTATCAGTGTTCAGTAAACTCCCCCAATAACTACCTCCAAGAACTGAAACAAGTCCCACACCATAATAACCAATCCTCCTGAGCCTCTGAAAAGGATCTGCCCCTAAAGAGAAAGAATAAACATAATCCACTGACATTCCACCCAAATAAACCATAAACAGCATCAAAGACATAGAGAACCCCACCCTCACCCTGCAATAGATGCCAACACCAAACCTACCTCTCCAGAATACAGTGATGCATTAGATGCAACTGCTAACCCTCCCAAAACAAAGCACAACCCAAAGAGAAGTACAAAATAGGTCATAATTGTTCCTGCTTGGCCTCTCTCCAGTGTCTATGGCCTGAAAACACGTCGTCGTAAGCTTCAGTTGCAGGAACTCTCCCAAAATACAACCCTTCTTTTTCTTTCTTCCCCCTCTGACCCTTCTGTTCAGTCCTCTCTGAAGACTGCTAATAATACACTGTTTGTACTTCTGGGGTGCAAGCATGCAGACTGCAGCTCTTGCAGTGCTTTGGGGTAACATAAAAACAACTTTGAAAGTTTGCTGAAATAATCAGCATTATTCAATGCTTACAGTTTTGTTCTTTCCCTTCCCCTTCCCCTCAGGTTCATTAAAAGGCTTTGTTCCTCTTTGAGGATTTTACACTCAAACATCTCTGAGGCAGCTTCCTTACACACTTCCCTTCATGGGAATCATTTCATTGTCTTCCACACTGTTAGCTGGTGATGCAAAACACTGCCAAGGCAGAATGGCCCCAGGAGGCAGGAATGATGACAAAATTGACCAGGCAGAATCCCACTTGTTCTTTCTTATGACTCCCACTTTTCACTTTGGTTTCTTCAAGAGCTCAGAAACTGCATTTCACAGCCAATCAAATTGCCCTGCTACTTCCTTAGTACACTTCTGCTTCTCAGTTCCCTTCATTTTCTTTTCCCTATACTCTCATCTCAACACTTGGTAATTTCCATCTCTTTTTCTAAAATGGGCAATGCCAGATCTTCCTTCCTAGATGAAATTCAGCTCAGACCCCTGCAAAAGGCTGAAATATTCTGTCAGCTATGCCAGGATGAATCTATATCATTAAATATTGTTCCCTTGCTTCAGTTAATGCACATTCAGAAACATTTTTTCACAGCAATGTGCATTTGTTTGGAGTGCCTTTTTCATCCAATATTGCCTGGGCTTGTCCCTGTTTATTTGGAAAGATAACATCTCCACAATGAAACACCTCAGGGTTATTTACTCTCTTATTTGTAATTTGATATAATAATGAGCATATCCGCTTCTTTCTTGCCCTATAATCTTCCCCCTGAGCAGACAGTGCTCTCCCCTGCAGGATGGTATTGTGATTTTTCTCCAAGGGACACATTAGGGAACTTATGATAAATATTAGTTCTTGCTCCTGATAGAGAAAATGAATGTTGAGGATTGTTGGGATTTCATTCACTCCAGTATCCCATGCACAAACAGGTCCAGTTGTATAATTAAATAGGCCATCCAAGTACCGGAAAGGTTGTATTCAGAGACACAGCTTTCTAAGGGCTAAGAACAATGCTGATAAAGATCAAGTGGCTAATTGTAAGCAACAGCCTCCAAATTGCCTCCGGATGAATAAATCACAGTGAGTGATCCAAGCATATTTTCTCATGGATACGGTCTCATTCACAGAGGCAGGGAGCTAGAAAACATCAGCGGCGACTTCCAATTGGCTGGAAGGGAATGAAAAGATTTGGATTTCAGTAGGGATTACGTCATAATTTTGTGTAATTATTCCTAACTGGTGGAACTACTGCAAAAGCAAAGAGGCCCAGAGAGCAGGACTGGAAACCTACTCTCTGGTTCTTGGAGCTGGTTGATCTTGTTATGATTTCCTTTGACATTTCCAAGATTACTGTGAGGACTGGAAAAATGCAACATTGAAAGGTGATTTGAATTTTCAGGACTCTTTCATGGGAGATAAATTAAGGCCAAAGACCTTTGTAATAAATAGCCTGTCCCAGCACTTCTGCATGAGCGGCGGCTGGAGCTGGGCATGGAGCTGGGAGGATGCGTCCTGGGATATCACAAGAGGCATGAATGAGGTTAGAGTGTTTCCTCTCTTTTGAAACACAAGTGACTGAGGGCAGAGATAGTTTATCAAAAATCATCCCTAGCCAGCAACCTAATTGGAGGCTTATGCAGATGCACAGGCACACTTTTGGGGAATCATTGTTACTTCTCCAGGACTTGTATTTGATACTGAAGGCCAAGTTCCTGAGGGATATTGGCTCTTTTAGCTATTACAGTCACCATGACATGAACATTTTTGTGGAGCTTGGCCTTGGCTAAGTGCTTGTGATAACAGAGACTTGAGGTACCTCTGAGACACCTGCCTAGAGCCTCACCAGTCATTGCTGTGTCTGTGGTGACAGGCATGACCAAGTAGAACAGAGCTCCTTTGAGATGTAGCTGTAGCTGTTCAGAAAACACTGCCACCACTGTGAGCACCTTTTTAGTTTCCATGCCCTTTCCTGTACAGGATCTACTGTGTGTTTCCAAGCATTTGCTCTCTGCTATGAGAGTCCTGCTTTAAAAAAAAATAATTTTCAATCCCAACTTTAGCACTCTTGGCTTTCCTTGTTCACTCCCTTCTAAGATCTGGTTGTAAAAGTTGCAGCCACATTCTTTTTTCACCTAAAGTGCAGAGCCTGTCAGCTCCAAAAAGTAAAAGTTTTGAGTGGAATCAAAGAAGACAAGCAAGCATTCTAGTCATCACCAGCCCCCTCAGACACAGCCCGTGTAAACACACACCACCCCCAGAAAGCATTTTCTTCAGAGTCCTGACCAAGACCACCTGTCCTCCAAAGCTGTTCAGCTCCCAGCAGTCTGCTCCTGCTGTGGGGAAGAATGAAGATCACATTGCAAAGCTAATGCCATCGAGCCTCTCTGGCTCCCATTCACATCCAGCTCTTGCCAGAATCTGGAGCAGAACAGCTGGGCTCCTTCGTGTGGCTTCTTAGTCATCAGTGCTCTCCAGTGTAGGAGAGGTGGGACGTTCAGGGAGGTGGTGAAAGAATGTTAGTTTCCTTATGCTGGATCCTGCAGTGTTTGCTCCATTTATTCAGATGTTGAGCTGAGAGCTGTTCTTTAGAACAGCTTCAGAAGATGCCAGGCTCTTTTCTGAGTGTAAGTACCATCACTGTGAGTTGAGCTCCTTGTAGAAACAAAGCCTGTGCTGAAACAATTGTAGGCTCAGAGAGAGTCTCAGCAGTGTCACAGAGAGGGCATTCTCACCGCAGTTTACACAGTTTGCTCTATGAGGCACTACAGGACCCTATGAATCCTATGTTGCTATCAGCAGACATATGGTATGATCATGATCTCAGCATGCAGAGAACCTTGAAGGCAGACAGAAGCCAGACAAGAGCACTGGGACTCCTAAAGAATCAGTCTGGAGTCAGGGTTCCTGCCTCATAAATGTGTGTGACCTAATACAAGAAGGTCTCTCATGAAAAGACAAGAGTGCCATGCTGCCTCAGGATGGCAGGACGGCCTGACACCTCCCAATGCAGATTATTTTATCAAATCCATTGCCAAACTCCTATGCTGGTTTGAAAGCCCTGTGCACTGCTTATGAGAAGCAATAGACAAGCAGGTCTGAGCACTCGGAGCCACGGCCTGCAGGAATCCCTCACCTCATTCCCTCTTGGAGGATACAGCCATTCTAAAAACATTTTGACAACCAATGTCCTTATGCTTTTGGCTAAAGTTAGTCTCTGTGGGCTTATGTGTTAGGCATTAACCATCTCTGGCTGCTATGGCAAGCTGCAAAAGGAGGATGTCTCTGGAGTACCATCTGAGTCCTCCCCCATGGCACTTCTCTGCCAGCAAACCCTGTGAGAACCTGGGGCATCCTCACCTTGTGGATACGTGCTGGGGAGAGAAGGGATAAGCATAGGAATAAAAGGTATCAGAGATTTACATGGACCAACAGGGCTCGTGGGCCAAGGTTAGGAAATAAGCTCTGTCTTGAGTGACAACTACAGATTCTCTAAGTCTGAATTCAGAAGAGCTTTTTACACATGGGGCTTTGCAAAGGGTATCACAACACCCAGCACTAGCTGCTGAGCTGCTCATGGCTGGGTCTCTCCTTTACTCACGTACTTTATGTTCAGACACTGAATTATCTGCTCCCATATGGCTCCATCACCTTTGGACAAAACCCCGCTGCTGAGAATAGTATGTAGATTACTAAATGGTATAATAATTACTGCTGATTTCTGCACAAAGTCAGGTCAGCTTAAGTGTAAACCTAGTGAGAATGTCAGGAGATGACAGGACTGTTCCTAGCTCTGCCAGTCACTCACTGCTCGCCTTCAGGTTAATCACTGGAGTTATCATTGATAATTTCATGCCATACCTTCTCCAGTAAAATGCATTAAAATTAAAAGCAGTAAAAGTAAAATTAGCAGATATGCAAATGTTATAAAAACTTTTGGAAAAACAGATATTACTATTATGTGATGATACCCAGGTAATCAGGCTTGCCCTCTAAACAAAACCTAAACCAAGGAAAAGAATTTGATCAAATCAGAGTTACAGTCAAAACGGCAAACATGACAGGATTTACCACTGTTGACTTTAGCAGGCTCAACTGTAGGCAGCCTTTGCAAATATCAGTGAGCTGTATGAAGTGCATGTAGGTGGAGCTGGCTGGGGATTTTCTGTTAGAATGGTTTCATAGCAGTAAATTTCAAAGAAATTTGTATTTTCTGCTGGATTTTTCCTTTGATTTCTGCTTTCTTAATCAGAGAGAGGAAAAAAAAGTCACTCCACATAACTGTGCATGTTGTGCTCCCTCCAGCAACAGGATTCTGGAGCCATGTTTCTCAGGCTTCTAGGTACTCTAATTCCAGAACTCTTGTGGGTCACTGCTGTGAAACCATGAAAATCCAAAGCTGAGATCCAAAATCCTGATGCTCAGGATCCCTGTGCAGGCGTTTTTCTGGCTCAGGGGCTGCTATGAATTTTAGCAGCATACAGAGTAATGACAGCACTCACTGGGGAACAGAATGTAATTTAGGCTTCCTCCAGACAAAATGTCCTCTTTTTGAGAATAGTTATTTAAATTTCTTCAGTTTCAGTCTATCAGGCTTTCTCTGACAGTCATTAGACTGGTTTGGGTAACATGGTGGCCCCAGGGTTTCCAAAGTAAGTCTCTCTTTTTCTGCAGAAAGATGCTAGGATTCGTAAGAAGGAGAGCAGAAGCTGCTTTTATTCCCCTGCTGGTTACCAAGTGCAGTTTCTGTGACCATTTTCAGTGTTTGGCCTCCCTCTGAGCACACCAGCTTACGCAAAAGCAACATTACAAGCTTTTGCACCTGGAAGAGCTCTGAGGCCCCCAACGCAAGAAGGATGTGAGCCTGTTGGAACAAGTCCAGAGGAGGGCCAGGAAGATGATCAGAGGGCTGGAGAAACTCTCCTATGAGAACAGGCTGAGAGAGCTGGGGTTGTTCAGCCTGGAGAAGAGAAGGTTCTAGAAAGATCTTATAGCAGCTTTCTAGTACC
The DNA here is from genome assembly GCA_027886175.1 of Phylloscopus collybita. Lineage (NCBI taxonomy): Eukaryota > Metazoa > Chordata > Aves > Passeriformes > Phylloscopidae > Phylloscopus > Phylloscopus collybita. Next base: position 44,540,886 of record JAJNNQ010000018.1, read on the forward strand.
TGCAGGGGGCTATGAGAGATCTGGAGAGAGACTTTTCACAAGGGCAGATAGTGATAGGACAAGGAGAATGGCTTTAAGCAGAAGGAGGATAGATTTAGGTTAGATGTCAAGAAGAATTCTTTACTGTGATGGTCGTGAGGCACTGGCACAGAATGACCAGAGAAGCTGTGGATGCCCCATCCTTGGAAATGTTCAAGGCCAAACTGGATGGGGCTCTGAGCAGCTTGTTCTAATGGAAGGTTCCCTGTCCATGGCAGGGAGGTTGGAACTAGATAATCTTTAAGATCCCTTCCAACCCAAACCATAAAATGATTCTATAAAAAACATTCAGAGCTATACTACATAGGCAAAATGTACTATGTACATTGGCACGGGTCAGCCTGAAAGTCAAACTCTGACTTGGGAATATGCAAGTAGCAATATCAAAAATTTTTGTAAGCAAATTAAGAACAAAATTCCATGCAAGCTCTTGCACCTAATTTTAGGGAGGGACAAAAAGGAAAATATAAACCTTCTATTAGTACCAGCAATGAGAAATGAGATTTATTTCAGGCATGCAATATATTATTGAAAGGTTGTGCAGAATATAGAGATGATAAATTATATGTATGAGGGGGTATGTATTATTTAACAAAGTGGGTGAGAGGAAGGCAGCAGAAAAAAAATAGTGTTCATTTAATGAAGAGACTCTGGGACAAAAGCAAATGATAATTTCATCAGGCAGGATTTGAAGGATATTGGAGAGAGAAAAGTGTAGCTCAAGAGATCATCTAATTTATCTCACTGGTGATAAAATGAGCCTGAAGACTATTTCTAAATGGCAGATAATTCTGATCTGAGGAATGTCTCTTACATATAATTTAAAAGGGAAAGGAATTTGTACTGTTATTATTAATAATAGAATATTTTACTTAAAAATTCAGGAACTTACTGTTTCTCTAGTCAAGTTTGTCTCAGATTGAGAAAAGTTATCCATGAAATGTGAAGCCATTTTAATGTTTCATTTGGGACAGAATTTTTTTTTTTTTCCAAAGACACCAAAGTAAGAGGCAAGAAATATAAGAAGTTTTATTGGGAATGTGTGAGTTTGTGATATAAACACTTGAGGCAGCTCTGGTTTTTTATTATCTGACAGCTGGGCTGTCACAACTGAGCATTTCTGCCAGAGGAGCCTGTATATATACCTTCACCCTCTAATATACCTTCCTACTTTGCTCTCTTATGAACTGTACAGAGCTGTATCAAGCCAAAATTCACCTCAAACCCTAAAGTACCAAGGGTTATTTATATGCCTGTATAGATTAATTGTAGAAATTCCCAGGAACAATATTGTGTAGCAAAATAAGGAAAAAAATTAAAACAAAAATCTCTCTGCTCATGATGTGTTTGCAGTGTTGCCCTGTTCCCTACAAAGTCTGTTCTATTTTTTTTTAGCTTGAGTTTGTTTTCAAATGATGAGACTCATATAATTTCTACTTACATCTTACTATGCCTTTCTAACATTTGTCAAGAAGACTTTTATGATTTTTTGAGTAAGAATTATCCTGTTCTTAATTTTATCCTGCTTGAATATACTTCTTTGTCCTTCTTTAGCCATTTTAATGCATCCTTTCTCTTTTTACCTTTTCAATCATTATATTTTTAACTTTTGCATGAGCAGGGTGGTCATTCTTAGCTCTTAATCACTCTTAGCATTATTTTTCCCTAACATTAGTTTCACCTTTCTAGATATAATTCACCAGTATCTTTGTAGATCTGATGACCTCCTGGCAGGAATAATGCGATCAGCCTGACCTTCATGGAGTCTCTGGGCTGCTCAGATGTTTTTTGACACAACTTGAATGAATGTCTTTCATATTTGGCTGTCCATTACCACCTCATAGTAGAATTCTGTAGAAACCTAGTCCATTTTCTGGGTTCCTGGTGGGTTTGGTCCAAGGGGAAGGTGCAGAGGTCGAGCACTTGACACATGTCCAACTGGCCAAGGAAAGCAAGGGAATCTGAAATCCTATCAAATACCTTAGAAAGCTTAGAAACTGAAGAGAAGTGGGTCAGATAATGTGGTTGGATTTTATGACTAATGTGTATCCAGAGGGCAGAGCTAGGTATGAATGACAATTACAAAATGTTCTTTTCCTTTCTTTTCGACTTCTGAGAAATGTCTGTTGGGGAGTTGGATTTAGTTGTACACCAGGAGAGAATGTTGAAAGACTTCAATAAAATATCTCAAACAAAAAAGGCTGTCTGAAAATTCAATGGAATACACTGCCCATTCTGAAAAATGTAAGGACTAGTCAAATTCACTCTTGATGGGAAGCTATCCACAAGAATGAAAGATAGGCTTGGATGAAACACATGGAAGCTAGAATTCCCTTCATAATAACTCTTCAAAACTCCATTGCCTGAAGTGTTCACAAGTAAAGGGAAAAGGTGCAAAAGAGCTCCCTGAAACACATTAAGTGATAAAAGGCAAGTCAAACTGAAGAAGAAACCTATAGAGCTCAAACCAATGCAGTAGAAGCAAGTACTGGAGTAACTGTAGGAGACTTTCAGACTAGATAATATTGCTGAAAACAGAGAGGTCTGCCATGGGACTGAAATGCAGGGAACATCTTAAGATTCAAACCCACATTTAATTTGTAGAGAGAAAGAATGAGCTTATAAAATGATCCATAGAAAAAATAATGGAGTGGCACTTTCCCCAGTGGCAAGTTCATCCCTGTCAAGAGAACAAACAACCAGTAGCTAAAGGCATGGGTAACAAAAGGGACACATCTATTAATAATGCTAAGGTGTTTTGCCATCAGAGAAACCCTACAAGGGCTCTGTGACACAAGTGGGTATGAGCTAATGCTTGTAACATCCCTGTGATGAAAGGGTGCTCTCATTTGTCACGTACAGCAGATGAAGCAACCTATGACCACATTTTTTTTAGCTGTGATTAGATCTCATGACCTTCTGCTTCCATGTCCACTGCTCTAGGCCATAGTTCAGTACTAAATTAATCTGTATGAAATACTGAATTTACTGTATGATATACTGAATTTACATCATAAATAAAACCAGAGTTGTTCCAGCTGGCTCACAGGGGCACAGAGAATCTAAAGAAAGTCTGGCAACAAACGAATCAAAAGGATGAGAAACTAAATCTCTTAAGCACTTAGGAACTGAACAAGAACAGATACTTATAGTTAGCAAGCAAGTGTAGCTTGGTGACAGTTTTTTCCAGGATGGACCTAGAACACAAAAGCACCAAAATATTTATTCTGCAGAGCTGAACTGGACCATATCAAAACAGAAAACTTGTATTTATGACAAAAAGTAGAAGTCTGAGAGGTACACAGATGGTTCATCTAGTTTTCTCATTTGACTGAGTGTCAACATTGTCAAAAAGCGGAGTGTGACAACATTGAAAGAGAGAAATAAATGTGGGGGAATGGATTGCTGCTCAGAGAAAGATATGAAGGGAGTAACTGGGAATACACAGATCATGAGTGGGAAGATGAGTGTTCTGAGAATTAAAACACCTAGAAATTCTGTTCCCATTATTTATGTTTCATTTATCTATGTGCTTGTATATACATATATCCACCTATATATGTGCATATGTATGTGTGTGTCTATATTTCACATGAGAAACATCAAGAGCTAGGAATTAATTTTTCAAATTTTTTACCATTATTCTTTTGCAAATGATGACATTGATGAAGAATACTTGGAGCCAAGAGGAAACGTGGACCTCCCCTAACTGGATGTGATTTGATTAGGAGCATTATAGTCCAGGCCCCTCTCTAATGCTTGTTAGTCAGTTTATCTCACCAAGACCTTTGCTCACTAATGCACAAATAATTCTTTCAACTTGTTGTTTATGTTAATCATTGGATGGTCCACAATCCATGCAAATGGATTTATGTGTGCTCTGTGTAAGGATTATGGAGCAGAGGCCTTAGAAAAGTTTTCCTCTGAAAGTTTTAAGCATCAACATTTGGCTGCAGGTTAGCAAGCAACTGGCTATGAGCAAAACAGAAAAGTCAAATTCTAAAAGCATAAAGTAGGGATGATCTCTTTAGGATTGATCTATCCATTGTCAGTAGGGTATCCCAGGTGACAGGTAAAACCCATATGCATATCTATGTCTTGCACTGAATCCTCTCCCGTGCAGTTTTTCACAATAATGGCCCAGGCAAAGCCAGACACAAAGAGATGGGTAACTGTGTTTCCTACATTCTCTACAGAAGTACACATGTAATTTCTACATACAGGAAACTGGCCTTAAAAAGTGTAAAAAACTGATTTGGAGAAGGTTAAGGCATGGACATTCTCTGCCTCTCATAACAAAGAAAGTACAGTATCAAATAAAATTATCAGGTGGCAGACTAGAAACAAAACTAAAGAAGGCAGTGCATTTTTTGCACTAAGCCTGTAGAACTCATTGCCACAGGATATTGTGGACATTATGTGGCTGAGTTTAGAAAACACTAAGACAAATTAAAAAAAAATACCAGCAGGATATGTTATACCAAAAATATCACTGTAGTTCAGGTAGTTCTTGAGCTTGAGAGTTTTGACTGCTGACAGATTATGCCAGGAAAGTAGTCCTACATGCTTGTTCTGTTTTTATAGTCCTTCCTTCAAATCTTCTGTTTACTGCAGTTGGACAGGTTGCTGGGTGGACCTTTAACATTGTTGGCTTGATGCTGTCAGAGAAATCTTGCTTTTGATGCTTAATTTCATATTTACTACTTGTAGTAGTTACATAGAATATCATCTGTATTTTCCCAATAGAACAAATCCTGTGGAAAGGGTAATTATCCCAGTTTAGTAAATGTCAAGGTTCCTTCATAATGTAATTATGTTAATGTTTGATCTACACGAATAATAATGCTTTATAATTTCTGAGAGGTTATATGAAAATCTATATAAAATGTAAAGAGGCATTTGAAAGGAATTCAGTATAAGGCTTTTAAGGATCTAGATTTTTTTCTTCACCAAGCATGGTAGTTCATTCAAAACCCTTGTTAAGGTGGAAAGTATTTCAAGTACTTAGATTCTGATTCAAACACTTATGCACATTATCCAGTGACACTTCAGAGTAATCCTGTTGAACCTAATGGATCTAGATAGGTTTGGAAAAGTAGGATGTGTGTGTAGAGCTGACATCTAAACAACTTTCTAAAGATCAGCATACACTGGTCTTTTAATTTTGACTCCTGTGTCCATTGTAATTGGTTTTTCTATGTTCTAAGTAAAGAATCATCCTAACACAGTCCTGTTTTTGTAATAAAGTGGATTTTTTTGAAATATCTGAACTGTCAGTGGTGATGTGTAGGACTCCAGGTGCTCCTGCTCATGGTATTGTGGAAGGAGATGACTTTAAATACGGGGCCCGGGTTTACTTCAAGTGCAACGCAGGTTACAGCTTAAAAGGCAGCCGTGTTGCCTACTGTCAGCTTGATGGGATTTGGTCAGCACATCATCCTGAATGTGGTAAGGTTACTTTAAGTTTTAATTCTTATATTTTGGCAAATGTATTCCCATGAAACTAGACTATCTAAATCTCACTTGAAATTTGGTAGGTCTGTGACATAACATGTCCTTCCTGTCTTTAAGAAGCAGTAGGTAATCTTATTTTACTCTGCTGGAGCCCCAGCCTGCAAGACTTTTTTATATAAAGGTCTGACTGAAAAATCAATTTACTGAGAACTAATAACCTCAAAGTCTTTAGGCATGTATCCTTCTTACACATAGAGAGAAAATGTCTAGGACCAAAGCCAAGTGAGGGACTTAGTGCAACAATGAATAGCTACTTCCCTTACTCTGTGTGTCTGACACCTTCTCTGCAGAGGCCTGGTGCACTCTGTGGAGCTGAATAGAAGCTTACTGTGTGAAGACTAGACTCATATTTCAATTCCCATCCTAGACAAAAATGGATAAAAAAGAAACTACCATTCATTCTGACTGTGCAGGATGGCATGGCTACCATTCACATTGGTTCAACTGTAAAATTCTTTCTTGTCATCCAAAGAGACTTTACATTTCCTGTAGTTGATTTGCATTTCCATATTCCAGAATAATTTGGTTCAATAGAAAAGGTGTTTTATGAGTGTGTTATGTCAAACAATGTAAATTTTTGGGGGAGTGTTGTAAAACAGCTGTATATGAGTTCATTTGAAAGAGTAAGCAACAGGTATTTTTCTATCTAGAGAGAAGTCTCCAGTTGCAGTAAATGTAATGTCAGGATCATGCCAAGCCCCTGCTGCACGATGGCCCTGGCTAAAGATCTATAGAAAGAGCTGTCTCTAGACTTGGCAGTCACTGAAGTGCTAGGTCTCTCCTTCCCAGATGTTTTCTCTTTGTTTTTAATAAATCAAAAAGGTCATAACCCTGAGTCTAGCTAAGAAGACAATTACTGTCAAAGCACTGAAATAAGAGAAGGCCTTAAGTGACTTACATGGTCAAGCTTCTGCTACATTTGGAAGCACCCACTCTGCTGATCAGATGATGCCTCCAGGCCAGCCATCAGTTGCAGAAGGCAACTTGCAAATAAAGCATTATTCTGTGGGGGATTCTCTGTAGCCTTTAGCTGCTATCTAGTTATCAGTCACTTATGGTTCACAAGTGAGAGAGCCTGTGGGGTACACAGAAGGAAAATGGAGTCAAATGAAAAGGAGACAGGGCTCTGCTTTTCCCTTTCTCCTGGTGGAGAAGAAGTTCAGAAATCCTTGTTTACTACATATAACTCGTGGAAAAGTATTCAAGTATATATATATAGCCTTCAGCATATGCTAAAATCCAGTGCTTGTAAACACTGAAATACAGACTTAGCTTGAATGCTATACACACTGTTAAAAGCACATGCTCTTCATTGAAGTGGCATTGTTATGGCTGGCTGTGTGTTCCCACGCTTTGCTGAGCTGGGCTTTGTCTGGTGGCACAAGGTATGACTTTGTGACAAGACAGGGCCATACCTTTGCACTGTAACTGTGCTGATTTCACAGCAATTTAAATAAATGTCTGAGTGCTTTGTTATATATTGGTGCTTTTATGAACTGAGGCTCAGCAGGCAGCCGAGTCTGAAGCAGTGATATGAAGAGGTAATTTTGGGTCAATTGATATGTCCCAGTCCTCTGAGCCCTCTGTGAGCAGCACCAACACCAGCTGTCTGAACTAGATGTTCACTGGTTATCATGCTCTGAGACATCAGGCAGAGAAATGAAACAGAATTGCATATTACGGTTGTCCTGACAAGAAAACTGAGGTGAAATCCAAAGGGGAAAAAAAAAAAAAAAAAAAGGTACCTTGTCAGGTGCTAAATAGAAAGAGCAGAGTTAAAAATAAAGGAAAAATTGTCTTCTAGCATCACATAGGAATACTGCTCTCTACATTTAGACCAAAAATCTAAGTTTATTGAGAGAAAAAAAAACCCAAAACCCAAAAATACAACAAGAATTAAAAAGAAGTGGAAAATACTGGGAAGGAGGAACTAGAAGAGGTTTTATAGGCAGAATATAGCATGAGTAAGCTTTTCATATTAACCTTTTATTGTCAGTAAATATGTACATGTGTTCTCTTTCAATTCCTATATTTCCCTGGATTATTGAGATACCTCTCTCAGTGCTAAGAAAACAAAATGCAGCCAAACATAAAAGCAAAATTAAGTAGTCTAGTTTTATTATCCAAGTGCAGTGAAGTATTGAAAATACAGCAAAAGGAAAAGAATGCTAAGGGCCTGTTTTCTGCAAATAGTTTAAGTGCAGCCTTTTATGCTATTGAAGAAGCCTTGTTAATATTAATAGAACATTAACATCATGGAAAGTCAAGGTTCTTTTCCAGGATTGTCAGCTACTTCTTAAGGTTTTAACAATTTGAGAATTTTTACCAATTTGAGAATCTTATGCTTTCAGTGAGACTAAAGTGTGTATTATAAACAGACATCTCTGTATTGTAATTTCTTCTTTAATATTTGACATTTTCAAAGACAGGGATCCCAGATGGGTCTTGAAAAGGCATCTTTAATAAAGTGCAGATTGTTTAGTAATATCTGAATGAAATGCCAAACAATTTGATGGGTGAAAATAACGTAGTGAACCTGATAAAATGGTTACCATCTTTTTTTCCCCTGTCATTAGTCCTAGAAGAAAAAAACTGCTCAGATCCTGGTGGCCCACTCAACGGCTACAGAAGAGTAGTGGAAGACACTGGGCTCTTGAATGGACGCTATGCAAAAATTGGCACAGTCATTGCTTTCTTTTGTAACAACTCATATGTTCTTAGTGGCAACGAACAAAGGACCTGCCAAGACGATGGAGAATGGTCAGGGAAACAACCAATCTGCATAAAAGGTAGTTTACAAACTTTGTTTACCACAACTCACACAAGCTGCAATGGTTTTACTGGGTTGCGTTTAATACCACTTGCATTTGACAAAGGATCATATTTGCTAATAGTAAGCTGTCTGGCTGATACCTGATACTGAGTTTTGTAGTTTGCCAGCTCTGCTGGCTGCTATACTCAGACAGAGAAGATGCCATTGATTCCAGAAGATTCCATCTTTAAACAGGGAAAGGAATGTTCCCTAATGATCCTCATTCTAGGACTGAACCTGCATAAGATCAAAATCAAAGAAGATCAGGAGGGAATTGAAATAGAATGAATTAATTGTCTCATGAGACCGTGAACAATAGTTGCTGTCAAAGGGAATAACTGTCCTTTCACAATCATTTTAAAACAATGGGACCAGTCATGAATGCAAAAGGCAGAGCCTGTACATTGCAGCCTTGAAGATATGATTAAAATATATGTATTTATCAAAACACTGAATCTCACCTTTAAGTCCTATGCTCTTGACCTGGAGCTATTCTACTAAGTGTGTATGAAATCCTGAGTGAATGAATGAATGAATGAATGAATGAATGAATTTGGGCTGGGGAACTGCTAAATTCATTTTATGAAAGCAATTTCTTGACATTTGGATTTTTTTAAAACTGAAATTATGATAATAGAAGGAAATATATCTGGCCCCTGGGGAATTTGCTTTATTCTGTTGTTTTAGATGAAAATAATCTCTCCCTGAAGCTTATAATCATCTGTGGAAAGCATCTTTATTGATGCTTACTGTGATACTGACATAATGGTTAATATATCTATCAATCACAAAGAACTAGATACTGTTAAATTAGACAGAGAACAAGTGCTCAGGAGTACAGATAAAATCCATCCTGCAAGATTCCTTTTCTTCCACTCAGGGCAGCAGGAAGCAGACCCCAAGCAGAGTTATTTGAACTTGAATATTTTATCCTAATCTTAAAGTAAGTAAACTGAATATGCAAAACTAGAAATCTTAGATATCCTTTCTGTTATTTTATGCATATTCAGGTAACTCAGAAGTGTTCCTTTGAATCAGAGCCTCCAATTCCTTCCATAAATGCACAAACAGACTCTTAGAAATCCATAACATCCTGCAGCCTTTCTCTGTATGCCAAGTCACTGAGATTAGCTGTGTGGGGCTACACAGATGGAAATTAAGTATTTTTATATATAATTCCATTACTGGAAAAGTTTGCAGTGGTGCAGGTGTGGCATTCAGACACACTGAATAGTAGAAAAATCTTCCTCTCTGCCTCTCTGCCAGTGCAGAGTAGTTCAGTTCATTCACTGTTGTCAATGAGATAGATTTTGTGAACTGTAAAGAAGTATTTTTCCGAGCCTTTAGGTTTCAGGTTCTATCTTTATTTTAACGCACGTAACTTAACTGCCTCTTTTCTTAACCCAGTTCACTATAGTTAGTGAGAGGAAAGCTTGGAAATGTGTATGAACCATAGCACTTGAGCTGTGAATGTGAAAAAGTACTGTGCAACATTATATTTTTTCTAGCCTGCAGAGAGCCAAAGATCTCTGACCTGGTGAGACAGAAAGTGCTTCCAATGCAGGTTCAGTCAAGGTGAGAATGTAATATCTCAACTAAAGTTTAAAGAAAAAATGTGATTGCTTTTCCCCTCCTCTCCTTTTCACTCCATGTGTTTAGCCTGCCTGAGCAGCGATTCCTACAAATCCACTGATAATTGAGCAATGAGAGCTGCTGGGAGGGGCGGTCTGATTAAGCACTGGTTGCCAGTTGCTAGAGGCAGCCAGGAAGAAATGCACAGACAAAGATGGACAACCTACAGGATGGTGCTGGAATTCTGCTTGCAAGCTTGTAACAGACTATGAGAACAGTCTAAGAACAGTTCCTTGGGGCTAATGATGTGTGTTAAAATATGAACATGTGCCATCTTAGTGCACAGGGAGAACACAAGGAGAGAAGAAGGTATGCAATGCAATCTGCTCCCAGCAAGCTTCACCATCCAAAGCAATATAGCACAGTTTATATAGGCTGGGCATGAGGGAGAGGAGGAAGCAGAGTAGGAGGGGAGGAAGGAATGAAAGATTAGACCCTTCCTGGGTTTACCCTTCTGATGATTTCTTAAAATAAACCCAATCTGAATTAGTTATGTTGCAATGTTCAGGTTCATTTTCGTCCAAGTAGTAATTTCTCATTTCAGGGTTATTTTTGAAGTACATGACTCATTTAATTTTAAATTCAGTGCAAGAACTGTCTTCATCTTTGGTCTTAAGAACAGTCATATCAGGTCAGAATAAAGGTCCAGCTCAAGCCATATCCTGTCTCTGGCCAGGAGCAGATCCTAGAGAAGATTTGAGGAACGAGGCAAGCACATACTTCCAATCACTCAGCCGCTCTCCAGTTCTGTGATGTATGATTGTAGAGATGGCCCTGAGAAGCTGACATCAGGCTTTAGTAGCCATTAGGGGATTTTTCTTGCTTAAATTTCTCTATTAACTTTTGAATACAGGTCTTTTATGTTTCAGATATGAACACCAGCTGTATTGAGAGAACATACATGCCCTCCCATCCATAAAATGCCATGAGATGATAGCATCTCATGTTTGTGGAGTGTTTTTAATCCCTTGAAGTAGAATCTCCATTTAATAGGTCAATAGTGAGGTAAAGTCTAGATTATGCAGTATTGCAAGGCCCCTGTGAGTTTGGAATGGTACCCTGGTGGACTAAGTATGACCACAGCAGCTCTCATCCTTCTTCCAAAATACAAGAGACTTGCCATTGCTCTTGTTCTTTGTAACTTTTTACTTTCCTGTTACATATTGCCTCACAGATTGGATATGATGGAGGTGTCTGTGTCTCTCTGTGATAAAAAATGAAATCATCATGAGGAAAAAAAAAAAAGTCTTTTCTGGATGTAGGCAGTACCAGAAATCTCAAGCGGAAACTAATTTCCTGCTGAAATTTTCGGGCATTAAAAAGGAGTGGTTTTTTAGATATGAGCTTTTAAGCATTAAAGCAAGGGACACATTCTAAATGATAAAAAGTTAAGTATAACTGCAGTCAAGCTTATGGTCCATATCTACGCTGGTGCATATATTTATTTCTTAATTATGTGCCCTGTTTCAGCTAATCAGTACAATTTCTAAGTGGAAGCTTAGCGATTATGAAATTATGAAATCTCTGTGGTGAGGCAATTATCTCTGTTAATTGCTAAATCAAGCAAGTTTAGCAACATCATTTAATCTGAATCAATTTCTAATACTGTCTATTAAAATATTCACTAGAGAAAAGATGTGCCTAGCTCCCCTCTACTGAGAATTAATTATGACAATGCCAAATTCAGGTGTAATTTCTTTATTTAAAAAATGGTTTCTCAGTCCTTTTGTGAATTGAAAATCTTCCACATTCAGAGGCAACAGATTTCAATTCAGAAACTGTAAGATGAAAAAAGAGACACAAATAGGATATGTATAAACATGTGTGTAATTATATATGTGTGCAGATATATGTAAATAAAATAGCTGAGATGTAAATTATAGTTATTATAATTATTATAATTAATATAGTTATAAATATTGCTAAACCATGCTGGAATTATATTTTTTCCTTACTCTCTCACGAGCAAACTTCATACGATTTTAAATGATACTTAACACAACTGGTGATAAAGTTACTGTGATGATTGCTTTTATAACATTATAATTACCGTGTTCTTTGTGCCTTGAAACAGAGAAACACCTTTGCATCAACTTTACTCTTCTGCATTCAGCAAGCAAAAGCTTCAGATCTACCCAACCAAGAAGCCAGCACTGCCATTTGGAGAGCTGCCCCCAGGGTACCAGCACTTGCACACTCAGCTCCAGTACGAGTGCGTTTCTCCTTTCTACCGCCGCCTGGGCAGCAGCAGGAGGACTTGCCTCAAGACAGGAAAATGGAGTGGGAGAGCCCCTGTGTGTATTCCAAGTGAGTCTCCAAGGGGAAAAAAAAAAAAGCGTATCTCTTGGGTGAATGAGGGAACAGGATGTGTATTCATCTTAGATATTTAGGGAGTCACAGCAGTGTAGGCTGCCTATACTTCCAGCTGGGAGAAAGGAGCAATAAAGCTTGAAGGATATATGTGTCTTTTTATCCACCAGTAGAACTTGTGCAGTTGATGGTAAAGTGATCAGGCTTTCAGCACCGTAATTTGCTATTAATTTTTTTACTCTTTTATTGAGCAAAATGTATAGTGAGTCTTTCTCCTGTTTTGAAATAGCTTTCCTACTACCACTTCATGTTTTTCTGTATTATTTACTACAAATGGGATTTTTCTTTCCTTTGTATACTTTGGCACACAGCTGACAAAACTATCAAAGTTTAAGCAATAGAAGGGAGAGTCTGCAATTTTAAAGAGCCTCTTCCTTTAATAAATGCTGCTAAGGAAGGTTTCATATTGCAAACTGTACGTCTAGATAAAATCTAATTAGGAGCTAGTGCACAAAGCAAGTTAGGGTAAGAACGTCACAAGATTTGGTAAACCCCACTACTGACATCAAGCAAACTGTGAAAAGTAGATGTCAACAACAAACAAAATTTTATTGTTCTTGTTTGTGCTTTTACTTTGAGATTATATAATGTGTTTTGAAAAGTATCCCATTCACTATGGACATGCACACACTACATACCAGAAGAAAAAGTCTCCTAAGGGAGACTAAAAAATGCAACCATGCAATGTAACCCTTTCAACTGAAGTAAACTTTTCATGATATAGAGGATTTTACCGTGGGTCCAAGTGTGTATAACATATTCCTAGAGCAAGGCAGAGCTTTTTCTTTTCCCCAGGATGGCTGTTGATTTAGGTGCATTTGCTTCAACATTCTTGTAGCAAGGCAAGTCTATTCTTACAGGCATGAGTTGGCCTGTTCAAAGATTTGTGCCAGGAGAGGCCTCAAAAATACACCGTGGCTTCCTGGGGTGAATTTTAGTGCACTGATGGCTCTATGACAAACAAGAATCAGGGGCGTTCTTTCCGTTTCTGCAGTCATCTCATTTATAGTGCAACTCAGTAAGGTTGTTGTGAAAATTCACCTGCTCAAGTGCTAAAGCCGCATTCCTACTTTACCCAGAAATTCAGATAATAATGAAAAACTTGAATATGCTTTTAAAAAGCTACATCAAATACTCCTAAAATTCGGCAGGTTAGAGAGAGGCTAATTAGCCAACTGTCCTTCATATTCATCACCGCACTTTAGTTTCTTTTGGCACCTTCTAAGAAGGACTCAAGAGTAATGCTCAGATTCTTTTGGGGAGAAAGTGTTACCTGCTTTTTGCTTCATGTTTCCTCAGTCTGTGGAAAAGCAGAAAACATCACCCTTAAGAAGGCAGTGGCCTCCACGAGGTGGCCGTGGCAAGCAGCCATCTATCGCACCGCCAGCGGGGTGAAGGAGAACAGCCTTCGGAAAGGGGCCTGGATCCTGATCTGCAGCGGGGCCCTGGTCAACGAGCGCACCGTGGTGGTGGCAGCTCACTGTGTCACTGACCTGGGCAAGACCATCGTGCTCAAGACAGCAGAGCTCAAGGTGGTTCTGGGCAAATTCTACAGAGATGATGACAGGGATGAAAAGACCATCCAGAACCTGAGGGTGAGTAAGCCCGACAGGAGGGAATAATGATGAGCACAGGTAGATGCTGATCACATCTGTCTTGTATGGGGGGAAAAGGTCACCCTTTGGGCAGTGCACTCTCTTACGTGTTGTTCTTTGAAATACATGTGTAGAGACTCAAGTGCCATGGCATAAGAAGGGCATGTGCTGTAGTTCATTGAATTCCTCGAAGCCATCCAACTCATACATTCACCCCTAATTAAGAAAATAGCTCAGGTTCTGTGGGCCGTAATGTCTTGAGTGATATTGCCAGTAAAAAAGTAGAAGAGATGCCAGCTACTGTCAAAATTGATTAGCATAATTTATGAGGGAAACACTTGTGCTCTAAATCCTGGTTTGATGCCATGAGCACATTTCACTTCTCAGCCCCAAGGCCGAACAGCTCTAAACTGAAAAGAAGTTTATGCCTGACTCCAGCTCCAAAAATAGCACCTTGGGCTCCCCAGAGTGATTTGCTTTTTTCAAGCAGAACTAGAAAGGCTGAAGTCAAAATGTGAAATACAGCAATTTTGGGTATGTGTGTCTCTTTTTTGGGGGGAAGTGTGGAGTGTGTATCTGAGTTAATTAATGGATTTTATCCAAAATATCAAAATTACCTGATTCTTTCCCTCATGACCCCTTTTTAGTTTCTTTCTCTAATCCCATCTTTTTCATTCTTTTCCTGTAAGAAAATTTATTACTTTTTTTTTTTACAGTATTTCCTTGTAGGAATCCTATCTGTTCTTGTAGCATTTCATTAAGGAAACAAGCAGTAAAGGTTTAGCCCCAGTATTATGTAATGTATTGCTAGTAGTCTTTTTTGGTGGAAAGTCACCTGCTTTTCAATAAGAAAGTAACATTTTAGTTCAAAGCCCCACCCCATCCAAATTCCACAGGCTGAAGGTGCAATGGAAGGTAAAACCTTTTCAGTACACAGTAGGAAAACTTGAACTGCATAATAACTACCAATTTTGCTGAAAAATGTCCTTGACTGCTTTTGAGTAAGAAGTGTTTCATGCAATAAAAACTTTACTGAAATCCAAGCAGGGAAAAAAAAAAGAAAGAAAAAAGAAAAGAAAAAAAAAAGGAAAAAAAAAAAAAGAAAAAAGATCAGAAGATGCTCGATCTGTGCATGTTTCTCATTTGAGTGAAAGAACACCTTAGGTGAGGGTAGAGGAGAAGCATGCAAGATAAACTAAAATGTATTCTAGTAGTATGGAAAGAGTGCTGCTGACCTGTCATTGGTGTTAACCCTGCAATTCTTCCTCCTCTGTTTCCTCTCCAGATTTCTGCCATCATAGTGCATCCCAATTATGACCCGATATTACTTGATTCTGATATAGCTATCATAAAACTCTTGGACAAAGCCAGGATCAGCAGTCGCGTTCAACCCATTTGCTTGTCATCTTCTCACGACTTGACTTCATCCACAGAGGATTTAAAGATCATGGTTACTGGCTGGAAGGTATTGGCTGACATGAAAGATCCTGGATACAAGAATGACACAATCCGCATGGGAGTGGTTCAGATGGTGGATTCCCTGTTGTGTGAGCAGCAGTATGAGGACAATGGGATACAAGTCAGCATCACTGACAGCATGTTCTGTGCCAAACAGGACCACACAGCCTTTTCTAATATCTGCCCTGCTGAGACTGGTGGGATTGCTGCCATAACTTTGCCAGGAAAGGCATCTCCTGAGCTAAGGTGGCACCTGATGGGATTAGTGAGCTGGGGTTATGATAAAACTTGCAGCCTCAAACTCTACAGTGGCTACACCAAAGCTCTTCCCTTCAAAGACTGGATTGAGAAGAACATGAAATAAAAATCTGAGTCTGGAAATGGCATTTTATAATATAATATCTCTCTCAGTCTCTGCTACTTTAGGTTTCTCATCCCAGTGATGAGACACACCTGGGATAAGGTTAAGGCAGACAGCCTGGTAATTTGTCCTAGGATCAGATATTTCATCGGGCTACTTTTACTTAACCCATGACAGAGGGTTTTAGTGCATGAGAAGTTTTGCCATATTTTGTTCTGTCTCCCCTGGTGGGAGGACAGTACTCTACTCCTGAATCGAACATGCAGAAATAGGACAGTAAATTCTGTCTGAAATTAATCTGTAGTGTGCAGTTCCCTGGAGAAATTGATGATGAGCCTCTCCCAAAGATCTGTGTGACTGAGTGGATTAAGAGTCTGGAGAGAGTAGCCTGAATTCATTACGACGGATGAGCTTGTTGTGGTATGTGCTGTCTGTATTGCCATAGTACAATGTAATCGTCTTCCCTCCCAAGTACTTTACACATTTAAATAAACCATGGTTTGTTTTTTTAACCTATATACTCATGTCTGACATTATTTAGATCCATTGTTGCTTTATCTGTGTCACATTCGAGGAACTCTCTACTGCCATTGTCTCTTTGCATGTCACTGTCAATTGGGACTCTTCAGGAACACTAAACGGCAGAATCAGCACAAAATTCAAGGACTATATAAGTAACAAAATCGTTCTTGTTAATATAGCAAATGCTGCTATTGTACATGAACCACTTCAATGAAATGTACAGAGGAGTTCTCTTTTACCTTGTAATCTAAATAGATGAAAACACAAAAGACATATTTAAAATACGTTTTTTCCAAATGGGTTATTTCAAAGAACTATGATAACCTCAGGAAAACTTTTGGTTCCCATTAATTCCCATACATTTGTGATAAAACTACTCCTCTGTAGCGCTTCAGGGTGAAGAATAATGTCCAAGTCTTACACT
Source organism: Phylloscopus collybita (assembly GCA_027886175.1). NCBI lineage: Eukaryota > Metazoa > Chordata > Aves > Passeriformes > Phylloscopidae > Phylloscopus > Phylloscopus collybita. Next base: position 44,557,613 of record JAJNNQ010000018.1, read on the forward strand.
TAGCAGGCACTTTTCTTGAACTGAGGCTGAACTGTTTGACGTAAGAGGGTAAGATTCTCCCACTGGGCATGTTGTCCAGGGAGGCACCTGGGTGTCCTCATGGTCCTTTGTCACTGCTCTCTCACTAAATCATTCTCTATTCTCTATTCAGTCATGGCTAAAGACTGGGGATTAATCCTATAAAAGTTGGGGAGAAGAGACAGTAATGACTGTCCTCCATCAATAAGGATCTCTTGGTAAGTCATATATGACCACCCTGGAGTTTTTAGGATGTTCAAATTATTACAGTGCCCAAACCAGCTTTCAGCAATAGTTGGATGTGAAGGCTGGGAATCTGAGGAGAAGATTTAGTGCTCTTACCAAGAAGGATTCAGATCCTGACATTGTGTTCCGTCTATTGCATGGCTGTGGCAACCCAAAGTTAGCAAGTCTGATTCTCTGATGCTATAAAATCTCATTAAGAGTTTCTTAGCATTCAGTAGTTTCTACCCACTTTTGAATCTGAAAACTGCTGCTAAAAGGACAATTAGTATTGGACATAATTCCATGTAATTTCTTTTTTATTTTCTTGGCAGAAATACTTACTGTGTTATGCTTTTGCACTTTTCTTGTTTTTACTGGCAATAGGACCACGTGATGTTGCTTAAATCAAAAAGTTTAAGGGCTACAATCAAAGTATGCTGCTTCTCTTTATCGTGTTTGTCTTCTCCTGCCAGGAGATTATGCTTGGCCGACAAACTGCATGGCAACAACAGCAACAAAAATCCTGAATTAAATGTGAAAAACATGATGTGTTTCATTCCTCTGCCGGGAGGAACACATGCCAATGAATATGTGGTACTCCCCTGCTGACAGAATGGGTTAGAGCAAATTAGGTGTCAGTTTTGGAGAAGCACAAACTTGCAGAAAGTCAACATGTGTTTTCTCCTAACACTATTGACAAGGAAATGTAATGAGAAAGCTCTTTACATTAAATGAGTTTCTACACTCTAAATAATTATTGTACTATTTAATGGTAAGCAGAAATTATAAAGACCTGTGAGCTGGTTATCTTCTCAGTTATGACACCATTGCTTTTCATAGCATTATTGCTCTCCAGTGCTACAACTGAGACGAGGTCCTAAATGCTTTTTTCTCCCTTTAGGATTTGTCCAGTCCAAACAGATCTGCAAAAGTCTGTTTTAATTCCAGCCTTAGACCTCACTCTTCTCCTTTTACTAAAGATCAACTATATTTTAGTATTTACTGATCCTGTAACTGCTCCTCAGTGTTGAATTCCATCCCCATTTGGCTTCAAATCAGCTGAAAGTTTCTGGGCTTGGACAGCAACAATATAGCTGTTCACTAGCTGTACATCACACAAAAGTACATTCTTGAAGAGAAACTTGTAGGAATTCATGGAATTAAAATCTCAGGAGGTTGCTATAGTTGTGCATGCACAGCTCTATTCAACTCCTTTTTACAGCCATGATGCTCTTCAAAGAAAGCAGAAGCAAGAAAATAGCCAGACTCGTCTCAACCCCAGGATTCAGATTTTAGCACTGTCCTTTCTTCACAGAAGGAGGATGAGGTTGCAGCATTTGCTTCTATTTCTGGACCTCAATCATGTTTAAATCCTAGATTCAAATCTGGCTGTCTCTAAATGTCCACAAAATGTTCTGTTTCTCTGGTTGTATGACATAGGTATTCACACGTACAAGTGAGCAGTCATATCAACATATCCAAGCACCTGTACCACATTGAGTATTCCCAGGAATTACAAACCAGCTTGTTCATCCTTTCTGTCAGGCTTACCCACAGTAGTTTCCTGTTTACAGACTGAGCAGAACTACGCAGGGGTTAGCATCTAATGCCAATAGTGAGGAAAAATAGGGATGAATGTTTGGAAAAAAGCAACGTGTGACCTGGAATTATTAATCTCTTTGATAGCTTGGCTCTATTTTTAAGATGTAGAACTATTTCAAACATCTCTTTCTAAACAGGTGAGGATCTGTGCCATCTGTTGGAGAAAGGGTGTGAAATAGCACAACATGGATAGCAGCTCATTTTCCCTCCAAGGAAAAAGAGCTGTGCATTCTGGAAAGGCCATAAGGATATTGCCATGGAAAGACGAGAGCAAAACACTCTCTGCATTCTCATTCACTCCAAGGAGTGTATGTTTTTCCTTTGTATGTTTTTGGGCCTGCATTAAATTACTTCCAAAAGCCGGGGTGCTTAGCTGAAAAACAGCGCTGAAAGGAAATGGACATACTGAAGTACAAGCTCTTTTCAGGCTTGAAACAGGCACCCTCAGTTACTCTCATAGAGTTGCTCTTGTAAATTATTTCCATTGAGAGCCTACGTCCATGGTAAGATTACAAGAAAAAAATGTGTATTTGATTAGGACTGCGGATTGCGTGATAGGCTGCATCCTGCCATTTTTTAAGGGCAAGTAACTGGAATTGGCTTGGTTGCAGGAAAAGCATCCTAGGGGAGTGGGAGTGGTGCGGAGGGTCAGGCAGGCTTTGCTCAGCTCTGCAATCCCTGCAGCCCTCCCAGCTCCTTATCGTGTCAGGGGGCTTCCGCATGGCTGCTGGCTTTCTGTGCCACCTCCTCGGTGCAGAGGGAATGAGCTGTAGCAGAAATGTTTGTTCCCTGTGAAACGGGACATCAGGTTGGTCAGACTTGGGTGGAAAGACAGCACTGAGCTTGGCGGGCCAGAGCCCCAGCTGAGGGAAAAGGGAGCGAAGGTGTGTGGCAGTGTCTGGGCGTGAAACGAGCGTTCTGAGTGCAGGTACAGAACGGGACAGAAACATCCTGCCCCGCGCTGCAGAAATGCCCTGAGCGCCCCCCGGGCCCGGGTCTGCCGGGCCGCAGCCAAGCGCGGCGCCCCCGCGGTGGCGGGGCGGGGCGGCGGCGGGAGGCGCAGGTAGGGGCGCGGGGCGGGCCCGGGCGAGGCGTGGGGAGAGGCTGCGGCCACAAGCGGGTCTGCGGCCGCTCCCCGGGCCCGGGGCGGTGCGGGGCCGGGCCGGGCCGAGCCGAGCCGAGCCGAGCCGAGCCGAGCCGAGCGCGCCGGGCCGAGCCTGCGGGGCCGCCGGCGGCAGGTGGGGCCCGGGCGCGGCGCTGCGCGCACCTCCCGGCAGGGGGCAGCACGGCCCCGCGCCGCACCCCGGCGTCCCTGCGGGCGGCGGCCCCGCTACCGCGGCCCCTCGGCCCCGCCGTCAGCGAGCCCCGGCCGTCCCGGTGGGACGGCGCGGCGCGGACAGGGGCCGGGCCTCCCGGGAGGCTGCTGCCGCCTCGGCGCGGCTGGGCAGGTGCCGCGGCTGCGGGGGCGCAGCCCCTCGGTCGGGCTGCGGGACTCCGCTGCCGCCCGAGCGCCGGCCCGCCGGCCGGGACACGTGCGGGTGCGCGGCGGCAGCCGGACACCCCGAGCGGGGCCGTGTGCGCCTGTGTCTGTGGGATCCCGCCTTCCCGCCGCTCCCGGCCGGCTCCCCGGAGTCCCGAGCCTGCCCCGGGAGGCGGTGGCGGCCGCGGCGAACGGGGCAGGTCGCGGTCGGCGGCGCCCGGCCCTCCCCCTGCGAGGGGCTCGCCGCCCCCCCCGCCGCTGCCAAGGAGCTGTTGGGGGGGATTTATAGGAGTAACAACGGCTCGTGATGTCAGCCCGTGCCTAAAATAGAGAGGGATTGACTGCAAATCCACGGCTCGAGGGCTAAACCTTCCAATCCAGCCTCAGCCAGCGCCGCGCCGATGTGAAGTCGCCCCCCAGCTCTCGCACAGAGCCGCGCACACACGCACACGCTCCCCGCGGCGAGGGGAGGGCGCCGGGGATCGCAGCCCAGGTGCCAGCGCCTCCTCGCCCCGCCGGCCACTGCTGGGCGGCCGCGGCGCAGCAGCGCCGGTCCCCGGGGCACCGAGAGCCTGCTCTGGGACGGCGGGGTGAGGGAGAGCCGCGGAGCGGAGCTGCCGGATCCTCGCCCTGCGGAGCCCCCAGGATTACAAGGAATTGCGTGCTCCTTCCCAGACGTGAGCGAGGGTTATACCAAAGAGACAACCTTCCTTCGCGCCCTGCTGTCCAAATTATTCCCTTGGACCCTTGAGAAGACAGGGGGTTTTTCGGAACCATGGCATCGACAGAAGGGTGAGGGGGACCATCTCTTGGGTGGGAGGAACGGGAGGATGGGGGAGATGCCCGGCATTGTTCTTTTGGTAACAGTTTCCTGTCATCTGCTTCATTGTTAATCCTTGCCCCTCGCCATTCCCTAACAGAATAATTAGGGAGCGAGAGGAAACGAGAAGCAGACGATCCACATATAGAAGAAAGCGAGGGAAAAAAATTTCAAATATGAGCCACTGAAAAGGTCTTGGTTTTCCTTCCCATCACTTCTTTATTTAACCCCTGGAGGGCAGATCAGGCTGAAACCACCTGCCTGAAAGAACAGTACCAGTGAATGGTTCACTCAAAAGAGAAGGGGAAGCTTCTTCCTAAATATAATAGTAGTGTTAAGAATAATAACAACAATAATTAATATTAAAATTTCAAAAAGAATTGAAAACCTGTCCTCCCGGCCATCCCTTCAAAAGGCAATAAACAAATCCAACTTCTTGAGGAGTTGTGCAATTTTGCAGTTCTGTGCCAAATGCGTTAAAGTTCTAGCAAAGGAAATGCTGGGAAGGGCAAAGGGTTCTACAAGAGGCTTTAAAGAAAAGCAAACACAGTTCAGCTCTGATAGTGTCCCTTGGAAGGAAACCCTACCCATGCCAGGATTGCAGGAGTCACCCACTTCATCGCTCTCTGATGAGGCAGGGGGCTTGTTCAGTTTACAGACTTGCTGGTAGTAGGAAAGAAAAGAAAAGATTTCATTGATCTCTGCTTGCCCTCTTATAACACTGCCTAGTATTAGACTGCATTTAGTGTGAGCCTCCCCTTTATCCCTGGATGTTGTCATGTTGTATCAGCATGATCTGCTCAGGATAGGACTCTCTAAGGACAGAGTGCAAAAGGAAGCTCTGTTTATATTGCCTTTGTGTCTCTCAGGCTAAAAGACTTGCTGAGCTGATTTAAATAAACCAACACATGTCTGGGAGGGTGTGCACACAAGTGTCCCATTACCTGGTCAGAAGAAGAAACTGGTTGGATGTGCAGTGGCCCCCAAGCAGTTGGTTTGGGAGGAATGGAAGGTTTGAAAGTATTGGTTTGGGTTGCTTTGGAAAAAGGACAATCCCTCAGTCTAAAAGAGGGCAAGTATGTGAGGCGTTTGCCTTTTTGCAGGACTGTGGCAGAAGTCATTAATATATCATTTGCTATTGCCTTACCTTTGCAGGGAATTTCTGCACTGAATTAGTACATTTTTGTTCTGGTGGCATCCCAGCAGTTTAATCTGCCCTATGTAGCTTTTCCTCTATTTAGTTAGATACTGTCAACAAATGATCAGAGCCATGAGGAAGAAGCTCAGAGATGGAAGGACCAGCCTAGGGTTGCAGCTCTTTCCCTTCTGTATCCTTGGACTACCCCAACTATCATCTCCTCTGGATGGTGCGGTCATCCGCTGTTTGCATTCCCACATGAAGTGGCTGTAGAGGTCTGTGCTTGTTTAGGACCAGTGGTGGAAGGGGGGATCAATTGTACAGGAGTATAATAAGAGGTGGTTGTGTTAGAGAGATCTGTCAACTTTGGATGGAAGGAGGTTTTAAATGTGTGTAGAAAGAGAGATGCTTTTAAAAGAATTTGACCGAATAGGCGAGCTACAAAAGATCAGAGTGCCAAAACCAGAAAGGCTTCAGTAGATGCATGCTTTTGTTTTTCTTATGGAACAGAGCTAAATTGTCAGGGTGAGAAAAGAAACAAAAAGTTTAGGCCTTGTTTTCAAACCGTGTAGGAAATTTACCTAGCCTGTGACAAACTGAAATTGTTGTTTGCTATGATTCAGTTAGCGGTCTGTGACAGCTGAAGGAGGTGTGGAAAAAGAAGTTGAGTGGGGAGCATTTCAATTGTCAGTCCATTTTTACCAGTAAGAACCTCTTCCAAAACTGAATTCTCATCTCTCTCCCCTCAAGTGAAAAGCTGAGGGTTGAGATTAGCTTTCCCTCTGGCGTCAAGGTTAGCAAACTGAGGCACCAAAAGGATCATCAGGGAGAGTGAATATTGACTGGACCTTGTTCAAGATTTGCTTTCCACTAGCACTGGCACAATGTGAGAATGGTGGCAGAAGCGCTGCTCTGCTTGCAGCAATGGGCACTATCTCAGGCACACACAGGTACATGGAGAAGGACCTGCTGGAGGTGGGAACAAAGGGGTACACTCCGTATTTGCATCTAGTCACTCTTGGGATGTTCAGCTAGATACGTTAGTTGAGATCAGGAGTATATAAAGGTTTTATTTTGTGGTGTTGAAGCTGCTCCAACTACAGTCATTTTTGTAGTGACTTAATACTTTTCTAACAGGGAAGCTTATGTAAAATCTTCAAAGTGAGGATGTCAGGTGTGTGACAGGATGTTTAATGGACAACAAAAGGCCCTGATATATATACAGAGGAAAGTAAATCTCTGCTCCATTGTTAAGAATTAGTCGTCACTTGCAGACAGGATTTGGTAGGAAAGATTTCCTTGCCTGTGTCTTTCCAGTCATTCTTTTCTTTTTCTTTGAATATCTTATTTGGTTAATCTTATCTGTGTATGGAAATTTGCTGCACACATCTTTCTGGTCCAAGAGGATGGTCAACAATGGAAAACTTCAATTGGAAGAAAATGAGAAAGGGAACGTTCAACATGGCCAAATCGGACCCATGTGCCCTCTGGGTCTACCTTACTGTAGTTCCAGCTAGTGGGGTTTTGGTTTACACTGTCTGTATATGGAAGGTTTAGTTACTCATTACTTGAATGGATTTTTGATGTTTAGCTGGTGTTGAAAATGGTAAATAGCCTGTTCAAGGAGGGAGGGCTAGTACCAAGTATGGACACAGTTCAAGGTTTCTTGTTTTCATGATCTGTTTAAATGTCCTCTGCTGGCCATGACTGCAGGCAGGATGCTGTTGGGAGACCTGGCCTTCTGATCTGTGCTGGCATCACCTTTCATGAGCGCTTAGCGTGGTTCAAAGATCCCAGGGCATGCGACCCACAGACTGTGATCTCTGGTGTAGGGCTCAGTACGTGGTGGGGTGATCTATGGAGATTTACCAAAGCAGAGCATTTCAGCATTTCCTTTGCTTTTACAGGGTCTTGATAGGACCTAAAGGTTACATGAGATTGACTCTGAACGGTTGATGCCCATGCTTGCCTTGAAACCTCTGAGCAAAGTTCTTGCTTCACATGGTTTTATTATGGCTCTTAATCTCTCTCTTTATTCTTACTGAAGGGAAAGAATAGAGTACCTTGTTCCTGTTTTTCTGCCTTTGTATTTTTAAAAAAACCCCCAAATCACACACTTCCAGGGTGCTGATTTAGATACTCTAAAAATCTAGAGATGTGTTTGTGTTTTGTATACCTGTAAAGAGGGGGAGTTTCAGGTGTGAAGTTTGGATTAGGGTCTGCTCCTTCAGGAATATAGCCACTAGGAGACACTATCACTGCATCTATAGAAGCAACTTAAACAGAGGCAAAGCAGGTGTGTGAGCTGGGAGCTCAGCCCTCTGTGCAGGTCAGCCCCGTGCCTTTGGCTGGGCAGCCCTGTCCCAGTCCATGGGCATGGTTAGGGAGTCAGCGTGGGCTAGGTGGTTCCCAGTGGGCACTTTGGGTGTGATCACCCTATTTTGCAGAGGTTAATAATACTGATGTGGGCTCTTCACTTCCATTGGTTTCAGTTCTGGAGAGCAGTTCCGAGGAAGGTTTATGAAAAGCACAGAGGTGTCACCTGTTCAGATTTGTGGAGCACAGTTAACGGGCACATCTGTATGTGTGTGTGTGTGTGTGTGTGCATGCACCCTGCTACAAAATAAATCAGTGAAATGGAAGAGTATGAAACATCACTATGTTTGAATAGACAGAAGTCTCAGTGTTGTGGTTTGATTAGTGAAATAATGCTTCTCAGTTCTATGTACACAGTATAAACGGTGTTCATGTCATATGAAATGGCACAAATGCAGTGCTCCCATTCTGTTCACAGTAGCAGATAAACTGCATGGCAGGTACAGAGATCCCTGCCTTGGTATTTGACTCTTAGAAGGAAACAAACAAACAAAAAACCTCATCTGAGGTCCATTCCTCCTCTCCAAACTTGGTTGTTTCTACGTTCTTCTACAGATACTCCTATCTTCATCGGAAGTCGCGCTGTCTGAAATTGCAGTTCCACCATCAGGAGTACTCTTTGTCTGTGCTACCAGATCACCAAACAATAAAAGTTTGGTCCAGACCAGAGAGCATATGATTTGATTTCTCCAAAATTAGCCACAGCTGTGGAACCCTGTGGGTTCCACATAGGTTTTATACTAGCTGTAGATGGATGGTTATTAGTCAACTGTATAAGTTTAATACAGGAGGCACAAATAGTAAGTAAGTTTCACACCTGAAACTCCCCCTCTTTACAGGTATACAAAACACAAACACATCTCTAGATTTTTAGAGTATCTAAATCAGCACCCTGGAAGTGTGTGATTTGGGGGTTTTTTTAAAAATACAAAGGCAGAAAAACAGGAACAAGGTACTCTATTCTTTCCCTTCAGTAAAGCGTAAAGCTCTGTGAATACAAGTTAACCTGTCAACATTTTTTGAACAAATTTAAACATTAGGAACTCATTTACTACACAGGATTATTTTTTTTAGTAATGCAGCTGTGATGGTTTTGGATCTTGGAGCAGGAGTCATAAGCCATTTGCTGCGTTGTCAAGACAAAGCCTGAAAGGGAGAATGCCAGCATGTATTATGCACCTAGCCTTGTGAGACAGCATGACACACCTAGGTGAGTCAGGAAAACCAGCTTGGCATTTCATCGTAGGGTTCAGGCACCTACATAGGAGAGTGGGTTTTCAGGATCTGCCACAATATATACAAGCACACCCACACATTTCTTGTCATCTGAGTTCTTATTCTGTAATTTACCCACAAAATTCCTCTACATGGAAACTTGAGGAATTATTCTGGCACAAATGTTTAGATACTTCAGAGGATGAAATCTTCCAAGTGCTCTCACTGTTATTTTTGCGCAGGATTTGATGAGCATCAGCATAGCACGGAGATGTTTTACTCTATGCTCTTTCTTAGACATTTTGTGGGACAGATGGAATGAATGTAGCTTGGTAATTAGTCATATCAGCTGTGTCTCTGACCTCATTTCACTGCTGTCAATTGCAAATCTCTCATCAATTTCAGTAAAAGACAGGCTTTAGAGAGGATAACTCGTGAGGATACAATAGTTCTCATGGCCCCAGCCTTCAGTCTGGCCTTCAGACACCCTTTCTAAAAGAAGTTGTCACCCAGACAGTAACTCCATTCTTATACATATTCAGATCATTTGATAGACACACAGGATTAATATGTTTCCTGTAAAGTCTACAGGTGCTTATTTTGAACTTCTTGGAAATAGCAGGTTATATTATTGGATTAGATATGTAAAGCCTGAAGGGAGATTGTGCTTCCTTAAAAAATGACTAATGTTTTCAAAAGCCTTATCTTACCATAGGTTTCTGTGAGATAAATGTATATGTACAGCCTTCTCCGTGGACATGTTTGCATGTAGATGTGTGCATACAGTGCACTAAGAAGTCAGCATACAAAGCAGTACTGTATTGTTGTACCAGCAAATCATTTAATTTTCTCTTCTTCTCTTCCATTTTCTCTTCTTCATTTTCCTGTTTCCCCTTGACCTACAGGCTGCCCCAGGAAGACCACTAAAAGCTGTCAGTTTGTGAGCAATGTTTAAGGGTCACAGTTTTTCAGTTTAAAAAGAATAACATTAGAACTGTGTCCTCTTTCAGAGGCCATGTGGTTGGCATGGAGGTTCCTTCGTGGTGCAGGTGACAGTGGGAGTGCTGGGGCTCTGTGTGGAGGTGGGTGCCAGGGTGCAGAGCCCACAGTGTGCGTTGGGCTGTCTCTCTAAGGAGTTGTCTCCCTGCCGAGGCAGTCTGCGTGTGTGAGGGCTGTGGGCTGAAGGCGCAGTGCTAGCGAGCGCTCCTTCGTCTTCAGCACCTTCTCCTGTAAATCCTTTCCATTTTCTGTGCCATTTAAGTCCCTTCTCTGGCAGAATGTGTTACAATGCCTGCTATTTAGAGCAATTAATTGTGTGATTTCTTGAACGCACTGGCTGGATCTGTCAAATCCTTCATCTCTGTAATCGTCCATCCACTAATGAAACTCTTCTTTCGCCAACTCAGTACAATGTTTCACCCAATTTTAGCCTCCAGCTTGTTACTTTAAAATGCTATTACCAGAGGCATACAAGCAATAAAAAATGTGTGCTTTTATATACTTAATCCTACTTCTGTATTAATTTAAAGGCTCTCACTGTGCTTAAAGTTTTAAGACAATTAACTACAATACATTTCAGTCCTTAGGAAAGAAAACAGACTAAGTTCAAAGCTCATCATATTTTCTATCTTTTATCTTCAACCTCTTTGATCGTACATAAGCAATTCCAAATTGGGGATCCTTACAAGGAAGAACTAAAAAAAGACCAAGGCATAAAAGAATTAAGGAATACTCCTGCTAATTACAGGCATATTTAGGAGAGCAGTGTGGAATTCAAGAAAATGCAGTATTTCATGTTCACTGGTATGTCTGAGAAATCAAGAAAATCAAGAAAAGAAGATAGCATGAGATTCTAAAAACGAAAATAATTTAATTTTTACATTTCAAAAATAAATTCTTTGTTTCAGCTTCAGTTAAGAACATTCAGTTAAGAATGGTGGGGCCTCCAAAGGAAAAGGTTTCACTGTGTATCAAGGGAATGTTTTGAGTAGACTAAGACTGTATTTGTCTTTGTGTTTTTCAAGGTGCTAACAATCTCCTCTCAGAGAGCTGCAGAGAGCAGTAAAGTCCCCCCTCATCCTCCTTTTCTGCAGGCTGCATAAAAAGTTGTATTTGATTCTGTCTTCAGCTGGTTCAGTGGTGTTGTTTCCAAAATTTCTGGGAAGTTTTGAGCCTTTTTTTTTTTTTTTTTTTCCCTGTCGATGTCACACCCTGCAAGTATATTTTGCAATGTTGATTTTCACAACTGCAGTTTTGCAGAATTGGTTTTTAGTACTGGTAACCATATTGAGGCATAGAGTCTGCCTGCCTGAATGCTCAGTGAGCAGGATGCTGCTGCCACTCCCAAAGTCAAGGTCCTTGAGCCCCATCCATGAGCTTTTTCTTACTCTCTGATAGCTCACTATCAGCTGCATCCCTAATAAGAGGATAATGGACAGCACCTGTGAAGTAAGTATTTTGGGGCAAGCTTAAATTTAATCTATCATCTCTATGGTGTATTGAGAATAACCAGAGATGTATCCAAATGTAAAATCGGTGTGAGAGAGAAAATGGTCAGTTTGGTATTAGAACACTTACAAAGGTTAAAAGTAAAATCTGCATTCAGGCTGATACTTGCCAAAAGTTTAAATGCATTAATTTATCCTAGGGAAAACAGGTAAATGTGTCTAAGGAGAGTTGCATCACCTGCTAGTTCACCTCTCTGTGTGATTCAAGTGAGTCTCACTTAGCTGTACTGCCAAATTTGTGCTTCACATCTGGGAATGACTGCACTTCTGATTGACTTGTCGCCTCCTCAAGCCATACCATGTGGTTTCCAGATGGTGGACTTCATCTCCCTTGAGGCAGGAACTCCTGGTGTTTGCCATTCCAACTGTTTGTTGTACTTTCTGTACTGTCATTTACCCAGCAGCTGAATGAAGTTTGGATCTTGGAGATTTGCTTTCTCGCAGGGACAATGACAGAGATCACCGCTAAACAAGTCACATGCACTGCTAAGCTTCTGACACTGCACATCATTCACAAAGGCTGTCTGGCAGGTGCAGGGAACAAACCTGCTTGTTTCTGCTCCTTTGGACAAGCGTGTCTGATGTAGCATCCTCTTAGAGGGGTTGACGAACACTTCTGGTACATGTTTCCAGTCTGGAGGAGCAACGTGACCAGGGACCAGTTTAGATCCTGAAAGTGGTGTAACTGTATTAGTCTGGTATTGTGTCCAAGCTAATGACAGCCTCTTAGTCCAGCTAATTATCTTGAGTGCAGGAGAGCACTAGTATGGATCTGCCAGGCTAGCACACAGGCAGAGACGGGTACCCTTTGTATCCCAGGGTCAGCCCATACAGAATCTCAAAGCTTGTTTCTCAAGGCAAGGAAAAAAAAAAGATCAGCATTATTTATGAGTACAAAAATTAAGGTCAGCATTTGTGTTTTACAAACCACCAACTGTCTGGGACCACAACTTCCTTAATTGAAAAAGTGACAACACATATGTAATGTGTAGTTGGGGATATGAGAGTGGACTAGGGGCTCTTCAGAGGTCCCTTCCAACTTTAACTATTCTGAGATCCTCTGCATGACAAATACACAGTATACAGCCATCTCCATGGATATCTTTATATACTAGTTCTTGGCTATGGCTGTGATGCCATTTACTGCTGGCATCATCCTGTAATACACTCATCTATGTACTGATTTTTCATGGGATTGGAGTCAGGCTATGTATACATGAATAATAATCTAACCCAACAGAGATAGCTGGACCTGCTGAGTCCACACTGTGCTGGTTACTATGTGGAGAGCCTTAGGTGTGCTGGTAGAGTACATTCCTGGTGTAGCTTAATCCAAACATGATTCAGCTTCTTAACATGAATCAGAGCACAGCAGGTGGGCATCTTCAGGAAGTTCACTCCAGAAACTCAGTTTGGACTAAATTGCTAATATAAGTTTACCCTCAGTTGGTCACTGATATGCCTCAGGTGAGTGTTCCCTGGTGGGCAGGTTCCTGGCAGGCTCTTATCATCTTCTGGCTGCTGATGTGCATGCTAGCAGCACGGCTCCTTCTGCAGCCACAAGCTGAGGTGCTGCCATGGCCTTTGAGTCATTGCCTCTGTAAGTCACTAATGAACATACTTGGCCTGCTGGCCATGAGCAGCACAGACTGCTGCAGGGCAAAGCATGGCTGGAGGTAAACCCTTGTCTCCAGTCACACAGAATGTGGAGGCTTCTGTTGCGAATTCACGCCAAGTGTGCAGAGGGTTCTGGGCCGCCTACAATGGCAGAGGCAGCATCTCAAGTATATATGGTTTAGTACTCTTCCTTTGAGGCAGAAAGCTCTCTCACTAATGAAGCATCTGGTCCTTATCTGTGTAAGACCTACTTTTGCTGTGGTAACTGAGAAAAGATTTGTCCCAAAAAGCTCACGTGTATATAAACACATGCCATCCACATACAGGCATGCATATGGGAATTAATTAACACCTGGTTGCTATTTATATCACAGAATGTAGGTCAGGTAGTGGAAAACAGATCAGAATCCCTCACCTGGAATTTTAGGAGAACTTAGAACAGGCGTTTTGCAGTGTCCCATGCTGGAAACTGTCAGGAAATACTATTTCTATTGACATAAAATTGCCAGAGGAACCTTCACAGCTGTGTAGGGCAAAAAACATACAAAACCTATCTTACTGTAGTACCAAAACATTTTATTAGGAAGCCTTCTGCTGCTTCCAGGGTTAGCAGTTGCTTTTCTTCTTTCTCTTGTTCCTGTCCCATTTGCAGGCCATATGTTCCCTGGTGGTCTGCTGAAGGGGGTTCCCAATAACCCTTTCCAAGGGGAACCTGGGGAGGATCTTCTGAAAGATACAGTGGGCTCAATGTATAGGGCAGAAGGGCCTCACAGCAGTCACCATCCCTTCAAGTGAGTTGCTGCAGTGCCGTGAGGAGGACATTCCTGTCACCTTTTCTGGTGACGGGTTTGTGTCACACGGTGGCACCCTTGCAAACCAAATAAAGCTTGAACACCCACTGCAGCCTCTCAGGGAGGTATGGGGGGCTTCACTCTCACTCAGTAATTGAGGCTTCAGTGTCTTTTGAATGTTGATCCCCTAATTGTGTGTGGCTTGAAATCAGTGAATAGGTGAAAAGACTTACTGGGCAGCAGGAAACAGAGAAAACCCACAGGGACAGTGTGGTTGTGTAAGCTTCATTTTTTTTGGTAGCCTGGCAGTAGACAAAAGATCACAGTGCAAAGGGGAAAATCCCAATACGTTGGTTGGTATTTATGATGATTATTTTTACCAGGACACTTTTTCCTCAATAATACTTAATAATGATAGTGTTACTATCAGTTGCAGTTAAGAATTTTGTGAAACATAAAACAACATATATAGCTGAATTCACATTGAATCTCATTTTGACCACCTGGATTCTGAGCAGCTTGCTGTTTTAGATGGAGGTATTGTGTTACCAAGTGCTCTTAAATATTTACTTTGTTTTGCCTTTCCACAAAGAGGGTACAGTGTTGAGTTTAGGTATTTCAGTTTTGCAGTTGTGCATGTTTTGGAATCCTCTGCATCTTAGGAGACCAATCCACTTGAGCCTTTTGTCATTGTGCTGGCAATGTCCAAAAGCCCAGGCTGGGGGTCAGAGCCCAGCTGTGTGTTATGTCTTACATACATTTGCAGGAGAAAGACAGGTAGTTGTCTGCTCTGGACAATTACACTCTCTTACAGAGCTCCAGCAAGCTGCTGCAGCGAAGGTGTGGCAGTGTTTGTCACCAGAACCTCTTTGTATGATGCATTTTCGTAGCTAAAAAAAGACACCCTCAGTTGTTATGGCCCTTTGATGTAGTGCTGTGGTGATGGCAGGAGTAAGGTGGAGTCCAAAACCATCTCAATTTGTAGGAGTTATTTATTCGCTAACCTGCAGATAAATGTTTCTAATTCAAAATATCAGTGGTTAGTTAATCTCCATGTATTGTTCAAGTCAGGAGAAAAGAATGCATTTTTATGTCTTGAGGGAGTAGTAAAGGTGTAGTCTTAAAAAAGCTCGAATACCTGTGTCTTTGTTTCTGTCCATTTTTAACTTGCTCCAAAAATACCCTGTGAAGCCAGCAAGTGTAGCCCCTAACAATAAAATTACAAAAATCAATAATACTTAATTTGCAAAGTTTTCCCATGTGTCTGGATCACTCAGTCTGGGTTTGCCCTTTGTTTTGATAAGTACAAATGATTTTCTGCTGTATTTCATGCTACTCAACCTGCATATAAAACTTGTTAATTGCTTAGACCTCCTTGACAAATTGATGGAACAACAGTGTAAGGATTGATACAATGAACTTGAAAAGTGTTAAGTGACAGTTTAATTCCACTGGGTGGTAACAGTTCATAATATTTTCTATTCAGGCTCTGCATTGAAGGTACAAAATCACTGTGATGCCTGAATCAGTGTAAGAGCCAATATATCCCTCCTCCTCATGCAAATACAGGAGGATTTAAGCAGGCAGCACATGAGATTGCTAGGCTGCTTCTGACAGCCATAGCCTGCTGAGTGCTGGAGATGATGAAGAAGAAAAAGCTCTCACACCAAACCCACTGGCTTTAGTTCTGCAAAGGGAGCACTAAACGCCGTCACTTGGAAGCTGGTCAGTGCTGATGAAAGGACCCTGGCAGAACAGGGCATGGGTTGGACAGGCACATCAAACATCAAACTGAAGCTGCAGAAACAGCACTTGGTGCCTGGAGGTCAGACGTGGCTGCAAGGCTGAGGACTAAAAAGAGGGGCACAAATTAATTACCATCTCTTACCATGTGTTAATGCCTGGTAATTGCCCTGGGTTACTCACTGACTAAGTGTTTTCATGATTTTGGACACCATAACAACATCACAATAACTGCCATATACTGTTACTTCATTACTTCCAAGGGAGAGGGAAAGGAAAGAGAAGGAGGATTTTAACTTCTAGCTAGTTGCCCTCTATTTATATTCTCTCTGCCGTCAAGAAAGATGATGGTTTGGTCAACCTCCCTTTTCATCCATGATGTATCAAGAGTGGCTACATAGAGGTGCAATTTCTCCAGTCTGTTTATTAGTTATGCTGTGATACCAGTGGGCCCCAGATGTGCCTCTTCATGGCTAAAATGACATGTACAGGAAGAATAATATCTACTAATTTATCTTCCTATATTAACAAAGAAATCAGAGACAGCTTAGGAGAAGTAATATACTCTCCCTTTCACACCAGAATCTGCAGCTGTGGATGGGAAAACTGTCCAGTTGCCATGGCCAGTCAGGCAATGCAAAACTCTCTGTTTTCCATATTTTTCATCCCAGGTCATGTTGGTTATGCCTTTGCTCTGCTTGACTAGAGCAGATGGAGACCAGATGAGGTAACTCAACTTACTTCTTTGTGTGGACGTGCAGTGGTTTCCCTCCTCCTGTGAAAATACCATGTTGTCTTCACATTTGTTTAATTGTTTGGGAAAGCTTAGATTCTCCTTTTACTTTGTCTCAGTTTGTTGTTTTTTTGGTTTTTTTTTTCCCAAGCTGAAGCTTAAATTATCTGCAAACCTGTAAATGACAATTCATTTTTAGAGGTGGACGGCCTTTCTCAGAAAGAAACAGAAGCTGTGAACTGATGGATTTATTAACAGTGGCTGATTTGTAAATCTAGGCTTTTAGACATCGAGAGGACATACCTGAAAGACAGATGGGACATTTCCCAGTGATGGGAAGTACACTAGTGCCAAATGCACATCAAAATCTCTAATGGAAAGATCACTGTTGGCAGGTGATTGGGTTATTGCGTTTTGCTAATCTTCCATCAAGGTTTGTTTTGCGGACTAGTACAAAAGAGTACTCAGGAGCAGGAAAGTCAAAACCTATCTGAAGCTGGTTGTTCCTTTAACAGTTTCCTGGAATCATGTGTCATGTTTCAACATATAGTTTCTTCCTAATAACTTATTCTCATGACATAACTTTAGAGTCTGTCTAGTAGGACAGAGTAGCAGGAGACAGAAAAGTTATTGCATCAGTTGAGTAAGCAAGATCACATCCTAGAAAAATATTTTTTACATGACAAAGAGTAAAAGAACAGAATAGTGTGTTTTCTTGGAACTGGCCATAAACAATTATTGTGAATGGTCTTTCTTGTTTAAAGATGCCCTCATATCTACTGAGACATGGAAGGTGTTTTACAGACAGACACATACTAAAAGAAACACATTCAAACACACAGTCACTGTTATGTCCCAAGTGGTAATCTGCCACTAAATTGTCTGGTGTTTCTAGGACATAACTGACAAACATGGCATAGTTGTAAATTGTCCCATTTGATATACTGCAAAATTTACATTAAAGTGAAGAGGGCCTAGCTGTCATTTGATTTGTGTGTCTGCGTATTACTGACTTCAAAACATCTTTCTTAAAGTTTTATTGTGAAATTCTCTTCATAATGGTCCAAGTTCAACATATAAGAAGTATTTGGGCACTGTGGAAGTGATCTTCACAGTCCCATTCCAGCATAAATTAGAATATTCTAGCAGGTGGTTTAATTTTCAAAACTTTCAGATTGTTTATAATGGCTAATGAGTATACTAGAAATCCTTATATTGTATTTTCTCCTCATTTTTCCCTTTTTCCAGAGTTTGGAGAAGGTGGTAGAGGAGTGGCTGAGCTGTATCTATCTTTCTGTCTTCTCAGATGAGTATCCTTCTGTTCAAGAATTACACTCATAATTCCTTTTGAAATACTCAGAATATGTATGTGGAACAGAAAAGACTCCAGATTTTAGCCTTAAATCCAGTACTCGTATAAAATCACTCATTCACATATGAAGTGGAAGTTCTGTACAGCTTGTTTCGTGCCTGTATGGACAGACCTCCTGAGAACCCTCCCTGCACTGCACTTGGTGGTTGTTGGCAGACTCAGACTGTCTCGTGTGATGTGTATGTTCTCAGTGACTGTGAATGCAAATACCCACTCTCACATGCACATCACTGTTCACATGCAGTGTTCCACAAGTTTGCCCAGACATTTTAGCATCCCTCAGACCTGAAAACTTTTCAGTCTCAATTTTTTGAACTGATTAAGTACTGACCCCTGACAAAAACTACAATAGGATTTAACAGTGCTGGCCACCTGCTCTCTTGTGTTTATACTGTAAGCCTCTATGTCATATTCTTTTCAGAGTATTGGCAATAGTTGGTCACCTAAACTAGAATCAGACTTGATAGTTGATGGAACTAATGCATTATACAAGGGTCAGATTTCAATTGAAAAGGAAGTGAGGAAAAAAGTACATTCTAGGATTTTCACAGAGCTAAACAAGTACTTCTTTTAATAGGTGCAAGGTAGGTATTCTGCCTGTTGGTTACCTTTTAGATCTTTACTCTTTGCAAGAGCAAATAAAAATTAATTACAAAGGAATGTGAGTAAGGTGGTGCACATTAATTGCAGCTCTCTTGGCCAGCTTTGCATCATTTATTGGGGTTTGCCGGTACAGATTGCTCTGGCTATTTGCCCATGTTCTGGCAATCATTTCTCATCAGTTGTAATAGTGGAAAATTTCATTTCGGGCTGACTCTTCCTTCAGTGAGGCTATTGCCAGTGTGTCTGGCAGCAAAAAAGCAGTGTTGGTGGAACATGCTGGTCTTCTTGCTCAAGCCCAGACTTTCATAGAATACATGATGTGTCACATTAAATTCTAATGCTTTGCTGGATTACCTGTTATCTGTCAGTCTTTCCTTAGAAGTCATTCACTGTCTGGAATTGTATGGGCTTGCCTACTGTGAAGCAAGTTCTTTGCTAATGGGCTGTGCATGAGCTACTCTGCAGTAATTCCTCACGCAGATACGATTATGCCAAAGCAAGGGGAAAGTGTCTATACTTTGAAAGTATAGGAGAGCCAGCATGCTACCTTTGCCTGCGCCACAATGGATTACCAGTGCAGGCAGGCCTTTAGAATTGGAAAGGCTTTGCTGCCTCCCTCAAAAAGATTGCATTTTCTTTCAGTGCGCTGTGAGTTTCAGCAGCTTTGTTTTCTTTGGGTTGGTCCTAAAGGGGACTGCCCAGATGAGGCCAGGAGATGGGGTTGAAGAATTGATTTTGACTCTGCTTGTTTCTGACTACCAGCTAGCAGTACATGAGACACTCTGCAAGTTTGAGCCTGGCAGCTAATAAAACCACTGGATGGTGTGCATGAAATGAATTTGACTCATACTTGTCTTAGAAATACAGTGTCAGAGCCACGGGCCTTTCTTTGCATGTTTCAGACTTTGCCTTGTTCCCTCTGTGGCACACCTCGCGCTGTGGGTGTAAAAGGAGCAGGACACTTACAAAACAAGTAGTGCATGTGCTTCAGTGGAGAAAAAAAAAACCCAAACAGGTAAAGCTCAGTAAAATTTATGTGATTTTTCCCAGTTTTCCCTTCACAGAGCATTTTGTTAACAGTAAATGCTGCCGTACAGTAATATGTAACCACAAGGACTCAAAGGGCTGTATGGGAGGGTGTAATTAACATTAAAAAAAGATGACTTGAGAAAACCAAAACAAGCCACATATGATGCTTCCTTAGTGAGGCTGTGAGGAAAGTGCTCACAAATGGTAAGTGGACTTCTTTTCTGTAATGAAATACAGTAAATAGGCTAATGAAATTCCATTTAGTAATATGCTGATAATACAACTTCCAAGTTGCATGAAGTGACATTTTTCCTGTCTTATGAAAGTACAAACCTGGAATTCAATTCTGCCAGCAGATGGAGAGTAAAGATTCACTGTATTAAAAAGATAGAATTCCAGATACTCAGATCTGCTTTATAATAGAAAATGTGACATAGTTTGAACTTTATATCTGTGATATTTTTTTTGTCTGGTTCCCAAAGCAGAATAGAAAGGTGGTTC
This sequence comes from Phylloscopus collybita, assembly GCA_027886175.1. NCBI lineage: Eukaryota > Metazoa > Chordata > Aves > Passeriformes > Phylloscopidae > Phylloscopus > Phylloscopus collybita. The sequence goes on from JAJNNQ010000018.1 coordinate 44,577,383, forward strand.
ATATCATCAAACTCGTTTGATGATAATCACGTTTTTTAAGGAGTGGAGAACGACCAGTCTCTGTTCCCTGCTGTTTGCTTAATGCTGCTGCTTTTAGGGTAACATGCTGGTAAAATGTTGCTTGGGATGTATAGGTGAATGCTTGAGGTACAGAAAGAGGTGGGCTTGGTCAGAAATAGATTTAGAGAGCTGAAACGTAGCTATTTCCTCTTCATAAAATTAGCCTCAATATGCAGATCTTTCAACCCCTTGCTGTGTTGTGACTGCTTTACCTCTGCTCTGGGCTGGAGGGATGCAGGGCAATTCCAGTCAGGAGAGTTGTGCTGCTGCATTTGCCCAGTGTCTTGTCTGTCAAATTAGCTTGTGTGTGGTGTCATGGTAACTATTCTGGCCAGCCTGAGCAGGGGCAGTCTGTTTCTGCTTGTCTTATGCTGACTTATGGAGTCAGGGTCGGGGTGCAGCAGCCCTTCTGCAGGCTGACTGCAGAGCACCTGGTCTGGTGGAGCAGGAAGGACGTGGTTGTGCTGACCTGAGATCTGATTTCTGTCAGGTCTTCAGACAAAGAGCCTGAACCCAAAGGCCAACCTGCCAAGGTAAACTTCTGTCTAGACAAGTAGATACCGTAGTGCACTTAAAACTTTTAATGTGGATCGTCATATTCTAGCGCAATATAAGAGATTATGAATTAACCTCACCAACCTGTTACTCTCTTCTTCCTACTATCTTATTCACAGCTCATCAGAAATACCTGCCTGCCAAGCTTCTCTTTACTCTTCATTTGCCTTTTAGGTCTTAGTTTAGACGGGTTCTCTGAGTTTTGTTTCTTTCCTAGCCTTGGATTTTAAACTGAACCATGGTTCCCTGATGGCTTTACTTCGTGTTAGCATGCTTGTTGCCTCCTCTAGGTCAGCATGAATGCATTGCTCATGAAAGACGCTAAATGAGCATCACAGAAGATATTTGGGTTGGTATTTCTCCATGGGTAGGAAGGTCTCAGTGCTGCTTCAGTACAGTCTTTTAAAGAGGCTTCCAAATGTGCAAGCATCTGATTTGCATATGCTTGAAAAATCTCATCTTGCCTCTTGCAGGGAGTGAATCCAGTCCCAGCGACATTAATCCTTTGGCTTCTCCCTGTTGTGTCTGCCACAAGTAATGTTTTTGTGGTTTGTGGGACTGCTTCGTAGGAACTGAAATCAATCCTTTTACATACATCACAAAACTGCCGTTCGTGGTTCTGCGTTTTGGTCACAGCCAAGTTAGGCTGGACTGAGTCCAAGAATGATCCCGATTCTCCTCCCTTAGGCATCCAGTTCCACTCAGTTGCAACACCAACACCCTCCACTATGTAAAATTAACTCTGCCTCTCCCAAAATAAGACGTTGCAATATTACACCGTGCTGTTGCTCCATCCATCATAGAGGAGTGGCCCTATTAGAGGACAAGGGTGACAACATGTGCACGACTCATGCAGTAGTGAGTTATGTGTTGTTAGAAATAATAATTACTTCAGGCTGGTAAAATGGCCTAAACTACAAGAGACTCCTTCTGAAACCATGGTCAGCACCACAAAGCAAACCATGTACCTGTCACCATTCCTTCTGACTTGCTTTTATGCTCCAGGGAACTGAAGGAGCTGTGCAAAAATGTGACACAGACTTTTCTGGCCAAAGGACACAGACTGAAAGCTGTTCTAACACAACATTGTAAGTGGTTGTGTGAGTGCATTTGTGTCCATATACAACTGGTCCTTCACTAGGAGAAACAGATCCCATTAGAATGTTAACATGAAACCAAACAATGCTTTTCCAGGTAGTGCAGTGAGACACAAAATGGAAACAAGGAGTATTTCTTGTTACTTTCTCTCAGGCAGATGACTTTGCAGACAGTGAGATACATTTTCTGCTTCTGTCCATTGATCATCACTCTACTGACTTCAGTACAGTTCTGTCAGCTTATGTCTGCAGAGATGTGACCTTCTGCTTGCCTGCAGTTTATAAAACAATCCATCGTTCAGTTAGTCGCAGGCTGTGTGTTTTATGGGGCAACCTCAGCTGCAGTGTACACACATCTACCTGCCCTTTGTCAAGACATACACTGTTCAGATTATTAGTGGTTTTCAGCAGGAGAAAATGCTAAATTCTGTTCCTGATCCACTGTAGTGTCATGTGTTTTAATGAGTAAGTAGTATGGGAGTTTGATAGCACTGGGATTTCACATTACATTATGTAAGCTGTGATATGTTTTCTTTATATATTTTATCCTGGAGCTTTGTCCCCTACTCTCAAACTTTAGGCAGCTCTAACAGTTTTTCTAACCATTAAGAGACAGAATGGTTTATGTTTAAAAAAGGAAATTTCTTCCTCTGAACTTCAAAATTCCAATGCAAAACTCACTTGGTTTAATTTTTTTTCATACCAGATACCTCCTGGCATTTTAAAAAATTACTATTTTAAATTAAAAATAGGTGGTAACTATAAAAATCAAAATTTAGGAGGATGCCTGCTAGTTTTTGATACAGCTTTTTTATGCAGAATTGTCATGGTTGCAAAAGTATTGCAGAAGATTTTAAGGGGGTTTTAGTACATTCAATAATCCACAAACTATTTTTTGACCAATACATATGTAATGAAACACTGTAGTGTTCTAATACTGGAAGAAAATGGAAACTGTATCAATGAGCTGTGAAATTCTGGTTTTGCACTATTTATTAAGTGTTTTCATAGTGGGTTTTACTTGCTCAGATCTGCCCTCTCCCAAAAATACTTCAAACATTTTCTTTTATAAAATTTCCTGGAAATTCTGCCTAGGGTTTAGTATGAAAATCATCATGAAGATAAGGGGACAATTCACTTGGAAATGAAATATGCCAGTGGCATGATTTGAGGACAGTTTTTTTCTACCTTCAATAGCAAGATTAAGGTGTAGCTCTGTGTTGTGGGATTGGCATGGGCAGCAGCTACTCTCCAGAGGGTCAGACAACTACTTTAAGCTTACAGAATTTGTTGTCACAATGCTTATTTTTTCAAAAGGCTCTGAATAACTGCTGTTGTGGGTCTTTACTTCTTTAAAACCATTTATTGGTGTGATCCTACTTACCAATGTTTGTCATATATGTTCTGTCAGGTTATTTGGTTATTCAGATTTGTCTTTAGTCTTTACTCACTAAGGGATTTTGTTGGTGACTCCAGAGAAGAAACCCTTTTTTCCCCACGTGTAGCTGAGGTAGGGTGCTGTGCATCACCCTTATGCCTTGTGAACAGGAATTTGTGTCTTCTGGTCAAATTCAGAGCTTGCTGTAGGGCTATGCAGCTTAATCAAAGTCTTACTCCAACCCCAACTTTTCACATTGTGATGTCTGGCATACTCAGACATCACTGTAGGCTGATAATTATTGTTGTGATCTTTATTAGCACAGATTTTTCCACTGCTACAGCTAGAGTCTGGTTTATAAGCTCTTGTCCTTTCTTGACTCTCCACCTAGGCTTTGATATGCAGGAATGAGACCAAAGACAAGTTTTACACGCAGGGTTTGAAATCTGTATCTGATGGTCTAGAACAGATACTATAACCTCATCAGCCAAGCAGACAAGAGCTGTATCTGCCTGTCTGTCCGTCACAAGCCCTTAATGAGTCCTTTGGGGAAAAAAGATAAAACCAAAGAATCAGTGGTGTGGGATGCTTCACTTTGCTGAGACACCTGGCAGGTGGCATTGATCATTTCTAGGAAAAAGCAATAAACTGAAGACTAGGCAATTTTTTTGCCAACTATTCAAGTCAGATCATGCTTCATTGCAGCTTTATAGAGGTAAAAGTGTGATCCTATTTCAGAGGCAAGAAAGGAAAAAAAACTCATCTGTTCCACGAAGCTGGGAGCAGATCAGGCCAACCAGCTGGCATTAATGAGTGGCAGCACAGCAAGTTTCTTGGATAAACTTACAGTTCAAAGCACAGACTCCTGCTCTTTGTCAGGTTTCTAGTAGAAATAAATTTTCTATCCTAGGCTACAAAATTAGAGGGAGAAGCAGAGCTACTGTTACTGCCATGGGAAGCAGAAATACTGATATCAACATTATTAGCAAGTTGCCTTTGCTTATCAGAGGACATTCTTCTATTTCTAGGAAAAGCAATAAACTGAAGTGTAGGCAATTTTCTTGCCAACTGTTCAAGTCAGATCATGCTTCACTGCAACTTCGTAGAGATAAGTGTGGGATCCCGTTTCAGAGGGAATGGAAGACTTCAGCTGTTCAGCAAAGCTGGGGACAGCTCAGGCCAATCAGCTGAACCCTAATGAGTGGCAGCACAGTGAGTTTTTTTGGGAAAACCTGTAGTTCAAATCACAGACTCCTGCTCTTTGTCAGGTTTTTGTCAGAAGTCAGTTATCTGTCCTAGGCTGACAGTATTAGTTACTGCCATGGGAAGGAGAAATTACTACTTTAATGTTTTAAGGAAGTAGCCTGTGCTTATCTGAGGACATTCTACTGCTGGGCTCCTAGCTGAGATATAATGCTGCAGGTTGAGACAAATAGTTGTACTGTGAAGAAAGGAAAGAAATTAATTTGCTTGTGAGATATAACCAGGAATATTCAGATTTTAAAAAAAAAGGGGGGAAATGAACTTGAATTTACTGAAAAAAAAATCCAAATGTATGCATGTATTTATATATTAATGACAAGATTTGGGACATTTTTAGGTGAAGCGGTGGAAGATAAATTCTTTAAAATTTTAATGAGCAGGCTGGACAAGTGGCTCTGACATCACAAGGCATACCACCTGAATTGCTCAGGAAGTGCCCAGACATCTGGTTTAGAGTTTTATTTGAGAGAAGAAAGATCAAATTAAAAAATATCCAGCCCTCCTTTTTCTTCTGCAGTGGGATTCTGTTGTCCCTAGGGTTTTGGGACCTTCCAGCACACTTGACATATTCTATGTGCACAATAGAAGGGGAGCACTGGCTTATCTTCAGTTTCTTCATCACTGTGCTATCTGCACCACTGCCCCAAAGCCATTTCTTAGCAGGAAAGAAACTATTCCTTCCCCATGTGGGGTGCAGTCCATGGCTGGAAATAATCTCTTTACTAAGGCCAAAGAGTGACCCTGAAATGCAATCCACTGAAAACTGGATAGTGGGGAGGGGAGGAGGTGGCCTGTGGGGAATATGTGGGGCCATAACATTAGCAGTGGGGTTGTCCTTAGCAGATGTTTTAGCTATTCAGTAAACCCAGATAAAATGGTGATTCAGGAATATTCAAGGCAACTCCCTCTTGCTTGTGACTTGAAATGGAAACCTTATAAATAACTTTTTTTCAGGTTGAAAAAAGCAAAGAAAATATTTAAAAAAAAAAAAAAAAAAAAAAAAAGGAAAGAAAATGATAAACAGAAGAAATAAAAATAAAAATCAGTAAACATTCACGAAATTCCACAAGGTTTGGGGACGATACGTATTTTTTACTCTGTGTTGATTACCACTCAGCCCACAGGGGCTGGCTGTGATAAACACATACTGGTTTGGACATAGTCATTGCTTCATGACTGAGTTAAAAATAGAGAGTTACCAGAAACCCCAGAAGTTCTGATTGTAACAAGAGTAATGCTGCTTTTTGCTAGTCTCCACCCATCCCTAACACTTGTATATTTTCCTGTATCCTGCAGCCAGTCTACCCATCCCTTGCAGACAGCTGATGGCCACTGGGCTCTCTGAAGGTTACTGTGTGTTAAGCCTTACCTCACTCAGCTGATTTCCCTGCAGAAGCATTAGGAGGTTTGGCCAGGGGATTTAAGAGCCAAAATTCATGCCTCAAGAAAGGCAAAATGCTACAGCTAGAGTCTGGTTTATAAGATTTAGTCAAATATTTATAGAGACCTTTACTTGCACTCTCAAGGCATTTCACTGCCCAGAGTTCAATAAACATCTCAAGCTGAATAGTAGTACATCTAGGTGTCATTTCACCAAAACCCAAATGATCCAGTGTTTTCTTGTATCTTAGTTCCCTCTGTGAAGTGGAAAGGAAATTACTTAAGCATGGGGCAGAAGAGTTCAAGCCTGGTTTTGCAATGCCTCCTCTTATAAGCAGTCCCTGTGAGATTACTTGGAAGAATAAAGGCTGCATTCTTCCTGTCTGCAGAGCACATCAGGAAGCTGAAGCCAAGGGTTTTTCCTTAGTGAAGAAAATCAGACTATAGTCTGTGCCCAGAGACATGGTGAAATGGGGAGGTGCCTGCTAGAGCTTCCCTGTTTTCCATGTGGCCATTACTCCAGCACAAATTAGGAAAACATATTTGGGTCTTTACCTCTACCCAGCTGGGTGTAATCCAAGGTCTAGGTTGTCACTTCCCAGACAGATGGAGTCAACTATTTGTCCTTCTCGTACCTCTTTTGTGTGTGAAATAGTTTTTTTTTCTTGTACCCATATGTACATGTATGTACATGCTGTGCATACATGTGTATTTCTGCCTCTGGGACCTCCCTCACAGCAGAGAAATCCCTCCTAATTTTTATTGCAAGATTGTCCAAGTGACCCTTACCTTTATGCCACCTGCAATAGTCATGGCATCATGTTTCCTACAAGGGAAGGGGGCACTCAGAATTAGCAGCTACAAGGCTGTGAACACAAAAGAGGTCTCTCTGTGTCCATCTCTCAGGCTGTGTAATTGCCAGTGACAGACTCCAGGAGAAAGATTTCTAAGACTGTTGGTGGCTTTGGTATTGTTTTTATTATAAAATAAAGCTCCACAATAATATGTATCAAAAAATGCACCATTCTGGTAATTGAACTTGTTTCTCCCTCAGCCTTTTTTTCCAACATCTATTTAGAGAGGCTAAGATAAAAGTACGAAAATCTGGGCAAGTAAATCTGGTTCATGTTTTCCTCTCTCTTTGAGAGCAGTCAGTAATTGCAGACAGAGCTAACAAAATCATCCATTGTAGAGCTGCTGAAAAGACAGTGGTAAGAAAGAGAAGACAACTAAATGCACGTGGCTGCCCCATCTCTGCCAGGCTGCGCTAGGATCCCAGGGAAGTGTTGCATGCTGTGTGGTTCTTTCTGTGTCTTCCTTACCCTCTTCTAAAGGTAGATATAGAAGAGGATTAACTGAAAAAGCACTTGGTGTCGTCTTGCTCAGCCACCAATCTAAGCAGAGATTTATCAAGAGATCAGCCTAGTCTGTGGTGCAGCAAAGATTAGTCAGGCTTTAAAGTAAAACTACTTGGAAAAAAAGTTCACTAAAAATAAACTGTCGTGGTTTTATCCATGAATAGCTACTGGGACTACAAATAGACACCAGTGCTTAAAACAATATGGAATCGCAATCATAGAGCAAAGAAACTGCCTTCTTGTTTTGAGATATGATAAATAGCAATTTCAATACCTCTGCACTAGATGGGCTGTGATATCCTGGGTTCAAAAGTCAAGAATCTGGCATTATTTTAAATGACTAAATGGCATCATGCTATTGAAGAAGCACGTGTACAGACCTGTCAGTTGGAATCTTCCTGATAATGAACATCACTGAAATTCTTGGTGTTTAAAAATGCCTTGTTATTTGAAAAGTGACAGAGTGCTTTAGATCCCAGACAACCCAGACACCACTGTTAGGGACTTAGCACATCAAACCTGGTTCACAGAGAGCAGCATGACTCCTCTTCCCAGCATAAACTGTAAAACACATTCACTGTCTGAGGCAGACTGATAATTAGTAAGAGATTAAATGCAATCAAGTAATCAAGGCTCTTTGATCACAGACGCAAAGAGTGGTTTGGGTTGGAAGGGACCTTAAAGATCATCTCATCCCAATCCCCCTGACATGGGCAGGGAAGCCATTTACTAGATCAGGTTGCTCAAGGCTCCATCCAGCCTGGCCTTTAGCACTTCCAGGGAATCCACAACTTCTCTGGGCAACCTGTTCCAATGCCTCACCATCCTCACAGTAAGAAGTTTCTTCCTAACCTCTAATCTACATCTCTCCTCTGCTAACTTAAAACCATTCTCCCTTGTCCTTTCATTATTTGCCTGTGTATTATGTATCTGCCTCTCCATCTCTGACTGTTTCTTGTTTAAACTAGAGGGTTAGCAATGAGCACCCCCAGCCTCCACAGTTTACTTTTGCTGAGTAGAAGAGTTTTCATAACACCTAACCTTAGCCTCCTCACTGAACATTAAGGTTTTTCCCTTCAGTCTACTACAGCCACAGATACAAAACAATTTCTGTCCCATAAAGCAGCCTATTTCATAATGGAATGCCTTTCTGATCCCCATTTGGTGTTATCTTAATTTAAATACCTATTTTTTTATGAGAAGAGTTACCTTTGTTATATTAAAACTTACAAGAGATGCAGTACAACAGCAGAATAAAACAGATTTTTTGTTCCAATCAGAATAAAGCTATCAGTCATTTGGGTTTATAATATGATATTTTTATGATAGGTTGCTATATTCAGCATAACCTCTTTCCACCTCACCAGCAGGTTAGACTTAGGGCCTCTCTTGTGGCCCTAAGAAAAGAGCACTTGTTTGGTGAGAGCTCTACCTTAACATCTCTTCAGAGAGTCTATTTTAACACCCAGCTCACAACTGGAAGTTATTTTGTTTCTTACTGAAAGGTGTCAAGATGTCTTTGGTGGGTGGCCTCAGTGAGCTCTGTTACCGTGTTCTGTGTCTGGTACTTTGGACCAAATGAGGTTACAGCCAGCATTCTGCACTTCACTATATGCTTTCAGAAAAGTGAGGAACTTTGTCAGATGGGATGAATTGCACTGTTCAGTGGGTCAGGAAGTGTTCTGCATGCTCACATAAGGGAGTGTTGTTATTAGCACAAAGTAAGACAAATTATATTGTTCCCTTTCTAGAAAAATCTTATTTTATTTGTTTTTCTTCATTGTAATAATATGGCTGCATTTTGAGAAGAGTCTTGATTTGAAACATGATGATTTTCATTGTGAAAGGGGTGGCAGAGTTTAACTTTATTTAAGCTTTTGCAAATTTAGGTAGCATATTCTGATTTTCTAAGAAGTTTCATTTTTGTTATTGTACTTAAGCACAAATGGGATTTAATTTGCTAGACTATCTTAGTTTCCTCTTTGTTTTCCCTCTGTAAAGACATCATTTGAGAAGTGTAATTAGAAGTAAGTAAGAGTTTATACATTGTCTGGGTTAAAGCACCCTGGTTTTTGATGAAAACTGTCTAGAATCCTACAGTAGAAGGGCAGTGATTAAGTCTGTGGTAAAGCATGAGAGGAGAATGTTTAGGTGATTATCCTTGGCAGCTAAGTAATCTAATTAAGCAAACAGCAAAATGCTACACCGTTGATCACTTTAGTTTTATGCTGTTTTAATTCTCTTAAGCTGAGTGGTATAACAAAATTTAAATAGAGGGAATAAAGCCTGTGGTAACTCTGGCCTAAGAGTGCTTTGATTTTCATTTAATGTGCATTGTTACAATCCCAGGAGTGAATCCAGTGGACTGATGGTCCCTGTTCTCACTACAGATCTCATTTGACTCCAGGATGAATTTCTGATGCCAGCCTAAAGGTTAACAAAATCAGACTTCTCTAACACTGATGTAAGAAACCTGAGGGTCAGGTAATTTTTCTAAGGTCAATGTTTTTAAACATCTTAAAATGCATGAGAGAAAATTTAAATGTCTTTTCTATGGCAAATGCCTATGTATTATTGTCCTTGTGACATAGTTCCTGAAAATAATTTCTGATTTTTGTTGGGGTGGCTGGGATCAAGCAGCTTGAAACAGAAGATGCTGGATGGGTGGTTATGGAATAAAGTTACTAAGAAGTACTTCAAGGTTGGCAGTAGCTTCTCAGTATTGTGTCTAGGGTTCTGCTTTGGAAGAGACACCTAGAGAAGGCCACATCTACACAATTGTGCAGGTTAACACTGACACTCATACACTCACTTATCTTGCATGACCTTCCCATGTTGATGATCTTTGAGATGTAAGGAATGTGAGTCCTAATATTAACTTTGTAAAATTAACATTACTTAGAACTGATGCCTATGTCAGTTCGAACACAGCAAGTTGAGACAGAAGAAGGTGAAAAGTGGAAAATTATTCTTGAGAAACATAAGAAATTCTTACCAGCATATATTGATAAAGCATTTTCCATATACAAGCATTTAATATCTGTTTTCCCTCTCAAGGCAAAAGGTGGGTAGCATAAAAGAATTTGGATACAAATTTGCAGAGATCATACCTGTGCTTGAAATGAGTAAGATGTACTTCAAGCGGATTTGCTTTCTGGAAGACTGGGAGGAAGAGGAAGGTAAAAGTGGCTTTTAGTTTGTGCAGCTAGAATCATGAAGGAATATTGTGCAAGGACCTTGAATGTTGTAGTGGTCAGTAATTGGAAAACAGTCTGGAGAGAGCTCTGGGCTAGATAGGGACTACTGAAACAGGTAACTTGTCTACTACCAGCAGCCCAAGATGAAGACTGTGCTCCTGTGCTTTCTCCCAGGTTTCTGTTCTGTGGCTGTCACTTGTGTAATTTTCAGGCTCAGGAGATTGTCTGTGAGGAGGAAGTGGCAGAAGCCTTGAGGCTCTGCTGTGAGTCTCAGCATTTGGTGTGGCACTGGCCAGTCTGAGTCATTGCAGTGATGGGGTCTGGCATTGTTCCCCGGGGTGTGCTGCTGGCCTTCTCTGCCAGGGAGCAGCTTCTCCTGCACCCCTGCAATCAGACTTCCATGGTGAAGCTGAAGTAAAACAGCAGTGGAACCACTGTAATTCTCTAGTGGCCTCAAACATATTTCAGCATCTTACCAACGCTGTTGTGGGAAGCATTCAATTTATTTACTGCGCTGGCAGGTGAATGAGGGTACAGGGAAGTTTAGCAGATCAACAGAGTTACAGTGAACTCATGACAGAGTCAAGGACAAGTCTAAAGGAGTTATAACTCTTCAAAACACTAGTGAACTAATTAATCATTAACTTATCTCCAGTGGCTTATCTCCACTACTCCCAATAAAGCTGAGATGGCTTATTTCATTGAACTTTTTCCTTAGATGTGCCAAATTGTCCTGATAGTTGCCAGTAGCACTTAGATCCTGATTTAAATTCACAGCAGAGGAAAAACACTGATAAAGGAACAGTAGTGTATATCTGTGTCTGTTAGCAGCTATCTTGTCTCCTGTAAGGCAGTTGGTGATGCCTACAATGAACTGGCTTCCGTTAGGCTTTTGAAAGAGTTGCCAGGTGTCATAAAATTCCTGCCTATGCTTCTAGTCCAAGATCAGCCTTCCTATCAAGTCTGCTGCACAATCTCTTTCTGGATGGTTGACATCTTTTCACAGGGTTCATCAGTTGTGAGCTTTTTTTTTGTTTTTTCTTTTTCCTTTGGCTAGGTTTAGAAAGGCTGGGCTGAGGGGCAGAGGTGCCACTAACCTCAAAGGGAAGAGGTTATCATCAGGAATATGCAAATCCTCTGCTTTTTTTCCTATAGCCACTGTAGTTGTGGCTTTAAAGCTTTTTTGTGTAGAACATGGAACTTAGATTTTTTTCTGGACTGGTTGTTTTTATGTGTTTTTCAAACTTACTATATATATACCAAATATATTTCAAACAAACTATATATATATACTTTAAAAGGTTTTTTTTCCAGATTCTCATGAATTTTGTATTTTTTAATGAAAAAGAAACAAACAAGTGCAGAAATCCTGTTTGTTTTTCAAAGCCAGGCTGGGAAATCTAGAAAGAAAGAACACATCAGCAAAAAGCTATGGTGAGAAATATTTTTAAAGGCAAATATTTTGAATAACCTGCACACTACATGTATAACAACTAAATAGGATTTTTTCAGTGTTCGTGGCCTCTTCATGTTCTGTTTGCAAGAATGCTCCCTGAAATGAGGGGACTGATGGTTATTTTGAGTTTATTTCAGCTCACATTAGTATTGCATGCTTTAAAATTAAATCTGCTTCTTCATTTGAAGTTAAGCTATACATTCCCAAAAAGCCAGAAAGTATTTAGCTTAAGGAAGCAATTAGTTATTTGTTTGACAGTATTGTATGGAACCCTTTTTTCCCTGAGACATTGAACACTATTTTCAGTATCCCCAAAAGGAAATTGTGTAGCAAATTATTTCCATGCTCCAGTAACAACAGTTTGGAGATGGAAATATTCTTTTATGGCATTGTAGACCCTAATTGCTAGGGTAAAATAAAAGGTTTCAAGCTCCCCTCTACAGCATATCAATACCAAATGATTCTGGTTTTTTCTTACTTGAAATATTTGTATTTGAGCTAGAGAAAACTGAGCTGCTCCTACCAGTTTAGTCAGTCTGCCTCTTTGGACAGACATGTAATGAATGAGATTTACATCTACAAAGGCAGGAATGGGGTAGCTCCTTCTTCCTACTCAGGTGAATCTTTCCTGGCATGTAGCTCAGTATTTTTAGAGCCAGGAGCCCACATCCTCCTATCAGGCAGCCCTGAGGTTTGAGTGCTTTCTCTGAAAATCTCTAGAAGAAACAGAAATCCCCCATTAACTTTAGTATGGTTTGGCTCAGGTTCAAAAGTATGGAGTCTTAGAAGAACAGCAGAGATCTGGGTTCTGTCTCAACTCGTCTAACCTTTAGCAAACCTCTCGTGTAAGAGCCCTGCAGTTCTAGGTGATTGTGCAGTTCTGGAGAACTGTTTCCAAGGGAAACATGTTCTGTTCACACCTGTAGGAGGGTGAATGCTGAGCTGCCTTTCTACACCTGGTCATCTCAGTTGGCTGGCAGAATAATGGGGGCCTTCCTTCTAGTTCCTTTCTACTTCCTTTGAAGAAGCTACTGCATAAGAAAGACCTTGTGTAACTATAGCTTTAGATTTTTCATCAAAATATAATCTGATTATTTTCATGCAGCTGGCTCAGAAGGCAAATCAATGCCTGGGTAATGCAGTGCCATGATGGGGCTTGGAGGGGCCTAGCCCATCCCAGTCAAGGATGGCATAATCTGAATCTCTTGTACTCCTATAATATTTTAAAATGTATCAAATGCTCTAAATCTCATGCAGTTTTCCTGACAATCATCAGTTCTGATCATTGTGGTATTCAGTTACTTCTCCTGTCTATACCCATTTTATTGGCTGTGGAAAAGGGCTCCTGAGGCATCTGCTATAAAGGAATGCATCCACTGATAGCTGAATGACCTTTAAGGCAGTTTGGGTCAGGCTGAGGAACCAGGCAGACTCCTTTTCTAAAACCTTTAACATTGTCATTTCAGACAAGCACGTGAGACCATGACACCATGTCTTCTGTACAGGCCCCAGCATTAGGAAGCTGCACATAGCTCCCAGCCCAAGAACTTGAGTCTCCACCTGAGAGTTCAGTCTGCAATGGCTGAGCATAAGGAAGATCTTTCAAGGTTCTTTTTTCTTCGAAACCAGAGGTGAAACTGTGCAATGGGCATGAGCAGAAGTGTATAAAGTACATTACAGTGCAAAAGCATGCTTGTAAAAAACATGTTTCTTGTCATCTCTTCATCCTTTGAATGAACCCATAGAGGTCTGTAGGAGCAAAATATGTCAGTTTTAGAGCTCACCTGGTCTGGACTAGGGTAAACTCAGACTTGAAGTAGTTTGCATCAACTCAGAGGTTTCAGAGGCTCTAGCAAATTTTTTTCAAACAGCAGTTGTTTTTCCCCTCATGTTTGTTTTTTCTGTTGTTAGTTTTGAAGTGTGAATCAAGGTTGTACCTATTTCTCCGTGAGTAACCAAACAAGAGAAGAATCTGCAAAAACCAGCAGCTAAGCACAGAGAGTGACCACAGTGAGGGCATGTTGTTTGCTGTCTGCTAACCTTTACCCTGAGTGCCAGTCACAGATGCACCTCCTGAAGCATTATTAAAACAGGAGCTAAACCAAAGCTACTCCATCATAGAGAACATTTTGTACTCTGCAGCACTTTTAATTGCACAATAGTGCTTGCTTTGTGCCTCTACAGGATTTGAGGTTTGAGTGTACCCAGGGAAGTGTGCTTTGGTGGAGTTTTTTTCCCCTTGTATATTAAAGTTAAGTAAGAGAAATGTATCTTCCGTTATGAGGTTCTGTCCTTATCTTTAGAAGTTAATAGCTCCCATTAAAAATTCCCTCTTTCAGTTTTCCTTGTGTACACTCCTTTTATGTCAGAATGCAAAGTTATGAAACTGGAGTTAGGACATTCACATGCCTTTACAAAGAACAAAGGTGGTGTTCATTCAAGTTGTTTGTGGTGTTTGCTTTCTTACTTCTATATTTCTGTATTAATAATCCCTCATTTTGAGTCTTTATCCCACATTTCGTACATCACTTTGGTTACAGATTGCTTGGCATAAGTACAGGAGATTCAGCTGTTTAAAAAAATAATTTGACACCACCACCACCTTTTTATGACTGATTGCAGTAAAAAATGAATGTTAATTCAAACCATAGAGACAGTAAGGTGGAAAATCCCAAGCAAGGAGCAGGAAGAATTAAATACATGAGCACTGTGAGACTTACAGGCAATGTAGGATCAGACCAGATGTTCAGTCTTCCTTCAGATCTGTACAAATACTGAAGCCCTTGCTAGCCAAATGTTACTTTTCCTGCTTCAAATACCACCACCTCATGTGCTAAAACTCCCCAGCTGAATGTGTCTCCTTATCATTAGGCATAGTTTCAGAATCATGCCTCAGTAATGTCTTTTAAAGCTGCTTTTTGCCTGGTTCTAGAAGAGAGGAAAGGGAAGAGAAGGCACAAGTGAGCTGCTGCTGCTGCTCATGCTGCTGCTCTCTTGTCTAACACAACAGGTGCCTTGCAGCCCATGCCAGAAGAGACAAAAGGGAAGAACACTGGCTGCAGAGGAAAACAGGCTTTGCATGACTCCAGGGCAGTACAGTTGCAGGGCTTCTGTAAGACCTTTCTCATCACTGCAGTGTCCTATATCCTCATCTAGCAAAGGATTTTAGGAACAGGCTCTCCTGCTCCAATAGCATCGCATGCAGGCTGATGTGACAAGGCTGCATATTTGCTCATTGAAAATGTCAACAAATAAGAAATGTTTGGTTATTAATTCTCTTTCCTTCCCATACATGTTTTCTTCATACCACTGGCTGGAGCCATGTTGACTTCATTGGCAACTGGCAAAAGACACACGGGGGAAGTTGGTGTTCTGGCAAAATTCCACTTTGAGCTTTATGCTAAGGGTCACTTTCACAACACCAGTTGTCATTTCACAACTTCTGTGTTGAGAAGTGTGAATGTTTCTATTGTCAAGATTCCTCTTGAGAAGTTTTTTTCCCATTCTACACTGAAGGGAAGAAGCATTTCATATTCAAAAGTGCCAAATTTACAGCCTGTAGGTTGGGCTACTGGAGCTATGGAAGAAGACAAAAGCAAACAGTGAATAGAAATATTGAACACTGTTTTTTTAAACTCTGATTGTTTACATGCAGCACAATTTCTGCATGAATGTCAAGTTGCTGGACTTACACAAGGTTTAACATGATAGGTTTATAAATACGTATTTCATTTTTAAATCTGAATTGCTACTGGCATTTTTGATTTGGTTTTAAGTTTATAACTATTCTATGGGCTAAATCTAGTAAACACAGAATAGATGCAGCATTTACTACGAGAAAACATATAATCCAGCACAATGACCATGGAATAGAATGGGTAAATTGGGTTTTTCTGTTGCCTTTCTGGCAAGTAGTAGTGGGCCAGGAGAAACCAGAGTTTCAGTTTTTGTTGAATCCCATTTGCTCTTCTCCACAACTGCTGCTTGGAGCAAGGCTTGAAGGACCCAGGGTGCCATTATGTAATTCAGCTGCACGCTTTCAGTGTTCTTTCCTTCGGTTAGATATGGAGTATTTATTTTGCTTCACCTTTACGTAAGGAGACGTGTGAAATAAACTGCAAAGATGTGGACATTGTTTTTGTATTGCATATAATTTGAGTTGTTCTATGTGTTTGTTACAGGTTACAAACATGCTTATTAGTATACTTTGGACATATTAGCATTCATTTTTATGTCTCTTCTTGAGTTAACCTGGTTTAACAACTTCTAATACTATTTCTTTTACATAACCAGTTTTTGTGTTATGGCTGCTAAAACTCTCCCACTGTTACTTTACTTTTGTTTTCGAATAGGTTTTGCTTTTGAGGGGAAAAAAATAACATATTTTATGTGAAACCATATGTATGGATGCTCATAATACAGATCTATAATATATATGCATTAGCAAGAATAAACAAAATCAGCAGCTGTAATTTTTTGCTTTAGTGTAAAGATTCACACTTCAACCTTTGTAATAATTCGTGTGACCCCTAGTTAAGACTCTGCAGAGTAGAAATTGTAAATCTACTGCTAGTTAAACTCCTCTCTGAGGTTATATGCTGAGGAGTGGTGTTATGAGTATGTATCTTGGCAAGTAACGATGACATGTTTGTTTCGGTATTGCATGTTTGCATTTGATAGACCTCCTGGGATGTTTTTCTTGCTTATGTTTTATTCAGAGAGCACATGAAGACCACATATATATTGCTTTATTTGTGTTGAACAGCTGAGGGGTTTATTATTCAAAAAGAAAAGCATTAAATTGCATTAATGATGCTGTCACAAACTAAAACATAGGGTTTCCAGAATTCTATGATGTTTCATTTATTTGTCATACAAATATGGCCCAGGGATGAAGGGAGTTTAAGAAAATTGAGGTAATTTTGTGTATCTGATTTTATAGCGGATATTTAAACTGCCTGGAGGACCTGTGTGAGAAAGGAATGTGCAGCCAGTTATCTTGGGGCATGCTTTATTTTCCTTGTATGGAAATCAATCACTTCAAGCTAAACTCAGATCAGAACTCCCCTGGCTGGATTATCAAACTATCACAATGTGGTATTGCTGTTGTCTTGCCACAGTAGCTGTAATTGGGGTACCCAGATGGTTTCCTATTCTTCTTAATAGCCTGGGTTAAAGTATGCATTATGTCTGGTGACGGGAGGAGTAAATCATGTTAATGTCTCTTACGAAGAAGAAAATATGTGTGGACCTTAGGTAATCACAGACCTTCAGTTTAGCATATCTAAAATGGGAATGTGTTCCAAACTTTTGCTGAATTTTTCTCAAGCCCTGAATTTTGACTAAACTCTGAATTAGGAGTAAATAGGCACTCAACTGAGAGACATGGTAATGTCCACCATGATAAATTTCTTTATACCTGGGGAAAGATATTGCTCAGCTTTATGTACTCCTAATTTTGTACTCCTCATAGAGCCAGGTCTTCTCTTCCCATATGTACCTGTACAACCAAGAGAAAGAAATCTCTCTTCCTTTGTAGAAGTGACAGAAAAAAAGAAAAGAACCCAAGACAATTCCTAAGTGGGCTGAGGCCTTAAAAAATTGTATAAATGTATATCCGTCAATGTGTGAGAGATAGCAGCTCAGAAAATAAATTAAACATAAGGAGATTAAAGGAGCAGGCAAGTGAGAGACAAAAAAAGAGATGTGCTGACCTTGCTTAACTTGGAAAAGCTAATTAATAAAGAGGAAAAACAGTTCAGGATTCAGCATGAAAGGTGAGCTTTCTTTTAGGTGATGCTCATTAACAGTCTGGGACATTACAAAATAATGGTCTGAAGAGCTATTATTTCTCATAGAAGTAAGTGAGTCTAGACTGTAACATGCTAGTTCAGTGATTTTGTAGAAAACCTGTGAATTATTTTGTTCTTAGACTCTTTTAAGCAGAAAATCTTCTCACTGGGAGGCGTGGAGGACCAACCTTTTGTGTTCCAAGGTAAGAGTAAAGGGAGTTGAAATGTGGTCGTCGGCACACACATGAATAAAATAAGGGACATCCCCTTTCAATGAGATGGCATCCATCTTAACACAGTTGTAAAGACAATAACACTTCTTTCATATAAAACAGGAAATGAGAAAAGATACAAAATAAGTGATGTTGCCAAGGACATTGAAATGAGTGACAGGAGACTCATTGATGGAGTAAGGGATACCAGGTGTGTTGTTTTACTGTTAAAAACTGTAGTAACATTCTGATGAATTTTCCCAAACCTCTCTTTCTTTTATGCTACATGCAGATAAACCTTATTTGAAGGTAAAAACAATACTGGATTTAACATGTTTCACAAAACTGTGTACCATAAAAATTCTGTTTTAACAAATCAAACCAATTTTCTATTTAATGACTTCAAAAGTAGATTTTCTGCTAGTGCAGGTGTGCATTTCATCATACCAGACAATCTGTAACACACTTCCACAAATGCACTAACAAGCCAAGTTTTTAACCCAAGTTATGTGTGAAAGGAGGGGAGCAATCAGAATAATGGGGTTTTTCTTCATATAAACAACACAGAACCTGTGTAACAGGTTCTGGCATCCTGTGGCCTTTGATATTATTAGTGCAAGCAATGCTAGTAGAGTAGATAGTCAAGTTTCATATTTCTAGAGATGAGAAACTAAAAGAAGGAGATTCTGAGAAGATTTTTATTTGTTAAAAATATAGTCAAAATGCACAGGTTCTGTATTTTCATTCAAAGGTCAGAGTTCATAAATGAATACAATAGGTTAAGGCCTTGTTCTATAGCTTTGCTCTCTTGTATATTTTGACACTTATCTGCCTATACCATATTTGTTCACCCTTACTGTTCATGTTTCATGTTTATTTTTAACCATAGGTGAAGAATGCATTTTCTCATCTAACGCCTATGCTTCCTGTTTTAAATAATCCCTTGCAAAACACCTGTGAGTCATTATTTGTGCTGCTAATAAACTAGCAAGCAAGGCAGGATTGAAATGCGTGGAGAAAGTTAAGCGTGTAAAAATTTTTTACATTAGTCTTTGCCATGGAAGTGATCAAATGACTAAAACTGAGAGCCAGAGGCAAACATGCAGAGGTCATCAACTGTGGTTCTCACCAGCTGCCTGGCTTGTGAAGACAGGCTGGTAGGTAACTTGGACTTGTGGCACCAGCAAGAGTGGTGGTGTGAGGTGCTGCTCTGCCCAAGACTCTGCTGCCTTCTGCAAGTCTGCACCAGCCCTCAAACTGCTGTGGGGAGTCAAGACAGCTGCAAGAAGTGTACCTCCAGCACAAATCATATTTTCTAGCTCCTGTCACTCTAAAAGTGGGTATGCCAGAACACCTGGGTCATTTCAGATGAGTCCTCTTCCAAAATGGAGTCCTTGTGCTGTCCAGGTTACTAAAAAGAATCACGGCCTCCTGCATCAGCTGAAGATTTTTTTTTTCCTTTAAGTATTTCAGGCTTCAGTTGCTGAAGAGTTTAATGCAGAATAATGAAGAAGGCAGAATAGGAATAAATCCAAGGTTTAAATAAAGTGACTTGTTTTATAAAATTATTTCATTGTCGTCTGTCAATTAAAGACCAGAACAGAAAACCTATAGAGGAGCTCATGAGTTTCCCCAAATTTACATTAGTCTGTGACAAAATTTGAGCTCCATGAAGTTCTTGGGAAACTGGATTTTCATTTAGTTTGTCTTCTGACACTACGTATCAATACATGAAGTGCTTGTTTTAGAGAAAACACACCATTTTTTTACCAGCAAAAGGTGTGCCCATTCATCTCCAGTAGATTTCTGCTGTGTAGCAAGAGGGAGAAGAGATCTTTCTCTTTGTAGGTGGTGCCGTGATTGCCAGGCAAAACCCTTCTGAAATCTGCTAGAAGTAAAACTTCATAATGTGTTAGGAAAGCTGAAGACAGTTATTTGTTCCAGTGGAATTTATCTTTATGGCAGCTGGTAGGGAGAGTTTGCTGCAAGCAATTGAAACAAACTGTGCTTTTGCCCCTCGAAGGTTCAAGTGAACCTGTCAAGAAATATAAATGTAGTAATTATGGTAAGAGGAGTGATGCATTGGTTCAGGCTTGAAATTTTTCAAAATGTCATTCTTGTACACTTCTAGAAGGTGACTTTTACCTGAGTTTTGGGAAGCCTGCCTGCGTGTGCAGCATGGCACAGCTGGAGTTTCTCTGCAGGCAGGTGGTGGGGGACAGCAAGGAATGGGGAATGGCCACCTGCTGCTGTGGAGGAGAGGAGTGGGGACAGATGAAGGAGATGAGACAGGGAGAGAAATTGGTCAGAGAAAATGCTGAGGACTCCTCTTCAAGAAATTAATATTTTCATATTTTCTCTAGAGAAATCTCTGAGATTTCTGGTTTCTGTCAGCTGAAGGAGCTTGCTCATCATTTTTGGGGATGGTCACAGTGTAAATGTCCTAAGGGACACTTGTGTATTCTGAAACATTCTCTGACCATGTGAAGAAGGATGCAGTGGCCAAAACGTCACAGGAGATGTTTTCTTTGGCCGCTCACCAAGCAATGGGGCAATATTTGGGCTGCACCAACAGCTTAAAGAAGCATTAGCAGCTGAAGAAACTGAGTTGAGTGAATCAACAACTGCAATACTGACCTGTTTAAATGTACAGTAAATGCAGCCATTAAAGCCTATAGTTTTAAGTAATTAGAAGGTAGCAGGGTTAGTGTATGAGACTTGAGGTGGGCAGTGAGAGAGAGGGAAAGATAATTGAACAAAAATATGAGGTAACTTCAAGTCAGTGGCTCTGTGATGCTTCAGAAAAGACAGATGAGTGCACAGTCACAGATTTTTCATTCCCAGAGCTTTTTAAATATTTCAGTAGTACAAAGTTTGTGCTTTGATTGGTGTCACCTGTTAGCTATTCTGGCAGAAAAGTACCAGAAATTAAATAGATGTGTAACTGCAGGATACGTGGGCAGGGCAGCAGAGTTTTAAAGAGCATTTAAGAGAATGCTTCTTCAGTTAGGTTTATTGTGCAAAACAATGTTTAATATTTTCCCATTTAAATCTGTATACTAAATATGTAGGCAAAGACAAGCAATTAAAGTGGTACTGTATTGTTTGCAGGGATACAAGGCTAGGTCGTGTACTCTGTGGATTTTTAATAGCAATTTCTTCAGAAACCTGAAAGCAACAGACAAGAGCTATAAGGTGCTATAGAACTTTGCATCATAATTTCAGTGTATGACTAAATGGATGCAACCACAGCGTTACTAGTCCAGTGTATTTTTAGCGTGCCCATTGTGGCTGCTTCTCTCCCTTGTTCTTGAAGGAACAGTCTGCTGATGGGGAAGAAGCTGTAAATGTAAATGATCAAGACATGCACTGGCTTGCACTGAGGACCCCTGTGGTCACTGTACTGACAACCAGAGTTTGAGTGAGTGCCAGGAGCCAGAAACAGTATGGCCAGCTGGGACTCCAGCTCACAGCAGGACCATGGCAATGAATCCTTGTTTCAAGTGTCCTTTGCTATTCAAGTTTTCAAGCAACTAAATACAAATGCAATAAATAGAAGCAATATAAGCTAAAGCCTCTCTAAAGCCTCCTAACTAAATAGTTAGAATTTTCTAGATGATCTGCATATAATAAAAATAACCATCAGGCCCTTTCAAAGCAGTATTAGCTTCAACGTCCGTAAGTGCTTAGAAACCTAATATTTGGTCATCATTAAAAAGATAAGCTAGGATATGTATAGCCATTAGTTATAATTTGATATTTAGGCATCAGTTGATTTCAGTTTAAAACTCTGTTTTAAATTGGGGGGTTTTTTTATGAGAAGTTGCCTAGTAAATTCTAGGGCTGTGTCTTCCTGTGGTTCAGTGGCTAGGGACCAGTTCAGTCAACCAGATACTTAACATGTACTTAGCTTTAAGGACATGTGTAAGAGCTGCCATGTTAACACACAGCTGTGTCCCAGGAGATCTCTTTTCATTAGATTAAGAGACCAGAGGATCGTGTTTGGGTGTGACATGTTGTAAAGTGAGCCTCCGGTTGTGTGCATTTCCTCTAACGTTGGCCTGGGGATGAGCCAGTGACAGCTGAGGAGTGTCATGCTTCACACAGTTTTACTATCCCATTTCAAACTCATGTGGAGACATCCATTGCTTAGACCTTTAGTAGTGTGATATTTTTTTTATTTCTTGGCAATAATTTCCTCAAAAAGTGAGTGAGATTTTCCATAGCTCCAACTTTAGGTAAACATTCAAGTGACTTTACTAGAAATGTCAGTAAAAACTCAGCAGAAGCCTTAGGATTTACCTTGTGGGAGTTCATTATGGGGCATAAACTTTCTATTCCTTGGACTAAAGCACCCCGCCATACATCACCATTTTGCTGGACATGATGTTTACATAATATGCTTTGGAATTCACCATGGAAAACGTAGACATAGTGCATATGGTTTGGGTTAAGACCATTCTGTAATTTATGATTGGAGATGTAGATAAGTATAATTTAAGCTAAAAGTCTGCAAGCTTTCTACTTTTACAGCATGTTCTACAGAGGCTCCAACAGCCATCTCAGGCTTGGTTGCTCCTTAAGTAATCTGGATTATAAGTCTCAGAAGGTAGAAAGGGAAAAATTGCTTGTGGTATGTCCTTCTGCTTCCTTTTTCTAACTTTGTATTGAAGGAGGCAAACAAATTATGTCTGGATAACACTTGAAATCCTCAACCCAGAAACGATGAATGCCAGGACAGTACTTTGGGAAATACTGTGCTACCTGCTTGTCTTATAGTCATGTCCTGGGTACCTAGAGCTGCTCAGTGTCAGAGACTTCAAACCCACTTAAATGACCCCTCTAATTTTACCTGCTTCACTCTTTGTATTAAAACACCATGGACTAACTGGAAAATTGACCATTTTAGATTTCCACTAACTGAAAAATTCAAGTTTCCATCTTTGAATTTGGCCAAGGTTAGAAAATCCATCCTCATTTTCCCAGAAGCTCTTGGATCCTTCTGCAGTGGCAGTAGCTCTATCATGCAGAAAACCAACTTTAGCAGCTCACAGAAATGCAACCTGCTGTTGATCCTCACAAGTTTTAGATATAAAGATTTTTCTTCAACACTTACACAGTAAACCATGCTGCTCTGTGTTGAAGGGAAACACCTCTCTAAGAAGACCACCAAGCTCAGCTGCAGTATTTCAGTTGAGGCTACTCCAAGTGGTGCTACAGTACAGTGGACAATATTAAATAAGCAAGAAAAATAAAGTGTTCAAGAAAAGGCCTTGTTAGGATGGAGACTTATGGAATGCCAAAAATAATCTTGTTCCTGCTATTGATGAAATTCTCTCAACTCTTTTGCATCTATAAAATTAATGTAAGCAAACCTGGGGGAGACGGGCAGATCCTTTGATGGAGTGGTGCATGCCCTGAGGGCATCACATGTATAAGGTAGAAAGCAACCCAATCACTCATCTTCAGGTCCATAATCCTAAATATAATCTACTTTCTGAAAGCTATTTTGTATTTATGTGTTCCCACTTTAATACTATGGGTTTTCTGGGTAAAAAAAAAATGTTTCCCAACAGACATCTCTGATATGTTGGTAAGAAATAATAGAAGCAGATCACACGAGCAATTTTTTTTTTTTTATGTGAGTGTTCATTCTATTTCATGCAGCTACTAGAATAAATTACTAGTCCATGTGAATAGGAACCTTTTCCCTCCTTTCACAAGGTTGTGGTCAAAGTGTGGTTACTACTGTCTTTCATTTATTTTAAAGGCACAGTATGAAAAAAAAAGGCTCCAAACCCTAATTACAAAGGCACATGAGACAAAGAAGAAAATGCTTTACACTAGGTGAGAGTCGTTGCTTCTTTTTAGGACTTCCTCTGTAAGAAGTCTTTTTGATTCCAGTAGATGGCATGCACTCTTCAAAGCTTGCTGTGTGTGATCACAAATACTGCTCCAAGGAGCACATGGAGCTCTCTTTTTAAACTATATCCCAAGTGATTCTGTTATGCTACATGTGATTTCTATAATCTCTTTAACATATTACAGGGACTTAGTATGCCATCAAAACTAAGTTTCTTCACCTTTTCAGCACTCAGCCCAGGTAATTTTTGTTGAAATGTTTTTCAAAGAACATGAGAAGTTTGGCCAAAGCAATTTTGTTGGAGCAATAGTTGTGATGACAGCAATCTGAATGTCTGGCTATAATAAAAGTGTAGTGCAATTAAAAGAGAAGCAGGCATTCTAGGTAAGAAAAGCTAAAAAAAATAAATAAGAGAAAAGAATAGCAATGAGTTTCTCCAATAGGATGCATTTTAAGCTAAATATATCATATAGTGAGAGAAAAAGCCTAAAATGTCTTTGTTTCACCCTGTGAGGTAATATTGTACTGGTGAAAAATACAAACTGTTCATAATTTTATGCTATGAGACTTCTGCAGTTTTGTAGAGGTTTCTGGCACTCAGAGATTGCAGTAGTAAATTACTAGCTTTAGAGTTGTAAGTCAGCTTTTGGAGAACAGCTGAGAAAGACCATTGTCTGTACTCAGAGGAGAATTAATATCCATTGGGGTATGTAGGAGCAAATGGGGACTGAGTATTAATACACTGCTTCAAATTCTGACATTTTCTGCATAGAAGTTCAGCTCTTTTCTTGGAGGCTTCTTAGTAGTTATCCTTTGTGCAATTTCTGAATCTATGCACAACAGTTTCTGGAAGAGAGCTTTTCCCCACAGGAAGCACTGAGGAATGTTTTCAAACAGAATTAGTGCTGGATGCACTGTTACATGCTGGCACATTGACAAACATCTCATGGAAAGGAATGCATTTTCAGTGGATTTTTGCTTTTTATTATCTGAAGCCTTGTCAAACTTGTATCTACCTGTGCACTTTGCAGGGTTTAGAGGAAAATATTGAAATGTGAAAGGTCAGCTGTCTCAGACTTTTGCCACTGGCTGTCAGAGAGTAGCTCTGGTGGTTGGGTTTCTTTGTCTTGATTTTTCTAGTCTTGTGATTGAATGTGCATAGCAAACCTAGCACTATTCAGTCACTTCTCAGAAACCATCAGGTAAAGGGCTTTTAGTACTTTGAGAAGCAGTTTTTTGGATACGTAGCTCCTAAAGCATATTGGAAAAGAAATGCAAAGTTTTGGTATGAGAGGGAGCTTTTGTTTGCAGGTTAAAGCAGTGACACCTGTGGTCACTGTTTTTATCTGGAAGATACTTTGGAATTGTTTTGAAATCACTTGGAATTTTACAGCACAGCATGAGTAAGACTCCTGAGGCATTAGATGGGCCTCAGGAGGGTAGATGCCATTTTTGTGCTGGTATGAAAACTACAGGGAATTTTCAAAGTAAATACCAAGAACAACAGTCATGATGGGATGGGCACAGAAGGTTTTCCTATTTTTTTTTTCTTCTCATTAATACATATCATACTTTTAAAATAAATAGTTTATACACAGATTTGTTGAGAAAATAAACTAAGCAATTGAGATTGCATCCTTTTATCCCTAATGGTGCCTAGATGAATGGTAATAACTGTGTTCAGATTTAGTTAAGACTTGCTTAGTTGTAGACTTCTGATGCACTAATTCAACCAAGTTTGGAGGGCAGTTACATGGCCACTAGAAACTTGTTCTGTGTAAGTGATGTGGTCAAAAGTCACTACTGTTGCCAGTGTTGCTGCAGTCACAAACCTGTGACAATTTACTTCAGGGAAAAAAAAAACTGTGTTTCAAGAGCCGTTACTCAAGAAGAAAATTCAAAGGAGAAACATGCATTTTGTTTTCCCTTCTCATGACAAATTAATTCTTACTGTCCATCTCAATCAGAGCTCCTTGATCAGTCTCTCTTTCTGGGACTATTCTGAATTGTACAAAACCCCCCACTCTTCTACTCCTTTTTGTCCCTAGCTAGCATGTCTAGGAGCTGCTACCTTTCTGGTCTTCTCACATTCTCACTGGCTTAATCTTTGCTCAGTGCCCTTGAAAACTATGCTAATCCCCAGAAATTTCATTGACTTTTTCTTTGTGCTGTCTGGCACACCCCGAGTAGAAGCAAATGCAAAGTCATGATTTTACTTGTTTCAGAGTTCCTGAGGATGTAAGGAAATAACTTTTTGCACAAAGGACACTGTTATTGTATAATTTGCCATGATGATAATAATATGGTTCATCCTTAATTCTTCATCTCAGCCTCAGTACATAATTCTTGGGTAATGAAGCATGCACAATCCCAGGTTGTTACACCACTATAAAGCCCTATCAGCAAATTGGCAGATATTCCACATGTGCATTATTACATAAATAAATTATCACCTTTATGGTAGTTATATACTGTCTGGTCTAAACCACACGTTCTTGCTCTAGACTCTGAATGATGTGTAGAATAGAATCCCTGGAGATAGAAATGCACCTCATTTATTCCAAACAAGAAACAAACTGGTGGACCTTCTTGCATATAGAACTGATAGCCCTCTAAAGTCTGAAATACAGAGTAAATCTGAATCTTGCCAAGGACTGTGAAAGCCTCCAAGGACACTTGTCTGTGTGAGGTCTGAATAACTACCCTAGCTTTGTTCTTAGAAACTGTAGCTTAATCTTTTTCCATCAGGCTTTGTCATGATGCTTAAATCAGAAAGTCAGTTAATTCATACACTCCAATACACACTCTCTTTGAGGTGTTCAAGTCAGGTTTTCATAAGATTAGGGTTGGGGTTAGGGAGATGCCTGAAGGCAATGCTCTGCAGGGTCCTGAAGGCACTGCACAGCTGCCACGTGGGAGGACACCTGTAAAGCTTGCCATGGCTCCCCTCCATCAGACCCACCATGCTGTGAGTATAGAGGTGGTGTTACACATCTCCCCTTTTGCAACTTACTGCAGAAATTTCTCTCTCTCATCATTTCTAACACCTAGGTGTTATTCCTAGTTGCTTTATCCTTATCTATCTGACACTTCTAAGGAGTTTCTAGGTGTGGAGGTGCATACATGTCTGTATGAAATACACTTATCTTCTTTCTGACAAAATCCCTGTGATCTGTTGGCTTCATGTGGTTTATGGTGCAGGGTTCCATGAAAAGTGAACTTTAGTTCATGATCTCCCAATAGAGACTAATATTCTTTTCTGCACAACATGCTATGAAATGCTCCATGAAATCTAAGCTGCAAGTCAATAAGAAAAATTGAGCATAGGAAAAGGCATTGTCCATGCATTGCAGTCTGTCTGAAGAGATTATTGAAAGCCATGTATGTGGCTTTCATAGGATGTGTGATTATGAACAAAAAAGAATTTCCTGCCTGGCAGATACATCGTCTTTACCTCTCTTATTATTCAGATGTATTGCTCCAGTTAATAAATAAGTCAATACACTAGTCAGTCAGACAAAAAAAAAAACATTAAGGGGGAAAAAGGTCTTTCACAGTGGTATGTATTTGTGAAAAGACCTGGATAAATACGGAAAAAAGGATCATACACTTGTAAAAAATTTATGTAATGTTATACTTCATTTTCCTTTACTCCTGCTATCAAGTGGCCTATAGACTACCCTCTCTCTACAGGACAATTAAGCTTCCTGAGCCAGATTTAAAAGCTGGAGAAACTGTTAAAGGAAGCAATTAATGAGTAGAAATCTCGTGACAATTCTAACAGGGTTTTAAAAGCTCAAACAAATGTAGCATAAATTTAAAGATTGCAAACTCAACTAGCTCACGAAGAGTTGTTTTCTTAAATGACTTCATGGAACAACACTTTAAAAAAATCAGAAGAGATGCCACTGGTAATTAAATCAGAGTAAGAAGTCACGTCACACAGACCGCTGTTCTCAGGTTCAGTAAGGATGCTGCTGATCAGCTGTTTGAATATATAACTGGAGCATCATAGAACTATTTAGTTTGGAAAAGGTCTTTAAGATCATTGAGTCCAACTGTTAAACCTCCATTGCCAACTGCTCCACCAAACCTTGTCCCTAAGTATCACATCTACACCAATTAACTTGAGGGGAGGTGACTGTACTACTTTCCTGGGCAGCCTGTTCCAATGCTTTTCGGTGAGGAAAATTTTCCAAATTTTTAATCCAAACCTCCACTGGTGCAACTTCAGGCCATTTAAATTGTTTTATTCATAGTTGCCTGGGAGGAGAGACCAACCCCCACCTGGCTACAGCCTCCTTTCAGGCAGTTCTGGGGAGTGATAAGGTCACCCATGAGCCTCCTTTTCTCCAGGCTAAACAACCCCAGCTCCCTCAGCCTCTCCTCACAAGACTTGTTCTCCAGACCCTTCACCAGCTCCATTGCCCTTCCCTGGACATATTGCAGCACCTCAATGTCTTTCTTGTACTGAGAGGCCTGAAACTGAACACCAGGTTTGAGGTGTAGGCTTATCAGTGCTAAGTACAGGGGGACAATCGCTGCCCTGGTCCTCTGGGCACACCATTGCTCATCCAGGCCAGGATGCCATTGGCCGTCTTGGCCACCTGTGCACACACTGGCTCATGTTCATCTGCTCTTCACCAGCACTCCCTGGTCCTTTTCTGCTGGACAGTTTTCCAGCTACTTTCCCCCCGGCCTGTCATGTCTGAGGTTGTGATGTCTTGTTGAACCTCATGCAGTTGGCTTGGCCTATTGATCCAGCCTGTCCAGATCCCTCTGCAGAGCCTTCCTGCCCTCCAGCAGAACAACACTGTGACCCAGCCTGGTGTCATTTGTGAACTGACTGAGGGAACACTCATACAGATCATTGATAAAAATATTAAACAGCACTGGCCCCAACACTGAGCCTTGGGGAACACCACTGGTGATTGGCCCTCAGCTGGATTGAACTCCAGTCACCACCATCTCTGGGCGCAACCATCCAGCCAGTTTTTAACCCAGAAAACAGTGCACCCAATCAAGCCACAAGCAGCCAGCTTCTCCAAGAGGATGCTGTGGGAAATGGTGTCAAAGATTTTACTTAAGCGCATGCAGACAACATCCACAGCCTTTCTTTCATCCACTAAGTTGGTCACCTTGTCATAGAATGAGATCAGGTTGGTCAAGCAAGACCTGCCTTCCATAAGACCATGCTGGCTGGGCCTGATCCCCTGGTTGTTCAGACATGCTTGTGATTAAACTCACTCATACGATTATATTAAACTCACAGAATGTGCAGGAAATGCTAACTCAGAGGAAACAACATGGCTGTAAATTGTTCCAGGGAGAAAAGGGAGGTTTTTTTGCTACAAAAAGGCAAATCATACTTCAGGGTGTTGCTTGTAATACCAGTCCCTAGACCAAATCGGGTTCCATAGTAAATTTCCACTCAGAATTCATTAATGTCTCACAAATAAGAAAAAGCCTACATAATGCAGTTAAATTCAATAAAAGGGCTTAGTGGCAACAGGCAGCTTAAAACCCTTGTTAATGCAGACTCTTGCAGACTTATGTTGTTCTTATTTGTAGGAGTTTTGTGTATTTGGTTTTGCACATTTTTTATTTTTGCAGAAGCTGAGACCTGACCAGATTATTTTACTGATATATAATGCAACATTTAACAACTGAACGTTACATAGCAGGAGTGATGCCAAAGCTAATGTGTGTTTTCCACAATAAAAATATTTCACCTGCATGGCCTGTCATATTTTGCCTCTATATGGTGAGCTTTACCAGTTCCAGTGTGGTTTGAAAAATACATCTAATATAAGAAATGAAACCCCCAAACTATAGAACATGGCAGTGGGATGATATAGTCCCAGACTCTCCCTAAAGAAGCTCAGCAGCCATTGTTGTGATATAATTAATTTAAGCAGCAGAAAACACTATTTGAACTCAAACTGGAAGTTTCTTGGTGAGCTCATGCTTGAGCCCTAAGAGTTTGGACTCCTTCCATCCAGCTAGTGAAATCCCTTTTGTTCTGGTGATGTTCCATAAGTTTTCCTAGTCACTCGTCTTTTATCTAGCAACCCTTTCCTACATATGAGACAGGAGTAAACTGATCATGGGGTGGAGCAGATCCATACTCCCTCTCCCTGTCATGAACACAGCATGTAATCCTTAATAATCAATGTTATACTGTTTCTTCAGGAAAAGGGGGAGAAATACAGCTCTGATCCGAGATTTTCTGCTAGCAAATATTTTTCAAGGCATATTAAGTTTTCATTTATTCCCATGCAATTCCACTGATTGCTAGGAGAAGCTTTGTCAGTCAGGAATCATGAAGGTTGCTGGCCACCAAACTTCATCACACCATTTTTGCCATGGCTTTTCAGCTCCAGCTACATTTGAACCGCTTGTCAAAGTGCTATGGAATTGGCAAGACGAGATTTGCAGTCTGTTCACTTTTTATTCTGAGGTCAAAAAAGCTGATTCAACTTTCTATGCCTCCTCTTTTTTTCTTCTTTCCTTAAGGAGACCACTCCTTCTAGGAACAATTCGACTTTTATAGCTGCTGTTTACTCATTGCTTCAGAAGAGACCAGTGCTTGGTTTGACAACAAACATGTAGCTCTGGAGATGTTTTTAAACCCTGATCTTAAGCCTGTCTGTCCAAGGTTGTTTTCTTAAGAACAGCTCTTGCTACCTCGATTGAAGTAATTGCTACAAAACAAAGCAGACTTTTATACTGAGAATACCTGCTTGATTAACTGACAGAGCTGAAATACCTTGAACAGAATAAACACAGTCTCTTTTAATTTACCTTGTCCCCAGCATCTGTTTTCACTACCCTTGTTATGATCTTTGTCTACATTTTTCATTTAAATGAAAGATTATTTTTTCCCTCTAGTCTGTAATCTAGGTTTATGCCAAGCTGGGGGAGTATTTGGGAGAATGGAAAGTTCTTTCCCTGACTGAAAATAAAAAGGCATTGTCACTCAAGCACTGTGTAAATCATTAATCCTTAACTTTTGTGAGGAAAGGAGTTACATGTGGTAGCCAGGGCACCAAGCAAAAGCCAACAGTCCCCCTCAGTCTTTTAGTCCTAGAAGCTTCAGTGTGAATACAAGAAAGAAAGAAGTTGAAGAGATACAGAGAGCAGACTATTCCAGAGGGAATTGAGAGAAAACCTAAGGAAAACGCTTAGAGGAAATAGGAACAAAAAATACCAGGGACCATGGTGCTTTAATAAATTATTTTCCTGTGTTTTGACACCTTATGTGTAGCAACCAGGAAGAGAAAGAGACTACAACCTAAAAAGTGCAGATAAATAAATTATCTCATATAGCACTGTGTATCTTACATGCAAAGCTATCTGCAAATATTTAGCAAATGTAAATTCAAATATTTATGGACAGATGCTTTTTCTTGTACCTTGTGCACACTGTGAAGAGGAGGGATAGTAGCTAACTTCTCAGTTATTCAGGCAAGAGGTTGTTTGGTTCTTTGCTTAAAAGGGAGTAAATGGAAGTTTAATTCTGATGCCAAGTTCTATTAATGCACTTACATATCACCTTGTCAGGGTAAAACATTTGAAATCAGTGAAAATATAGACTGTGTTCACCTTAGTGAACAAAGTGTGAACAATTTAGTGAACACTAAAGGGAAGTTCTGTACTGTACTAAGGTGAATAAAAATCAGATCTCCTGGGCTCAAAGGAGTTTCTCTCTTTTCTAGGAAAAAGTGCTGCCTTAAAAGGGAGAAGGGTAGGTGACAGAGCTAAACAGAACATCCTATTAAATTATTCAAAAGCTACCACATATGTCTAGCTCTTGGTATGTGCTGTTTGGTATGATCTACTGTTTCATGTGACTACTTGACTACTTATTTTCCAATATGTGGTTCATTTTTCATAAATCCTGTAAATGTTTTTAAGCATCTGTAGTTAACAGTAGTATCTTTGAAGGTTTCAGTACTTAGGAGCTCTCTGTGGACCTGCTTTGGAGCTTAGCTGTTTGGCTGCTTGTCACAATGACATAGGAAGATAACGAGCAGAATTAATTTAGGTCTTTATGTTCTGGCCTCAGTGGAGTTAGACTAAAAGATGTTTTGGTCGGATGGGTTTCAGATAAGCATTCAGAAAGGGTCCTTTGTTTGAATAACCATAGAAGCTCAGCACAATGGAATAGTGATTTATTTGACTAAGGTAATAATTTGCATGTTTGAGAGATCACAGCTGCTAAAATGCATTCTTCGCCGTTCTGTGACTCTTACCTACGTACAGAGGTATCATTAACATTGAGATTAAATTAAGGGTGTTCAGTTGTGTAGGAGGGCCTCTGCTTGTTGGTACACCTCTGGCTTTGTACTTAAGTACAGCACTTCCCATGAATTGGGGTGTAGTCAAGCTTCACTCCATCACACATTCATTGTTTTCCATCAGCATGAAAATGTAAAGCAGAGAAAAGCCTTATACAGTCTCTTGCCTGAATGCTTTAACATGGCACTGTGGCCTTCAGGGTATGAAGAAAGCTGTGCATGCCAGCGTGCAGTGTCAGTGGGAGACAGCAGAGGAGTAGAACAGACCCAGGAGGATCTGGTTCATAAGGGCCCATACTCTGCCCTGACTTACATCTGTGCATCTTCCACTGGCTGCAATAGGCACTTCTTGCAGTTATCTCATCATGTGACTGCAGGTTTCAGGTGCAAAAATTCTGCATTCTTCTGGGGCTAACTATCATTTACAAGATGCAAATAGAGGCATAAAACCAGCACAAGGAAAATGTCTCGGTCCATAAGACAAAAATTAATTTCCGTGACTCTGAGATAAACAGATTTTCCTCTTTTAATAATTGGATAGAAAATTTCTGTGGCAAAATTCAGATTTTGTCATGTGCTACATAAGAACCTTCTCTTATCCTTCACGGAAGGTTTATATTTCACTATTTTTTCTCCTCCTCTCCTCCCACAACACAGTCAAAAGCCCGGAACAATACTTCCTCTCTGGTCCAGTGATAAATATCTCATTGTTGAAAAGCAGTGGTAACTCCTTTATGGTACCATTTTTCATGTTCTGATATTCATCTGTCATCACTTTTTGTAACATTTTGCACAGTTAGTGTATTTTCCTACTATGTTTTTTTTTCTTTAAAAAGCCCATACTCGTCAGAATTTCAGTCCATGCTGAAGGTTCACCTAAAATCTTGAAGAGATGAAGAGTGTAAAACTTTGAAAAGTGGAAAAGGTTCCAGGAAACCAAACTAAGATTAGCCCAAAGTAAAATCATCAAGTACTTCTGTTTACTGATCCATTTCAGTTCCACCCAATTATTTACTAGAGAGCAAGATTCCAAGGTTTTCTTTTGAATTAGTTTCAGCTGTCCATCTTTCAGAGTTTCTGAGGAATATATAATCAACCTGTAGTGAATAATAGGTCAGAACAAGTTATATATTCATGTTTGGAATGCAAGTGAAACTAGTTGTAATCCTCAGGTGCAAAGTTTGGATCCCAAGTTCCTTGGGGTTTTGGCACATTTCCACCAGTGATTTCATGGCTTTGGGGCCCATGTGCATGAAAACTGCAGACCATGTCTTATCTTTCTTGTAATTCCTCAAGTTGTGCACATTATCCCCTGATTAATCCTTATGTGTCTCTGATCCTTGCATGGATAAGTCTTCAAGAACGAGGCAAGCCTCACATTTGAGCTGTCAGAATGTGCACTGGTATTCTTTGTTTTTTCACTGTCAGCAGCACATTTTGTTGTGGCCAATGCTGTGAAATATTTTTAAAACTGCAGAATAAAGATTACAACACTTGGAGGGGTTTCCCCCCCTTAAAAAAAGGAGACGGAATGTTCTCCAATGCATTTTCAAATTTTTAACCATCAAGTGTATTGGAAAGAAATGCAATTTCAGTTTGAAAGGGAAAATTGTAGAAATATTTGCATCAAAATTACTAGATTCTTATTACAAGTCTAATAACTTTCTGTTGAAAAACTTTACGAAGACAATAAGCAGTACAATATAATAAATGTTTTGATTCATTGGGAATGGCTCAGTACTGAGAACACTAAAACTTTTTATATCTTTTCAGACCTATTTGAGGTCTGTAAACCTCTGCCTACTGTTGTAGAGGAAGATTTTCTAAAATCTTGTCCTAATCTGGCATAAGACCAGATCTCAAAAAATCAGAATAAATAAATAATAAAAATTGTGTTCTTTACCTATTTTTCATATTTACATAGCCTTAACTTTTAGGGGAAATGTTTGATTCATAGTAGTATTTTTAGTATTTTTTTTCCAGTACATTTTAATATTTTGTATATGAAAAGGGAGTCTATTGCTAACAATTTCTCAGCTACTGAGAAAATTAGAGGCATGACTTTTGCAGTCCTGCACTCATGTGTGTATCACTTTGTATTGGGTTTGCATGGCCTGCTTTTGGTAGCAGGGGGGACACAGGGGTGGCTTCTATGAGAAGCTGCTGGAAGCTTCCACCATGTCCCCCAGAGCCAATCCCTGCCAACTCCAAAGATGGACGTGCCACTGGCCAAGGCTGGGACAATCAGGAATGGTGGTAATAGCTCTGTGATAACAAATCTAAGGAAAAAGAAAAAAAACCCTTATTGCACAGATACAACTGTGGCCAGAGAAGAGTGGGCTGAGAACATGTGAGAAGAACTGCTCTGCTGACACCAAGGTCAGTGGAGAAGGAGGGAGAGGAGCTGACATTCCTCTACAGCCAGTGGTGCAGACCATGGTGAGGCTGTGCTCCTGCAGCCCATGGGGATCCACTGGGATGCAGAGATCCACCTGAGCCCATGGAGGAGCCTCACACCAGAGCAGGGGGATGCTTGAGAGAAGGCTATGAGCCCTTGGGAGACCCATGGAGAGAGGGGCCCTGTTCCCATGCTGAGGCAGCCTGTCCTTGGAGACTGCAGCCTGTGTAAGAGGGACTTACACTGCAACGCTTTGAGGGGCACTGTTGCCCCTGGGAGGGGCTCATGCTACAGCAGTTCTGGGGGGACTCTGTGCCTGTGGGAGGGACTCACATTGCAGCAGTTTTGGCAGGAGTGCTTCTCGTGGGATGGAGCCACACTGGAGAAGTTCACAGAGAACTGTCCTGTGGGAGGGATGCCATGGTGAAGCAGGGGAAGGACTCCTCTCCCTGAGCACTGGGAGAAGCCTTGGGTGATCAACTGACCACAACCCCCATGCCCTGTCTCCTTGCACCACTGGGGTGAGAGGGGGGGTGACAGGAAGAAGTTCTTAAGGACTTACTTTACTTCCATTATCCTGCTCTTTGTTAGTAATAAACAAAGTAATTTAACTTATATCCCCAAGTAGAGCCTGTTTTTTTCCCATGATGGTATTTGATGAATGATTTCTCCCGGTCTGTATTTCAGCCCATCAAATCTTCTCTCCCCTGTCCAGCTGCAGAGGGGAGTAAGAGAGCAGCTTTGGTGGATGCCTGGCATCCAGCCAGCATCAACCCACTACACACTTCCTCAAATATAAACCAGAGTTAGTAAAAAAACTTTTTCCTCTAACCACTGCTAATTCAATGAAACCAAAGGTTTTCTTGGGAAATGCATGGTTTTCTGACCAATTTTCAGTGGCAATTGTTCAAGTCTCATTACAACCAAGTTAAAAGTATTCTCTTGACCTCAACATTCTGATTATATTAAAACAAAATGTTAATGTTAAAATTAAATGTTTTCAAAATGTTAAGCAAAGTGTTATTAAATGATTCATTTTGCAAAAAATCCTAATTTTTAAACTATTCTCCTCAGTTGGAAATATTATAAGGTATTAAAATCTACATTTTCCTGCTATTAAAAACTTTGTTCTTCAGCTGTCTCTCCTACTTAAGCAAACAACCACGGTCTTTGGGGAAACTGAATTTTCTAGCTCCATACCAGTAGTTTAGTACGTGAAACATTTGGGATGGTATGTCCAGTGAATTAATTGATTGCATCTCTACCATTTGAGAAATAAGTACAAAAAAATACTGTGAAGGCTATACCTTTAGAAGGACACACCACTGAATTTCAGACTTCTTCAGAGCAGTAAATATGCAGTGTTTATGAAATGTGGGAGGTGGTGGAATATGCGTCAGATTCCCCAGTTATATATGATGGAAGTAATCCAGACTTTCCCTTTTGGCATCTTGTGCTATAACTTCTTCTTGATTTTCACTTTTTATTCTAGTGCCAACAATATGCCTAAGCAAGTAGAAGTCCGGATGCACGAAAGTCATTTAAATCCAGTGGAGCACAGATCCAGGAACATATGTGTGCAGTTCTGCCAGTCCCTCCACAAGAATCTGCTCCTGACTCTTACTGTGTTTGGTAAGCTACACATCTTCTGCTCTGGACACACTGTGTGTATCTGTGCATTTGTTCCTGTGGCACCACAGCCCCTGTCTGTGGTCTTCAGCTGTTCCAGCTGAACAGCCAGAGAGTGAAGAGGATGCCCATGGGCACTGCTTGTGTAGTTCAGGTGAGCAGGGTATTCCTGACACGACACAGAGCAAATCCACCCCACTGAGGTATCTGGTTTGGAAAGGAGTGTGATTTAAACCCCAAGACCTGTCAGGTCAGTGCCATCCAGTAGAATTGAATGTGCTACACTTTTTTTCTCTCAGTGATTTGGGAAAAAAAAAAAAAAAAGACAAAATCTCTTCAAAATTTTCTTTTATCTCTCAGTTAACATTTCACTGGTTTAAGGTTTGTATTCCCTCTCTGTAGCTGTAAGCCAGTGCTCCATGATCTCATCCTGAATATTGCCTCTGGCTTTAGCAGCTTCCAAATACGGAACAGTTTGACATTTTATTGTGGTTCACTGGCTCTTTGCCTGTTTCTTTTTCACTGAAAGCCCAACAGCCATATGCAGCAAATTTGTAGACATACTCTTATTGTTTGAAAAACCAGCTGCAACTGGTCTTGAGCTGCAAATTTCATCTCCATATTTTCAGCCTGCAAAACCCCATACTGCTGAAGTGTTTGCCTTGAATCACCTTTCAAAGGTGTACCTGATGCTGTCCAAGAAAAAAGTTTTAAATACATATTTCCATTGTATCAAAGAGATGCTTCATAGTCATAGTTGCTGCAAATCACAACACAAGCTTTGCTATCAGGTTTTATTACACTTGGGCTTGGGATCATGGAAGAAAGGGATCCCGGATGTAAACATAAAATACCTGTTCACAAAGATCATGTTATAAAAGTAGACATGGCATTTTTCCCCTTATCTATGCTTTAACAGCCTCAATCCTGAGCAGGAGGTTTAAGTTTTATCACTTTACCCACATAAATAATGAGGGGTTTGTTTGTGATTTGAGAACATCAGCACAAGGAGAAGGATGCAGAGCATCAAAAAAAGGAATAAGACATGAGCCCTGAGAATCAAATTTTTTTCAAAGATATGTGCAGCATTCCACATCAGTCAGTTCCTTCTAATGCCCACCTGCTCCTATTTTTGTTCTTCTTCCAGGGGTTATCCTGGGTGCAGTGTGTGGGGGTCTCCTTCGTCTAGCAACACCTATTGACCCTGACATCATCATGTTAATAGCCTTCCCAGGAGATATACTCATGCGGATGCTAAAAATGCTGATCCTCCCTTTAATTATTTCCAGTTTAATCACAGGTAAGATCCATTAGCCATAAATGCTTTCAGATGCCTTTTACAGTTATCACCTGGTTTGCTTTTTGTGATGTAGGATGAATAATGGTGTGATCCTGTCAGCATTTCGCAGTTGCAGGGGGTATTTCAGAGTGAATTTCTGAATAACTTGGTTGGATTTAGTGTGTATGTGCTCCAGTGAATTTATTTCCAAACACATGGACACATGCTCCCATCAGAAATTTCTTAATATTCTGTTTGATCTAATTTCTGGATTGGACCTTGCAAAGAAAACTGTGTGATAGTGGTGAGCCTGGCCTCAGGCACGTTAGCCAAACCATGACCAGCTTGCAGAAGTCAAGGGCAAGAGATGGTAGAGATCTTCTCTATATTTCAATGTTTCCTCTGCAATTAGATGGAGTTTCAAATGCTTCTCTTCAAATTATTACATTTGCACATAAGAACTAGAGGGAGAAGCATCAGTAGTCTCGTGGTGAGAATATCACAGGGATGAAGGCAGGCACCCATAGGTAGTCATTGAACTTTGAAAATTATAAAGGATTTTATTTTAGAATTATTGAATTGGTCATTGAGTGTCAATATATTTGCTTGTATCCTAAACACCTGCAGGACTGTCTGGATTAGATGCTAAAGCAAGTGGCCGCCTGGGGACGAGAGCCATGGTCTACTACATGTCCACCACTATTATTGCTGCTGTGCTGGGTGTGATTCTGGTTTTAGCCATCCATCCAGGGAATCCAAAACTCAAGAAACAGCTTGGTCAAGGGAAGAAGAATGATGAAGTATCTAGTCTGGATGCCTTCTTGGATTTGATCCGAAACTTGTTCCCTGAAAATCTGGTTCAGGCATGCTTTCAGCAGGTAAGTCCTTCTGCTCTTTGGTGATATTCTTTACATCTCTTACTTATCAGGGTTGTCTGTAGAGTTAATGTCATTGTTTAGGTTCATCTGAGAAATGATGATTTAAAGAGGGATACAGGTCTAAAGTCTTGAGCACGTAAATGAAAGCACATTATTTATAGCTGCTTTGGTTTGTGTTGTAGTTATTATTTAAATTCTTTTTTTTTTTTTTTTTTTTTTTTTAGGAAGCTTATTTTAATTTTGCTACTAAGTAAACTTCCATTTTCTCTATGCTTTTCATACAGTATCTATGGTCATGAATGCTGGCTTGTTTTTTCATCCAGGTTGAATTTTAACTTGGCTGTTAGTTACAGAGATGATTGTTCTACAGTGCCCTGTTTGGAACATATGGACAACCATCATTCCAGCTTGTTGCCAAAAATGTACCCCAAAACCCAACCTCATAACCTCTATTGCTGTGTTAGAGTCCAGATGAGGTGGGGATAATAGATCCAAAGGGCTCACCCACCTACAGGTGGCTCCATCTCACCAGCTTTGGAGCATCCTGGGAAGGAGGGATGCTTGCACAATGTGTTCCCTGCTCTGCAGGGAGGTAATTTTGTCAGAAAGTTTTCACCAGTGCTTAATCAAAACACCATGACTTTAAGAGGTAAAATAGGCTTAAGCGTATTTCTTGTATGTAAGATGCTTTTCCCTCCAACTAAATTGTTTGAAAGTAATGCAGACAGGGGTTTTGGGGGGTTGGTTTGTGTTTTTTTATGTAACAGAATTTGCTGCCAAACCTTTTTCTTAAGTGTTCCTGTGTGAAATGGTATGATAGCTGGTGCTGTGATTATAGCCAAAGAAAAAAGTGAAGAGAAGAAGGGGAAGGGAGAAGAGGCCATGGTAGAGTGGAAAAACGGAGGGTGACCTACACTGCCAAAAGGGCTTGGATTGCTTCACTTCTTACATGGACTTACACATAAAAACATATAATCCTTGGGGATTTAGGGAGAGAACATTCTCAATATTTCCAAATCATCATGGGAATGTCAGTCATGTGGTCGAACTGTTGGTGGCTAAACATCACATGTAATGTGAAATGTATTTTTGCAGAATTGAGTGAGGGAAAGCAGGGTGCTTATGGTTTTTTCTTCCTCTCCCTCATTTGAACTGTGGAAGAGAGGAAAATTTAATTTCTTGTCAGTTGAAAGTGGTCAAATATCTTGACAAAGGGGCAAAAAAAGGCAGAAGTAAGAATTAAGCTACCTGTGTCAGATAGGGTTTTTTTAAACATTAGAATTATTTTTTGGTGTGTGTAATACCAATGCTCAGGTTACTTCACTATTTATGAATCACCAATTTCGCTGATTAATTTAAATTTAGTTAAAAAAGAGCTTTTTGGCTTTTTAGTGTTTGACTTTAGCAAATTCCAGACTAATTTCTAGTGAAAACTTCTGCCACAAAGCCACATTTCATTTGTGAAATGTGACTAGATGGAACTTTTGCTTCTGTTAGCCCTTAACTCCTTTGTAAGGAGTTAGGCTTTACTTTTTTCTCTCTTTAAGAGGAAAATTACCTGCTTTAATGGTGTCAGCATGTATTTTCTTTCCTTTCTTTCTATTTATACAGACACTCAGAATTTCCAGGTTGTCTTAGGAGGAAGAAACGTTATGCAGTAATCCTGCAAAGAGTAGTTCTGAAGGATGCACAGCAATGGTGCTGAACAGCAACGTTTTTGTGCATTCCATTGCCACCAGCCAAAACAAAATGAAGAGATTCATGTGCAGCTTTGGAACTGTTCATTTGCAAGCTGGACTGTGGGCTTCCATGAGATTTCAATCTCTCCTGAATTTTAGCGTTTCTTTCCACAAGAAAGTTTAAAATTATAATAAAAATAGCTGTTTTAGCAAAAAAAACTATGGGACCATATGTAAATTGACATTTAAACAGTTTTCTAGTCTCAGATGTGGTCAGAGTCTAAGCTTTATGTCAGACTCAGCATTTTAGAGACTGTGGCCTTGTGCAAATGACTGCTGAGGACCTTTGACTTAAGTGACTGCAGTGGAATTTTGAGTGTGAAGAGTCTAATATTTTAAGTTTAATTTCCATTACTCAGTTCTTACATTCTGAATACCTCACATGAAAAAAAGTACTGTGTTGACAACATCCTTCAGATAAAATTTAACTCTGAAAAAAAGTAGGCATGCAAGAATGCTAGGTGGTTTCAGGACACTGAAGAGTTTCTCATGCAAAGCTATGTAGGTTTTCTGTCTATATCACCCTCTCCAGATTTAGGCAGCAGGTTTTGGAAGGAGAGATGTAAGGCATTTTAAAACCATAAGTCTTTCAACCATATGGATCAAGTCTGGATCATCATCCATAGTACTACAATGTCCATGTCAACAAGAAAGAGGTGCAAATGTTCTTTGAAAAGCTATTGCAAGTTTCTGTTATCTTGCTAAGTGTTTCTAGGAGCAAAGGGAGTAGGGGGCAGGTGGGAAAACATGGCAAGCTAGTCCTAACTTCCAAACTATTTTGGCTGCCCCAGGACCATGAAGAGGCGGGAAAAGGGTCATGGTGTGAAGTGGGAGGAAAACATCCCTTCTGAAAGCAGCAAATCACAGATCTCTCTTTTTCCACTGCCTTCTCCCTTTTTTTCTAGCTGTAACCTCAAGCTCACTTCTCCTCCTACCACTCCTTCCTAGCTTTTCCTTTACCCTGCCTTTCATGCACCAGGAGGTGTCCAAATGCATTCAGAAGCTGATGCCTTTTTTTTTTTTTCTTTTTTTTTTTCTTTTTTTTTTTTCCTTTTTTTTTTTTTTTTTGGTGATCAGATTTGTATCTGGCAGAATTGGTAATTTTTCTGTTATCTATCCCCCACAGTCTTTTAAATAGAGAGCTCAGGGGACTGTTCAGGGGACTGTGTGTATTCCATTTTGAGCTCTTGCAGTCAAGAGCTCAAAAGCTGTAAGAGAAGTGTTGGAAATGTCCTGAATTTTTGATTCAAGTTAACC
The DNA here is from genome assembly GCA_027886175.1 of Phylloscopus collybita. Lineage (NCBI taxonomy): Eukaryota > Metazoa > Chordata > Aves > Passeriformes > Phylloscopidae > Phylloscopus > Phylloscopus collybita. Next base: position 44,618,474 of record JAJNNQ010000018.1, read on the forward strand.
ATCAAACTAGAATAACTTGATCTGGACAGACCATCCTGAATAACAAGCCTTACTGCAGAGTTGCTGCCATGACTGATCTTAGAGGCTTTTGGTACTCAACAAATGGTACCAACCTGTAACACACAGTCTGGGAAGCACCCTTTGTGAACTGCATGGCCAAAGGAACTGACTATCTGTAAAATGTTTAATTGTAGTGATAAAAACACATGCATCTGCCATACTTCTCACACTAGAGTCATGAGGAAGGCCGCCAGTACTTTGTAGCACTTGAAAAATATACTTAGTTTTGGAAGAGGGGTTAAAAGGCTGTGGAGTGCATGTCCAGTCCTTTAAAAATATAGTTCCCTGGATTTTCAGGTGAAGACTTTTTATTATTAATTCCTTATCTACCATATGGATGCATTCAGTCTATTTCCATTCTCATCCTCCCTTTCTATTGCCTTCAGATCCAAACGGTCACCAAGAAAGTGCTAGTGCCACTACCTGTTGAGGAGCCACCTAATGTCACTGATTCTGCTATTGCTATGGTGAATGAGACAGCTGCACCTGAAGCCCAAATGGTCATTAAGAAGGGACTTGAATTTAAGGATGGCATGAATGTCCTGGGTAAGAAAATTTTCTGCCTGTTAAACATGTACATCAGATGCATGTCACAGCTTTTTGCCGTGGCTAGGTAGTTGGTGTTGTCTGATCTGGTCTTCAGTGTGCATTTAGTCTCTCAGATAATCACCAAATATTATCACCTACTGGCTGTCCATTGGTCTCTGAGACATCACAGAAATCAGCAAGTGAATTGTTCTGGATTGGCAGCTTTGTGGTTATGAATTGGAGGAGTACAGTGGCAAAGCATGTAGGAGGTACCCAAAATATCCTTTCATCCTAGAAGAAGCTGACCTAGGCTAATACTAATGTATATTGGCAAAACAATATGGGGGAGAGCTCCAAGAGCCAGTGCTTCACACACCCCCTGATGGATCTGAGCAAAGTTGTTCCCAGTAGGTGTCTTGGGTGTGCTAAACTACTTTGACTTGAGGCAGAGCCTGAAGTAGGAGGTGGAGTGTGAACCACACCACCCAAGAAAAATCCCAGAAAGGCTTGACAAATTTCTGAGTCACAACTCCCTCCTCCTTTAATCTTGGCTGCTGACCTTTACCAGCTGCAAATGCCATCATGCCATCTTGTCTGGACAAGCCAGCAAGTGGAGGTGGTAGGAAAACTTTGCCTATCTCCCACCCTTTCCTGAAGCAACTGTTCAGGCTGGGATGGGGACACATGAGAAACAAACAGCTTCCACACCACTTCTATTTTCTCTTCTGTGTCTAGAGGAGTGCTCCTCCTTCAACTCCTTGCTTTCTGCATATGTGTGAAGTCAGTCACAGATTGGCTCTCAGTTTGTAGCCTCACACCAACGCTCCAAGGTGCTCTGTGACAGCACAAGGCTGAGGCTGACACCTCTCTGTCTATAGTTGTCCTAAAGTGGGACAGTATGTTGGGGTACCTAATCCCCTGCTTTCTCTCACCACTAGGCCATAGCCTTTGAAGGGCAAATGGCCTCTTACAGCTGCTGAACAGCTCTTGCTGACACAGTGGCTGCTGTGTCTGCAGACCTTCCTGAGATGTTGGTGAGTTGGGTGCTTTGCCTAGATACAGGGGAGATGATAGCATCTGTAAGCTGCTCTTGTTTTCCTGTGAAGCAGCCTGCTTTACAAGAGCTCTGTATCCTGCCTGCCTTCATGGCTCTCATTCCATTCAGCATCTGTGGGCAGAGGAGCCACTTTCAGAGCTGCAGTTGTCATTTTGTACCAGGCATGAGGCAGCAGCTCGTTGCCAGTGCCAAAACCCTCACCTGTTTTTTTTCTCTCCCAGACTTCTGCTTATGCATTAAAATGAAGCAGTTGTTCTGACATGAGAGATGCATTACTTTAATGTTGGGCTTGTTTTGGGCAGGCTCTGTCACGGAAAAGAAAAGATATACAAGGCTGAATACAGTTCCTACAGAAAAGAAATGCGCAGTTTAGCTGGAGAATGTGCTGTGGTGTTTTGACCAATGACTTTCAGATGTTCTTGAGTTTTTTGGGTTGGTTTGGTGTGGGTTTGATTTTGAATGGAGAACTGAAAATGTTGTGGGAATTGCCATCCAGTTTGGATAAGCTGTACAAGCCAGGCAAATTCCTGCGAAGAGGAACCAATCTGACTCTCATGACTAACGTAACAGCTTATTTGGAATTAATGAACAAAACTACCTATTAACGTTTTCTAATGCAGATTCTGAATTCCAGGAAGTAACTTGGTCTTTGAAAAGCTTTTCATCATTTCTCTACGCTCTGCAGCACACAAGCATATGCTTCACTTCCCTATTCAACTGACTCAACAAAGATAGCTTGGTTCTAAAGAATGACTTTGTATCCAGGAAATAGGATTTAAAAAAAGAAGAAAAAAAATCTAGTTGCTAAACCTAGTGTGAGGATACGGGACAGCCTGTCTTTTCCCAGGATATTGGCAGCTCATATTCCCTTATCTTGAATGTTTTTGTTTCCCAGTAAGTTTCTTGCATAGGAATTTCCCAGATGAGTTTACTCATTTATTAAATACTGGACTCATATCATGACTGCAAATTTAGCCTCAAAGAATGGCTGAAGATTCAAACCATCTCTCAGTATCAGTTAGTAATGCAACTCTGGACACTGAAAATTTCTGGATGTAAAAGGTTAGCATTGAAGAAAAAGCTCCAAAGTGATCCATGACAGATGCATCAGTTGTTTTTTCACATTGATAGAACAATACTCCAGATATTCACACCTTAGCATTTACATTTAGGAACAAAATGTTACCATATTGAATGCTATGATTTTGTGTCCACTGACAGCCTTGTTCAGGGAGGTTAATCTGCTTATTGGGAGTTCTGTGGTTAAGTGCAATACCCACCCTCTTCTCCCACCACTGCCTTCTTCATTTAATGGGAATACTCCTGGCCTACAGAAGTTCTAGGGCTACTTTTGCCTTTCCCTGCACTCCAGGACTGATTGGTCTGTCAAGGCACTTTTTTAAAGTCTGAGAAAATTCCTCTTGGTTTCTAGCAACTGTTCTAACAGCACAGTTACAGTGCAGCACTGTGTTACCTTTCCCATTTGCCAGGGCTCTTGAGGTTTCTAATAGCTGAATGGCACTGAGAAGATTACTGTATATGTATTTTTTTGATGATCAGATCAATACAGGAAAAAAAACACAACAACAAACCCATAATTGAGCTGCGAAATTGGAATTTACTAAAACATTGAAGAAACAAAGATTTTCTTGATTTGATCATGGTAGTTGAGCATGAGTATATATTAAAAAGCCCCAATACCCTATAGCTCTGAAATCCTGTGCCATGTGCTCTAGGATGGCCCTGCTTGAGCAGGAAGGTTGGACCAGATGACCCACTGTGGTCCCTTCCAAATTTACCTAAACTGTGATTCTATGCTTCTGTGAATTCTGGATTTGCAGGTAGCATCAAGACACTGACTATGCAAAAACTTCCTAAAAGCCTTCTTTTTGTCTTGCAATTTTTCCCAATAGGTTTGATAGGATTCTTTATTGCTTTTGGCATTGCTATGGGGAAAATGGGAGAACAGGCCAAGATGATGGTGGATTTCTTCAACATCCTGAATGAAATTGTAATGAAGTTAGTAACCATGATCATGTGGTAAGTTTGTAGTTCTAACTCAAAGAAAAAAAAAAGACATTTTTAAAAAGACCTTATAAAACCTTAATATACTGATGCCAGTTTGTTAGAAAAAACAGTGTCATTAAATAGTTGACTTTCTAAAGCCTTGACAGGTATATTAGAACCACAGCAGCATTATTTCTCTTCGGTGAGGATTGTTTAGGACCCAGTTTGAAACATTTCTGAAGAGATTCTGTTCTTTGTGTGCTGAAATACAAAACATACATGTACCAGCAAAGGCCTTCAAATGCCACATTGGCTATGGAGGTTCATTATATAGGAGAACACCTAAGCAAGCAAGAATGGCCCACATAAGAACATCCCAATTTTCCTGGGAGGTTAGCATAATCCCAGGGTATTACCTAGGAGGTATAATTACAAAAAAAGCCTGTAGACACCTTATTCACAGTCTTCTTTGGTAAAAATACTTTATCAATAAATAAAATTCCATTAGTTTTCAGTGATGTGTAACCCCTTCACTCATAGTTTCTGCAGAATGTGTCTTACAACCTTGCTGGAAATGGGCCCACTGGAAGATATCTGCCCTGTTTTTGAAGTATACCTGTTTGTAATAATGGCTTTGAGGAAGTGACTTTACCCGATTAGGTCTAAGCCCTTGTTTACACTTCTGAGAGGGGACTCTCCCTCTCTCTCTTTTAATTTTTTTTTTTTAATTTTTTTTTTTGAGTGTTTCTTCTGAGTGCTTCCCTAGAGCTGTTTGTATGTCAAGCATGGCCATCTCACATAAAGCCAGTTTTCCAGAACGTAAAAATGCCTTGCTGTGTACTACTGTTTCCTAGGTCTTTGAGAGCAGAAATAGCTACTCCAGTGTAACACATGTGTCCTGGCTGGGACTCCCTGGTGTTCCTGGGAGTGATTTCTTGCCTTACAAGGCTGCCCTCTTCTCTAGAGCTCGATGAACACAGTGTATAGGAAAGGGAGCAGGGTGCCTGACACGTGAGTCGTCAGCACCATCAGTGTTTCAGAGGGGCACTGTTAGGCAAGAGTGATGCAAACAGTAACAACAGGGTGGAAATGTGCAGAATAACAGAAAGAACTTGAAGCAATGACCTTGCGTTCCTGTTATGCTTCTGCTTTTCTGTGGATGATCTTGCTGCATAAAACCAAAGTTGTTTTTATTCACAAAGCTTTCAATATTTACTGAATCTCCACTCGACAGAGAGGTGGTGACTATACTCCCATAACCCTCCAGGAGCTAGAATTTACTCTTTTTTGGCATCATTTGGTAGACCCAAGACATAATACCCTGCCAACAATATAAACGTTCTCTAGTAGTCAGTGTTGCAACAGCAGGAAATCTTTCAAGTTTCAAGAAATTCACCATAAATATTTATTTTTATTGACGTGCTTTTTATTTCTCTTCTCATGAAAAAAGGAAATTGATGTTGGAAATTCCTTTTCTTCATCTCTGTTTAGAATTTTTAAAGATTTGTTGAGGCCAAAAGCAAGGGGGTTTTAGTGTGTATTTGTAAAGAAAAATGCTATTCCTTATACAGAGTTACGTTTTGTCTGGCTTATGATTTCTCAGCACAGACATCTGTAACTCCCATGGCACCTACAGACTCTCAGGAGCATGGCATTGCTATAGAAGCATAAAACAAAACAGACATCTGGCTCTGACATCATGTAACTCTCTATAAGAACTGTATTTTGTCAAGTTCATTGAAACGTGGCATTTTATGATAACTGGTATAACAGCTGGCCTTGAATTTGAAGTGATTGAAGGCTTTCCAGGTCTTGGGCACATTGCTTGAGAAACCATGAGATATTCTAACAAAAACCAGGAAGTACTTTTATTCTGAAAGTCTTTGAATTGTTTTAATGATTGAGGAAACAAAAACCCTACTGTAAGTAACAAAAACACATAATTAATGAAGAATCCATAAATTAAAAAACATTTGTCTAAATTATTGAAAGAACATAGTGGAAACATTTCTAATCCTCAAGATATAAACATTTCATTTCAACAAATAGTTTAACTGAAGTAAATAATGCAACCCTCTGAATTCAAATAAACAATGGATTGTAAAAGTTATGTTTTAAGAACAAACCTACACCATTCTTTATAATGATACAAGCCTGTGTAACATTATCATGTTCTTGTACAATGTTATTTCAGGATTGAAAACTATTCAGGAAAGGCATATTCCATTTGATAGGATGGGCAATGAAGTAGATGGGGAATTTGCTGGAGATGGCCATTATTTTTAAAAAAGACGTGAAAACTGTCCCTTGAATTTCCATCAGTTCTTGATGTTCCCCTCAGTGTTGAGCCTGAGAGCTCCCGACTCTTCCCCAGTCTGTATTTTGTTGAGCACAGGTTTTATTGTTGCACTGCCAAGACAATTTCTGTCTATGCTTGTTTTCTTTCTCCAGGTATTCCCCGTTGGGTATTGCTTGCCTCATCTGTGGAAAAATCATTGCAATCAAGGACTTAGAAGTAGTTGCTAGACAACTTGGCATGTACATGGTCACTGTGATTGTGGGTCTTGTCATCCATGGAGGGATCTTCCTGCCTCTGCTCTACTTTGTGATAACAAGGAAAAGCCCATTTTCATTCCTTGCAGGGATTTTCCAGGCATGGATCACAGCACTAGGCACAGCTTCCAGGTACACCTGAGAAATACCAGTGTGCTTTATTTTTTAGCAGATTATTACTTGCTGTTTGGACATGGTACCTCTGCTGTTCCAACCTTCACTGCAAAATCATTTTATGCCATTGAATGAAAACTATTTTTAATACAGCTGTGTTTAAATAAATCAAAATTCCCTTCAGGATTCTCTAGAGAGGCTGTAGCCACCTGCAGACATCTGGGACACCCACTTTTTGTTTTCTGCCATTTGCCAAATCACTTGTGCAAATTGTGTAAACTCTGTGCTTTTTTACTCAATTGGGAAAAAGTGATAATTCTATTTTTTTTGTGAGCATGTTAAGATCAGTCTCATTGCATTCAGGAAAGAAAAAAAACCCCAAACATTGCTAGGTTTTACAAAAGAAAGGAAAAAAACCTCTCAGTTTGTATTTTCATCAGTTTTGGCAAAATAGTTGGACTTCAGTGAAAAGCTGAGCATTTTAAAGTTGTTGATGCACAGAACAGACTGAGAAAAGTCTGTAAGTAACACAGCTCTCAGTAATAAATTTAAAAAAAAAGCAAAAATTGATGTTTTGCATTGGGGCAGTCAGTAGATCTTGAGCTGAAATTTTTTTTCAGTTAAATACCATATTTTAAAGAGTTTTCCTCAGTTAAATACCACATTTTAAAGTGTTTTCCTTTAATAAATGTTTTATTTCTGAAGAAAATTTAATCTTTCTTTTTAATTTAAAAAGGGAAAACAAAAAACCCTAGTTCAAAATGGACCACCAGAAAACTGAGCATTCTTGATTTGAAGAATGCCTTGAAAGAACTGTAATTCATCTGTCTCTTTGGGTCAACCCAAACCGCTCTGCTGAACAGCTTCTCCTTTGATGAGAAAGTTTCTGGGGGACCTCAGTGATGTGCATAAATATCTGATGGGCAGATGAAGTCTGCTGAGAAGTCATGCTGAGAAGATGAAGTGATACCCATTTTCAGTAGTGCCCAGTGACTGGAAGAGAGGGAGTGGGCACAAACTGAAACACAGGAAGTACCATCTGAACAGAAGAAAACTCTTTTTGCTGTGATTTACTGTGACAGTGCATGAATGCTGGCACAGGTTACCCAGAGGAGTTGTGGAGTCTCTATCCCTGGAAATCCACTAAGCCTGTCTGGCCACAGCCCTGGGAAATGTGGGAAACCTGCCCTAGCTGCTCATGCCTCGAGCAAGGTGGTTGGGGTGGGTGACCTCCAGAGATACACTCCAACCTCAGTAATTCTGTGGCTCTGTGATAAACAGTGTTGGATTAGAGGAGATCTGCTCTGCCCAAGAGTTTTTATAAATGACAATTTACCGAAGGTTTTTGTTCATTGAAGTGTTTTGAGTTTCCACTTCAGCAGTATTTTTGGATGGCGGTGTTTTATTTTGAGCAAGTGAGTGTAATGACCTGAAAGATTCCCACAAAAGCAAGGCACTGTGTGTCTGTGCAAAGAGCTGTTCTCTTCCAGCTGTCTTTTGCATCTTTTCCTATCCTCCTACTGTGTTTCACTATCCTTTCTTCCTGTCCTCCAGTGTCAGGGACCATCATGTGTTGCATTTTTTTGCCTGGCTTTTTCAGTCCTTAACGCCATACCAATTTCTCCATTTAGAGTGAATTCACAATCAAAGAAATTTAAAATTTGTCCCTACACTTAGAGGTTTGTGTATCACACTCAGAGGTCTGTCTATCAGTGTTATGGTCCTGGTCCTTAAAATTGTTAGAAATGCCTCTTCCAGAATTAAAGGGGCGAACAAGACCATATGCCAAAGTCAATAGTATGGATTTTATTAAATAGTAAATATGAGAGAGAGAAGGGAAGGAAGAGAGACAAATAGAAAAGAGGTGGGGAGACAGAAACAGAGTGACCGATTAAAGAAAATATCACCACTCTGTGGATCCCACCAGCATCCCATTGATGCTGTCCATCAGGCCTTCTTGGTGGTGAGAGACCCTCAAAAAACATAGAATCCAAAGGATTACTGTGCATTCAGGTCAGGTGGGAATGGCCAGGTACTTCCCCCCAGGAGGGAGGCAGTTTGACAGTCTCTTGCAGCAGACTCTGGGTCTGTTGCATCACATGCAATGCCATGGTGCAAGGCCTCAGCAATGAATCTGAAAAATTCATCCAGGCACTCTCAAGCTCTCATCCTACATCAAGTCACATTCGTGTCTTGGCCTCAGTCCCACTTCCAGCTAAATGTAGGACAAATTCAAAAATTGTCTAAAAAAGGCTTACATCACAGGAGAAAGTGGAAGTAGAAAAAGTAAACAATGGTATTAGAATTTCCAACTTTTGCTCCATTATGTGTGTATGGTTTATTGATTTTAATTATGTCTTCTTTATGTTTTTTCTTTCTCTCCCTAGTGCTGGAACATTACCCGTCACGTTCCGGTGTCTTGAAGAAAATCTTGGCATTGATAAGCGTGTAACAAGGTTTGTTCTTCCTGTTGGAGCAACTATTAACATGGATGGAACTGCCCTTTATGAAGCTGTGGCTGCCATCTTCATAGCACAGATGAATGGAATTGACCTGGATGGAGGCCAGATAGTTACTGTGAGGTCAGTTCAAAGAGCCCTTTGTTTCTACAGACTGTAAAATATGAATGGTTTGGGTTGGATGTCTTCTCAGTAGCTGAGTCATCTCAGTTGGATTCAGTATGAAATCCATGGGTTTCTAATAATGATATAAAAATGAATGTTTTACATATAGGTCCTGATTCCCTGGTGATGTGTTTTCTATCATTTGCAGCCCTAGTGCACACTGGTGGTGTTCTATACTTCTGTAGTTGACAATTGTCATGGTTTAACCCCGGGCAGACACCAAACCCCACGCAGCCACTCGCTCACTCCCCCACCAGCGAGATCAGGGGGACAAGGGTAAAAGAAAACTCGTGGGCTGAGATAGCAATAGTTCAATAGGGAAAGCAGAAGCAGTGCACACAAGCCAAGCAAACCAAGGAGTTAATTCACTGCCTCCCACGGGCGGGCAGGTGCTCAGCCATCCCCACCACACGTGACCGTCACTTGGCAAGACAAAGGACACCACTCCAAACTCCCCTTTTCTCCTTCTTCCTCCCACTTTATGTCCTGATGACAAATCATGTGGAATATCCCTTTGGTCACTTGGGGTCACCTGTGTCTCCTCCCAGCCTGCCATGCACCCCCAGTCCCCTCCCCAGCATGGCAGTACCAAAAGCAGAAAAGGCCTTGGCTCCGTGTGAGCCCTGCTCAGCAATAACAAAAGTGTCTCAGTATTACCAACCCTGAGTTCAGCACAAATCCAAAACACAGCCCCATAGCAGCCACTGTGAAGAAAATTAACTCTACTCCAGCCAAACCCAGCACAAAAGCAATCTCAGTTGTAATATAAAACATTATCTATCTGTCTAATGAAATGTGGGGGGGTTTTGTGGGGTTTTTTTTTGGTGTGTTTTTTTGTTTGTTTGTTTGTTTTGTTTTGTTTTGTTTTTAGTTTAGGGGTATGCTACAACTCATGTATGGGCCATTAACTTTCTAGAATATATCTGTTTGTATACACTAGAAGAAAAAAGTATACCTAAAAATCTTTCTGTGTGTTTATATTTGCCTGTACTTTTTCCATGACTTTGGTGAACAGAAAAAAAATAATAATGAACTGAGAATAACCCATCCTGAGGGTGAGATTTTCTGTGCTGCGGTCTGGATACTCCCAGACCTTTTATCTCTAACCTAGCAAATATTACCTGTAGTCTTTTAATATCAAATTGTCTTATCCAGAAGAAAGCTGAGCATCTGTAAGGACAAAAGAAAGTACCCATTAAAAAAGAATAAGAGTGATTGAAGACTGTTTACTGTAAGGGAGTTTTAATTTGATGAAGACAGCAGGTCTAACATTTTGAATAGTTAAAATGGAAACCACAAGTGAAGGCTACCAAGTTTGTCTTCTTCCTGTCATTTTCACCCACACAGTTTTCTTTTATTAAACCTTTTTAACACTAAAGAAACTCCTGCAAAGCAATGTCTAATTCTATGTTTCTTACCCAGCTATACTAGTTTAGTATAGTTCTGCATTTTCCATTTATTTACTTCCTGCCCTGACTCCTGAAATAGTAAAGCTAAGTTTGTAAAATGTTTTCAGGGCTGCTTCTAATGAAGGCAGATGCTAGATCTGCATGATCCATATTTGTTCCTAAAAATGAAAACAGTCATTTCAGAGATGCCACATATTAAACTAAATTGAGACCAGGGAAATTCAAATCAGGAATCTGCTGTTGTCTAGGAGATTTGATAGGCTTGAACCTCAGTTACTCATCTTGCCTTCCTCTGAGGGATTGACCAATTGCCTCTTCCTGATCTCACCATTTCAGGGTCAGTGTATCCAGCTTTGTGACTGTCACTTACAAGGCAAGGACTCTTTGGCTGATTTGTAAAACCACTGGTTTTCCTCTTCATGCATTTTTGCAACAGCAATATGACAAGAACTATCTCTTGAGATGACAATACAAATGAAGGAAGGGTTATTAGATTTTGTCTGGTATATGCACTTTGTGATACTGAGAATATTCAAGTAACCTCATAAAGTCTTAATTAGCCTTTTACCAGCCTTAGTTACTTCATACTTTTAATTCCTCTGATTTTCTATTTTCTTTGGGAAAAGGTAGACAGGTTCTGTTTAGTTCTGAACATTTCCCTCCAGGTCTGAAATAGCTGCTGTGGGAAGGTGGGCAGGAGGATTTCCTCACAGAGCTTGGAAGGAATCCCTTACCAGTTTAGGCTGGAAGTGCCTGAGGATCTGGCATCACGTGCAAAGCCTGACAGCAGAGCAGAGCATCCTGCCTGCACACCTGCTGGACCTATCTGGGTGTCTAAGCCAGGCTGCACTCTAACCCAGACACCTGACAAACACACTGCAGCCTGGGTCAGACCCAGCCAGACAGTATCTGGCAGCTCTAAGTCTATCTAACCTCATCTATCTGTGAGGTTAACATGCTCACAGATGAGTTCTGGGGCTAATGAGCAGGTCTTGCCTGTAGAGTCTGTTCTCTTCTACTTCTGTATTGGAAGCACTTCCAGATTTGTTGAGTGTGAGGTGGGGTGAGTCCCTGGCCCCTCCAAGAAACCCAAAGAAAATGGTACCTGCTGGGGGGCAGTTCACTGCTTTCATGTGCTGAGGCTCCACCCACAGCCCAATTTCCTGGGCCTTTTTACCTGGGCTGTCCAGTTCGGGGGCTTTTCTCTGCCCTGACTGGCTGCCAGATGAAGTCCCCCAGAGACAGAGCCTCCCTCCATTTTCTGCCTCCCTAACACCTGGCATGTGTTAGGGCTTTGAGCATGTGTACAGCCACTATAGGATTTTTCCACCTCATGTATAGCATATGTTGAGCCATAAATAATAATCAAATTGGTCCCTCTCACCTGCTTTCCTTTTTATTTACCCTCCTCCTCTCCCTCTCTCTCTGCTTCTCTCTTCTTTCCTGTTTTCTCCCCTTGACTTGCTTTCTGACAAATTTATTTTCCATTCTTTATAGGACTGCCCGATGATGTTGATGTTTGTTATAGTCTGTGTTGTATTTTTACAAACATTTGAAGCTCAGACATTCATTTTATTGATCTTCATCAAAATATAAGAGGCAAAAACAAACACAGTTTTGGATTTATGAAACAATCAAATCGATTTTGCTTTTTCATCTACGGTGATTTGTATTCAGGCTTGGTACACCACTAGCTTGTATTTTGGGAAAATTTTATTCTGTGTTTAATAATAACTGCTTTCTCTCAGCCTTTAGTTCATTCAGTCTTCAGGTAACATAAATAAACAAAAATGAATCACCCTGAAAATTCAACCTGTAGTCACCGTTGGCATGTCTGGATGGTCAAAACTCAGGATTCAAAACCCTGGATGAGTTTGTCGAGCTTAGAAAACACCACAACACAGATTTGAATGTCATAACTAGACAGACAACCCTCTTCCAACTCTTGGAACAAACCCCATAGATCTGGCCTCCCCTAATAAATATTTCTAGAGAAACACAAGAGTGAAAAATATGAACTGAGCTTACCTTGATTTATCATATAGTTGTGTTTTATGGGAAGAACACATGAAAAAATATGATCCTCCTAATGGTCACGTGAGTATGCAAGTAAAGTGTGTGTTCTCTTCCTGCTACTCCCATTTGATTTTTATTTTTGCAGCTTGACTGCCACCCTTGCAAGTGTTGGAGCTGCCAGCATTCCCAGCGCGGGACTTGTCACTATGCTGCTGATCCTGACTGCAGTGGGTCTCCCTACCCAGGACATCAGTTTGCTTGTTGCTGTTGACTGGCTTTTGTAAGTTGTGCTGACTCCGCTGCTCGGTGCAGAAGAGGTAGTGGAATAATGTTTGTCCACAGTGCTTTCCAGCCATTGGTCTTAAAGAACTGTAGATCTCTCCCCTACAGATAAATCAAAGGAGGAAATGGGCCTTCAGTGAAGTAGGAGACACTGAAAGCAGCTTCTCAACTGTTACAGAGCTACTGAAGTCAGTTTCTGTGAGCCAAGGGTCTTCTTGGCACACTTGTGAGCTCACACTTTCATATTTTCTTCTTCTTAATGATGCCTTTCCATCATTCAAGAGCAGTTTTCTAATCTTTGCTTTCATGTTTCCGTTTATTATCGTTCTGGTCTAAAACAAAGGGTGAACACTGAAAATACAAGTTCCATCAGAATGTTGCCAGCAAGCTATAGAGTGATTTGGGCATTTGTAGAATCAAATTTTTTATACATGTTAGGGGGAAAGTCAGTTTCTTTTCATATATAAGAAAGTAAAATATCTTTTAAAAGAGCCTGTTCCAGGGCAGGACAAAGACCAAAGACAAGTAAGAATGAAAACTGAAATAAAGAAGGTAATCCTCTAGTTTCGTTTTACTGACAGATCATCCAAACTAGAAAGAATGGCTTTCATTTCCAATGACTTGTGATCAAAGTCCTCCAGTGCCATTGCAGGTTGCCCAGCAAGAAGCAGCTAACCCACTTCTTGTTTTCTGAGGCTACTGGTATTCAACACTTGAATACAGAAGCTGTAAGTACAGACAGAGGCTATGCCAGGCCACATCCTTTCTCTTGCTGTCATTTCACAGCTGGGATATCCTTCTGTCTTCTGTGCAGAGCTGAAAGAGACTCAGTAGCCCTTCAGTTGTACTGGCCTCTAGAGACACTTTCATATTGTCCTGTACTGCTGCAGCACAATATATTCTGGTATATTCTGGTCAACAGCCAGCTCTCCCCTAATATCCTTTTAAGTAGTAAAGACATTTGTTTTTGTTGTTCCAGCTGTGGTGCCCAGAAAGGGAGACATAAATAAAACTGTACTATTTGTGTGTTTTCTCCTACACTAGCAGCCTCAGCTGCCTGCTTCTGGTAGCTTTCAGTTCCAGATACACAACTAAAATGATGCAAGAAGAAAAGTAGAGTTGTGAATGTACATGTACAGATAAAACAGAAGTTTAATTTCCTATTGTTATCTTTTGGCTTACTGAGAAGAATTCAAGAACTTAATCCTCTGACACGTGTTTTGGGTCTACTGGCATGGCCTATCTGTCACTAAGAATTTTGAAGGATAGCATGCAGCTCTGATTTCTGCTTCAGGGAAGAAAGAGGAATTTACAGCTTGAGGAGGCAAAGGAATAACTCAACATACATGATTTATATATAATTGAATTTCATGATGTCATGATGCAGAATGTTGAAATGACAAGGTACAGCAGGCATAGGGAAGGATGTGATATTCAGTGGGTTTATTATATTTATGATGTCATAGTTGAAAACAGGAAAGTGGTATAGGAATCTGCAGCTGGAAGAAGGAGAGAAAAAATATATAAAAATGTATTTTAAATTTCTGTTTTTCTTGGCTCTCTAAGTAAGGCAAATTGGTAGGTTTCTGCAGCTGGTAGGAGGGTGTACAAAAGGAGCCTGTGGTTTGTTTGGGTTTTTTAGGGAAATTTATTTTTAAAATATTCCTGTGGACTGAGAAGCTCTGCCTACACTAGCAAGCCTCAGAGCTGTAAGTTTATCAGCAGTTCTGATCCACTAGTGGGTGTTGCATTTCAGCAGCATTGTCCCCACTGGCTAATCCAACCTTGCTTAAGAAGTAAAACCTTCTGTACGTAGCTGTACATGATGAATGTAGGAAGAGGAAGGAATTGTGGAAGAAATACTTCAAGATGTCTTTCCAAAATAAATGGAAGGCAAGAGAACTTCCAGCCTGAACAGTTTGGTTTGTTTCCTCATGGCCTACCAATCAGCAGTGCCAGTGCAGCATGATTCAGAACTGAAAGGTAAAAGGAAAAGAGATAAAAGAAGAGGTGAAAAGCTCTGTCATGCCACTGGTACTGCAAAGTCAAGATGCTCTTTGTTGGTGGAAGTGCTGTAGCTATAGATCTATGTTCAACAACTAGTAGCTTCATTTACCATCTTCCAGTGGCTGTGTTGTGGCAGCCATAATGGACCATGAAGAATGATGCTGCTGATATTGCTGTGTTAAGAAAAGGCACACAGGCCAACTTCTGAGCAAGATTTTGCACACACAAACCAGACCTAAAGAATATCTGACATGAAATGTCATAAAAACACATTTTCTTTACTTAAAAACATTAAATAATGTTACAGCAGTATTTCTAAATAAATGTAGAAGAAAAAGTTAATAAAATATTTAAGACCCAATTGCAGCCACTTTTCTGGAATCCATGAGTAAATGCAACCAACCATGTAGAAATTCTCAGAACAGCCCTTCAATTACATTTCAATTTCAGATAAAAAAGCTTTTAAAAAATATTCTATTTGATTAGTTTTTCATTTTTTTATAAAAGCAAATACCAGAACATCATCTGATTTTACAGTACTACCACCATCTGAAATTGTGATCTTACTAAAACCAGTTTTGCATGATTTGGTCATTGTGTAGCACCAAGATCACTTTATGTCAAATCCTTAAACTTGGCACTCTCTCCTTCAAACTGGAGCTGAAAGGTTTCTATATCAATTTTTTTCTCAAGCTTCTCCAGTATCTATTGGGTTGTTCAATCTTTTTAGCTCCCATGCATACATATCCAGTGTAAGCCCTTTCAACCAGGCAAGTTTCCCGGGATTTCACAACTCTTACAGTTTAAAACCAAGCACAACACAGCAGTGACATTTATTAGGACAGTAATTATATGCCAACAGATGGAATAAAATGAGCTTATTTTGCTTGAGCCACAAACTGGGTACTCTCCAGATGTGAGCTGACCAGCTTAGCAAATATCAGTGGTACCAGATTAGTGGTATTTTGCAGCAAAGAGAGAGGAATTAGGGAAAACGAGCTTAGGCAGCTGATCCGGTACTTAAACCTTCATTCGGTAACTCAGAAAAAGATTGCTTCAGTTCTGACCAAGGCTTAGATCAGAGGCAGAATATTCAGACCCAGTTGAAGTCTGGATGTTATGAACAGGGTCCAGACTACAACCTTCCTGTATTTGTTTTGTTGACGTCATCCCACTTGCCTGGAAGTAACTGCTTCATTGGTTTTAACAGAAGAGTAAGTACAATTGTCTTTGTTCTTCACAGAGCATTCCTTGCCCCAAAAGAGGTCAGTGGCACCTTGCTGTTGATTCCTGACAGCTGAGATTTTGCCGTTTGTGTTGTAGGGAACTTCCTGGTTTCCTTTGGATTGTGCAGTGTAACATCAGTGTGCAGTTTGTGTTGCTGAATCTCTCAGCTAGTGGTACGCGTGCATGAGCTGGAGATCTCCTCAAATGACCCTTTCAGAATTTGAATTCTGCCTCAATTATATTTATGTATTCTCTCCACCTTGGTTTTTTGGCATCCTATACTATCCCTCTGTCATCTGGCATCAGTGAATCCTTTCAGAATTTAAGACCACTCATGCAAAAAAATTAAGTAGGTGTTCTTTTTGTGGAGTTCTATTGTCAGATTCAGTGTATTTAATGGTCTTAATTAAAAATCACACCAGAAAGTCTTATTTTCCTATTCTACCACTCTGACCAGATTTAAAATAGTCTTCACAAGCATTGGATGAGAACTGTATAAAGCATTTAATTTGTGTGAAGCAAAACTGGAAGGACATTTTCCTTCTATAGGTTGTTGGCTTGTTTCTCGGGGGAATTACTGTAGAGGTTTTTTCCCTTCTGGGTATTCTTTTGAAGCCAAAAAAAGAAAATTAACTGCTTCAGCAAAGATATTACACCACAAAGTCTGTAAATATGTAAGCATGATAATGTTGAGAGGGAGAGGAGAAAATTGAGTGGGACTATAATTCCACAGCTGAAAAAGGCGGATTTACTGATGTGTAGAGCAAAGATGTTAAAATGGGCTCAAAAGTTTATGTGGTCATGGATAATAAGCATGAATAATGAATGTTTATCAGTTGAGAGTTTATATATTTAGATGTTTTCTTCTTGGTGTTCTACAGAAGGAGGAGATGTCACACAAATCTAGTACTAGAAATACTAGAAAGGTTGTTTTGAAATTAATCACTGTCTTGGAAAATGAGGTCTTACATGCTAGCTTTTGTCACTTGGCAAATGTTCACACTGTTCAACCTGGCCATTTTGTGTAAATGAATCTTCATGAATACACTTCTGAGAATTAATCAGTGTAATCACTTCTCTGACCTATTTGGCAGAGCTAGACTCGGTTGCTTTCAGTTGGTTTAATTTGCAGCCCTTGTTCAGAAGGTTTTTAGGAGTTTCATGTTTAGTGCAGATATGTAGAGGCAAATGAGACTGTAAATGATTTTAACATGTGTGCTGTGGCAGGAAGGATAGCAGGACCCAGCTCCCATTTTTGCAGATTTTTGGTCAGGTTTGGGGCAGAATTCTGAAGTCAAGGAAAATCCACAACTGTGACTTCACTGTTGACAGATAGAGCCACACTAAAGACAAGGCAGGAGAAAGGTGGCATGTCCATTTAATGGCATCCTGTCCAGAAAGTGCCAACACACATATTTCTTTGTAATGAAGCATGTTAGCATGCTTCTGCTGGCACCCTCCTACAATGAGGGGCACTCGTTAGTGAAATGCTGTCACAGGCTCATAATTTTGTAGGCCATGACCTATATTTGGGTTCCTCATATGCCAGGCTCTGGCACACGTAGTGTGAGTGGGCATGCTGCCACACCAACAGATGGCCATCTGTAAAGATGGTGCCAGGAGAGGAGCTTCAATAGCCTAAGCATCATGGAGATATTTCAGGCATTTTTATTCCCCATAGTTTGCTCACTAAGAGTAAAGGGAGAGGCCTTTTGTTAATTCAAACTAGAAATGAGAACAGCTCATCAGAACCAAAATCATTTTCTCTGGCTGAACTAAGTTCAGTGCTCTGATAAATTCAGATTAAACAAAGGGCAGGGGTGTGAGCCTGGCATCCTGATACTGAAACCTCCAGCTCCAGAAGCAGGCACTGGGGTCTCTCAGTCAAGCACAGCTCTGCAGTTTGGCTGTGATCTAGCACACATTCTTTGCCAAACTTCATGAGAATAAGCAGCTGGGACATGGGAATTTGAACATCCTCCCCTGTCTGAGTAAGTCCCTTGGGAAAGCAAACTTCTCCCATGTCCCTTGAAAGTTCCCATCTCTCTGTTCAAATGATACCTTAAGCTTCCTGAAACAAATGCAGTAACTGTACCATAAACAGGGCTACCCTGCCCTACTTTTTCTTCCTCTCATGCCATTCAGCCTCTGCCTTTTTCTTCTTTTGTAGGGACCGGATGAGAACGTCAGTCAATGTAGTGGGGGATTCTTTTGGTGCTGGCATTGTCTACCACCTTTCCAAGGCAGAACTTGACACCATTGATTCCCATCATAAAGGGCATGAAGACATTGAAATGACCAAGACTCAGTCAATCTATGACGACATGAAAAATCATAGGGAAAACAACTCAAACCAATGTGTTTTTGCAGCTCACAACTCAGTCATGGTAGATGAGTGCAAGGTACCTTTCACATTTATGGATATTGAGACATGTATATAGCACTGCATGCTTTATCTTATTTTTTAACCTGCATGTATTTTTCAAATTTGTTCTGCAAATAACAATGTGGCAACAAGGTCCATGAACCCCAGACATTTTGAATGTGTTTGAGCAGTTCAAAAGATGGTTTTTTGCACTCTTCTTAAAACTTGTCATTTGATGGGAAAAAATCATGTACTTTGTTTACATATCAAAAGGCAAGATGCAGCGTATTATGGAATATGCCAAGACACAGAGAATATGGCATCACCTTCTATGGACATTTACTTAATTTTCTGTGGCAACAGAGAACTTAATTGCCAACCCAAATGAAGGATGGCTGCAACTCAGATGCAGGTGTTGTCACTTGCTGACTGCCTTCATGATATGCTGTTCAGAGGTCGACATGTTGAATGCGCTTTGGCATGAGAATGCTCCTGCACTCACACAGCACGCTTCTGCTTCTCTTCTGCCAGCACTCCTTCCCGAGGCACTAAGGCACAAACACTCTCTTCCCTCTGTAACCCTTGCTGTAATTAACATGCAATATTAATACTAATAATCGTGTCTTGATCAGAGTGAAGGGAGCTTGAGCAACCCCACCAGCTGAATGCGAAGACAGTTCGGGGAGTTAGTGGTTAGAAGGTCACTCAGAACCCACCACTGGGATGGGGCAGTTTCAAATCCAGAGAGAGCTTTTGAAAAGGAGGAGAAAAGAAAGTAAAAGAAGGTGGAACTTCTAATTTCGTAGTCCTTTTTTTTTGGTTTTTTTTTTTAATGCTCCAGTCTGATGCTGTACACTGTCTTTGAGACAATGGGTTTGCCATTCAGCCTACCTTAACCATTTATCCAAGCAGATTCTCTTGTATCTTCCAGTTACCACAACTGAGCCAGTATCTAGCTGTGAATGACTGCACTAAATCCATTAGTAGATCACAGTTTATATCGGAAATGTAATCCTGTACTGTCATTTTCACTTGTATCTAGCCTGACTGGAAATCTTCTTTAGAACTCTTTTTTTTTCTAATGCTTACTCCTTGAGAATGCAGGCCAAACTGGAATTTTCAGGGGAAAAGTAATACTGAATTCATGGACAAAAATCAAACAGCATTCATTTTATCTACAATTTTTTCCCTGAATTTTCCAAGGCTTCAATAAAGTGATTTTTAAAAAAAATAATACATTTTTTTCTGACATGGCACTCCGCTTTCTCTTCAGACCCAATCTTTTTTCCATTTGAAAAAATTTAAAAAATAAGATCTGAAATGGAAAGAGAATACACACTTACACAGAATTTAAAATTGCCATTAATTTATATTTCTTAAAAAAGGCAAGGACACAAGATTAAAATGTGAAATTAAAAAAAAAAAAAAAAGAAACTCTCTGGAAAGAAAGAGAGCATGTGCACACACACTTTTTGCAGAACTCCTTTTGGAATTTTTTGAAAGCTATTTTTAAGTTAAATAGCCAATGCTGGGTTTAAGATTATGTTTATGGAACTGAATACTGATAATTTAATCTGCTCCCAGTTTCTCAGATTTGCAGAGAGATCCAAGTCAAGTTAAAAAGTAGTACCCTGTTGATGCAATCAATACTCACTGCACTTTCTTTTCTCCTTCAGTTTCTGATATCATTTCCCTCAGCTGAGGCAATAGCTTCCCTCAAAACCATGGATTAATGGTGTTGTATGTCATCCTAAGCACACCCTTCAATTCAAGTTTGGGACCAGTGATTTATGAGCTAGAAATGTTTGTTCTTTTTAATTGTTTAAGGGTTGCTCTACTTACAGTCTCAGTTTGCACTTTTAAACTCATGGAAAGAGCCAGGCTTTACCGGATTGAGCACCAGACTGACTTTGAGCAGGTCACTTCTCTGGTCTGTCTGCAAGCTGCCAAAAGGATGTGTTGTTGTGACCTAACTGATGAGCTATGAATATATGCTGGCACTTGCAAAGCGTTTGGATCATGTTGAAGTGGTCTGCAACTCCCAAGTGTTAGACTTGCAAAGGCAACAAGAGAGAGTAGGATCTGGGGCTTTGAAACAGCCAGCTGTTAAATTTGAAAAGCCATCTCTTCATCCTGTCCAATGCGCTGGTGGGTTGAAAAGCTTACTGCAACTCTGGTCAGGATATGGAAAAGCTAATCTACTAGCATGCCCTTTCTATTTACTTTCTGTAATATATACCATGTATAACACTAGTAGTTTATCATTTTGCATGGTCAATGTACATAATTAATGAGTAGTTTACCTTTGTATGGGGTTAGAGTGGTTGTTATTGCATGATATTTTTGTATTTTTTTTATTATCATATTTGACATGACTCTGTGTGATTTTCATTTCTGAATAAGCTGTTCATTCCTGTAGTTGCATGTTTTCCCCTTCTAATTATCTAAGAAAAAGCTTGACCTTGTTTCAAAAATCAGTGCATTTTGTCATGTTTCCATGTCCCAATGCTTTCATGCATCCTGTTTATCCAGCATGGGGAATTTCAGCTCTGTCTTTAAGTTTTCATTTGAAGCTGAAGATGTTAACTTACAAGGTAAGTTAGGAAAAAGTAAGCCGTCCATTTAGAATTAAATGAAAGATTCTCTCACATTATCAAGATCCACACCACTTTTGTAAAGTTAAATTGACATTTTACCTTTTTGATTTTTTAAAGTCATTTGGCTGGAGATATCATTCTTGAAACACAGGTTCATTTTTACCACTCTCTGGAATGGAACAAATTGTCCAGTGTTCACTGTGAGTTGGTAGATCTCTATAGATCTTCTACCATACTTAAAACCTAAAAATTCCAGCATGTATCTTTACAGGAAAGAGTGAGGTTTTGCTGTACATCATGTGAGATCAGTTTAGCATTACTGTGAATTTTTAATTGGACTATAGTCAAAACCTTTCACTACATAGTTATAGTGGTATGATGAACAATACTTTCACAACATGTCTTTTCTTCCATTTCTTTAAAGGTGGTGTAATTGTAGGTGAGTTTGTATAGATACACATCTATGATTATTCTGGCCTTGCATATTTTTCATGTTGTTGCATCAGGTATGCAGCTTTGCTAGAGAAATTCCACTGAAAAATACCATTTTCTACATTAAAAAAAAATCTGGTTTTGAAATAATCCAGAGAAATCTACAAGAGATAGAAAGGGGTAGAATCTGACATGTTTATTTTAAAAAACCAAACAAATGGCAGTGAAGGTTAAGAAAATGTGGAATATTTTTCTACTACTGATGTTTTCTAGTCATTATAATAAATAAATAAACAGGAGTCTCACTATTTGGGAGTGTTGTGAATTCTGAATAAATACATTTTACTTACATAATAAGTGACAGTGTATGTAATTCCTGTAAATGTCATAATCTTCCATATAAAGCTCACTGCTTTTCTTGTCAAAGTGCCTTGGCCTTTAAGTCGCTTGTTGATGATAATTACTTGCAGGTAACACTGGCAACCAACGGCAAATCTGCAGACTTCAATGTTGTTGAAGAAGAGCCTTGGAAACGTGAAAACTAAGTGAAGAGATTCCTAGCTGCATCTTTAATAAGTCCTGAAGCTATCTTGTGGCAGAAGATACCATGATTAAAGAAGATTTCTCTTTTTTTTTTTTTTTTTTTTTTTTTTTTCCTATTTAACATCTACAGTCTCTGCTTAATTTTGTAACTGAAACTTAGCAAAGATCTCATCAAGTCATTGTAGTGTCTTTGCCAAGCAATGATCCATAGCCATCTGTCTCCCTTGTGTTACTGTTTGGATGATGCACCTGGAGAATGCTCCGTGCAGTGCAATGTGCTCTCACCCACTTCCCCTTTCATTCAAGACACAGAGAATGTAAATGCTGCAAAATGGGAAGATCAAAGTGCCAGTACAGTTCACTACAGGGACTCAGGGTCACAGATACAAGAGAAACATAACACCACGTAAGCCTTCAAGTGTTTTGGTGACTCTTGTGGCATACCTGATCTGTTTATCACTGTATGGCTAAAATACCTTTTGAAAACATCCATAAAGATTTCTATTTGTTTTGATAATAACAAGCACTGTACTTTTGTGCCTAGTTGTACTTTAAACTGAGCTTAGATCCGAGGGCAGGATTAATGCATGGAAGTCAATAAATTATCCCAGACATTTTGTTAGATCGGTACAACTAAAACTTAGCATCAAGAGAAGACCTTAGATTTGTATGTGCAGGCAGTGTGTTTTTATCAGATGTCCCAGGGCAGGTACAGCCTTTGTTTTATGCTGGGGCTGTGCTGCTTGGTGACCACAATGCACCATGCCATACAAGGCGGTACAGTTACAGGGGTGGTAGTTCCTTCACTACATCTATGGCTGATGTGCAAAATACAGAAAACCAGGGACTCAGTTGTGCCGTTTTTAATCAAAGTAGGTGGTACCTTACTATTCACCCTGCTCCACTGATGTCAGAGGGGTTTCTCATGTGGATGGGATGCTCAAGTAAGGTACTACTAAGATTGATTATGGATGTCATGATTGGGTACTTGATAATGAGCTGCAAACAAGTTCTGAATCCATTACTCTTACAGAATTTTTAAGTGTGATCATCAGTAGCATTTGATATGAAGTGAAAGCCATGACATCTTTCAAGTATGTCATGTTTCAGAGTGGCTAAATCCTGAATTCATTGCTAAACCAAATTCCATATAAGGTTAAGAGAATTTGTCCAGGGTTAGGACTGAATGAAAATAAAACCAGAATTTCAGGATTTAGGCCAGTATGTTGAATTTACATCTCTGTCTCTTTTGCAGAATAATAAGTATGTAACTCCCTAATGTCAGAGAAATGTTTCTTCGAGCACATGGCATCTGAATTAATAAGACAGTGTTTGGTCAACATACTATATCTGACTCAACCTGTCAGAAGAAATTGCAGTGAGAATAAACACCTTGTGAAATTTTTTTAAAGGTGCTTGTTAATACTTAGCAATTTTAAGATACTGGTGAATACCATTATACTGTTAGCAATGGTCCATAGCAAAGCTGAGCCACATGACCTTGGAAGGTTCTACTCACAGAACAAGCTTTGTGCAATTTTGGGGGGAACTCTCAGAAGTTTTCAGAAAGAATCAGAATATGAGCATATGGTGAACTTAAAAATGGCAAGAAACAGAGTTCAAACATTCATGGAAATAGGCCATTCAGTGTCTGTACTCAGACCTGTCATGGGTTTAAAGGGGAATAATGTGTTTAACTGTAGAGTGTTATTTGGCTCTGTAGAAGCTATTAAAGTAGAAAGATAATCTGCTTTTGTTCATCTGCATTCATATAAATATCTCTGAAACTGCACACGGACCTAAGCCAGCCAAGGCTACTTGCATGATTAATGACGTGCAAGATTAAGTCCATTGTCAGAGTATCCCTCATTTAAGCATTTATCATGGAATATTTTTCTTACCACTGTATTTTTGTCATCACTTGAATGCCATGGCCAAGCAAATCCTAAGCAAAATGGCCTTTATAATTTAACCAATATTGAACCACTGTGAATTCTGTAGGCCTCTAACATGTATTGGAGGGGGAGGCCTTTTCCAAAGGCCTCTTGACGTTATCTTGAGGATTTAATTTTTTTTTTTTTTTTTTTTTTTTTTGGTGAAGGATGGAATTGTAGGTTATTCAGAGAAGTGGCAGGCAGGTTGTAATCTCTTTTCTTCAGTCATTGCTATTAGCATGTCCAGAGTTAATCTCTGTCTAGCTATTGCTTCCCAAGTAGCATTCACTGGGTTATGTGCCAGAAATGTGCCTGGGATGGTGTGTAGGTACTGTAAAATGTTCTCTGCTGTGAGGGTGCTGGCTCTCATCAAGTGAAATTTGCTGTCACTTGAGTGGTGGTTATATCTAAGAATAACACACAGTATTTACCCCAGTTTATATCCAGCATTCTTGAGCTGTTTCATGGCACAGCTCACCCATTAATAGATGATTTTTCTGCCTCTTCACCACAGCAGTTTCTTGGGAGCAGCCACACTGATTGCTTGCATTTAAAGTAGCTTCAGAAAACTGGTCCATATGCTTTTAGCTGTCATTTGAAACTGTTCAGCAGTTGGAAACAAACAGGAATGTCAGCAACATGTGACTAGGCAGCTCCACAAAATTACATATTGAGAAACACTTAGAATATGCTTACAGTTATCCACTTGGGATGTAACGTCCTTTGAAGAGTGCTTCTTTGGATGTAGACTAGGGAAGGAAGGAATGCAGTGCTAGAGAAACCCCACCCACAAATGGGAGAATAAATTTGGACCTTTTGATAGGATTAGAATAGCAGACTGTGATTTTAAAGTGGTAATTCTGTAGATACAGTAACTCAGGGATTTTTCAAAATATAATTATGATGGTATTTCTCTATTTAAATGTGGATGTGGGAGAAGGAGAAATGTTGGGTTTCGTCTGTTCCTCTGCTTGTAGCCTGACTGAATATTTAATATAGTGTTACTCCAGTGCAGCACTGTATTAAATCATCAAAAAGTTTTCCATTTCTGTGGGAAAATGTAACTCACTCTTGGCTTTCATTTCTCGATTTGCTCATTCCACGAGGCCGGGTTGCTACTTAACTAAATAAACAGAAAATAACCCAGGGACCATCCACTTCAGCTAATCCAAGGTTCACGTTTCAGGAGGCAGTGCTGGAAAGTGCTAGCCTCCCTTTGCTTTCACTAGGAGTCTCAATGCATTAATTTGCATCTGGCAATTTTTTTGTATCTGCTCACAGTGCTGGGGTGGCAAGAAAAAGCTCAGTAAAAAGTCATTTGGTTTCTGGGTAGTTCATATTAGCATTGTTCTCTGCTTTTGGTGCTCTGTCAGTTTCCCCCACCTTTGTCTGTGCAACTGTGATATCCATTGGCTTTTGGATTGCTGGCAGCACGTTGGCACGTGGAAAAGTCTAGACCAGGCAAAGACTCAGTTCATTGCATACATGCTTACCCGTTTGCTTTATGCCTTTGCTGCTGAAGCTGGGTCAGCATTCTCATAGTATCTGTTCGCTGAAATTAAAGCACACTGTATGTTAGAACTGCAGGAGAGGTGGAGCACTTTGTCACCTGAATTGTTTCTTCATTGCTTCCCCTAGAAAGCAACAGCTGCACCAGCCTTTTAACAAATGTGTGTGGGTCTTACACACAAAGATTCTTCAAATGGGTAGGGCAGAAGGCACTTGGTCCTATTACAGTATGTGCTCTTTCCATTTGAATTGGTAAGAAATTCAGTATGTCTTTGAAAAACTGTTTGCAGTAGTAAAAGCTCTGCCTGCAATGCTTTGGCTAGGTGAATGCCCCATTGAAATCTGTGGGAGTCACAATGTTCCAGGAAAAGTCAAGTCCCTACCTGGCTCTGTTAAGTTATAAGACATTTCACAATCCCATCCTAGGGAATAGTCTTTGTCTGCTATTTATAATGAAGTTGATTCTCACATCCAAAAGATTTCTGCCAAGATACTTCTTTTATACTTAATTGTTTCAGTGCTACAAGTCCAGCACTGAATTTAAACTCAGCACAAAAATAAGGATCACTCTCCTTACAGACTTTTCCCATGTTTTTTCTGAAATATAGCTGATCTCCCTTTCTTTCTCAAAGCACATGGAATTTCAGACTTTATGCCACTTTTAAAAGTGGGAGTAATACAAATTTCTAACTTGTTTTCCATCACTCCCAGGGTCACTATTTTTCCAGCAGTAGACAGGCAGAAGAGTAGACTGTTCATCTGAGAAGCTGAGGCATCAGCATGTGAACAAATTTATTCTGGTGACTTGCCTGGATTTTCTTTGCTTCCTTGCCTTCACTTGTGTTATTGCAGCCTTGTTGTAGCAACACAGCAGCAGTCGCACAAATCCCCACAACTATAGGCAATATTAAACCTCCCCTCTAACATTCACTTCTCTCTTTATCTTTAAAAAGGTTCTGAGCTTTAGTACCAGGCTCAGAAAAATTCTTTTGTGGAGATGTAAAGGTGTAACTCTTTTGCACCTCTTTAATTCCCATTCAGCTCTTTTTATTGCTGCATTTGAATTCATTTACAGAAGGATAAATAAGGGCACTTTATAAAAATGTACTGTAATATTAATTCTGTCATGAGCCTGAAGACTGTCTTGATTTTATTACTGTGACTTTTAAGGCCACAATTAAGATACTTTTCATATTAGCCATTGTGATAGGTGTATAGTCCATTGGGACAGTTCATCTCAGCTATAATTCACCATATAAGATTATGTAGAAGTTCCTGTTCCCAGCAGAAAGCATTCTTGGAAAGATGAGTTATTTTCTTCTCTCCAATAATATTGGTGACTTTGAGGGAAAATATTTACCCAGCTCTCTTTGTCTAAGGAATGATATAGAGAGGGTAGTTTCAAATATTAAAAAGAACAAAGATTTACAATAGTGAAGTGTCAAAGAAGGCAGTCAAGCTGTAAATGAATTGTTCAGCTTTGACATGCTGTTTTTGAAAATGTGTTTTTGCTCATGATTTTCTTGAAACAACATGTATTTAGAGCATATTCCTTCCAAAGTCATCAATCTTTCTTCCCCCATGGGCACCGTGTGTCCTCCCCAGACAACGCACAGACTTGAGGCAGGGCTTCTGGTAAAGCCCCAGGAGCAGTGCCTGGTACAGGCTCTACAGTGGGTGCCTCCCTCAGTTTTGTCTCCTGGTCATAGTTTATGTCCAGTGGAAATCCGCTGCTATGAACGCTGCTGATGCCCAGGTTTCACTTCTCTTTTCCTTCTCTTTTGAGTGGCCTCCCTGGCACAAGGTTCCGAAGAGCTGTCCCTCACAGGTGCCCACCATCCCAGAGACATCTTCCCCTGTTTAGGGGAAACCCAGTGACTCCCCACTAACGGGTTGATACGAAACTAACAGGTAAAGTGCTTGTGCAGTTGCAACTATGAGTCTTACAAGAAAGCCAGGTTCCAAACATGGGAAAAGCCTAGAGCACGTGATCGAGCCACTGAGTAGGTCTCTACTAGTCCAGGATGGAAATAACCAACAGCCCAATGCAAGATTTGGGGAGACAAGAAGACTTGTGAGGTTTCTCACTTCACCCAACCTTTGATCCCCTTTAATTTCTAACTTCATCCTGCTGCAGAGCCAATGCTGATCAATGCTAGAGCATTCAGTCCTTCTAGTCTTCTACTCAACATTCAGGAGTCCTGCAACTGTTTTTAACGATGCTCTGTGACACACACCATTGCACAAAGGGAAGCTGTCATAGGCAGCATCACACAACCTGGATTGTCTCGTACCTGTATATTGCTTTGTACATAAATAGTGTAGTCTGCTGGAATTTTTGTATCGTTCTTTTCCATTCCTTTTTCTACAGTTTTTCGAAGACTGTCTGCAAACTGTGCTTGCATATTGATTTTGCAGTCAGTATTGTAGATTGTAGCATTTCCATGTTGGCGTTTTGTATGGACTTGTGAGTTCTTGTGTACTACAGGTTGTCCTTCCTACTTAAAGACAACTGCATACACTTCCATCCTATATATCCTGCTCCTTTCTTAAATATATCTTATTTCCTATGATCCAGTATGAACTCTTGCTTGTAGAATGCATCAGAAAAAGCTGAACGTGTATTTATAGTATTAAATATTGTGTGTTCAACACTGATTTAGGTAAGAATAATACAGGTTTTAGGGGTTTGTACTTGTTCTCTGGAAACTACAGTGTAGACTGAATTAAATTGCCTAGTATCTGTAATTTACAGACACACAAATATTTTCTTAGAAAGTTTTCTATGGGATCATATAAGGTAGGGAAATAATCCTTTAAAGGTGATCAATACCTTAGAACAAACCCAGTTTTCTTACGACATTTAGGATCAATGAAATATTTTTGTGTTATGTTTGGTGATGAATTATAGACAAAGCACAAAATGCAAAAAGCAAATAGGAATTTCAAGATGTCCTTAAATGCTGCAGTCCATCATGGAACAATACTATAATAATCTGAGCAATCTTCTAGATTGATTGTCCTGGGCAATCGTCCCTCACTTTTGTAATTTTTCCTGATGTTACCTTTGCCAAATCCTGCAGTCCTTCCTTAGGACCTGTTAATGCATAACTGACTGGCTCAGAATGCAGTTTATAGAAAATAGATCTGGGTAGGCAAAAAAAAGTATGTTGTAAGGTACCCCATCCATCTTGCTACAATACAGTGAGTGTGAGTTCAGCCTGTGGAAAAAGTTCAGGATTTTGCCACCTAATTTTGCCTTCTTGAAAAGGGACCAACAGAACCACCATGGGACCCATGTAATTGGGTAGCATCCATACAAATACCTCCTGTTTTCTTAAGTATTTTTAAGAGAATAACCACTATATTTTTTGACCCAAATGACAGTTACTTCTCATTTTGGTAATTTCTTCCCATTAGGCAAATACCTGTTGGCATTAAGGCCGTGGCTATAATAATTTCAACTTAATTAATAAGGAACTGCCTTTAGAGGAATAAAAACAAAATAATATAAATATTCATAACAGCTATATAACAAACAAACAAAAAAATATTCCATGGCCTACTAGCTCTTTGACTGTAATTCAAAACAAAAAAAAGATCAAATAGGAAGGACTGCTGTCCCAATGTGACTGATACTGGGTATCTCTTCAACTATTCAGAAATCTGTGGGGCCATGTTATTCTGCTGAGGTTTTGGAGCCTAAGTTTCTAGTAGATATATATATGTAGGAAGTGTGTTGATATACCCTTGTATTTTGATCTATATCGTATTTTAAATCAGATGTAACAGGTATTAACTTAATAGGAATCACAGGTAGAATAGTGCTGAGCTACTAATAGCTGTAAAACCTTATTGATACCAGTTTTGACATTTTGTTGAAGCATGATGTCCAGTGCCTCTCTGCACTTAGTGTAGATAATGTAGCTATCAACACGTAATTTCAGTGAAATGGTGTATACAGTATGTGTAGCTTTAAATTAATTTAATTGGTTTCTGTGTGTTGAGCCATAGTAGAAAATTAGACTGTGTTTTAAAATTTTGTTCTCCTTTATGTTTTTCATTTATATCTGGGTTCAATCGATTAGTTTCCACAGCTTAGTAACTACTTTATCTGTCTCTTGTGGAGTACCCAGTTTTAATAACATTCAGAATCATGTATGCAGCCAGCTCATTGTAAATATGTTAATTTTAGTTTTCAACTATCTAACCAGTATGGTGTGTGTTAGAAGCTGCATGAGTGTAGTTCCCTGGCAGTGAGTGAAAGTGATCCCAGCATAAATTTGCTGCCTGGTGAACACACTTGTTATGACATAAAGAATTAATGTTCACCTGGAATGATAAGTTTCTGTTTTATTTTCTTCTTGTTTGCCTGAAATGTTTGGACTCGTTATCACCAGAAGCGTAGTAAGTCACCATTGAAATTGGCACAATGAATGAGGGGAAGTCCATCTAACTGCACTCCTGTTGGATGCCTGGGCTGCTTTTGGCTCTGTGCATCATTCAGCCCTTAGTCACATCGCAGCATCACAGGATCCCTCTGAGTCACTTCCAGTTGCTCCTTGCCCGCAGATGCCAGGAAAGCAGAGCAGCCCCAGGGCTGTGACTGGGCAAGCCTGCCAGCAGCAAGGGGCTGCCAGTTCTCTCCAGAGTGCTTGAGGAGTCCCAGTAGGAACCTCTGCTTCATCCCCTTAGCAGGAACAGTCTCTGAGAAAGATTGATATTCTCATGGGCAAAGGGGCACCGTTTCTTTCATTGTTAAAAGGGATATTAGCATTTTTTGGAAAATAAATGCCAAACTGAATGCTTCTAAAGTTACTGTGGTTGTTGTACAGCCCTGTTATTTACAAAGTATGTCTGATCATAAAAAAAGGTCAACTACACAGTCAGTGGCAAAAACCTTCTGAAATCAGAGCTACAGTTAAGATCTATGAGAAAATAGAACCCTGCATCAACAAGAAGCTGATTCGTTCCTAGATACTGTGGACCTGAATCTGATAAATATAATCATCCCCTCTAGGCAGAAAGAAATAAAAATGAGGCCCCAAAGCACAGAAACTATCCTGCTTGGTGAGTCCCATTATGCTTCAGGATGAATTGCACACTGGAGTACTCTGTGCTGCCTGCTCATCATCCCTTGCTCCTTCTTTAAGGTGACCAGG
Organism: Phylloscopus collybita; assembly: GCA_027886175.1. Lineage (NCBI taxonomy): Eukaryota > Metazoa > Chordata > Aves > Passeriformes > Phylloscopidae > Phylloscopus > Phylloscopus collybita. Next base: position 44,648,900 of record JAJNNQ010000018.1, read on the forward strand.
CATGAACTGGAATGTTTTGCAATGTTCTGTTGTAAAAAGGATTAAAAAGAAGAGGGATAAGGTTGGTCTTTACACTCAGAAAGTTCCAGAGATTTTGAAATTACATACTGTACAGTATCTATAGCACAGTTTGTTTAGAAATTAATAAATGCAGATGATAAAATTTCTCCCAACCCTGGGCTCTGTTCTTGTATATTGTAGTTGGAATGCCTTGTTGACTGATTCTATTTTTGTAGTTCAGATCCTTTCCTCTTTACAAGGATTGTTAGTCATTTGCTTTTAATGCTTTCTTACAGAGTGAACTGATTTCTGTAACTTTCATGTATAAAACAAACTAGACATTCTTTCTATACTGGAAATAGTCATGAATATAATATTTCACTAAGTGTTGTACCTCTTATGTACATATCATCAATAAATGTTGATTCCTAATTTTCATGTCTTACATCTGTGAGTTTTAATTTCAGCCTGGGCTCGATATGGGAGTGCTTTGTGTAGGAGTCTAGATAAAGCAGTCTGATGAGAGAGGCTGCCTGTTCTGAGAACTACATGATGGGTAGAAGATGGACCTGACTTTGCCAAAGAGTTAGAAATCTCCCCCCTCACTTTATCCTCCAAATATTCCAGGATGCTGGCTGCAAATGAGCTCATTTCCCACAAAGGCCAGGATTCACTAACTTCAGTTCTTGGCAGTGAAGCCTAGAGAAGTGAAAAGACGTTAGAAGAGTAGGAGGACACAAATCAATGGTTGCAGTTGCTTTAGAAACCTACTTCCCTCCCCTGGCTGCTAAAAAAGAAATCTTTTATTCATAGCCTTTCTAAAAAAAAAAAAAAAAAAAAAAAAAAAAAAAAAAAAAAAAAAAAAAAAGCCCGTAGCGGAACTTCTGGAGTTCTTTATACAGAAATCAACAGCATTTAACACATAAATTAAGAGATCTCATGGAGCGAGCCACGGCCCAGGGGAGTGGCAGCTGCCAAGTGCGCAGAGAAAGCTCCAAGGCTGCTGCGGGCTGGGAATCGCCGGCGCTACGGAAATCGCTCGGCTATCGGTGCGCGATAAAGGCACCGCCGAAACCTCGCCCCTCAGCACCAGCACCGCGCACAACCCTGGGCTCCTTCCTTCTGAATCAGCCGCTGGAGAAATTTCCAAAGCAATCCAGGCACGGCAGGAAGTGGCTTTGGCAGTGCCTCAGCTGGCAGCCTGCCCTCTGAGTCAGGAACGAACTGACTCCCGAGGTGGTACAGTGAAAAGCAAATCTGATTGCCTGAAAAAGGACATCTGTCTGCTGCCATTTCGATACCAGAGCAAAAATCTCCTGGTCTGGCTTCATCAACAAGTGCTGTTAATAAATGCACTCTGCTCATGTAAAATTCCTCGCTGAGGTTTTTCCAGGATGCCCATCACTCACATACTTCACTCTGTACCATCAAATTCCTTCCATAAATGGAGTTTTTCTCTTTTTCTAACAGATCAGAATAAAAGTTTTAATTTTAAAGGCTCGACACCAACATGTGTATGATGCTTTTGTCAAAGCAGTGTTTCTGCAAAATGACGTAAAATAATCAAACCATGCAGTAACCAGTACTGCAATTATATGAAGCTGACCTTTCTGAAAATACACACCCCAAAGGCTGATTCTCTAAGCCCTTGCAAGCCTCTTGTACCCCTTTTTTCCATGTCTGTAGCCTTAGAGAAAAAGAGTATTTCAGGAGTGTGTTTGTGTCTGGAATGTGCTCCTCTCTACAGGAAACAATCTACTAAAAGGGGCAATAAAAGCCAGTGAGTTATGAATCATGGACCCATATTAAGAGAGATTTCTGTATCTCCTCTCAGGATAAAAGAAAAACTGAGATAAATACTACAGGGTTGTTAGATGGGAAACAATCTTCTCCTTTGTATTAGATAGTACAGGTGAACAGGGCAGGGTTACAAAAGAAACAGGTGACCACAACGTACAGTGCTTTAGGAGGAAAACAGCATTAAAAATTACACTCAGTTGGCTGGATGGAGTTATTTGCAGCAAGCACTTGCTTTGCAATTTTGCTTCCAAAGCTGTGCAGAGCCCTGAGCAGGCACCCAAAGCTGAGGCAGCTTCCCAGGCTGGGCAGGTGACTGCCTGCTGTCTCACTTGTGCAGCATGCAATGAAAGCAGGAAGGAAAACAGATTGCATGCAAGATTAAGGTCTTGAGTTTGTGGTGGTTTGGGCAGGCAGGTTCTTGTGGTGATAAACAAGATGTGTCTGTGGAGACAGATAAATGACAAAACTGACTGCTGCCCACCAAAACTACAGGAACAAGGTCTGGAGGAGCAAGACCTCACGCTCTTGGTAGGGCTTCTGAAGTACAGGGATGAGCATTTAGAAAAGCTCATATAGGGTCTGTTTTACACAGTGTTGTGCTCTTCATTCTCACTTGTGACTGAACTAAATATGATTGCTTTTCATGTAGTCATTTTTAAGACAGATTTATCTCCCATTTGGCTGTTTTCTTACTGGGTTGCCAGAAGATGCTGCATGGATCACTCTCCTGTGATCCTTAGACACCACTTGAAAAATGCTGCTCTGCAGATGTGCAAGGGAGAAAAGGCAGCTGACTCCCAGTGCAGTGAAGGGACAAGAAGAAGGACCAAGCTTGGAAATGCACTCAAAATTCATTCCACTGTTTCACCCAGGTTATTGGTATTATCTAAATTGACTGGGTCATTTCAGCTTGGTTTCTGAACCAGGCTTCTCCCATTTTTGACCAGCCAGTAAACAATAGGCAGGCTTTATATCTGTCCTCTTTGTGGGTGGAGGGGGAGTCAACCTTCTTGAACAAAGGGGAAGTTTGTTTTGTAAGTCACTGGCTGAACAAACAAGCATCCCTATCTTGAGTTCATTTCAGACTTTCGCTTGATTAATGAAAGAAAGATTAACTAGAAAATAAACCACTAAAGAACTGCAGGGAAATACCCAAGAACTATAAAGCTAGTGAATCTGAAGACCTACTGCTGGAGAACAAAACATGCTGAACTGAGGGGATGATTGTGAAACAGTTTTAGAGGAAGACAAACCCCATGTTTACAGATAGACAGGCAATGCTTGAACAAGACAGGCAATGCTTGAACAAGGCTAAAACAGAGAATAACTTGTGGATCCAAAAAGTAAAAGGAGCCCAACCTTTGCTCTGAGGTTTGTATCACTGATGGCTGTAGCCCACAGTACATGCAGGAAGACTCTTCTCTCCCTTGGTGTGCTGCTGTCAGCTGAGATCACTGCGTCTCGTGTAGGGGCTCAGCTGTCACGGACTCACCTGAGGTAACTCAGCTGCAGAAAACTCTCCCTAAGCCAATTCTGGTAGGGTGCTGCTAGCAATCTGCAGCAGCAGCCCTGAACAGGATGCTTGCTGTTTGATCAAATACAGATACAAACTCAGACTTTAACTCCCATCATGGGGCAGAACAGTTTATTGATGTTTCTTACGAGAAAAATGGAAGTGTGGAGTCTCAGTTCATGCAAAGGAGAATGTGGTCACTGAAAAAGATCTAAGGGAGATTTTTTAGATTTACCCAGGGAAGAAAGGCATTCTGTCCTGACAGAAGCTAGATGATGTACACCAATGACTACAAGTAAATTTAGAATTAAAGCTAAATCTCAGCCATACCAAAGCCATTTGGTACCAAATGGTACCAAACAATTTTTGCAATTCCACATCAGACTGGCAATATGGGTGTTAAAACTGACTCCATCCTACCACAACTGCCCAAGGCAAGGTTTTCAGATGCCAGGTACAAAACTAAGAGCCTCCAGAGAAGTGGGAAAGGCCTTATTGGATCCTCCTCTGCCCTGAGTTGCTCTGAGAGTTACAAGGACTTCAGGACAAACTCAGCAGACCTAAAAGTTTCTGGATATACTGAGTCTCCACTGCCTATGAGCCATATGCTGATTTACCACTGCCAGCCTACGTACCCCTAATCTCAGCTGTGCCTCAGTTTCAGCACCAGCAGAAAGCTGCTGTTGACCTAAATTCTAAGTTAAGTGGGTGTTTGAGTGAGACTTTTCCTAAATTTTCTAAAAAATGCTGGTGGTTTTTCTGATAAATGCAATTTATGACATCTTAGACTTGAACAATCCTGTTTTGTTGTAGATTTGCACATACTTTTTTTTTTTTCCCCCAGTGGGACCATAAATTACTTCTAAGAAATTAATTTTAGTACAAAGGGAAAGCTCTACTATGTATTAGACATGGAGAATCTTCCCCCCTGCCCTTCCCCCCCTTCCAAAAGAAAAAACAAACAAACAAACAAACAAACAAACCACCAGAAAAACGAACTTTTTACAGCTGTATCTTCTATCTGGAATGCTAAAACTAGCTAAAACTATGTCTGTTTCTGGAAAAAAAAAGTCTTTTTTTTTTTTTTTTGACAGTTTTTGTGGACTTGTTTTGATCCAAAACTTCATAATTTTTTTACATTTTTTATAGAAAAGCAAAAAACATTCACATCAGTGTTCAATGCACACCTTTTTGTGGCAGAGAATGTATAAAGACAGGTCTCATTCCCCCACTTTTTCATCCAAAACCCTTTTGCCTGTGGAGTAGGATATAAATAAATAAATTCCTTTTAATAAAACTTTTTCTAATAAAAAGTCTGAGACTCCTTGAAGGTGTCACTCAGACAAAATCTTTTTATTGCTTGCTAGAACCATCCAGACAAAACTGAAAGAAGGCTGTGTTTAAAGCCTATGCACAGCTTTCACTGCTCCTGCTTCACTTGCACTTTAATAATCAACTGCCTTGAGGTCAGGAGAGCTGCTTTGATGGTGGATTCTCTTCTACAGTTTTAACTCTTAAAGAAACTCTCTGCAGCAGCTCATTTGACCAATGTGAAGATCTGTATCAGTCTTGCACTTTCAAAACAGGAAGGTAAGCAAGAAGCAGAATTGTCCCATCCCACTGTAAGAGGAGTCAGGGAGGATTCATTTTGATCGATTTCTCAGAGGAAAACAATACCCAAAAGCAGCAAATACTATACCCAAGAATAATTTAATGATAGAGAAAGGATGTGGTTCTGACCAGAGCGGGATAGAAAAGAGACCAGAGAGAGAAAAAGGGAGATGGAGAGAGTAACTGCTTTTATCTGCTAAGGCTGCTCCCACAGCTCCATCTCCCAGGCATTTGTGTTTTTTTCCCAGGCATCCTTACCACCTGGCATGTGTTAGGGCTTTCAGCACGTGTACAGTCCTTACAGTAATTTTTCACCTCATATATAACATATGTTAAGGCATAAATAAAAAATCAAATCAATCCCTCTTAGAAACGTTTTTGAAATCTTGCCTTTCCTAACCTTACTCCAAAGGGGTAAGAGAAAAGAGAAATTGCAGTCTCTGTGCTGTACAAAAGGCACTGTTACTCATCAGAGGCTTAATTTGCCTCTCCTCTGCCCCAGCTGCTTGCCCCCAGCATTGAGGATGCCACACGCAGCAGGGCATAGCAACAGATGAGACATAAGCTACCAGGGGAAAGTTCAAAATCAGTCTTCGAGGTGGTGGATGTAGAGGATGATGTGGGGGTGGGGGAGGTTCAAAGCAAAAGGCTCTTTTTCAGAGTTGTGAAACATTCGAGTGCCGGATGTCCTGGGGGTGTTGAAGGTACTTTCCCAATCGTAGTAAAGAAATTTCACTCTCCCTTTACATCTTTTCCCAGAAATTGTGTTCTCCCTCTGTCCTGAATCCCCCAGAGCTCCACGCCCAAAACACCTTTGCACAATTCTTTCCACCCGTAAGGAACAGGAATTTTGTCACCCACTCCCACGCAGCTGGAACCCCACCCCAAGGAACAGCCCTTTTCCTGCCACCTTCTGCCCTGCTCCCCTCCACAGAGAAGTAGTCAGAACCTGTGGTTACCAGAAGTGCTGGTATTTTACTAATGAGAGCTCTTGCAGAGACTCAAGAGGAATCAGACCCTTGAACTGTTTAATAAAGATTAAGAAATAAATATTGTCTAATGGCCCTAATATAGCTTAAATTAAACTCATTAACTGCCAACTTAAAAAATACCCTGGAGTCTTTGTATGCAGAGGCAGAACACTGTTGTCAGAGGATTTATTTCCTTCATCTACAGAAAGAATAATTAGGACCAGCCCTAACCAGAGTGATATGTGCTAAAGAGACACTTGGCAATTGTCTCCCAAAAATATTCTAGGCAATATGCTTCAAACTAATTAGTACAGAGGCTGTTCTTGTTGAAAAGGGACACACAACAAACATCCCTATCATGTGAAAAACTGCAAAAGTACAGTTTTGGAACTGGTATTGTGGAAAGGGTTTCACATCCACAAAGGCAGACATGACAGCTGCACATCCTTTCTCTGCTTTAATCAAACATTCCTTTTCAGAACTTCAACAAAATACAGATGAAACAACCACCCTGCATTGCTTCATGAAAATATTACATTCCCATAAAACATACAGAGCCTCTCTTAAAAATGTTTGCTGCTTTAGACAGTATTTCCACTGGTCTGGATCACATTTATTTGAAACTTTTCAAGAGAAAGGAATTACACAAGCTGATCACAGCGTCTGAGCTCCTCAGCATCTTTAGGAGAGATCCTCATTCTTCTTAGGCACCAAGGAGAGACCAAGACACAGTTTGTCTGTCAGCATCCAGAAGAAGGAAGGGCTGGATCTTGCTAAGTGCTGCACTCTCCAAATGCTGTTGGTTCAGTGAGCCAGGAATGGTCATCAAGGTCTTACTGGGCTGATCTTAAACTGAACCAAGTTGTTGTATCATCTGCTTTTCTGGGGGAAAGCTGAGTTCGTCACTAACTCCAAGAGCATCTGTGGAGCCTATGGGAGGCCAGCAGAGCAGACAGGGTCACACAACATTCACCTCAGCCTGCCTTGGAATTTGCAAGCAGAAAAAATGATCACAGTACTCAACATGACTATCTGGCTGAATGCTTCTCTCCAACTAACAGCCAGACTTGCAGTTTATCCTCAGTGTGGAATCAGGTTTATTTTGGAAGCTTATTTTAAAGTCCATTTTTTTTTAGCAACACTATTTCTAGTTACAATTTAGAGATGGCATTTTCTTTCATTCTGATTAATCTGTTAAATAAATATGCAAATATATCAAGTGCTCTATATAAAAATACATACACACAACAAACAACCCCTCATAATAAAAGCAAGATTAATAAAAATATGTACTGTATTACACATATGAAATGGCTGTCTAGTTTTGAAACTATAATGAAACAATTACACATAAGTCACAGGACATAATCTAAAAAGAATCAGCATACGTAAAATGATGGCATTGCCTCTTGAGCATCTCCCATTTAAAAATATACAAAGAACCCAACCAGTGTTGTCTGTGCTTTTATAGCTACTGACTAGAAGATAAATTACGAAGAAGTTTGTGGATTTCTTCATTCAACATCTGAATAGGAAGATGAATAACATGCCAGAGATTGTTTTTTTAAAAGATAAATTTACCCTCCAAGACAATGAGATACATCCTTCCCACTGAGACCTGTATTCAGTTAGGATTTAAGAGAGGAATAATTCTTACTCTGGATCTCCCTACTTAGTGGAATGAGTACCTAACACCAGTTTAAACACAGCCTTCAATGGATCATTTTGATTTCTAATGACAAATAAAAAAGTGTGCTTAAGAAACATTAAACAAAAATCAATGTTCAGACATGAAATATCTGATGTACATGAAGTCAGAAAACATCCTATGTGGATTTTAAAACATCACCTTGTCTCGGGACTTTTTGCCCAGGTGTAAATTGCCCTGAGGAGATCTGCCAGCAGATGCCAGGGCACCTGAGCCTTTCAATGAAGCACATGGGAAACTGCTGTGACTCAGAAATATAATCAGCAGTCTTGTGCTTTATGTTCCAGTAAAGATCAGCGCTAGCTAAAGTCAGTATTTAGCCAGCTGAATATTCATCCTCCAAACTGCTTCAGAGGGCCAACAAAAAATAACATACTTTAGCAGAACAGTTTCAAAGACAGGCTGTGGTCAGTGAACAGAACTGACTAACCCTGCCACAGCCCATCCACATCCCACAGCTGACACAGACCAATGTTTTTCCCTGCATTTCCAGGGGGCAGTCCAATTAGAAGTTACCATTCTCCCTCCATTCCACTAAGCTTTCTCAAAAATGGCACAGACCACTAGCAGTAAATAGGTTTTTTTTTCCTGACAATTCATATCAATATAATGCACAGCATCATAGCTTCATACAAATACTTTACAAAACAGACACAAAAGGACATAACAAAAGCATGTAACAATGCAGCTCAGCTACTCTACTATATTACATGGCTGGGAAGAGTTTCGTTTCGTTTGATCTTTTTTGTAAAAATTGAACTTCTGGTACCAAAAAAGCAAGCAATATTTCCTTCTTGTGTTTTTAAAAAGCAGATGGAAAAAAAAAAAAAAAAGGTAGATGAAATATAATTCTGAGGAAGTGAGCGAGATCATGGAAAAGCGACTTTTAAAATATAAGCAATCTCATATAATATTATAGCTACAGGGGAAAAAAAAATTAATAGGCTCAGCATCTCCTTAGTAAAATGGAGCACAATATAGAGACCTCTTTTCAGGAACAAAATGCTGTCAGCTTCCCTAGTCTCAATGGCTTGATTTGTGCATATGTGATAGAGCTGGGGTCATTTTGTTTTATTCATTATCTTAACTAACAGGCTCATTAAAAGCATGCACAAACTTGGACCAATGAATGAGAGGGGAGAGAAAAGCAATGAACATCTCCAAAACTGAAGGATAATTGTACAGGATAATAAAGGGTAATAAAGGGTAATAAAGAATAGAAGTTTATTGTATTTCAGCTCATGTTTTCATGCCTTTATTACCCCTCCCGAGAAGACTTGCTGTATGTCCATAGATATTTAAAAACAGAGATAAATAAATTTTGTCCTTCTGGGTTTCCCTCGTTGCAGACCAAGCCACACATAATTATAAAATGTCACTTTTTGTTTATACTGGCAGATTCTGAATGTACCCACTGCTATTCCTGGCTGGAAGGCATTTCTGAAGGATTCTGATGTTGCAGACATTGTAGAAGATGCCTTTGGGGTTTAAACTTGATTTTTTACTCTTGACACTTTTCGTCACTTACTTCTGTAGCATGGCATGTTTAATACTTTAAATATCTGTAAGATGGAGTGACTGGATACTTCTTTAGCTTCACACAGTGAAGACCTTCCATCTGGGGAATAATGATGTAAACTTGTATGCCTCCTAACATCCAGGACACAGTGAGTCCTCTGTGAAGGGACTGGGAACTGAAAGCATTATGCAGCTCTTGGGGGCGTATTTCAGAAAGCACATGTCAATTTTTAAACTCGGGCGTCATTGCGAAGTGATTAAAAAGAAACAGAACCTATGCTTATGTTCAAAAGACATCAGTAGCACAGTGCATCTGTGAATTCCTGTTCAAGTTCCACATGATTTTGGTTTCCCCAGCCCTGATGTGCTTGGCAGTGTGGTACCATTACACTCCAGTCTTCATGTCAAACTCGTGATGGTTTTGTGTTTCATTAACAGTCAGGAATTCATCACATGCTTGTGTTCGGTCATTTGACTGCTCTTTATGAACCAAGTGCACCATTTCTTGTGATTTGCTGACATCTCCATTTAATTCACTTGTCTTCCTGTCCTCCACTGCCCCTTTGCCATTGTTAATCACTAGCTTTTTCTTCTGCCCACATCTAGAAAGAAATAAAAATAAAAAATTATAAATAGCGTCTAACAAAAAATAATAAAAAAACCTGAATGTCAATATTTAGGAAAAGGTGATTGGAAATCAAACTTGTGTCTGACAGTGCATACTTCTACCATACAAAGTGTAAAATTTCTCCATATTGCATATTTTGTTTTTGAAAGTGTCCACCATTATATGCATAAAATTTATCAGGAGCTCATTTATCTAATTTATATTTACTGTTACTACATATAGCACTGACATTCATTACTGAATGCTAGAAATTTTTTTCTATCACTTGATTATATCCACATTCATGAACTTTGTAAATACCCCCACTATAAGGACACTTCCTAAATCCAGGCTTGGGACCACAGCTTTGAAAATGCACAAATTCTCAAGCAAGCAGAAAATCTAGATCAAGCTCTCACCTCATTAAACAGAACTGTTTTTGCTTTGTATTAGCATGTCAAGCTTAGAAGCCAACCAACAGTGAGGAAATATGGAGAACTGCTCTTGCTGCTGTCTGCAACAGAGCTCCTTGGGATACTCAGGTAGGAGATAGGTAGTGTGCTTTTAAAGTTACACCTGCTGCAGGGCTGCCCAATAAACTTTATCTGTAGCTCTGGATTAAAACACACATGCAGACACAATCTTTTAAAGAGTCACCAGCCCAAAGCTGATGCACGCTGGTTATCGTGGGCTGGGTACCCCTCAGTGTAGTAACAAAGTACTAACACTGCTGCCAGATTTACTCTTTAAATGCCTCTGTGGCTACACAGTGCTGGACATCCTACTTGTCCTCAAACAGCCTTGTGTAAACTGAATATGCAGAGCCCAGCATACATAAGAGGGACAATGTTGGTGAAGTTGGACTTTTAAGTGCTTTCTTCTTAAATGAAGGGTATTTTTTCCTGAATGACTAATTTGGCTGTTCAAATTCACTATTATGCTTCTGAAATACCATTTTTTTTCATGCCCACTGACTCATAGATGAGGGTTATTTTATCTGAAGTAGCTCAGTTCACTCTGCTAATGTTACACACACCCTTGGGAATGATTTCCTGCTCTGCAGCCATAAAATGACAGCAAGGAGCTGTGGAGCTCCACAGCCTCTTAAAAGAGCAGCTCAGAGTGCTCTGCAACCAACAGACTAGGAAAAAATGTGCTCACTGCTTCCTGAACAAAAATCTCCACATTATATGGTCATTCTGATAAAATAGACTGAAAATCCAACATTCAAGTAGCAAATAGTTACTATGTTAAAAAGCTCAATTTTAACATTCAAGTAGCACAAAGCTTAATTGAAGACGATTGGGAAGTAACCTCAGAACAGCCCCCAGAGAAAAGAAAGAGGTAAGAATATTATAGCCTATCCTTTAGGCTAGGTTTTTCCAATTTCCCAGCTAACTCTGCACAGATCACTGCACTACTTTTCACTCCTCAGCTTCCTCATCTGTAAAACTGAGTACATAAAGCTATTGAGAGCTCTGAGAGCAATGCTAGCATACATGCTTGTGACTGCCAGCTGTGATACTGGCTCTTGTTCTGAAGGAACAGATTAACAGGTTTTCACAGAATTGCTGTGATTGTCTCAGACTGCCCTCCACACTGCACACAGACAATGCCTTAATGGTGGAGGATTATTCCTGTGGTTTGTCACTGCCTATGTTCATCTCCCAGCTTCCACACCCTGTGAACATGATTTTCCCATTAATAACTAACAGATAGAGGGTAATTAATTTTCTGTGATCTGTATACAGTTAGTTTCCATTTACAAGACCAAATGGTTCATATAGCTGCTGACTTCATGTGAGTGGTTCCAGGTGAGTGTGAAGGCTGATGTGTGACCTGTGCAGGACATGGTGACCTGGGTCCCCACACTCCATGCTGCAGAGCTTTGCAGGGGATGCTCTTTGACAAAGCTTTGGAGACTCTCAAGGAAGCAAGCAGCAAGGCAGTGTGTTTAGGAAATGCTGAGGTGTGCCCTTACCTCCTGCGGCTGTTAACAGCAATGCACACTGCGAGGATCAGTGCGAGCACCACCAGTGCGACAACGATGATCAGCCAGTCTGTGGGGACAGATGAGGGAGGGGAAGAGAGCTGCTGAATGTATCTCACGTGGTTTCGCCATTTCACACAACTGCAAAAACACAATCTCTTCTACTTCCTTTAAGCTATCACACTCTTTTCCTAGCTTCCATGAATGTGTTTTTGGTTTACAAAGTCCTTCTGTGCAAATCAAACACATTTTCATTATTCAGCTATACACAGGCCAGCTCAGATTGAATACCCATCACTGTTGTTGATTAAATACACCATCACTTTGGTGGGCATAGGTGAAGAAGAGATGTTTCACTGATTTTCTCCAATGGCAAAAGAAAAGGTTTAGCATGACACACCTACAGTCCCAGGCACCAGTCCCAGTACCAGGATGACTTTTAGTACATTTTTGGTAAAGCAAGTTTCAAAACCTTCCCAGTTGCCCACTCTCTACTATCATTATAGCTCTGCCACCATTACAGATGGGGATCCTCTCCCAAGAGCTACTTCCTGCATCTTCTTTCTTTGAAACAACTGTTCCTTGTTTAAAGAGACTTGTACATTTCATTTGAAACAAATTACCTCTTCTAATGAGTTAATTATTAGTACTCCATGGTGAAAAACTGGCATTCTTTTCTTAGCATGCTCTTCTTATATTTCCCTTCAGTTTTCCCTGCAAATAATGAGTCCTTCAAAAGGTGCTTCAAAGGTTACCTTTCCAAGGTAACCTTTCTGTGTGCTCTTCTCCATTTTTTTCCCATGTGACTAATGCAATGCCTTGAACTGAACACAGAGTTTCAGCTCTTGACTTGCTAGGCCTAAGTAGAGTGGGATAATTACTTTCTCTGTTTTAAAAATGACTTTACCACTAATAAGTTCCAGAATAAATTTGCATTCTTTTGCAGCTGTATCATGGTGTTGGCTTCTTTTTATTCTATTTCAGTCTGCAAGCTCTGCTCTGGAGAGCTTGTCTCAGCTGTTATTTTGGCTGAACATTCTCACGGATATGATACTATGCAGATGACTTTACTGAGTTTTGCCTGATTATTTTCAATTTATAAAAGTTAACTGAATCTTAACCCCATTCTCCAAATGCATGGTTTCTCTCATCCTAATATTGCTGAAGAATTACATGAGTTATAATATGCTCCGTTTTTCAGACTATTTGTGAAATGCTGACTATTATCTGATTCAGAACAAAGACTGAACAACTTTATTTGACCTTCATTTTCATCTCTTCCTTCAGTTCATATGAAGACAAATCTGCAGTTGGGTTTTTAAAACACTTGACTTCACAAACCCACCTGGTACAGGGGCCGACCTTGGTTGTGAAGCAATTTTTGTTGTGGCGGTCTCTGCAGGGGAAGTAGTGGGTTCATAATGTCCCTTGTGTGGTCCTTGGTCACCATATACGTCAGAGGAAGAGCCTGAAGAACAAAAAGCCCCACCCATTAGGCCAAATATGCTCGATGAATATTTAAGGTACAAAGATTTTACAATGTAAAAATCATACTCTGGAAAGTCCATGCTGAAGCAACTAATGGGTGTTTATACTGAAAACTATCACACAGACTACAAGCATGACACTCATCTGAACTATGGCTGGCTTTAATATTTTGAGAAGCAAGACTCATGGCTTTCCCCTCTTGTCTCCCTCCTATGTTTCAACTCTATTCCGACCCAGGATAAAACTGAACACTTAAAACTCTAATGCAGTCGAAAAACAGTTCTCTGAATTCTTGTGACTTTGACAGCTACAGAGTGGGGCTCTAAAAACTGAAAGTATTTTTTTCCTAATAGAAAAAGTGTTCTCTGCAAACTTAGATGTGGATCCTCTTGTTCTTCTCAATAAGTTGGGTAATTTGGTTCCCAGACAGTATCAGATCTTAAATCAGTCTCTTATATTTTCTATGCTGGCCATACTGCTTAAACTTTTATGCAATTACATCCCTGGCTCATGCTACTAGCATAAGGATATCCCAAGTCAAAAATTATCAGCAGACTATAGATACAGTAATTTCATTTGGAACTACTTCATTATCACTACAAAAAAATATATTACAGATCTTCACCTCTCTGAATTCTTCCAGACTCTAAGAAATTAAACACTAACTCTAATCAGCTGTAAAGTTATTTTTCTTTAACACACATTACAACTAATTTCTGTCCAGCATTTCTGATCTCATTTCCTAGTAACAGCTGGCAAAACTGAGAAGCGTGTTTAATTCTCTCTGTGAAGCACAGCCAGCAAGCAGTTCATGAATTTTCCAGATGTTTTCATTATTTTTATTAACAAGAAACTTATTGACTGGAGTGTTGTTTGGTGCTATCTCACAACAAAGGACAGAGCACAAATTCAAAAATGAAGAGTCTTGATCTAGCACCAAAGAACACTGACCAAGAGGGACCTACTAACTTGTCTACACTACATCTCAGATTTTTTAAAGTGCTTTGCATCATCTTTGAAAAATGCCAGAGCTTTTCCTCCACAAAATCCCTTAGAAAGGCATCCAGACATTTATTAACATTTCTGTGCTTAGAAACCTGCTACATTTGCTGCTCCCCTGAGCACTGAGAAGAAGAAGAAGCAGGGGCCAGGCACGTTTCCTGTTGTTCTGGCTTTGGGGAGGTGCTTGCAAGTGGCAGGGAGGGATCCCCAAAAGCTCTCTACATTTCATTTTGGTAACATTCTAGGCTTTTTTTTTTCTTTATGGACAGTTATTTTTTTGTGCTCCTTTAGTGGACTGACTTCTTATTCTGTGGACACTGGGACACGTAGTGTGATGTCTGACCACAGCTTAAACATTGCTGAAGAAAAAAAGCAAGTGGGAAAAAAAAAAAAAAAAGTGGTAGGGTACATCAAACCGTTCATTTGATCAGAGGCCTCTAACAATGCATTCATTAATCTTTTCCATTCCATTTCACCTATATTGGGCAACATTACAAATGAATGAACCCTTCAATAAATAAGCTTTTTGATGACAATGGTGGTGTCTTAGTAATTCCCATATACCGTGTTCTTAAAATGCACCAAGAGAAGGTAAATGAAAACGGGAAGAGTTTCAGGAAAATGGCCTTCTGAGCCTTTTGCCAGGGTACTGACAATGCAAACATTCAATGCAGATATTCCCACTGAAAAAGATTCAAACCAGTTCTTACAGGTTTTATGTGCTCAAAACAGAAAGGTAGCAAACATTTTTTCATAGTGTGTAATGTCTGCACATAAAATTAAGAAGGCAGCTTAGACTAATTAAGTGAATAGGGCCTGTGAAATGAAAGAAATGAGTTTTAGTAGGAAGACATTATTAAAAACAGCTTTAGCTGTCAAGTAAAATTCTCTCAAATACATATTTTGCATCTATAGTGCTATGCCTATGTCAAAATAAAACCAGGCAATTCTGTTAGAGTTGAATTTACTGGTTTATAAAAAACTATTGAAAAAATATTTAGCCCTAGTTCTACCTCACAATATATTAATTAATATTAATAAATTATTAAGGGAATTAGCTTTCAAGTGTTTTCTGTATAATACTGTAAAAATATAGGTACATAATCTTGTTTCTGTGAAATGAATGCCCACAGAGCATCGGCCAAATTCTACTCTGGAATGGTTCCATTAACTTCCAAGAAAGTGCATGAAAACAGTGTTTGGATTAGCTGAATTGGGCAAAAAAACCACCTTACTGTTAGGATGGTTATTTGTATGGAAACTACATTTGGGAATAAGGAAAAGTCCCTTCATTTCCCGTGTTGTTAGCACATGACCACACATTAAAAATACCAAAGGCTGTATGTAGTATAATAAGCAAACACTGTTAACTGCACTAACTTGATCAGAAGAACAACCCTTTAAAAAACAAGGCTGTTCACAAATGAAATGTCAATTACAGCCCAGTAACAGCTACAATTAATCACTGGAAAGACACGAACAGCACATACAGCTAGGAAAAAAAATGGTGTCACAGAGCATTACCTTTGTTCTGTACATATTCAGCTAATGTAGTAAGTGTTACAGATGGGGGAAAAGTAACAGATAATTAAGGGTTACATAGCTTGTCATCTGTGGCCAGCAAAAAAAGAAAGTCAAAATGCTATCACAAATGCACGGGCACAAGCAGAAAGTTTGCACTTCTTCATTTCAATAGTTGTGTTACCACATGCTGATAACAGAATATTAGAAAAGCTTATTTGCAAAACACAATATTCAGCCTTTTAGCTAATGCTTTTACCAGAAACAGATATCATTCATGACATCTTATCAGCAGGTTAAAACCAGTAACAAAACCCAAAAACGTAATCACAATATGACAACCATTTACAATTATGCTTAGTACACATTTTTGGACAATAGCCTTTGTCCTCAAACTGGATGGCTAAATGAAAATGGTTATAAATCTTTGTTCTTACTGGTAGTAAGAGGAGTCTGCAAGGGAATAAAACGATCCTCAACATCTAAAAGAACTCCAGGTATCTCATGGATATGGGAATCATCTGTGGTGTTTGCTGGTTCACTTTCCCTTCCAGGTGCAGTGCCAGGTGCCAGTGGCTCCTTGGTTGCTTTCTCTTGGTCAGCATCATCCACGAACACTACAGCTGTCATGATGGTGCCATGATCAGGGAGCACTCACAAAAACCACCACCCACATCATTTCCTGGACCACAGCAAGCCAGAAAGCACCTCCACCTTCTCATGCAAAGCACAGAAGGAGGAAAGAAGACATGAAGGCTTCTCCTTCTTCCACACTGTCACTGGCCTCTGAGAGACCCTTAAGCTCCACGTCTACTCTCAGCATGTTGGAGCAGGATGCAGATCCCAGTGACAGGTGGAAAGGGGAGATCTTTAGAAGAATAGACTTCAGCAGCAACAACCTGACCCTGTAACTCAGGAGTGAGTGGCCTCACCTTTGTCAGTCTTGCCTGGCAGTACACAGGGGAAGAGACATAAGAAACTGATGGCAGAATTTAAGGGATGTAATTCTTCTATGAATGCCCTGCCCTCACTACTCCCCAGTGATGGTGCTGCTGCTGAGTCACAGGACCAAGTCATCTGATTAACCTGCCAGAGCACCTCCACCACACCAGTCATGGTGCCAAAGCATATGCAGTCTGATCCCACTGATGCACAAGAAAGGAAGATGAGGCTGGGGATTCAGAATCACCAAAGTGCATGTCTCACAGAATATTCAGGAGATCACCCAAAAACATGCTTCAGCAAAAGACAGAAACCACCAAGTGGATCAGCAAGGAGTCCCTTATGCCTTGTTCACAGATCCTATGACAGATTTTTCACTGCAAGTCCACCCTAAGAATGAAGATTCCCCAGGATGAGAAAGATAGTGAAAGGAGGCATCTTCAGCAGAGATAATGTCTCATTTCACACCAGGCATGAGAAATGAGTATGATCCATTATTCTTGCTGGTACCCATCAGAGGGGAGTCATTACCAGTTTCGGTCACACTGGTTGTGGTCCTGTGGAGGATTTCATCTCTGGGGGTATCCGTGGGAGCTGTGATGCCTTCAGTGCCCTGTGCTGGTTCATCATCCCAAGGATGAGGTGTTTGAGTTGGCTCCTTGTGAGGGGCACCATCAGGAGAGGAAGCAGCTGTTACCACAAGGTGAGGTGCCCATGCTTCCTGGGTTATATCTTCTGGTGCCAGAATGTCAGTAGAGGCTGTGACTGCTGTGATGATGGCTAAGTTAACTTCAAAAATATTTTTAAAATGCACCTTACATATTATTCCCTCTTTATTTTAGTAATCTCTACCTTTTTTATTTACTAGCCTATGTAGACTATGCAGTGAGAAGAAAAACAAAACTAAACTAAACAAAGTCACAAACAAAGAATATTCTCTGCATAAGACACACAATTTTTGGGTTGTCTCTTCCTTCACAAATATTCACAATGCAGCCTAAAATATTGGTTTTGAAAACGCCTAGTGAACACTGTTTATAAGTGAGAAAACAGCAATATTCTTTTCAGAATGAGTATAAGAATTCCTGTTGTTACACAGGAATTAGATTAGAATGATTTAATTGAAAACATTTGAACAAATGGCAAAATAACACATGGGTTTTCATATTTGCAACTGACCTGTCAAATCTCATAAAGCTTGAAAACAGTGAACTGGGAAATTTTAGTGTCTCATTCATATTTAGAAAATATAAGTAAATGATAAAGAACACAACTATATTTGAATCCATAAACTGTATTTCTAATCCACACAATTGGTAGTTTTCATACCTCTCTATCAAGTCCTAAATGTTGAGGATTAAATAATCCAGATAAAAATGGATTGTTGAGGAAGAAAAGCAAAAGGATGACTGCTAACTTTTCCTTAGAATTTTTTTTTTTTAGGAAATGCAGGAAGAAAAGATGCAAGAAGTTCCAAACAACTACGGTGTGATAAAAAAAAATCTTATTGTATTAAATAAAAAAGCAGTATTTTGAATGAGGATAATTTTAAATGGATAACATGCAGAGTTTTGGAATTTAAGTTAGAACCTTGAAGTACCACATCAATAAAGTCCAATAAATTATTTCAAATTTTACGGTAGTAAGAGAATATGTTGAAATACTAAGACCAGGAATGACCAGATATGAAAAATCAACACTTACACTAGCAACCACTTCCAAAAAGCAACTGCTTTCTCAGTGAAAAATACACCTGAGTAAAGTCAGGGGATGCAGAAAAAAAAAAAAAAATCCTTAAACAGACAGAAATTCTTGTTGGGATATTCAGATGCAACAAAATCATAAAAACATGTGCCCTGCAATTTCACAACAAGAATGTAGATTTTTAAGAGGAGAAAGACAGGGGGAAAAGTCAGTTTTAGAAGAAATAATGTCTCATTTCACAGCAGACATGAGAAATGAGTACAATCCATTATTTTTACTGGTACCCATCAGAGGAGAGTCATTACCATCTTTGGTCATAGTGGCTGTGGTCCTGTGGAGAACTTCATCCCCGGGGGCATCTGTGGGATTTGTGATGCCTTCAGTGGTCATTTCTGATTCATTATCCCAAGGCAGAATTATTTGAGTTGGCTCTTTATGGTGGGCACCATCAGGAGAGACAGCAGCTGTTATGATGGTTTAATAACAGATGATTTCAACGGATTATTTAATAGCTGTGAATTCCACAGGTGTGCTGCTGTGGCCTTCCCATTACCATCCCATCCAAGCCTCCTGTTCCCCTTAAAGCAGGGTTACCCTTTTCTCTCCACAAAAAGGGCAGAGACCCTTGTGTCCTGTACATCGTCACTGCTCTCTCACAGTTTTGGTAGGACATATCCATTTGTTATTCTCATCTGCTTTTTTACCTTATTAAGAAGATTCCTGAGGGCAGTGGAGACAGGGAAAGACACAGGGGCAGTAGTCAGGAGGATTCCCTGACCTGCATCCAGGCTACCTACAGATTCTCAGCTTCCTTGGTACTGTCACTTGCTGTTACACAATTTTGATACCTGTAGTGTTTCACATTACAGCTATCAAATACTGACAGTCAAGGAGATATTAAGGCCTCTGCTTTTTCCTCCACACTGCCACTGGCTTCTGAGTGACCCTTAAGCTCCACATTTAAGCTCAGCATGCTGGAGAGAGATGCTGGCAACATATACAGCTTCCAGTGGCAGATGGAGAGGGGAGAACCCCAGAAGAGATCATACCATGTTTTTAGAACATTGTTTTGATGTTGCGAATACTGCGTTATATGTGAATGCATCATGATGCTGTGTCAGGCCAGTTTTGTAGATTCCTGCCTCTCATCATTCCATGAATGAACCAGAGGGATAATTATTTCAGTGAAGTCTATGGAAAGAGCACTCTTTTGCCAGGTGGATATTTACAAGTTAAATGGGTCAACCTCTTGAGGTACAAACATACGTAAGTATGGATTCAACTTTATGATAAAGACAGTCTGGCAGCACCAAATAATGTAACTTATGTAATGAGCCAGATGCAATTTCACAGCCATGCTTCACTAAGGAATGAAAAGCCCTGCAAGTGGTGCTGGCAAGTAAAGAACAAATGTTTTATATGGAGCTAAAATTGAAATCCTCTGTTTCACCACCATTCAGACAGAGCTCAGAGAAAGTTAATCAGTCTACAGTTTTCCATTATTTTAAGAGATCAGTAATTACTCCTGTCCACAAATTCATGCAATATCTTTCCAGGAGAGGCCACTTGAGAGACGGATGTGATGCAACACACATAACAGACATTATTGCTAGTACCTGCAGTGGAAGACTCTCTTTCACGACTGCTCTCTCTGGAAGGAACAACTCTCTCCGTTACAGCAGGCTGTGTGGCAGAATCCTCTCCCTCATCCCAGCCTGGATACACCAATGGGCCTTGTGCTGAGTCGTTCTGTTTGGCCCCACGGCTGGGGACCATAGCTGTTATGATGATGGTGAAGCAATTACGAACTCAGTATATAAAGATCCATTTCTCACATTATTCTCCTCTTCAGTTATTGTCTCTATGACAGGCCTTGCTCTCATGTCTACTACATTTAATGGCAAAGTGAAGTAAAGTAGATTTGCTTCTCATCCTGGTTTATGTTTAGAAAAGCTGCCTGCTGTCATAAGTAGGACCAACTCCTTCCTCAAACTCAGCATATTCTTTTCAGAATCAAGGTGTCTTATCCTTTTTCAAAAGTATTTCTCTGAATCTTGCTGTTGACTTCGTATTGTTGAACATCAAACCAAAATTCACAGATGCAGAATTAAAAATGTCAAAGACATAAGTAACTGCAAGGATATGACCCATCAGTAAGATTTTAATAACATAATTTCAGTGTGTTGACTATATCCATTTTTTCCCCTCAAAATTTCAGTTTCATTAGTTGCAGCACCTCCAGGAAAACAGGCAGGGAAGTGTGACAAAGGGGAATGCTAGGTCATGCCACAGATTTGTGAATGCTGCACACAATGAATAAGACAGCATTCAGCCGGAGAACACTGGTATTGTAGTTATTTAGAAAAACACTATCCATATCAACCAACCTGCAGTTTTTATTAGGCAATCATAGAAAAAGAGTACCCAAATCTTGTTAAAAGCATAAACCTTCTTAACCCCTTCAACACAATGAAGGGGGGGGGGGGGGAAAGGCAAGAAATTTGCCACAGTGTGTTACAATTTTAATTGCAATTAGGCCATTATATATTGCTAGAGTAGTGTAGCATGACAGATTATCAGAGCTGTATTTGATAACCCACAAGAGCAGATGAGGCCTGTGGTGCGTTCACTGTTGGCAGTGCTTAGTACAGCACATCTGTCATGTGCTGTAAGTTTGGTACGTTCGCAGGAAGAGAAATTAAAATATATCAATATTCAGTTACCACCTTTACAGCATAGTTTGATCTTTTATGTTCCAATTGATTCAATCAATGAAAGAGAGAAGCCTCTCTCTTATTCTACATTATGCTTTGTTTTCTTCCCTCCATCACCAGTATCATCTTGCCACGACATTTCAGTTGTTTGTTTCTGTTTGTTTGTTGGTTTTTTTTGCCATTAACAGAAACTGGGGAAAAAAAAATCCCAGTTCCAATAAAATTTTGCAACAGGGGAGTGAACACAGTTCCCAAAGGAGTGAAAAATGGAGCACACATTATTATTTTTCCATTTAAACCTTCTCTGTTCCTACAGACAAGGCCCTGGTAGATAGCTTGTTGAAAACTTGTGACTGCATGACACACAACACAAAATGTAGGAGACAGTTACAGAATTAACCTACTAAAAGTCTTGACGTGCAAGACAAAGAGAAACATCCAGGAACAAGTCTGAAGAACAGACTAATTCAATATATACATAGAACATCAAAATAGCTCAGGTTTATTCACAGAACCTGTATTATGGCCTCAGATTGCAAAAATGTTAGTAAAAAAATCCTAAAACTAAATCTTTAAAAAACCCTGAAAATTTACTAAAATGTGACCTGTAATATTACCTGTTGAAGTTTCCTTTCCAAAATAATTTTCACCTGCAGTGGTAAATTCATGTTGTTCAATACTGCCAGTGGTATTTGCAGGGTTTTGTTCTTGACTGATCCCTCCAGAATGAAGGCTGTGTAACAGTGGATTTCGGGTTGATCCTTGATGTTTTTCATTTTCACTTGTAACTGGTGCTGGTAAGATGATGATTGAATCAATAATGATCAAAATACTCAACACCAGTCATATCATCCTTATCATCATGGTCTACCTAACAAGAGTGTTTGGCTTTTGCATTTTGGCTTTTTCTTGTTGTTGTTGCATTTCATGTGAAATGAAAGATGAAAGAAGACAAAAGTCCTTCAGACCCTTCATCACACAAAAGCATCCCCAGGAGCAGCAGAAGATTTAAGTATACTAAAAAGGATCCCAATGACCAGTGGAAGATAAGATATTCAAGAAGCAGAAGAGATGGTAGAAACTACAGCTTGCGACTCTATTTAATATTTATTAATACTAACTTAACTGTTGAGTTTGTGTATTCTGGGTTTTTAAAGTAAAACACTGATGAACTTTCTCTTTTGAGTTATCTCAACTGCACAATTACAAAGCTAGCCTAAGGAAATTGTAATTTCTTCTGTGATTGGATGAATTAAATAAGTTCATATAAGTAGATAAGCATACTTATTTTGAACTCAGTAATAATTAAAGCTCTTACCAATAAAATTAATTAATTGCTTACTCTTAACTTGCTGTTCTTTACACAGCAGAAGATGCAGTCAGAAATCAGCTGAAGTACCACCACCGCAAGAGATGTTCTAATCAAGATTTGGAGAAGATACATCAATAAACATAAGATGAGCAGAAAGAACTCAGCTGGAAATACATTTGCCTTAAGTGTCAAACATTTCCATGAGTGGTATATAAAAGTAAAGCTAAGGGCCTTAATCAGAGCATGCAAAGAATGAGCTGGATGTGTTATATATGTCATAAGTCACCAGACAGAGAAACTGCTTCCCAAGATGAGAAAAACTGGAGGAATATTTATCTTCATATTCAGGCAATGAAATATTTGTAAAGAGAGCACTCATGCAAATGTAATTAATTATTATTAAATTAAACCTAATACATACATACTGTCTCACAAAAAAGAGAGGTAATATTAATCAATGTATGAATACAATGTATGAATACTTCACCACTAAACAAAAGTTATCACAAAAACCATTTCTGTGTGATTACAGAACCTGTTCTAATCAAAATTGCATAAACTTCTGCTGTTCAAAACAGTCTCAGAACCAGAGAGACACAGAAAAATAGCTTGAGAATGCACTCTGTAAGGTTTTGCCTACAGAAGATTTTAGAATTGAATGTTTTGGTATCTCAGTTGGCTACTGGTACTAACAATGGTAACAAAATGTTCACATTCATCTGGAGGAACTATATTTTCCTTTGTAGGATAATTTATGTATTTGAAACACTAGCTCCCTTTATTGTCTTTTGTCTTCAGATTTTACAATAGAAATTTTGAAGTGGAAAAAGGGAATTTTTCTTCTCACCAAGGTGGGTCACCGAAAGTTACAGTCCACTCAGTTTTATTGCATACTACTGGCTGTGTAAATTTTAAAATACCAGAGATGTGAGGAAAAGTGGCAAGAAATGAAATTTAGATGCATAAGATAGACTTGGGAGTGACAGATGAATGTTACAGATGCCACCTCTGAGAGCTGTAGTACGAAAAATGTAAAGGTATTACAACGAACTGAGGCTAATCGTTTGGGTATTACAAACAGCTGCATCCTGAGTATCATACTTCACTGAATTGTGTCACTGAGTATTATCTGAAACGCTTGATTGCTTTACCCCTGCTAGCAGAGCTAGGATACTGCTCCTCTTCATCTGTAAAGATGGGGTTCCAGTGGTCTTGTGTGGTGATTTCCAAAAGTGTTCCATGTTGTGAGTCCGCAGCTGTTGGGACAATGGAGGAGTCAATGCTAACTATGCTCTACATCTACTGTCCCTGTGTGCCATAAAGGTGATGGAGAATGGAAGTTCTTGCATAGTCTAGCTACAGTCTCTTTACTCTTCTTATCAAATCCCTTCACATCAAACCAGTTCTTCTTTTCTTTGCATTTAACAGATGCAAAGTTTCCCAAGAAAAATGGGAAAAACAAGCAGCAGAAGAATAATGTACAGCAGAAACAATGCAAAACATTTGAGCAGTTGTAGAAATTTAAACTTATGCTTTAAGAATAATGCTGGACCTAAGGAATATGGCAGATATTCCAATACATGTAAAACATGCTTGCTAAATACTCAAGAAGTACTCAAGAAGAACCATGCTAGAATATCCACAACTGAGCAAAAAAGCGATGGTCAGCAAAAAAAAAAATAAAAAATGAGAGCACCTTGACAACCACCAGGAAGCCAGTGTTAGTCAAGAAAGCTACAATACAATTAAAATGATAAAACAGAACTTCTACAAGAGTCTATGACCAGAGACTAAATACGCTTCACCCATGGATCCTGCAGACACCACTAGCCATCAAAGGTATGGAATGCAGTACACCTGTGGGACAAGTTACCAATGCAGAGTCTCAAAGATAAATAAACACCAAAACTATCCAAAGCATAGGAAGAAAATCAAAACGTCCCAAAGTAAGATGGATTCCTGATTTTGCATTTTCTACTAAAAATGGAAACCACTGCTGAAAAACACCAAAAAATACTGCACTATCTTCAAAAAAATAAAAGGCTTATGAACAGTGACTGCTGAGCAGATAAGAGCACAGACAACAGACACATTAAGATGCACTTAAATTAAATAAAATTACAGAAATAGAACAGATAAATATCTTTGAGCATATCTAAGAGCATTAGAGTATAGTCCTTAACAGCAATATCTATGCTAAAAAAACCCCCAAGTCTGAGGCCATTCCCTGGTCATAATGCCAAGTAGCAGTTTCTGTACTTCAGTGATAACATAGCATTTAGCTTTGACCTTCATATGTTGTTTTTTTCTGGTTTTCAGACAAAATTATTTCATCTATAGATGGCTTTCAAGTTAAAAAAGAGTTCTCAGATGATCACTCATATCAAGAAAATAAGGCTGTGTAATAAAATATCTCAACTGCAATACTGGATGATGCCTAGACATCTAAAGTCGCAAAACAAATGAGACGATGTTAGAAGACTGCATGTGAAGTAGGCAGAAGGTAGCAAACATGAGACTATTTTAATGACAGTTCCCAATGGAAAAGGGACTTGGGGTTTGGCCTTTCCAAATTGTGCCTGAGCACCTTCCAAAGACAGAAACTCTGGTGTTGAATAGCTGTAGGTTATATATAAGATAAACTAGAATTATTTTAACACATAAAAAATTAATACAATGAAAGATAAACTTTTTTGTCTTGGAAAATCATGAGTAAATGCAAACATGAGATGCTAATTTTAAGCAGTGAAATAAAAGACATCATTTTAATCATAGGGACCTGTGATAATTTTCCAGTCATGAAAGAGGTATTTCTGAAGAGAACAGCTGATGAGAAGATCATCCAATTTTCAAACAACATATGTATGGAAAAGGAGGAGAAACATCAGGTAGGGTAGGAAAATCAAGAAAGAAATCATCCAAAGACAACAGAAGTTCCTTACTCGTACTCGGAGCAGTCCTGTCCTTGTCCACACTCCTGCCCCAGCCTGGAAATACTGTGGGGTACATCATCTCCTCAGAAGAGTCTTCATCATCTGAATCACTGCCACTGGAGGTCACATCTGCTGTGATGATGTTAAATCTGCCATGAAGCCCTAACCCACAAGGCCTTCTGCTCTTAGATACATTTCGGGACCCTTTGCAAGCTCACAGCATTAACCATGCCCCGTCCTCTTCTAGCAGGTAGAGCAGAGTGTACTGCCTTGAAAACCTGGCCTTCCTCTCTCCTACAAGCACTTCTCATTGGAACAATCTGCTCCTAAACTGCTTCCAAACAGGAAAAAAAGACCCAAGTACCTGCTTTACATAGGGACTCCCCCACTCTTCCCTTTCAGACAGGCAGAATGCTTCCACGGCACATGGACAGTGTGGACAACTGCTCTACTGCTACCACGCGTACAGTCCGTGAGAGAGAGCCCAGGAATTTCCTTTTCCTGCCTCAAGCACGATGCAATGAACAGCAGTGATAAATGCCACACATTTACTGCCCATTCCACTTAGAGTTTGTGGACCTTGCTGCCCTGGTCTCTGCTAATTCAGCCCCTAATCAAAGCAGCCTCTTAGCATGGCATTCTTTACCCTTGGTTGCTGGCGTGGGTTCTTGCGTCTTCTCTTCAGGATTCAACCACCACCAGTGGCCTGAGAACGGATTCCACCAATCTGGAGTGGTGGTTTTCTCCAGGTTGTCATGATGAGGCCCTGGAGCTGTTAGGACATAGCTCATTTAACCAAGGTCTTGTGATTACTTCTTGAGAAGCAACTTTTCCTCCAGCAAAGTTCCCCAGCACCAGCACCCTGAGCATGCTCATGCCCAGAGATGGATGGGAGAGCAGGGCGAATGTATGAACCCACGGTGTCATTACATTCCTCCAACACGTAGCCAGATGCAAGCACTTTTGGCAGTCCCAGGAAAGAACACGCTCCCTTGAGAGCAGCCATCAAGAAGCCCTGTGGGACTTTTCACCCCTCCAGGTTCCCTAAGGTTAATGAGTTCCTCACAGGCTCTGACACCAGGAGAGAGTAGATAGTCTTGGAAAAAGAGTCCAGAATGAGGAACATCCACCAAGGCGACTGAAAATCACATACAAAAGATGAAAGAAGTATCCATGATAGGCAAAATGGACACCCAGAGATAAGCACACCCACAGAAGCAAACTGGTCTTCTAGTGACAACCCCATGAAGCCAATGCTGCCAAGGACCTCAGCTCAGAACTGAGGCCATTCCTCTCAAAAGACACATGCTCTCCCCTTGACCTGATGCTGTCAGCTAAATGCACACCAGAAATACCTTTCAGAATAGGCATCAGTACAGCACAGAGAGAGAGGAGCAGCTTTACCTGTATCCCATTACCAAAGCACAGCCTAGTCTCAGAACATAGCATATCAAATAGCAGGATACACAGATTTATGCCCAGCATTTACAGATGGAGAGAGACTCCTGCTTAGAAAAATTAAAGGGATCTACAGCCTTATCATCAACCGTGCTAGGCAAGCCAACTAGTTGTTGGCAGGCAAAGAGAAATAATGGTGCCACTTGCAGGAGGTTGGAAATTCCCTCCAAAGAGAAATCAGTCCTTTAGTACCAAGAAGTCAGGAAAGTGAGGAAAGTCCATAAATCAAACAAGAATGAAGACAACAATTCAAGAATCAATTGAAGGTGGCACTTTCAGCTATATGGAGCCCAAAGAACCTAAATGGGGCTTTTTTGTGATGTGGGAGATGTGTTTGAAAAAGAGCTGATGAAATCATCCAATTTTCAAACAACATACGTATAGCAAAGGAGGAGGAATATCAGGTAGGATAGGGAAAAGAAAAAAACAACCAAAGACAACAGAAGTTCCTTACTCATACTCGGAGCAGTCTCGTCCTTGGCCACACTCCTGCCCCAGCCTGGAAATACTGTGGGGTACATCATCTCCTCAGAAGAGTCTTCATCATCTGAATCACTGCCACTGGAGGTCACATCTGCTGTGATGATGTTAAATCTGCCATGAAGCCCTAACCCACAAGGCCTCCTGCTCTTAGATACATTTTGGGACCCTTTGCAAGCTCACAGCACTAACCATGCCCCGTCCTCTCCTGGCAGGTAGGGCAGAGTGTACTGCCTTGAAAACCTGGCCTTCCTCTCTCCTACAAGCACTTCCCATTGGAACAATCTGCTCCTAAACTGCTTCCAAACAGGAAAAAAAGACCCAGGTACCTGCTTTACATAGGGACTCCCCCACTCTTCCCTTTCAGACAGGCAGAATGCTTCCACGGCACATGGACAGTGTGGACAACTGCTCTACTGCTACCACGCGTACAGTCCGTGAGAGAGAGCCCAGGAATTTCCTTTTCCTGCCTCATGCAATGAACAGCAGTGATAAATGCCACACATTTACTGCCCATTCCACTTAGAGTTTGTGGACCTTGCTGCCCTGGTCTCTGCTAATTCAGCCCCTAATCAAAGCAGCCTCTTAGCATGGCATTCTTTACCCTTGGTTGCTGGCGTGGGTTCTTGCGTCTTCTCTTCAGGATTCAACCACCACCAGTGGCCTGAGAACGGATTCCACCAATCTGGAGTGGTGGTTTTCTCCAGGTTGTCATGATGAGGCCCTGGAGCTGTTAGGACATGGCTCATTTAACCAAGGTCTTGTGATTACTTCTTGAGAAGCAACTTTTTCTCCAGCAAAGTTCCCCAGCACCAGCACCCTGAGCATGCTCATGCCCAGAGATGGATGGGAGAGCAGGGCGAATGTATGAACCCACGGTGTCATTACATTCCTCCAACACGTAGCCAGATGCAAGCACTTTTGGCAGTCCCAGGAAAGAACACGCTCCCTTGAGAGCAGCCATCAAGAAGCCCTGTGGGACTTTTCACCCCTCCAGGTTCCCTAAGGTTAATGAGTTCCTCGCAGGCTCTGACACCAGGAGAGAGTAGATAGTCTTGGAAAAAGAGTCCAGAATGAGGAACATCCACCAAGGCGACTGAAAATCAAGAGATAGAAGTATCCACAAAGCCAATGCTGCCAAGAACCTGAGCTCAGAACTGAGGCCATTCCATCCAAAAGACACATGCACTCCCCTTGACCTGATGCTGTCAGCTAATTTTACACCAGAACCACTTTCCAGGTAGGCATTAGTATATCACAGGGAGAGAGGCACAGCTTTACTTGTATCACAATACCAATCCACAGCATTTTCTCAGACTACAGCATATCAAATATTAAGTTGTACAGGCTTTGTGATAGATATTTCTGAATAGAAAGATGTTTCTGCTTGGAAAACTTACAGGAATCTACAGCCTTTTCATTCACTGTGCATCCAAATAGGCATTGGCATGAAAATAGATATAAATCTGTCTATCACATATGGATGAAAAAAAAATCAGTCAGAGTAACTGTTCATGTAAGTAACTCATTAATCAATAAGAGTCCTACATCTGATTCATGGAACACCTTGGGATGAATCATAATTTGCTAATAACAAAGAGTAAAACCTGTTTTGGCGAAAGAGCGAAAGTCGGTGCTGATGGTGTGTTAATATGGACCATTAACCTGATGAAGAACACCACTAGTGATGTCCAAATCCAAAGAATAATGAATTTGTATTATATGAAGAACAAGGAGCTGTGCCAATTGCTCATTTCAAACCATAGCAAAGAATTCTTTAGATTAAGCTAGATATTTTTTTTAAAAAAAATTAATTTTACAAATTAATTGTAGTACAGGTGGAGAACCACCAATTTTGTTTCTCACTTTAACACACTACAGAATTAGACAGACAGATTTTTGAGCCAGCTATCTGAAGATATACAACAAATACTTTACTTATTTCTTCATTTTCTACTTCCCTGTCTGTGGGATTTTTCTCTGGGAAATTAAATTGTGGCCAGGATATTTCACTGAGCCTGTACTGAGATACAAGCTAAACAGCAGGTACTGGGGAACGGCTTTATCTTCTTTTTTGGACTGCTCTCCACGTCACTTTCTCTGTGCTACTGAATATTTGATTACTTCTCAGAGAGATGCACAGCTTAAACTTTACCTCTTTTTAAAAGGAGTGCTAGATTACTGATCCATTTATAATACAGTAAAATTAAACTAAATGAGTTAAACACTTCAGCATTAAAGTGATGTAGCTGGGTAACAGCCAAAGCTATCAGAAAAGCCCAGGTGCATTACTTTCATTATCTTTTTTTTTTTTTTCCAGAGAACCAGTTTATCAGTCCTAACCCTGTAAATAAACACGCCAATGCTATCAGTTCTGTGATAGACCTTTATCACTATCTGACGCATTTTATCACATTGCTCTATAGTTTCTTTGATCTTTTCAGATCTTAAATATCTTTCGTTTTCCCTCTGTAAAACAGCCATGAGAGAGAACTGCGAGCACCAGGAAGGGACACACATATTTAGGACCAATACATTTGATAATCAAGTATTAAAATGAAAACTGAAAGCTTTCCTGTACAGAAACAATGCACAGATTTTTGCAGTGGGTATAGAAACACCAATACAAGGGAACACTAAGTCATATGTGCACACAAAAGAAAGCTTATAGGGAGGAAAAAAATCCCCATCAGAATCAACCAAACTTCCCACTATTATCAGGTGGAATTTTCTGCACCCTCGACTCCTTTTGTAACAACATTTTGTAACAAAAGCTTTCACTGGAAACAAGCACCAGAAAATTCTCTACTTTTTTTTCAATGTTTGGGGTAAAATCAACCTAATATTTTTTTTCCATCTACATACTTACAAGGTATCACTAAACTTCATGTCTTCTGAGAAAAGATATTTGAGTTTAATAATTTACGTCTTTTGGCAAAGCTTTTGCTAACTGTGTAATGCACACAGTCATTCTTCCTCTATCTTCTGATTTCTAAATACAGTGACAAGGGCACCATTTCTCCAAGTCACTTAGACCATCTGACCAACTATCAGCAGCCAACAGACAATCAAGCAAATTCCTCATGGGCTCCCCTGATGGGGAAAAAAAAGGAAAGAGCCAGTGGGAGGAAACTTTCATTTCTATCAGTTTGATCTTTACTACAACATGCCTCTGTAGATTTCCTCTGTATAATTAAAATGTTCTCCCTTTAGGTTCACTTTATTTTCTGAGGCAAAGATCTTTATCACTCTAACCATAAGAACTAGTGTGAACACATGTACATTATTTCCACTTTAAAATGTGGAGGAAGACTTCAAAAGCTTTTTATTTATTATAGCTCCTGTGCACTACATCTTGATAAAAAACATCACAAGCAGTTTTTCCAACTCAGTAAAGCTACTTAAGGACAAAGAAGAGAAATTGGCTACTGCTCTTGTGGGTCCTCAAAGGTTGTGGAGGCACCACAGTCCCCAGTTTTTTCTCATGCATACTGCCAACAGCAAGGATGAAATTAGTTTTTGCAGTGCACAAATGGCTTAGCAGTTGGGACTGCCATATAAAGCACTGCCTTGGTTAGCAAGGCCATGGTATTGACATGGATTACCTACATTCACAACCCTACATGTATTAGAATAATATCACAAATCTACAAAAATACCCTTTTCTACCTCAGAAATAAATTGACTTCAAGTGATAATAGGTTGCACTAATTTGTGATGTTTCACAGAGTAAGCTGGTGTGATAAAACAGTTGTGGGAAACCCAAAACAACAATCTTTCTGAGCTCAGAACAAGCATTGAAGCAAACACACTGTAAATGATTTTGCTCCCCTTGTCTCAGAGAGTGAAGTTCATTTCCCACTTTACCACTCTGGAAAGTAGTGTATTTCAATGTCTTTCCATTTTCTGAGGGGTTGTATCCTTCACTACTTACCAGAATGCCCTTCTGGAAGAAGAAAGCAGTTTTAATGTGATCTACGTGTAATGTAGTTATTATGAAACATAAATCTTACTAGTACTTGCAGGATACTGTCCGTCATCCTCTTCATGGAAATCACCAGCCACTGTCCCCAAAGAGATGTCAGGTGATACAGATGGAAAGTCATCATCTGTATGGTGATGGATAAAGCATTACAATTTCATTAGCTTAGTTGCAACACAGTGCTCACAAGTACTTCAACTATTCTACCCTGCAAGCTTCATTCCTTCCTTTATTGGCCCCCACATAAGCCTACCTTACTGACACAGTAAGGTTACCACTCAAACAGAAAATTTGAAGAGGAGAATGTATTACAGTGATCATGAACATCCTGGCAACCATCTGTTCATGTGATACAAGATCTCATTGCAGCTGTGCACCATGAGGACAGGGGTCCTAGAGCAATGAGTGAAGTTATTTGTATTCTCCTCTATAGATATATTTTGAAGTTTAGTCCAAAAATCTAGACTATGCATGCAAGCAGAACTGGTAACAGTTGTAATGGCAACCAACAGAAATACACAGCACACACCTTGGGGAACGTGGGGAACATTTATGATCCCAGTTCCCTAGCAAGAGAATCTTAGGATTTACCTTTCATGGTAAATAGCTACGTATCAAAACAAGCATAACATGCCACGAATATACCACCAGTGAAAAGTAATTTTATAATAATCCTAATGCTCTTTTTTTTAAAATTAATTTCAGTATGTATTAAGGACAGTGATGCAAAATATTGGTATCCTTCACTGATTAGTTATTGGTGATTTGATAAAAAGCCTGTAGTCAGACAGTAAGCTTTACTATACTAGAGGATGACAGATCTGTATCCCCAATGCTCAGTGGGAGCAAGTATTTCAGACCTCTGATAATTTCAGCCACAAAAGCAACATAGAAGATTAAATAAAGCAAGTAGAAAATAATATGGCATTTGTATTTGGCAGGGCCCCATGAAATTAATGTCAACCTACAGTCCTTACCATAATCTTTTCCAGGAATTTCTTTTTCACCTCCTCCAGAAGTATGATCTGGCAGCTGTGAGACTGGGGTAGGACTTCCATAATATGAGGGGCTGGATCTCCTGATGGAGGCATCCATGGGAGTTGTCTCATGAGTTGATCCACTCCCTGCATTTTCATCTTCCACCCCTGATGTTGAGGACTCCCCTCCGGTATGACGTGTGCCATCCGCATTGTATCGGGAGCCATCTGCGTTGTCAATGACTGTGGAAACGGAATTAAACAGCTCACATCAAGGAGCTACACAGCTATAATAAAGGGCAACACCTATGGACTGATGCCAGTTCACCCATTTTTGCCCTCCTATCTAACCTAGATGATGCACCACTAAAATATGTCTAATGCATGCATGCTAATTTATTTATTTGTCGCATCTGTAGGGCCTGACTTGCATCACGTGTTTTTATCAAACTGCTTGATTTTAACATAAAATCTTGGCATTTATAAGGTCCATCAGAATTTAGAATTGGAAGAAATAATTTGTTATGTGCCTTTTTAAAGCTTCCAGCAGCTTTTCTAACAAGCGGCTCAAATCAGATGTAGGAAGGTTGCAGTCTTAAGCAAATTCCTTTATGTCAAAGGGATGTTAGCAGCTCTGAGGTGCCAAAAATGTCAAATACCTATATAAAAAATGCTTGGTACCCTGATATAGACCAAACTCTCTAGGGGCTTTAGGGAAAGACAAGTGACTAGTTGCTTTCATTTCCACTGAACATATCTTAACTTATTTTTCTTATGTTTAGCTTGGCTTTTTTGTTGTTAGTGATTGTTTATGTAAAAATAAGATGACCAGTTACTAAAAATTGAACAAGTGCATGTCTTTCTAATCAATACAGTACCTGTTTCATCCTGGTTACTGAGTAAAGAAGTATCTATTTTTACAACTGGCTCACATGATTTTTCCTCTGCTTCTGTGGAAGAAGGAAAATAGAAAGTATTAATTTGAAAGAAATGGATTAAAAAAATCACATCAATTGACCATAATGACAAAACATCAGCTTCAGATGAGGAGGATTGAAAACAAATTTCCAAACAAATGTTATTCACTGAAGTACCACCTTCCCAGGTGGGGCACTTTGAAATTGTTCTGTCAGCTAACAACGAGATTCTCCATTTCCATAACCATCAGAAACTGGCTGCAATCAATGCCAGTTAGAACAGCCTTATGACCCAGTTTCAATGCAGTCAGACCCACTGTCACTGTGGCAATGGCAACTTTAATCCTTTTTAGCTGGCAAGCCCTCCATGGAGGGCTCTGCAGGGGCAGCATGTGCCCTGCTCTGGTGAGCACTGCTGGCTCCTGTGGGCTGAAGTGCCCCACTTGGGGCTGGTGTACGAGCTACCTGCTCATACTGCTGGTAGGGAATAACACTTGGGAGGAGTTATAAAGATCTGGAGGGGACAGACATCACCACAGCAGTCATCTGGGAATAACCATCTGTGGGTGACAGGCAATGGCAACTCACATGATACTACGCCAATGCAAGATTTTTCATTATATCACTAGCAAGAACAAAATCAAAAAGTATCACTGCATTCAAATCATCAATTCATTCTTCCTACAGCTTTCTGTAAGCACTCTCTGCTTCCACTATGAATGTCACAATCTACTGAAATTCAAGATCCTTGAAGCTATTTTAGATTTTATTTTCAAATAGTGAGTTCGGCATCGGTCATCTATGTACACTTTCCTAATAATTTACTATAGTATCTCCAACTATTAAAAAGTTCAAAACCTTAGATGAAAGCGGTCTGCTGCTGATGCACATTGCTGTCCAGCTGCCTCGAGTCTATTGCCTGAGCAAATACTGAATGAATCTGCAAACAGGAGAGCAGCAGCCATGTCCATGGGATGGCCAGCATAGGCCTTGGAGCTGCTGCAGGTGGCAGCCACTCCTGAAACACAAAAAACTGCTCTTGGCTGTAAAGCTCATGTCTGCAGGAACAGAAGAGCTGAATGCCAGGGCTGACAACAGTTACGTCTTTCAGATTCACTGCTGCAGTGGTTCACTTCACTAAGCCATTATAATGCACTGCTCTGAAGCTGCAAAGTTTGTCCCAAGGCCAGAAAAATCATTTTGTTCAAAACACACTGATAGCAAAATGGTCGCTGCTGACATGACAGATACACATCTAGAGGCTGACAAA
Source organism: Phylloscopus collybita (assembly GCA_027886175.1). NCBI lineage: Eukaryota > Metazoa > Chordata > Aves > Passeriformes > Phylloscopidae > Phylloscopus > Phylloscopus collybita. The sequence continues at coordinate 44,683,318 of JAJNNQ010000018.1, forward strand.
ATGTATTTCTTCTCAGCTGAAAACCAGGCTATGTTGATTGTATAAGCCTTCGTTCCACTACCTTAGATAGGAAATTACACGTGCCGTTTTTAATTAATCTATTTCTAAAATGCTTCATAAAACCACCTCCTTACCTGTTGCATTGTAACAGTATGCATCATACCGACCAGTTGTATTTGCTGAAAGTTTGTAGATGCCAGTGTTGTTTGCTGCACAAAGAGGATAGGGATTGATCCGTGGGATAACAATATGCCCCACCACGAAACCATACCTGTGCGGAACAGAGGTAAATAAACCATATTGCTTACAATAGCAGATGTCACCTCAAACATTAAGAAGCTACAAAGAAGCCATTACTTTTTAAAAGTGCATGCATATATTCATACTGCTTGGTTGCTTTTTTGTTCCTTTTCCATTTGATTGTTCCTTTCTCACATGCAGCTACATCAGTCTCCCATCACTCAACATAATTTTGTGTTTAATTTCTAGAATTAAGCCCATTTAAATTAAATATGCATCTTATTAGCTTGCTAGGGGGGTCAGGTTTAGAGCAAGGGAGTGAAAGTGAGGAAGGTGAGTGCACTCTTTGTTTGGTGACACTAAATTCCCACTCTTCAGGGATTCACATTTTCATTGCTTTGACATAACACACCACACAGTGACACTTCACACAGAAATTTTGAGGGCTCAGTTTATGGTACCTGAGCAAGTTTAAAGAATGATTGCAACACACATCATTTTCTGCAAAGACTGACAGACTAGCAAAATATTCAAATACAAGAATCATTCATCCACAAATTCCCACTGTATCTTTCAATTGAACAGTGTGATTATTGTGCACAGAGCTCACATTAGCTTCACTAATTCAGTGAAGACTGTGGTTACATAAGGTACAATACATTATTGCTGTTTTGCAATCCTGTAACACCTGATTGATTTCCATGTATTTAACTGGAGATGTGATAGCATGGTAACAAGAACTGGGGTTTGGTTTGGGTTTTGCTTACTTCTTGAGAGGAATGATTTATAAGGGAGGAGCAAATGTCACAGCTTTGCAGTTTTTTATCTATGAACATCGTTCCATTTTCATGCCTAATGTGCAGACACTTGCAATTCTGAAACTCTCTTGTAGGTGGAATTATAAATTACTTTACTCACACTCCCAACTAAGCTTACAATGCTGACACTTTACAAACCATTATTGATCTACTTGTGTTCTGTTGATTCATCTTATTCACATACATTTGGATGGCTATATGGAGCATATTTTCCCTGTCCTACTCATGTTTTATAAGAACTAAAGCTTACTGACAAGGACTACTTCTAGCACAGGATCAACAAATGAAAGTAATAGGGTGGGAGGGCTGGCCAGAAGGAAGGGAGGAAGAAATCCTGTCTACATGGCTTATATGTCCAAATCTGTCCTCTGGTAAATTGTGAATTAGGGAAAATTGTAACATTAATTTAAAATTACAGCTTCTCCCTGAAAAAAAATTCCTCTTCTTATTTCAATTGCCTTTATATTTTAGCTTTAGAAAATACTTTCCATGGTTTAGAATACTCATAATTGCTTTCATAGAAATCTCTACCCCTACACATTATTTAGGATTCGATTCTCTATTGCTGGGCAATTCAGCAAGCTGTGTATGTTCATGTGCTAATGTCAGAAAAAGAACATGCCTACTGTGCTATGAAGGACTTTCCCCTCAGAGTAAAGAACTGTTTCTAGTCTTTACGTGATACAATTTTAAATTACATTTCCACTTCTGATGGACGGATCCTCTAAGAATTCTCTCTTCACATATTCCACCACCAAAATACTTCTGAAAGGAACATGCCAGAACAGAAAAGAGTGGCAAGTAGTATTGATGTCAGTACTATTTCTCATGGTACCAGAATGAAAGTCTTAGAAATTTGGAGAAATGTCCACTGAATTTTTCTGTGCTGCTTAGAAGATAAATTCCATTTCTCCATGTTTGCTGTTTAGGTTAGACTGCAATAAAGTAGAAAATTTGCAGACATTAATTTAAACTCTTTAATGGTATGCCACCATGAATCTCCTGGCCTGCAGTGATCATGCAGTGGTGGAGTTTGTAGTCCGGACAGAAATGGGTGAGGAGAAGAATAAAGTTAAACCCCTGAATTTTAAGGAAGTAAACTTTCAGCACTTCAAGGAGGTAGTGATAGACCTCCCTGGGAAGCTGCCCTCAGGGACAAGGGTGCAGAACAGAGATGGCAGGTCTTCAAGAATTCCTTCCATAGAGTGCAAGAGCTCTTGATGCCAGTTCAAGAAATCAGGAAACCAAGCCAAGAGACCTGCATGGCTCTGTTGGGACTACAGGACAGGAAGGAAATGCACAGGCAGTGCAAGCAGGGTACCAATACCAGCTGGGCTATAAACGCACTGAGAGCAGCCTGCCCAGACAGACCTGGGGATACTGCTGGATGAGAGGCTGGACTTGAGCCAGCAGTGCCTGCTTGCAGCCCAGAGAGCCAAATGCATCCTGGGCTGCACCCAAAGCAGCATCCAAAGCAGTAGGTCAAGGGAGGAGACTTTCCTCTCTGCTCTGTTTTGCTGAGACCCCACCTGAAGTGCTGTGTCCAGCTCTGGGGTCCCTAGCACAAGAAGGACATGGACTCGTTGGAACAAGTCCAGAGGAGGGTCATGATGTTGATCAGAGGGATGAAGCACCTCTGCTATGAGGAAACACTGAGAAAATTTGGATTGTTCAGCCTCACATACATTAGTGTTCACTTTTATTTTTTTTTTTTAATTAAAAGTTTTATGTAACTTCTAGTCTCTTGGTCTAGCTAGATTTTGAGAAACTGGGGAGTCTGTATCATCCACATTTGTTGCCCTATACATCATTAATTACAGCAGGTAGTTAGGTCATTTGATAACATGATTTTGGTATTTTCAATAACTACTGTAGCTGCTGTCTGAAGCATCTCCATCCACAGATTACAAGAACACACTGATACTGTGACCATTTTGTCACTGGGGTGTCAAGTTAATTCCTCACAGCTCCACCTTTTACTTTTTACTGCTTTTTACTGCTCCTTGGCAAGACCGAGTTCCATACACTGCACGCACCATCCTCAGCCTTTGACCTCACATTGGGTCCTTACTTTTCACATACTTATCTTACCAATTGTTCAGTGACACACTAGGATCTGAACATCTTCCTAATTAGCTTACTGTTCTGTCAATCTTTTGTTACCTTTAGATTTTATCTGTGAGAGGTTTTTGAAAGATAAATGGTAAAAAACTACATACATCAAGGACTTAATTATTACTGGACCCAGAGCAAACATACACATGCACAAAGATGTTTTGTTCATTATAGAATATAACTTACTTAATTAATCCTGACATCTACAGTGAGTCAAATGTAATTATTACACTAGCGGTGCCATCATACATTATGTTTTCAAGAATTTCTTTACCTGCAAGTTTCAAATCCAAGCTCATGAGCTTTCTTCAGCTGCTCTAGTGTTGCCAAGGTACTGTTGAGAGCTCTGCAGAGTTCAACTGCTTCAGACCGTGTGAGACTGTAGCGACCGTCCTTTTCAACATGAAAAACTCCTCCGTATCTGCAGCTTACATTGAATTCTGTTATCAAAGGAAAAGAAAAAAAAAAAAAGTTAAAAATTTAGATGTAATGCTTCACTGAAGACCTGGAAATTATTTATTTTCAAGTATAATGCTTTTAAAGCCAACAAGCAACAAGTCACAGCTACCAATTCATTCAGGAAGAGCACTGCCTGTTTCAGTCACCTCTCTCATACTTCCCCTCTCTGGACTGAGGCATGAGCCAGATCTCCAGCCTTCCCAAAACTAGCAGTACAACATGTTTTTGTGAGGTATCTAAGACTTTTAACATACCATTAACAGTAATGTGCAGAAGAAAGGGTTAATAACAATAATACCAATACAAATAAGAATAATCATGTGTGTAGAGAGAAATGGGGAAACAACAGGACACTTCAAAGCAATGTGGATTAATTTGCTTCTGCCCCATATTTCCCTCAAGAGAAAAAAAAGCAGTTTCAACTCCTGACTTGAAAGACAACTGCAAAGCACACTTCATAGGAGTAGCTAATATTTCCAGTGCAAAGAGGAGCATGATTCATTTTTATCTTAATTTTGATGGAAGTTCCATGTGCAAGAAAGGGAAAAATAGACCTGTCTTCTCCAATATTAGAAGGGTGTGTCCTTACCCTTCTATTTGAAAACATAGATGACATATAAAAACTGTTTCTCTAACAGAGACAAAATGCAGTTCATGCACATTTGCACTGACACATTATAAACAATGAGCAACTTTCCTAATGCAATTTTTGCTTGACAGCCTATTTTGTTCTATAGCATAGATGAGAAAGCCAGTGATAGAAATCAAGGCATGCACTCTTTCTTTAATTGCTTTTGTCCATTCATAAATTGATGTTATTCTATGTACAGGGTATCTACTCAGTGTAAACCACAAGGAACTTTCCTTTCCATAGCTCAGAGGAAACACTTAAGGAGATAAAATACCAGATTAGATGCAGGCTGGGTGATGTATGAGAGGACAACCACAGCATAGGTAGGAGTCCAATAGTATTGATGCTTGCTTGTCCAAAGGAGCTCAAAAGCTGTGCATCCTGTCTTGAATACTTGTACCATAGGCAACAGAATTAATCATTGTTACTTGGATAGCCTTTCCACAAAAAGAATGGAAAAAATACCTCTTTTCCAACCATTCCCCCTTCCCCAGTATATTGTCTGACAAAAACATTTTATTTAGACCAAATCAATTTGTATTTCAGAGCTGTTTAACAGTCATGCTGATTACAGTCCTTAGTATTTTTAATATTTTTATTTTCATATGTCATAAAAAAACATATGGCTCTTCTGCCACCCCTTGACTAATGCTATGGGATGGAGTTGCTCTCACATCTGCCATGCAAGTGACTTCTACTTTGCCTCCAAATATTTCATATTCAAAGCCTGACATTGTCTTGGAAGTTGTCCAGCCAGTAGCTGTACTAAGCATAAATGACCTAGACAAAACATACTCTGTGAGGCCCAAGACTTAATGTTCAATATGGGGATCAGATCATGAAGTTGTATTTGATTACCTTAAAGTAAAAATCTCAGTGATTTTGGAGATAAATTTTCTTGGAGCACCAACATCTTTTTTGAAAATTTTAGGCTAATTTCTAAAAAGCTTTTGCTGTGAAAGCAGATTCCACATACACTTACTTTGGGTTCCATTTGATTGCAGTTAATCCTAGATTAACTGAATTATAAAGTGAAGTTTGCTCTTGTTTAGAGTGAGTTGATTTAGCTATCATCAAACCTCAGCCCATTCCTGGTTTCAAACACTACAATTTATGCTCCATTACCACTCTGAGATTCAGTCACAGTCAGAATTCCACTTAGAGAGTCAATTACTTAGACTTCTGCCGTATAAAAAATAGGCTTATTTACACAAATAGGCCGAGTGGAACTACATGTGGGCCACATGCCTACACATGTGCACATTTTCCATGGAAAAGCTCAGCCTGAGTACTGAGGCCATGCACACCAGGACACTGCACGTGTGCTGCCCAACTGCACTGCACTGCAGCCACGCACAGGAAGCCTTGCCTGCGCAGCCTGGGAGATCACGTGGCTGTCCAGGAAGCCCCAGGCAAAAATGTGGCAATCCAGTTCTCCAAACCGGGTCTGAGGCCATCCAATTCATTGGCTCTGTGCCCCAAAGTAATGCTGAGGCAGCACCTTTGTTCTCACTTCGATGATATCGTCTATGCCTACTATTCCAAAAGTACCACTGCTGTAGCAGAGACACTCTGTTCATGAAGAGCTGAGTACAGAAAAAGGACCAAAGCAGTGCCCAAAACTCACGTGGTATTTCACAGCCTAAGCAAATTGCGTAAATTCAGCATCTACTCTTTGACGGCAGTAATTACCACATTTTAAAAATGACAAAATACAAACCCAGAGCTATCAGGAAACACAGCATTTTTACTGCATTATCTCAGATTTTAAAGTTCACACAATGGGCACGCTTAACTGAATTAATGAAAAAAAATCTGATCACACCAACAAATACCATATCAAAAATAAATGATGGGATCTAAACTAAATTAACATCTTATTTTTTTTCCCATGCTGAGGCTTATAATTTTGAATTAAGGAAGAAACATGAATGTCAAATTTAAATCAAAACACATATTTCGTCTTTTCCCACATGGCAGGAAGGTCAGATCCATTAATTTTATGCTGATGTTACTCAGCTGGCTTTAACACAGTTATGCAAAAGATGGATTTTTATTGTGTTCCAAGAGCCAAGGCAACGTAAAACTCATTCTGCATGACAAACTATTGCTGATCCTTTTAACATTTTTGAAGCTTCAAGGGGCTGACTCAGAGTGGACTCACAGTGAAATCACCAACAGCACGCAAACTTTCTCTCCTTCCCTCTCTTAGAGCTGTCTGGCTTTGGGGGCTGACAGGACACAGTCTTTCCTTTTTTCCTTCATCCACATGATTTGCTACAGCTGTTTAATAATGGCCCTTGAAGAAGGCAAACAGTATGAAATACGTCTGAATTGTCATAATCATTCATCTCATCCAGACCATGAGATTGGGTGACACAAACCAAAGCCATGGAATGCTCCTTCTGTGCTGAGCTTTATGAGCATGGAAAACATAAACTTCCACATAAGCTGTTTCTCCCTGTCTTTGCTGGGATTTCTGGTGTCCTGTCTCAAGCAGCTGCATGCAAACTTTTCTCTGCTATCCTCATTCACATCTCTAAACCAGGTTCAATTAACACTTGTCAGCCAAAATCACTAACTTTGGTTCCCCAGACAATTTGCTAGCTAGAGCCCACTGGTGGGGTAGAATCACCTCACACAGACTAAAGAGCATTGTCCTGTCAGAGAAGTGTGAGTTACACCCTGATAATTAATAGGAGAGGCTTGTTAGAAACTGTCACTGTAAGAAACCAGGTGCAATTTCCATTTCCACCCTGATTCTGCAACCCTTATGTATAATGAGTAACACTGACTCACGCTAACTCTTCCCACTGGAATTGATTTTCCATGAAGATTTTTTGGTATACTGTATGGATGTCTCATGCACTACTCCTTGCTTTTCATTGTTTTTGAGAAACCACCTGGGGGTTTCATTCTCAAGGTGGAGATGTATTGTATTTGAGAGAAAAAAAAAAAAAAAAAAAAAAAGGCAGCAAAGCAGATCTTTTAGCAACTGCAGAGATACATCAAAGCAAACCAAGGGGAAGGTTTGTGAGCACAGTGCCCACTTGAACAAAAGCATGTGGAGGACTTGTACATGTAACAGCCTTCTCGGTAAAACCACACGCTGAATCCCATAGCAACCAGGAAATGTTAGGGGGATGATTTCGTGGGGATTTTCCTTTTCAGTTTGCGGTTCAAGATGACTGATAGGTCACCAGGATGTGCTAAACTGGGGGGGCTGACAACAGGGACAGAACTAGAGGTTTGACAGTGCATGTAGTTTGAATTCTCTTTGTTTTAATAGAATATAGGATTTACATTTACTGTAAGAACTTGGCTCCAAATTTATTAAACTGATTCCTAGCTCTAGGCAGTTAGAAACGAGTAGATGTTCCCTTATAATCAGAGATTATTGAATCTTGTACTGACACTTCTGGACAGGAACAACCATCAGCTTAGCACTAATACCTACATTTTGAATATTATCACCTGCTTTAAATGCATGCTAGTAATGAAGTAGCAAAAAGTGACATACTGGAAACAGATTAAACTATGTTTAAAAGAAAATCCCAGTAATTACAATTCCTCTTCAGGCAGATCTATGAATTAATTGGGCCATAAAAGTCCTAAAATCTGAGGATGCCTGGATGATCCAGATCCTCTCTTTCAGTTAAGACCTATCTCTAGTTATGCCTGGTTTTTTTAATTGTTTCTCATGAAAACTACTTCATGCCAAAATAAGAATGCATATTTTATTTCTGACTTGTGGAAATGGCCTCTGAATGCAAAATTTCATCTGGGATGGATTCACGAAACCTTTCAGGATCCAAAACATTTTGTCAATGCATATATTAAGTTAGTCTGATTACTGCCATTTCAACATCTGTGAGAACTTAAATGTACAAAAAATATAATTCAGTGATTACCTAATACACTGCAACACACATGGGCCTGGAAGGCATTATTTACTGAGTATTCCACGTTTTTTTTGAGGGTCTATTAGTAAAAAACTTCAGCCAAGCAACTCATAGCCCAGGCAACTGTAACAGGATACAGAGGCTTTTACCTTTATGTCAGAAGTTGGACTAAAGCCCAAGTCAGTGATGAAAACCACTGGATAGCTGTTTGCTAGGTTATGTAAAATGATTCATTAATCCCAGCCACAGTCACTAATAGACACGTGTCGACATCATTAAAACACACCTATACTTGAATCCCTCGGGGCTTGATGAGGAAAGGAAAACTGTGCTGGGAAAATAGGACTCAAAACTGGGATGACTACACACTGATCAAAATTCAGAAGTCAAATTTGCAAGATCCATGTGAATGAAGCAAGCAGTCCTTTATCATCCCAACATAAAAGCGCCAAGGATCCAGCCACATCTACCATCACTACGTGTGGCTGGTTGTCTGCTCTTCCAGTTACAACAGTCTTGCTCTGCTAACCACCATCCTCTAAAGAAAGCAGAGAAACAAATCTAGAAATAGACTACCTGAACCATAAGCAAGGCTTTTCCAAAAGACTTCCAAAATAAGTCTTCTCAGATTCTTGGGAGTTGTCCGATGAAATTACTTTCCTTGGAGTATTGCCAAGTTGTGGAACCAACAATGATTTATAGGAAATACATTTCCAGATTTAGTGGCAAAAAACCCTATTTTTGGTTTTCAAAGTATCCCTTGTGGATACTTATATAAAGCAAAATAAGGGGTTTGTTTTTCAAACCTTTTGAAACTACCCTTAATTCTGAAATTAAAATAATTCATTTGCACAAAATAAAATCATTTAAGAAAGTTAGGTTTAAATGTTTAAATGGCTGCAATACATGCAGGTGGTTTAAGGAACCCAGACAAAAGTTTGCCTCAGGGATTTTTTAAAATGTCATATTTTCATTTCAATTTGGCATAGAAATATGTTCTAAGTCTTGAAAATTTTAATGGGAGAGAAAAACCCTAAATTAATTACATCCCTAATAGATAAGATGATATTCAGGGAGGGAAAAAATTCTCTGCACACCTGGCTTTTTAAAGACAGCAATGTCCAGGAAAACACTTTAAAAGGGATTTACCTGCACGTTTGCAAGGAGTTCCTGCTATAAATAGAGACAAAGTATTCTTAGTAGTTGGGTGTGGTGACAAGAAAATGAAGATGACTCTCCATAGATCCAAAGGTATAAAGCCAGAACTTTCTTTGAAGTTGTGCCTAAGCTGTTCCTACTACCCAGTTATATTTGGGTACCTAGTAATTCAGTCTGAAAAAGGCAAGTAAGAGTGTAGCTTTCTCACTTTCCTGTGTGCTGCTCACTGCATGAAAAGTCATGAGAAAGCCATGCTAACCTTGAGGTCCAAGGCTGACGTGGATCTCTGCAGCAAAAGAGAAAAGAGGCTGGAGGTATGCACAGAGGCCAGAGCGGGATACAGTGCTGTGGGAGGTTCTCCTTTCTCCAAAAAAAAACTAGCAAGTATTCCTTGCATTTCTCTCTTACTTCTGGGAGTGCACACTGGAAATGGGATGCGGGACAAAGCTCAAGCTGCTTTCTTCTAAATTTTTTTTCCTAATGAATCTGCCTACTGATCATCAAAGTCATTTTCTCTTTATCTGTTTACTGATGGACAAAAATCTCCAGTCTCTTAACTGACAGCTCTCCTGGCTACTGCTTTAAAACAATGGGTGTGGGGGTAGTGCTATTAATAAATCAAGCATTCACAGAGTCACTCCAAATGCAAGTAAGCACAAGAAATATGCTTCAGTCCTCAGCAGCTGCTGCAGGAAGAAAAGAATCTGCTAATGCATCTTCCAATCATACTTTATCTGCGTGGCAACTGTTGCTCTGGTAAACATCCTGAGCGAGCCTATACTGTGTCATCACTTATGATAAACCTCCTTGCTGCTGACACTAATATTAGTCTTTTTTGTAATGGTCTCACCCAAGAGGGAGCTGAAAGTTTTCAGACTCCAGCAGAACGTGGTGCAGCTGCGCAGCACCTCGGGGGAAAAATTGCAGGCAGTGATATCATAGTCTGCAATTAGTTATCTGATATGTCCCCCTCGAAATGATGAAAACACAATCATCATTGCCAATACGAGGAGAGCTGCAGGCTGTACAGTGAGTAGTCTAACCCCACAGGCTGAGTAACAAGGGCTGTGAGGAGAATCAGTTGGGATCAGTTCCATGCAATCCAGGTGAAGAAACACATGAAACAAAGCTGGAGAATAATAGCTGGAGTCTGATTTTCACCGCTTGATTTCGCTATTTGGGATAAAAGCATTTGACACACAGGGTGGCTCAGCAGACAGATCCCCAGCCTGGAGCCCAAAGGGCCTTATGCCTATTTGCTGCTCTGTCACTTCTCCAGTCAAAGAAAGGAACCTCAGGAAGCTTTTCAAAAGCTCTGCCAATTAAAACAAAGATAACATTACTCAGGTAGACATACTGAGAAAAGGAAGGCTGCCCAGAATATGCCTCACAATGTAGGACATGATCTATAGAAGTCAAAGGGAAAGTTCTTATGCAACCTTCTGATGACAGAATATTGTCACATCCACTACTCCCTTTGTTTTTCCCCTAATATAAGAATGACAGGAATCCCATAGCCTGTAACCAGATTGCCTAGGTCAGCAGGCAACTTCTCCTGGAATTTTTGGTGACAAAATATTTCCATTTTCTGGACTCTTTGTGACTCTATCCACCCACATACCAGGGTTTGAAGAACCTTGCTATTTATGCCGAAAATGCTGACTAGCAAGTAACTTTCCTGAGATGTATGCAGGTTATTCATACATTAAGTTACACAAGCAGTTAAATTTCTCTAATAATTCTTACAGTCTAAGTTATAAATCTTTTAGAACTGGTTTAATAAAAAGCACATGTTTAATAACTAGAGTTTGCAATAAACATTAGTATGTACACAATGCTGTTGCAATCACAAATATGGTGAGAATAGTGATATTTTTCCTATTTAAAAAAAAAAGTTTATTTGAATTTAACAATTCATAAAAAGCAGTGAAGATTCTCTTGCTTGAGGGAAGAATGGGAAAGAAGCACTGGCACTGTGGCCTTGATATTCTGTTTCCCAAAAGTTTTGGAATCATTGTGAAGCCAGTGATTTGTTGTGATGCTCATTGATTCTAGTAATTTGTTTTATATGAGATATAGCTGGATTTTACAAAAAGATCCAGAGCTAAATTCACATTTTAATGGTAAATGATACAGTGGCAGACCTCAGTTCAGGTACAGTGACTTCTACAACATTGGATTCATTTTGAGCAAGAGTCAATTCAAACATCAGTTTGGGAATATGGTATCTTCATAAATACAAAATTTGAGACAGTTACTAATTAATAAAGCACCACAATATTTTTCCCCCACCAAGGATATTACTTGAAGCAAAATTCATCAAGTGGTTTATCAAGAGAAAGCATCCACCCAGGACATAAGAGGGACATCTCCCAGGCTGGGAGAAAAAGTCATTGAGAGCAGCCCCGATAAGAAGGATTTGGGATTTGTCATGGATGAAAAGCTGGATATGAGCCACCTGTGTATGCTCTCAGCCCAGAAAGCCAACAGCATCCTGAGCTGCATCAAAGGGAATGTGACCAGCAGGGCAAAGAAGTGATTCTTTCCCTCCCTCTGCCCTCCTATGACCCCACCTGGAGTGCTGCATCCAGTTCTGGGGTCCCCAACAGAAGGACATGGACCTGTTGGAGCAAGTCCAGATGAGGGCCATGAAAATGACTGGAGGGCTGGAGCACATCTCCTACAAAGAGAGGCTGAGAGAGCTGGGATTCTTCAACCCAGAGAAGAGAAGGCACAAAGGAGGCCTCACTGCAGCCTTGTAGTACTTAAAGGTTTTGGGTTTTTTTAAAGAGGGGGAGTTTTTTACACAGGCAGATGGTGATAGGACAAGGGGAACAGTTTTAAACTAAAAGAGAAGAGATTTAGATTTGATGTCAGGAACAAGTTCCTTATTGTGAGGATGGGAGGCACTGGAACAAGTTGGTCAGAGAAGCTCCACTCCTGGGAGCATTCAGGACCAGGTTAGATGGAGCCTGAGCAACCTCCTTAAGAGGGTGGCATCTCTGCCCATGGCAGGGAGGTAAAATGAGGTAATCTTTACAGCCCCTTCCAACCCAAGCCACACTGGGATTCTGTGATGCCTTAGAAACAGCAGAAGTAGCTGATGCAGTGAGAAACCACTTTTCCAGGTGATTTGCTACCAACCATTGTGCATAGTTCCCCTTGTCTTCCTTGAACAGCCTGAAAACATGTCTTAGACACACCTTGCTATGACAAACTGCTAATCCACCTCACTCATAAAACTACTTTCTCCGGAAGGGTGGGAGATATTGGACTGCTTCCCAATATAGAAACCAATTCAAGATACCAAAAACAGTAAGTTAAAAAGCAAAAGATAGGTTTCAATTTGTCATGTTGCCATGACTGTCGCCGTGGATATATCTGTATCCCATCAGGGGTGGAAAAAAGGTGTCAATACATTGCCTTGCAATTGCTGTGAGTCAACTGCAATGTGATTGTGACAGTGTTGATAAAATGGCATGACTTGAGCACTATGAGTAATAAAGTCAGACAGAAATTCAGTTAAGAAATTCAGTGTAGGTCTACAAAAATTTGGTTGCATGAGTGTTTCAAAAATTAGGAAAACACTTACTCTTACTCATAAGGAGTATTTTCTCACACGTATTATTTGGCTGAAGGAAGGATTGCACAGCCAGACTCAGTGAGGGATTGCCAAACAGTAACTGAAGAGGGTTTCCTGTTTTTACAGTAACAGTTTTCAGAGACTGCTCTGGTCCTCTGTGTCTTGCTCACTTCCCATCCAGTAGAGTAATATTTGCACAAGTACATTTTTCTTACAATTAATCATAATGCTTCTTTCATCTGAAGTAGCCCTGCATGTGAAATCATACCTGCTTTCTGAAACTGAAGGAAAAGAGGCACTAATCTTGTGGATGGGACAAGGGGCTGGGACTTTGGAGAAGATGTTCTATTCACAGCTGCATTGCTGTCTCTTTGTTGTCCTACCTGTGAGGTGGGGATAAAAGTGCTGGGCTTCCCATGGGCTACAAAAACCACAAATCATTATTTTCTGCTGGCAGCATGTTTGTCAGTTCACTTCTTTCCCACTAGTTGGGAATACTCTTTCTGTTAAATACTACTACATCTGGACTTCGAATTTTTAGTTCTAGGGTAATTTAAATATGTTCAGGCTGACTCCAGCTCTGCTGAAGGTGTTGATGAGATCCACCAGATAAGGATCTTGACCAAATGTAGTAATATTTATGTGAATTCTGTGCAATGCAAGGAAAAAAAAAAAACAAACCAAACCCAGAACAAAATTTCAACAGACACACCATCTATTTCCGAAGTGATACATTCAGAAAGCCTAAGATGTCAAATCTGTTTCAAGAATTCAGGTTTTTCTACAACAGTCAGAAGAGTCCAGCAGATGACAAACAGAAGGAATACATCTCAGACATGTGCTGGTGTTGAAATGTTTGAATTTTTAAGGTACTGTAGGATATACTGAGGAGACACCACTTGTGTTTGTTACTAATGTCCACCTTGAGCTTTGAAGACGTGGATGTGTATCAAGTAAATGTTATCAATACTTCTGTAGGTTATTAATGGAGATAAACCTTGCTGGGCCCAAAGACTTTCAATGCTGTGTCTATGCTGTTTTTAATGGGTTTGTGATAACACAGAAACAATTGAAGCAAGAAACATTGTTTATATTTTATTTTGAAGGGTAGCCTAGTCAGACAGAGAGAGGTTTTTGAATGTTTCCTCCTTTGCTCAGTAAGAGAAATCAATTAAAGAGTTTATTATTCATCTTCAAATGCAAAATTTTGGATGGAAATTCTACTGTTCTTTAAGGACACTGCTGCAACATCTTACCAGCCTTGCACTGTTCTTTATGCAATATATTGTTTACGGTGCACTAATTTACAATAGGTCTGGTCCCCAGTGGAATGTATATAAGTAATAGGAGTTGTTAAGAAATACAAAAGAAGAAAAAGAAAAAGCATCTCCAGCTCCAGAAAGAAACACAAGCTGCTTGTTTTATGTACTACCTGAATTAAAATAAACTCCCATCAAAGTATTATCAGAAAGCAAATTGAGATTTAGTCATTGGTCTCAACAATCTCCTACTCACAGGATATGTCTGCTCCTGGAATACTGGAAAATTGGGCTTTTTCTAATCCACATGAACCCACGAGACAGAAAATACTGTCTAGCATATATGCCTAGAGATGCCCTGAAAAATCACCTGAAAACCTGTGCTGATCTTACTCTTCCATGATGTTCTAAGATTGCCTCTGCTTCACTGTTTTAAAAAACAGTTTTTGCTGTGCTCTGTTCAGTGTGAGCACAAACAATATCACTACTGGATAATGTGTGAGACTTGGCAGGTCAAGAGTATTTTGAGAAAATAAAGCAAAACTACTGTAATCTTCTCCCATTCAAAAAGCAGCCAGGGAATTAAGCCATAAGAATAAAAAGAGGGGGAAAAAAATAATAGAACTGATCTTGTAGAAATGTCACAAGACACAAAAATCATCACAGATGCTCTTAGAAGAGCTCTGCAATATTTTATACCACAACAGGGAGCAAATAGATCCAGGGCTTTACTGAGGCAAGCCATGAAAGCAGGAAAGAAACTTCTCTCTAGGCAGTCACCATGGGAATGTGTCTCACATGCTCAAAATATCTGGCAGCTACTACTTTAATACAAGAATTGTCAACGGGATAAGTGCTTCTCTAAAACCTTAGCTCTGCCTGCTCAGTGATGAACTGCAACCACCAAGTATCTCTTCTCAGTAGGCTATAAAATGATTTGGTTACATTCTGGAAAAGAGGAGTTTGAGTTTAGAGCTCAATATGTAATCTCAAGGAGGACATTTTTATTTTCTGTGCTAAGAGAGATTTTGCTCCTCACAAGATGACAAGGTTACTCTGACTAGTGCAATGGAAGAGTGGTATAGTGTTAATACCAATCTTCCAAAGTCACTGGACACTTAAGCCCAACAGCTTTTCCCAGAGCATCAAGCTTTAAGTACAAATACCTCCAAAATCTCAATAAGGCAGTCAATATTTATCACTAGGAAGTATTGCTTCAAACAGGAGCAAAACTTGACTACATTTAAGACACTATTCTTCAGCTAATTATCAAATTAATTTTAAAGTTCTCGAACCTAAAGAAGTGTTAGCTCTGACAGTAGGGTAAAAGATTTCAGTTCTCACTTGGCATAAAAAGATAAGCATGGAATAAGAACTCTTAAAGGAAGCTCTACTTTGCATTTACTGTTGTCTAGCAGGAAACAACTCCTATTGAACTGAAAAAAAGCAGACAGTCCTCAGAGTGTGTAACAGATAGCAAACACACAAGTAAACAAGATAAAACTGTCAGAGCAATAAGGTTTTATATGATTTTACAGCACTGCAACCGGCGAAACTGATTTAAACAAAATATGTATTATTTTACTTCCATGTTCTAAGTGTTCCTATATGTCAAATTTATGTGTAAACAACATATAGGAACATTTATAAATATGAAGACTCATTAGAAAAAGAAGCTTTTTTCCTACGTTTACACACTTGTGTGTGTGAATGATGGAAAAGGGAAAGGACATGAAAATAATGAAGGACACCTAATCAAGCAGGAGGAGGAAAAATAAGGAAGGGAGTGAAAGACGCGTTCAGGCCGCACCCTCAGTGTCATTATTAATGGATCATGTGTCCTTATGATTGGTAAATACTACTTTCCCTTCAACCTGCCTGGTTAACTGTTCCATATTCCTTGTGCAGAAGCTTTATCCCGAGCACCAGGATGGAGCTGGGCAGAGCTGGCTGTCCTTAGCAGTGACATACTGTGTCACTCCCTCACATCTCCTCATTCCGTGACAGGGACACTCCACCTTGCCTCAAAGATGTCAGCTGGCCGATGGCAAAGAGCAGGTAAATCCCTCCCATCACAACCAGCCCTGCAGCACCGCTGAACCAGTGCATTTCCATGCGGCAGGAGGAGCATCCTCCAGCCTGTTCAGTCTGTTTTGGGCGGGCATGCGGGGTCGGAGCGCTCCCTGCCAGCAGCCGCAGCCTGGCTGCCCTGGCACGCATCACCCCCAGCCATCCATCCATCCATCCATCCATCCCCCGCTGCTTCTCCTCCCTGCTGGAAAGCCGTCTTCTCTCGGACAGGCTGCCAGCTTAAGGCTGCTGCTCAACTTTTAGACACCAGTTCGGTCTGAACCTTTAGACAGCAGCTTGCTTGCTGCCAGTGCTCACATCTGCTCATATGGGTCTGTGTGCCCAGGGAAGGTCCACTGAGCTCCAGTTAACCTCTCACTTCTCTATGGGAAATCTGCAAGAAACTACTCATTACAACCACCCACACACGCCACGCCCTGCTTCTTTACAGACACCTATCCATTAACAAAAATAACAATAAAAAAGCCCCCTAGGGAAATGTACTTCTGAGAACCTGTTTTGCTAACATGCTGTCACTGTGAGACATACATAATTAACAAAAGCTATGCCATGGCAGGTTTGTTTTTTTGGTTTTTTTTTTTTTTTTTTTTTTTACTATTATACGTTCTGTCAGAGCAGCATCTTATTTACGAAAGCAGGTATTTAGTAAAACAGCCATTAATTGTGAAGCTGAGGATTGCATGCTCTTTTCCTAGGCAGCTGTCAGTATGTACCCTGGCAATCTCTTTTATAACCCTCTCACACTGCTTTTGGAACAGTATCATTAGCAGAAAGAGAAATGAAGTTCTAACACAGCTGCTGCACGTCTGGCGTTTTTTCTTTCTTTTTTTCTTTTTTTTTTTTTTTTTTTTTCTTTTTTTTTAAGACACGACAAAGTCTCTTATTAGAGTTTCCAGCTACTAAGCTACATCAATTATCAACAGAAAAGAGAAAAAAAAAAAAAAAGGGCAAAATATTTTTCAAACTCCAAATGTAAGTAGAATTCAGGTCTTCTCTGTGATTTTTACTTTGAATCAGCATACCCTGCTCGTGCTTTCATGCTTTTAATGGCTAAAACTGTAGATTATTCTTCAGTTTCTTTTTTGGTTGGTTGGCGGGGTTTTTTTGGGAGGGGGTGGGTTGTTTTGTTTTTTTTTAATGTTTCACAATATGAGAATTGAAGGTTATTGTACCAAAAAAAAGACTGCTGCATTATATAAAGTTGCCACTGTTGTCATGCAGAGGAACTGGAAAGTCCCAAAGACACTGCTTACAAAAGAAAGTTCAATTATGTTCCTAATTGAAAGCACAGACTCAAAAATTGACTGCAGGTTTCGTTAGGCAGGAAACAGTCATGGAGGTTTGAACTTTAAATTGCAATTAGCTCAACTTTCTGTCTGACTGGAAAGGTTCTCCAAGGAAAACCCCCTCTTTTTCTCGGTCGCCACTTCACATTACCGCCTGCAAACTCATTCATACGATGAGCTGCTCCGCCGTCCCTTGGGCGGGGGCAGCTCCGGCAGCTGCGGCAGGGGAGGGAAATCACAGCCAGCTGCTACTGATATTACTGCTCTGGCACTGCGGGGAGGAAGCCGATAAACACACAGCACTGACACAGTCCTCTCTGCCACTGCTATTAGCAGCGCCCATAATGGCCGCTGATAATTACAGTGTCTGATAGCTTTGAAATTATCATTACCTCTCTGGGAGGGAGAGATGACTGTCTGTTAGGAGATGATGGACTCCTGGAAAACGACCAGCAACTACACCAAGCTAGCTTCCCGCCTACAGTCGTGGATAACACACAGAGAACGGTCCAAACCACCAGGTTTGTCGCAGAGAAACCCTGGCAGGTAAAGGCAAAGCACTGTGGATGTGTTCTACTTTCTAGCAAGTTGGAAGTTTCCATTTCTCTACTTTAAGAATGCAGTTTAATGCTGACAAATTAAATCAGCGTGCTCCCAGATGCCAGCCGGTTCTAAAATATGATGTGTTCTGAACACCATTAATTGTTCCAGTGTGATGCTGCATTGTTTTCAAAGCAGGCGAGGTTACTGTGATGGGTCATGTTTGTTTCACAGTTATCCTCTCTGTGAAGTTATATTTCATGGATAGCTATGTACCTTTAGCCTTGGTCCTGGAAAAAACTATTTTAGAGGTGAGTTTTGCAGAACTCCTTCCCTTGCTCTCTCACATAGTATTCTCTTGAAAATAAAAGACCAAACACTGATATATGAAGGGGAGAATTAACATCTTCAATACTGACTGTATTTTCAAACACTTACCCCTTACTTCTGGAACAAAAAATGTGATGCAAGAAGACCAAAAAACAGATGGAGAAGCCTTTTTACAGTATTTGGAATGTCAAAAAACTTTTAAATTCTTCTACTGATTTACCCTTATAAAAGAACTCTACATTGCTTTTTCTCTGCTTCTCTCCCACGTGTTTTACTAGCAGTCAACTACACTCAGAAGTAATATTACTAAATATTATCACATCTTTTCATCAACTATTTTAGGAGTAATGAGCTCATGGTTCTCTCTGTTTATCTGTCTACCAGCATGTCATGATATCTCCGACTGCTGGCACATTCTTGATACAGTCAAACCTCATGCACATTTAGGTGATAGATGAATAACTGCAATATTCACACTATCTTCAATTCAGGCCTATAAAATTCATGGCAACTCTTCTGGAAAGAAAGATACACCTCATTTGGATGAATATTTTGTTTAACCTTGGCTAGAGCTACCAGTGGTTTTAAAAGCATTTACTTAGAAAAGTTCTTCCTCAATTTTGTACGATGCTATCTGTCCTCATTAAGCCTTCCTTTGACTTCCTATTTTCAAAGTAATGGCTCTTCATTGTGGTGAACACCAGTACCTAAAGAATCTTCAAACATTTCTCCAAAGACTGCAAAACAATCCCCTGCCATGCCTTGTTGGCTCTGTGTGTGCGAGTGCTTCCAGCACAGCTCCATAACCCTTTCCACTAAACAAGGATGGAAAGCTCAAGTGAACTCTTAATAAAGTCTTTGTAGCTTTGGAAAACTGCCAAGATACACACTGTAAGGATGGAGTGAAAATAAACTAGCACAAAGAGCTTCTTCAGACTGCTTTATTTACAAATTTACACGACAGACGTGTAAACCAAGGGGCAGGCAGGTCTCTTCCTCTGGTGAGCGACCAGCGGCTGCAGGAGCCCTGCCTCAGAGCCTTACCTTGCAATGGGGCTCTGGCAACCTCCCCAGTGCTAACAGCCAAGCTCCTTCCTCCCACGGGCAGACTCATTCTCCCTCTTTCCACTTCATCTTTACCACTACTACTTCTGCTCCAGTTTCTTCCAGTTTGAGGGTCAACCTTCTAGGATTCGCTTGGTGTTAATCAAGGAAAATATTTCTACAAACACATAATGCTCACAGGAGAAAATCTTCTCCAAAAGCATCATTAACTAAGATGTCAGCATCTATATCCTCCGGGATCCAGACTCCTCAGACAAGTCATGTCAACACCATGAGTAAGAAACATATCAGTGACAGTACAGTCACAACACCACAGAAATCAGGATGAGTAAGTTTTTCAGCTTTCTCTGTATCTCATTTTTCCTTCTGAAATCACATTAAGAGTAATTCCAGGTCCTCTTTAATTCCTTCCATAAAATTCTGTACCAGAAGAATCAAAACTCCAGTTCGGGAGTTTCCCAACAGCAATAGCCATTAGTCTGTGATACACAGCAAAATCACTGGCTAAAAAAAGAAAACACCACCATCAGATGCTGTTTTGAAATCATTACTGACTACAGAGTCATGCTGGAATGTACTGTATACCAACTAAAATATACTGTAGGTATAGTCTAATACCTTACCAAGCCAGTAAAGAAACTTTCCTGGAGGGCATATGTGAAGTTTGACACACTTTTTGTAACTATGCTGAAGGCTCTAGTATGGGGCTTTCTGTCTCCCTGTAAAAACACATTACTCCCAGAGTCAGTGCAGACCCTGCTCTCTAGGACACTCCAGGCAGCTCATAGAAGCAAAAATCAGTCGAGCAGTTGTAGTATTTATACAGCTCACAGCTGTGGACCAAGCCAAGCTTTTTCACACATCTCAAACCTACTTTATTTGCCTGCAGTAGCCCTGTCCTTTCTCTTAAGGCTTTGTCTATATACCTGATCTTAGCAAGAGCATTTTGGTACAATGGACACAGGATTTTAGAAAGAAAAGCAACGAGGCTGCTTCAGCTATCAGAGATGCAGTGGGAACTTGTTCTCTCTGACACACCCATTCACAGCCTGGCAGCACTGCAACCATTACAGAGGTATCCCCTGCTGCTCAAGCAAATGAGACATATATTTACTATACACACACACAGCCCTTGGGTGACAATGGCCATAAAAAAATGCATTTTGTTAGACTCCTGGAACTGATGAGTACAAAAACAATATAGAAGCACAACTGCTATCCCTAACCACAAAGTGCCTCGAGGCAGTCGCAGTCACAATAAGAGTCTACTAAAAGTATGTTCATTCCCCTAAAACATGGTTCAGCTTGTACCATGTGAAATTTCAAAAGCTGTTTGTCACTTTGGACATAAGATTTTTATTTTTTTCTCTGTATTAACCTTAGATTTTTAAATACAAATCTTTGAAGCCGATAACCAAGCTGCAGGAAGGTAAGCGATAAACTGACTTTTGTCACTTCTGACCCCCTTTTGTTCCGAAAACTCATCAGTCAGCCCCAAAGAGACATTAGAAAGTCAGAAGCAAGCGTGCTTGGTATAAAAGCTCTCCAGATTTCAGCAGAGATCCCTGCAGTTTCTCTCCTGCTCAGCAAGGCTGTGCCCAAATGCAGTTTGTTTCAGCTGTTGGTTCAGCTGATGCAAACTCCAGAATGTAGCTCTAAGCTGGGGAGGGGGGCTCACCCCCTTCCCTCCGCCCCCCTTTCCCCTGCGGTCCGAAGCGGAGCTGGGAGAGCAGACTGCGTCCGTAACAGCAGTCACATTGTCGCGCTGAGCTTTCCCAGAGCCGTCCCGAATTCCCTGATGTAGTTCTGCTCTTAGCTTAAACTTCATTCTTTCATGTTCTGCAATTTAGCTTTTATCGATCTGGAATTGCCCTTGACAAGCCATACACAGCTTTCTGGGATTGTACAGACCACCACAACTGAGATTACGCCTCTAAAACATCTCTGATAACACCTGAAGTAATAAAAGCATACAGATGCAAGAAAGCTGTTAACTGTCTAGCAGAAGCTCACTTGCTGTCTGAAGCATTAACTTAACAATCATAAGTGTTTTCATTCATAAAAATCTTACCTGTTTCTGTTAGACAGAGCTTCAGCAAACATAATCCAAAAGTTGCCCATAAGGAGAACTTGGCCATTGTTTCCTTGGAACTGTTTTGCAAAATCCAAAGATCCTGGCAAGCTGCAGAAGGAAGAAAAGCCCCAACGCTTGTTAAGCCTGCAGTCAATGAGTCTGAAGTTTGCTGCACTTTTTATTCTGATTCAAAGGAACTGAAGTAATGACATAACTGGGAGGGGGAAGCTCCATCAAAAGTCACACCCATATTGCAACAAAAGTTACCCAGCAGCAGGAGAAGGGGGAGTGGAAGGAGAGCTAGTACTGACTAAGCAGGCACACTTGAGTTTTAAAGAGCCACTAAACCGTCTCTTCTTACACAAGTCTAGTCAGAAGTTATACTTAGTGTGTGTGTAGGAAAATTTGTGTAATCTCTCCTGAGTTACCTCAGAAATGCACTGTTTGTTCTAAGCTTTTCCTCCTGCATTTTAAAATCTCTTCATTATTGCAAACCAAGTGAACATAAAAGCACTAGAGTTTCTGAATCCTGGTAAAGAATCTCTAACAGCCTGGATATTTCCCATTTGCTTATTTATTCCTATCTCACCATTTTCTCTTTTTGCGGTTCAAACAAGAGAAAGTGAAATGCCTGCTGTGCAGTGAAGCTTTCTGCACTGTTTTTGTCCACTGCAGGAGGATACAATCATACAGAAGGTAAATCGAGGCGGTTCAGTTTCCCACAGCCCATTCTACCCTTGATGTCCCTGCACAGGCTGCTCCAACAAGAATAATGACTGAGCAGGAGTAATGAGCAATGCCAGTGCCAGAAATGAGTGATACTGAGGACCAAGGCTGAGATTTTATTGTACTGATGGCATAAGATACAGAAGGAATTTTTCCTCCTATTCCCAATTCAGAAAGCAGAGAAACAGGATGAAAAGTTGTGAGACCTTTGAGGTTCAGACAAGGTCTCAGCTCCTGAGGGATGTATGTTCATTGCAGTGTGTGGTTTTGTTTGGCTCTTCATGAACCCCCTGGTGAAAACCTCAAGGCCTCTGTAGATAAGCAAAAGGCTTGTCTCTTGCATGCCTTGGAGATTTCCCAGGGTGTCTCCATGCACTGGCTTCTCTTTAGAGCTGGAGAATTGTAACAGTGGTTCCTGTGCTGTGGGATGAGGGGTTGGTCAGGTGTCACCAAAACCAGCACTCCTCACCTTTAACCACCAGCACATAGTGATGACTGACAGCCAGAAATGCCCTGATTTCAGTTTCCCTTGCCAAATCTGGAATGAGCAGTCCTATATCAGATTACCATTTTGTCGATCTTCCCACTTGAAAGAATTTTCTCATTAAATTAATCTCCGTTAACACAAACAATGGAAAAATACAGACAGGTCCCTCAGCCACAGGCACAAGAAGGTCACATAAAGAGGTTTTCAGGACTTTGCCTGTTTTTTGCCTTTTGACTTGGAGATGGCCTGCTATCCTTTTCTCAACCAGCCAAATTTTTAGCAACAGGTTCCAACAGGCTTTTCCTACAGGTCTGGAATATCTGATGGGACAAAGTTAAAGTGAAAAATCTATCCTTTAAGCACAGGGAATCTTTTTATTACAAAGCTAGCAACTTTGAAATTATGGACAAAACACATTTTCTTTAGTGAATATGCTACTATTTTTTTTTTTTTTTTTTTTAGAAATGGCTTTCAAAGCAATTAAAAAGCAATCTTCTATAGACCTTATCATCTAAAGTGGAAGACGAAATAGTTCTGTAAAATCCTGTACATTTATATCAATAATATTTTTGGCATAAAATTCCATTAATTAAGTTTAGTGGGATTTCAAAATTCTGGCACACAGTTTATGAATGTTTTAAATTTACTAAGTATATATTTTTCTTATTTTTCTTCAATTGCTCAATTACTTGTAAAATTGTACGTCCTAGGGATGAAATAGAATAATTAAACATTTAATTTAAAATTCAGGAAATTTTGTGTCCTATTTTTGATAAACATAAATTGCCTCTCCATTAATATCCTGTATTAATAATGATACAGAATTAAAAAAAAAAAGTTTGAGAAGAACATCCATTTTAGGGATAGAAGCAGAGTCTCATTTAACCAGGAGTGGAAATTCCTAGTCTCTTCATGGTCTGAAGTTTCTAATTCTAGCCCTTCTGACACCTGATTATGAATAGGTTGTTTTATAGATACCAAAATACTACTTCTTATTCATCTCAGTCTTTTCAATACTTCTGCATATGTTCAGCAAGGGTAGGTGGTGCTCTGCTTTGGAAAGACTCTCTTGCTCATTGCCCTTAAAAATTGGGCTAAGATTAGACACATCTAGACAATGTGTGTGGAGGTGTTAGTACCTAATGCAAAAGGAAAAGGCAGATCTACACAAGAAAGATAATTGATAACATTACAGCATTTTGTGTGATAAATCACAAAAATAGGTAATGAGCTGTTTGTGTGTGACATGAGAGCTTGGCCATTCCTTGTGCCATCTGCCTGCTTACACGTCTAGGACACACATATGCATTCCAACAAAAAAAAATTTTTCCTTCTTTCCCACACAAACATGGTCAGCTTATGTTGGTCCCAGGTAGACAGCAGTCCAAATTTAGCCTGGCTGCAGGACATAATGCTGCTCAGAAAATTTAGTCAAAGCAGATGTACGACTCTGGAAAAACTGTTGAGTTTGGGGGTTTGTTTTTTGGGTTAGTTTTGGTTTTGTTTTGGGGATTTCCTTGTGAGAAGTACATAACTTCTCCTTTACTTTGGGAAAACCTTATTACATAGGAACTGAAAAATCCTCAGCTGAAGAAATGCAGGAGAGCATCCCTCTTGAGCTTGTCATTACAGTTAAATATCTGGGATTTGGAATTTGATTACTTCCTTGGCAACAAGAAGCTAAACTACTGGCACCAAAATTTTGTAGCATGATTAATGAATCAAGTTTTCAAAAGAGAATGAAACAATAAGACTGAAAAAGGATAAAACCCCAGCAATTAAAAGGGTGTTTTTCTGTGACGCCTTTGATACAGTGAATACTGAATCTGTGATGGTAAAATATAGTACAGGAACCCCAAAATAACTAATTTATGATTTTATCACATATATGAATTGTAGCCAGCACTAATTAATTTCGATAAAAATCCTGATAGGGAGTACATATGTTGGAGCCCTAGAAAAGGAACATGCATGGCTTACAGTGATATAAAAAGTTGGGGGTTTTGCAGGAATTCAAATGAGGATGAAATTCTGCCCTAGCTTGATTGAAAGATTAAAATTCCACTGAACTCAGTGGCACATCCTCTCACTAGAATGAATATTTGGATTTTATTTTGTGGACAGACAATGTATGTACCTGAATGAACCTGTACTTATGATGGAAAAAAAACCAAACTGTATCAATGGAGATTGATTTCAGTATTGAATGGGAGAAATTGAAAGAAGTGTAGAATGGAATTTTGTTTCCGTGAAAATAGCTGGCATTTGTCTTCTGAAACCCTGAAATTTCTAAAAATATACAACTCCTAATTTTAATTTTTTTCTATTGTCAGCAGAAATACTAGTTTTTATTTAAACAATCTTTTTCTGAGCATAATTTTGTGAGTATTTCAAGCTTGTTATGGGGAGTTGAACAGCAGCTGGTCTTAGTGACTATAAAAAACCACAAATGTCATTAGGTAGTTCTGGTCATGGCTGTGTATATTTTGCATAGATACGGGAGATCTGTGAGACTGGCTGAAAATCAGATTTGGGGGAGCCGGGAGGATTTCATACCCACTTATCTGTAATATCAATAAAATATGTTATTTTTAATAAGATTTCCTCCATGTCCCTAGACTGCAATCTAGTTTCCTGCATTTCAGACTGGATTCAATTTCAGAGTAGATTTAATTTTCATTATCAATCCTGAAAACAGGTTTTGTAATGGCAACAGTTGCAAATGCTCCAGTGTGGCAAATCTTGAACTGCACACTTTTCTTGGGTTCTGAGTGCTGATGGGAAGGCAGAAGAAGAGCCTGTGCTGGTTTAAGCAAGAAAAGCTGCTCTTTTGGCTGGAGGGCAAAGCACTCCCTTGGGAAGTTGAGCGCCCGGTTCTGCTCCCATCAAGCTTTTGTTCGTAGATGTAATTTACAGCCTATGTCCTGCAGAGAGTTAGGAAGATGAACAATGGCTCCTAGTTGTTTACTCCTGAAAAAGGCAGCAACCCAGATTGGCACCTACCGTGTGGATTCATCAGCCTGTTTTACTGGTTTGCCCCAGATCCCTAAACAACTCCCTAATCCAATACAGGCAGAAACCTTCACAGCTGGCACGGCTCAAGCTGGCTTTAAGGAATTCTGTCAGACCATGTGGCCCCATCATTTTTCTTGTTCCCAGCAGCACTGCAGTGCACGTAGTCGCTGGCTGACCCTCGTGTGCCAGCAGTGCACAGGCAGCAAACCACAGTCCCAGTCCCCAAGGACAGCTCTAACACCACTATCCTCCCCCAGTCACTGAGTTCTTGTTGGAGATGGAGCTGGAAACCTGCCCCCAGCAGGGCCACCAGCTGTCCCAGCCAGCCACAGAGACACAGAATGCATTAGGGACCCACCGAGTCACCAGCAGCTGTGTAGCTGGGGGTGGGGGAACACAGGGGAAACTGAGGGGAGAAGGGCACCATATTCTCATATTCTCTGACAGATTTCTGTCTGTCTCTGCCCCTCCTTCCCCTGGCTGGCATTCCCAGCACACACCGTGCAAGAAGTCCCTGGAACTGATGCATCCAAGCAAAAAAATGAAAGCAGGAATAGAGAACGGTGAACATGAGCTCAGTGCTCAGCATACCTTAATCCCACTTTCATTTCTTTTGTTTGCAGTTACACAAGAGGTGAATCAAGCTTATGCTAAGCCATTTCCTGAATGTACTCTTTCCTCCCTGCTGTCTTTCCATTTTCTTCTACTTGATTTTGCTTCGTGACTTCTACCTTGACTTGTCTCTGTCATCTTCACTAATTTCTCCTTTTTCTTAGCCCCCATTCGTTCTCACCCACTCTCTCTTCCATACAGCATATTAGAATTATTAAATCAGATATTTAAAGCCCCAGAAGAGCAGGTGAGCTTTACAAAAGGCAAACGTTCAGGAAACTCAGGAAACACTTCATATTTGCATAACCAAACTGTTACATATAGATAAATGCTTAGGGGCCCTTGTGTCTAATGCAGACCTGACCGGAGCCATTCAAAGTCAAGGGAGGTTTTCCATTGATTTTGGGAAATTTTGAATCGAGGCAGCTGCAAACAGTGTTTATTTCAGTCCCAGTGTCTGTATTATTATCACTCTGCCTACTGCATTATATATTTCCCCTGTGTGTGTGTGTGTGTGTGTGTGTGTGTGTGTGTGTGTATATATATATATATATATATGTATTCTGAGAGGATAGAGGGGTTACATCATATTTATAGCCACTGATAAAATATTTTCCTGTCTAACAAACGTAAACCCTGAATTTTAACTGGAACAATTTCTGTTCACACCAGAGCTGTTTGTGCCGCTCTTGCCATGGCCACACACAACACATCCACATTTAGACTGTATCTTAAACATAGCAGTGTGGGAATGGGCAGCTAAGCCTATCTTTTTCAGTTACAAAGAGCACTAAAACCAGACCCTGTGTGTATATAAACAGAAACTTACTAAATTTCAGTAGTCTCCCTGTTAGTCAGTTTTATGACTCCTTTGAAAGGTGGAAGGGAAGGAAAAGCATCTTAATTTTAGACCATAATAAGCATGTTTGTTTTCAGAGGCAAGGGTTCCAGCTGTTTCCAGCGTGGCTCTGGGAGGGAAGGTGCAGGTGTGCACACATCACAGGATGAACAGGGTGAGGAGGCTGACAGGGTCTTGAAATGCCAGGTCTTGAAATGCTGGACTGGCTGGGTGAAATACACACCAAGCAGTCAGGCCCTCTTAGACTTTTTAAGGAATGTGTTGCTACAGCAGTGGCATCTTCTTCCTCAAATGGGAAGTCCTTTTGCCTTGCTGGATGTGCAGACAGCAGCTGCAGCCCCTAAACCCTGTAAGTCATGCAGGTTAAACATGGCCAGGAATCAATGAATTGGTGCAACAGCAGCAGCTTGTTTCCTACAGTTTGATCCCTTCCACCTGGATATACCCAGGCAAAGGCAGCACTGCTGTTCCCCTGAGCTCAACTGGAAAACAGGGAGCCTGAGGAGGTGTCTCACATCCAGGAGGCATTAAGTGTCCCTCCATGGATGGAGAATGCATAAGGCAGCAAACTCCTCCCAGTTTTTCCCCTTGGAGCCTTATTTCTGAGCTCTACATAATGTATGTTGGAATTGACTTCTAAGGGAAGTTCCCTTCTCTGTAGTGTAAACAAGCAAAAGAAGGTAATTCTGGGTGACTGAAGGCAGGAGTTTTGTGTGAGGCTGGGACAGAGGCACAGAAAATAGAACTCATAAAATTAGTGAGACAGAAACTCTGGTTTTGCACATCTCCATGTGCCTGAATTTCTGCCATAGAAATAGGTAAGGGAGGAGCTGAGTGCTTTTACAAGACAATGAGTTTTTCTTGGAACTGGGAATTGTCACACTAGACTGCAGGTGCATTGGCTACTTAACAACTTGGCTTAAGTAACAATGAAAGCCAACTTTTTAGAAACTAAAAACAAACACCCATTTGGGATATTATTACATAGTTGGCTAAAGTTCAGTTATGGATTGAATTTCTCTCATTAGCAAGAAATTCATACCTAGAACAACACTGCTGTGATTGAGAATGTACCTTTTTATTGACCAAAATTTGGTTTATTTGCTTTGTCTTTTCTTTAGCAATATTGAGTGAGAATAACTAACTGAATTTAAGAAAACACATTACTTTCAACATGATTTTGAAAATGTGCTTGCAGTCAGTTGCAGTCCTTTTGGGTTACCTTTTGAGGGATGTTTGACAGTATCTATCAACAGCAGATTTTAGCCAGATAGAAATTCTATACAGAAAAGAAAAGAAATTCAATGTTTTATGCAATTGTACATTACAAAATTTGCACTATGCTGGTGATTTATATAAATACTGTAACCATCAATTTACACAGTATGACATGATCATCATAGCTAAGCAACTCCATATAATCTTTTGGTTCCTGAAAACTCCTTTTTCAATAATTTGTGCTTCATTGATAAAGAAAACATTTGTTCATAAATTCATCAATTCTTCAGAATAGTACATGTCTAAAATATTTGCAATGTGTTCACAAACATTTCATTTGCAGAAACACAATTGGCAATAAATACATTATGAGTTATTAGTTCACTGCTAAAACATTACTTATATTGTCTAAATATTTTACTGAAGTGTTGGAAGAATTAAGCAGGTCATGTCTGAACAGCTTTTTGAACAAGTCAGATCTGGAAAGCTATTAAGACTCCTTCAGATGTTAAAGTTTCAGCCAACTTGCACTGAATTTACAAGAAATTATCTATGTCTGAGTCGCCTGATATTTCAAAGATACACAATATGAGACCAAATTCAGTGATATCCAAACAGATATGAAAACTAGCAGGAGAATTTGTCGTTTATCTGCTGTCCATTGTACCCAAAGTCTCATCAGTACAAACCCCCTCTTCCTGTCCTTTGCAAGACACATTAGGATAAAGAAGTTTGTACACATGAAGATTTATCTGAGGCTCATACTCCCCTCACTTTGTTTTCTCTAACCAACCCTTCCATAATTGTTGCAATAATTTAATGAAAATTTTCCCTAGGGGAATGGGTAGAGAGGCAGAGATAATAGAAGGAATAAAAAAAAAAAAACAAAACTGTTCTGTTAGTCTGATGGATCTGGTACTATAATAAGCTTCACTATCTAGCAAGCAGGAATTGCTAGACAATACCACAGAAAGTGAATCATACTAAACAATTTTTTGAGAGTCTTGAGACAAAATGGAATGTGTTGAGTGCACTTCTGCAAAGATATTCTTTCCCATGTACAGGAGGAGAGTCACTGTTTGCTGGCCCAGGAAGGATAGATCTGCATCAACATCAACATGATCTCTGACAAATATATTACTCCCTAAGTGATGAATTATACAAGGCATATCTCAAGAGGCACAGATGTGAGATAGGCTATGAATGTTCAAGAGTCTAGTTCAAATACAGATAGAAGGATACTAAAGCTTATCTCAACTATTTAAGGATTCCTTTTTAACTTCTCCTCCCGTATTCAAATTCGGTTCTCCAGTCCCAGTCTAGCTAGTTTTTCCTCTCTTCTTAATCACACAATTCTGTACAGACAGATATATCTGAAATCCAGTTCACATGGCCCAGTCCTTGCTGAACCTAGCAGCTCCAGAATACTTTACACTTCTTCTAGCTTTAGAGAACTAACACTCATAGAAACATGAGAAATAAAAAATGTAAAAATACAGCACACACCGCTAGTCACAAGCAGCCAGAAGCCCTTACTGGATGTCTGAGGAGGCTGAGGCTGCCTTTACCTGGTGTAAACATTCTAACCACAGCTGCTAGCAGACACTTGGTCCCCTGGGTGTCTCTTGAGAGTTAAAGTTGCTCCATTTTGCTTAAACAGAGAAATACTAGGCCAGAGAGAGAAACTGAACCTGTGGCTGATGGCTTTGTTTGACACTCTTGTGTGAGAATTGAGATCCTCCTTCCTTCAGGGAGTAGGCAGCTTAGCATGTATTTGCACATCTGCATGGCAAAGGCAGCTGTGGCCTGCCTCAGCTGAGCCAGCCTCAGAGCTGAAAACATTGTAGCCACACTAGTTTGGCATTGCATATCAGCTAATTAGCCTTGCAGATAAGCCTAACTAGCTAGGGCCAGCTACACTCAGGTAGTGATCTATGGCTTTCAGGAACTCGTGTCTTTACATACCTGGTAATTACAGCATGTGGAGGTACCAGCTGGGTACAGCTCTTCACCCTCTTCTACTGTAAACTGAAGCCATGTCCCTCATCCCTTGAGGTGAGCTTACCTAAGAACACATCTCATTGCAGGATTTAGTCACAAGTCACCTGTCAGATAGCTTGTGACCTGTCAGATAAGTGTATATCAAAGGAGCTGTCTGTGCTTTCCCCACCACCCTACACCTTTTCTTTGGCAAGGATCTGCAGGATTTCAGATTTTGGTGGTATGGATTTCGACTGAAGCCAAAATCAGTAACAGATTTAAGGCCTAAAGCCAACAGATTGTAAAGCCTATTCAGTGACAGATTTTGGTCTTGCCAAGTAAATTCTTTGCCAAGAGGGACACTGGCCAAGCAAGGCTTGGCTTAAGTGGAACAAGCAGTAAAATTCAGACAGCAAAGAAATTACTCTGAACATTAGGAAGGTCCTGTTGTGAGACCAGCAACATAGTGGAACAGCTTTTGAGAACATGCCCACCCTTACAGAGGAATAGATGAAATAACTAGACCTTTTTAACTATGACTCTGTGATTCGCTTAAGGGGATCCCACATCTCGAGTGCTATACTTGGAACATCTGTACAGTCACCGAAACCGGTACGAGGAATTAGTCACACCATGGTAGGATTTGCCACTCCTCAGAGACTTTGCTGCAGACAAGGGGTGCTTTCAGTCACACAGCTTTCAGACTAAAACTCAGCTAGTAGCTTTTTCTGTTTCTTGAAACACAGGTTAATTGCTTTATGGGAAGGAACACTTGCATTTTAGCCTGTATCTTCTCTATTTGTGTTATTAACCATCTCACAGACATGCTACTTTTACATTTCTCAGTTATCTATTTAACATCCCTGACAGATGGGATATTATCAGTAAGTAGCAAATTACTGACTGAAAAAATAGGAATAGTCTGTGTATGAATTTATGGGTTTCATTTCTAATCATCTCTTACTTTTTTACTCCAACAGAAACACCAACTTATTTGCACTTTACTCCAATCAGTGCCATTGTCATGGAAAGAAGGCATTATGCTCTGGGCTCTGTAATGCCATTAGAACCTCACAGGATCAAATAATTTCTACTCCCTCACAGATTCAGTAATTGCTTCTAACACAAGAGAAAACATGTGGGTTGATGCATGACTGAATGGAGAGTTCAAGACACAGGCATTTTAAAGAGAATCATTTGTACAAAAAAGAGTTCTCGTAAAGAGACGTATAGTGATCTCCCAGGTCAGGTACACTCTCACTGCTGTGCTATTACACATTCTTCAGTGCTTTGCATGCTGAGCTATTGCTTTGCAAATAATATTTGCTTTTCAGAATGGCAGGCAGTGCTAAAGGAATATTGGAATTAATAACTGTGCAGCTCTGGCTTGTTTCAGAAATTCCTGTGAGTGGAGTGGTACAGAGCAAAAGAAATTACAAATGAGTGGGACACAGGATTTGAAACAAGGGAATAAGGACTGGGCTGAACACATTCTTTTCTTATTAGCATTATTCTACTGAGGTCAGTGAATCCCTTCTGGGCTGCAGGTCAGAAGCATGAAATATATAATGATCTCTTGCTATAAGTATGGTCGTGGAGTAAGGAAAAAGTAAAAGATCAGTCAGGAGATATGTTGTCACTGAAAATATCAAGTCTAGAGAGACAGATCTGAAGCAAAATGTACTTATATAATGTTCTTCAGATGACTCTTTACAATGATCATTCACGAGCAGTTTCAGCCACGCAACACTGATCATACAAGCAACACTGAAGCATCTTTATAATTCTGGGAGTCACAAGAGAAGCTATAGAAAACAGGGGCAAAAAGGGGGAATTACAGAAGTTCACATGGTGGTGGCTCCTTTTTCTTGCGATAGACCACGGGCTTACACAGCAGTACTGTCTTCAGCCCTTCTTTCCTATAGGCAGAGACTCAAATTCACCAGACTTTTTGTTCCAGCCTGTGCCTTCCCTATTCCTAAATAGTCCCAAAATGAGCCAGAATTTGATCCTATCTGTGTTTAGGCTTTAGCTCCTGAATGTAAAAACTTTAAGACAGATTTGTCTTCTTAGAGGTAGAAGAGTAATTTTTGGTTTGAGTAAAGGTTCCTTTTCCATGCCAATGTAAAAATAACTTTTTTCCGAGACAAACACCTTTTTTGAGACTTTGAACCCTTTCAGCATTTTGAGATCTACGTACTGTCTGTCAGCCAGTCTTGGAAAGCAGTCTGAATTCAGATGTTCCGCCCATCTTCAAAAAAAGTACAGCCAACCCAAAAGGCAACCAGTTGTATCTTCAGTGACCTCTAACTTAGCAATAGAATAAGATACAAATTAAACTCTTAGAAGTTTGGTCCATTCCATGCTGGATTAAAGTCAAGGAGCTTGTGTTCCCCATTTCAGTTGTAAAGTTTAGCTTTGTTTAAGAATTTAAACCTATGCCTAAGGCTGAACACTTACAAATGTAGGACTATGTTCAGTAAACCAATCTGCTTCACTAGGTCAAATACTATGTTGACTTTTCTCCCTATGCATACCCTAAAACCTGAAGGATTTTAGTGGGGAAAAGAAATTCCAAAGTCTCAAGAGTTTCTATAAGTCTCGGTTTGCCTTCTCTGTTAAATCAAAGACACGAGTGACTTCGCATCTCCAGTGACTGCTATGAGGTGGAAAGAGGAGCAAACCAAAGCAGCTGTGCAGAGCAGAGAAAAGGGGAGCCTGGAGAGAATTCAGAAACCAGAAGTTGTAAAATCTCAAGCCCTAGGAAGGAGACAAAAACCACGATATGGACAGGGAACTCATTTCCACCCAGCAATTAAGACAGTGTTGTCTCAATCAGTAACCATTTGCATAACCACCTCCTACCCACCTTAATTCTGGATAAACAAAACTTCACTTATGAATTTTATTTTTTAATTCGGCACCAAGCACATTTGCTGAATTATTTTAAAAAGTTTTTGAATTGGAATCAGAAGCCATGTGTGGGGTTTATAAATGAACTCCAGTTTCCAAAGGAATAAATATTTATTTCTCAACTTCCACCTTAGTCCAATAATTTCTTTCTTCTGCAAGTGGCGACATGAAGAGTAAAGGAAAGTCATAGATAACGTGCCAGGTATTTTGCAATGAACTCTCTCAATTACAGTCAGTAAATTGCACATCAGATGAGAAGCTGAAGAGCAGTGTGTTACACTGGGTAGGGGCTTTTTTTAAAGTTATGTTTTTGTTTGTTTGCTTATTTGGGTGGTTTTTAGTTACAGTTTACTTTAAACTTGAAGAAATCCTCAGCATCCTCTTAAGGGAGACAAGAGTCTCAGCTATGCAAGTAGATTACAGAAAGGGCCAGACTGGCATTCAAGGATTGGTTGGTTAAAATATTGCTCTGTATTTCTCTGTGCTCATAGCACAGTTACTATGCTGCTTGAATTCCTATGCAACTGTTAATGGTGTTTCACTTTTGTGGAAACATTTCTTTTAAAAGTAAAGAAAATATAACAGAAATATAATTTCTGATTTGGTTGTAAATGTCCAGCCTATTAATGATCCTTAAAAAGAAAAGGGAAAAAAATATCTTGTGATACCAGGTTTCTACATATCTATTTTCATTTTGGGATGCAAATAAAGGCTGAAACCTCTACAGTAGATGTAGTCATCCAAGTATACTTGTATATGTGTATATATATTTCTAGCACTACGTATGTTTGTGTGTGTGTGTGTAAAACCAGAAACTTTGTGAATCACCCATCACATATTTAAAGAACAAAACTACAAGAAAAGCATAAGGAACAAAAATGCATTCAAATCCTGAAGGACTTTATTAGAGTCTAGTATTAACCCAAATCGAGGAAACACTTCTCTCCATCTGTTGTGAATCCCCGTTTAGGATCCTGGCAACTATGCCAATTTGTCACGAAAGAGTGGGTTAGGGTTGCTCAAAGAATCACCATCAAAGGTATTAGCAAAATAGACTTTAATAGAAATTTATAAAAATGCAGCTTAACAAAGCTTGATGACAAGGCTCCATCAATTCCTTACTACATGGATGAAACATGCAAAGGAAAATTGATTTAACATTGGTTTGGAATTATTTACAAAAAAGACAAGAGATGCAACAGGATAAGAGACCTTCTCATTGAGTCACAAGGTTCAGAATAGACCCCCTTGCTTTCTAAACTCCTGATGGAACTTAGGTGTGACTTGGTCCAATCTCTACAGCTCAAGGAATTATATTGATTAAGTCTTTATTTCTGCCACTGACTCAAAATAGAGTAAAATGACTTTTCCTTTTATAACATCGCATTGCTGTATTTTTTGCTGTCAGAAACGGAATGTTTAGTGCAGTGGGAAGCACAGAGAATGTCCCCATGTCTCAGGCCCCTGTCTCTGTCTCACCAGAAACTATAGTGCCACAGTAGCCATACAAACTACACAGAAGCACATGTTTGGGGTTTTTTTTCCTTTTGTCTAAGAGGTCTAAAATATGCATTCTTGTTCAGTGACTTTTCTTAACAACTCACTGAAGGAACTTCTGACATCTCATTATTTTGATTTTTGAATTTCCCCTTTCTACTCCCTAAAAGGCCCTGTTCCCCACCCTCACCTCGTGACAAGTAAGAGTAATCTCATCACTCCCATCACAAAAAGTACCCAACATTCTTGCCTAGATTTAAGAAGTCAGTGTGTCATTTTTTCGATCTTTAGTTAGGTTTTATCAAACTCGTGTTAAACCTTTCTTTTCTTTTTCTGGCAGGAAGTTAGGTTAAAAATTGAGTCCATATAAATTCTCTGCAAAAAAATTCTTTAAAAATTTTAAGAGAAGCTGTGTTCAACAGTGAGCTACCCATGTTCCCTGGTGTTCCCACACAGTGAGCAATGTGGTAATCCTGAAGATATCTGCAATGACTGATGGCACATCGTTGCAGGTACTGGATACAGAGACATGTTCTGTCACATTCCCTCGGGAGTGCAGCTTCCTGTATTACTGTGCAGTCATCAATGGCTCATCATCCTGGCTCATTAAGTGCCTATTTCATACTCCAGGCAGCTTCATTTATTTGTAACTGCTGCTGAGAAACCCTTGATGACTGCACATATTATTCAAATAAAAGTGCTCAAGACAAAAAGAAATTCCCAAAGAGAAAGACAATTGTTTACCTGCTAAGTAACCTCTGAAACATAACTCTTTGCTACCTTTCATAATATCACCTTGTACTGTATTTCCTGCCTGTGCTTCCACTCATTCAACAATGGCACAATTCTTTTTTATTCCAATTTACTCATTGGATTAAGGAGAATTATTTCAAAAGAGAAAAAAAAAAAAAAAAAAAAAAAAAAAAAAAAAAAAAAAAAAAAAAAAAGCTGTGTTAACATGTTATTTCAGAGAAACTTTCTGCCCAGTCTGTTGCCCTTTTATCTTCCTGATTAAGTAAAAGCTAAAACAAAGAATCTTCTTGCATACCCTCACTTTTCTTTAGATATATACACAAGAATGTATCTTTATGATTTGGGAAACTTGTAAATACTGAATAGTATAAAATGGGATCCCTCCTTTATCACTATGGTCAAAATAATTTTTTTAGAAAGACAATTTTTCCCCCCACTAGATTTTCTCACAGCACTTCAGAGCATACCCATTTACTGTGTTTGCACAGAACACATGGTCAGAGCAGGAGTTACTGACAGTGGTGAGATTATTTCTCCCTCACTTTGCAAGTGTAAGACGTTTACTCCCAAAGCAGCAATGACTGCAGCTTTTCCACCACCCATGAGATCACAACTACAATTAAAGAATTTCCTTTTCCATTACTTACAACATTCTTTCTTTTTATTATTTCCCCAATTCTTCTGGCTTAAAACACAAAATCTGAGCATAAAATATCTCTTTCCCTAGGCACTTTAAGCAAAGTGGATATAAAGACCTCCCAGGGATCTCTCAACTTAGAACTCTGTATTTCAAGGAAGTTTGCAATTCTGACCTAGAAATTGATTTTATAAGAATATGTGTTTACATTTATGTTCCCATTTATGAATATTCAGATTTTAATGGAAGAAAATATTAGATTAAACAGGAAAGTAAAGCAGTGATAATCAGTGCAGAAATGTTATTGTTGAGCCCAATAGTTTCTCCTTCAAAGGGTAGGCCTAGATATTCATCTGTGCAATGAAAACAAAACCATTCCTCCAAAATGGATTTTCTCATTTGAAGAGATGTTGTTAAAGTATTTATTCATCAGGTCTCTCTTACTATATTGCCAGAAAAAGGAAATTATATTCCACTGCAATTAGAAATACCTGGGTCAGTATTGCAAAAATCCTTTACAGCACTTTTAAAGAGGAGGAAATAAATGATTTTGTGCTCTATGCTGATGTATGTGGCCCCACTGGCTTGAGAGGGTCTGCACATTGGGACAATAATTTCACAGCATTTCAGAAAAAAATTCAGGCATTGAGAGCTGATTTCTTACACAGTGGCAAAGGGAATGACAACAACAATAGAGCCCACCAAAGAAGTGGGTAACTCAGAATACTGAAAATATTCTTCTTTGCCAGGACCAACAGATTAATTTGCCTATTAAAGCCACATTGCTTTGGCAACATGCAGAGATGTCCAATTTAAAAATGAGCTAAAATAATAGAGCACTTTGCTGATAAATCTGAAGATGCATTGCAGTGCCTGCAGGAATTTTGCCAGTTTGTGCACACTTACCTCTATGGCAATGAAGAAAATTATTTCTACAGGGCCAGAGAAGATTGGGGGTTTACAAACAGACAATGTTATCTACATAAATGCTAATGGAAATGATAATTGGACAATCTTCATACATTTTTTTCTACCAACCTACATTAAGCAAAACTGAATTATTTCAGTGACCAAGAATGCAACCATTGTTCTGAAAAGTCTCAGGAACAACCTGGTCTTTCCACAGTAAGATGTCCTTGGAGTGAGCTGGTGTTTTTCTAAATAACAAGAGTCAGTAATGATTTAAAAATCAATATGTCATCCACTGAAGCCGTAGATAGCCTTTCTTATATTCATTTCAGGAAAAACAACAAACAAGCCCACAAAAATTTGCTTAAGCCAAAAATAATAGGTTTTATAGGGAAATCCAAAGTGGCTGCCACCCAGAAAAACTCCCTTTTAATATATACATCCATTTGGGCTCTTAAATTGAAGAATCAAAGCTTTGTAAGGTTTCAGTCAAAAGATTCTGCAGTCACCTAAAAGAGCAGGAGCAGCAGAACTACTCCTTCAAAGCAGCTCTCATAGTTTATATGGCCATATTTTTTCTTTTCTATGATGTTTGTTTAGCATTCTTGTTTAATATAAAAAAAATGCTTGTGCGTGATACTGGTACATTCATTTTCCCAGAACATTATTAATGTTATTAGTTTAACCAGTTGTGGTAATTACATCATATTTGCTTTCAGTAAGCTAAACTGAAGTAATTTGAAAGACCCTATTACCAATTAAACAGATGATGTGTGAGGCTTTCTTTAGTCACTCTAACATCATATCTCACAGGTGTATTACAATTTTTCTATTTGAAATTTAAAACATTACAGATGAAAATAATCTGCTCAATTCCAGGATTTTTGTATTTCTTCTTCAGATTAGTTTATGCTGCTTTATTTATTTTCACATCACTCGATGTCAAGTGAATGCATAATGCATTGCTCCTCATTCTTGATTTATCAGTGCTGATTTTCTGTCCATCATTAATTATATCTGACAGTCTGGGAGGACATATATTAGATAAGAACCTGTTCAGCTTTTATTTTCACTGAATTAAGTGCTGGGACAAGGGAGTAATTTTCCACAAAGCCAGGACCTGTTAAGGGACACAGGGCTGCAGTTGTGGCCTCACCAGTGCTGAGCAGAGGGGAAGGATTGCCTCACTTGATCTGCTGCCAATACTTTGCCTGATGTAGCCCAAGACCTTCTTTGCAGGAAGGTGTCCTGGTCTCAGCTGGGATGGAGTTAATTTCTTCTCAGTAGTTGGTACAGTGCTGCATTTTGGATTCAAAATGATGATGACATTGATAATACACTGAAGATTTGGATTTTGCCAAGTTGTGTTTGTCTGAAGTCAAGGACTTTTATTGTTCGTTTGTGTCTCATGTTCTGCCAGTCAGGAGGTACACAAAGGAAAAGAAACTGGAGGGAGCATAGCCAGGAAGGGTGACTTGAACTGGGCAAAGGGATGTTCCACACCATAGAATGTCTTGTCCAGTAGATAAACTGGGGGTGTGATTGGAATGAAGAGTGGGGGGGGGAAGGGCAATTTGGATTCAGGAACAGGGTCTGGCACCAGTCAGTGGGTGGTGAGCAGTTGTATCCTGCATCACTCTTTTTTTTCTTATTCTTTTAATTTTTTAACTTTGGTTTCAGTTATCAAACTGTTCCTATCTCAACCTACAAGCCTTACTTTTGATTCTCCGCTCCATTCCACAGTTGGCTGGGGGGCTGGGTGGTGCTTAATTTCCAGCTGGGCTTTAAACCACGACACAAGGGCACATTACTGTCTCATTTACCCAGTCTGCCCATCATTTTCAGTGTTTTGTTTCTGTTGCAATTCCTGAAGAAAACGTTATGTGGTCTAAAGGTCAGCTTAAATGCTACCTGGGCTGTCAAACACAGCATCAAGCATCTCCTGCAATTAGTAGGAAATGGTTTTTAAAAGCTACTAAGTTTTTGGTCTTGTTTTTGCAATCAATTAAGGAAAAAGAATTTTAATTGTTCAGCCCTAATAATGGAAAGTTACAGACTCACTTCTAAAAAAGTGATGATTTTGCATTAGAAGTAAAGCTAATACTTAATTGAGCAAGACTTTGAGCAAAATGAAACAGCTGAATCAGTCTGGAACAATGTCGTGTTGAAACAGGAAGGGAAAAAAATCAAAATATTTACATTTGGAAGGAGGAAACAATTCAAATGTCACTGTGTGAATTTTTTTTGTTTAGAAGATCCTATTATCAAATCAATGGGAGCAAAAAGAAACTGAAAAGAGAATAATAGTTTAGATGTAGGTGTGGTCTAAGGCAAAAATTATACCACAAACTCATTTCCAGTTAGCCATCAATCATAAAAAAAGAGAAATGCACATTGCTGTTTGTGGGATTCAGCTTCCTGTCTAGTAAACGGTTCTCTGCTCACAGCTCCAAAATATCACATGCAGCTGTACTAAAATATAAGGTACAGGCCAACCATGTGAACTATAATGGACTCTGTATAATGGACCATTTTGTTAGTGCACCCTCTTTTCCATAAACTTTATTGGAAATGGCTTTATACTCTAATACTCACTAAAGAGGAAAATATTAAATAACAAGTAAGCCAAGAAAACAAAGATTCCTCTAGAAACTTTTCCATGTTCTAATGATTGTCTTTTTAGAGCTACCTTTTTCTGACACCTCAATTAGTCAGATTTCGTTTCACACCTGTGCTGCATCTGTGAGATCTCTTCCATTCATTTTCTCCCAGTTTTACTGAAGTGGTTCCTACAGATCTCAACTCCATGTGCTTTTATGCTCTTCTTGCTATTGTCAAAACTCTTTACCACCTGCTGATATAACAGCTGGATGGTATCAGCTCTCTCCCATGCTTCACTTGTGGAAGACATAGCAGATTCTTTCACTCTAAAAGTCCCTGAAAAAAAGGTTAGCAAAAGTTGTATTAAATTTTTATCAAAGGGATTGAGAATTCAGTTTGAAAATCAACACTGTCACTTTAGTAAAACATTGCGATAATCTAGATTTAAAACATTTTCAAGCTATTTTTGGCTGCTTTTATCCACTAGGACTTGAGCAAGTTCTCAATTAAATTGTCCTTATATACTGTTTATGAGAAAGTAGTGCAGATCAGCTTTTTTCCTGTCAGTTATTAAAATAAGCCACTTCATTCATACAATTCATCTATTCAACAGCAACAGGGATTATCTAACTAAAACTTTATTCTTTGACTGATTTCTGTGTTTCAGTTCCCCTTCCTTTCCTTCCCCTTTTCTAATTTATTCTCTTTGGTTAATGAATTCACTAAAATTTATTGCAAGAATTGTCAAACTTAGTATATTGCATATTTGAGAACATAATTCAGATGGCTTGCTTTACCCTGTGTATTTATGTTTAGCATGATCTCACTGAAAACTCTTATCATCAACAAATTGCTCTCAGATTTTGGACTTCCTATTTCTGTGGTTTGCAAAGCTGAACAGAAAGAACCAAGCAGAAAGAAGTTGAATGACGTAAAGACTGTTTGGTATAAAGAACACCAAGCTAGGGAGGCAATGAACTTGTAAGGTTTCCTGAGGAAACTACCTTGCTGTAGCAACCAAGGGCCTTTTAGAGCTAACAGATGAAAAGCTTGATTCTTGACATCTGGGGTATAGCTCCTGTCACCCCTCTCATGCCTCTACATCAAAGCTCTAGGTCATTTAGCTCTAGAACTCATGTTTCTATTTGATTAAAAATCTTAGGAGAAACTTAAAAATGCCTACAGCAGGCAAAACAATAGTGACACACCTGAACAACGATGGCTTTCTCCCAGATTTCCATGAAGAAATGCAGTAGATGTGTAATCATCAGAACTATGTCACTGCAGTCCTCCCCACCCTGGGAACTAACAAGTACCTTTTCCCTGGAGCACGAATAGGAGCACAAAGATGCTGCTGAGATTTAACTCATGGCAGAAAATGTTCTAAAGGAAGACAGAGAATGTTCCTGCATTCTCTCAGTAGTCTTTTTGTTTTCAGTCCACAAGTGCATGAAAGAGCCGTTCATTGCACTGGTGCTGTGCCAAGGAAGAAAGTAATTCATGTTTTTGACCTTCAGTGGATTAGGATCGTAATACTTCTGCTAAATCTCTCCTTCACCACATGACTGACCTCCCACGTGCTACCCAGGAAACACTGAATGAATCTTCACACTGTATTTTCCTATTTAGTTCAGGCATAGAAAAAATACTGTGGAGTTTGTTCCTAGTTAAAAATTATCAGTGAAAAGTGTTGCTGTCTCTATCAGGTCTGATTAAATGGGATTAGATTACAAAGAAGCTGACAAAGGAAGAACAAAGCTTTATGCCACATTTCCATTTGTACAGTACAATCTATATTAACAATCTATAGTAACAATCTATATTATCTCTTCTCTAACCACAAGCCATCTAAGCCTCACACTTACATTGCCCCATATTAACCAGATTTTAATGACTTTGCTTGTGCACTTCTGCAACTACAAATTGTTTATGCAAAAATATAAGCTATAAAACCTAAAGGATTACTATCCCGAGGAGGAACACACTATAATGTTCTGGCAACAGATCAGAAGTTCTTTGCCACAGTTGCATTAAAATAAGAGAAATTTTCTCCTCTATCCAAAAACCCACCCAGAAGCAACAGAGGGTTATGGTTAAGGGTAGAATTTTTAGCATGAAATAATTGCTTACCACATCTGTTAAACTAGTGAGAAAACTTCCAAAATTCAGATATGCTTTGAATTCCAATTAATAGTATTCCAAATAGTTTGGCATATTCAATAATATGCCAAAATGTTCTTTCAAAAATTACTGCAACTAGGGAAAAAATGCAGCAAAATTTACATGCAAAACTCCTTCAGATAAATGATATTAAAAATGAGTACAGATCAACACTAGAAAGTTCTCCCTTAACAACTATACAGAAGCACAGTCTGGAAACCAGAAACCACTATCACTTCTGGCTCATGTCCTCTGCTGCATCTTTTGAGTTATTCTAGGCTGATTTCACACTAGTAAGCAGCAGGAAGTGGAACCAGCTTTATGTTTTACTCAGTCTCTTCTGCTGTATTTTGGTGATACCTCCACTTCCAGTTTCTTTCAAGCATTCTGTTGCCCGTGTTTTCTACCCTGCCCTTGTGCTCCATCACTTCTGGGAAGCAGGACTTTCAAAGAAGGACAATTAAGTTTGTGCCCAGTAGGAAACTACTGGCAATAGTGCAGGCATTCCAGGTATAGGCAATGCTCCAACAGGCAGTGGGATTTTAGGAGCAAGGCACGCCTTGCTTACCCTCACTGCACTGCACCCAAATGCCACTTCTTAATTTGTTAACCCTCATGCCTGGCTCTTCATGTCATGTCTCTTTAACTACAAATACACATCATCACAGATACTTTAGGAAAGCAAGGCGGGTGGACTAAATTATCTCAAGAAATCTATTCCAACCTCAACCAGGTTTCTAAAAAAGACCAGAAATGCAAAGTCTTTTAGGATACCAACTCAGAGATGAGCCTGAATGTGGATTATGCTTGATTGTCCTGTGTCAAATGACCTGGAGAACAGTCACTGTCCATACAGAAGTCCAAATTTACCCAAATATAATCAGTGATCAGATGGCATTTAACCAAGGGACATTTAAACCAGGTTTAGAAACAGGTTCATATGGCATAAATGGGCCAGAAAGGATATGGGTATATTCTATCAAAAATGTATAATAAACAGTTCTTTCAACTCTTGTTCTGGAGTGTGACTGAGAGAGTGAATGAAGGTCAATTTTAAGCTACAACTTTTTACTTGTACTACAGAATAGTAAAGCAGCCACTTTGAAACAAAACCAGTAAACATGTCTGAATGCAGCAGCTGAAAGTATGATCAAATCCTACTGCTATGCAGATTCATGCAAAGAATTTAGGCACTATTTATAAACACAAACCCACTGAAATTATAACTTGTGTGTTCACAAGAACATTCAATTTTTTTTTTTGTGTCCCTCTCACTGTTTGCTCTCGATGAGCAGAAAGTTGATGGCTTAGTTTTATCATTCAAAACCTCTAAAATGGTTTCCAGAAAACTTTCAGTAAATAGTAGAAAATTTATTTAATTTCTGACACAGCTTTCTCTTCTCAATACAAATTTAGGTACTTCTCCTGTATAAAATTTATTACAGTGAAACCTGAAAAATCTCAGGGTTTTCCATTTCACAGAGAAAAAGCAAGTTTTATGGCAATTTATATTCTTTATGAAATGAGCAGTAAGTGTTGCTTTTGCAGAAGTAAAATGCCTTGTAAAAATGAAGATATTTTTCTAACTTGAGGTTTGAACATTTGCATGAAGACATTGCCAGTGAAATTATTCAATCTCATGCTGGTCTAGGATACATGAAGTGAAATGTCAGAGCGGGTGAGACCAAGTACATTGTTCTGTACTCTCTCCCCTTTATCTATCCTGTATTTTTCAAGCCTCCCCACAACCACCCTAGTGTGTTTCCCTTTGATTATGACTTTCCTACATTGAAGGGATTAGATAGTTCTGTGCAATACTAACACTGTCATTTTCTGTCAGTCACAACTGTCTGCCCCAGTCAGCATCCAGCAAAACTAAACTGTGGCTATAAATGCATGTCTAGCTCCTGACAATGTAATGCACTGACAAACTGAAATCTTCTGCAAGATTTTTCTAAAGTGAACTCAAGAACCATAATGAACAATAATGCAATATTTACTTTACTAGATCAACAGCACATGTATTTTATTATTTCCTGTATGATACATCATTTTATGCACTATTTGCACATAAAAATTCCTGGCCGACGTAGCCACTCCGGATACGCCATGAACTTGGACACTCAGAGTGGCAAACTCTCCTTGCAGCCCCAGGCACCCCTCTGAGCTGACCCTGAGACACTGGGGGAATGAGGTTTTCTCCCATGGGAAATGGCCCCCATTTCCCAGCCACATGCAGCTGACAGTGGGGTGCCACCTCCTGAAATCGCAGACTGTGCTGAATCCCTCCTGAACCAAAGCTGCCAGCAACTGGGACTCTGCCTGCCCTCGTAGCCAGACACCACATCTGCAGGTGATATTGTACACACCTACACTAGCAAGACAAATACCCCAAAGAGGTGAGGTGGAGCTTGGTCCAGGGAAGGCAGCAGTTTAGCACACAATTTCTGCGCACTTCAGCCGCGCAGAAGAACTCTGCTGGTGTAGCAAAGCCAGTTGTTTCACTGTCTGTGCATGGTGACATCCTGTGCCACAGATCAACTTCTTGTAGGAGTTAAATAGTCTTCCCAATTATGAAATGGAGGGAGAAGGAGGTGAGTAACAGAAATGTAGTATAAACTAAATACCTAGCTAATATTAAAGAAGGGCATGTTTTGTTTGTAATTTAAATAAGCTCAACAGGATGAAATTTGCCCCCTTTCTCAAAGTTTGACCTGTGCAATTCCTCAGACA
This sequence comes from Phylloscopus collybita, assembly GCA_027886175.1. Lineage (NCBI taxonomy): Eukaryota > Metazoa > Chordata > Aves > Passeriformes > Phylloscopidae > Phylloscopus > Phylloscopus collybita. Next base: position 44,727,969 of record JAJNNQ010000018.1, read on the forward strand.
CAGCAGGCCAGCAGTTCTCTGAGGAGACAGTGTTTTGGTGGCTTATGGCATTTAAAATGATGGCAGGCCATTGAAATAAAGTAAAATGACAGGGTTTGGGGTTTTTACCTGCAGGATCTTCCATAACATTGATAGAGGTGAAAGAAAGTAGTTTTTTCTCCTTGCTTACTACTGGAAATGCTACTTAACCCACAAAATTTATGAATAAGTTCATTGTTCTGTTAACAAGGATGGATCTTGGGAAACGTTTACTGAGAAGTGTGTTTATATAGAAGAACTAAACAGTTCCTGCATTGTAGACTAAAGGAGCTGGAGAGAGGAGTCAGAGACTAACTATTCACAATTGATTGAATGCACATTTAGACTGCAAGTTTAGGAAGATTTTCCAAGCTCACCCAAAGCAATTTCCTGTTCAAACAGTCACCTAGGCACAAAAGTGATTTTTCATATTATTCTGATCTCTATCTTAGAAGTCCCATGAGTACTCTGGACTATTTCTAATGAAGGGCTCCTCCAGAGCTTTCTTGTTCTCATTTTGAGATTCCATACAGACAAAGCACCTCTATCTGTTTGATCATGTGTTCCTTAGTGTAAGATGTCATCTCTTGATACTAGTTACCCTCATCATTCATGTGCAGAAAGCAATATCCCCTTTTCCTCTTTCTAAGCCAAGGAATGCAAATTTCTCCTGATCGTCTCCATTCCCTTAAGCATCTGTTGAGCCCTTAATGGCACCTCTTCCAGCTTCCATCAGTTGTTCAAATACCCACCATCATTACTAGAAATGCTCTGAACTATCTCTCCCAAGACTTTTGTTTTTTCCCAGGGTTGTATATCTTGTCAGCAACTGATGGGTGTCCATTCTCTCACCTAAATTCACCTTCTTTCTAAGCCGCCCTAATTGCCCGCTACCCCGGTGGTAGTGCCAGCTCAGTTCTTTTGTGATTAGTCTCTCCATTAGCTGCTTTTCTCTCCTGTACTGTTGAATTTTATCTCATTTCTATTGCTCCAGTATCCAATGCAATCAAGCCTACCTGTGTAATTGTGATGACAACAGATTAAGACCTTTGTCATTATCTGTCCAACTCTTCACTCCCAAGGTGCTCCTTTATCTCTCTTCTCCTTTACCAGCTTCTTCTCCACATTAAATTTTGTACACATTTTCCTCTTCGTGGATAGCCTCTAATGTGGTCCTATATATGTAGCATTTAATTCAAATAAATCAGATTCTCCCCACTGCCAAATAGTTCCCTGATGTTCTAGAGAAAGAGATAAAAGATTTATGTGGCACAACCTTCTGTTTGCAAAATCGTTGTTTGAATGCATCCTTGTTTTCAGTCTTTGAGTAATCTTGTCCTTCAAATGTGCTCTTAAGGGCTTTTTTCTATTCCAGATTAAACGAATGCATCTACAAATATGCAGATATACCCCCTTCCTTTTTAAGTGCTGATAAAAACATATTTGTGTCTTTAATGTAAACATGACCATTGTATAATACAATGATGCAACTCAACCTCACAATTTTTTGCATGCCAATCAACTTGGAAATCTGTGAAAGATTGGGCACTGATTTAGATTTTGAATCATAATAGAGAAATAGCTGTACTCCTAACCACATGCACACTGTATTGAACATTATTCACAATAAACTTTTCAGTTCTATGGCTAAAAGATCTCTTGAAATCTGCTCTGTTCTTAACAAGGTCTGTCTCAGCTGGTTTCCTGTTGATTCTTTCAGTAGCCATATACCTCAGGTCTAAGACATGGGGCATTTTTGGCAAGCAGACTATTTTCCATTCTTTCCCAGCTCTATTTATCTCTCTGGAGGTACCTATAATCTAGTGAGGTACAGAGTGCCTGAAGTTTTTCCTGGCATGACATAGAAATTCCTGATGGCTCCACAACATTCTATTTAATCAAGGATCAGTATGGTCTACATGCAAGAGTCTCAGCTTTCCTGCTGAAATAACTTGACTAACTCATCCTCATTCATCATACAAGAAAATTATTCCATTTTCTCTCTCAAAACTGAAGGCCTTATTCACAGATCATCTTTTATATTTCCCTTAATTTACAGGAGATCAAGCTGACATAATTCAAGTTACAAGTAAATTCTGTGACAAACTCCTCTATAGTATATTTGTAGCATATTTTATTATGCACCCAAAACAAGCTAAATAACATCATCCCTTTTAAATTCAGCTGTGTGATGAAATGTGTTAACTACCAAATCTCAGAATTTTTAAGACTCATTGTTGTAAGCAAGACTTATTTTCCAACTCTTATCAGGAAAGGCAAAAATATCAATCATGCAATTTCCAAATGTATTTCCTAACACCATTAAACACTTGAAAAAATCTCTACAGATTTCAGTATTGGCACACAATAACTTATTTTACTGTTTTAAAATGGATTTACTTTTGATTCAAACCTATGCCACTAAAGCCACGCTACTTCTTTTTTTGTTTGTTCATTTCTGATCATATTCTGAGTGTGTTGCATTCTCCATCTGCCTTAACAATGTATAAAGAATGGGGTTTGCATATGGCACACGTCTCAGGGCCAACAACTGGTACCAACATGATTCTTACTCTGTGTTCCTTTTGTCCTCCACTCGTCTACTTTCATTTCCCCCACCAGCTCAACTTCCTCCCCTGTGTTACTATGCTGTGGTGTTGGTGTATAAATATTTGGTTTCTCACTGACTACACCCAGTCTCTGAGATGACACGTAGCTTCTTCAGTACCTATACTGTTCCCTGTTCTCATCTGCATATTCCCTTTGCTGACTTTCTGTCTGCTGTTTGTATTCCTTTGCATTTTGTTGTATAGTTATTTACTTGATTTAGGCTCTTGGTGAGTAAACACTGAGCCTAGGTCAGCCCTTAGATTTTCATCCTTTTTTTTTTTTTTTACATGGCCTACCACAGAACAGTTCATGATCAGTAATATAACAGGCAGAAGGGCAACGTATCAGTTGTCTGCGAGTTTTGAGGTAACTGGCAGAAAAACACTGTGGTGGCAGGAAGTCTATAAGGCTCAGATATGACCATAGAATTCTGATGTTCAGGCTGGTTCCTGAACTGTAATTTTTTAGACATGTCCCCAGTCTTATTTTTTAAGTCTAGTTTAAGGCATTTTGCAGTCTCATAGTTATACTTCCTCCAAATTTTTCAGGTCATTAATTCTTATAGTACTTCCTCTACATCACAGTAATTTCTTCTCCTTCTTTGGCATTCATGTGCTTCAGCTTTTGCAGACTCTTATCACTATTCCCTCTGAGCTGTCATTTCACTTTTTCCTTCCAAATCCAGGAATAATAATTTTGCAATAATAATTTTGCTGCCATGGCTTACTTTAGGATTTTTGCAGTTTATGTGAGCCTTACCACATATGTATTATTTAAAACCAATGCTGATTTTTTTCACTGTCATATTTATGATTTATAGCCTTATTACTGAATGAAGCCATAGAATTGTAATATTCTTCATGCCAACAACTGACTTAAGCACTGCTTGATTTTTTTCCTCCCTCTCAAGCTTTAATCATGTTTTGTTTCTTACAGTGGAGTGCACCTTTTGGGGATGAGGAAAGATCTTTTTCTGTGATGTGTGTGTGTCAGACATCATACAATGACACTTTGATAAAATGACACCTTTTCAAGCACTAACTAGAAAAGAACATATAGTGACCACAGCACAATATCTTTATGAATCTAGAAAATAAAATAAAATATTAGGGTTTTTATTCTTGAGTTTCTTTCTTTTCTATTCCTTGACATGGAAAAAGGTACAGAAGGTGGTTTGGTACCTACACACTACAAAGAATCTTGAACAGTTTGTTACTGTGCAATTATCCAAGGTTTCTAAATCTGTACTTCAAATCTCAAAGGTTGTTCTTATCATGAAGTTCTAAATAATTATAATAATGTCGGCTCAAGCAAATATTAGGTATCTTAATGAAAAGTCAACACTGGTGAGAGAATACTGGCTTTAGCAGCATTTGACAAAGACCATTTCACTTAGAAAAAGAGAGCCTATGGACTTTTGCATTAACCTCCAACTGCAGTGCTGATTTGTAGATGAAGTGTTCCAAGTTTCTTAATCTCAGAAAAAAAGACTACAAATAGCAATTAATTTTCCTCTGCAGAGGCATTGGAAGAGAGAGAATATTAGAACGGCCCTCTTTGTCCTTTTCTCACAGTGTTTTTTGTTATGAATTTCCTTGCAGTTCTATTTCTGTGCACCCAAGACCTGGAAGTCACATTCTAAGACACCCACCATGAAGTGTGTGGTCCTCAGCTGTGAAAATACAAATATAGCATTTTGAATCTATTTTCTTCCAAACAAGTCCATCTTTTCCTTCACAAACATGAAAACAGACGTCACATGTGCCTCTCTGGGAATGGGATAGAAGAGATTAGAAATTCTTCAGAAGCTCTACAGGGAATTTCTACATGGTGGAGAGTTGGGTTTTTTCCTTCATTTTTTTTTTTTCTTTTTAAAAAGAGTTACTCTTTTGACTTACAAGTAATGACATAGAAGTTTGATAATCTAATCTAATCTAATCTAATCTAAGGTTTGCAATAAAATGAGTAGTAGAGAGGAGGTAAAGAGTTGTGAAAAAGAGAGAGAAAAAAATATAAAAGAAGAAATGTAGGCAAGTAAGAGAAGGGGGAAAAATCAAGGGGAGAAAATATAAAAGCTTTCCAGTGACTTTTAACACTGGAGTACATTTAGGTACCAATAACTGCAACAGATACCAGAGCTATGAGAGCACTATTGTATATTTGACTTATTTTGGTATGAGGGTGTACATCACCCCCTTGAAAATATTTCAGGCAATCCAAAGGGAACACTGTGTGCTCACAGAAATCCCAAGAAACCTGGAGAAGTTCTAAGACTCTTTTTTTAATCTTTGCCTACCACTTTGAAACAAAATCTACCAAAGTAGAATGAAATCTGGTTCATTTCCTCTGCCTGTATGTTTCAGAACTTTGCAAGAATATTTCCTTTTCCTTCCTCCATTCCAGAATCTAGCATCTAGGTGTTATTTAGTTTTGTTTTTTGTGAAGTACTTTTAGGTCATGTGATGGCAAAGAATAAAAGCACTAAGAAAATGACAAAGCATAGCTAAAAAAGAATGAAAATTCTATATACAATGAGGTTTAACTAATAGCTCCAGTATCCTCCTACGTCTCTTTTTTTTCAAGGATGTCTGGCAGGACTCAATTTCATTTTATTACTATAGATCAAGAAAAACAATTTATTATAGTAAGGAAAGGGGAAGAGGGAGAGACAAGACTGGCTATGTTGGGAATTGCCTTCTAGTGAGGAAAGAAAATACATTTTAGGGCTCGGAGATTGGAAATAAAACACATATCCCTAAAATTTTAGATTATTAATTGCTTGGGTTCCAGATCAGTCTTATGTAGATAGAGGCATAGTTCTATATACTGGTGGCTTAGTAGCTACCATATGTATATAGCTCTACCTATTAAAGTCATGTAACTAGATCTATTTTAAAAAACATATTTTTAGGTCTGATAAATTTTGAAATGAAATTTTTTTCTGTGTGTTTGCTGTGTAAAGTAACTTTAGGTTTTGGAAACTTTCAACCAGAATAGCAGGGTTTTTTTCAGAGCATAACATTTGAAAAATCTAGTGTTTTATTCAAATATCCATGCTTCTGACATGGTTTTCCCCCCCAATTCTTCTAACACCCACATACTTCACAGCTTTACATGGCAGTGGTTGTTGCATCAGGAGTATACTGTATTTCAATCCTCTGAGTGCTGCTAAAATTCTAAGAGTAGCTGACTCCCATATACACCCAGTGGCTCTTTGCAGCCTTGATTAACAAATATTCCACCTCCACAGGGCATGCCCAAGCACAGGGATATGCACAACTATCCCTGAATCTGCCGAAATCCACATAGCCACACAAACTCCAGGGACATAAAGAAGCTGCCAGAGGTAAGGAGAGGACAAGAGCTGACCTATATGCAAGTAGGCTGCAAAAAGAAGCATGTGGAAAGAGCTGGCAGGGAGAGAAGGCCTGGCAGGGTGACTCAGTAAGGCAGAAGGACAGAGAAAAACAACAGGGAGATTGCAACGTAGAACAGAAGGAATAGAAAAGCTCATATCTCTGTGGAAATAAATAAATATTGCAGCTGTGTGAGCTATTTCTCTCCTGCCAGAAGTGATGTCCCACTGGATGTACAGTAAATGCCTTCCAGAAATACAGTCACGCTACAGAATAGCCTCACTGTCAGATACCACTCCCTCACTTTCCCTCTCGTGATGGTCTGGTTGTAAGCATCAGCTTACCACAGATAAACAGTTCTGCTAATGCAAAGACTGATAAAAACTCAACTGGAGAAGGAAAGGTTCCTGGGGGACCCCTTAGATGCCTGCTGGTACTTAGACAGGGTTTATAAAAATAGGGAGTGACATTTTACACAGGCAGAAAATAAATGAGGTTGAAAATAATGGTTGAAAATAAAAGAGGAGAGATTGAGATTTGTTTTTAGGAACAGGTTCTTAACTCAGAAGGTGGTGAGGCACTGGCACAGATTATCCAGAAAAGCTGTGGATGCCCCATCCCTGGAAGTGTTCGAGATAAAGTTGGATGGGATCTGAGCAACCTGGTCTAGTGAGAGGTGTCCCTGCACATGGCTGGGTATCAGAATTAGATGATCTTTAAGTTCCCTTCCAACTCAAGCTTTTCTATGATTCTATGAAAATGAGGAAATACCAGCATTGACTGGTGTATATTCATAGATCAGTGAATACATCAGTTCCTTATATGCATAAAGAAACCACCTTCACAATTTCACAATTAATACTTTATTCAGCTTGTGTGCTACGAAGCACTCTGGGAAGGCAGGAAAGCTCTAAAGTAAGTGATTTCTCTGTTGGTAGCACCTGTAATCCTCACAGAGACTGAGGGGTATACAGCAGTTAGTCTAAGGGCCTGCAGGAGAAAAAGGTGTGCTCAGGGTTGAGAATTAAAGGTTAAACTGAATTCCTCTCTCTGCCTGAAATTGGAAAGTGGCTTGATCAAATATTTTATTTTTTTTTAAACAAATGAAGTCTGCGTGGTAATTTCTGGGTATCTGAACTGCAGCTGCAGCTCCAGTAAGGAAATAATCTCATTGGCTCACAGCTGCAAGTGAAGTTTGAGAGAGCTATACTTTGAAAGTATGAAATTCAGTTTACTCCTACACATTCTTAGACAAGATTTCCTGCATGTTTCAGATTTGTCAGAACTACACTGTCTCAAATCAAGCTAATTGTTTCTTTTAATCATAAAACCCCCTGGAGGTGACAAGATTTGCTTGTCTCAGGGGCCTTTGTGAAGACAAACTGCTTTTAAAGCATTCAGGCACTATAGAAAAGCAAAAGTCATCTCAAAGCACATCGTGGTCATCAGATACAGCCCTAAACACCAACCACAGAAAAATGAGGCATAATGAAAATACTGAAAAGATGCTTTTTAAGTGAGCAGCACTGTGTATGTCATGCAGTAAGCATCTCTGGAGTCCTGGGAGGGTTAGGAGAGAAGGAAGCATGTGATATGCATTGAAGAAGAGAATTGTAATCAGATGTATAAATAAGCTAAAAAAATGGAAGCACAGATAAACCTGTTTCTGCTGTTTCCTGCTGCTTGAATGTTTGCCTTTGGGACTGTCTTAATGTTCTCTTCAAACTTCATGTCTACAATTGTCAGCTTATTTCCTTTTCTAGTTAATTTCAAATGGTTTCTTGGGCTACTTAGTGGGGCACCTTGGGTCACCTATTGCCAGGTTAAAGACAATGACAGTGGGGAAACCAGAAATAAGCAACACGGAGAGAGAGCGATGAGTTTTAAGCAATTGAGATGAGCATATTCACATAGGACTACTAAGGACAGAGATTCATAAAGAACACTCCAGAATCTCCCATTTTCCCTCGAATTCCTGGATTATTTACTAAGCTCACATTTAAGCAAAAGAACCTATCCCAGTCAAACTGGCTGTGTCCTCTAAGAACCTCTACTGACAAGATAGAATTGAATGGACACCACTTTTACACGTTGGAGCATCTCTCACCAACAAACTTCTTATTTCCTTCATCGAGAATAAAGTATAGCCTCTTGCTGAGGGGCTGAAACTGCTCTGCCTGCACACATCCATCTCCAAGACAGCCTAGAAAATTCTGCTGTGATTTTCTCCTCCAAACACCAATTTCACTGTGAGGCACCACTGCAGGGCAGAGCAGCAGAGGCCCATTCAAATGAAAATGCCACTTTAATACCTCAGCTGCAATATTTTTAGACAGTATCTGGGCTCTTAAAAAAATTAATCCAGTAAACATATTCCTGCTGTACTGCTCAGTGGGAGGAAATCCTTGATAAAGAAATAGACCCATCCTGTATCACCTGAGGAATGCCCTGGTATAGTTAGCAGAAAGTTTAATCTTAGGGAGTCACAAGGAGACGGAGACAGCAGATCGCATGTGCCAGGAGAGAAACAGAGAGAGAAACTAAGGAAGGCCCTGTGGACTATTAATAAAAATTTTTATCTGATTGCACATCAGCTGATTGTTACTACAGCAGATTGTAACAGAATGATCTTAAGTTGACAATGGGAAATTCCACCAAACTGGGAAAATCCTAGGTTCTGCAGGTGTTTCAAATGCTTTTCCCCTTAACTAGCATCCACTAAAGGCAGATCAATCAAGCTGCATATGGGTTACAACCACCCAAAACAGGAACTAGTAAAGATTCCTATGATTCACATGTACATGGACTTTGAAAAAAAAAAAAAATCCTGAAGAGCATATATAAAAATTTGAAGTTTAAAAGGAATGAAGGAATTAAGTTAGAGGGCTATCTAATGTAATAGCTCAAGTGAGCAAAATGTGGCAGTCTAATAAGGAAGAGGAGAAGAGCTGGCAACAAATATTCTTTCAAGCACCAAGAATCAAGCAATCCAGCTATTAATCTGTTCTACTTATAGAGCTCAATATTACTGATCTAATGCCATTTCTAAAGTACTGTTCAAATGAGCAGGATTTCTTTTCTTAATTACAAATCCCTGTGCATTCCAAGCTGCCAATCCAGCATTATTCATCAGAAATTTAATTAAAATAGTAACTTCTAATAATGAAGTTCATTTTCTTATTAGGTTTACTTTCCATTCTAGCAATATTCATTTTCTTTTTTTAATTTCCTGATCACTATGTTCCAAGCACCCCCAGTTTTGTCTCTTTAAGAGACCTGAACTTTATTTTAGTGTCCTTCATATTTTACAGCTAATGAATCACAGGATTTTGCTGTTACCTGTTGACTGGCATGAAGTAAACTAACTTAGGATGCTGTTTGGCATTCAGATCAGAATACTATATAATTCACATCTCAACATTAAAACTACCAAGTAAAATACAAACCATATCAATTTCATTTTCTCCATCCATCAGGGGTTTTTTACATAGCAATATCTATTCAATGTTTATTTTATGGGTACTTATAATGGGCAACAATTCCTATTTATTTGGCAGTCTATCATCATCAATTCTCTCTAACTGCAGGCCACACCTGAGGATAAATTTGTCACTGCAATACAACTTGATATATACTGATTATACTTAATAATACCGAATGAAAGCATATTGTTTTGACAATTGTTTATTTCAGATAAACAATAAAAATATGTTAGAATCTAAGGAGGAAGAGCACGGTGACTTGAAATCTGATCAGAATTCTGGGTTCTGCCCTTAAATGCAAAGAAATGTTCATTGTAGTGTCACAGCAAGTTAATCATCAGCACTCTGTGTGCAGCTGATTTAACCCTGGCTAGAACCAGATGCACAGCCAGATGGGCAAGATATCTGGAGAGCCCTTCTCGGAGTCAGGGGAAGGATGCAGAGAACAAAATTAGTTCCAAAGTAAGTCATCTGCACCCCAAAACTTCACTGTCCATTGTTCAACAGCTCCTTATTCATGGGTGGTGATTGCTACACTTCCATGGCATAAACCTCCTCTTCCCAGTCACACCCTGAGTTGTTTTTCTCACCCAAGAAAAAAACCACAAGAAGGTTGCTTTGCTGCTTTTCTGGTTTCAACAGTACCTTATTTTGTAATGCATTATATAATTACTGCTTCTTTCTGGCCTGTTCCCGTAAAGATTAAAAAAACAAAACATTTCCAAAACAAGTTTATGATGCATTGACTGGAAAAAACCGGAGAAAATATGTAGGAAACAAGTGATTGTTTCTCAAGTGTTAAAGATCCTAACTGGTCTTTTTCCACAGCAAAATATTTTAAAACAAAATAAATGTTTTGCATGGAAAAGCTCTGTGGAGGTACTAGACATAGTACATTTTAAAGCAAATGTGAATAAATGCAGAAAACAATTGCAGAGGTATCATATAAAGTTGGAGTACAGGGGAGACAAGATTTGAGAGAGCTTTATCCAGTGAATTCATATTTTAAGAGCTCCTGGTTGCCAAAACAGCACCTATGTGTTAATTAGGAGCTCTCTGTTGTTATTTTTAATCTTGACCTACCTGCAATTAAATGCCAGGCAGGCACCATGTAACTGTGAGCAGTTGCAGCTTCTCCTCCAGGTTTCCCAGGTGTTTGGTTCGTCTGATTTTGTGTAAAACCAAACAGAAAAGGGTGTTGAAAAAAAAAATTTAAAAAGAGTCATAGAATAAAGTAAGAATTTGAAAGAATCATTTGATTAAAAAGTTTATGTGTGTTCTGAGATTAAACCGAAGCCCCATATGCTCCTGTTTGCTGCAGCAAGAGCTGCCTTTGCAAGCAGGAAAGCAAAACTAAAGGCAACCCAGCAAGCTGAGGCATGTTATTTCTTAGGAGCTGGTTATAGTGATCCTGTGAGTGCAGCCTTAATAGCTGAGCAGTTATGAATTCAGCTGCTCCTGCCTGCTGTGACGCTGAGCAAGCCTCCTGCTCGGTATCTCCACACTCAGGGACAGGGATGTTTACAGTGCCAGCAGCACATCAGAGTACCCCGGGACAGCAGTGGTCTGCTGGATCCAAGCTTGCACAACGCAGCTTTCCAGAGATGGAGGAGACACTTTGTAAGCAATTTAAATTAAGAGAATCGGCGTTTCCATGTTACTAAGCACCAAGCCTGGGGAATTCCCTGCTGTTTCCTTTCCATACTGCAACTCTTACCAGCTGCGAGACAGTCACGAGCCATTCCACAAGTACTTAGGCTGAGATTTACCTGAAGCTGAGAATTGCAACAAGAACTGCCTGAATTCCTCTTGAGCATGTGGATTTTTCTGTTGCAGAATAGTTATGCCAGTGAAACAACAAAACAACAGTATTTAAAAATCGGTGCTTATATTCTCCTTACAGCCATTTTAAGAAAATATTTTTTTTAAAAAAATAAACCTAGCTTTGTCTCAATCTAATTTTTATATTTTCCAGTTGCAAGGATATATCATTGTCCATTTACACACAAATCATATGGGCAGTATGCAGGCAGGACTGTTTTCAATTTAGCCAGTGGGATTTGTTTATCTGTTTGTTTACTCTGATTTATATCAAATGACTACTGCAGGCTTAATGTTTCATAAGCAAGAAAATCTGTCTATTCTGTTAAATAGCACACACATCAATGTGCTCTCATATGGATAGCTTTCTATTGTAAACTTCTCCAAATAAATGATATGTAGATAGAAATAGATATAAAACCAAATTCTTTTGATGACATCAGGGAAAAACTTTAGTTAAGGACTTTCCAAAAATTCAGAGAAAATACCCTGGACTGTATAGTTGTAACAAAAATAATTTTGAAATAGACAACATGATAATAGACAATGTTTTAACCTGTCAACATTTAAAGTTCTTTAAAGCTTATTAGCTATGAATTATCCATTGTGATACAAATTTGCTTTTTCATAAAGCGTAGTTCATATAACACAAAGAAGTACTTGGATTTTTGTCGTGGAGCTATTCTGTACCAATTTAAAAATTATTTTTCCAAGCACAAACGATGTGGAAAAGTCCGTTTAGAAAGAGGAGTTCTCTCTTCCTTAAAGGTCATTCTTCAATTTACTAAAAAAAAAAATAAAAAATTAAAACCACAAAAAAAAAAATAAATTACTGGTTTGCTAAATTGTTCTCTTTCCTAGTTAGTATGTGCATGAATAATACCAGCACGTCATACAGACCAGGTATTTACTCAGGTTATTTTCTGCCAGTAGACAGACAGACCCCAACATCAGTCCTTCAGCCTCACATTCTCCAAGCTTACTCAGAAGATAACCAGACACATCTGGAAAAGACAAGACAGTTAAATGACTCAGTGAAAATTATCAGATTTCCAAAAATGGTCTCCCCGATGTAATAAAAATGTCTTTAAAAGAACAAATGAGTCATGTTGCTATAGCAGGACAACGTTTGCGTGGATTGTAGCTATGTAGTATAATCATGGAAAACTTTGTGGCAGGGGGATAATCATCCTCATGTAACCCATGCACGCAGGCTTTGCTATTATCTCAGTCTAGCTCCTCACAATCCAAGGCTTCCCTTGGCTTCATTTGCTGTGAACCACCACGCTCAGTATTTGACAAATTCCTTCACTGACACACATGTCATCTTTGGCCAGGACGATTCCACCCAGACAGACTGATAGTGAAGCCACAGTGTGCTGCAATTCCTTTGGCACTTTCAAATGTTTACTTCTTTGATGCTACACTTAATAAAGGAACACCTGTAGAAAGTGGTGTCAATCATTTACAACACTTTCACCTTCTCCCATCAGGTATTACAACTGAAAGAAAGAAGATAAGATATTTACACCCTTCTTTTGTGGGAGACATCACTTCCCACTGAAAACCAGGCTGCAGGCAGGAGGGGTATGTCTATTTTCTCTGATAAAGGTTTGGCACTTTTTTTCTCTAAGAACTGAAATGACAGAGCACTGATTCACCTTTAGACAGCAAACCCAAGAAATGTATGCCTATAAAGAACCAGACCAAAACAAACTCACACAAACCAGGAAGGACCCAGAGAAGTCTCAGATGAATCTAATTCAAGCCAACAATCTAATTTCAGCTTTAGGAGAGATTAGACCAATGACTTGTGTGCTTTAAATGATTTTGCTTCCCACTACTGAATATGCTCAGAAAGTTCAGTTACAAAATTCACCTAGATCATGAGAGTTAGAAGTGTGATCAGATTTCTTACCACTGATGGGAAATTGTTGATTTTACTGTTCAACCAAAACTGAACAGTAAGATCATTTTTATTTAGAGGAGGTAATAATTAAAGAGGCACAGGTTTACTCCTGAGCAAGTCTAAATCAGAATTCCTTTCAGAGGAATGCATGCTAAAAACTCCACCTCACTGAGTCAGAATCCTGACTGAAAGGGCAAATGGGCCTCTGAACTCCAGAAAGGGGTTTCTAATCAGGAATTTCAAGTTTTCATATACCTCAAGGAATGACTAAGGTAGAATTCCAAGCACAGAAAAAAGGTCACATTTAAGACTTACTTCTCTACTGGCCTCTGTAATTCTGGCTTAAACAACCAGACTGACTTCTAGCCCAATTGTCCATGTATTGCAGGATGGTTAATGTCCAGATGTTCCTTTTCATCTGAGACTTCTCTCATTAGCTTCCAAGATTTTCAGTAATTTTGACAGCCCAAGAGACTAAGAAATCCTAGGGCATGAATTAGGAATATAATTGCTAGTACTGGGACAGCTGTGTGCAAAATATATGTGAGAAAATCTCTTGTAAGAGCATGTACAGAAGTATCCTTCTTCTGAAAGAAGCAGTGAATTGATTGCCTTGTTTGGAAGCACATATTCTCTCAGAACCTGTAAAGCAGAGTGTTGAAAGTCAACAGTGTCTCATTTACCCCTTCATAATGTTCAGATGCTGGATGGCAAGAAAATATCAGCTTCTGCATTCAAAGTTCATCAGGTAAGACCATTACAGTCACAATAAAAACGTTACGAAAACCTGTATTCTTCCTTCATGTGTAGATAGCATCCACTCCACAAGATTTCATTGGAGTGAGAAGTTTCCTTGCATGCACCTCTGATCCCCGTCTGAGGAGCATTACATCCTGTTCTCATGATGAGTGGATTCTTACTCTTTAGGCCTTTGAGAAGAAAAAACAAAACAACACCTTTCTGAGCTTTGTCAGCTTTCATGAAATACTCTGTTTCCTGCTATGTTCACAATTAGTGGCAATTTCAGGTGAGATGTCAAATAATATCACTAGAGTGTGCTCTCCTGATTATGATCCCATAGCTCTATTAAGGCAGCAGAAAACACAACATACAAGCACACAGACAGCAGCAAATGTTGCATTGTCTGAATTAGAAAAGTCCATGTCTGGAAAGTAGGTGAACTGTGGCAGCACATTTCATCCTGAAAATATGACTTCTGTTTGTTAAAACACAGTTAGTCCAGCATGACATGAAGTCAGTGGGAGGATTAACTCATCTCTATTTCTGTCCCCATGTTAATACCGGGCTGCAGTCAACATTTCAAATGGTTACTTTCAAAGGAGACGTGACAAGCATAAAGAGGAAATATTAATGTTCTACTTTTTTCTTCTTGATTTCACTCAGTTTGCCATGCTAGGCTGAGCCTTTACTTTCAGACTTCCATTAAGTCTAGAAATGTGTATAGAGGATCAAACCAAAATAGAAGGTCTTAAAAATTACTTTACCAAAGAGATCTCACACTAATTGACCTGTAGAATTTGGTGTTGTCAGGAGATTACCTGCTCTGTGTACTGAACAATTTATAGTCTAGCTCACCACGCACCAACACTACCATTTGCTGATCTGTTTAAAAACAAACCCAAATCTAGATGAAAATCCAATTAAGTATTGGACAAAAAGGTTGGTGTTCCAAAGAGATTTTGCCATTTAAACTAGTGGTTGTGATAATTCTGTCTTTTCTTATACAATGCCAGAGATTTGAATAGATAAATTATGGAAAGAGGTGTCACAGCTGAATAGCTTTTTACTCTGAAAAAACTGTACTTGAAAGATGCTATAACACAGGCTGAAGTGTAAGCTAATAACTTGTACAAGGTTTGTATTGAAAAGGAGAAAGAAACTTCTGTAGCAGATGAAACCATCTAAGAGTATGAAATTGAAAATTCAGTTGCTGAGCACAGAGCTTGATTCTCAGAGTTTGTTTCTCAGAGCCTGGTGCATTTAGGGAAATATGGTATTTGTCACCTTCGGAAGAAACTTACACAAGAAATTCCCTGAAGTGGAAAGAAAGACACACACCCCCTCAGAACTAATCAGGGGAGTTAGCTATGCAAACAAATTTCATTAGTTATCAGACTGTTTTGGATAAATGCGTCTCATGAGCCGGGGTGTAATCACTGGAAAATTCCCTCCCTCTCCCCACCTCTATGTATAACTTCGAATAGATTCCTCATGTGTCTTGTTCCTGTTTTACTTTAGCTCATCTGTCATACCACACTGCAGAGAAGAGGATGCAGAGGTGAACTGTTATCTCCCAGACTACATTGCTAGACCAAAACAAGTGACTGGAACTCCTGTTCTAGTGAACCCAAGCTCCCTGCACCTGTGTATTTCTGTACTCAGAAGAATCCACAGAGATAGATAATTTACCTTTATACTCAGAGACTGGGAGGCACAGAAGAAAGTAGATAGAATAATGGTCTAGATTGCTGTAGGTGAAGGTCACCCACAGGCTTGGATGAATCTGTAGAACTGGAGGCATGCCAGTGGGCAGATCATTGCATCAGGCTTTTGACTGCACCGTGGGTGAGCTGCAACACAGTGGAAGGCTGCTAACCATTCCCTGGATCAGCACTGGAAAAAAAGAGCTTTGAATGAAAAGAGCTTTGCAGTTGTGCAAACAGGCCCAGAAAAGAAGGTAGTGAAGAGAGCATAAAACAACAACCACAGACTTGCATGGTCAGCTAGGTAGGAGAACACCTGAAGGTGCTGTAGGATTCCTTTGGCCATTGTTAAGGCAGCTGCAGCCACAGCAAGCTGAAAACTAGCACCTGCAAATGGGCTTAAGAGAAGGAGATTGTAGGCCTGAACTTTGGGACTGCCATTTTCACATTTTTATTTGAAAACCCATAATTAAAAACATGTACATCCAAAGGGTCTGTTCCAGGAGATAAGCTACTGACAGCCAAGGTCCAATGTCTGTAATCTGCTTTTCTTAACAAATTACTTTCTGCAGTCTAAGAAGCTTCATGAGGAATTTAAATCATTCTGGAGCTATTTCTCCAGGTAAGGACTTTGCTGCAAGTAACATGCTCAACAGGATTATTGTCTGCATCTTTTCTCTGTACTGATTTCTTGGTCAACCTGAGGCTTTTTCAAGACAGTGTACACCCTCAGAAATTCATTTAAGCACTCTAAAAAGAGTGATTTTTCTTAAGAGTTGTCTTCTACACAAATTTATAAAGATGATGATATAATGTTTTTTGTTTAAGTCCTCTAAGGGTTTCAGCAATATTACATTTATGATTTACCATGTTTCCTCTGGAGGTACTGTGTCATCACACAAGCATAAGACCCATCCAGCAAAATACTTACAGATGCCAAAACAGAGCAAAGGAAAAAAAACTGCCTCAAGAAAAGAAGGTAAGGAAAGAGATATGAGAAAAGAAGTTGAGGCAGTCTGGAAAATGGAACAGTGGTGCACACAGCTTTCTGGAACTGGAAGGGTCAACAGCAGGTAGGACAGGTATATTCTGCAAAGCAATCTGCAAAGAGGCCTTATGGCTATTTCCATACAAATAATGCATTAACTAGGAAAGAACCATTCTCTGGTTGCATTCAGCAGAAATGTGCCCCTTGTTCTGGCTATCTACCCCTGACTTCAATGACCCCTGAGTGAAAGACTGAGTTGATAGCTCTTGCCTTCTTTTAGTTGCAGTCATCAGTCACAAAGCCATGGTTGACCACCACAAGTTTAGCCAGCACAGCAAAGCTTCTGTTCTTTCTGGAGTTCATGAAAACTGCCCAGAGGAGCCTGGTGTTCACAGGTCATAGTGCATTTGTGCTGTTAGAAACACATTGGCATGTTATAACACTTCTGGTGCTGAGACAAAAGAGCAATGACAGCACTTTTCTTTCTCAGAAACAGACGGCAAATAATGAATCAGTGAGACGCAGTAACACTGTAGTAAACATTAGAGATGGAGCATATTATTTGTGAAGCACAATGGAACTTTTCTCAAGACAATACAGTAGCGTTGACTCTCTCTCTAATACACTGCTGTCTTTTCCTTAGCTTGTTTACTGCCATAGAAATTAAATCTGCTGTTTTAAGGGTAACAGTTACTTTGGTGGTTTGGCAGTGGATGTAAATGTCAAGGACGGAAACCCTGACATTCTTAAAGCTTAAGATAGTAAATGTTTTATTCTATTATGAGTTGATGATTAAAAAAACACAGTGGAAAATTCAGATCACAACAAGAACCAAGTTTTTTTCCAAATCTAGGGGACAGTTGTATTACAGGCTTTGATTCCTGTTTCTTTCTCTCCATACTAGAATTTGAAAACTTACAAGTGATATATCAATGTCCAATACATAATTGCAAATGACTCATTTTCCAGACATCCTTCTCTGCATCACTCCAGCTGTTATAAAGTAATATAGTAAGTTAGTAGGTGGGTTTTTTTTAAAACAGTCTTAGGTATCAGAAATTCTCTTCCTCCTATGTCATTCTGTTTTCTGTCCCCAGTGCAGGCATATTTAGACAGTTTTCCACACCCTTTGGTGCATTCCAGAAAACAGAGCTTAATTTACAGTAAATTAAATAGAACTTGCTTGGTGAAATAGGTGCTAAAGAATATTTTAACATCAGAACATGAGGGTACGTCTGCTTAAAATTATGGCAGATTAATGATAAATAAAACAATGTTGAAATGCAGCCTGGAAAGTTACAACCATTTCCAAAATTCCAGAAAGAAGGAATGATACCCCCACTGGAGGTTAATCATTCTACCTTAGGGATGACACACAATTACATGTATTTAGCTATAGAGAAACTCTTTCCTTCACAAGTATCCACCCTACTGTTCATAATTCTGAAAAGATTGTCTTCTATGTAAAATCCAGATTATGTTCTCTTCCAGCTAAAGAGCAAGAGCAATTTTATAGAAGAATCTGCCATACGAGGTGTTGATATCTGGATAAGAGATTTGACTCTCTGAAATGCCAGAATTGAACAACATGGCTGGAGATGGTAAAGGCAGAAAATCTTTGAAGCACAGTGTTCTCATGGGGAATACACAAGTGGACAGCAAACAACACTAAAGCAAACTTCTTCCTTGGTTCCCCAGACCTGCTTTGCTTCCTACAGTGCCAGCCAGGTCACCTGCACCTCCATTTTTGGTATTCATCTCTAGTTTCTGGTATACATTTCTCTTCTTGGAAATCCATAGGGTTATGGATTATAGAGTCTTAGCACGGTCTCCTTCTGGAACCTTCTATCTCAACTGCTGGCATGTACTCCCTCTCCAGACAATTTATCTTCTTTGGAATACAGTTGGAATTGCATTCTCCTCTGTTCTAAAAATCAGACCTAATTACAGCTTTAATTGCCTAACTTTGAATTACAATAATGTTAATTAATTGTTAATTCTTATTCCAAATAATCAGCTGGAATGGTACTGGGAAAAAAAAAAATCCATTGTGTGGCATTTTATAGCAATTAATTTGCTTTGGTGTTTAAGATCAAAGGCATTGGTTTGATGATGTTCTTCGTTTAAGACAACAAAGCTGGTGTGTTGCAATCAGCACCAACATGTATATTCACCTCTTGCTTTCCTCCCCTGCTGTTCTCCTGCCCCAGTGTCAGCCTACTATTCACTAAAGAAATGTTTTATTGTGTACATGCAAGCATTTGAGAGATGCCTAGATAATTATCCTTAGGTTTTGGAAAGTAAGGTATGCTGCAAATGTCTGTATAGTTTTAGTGAGATTTTTGTCTTTTTTTATGTCTAGGTTGAGGGCTTTCTCATTTAAGAAAATTTTAAAAAATCATATGGAGGAAGTATCTATATTTCATATTAATTTACTATGCAATGCACTTATACTGAGGAGAAGTATTTAACTTTGTTATTTCTACCCTAAATACTCAATAAAGAAGACAGTTGTCTTCTTGGCTAGATGTGTTCGATATGAAACCAGAGGACACTTCTAATATACTGTTTGCACATACCTTAGACAGTTTTAGTAGCAGTTATGTGTTTTTCAGTTCCAGATTTTCAAAAATTTCTGTATTTTCTTTCATATGTGTCAGTAAATCATCTGGTAAGCACCTGGTGTGCAGGCAGTCCTTGGAAATCTGGGGTGATAATACATTTGAAGTTTGGAGTTTCCTGGGCACCTAAAATTAAAACTCAACAGTCATCTGTATACAGTTAGTTTTGTGCCAGGACTTACTAGACAGAATTTTCCTCCTCTTCGAGTCATGATCCAAATCTCCAAGTTAAAGATAACAGTAGTTGATGCTGAAGATTGTATGAGATTTGATCAGAAGTGAAGACAAAATGTCTCCTGTTTCTATTCCATTGAAATTCAGTTCACTGCTATGAAAGATCTGAAACCTACCAAGGTTACCTAAAATCAAGCTGGTTTCCAGCAAATATTTTGTTATCCAGTTGAGAATAGCATTCAAAATGACTTCTTACCTTTACAGTGAAAGTACAAAGGTCCTGCCAAAAAAACCCAAACATTCAATAGAAAAAAAATTGTTTTATTCTCTAGGGAAACAAGGAATGGCAAGTCCAAACCTAACAGTGGTTTCTCTCTGTGCTTAGTGATGTAACTCAGTGAGGAGTTTGTTGTTTACATGCAAGCCTCTGTGTTATTATGCACACCTTTGGACATCCCACCTAGTCTCCAGCTGCCACTGCTGAAAAGCAATTATTGTCCCCTATTCCTGTAGAGCTCTTTTTTTTTTTTTCAACCAGATATAGAAGGCCACTACAATCACAACATGGCTTGAGGGGTAAAGAAAAAATTAAAACAGTAAAAGAAAATTATATACCATGCTATGCTAGCTTGAACAATGTATTTTATGTATTGGTCAGTGAATAGTCTCTAACAAAGTGATTTGGCAACAGTCAGAGGTACCCTGCTCTAAATGTAAAACACATTCTGTTATTAATGAGCCCTGCTTTAGTGAATCTGAAAGAATTAAACCAGTTTATGGATAGACAAAGGAATTCTTTTGAAGGAGTGGCAAATCCTGCTGGATTACATGAACAGTTTACAAAGAAGGAAATAAAGTAATCTTAATATTTCTCCCTGATTCACAGGCTTTCAGTACTTAGCTCAAAACACACCACTCAAAGAGTTTTCTGGCTAGGCAAATGAATACAACAGCACACACATATATATATAGAAAATAGTCACCAATTCTTACTTAAAGCCACTGCTTCCCTCCTTTTGCAGAACTGTGAAGATAAGTATCAACCAGTTTCTGTCACGGTGCTGATAAGCGCAGGAGATAGCTTCAGCGAGAAACAGCACAAGCAAGGATCATCCAGAGCCAGTGGGAAATGGAACTAATGACTGAGAAGGGACAGGAGCCTGGGCTTACAGAGAAGGAGGCAGCAGGGCTGTGGGCTTTTTTGCCGTAAGATTCACAAACTGGCTGAGATTTCAAGGCCTACATCTAACAAACATGAATCAAGTGCCTTTAGATCATCTCAGTCACAAACAGAATGAGCTCAACACCAGGAACACCCAGACTTCACATTTATGGTGGTGGAGAAATTGTTATTATTTAAGATACAGTAGAGGGGCACTGTTGAAATCAGCACAAAGAAAACATAAATCTAGTTTTCTGGTAAAATATCTCACACCCTAATTTCTGAAATCTTTAAAATGTCCCCAAGCAGCTGAACTAGATCAGAGAACCATTTAGTTGGAAAAGATCCTCAAAATCTTCAAGTCCAAATGTAAATCTACCACTGCCAAGTCCAGCACTAAACCATGTCCCTAAGTGCCACATCTACATGTCTTTTAATACCTCCAGGGATGGCAACTCAATCATTTCCCTGGGCAGCCTGTTCCAATGCTTGACAGCACAGATGTAACTCCAGTCACCACCATCTCCAGGCTCAGCATCCAGTCAGTCATTTACCCAGTAAATACCTATCCAAGCCATGAGCAGCCAGATTCTCCAGGAGGATGCTGTGGGAAATGCTGTCAAAGGCTTTGTTAAAGTCAAGCTAGACACCCACAGCCTTTCCCTCATGCACTGAACAGGTCATCTCATCATAGGAGATGGGACTGGCCAAGCAGGACCTCCCTTTCCCAAACCCACGCTGGCTGGGCCTGATGCCCCGGTTGCCCTGCACGTGCTGTGTGATCACACTTGGGACAATCTGCTCCATGAGCTTCCCTGACACAGTGGTGGGGCTGACAGACCCACAGTTCCCTGGATCCTCCTTGCAACCCTTTTTTGTGACGCTTTTGCTGAATTCCAGCCAGCTGGAACCTCCCTGTTTAGCCAGGACTGCTAGTGAACGTTTGAGATGCTTCAGCTTTCTGCTGTGTGGTCAGTTGCTTTTTTTATGTCTTCTCACAGTTTGATTACTTGAAAGAGGTGAGGAGACCTGATACACATGAACACAAAGGGCTTCCTCATTGATATTTCACATTATCACTGGAAGCCTAAGGCAGCTTTTAAGATGTAGTTTGAACTGCTATCCTAATATTTTCCATCTCTCGGCACCCCCGTGGACAGTCTCAGCACTATTTTTATTTCAGAAATCTACATTCTCTTTGCATATTAGCAAGCAAACAGCCTCTATAAGAAGGATAGACAGAAACTCATAAAAATTTTAACTCTTCCTGAGAAAGTTGACTCCTCACAGGCTTCAAAAACATTGAAGATTTCTTTCAAGTCCAAGTATGCCTCCATTGTAAAAAGGTGTGCTTGTATAAGGAGTTCAGACATAACATAAATTGTTAGGAATTCACGGTGAGGTGAGTCAAGGTTTTCTGGAATTGTAAAAACTGATTAAACATTGCCAGATAAGAAATTCCTCAAATTATTCAAACAGCTGACACATAAATGACCTCTTACTAAATGACCTCTTACTTTAAAAGTGGTGGTCAGTACTAAAAAAATCTTTATGCATACACTTTATTATTTACATAAACCTACATCTGAAACAGAACTTGTGCAATTGAACATCTTTGGAATCTCCCTCAGAATTCTCATGAAAACATTTTATGCACAGATAGAACTCAAAATTTTGTAAAAACATCATTGTGTTTATAAATATTTTGGTTAACTAGGTCAATAATTCAGTGCATTGAAACTAATTTTAACTGGAAAAAAAAACAA
Source organism: Phylloscopus collybita (assembly GCA_027886175.1). Classification (NCBI taxonomy): domain Eukaryota; kingdom Metazoa; phylum Chordata; class Aves; order Passeriformes; family Phylloscopidae; genus Phylloscopus; species Phylloscopus collybita. The sequence goes on from JAJNNQ010000018.1 coordinate 44,750,320, forward strand.
AAGGAAATTGAGCAAGAAGAAAATTAGATATTGTTCTCACATGGTTGAGAACCTACAAAAAGGCCATCTTTACACCTCCTACTGTTGGTGACAGGGGCAGCTACTCCAAAAAACTTACCTAGCAGTTGCATACTTCAAGCAAAGAAAATTGCAATCTATGGTTGTTTAATCTATGCTTCACTTATGAAACTCCAGCCAAGGATTCTAAATTACCACAAAAATAATGGCAAACCACATGAAAGCAAGTTTTTTTAATACCAGAAGAACTTCAGAAGAAAGCCCTAAAACTTCCAGAACGTATTCTAGAACTTTTAATTAGAACATGTGGTTGCTATGGGAAAAAATTGTCACTTATAACGAAGCCAAATTTTTCTGTCTTTAATTAATCTAAAACTGGAAAAAACCCCAAACCCCAAAACAAACACTCCCCACACTCCCAGTCTTTAGGCATGCAGAGTTCTTTTGTCACCGAGTTCTTCACAGAATTACTGTTTTCCTGTCCTAATGTCACTTTCTGCCACTAGTTAGGCAAACTCTTGTCACAGTGGCGCATTATAGCTGTTGGGGGGGTGGGGGGTGGGTTTGGTTGGTTGGTTTATTGTTTGCTGTTATTCTTGAGATGGCATTTTGTGTGGCATTGATGCCACAATTCTGAAACTAAAAGTAAATTGTCAATTACCATCCATGACTAGCTCAATTTAAATGGTATACACAGACACACACTACTGAGCTGTATATACTGCACATCCACAAGAGGACAAATACCATATTAGACAGCTTAAACATTAAACTGGACTCATGCTTAGAAAAGCACAGAGAAAAATAATGAGAGAGAAATAATTAGCCTATGCCTAACTCAGTCCCAATACCATATTTTCTAAATTGTTAGATTTATCTGTAAGTTCTCTTCAATAATTGCAGGTTTTACTTAGGTAGTTGCCTTTTCATTATTTAACAAAAAAAAATGTTTAAAACCTCTTCAAGTGCATTGGACAAATTATTCTCACACAAGACAACTCTTCCTACCCCCACAGCCCCAAAACACTGTGCTGAGGTAGGTACAAGGGAAGGCTGCTTTCTCACCCAAAGATTGCTTCACAGATTCTTCAGGGTCTCTCTCTTAGCCAACAGTATTTGCTCCCAGCTATCGTTGCACCTGTCTCAGCACTCCTGTTTGAGCAACAGGTGCAATGGTGCAATTACTCTCTTCAAATGTAATCAGGGCAGGTTTCTCTCAGGCCTCCCCCAGTGTTGTGCCTGTACACACACACCAAAACACGAACATTAAAGCAGAAATGTTCAAGTCTCAGCAGGGGAATCCAGAAGCCTGTCCCTGTTCATCCTGTAGCTGAAATCTGAAAGGCTTTAATGAACATGGTTGAAAAAGCAGCAGATGGCCTTTAACAGTCCATCTCTGCACATACAGAGATCGCATGTGGGCCCACACACGCACGGGAGTTATGCATTTCCTTTAAAAGGAGGTCCAAGAAGTAAAATTTCCTTTCTAAATGCGCTATGGAATACCAAAGTTTTGAAATACTATTTCCTTCAGAGTTTGCCTATGACAATTACATAGTCAGAGATAAGCTGCTTATACTTTATGGCTTAAAGAAATCCAGGCACCCCATCATAATGAATAAAATAGAATGCTGTTCAAGCACAGGTGGAAAAGACTCCTTTGACTTTCTTTCATCTCTTCTACCCTACCCACAGTAGGGATTGCCTTCAAAATTAAAGATATCTTCCTGCAACTGCTTAAATGTAGTCTTTGGCTAACATGCCTCTCTCAGCTCAGACTACACTTAAAATTAAAGCTGTGTGAATAATATTTGAGAGAGCCCTGACAGGTAAATTTCAACCATCACTCCTCTTTTATGTGCATTATCCACTTCAGTAAAAAGGCCTTGACCCTCTGTGGCCTCTGCAGCTGTCAGAGAGCATACAAATACATATAGGTAGCAGCCAAAGAGGTACCTCAGAACATTGTTTCAGACAACTTTGCATATCCAGAAATGTTTCTTCTGCTCCAGCCTGGGAGTCACTTAGAATCGTTAGCCCTTGTTATGAGCTTGAGTAAAATGCCACCTTTGAAGACTATAATGGTTGTAGTAGGTTCAAAATATGAACGCACAGAGGAAAGACTCCAAACCTACCTGAAAAAGCTGGAATTCCTCTATATTTGTCAACAGGGAAAGGCAAGGTGTTAAAACATCATGAATTTCCCTGGGTGCAACTAATTAACTTCTGAATTGACTCCAAAACAACTGCAAATTAGTTCCCTCTCTAAATACTTGGGGGGGGGGGGGGGGGGGGGGGGAGTTGAATTTGAATGTTACTTTCATTTGAATCTGTGCATTGTTTATACTGTAAAGGAATAGTAAAGGTGCTGTGGAATTCTTTCCTAGTATCCTGGAATGAGGCTGAAATTTACACGGTAAGCCAAAAGTTTCAAACTTCAGAAGAGTTTAAGAAGAGTTCTTTTCCTGATCAACCCAGAGATCTGTGGTAGTTCCTATTCTCCAGGCAAGCAGGAGGAAACAGCATGTTGCTGTCTGCCAAAACCTCCCCAAAGTCAGTGCATGCTGCTAATGCAGACTGGGACATGACACAGCAAGTATGAGCATCTGCACAAGCAACTGGCCTCCTCCGATATGTAAGCATATAATTTATTTGACAGAGAAGAAATTAGAAGTGTACCAAAGCTGCAAAATGAAACATAATTATTTCTTAAAATAGGCAATTGAAACGAATTAATTGATGGCTAGGTCAAAGGAGATTGCTTCAATTGCTTCAGATCCCTGCAAAGTGAAGAGTATGTTGTAATGCATATCACATGCAAATGTGATGCAAAGACAAAGCAAAAATCATGAAACTGCAGGAGAGATCTGCAGCTCTAACAACTCACTTCATTCTTCATACAACAGTGAGCAGAAATAAAAATGTTCACAGCTGCCCTTTCTTCTTGTCTAGGTCTAGGCCATGAGAAAAACTTCCAAAGCATAAAAGGGAATCTTCTCTTGTTCCCTTATCTTTAAAGGAGATAAACAGTGGCATTCATTAACGTAGCATGAATCATTTTCCTTAGCACAGGTACCGAACAAACAGAAATGTCCGTCATTTTCCAGCTAGTTATTTTCTCATAGTGACACAAATGTTTAACTTGACAGGTAGGGCCATTATTATGGAGAAAGGGAAGAACAGTATGGTTATTGTATCTGAATAATTATGTACCAGGACACCTACAAGTTGAAACAAAACTGACGTAAAAGTGAAGGAGCGCAAATGGAGTTCAAGCAAACAGTGATGGTTTTTCACAGATAAACATGAAAGATGCAGATTTTGTAAAGTAAACATGCAAAGTAGCCTGCCAAGCTTCCCGTAAGTGATTTTCACCCCAGTTTAATCAACACGTGATTTCACCCAAATCCTAAGTTTCTGTGTTTCTTGGACATGTTTCTACACATCTCTAGCAGGCTAACATGAACATCCTCCTGCTTAACTCAAGCGTGACTATAGAGAAAGAAATCCCAAGTTTAAAGTTCAAAACTTATGCTTAACTAAGGAACATGCTGAAAGACACTTTCAGCTTATCAGGGTTTTTTTTCCTGTTTAATCTCTTATGGATATAACTGCTATACTGGCTCTGAGGAATTTTTATGCCTTCAGCATTTTAGGGACAAATGGAATAGAATATGACTGCATATGAGTCAGCAGTGCGCCCTGACAGCCAAAAGGGCCAACAGTATCCTGAGGTATGGGATACAGCATCAAGCAGGAAGAAAAATTGCAAATTTTTTACTTCATAAGGAGCAGATTGCAGGAAAAAAAAATCCCCAAGAGTCAAATACTCTGACATTACAATAAGGGATTAAGGTGTGACACGCAATTCAAGATTTGCCAACAATCACAAAGTCCAAAATAGCTACCTTTTTTAAAATTTTTCTTTTCCTAATAATGCCTCCTGCAATGGGAAATGATACAAAGATAGTACGTATCCTAAAGGCACACATTTCCAGCACATAGTAGTGTACTCAATTTTTAAGTTTTTTAAAAAATTACTCAAGAAAGTAGATGTCTTCATTGCATTTCTTGCTTTGGTATGTAAAGAATAGGCCGTCAGAAGACATTTAAAATAATAAAACACTGAAAGCAAAATTTTTCATCTGTGGAAATTTTACTTTCAGGAAAATTTGCCTCAAAAGCAAGCATACCCCAATTATTCCCTTTCCGGCAATTTACCCATTGTTCCTATCCCAAATCATCAAGAAGATAATGAATATTTAATCTGTATGGGCAGGTATTTGTTGTCTTACTCCTGCTGAAGTGGTAGATGTTGCCAAAGGGTACACTTCCTCTGAATGAAGGAGATCTGACTGCTATCACACGTCTGAATTCCACACATTTCCTTCACAGGCTGATGACTGACAAATTACATCCACTTCAAATAACAATGCTGGCAAAGCGGGCAGGTGTAAAGAGACTGCAGTTCAAGCTTGCATTAGCCTTGCCCAGTTCCGAAGCTCCAAAGGTTTATTTAACCCCGAGAAGCTGCCTCGCCTGCTGGGAAAGCAGAATGGATGTGAGCACCCACACCGGTGAGACGGGACACACGTCCCGCCCCATCCCATCCCATCCCACAGCGCCTTCCAGTGGCTCCGAGGGCGCAGGAAAACCCCTGGCTCGCAAGGAGGACCTGCAGCGGCACAGAGCAGCCAGGCAGCCTTCGCCTGCGGGAGCACCACCTAGGGATGCTGTGGAACACACCGCATCAACACATGCACAGGTGAAACGCAGGAAATCAGATTTATAATGCTCCTGAAAAATCTATTGGATACGGCAGATACAGCAAATAATGAGAGCTTCTTTAAGAACAATATAGAAATTGGTCCTTTTTTTTTTTTTTTTTCCACAGTACTATGAGGTTGACAAACAGCTTTGGAAAAATTGGAAGTCAAGCATTTCAATTTGCAAATTCATCCTAATGAGCCAATCTTTAATATGTTTTATCAGTAAGAAGCTCTTGGAAATATAGAAGGGCTATGTCCATTCCTGCACAGTATACTGTCTCTGGTAATCAAAATCTCTCCCTACAGTCACACTAATAGTTTGTGAAGTTTATGATATCCGAAGAAGCTAAAAAAGGCAAACTCATTTAGCAAAAACTCACCTCAGTGTTAAGTAAAGGTTGTCTTGCAAGTAGCTGTTTACTTGATGAACTGCTGCCATAATAAATTCCTACAAATCATTAGGAGAAAGCAGTTGCACGAACCAGAATAAAACAAGCTCCCATAATTCTATTGACCATTTATATTCTCATGAGGTCCTGTAAACACAGTTATTTCATAACATTTACATGCAATAAGTGGTTCCATATTTATAGGTAAGAAAGATACCAATTTAATTCTGTTAATGTAAAGTTCAGACCACTGCATTTGAGCCTCCAAGTTACATTTCAATATGCACTGATGATGAAACACTTTCTACTTACATCTACATTCCATCCACGCAAAGAACAGCATTATCAGCAACTATTCAGTGTACAAAATTTGACCTTTCATACTGGGACCTCTATGAGAACACTGCTTGCACAATTAAGTTCTGTTTTTTTCAATACTTAAAGGAGGCTTTTAAGAAAGATTGGAACAAACTTTTTAGCAGAGCCTGTTGCAATAGGAGAAGGGGTGATAGTTTAAAACTGAAAGCAGGTAGATTCAAACTAGATATAAGTAAGATTTTTACAGTGAGGGTGGTAAAAGAACAGGTTTGCCCAGAGAGGCAGAAGATCTCCCATCTCTGGAAACATTCAAGGTCAGGGTGGGTGGGGCTCAGAAGACATCCCCGCTCATTGCAGGAGAAGCTGAACAAGATGACCTTTAAAGGTCCTTTCCAACCCAAATTATTCTATTATTCCCTTTTATACTTCATAAAGTTTTATTGAGTTTTTTTTTTTTTTACAGATGAGATTGACTTTCCTATGCAAACATGTACCATTGGTACTGTGTATTTAAAGAAATGTGGTATGTTAACTTTAAGGTCTTTTAGCTTTACAGTACGAAACCTGGTTATTTCAGAAGACTAAAATCTTGAGTGTTTCACATTAATTCATAAATTAAATATTTTTAACTGTCCATCTTCAGCTATTTACTCCTCTATACAGAAAAACAACCTTAAGTATGTAATAGTTATCTATATTGTCAAAACAGGAAGCAATCTTCAATGAGTTTAATTTAAGGCCAGTCGCATTGGATTCTCTATATTGGCTTTCAGGGTCTCCAGAAACTTTGAAGCCAGTTCATCATCCACCACTCGACCATCACTTGAAAGAGTCACTGTCATGAGTTGATGCTGTTCAAGTTTCTCATTCCCTTCTTCATCTTCCACAATCTTGAGCTCTGGTCTTGCTCGGCCCACAGCGAGGATGCAGGCCTGAGGAGGGTTTATGACTGCTGTGAAATCACTGATGCCAAACATGCCCAGATTGGAGATACTGAATAAAACAGAAAGGAGTTTCAGTAACATCAGAAATAACATATTCCCTACGAGAAATAATCTATATTCAACAACTACTATGACTAAATCCCCTCCAAGGCAAAAGCCGTTAAGTTAAAAATAGAACTGAACCGTTTTCAGTTGAGCACATTGAGACTCTCAAGGGTTTGGAATTTTTGCAATTAAAAATAACGCACCTTTTAAAAAGTCCCATTTCTTTACAGCAATTTATTCTTGCACTGCACACACTGAAGCCAGAAAGTAAGCCAGAAAAGCAATGTCTTTAAATACATTTTTTGCCTATCCCTGTTCCAAGCCAAATGTCTTTTAGACTGAACCTCACAACTGCCGAGTTACAATGGCTGCTGGTATCCACTAAGGGATAAAATTTGGGAATCTAGGTATCAGTCAGGCACATGAAAACATTTCTGTCTAAGTCACCACCTGTGAAGTGGTACATTAGGAAAGGCTTGGACTCTTCTGTGACAAGTTGGCCCACAGAAAGCTGGCCCACCATCTCCTCCTTTTTGGTTACAGCAGAATGGAAAAATGATTAAACACTACAGTCCAATCATCAAATGGCATCACTGCCATGTTCACCACTACACCACGTCCTTAAGTGTCACGTCCATCTGCTTTTTGAACACTTCCAGGGATGGTGACTCAACACTTCCCTGGACAATCTGTTGCAATGCTTGACAATCCATTTCATGAAGAATTTTTTCCTAATATCCAGTCCAAACTTCCCCTGGTGCAACTTGAGGCCATTTCTCCTCCTGTTACTTACTACCTAGAAGAAGAGACCAACCCACACCTCACTACAACTACACTCCTTTCAGGCAGAGAATGAAGAGTGATAAGGTCCCCCGCGAGCCTCCTTTTCTCCAGACTAAACAATCTCAGTTCCCTCAGCTGCTCCTCACAAGACTTGTGCTCCACACCCTTCACCAGCTCCACTGCCCTTTTCTGGACACACTCCAACACCTCAATGTCTTTCTTGTGGGGATGGAACCAAAACTGAACACAGAACTCAAGGTGTAGCCTCACCAGTGCCAAGCACAGATGAAATGAACCTGCACCAAGATAATTATTTCCCCCGATACAAGACACTCAGACAGTCAAAGTTTGACCCTCAGAATCATCACACAGAGTTTCATCCTAAACAGAGCAAGATTTAAAAGCAATGCATTAAAAGACAGGGGAATAGCTGATGATAAAACAGTTCTGAACCCATGTTGCATGTATTAAATGCTGCTGGAGTTTTACCTAAAAGATCCTCCCTGGTACTCTTCTGGTAACAGTTTTCCATCTCTGGCCTTCTTTGCTAGAGCCTAAAGAAGATGAAAGAAGAAAACAGGCAGAGAAAAGAAAGAAATTAGTGTATTGTAATAGACTAAACCTTTTTATTTCAGTAAGACATTTTAAATACCATACAGACATTAAGTCATCAAAAGTCACCTGCTTTTCAATTTAGGGAAGCACCTCAGCAACACTGTTGTTGCAGTGATCTGCAGTGCTTTGGCAAAGAAACTAGGACACAAAACTTTATTTTCCCACTATTAGTGGCTTGCAATAAAAGCTGTTCTCTCACCTTACAAATATTGTTCCAGTTTTCATAATGGAGCCACCATTTTCCCTGGTGGTTTTAGATTATCTAGCAAAACACTAATGAGAGAAATTCAGAGTATTCCTAACATATTTGCTTAAAGAAACTGACATGTTCCATTTCAGAACTTTCTACCACATTGAATGAATGTATTTCTCCCTAAACATTCAACTACCTTTTGAAGGGTGACTTTAAGGCCACTCCTTCTGTGATCTTCATTACATGTGTGAGACTTTTCTTTAAAATTCAACAGAAGAAATGTTCAAATACAGCCCAAGAAGTTCATATTATGTTCCAAGATAAGATTGCAAAGTTGTACAAAACTTTAAAATTCATAGTAAGCATGTCAAAGTTACAAGGATACACTGAGCTTTATTTTAGGCTTTTTCTCATCTCTGAATAGTGAAGACAATAGCCATGGGAGCAGCATTCACACAACAGGGTCAATATAAGCGTGATGCATTTGTGCAATTGCATTATTTGAATGATGAAAATACGGTGCCAGGATGCACATGACCTGGAAAGAAGTCAAAATTAACATGAAGCAGAAGGGGATATATAAGCAATTACACAAAGAAAGTGCCTGCCAAACGACAGGGATACTGATAGACAAGCAGTTGCAGTTGCAGTGTGTGCCTCCCCCTTGTGCATGTCAGGTACATATTTATTTCAGTAATTCAGTGAAGAAGTTGAAAAGCAAAATGATGTTGGTGTGGACACCTGTGTCACGCACATTCCACTTGAAAGGCAAGGGGAATGCTCACTACCATGGCCCCACTGAACGCAACACAAGCTGCATTTCCATCACAGGAACTGCAGGACACCCATCTGTGGTAAGAGAGGTTTGCAATACCACACACTATTACAGGTATTGGGGATCCTAATGAAAGCACAACACTGAACAATGCTTTTCTTCTTGTCGTTCTATCACTAATCCCACAACAATCTCAGCTGACCTTCCTCCTCAACTGGCTACTAGTGTAAGGAATTGTTTTCACAACACATTCAGCATAAACTAAGCAATATGGACCAGAAAAAAATCTTAAAAACACCCATTTATAAATGTTTTGTGGTATTTTTTCTGCTACAACATTTTGGCTGTTCCTCTTTGTCAACACAGATTATTATGGTTTCTGTAGTTTTACACAAAGGGCAAGAATTTACTAAGTGCAGTGGTGTCTAGTTTGGGGACAGTTTTATTCCCTAGGATCTCCTTCCATTGCATTCCTCAGATGCTGTAGGCTTTGATTAGCACTCGTTAAATGATGAAAAATGTGTTGGGACATTTCATCATCCATTCTACTTTTGCCTGCCAAAACCCACTCCTTTATCTGGCAACAACTGCCACAGATCACTCTGACTGGGACCTGGTCTATGCAAAATACTGCTAATTAGTCTGAGGAGTTTAATGCTATACCCTTAATTGAACTGCATATTGAAAAAAATGCAGACAGAAATATGTTCCATAATATAACTGCAAAAAGAATAAAAAAAGCAGACACAAGACATTTTCTGGGAAAGGGAAAAAAACCACAAAAAAAACCAAAATCTCAACCCCCAAGACTGGAAATACTAATGAAACTAGCATGAAGTAGCCTTCTCTTGAGGATCAAAGATAATACAATTATATTAAATTGCTAAAGTCTGCACAGGTTTATTTTTCAAGCAGTCTAGCTATCATTCAACTAAATAACATGATGTTATTGTTGATTAAAACCAAAGAGAGTTGCAAAATTAATAAGAATTCTGAAGTGTAAGTAATGCTGAAACAGCTTTAGATCCACTGCCTTTGTTATTACTGATGTGTATATGGGTCAGGCTACATTTTCTGCTACAGAAAACCATACAGCTGCTCTATTCCTCAGCCTGCTGCACATTTCAGACCCACCTTTGCAGAGGCAGCAATTTCCTTTATTCCCTTGGCAGCAACATCTTTTATGATTGGCGTAATGAGCCCTCGGTCCGTTGCCACGGCAATGGAGATGTCAATGGACTGCAGCCGCCTGCAGACTTCCCCATCCCACGTTACATTCACATCTGGCATTTGCTGAAACACAGGCAGACAATAAAAAAAAAAAGGGACAGCTGTTAGAGGAATAACAGTGCAATCAGTTATTAAGGAAAAGGAAATTCCTTCAAGACACTTAACTACATACAGGCATCCACCAAGTGAATTAGCTTCAGCTGATTTTATTTATATTTACTTTGTCAAAAAGCATGAAATGTATGCAGCAGAAAAATGGCAGGACAGACAGAAGTTTGTTTGGTGTTGCTAGGAAAAAAACCCCAAATTACTACAAATTTCTTCACTGATACCACTTTATGATGGCCTAGCATGTAAAGCTTCAAAGCAGTGCAACTTCTCCCACAAAATAAATCACAGGATGCTGAATTTTAAAGCATGCCTAGAATCCTATTTTCTGTCTAAATTGCAATTATACATTAATTATACATTAGCATTAAGCTATAGCTTTTAAAATTATACAATAATATTTAGTATACGCTCAGCTAGAAATCCGTTAGGTCTTCTCCAGTCCAGTGTTCTCTCAATTCCATACCTCCATAGGAACAGGAATAGTCCCCCAACTTAAACATAACTTCCTCTCTCAACTTTTAAATAGCTCAAATTATCCTCACAAATGAGAAAAACAGCTCTCACATCCCTTCCAACGTTTTTGTACCATTGTGAGGTAATCCAGGCAATGAGAACTCGTAGCAACGAGCAAAGAATGGTTGCCAGAAATATTTTTATTTCAAAGCAGATTATCACTGAATCAGTGCCATCAGAATACACCTGAGGTAATAACAAGGTTGGTAGAAGACTTAAATAAATGTTTGTTTATAAGTAAAAGAAATAAAATGTAACTAAGACTAGATAAATTATCTTGACAATGGCTTTAGTCTGCTGACAAAGCAACTACAGTGATTTGCAGATGTTAACGGCAGTAAGTGGATCTTTACAATGAAGTTCTCATTTTTACAGTTCACAGCATAGACAGGAAAGACAATTTTACGTGGAAATTGAAAAAATAACTGGCAATAAGCAATACAGAATTATCAGCTTTACTGTGATCCCATTGTATCTCCACACAGACTCACAGAATACTTTTCTTGTCTCCTTGGCAGTTTACTATTAAAACGTATTTTTAAAGTCCATTATTTGCTTACCCTCAGAGTAACTGCTGCTGCCTTGATAATAAAATCATTTACAGATACTTTAATGTCATCTGCAAAAGGAAACAGAAGAATTTAAAAAAAGGGTAAAAGTCATTGTTGATAAGATTTGCTTTATCAGCATTTGTGTGATGACAAGGTTCCAGTGATTCAGTGATTTCCCCCTTGGGACAAAAGACATATCCATCAAGAAAAATCTCATGCAGAGACATTCAGGAGAGCTTCAGGAGACTGAAATGGTAACTAAAATCAGGAGTGGCAGCAGAAGCAGGGATAATAGATACAAAGCAGATTAGGCCATAAAATTACCCTGAAATGCATGACACTTACACAGTATTAAACGCACCGTTCTCACAATTAAAAAAAATCTACATTACCCTTCCACCACCATCACTACTATCAGCAGAACTGATCAAGCAGCAAAACTGCTGAATTTTCAAATCTGGTTTAAGGCATATAACACATACCTTTAGAAATATTTTTGCAAGGGAAAATAATTTATAGATAATTATTTTAAGTGAAACATTCTTAAGTCATTACAAATTTAGAGGAGCGAACCAAGCATCCACTTACCACATACCTGGCCTGCAACATTTGCCATGATTAGCAATCTATGTATAAGAAGAGAGACAGCATTCCAACAGAACATAATGGAACTTGCAATTACTATGCTGCACTGACAGAATTTCACATCAGAAAAACCTGTACCTTGGTCATCAAATATACACTAGTTTCTGTTTACATATTACATTCCTAACCCTTGGCAAAAATGTCACTGTCCAGTAGCAGAGCAGGAATACAGTTAAATGATCCACATCTTAAAATATTTTACTCTGCACCACTGAAGTTTATAGTAGTAGAAAATACCGTAATTTCCATCAGAGGAAACATAAAAATCTACCAGGACAAGCTCTGCAATTCAATTTCACACAAAGACATATGGCTTTTCCACCTCTGCATTTAAAGGAAATATTCATTAAGAATTGACAACAGCAGGAGAGGTGTGAAAAACAAGTGAGTATTCCTAAGATCCTTTTTTGGTTCATTCCTTACGAACTGCTGCTGTTTAAAGAAAATATCAGCATCAGAAAACGTCTTTGACATTCACTTGTGAATAGGATACCATTAGGAAAAATAACAGGTAGAAAAATGACTTGGGTAGTGTTGCATTAGAAATTAGTCACTCAAAACTCCAGTGAAAGGAGAAGCAGCTCCTGTATTGTCATCTAAGAAATCTGAATATACCAGTCAAATATCATTTTAGACCACACAAACAAAAAAAAAGCATGGGCTAGTCACTAGTACAGAACAGTTGTTCTCTGTTTCTCAATCAGTACAGCAATAGAAATGTAAATTAAAACTATTTTGCTGTGTTATTCTGAATGCAGAGCTCTCATGGCTTAGGAAAGACACCATTTGAACCAATAAGCTTTCAAACCATGACAGCAATTGCAAAGCCTAAGATCAAAACTTGAAGTATCTTAGGCCTAAAATTATTCATTTTTCATTCTTGCAATAATGAGGTAATGACGAGAAACACCTCAAAAATGCACTATTGAGAACAAACTACACAAATGCTACCAGAAAAAAGAACTAATGTAACAACACAAAAAAGAATACACATGAAATTGTTTATGTACTTTTCTCTTGTGCAAACAGCTGTATTCTACCATTAATGCCTTCAGAACTAATCTGTGGTCTTCAAAAAAAAAAGTACAGTAGGAGAAAAACCACCCTGTTGTTTCTTCGCTCTATAAAATAACAGGCCTTCAGATTTTTTTACCCAAGTCAGACTTAGTACCAGCCTAGGAGGTGCATGTCTCCATCACCAAACACAGCATCATTACTTGCTTATGCAGCCTGATCATTGTGGAAAATAAGACTGCAGAGGGATGTGTGAGTTAGCAAAGCAACACCTCAGTTTTCCTGTACCCTGACAAGTTGTCCAATTCAATAATTGTTGGGAACTACAGCTACATACAGGAGTCCAACGTACAGAATATTGAAAAAAACCTATTTGAATGCATAGTGGTCTACCTATACAAAATCTACACCTCCTGGGGAGGTTTATGTAAACAGGACAAATTATATATTAGTATAACCACATCAGCATTACCACATGTTAAAGTGAATCAGACTACTAACCTTTGGCCAATTCTTTTCTTAATTTCAAAACAGCATCAATGGCACAGTCAGCAGCAGCATATGCATGAGGTATCGTGGTTTTAGACTCTGTTAATCTCTTAGCAATAACTCTTCGGATGTTGCTAGCTGGGATTTCAGTGAAGGTACCCTGAAAGAAATCATATGCTGCATATTAACTATCAGGACAGCAAACACACTTTCCCCTTGCTGAAAGTAGTCCAGCATTTATGCATTATCATCAGTGACTTCTGCCCACCATGGTAGCCAAAAGTGATACATTCCAACTACTGAAATCAATATGACCAACACCATTGAGTGTTCTAGTGTATTCCTATTAACTGGGATCAACACAACAGGTTGATACAGAATAATTCCATTTTATAGTATAGAATTAACCTTGTTTAAAAACAAAACCAAAACCAAACAAAACTCCAAACATTGAGGCATTAATTTTCAGACAGAGTATCTAAGTACTATTCCATTTTCCAGGCCTGGCATATTGCTCAGATTATGCTTCGATCCATTTAAATTATAAAAACATTTCCTTGGTAAACTACTGCTTTTTCAAATTTCCTGTGTAGTTCCTTGAGACAAGCTTTACTGCATCCTTTCTGTAATTATCCTCTCTCCTTCCAGATATATCAAATAATGTTTCAGTGGCCAACTTCTTTCTAGAAGCAGAACTTGCAAGGAATCTCTTAAAATATTAGTGACTACAGAAAGCAAGAATATAAATGATTCTGTGAAACATAATTTTGTATACTTCATCTTTAGCACATATCCCTTGAACACACAAGGATTCACAGGATCCTTAGTACATACTCAACAGTACTCAACACAAAATAAACAGCAATATGTACGTTCTGGTGCAATCATAGAAACATTTTATTCTATAATGGATCCAAGTCTGAGCTTTTGAGTTCTTTGTTTGGCTCTTTGTACAGTGCAAAAAAAAAAAAGAAAAAAGCAGCATTTCAGAATATTATGAATTGTAGCTACACTGAAAAGTTCAGCCTAAAAAGCTACATTAAATTTAGTTCTAGAGCCAGAAAACGTTTTTCACAAAACCTTTTCAATTTCTACTAACATATATTACAGCAAGGGCATTTATTCTTAAAAAAACTATTTTCTGGTATCTCTTAACACTTCAATCTAACATAGAAACTTATTTAGGCTTGAGAGTTTGCACAATTGTGGAAAACCTCTTGCCTCTCCAAGGCAACCATCAAGAAGACTCTTCCTTCCTCACTTCTTGACAACTCATTAATGGACACTTACATCTCGCAGGAACGCAAACAAATCAAGTACAATAAAAATAAATCATCATTCTAAATCAATGCCTGCAATATAAATTTTTTTCACCACTTCAATTTGCAAGCTACAAAAAATAGTATGCAGCCCATTACTTCAAGGATTTCACAGTTTTAATTACATTCATTGCCTTAGAATCACTGAAGCATTAGCTTAGAAGCACTGTGCACTAAAAACTGCACAGCACTGAGCTTGACATCTGAGTGGCCTTAATTTCCTTCCTCTCTCCAGACCTAGAAATCTCAGAGCTACCAAAGCAGCTATTGCACTGTTCAGCTGTAGCAATGCTGAAATCTTGACAGCAGTCTTACCGGTGCAGCAGGCTGTCCTGGTGTGGAAACTGGTGGAATTGCTGGCCTTGGATAAGAAGTCACGGCTTGTGAAGGAGAAGGCACTGCAGCAGGAGCTGGAGAAACCACAGGTTTCAACTCACTGGGTTTACCTTTCTGCTTCTCTTGCAGAAGTTTGAGAGCGTCCCTGGTGATTAAGCACAGTGAAATAGTGACAACAAACTATTTAACAATTACCTAAGTATTACTATTCCATCACTTATTCTGTTTAATTAGCCACTTCTGTACATTAAAGTTTCTGTTATCAAACCAAACATTAGGAAGGCAATTGTTATTAAACAATATTAATGTTGTGTTGCCTTTGTGGTATCTTCTTAGTAAATTCTCAAACTTTCATGAATAAAAGGACCTGAATATGCAGTAACAGAAAACATTTGTGTAAGAGAAGCATAACAATCATCACTAACTGTAAGCATGCAAAGTGATTTTTGAACTGCATTATCAGTTCTTCTAAATAAAAAATAAATTTATTCAGGCTATAAAATCCCAAGTAAAAGCTGTTTAATCTGTGTATATTTGTAATAATCTGAATTTAATGTAATTACTTAGAGAGCTAAGTGAAAATTGAGTAATACAGTTTTCATTCATTTCCCTGCACCTGTCTGTCACAAATTTGCAGGGTGAGGCACAGATGTTATACAGGCCCATACTTCCTAACACCACACTGGAGAAACAAAGTTGGAGCATTCTCCAAGCATTTGTTACTGATACAGCTACCACCACAAGATTTTGCTGTTGTGGGCACAGTATGACAGACAGGAGAGACTCCAATCTCTAAGCCACAACGCTGTGTCTGCTCCAGGTGCATTGCATTCATAAAGCAACAGCTAAGGAGCAGCAGTGACAAGGCTGAACAGGAATAACTGCATTTCCACCACCACTGCCAACTGCAAGGCAAGTCAGTTGTAGATATCCTCTCTTTATTCTCCAGATCTGCTAACAAAAGCCTGTATCATACACCCTAGATATTTATCTTTGTCTCACTTCATGAAGACACAGCATGTACACAAAAGGTCAATTCCACAAATGGGCAGGGGAAATTAAAATAAATTAAAAATCAGACTCCTTACAACTCTGCCAAGGTTTTAAAACACAAGCCATAAATACTAAACAAAGCTATCTAATTTCAGTAATTAATGCTTGAGAGACTATTCTTGAGTGACAGCCAAAAGTGACAGCTTGAGTGACAAAAAAAGAGTTTGTTACTAAATTTTCATAGAAAGAGTAAAATTTCAGGACATTATGCATTCTTAGTTCTTCCTAAAAAGTAGCACTCCAGAAAGAAGAATTGAAAATTTAAAAAGTTCTACATAATGTCTTTTAACATTGCTGACTTGCTTCAATTTATTCTTACCTTCAACACATACTTCAACAAATTAAATTGAAAACAAAAAAGTGAATGAGCTCAAGATAAAATTTTTCCTAATTAAAAGTTGTTACTTGTTTTCCCAAATTCACATGCTAGTCAAAATTTGTTTTAAAATTAAATGTTTAGTATTTGACACTGTACCAGGGAAAAAAATTAGATTTGATAGAATGATAATCATTCCCTACCATGACAATTTGAGACATTAAAAGTAACTGCCTGACATAATGCAAGCTTTTGGGTTAACAAATTAGAAGCTACCAAAACTCTGTTAAGGGTTTTCACTTGGCAGTCATAGGAGAGACCGTCTGGTTTTGGTGGTTTTAATGTGTTAATTAGAAAATGTATTGCCAAAATTGAGCTTATTTTTAGATTAAAAGATTCACTCAAGACTTTCTGAGACTAATTTGTACTGTACAAAGGACACATATATAAAAATCAAAGTTCACAGAATTTGTTAAACATACATATGACTAGAGATCCTCCCATTAATTCCAAATGATTTAACTGGTTAAGAAAAACAGGTACAGCAGTGTTATGACTGTAAGAGTTGCAACACTGCAAGCCTGAATATAATAAGGAGAGTTAGAAGAGGCATCAAAACAAATAAAATTAAACAGGTTTAAGTACAAGTCAGGCAAATAGATATTCTATTACAACTGGAAAAGGAAGGGTCTCACATCTCTCCAACAACTCTATAAACTTCCATCAGTATGGGTCAGTAACAGAGAGAGAGAGGTTACAAACAAGAAAGAGCAGCCTGCTTTGCAGAAAAGATACGAGAGTTTACTAAACATTTATTAAACAAAAATATGCCTTACCAAACTGTTATTATTAGAAATATACAGATTCTGGCAACTCTGTTACAATGCAGTTTACCACTACTACAGAAATGTGTAGTCTTTTCACTTCATGGTAGCAAAAATCCAAAGAATGGTGAAAGCAAACTGAGTACTTTGTGTTCAAAGTATACTTTTCTTGATACAGACAAGTCAGGTTACATGGACACCTAAGAATCACTGAGAATCCAGTGGTGCAAGAAGAGATGCATGGATTCACACAAGCTTCCTGTGGTAGCAGTTACTTGTACAGTTATTAAATGGTACCCAACCCCTTTCACATGATTTATATTCCCCTTTCACATGTTTGCACCTGTTTACTCAATTCATGGATTTCCTGAAAGGTGGCAAATGGTTAGAAGAGATTCAGAGCACATCAGAAACTTCCAGGTATCAGACTTACTGGCTATCGTTACGGAAGGAACTCATTCCTCCTACATGACAAGCTAACAAATTTGCACACAGCAGAGATCCCAGGGTCAGTTCATACTAACACATGCACATGAATTTAATCTCCAGGAAAACAGCACTCCATGTGTGCGCTGTGCATTCTTTGCAAGCTGAAAATGCCTGAGCAGCTCAGAGATCCCAAAACACACTACGTTATCAACGGACCTCAAAAAAACATGGTTCTCAGTAACCTATCTTTTCATGGCTGCATTTATAAATCCCTAAACCACTATGAAATAGAATGGGAAAGGGCAGTAATAGCTGAAACAATCAATTTTAATATAGCCTTCCCAAACAGTGTCTGAGCTGATGAGTGGAAACGTGGTACCATCTTTGACAGAATTTGTGAGTTACTTGGTAGTGGCACACCAATTTTCTAGGACGTTTTTGAAGAAAATTATATTAACTGATATAAGAGGATATTAGAAATAACAAATAAAAAAACCCTGCCACTCCATAAAAAAAAAACACACACACACACAAAACCAACAACAACAAAACAGGCAGCAAAAAGACAACAGTAATTCAACCTTGAACAAAACATAAAAGAAACAGAAATAAACAAAAGTATACAGATAAAAAAATAAAGAGAGAACGCCAGTAGAATGGAAGTTCCAACTGCTGTTGCAAGTTTTAGAGTGAATTGAATTTAAAGATAGAAAGTTGGGGGAAAGAATCTTCCTTGCTTACGTAATTCGCTATCTTTCTTTATCTCTTGTAATCTGATGAGTGCAGCAAAGGAAATATTTCCCTGAATATCTGCAGCAGCTCTCTATAAAGATCTGCAAATTTCATTTCAAACTGAATATAATAGCAGAGTCTGTAGGCATCTGAAAGATTAACCCCATTTCAAAAGAATGGTTAGAAAACCCCAGACATTCTTCATCTTAAATTGACATTTCATAGTCAAATCTTTTGTATGAAAAAAGTTTTAAAAAGAAATGGTTTTGCTAGATAATACTCATAACTACAGAGAAATCTTTTTTGCTAAATCTCCATGACAACCAGGAAATGTTAATTTGTTAGCTCAAAGTCCTAGAGGGTTTCCACCTGCCATAGCTTCGTTACACACCATAAATTACCATTACACTTACATAATTAAAAAAAGAACTCTCTGATGATTTGCTGTTACATAGCATATTCTATCTATTCAATTCCTTATTATATCTCAACTCAGCCAAAGTCATAATAAAGCAAAAAAGGCCTTGAAAAACTGCCACTTTTCTGGGTCCAGTTCCAAGTTACACTGACCTGGTCCTGGTCATCCTTGAATGGAACTAAAATAACAGCAGCCAGCAAAGTCTGTGTAAGTGAATGATGGTATTTGTCAAAAGGAATAATTTTACTGAGAACAAAAATATTTATTTCTGCCAAAATCCTCACTTCCAGTAACACACATACTCATGTGATGAGAATGCATCATTTCAAGGCTAAATGCACTGGATCTACACATTTTTTACACTCAACTTTCTCACTCAAAGGTTTGAGTGACAATTACCCTGGAATACTCAAAAAGGCATAAAAAACTACTAGATTATAACAAACCACAGCTTTGTTTAAATTATGTAAACATTCTTTAAATCATAGAGAGGAAAAAGAAAAATGGGAGAAAAACAGAACACTGGAATTTCTTATTATTACACTTCATTGCTCCCCCCAGCCTAATAAAAATAGGGAAAAAAAACTCCTGACAGATTTCAGAACAGAACTGCAGCAAAAAAAAAAAAATCAAAATATCTGAACTCCCTGAAGAAAAGGAGTTGAAGAAAACAGACCACTGGTATTTTATTTTGGCACTGTGTGCATCTTGGGAAGGAAATTTCTTGAGATCCACAGTGGTAGCTAATAAAGATGCTTAGGAGGCAATAGCCACCATTAGGCTGAGCTACAGGAAATGTGACAGCAGTACCACACAGCTAAGATGGGACTTAAATACAAATATGTGTTTTGATTTTTTTTTTTCTAATTAAGGGCTTTTTCAAATACTTCCTAACCCATTCTCCCTACCTTTTCAACAGATTTTTCAAATTTAACTAAACCTTCTATAGCAAAAAATGGAACAAAGACATGGGTTTTTTAATAAACAAACTCTAATCTAATGGAGGTTACTCTGGTATCAAAAGTTGTAGGTTTACCAAATTATCTACATACTCTTTAGTGAAGATTCCTCGAGGCCCAGTAGGTGTAACATTGCTTGGGTCCAGGCCATGTGTCTCCAGAATGTTGCGAGCTGCAGGACTTAAGCGAACCCTGAATAAATGAAGGGGGAAAAAAGAAATTATTTAAATAGTAAGGTCAACTTATTTCATTAATGTACATCATGAGAAACTACATTTCTCTTTGGTCAACTAGAAAGCACAGTACATTGCTACAGAGTACCCAATGAGTCTTAATATGATTTGCTTTCTGAAATGAGGAGAAAAGCCAGCATCTAGAGAAAATGTTTTAGAATTCTTAGATACAAAGCAACACCACGCTTGTAAAAGAATAAATACTTGGTTTCAAGTCTTTCCACAAAACCTCCTATTTGTTATTTCCTAAAGGAGACTATATTTGCATCTCGTTGAATTTTAAGAATGGTCCATTAAGGCCTTGCCAAAAAAACCCCTCCTGTCATAAATGATCATTTGGTTCCAAACATGCTGATACATCTCTAACAGTTGCAGTGAAACAGCACTTCTGATGTTCTTTGGTACTAAAATAAAAGACATAATCCTTTCAAGGATCCTTTTGTGGATCATCCTCCTACTACAGGTAATGCCTGGGCAATGACCTCAGTTGTCTTCCACCTGCATGAGAAAAGCCTAAATGCTGGCAGCATTTAGAACACAGCAAACCAGATAGAAAAGATAATGAGACTTGGGAAGAAAAAAAAAAAAAAAAAAAAAGCAGCACAAATAAGGAGTGATACCACCAAACAGGACATATCCACATATCCTGGGACATGAAGTGATCATGGATTATTGTTACCTGACTAACACTCTGGAGCTGACCCCTCCTCCAAGATGTTTGCAATGCTTAGAATACCAACAGATCCAAACTAAATTAACAAAGAGCATATAAACCAATTGTTTTAAGTCTTTTGCACTCCACTGTTATGAAAATATTAGAATAATTTTTTTCTAATATCAAAAATGCAAGAGCTTGGAAGACTTTGCAGCATGCCATTTCCTTGTTTATTTTTTCTCCTCAAATGAATAGAAAACAAGTCGTAGGTACACCTAGCATCTGATGCATAGGCACTATTGTCCATCCCGTATTAGCACAACTTCCTTCCAACTGTAAGCTTAGAATCCTTCATAATTTAATTGCAGGACAGAATAAAAGCACATTTAATTCTAATGTTGTTGAATTGATTTACTGGGTTTATGAGCAAAGAAATAGTCTAGGCCTGCAAGGTTTATCACCTCACTCATACTGAAACACTCTCCAACTAACAGCCTACTACTAGGCAAAATGGGGCGAAAAAATATTTCTTGGTTCAGTTCTACTGATCTAATGAAGAGTTCCATTTCATAACAAACACAGAAACATACTGCAATTTCCCAGGTTGATGTTGCAGTTTAGGAGGGGCTGAAACTGAAGGAGCTGCAGGAGCTGAGGCAGGTGCAGGTGCTGGTGGAGCCACAGAAGATGGAGCACCAGCATCAGCTGGCATTTCAACTTGCTTCCAGTCCTGTCCTTCCTCTACCAGCAGACCAATTAGTGAGCCCAAGCGAACATTTTTGCTTCCTTCTTCCACCTAAATTAAGAACATTAAGTTACATATTACACTGTCTGCCCTAATATGACTAAAACCAGTAGATGTCGAAGTTTCAGGCATATTAATGACAATTCATCAGTAAGATATCCCATTTTATTGCTGCTATTAATAAGAGACTTCAAGACTGAAATTAATTATTATTGCTATTATAAGGAGAGGAACATTAAATTATGCCCCAAATCCCATATACCTAAAGTTAGCACTCAGAAATCAAAGTAACTTTTTATACACCCAGCCTTTACAGCTCAGAACTAGACTAGGAAAAAAAATTGTTACAATTTTGCTTAACTTTTCATCTCCTGGATTTCTGAGTCACTGCTACATTTTCATTACTCACAACAAAGAAACCTCTGCATAAACACCAATGAACCCTAGAATCTCAGATGTAGAAAGAGCTGAAGTAAGTAGAAGGACTTTAGGGTTCTGGGATGAGAGGCTGAACACAAGCCACCCACAAGTGTGGATTTACAACCCAGAAAGGCAAATGCAGGAGTGTGGCCAGCAGGGAGACAATTCTCCCCCTCTACTCCACTTTTGTTAGACCCCACCTGGAGTGCTGTGTCCAGGTCTGAGGCCCTCAAAAAGACCTGTTAAGAATGGGTTCAGAGGAGGGCCACAAAGATGATCAGAGAGCTGAAGCACTTCTACAAAGACAGGCTGAGAGAGCTGGTGTTGCTCAGCCTGCAGAAGAGGAGATTTTGGAGAGACATCATAGCAGCCTTCCAGTACCTAGGAGGATCTTCTAGAAGGCAGAGAGGACATTTACCTGCCCTTTTATACAGGCAGGACAAGGGGCAATGGCTTTACCATTGAAGGGAGCAGGTTTAGACTAGAAAGGAATGCTTTACTCAAAGGTGGAAAAGCACTGGAACAGGTTGCCCACAAGGGTTGTGGATGCCCTGTTCCTGGAAGCATTCAGGGCCAGGTTGGATGGGGCCCTGTGCAATCTGATCTAGTGAATGGCATCCCTGGTACCAGATGATCTTTAAGGGCCTTTACCACCCAAAACATTTAATGATTGATTCTATGGTTCTATGCCATAGAACTGTTGAATGTTTTGGGGTTTGACTCAAGAAGAGTCAAAAAAAAATCCTAGTGTTGCTGACAAACCAACAAAGCACAGGTGACCATGACAGGGAGAAAAAATTGGAGATAAAGTGAACAGAGAAGTAAAATTCCCTTGGGGCTTTTGCCACTGCACCATAGTGCTTTAGTCATTAACAAATAAATACTAAAGTAAATGTTTATTTCCTTACTGGGAAGAAAAGCAGACAGAACTTACACTGGCTCATTCTGCAGTGGAATTTTTATATAATGTGGTTCTCATGCCAATTCTCATAGGTTGTGAATGAGAAAATGCTAATGGATACTAATGTAAGGAAACCTTTCCTGTCTGACCACCCAGGAGCCACTCCGGCAGTCACAGTCGCACCACGTGAGTGGGGACCGATGCCCCTTTACAGTGGGTGGCTCCAGTGACCCCACGGGTGCTTCCCCCAGCTCCTAGCACACCCTGCCTCCACATTCACACAACTCCTCACCAGATTGACCCTGGGTTTTCCATAGCAGAATCTCAGACACCTGGATGCCTAAAGCAATTTTAATTGTGGCCCAGTAACACAAAACCAGCTGGAGCTGGTGCCTCTGGGGAAGGAGCACAAACAAAGGAATCCCTGTGCTTTCACACCCTCAGTCCGTGCTGCCGACAGTCCGGGGTCTTCCTGCTGAGCCCTTGGCCCCTGCTGTGTCCCAGTGTCCAGTCACCTGGCCTGTGCCACCGGTCCCTGTGCCCTTTGCTGTGCAAAGGGTCAGCACCAGATCAAGGCCCCTTTTCTGGTGCTCCCACAATGTCCTCCAGCCAGGGCACTACCTGCAGCTTCCACTGCAGCTGCACACCCAGTACCTGCTCTGAGTCTATTCCTTAACAATTAATTACAGTTCTTAAAAAAACATTCATCATCTGTTTTGTTCCAAATTAAACTGTAAAGTATTTTAGGGAAAAAAAAAATCAGTGTTAACTTAAGAAGCAACTCTACTGAAAGAATAATCATCATTCTGAAATAACCCTTCTAATATTTCATTCAGTTATTTAATGTTTTACCACATTTTGCACTGAATCAGATGTGATCATTAAAAGACCTATGCAGATAGAGAAGAAATATATATGCATGAGATTCTATTTTACTGTTAGCCTGCACTTCCTAAACCATACATAGATTATACAATTAAGAAAAACCAAGAAGAGTTACAGAAGTTGAATTAATTTAACCTAATGAATCTCCTATCTTTATATGCAAAACCCAAAGCATTAAGCAGACAGTGTGCTCATTTGACTCAAGTTTTCCATACTCCGTCAAGATGGTTCAGAATTGTAGCTGGCATCAAAAGGCACACCATTTTTGTCTCATTTCTTTTAGGAAGTGAGTGAAATTCAGCCAGATGCTAGCTCAGAGGGACAAAATATTCTTAAATTCCCATCAACTATATCACATGTGAAACTTCTGAGCAGCCCTTGGAAGGACAATCTTTTCAGTAGGTATTTCACACCATCCACAAACCTGACACAGCTCATTTTATAAGCCTTACACAAACATCTACCAAACACTTAATACAGAGCAGTATCTGGTGGATACAGATATCCACCAGATACTGCAGAAAGACAACCAAGGATCACATCTGAGCTAGGGAAGTAAAAAAAAAAAAAACAAACCAAACCACAAAAAAACTGAAATTTTCTGATCTTACTGCTCTTCATGTTCTTTTAATTTCTGAAGCATCAGGTTTTTTCTGTACTTTTTAGGAGAGTGGAATAAAAACCCATCTATTCTGTACTCAAATTCTTAGGCCCACCATTTCTAGATTCCAGGGATTAAAAGAATGCATTAAAAATTGGGTTTGCATAATGAGTAGTTCACGTTACTCCAATAAAGCCGCTCCTCCTCCCTTATTTTCTATCTCCTGACATCTCCTCCTCAGGTTCAGCTCTTGGCATTGGATTGTTACTGGATGATATGAATATAACTAAGGCTGAATGTCACTGCTCCATAACACTGATATCATGTAGCTGCTGGAAAGTCTGGCTTTGATCTATCAAAAGACATGCCACAAGAGCAATACACACAGAGAAATTTTGAAATTTGCAGTGCATTTGAAATACAAGACAGGAAATAAAAAAAACCCCACAGCTTCTGAAATACTAATGTTACTTGTAGCCATCATCAATTACTATTAAAGAAACTTAGCAAATTTCATTTTTTTTAATATCCCTGTGGGGTTATTTTTTTAATACTTTTGACAGAGAGAATCCCCATATCTCCCCCTCACATTATCTAAAAAGCAGTATCTGCAAATGCAGAATAGGTTGCACAAGATTTTGTCAAGGCTATTAGGGGCAAACTGACTTTCAGAAACATTCAAAATTGAGGAAGAGAGATTTAAAAATACTGAAAGCATTGCCCAGCAATTATTTAAGTAACTACATGGAGGCTAAACATAGATTAAAAATACTTCTGATATGAGACTTCATTCTGGCATAGCAGAATAGATCCTCTGAAACCTATTAAATGTGTGGTTCCATAGTTGGACACAAATTTAGCAACACAATTAAAAGCAGGGAAAGTATTTTAAAAACTCTTGTCTATAACCCTAGTGCTTAAATGCAAGTTATCCTGTAGAAATTGAACACTAATGACAGTTCTTGTAAGCCCTTACAGAGTTCATTTACAGCTGAGTTCCATGTTACATCCCCTCTCCTCCCTATCCCAGCCTCCCATCTATCTCGAGACTTTCAGTTTTGCAAAGGATGCTGCCTTTGCTTATACAAAAAAGGAAGACACCAAACAGAACATTGCTTTTCAAACGCTGCCACACAGGAAACTACTCTCCCTCTTCTGTTTTTGCAAAGAATAACTGTGCAAATACATGCTGATGTAAGAAAATGCAACTGTAGCAGAGATAGGAAGTCTAATATTCCAATCCAAAAAGCTTTTGTAATAGCAGCAGAAACACGTGTCTCACTGTGCAGAGGGTAGAATTTTCTCACGGCTCCAGGAACTGCTTTGTGCCCATGCCCATTCTGCTGTTTCCTAAGTAGCTGGACTGCAATTAATACCAGTGTGCCTAATGTGTATAATTATGCGATCCACACCGCATGGGTAGATAGGCCCTAGATGAGACCTCCCTTATCAAATGACATAATATTTACTGAAAGGACATGTCTTTCGTATTTTTACTTATTTTATTCCAAATCCTTCCGTCTGTTGTTTAATTATTGTGGAGAGAGAGAAGAAACAGCTGCAATACACCACCAGCTGAGACTGGTTTGGAAAATTTCCAACTCATCCCAGTTCTTGTTCTTTATATTAAGCTTAATCAATCTAATTTTGATAGAGGAAAATATTAACTCCAAGAACTGTTCTCTAGGTCAGCCCATCTTGTATAACATTCCACCTTGAATGACTGGCACAAGACAATCTAGCACAGAGATGACACGTCCTGGGTAAAGTACCACCCAAAATTCCATATTCCAACTGATTGTTAACTGTTTTCCTGTAACCCAGAGCAAGAGGTGTCATAAACTACAATATTTCATGGACATAATTCACCAGGTGTAAAACATACAAAATACCCTACT
This sequence comes from Phylloscopus collybita, assembly GCA_027886175.1. NCBI lineage: Eukaryota > Metazoa > Chordata > Aves > Passeriformes > Phylloscopidae > Phylloscopus > Phylloscopus collybita. The sequence continues at coordinate 44,776,446 of JAJNNQ010000018.1, forward strand.
TCAACCAGGTGAAGTGAAAATCCATTAAATATATACAGAATCATGTACCAAGAGTCTCGTACACACAAGGCACAAATAGAGCAATTATTCCTCCCCAGAAATGCAAGCAAGTACATTTTTCTGAATGCTGAGGAGAAACTCAGCTATCTAAACTAGTTTTTGAACCAATATGCTAAACAACAGTCTGAAGTTACAATACCCTACTGAGAAACGCAGGATTCCTACCAGTATTTTAGCCAATATGCCATCATCACTTGATTCCATGGTAACCACTGCTTTATCCGTTTCAATTTCACACAGTGCATCTCCAACATTCACTGTGTCACCTGAAAAATACAACAGAACTTAAGAATGCTTACGTAAACTTCCTTTCAGGTTTAACCATGACATATAGATACTCACCATATAATACAGTCATTTTGTATTCTTTAATATATTTTATAGCTAGTTGATCCCTCAACATTACTTATCATATTGTATCTTTCCTTTCCAAATAAAATCACCATGATTCAAGAACCACTAACTGCTGTGGCAGAACACTGACAAGTTCCAAGTACTGATGTTTACAGCAGGCTTCCCAAGAGAAGTACACACAGAGTGAAATTTATTTCCAGAACCCCATACTCAGTAGCACTGCCATGAATAAAATACTGAGCCTTCCATATTCACTGCTAGCCATCAGTCAGAGCAAGCTATCTAAAACTGCTTAGGACAGTGGTATCATAGTTCTGTAAGTGGTGTCTACACTGCTGAAGACATCCAAATAAAAACCTCAGGAATCTTAATGTCTTTTGGAAAGCACAGCTGCAAGCTTGCTTAATCTTCTATATAGGTCAGAAAGGTCTTTTTAAGCATTCATTCATACTTTTTGAAATAAAAATATGCACAAGTGCTAGAAATTGCTTTTGCTACATTATACAAATCCAAGATTAATTCTGAAGCATACTCCTCCTCTGCTTTTGAAGAATATCTGTATCTGCTAGCAGATGATAAAGATATTATATGTCTGGATTATTTCAACAAATCAATACTGACTAGATGTCCACCATTAAAACTGATGTTACATTAAAAACTATGAGGTAGTTGAGAATGTTTTGGCTTCCAACAAAATACAGCTTTTTCTCCTTATAGAGACAACACATACAAGCCTAACACATGCCTGCAATTTTATATGAAGTAAAATTTTAATATTTCCCCATTACCAGAAATGCTGCAACAGCATTACCTGTCTAAGCATTTAGCTTAACTACTGATATCACTCTACTGTGCTTAAGGAGCAGAATTAAAACCTAGTGCAGGTTACCACCTACATTTAGATAAGAGACAACACTATTAAAAAAACATCATTTCCTGTTTCAGGACTGCATGAATTAGAAAGGGAAAATGAGGTGTGTACGTCATTTGTGTTGAATGAAAACATCAAAAGCTCAGTCACCTACATAGTGTTCTAAGTCATAAACGTTCCTATTACAGAAATTGGTAGAGAAATATACTTCATCTTTTAAATGTAATAATCTAACAGCCACATTCCACTTTGCAATAACTAGAGCATGAACAGCTTATAAGAGGAAGTCAAAACTCCAGGCTGTGTTTTAATTTCACAGGATCATTAATTCAAGTAAGCCATATATCAGATCATTAGGCAAGTACTTCTCAGCTGTTAAGAAATCAAATTGTTGGGCAAATTCTGTAATTTACAGAGGTAAGTTTGGCAAGCAGAAAGGAGGTTAACTCTGTATCTTAATCTGCCATCAGACTGTAAGCGTTCTGCACCATTGAAAAGAAATCTCAGTGCTCAGAGACCGAGAGCAGGACCTCCAGCAGGGTAGGCCAGCCAAGCAAACACCTTCATCCATGTGTTTGTCACATCTCACATCTCAACCTGGGTACCTGAGGCTGATTCACGAAAAATTAACTTGGTTTTGCACAGGAAGGGCAACAGAAAAAGTCTTCAGAGAACTGATAAACCATTTTTCCAGTACTTTTCTTTGTTTTCCTTTCATTGCTGAAGCCATAAAGTTACTACAAATTTGAAAGACAATTGAATAAATGGAGTATAAGAATTCATAAGAATTCACTTCACTGCAGCTTTCAAGTCCTATGTGTGTTTCAGTACCCAAGTGCAAGAGAAAGGACCATAGTTATTTTCATTAGAGACTGCAGTATTTGTGATAGCTCCTAACTGATGCCCAATTTATGTCAATTACAAATCAGCTTTCCCAGTAATTAGGATTGGAAAGAACACGTTTGCAAAGCATACCTTTGCTCTTACACTTTAAACTGAGAGAGCAGTATTTGCCCCAACCAGAGCTCTCTGAGATTATATATAATGCCCTTGAAAATTTTTGGGTGGGGTTCAGGTTCTTTTGATTTTTTTGTTTCTTCATTTGTTTTTGGTTTTAATGACTAAATTCCCATAGCTAAGCTGAGTGGTTAGGATCTCTACCGAAGCTGAGTTTCCTTCCAGGAGATCCAATTGGCATCCAATAGCCTTGGTGCTCTGTTCAACTACTGACAGACAAGAATCCAAATCACAAAATACAAACTGCATTTCTTAATGTTGCAAATAAAATCAGAGTTGACTGAACACAGATACTGAAGTCCCTGGAGCTGATGTCTCAAAAGGCAGCAGTAACACTGTGTATGGATGCTGCCAGCACTGTTGTATCTTCTGTTTTCTGCCCACATTAACAAGAGGATTTGGGTCTCCTGGGCTGTCATTCTACCATCTTCCATCAACATTAAATTCATACATAATAAATACAAGTTTTTAGAAACATAGTTTTATCTTTGTGAGAATGCCTTTATTACCCACAGGAATCAACATGAAACTGCATTAACAATGAGAAGGAAAAGTAAAGCTATGAATTAAATTCAGTGCCTTCCCTTCTGCAGTAGTAAAATTATCTGTCCATCCTGTGAAACCGTAAAATGAAAACATTTGATATTTACACAAAGAACAGAGAGATCATCAAAACAGTATTATACTGACCCCTTCTGGTTATAGAGTGGGAAAAACATTTCATATGCAAACGACTTGCTTCTGTCAACTGCTTAAAAATATTTGTTTTCTTGGACACTATATTGTCAAACGTTTATATTCAGCAATAACACTACTTTTACACAGCAAACACTCTAAAAAATTAAGTAGTTAAGAGCATCCCTTACAGAGAGAGATATGTAAGCATTAAATCACTTCACTGTTTTCTTCAAAATTGATGTTCTTTTTTTTAAAATATTGCCTTTATGTTTATTGTCCAGACTCTTAGAGGAAACATAAGTATTGATAAGAACTAATTATGGTCATAGATGTGGCCAATAAGATAAAATACTGTATTTGGGTTTGGTCGTCTTTCTAAAAAGAAAATAGAGCAATAAAAATACTAAAGTAATTCTCTTTCAAATTTCAAATCATCAATTAAGATTTGATTTTGATTTCACTAAAATAGGCGTGAAGCTTTCTTTTCTTTTTTTTAGGATGGAAGGCTAGTGGAAAGACTGAGGAAAAACATTGTATAGCTTTCACATTCTAACACTTTTTTATGAGGAAAGTATTCATGTTAGGGAGCAAACTGGAATCTACTTCAACTCCTAACCATGCCCTCTTTGCTTTGTCTTGCAATTTTGAATGCTATAATTACTGTAAAACAGGCTACTGTTAATATTTAATGTTTTACAATTATTGACAACTAACAACTACAAAAAGGATTTTGGATCATTCTTTCCTCTCTGCATCATCCTGGACTTGATTAACTGAAGCTTCAAGTTTCAAGAACAATGGTGCAATTTTTTTAATAGACATGAACTTCTGAACTGTTCCCAGTAAATTCTGCAGAAATTCTTACTAAGGGTTTCGTGAGTGAAAGGCAAAGTCCACTACTGGAGCAAGAAGCTGTCTTCCAGTCACCTCCCAAAACGGATCCAAAATGTAGGAAAGCAAAGCTCTCCAGTAACACAATAATGGAAGCTGTATCAACACTTAAAAGGATAAGCCAAAGGAAAAGGCTTATCTGGGCACAATAGTCAAAACACACTTAGCTATCCAAATTATGTCAGTCAAAGATAATAAGCTTTAAGATATTTTCCTGCAGATGTATTTATCTCTTTAGGAAAACTAAAAATGCCTGTGAACAAGACATACTCCTACTGCTGTCCAAAACCCTGCAATGCATTCTATACCAATGGACAACAGCTACCTGGAATCCAAAACTGCAGTCAAAATTCAGGTTTAATATTAAATTGAAGAAGGGACAGGGTAGGAGTAAACAGGACAAAGGGGTCCTGACAGAACAGGAACTGCTGTCTCTTCTACAGATCATTTTTCACTTACATACAATCTACATGAAGACAAAACTTGACAGACTTTTTATCCAGTGGCTCAAAAATATTTTAACAGAAGCACATAGTTGTCAGAGCATAGAGTTCAGGCTTTTTTGGATGAGTAGGCTGGGTTTCAGTTTGGGTTGTTTTAGGGAAAAAAATTCCCCATTTGGTACTAGGGTTATGAAAGTAATTTAAATTTCTCTCAGTTTAAACTGTAGACTACAATTAAGATACTAAAAAAGATATTCAAAAATACCATATCTCTCATGGTATTCCATACCACAGCAGATTAATGAAAGAGAGACCCTCCCCAAAGTCAACGGCTCTCACAGTTTCAAAGCTTCTGAGCAGCATGACAACACTGGGAATTAAAACCAGCACACACACTCACACCCTGGAACAGCCTAATGGAAATTTTTCAAAAATATTATCAATGCAACCTTTTGGAAGACAATTAAGCAAAACACATTTCAGGAATGAACAATTTCAAAGCAGGTATAGTTCATGGTGACAGCAGCCATATACCAAACATTTTGCTTCAAAATACTGATCTATAACCAGGAAGAATTATCTTATTTTTACAAAATAGATTTACATAGCTGGAAAATGTGACCACAGAAAATGTTACCTTACCTTCCTTTTTTAACCATTTCACAATGTTTCCTTCTTCCATTGTTGGAGAAAGTGCAGGCATAAGAACTTTAATACCAGGTGTACCTGCAAAACAAACACATGGTTATCTCAACTGAATACTTTTTCTGGATAATGTTTTTCTCAGTTAACTGCTTAACACAAACGAAACCAAAAAAGTGCATGAATCTGAAAGATAATTGAACAAAAGATTCACAATGATGCTCCTTTTTTTAAGCTTACTTACAAGCATGCCCACCAAAGAGCTCTAAGAAAAAAAAGGCAGATTACAAGAGAAATGGAAATGCACAAACCCTGTATTCCTAGACCTGAAGTTTTGCTGATCATCTCGAACTCCATCAAAAGCACTACATCCTCCTTTCTCCTCTTGTCCTTCTCCTCCTTGACTCAGGCTGTGGATTTTTTTCCACATTAAAGTAAATATTTTAAATTAATAAAGCTTTTGTGATCCTAGTATTCCAGACACTGATGTGCTACAGCCTTTCACTGATGAATTTTTTTAATGTTTATTTATCCTTTTCACTAGAAAACTGTATCTACTTTGCAGAAATTGCTTGATTTCAAGTTTCAGTGATTTTGTCTTGGCTCAGTAAACCCATATGCAGAAGCAGCACTGTGTAACAGCAACTGTGTGCCATGTTAGTGGGATTCTTCTGAGGGCAGAGCTCAGGATACAGCCAGTCCCTGGATTCACAGCAAATTACACCTCTTATCATCTGATTCTCTATACCAAAGGAGTATTCTGACATTAGTATGAGAGACACTACCTTTCTGAACTTTTAAATATAGTTATATAGCAAAAAAATCCCATCATTTTAAATCAGTTTTGTAAAAGCAGCTTTCCAGTACCTGATTTTTGAGGCTGTCTCTTGAACTATTATGTCTGAATTTGTGTTCAGTCACAGAATAGAAAAAGACACATAGAAGGTACACTGTATACAATGGCAAGATTCATTTCTGCTTCATATTCCCTTTTCTCTAATACCCAGAATTAAGAATTGTTATCATTCAATAGGAAACACCACCACATTTCTCCCATTTGTGCACTGCTTGGCATAGTCAGGAAAAAAGCTAAAAAGAAACACTTAGAAATTAGTAATTTTTCAGTTTTTTCCTTATTATCTGTTTAATAATATTATCAGCTAAAAATTCTTCTAGTTTTTTTCCTTGCCCCCCTTTTTTTTTTTCCCCCAGAAGCAGTGCTAAGGCACATGGAAGACAGGGAGGTGATTCAGGACAGCTAGAACAGCTTCACCAAGGGCAAGCCCTGCCTTGCCTTGTGGCTTTATAAGATAGAATGACTCCACCAGTGAACAGAGCAGGGCTACAGATCTCACCTCTCCAGACTTACAACATTGTTCTCTGTAAATTGATGAAATAAGGATTTGATGGGTGAAAGGTTCCATGAGTGAGGAATGGGTTGCATCCAGAGGGTAGTGGTCATCATGTCAATGCCCCCAAGGACACTGGTGACAGGTCTCCTGGCAGATGAAAAGCTGTCATGTGGCTAGTCGTGGCTCACAGACCCGAAGGCAAACATAGCCTGGGACACACAAAAATCAGTGCGGCCAGCAGGGTCAGGAGTGGTGATTCTGCCTCTCTGCTCTGGTGAGATCTCCCCTGGAGAAATGCATCCAGCTCCCGAATCCTCAGCATAGGAAAGACATGGATGTGTTAGAGGGGATCCAGAGAACAGCCACAAAATGAGGGAGGGAGCACCTCTTGTATGAAGAAACATCAAGAGAATTGGGGTTGTTCAGTCTCGAGAAGAGAAGGTTCCAGGAAGGCCTTAATGCAGTCTTTCAATAGTTACTAAATGGGGGTCTTAAGAGAGATGGGGACAGACTTCCTAACTGGGCCAATAGCAATGGGACAAGGGGTAATGGTTTGAATTGAAAGAGGATTTAGACTGATTTAGGGTGTAAGGAAGATTTTTACCTTGACAGAGGTGAAACACAGAAACGGGCTGCCCAGAGTGGTGGTGGATGCCCCGCCACTGGGAGCATTCAAGGTCAGGCTGGATGGGGTTCTGAGCAACCTGGTCTATTTGAAGGTGTCTCTGCTCATTGCAGGGGGAATGGACTAGATGACCTTTAAAAGGTCCCTTCCAAGCCAAACCACTCTATAATTTTTTTAAAATGTGAAATGGAAACACTATAGCAAACCTCTAATGGCCTAAGTAGCCATCAATGATCCTGACATTTAAAAATGCACCAAGAGCAGAAAGTGAGTTAGTTACTCCCTAAAGCCCCCAACACAGCAAAACAATGAGGATCATGCTACCCGAAACACTTGAGTTTTGTGGAAATGAGCTCAATTGCATGGTTGATGCTCCCAGAAGACTGCATGAGCAAATACACATTTTTTTGTCTGAGTCTTTCCATGGTAGTTTCAAAATTGGATACTCATGACTCTCATGTTCAGAAATGTGTCCAGATAATGCTCTTTGCAACACTCACAATTCCCATCTGAATTACCTTCATGCACTTTCTTTAAAAAGTTCCTTGCAACTTCTCATCTAGGACTAATATACAGAAAAATGAACTATGTTATGTATGTGAATGTCATACATATCTGTGTATCTGTTATATGTGTCCATTTACCAAATAAAATTTTGTAGCATTTAAAGTATGACTGACAAATTAAAGTACGAGTTAACAATTGTCTTATACTATACATATTTACTCAAAAATAATTTCTCAGTTTCAGCAAATAGAAAACATTATACATTACAGGACACATTACAGGATGCAAACAAGTGTTCTCAGTTTCATTAGTCTAATTTGATAAGTCTGACCTTGACAATCAAATCATTATTTTGAAGTCATATCCCACAAGTATATAGGATTATTGAGAACTAGTGGGCAGACCTCATTTTAAAAAGTGAAAATAATGCACAGTTTTAATGAGGAAAAAATTAATTTTTAAACATGGTGGTTCACATTTCTCTTCCATAAAGAGCTACTTGATCCATTTCCCAGAATATGCTTCGTACTTTGGCACAAGTACAAAACTGAGCAACAAATTTGTGCCACTGTAACATTTTCCCTTCAATGTTATGAGCAACTACCACAAAACATGCAATCCGTTCTGGTCTTTTTATCAAGTTAGAAGAGGAACTCCACCAACAAGTAACTACGAAATGGACAAATAAATAAATAAAATTGGATCCTAAGTAGAAGACAAGACCTTGTGCATCCATCTGATGCTTATACCCAGAGAGGCCCATGCTTAAGAAGTTCCCTGCTGCTGCAATTAAGAGCCTTGTTCAGCTTGAGATACACGAGAACATCAGCCACAGCAATCTTTCAAAGCTGTTTTAGTTGCTTGTTAGTTAATGACCATACACATACAAAAACCAGGCTTAAATGTGCCTTCTCAAAGAAAAGCAACCTTACAATGTAGAGTTGCCTTCACCAAACATTATTTGCCCTCATTCAATTAAAAAAGGGGATAGTAAAAGGAATCACTGCATCTATGTGAGTTAGTTGCACTGTACAGACAGCCCTTCCCAAGCACCTTGGGAAGGAAACATTGCTGCTTTGCAATTGTGGGTCAGCAAGAAGTTCTGGCAATTTGCACAGAATCTCAAAGACTAATCTCAAAGACTAATATTCTAATATTCTCATGGGCATATTAGAATTTAGAACCATAAGCAAGCAAAACTTCTGAACTTCCAGTCACCACCCACTACTTTACTTCTATCAACAGCAACTGCGTCATTACACATCAATTATCGAAATATAAAAGGAGGAAGACTTAAAAAGAACCCAAGCAAACTTCATATGAACCAGAAACTGCTATTTGAAAGACAGTGTATCTCTGTGTATCCAAGAGAATTTGTTCTTGGGGACACCTTTTAGCCCTCAAGTTGAATCTGAGAACATTTCTGTGGCCTCTCCCCTGTGAAAGGATTCGGTGCATTTTTAACCTGCCCCACCAGGGAGAGATTTCGTAACTTCCTACAAGCACTCTGCAGTCAGTAGAAAATTGAAAAATGTACCACAACTTAACACAAGTGATAAGATTATGAAACATTAAAAACAAAGAAAAATTGACACACCTGCAACATAAAGAGGCCATTCTATTCCTTCTATTTTCTCTTTTTCCTCTTTCTCTGTGACCAACAAACTAGGAACTCCATTCTGAATTAATTGTTTTAAGTATGCAAAACAACTTTTCCTCAATCGGCACCACAAACAAGGATAGAAACATTGAAAGAAACAAAAAATTCACATGACGTGAAAAACTGGATCCACAGGAACCAATAGATCAAATAGTGGATTTTTCAGAAAGAGAAACGCAGAGAAATAAAAGTAATACTAAAATAAAATTTACTTAAATGTACATTGTCAAACTAGGAACCAAAAGTGAGTTTTATGTCCAAATGAGCTGTATTTTACCAGAGAAGTTATGACTTCTCACCTTTAATTTTAGAGGCAACAATGAAGTTAAGAAAAATGGTGTCATCAAAATCCACACCACCACCTTGAAAAGCTGTAAATACACTCAAAAGGTTGAATGAAGAAAGCCTGAATGAGTTAAAGGTGTGATCTATCCACCCTAACACTTTAAAGCTTACTGTAAGGAATTAAAAGATTTTAGTCATTTGCATGTCCAGATTTAGAAACCTAACTCCAGCTATATATTAAGTACTCTCAACATAAAAAACACAACAGATTGTCTGGGAGAACTGTAGACAAGAGTTATTTAAGGAGTTAAATAATAAGACCAATTTAAGAGTAGATTATCCTGCATTATATCATATTTGCATACTAATAAATGTAAAAGGAAGCAAGGTTTTTCTAATAAAATTTGGAAACAAATCCAAATTTTTTTTCAAGAAAAGGACAGACTTCCCTGTATTACACACAGCAGGTTTTACAAAAGAAAAAAATTTCATACTGCAGAGCAGCAAAGGCAACCAGTGCTGGAAAGAAGGGAATACTGAGTCCTAAAACACAATGATTAAACTGTCTCTGAACTACTAGTGAGTTTTATTACATGAGATTTATGAAAGCTCACTTTTTTGTAAGTGCTCTTAAACCTCAAAGAGTTAAGTATTTCATGCTCAGCATCACACCGGGACCTCATAACAATGCACCTGACCATTGCTTAAAGGTTTTACAACTTGTAACTTACAGAACAAGTAGGGAAAGATCCCATTTCATTTCAGGATACCTTGCTCTTCCCACATCTCTTTAAGACAGAGGAAAACATGGAAGGGTAAATGATCTGCCTGATAATTGTGTAACAACAAACTCCTGAAAAACACATCTTGAAAGGGTGTTGTCATAACCTCACTCTTTGATTTCTATGCAGGAAAGGATGCTAGGCTTGCAATTAATAAACTCTATTTTTCCATTTAAAAAACCAAATAAAATTACAAAAAAGATACATCACACATCCTCCTCCAGTTACTTTAAACATTATCAGGAGAGTAATGTGGTGGGATTGCCAAACATGGACCAAAATAACCAAATAAAAAACTTTCTTTTACAGTTCTTAGCTATACTTCCACTTAGAAAACACTGCCATTTTTTTCAGTGGTGAGAACTTTTTCCACAACAAAAAATATTTTCATACTGCAGAGCAGCAAAGGCAACCAGTGCTGGAAAGAAGGGAATACTGAGTTCTAAAACACAATGATTAAACTGTCTCTGAACTACTAGTGAGTTTTAATACATGACATTTATGAAAGTATTTGAAGGCTTAATTTATTTTCCTCTCCAAATTTCAATTTCTTGCTTTCTAGACCTTTAATAACATCCCTCTCCGAGTTTTCTCCCGCCAGCCCAGAGACATCCCGGTGTGCCTGCAGCACCTCCAGAGCGCACAGCGGACGCAGCCAGGCGCTCCCCGCTCGGTTCCCGCCGGGCGCCGCTCGCCTCCCCCCCGCCCACAGCGGGCACGCACGGCCCCCACCCGGCAGCGTTCCCTCTCCCAGAGGGTGAAGGACTGCAGCCCGCAGGACAGGAGGGATTGGCGCTGCACAAGTTGGCGCAGGACGGTGTCCCGTAGGAGGGAGCCCAGGCTGGAGCAGGGGGAGGACTCCGCGTCCCGTCCCTCAGCAGCGGCATTAACAACATGGGATGAACTGACAAACCCTCATTCCCGTCTCCGTGGACAGCGGGAAGGAAGGAGGTAGAGCAGGGTGAAGGAAAGGTGGTTCAGGCATTTTGGTTTTGGGGTTTTTTTTTTTTCCCTTTCGCATCATCCAGCTCCCATTTTGACTGGCAATAAACTCCATTAATATCCCCAAATCGAGCTGCTCTGCCCATGACAGTAATCGACCAGTGGCCTCTCCGTGTCCTCAATTCAACACATGAACCTTCTGCTGTATTTTCTCTCCCCTATCCACTTGCGGAGGAGAGCTGTAGAGGTGCTTTGGCGAGTGCCCGACATCCAGCCAGGGTCAACTCACCGCACCTATCCGCTCTCAATCCTCTCTCCGCCGCAGGTCCCCGCAGACACACCTAGAGAAGGGCACCCGCCCGACACTCACCCAGCAGCTCCCGAGTGCCATGCAGGTGCCTCCATCCTGCCCGGGCGTGCAGGGAGAGCCCCACGCCCAGCGCCGAGCGCCCGGCCCGCAGCAGCCGCAGCACCCGCTCCCCGCCGCCGCTCAGCCACAGGGACGCCGCCATCTTACCCCCCACCCCCCGACCGCGCCAGGGCTGCCCGCTGCCTGCCTGAGCAGAAATAACCCGGCACGCCCCCAGCGCCGGGGGCCGGCTTCACCGACCCCCGTGCCCCGCCTGCCCCTACAGCGGCACCTGCCGTGGGATTGGCCGCCTCGATCACCCCAGGCTCGGGCAAGTGCAACCGCGCGGACACGCGCTGCCAGCCCGGCTGTTCATCCCCGGGGCGGACCCGCATCTCCTCTAGCCACTGCCGGCTCCCGGGTGCCCTCTCCATCCCGCCCGCCGGGGCTCGGCTCGGTGCCCACGGCCGGGGGATGCCCAGCGCTCCGCAGGCGCCCGCGCGGCCCCCCAAAGAAGCCCCCGAGCAAGGACCCCGCGCTGCCCGCGCCATGGCGGCCGCCGGCGGGGACGCGGCGCAGGTAACGAGGGCCGGGGGGCGGCGGGGCCGCACCACCGCTCCCAGAGCTTCCCGCCACCGCCGGGGGGAGGCTGTTCCTGAACCTTGGGAATTAGCCAGCAGCTTCGCAGTGGCTAAGTAGGGAGGTCCTGGGAGTACTGGTGGATGGCAAGTTGGCTGTGAGCTGGTAGTGTGCCTTGTCAGCCAGGAATAAATTCAGCCAGCAAGGTCCGGGCGGACTCAGTGTCCAGCATTCCGGGAGCAATGTTCATAAGCTAAACCACAAGTTCCACCTCAACGCGGGGATGAACTTCTCTACGTTGAGGCTGGTAGAGCACTGGAATAGGCCGCCCAAGAGAGCCGCGGAGTCTCCCTCTCTGGAAACATTTCCAACCCAGCTGGAGGCTTTCCCGTGTCACCTGCTCTAGGTGACCCTGCCTTGGCAGGGCGATTTCACTGCATTATCTCCAAAGGTCTCTCCCAACCCTAACTATTCTGTGCTCCTATATAAACATATTACAAAATTTAGTACAGTTTCCAGAATCTTGCCAGCTGTCAGTCTGGTGGCATCTACAGGACTCACGGCTCTTTTTATGCTAACTGGGGTTCTTTGGGTTTGTTTTTCTTTTGGGGTTTTTTGGGTGTTTTTTGTTTATTTGTTTGGTTGGTTGGTTTTGGTTTTTGTTTGGGGTTTTTTTGTTTGTTTTTGTTTGTTTGTTTTGTTTTTTGTTTTTTGGGTTTTTTTTCCAATTGGTTTTTGGGGTTTTATGTATCATTCACAAGCAGAACATGAGCTGGCAGTGCTGTGCTTCATCAGATGCAGTAAGCATTGATCATATGGAAGCATTGCCTGGACAAGGCTCAGAACAAGGCTCAGGTTGTATGTGACACTGGTGGAGAGACCAGCCCAGGCTTCAAAACCAGCATGAACTGACAGCAGGGAGGTGAGAGGTATCAGCAGCCTAGATAGGAAAGCTTTCCTCTATGTCAGGAAAGAGGGAAATGATCTAGTCCATCATAAACAAAACAAAAAGAGCAGCAGACTGAGTTGTCGTGATACATAAAACATTGTCACAGAGGTGAAAGGGAAGAGCATCTTCTGCATGTCCGTGATCTTAAGTAAGAGAGAACAAACCTGTGACTCACTGTCATTGGGGGTTGTAAAGATGAGGTCAGAGTAGGAGATTCCAAACGTTGTCAAAAGTGCCCCAGGCTGCCATCTCCAGTAATTCACCTTCCCAGTCTCCTGCCTCAGAACCACTGCCTGGTGTTCCTGTTCCACACTACCTCCCCACCCCTAGTTCTGCAAGTCCAACACCACCTGGAAGCACTTCTTCCTAACCATTTCAGCAAAGGTATTGGCACCAAGTAATCACCTGCCTGCCATTTTTGCTGTATGCTGCTTTTGCTTTGGTTCTCTCTGTTCTGTGGGTGTTGGCAAAATATTCCCCCCTAATGTGGATTCTTGCTGCTAAACAAACTGTTTTTCTTGGAAATGTTATTTGATGGGCTTAATGACCAGTGTGAGCAGTAAAGCAGCTAATCATTTGTCATTTAAGAGAAACTTCTAAAGCTTCTAATTACTGTAGTAAAAAAATGAATCCTGTAAAAAATGCACACCGTAAAAGCAGCTGTCTTACTGTGGTAATGTAGGTAGAAATCTTACCTCTGACACCAGGTGCCTTTGGTTAATATATAGATATGGATATTAATGTAATAAACAATGAAGTATGGAAAAAAGACAAGATTTTTTTCCTTCTAAAGAAATACTGAAATAATGCAATTTGCCTTCTGACTAAACTCCATATAAAGTAACTTTGTGTTCTAAAAATGTAGGAATGTAAAGTTCATAAAATAATTTGCATATATTTTCCATGGTATTTTTGAGTTCTGTTTAAAAATATATATATAGTCTGTTCTACTGAACTTCGTAAATCAAGCAAAATAAACCTACAGAAAAACTGATTTAATAGGAAAACTACTAGTCAAGCTTTTAAAAATGGATAATGTTAGTTGCATTTATTTTCCCTTTTTTTGTGCAATAATCCATTACACAATCCTGCTGGTGTAGTATCTACAGGCCACTGCACTTGAATGAATTTTAGAGACCTTTCCTGTGAGGGACAGTCAGACATGCACATTATTTGGAGGTTTTGTTTGTTTGTGATGTCCCTGGCAGAGCATGAAGGGCATTGTGTAAACATGCAATCATTTTGTAATTAAAGTTCATTAGCATAAATTAGGCCGTCTTGCTGCAGTATGAAAGTACTAATCCTTTTAACTCAGTTTGAGAGCTCGAATTCTTAGGTTTGAGGTGTTCATGATGGTTTTCCATTTATTTATTTAATTTCTTTTTAGGATGGGTTACATCCAAGGAATCTTATCCCAGAGCTTTGTAGACTGTTTTATGGTTTAGGCTGGGTAACGGGAACTGGTGGAGGAATCAGCTTGAAACTTGGGTAAGTAATGATGAGAGAGAAATAATGTGGTGGTGAGAGAGAGGCTGGCTGTCTTTAGGAGTTGGTGGGGGTGTTTCAGTTCCATGAGAAATGTTTGCAAGTCAAGAGTGAGCAAGAAGTTGGAGGAGGAAATGAACAGTATGCCAAATTTAACGTACAGGAGGGAGGTGAATAGTCTGAATTAATCATTGCAGACCCTTCAATGGAGAGAGACAAATTCAGAGAGTGACCTTATCCCCTCCTTTTCCTACCTTTGGTTAAGGTAGATGAATAGATGTCTTTAAAGAACAATTTGTTCCCCCTTTTTCATTTCATTGACTATGGAATTTAGAGTGGGTTACACCAGGCACATGGCTTTCAAATGCCTGTGGTTAAACAAGATCAATCTCACCCTGGACATTTTGCAGGCCAGATATTTCCTCTAAGAAGGAAATTACTGTTCTACTGAGGTGATTTCTATGGAGACAAATATTTTACATATAATTTAAGCACAGCAGGTAACAGCTACAATTTTTGGTCTGTATCTCCTATGAAGAAGCAGCACTTTGTGTTTTAATTTGCTTGTCTCCTGCCTGTTCATTAGCCCCAATCCTTTTAGTGGAAACAGAGCTCCTCTCAGTGGCCACTGAAAAAAGATAAGTCCTCATTCTGCAAAAAGCCTTGCACAGAGCCTGCAGTTCTGTGCCCAGTCACAAGGTTGTGATCTTGAAAGTGTCTGACCTGTCATTTTTCTGGTATATACTTGCATGCATGCACAAACAGCCATTGCTGTTCAAATATGTATTATAAATATATATATATGAATAAAAGACCCGAAATGCTCATACTTGTGCTGTTTGGACTTTGTGCAGATCATTTCACCACCCTGCTTGATTTTGCAAGCAAAGCAGCAACAGTAATAATAATGAGATGAATGCAAAGAGGGTAAATTCTTGTTTTTAAAGTTATTTGTGGGAAAATCTTTCTAGCACTGATTTGTCATCAGTAGCTAAATGTAACCTATTTTTATCATTCCAGTGCAACAACTGTTGGTTGTGGCAAGACAAATGATATTATCAGAGGATGCACTAATATAGTAATGTCATTTTCCTCAGTAGTTCTATAGCTTGTTTACTTGGCACTGTTAGAAAGGAAAATGTAAAAGAACAGTTGAAATTTGATTTAAATATAACAAGCGTTTTTACCAGCTGATCTTAATCAGCCCTACTCACTGTGCAGTTCGTATCAACTATCAAGAAAAAAAATGCCATTTTGGGCTTGGCATAGCATATTAAAAATGGATGTAGAATTCTTTGTGAGGTATCTTGTATTTGAAGACTATTTTGTCATCTGATTTTCTCTTTCTTGTTAAGTTCTAAAAAATAAAAAAATCTGGTTTGAGGAAAATTGTGTGTCTGTCATAAGTAACTGAATGTACCACTTGAGTTCTCTTCTTGCTCATGCAAATGAATCAAGATTACATTAATGCAATGCCGGCAGTGTTCATTCATGAATGTCAAAAATTAGAAATACGATAAAGCCACATTTTTCTGTGCTTCACAGACATTTTAATGCTCTGAATAGTACATCATCTTAAGAGTTTTATTTTTGGAAGAATTAAAATCACAGAATTGTTCAGGTTGGTAAAAATCCTTAATATCATTGACTGTCCAACCATAAACCTACCACTGCCGAGTTCTCCACTAGATCACGTTCTGAAGCACCATGCCTAAATGTCTTTTAAAAACTTCCAGAGATGGTGAGCCAGCTGCTTTCCTGGGCAGCCCATTCCAATGCTTGGTAACTCTTTCAGTGAAGACATTTTTCCTAATATCCAATTTAAATCTCCCTGGAGGCAAATTCACATAATTTGCTCTTGTCCTGTTGCTGGTTACCTGGGAGAAGACACCAACTTCACCTTGCTACACCCTCCTTTCAGGCAGTTGTAGAGAACAATGAGCTCTTCCCTGAGCCTCCTTTTCTCCAGGCTGAACACCCCCAGCTCCCTCAGCTGCTCCTCACAAGACCCTTCGCCAGCTCCAGTGCTCTTGTCCAGAAATACAAACATCCCATGGTCGATAGGAAATGTATCTGTAACTTGACTAATTATTCACTAGATGTCTCTGTGCTCCTGAATTTAGTACATGACTGCTGAAGCCAAATAGTGATTGCAGTTCAGAGACAGAATCTAGTTGGGGGTTTTGTGCTAACAATGTAAATAATGTAGTACCATCTTGAAATAATTTTAGTTTCAATCAGTTTTTTACAGTTTTTTGTTCATGTAGTCCTTGCAAGAAGTTATGCACTTCTATTTAAATTTCAGTCATTTAATTGCACTGAATTAGTGCTATCTCTTTATCAACATGAATAAACGTGGAACTGCACTAGAAACCTAACCTGCACAGTTAAAAAAGAAAGTATTTACAATGTTGAATGTTGCAGATATTTATTACTGTTTATAGATAGTATAGATGGATTTTTGTGAAATAGTTTTGTCACTTGCCTTGCCACAGATCAGTATCTGCTTGCAATTTCTCATTTAATCTTTATTCTGAGTTCTAGGAATTTGAGTTACTGCAGGGAGAGACTGTTTTTCTTCATTGGAATAACAAGGCTCCACTTCTTACATGTGTTTCAGATATCTGTCAAGTTGAAAGCAGGGTTTTGTACCCCTGCAAGTTAGAGATTTTATTTGCCCTTGTACAATTTGGTTCTATTTTGAAAACTATCTACCTGTCCATGTATGGAAAGAGCAAGTAAGTTTTTAAATTGTGAGGGTCTAGATTTGCTATTTCCTTTTCAGTGGCTCAAGAGCTCAAATGCCTGTACAGTGGAACAGTCATTGCTCAACTGCATTTACTGACTCTTCTCATCTGCAACTTTTCCTAGGGATGAAATCTACATTGCTCCTTCAGGAGTCCAAAAGGAGAGAATACAGGTGTGTTAAACTGTTTTTTTACCTCAGAGCTCACTTGAGGTGGATGAAGGTGCCTTTGTTTAAAGATTCATGAAGTTACAAACTTGTTATACATTACGGGAACAACTGATGATTTCTACCAGTACTCCACTATCATAGCCAGCCAGTATGTGTTTCAGTGGCCAGTGTAGATTAGTCTTGATGTTCTCCTTGTTTTAAAATAACACAAAGTAGTGTGAGAGTGGAGCATTACTCCAGTCCGTTTTTATTTTTTGTCAGGCTTGGTTGGCTATACCTGTCTGGCTACAGTTTCAAGTTACCTACATAAAATAGACATTAACACCTCATTGCTGTTAGTTTTCATTTGAGTGATTGCAAATATTTGTCTTGATATTTTCAGTAAGTAACTGGGCTCTCCCCTTGAAAAGGTGACCTTGTCTGTCTGCTTTCCAAAAAAACCCCAAAACGTAAGAGGAGGGGAGAACAGTAAATTATACCTATTTTATAACAGCAGGAACTCCCCCAGAATAGAGTAATACATGGAAAAGATTTGTCATCTCATAAATCTGAGGATAAATACAGTGAGGAGTGAAAGGAATTTCTTCACTTCTAGAAACTTGGGGTCCCACAGCAGTGTTTGCTAGGGATGTGGAGAATTATGGCTGGAAAAGGTGTGTAAGATAACCACGATGGTCTGGTCTGTGCTCACAGTAACAAGGGGATTAAGCACAGTCAGTGAGGAAATCTCCTGCAATTGCATTTTTTGCTGATTTTTAAAACAACATTAAAATTTTATTACTGTCCTGAACAATTCTTTGTACTATTATGTATAGCTAATTGATACAAAGGTAATATTCATGAAAAGCTACTGAAAGCAAAGTTTGAAAAGAAAGAATTCTACAAGTTAAATGTATTATTTTTAAGTTTAACTCCTGTTGTTTGTTGTTTCTTTTAAGTAGGGAAGAAAAAGTACATCTATGTTTCTTATTTTGAATCAGTTACTACTTTTCCTTTTGATCTATTGTTTTTACTGAGTGACACTATCTCCTTTCTGAGGAAATTGTAGTTTTACAAATCTGCATGGCATCAGCCTGAAGAAAAAGAATACTTAATATTAATTTCCATTACACAATGTCGCTAAGTACTGTTAGAAGCTGGAATAAGTGTGGAGCATTACAGCACTTTTACAAAGGTAAAATCACATTCTGTATTATATACATGGTTTGTATATATTTGTTTCCCTAGAGGCAAAACAAAACTATTTGAGGTCAAATATCATAGAAAACTATCACAGATCAAAATGATTTCTTCTTTCTTACAGCCAGAAGATATGTTTGTTTGTGACATGAATGAACAGGACATCAGTGGTCCTCCACTGCACAAGAAACTAAAGAAAAGCCAGTGCACTCCTCTTTTTATGAATGCCTACACTATGAGAGGTATGTACAAATGTTTGCAGTTCAGCAGTGACTGAAGCACTGTAAATGTACATCCACAGAATTGCTATTCCTTATACATAGAAGTTAGAGTGAAATAAACATGAAACTCTAAAATAAATTGTTTTGTAAAGGTATGTATACAATGGGATATAATCCATAGTAACATCCTGTCAGTATCAATTGCAATTTCTTGCAGCTATGCCTGTGATCATGTTTTCAGCACTGATTTTTGGTGCAGAGTATTGGTGGGTTGCAGGGGAAGCCCGGGATTACACCAGTTTTATATCAGTGGTTTTGCCAATTCAGCTATTACAGTTTAAATCCTTTTGCATCCATTGGCTGAGATTAACAGTTATAAATTAGGAATAGGTGAAAACAGTATGAAACTTTTCTTTTGCAGGTAGGCAGAAATAAAGAGCTTTTGATGTTGTGTAAAATTTACATCTGTTATTTTAGAAAGGATTTAGGGAGTGTCTTCCTGCACAAGCAGTTTATATGTGTACTCAAGGAATAGCAACATTGCATCTCTTTATAAGTAGATTATAATTATTGTCTACCTATCTTTCCATCGTGACGCAATAAGATAACGATGGTTATTTTTTCAGAGAATCAGCAGATAATTGAAGAAAACGTAAAAAGAAAATAAAAGGCTTTAAACTTTCATTTCACAAATAAGTTTGGGAATTTTTTATAACCTCAGAACTCTGATAAAATTAACAGTGTCTCAGTTACTGCAGAATGTAAAGAAGTGTACAGGTGTACAATTCTGCTTGAATTTGTACAAGTAGTGTCTCTCCTGGAATTAGTCACTAACTGAAAGTTAACACACGTGTCCTAAGACAATCCATAATTATCCCTTATATGTGAGTAATTGCCTCATACCTTCATTTAGGTTGCTGTATATTTTTTCCTCTCATGCAGCAGATCACCATTAGCTAAGATGCCTAATCAAAGGAAATTAATAAAGTATGTGAATAAAATTTTCTTAATAGACACATTTTAAAATTAGTTCTTAATTTTCTTTTTCTGTTCTTAGGGGCAGGCGCAGTGATCCATACACATTCCAAGGCTGCTGTTATGGCTACCCTTCTTTACCCAGGGAGCGAGTTCTCTATTACACATCAGGAGATGATAAAAGGAATCCAGAAGTGTACTTCAGGAGGCTATTACAGGTAATTCTCTATATTTAGGAAAAGAGGCATGATATTTTGTTGCAGCATGACACAAAAGAAATGACACACACTGAGATGTCCAAGGCAAAAAGGGCAGGTTTATTTACACACCTCAACATTTATAGAATTCTAACCATGGATTGGACCATGTGACCCTGGAGTGGAGGAAGAAAATCTTCCTCTCCAACCACACTGGTCAACCCAACCGTCCATCAACAGTCTCCTCCTTATGAGAAGAACGTAAACACGAAAAGACAGTTATGATAACAATAGATTGTTTATGTGAAAATAGTGAGAGACTCCATTGCAAAAGGTAAACACAGAAGGTTTAAATAGAACTTTAGAAAAACTTCTTAAAAAGACAGAGGAGAACAGAAAAAACCCAGACAAACAGATGTTTGATCATTTGTTTTCAGCAATATAAATACAAGTCATTTGAGTTATATACTTGAAAGTGTATAATATGAAGTATTAGGAATAAGAAGTAGAAAGACCTCTGGAATGAATGAGTCACCACTGGCTTTCTGTAAGATCTGAAGCCTGTGGAAGAGATCTGAGATAAAATCTTGTAATGCCAAGGCTGCTGTGGTCTGTTGAGCTACAGGAGGAAGCCAAATGAAGAGCTACGTTCTGAGATGTTACCACATCTGTACAACATTCAGCTGAAACTGGAGCCAGCCAACACCAGGTTGGATTGATAGCATGTACAAACTACATTTGGGTGGACTTCACATATCATTGCCTGTGCTAGTTTAGGGCATGTTAAGAGAATAGAGGATTTCAGATTTACTTGACAGAGTTTGAAAGAAAATTCAGAATAAACAGCTCATTAAAGATAATGTTATTACTTTTCAAGGATGAGCTCTGAGGTAAGTGCTGAGTTATTCCAAATTATGTGTGATGGCTTGTTTTGAGGTCTCCACCCACAGAGTGTTGAATTGGGATCTGCAAACAACATTTATATAACATGTGACAAGGAGATGAGAAATTGAAATGCTAAATTCTTTTCACTTTTTGATGTTAATTTTTGTATCTAACTATTGCCCTTTGGCAAGGGAGCAAGCCATATGTGATTTTACGCCCAGGCATATTTTATTCCATTTTGGTTGACTTGCCAACTTTACTTTCTTGTCACCATTAGCGTGTGCATTTTTAATGTGGTAAAATACAAGTCCTTGTATTGAATTGTCTAACAACACTGGTTTGTAAAAAAATCCACAACAATTTTTTAATGCATTTTTAACTCTCAAGCACTCCTAAACATTAGTCAGGAAACATTGTATTTATTGGATGCTATACCTCCAAGTTTTCCTGTGTCATTTTAATAATTTACCAGAAAAACTCAAGAAATCAAAGCTCCAGGTTATATGGCTCATTCATCCATACTAGACTGATTCCACTGACTTCCCTCACACAAGTCTCCCTATTGATTTCTAAAGAAAAATGAGACCTTGGGTTCAAAATACAAAATGGAACTTTTCAAAAAAGGGATTGCATGTTGTTTCTAGTTACATAAATCTGTTCTGGAAGCTGTCCAGGAAAATGCTACAGATAGAATAATCAGAAGTATATGTTGGCCTAAATATGACTCCAGTGGTCCCAGACTAGGTTTACCTTTGATTACCGTAGAAGGAGAATTAGATCAGTAATAAACAGCTTTGAAAGTCAGACTGTCACAGGCTATCTTATATTAAGGCTTGACTAAGTGTAGGCTGCCTGTATTTCAATTAAAAAAAGAGATCCTGTGTATTTAGCTCATTCAGAGTCTTCTGGACATTTTTTAGGTATTAGTTCTTGATAGAAAGAACTAATATGGTCCTGGTTAGGAATCAGTTACGATATTCATAGCAGCTTCCAAGCTCAAGCAGAAAGCAGGACCTAGGAAGCCAATCCATTAACTCATTTAGCCTCATTAGTAACAAACACTCCAAGTGTAATTTTAGTGATCAGAATTCCTAAGAGTCAAAGGAAAGGTTCAAATACCACCTCGCTTTCTTCATTCACTGTTTTTATAGCCTTCCTTGAGAAAGTGTCAGCATTGAGAACTGTAAGGGATGAGACTTTATCTTCTGAATATTTGATTTAAAATACCAGCTGTTGGTGTTGGGGTTTTTACCATTGCTTTCTTTCTGTGTTTTACAAAAGAAAGTACTACTAGCATCCATTTATGAAATATCTATGTGATCTCAATGATAAATCTGAACCTGAACTGGGGACTTATTAAAACTATTTAAACAAGTTTCTGCTAGTGTTAATTAAGGTTCAAACAATGCCAAATATCCCAGTCCTCCTTCAGAAGAAACTCTTAGGCAAGTTCCACTGAGTAACGTGCATCATCTTGTCTTTGGAACTGGGATTCTCAGGCTCTCTTAAGATCACTTGTAGCCCACCAATGACTCCATCACAGAGAATTTATTTTTCATGTGTTGACTCTGCCTTCTATTTATTTGCCTTAGCAGGACAATCTTCCAGGGGCTTTCTGGACTACCTAAATTAATTTTTTCTGCTCTCCAGCAAACAGCTTCATTTCCTTCTTCATGATATGATTCTTTGAAATAATTTAATCTGAGGTAAAGCTTGTAGATGATGCCAGTACAGGATGAAAAGTTTGAAAAAGTTGTAAAGGGACCCAACTACAAAGTGATATGGGAATAAACAGCTGCACCTAATAGATTAAAGTGTTCTTTTCTTTTTGTGCCTCAAGTGTAGCTCAGGTATTGCCAGCGTAATATGTGTTGGGGAGTGAGAGATGTTCCTGAGAATTCCTATGCTACAGCATGACTCACAAGGGGAGAGCATAAAATCTAGTGCTGGGAATTTAACGTTTTGCACAGTCAGAGGATAATCTCTTTCCTAGGGAAAAGCTTCATACATCCAAGCGCAGGGGTTTTTTAAATACATGAACGTGGCTTTTTTTTTGTAGATATGACGATACCTTAGTGGTTCCTATTATTGAGAATACACCAGAAGAGAAGGATCTCAAGGAGAGAATGGCACGTGCAATGGAAAAGTACCCAGACTCTTGTGCTGTCTTGGTCAGACGCCACGGTGTTTATGTATGGGGAGAGACATGGGAAAAAGCCAAATCTATGTGAGTACAATTCAGGAATATGCTATCTCTTGCCTCAAGATCTTAATGAACTTAATGCTATGTATATTTCCAGCCCATGGACAATGATTCAGAGTATTAAGGCCTCACTGCATGTATGGGGAGCTTTTGGGAATGGAATCATCCATGATTCCGTTGCTTGGTTTTCCTTTCATATCAATGCTGGCTCTTAGGGTTGCCAACATTTTCCTTTCAGACAAGTCAGCAAGTCCCTCTTCATATGAAACATGCAGGCAATCTCTGCTTTTGTGTGACACCTGCCAATACTGTTTGTGTAGCCCTCCCTAGTCCCATTTTTGGAATTTAACCCATCTGCTGATGGAAATGCAGGAAATCAATATTATGTAGTAAAATGACACTTACCATTCCACAGCATTGGAAATAAACAATAATAGAGCTGTCCAGTCAGACTGTCACATTGGTGATAAAATCTTAAGGAAGGAAAATACTGATTTTCATAAAACATGGTAAGACTTGAGCTTTACTTACATTGCATTTTTTCCCCTGTTTATTTTAGGTGTGAATGTTATGACTACTTGTTTGATATCGCAGTGCAGATGAAGCAGCACGGGCTAGATCCTTCAAAACATCCAGTGGGAGAAAATGGGATCTTGTAAATGTCAACAACATTTATATTCAGGTGTGAATTTATCTGTAAGGATGATCTGTTTGGAGGGAGAGACTCCAAACAGGTGACAGCATCACTTCAGTCTGCTTTCCCACTCAGGAAACTTCAGTATTGCTTATCTTCCCCCAGTCTGCTCCACTGCAGTTGCATCTATGCCTGAAATAGTGCTCCTTTTCCACACAATGCAACAAAAAAATACATGTATTAATAGCTAGATATGTCTGTTCCCTATTTAGTACGAATGTACAGCAGGGAGTGTGAGTTCTTTTTAAAACAAGGTAATATCAAGCATTTCCAGAAAAGCCAATGGACTAAAAAGGCCAGAGCCTAGTGAGCTGATCTGTGCAGAGATGTCTGAACACCCACATTTGTTCTGCTTGCAGGATCAGGTTTGATTTCAGACCATCTCAGTGATATTACTTATATGGTGGGTTGGTTGGGGGTTTTAGGGGGTTTGGTTTTTTCCTTCAGCAGAGTTGGCTGGTTTGAGTTTCACTGATTAGTGTCACCTCATGCAGTAAATAATATTGACTTTGTTTTCTACAGTAGCAATGATGAGTTTTGGAAGTTTTCATAAGAAATTTTTGAAGTTAAAACCCTTAGATAGCATGAGCAGGGTGTACTTTACATGAAGGATACCTGAAACAGTTCTCACATAAGTAATGTACAGCTTGGTATGGCAAAACGCAGCGGTAGCATAACATTTCAGCATTGGAAAATACAAGTTTAAAGGTACTAGTGCTGAGATTATAAAAGAATTTCTTGACCAAAGCAGTGGTGTAATTAAACAGGCCAGATGAATGGCAAATGCTTGCTCAAGCAACATGAGCCCAGAACAGACAGGGACTTAGCTCCTCAGGCTTTATGCCCACCCCAGAGGAGGAAGCAGTGGGACAGGAGGTTTGCTGTCAGTGAGCCTCTGCCCCAGCAGGTATTTAGGGTGCTGTCACTGCCTGCAATGATGAAGACACACTGGCTGCCACACCTGCACAGAGCTACCTCATGGCTCATGAGAGCCATTCTAGAATTACTCCTTAGCCCCTGCAATTGGATAAGTTGGGCTACTGTAGTGGCATTAATATTCCTTTGCCTGTTTATTATGACAAGTAAGAATATTTTTGCTTTTACTTTGCTTCTCCTGTACAGGTTTCTTACATGATGATGGGAGTTCCAGCTTTCACCCCACACTATTGAAGCCAGAAGGGGGTGCTGATCCTCAGCTGATTGACAAATGTCAGCAGGAACTTTTAACTGCTAAATGCACCCAAGAAGAAAAGGAGAGTTAAAAAAACCCTGAACAATCTGTCAAATGCCACAGTAGGAGGAATGAAAATTCAGATGCAAAAATACTTCGAAAAACTTTGGAGAACTAATGTCACATTTTGCTTTTGTGCCTTAAAAATTCATATTTCAACAACCTACATTTGTTGACCCTGCTCATGATGTAATGCTACATCATTTAACTTGAAGTAAGTCTCCATTTCTGAAAGTTATTGTAGCTTTTATTCTTTGGGGAAAAAAAAGTGAGGACAACCCCTTAATTAAACAAAAAAAAAGTTTAAAGTATTGTTTGGATTGTTGATTCCTTCATACCATGTTTATATTTATGTTTTTTTGTTTTTTTTTTAATTAAGCCTGGAGCATATATATTTTTAAATTTTCCTAATTATCATTATAACGAGAAGATTTTATAGCATGTATTTTGTAGTTGTTACTGAGGGACTGCTCTGGGTCTTACCTCTTTAAATTCCTTCACTTTGAATAACAGCTTTTTGTGATGGCTGCTTAGCCCCCCAAGGTAGATTTAATCAAACTGCTCATTAAAATACAGTCTCATATAATTACGACATTTAGTGTCTTCCTTCAAAATCTGGAATGGCCCCCTGGTGGCATCAGTGTAAGTAAGCCTCGATTGACCAACTTTCTAATTGAGTATTGGGAGTGACCTGAGATAGCTGTGCCAGCTGACCCTGTTTTCTGCTAGGGGCCATACATTCCCACCACTTCCCCTTCCATCATCTCTGGCACTTTTTTGAGCTTCCATGAGGTGAATTAACTCTTCGACCTAGGATAAAACTATTGTGGGAGTAGGGGAAAGAAATGTTTTAATTATTTCCTACTAAGCCACTGCCAAAAACACTGAATCAAGTCCAAGGTGGGTCCAAAAAAAAAACCAGAGCCAGAGTAAGAGGAGACAGCTGATGCCAGAGATGGCAGATGCCACTTCCCCCTTTTCCTGGGGATGACAGTTAAGGTCGGTGTTTTGTGTACCTCTAGGCACGTTCGCCCTTCCCCCTTACACATAGCTCTGTACCTGCGGTGTGCAACCTTTAACCCTTAGGGGGACCTTGGTTATTGTGAAATAATGATTATCACTAAGTAACTGCAGGTTGTTTGCTATATGTTTGTAGATATGTTTTTTTCATTATTAGATACTTGCTGGTCAGTGGCAAATACTTTGCAGTATGAAAGTATAAAAAAGTATGAATACTTTGCTGTAACTTCCTGAACGGAAAGCAGACTGTAATTCTCTTAGCTTTTCTTCCCTGTGGACGTGGTAATAAAAATACTTCTTCATGTGACAATCCAGTTAGTCTTACAATCTAATTGCCATCTATTCATTGTGGCCTTTAATTCTTTATTTAAACTGCCTGGTTTTTGCAAAAAAATAAAAACCTCTGTGGTATTCTGATGATGATGTCAGAATAGGTGATAATTGTATCATTCTGTGATACTGATGCTTTGTAAAGATAAAGAACATTTTGCATTTGATGTTTTTTTGTTTTGCATGTATAATGGAAAACCATAAAAGAACACTCTTGAGGAAAGGCATTTTTTGCCAAATATATTCCTCTGGGGTTGTGTTAGTTATAATATTCACTTTCTCATGCAGCTACAATTTGTCACTCTGTAGCCTTTTTAAAATCCGTAAATGGTCACATTTCTACAGTAGGAGTTAAGTTCTTTCATACAGGATTACTAGATGTTCAGAGTCCCATTCAGTGATTTGCAAATGAGTTAAATGCACCCTTCTCGTGTCTTCTCATATGAACCCTCATCAAAGAAATTAATGTCTTCACAACTCTGGTGGCTTCATAACCCTGTGGAATGATCACTGTTTTCTGAAGTGCTCAGAAAGCTCTTTGCAGTTCAGCTCTGATTATGTAGAACAAAAATAGGAAAATGCGATTCAAAGCTGATTAACTCATCATTTCCAAGTCTATCTCTTTTCCTGATGTGAATAGTAGGCTTATAAGCCAGCTGGGTATTTTTCTGTGTTTGCAGCAAAGACTTGATCTCCATCGAAGCCGATTATCTAGGTATGGTATCACCAGATAGGCTTATGGCAAAATGACATAATTCCCATTTAAATGGCTCATCCAAAAAGCTAAGTAAGTTCCAACATTTCCCAATAAAAGTAACTTCCTAGCAAACATCCTGCTTGCTTTCCAAGAAGGAAATAAAACTGCAGAATACAGGATCTTGAAACGTTAAAGAGATAGAGCTCTTAACTTACCGTAAGCAGTTATGATGCCAATATATGTTCTGTCCTGAATGCTGTAATGCCGGAACAATTGGCATCCTCTTCAACTCTGAAATTATAATTTAAAAATTAACATTAAAAAAAGCCCACTGACTAGTGGAACATTACAAATAAATCAGTAGCCTTCCTCTAAACTGTTGGGGGTTTTTTTCCGCACATTTTGGCAAACGGGTTTGTAACAGTTTTTTGCTATTTTACAAGATGGCAAATTGGAAAAAAGATTCCTGGAACACTCTAGATGGATTACTCTCATACTGAGGAGTAGAAGAAAATATATAGTTTGATATTAATCCTTCCTGATTTCAAAACAGTTAAACACTGAAAATGCTTCATTTTTCAAGCCACTTCATATTTGTATTTAAGTTTTGTTCTAAAGGGAGGTGAACCCTTGCAGGCTTTGGTTTAGTTTTGTTTTCCTACCTTTTAGATGAAACAGAAGTTGTGCCTTACAGAGCCAGGCTGTGTCCAAGGACAGCCCTCTGAGCCGAGACAGACTTCTGTAACAGCATGTAGAGGAGCCTGTGATTGCACTTTTCTGCCAACTAATCTAAGCCTTCATGGATCTGGACATTTGCTTAAATTTCAAGCTGGCCTAATGTTAAAGGCTTAATGCTACTCCAGAAGAATGCTACCTGACCTGATTTTTAAAAGAGTGAATTTCTAAGTCCCTGAGTCTGCAAAAGAGCTTTCAGGCATTTGTCCTGGTACTGCTCAAGGTTTTGCTGCATATAATGGATGGTAAATAAAATCTGGCTTTTGGTTGACTTGATTAGCACAGGGTTGTGTTTCTGCTAAATATGACTGCAGGGCTTTCAGCATATACTGAGTGGACCATTGCAAAATTATTTTGAAGGTGAAAGCTCTAGTGGAACCACAGCCATTGCCTATTTCTTAGGATTTTAATCTATTGAAATCAAAAGCAATTCCTAATATTAAATTTTTAAATTATTCTGTAGTCTTCAGACTTAATCTACCTTCTGCTAGTTTTTGCTAGAGCAGTCAAAGAAAAACAGTGACTGCTTAGTACAAAAAAATGGATTGCACATGTTTGTCTGGATGGGCAATCATGGAAGTTCGTATACTCTGAGTAGCACTGACAAATTCTCTGTATTTATACATGTGTGTTGGGTTGTTTGAGATACTGTGCTGTTGGACTAGCAAGTTTCTCCCATCTATGACAGATAAAATTACAGGTTTATCTCCAGAAACCAGATCAACAAGAATTTATTTAAGTAGTTAAGCATAAATTCTCGCTCCTTAATGAGCCTCAGATTAGCTTCAATTTCTCTAATGGTAATTTTTGGTTATTACAAACAGAATACACTGGATATAGAAGAAAGAATAGGTCTTATATTTAAAACAAAGAGCTGGAAGTCTAGATTTTGTGGCTGATTGAACTGTTACCTTAAGGTCATGCCTTGAACAATTCACTTTGATGGGAGTTTCAAAAGACCTTGAATGAATCAGATACTACCCTAAATCCCATTGGAAAGTTAGGGGATTAATTTCGTTAGGCTCCCCTCTTAACTCCAAGGATGTAGCTGTCTATTTCAATCAGGAGTGAAAAAACAAAAGAGAAGGGGTCACCTTGAGTACAAGCTGCCAACTTATCACTGCTATATCCCAGTTTGATATCAAATACCTAACTGGTATTTTTTTTTTTTTTCATACTAGAAACTTGTAGTTAAAAAAAAGGTTACATGATTTGATTTCACCTAGAAGGAATTTACAAACTCAAGAAATCAGGAACTGAGCTGTCCTGCTTACTTGAATGTACATTAAGACTACCAAAAGTAACACAGCACAATTTTTTGTGACTCCAGTTCCTCCCTTCCCAAAGGATACCAGCTCTCTGTCCTTCCAGATGAAACCTCTGTTTTATAATGTCATTTTTTAGTTCCGGTTCTCCAGACAAGCAGGTTACCCTGACAGTCCCCATTTCAGGGCAGTTCCTGAGAACACTGCAATGAGGAGTATGTGTGAATGATGACTGCTCGTTACCTGGGCTCAGCAGGTTGCTGGGCACTTAACACGGATGATTCCATTCCTTTTGTCTTTATGCTTTGTCTCATTTCCTTGTTTTATTCAGTTTTAATCCTGCTTTTCTGTAAGATTTTATTCATTCTGGTCTTTTCCTTACAGTCTTTGAAACCAAATGTAAACTTAGCACCATTTGCATTCTGGTTGAACTTTCAAACCCAGGAATATTTTTGTGTTAGCAAACATCTCTTTCCTGATTCATCTGCTACATCCCTGACATATCTAGGCATGTCCTGTTATTGTCTGTTTGCAAAATTTTGGTACTTAAAACAGTTAATGTACCTTTTGTATCTCAGACACACTAGGATTTTGCAAGCAAGTGTCTGTTGATTGCAAGAGCATATGAGCAAGTATGAGACTAATTTCCTGTTAAGGAGTCGCTACATTAAAAGGATATTTGCATAATCATAGGCCAAGATAATGTAGGGAAAACCCCTGAGATCATTCTGCTGCCAGGATTAAGCCAAGCCCAACATGTAATTTATTTGAATGCATGAAAGCTGCTTCTTATCGTTCACTTCTATCTCAAGTCTCCAAGCACTTTAGTTGGCAGCAGCAGGCTCTAACTCCTCCTGGGTAATTCATTATCCTCAACAACTTTTAAAAGGGTTATTTTAAGTTTAACTTAACAGTCCCTGCAACTTAATTAATACAATAAAAAAATCATTCCTTTTATGATTTCTGTCACGTGTTCAAAATCAAGCTGCAGCATCTTCTTGGGTCATCATTTTATTTGATGCCCTCGCCTTCAGGTTATGATAACTTCAGAAATACTGCATGCACCACAAAAACAGGGATTCAGGACTACACCTATGAAAAACATAGGCAAAACCAATGAGATTTCTTAATGCAGGTACTTTTTTCAACTTGTATATAAATAAAGAAGTGTCCACATAGGAGTTTAGCAGAAGGGCCTCAAAAGAAAGTACATTAGCAATGAAAAATCAAGGCACCTACCAGTGCTATTTCTGAACAGATTAATACTTAGGGATGGAGGTTCCTGATTTCCATTTTAAATTCAGGTGCATGCTTGAAGTTTTATTTGGAGGATCTCGTTGTCAAAGTAAAGAATTTGTCACACTTGCCACGTGGTACTTCCTCCAGGTAAACATGCTTAGAGGCTGATGGCTAGAGTGATGTAGTGGTACCTGAAAGGGGTGTTTGTTTGTTTGTTTGTTTGCGGTTTTTTACTCTGTTTGGGTAAGTAAGTTATTTGAACCCAGAAGTCCAATTGTCAGGAAAAAAAAAAGGCAAAAAAATCCCAAGGCTTCTGTCATGCTTGCTTGTCATGGTTAAAACAAATAGGGATACAAAGAGATGTGTAGGTGGAGCAAGAGGGCAGGTGGTGTTTCTGAAAAGCAGCCGAGGGAGGAGAACCCATTCAGTGGCATTTCAGGGACAGCTCAGGC
Source organism: Phylloscopus collybita (assembly GCA_027886175.1). NCBI lineage: Eukaryota > Metazoa > Chordata > Aves > Passeriformes > Phylloscopidae > Phylloscopus > Phylloscopus collybita. The sequence goes on from JAJNNQ010000018.1 coordinate 44,807,157, forward strand.
TGTCAAGCCTCCGGCCAGAGACCAAGAGGGGACTAACTTTTCAAGTAAGGAAAGAACAAACATTATGATAACAAGTTATTTAACGGTAGGAAAGGCAAGAAGAGAGAATATAATTAAGGTCTCAGACACCTAAATAAAAAAGCATCTAGTAGCAGTGGTAGCAGCATTAGCAGATAAGCACAGTTAAACAAATAGTGTGATCATCACTGTCCATTTCAATTTAAAGGCTAATAAAACACTTCCACTCTACTAGAAAATTTTACCGTGATTTACTATAACTATGATTAAAATAGCACAGCTCTAGTAGCCTGAGTATTTAAATATTGTTATTAAAAGTGTTGCATACTAACCTACATTAGGATATATTGTCCTGTTTGAAACTTCTAGTCCTCAGTAAGGAAGACTACTACATGTGGAAAGGAAGGTCTAGGCATTTTAAATAGTTCATACAGCACAGATTCCTACTAAGTTTTTGAAAAGGACAAAGCAAAACTATCCAATACTGAAAATTAGGAACAAATTCCATTCAAACCAGAAGAGAACAAAGGCTGATCGAGTAGACAATAAGTGTAACCTGAGTGTAACCCTCAGTGTAACTCGAAACTCACATTGCACAAAATGAATTACCAAAGAAAATGAAATGACAATGCATTGCAACCTGTTCCCATAGGGAGACAACAGACACAAGACAGTCATCCCAGCTGTATTTAATGTCTCTCCATAAAATATAGGCTATGTTTAACTTGATAAAGGTTCCCAAGCTGAAACACTGAGACCAAAATTGTGGCATTATGCCATATAGCAGCATTATGCAAGACATGAGTTTTCCATTATCACCTTCCTGTGCATTTGGAAATCTATTCAGAAATTGATATGAAGAAAACTATCAGAAGGCTTAATCTCTGGGGATGGGGGGAGGGGGGGGGAAATCCCAAAACTACATTTCTACATTTATTATTTCCTTTATTATTAATGATAGGCCATTCACAGCTTCGCTTTCCAGAAATCCTCCAAAGCTCTGCAGCATTCCAATCTGCTTTACCCATCTTTACTGGTCTCTGATGGTTTTTTTCTCTCTTACCATATCCAGAATTGATCCTAACAACACAGGGGACAGTTCTACAAAGACTTCTTCCTAGAAGTAGTGCCCACACATGAGAACTGCTTCAGGATGAAAGAAGGAATACAGAATATTCATACATGGTAAAAAAAATTCCACCATGAGCATGAGACTCCTGAACAGAGGAACAGGGTGCAGATGAACAGGAAGGGGCATGCTAAAATCCATAAGTAATTAGTGTTAAAACCCCAGAAAATCAAAGTAATACAGCAGGGATCACTAAAATGCTGTTATCCAGGAGAGGTTAAAGTCAGGATAGTTTCATAAGTTGTATTTTTATGCCTTGCTGCCTCTGCACTGAAAATGTACTTTTGGATATAACTGATTAATTAGATGGGCTAATTCAATCTATATAAAAATTATCCCCATTTTCTATGCCTTTTATATTGACTAGAAAGACTAAAACCTTAAAAAGGCTAAGAGATAAGGCTGTCTCAGGCCAGAGAAAATTTCACCAGATTAAAGGAAAATGTAAGCAACTGACGACTTCCTTGCAGAACTCTTGCACACCCTCCTTGAGGGGCTGAGCACAGACAGTGATTTCAGGAGCAGGAGATACAACACTTCCTCAGGATTTGCAGATGTCCTTGGGAATTAGCTTCTACAACCCAAACAGGCTCTTGGGATTACCTAAAATATTTTGTCAATTCAGATTCAAGAGCACAAGAGCAGTATAAATCACAACATCCTTCTCCAAACTATAACTTCAACGCTTGACTTCTTAGAGGAGCTCTAAGTTCCTGTTGTAGTTTAATCCCAGACTAAGTCCCACACAGCCACTTGCTTACTCTTCCCTGGTGAGCTGGGGAAGAGAATCAGGAGGGGAAAAGAAAGAAAATTCAAGCATTCAGATGAAGACAGTCCAACAGGTAAAGCAAAAGCTACATGCACAAGCAAAGCAAACCAAGGAATTAATTCATCACTTCCCATGGGCAGTGTTGAACTATCCCCAGGAAAGCAGGACTCCATCACACAGAATGGTGACCTGAGAAGAAAAATCCATGCCTCTGAACATACCCCTCTCTTCTTCCTTCTTTCCCCAGATTTATATGCTGACCAGGACACCATATGGCATGGGATATGTCTTCAGTCATCTGGGGTCAGCTGTCCTGGCCAGCTCCTTGGGCACCCTCAGCCTCTTCACTGGTGGGATGGGGCAAGGAGGCCTCAGTTCTATGTAACAGTGCTGAGCAACAACAAAAAACATCCCTCTATCATCAGCAGTGTTTCCAGCACAAATCCAAAACACAGGCCCCTACCAAGGACCATCAGGAAAATTAACTTTATCTCAGCCAAAATCAGCACAAAGAAAAAGGTATGATTTCCAAGTTGGGTGCAAATCAATTCCTGTTCAGAGAAGTAATATCAGGTGTTCAACTCTTCTGTGATTTACCTAAGCTCTGTAAATGTTTTGTTCTCCCTTATACATCTTTCAAGCATTTATAGCTTGAAAGTGCTATCTAAAGAAAGGAGGTAGTTTTCTGATACCTGTAATGAACTACCTTGTAAAAAATCTGTATTCAAAGGTAGAAGAAAATTTACATTTTTAAAATGCAAGCTGTATGTGAAGTAAAATAAGAAACCAGTAGCACACAAAGAGAGCAACAGTAGGTCTTTAATCTCGAACCATATTTGGGTGTTAGACTGAACGGAGCAGCATAGCAGCCTCCTCCTATTTGAGAAATCTCAACCTAGAATCCATTCCTAAAGTGGATGACTAAGCACTGTCTTTGAATAAAGTGTAACCAGGGATTTTTTTTTCCTGAGGAGAAGGAAGTACCAGTTCCATCAAGTTGTATACAAGGCGGTTATTCAGAATTATGAAAACCTGGTACCCTTTTTTGTAATGAGGAGGTACAACCAAGTTTCTCCCATCTCAAAATGAGAGCTAAAACTTTAGTTATTCTAAATTTGGTGGGAGTACTCTCATTCCTTTTGGCTGAAAATTCTGTGAAATTATTCACTGGCTCAGAAAGAGATAGCAGCGGGTACTTCAAGCAATCAATAGGTCGTTTACACAGGACATGGGAGTCTTGAATTCTATTCTGTGTTTAGTTTATAGATGCTTGAATCTCTGTCCTACTTGTTGGGATTTTTTTTTTTTAGCTTGATCTAGAGAAAGATGAGTAAGCAAAAGGAGGTTAAAGTACTGTCACTCAGCAAAGCTTTCGTCATGGGAGATGCAGAAATGAGGACCCTCCAGCAGCAGAAGGAATCACAGTGTACCCTGTACAGGAGATTTTTGAATGAGTGTCATTTATATAAAATGGAATTGTAAAAGCTTTTTTGCTGTGTCAGTTACGAAAAACATTCAATTCAGAGTCTGACCCAGATATGCTCACACCCTCCAAAGATTTACCAAGATTTTGGTTCCTGAAAGGGTTTAAGGTTTAATGTATGTGCTTGGTTATTCAACTTTTGATCATTGTACACAGTTCTAGAAAAAATTTAGATGACAAGGAGAAGAACCTATGGATTAGATATCTCTAATACAAGTACTTAAGAAGCTTGAGAAAAGTCCTTGATCTTGAAATGGAAGTTTGAATAGGCACTTTAGAATAAATCTAAAGAAATGAGCAATTACAGATTCCAGGCCACCCTTTTAACAAAAAAAACTCTTTTGCTTTCCATGTTTCTTATAATCTTCCTTTGGTCCAATCATTCATCTCAGCAAATTTTTCATTTTTCAAATTAGTAACCTTTAATAAACACACCCCTGTAATTTGCATTGATAATCCTTTTCCCTAGAAGAGTGGGTGTTGCTGCAGGAACATGTCCAGAAGTTGCTCTCCAACCAGTTACTACTCAAAAAAACACCGTGCCAGTAGCTATTATGACTCAATAATAGATTGAAATCTCTTGTTATGTGTTAATATGGGATAGCAACTCCCTTAGAATTTCCATTAATAATGAAGCATCTTAACAAAATACAGACAGAAAAACAGCTGCTGTGAACTTCTAGTAGATACTATTCCTGCAAGATGTCTGTATTACATTAGCACTCAAAGACACTGAATCCAAATCTTCCAGACACCAGGAAAGATCATGTCAGGCCCAATTCAACTGCTGACATGTGTAAAAATGAGTAAATGCACTTTCAAGATAACACAGTAAAACAGGTATATGGTGCCTTTGTGAACGTGGTAATGTTACAGTGTTAAATGCTGCACTGTTCTGACTAGAAAGGGGTAAAGTTCACCTGAAACAAAAGCAGAAAAAGCCCCTTTGTCTGGCATGAAAAGAAGGGAGTTTGTTATACCCCTGTAACAGATTCATTGTAACTGGTGGAGTCTTCTATTTTAAAAGAAGCTATTTAAAACAAAAGTGATTTTAAAAAACTATACGTTTTTTTCTTGGAACACAAGCATACATTTAGGATTTGAATAAACAACCTCTTATTCATACCCTACTTTATTTTGATGGCGACCCTTATGTAGACTGAACATGTTTTTTTTTCTGTTAACATGCAACCATAAATGCTAAAATCCACTGATTTTAGCCTATTCAGTCAAAACTTCTTTTGAGAGAACTGACAAAAAATGGTTCTTTGTTTTATCTTTAGAAAGCCTAAAGATCAAATTCTCTCTCCTATCAGCCAAATATTCATTTCCATGTTAGAAATTTCAAATCTAATTATTAGATCTATTGGATATTTCATTTCCACTACCATTAAATTAAGCTGATTCTATCTTGCTCTCAGAACTAGAAGCTGAGGTTTGGAGAGTAAACTGTCACACAGAGTAAAAGGATGATAGTCCTTTTGCTTTGTAGATGAGATAGAGCATACATTTCACCATGTAACTCAAAAAACCTGTCCTCAACCAAATCATTTGTCACACAAGAGGACAACAAAACCAAGAAGACTGTTTGATCTTCATTTATACATGTCAATTAAGTACCTCTTCCTCCTTTTCCCCCAGTGGTGCACCTTTCCTCGTTGCCCTACAGCAGTTCATGGTTAAAATTAAACAAGGGTACTCAGTCTATTTTTTTCCATTTATTTTTAATAAGTTATGATAAGAGTTGTCAGTAACTCTTCAGAGAGGTAGTGGGAGTAACATTTTCTTGCTGTGTTAGCTTGGGATTTTTTGTGCAAGCATTCTCCCAAAATGTCATTTTAAAATGTTTAAATACCAGTCAGTTACACGACTGCTGGAAAATAGCAAGCATTGAACATGTTATCTTAAGTTAAACATGCAAGTTACTGCCATTGCTGATAGAGTCACAGAATAGTTACTACTAAATAATTAATTTTAGTGGAGGTTTTTTTCCACAGCAACTATGCAATTAACTTGTGTGTCTAGTGTTATTTCAAGATGGGTGTACTGTTCAACTTGCTTGAGTTATGCAATACAGGTGCTCTGTATTTGATGAAACATCCTGTAACCTGAGATCATTGCTACTGAATGGGTGGAAAGGTATCCACTCAGCAAAGTGGCCAGGGGTTACTGTTCGCTCTGGAAAAGTACAAAAGAGAGAAGAAAGTGTACATAGAGGGTGCGGTTAAAAAAAAAAAAACAACAAAGGCTGATGGCCTTGTATCAGTGGGACTCATGAACAATCTGGGTTTTCTGGATTTTCCCAAAGCTTCTGATACTGTCCCTCTCAGTATCCTTCTGGACAAGTTGTCCAGCTGTGGGTTGAGTAGGTACACAGTGTGCTGGGACAAGATCTGGCTGAAGGGCAAGGCCCACAGGGTTGTAGTGAATGAGGCTTCATCTGCCTGGCAACAATTCAGCAGCAGCATTCCTCGGGGCTCAGCTCTAGGATCAGTCTTGCTCCATATTTGTATCAATGATCTGGATGCAGGAGCTGAATCCATCATTAGTGGGTTTGCTGACAGCACCAAACTGGGAGATGCTGTTGACTGGCTTAAAGGACAAGAGGCCTTGCAGAGGGATCTGGATAGATTGGAGCATTAGGCTGCCATTAATGGGATGGGATTTATCAAGTACAAATGCTGGTTTCTGCACCTGGGAGGAACACCAAGCACAAGTATAAAGTATATTGGGAGAGGAGTGGCTGGAGAGCAGCAGGGATCTGGGGGTGCTGGTTGGCAGCAGCTCAGCGGAAGTCAGCAGTGTGCCCTGACAGCCCAGAGGTCAAATTTCATCCTGGGGTGCATCAAAAAGCATCCCCAGATGGTCAAATGGGGTGATCAACCCACTGTATTCAGCTTTGGTTCAGCCTCACTTTGCTCACTGTGGGCAGTTCTGGGCCCCACAATTTAAGAAGGACGTGAAAGTACTTGAATGTATCCAGAGAAGGGCAAAAAAGCTGAGGAAAGGGCTGGAAGGAATGTCCTATAGCAAGGAGGCTAAGTCTTTGGCATTGTCTGTTGGGGAGAAAAGGAAGTTGAGCTGTAGCCTGCTTGGTCTTTACAGCTTCTTAAGAAGGGGAAATGAGAGAAAAGTGTTGATCTGTTCTCTTTGGTATTGAGTGATAAGACAGATGGGACAGGCTCAAAGCAGTGTCAGGGGAGATAAACCCTTACTAGATATTGCAAAGCATTTCTTTACTAAGAGGGTGGTCAAATATTGGAACAGGCTTCCTAAAGAGTTTGTCAGTGCCCCAAACATGTAAGTATTTCAGAGGCATTTGGGATTTTCCCTAATAATATAGGCACTTTCCCTAATAACAGATTTTAACTTCTGGTCAGCCCTGAAAGTGGTCAGGCAGTTAGACTAGATGATCATTGTAGGTCCTTTCCAACTGAAATCTTCTGTTCTCTCCTATCCCTAAAGATCTCAACCCCAAAAGCATCTGGTTTCCTTTCATGGGTTAAGGTCAAGACACTGACTGGCCAGAGTCACGTTTTTCCTTATCTGCGAAAAGAGGATAAAATTCCTTTCTGCTGTGCTTTGTAGATTGTGACCAGTATAATATGCCCTCATGGTAGAAGGTCAGTTGTGGTCAACTGAGGTTGCTTAAGTGCAGTTAATAAATAAATATAATACTGGGGGAAAGGGAGAGGAATATGGAAGAGAGAATAAAGGAAAAAAAAAAAAAAGAAAGAAGGAAAAAGGAAACCTCCTGAAAAAGTCAAATAGGACAAAGACTTTAGATGCCAAGGGGACATTAAGAAACCCACACATGAAGAAAACACTAGGAAAAATATAGGGAAAAATATAGAAGAACTTAGAACAAGAGTATCTAAAGGGCAGAAAAATTGTAGAGCTTAGAAAAACATTTACTTTATAAAAGTGTTTGATAACAGAAAAAACAGTGGCTCTGTGATGAAACAATGAGCACTCTGTGGCACACCATCCACCTTCCCCACACTGGAAAAACAAGTTTCCTTCCTCTAATTGGTTGCATTCCTCTGTGATATAGCCAGGCATCTTGGACCCTTCTGAGATGAGAGCTGCAGGGTGCAGAGACTCCCAGAGAGCTGGGCTGGTGAACTCAAAGCACTTGCAGAGAAGGGCCACTAAAGGAAGTTGCCCTGAGGGCTGGTAACTTTAGCACTAATTAAAGTGTCTGTTAGCAGCTTTGTGGTTCCAGTCTCCCACAGGACATCCAGAGAGGACTTTCACAGCTTATTTCTGTGTGTGTAGTGCAGCTAACACACCACTCCTGATCCCCTGGAGCAAAGGCAATTACTTTTCTTCCTTTTCCCTCTCTGTGGAAACTTCTAAAGTTGAATGGAGTCTAGGCTTTTGTTGTTGTTCTCAAACTCACCTGTACTGGCCCAGATACTCCTGACAAACATCAGCCAGCCATGACTGAGGTGACTGGGTTTGACTTTCACTCTTAACCTTCCTGTTGATGTTGACTCAGTTCATTTACCCTTCCCTGTGCATTGTGAGCTTCATGCTGTGCTAAACACAAGCACAGGGAGATGCTACCAGCCTGCCACCAGTTCCCAAGGCAGGGAATGGCCAAGGGCTTTGAGCTCAAAATATGGCTGGGAGCTGTAGGGAAAGTGCTCAAAGATGGGAGAAAAGGTAGGAGTTTTGAGGAGCAATGTGCTGGAAGAAGTCTCCCATGCCTGGCTGAGAATTATTTACAAGTTTGAATGACCTCAATCTCAACAGGATCTTATTGATTTTGATAGAAACCTGATGGTTATCCAGGGAAATTAAGTTCAGGAGTTTTTAGAGGGTTGTCTTTTGGTTTTTATTTTGGGGCAGTGGAGGAGAGAGGGAGGTAAAGCTTGTTACTTGGAGAGTGGGAGAGCTGGGGAGGGGGCAAGAGGATGATTAAATAAAAAGAAGAATCCTGCTTTGCAGAAGAAAATCCTAGAGTATTTGCTAGTATTCTCCCTTTCTCATGATGCTGCATTATTTTCGGAAAATTACATTAATGTTTTCCAACATGACCACTGCTTTTATTACATCTCATTCCACATGTCCTATACCTCTGTTAATTCACAAAAATTTATTGGTGCAACAACTACATGTGTGGGACACATACAAAAGCTACACATATGTTTTGGGTTGGAGAAGTGATACAGTGAGACTGTCTGTAACAGGTTTCTTAAGGCAGAAGGCCGGCTTCACTCCACTGTGTATAAAGGTTCAGCAAAAATTACTGGTTTGTCCCTGGGCATGGCTAATCAGTGGCCTGGAAGTCTGGGCCCTGACTTTTTACCAATCCTACAAGACTGTGAGATGGAGTGATCAGGGCAGCTAATTCAGAAATACTGAAATGTGAAGTGGGGAAGGATGTTGGGTGTTGAAGGGCTTACCTAGTTTCTGCTGCATTGTGCAAACACATCAGTATCTTGCTCCCTTCTACCAGTCTAAGAAGAAAAGTGACACCCAAGCATTAGGAAAGTGGCTGTCCTCAATTTGTGCAAACAATTACTAGAAGCAGCCCCATAAACTGGGATACTCAAGTACAGCATGCACGTATTTTTCATTCAGGGCAAATACATAAAGGAATTATTCCTTACTTGACCTAGGGAAACACCACTCCCACTCTGCACACAATTACATCTTTTATGTTCTGCATGAAAGAATATACTGCAAATGAATCTTAGTACAAAGTTTAAATAAAGAATTGCCAAGTAATAATTAACTCAGTCTGTCATTTATTATGATTAGGTACTAAGGTAAGGTCAGTTTCCTTTAATGCTTTTCAAAGAATGTGCTCATTTTAGAACAGGTATGACCAGTTACACAGACTTCTCAAAAGACATAGTGTTCTCCTCCTGGCTTAGTGATGCCCTGGGTATTCATTTTCATTGCCAGTTTTGGCTTAATTATCAATATCACAGCCATGTTGACATGCTAAAAGCCCAGTCACACAGAAATGACCCAGCACTTTTCACCTGTAACCTCTCCTAAAAGGTTTAATTTCTGCAGTGAAACACTTTTCTCTGCAGGACAGGATATGCTATTATGGCCCCAGTGTGAGGAATCTCAGGTTACACTTTATTCCTAAGCTCTGGTAATGTGGCAGGGGCTCTTTGGGCACAAGTGGTCAACCAGAAAACCAACAAAACAGACCTAAGTATGTACAGGATATTTTGCTGTGTACTACAAAATATCTTACAATGGAAATACTTTTTTGTTCTAACTTCCTAGTCTGGATGGTGTTTTGAGAACAATCTGCACAGACTTACACATGCACAGTTCCACAAATCTATTAACATTCCTCCATGCTAGTGGGCAGGATTTGTCTGCTGCTGAGATTCTGTTGTGGCACCCCAGTGCACTGCACATCACCTACTAATGAAGCCTTATTTTGAGATTTTTGGGTTAGAGATAATGATAATCTCACAAAGTTATTATTTACTGTTTATATTACAGTCGCACCTAGAAACCCCAAATGAAAGGATTCCATTTAATTAGGTATTTTGCAAACAATAATAAGAAAGAGTTCCTGCATCACAGATCTAACAGGGTTCTTATCGGACAGGATAAAAGCAGTGGATGAAAGAGATGAACAAGGTGGGAGTGGATTGGAAAGACTGCTTTACAGTTGTAAAGCAAACAGACTTCACTACAGCTCACTACTTGCCTAACTGATGGGAGTGGTTCATGAGCATCACAGCAGAAAAAGGTTTTGAGGAGGGATTTAGAGGAGGATAAGGCATAAGGCTTTATGGATTTTGGCAAGGACTGGTTTCCGCTGCTAGGCACTGCAGCAGGGAAAAGATTTCATACTTCTGCTTATCAGTGAAAGAAGCACAACTGCTTGAGAAGTTGCACTAGGTGACCATCCCTCACTTTAAAATGAACTGCTATAAAGTATGGCGAAAGACGATTTTTCTAATTGACTCAGGTCCATTTGACATCTGTAAACTGGAAAATAGTTTTAATTTTCATCTCCTGTGAGTACATATAATTATATCCTCTCTTTGTTGTTTATCCTGAGGTTGATCATGTTCCAGTAGGGCTCAAGTCCAGAGAGCATAACTGTATGTTGAAATGCAAATTGCACAATAACCATTGTCATAGAGACTTAAATGGAATATTATGAGATTTGTTATAATCTCGTAGGGCTTTAGAGGATATTTTAAACAAAAAAAAAAAAAAAAAAAAAAAAAAAAAAAAAAAAAAAAACCCAAACAAAAAAATCATTTTATGAAGTAGAAAATATGGCCACATTTCACAAATATCTCAAGCCTTTTCCATTGTGGATTGGACAAGATTGTTTCTTTCCCATTTACTTCCATGCTTTCAGTGGAGACAACCAGTGTTGAATACAGTTATTTGGGAATAAGTAACAACATTTTATTCCCAATGCTATCTGACTTTTGTTGTATTAAAACAAGTACCTAAATTTAAATCAAGTTAAACCCCTAAGGATGTAACAGTTCAGATCTCCTAAAAGTGACATGTGTGCTACTGTCAGCTGCAAATCCTTTCCTGTCCTCTGTGCCCCACTGGCACTGCCTGTCCGGGGTCCCTGGACGCTGCTCTAGGTTTGGCTGTGCATTCATTAGCTCCTCATCCCCAGCAGGAGCCTCTCTCTGCTGCCAGTCAGGAACTTTCACTCAGCCAGTCACCCTTAACCACATGCTCAAACCCAGACCAGATCTGTTGCTTGGGTTCCCTGTGCTGGTGTAGCTCAGTAACTAATGAAGCATGATGCCGGTCAAGCTTTCAGGCAGGTGAGTCAAAAAAATTTGTATGCAAATCTCTTCTCCCTTGCTCTTTAATTACATCTAATCTGTTTGTTTTGATTTCCCCCCCGTATTCCCTGCTGCTTAGCTTCTGTCATCAATCTGCAAGGCATTTTTCAATTGATTAATGACTTATCCATGCTAACTCCAGTCATTTTCTGCACCATGGGCTCGTGCCCTAAGTTTGGTCACTTCCTAGCTTTCATGTGCTTACTAAGACAAATACAGACCTTTTGATGAACTAAAATAACCTGCTAAATCATCTCTAAATCACCCCTTGCTACCCAGTCAACCTCTCAAGCACCCCATTACTTTTGCTGCACAGTTCCAATAATCCAGTCTCCTATTTTTTCTAGGTCTCACATGGTTTTCACTGACACCTATGAAGTCATATTTCAGGAAACAGGAAAATTAACCACAATCGCTATTTATTTACATCCACATAAAATAAATCCTAGCTAGAATTGTTAAAGCACCTGGCACAGATTTAGAAACATAATTACAGTATCATAGAATCAGTCAAAACACCAGCTGCTCTTTCTCTCCTGTATCTCTTCCATCAGCTACATATCATTCATTATTTAGTAAGAAGATTCAGTACAGATTAAAACTCATCCTAAACCATATCTATTATGCAATCATATCTTTACCTTGCTGGTATAGTTAAGCATCTCTTGGATAATCTTTGAAAAGAGGCTATGGGGAATAAGCAAACAACTTCTAAAAACAAAACATTCATGTTGTCTTCTATCATGTAGCTTGGATCACTGCACCCATGGCAAAATTCTGCCATTTCTATTGCTCAGAAACTACTTTAATGCAATTTTGAGAAAGGCATTGAAGAAGTCTGCCCTTCTCACTGTGTTGAAGAGTAGAGAATTAATCATCCACATAAAATCTAAAATTATTCCTACTATATGCTATTATCTGATAGATAGCAAAAAGTATTTTCAAAGGTCGTTAAAGAGGAGGAATGCAGAATTAAATACTGATTAGTCAGGATAGCACTGGTGGTTGCAACAAGAGCAAGTTAACCACCTAGTCCTGTAAATAATTACTACTCTTGTAAATTTAACATCTGTGAGTACAGCAAGAGAGGCATATGTTAAAAAAAAAATGGCCCAATTCAATATACATGGATAAAAAAGAATTCAACAGTGTTCTTTCTTCCAGACAGTCTGTCAGCAACCAGCCTCTGCTCATGTAACAGTTGGGGGTATAATGCAGCAGGCAGCCTTACAGTTTCATCTAGGACACTTCCAGGGCAGCCAGGTTACATTTTGTCTGATATATGTTCAGAAATGCAGGGAAGCCACAAGATTTTAATTGTCAGTTGAATACACAGGAATCTGTACTCTGTACATTCACTTTAGACGCTCTTCAGAGGGTGGGAGGTTGGAAAAGGACGCTCAGGTTAACATTTGCACTATCAGGATGGAAAATAGGCATGATGTGTTGTGTCAAAATGTGTACCTGAAAAACACTAATGTAATCCAGAAACCTAAATAAATGCCTGCTACACTAAATTAGATTAATACAGCCATTGTAGGTGATACTTCAAATCAGCTTTTTGTGAAATACTGGATACACTCCACTACACATATTCTTATTCTTTCTTTTATGAGAAAAAAAATTATTCTGCAGTGGGATTAGTTCTGGTACATACCTGTAAAATTCTTTCCAAATTGTCTAACCATTCTCCGCACCAGCAGTAAATTTTGCTGTATTTTCTTCCCCTTAGCTGGTGAAAAATGCTATGCAAACATTTCTCAGTAACATTAATAAAACCTTGAAAACTCAATGCAACTAAAGATTGGAGTGTGGGAAAGTCTCTCCAGGCCTGCTGGGTTATCTCAAGAGACTGAGAAATTTCATTGATTGCTTGGCTGGCTGTTTTATTTTCCCTCTATAGTTTAGCCACATCTCTACAAAATCCAAGACTCCCCTCATCCCTTATTTTTTTAAAGTCAGCTAAAAACTAATAAATACCTGTCAGCAAGCAGTTCATCAAATAGCAATGAGAAGCTTTGGTATATCAAAGGGCAAGAGATCATAGAACAGGCATTTGTCTAAAATGTAGCCAGATTTTCCAAAGAGCTCAAGGATAATTTTTTTCAAGTTCTCAGGATCCACCTCCATAGGCAAATTTTCAGAAGTGCTCAAAGCCATGTGTGCCACAAGTCTTTAAGAACATGGTGAGATGATTTGGTTCTTAAGGCAAAGCCAAGTTTTTGAAAATCCTGTCCCCTTTGAAATATTTTTGCTAAAGGCTATTCCAGTATCCCTAAGTTATTATTTTGGATTCTATGCATATCTGTGCATCTCCTCAAAAGAATCTTATTGTCAACCCAATATTTTGTTAAATGAAAAATAAACACGTTTGCTTTAGAACATAACTCTTTCATTTTGTTATTTTTGAAACAGTTTCCCAGGGAGCTTTTTTATGAAATACGTCATCCTTGACTTTTGGAAACTTTTTATCATAAAGACATATCATTTTTCCCTTGCAATAACTTATAAAGCAGGCATTCTATTTTGTTCCCTTTACAGATATATCTGTTCCTAAACTAATGCCTATTTTCCCCACTACAAATACTGTGGCTTTTATATTTTAGTGAAATTATTCTGTTGGTGTATGGGGCACAACAACTATATTTTACAAAACCCTTAACTCTGAATAAAATACGGAGAAAAGCCTCCGAAAACAGTGGTGACTGTTGTAGTTATCAATAAGAAAATTCAAGAAACTAGAAGAAAAACAGATGAGAAATTGAGAAAGGGTCAAATGGAAGATGCTACATTACACAGGTATGTTCAACTCAATAAAAGAGAATAGGGAATGACCATTTAAAAAAATATTTGAGTACATGAAGGGAATCTACCAAAGCCCAGGCCACACTTGAGTAAAGATTATGCTGCCACAATCAAAAAATGAGAGACTGATATCACTATTGGATGTGTGAAGCAGAGCACAGCCTGACAGACACATGAAATATCTGTTCTCTGTGACTGTAAGGCTTTAGCTGGAATACTGAGCCTATGGAACCAATAATCCCACTTCAGTCAATGTGACATCTTGGAGCGACACAGAGGAAAGCAAGAAGAGGAAGGTGTCTTCAAAAGACTGCAAGAAATAGAGGTTGTTAGCTAAAAAAGAGAAGTGCAAATAAATGTGCACTACACTTTCTGTTGCAAAAAGGATAGGTATTATCTCTTTATCAGTGACACATCCATCTGGGAGGAGCACAATTCCCAGGTAATAATCAAGTCTGCCAGGACTCTGAGATACAGCGATATATTGCAGGGAAGGGAACCAGTAGGTGACTTAATTATCCAGTGCCAATGGAGATTAAGAAAAGGAGGTTTGCACAAGGGAGACGGAGCAGGAAAAGGCTCAGTTCCTGTTCAGCAGTAGGAATGCAGAGAAAACAGAGAAGCTCTGAGCAGGAATGACAGTTTGATGACAGTCTGTTGTACACCAGGCTCTGAAAGGAAATTCCCTCAGGAGATGCCACCAAAGGCATTTGATATCGATGTCATGACAGGAAAGAAGAGTATTCCCTGTAGGAAATTCCACTCTCCATACAAAAAATGCAGAAAGACTGCACAGTGTGACAACCATGGTCATATAATGTGAAGTATTTCATCAGAAACTTATCAACATTTTATTAAATTACTCTTATAATTATAAGACTAAATTTGAACTGTTTTAACACAAGCATTTTAAGTATGCTTTGTTAAGATGTTACTGCATAGACTTCCTGCCCCCCCAAGGTTTAACATTTAAACAAATTGTCAGTGGACTGGAAAGAAAAAGGGAAGGTAACTTGACAACATCCCAACATCCTGATGACCCAAAACTGGAGAAGTCTGTTCTACTTTTCAAAGCTCATGAGACAATTTTGACTGCTGTTTCTAGTCAAACATAAAATGAATCCTAGAAGACTACTAAGTACAAAATTACTTTTTGGCTGTGTGCAAAGGAAAAAATATTTCAATGACAAAATGGAGTGTCCAAACAGGTCACTGAGAAAGGCAGTGGAACGTGTGGTTTTGAGAGCTTTTGAGATCCATCTGGGAAAACCTTCTACAACATGGTCTGCTTTCATAGTTTGCCATTCTCTGTGGGGGAGGTCAGACCAGACACCTCCTGGGATCCCTCCCCACCTTTATGACCGTGTGCTGATGCTGTGGATTCACCTTTCCTTGAGGTTACCAGCCTTGGAGATGACTTTTGTTCTACCTGCAAAAGAAATCCATTTGCAAGAAAATGCTTGATGGGTCAGTGGGTACCATGAGGGCCCTGTCTGGGGTAAGCATTTTGGGAATAGCCATCTCTGCACACGAGTGTGTCCAGGCACAGACACTCCCTATGTGGACGCAGGGCAGTGACCAGAGGCTGCCTTCCAGCTTGGAGGCTCTCCAAGGCTGCAGTGTCCATCGTGTAGATAGAACTTCAATGAAAGGTTAAAAGAAATACTTGTGTATTGCTTGGCTCAGAACACCCAGGAAGGAGAGGAGCTATCCTGAATTGCCTGTGGGAATTTATGACTAGGAGCAATGGGGGTAAAGTCAGGTAAAGAAAAACAGTTTGAACATCAGTAAAATTTCCTAACTGTGAGTGTTATTAGACTGGAATAATCTCCCCTAAGGGAAGTAATAAAACCAACATCATTTGCATCTTTGCAAACTAGACCAGACAAAGCACTGGGAAATATACTGTGGGGAATAATCCTGTAAAATGATTGCACTAATTTTTCTCATCTATTCTTTCTTCATAGGATTGCTTCATACATGGAATATGCCATACTCTTTTTCCTGTTACTTTATTCCCTTTCCTGTGGGTTGAGTAAAAAAAAAAAACCCTGAAGGAAATTATAGCATTCTAACCAAAAAGTAACATATTAGGACAATTTGCATTTTTATTAAAAAAGATATATTTTATCTTTAAAATATAACCAGTGATAGACACAAGAGCATAATCTCTAGGATAATGACACACTTCAGTACACTAGGCAATTAGGTTTGCCTTTAATTATTTATAGTTTGACATGCTGCTCATACAAGTACTCTGTGTAACAGGAGGAAGTCAGTTTGACCTTAATTATTGCCTGTAAATAATTCCTGAATTGTAACTAAGTAGTGCCTTTTAAAATGTAATTATTGTAATACCAGAGTTACAGAGCTCATTGATTTATAATTGCTTAATTGTTTCTACCCATTAAACCACAGCTGTGATAGGTTCATCTTGCCTCTACGCACTAGCCTGGAAACAGAGGAGTCATGGCCAAGAACTTGGACTAACGTTATCTCCCACAGATAAATGGCTGAACAATCATTCCAGTCTGGTCAAGGTTAGCAGGGGTCATCAGATGGCTGAGAGATCCTGGGCAATGAGCTGGGCACTTCAGTACACATCCTTCAGAATAACAGTGAGGGGAGAAGGAAATACGAAATATCCATACCTCCAGGGTCTTGAGCACTCACCAGGTAAGTCAGACAAAAAACTACTTCATTGTGACTCTGATTTTACACTTTTGGGATCATAATGTACAGTGAGCTATTGGCATACTGCTAATTGTGCTGCTGGGAAACAGAAACCCCAAAAATTATGTCATTTTTTTTTTTTCTCCACCTGTCAACACGGCTTATCTAGTTGTTTGCACATTTGTATGGAAGGGAGAGACTGTCATTTTGCTTCTTGTGACATGCACTTTAACACTGTAAGAGCACAGAGAGAGTTCAACCCACAGCCTTGTGACTCAATGCCAGCCAGCCACTAAACCCCACACAGCTGCTTGAGTCCCTGTGTTATCAACAGTGCTTCCAGCACATATCCAAACATAGCCCCATGTTGGCTGATAGGAAGGAAATGAACTCTATCCCAGCCAAACCCAGCACATACACATGCTGCTCCTGTCCTTAACACATTGGGCTCTTCGTGTACCACTGCCTGGTAATCACCATCCAAACCATTCTCTTGTATTACATGTGTTTCCCTGGCAGGGAAAAAAAAAAAAGGAGATATTAATAATGAAGTAATTTAAAGTAGTCAGCATGTGACACACTTTCACTTAACTTGTAAACCTCATCTGCCAGGGGAAAGGAAATGCCAACATATTTCTCAGATGTCAATTCTGAGAAAGTAAAGATCCACATTCTCCTGAAAAGATCCACTATATTTTGCTCAAAATAAAGTGGTATTTAGAAGTAGTCTGTGTAGATTTTAAAAGCATTAAAACTTTGATTTATTTCAAGTAAGCCTTGGTTCAAATCTTTTGCTGTCTCACAGTGCAGAGTCAAAACCAGCGCCTAAGAAGCATATGAATTTTGTGTGCTATAGAAACAGACCCTAGAAGGAATGTTAGAACTGTGATCTGACCACTCAAATAACCACTCACAAGGCAGGTCTCAGGAATAGGAGCTTACTGAGTATGTTCTCAGTATTAATATAAATGCATTTTTAATGCATTTCTTAGAAATGCAATGGATATTGAAAGCCCGAGAAAACCTATTCTGTGTTAAAGAGCACAGAAGAACACAGAAGTTAAGAGCTATTAAAGAAGTTCTTTCTATGAATTTCTTTGGAGTGTGCCCAAGACCCTGAAGCTGAGAATGAAGATTTTTGTGCAAGCTGTAGATATTGCTATAAAGCAATTAACCCTTTAAGGATGTGTTCCAGTCTCAGACTTTTCTAGTCTGTACACTGTGGAGGGAGAAAAAATACCAGCATGGTTCATCTCAATTTCTGCATGCCTAAAAAGAGGAATATTAATCATGTAGGTTCACCAGTCAGGTTACATCTAAATTCCCCATGGTAAATGAGACTAAAGAAATGCAAACTATTCTAGTGCTGTACAATCCAGATGTAGTGATAATGCCCTGCTTGTTATTACCAGCATTCCACAGCAATTAGGGAATTGTGGAAGAATGCTAAATCTATAGGAAGAAAATCAGATTGCCTCAAAGTGTGGTCCTGTCCCATCATGTGACTGAAAGTGTAGGATTAAAGAAATCACTATCTCAGTGTTTCTTGTGCACTTTTTAGTTCATAATTGAAAGCAGTCTTTTTTTTTCA
Organism: Phylloscopus collybita; assembly: GCA_027886175.1. Taxonomy (NCBI): domain Eukaryota; kingdom Metazoa; phylum Chordata; class Aves; order Passeriformes; family Phylloscopidae; genus Phylloscopus; species Phylloscopus collybita. The sequence continues at coordinate 44,825,430 of JAJNNQ010000018.1, forward strand.
ACTGTCAGTTATGCAATTACAACACAGGTTCTTGCCCTCCTGTGTACCCTTCCCAGTCATCCAGGCTTTGCAGCCAAACCCTGCTCTCAGATCTACCTGCAGAGACCTATTCCTGTCAGGCTGCCTGTGATGTACCAACAATAGGCAAAGAACAACTTGCTTAAATGTAAGAGCCGTCCATTCCCTTGGAAGTGTTGAGTCCCTCGAAAAAGTGATATGTTTCTCTTATCTATTCTTCTTTTTCAGATATAGCATGAAGAAAAAAGCATAAATTTGGAAGCCCTGTGGTTTGAATATATGCGCAGAGGTACTTTAAAATCCATTGTTTCAGAGATTACCACTTGATACTAAAAAAACAATAAAACCCCCAATATATCAACACACAGGGACTGTAAGCACTCAGAAATAAAATTTTCCAGGTCCATGGTAAACCCTTATACTGGGATAAGGTGAATGAGCAAAACCTCCCCCAAAAATTCCTAATAGAAGTCATTTATTCATTCATTCTATGATTTTTATTTTTTCTCCCAGTAAACTAAAGGGACATAGCAGTGAGGCAGTCTCCAGTTCTGTTATCAATCCCCACTCCAATTTTAATGTATACCTAGGAAAGTCTTTTTGCTTCTCCATCACCCTGCCTGACAAAGAGAAAACCTTTCTTCTTCTTCCTCTTCTTCACCCCATGTAGGCACACAGGTGTAACATCCTGCACCTGCACCATCTGTACAAACTGTTAATGCGGAAAAACAACAAATATATTGAAACTGTCCTCTGATGATGGTCAGGCACATCCTGAAAGAGCACTTCCACAGGAAGGGATCAGGCTGAAGGGATGCCCACAAGTGTAGACAGAACAGCCAGTAAGACCACGTCATACAGTTCTAAACTTGTACACCACATGTCCCAAAGAGACCTGCTCTTTCAAATTCCCCTGCACAGGCTTGCTTTCTTCTCCTCCAGTACTGCATGAACTTGCTCAAGTTTTCAAAAATATTATCTGTATATAAAAACAATGTGTGCACAGAAAGTTACCAAGAAAACAACTTGAATTACAATAGTGCCAACAAAGTAGGGCTTTCATTTTTTTTTAAGCATTTGCATACATTGAAAAAGGACAGCTACCACACCAAAAAAAAAAAAAAAAAAAAAAAAAAAAAAAAAAAAAAAAAAAAGTATGATCAGAGAATAAGATTAACCTTGATAATTGACAATCTTACTTGAGGACTCCTAAAACCAAACAAATAAAGACATCTCCCTCTATTTCAGGTCTTACTTTATCCTCTCAGATGGGAGGTTCTGTAGGTATAATGCCCTTTTCACACAGGGCCTATTAGTACACAGTGTAGCACACTTTTTGCCCTCCTCTAACTGAGACCTGCAAGTAGTGAAATACAGATTAAGTACACCTCTTTCCACCTAGAGAACTTTTCTGTCAGCTTGAGGGAGCACCTAGAACTCTGAGAACAGACACCTTGTATTAGCACAGAGGTCAGAGTGCTGACATGTGTAATGCAAGCAGACTGTCCCACTTTTCCACCCACTGAATTTCTGTTGCTAACCTAATTAATACCCTCTCATTATTTCAGATGGTCACTTGGCAAGTGATAGCAAAGATAAAAGGCTGGGGTGTGTTGTGACATGTACCTGGCTTTTTTCTGCCCCATTTCCATTACACTTTTGTGTATTTCTCTCCTTCTCTATTGCCCTTGTTACCATTGACCTCTTGCAAACATGACACCTCTGCTTCCCAGGTTTGGGGAGCATTGAAACACAAAAAACCTGGTTGAAGTGGAAGGCAAATACATCCTTTTGCTTTCCCTACATTTTTCAATTTATCACCTCTGTTCTCCTATGTGTTTCCTCCCTTTTTCACCTCACCAATACTACCTGGACCTCATTTTTCCTGCAAGCTTCTCACGCAGCCCTTGCAAACTGCTGCACCACCCACGGGTACAGTGTTGGTCTAGAGGTGACAGCGAGGGCTGAGGGCCATGCTGGGATGGGTAGAATCCTCAGAGCAGGAGGACAGCCCTCACCTCACCCTGGAGATCCTGCAGGACGAGTGTTTGAAGATGCAAGGGTTAAAGCAAGCAAAGGGGGTGCATATTTGGTACAAGGTACAATAATGTTTGGCCATTTTCACACATTCTGGGAACAAATAAAAGGCACTGAAGGGGCAGGATGGTGGCTCCTTTGCCAAGCACAAAGAGAATATATTTTCCCCTCCTCATTATCCTAGTCCTTCACTTCAGACTGAGGCTAAACAAAGCCATGAATAGCCATGGTGATACAACAAGGGAAACCACTGGATTTTTTGGAGGTGAGATGATTTGGAATTTTTTATTTAGCATCAACATATTTTCAGTAATAAGAGAAGATACACACATGCACACACAAAAGAGGTCTCTTTCCAAGAGAAATGGTACAGCAAAACTCTGATTGTAATTCAAGAATTAAAGTTGCATGTGTACATGTGATAGACCTCACAGAACAGGATCTTTTGTTCTGTTACAAGGGAAACAAGAAAAGCTGCACAGACACGAGAGTGTGAGAGCAAACAAGAGCATCTCTGCAGAAGGGATCAGTTCATGGAAAACTAAGGGTGTACCAAAGGGGGTGAGTGCATCAGAGTGCTTTGAATGCAAACGTGGTGGTTGTCAACCTTTTATATCCACCGTTCTTACACTCCTTACAAGTGACTCATCTGCATTCAGAAAAGCACTGCCCACATAACTAACACTGTTCTTATAAAACATCTGATTCAAATTCCGTTTCACTCAGCTGGAAAAAAAATAAGGAAATTGTGGAGGCATCCCAAAAAGTTAAGTAAGGTCCACTAAATGAGTGCAGAGAATAAATCTAGTTTTTATATTTTTTAACTGGAATTTCCCATGGCAAGAAAACAGACATAGTATGACTAATAAGGTTTGTATGAAAACATTGCCCATGTATTATAAAAAGTTCTCTCTTAATTTAAAGAGGAATAGTATAGCTGTATATTTTATTTTATACAAACTCTACTAGAGTAAAGCAGAAGGCCTTAACAAAAAAGCTCAAGAGTTAAACTATACCAAGCCAAATATTTCACACAGGCCTCCTTATGTTGGAACAATTTAACATGCTGCTGGCAATAAATACAAGAATTGCATTCAGTCAGACAGAAAAATAAAAGCAGGGGCCCTGAATTCTTTATCAGGACGGGTCTTTTACCAGCTCAGAAACATCCCCTCATTATTTGCTCCATCCCATTTTCTCTTTAGGAAGTCACTAGAGGGCATCATCACCTACTCAATCCTGCCTGCAGACCAGGTGAGATCTCTCGTACCCTACCCTCCAGAAGCTATGCTGATCTCCGTAGGAGTGCCTTCAGCAGAGCTCTGAAAACTCAGATGCTCCCATAGCCCTGGCAGAGGAGGTCGTGCAGGGGCACAGTGAAAATAGCCTACTTGGGATTACAGCAGAGAGGAGAATTCTTAAAAATGGCACTGCTAAAGAGATCTTATCCATTGAATTACTTCACTTCTTTGTGCGTTTATTTATAAAAGTACTCACATACCAACTTTTCCAAACTGCCCTGACCATTTGGAAAGACAAAGTGCTGAATAGAACATGAGGAGATGAGTAGCTTTGTAAGATCCAGGGCAGGAATCATCTCCCACAGATTCCCCATGGATGTGTCTACTGTGCAGCACTCCTAACACAAGCCAGCTCCCATTTTTCCACAAGGGCTCTTACTGTGAACACCAGAATTGAAGGATCTGGGTGTTGCATGAACTAAAACCACAGGGGAGAAGATCCATCATCCCCGTTCTTTATTTATCCTTTTCTCTCTTGCTTCCTAAAAAGTCCCACAGGGTATCATCTCCACAGCTTTGAATTTTTAACCATAAGCACAACCTCCACCTGTCCCAGAACCCTTAATAACATCACTACTTGGACAGCTTTCCTGGTGGTAAAGCATGCACATACAACCTGGGAGTCAGGGAGATGTTGATCCCTTGAATCTTATTACAGACAGTGCTCCACACATACAAGTTCACACCAGGGTGAAACCTAGGTACAGGCTTCCCCCTGCTTATCATCCCCGTGTCCCAGTCCCACAGCTCAGGTGTGGGGTGGGTGTGACAGAGCCATGGGACTTGTGTTTCCCTGTCCATGCACAGGGATGGCACAGGGAGCACTTCCTGTTCAGCTAAATACAGGGCAGAAGCGTTTTTGTCAGTGTGAGGCCTCACTGCTGGCATCTTCCAAATTAGTCTCTTCTGTGGGTGGAAAGCTGTAGTATCTTGAGAAAGCCAAAGGACTTGGAAGGAAGATCCATTTTTTCAGGAAATTATGGAGCTCAGAAAGACTGTGGACTAGTGACACATTATCTTATGGCATGCAAAATACACCTGTCTCACCAGGGTCTTCCAAGAGCAGCTTTGGACCACCTCCAAAGCCTGGAGCTGCACAAAAAGCACTTGAATTTCCAGCGTTGGAAACACCTGTTATACAAGAAACAGGTCCATAGGTCATTAAGAGTTTGTTGCATTTTGATTTTCACCTGGGATTTTCCCTTTCAAGGGTGGGTACCTGGAGCTGTTCTATCCATATGCTGACTCCCAAGTGCATACTTCAGTTTGGAGGGAATAAATAAGCAGTAGGTGAATAAAACCCCTACCCTGCACTATGAGCCATGGTGTACCTGGCTCAATGTGCAAGAGAGCAGCTTTTTTAACTTGTTTACCAAAATAGATCAAATGTTGGAAGTACAAGAGGAACTGGAAGAGACATTGATGTCTGTCACTAAAATTGTGGAGGAGCAGTACTGTAGAAGGCAAGTAAGGTAAGTAAGTAGGTATGGATGAAAAGAAGAATGGGAAAACATTAAAACTATATCCCAGTTAAAGAGGTAAAACATTCAGACTGAGGCACAAATGATCTCATCAGCTTCATTGTCCAAGGCTTGGATAAGATAACACATTTGTGGTAGAAAAATCAATAAACTGCACTCAAGTGAGGTCAGTTTTGGGCATCAGGAACCTCAAACATGGTTAAATACCTCTGTGAACATTTCATGTAACTTTCTGGGATGAAAATTATCCATGTATTCATGGACCAGCAAGAAAAAAAATGTCACAGAGTAAAAACTTACTGTTTTTTCTATATGCACTGAGAGGCAAAGGTTTCTGTGGACAGGAAAGAGTGGCTCCTACCTTTCTGTGTACAGACAATGGGAGGACACTTGGTGAGTGTTATTCACTAAAGCAGAGGTGCAGTCTCAGTCACTCTAACAGAAACCCACCCATTCCCAGACCTATAGTGCTTACTCACAAGCCAGCATTTAGATATGCAAATAACAACATATTGTTATCAGCAGTTTGTCCAATAATATTTCCTTTGTTTCATCAAAAAGGCGTATCAGTTTTGTGCAGTTGGCAGTGAATATGCAAAGAGGAATTTGAAAAAGCAAGACCAGCCAGAACAGCAGCCTCTGCCAGTCTGATTGCAGGCATTGCTGATGTCAGACGATGCATCAGAAGGTTAGGGTGCTAATGACTTGTTGATGTGTTTGACATTATGCAGCTATCTCTGAGCAGGTATTTTCACAGTAAATGTTTTTATAGATGTTTCCCTATTACTCATGAGCTGGAAGTTTCAAGGGAAAATTTTGAAAACAAGATAAAAGCTCAAGGGGCCAGGGAAAAAGGGAGAGTGAAAGCTTGTCTGAACCCTCACATTACTTAGTCCAAAATAGAAATGTGAAATACCACGTCCTTGGTCACAAGCCTGTTAAAAAATCAGAAATACTGGACACAAAGTGATCTTCTCAGCTACAGTAAGAGAATCATTAAATTATTTGGGACCTTTAAATGTCATCTAGTCCAACCCCCTTGCAATGAACAGGGAAGAGTCAGTTGTTTATATTCATGTATACATAATCAGTTGCAGTCCTTGAAAAGACATTAAAACATATTCAAAAGAGAGGAAAGAACTTGAAGTAATAAATCTAACGAAATTATCATCATGAAATAATCCACCTAGTTTATCTTTGGTTGTTTTTTTTTTTTTTTTTTTTTGGTCTGTCTTTCCTTTGGAGATTTGCAAGACAATTTTTAAAATCTAATTAACTTTTTGCATGAAGATGAAGTTCTTTCATTTTGGAGAATTAATCACATTTAATCTGCAGACACTAGCCATTATAACAAATCTGTCTGTCCACTGTAACAGCGGGATTATGAAAAAATAAATGGAAAGTGACATTCACATTAGCCTGAGAGTGTTTTTGGCAGTCATCAACTGGCTTTTCTAGTTACTATGACTTTAACCCATCATCACCTTTTCATTACAAGTACCCAAGCAGTGGAGTAGGTTAGGCTGCCAGGCAGCTTTTTCAGGCATTTATTATGGCAGCAGTGTTTATGTTTGAAATTATCAAGCCCCTTCTGAGTGAATTGTTGTCTCAGACGCAGAGTTTGGTGCTGTCAGCTAGAGACCAGCTGTGGGGTGGTTTTAGAGTCAATGCACTTTAGGCACAGTGGAGTGCAGGGTCAATTGCAGATGGAGGATTCATGAAGGTGTTTTGGGCTGCATATCCAAAGAACTTTGTTCCAGGAGTGAAGGTGCTGGAAGAAATATTTCCACAAGAGACTTTGCATGAAACAAAACTGTGTGCGTCTATGAGAAGGCAACTGAGCAAGAGCACCAGTGCAGTGAAATATGTCTTAGAAAGGGGGGCAGGGGGTGAATGGAGGAGGGTGGAGGGAGAAAGAACAAGTTCTCTGTAGATAAAAGGATTAAGAACTAGGGAAAATATTTCCATAACCATGCCAAAGAAAAAAGATACATTGTTGTATTTTGCACTTCAGCCAGAAGTGCAATCAGTGCTTTGCAGAATACATGCAGAAAAGTATGGCTGCTTAGGAGAGCATGTGTTCTGGGGTGATTCATATCAGCTAAATAAAGGTAATTAAAGATATAAAGGACTGAAGCAGTAAAAACAGGACTGAGCTATTTAACCAAGTGTGACAGCTTTGCATGACTGATTATTCATGAACTACTCCTAGGCAGTTAAGAAACATTAAATGTGATTCATTATCTCTAGAAAGAAAACAAGCTATTTATTAAGGAATCTAACTTCATGGTGCTCCTAAAACTAGTATAAATATTTGAATTTCTGTCTATAAAGTTTCTGAAAAACGTGAATAACCTATTCAGCCATTCACATAAGGCACATATGTATACATACATCAATTTCTTAGCTGGCAGTTAGCAGGTAGGCATGAATATATGCAATGCAAATGCATATTCCAAGTGCCTTATGCAATTAGTTATTATTTCTACCTAGTTCTTACCATGTATTTTAATGGAGATCAACTCTATCAAGTAAGGAATGTTAAATTAGCAGGCCTTTACAAAAGAGGAATGATCCACCATATTATCCTCTGATCAGGCTGAAAGCTCTACTCTTCCCAGGTTTGTAATTGTGCAGTACACTAAATTATGATCATAAAGTGTATTAAAAACTCTTCATTAACTCTTCACATGCAGTAATTTCAGCTCATTTACTTCATTAGTTAGCAGCTAATACTGAGTGCACTGCAAGCACATGTACGTGGGGGGGTTAATGTGAGAGCCACTACAGCCCAGCTTATTGCACAGCACCTTGAAAATCCCTAATTATAGCTCACAAGCTCATAATGAACCAAACATATATAATGCTGTGGAATGATCTATTAACAAAAAAAAGAAGCTTACACTAATTCTTGTTTATTCACCTGGGCATCACAGCTGGATAAGAGATAAGTGCTCATTTACATGTCATTTGGGCTTTTGTTATTCTTTTTTTTTTAATTCCCCTGCACTTTCTGCTGCTAAGCATGACTGTTTCTCTTTGTTTGTTGGGATTTTTTTTTAACTGATGTGGTACAGTATATAAATGTGTATTATAAGGAGTCATGCCACTATAAGCATGCTTTATTATGAGCCTGCTTTAAATTAAACATAAAACAAACACCAGGAAATTGCTATCAAAGGTATTTGCCATAAAATAATGTTGCTTGTCTATTGAGTGCTGTAACTGGATGTTGCTACAGTTGCCAGGGTGTTTGCAGTTGAAATATTTAGGTATTATATGGAAGGGATTTTCCTGGAAGGTCCACCTCAATCAAACGGTAAATTTCACAGGCTAGCTTAAAACAGTTTTTCTTTCAGGGTAAAACAATGGAACAGCTTCTTCAGGATCACTTTTGGAATTACTACTTTTTAGTAAGGTTTTCCTTCATCCTATGCTACTCATACTGAAGAAGAAAAATAAGATATTTTATAAAAGCACCAAATTAATCCCAACCCCCTACCTCTAAACCCCCTTGATACTGATTTCTACAGTTGTTTTCCACCTCTTTTTTTGCTACAGTATTTCGTTAATAATTTATAGTACTATTTCTATTGTTCTATTTTGATTACAACTACAAAGTTTCCAGGAATGAAACAAAGCTTGTATTAAAAAAATACTTTATATCATGTGAATATGGAAATTACTTTCAAAAATGGAGTGGCCCTTTACAAGGTTGCTGCTATGTCTGACTCCACTGCAGCCTTGCTCACTTTTCTTTGCCACCAATTAATACTTGCAGCTAAAAGAAAAGGACAGACTTTGCAAGGAATCTGCAATGTGATGCTCAGCTTTCTCTCCTTTCACTGGCTAAAGTTTTGTCTCTCTTACTGTAGCCCGAGGATAAATAGTCATAATAGTGGCATACATTCTCATTTTCCTCATGGAAATTTTGTGGAATTTAATGTCTAACCTTTCTGTAAAAACTTTACAATCCCTGTGCAGCTCTGTTACAGCAATATCCCCCTTTGAGGATCATTAGGGTGAATTGCAACATCCTACTAAGAAAAAAAATTATTTATGTATGACTTGAACGTATTTTTACTGGACTTCACAGGATTTCCTCCCTTCATCTGTTCAAGATGACTTATCCACAGACAGTAAATGCAGTTTTGAATATATGTCCTTGGATGTACTAACAGCTGTAACACAGTGTAAATAAAATAAAGGCAGACCCACTTCCAGAAAAACATGTGTAGTTATGCAAAACATAAATTAATGTTATGCTTATGGGATTACATGTGGAAGATACTTGTGGAGGTTGTCTATGCTGCCTCTCTTTCTGTGAAGGTTTGAAACATCTAGAGACAAATGCAGCCAATACCAAGGACAGTATCTGTGGTTTCATGTGGTGCCTGTCACTGGACAACAGAACATCCTGTTTTCTGGGCACCTGCTCTGCATTATCCTCCAAACCTGCTTTGTTTCAAGAGATCCTTGTAATACTAGAACAATTAGCCTCAGTGTTTTTATACTGCAACATCATCAGCCCAAGAGAGGAAGATACACGATGCAAATGATGACCTGAGGACTCGGGAATTTAATATGCAAAAACACCACATGCAAACTTCAGTGGGTAGAGATCCCTGTAATATGTATGAGTGCTGGGGTTAGGGCAAGATGGAGTGATCTTGCTGGAATAAATCATTGCATAAGTGTGGAACATCCTTCTCTGACCTTCTGGGTTCAATAGCCTGGCTCTGAACACGCAACCCTGACCCCAGAATTACTATGTGGATAGTCCCAAATGCTCTGGAAGAAAGCCAGTGGTCTGGGTTTTAGCTGGAGTCAAGGCATTTAGGCTATATGACATAAACGTTTTCATTGCGTGATAAAAAGTGTTTGTGGCAGCTATATAACTCATTATCTGGTTCATGCAGGTACTCATTGCTGTTATTATTCTTGTGGTTAATAGTAGCAGTCCTAATAACAATCTGCCAGTCTTAGTAGAGACTGAGCTTTGTGGGGAAAAAAAAAAAAAAAGAAGGCAGAACAAGTCTCAAAGAATTTATGCTGGAAATAAAATTTCAAAATCTATTTATTTATTTATCTGAGGGGTCATATGTCACTGCCACACACTGTCTTGAGGCAGAGTAGCATAAAACAAAGGCAAAAAAGCAGCTTGTTTGTCTTTATCAGCATATGACCTAGAGAGTGCACGAAGCTGACACTCTGCCTTTTCACTGCCCCTGTTGCAGGGAAATAACAGACAGACAGGTGTGGCAGCCCATCATGCTGTTAATCTCTTTTATCAGCCCAGCATGAATGCATAGAGCTCATGAATCAGAGTCCAAAGGGTGGATGTGAATTATCTTGCTGCTACCTGGAGAAATGGAGGTGGCATTTCTCCTGTAAGCAGGATCATTTAATCCACACTGGTCCTTGCCCTCCAGACTACAAGGGCCTCCTTGGCTGGGAGAAAGGAGCAGAATAAATTCAGTACTGCTAGGACAAGGAGCTATTTACTTGACAGGGGAAAAGAATCTCCAAGTCCCACCATAAAGGCAAAATCCACGGTGCTGCAAGCTCACCAAGGGCTCAGCTGAACAGGCAGCCTGCAGCCTGAGGTGCCCAAAGGGCCAGCTGGTTTCACCACCCTTCCTTCCATAGGACTGCAAAGACCATTCAGTCTGCAGATCCTGCCACCATGTCCCTGCAGGCAAACTAAACCCTGCAGTCCCCAGGACCACTGCACTGCCTCTCTCCATGCAGACTTCTAGCAGGGACCAGCCCATCCTAAAACATGCTGGGAACTGCTGGAAAAGTGTGCCAGGGATGTTGTGAAAGTGTAATGGCATAAACAATCAAGCAAGGAGTGTTTCCTCACTGTTCAATTTAGCAGCTCAGATATAACCACAGAGGCCATAGGTATTTAGTTCCCATCAGAGCTTCCCAGAATGATTATATCCAAGTGCCAGCTCTTTGCAGAATGGACCAAATGCACTTCTGCTGACATTTCATTCTTTTCAGCAGAAGTATAGGAATTTGGTCAGATACAAGAAACCTTACTGGCTTGAACTCTCCCAGTTCTTGAGACTTTACTGAAAATATTGACTGGGAAAGAGACCACATACTGTAAAACCTTTCATAATTCTCTCCCCAGCCTGGGTTAGAAATGCTTTCTGAAGGGCTCCAGACAAAACTTTAACTTTTTGCTTTTTTATCATTAGTCTTTTGTTTCAGCTTGAAATTAAAGCCAAAAAGAAAAAAAGTTTACTTTTAGAAACAGATAAATACATAATGCTTGAATGGGTAAAGGAAAGGGGGATTTTCCTTTTAACCATCTTGCCAAAATTAATTTTGTACTGAAATTATCCTTCCCTCAATTCTGTCGTTCCTTCTTCAACTGAACTTATACTGAAATAACACTCTTAATCCCCAAGAAGCATCAATATTTTTGCTGTAAAGCATTGCACAACTTGTGGTATGGACTAATGCCATGCATTAGCCATGAAGCAAGGTTTGACGTAGCTAAAGAACATCAAGTACAATACCACGTTTTATCAAAACCAAACAGCAGAACAATGCACACAAGGCTCTCACAAATATACCAGACCCATCAGATTTCAATCTGATAAAGTCAATACAGAGAAGAAATATAGAGTACAGTCTGTCTTCGTTAACACAGGAATAGGAGCAGTTCCAGTCTCCCTCTGCAGCATGCTCTTAACACAACAGACAGGAAGATCAGCCTCTTAGGCTGAAATATTGGGAGTTTGGAACTCAAAGATCTGTGTTTTTCCACCAGAGCTCACGTCCCTCAGAAACACCCTGGAAGGGACTTGCCCTCCCCAGGCAGACAGACGAGACAGCATTTTGGTTTCCTGGGATCACCTGTCCAGAGACCTTCAGCAAGGGACTGACCTCTATCCCCATCTCTGCCTGTAGCTAAAAGGGAGGCACCCACACAGCTAATCAGTTAGCTGGCAGAGCCTTAACATCCATCCCATGGCCTACTGTGGTTTAATGTTTCCCTTGTAACAGGGAGGAAATACGTTAAAAAAGAACGTGGGGTGCACCACAATGAAAAGGTGGAGAGCAGGAGAGGTTGAGCCCTGGCTATCAGTGTCGAAGCCCAGTGGCTCAGCAGTGCCACAGCACAGCCATCCCTCTCCTTCCTGCACTGGCTGTCAGCACCAGGAGCACACAGGGGGTGCATCCCAAGGGCATGCAGAAGGCAGCACAGTGTGGGCAGACCCCAGCTGCTTTCACCCAGAGCTTGGAGACATAGCTGTGGTTGCATGGAGTGCTGCACAGGCTAATTGCCCAAAGGTTTATCCCATTTCCTGGGAAGGTTTGGTTGTTGGCCACATACACAAAATTCAAGTGCCACCAGTAGGTGACACACTAAATGGAAGCCACCTTGGGTGCATCTGCATGCCCACCTGGCACACTCTCTTATCACACGGGGTGATAAGAGAGCCCTGACAAGATAGGTGCATAAAGGTTCATGTGCCTTTCATTGCCCAGTACAGAGGCAAAAGATCTGATCAGATGTTTCAGTTTGTGTGTTCAGGGTGGCAAGCAGTACCATGCAAAATTGTGCAAGCCAGTCCAAACACCAGAAACAACATCACCCTTAAAACAGAGATCCACCTAATGATGTAAGAGGCAAACCCTGCTAATTAAGGAACTACAACAGCCATGGGCAGCAGGTGAGAAACCACGGGGGATGGATTTCTGCTGCCCTGTGTGCTGTGCACAGGCAGTTCAGCGGAACAACTGTGCTAATTTTGTGGCCAGCCTGGTTCCACAAAAGGCTTCACCCAGCTTGGTTGCTGAGGATGACCCAGGGCACCTCAACACTACACCCTGTCCTGAGTCACACCTGAGGTGAACTTGCTGGCTCTGACATGGGGGAAGCCCCAGCACATGGTTTTCTTAAAACACAGCTCTTACCAGCATCACTGTGTTCCTCACTCACCTTTTCTACTCATTCTTGTGAAAGATGCACCTTGCAGAGCGCCTGACTGTGCTGCATAACCCATCACAGTCCATGCTGGGGTACAGCATCCCTTTGATGGACACCACAGTGTTTGGGTTACACTCCCTAGAACCTCATCTTCATGGTTTGCATCCTGGCTCATGCCTATGGTGAGGGCCCAGAGGGAGGTGAGAGGGGAGGAAAAGCATTGACTCCCAACACTGAAGCTCAAACAACTCACTATTGACATGTTTAATAAAAACAAACAAACATGCTGAGTGTTAGGTAAGTGGTGGTTGAAAAAGTTAAGAGAGTGAAGTGCTAAAGTGAAAATAATTAAAGAAGCAAACACTGCTGAAACTCATGTCTTGACTAGTTTCCAGTAGAGCCAAGGTTTTTCTTAGTCCGGTAAATATCCTAATTTAGACACCAATCCAAACCTCTTTTTATGAGATGTATGGAAATACTGCAAAAAGAGCCTGTTGGTTCTCCTGGCTTTGAAGGGTGTGAAAGTTATACTGCAGGACTGATTTCCCCCACCGTGTTTTCTCTTTCAGTCATGATTGAAGCCAGACAACACAAAAGGTAAGTTCAAATGTCTTTAAAAGGAAGAGCTTCTAAATCCTTACTTCACTTGTTTTGGGTGAAGATCTAGCCTCCCTGGACAGGTTTGTTCTATGCAGGAACCAAAATTAATTATTTTCTCAAGTCTCATTTTAAAGGGCAGGGAATGGACATTTTGGTTTTTCATTAAAGAAGAAATGCACACAGACCACAGGCTGCTCTGATTTATGGCTGGGCTGTCTGGTGTATGTTAGAGCTTGGATTGACATGAAGCCACTGTGACTTAGAGTAAACTAAACAGGGACCATAAATGGAAAATGTTTAAAAGGCCATTACATAACTGAATAAATGGGCTGAAAATCTTGTCTGCATGCCTCTCCCACACACATTAGCTGGGGATGATGGTTTCACCTGAGATTGAATCTCATCTGTTGCCGCTATATGTATTGCCAGGCTACAGCAAATGTTACTAATCACATCTAATTATTTTCTAAAGAACAGTGAAGGAAAACAAATACAATCAGATAAACTGACTCTTTTGCAACATCACCAAGTTTGCTCTAGCATCATCACATGTAATGTAGACAAGAAAATGTCAGGCATAAAGAAAATTAACCTTTTTTTATGTACAGAAGTTGGAGGGGTCACTTACCAGGGCACCAAGCTTTGCCTCCCAGGCACCTGGCTTAGAACACACATTTTAGGGTAACCTCTGGGTTATGCCACCAACCACCAAGAGAGAAGCCAAGCATTTTGCAGCTGACATGGAAGGGAGTGCTGGGTCAGAACACAAGGGACTGAGAAAGAAAGCCATCAGCCATGCCTTCTGCCCAAAACTGTGCCCTGTCACCTCTGGGAACATGCAAGACTACAGCCTGTAAACCAAGGGAAACAAAGTCACTGCAGGAAAAAACAGCAGCTACCTTTGGCTACCTGATTCAAAGCAATCACAGCATTGCTGAGCAAGGACTGGGAGAGAGGGACAAGCTTGTGTGACCAACAGGGATTCTGCCATGGGACCAGCAAGTGTCCAGTCTCCACCAGGCACTGATTCACTGCTGGGATATTGTTCAGAGGCATTGGAAAGGCCACAGAGATACTTGTGTTATTCCTGGGCAGCTCCCCAGTGACCTACACTTGTTTTCCCAAATCTTTCCTCCAAGGCTTTAAAAAGCAGCAGTTTGCTGGTATTTTCTTGGGAAAACCTCTCAAATACTTGATCACCTGCGTTTATTTATAAAATTCTTCCACTGCTTCAACTACCTCAAAAATTTTACCCATCTGCCAGGTTTTTGTTCAGACTATATTCTTCTATATTATGAACAGAAATGTATTGGATTAACAGAAACAAGCCACAGGAATGTCCTCATCCTGGTGCTGCCTGTGTGGCCTGGGACAGCTCCTGTTCTCCCTTGTGCCAAAGTGCAGATCTGCCCTCAGAAAAATATGCTGTTCTTCACTAGGCCAGGCTCAGTTACGTGATGGGTGCTGGGATGATGGTTGCAAGGTGCTTAGTTGCCAACAAGTCCCATTTAGGGATGTTTTTTGCTTTAAGTTCAAGTATCCAAGTGCATTGCCTGGCATCTCTGTGCACCCCTTCTTGTCAGCTTCTGGGAGGGGTTTTGTGTTTCTCCATCAGTTGTGATGACTGATTCTCCACGTGCCTCTACAACTTCACTTTACAACAACAAAGTAAATCTGTTATCAGCTAATAATAAAATAAATATTAATCACTTCATGTGAATGCAAATAGCTGTTTGTGAAGATTTCTCCCATAATCAACTTGGAATGACTCTTAGTTTTTATTCTTCCTGACATCTTCATTTCACTGACAAATTCAACTGAAATCCAGACTAAAAAGTTATATGACAGCCTAGATTCTGTAAATCACAGAGAAAACTCTAAGTGGGAGAAGTTCCCAGTTTCTATGCCACACTGATTTTACAAAACTCTCAAAACATGGCTGAACTATTTGGTATGGCAAGAAGCAATCCTATTGATTCATGGTTAACAAATTGCCCTCTTTCCAGAGAATCAAGATCAAAGTGTGTTCTCGTTAGAACTTTAAAACCTTGGGTGGTGTTGGATAACTGAGCAGTGAGTAATTGGGATATGGAGTCTTTCATCTGCAGCAGTCAATTCCTATTCACAACTCATGTTAAGAATAATTAAACTTCTTGCTGGATGGTGCCTATCATCCCTGGTGCAAAAAGCTGGTGCCTAACAGGACTGCCACCTCCAGCACCATCTCTCCAACCCTCCTCCTGTATCCTGCAGTTGAGAAAGGGTGAGACAGGACCTGATTTTAAAATGACAATGAAATCTACAGAGAATCATAAGCAAAATTTTACCTTAGCAGTTTCTGGAAATAAAACATTTCATGCCAAAATATCAAGACTGCTTCTGGTCTCAAGGAGGGGAGGACAGAGTTATTCACAAGTTATAGATAGATTTTTTTTTTTTCCCCAGAATGATGGAAATATTCAGAAGTCTTAAAGCTGTATCATAACTATAAGCAGATCATTCTGTCACTTTTCCTACATTGCTGAAATCAGCAGTCTACCCATGAAGTGAAACAGCAGCTCTTTGAGAAATTATATATTTGTGACACTTCTGCCTTCTTTTAAATACTTTTCATTGACCTTTTAGGGTTTCTGTAAGTTTTTTCCCCCAAGAGTGAGCATATGCAAATTATTTTTCTGCTCTATTTCCCTCATTAGTAATATGTAACTTTGCAGGCTTTTGTATTTAAATCCACACCTATAGCATAGCTTGTGTTCAAGATGCCAACTCTTCTTCTACATACATTTAATTTCCTGGGATGAAGTGCTGATTCAAGTGGACTTAATAAAGAAGTAAATCATTTAAGCATGGAAATTAAGCTGTTGCATGTGAGAGATCTTCTCCAGTCATCTCACCAGTGCATACCAATGGTGCAGTTTAATCTCTACATCTTCTGTTCGGTCTGATTAGGCATATCCCAGCTCCTATTAGGCATCAGGAAGAGAGCAAGTTACCCTCAGAAGATAGCAGCATGAGACTCAGTCCTTGCTTCCTGATGTATCCAAGCCCGACATCATTTCATGTACCTGAGGATGACAGTACCAAGTGCCAAATCCATTTTGCTGTGGTCTGGCAAGTGCAGTAAGAAGTTTCCTTCTTGTTAACTCTTGGGTCATCTCTCTTTTGATTTTGCACTGGAATTCTCCAAACACCAAGGTAGAGAGAGCCTTGTTCTAGGGAACAGAATTAACTTAGTAGTGCTAAGTAAATTAGTCATTAGCAGTTATCTGTTGTTGCTACCAGCTGATCTGATCTGACACCACAGACGGCACAGGCTTGCTCTTTCTTTGCATAGGATTTTTACTCTTCCTGCAGTGCCGTGCAGAGTGTGCTGCTGACCTGCAATGTTTGAATGCTGACTCTCACTCCCAACACAGGCACTGCACATCCTGCGTGTCCCAAACCCACATGCAAACAAAAAATTGTTCATTCACTACAGACAATCCTCAGATAATTGATCTTAGTAGGCTGCAGCCAGCCTTTTGCTACTACCTTCCTTCATAGCAAGTTATCACTCAGCTTAGAAGAGCTGTTTCTATCAGCTGCATTTTGGATGGCTACATCTCCTTTCCTTGCTGCTTTGTTGATAGTGATATGGAAGTTTGATGGTAAGATTTCTCAGCCTTTCTCTTTAGCTGAGAACTCAACTGAAGACTAGAACTGGAGAATGAAACCAGAGAATGAGACTGTTGCAAAAGAGATGAGCTACAGGTGAAAGAAAGAAAAATATATAGCATGAACTCCTTTAACTTGCTCTGGTTTTTTGAAACAGATTACACATGTTCACCTTTCCCTGGGTGTCTATCACTAGTCAACAAGAAGAATGGGATTGTCTAAAAGTTTTGATTTTCATGAAACAAAATGAACTTGGCAGGCTGATTAATTGGATGGATGATCTTTTCTGTCAAACCAGAAATGTCTATATTTTTACCTTTCACATTTTAAGGTTAAGAATTTAATTTTTTTCCAGCAAATAAACAAAACCTATTAAACCTTATTTTCTAACACTTTCAGCAAAAGCATTTCCCTAGAAATGGGAGTGCTTCATGACAGCTAAATGAAAGGAAAAGACAACCCCAGTGCAGCTGTTTGTATCTGGCAGATGCCTTTGCATTCAAGACCTATTCATATGTCATTGAGGAAGTTGATTCAGCTCAAGTCTACACAAGCATGTACATAAGCATCTCAAAAACACCAACTAGAGACTGGCATTGTTTTGTGTATATAAATGGTGTGAGCATTATTTTACTTCTGTTTCTGACAAAACTATTTTGAAGGCAGGATTGAAAGGTATTTTAGGATACTGCAGCAGGATAGGTGATGAAATTGTGTTATATGCATACAGGAAATTTTTTGTTGTATCTTTTTGTAGATAGGAGGGCAGTTATCTGCAGCACATGGTGCTGCCAGTGTAGCAGTATAGACCAATCTAGGTTAATGCTCCCCACAATCTAATGAGAACAACAACCTCCCAATTTCTTTTAACATTTGAACTTTCATTATCACTCACCTGCAGGGAAACAGTACACAGTAAACAATTTCCTAACAGGTTAGAAAGGTGAGGCTCAAACATGACTCAGACTAGGTCATTGTGAGCTGTTCTCCCACTTGTCCTCTGCAGTCAGTTTTGAATTTAAAAAGGTTTGTCCACATGCTACTCTTCTGTCCAAGAAATGCCTATAATTTCTTGTAAAACATAGAAAAAAAGTGACCAAATGCAACAGTGAAATCCTTACAAAAGCCAGCTTTATGAACTGTCAAGGCATCTAGCTTGGTCAGAAGATTTTGAAAAAATATTATTTTCATGGAGACATTTGTGTTTTATCAATGCTTACATGATTCACAAAGACATATTGCAAAGTCATAAAAAGCCAAGCTGGAGAAGATCTGAGATGATGCCAGTTCATCCCTCACCCAAAAGAAAGATCATCTGCACTTATGTAATTCCTGAAGATGTTGGTCTAACTTGTCCTTACAAATGTCTGCTCTTGGGATTCCCATCCACCATCACAAATCTCTTGTGTACACATAACCCAAATTTCATTCATTATAGTTTTGGTTTGTTATTTCTCATTTTGTCTCACAACTAACAGGGAAAGATTCATCTTTTTTTTCTCACAACTTTTTACGTGTTTGAAGACTGCTACCATCCTTCTGTAAAATAACCCTGGTTTTACAAACTTTCTTCATAAAACATTTTTATTAGCTCTCCAGTCCTTCTTGCTGCACTACCAGGCACCTGGTTTTGTTTGGCTTTGTATTTTTAATTTTAAAAGAAGCACAGTGCCCAAAGCTGAGCATGTTGCTGTATCTAAAGCTAGTCCCACATCTGCTGAGTAGGCTGGAAGGGCACTGTTATTATCTCACAGCTGTCACACCTATTTATATGTTCTCATCTATTTTTCCACAAGCAGCATGGCACTGCCAACTCATTTATAACCAGTGATCCACTGCAACACTGCATTCCTTCTTTTTACAAAACAACCATCCAATAAGTCATGTACCACCTCATATTTGTGCAACTTGCATATTTGTGCAACATATTGAGCCATTGCTCTTGCTTTTGTTTGTCTGGAGTGGCCTTTTACTTATTTACTTATCACTTCTCTGGTGTATCATCATTGTTCTGCATTTTCATCCTTTCCTTCAAAGGGCTGGCTGGCATGACCTACAAACTCAGCAAACTGACTCTGTTTTTTCATAAGCAAAGTCATTAATGAAAATACTGAATAGTATTTGGCCCATGAAAGATCACAGTGGAGTCACATTTAATTCAACTTAGTTTGACAGTGAATCACTAATAGCCACTCCTGGAGTACAATTTTGCAACTAGTTTGAGCACAATTTAGAGCAATTTCATTAGGATCCTGTTTCCATCCTTCGTTTATGAAAGTATCTATGAAGCAGTCAAAAGCCTAGCACAGTAAACCTAACATATTCTCTCTCCTGTTTATAAAGAAATGTCAGCCTGTCGTGACATAAAAGTCACTGGGACTGTGCTTGGAGATCCATTGTTGCTTTACACGTGTTTTGCAAATAGAGTATGAGTAGCAATTTTGGAGAAGCTGAAGTTACACTTTCTGACCTACATTTGACTTGGTCCTCTTTCCATCTCCTTTTACAGTACAGTTTTTGTATGTACCTTTTTCTGTTTACCATAGCTCTGATTTTCTTTTTTGAACGCACTGTTAACAACTCAAAGATCACCTCAAACACCTTCCTAAACCATTTGAATAAATTTTGGAAAGACCTGCTGATGTGAAACATTCAGTTCATATTCTTTTAGTATTCCATTTTGAGGTGTCTTCTTTTTTTTTTTTTTTTTTTTTTTTTTTTTTTTTTTTTTTTTTTTTTCCTCTTATCTTAATTTGTGTGGACATGCTGATCAGGAGTCCAATCAAATTTCCAGCAGGAAAGTTTCAAAAGGCTCTCACTAGTCAGATGGGTACAGAGAAAAAGGAAGAATAAAAGAAACCTATTCCAAACTAAAAATAACTGTTTTTTAAATATTGTAGTATATTTTTTAGAGCTCTCAAGAGATTTTTAGAAAATAGTACGTTAAAATTTTAGAAGTTATAAGTCATGGCTGCTTTTACTTATTTGCAAAATGCCTTCTGGATAAAAAAACCCAACACAAAAAACATTGTGATTAAGAACCTAGTATTTCTTTCCTGGTTTTTTTCCCTGAGACATGTATTAAGGAATACCTGCTAGCAGAAATTTTACACTTGCATATCATGCTCAGTACCTAGGCTATAGTTTCTACATGATGAAATAAGACTGACAGGCCCAAAGTAGAGTTAAAAATTATGAGCACAAAACCCCAGGGACCATTACCTGAGCTATCTCATCTGTGGGTTATACTGAGTCCCTGTGGCAAACTATTGCTTTCCCCACATTAGAGCACAAAACAAAGCTGTATAATAAAGCAAAAGGAGTTGTAGAAACAGTCTTTTCAAACATATCACACTCCAGAAATAATTCAGCGAGAATAGGTGTCACAGCTGCATCTCCCATGTACACATTTGTCATAAGCCAGCTTTGTGCTTCAGCTGCAATCACCTGGAGCACTGAGAAAGATCTGTGTCTGAATACAACATGGCACAGTGATGAACTGCAGAGTCTCTGTCTGAAATGGTTGACACCATCCACTACAAGATCTCTCCAAGCAACCAAAAGAATTCTTTTTATATTCCTGTGCACACAACAAAGTCCCTTAATAAGTAATCACAAAGCACTTCATAGAGGTATGAGCACAGCACCCTGTTTGTCAAAAGCAGAATTTAGGAGAAACGCATTTACAATTACACTAGGAAAGGAAATAAGAATGTTGCCTCTAGCACCATTATCTCAAAACAATAGCTAGAGGGAAAAAATCAGACTTTGCCGGTGAGAAAATGAGAGGGCACATCCTGAAGTGTTTGCCAAGTTTGGACTCCACATATAGGACAATTTCTCTGGGAACCCATTCATGTACAAACACATGTGTGACACATGGGTCATGGGTACATTTCCACATGCAGATAATGATACAGGTCATAGCCAGGATTTATGCTTTATTGCATTTGGTAGATAAAAAGACAACATACTCCAGATAGTAAAACTTGAACTCCCTCAATGCTATCCCTTTCCACTGCAGTGCATGTACCTACCTTTTCACCAGGACATAGCAGGAAAGGGAGGATGGGCACTGTTACTGCAGTATCTCAGCCTCTACACCTATGAAGAGATCCACCTTCTGATAGAGAAACTTTTACCTCACGCTCCTTAAGTAGGATATAAAGGCATACTTGTAGCTGTCTTGCTTCAAATAAACCCATAAAGTTACTCAGAGTCATATTTTCTTTCCTAACCTTTCCTGGAAGGAAGTAGCAGCACCTACTCCTCACAAGGCAGTTCCCATCTCCCCTTGTCCACCACCTGAGGCAGAGAAGCACTGCTGTGTCTCCACATCACCTCTGTGCCCATGCTCAGGAGTGCAGAACAGATGTCTGGCCTGGACACCACACCCAAAACCAAACGTGTAGTTGCTGCTCAGCATTAGGTAGGAGATGCATTTTTCTGCTTCATTCCTTTGGGCAGATGTGTAAGCCCTGGGAATAATCTAGCCAAAAGAAATTAATTGTCTGCAACCAAGCCTTTTGCAGGGGTATAATGATCCACTCCACTTGTGGTTTCTTAGGGTTTTTTTTCAACCAAGCATTTTCAATGGGCTGAGGAAAGAAGGTGTGGGAACTGGCAGAGAAACTGAGCTGTGTGGGTTGATTACAGAGTATTTTAAAATATATATATATATTTACTAGCGTATCAGGTGAACACACATAGCACAATCCCAGAAGTTTGAAACGGAAAAAATACATAACAGGTCACAGCTATCCTATCCCTCTGCTAGCACCAGATTCTTATCTGCAGTTTATTTTCCATCTTCATTTTTCACGGGATAGGTGACTGCTCACTGCCTCCAAAAATCAGGCCCTACTGGTGCTCAGTGATGGGTCCTCAGCCACTTCCCTTAGGAGGGATGAGGTAATTGTTCTCAGCTATTAATAGGCACATGCAGCATCCAGAGTTCAAAAGGACTTGATGCATCATACTGCAATTCCAGGCATAACAGTTAAAATATTTTCTAATTCTGGTGGTGCACTGTAGGATAGTGAGCACAGAGCAGCTCTGCAGACCAAGCACCTCCAGTTACTCAACCTGCCCTTCAGAAGTACAAGTTCCACAGTCAAAAAGTTATTCCCAAAATTCATCTTCACAGTTTCTCCTTTTTAAAATTATATTCCACCACTTATAGCTCTTTATCTTAGTGACACAAATAAAACCACCACCCCCCTCCCCATTTATCAATAGTTTTGATCCCCTTTCTTCTCTTACTCCCCAGGCATGGATGCCAGAGTTTCAGAGATCCTTGTGACTCATGTGACTTCCTTACCATCCTGTGAGGACACTCACTAGTAGGAGGCATCCTTCTCAAACAAATACCCTCTGTTACTGACTCCCCAGAAAACTCAGCTGTGTTGCTTGGCAGAGGAAGTTTGCAACACTCCTGGACTGCCACATTTTCTGTTAGGAGGGTTTCATGCCCCAGTCTCACTAGTCCCTGGAGATTTGTGCTTTGCTAAGCATACAGAATCACTGTTAAGGGCCAGAGAAACATCATCACAAAAGTAAAACACAAAAATATCTCATTAACATACAAAATGAAAAGAAAAATATTGGTAATTTACATATTTATACACATCCTAGGTTCTCACACACATGCACAGGAAGTTTCTCCATGAAGCAGGTGATCACTTGAGTTTAGACAAATTGGCTTACACTGATCTAACTGAGAGCTGCTAAAGGGGTAGGAAGTCATCTCCCTCTCCTGTTCCTTTGACTTCAGGTTTCCAATTGCTCCCTTAAGTTGGGATTAATGATCCTGTGGCCTCAGCATGTGGAGATGTAACAAAAAGACTTACCCTTTTTCATTTCAAAATAACTTCTGGTTCTGGCAGTGCTGGTACAAACACTAGGCAACAAACAGGCGCAGAGAAACAAGACCAGGGCGCCAGAGCTGCCCTTTCAGCAGGATTTCAAGTCAGCTTGAACAGGCTATGACTATTATCTGCAATCAAGCTCAAGGTGTTTCACATGGTGGATGAGCTGGGACATATGTTTGTGATAAGGCTGAATTTCCAGCCTTGCCTTCCTCCAAGCTGAGGAAAGGCTTGCTGGTGTACACCCTTTTTGGGGTGGGGGATCTGCTTAAAGCCTCTGTGCCCACAGGCCCTCAATAGCTCTTAACCTTGATATCCAAACAAAATATCAGTTTTTAACAGCTCTCCCACAGTGTTGCTGGTTTTTACAGTGTGACTTCTTTTTTTTCTGAAACATAAAGAGTCTTTAAAAATGCTGATGACCCTTGGGCGTAGCTGCATGGAGTTATTATCTTGTGAAACCATTTATTTAAGGTGACAGCAAAGCTTATTAGCTGCCTTTGTTCTTAACCTGAGTATAAACAAATGGGTTATCCATGCATAGTGAATTAAATTCTTTCTACACACCAGGAAAAAAAATGTTTTAACACCACCACATAATTTTTCATTGTATGTGTATTTAAAAATTACATCAGATGAAAATTCTGGGGAAGTAGGAGGGCAAAGTGTGTGTGTGTCTTACAGTGGCACCAAAGTAAAAAATAGGATTAGCTTTATCCTCAAACTCTAAACTTTCTTCAAAGTAAATAGAACTTTTATTAACCCTTCACCTCCAAACCTACTGGAAAAGTAAAAAGTGTCAATAAGGCAAATGAGATTGCATGACAGCTACTGGGTATGACGTGTGTCCCCATGCAGAGTGCCCTTCTACATGAAATGCCTCCTGGCATGCCAGTGATTTCAGTCTGAACATGCTGAAATGTTTCACTCATGAACTATAAAATACTGAAAAATATTGGTTTGGCATGAATAACTGGTGAATCATCGGCATTTGTAATTGTTTGGGGGTATGGAGGTAGTCTTGGCTTATTTGTATTCTGATTTCACATGAGAACATTGATATGAAACAGCAGTAATTGAATCTGATAAGCTCTGGTGAGCCTTTCCCCAGGAGAGGAGGTATGATTTAGAGAGAGATATAGGAGTACAGAGGGAATTTTAGAAGGATGCATGGAGAGTTGCAGGTTGCCTCACATCACAACTCATAGATTTTATACACTCCTAAAATGAGCGATCGCCATCTCAGGCAAAGCTAATTACCTGAGACACTATGATTCTATCTGCTGTGAGCAGGATGAAATTCAAGGTGATCCCTCCTCTTTTTTTTTTTTTTTTTTTTTTTTTTTAATTAATTAATTGTCTGTCTATTTAAGCTTTCTTTGAAAACACATGGCTCTTAGACAGCATGAGATTCCAGTCTGTGAGTATTTGCTGGTGAACGTTGTCTCTCCTTCTATCAGTGTTTGGGCAAAGGTTTCATGGGATGACTGTGTTGAGAAGTACCATAGTCCACAGGAGGCTGGGCAAGATCAGACCTGTGGTGTGAGCCTCCATCCTCTCCTAACTTCAGTGACTCCCTAAGAGAGGCCCTGGTTACAGATTTGGTTGCACTTTTGAATTTCCCCACCTTGGCAAATTAACAGCCTATAAAGACGTGAACTAGAGCCAAAGGGCTTGGTCTTAGCCCATGAAAGCCAACTCAGAAGACAAACACTTTACATTCCCTTCCAGGGAAAGAGGAGTTTCTATGAGTACACCACTTGGGAAAAGGGGAAGTTAGAAAAAAATGGAGACAGAAGCTGGCAAATAGAGAGCAAAACTGGCAACACTTGAAGAAGGGACAGTCCCCTCTCCCAGACCACTTCAGTATCTCCAGCTGGCATCTGTGTCTTAGCATCCTCATAGCAGCATCACCTCCAGGAACTTGACAAGTGCCAGTAATCCTCTGACCTTTCTGCAACACTCACAAAAGCATCTGGGATGCATTCTTAGAAGTCTTCAGCCTCCCTTTGCCTTGGCACATCTGAGAAATGCAGATGAAGGTGTACAGTGGCACTAGACCTTAGTTGAATGAGTCCAGCAGGCTCCAGAGGCTGCAGCATGGATTCAAACACAGCATTTCTCCTCACCCATAGGTCGGGCCTCATCCTGCGCCCTTCCCTAGTGAGCTGTGAAGTACAATAATCCCCTTGCCACACAATGCTGAAGGCTGCCTTATTGTCCAAAGCTTTCAAAACACAGACAAGAGCTTTAGAAAGCAGTTTTTAAGGTGTTGTATTCAGCCTCTCCACATACTCAGGTGTAAATAAGAAGGAGGCTTTCACAATCATCATGCTAGGAAGGTCTCTTCACCACTCCTACAGAGAGACGGGGAG
This sequence comes from Phylloscopus collybita, assembly GCA_027886175.1. Lineage (NCBI taxonomy): Eukaryota > Metazoa > Chordata > Aves > Passeriformes > Phylloscopidae > Phylloscopus > Phylloscopus collybita. The sequence goes on from JAJNNQ010000018.1 coordinate 44,850,714, forward strand.
GCTCCTCTGCAAAATTTGCAAGATGTGTCACTGACACTGGTATTTATCCCCAGTTTCACATTTTGTTCCCAGGGACAATATAAATGCTAAACAAGGATCCAAAAATTTAGAAAGAAGAAGCTACAGTTTGCCTATTTGCTTTGAAATACCCATGACAACAATACAGATCATCCACCTCCTTCTTCATACCCCATGTTGAGATTGAATCTTATTGTTGAATTTCAAACCAAGATGAAAGCAAGGAGGGTATCACACCATACTGAATACAGAGGGGAGAAATTCTTCAGCAGAAATAATGCTTCAGTCATTTTTCATAATTGATTTTTTTTTTAGGTAGACAAGGTGATACTGTAGACACATTGCTATAATTTCTTGTTCTTCTAAAAGTTATAATTAAACTTGTAAACAGTAGTTTATGTTTAATTTTTGCAATCATCCTCTGATGGAAAGACTATAAATAGACTGACTTGGATGTTATTAAATTTTTTTGCACATACAGTCTTTGTATTTCCACACAGAATTTTCCATGCACTAAGACCTGGTCATCGACTCAGTCTCTTCCTCCTGCTTTATTTGTTTCTTTCCCTATTATTTTCTCTAACACTCAAGGACTGAAGGAGCTAAATATCTGGGGAAAGGGTGGTTGTTGGAGAAAATTCTTGCCTTGCACAAAGTTTAGGACTTAGACTGCATTGTACAAAGCTTCATTGGCAAGGAAGCAAACACTGAAAAGCCAGATAGATAACCTGTCTTTCAAATTATTGTAACTAACCCATTTATTGGAAGTTATTAGTATTGGTAACTCTTAAGCACCTTTTTTTTTTTGCCAGTTTCACTTACCAGATTTTGCTTTCACCAGATTTCACTTACCTGAAGCAATTCTCTCTTGTCCTTGATGCAGACATAAACCCAAATTTATATCACATTAAGATGTAGGCAGACTGTTTACAGCACTCCTCTTACTGATTCTCAATTTACATAGGATTTGTAAACTGAATTTTCCCTTGAAATTTTATTTCAGGTGATATTAAAATGCAGCTGAAAGCTGAAGTTTTCCTCAATTTTAAGTATTTAAAATTTTCCTCTCAATTTTAAGAGTTTTGATTTGCTTTGAGTTTTTTGTGAATTTTTGGGCATTTTTTTGGTGTGTTTATTTTTGGTGGTGGTGGTGGTGCTAGAGGAGGTGGAGGTTTTTTGTTTGCTTGGGGGTTTTTCTGTTGTTTTTGTTTTGTTTTGCGTGGGTTTTTTGTTTTTGTTTTTGGGGGTTTTTTGGTGGGGGGGGGGCGTTTATTAAGTGTGCACTTATTTGCATATTTCCAAATAATATTCTCATCTGTTTTTGTCTCAAATTTTGGCCTCAGCTTGCTTGAAACAAAAGCCCCAACCATTTACTGGAAAACCAGCTGTGCTTATTTAAATCTAAGTCTGAACTTGCCTGAATTCTAGTTCCAATTCCTTTTGAAACCTAGTTTAGGACTCCCAAGTTCTCAAACTATCACCACTCTTTTGGGACTCCGATTTTGCATGCTAAACATGGGGTTTGTACCTGTGTTCAAAATTCAAACCCATTCTCCTACTTATGTGAACATAATATTGGAGCCCCTTTGAAATTACAGGTTCAAAGATAGTCTGATTCAATATAGACTGAACACTCCTAGAGCCACCATCCTCAAACACCCATATGCATCATTTCAAAGGCAGAGGAACCACTCACTTGCTTAAAATTATGCACATTCGCAGATTATAGAGCATGACGGTGTGACTTGTCCTATTGCAGTGAAGCTCCTGATTGAGATTCCAGCCCAAGTCCAGACGTGCTGGCACAGCAGCAGGCTCAGCTCTGTGGGTCACACTGGCTGCTCTGCATCACCTCGTGCTGCCAGCCCGGGACACCCAGCAGAGCACCACAGGGTGGCCCCTGGCAGGCCACACACGGCACCCTCGCACCCAGCTGCCACAGCCACAGCCCCCCAGACTGCAAATGCCACAGAGGTCTGCCTTGATTTGCTTTTAATTTGTAGGCGTTTTCACTTTTTTACCTTAAGCTGGAGAGTAAATCAGGGGAGATGTCCCCTTTTTGTAGCCACCAGGTAGATGGAAAAATAACATGAAGGACAGGATTTCATCGTTTTAGCTGCTTTGAGTCGGTAAAGGGAACGCTCAGTGTGAGTAATGGCATCCTTAATCAGCCTAGCTCTTGCACACACTTCAAAATACCTTGAAGTTAAATCAGTGCTGAAGTAAGGTCTTTGTTAAGTTTAGCAGCCAAACAAGAAAGGCAATCTAGCTGTGTTGACATAATCCATTATTTCAGTGAGGCCTGTGAGACATAAAACAGGTTTGGAAACCCAGTATCTTCACAACAGGTTGAGTGTTCAACACATTAGTAAATTTAAGCTATTGAATTTTGTTGTAGTTACAGCAGTCCTTTCATCAATATTGAAATATTCTTCAGTACTGAAAGAATTCACATTAGTCACTTCCAATCTCAAGACATAAAAAAGGGAAGATAAACATTAATCAAATAATTCCTTTCATGAGTGTTTTATTTGAATTTATATCATATTCACAAAAATAGAAACAGTCTTTAGAAGTATTTTGTGAATACATTGTCTCCAAGCTGAGATTTACAATAGCAACAGTGAAATATCTAACTCGGATTTGTTTCCACACGTAGACATTGAAGATGATGCTGTGAGAAGCAAGCAGGAATTATGCAATGTGCTGCAGAAAGGAAGATGAAAATGTAACTAAACATTTTAATGTCTGTGTAGTTCAACAGCCTACATACAGTTTCTCAGGATGTTTTTAGAGCAAGTTGCTCTAATTTTGTGCAGAAAATATTGAGAGTGCTCATGCCAACCCTTTGACATTGTGATTTGCATGTAACTGTATAAATACAATATACTTTCCTATCTAGAGCTTTATACATATGAAAAATTATGGTACAATAAAAATCTATACACATGGTGCTACCAGTTCAGCAGCTGCTAACTTAAAGGATACATCTAAAAATATGATTGCCCAGCCTCTGAAATACAAAATAAAAGAGCAATCAGAAATGCTTTTTTGTTTAAATAGCAATTTACATAAAAATTCATCTCTTCATTTTCTCCGTTTGCTTAGGCCTGGTAAAAAGACTCTCTTTGGTTGGTTGCATCTGTCCTTGGCAAGAACTGTAGTTTTAAACAGTCCTTTGTGTTTGTCTTAGGCAAAGGTTGATATATTTGTAAAACAGAGTAAATGTTGGCTGGCTTCTATTCCAACTTTGTGCTATTGTAACGCTGAATGACAAGTACCTACTACACTGCAAAGTTCTGCAGGGTGGAAACAGAAACTTGCATGATTTCCACGTGCTGAAAGATGTGACAGTGGAAGACCATTTATACTGCACCCCAGCGTAAACCACTCTCTCAATTTACACAGTGTGCTTCTAAGTACAGTTTTATCTTTCAAAACCTTTAAAAGCGGGTTTAGCTGCTGCTCAGCAACGAAGTGGTGACACACATATATCACAGGTTCATTTTATGTCCCAAGAAATTTTGTGAGAGATCTAGAAAGAAAATTCATGAAGTATTACAATCCATTGCTATAAGATACATGTTAACTTGAGATAAGGTACAACTACATTGCAGATATGTGATGGTGTCACTGATCTCAGATTCTCACCCAAGGTGTGGAGGTGGTGTGAAGAGCATAGAGCAAAGGGCTACAAATAACCATCAGGTAGGGGGAAGAAATGGTCTTAGGAGCAAAGTGAAAGTGCTCTTCTCATCTGGTGGCCCGATTCTTGTTATATGAACTACAAAACGATGGTAAAGGAAGTGAAATGTAGCAAATTAAGCTAAAAAAGGAAATTATTGAGTTGCACAAAAGCAAGCAAGGCTAGCACAGACAGTCAAAAAAAAAAAAAACCAAAAAAAACCCCAAAAAAACAAAACAAAACAAAACAAAAAAAAACAAAAACAAAAAAAAAAAAACAAACAAAAAAAACAAACAAAAAAAAAAACCCACAAAAAAACCAGAGATAGACTGAGAGAAAAAAAAAATGCTTTGAACTAAACAGGCTTATTATTTGATTTGTAAATAAGATGAGGCTCTCTCCACCCAGGTTATGAAAAGTAAAAATTGTCATGTATGGGTAATTGATGGTGACAGCTCTGGCATACACAGTGTAGGAGGTGGTGTTATTGTTTAACATGCCCTACATGTGTAGATAACAAGTCGAGCTTTCATGTTTGCCTACAAATTGTTGCTAAGCACATTTTATACCCTTCATATTGATACTTCTGTTGTCTCTTGGTTTCATCTCTATTTCCTTTTAAGACAAACAAAAATGGAATATTCTGCAACCTCCAGCTGTATCTTGCTTTATTTCAAGCTAATATTGATTTAAACCCAGGGGATGCCTCAGAAAATAGATATTGGATGGATTTAATATTCTTAATTTTCCTTTTCCTTTCTTTTTTTAATCTTGGACTTCTCAGTCCCTATTACTGTTTTCCATATTCTCCATCCCTGAAAAAGTGATTTGAAATTGATCTTGGTTTCACCTCTGTTAACATCATCAAGACAATCCTGTTTCTTGACTCCCACATCTCACATGCTCAGTGACCTGGTGAAGTGCTGCCTCCTCTAGTTTTTATTTCCCTACATTCTTCATATGCCCAGTGCCAGCAGAAAGAATTTGTGAGTTGGAGAAAGGAAAAGCTGCCAATGAATGCTCAGTGTCTGCATAGAGCTGCTAGAACGCTCAGTGTCTGCGTAGAGCTGCTAGAACGCTCAGTGTCTGCGTAGAGCTGCTAGAGTGAACCTAAAATACTGACCCACATCTGAATGTCCCTAAAATCTCAGTGTCTTTATGTTGATGGGGCTTTTCCTCCAACCAAGAATCCCAAGCAGAACTGACAAATACAAGTACAGTATAGAGTTAGACTTGAGGAAAGCAAAGGGAACTAATATTTTACACACGGTTTAGCTTTGCGATTCTCAAAGGTTTTTATGAAAGTATCTGTCCAAGTGAGATTTGACCTTCCAGGAGGACCACACATCTTGAAGTAAGTGAGGAGACTGCTTCCTCATGCCAAGGGATTAATAAACATTCTGCTTGCCCACCTCCTCACTGCTCCATATGGCACAGCTTTGAAAGCTTTAATTAGATGTGCAAGAGGGTGAGAGGATTATTAGCATTCCTACTGGGAATCCAGTGCCTTTTAATAAGTTTGCCTGGTCAGAAAACAATCTTCCTTCAACAGTTTTTGGTCCCCAAGACTGACGCTCTTCCAGCAGTTCTGGAAGTTCTAATATCTACCCCAAAGATATTAGTTAACAAACAATAGCTTTTTTTTTTTTTTTCCTGGGGTGAGCTGAATGTTCTTTGGAAGTTAGAAAGGACACTGAGTATCAGGTAAGGTCTGGTCCTAAACGTCTGCCCAAAAAAGAAGGTCTCAGTGGTGGAGGTAGTATGGGCTCTCCAAATAAATGCTGACAGCCACCCTGCAGAGCCACTGTTCTTGTGGCTGGGATAAGCCAGCTGAAGAGGAACCCACTGTCTAATTCAAGAAAAGCAGCTGAAAGCCAGCAAAGTATTCAAACACTCAGAAATCAGAGGAGGGAAGGAACAAGTGGTATTGGCCAAGGAAAGCTATAAACCATCTGACAGTGGAAAAAGGCTACTTGGCTCAGAGATGCTTTACTTTTTCCCCCACTTATTGTTGCCTTCCAAAGTGGATTATCATACTCCCTAAATGCCCTAATATTTAGTTCCTTCCCTTTCTTTACAAGACTCATAAATCACATTATGCCTGTATGATTAAAAAAAAAAAAAAAGAGGAAAACTTCACAAGAAGGGAAAAATAATCATAATTCTATAATGTTAAGTTATATCACAGAAAACTGTGTACATTTTTTCCCCATACAGGACATACTTCAAATAAAATAATTTTAACACCAATAATGATAATGTTTTTTCTTCCCGACAGAAGTAGAATTGTTTTTTCACCCCAGTTTGGTACATAAATATAAGAAAATAGTCTTTGAATATTTACATCCATGTATTTTAAATGTTATTTCTTGATGTATATTCAATTTTCATTTTCTCTCCAACCACGGGCATTCTTTCCAAATTTATATACTAATCTCCGACCATCCACGCGCTCAAGGATTTCTCTTTTGTAATAGTATCTGTTAAAATAAAAACAGAAACAGATATAAGAGTAAATTCACCTATGGTCCTAAAAGGCCACTGCCAACTAGACAATCCCTTAGCTAACTTAAAAAGTCTTGATTTTCTATTGAGATACATATGTACAACATCTAAGATCATTATAATTGAAAGACAGAGAAGGAAAAATGGATGTTTTCTTTTTTCCTTTACATTACTTAGCTTCTGAGTTTGAATTTCACCATGTTTCAGGTCAAAGCATATTGCTAGATTTATCACACACTCTTAGGAGATTTCATGGGTTGGTTTTTTTTTTTCAGATAAGCCAGGAAATCAGACTGGGAAAGAACCTCAGCACTCTTTTAAAAATACATTTTGAAGTTTCAGAGATTATGGAAAAATCCTCAAAATGTTAAATCAAAAAGGAAAGAAAATCCTAACATCTAGTTTAAGACAATAGATATGGCGTATGCCTAGTTTCTGAATGTTGTTGGAAACAACAAGGTCTCCAGCCATTACTGGGCCATTTAAACATTCTCAGGTTTCTGCAACCATATCCCCTTCCTACACCAGTTTTTTGGATGGAGCAAAACAAAATTTTTATATATATAAACAATTACTTGTGTTATGTGTATCATATAATCTACAGCAACAGGAGAAGAAAAAAACATAATGCTACACACTCAAAACTAGTCTGAGAGACTGTCAAAGAAAGCAACTGCTGCTGTTGACAAACCATTTTTAAAAGTCAGACAAATTCTCCATCCAGTTGGTCTGTGTTTGTGCCACAGTCTACCTCAGCAACACCCAGCTCACCTCATAGCCCGGCTGAGTTTCTCATAAGTCATGCTGCTGTTGTTTTTCTTCTTTCCCCACAGCTGAGCCACAGCTTCAGATTTTAAAAATCTGAAGACACCTTCTGACCGGTCTTCCCACTTGATTAATCCTGGGTTTTTCTCAGGATTGAGAAGAATATCTCGAATAAATTCCCAAAGATGAGTTCCTCGAGGGTCTGAAAAAGGAAAGAGGACAGGAAGGAGTGTCTCAAGAGCTCTCTGGGCTATGCTTGCAATTTTTCTTGTCATCTACAGAGGATGAACACTCAGGCCACAGTTTCTGGAGCACAAGACCCCCACCTCAGAGATATACAGGTGAAAAACACTGGCAGCCTTTCAACTGCAGGTAAGCGTCGGCCTCAGGCAGTCTGAGCCCTGTGGCAGGCACGTAGGGGCCCCAGCTACCAGGGGAAGCAGAGTCCAAACCACCCACTGCTTCCTTCTGCCTTTGGCACTGTTTCTGCCCTAAAGAGAACATGTTTAAGCCTTCCCCTCATCTCATTTGCCCATTTCTCCTGATCCCTGTCTACAGCACAGCATGTAACCTGATATTATTGTGTGGCACATGAAACAGCCGAGATTACCATGAAGCAGGCACCGAACCTCCATGCATTTAAAAGACAGACACAGGGCACGGGAGGTGAGGTGCCATTCTGCTTGAACAAGTAAGTAAAAAGGTGTAGGGTGGATAGAAGGACAGTGACAAATCTGGCCAGCCAAAATTGTATGGAAAATGGGAAACAAAAAGTTTGACCATGGTGCAGAAAATATGAAAACAGATCTCCAAAGTTCAACAGGTAGACCTCTCAGTTTAAGCACAAATACGTCTCAGTTACTACAAAGATAGCAACAGAAAGTCCAGGTAAGAAAAAAATTTAAATAAATCCATCAAGTCAGAAGAAGTAGTTTACAAATGAAGAATAACAAACACAGTGACAAGGTGAGCCAGAAAGACAGCAGTCCTTTGGTCTGACTTCAAAAGCATGCAATTAGACCGAATTAAGAAGGAAACAAGCTAGTCAAAGATGTGAAGGTAACTTGAAAATAATATACAGTGCAGTACAAGTAGAATTAGATTACAGTCAAATATTTTTCTTTATTGTTATAATTATTTTCTGGACCTATTAAAATGTGATGGACCTAGCCTATCTGGACATTAGTAAATTATGGTCATGATATGGAGCAGTATTGAAGAAACTGGAAACGAAGGGGATTAGCCCAGACTGCCAATGTGAACTGTTTGGTATGCCCAGGCTGTGACTGGGATGTTAGAATCACAGAATGTCTCAAGTTGGAAAGGACCTATAAAAATCAAGTCTTACTCCCTGCTCCTCACAGGACATCCTAGAACTAAACCACATGACTAAGAGCATTGTCCAGACACTCCTTGAACTCTGTCAGGCTTGGAGCTGTGACTGCTTTCCCACGGAACCTGTTCCAGTGACTGACCAGCCTTTGGGTGAAGAACCTTCTCTATCATGCAGTCTAAACTTTCCCTGGCACCCCTTCACTCCATTTCCTCATGTCCTATCACCAGTCACTAGAGAGAGGGGATCAGCTCCTCCTCCTCCACTAAGGTAGCTGGAGACTGGGATGTGTCAACCTTCAGCCTTGTCTTCTCCAAGCCGGACAAGCTGACAGACCTCAGTTCTTCACACATCTTTATTCAGACCAGTCCTGTCTAACCTTTTCATGAACAACCTTTTTATACACACATACACACACACACACAAAAACCACTCAGATATCTGGGTATAGGTATAAAGTTCAGGAGTTCTGTTGGGGGCAAAGCGACAGAACAAGAGTAAGAAGAGTCAAGAAGAGACATAATCTGGAGGTCATATTGAAACAGGATGAACCCAAATACCACAAAATGCAGTGCAAGAGCAATACTAAGATTTCCTATTATAATCAGGAAATTAAATAGGATGGAAAAGACATACATAGGATATTTTCAGCATTAAAAAATTTCAGTAAAGTACATTAATGGAACTATATACAGAAATCACAATTACGGTGTCCTGTCTTCAGAGTCAGGTTGAATAAAAACTAGCAGAAAATGCACGTGAGGGAAGTGGATAGACTGTCATATCAGGGGATAAGAAAGTGGCAAGATTGAGGCACAGGTGCTTGCTTTTGATGTCATGCGTGAGAAGTTCTGCAAGGAGATGCTGAGCAGGGTCTGTGGTGTGTGCTGCACCTGGGCAGGCACAGGCACGAGCATGACCGTGCCCACGCACAGGCCCTCCTGATTTAATCCTGGGTCTTCCTCATCATTCCTTTACTCCACTCCACCAGCCTGGTTCAACACAGGGCAGAGGAAGCTGGTTTCTGGTTGCTTCCCCATAGGCCCTCATTGATAAAAACAATTTGAAAAGTTTAACAACATTGAGTCCAAAATTGATGTAAACAAGCAGTACTAGACAGTCAGATCCTTTCAGAATTCTATCACAATAATGCTTTAACGAGCTGTGCATTCAAAACGCTTCCTCTTCCCTCCCAAATAGGATCTGATTTTCATTTCTTTCTTTTTCCTTCAATCAACTAACTGTCCATTATAAGCATGGATGTTGACTTACTGTGCTTCTTGGTGTGGGACTTTGGGGTGTGATCTTGCGATTTTTTTGCGTCTGAAGAGTCTGCAGAGAAGGAAAATGAAACCTATTTGTAAATTTTATTAAAGGGTTTCCATTGACTAGCAGGTTGAAAGAAATAAAACCACAAAAAAGAACAAATATCTCTTCTAAAGATAATCTCTTTTCGGAAGGTAATCTAAGTGAGGAGGGAGAGTTTTGTTTTCTGTACTATATGTTAATCAGCACACTTCTCAAAGAGACCATTGATGAATAAAGAATGAATGCAGAGGTAAACATTTGGCTTTTGAAAGCCAGATTTGATTAACAAATACCTCACCTCATGTTGTGTGTGAGAGAGAGAAAAATAGGATCATCACATCTGTAAAAGGAATCCTGAATTGTCCCATTATCTTAGTCTTTGCTGAAGCACGTATCTTTGGGGGCTTATTTGTTTCTGAAGAGATGATCTAATGGGAAATGTATGTGCTGGTACCAATGCACAGAACACCTACCTGACTAAAACATAATGAACTGGCAAAGCGCTGTTGTTTAGGGGGGCAGGGTGGGGGAAAGGGGCTGCACTGGTAGGAGTTTTTGGCAGCAGGACAAACATATTTTTTTCTGTGGCTCACAGCCATAGAACAAGCCATTTCTCATCAATTGTACTTTATCACCTGCAGCCAGCCAGAGGAGGAATAGGGTTTCTGGCACAAGCATTTCTTCAGAAATGAAAAAAAAAAGAAGTTCCGTCTGTTCATGACTGTAACTTACCTCGCAGTCTGCACGTTCAACCCTCCCGCCCCCAAACCACCGCAGCCTGGCTCTGCTCTTGTACTTAATGAATAGCTTTCATCTGATCGCTCCAAGTCTCACAAAATCTGTGGGATAGACCTGAGAGGGAGCCCCTTCTGTGTTTGCTTTTCAGCATACCTTGTCCCTGAATCCCATAAAGCAAAGCTTAAGGTCCCACGCATGTTTTCCCAGCTTCTATGAATGCACAATTATCATACTTTTCATGGAAACCAGGCATTTGCATGGGAAAATGACTCACAGGAAATATTTATTTGCATAGAAACTTGTCAGATTTGCACAAGCTACTGCAATAACTGCATGTGAAAAGGTAGATGCAAAGTTATTCACACACTTGCTTTATTCATACATAACTGGAAACATAAACTGAACAAGACCGTGGGGAGAGGTCGAACTTCTGCTATGCTAAGTCTGATAAATTACTGTCCTTGACCCCCAAGCAGCAAACGTGCTCTGAGTCATTTTGCCTTCCCACTCTCAAAAGAGCAGGAACTAGCCTGAACCTCACTGAGCTTGGGGGGGTGTGGTGTGGGGGAAGTAAAATGAGGCTTATTTCACTGCCTTTCCTCAGATTATGATTCCCCATATGTTATTAAAAGCCTGTGGGAACTCCAGGTAACGACTGCAGGACCCAGTTCTTTATTTGCCCTCATATAAATCCTCCTCATTTTAAAATCCCACAATTCGCTTGCAAATGTTTGTTATGCTCCACTTAGCTGGAAATTTATTCTTGGAAGTTCAGTTGCCTTCTGCCTAGTGATTTATTCTGGATTTCAGCTGTGTAAATAGCCTCCTGCTCTGCCACAGCTCCTGCGTGGAGACTGGTTTCAAACACGCCATGTGAGGAGGCTGGGGCCTGACAGATGAAAAGAGTTATGATGCAGTTTCAACAAAGCCGTCTTGCAAAACTTTTGACAAAAGGTTACACATTATTTGCATATGATTCAGGAATGAGCCATTTTTTTACGGGATATACAAATTTAGTTTTTACAGCAGGCTGTGCCCTTGGTGTGCCACCCTAGCTCTAGGCTTAAGCAGTCAGCAGATAAACACACCGTGCCAGGATCTGGACAAGTCCCCAGCCTTGTCAGAGAGCCCTGAAATCCTGCTGGCCATCTTGTGAGAGTGGGTGGAGATGGTGGAGAAAGCAAACAGGGTGTTTGGTTGGGGTTTTTTAGGGTTTGGTGGTTTTCTTCTTCTGGACAAGTTTTCTCTCTCTCGCTTTTTTTTTTTTTTTGTGTGTGTGTGTGTGCTTGTTTGTTGTTCTTTGAGTGTTTTTTGGTTGGGTTTTTTTTTCTTTGTTTTTTTGTTTGTTTGTTTTGTTTTGTTTTGTTTTTTGTTTTTTTCTTGTTAATTCGTGGCTGAATGCATTAGTTTAAACTGAATGTCACTTGGCAAGCCCAGCTCGGGAGGGCCACTGCCCACGTGCAGCAGCACAGGGCCGCCCCCAGTGCAAGGCTGCGTCTACAGCAACATGCTCTCCTTTCTTATCTTCCCAGGACTTCCACTGCTTTCTCCCTCAGATCTCTGCTTAATGCCCTCCTAAGAAGAACCTGCCCTTCCCTCCCCGTTTTCTTGCTCTGCTGCCTTCACTGCTTTGCTCTTTTCCCACTGCCGTGCTCTTCTCACCTCCGTCCTGGTGCCAGCCCTCAGGGACAGGGCCCACAGGGCCTTCCACACGCGTGATCAGACTGCCCTTTGGCCAGCACTACAGCAAACAGGTTTGCTCTGTCTTCTGCTCTTTAGCATTTGAACTCTCCCTTGCGGAAGGGAGGGCAGGTTCAGTGAGCACCCCTCTGTCCGCTGAGAGAGGCTGCAGGAGGAAGCCCTTGTGCCGGCACACAGCGCTTGGTGTCTGCCCCAGCTTCCCCAGGCCAACCCCAGCCTGGCCCCAAACCCAGCTACCTACTCAGCATGAATCACGGGCTCACCGGGAAACACGGCCACTTCTGGGGAGGAATGGGCCACTTGTTTGTCCATAGCCTTCTACACCACAGAAAAGCGTGGTGCAGCTGGAATTTCTTGTCTCTCTGACACTAGCGTTTACCCCTTTGACTCAGTCACTTTAAAAGATATGCAGCGATCACAGATTATTTGATCATCTTTCTCTTGACAGAGAGAAGACAGAAGCATTTCTTTAAAGAAAGCTATTGTAATAATGACAGCTAGTAAATCTGTCAGAATCATCATTGCTTGGTTTAAAATTACTGCAGGCTCAGATGCAATCCTTCAACAGAAGACCACAGAGACTATTACATGTCGGTAGCTCTGGGACAAGTGACAAACAATTAAAAATATAATTACAAGTTTCTTACCAGAAGATTGGTGACTAGGTGTCATCATGGAAATCTGAGCACGACAGAATGTTTTACTGTCCAATAACTCTGGAAATTAAAAAGAAGACGTTTAAACTAATAGCCTCAGACAACAATAAAGCCATCTCAGAATGCGTGAAGTATTGTGATGTTAGTTACCTACTGTGCTACCATAGCCACTGTCATAAAGATAATTCTCTTCTTTCCAGGACACCATTAATGACGGATCTGAAGGCAAAGGACCAAAAGGAAAATCAGATCACTAAAAGAACGATTTTTAGCACAGAGGTAAATATTGAGCACTAAAAGAATTAAAAATGTGGGAAAAAAAATAGCTGTCAAGGGAACCAAGAAGTGAAGGGGCTGTGTACAAAATAATTTCCTTTCACTCAAATTATGCACTCAAATATGAGTTTTTCATATTCAGGCAAATGTATTTACACAAAGCACTGACTTTTAAAAAAAGTGTAGTATGCTCTTCCTTTTCCTGACTGCTACATCATTTATGCCTGGCCTTGGAGGAGGTTTCCTATGCCAGACCAACCCTAATTCCACCCAATCCAGTCCTGAATTCTCAGCCCCTGATGTTTATGACAGTATGTTGGAACCACAGAGATGAAAGTGTTCTCAAATATCTAGTAAAACAGAAGGATGCTTATGATGAGTATTTATTTCTACAATGGTAGAACTCGAAAGTCCTCTCTGAAGCACAGCTTCGTGTTTAAGCACATGGTGAGAAACATCAAAGCCTAATCCTAGATGAAGGGCTATTTTATTCCAGGCACACTAACCTAAAAACCACCTTCATGATTAAAGAGGAATAATTTTTAGTGACCTTCTGGTCATATGGATCAATACAAGCAGAACAGAAGTATTGTCTTTATGACTTGTACACTGCTCTGGAAACCACTTCCTTCACAGTGCATTTTTAAGGTCAGAAGCCTTAAAAATCTCTTTTTCTTTTGAAACCAGCTCAGAAGGGATGAGATACAAGGTTCAAATCCAGGTTAAACCTAATTTTTTTCATGTTCATATAAATGAAATCAAAAACCCCAAAATGAGTTACAGCTAAATAATCATGTTTGGCCAAGTTACCACTTATGACATAGGAATTTAGCAGGCATGCTAACTAATAGCTGCATGTTTGGGCACCCAGAGCTTGCGTTCCTACAGTAGCACACACCCTTTGCTTGCTTGGACACCTGATCTGCCTAATGTTGTCTCTGAAAGTAGGCCTTAGCCAGCCAGAACATGGGGACAGTCTTCACCTTCCCATTTTGGTCTTTTTCAGTACCCATGTCTTTGCAGCTGTGATGGTTTACTGGAGTGAGCTGGGCTTCCCCTCAAAACCACCAGCCCTGTCCCTGCTGCCTCACAAGGAGTAACTTTCCCAGCAGCCCTAATCCACAATTCCTGCTCCCCCACATGCAGAAACTCATCCCACTCTCACTGGCCATGGTGGCACCACCAGAGCCCCACCAGGCCACTCCTGATTCAGCACATCCAGGAGAACCATCACTCAGTTAGTCCTTTCCAAGATGTGCGGCTGAGGTACTTTGCCCTCATCTCTAGCAGGAGGAAGAAATAATGTTATACTAGGATCTCATAAATCAGGACTTAAAGGATTACTGGAGTTACCTCTATGGAAAGCAGCAAGGCTGCCTCATGCACATCTCCCATACCACGCAGGGCACAGGCCAGGAGTGGATTGCAGAGAGCAATCCTTTCCTGCTGCAAAGGAGAATGTGGGCAATGTTCCTGGCTGGAGAGGCTGGGCTCCAACAGGTTAGGTGGATAAACAGGCTGACAGTATTTGTTGGAGACGCCACATGCAACAGATCTGTATTTGTTCTGCCAGCAGATATCAAAACGTGGCTCATGGACACACCTACATACAAAGAGGCTGGGACTAGTGGGATAAAAAGTGTATGGATATGGACAGGTGTGATCTGGCAAAGGAACAAGGAAAATAATTGTGCTTGAAGAAGACGGTTGAATCAAGCTAAAGTTCTTTTCTCAGTTAAACAAAGCCCTGGGAGGAAAGCTATAAACACTCTCAGAAAAGGAACTGCAACAACAAAAATGCAGAGTTGATCAAACCAAACTACTGCCTGAATTTCAGTTTCATTGAAACCTGTGAAGAAATAAAATGTAACATTTTGTTTTCTCTCCAAGCTGTTTTTTGTTGATATCTCCTCGTGTTTCAACAGCACTTCACAACAAAATATTTTTTCTTCCTTTCTTCCATTTTTTTAACAGAGCACATTGTTAAAATGGTTGTTTTGAAATCTGCTGAATGAAGCATAGAATTAAGTCCTCTACAAAGCTGCCTCCATGGAGCACCTCAAACTATTCCAACTCTGAACATCAGTGTAGATTGCTGATACTGCAGAGGTCTCCCGGGAAAAGTGGCCGCATGCATGTGGTATTACCTGAAACTTCAGAAGTAGGCACTGACTGACATTTTTATTATTTCTTTAATTCTGCATGATAGACTTTGCATTTTATTTACTGCCACTTTGATTTGTCTCCCTTGGAAGAAAGGTCCCCTGTTTTCAAAAGACAATTTACCCAGCTGCTACTCACCTGTCTGCTCTGTCTTCACAATGACATTATGAGATTGGTACATGTCACTTCCACACTGACCTGCAAGAAAGCAAATTGGCAGATTTGAGCATGAGCACAGAGGAATCAAATGTATTAGCTCCAAGCAGCAACTATTACACCTGAGCCAGAGGGCTGATTTTGGAGCAGGAAATGTTCCCTCTCCTCTTCAACCTTCAGACTTTTGCCTTAAGTCATATCCAAGAAATTTAGCCATACAGTAAATGAGCTATAAGCAGAATAGCAAACATAGCAAATATAATCTGCCAGGCAGGTTTCTGGGGAACATAAATGACTTCTGAAGATCTCAGAATTCAGACCAATGTACACATCTCTCTCTAATATCTATTTACCATTCCATTTTAGGTGCTGGAGGTTGCTGTAAAGCAGTTGTCCTGCTGTCCCAGCTGCCTGAGTGAATTCCTGCAGGCTCATACTACACAGATGTTCCCCATTGATATCAAACTCCTGGAAAGGTATGCAGTTGGCATCCAGTTGGTTGGTATCAAGGAGGTGCTGCAGCCACTCCCAGACTTGAAACTTAGTCCAGTACTGAGGGTGTATTTCGTGCCACTGGGTTCCATAGAAGCTACTGGATACTGGAAAAGAAAAAAAATATTTACTATCTCTGGTAGCATCATAGTCATCAACAATAAGATCTATAGCCAAATTGCATGTCTTGGAAGTCTACAGATCTAGAAACTTTTCACAGCTCTTAACACTGGCTCAGTGGCTATTGCTGGAGAAAATATTGTGGGGGTTTTGGCCTCAGTTAAAAAATTGGGCATTATTTCATTACACACCTCTTGGCTGATTGATTTTCAGGAATTAACTCATTAATATTGGCTCAATACACCAAAATTCTCCAAGGGAAAATACTTTACGGAAGTACTGTTGAAAAGGGATGTGTGGGGAAATGATTTTATTGCATCAGAAAATGATGGAAAAGCCTTGCAAAACTCTCATAAGGCGATGTGGAAACTTTCTTTGAGTAAGAACTTAGTAGGGGCTAAATATGAATTTGGGGGTTAGGAAAAGGAAGATTAAAAGCGCTCTTATACTGCTCCATGGTAAAAGCCTATCAGTGTGGGCCATGGTGTCATGACAGAGTTGGCATTCTGATAGTGCAGATTATTGCTGTAGTCATGTAAGGTGGTTTCTGAATGTATTTGTCAGACTCATTTTTTAGTTATGGAAGCTGCTTAATCTTCTTGTTAGAATGTCTGAGTCTTTTCTTGGCAAACTCTTAAACTGCTCTCAGTTGTATGTCACTGCACGACAATAGTTTGCATGTGCAAATGGAAGAAATTGTGCCTGGGTTAGGATCATTATGTAAGATAAGAGCAAAGGCAGGACTGCTTTGGTCTGTCCTCACAGAGTTCAGTGCAATTTATTCCCTGGGAAAGGAGGAAAATGGTCTACGCCAGACAGAGGTGAGAGTGAGATAAAATGTTCAAAAGTGCAAGAAGAGTTTAAGGCTGAGGGAATGAGAGATTACAGAAGGAGGAGAGACTGCCATGGCCTAGCTCTGCAGTGAGCCCGCTCCAGGATATGGCACCAGTCTGTACCCAGTCTCCTCTAGAAAAAAATTAACCACACAGTGAGAAATACTGACAACACTGGGTGTTGCTAGAGCACCAGAATTGGCACTTTTTAGGAAATCACCTTAACTCAGGTGCACTAGACCTCAGGTCTTTTCAGCTGAGATATAGGACGGTTTCCAGATAACACAAAAACAATCCCCACAGTAATTTAGTTTTCTTGATCAATATTAGCCAACAAGGCTTGTGTAAGTAACTTAGGGCGTTTGCAGAACTGATCCTCATCCTCCCATTAAAGGATTTGGGGAATGAGTGAGGAAATTATTAAAAGTGTGGTATGTCAGAGAAAAACATTTGTTGGAGCTGTCGATTAGCCCCTGAAAAGGCGGTTGATTTGTATTCTATTCACTTCAGAAGAGTAAAATGATTTCAAAGGCCACTAGAATCCTAATGTTAGCAAAGATACTTTAGAGAGAGGAGAAAGTAGCTTAGGTAAAAAGTAAGTGAAGTGGTGAATTACTGCACAGGCTGCTCTGAGCTTTGAGCTTCCTGTTCCTCTAAAACATAAGTGAATCCTGAGGAATTTCACCCTGGAAATTTGATATAGACCCCCACCATTTCCCTCCATGAAATCCTGTGGAAGAGTGAAACACAGACATGACTTGTTTTCCTCTATGACTCTGTTATAGACAGACATTACCTTTATTAAGCACATGTTGATGTATTCCTGCATATTTAGAAATTACACATAAAAAATTAATAAGTATTTCATTAAGTGGGAACTTTAATTGTAAGCTTTGTTTTAGAATTATTTGGATCAGAAGGACAAGAGCAGCATGTGTTTGTCCGCTTAGATTTTAAGTTTTACCTGTCCACTGAATAAGGAAAAGAATTCTAAAATTATGTCAAGCACCTATAGACATATAGGTTTATATATTTTTTTATACTGAGATAATATTTATGAATGCATTTTTATATACACAGATATATAATCAGAAAACAGTAAGAAGAAAGAAAGAGAAAAATCAAAAGCCACAAGCTATCTAGTGCTCTAATGCCAGTCTAATTAGAAAAATATCTAGTAATTTGAGCTGAAAAAGCAAATATAGCAAATGAACAAAAATACTATTCTCTTGGAAAGCCAGAGGGGTGATTAGCATTAAGCAGTAATGTTGGTTCAGGGGAAGCACGAGGGGTAAAGGTACGAGAGAAAGCATTCTGGACTGAGAAGAAAGAACTTCTGGCACTTTCAACAGCATTAAATTTTAAGAAAGAGAGCCAGTAAAGATATGAACAATAAACTGGTCCCTTTTGTAAGTTCAGCTTTTTACAAATGAAGTAACAGATGAAAATTTTTCTTACCAGAAGTGAAACTCCAGAAAATTAGTACTACTGAAAAATAATATTTGAACATGCTTAAAGGTGTAGCAGCCCCTTTTCCCCAGCCTCCCATAAAAGAATATGGCTCAGAGCAGTTGAATTCCTCCTACCGTTGCATGTGGAATATCCATCTGTCCAGGAAGGCTGCTGGTGGAGTAGATTGCTGCTGGAATTGATACTCATCCTGCCAGCTCCTTCCAAAATCATGATCTGTAAGTGAATCAAATAGCTTTCTTAGTGAGCGGTGTCTAGTCCGAGAGGTAAATGGCAAAAAAAGAAGAAAAAAAAATCCACTGAAGGTGAAGCAAGGAGGCCAATTCCATTTGTAGAAGATACAACTGAAATCAAGAACATGTTGACACAACCCCTTTTCCACTGCCACAAAATCTCCTTATGATAAACATTACCATGATTAATTTGCATACGCAAGAAGCAAGTTTCTACAGCTGCCCATCCATAAATGAATAATCTGTAATCAGAAAAGAAGCCGAATGAAAAGACAAGGCTCCTGACAGAGCAATACATGAAAACTGCCAAGCTTTGAGAAATGAAATACTAAATAGTTTTACTTTTTTTTCTTCTGCTTTAAAGAGAAATGTGACTTAAACATGTTCTTCCTTTTTCTTTTATTTTTTTTTAGGAGAGAGAAAGAACTTTCCAATAATTGCAAATGAAGCTATACAGTAGACTACAAGCCATGCTCAGAAAATCCTTCACACAGAAGGATACACATAATGTTACAGGGAGGTAGCCTTACCAAGGGAATATCTTGTCAGCTGACCCAGTTTCTTATCTGATCTGTGTCAGCAGTGTCTATAACACTTCTTGGTAACAAATATCACAGATCATACATTTCAACCCACCAAAAAAAAATCAGATGGTCAAAGATCTTGTAAATGAGACAGCCATGGTTGTAACAGAATCAATATTTTGGAGTGACAGCACTCCAAGACAACATTCCCTCCTTTAAGCAAACTTTCCTTTCCATGTATCTTAGCATTAGCACCATGAGTAAAATTGTAGTTTACTTTTTTATATTAAAAAACCCCAAACCTTAGTTGTTTGAAATTTTAGAAGAATGTTACATTTATAGCATGCTTAATCATTCCAATGAAAGTAAACAAAATTCTTCAGTGATGGGTATTCTTGGTGTTTTACATCATCTTTCAGTGGCGTGAAGTTGTAAAGTTTAAAAATATACATTATAACCAAAGATATTATTGAGGAGATTGGGCAAGTAATTTGTTAAACATTACAAAGGCTTTAGATTATAATTCTTATCTACACAGGGAAAAAAAAATAAGCAAACCAAACCCCTGTAAAAAAACATTGAAAGCCGCAAAGTCTGTAAAAACAAAACATTAGACATCAGGATGGCATGTGCATGCAACTAGACTTCACCCTAGAATTAAAAAGGTTATGAAATACAAAATGGACATGTGAAGGGTAAAGTCACTGGTCTTGGCTGTTTATCCACTGAGGCCAGTGAAAAAACATCCACTGAGAGCACGTCTCTACCTCCTACCAGTTCATGCCAGCACCCTTTTTTGTAAAAGAGAAGGAGTCAATGGAAACACTTACAGCCTTGGTTTTAAAGGAGCAGTCTGAAAATTACCTGGATTGTATTTTCCTCTGTCATTTAAAATAAATCATGTAACTTAAAAATTTACAAGTATCTATTTCTTCCCCCCCTGCCCCTCTAACCTATGTATTTAGAGAGGGAAAAGGAGAGAGAGGTTACTGACAACTGCTTAAAAAGCCAAAGTCTTAGGAAGTTTAAGGAGGTTTATCACAAAGAACAGTGCTTTACAGTATAAACTAGTTTAGGGCTTTTTTTGCCTTTTTTTTTTCTTTTTTCTTTTTTTTTTTTTTTTCAGTAGCTACACAGAATGGCAAAATCAAACTGTGGATGATTTGGCAGTCGCTTTCCACTTTTAATTTTAGCCAATCTGTGATTCCGTGACCATTAGCAAGGAGGATTTAATTTCTTCTAGTAGGTATATAGGGTTATAAAACATTAACAATTGAGAGAGATACTTCTTGTCCTATTCTGGCCAAAGGAAAGATGACTATCACAACAGTCAGTACACTTACATAAGTTAGAAGAAATTTTTTAGCCCTGTGTAAAGGGCAAGTGACTTAGTATTGTAAATGAGAATGTGTGAGGAATCATTTTAATTCAATCTCATGATTATAATCATGTTCAGCCTATAACATATAAGTATAAATTATATACTTGATGTGTAAGAACTTTTAAGCAATAATCTATATTTGACAGTCAATACATACACTTCTGAGGTTGTACAGGTTGATGATGTATCAAGTAATTTCTTTAGATTTGGTTAAAATTATTAAAGACAATTAGGTATGAATGGATGAAATATTAATGAAAAAGATCTTATTATAGTATCAAATAGTGGTGAGGTAGGATACCAGCTATTCTGGGAAAACAATAAAACTTGAGGATTAGGAAAACACACTTAGAAACTTAGTTTGCTGTATTTGCTTCTTTTTAAAAAATTATAACATGCACTTCATATGCACCTCATAACTTAAATCCATTGAACTGAAGTCACATTTACAGAAGCTATCTCAGGATTAAAAGTACTGTGTTATGTGGTTTTGTATTCCGCAACTTCTGTAGTTTCTGGAATTCTACACAGATTTCGTAACTAGTGCAAAAGGCTTACAAGTGCGTCCGGAAAAACACGTGCATGTGAACTGAAATTATTTCTGTGTAATTTTGTCCCGAAAATTCAGTTAATTTCTCTTCTTCATAAATAATCGGGAGAATTTCCAAACCAAAAGATACTATGACATTTTGATTCAGCAACTGAAGCTATGGATAGTTAAATAAACCAAATCATGCATCTTGCATAGTTTTTCCAACCCAGCGGTAACTAAAACCAATGCACATTAACGGTCTGAAAAGAAGAACTCTGACAGACTCTTTCTGAGATCTGGATTTTAGTTTTTTCCTTTAAAATGTCCTATCCCTGTCACAGTCTAGCCATCAGTTGCTCTTCACCTTATCCCTGAACAACATTAATATTATTTTCAAATAATGTCCATGAAGTGCGAACTTGCTTTACAATTTAATCAATCAATCATCCTGGTTTTGGAAGCTAAATAAATTATCTCAACCTCAATAATTTAATTCATTTCCAGTATCACCTGCAGGAACAATTGTGCCTAAGAGGGAGAATTTACAATATGACATTAATCACAGAAGGAGGACTACATTTAGCTTTAACCTAAACTTTGCCAAAGTTCTCCGTATTACTGAAGGAAAAGGTTTTTTGGTGTCTTGAAAATTTTCAGGTCACCTCCTTTATCTTAATGCAAAGGTGTTCCTTATTTGGAAATCATTCTAGCACTTTGTTCAGGAGGGTTATAAAGCCCTACTAACAATTTCCACACCTTTGCTTGGAAGCATACAGCATTATGCTCAACAATACTTTCTGTATGAAAACTAAACTGGGATTTTCTTCATGTCATCTTGTATGTGCCTTCCTTTGCTAAAAATTCATGGAAGATTTATGCTTATGGCAGTGACTCATCCCATACTTGAAAAGATTTTGAGTCAGGATATTGGAAGCAGTGTGTTCCTCATTAGTCCAGGGCCAAATGCTCAAATCTCCCCGGTGTACAGACAAACCTGGTTGAAGGGTGTGAAACCTCAAGGGGAAGGACACATAAGATGTTCAGTTTTCTTTTAATTATATTCCATGTATCAAAGTGAATTGTGGAACTAATGAAGCCTGGTTTCCTATGAATGTGTATCTTGTGGTTGGATTCTCTAGTGTCTAGTAAGATGTGAGTGCTGATTGAAGTTTTTCCCACGGTTGGGGCATTCATAATATCTCATTGTCTCAAAGCAGTGAGCTCAAGCGTCACTCTTTCTTTCAGATCAAGTATTAATGGATTTTTCTTCTGTACTTGGCAACCAGTTTTCATTAATCCTGTAAAAACTTCGTATCTCTGGGACTTCTACCTCCATATCAAATTTAATCAAAATTGGCAATGAAACTCAGATTGTTACAGGCCAAATGTAAAAGCCAAAACACAGAATTACCACAAAAGCCTCATTTCCTCTTGAAACCATATTAAAAGGGATTCTACCTGAGCTGATATTCTGGAAAAAAATATAAAAAATCTTGAGATCTGTCCCTCTACGATGACATGGTACATTCTAAATGAAAGTATAGATGAAATATCATTTGAGTATATAATCACATGTATTTTTACAGACATACACACATACATCTGTGTCTGTGCATGGCAGGTGTCTGTACACACAATCCCATTCTGTTCCCCTGAAGAGGTGCCATCTCTGGAGTTATAACACTATGCAAATAATACTCTACTCAGCCAGCACAGTTAAATACAGTTGTGCACTGGTGTTCAGCAAAAGACTTTCTAGAGAGTCCTATTAGAAGGGATTAATGCATTGAAAAAAAACACCAAATATCTTTCACCAATATTCATGATATCAGGTGGTATTCTAAGACCAAACCCTGAAGGCCTCTCTTAGTAAAAGCTCTCACTGGAGTCTGAAGGGGCTTTGGCTGAGCCACAATTCAGCAAGTAGCAGGAGGTCATTTGCTCTGCTCTTACTCTCTTCCATGACCACCTGACCACTCTGAGTAAACAGCAGTAATGGAAAGAGCAAGGAGCCATGGCCTGCCTGTGGAGCAAATCCAGCAGAAAACGTATTTACAGAAAAACATATTTACAAATCCTTGAACTTTGAACACTATACAGTGCACTCTATGTGAATTATTTTATTGCACTACAGGTGTGCTCTGAAAATAAATTACTCTGACCCCCGTTTCCACATTCAACCCAATGAATTTTAACATCCATATAAAGAGTTTCTCCTTTCTTTGAACTAGAATCTTTCAAGAACATCTTATATTAAATGACACGAAAATTTCAAACACAGGAAAGGTGAATGAGCAGTACAGAGAAAGTGACTGAATGCTGAAGTAGTACAACCAGAGTGATTGCTCTGATACCAGTTTATATTGTTGCTCATGGACACAACTCTGAGGTGAACTAAGGGGGCAGGGAAAGGGAGCCCATAAGAGAGAGAGGTCCATAGGGGAAGGGCCCCCCAGTAAAGCCATGCACTCTGTGCAAAACACAACAACGACGTCTAGGGCAAAACACACTGAAACTACTAAGCCATGACTCCACCTGTGAGCTATGCAAAGTCTAAGAGTGACTTCTAGCTGAGACAAGCTCATTGCAGCTCCTCCTGGCGTGTCCAAAAGGGTGGATCTCTTTTGGCATATTTACCCATGGGATTCTTCCCCATTTTTCCCCTTTTACCATCATGGCTGAACTTCAAATGTAGATTTCACCTGGGCCTATTTTCTTTGAAGTGTGTTATGTACACAGTGAAGACACAATCCCTGCTTTTCAGGGCTTGGAGTTTATGGAACAAGTATCTACAGAGTATGTTAAATATTTTAGATCATTACTGCATCTTGGATTGTAGTCAAAGACTTACATAGTAATCTAAAATAAATAATACCAAGTGATAATTGCAACCGAAGAGTTAGAAAATCTGGATTTTTAATACTTTTCTTGAAAAATCAAAAGACTACTAAGTAGGCAGAGTTTCAAGACGTCACAAAGGACATGTACGACACAGCACGTGGACTTGCTCTACACATACGGCTACTTTGGAAACATAAATGCCTTGTACTTGTAATGGATATGATCAATTAGCTGCTTTGCATTCCAACCAGCTATTTTACATCTCCAGTGGTGGTAAGGGCAGACACAAACTGAATATATGAATGCTGAAAGCCTGTTTGCATGTTACTGTGAGCTTTGGGTCTTCTGTTAGGGGTTTCTTTATTCCCTTTCATTTAATGTGCATTACTACCAGGGCTCCAGGGTCCTAGTCTGAGCCAGTGTGTCTATATATACAGCTATGGCTGACCCAAAGATTGCCCTGTGATCTTTATCTGTCTAATTTGCAAAGGTCTCAGGTTCATCCCTGGTGGCTGTGTCAGACTTCCACATAAGATATCATCCTTGCCACGGCTCACGTTCAGATGTGACCTTTTCTGCAGTATGTTAGCATCTCTTCTAGTCATGTAGATTCAGCTGTAGCTAGCGCACACTTCCTTGTTTCTATATCTATAGTGCCTATAGAGCAGAGGGAAGCCTCAAAAGAAACAATTCATCTTCAGGCTGATTACTCACAGGCATCTGCTTCACAACAAAAAAAGCTCAACTTTGGACCACTTTGCTATGGCCTGCAAGGTATCATTCAGGTGTTCAGCTTGACCTGTTTGATGATAATCTCAAGACTCACCACTAACAGAACAGAAACACTCTTAGAGAGCTTTGAAGAAAGTTCATGTGAAGAAACACTGATCACACTCAGTAGTTCTTGTAAAACATACTGAGCATTTGATGCATTTCATTTTTAGTCCATCTCATGTGCCTTTGGGCCATAATAACAAAATCTGTTTACTGAATCACGTTATGACTATAAAGTTCATGGAATCATTTTTATAAGAAAATTTTCTAAATAATTGCCAAGATTTATAGTATCCAGGATTCTGGTTTGGGTTTTTGGGGCAAATCTTATTTCCTACTACACTTCTCTAAAGTGCACAATTCTATGCTTATGTATTTGTGGAGTATAGACCTGTGGTTCACATGCATAAACCCACCTTTGCATGTGCAAAACTGGTGAGCTCTTGGTGAGCTTTCAGAGACTACATTGAGACCTTGATCATTTACTGTTGTGGGCTTTTGGAAAGGAAGACTTTGGTTTATTCTTTTGTTTCCTTTGAACCTTGTACATTAAATGTATACATGAAGGTAAACTGAAAGACCAGAAAAAGAAAGATGAATAGGAAAGGAGTGTTTAACATATACCTACATTGCAGATAGGATCGTGATAAACAAAATCAAATAAAGCTTGATTGGAATACTTTATTACTAAAGATCTTATTTTCATGATGCACTACAAGGCAACTTTTGTAAGAGATATGTGGTGGTTGTTTAAACATGTTCGTATGGATGCTTCAAAATCTTGCATATATATTTTAACTAAAGAGAACCTTGGGTAGAAAAGTTAGGATCTAGATCTGTATCTGAGCTATCCCCTCTGCTCCAGGGTTTGGGTTTGGTTCTTATCTCTCTTTTAACGATGTAATTTAAAGACAAAACCATAGTTCAGTTTCCTTTTTGAGAGAGAACAAAGTTCACTTTTATGAATGCAAGGAAAAAAATTACTTGATGATATGCAAAGTTTTGTAGGTTGTTTTACTCTGACCCCTTTTTTTCCCCAATAATCTTCATATGAACTGACTTCAATTTTCAAGGTACTCATTAGTAAAATGAAAATAAAAGGGAGAATTTTAAAACAGGAGGGTTTTTTGTTTGTTTGTTTTTCTAAATCAGAAGCAAACAGAAGGCAGATCGTGAACAGAGAGTCCTTGAGGCATAGATGTGTCTGACATTGTTAACTACCAAGGGTTTCTACTTCAAATTTTCCCCATTGTAATGTTACTTTAGCAGAGAAAACAGTGAAGTGGAACCTGCCATTTAACAAGGATATGGTGTTTCAGATCCATGCTTTCCTGTCACATCACAGGTTAGATGTGCACCTTCTTGCCATGCCACTAGTTTTTCAATATGAAAAGAATAATATCATCATTTATTTTACTGTCAAGAACTTCATCTTGCTTTTTGCAAAAGTTCTGTGCACAGATCCATATAATATTGGTGAAATTGCTATCATAGAGCTGGGACATAAGTGAGTCAAGAAAAAAATTTATTTCTTGTGATAGACGTTTGGATTATGGTAGCAGTAATGTATTCTTAAAATGTTTAGAACAAGTAGATAGATTAACTAAAAAACTGGCCAAATGTAATTGGGCTATTTTCTTATTTATTTTTCAGAGTTGGCTTTGACTGGTATATAGCAATGCTTTCATTACTGTCTGCACCACCTCAGCAAGTTCATGATAATTTGGGTCAACAATTTTTTCCTGAATATTTAGAAGTCATTTGCTATAGATTCATCAGGCTAGCCTCAGGGATACAGTCTTGGAAACACAATAATGGGAAAAACTGCCTTTGCTCTTTATTCTTCTTTCAGCACTTAATGCCACACCTCATGGAACAACTCCACACCTCCTTTCATGTCCTTCCTATCTCTCTGGTACATCCTTCCTCTAACCAGGAGCCAGCTCATCTCCCTAATCTCCTTTTGCTAAACACCTTTCTTTTGCTTACAATACACTAAATATACAAATGGCCAAAAAGCACTCTAGATGGCCCTGTAACTTGACAAGCCACACGTCTATAATTACATGTGAACCTCATCAGCTACCAAAATATTACCATCATGTTCTAACACCTTCTCCTTTTCCCTTGGCTCTGGTTCCCCAACCACTTCCCTCTACCTTCCACGACAGCATCTCTTTGTATTGCTTTAAAGACTAACAGCACATTGAGGGAAATGTTTTCCATACTGCTAATACAGCCTGTGTGACTGTTCAGTTGTTAGTGAATAATGACAATAATAACAGTAATAATTGCGTTTGTATTCATGTTTGGCTCTCATTAGATGCTGACTCTTTGCTGACATAACAGCCACTCAGATATATGCTGCTGCAGCAGCCAGTATTTCATGTGGAAGTTCACTTTAACCACTATCACCACCAACACTTCTCTTTTGTTATGGGACTAGTCTGGTTTTCAACAGTAACAACCACTAATTTGCCTACTTTAAAAAAAAAAAAAAAAAAGGCAATTGTGTTTTTTTCTCTTTTCCTTTGTGTAACCTCTGTTTCATATATTTTGCTTTAATGAAGGGCATCTACTGAGAAACTGCAAGGTTCCTCTTTAGGGCTGGTTTCTGAGCGATAAGCAAACAGAATAAGGAAATTGTGATGGAGACCCAAAATAGCAAAGTGTCTTAAGGAATGTGCAAATTTTCCCATTGAACTACTGCTTTTTACATTAATTGATTCATTCAATCAACAAACTGATTGTGCTTCTTCATTAAATATATGAGGCTCGCGGCACAAATTAACTAAGGCAGAGAAGCTGGAAATTAAGCATAAAGAATTTTATTCTAAACTATGCAGCTTTCTGGTTATCCAACGTAGCTGATAGAAGTATTTATACCATGTTATAACCCACTGCCTGACTAACCACAATATGATCACACTTTTTTGCTGATGGAATAGGAAAAGCATATTTCAAGGAGGAGATGTAGCAGAGGCAATGCAGGGTTCATGGTGGAAAGAGTCATTCTGCAGAGCTGACGGAGAGAGTTTGTTTGGCTATTAACTCCTCTACTGCGTTCCCTTGTACCAAGCTGAGGCTTGCTGATCCCACCTATGGGATAGTTCCATCCAGGATGCCCGCTTGCCCTGCATTCCTCCCCACACTACCAAGTATCCCAAGGTGAACCTCTGTCTGCAGAGGAAGTTGTCCCCACGTGGGTGGCTATCACCGAAACAGCCCAGTGGAGCCCACTGACCCTGTTTCAGAAAGCTGCTGTCAGACCATTACTTATACTACCACTCAGTCTTTCACATTTCTGTATTTTTGGTAAACATTTACTTGGAGCCCAACTGTATCCATGCAGTTTCTTCATACTGTATTTGTTGAGAAAAGAGTAAGAGATTGCAAGAACTCTTCCCTGGCATTCCACTCCAGTGGCTGCACAAGGGCTGTCTGCTTTACCGCTGGTGTAGCAGCAGGCTCGCTTCCCCTCTGCTCCCAGGACTGTGAGCCTCCCAGAGCCACATGGCACTGGGACAGTACTTTACATATATGCCACCACCTGTTTATGCTCATTGCCTTTATTAAAAGCAACCAGAAAATGGGGGAATAAGGTTTCCTTGCTCTGTAGCCACTTTCTACAAGTTAGTCAAGAAGTTGTGGGAAACAATGTCTCCACACTTTTGTAAAAGCCAAGAACACCTTCCCACCTTCCTTGTCTCCCTCCTGCCTGTGGTAAGAAGAGCAACACTTCTGTGGCGTCACTCCTTCTCACCTGGCACAGCAAGAGCTGCCCATCCTGTTTCCATTGATTTCTCCAGTGGTTGCGTTAAACAATACAATGGAGTATTTATGTGTCAGTGTTAGGAGCAGGTTATTAAGTAAAACCCACCGTAAATAGAGCCGTTAATTCAGTTGCTGGCATGGCTCTCTGTTATCTCCTCAATACCTCCCAGAGGGTATTAGTTTTACCCTTTCGTTTGAGTTGGCAGCCGAGTTATTTTTTTGCACCTGCTGCTCTACTCCGATAACAACACAGGTCAGCTTTGATTTGTTGGAATATAAACAAAAAAAGCAAAGCCAGGCATCTGCCTCAACAGCCGGGGCTGGTTTGACGGTAGAGCTTTTCCCTTTGGGTTTTGTACAAATGTGCTCTTTCAATTCTTACACGAACTCTCTCCTGTTTCACAAACAGTCCTTTGCTACAGAATAACCTGGTGTCAGAAAAGAGCTCAACACTATTCCATCAATGGAACCAGTCAAAGCAACACTCTGTTCTAAGATGAAAGTCAGAAGCATCATGCAAAATACACAAAGAAAAAGCAACTAAGACACGGCAGTTCAAAAATCACTAGGAAAAAGCAGCAAATTAAGTGTAAACAGTAAAGGAACTTTCTTGAGAGATAAAGAAAACCTGAAAGACTGGGAGGGTTTGTTTTCCCATATGAACCCACACACACTCCATCTCTTAATTTACTATTTCACAGGAAAAAAGAATAACGTTGAGTCCATGAGAAGTAGGTACTCAGCTGGCAACTGAGCTACTTCTAAATTCTTCTGAAAATTAAGCCTGCAGGGCTCATCTACTCTAATAGCATCTATGGTGATGGAAGAACTGAAACACTGACAACCACGGAGCAGAGAAAGAAGAGTCCACACACCCAGCAAAGGTAATAAATGGCACAAAACATTGAAATGAAAGAAGGAACCAGCATTGTATCCACATTACAAATAGTACAACGGAGACACTGAGCTGAAATTATTCACTTAAGTCACGTAACAAGTCAATGGAGAAGTCAGTCCAACTCATATCTTCCAGCTCAAGCTCCATTGCTATCCATTGCATCACGTCTCTGGGAAATCTTTCAACATGCAGATGAGTTAGGTTGAATGTGGTTTTTTTGAGGGCAGAGAGAAGGTATTAAACAAGAGAAAGAATTCTCAAGGAAAAAAAGAGACCTGTTCAGACTGAAAACAAGATTCTTCTATGCATCATGGCTATTATGTGACTAGTAGAGATTTGAATGATAAGTTAGCCAAACAATTAAACCTACACTTGAAGTATTAAATCAAAAAAGCTGCCCTTGACCTATGTATGATCCCGAAAATGAGCTAGAAATTCCTAAGCAGAGCTGGCTGAAATTCAAAATTTCTGTTCTGTGGAGCTGTGGCTATTTCTACAGAGGTTTTTCCTTCCTTTTTGTTTGTTTGTTTGTTTGTTTATGGGTTTTGGTTGGGTGGGTGGGTTTTGTTTGCTTGTGTGGTTTAGGATTTTTTTTGTTGGTTGGGTTTCGGTGTTTTTTTTATTTTCTCTTTTAATCACAGTGAAAGAAAGGAATTTTTAAAAGAAAGTTCCCTGGCAATAGGGAATCAACTGACATGTAAAAACATATATTCGGGTTGTTCAAGGATCAAATGTGCAGCTCTGTTATGTGGAATTGTTTGTAAAAGACAGAAATGTGAAGCATAAAATTGAGGTACACAGGCAGTAAAATCACCCCAGAGCAGCTGCGCTGGGAGCAATAAACTCTCCTAACATGGCTGTTGTGCATATGGTGACCAAGGAACCCTCTGCAGAGCCCAACTACACTAATCCTGAAATGTAGGCAGCCTCAAAACCAAACAAGGAAGTTTGTGATCCTGTTCATTCTTTTTCACTGAACGCCTTTATTCTTCATCTTCCTGTTTATTCCTTTTACTTTTCTTTTTAAAATTTTTCTTTCCTTTTTTTCCCCTCTCTCTTTAATTTTTTTTTGTCTTTTAATTAATCAGACTGACTGACTAGGACAAGTAATTTTTCTTCAATACATCATAATCCTGTAACCAGTAAAACAGAGTAAAATATCACCTTCAAGTATGTATCTGTGGCACAAGAATGCCAGGTCTTACAGCAACTGTGGAGTATGTAGCTGGTCTCTGGAAGGGAGGCTGGAGGCTTCAGAAATCAGAAAAAACAAAAAACAACTTTGTTTCCTCCAGTTCTTTTTGCTCCCCTGTACTCATCTATGTATCTCAGTCATCAGTGTAACTGGAAGAGATTTCCCCAACAAAATCAATGAAAATATTTCCAGACTATTTCAAACAATAGTTTTCCTGAAAAGTAGTTGGGGTTTTTTTTGCCATGGAATTATACCTATTTTAACAAAGTTCTGAGAAACGAGTATTATCAGAGATCCTTGTAACAGCTTTTGCAGGTGCTGAGGAGTTTTTTCTTCTTTTTATCTTTAATGATTAAATCTTCATTAGATTTTTAAACATTGAAGACGTAGCATGAGGAAGGCTGATGCTTTGATCTGCTGCTTACAGTCCACGCTTTGGGGAAGGGCAGCCCTGGGCACCCCAGCTCTCAGGCCATGCACGTGTTCCTGCAAAAAAAAACCTACTGCAGCACAGGGCAGAACCCACAGGCATGGAAGCGGAGAGCAGCTCTGTCTAGGACTCCCTGGCATGAACAGCCCCTCACTCACTAAAAGACAATGCCAGTCACTCACCTATACCGACACATGAGATATGCCCAATACCAATAGCTGTGCATTTTAAAGGATTAAATCAAAAAGCTAGGCACATTAGAAAACAGAATTGTGAATTTCCCAATTGAATTTCCCAATTGAAATTGGGAAAAAAAAATTGAATTCCTCTTTTAAAAGTTATGGGAAGAAAGCCTGTGAAGGAGATCAGGAACTTGCAAGTCTTATGAGGAGCATCTGAGGGAATTGTGGTTTTTTAGCCTAGAGAAAAAAAGGCTCAAGGGGGACTTTATCGCTGCACAACAACCTAAAAGGAGTCTGGGTGTCAGTCTCTTTTCTCAGGGGGCAAGTGACAGCATAAGAGAACATGGTCTCCAATTGCACCAGGGGAGTTTTAATTGAATATTAGGAAACATTTCTTCACTGAAATGGTTAGCAATCATTAAAACAGGCTGCCCAGGGAAGTGGCAGGATGTCTACACCTTTTAAAGATATTTAAAATACATATAGATATGGCACTTGGGGGTTAGGTTTAGTGGTAGACTCAGCAGTGCTGAGTTAATGATTGGACTCAATGATCTTAGAGATCTTTTCCAGCCTAAATGAATCTATAATTCCATGTACTTAGAGCAAGATGTTTGTTGTGACTGTTGGAATCAGCAACAGGCAGACAAAGAAATTTATGGGATTGAGTCTCGTCCAAAAATATTTAATCATTTAAGATTTTAAAGAGGGAAGGGAAGTTTCTGCCTGTTGTTACAAAGTGTTACAGCTCCATCATTAAAAGTCTTAGGGTAAGGATATCTGCCAGTCACTAAATCTAGAAAAAAATGCATCTGTTTCATTTTGTACATTCCAATTTTGATAAGTCTGTAGCGATATCTTACTCATCTAATCACCTATTAATTCAGTCTTCTGAAACTTTTTCATCCTCCTCTGTCAGGGCAGGTGCCTGGGAATATTAAGGTCTTTTATGTGAGTACTATGTTAGATCTCACTGCAAAAGAGATGAGTACATCTCCCTTGAGTGTGTCAGAATTTGACTCCCTGATAAAGCCCCTCCAATCTATGAGACAACTGCTTAACCAAGCATACTTTGAAAGTGCATCATCAAGATGCAAGCTTTTAAACTATTGTGTAATAATAATTACATGTTGCAGTAAAAATCATTAAGAAAGTTTGGGGGTAATCACTATATCATGGACTTAGTCTGATTCCTGACCATAGCATCTTGGGCAATTTCACAAGGGTTCTTTATAGCAACATAAATTGATTAACTGCTCACTGCTAAATGAAAGAAAACCTGGAAGAGTTTTAAAAAACAAAACCAATTCTTCTCGTGATGGCACTACTAATTTAGGCAATAGGATATATTTTTATACAACATAGTTGCTGAATCCTTACAGACTTACAGGCACTCAGAAGACTATTCTGGCTACATCTGATTGTGAGTTGAGAAAGTATCTCAAATGTTTATGTCTGTATCCTTCCTCCATAACAGGCAGAAACTTTTATTTGGCATTTTTGTAGCTCCTTTAGGTAAAATTACTTTCTTTCCACCGCCACAAAGCAATTGCCTTTTATTACCCCATCTCATTGGTCTACAACCAGTGATTATCCAGCTAGAGTTGGCTGTTCTGTCTACTAGTTCTCATACTCTTTCCTGTGAAGCACATTTCACAAGATCAGCAGAGGAATAGGTAATGATAACCATGTGCAATGTCAGCTTTTGGAAAGGCAGCCTTTGAGGGCTCTTCCTCAGCGGGAGACATGCAAAATGCCAAATGCCAGTCGATTGCTCCACTGGCTACATGACTCCATGTTTACTCATTCTCACCCGTCTGTAGACCAATGACCAACAAATGCCCCAAGTATTCTAGGCATTCAGTGAGGGATTTGGGGCAAACTGCAACCCCAGTAGAGCACAAAGGAGCTCCCATACTAAGACTCCTCAAAACCAAATTAATCCTTACTTTTTTGTATACCAGCTGTGAGAACAAATCTTTCTTTACTTAGCCTTTCAATCAGCAGTGTTACTCATGAGTTTCACTGTTACCAAGTTTACAATGTACCCTTTTCTTGAAAACTTACTGAAATACTTCCTATATCAGACACTATAACACATGTAAGCTGCAGAGTGTGCTGAGGCAGGGACAGTGAAGGAGAGATGCAACCATTTGTGGTTAGAGGTCTTCAAGTGCCCTTGGACACTGGCTGAGCGGCTGAAGCCAGAGCGCTTCGCTGAAGATCGTGTTGGGCTTCACCAGTGCTCACAAGGCACTTACTATTAGGAAGAAAATTTCTAATTCCATGAGCTTATGGCTGAAATTCAGTAGTAGTGAAGCTGTGAAATGGGACAGACAATTTACTTCATGAAACATCACAAACTATGCTAGCTACAAAAACAGTGTTTCTGTTCGTTTCCTTGTGGACAGCAAAGCCTTTACATTTTGTTCTACCACATCCTAATATTGTGTGTCATTAGTAATGACAAATGACAACTAAGTTTGTCGCCGTTTTCTTTTATGTGCTTCTTGTTGCAGGAATGCCTGTACCTCAGCAATACCTACTTTAAAACTGTAGGAAGGCTGATGAGAAAGAGCCCTGTAAGACCACAGGAAATCCTATAGAGGGTGGGCACATTGCCCTCAGATTAAGAACAGGTCATCCATCTCTATCTGTATCTTGATCTCAGCACACTGATGAATTTTTAAGCCAGACAGGTCTGTCCCGGAGCACCCATTTTCCAACCTGTCTCTCTGTACAGTAGGTCATTGCCCCAGTTCACAGAGATGGTATTCAGAGTATTGCAGAAAGAAGTCAGACAATTGTGTGAGGATTGAATCTGAACAAGTTAACAGCAACAGAAAGCATATGACTGTAGACTGCACAGAACAGATCCAGGCTACACTATGGTTAGTGAGAAGTTTTCCCAGTTTGGTCTTGTCACTAAGTTAAACATATTTATAAAAAGTGTGGAAGGGACAAACAAGGAAGGAAAGCTAAGCGCTGATTCTGGAAAGGTGTCATGGCTCGTGGGCAGTTCTCTGAGTTTGCTGAGTCAATAAAATCACTAATCCTTTTCTGTGAGAATTGTACATAAATACACACTTCTTCAGCAGGTGTAGAATTCCATCCTCACAGGGGAGTTTGGTGAAATTTGCTGTGGGACACGCAACAGACTAACATGTCACTTCTATTCGAACACAGACGCACCTACAGAAATCCTTTTTTTCCTCTCTAATCTCTCTCAATCTGTGTTTCTGGATGATTTTTTTAAAGTTTTATCTCTCTCTACTGTATTTTGCTGCCCTGTATTTCCCAGACAGAGCAAGTACAGATGTTAACAAGAAAATTCATTTGGAATGAAAAAAAATTAAGGAAGTTGAATGGAAGCTAAATGATTTAATTTTTCACCTGTCCATCTGTCCTATTGTCTGTTTCTATCACTGCTGAAAACCCACAACAGCCTGAGAATATCTAAAGCAATAAGAAATTAGTATGGCAATACCACAGCAAATTCTCTCAGGTGACAAGAGGGTAGTAATATCCCATCTTAAACAGACCACATTCTACTCCCTGACCTCACCACGACTGGAGTAAATATACGGTTGTCACTCTATAGGTTGCTGTGAAGCGTAACCTAATTTGTGCTGGGACAAGCAAAGAGATATTCTGATTGATATGAGAGCCTTTATTATCAGGACTTGTGGAAAGTAGGTATTTTTACCATTGTTACAGGCTTTACAAGTGAAACTTGGAGTAGAAAAAAAATAGAAATGCTAAATGCAAGGAAACATCGACTCTGCTAATGATAACCTTGTCTCTGCATACAGGACCAGTGCTCAAGGGGGAGAAGGGTGTCTGGAGAATGGCGGCTCTAAGAAAGCCTTGGGCACACTTCATAAACCCCTGAACTGGAATTCCCAGTATATTGACTCATAATATCTCTGTTTGGCACTCTACAGACTCTGATCCATCCTGACATCCAAATTTCACAGCTAATGTTGAAAAATTAGAGGAGAGCATTGAAGTGATTAAAGGATGGAAAAGCTTACAGTGAAACAGGTTGACATTCTTCACTCTACTGTAAGTTTCTCCATGAAAAGGAACAGGCTTTGGAGCTCAGACTAACACAATTATCAGAGACTAGGCTAAGAAAGGACTTGTCCGCATCTAACTACACAAGGAACAGAAATTTCCTACCCAGGGGAACTTCTCAATAACCATCAAAAGACAACAAAATCAAAAATGGCTGAATGTTAAACCAAGACCATGTCAGACTGAAAATGAGATAAAATATTTTTAGAAGAACAGTATTTAGTTGCTGGGGCACTTAAAAATATTTTGGGGGATTTCCCATCACTGGACTTCTGGACTTTTTTTTCAAGATTGGAAGTTTTCTAAAAGATAAGCTCTACTTGAAGTCAGGTAATTATCTCTGAAAAATTCTGGGAAGTCCTATGTTGTTATTGCAAAAATCACTTGGTTTTGAAAATTGTACAGGGCAGGAATTAAACTGTCATTGTGATATTTGTAAGTGAAACACCTTAATCCTGTTGTTTTTCTAGTTTTAATTGCAGCCATTTTCTTTAGTTTCTGTATTTGCATCAAATATAAAACTGCTATATTTTCCAGCTCTGGTATTTTCTACAGTGCAAAATAAATGTCAGACAACTGGGTTAAACTACACCCTGCAAATTTCCTATCAAAGCAAAACTTAAAGGAGCGCATTTTTTAATTTCACTGAAGTTTTCACAAATTGCAGGAAATACTGGTGCATGTTAGATCTCTTTAACACGGTGCCAAGTGAGACAAGTATAAATAAAATTACTAAATCAAACTTTTACCTCAAGGTACATTTCTGTCATTATGAGATTGTTTAATTCTAATAGTTGTTTGGTCCTAAAAAATGGCAAAGGTAGGAAAGGAAGGATAGTTGGATGTACTTTAGAAGCAAACACAACATATATACCTTTAGATGAAGTAATCAAAAAGCACATTAATGATATCATTGAATAACTCTATAACAATATGCACACAAGTATGTGTCTAAAATGTCCCAAGGGGTGAAATGCAAATATTTTCACTAAGTCCATTACACATATTTTACAAAATCAACACAGATTTGGAGCAACTTTTTCTTTACATTCTCTTCTACAACTACTTAAACAACTGTGCCTATACCTTAAGGGGCCAGTTCTGGTTCTATTAAAATAAAATTACCATTGGAACAGAAACAAATTAAACAAGCAAAGACACTGCGGGCCTCACACTGTATTTACCTACCCAGTGCCTGAGCTAGATTCTGTGCAGTGTTTTTGCTTAGACAGAACTAAGATCAGCAGAACCTCCTTCACCACACAACTGCCAAGAAATTGCCTTGAGGCTGAAACCAAGCCAAATTATAAATGTACTTTAGGGTTTTTTGTTGCAAACATCATGTCCATCAACATCCTCA
This sequence comes from Phylloscopus collybita, assembly GCA_027886175.1. Lineage (NCBI taxonomy): Eukaryota > Metazoa > Chordata > Aves > Passeriformes > Phylloscopidae > Phylloscopus > Phylloscopus collybita. The sequence continues at coordinate 44,887,134 of JAJNNQ010000018.1, forward strand.
TCACTAAAATGAACTGAAACACGGTCATTGTGGAGTGTATCCCAGTTCTGCGACACAAGCACTCTCAATAGCATTGAGAAAGTCCACTTTTTCACCCCTTGTCTTACTGAACAGATGACAACTCTGATGACAAAAGTAACAGATTTAGGACCCGGAGTGTTATTAGATACATCATAATAGAAACTCTTCTCAGGATCTAGCCCCACTCAAAGATAAATACAGCAGAAATACTTAAATAGAAGATACTTAAATACTTAAATAGAAGTTCAAATCAGGAAAGCAGAAATCTTTATTGCAACATTAAAAAGCCTTTTGATTAAATTAGCTTAGCTGCTGTTCCAAAGTGGGAAGGGAGAGGTTTGGTATAGTGACCAAGAGTCCAGCAGACATTTTTTTTTTTCTTAATTATTTTCACTGGTGTTATTTTTCAGGGAAGTGCATTTATGAAAAAAACAAAACAAAACAAAACAAAACAAAACAAAACAAAACAAAAAAAAACCAAACCAAAAACAACACCAAACACCTTACCTCATTTAGCTGCAGATTCTGGAGTGGAAATCCTGAACTGAGGCAATGGGAAAACTGTCTACAGAACAGTAGGTTGGGTAAGCACAGGTACTAGGTTATGTCAACTAAAGACTCCCAGGAGTGAAGATAAATGGATGTGATACTAATTTTAAAACATTTTGCTGAACACTCAAGCAGCCAATAGGGGAATTCCTTAGGTCACTTCCTGTTCATTTGATTGGATCTGCAACGACAACAACCAAGATGAGGTTGAGAGCGTTTGCATAAGGCCAGCTCAGTCCTCAGCATTCAAAGAGAACAGGTCTAACCGGGTTACACGCGTGGCTCCAGAACAAAAGAAAAACCTGGTAATGGATGAGGGATTGATTTCTTTGTAGTTGTTTTTTTTAAGATCATACCTTCATTTTTATTTTATTTTTTTTAAATGGAGGTCATTTCAGGTAGATAAGGAGATCATAATTAGAATGGGGAGAAGTGAAAAGCAGGAACTTCCTAAATTAAAATTAGTCTGGAAATAACATTAGGAGATGCATGGTGTGGAATAACCCTCTGCTGGCAGGGAGGTGGACTGGGTGAGCCCATGTGATGGGCTCAATCCATTCTTTTATGGATTCAGAATCCATAAAAATGCATGAAAGGGGAGTTTATTGGTCTTTCAGCTTCTCTGGGTATTTGAGAGTAGGTAAGAAACAAAATTAGGAAAAAAGTCATCAAAAGTGTGTGGGTATATGGGGTTGAGTATGAAAGTTCAGCTATATGCAGGTTAGCATAGCAGAGAATCAGTAGACATGCTCAGTCCAAAGTTTTCTTCGACCATGTGTGAGTTATTCCTCCAGCCTACAACCATGAACCTGAGCAGGAAACCAGGTACCCAAATGAAAACAGGAAGCTTCCTCTGTTTCTCATTATTTCACTAGTCAAAACAGGCACCAACATGGAAACAGTTAAAAATGCACTAAAATGTGGGACGGTTCTGAGGTTTCATTAATTTGTATGCATAAAACAAGAAATGCTAAATATTATTATTCAGCGATTGTTCAGTGGTCTGTGTGAAGTGAATTTTCTAGTCTTTGCTCATTTTTGGTCCCAAGTCTCATCATAAATCTTCCTCTGACAGATGCTGACAAGAGTTCTCAGTGCTAGATTTAGCAAGCACAGGGAATGAATTGTCCTTCAACATCCAGAGATACTATTAATTATTAATCAAGGCTCATTGTCAATGTAGGGAAAATATTTCACAAATATTATTTATGCTGAACCTGATTTCAAGATAAATAATGGATGTCAGACTCAAGGAATGTCACCTTTGTTCCTATCATCCACACCAACACCAATTAAAAACTAAGTTCCTTTTGTTCACATAGATAAGGTGCACCTGTGTACAAGTGTTGCTTTGGAAGATTCAATTATTTCTCACCCAGGTTAGGTCAAGTTCCATGGCTTCCATTGAGTCTCACCTATCAAAGAAAATTTTCCTTGAGGAAAAAGGAAGACTGTAAATACCCATCCTGGAGAGCTTCATTGTCTTGCAGTTACAACACCAAGGGTCGAGGTTGTTCCTGCAGACAGCTAGGCAACTCTTTTGGTAGGCCTAGCACTTACCAGATTTCTCTAATCATTCATGTCACTGAGTCCAAGTATTTGCATACCAGGTCATGTCTTGGTGGGTGTATATAGCTTTCATCACCAAAATGATGCCTTAGAATGATATCAGCATGAATGATCAGTCCAGAGCAGGAAAAGCTAAGAAGCAAAGAACAAGTAAGCAGTAAAGAGCACTTCCCAGGAAGGATACCTTTAGTAAGAAACCCAAGTCTTACATTGTGCCACTAGGTAAAACATGGAAGCTTAAAGAATCACACTGAAATCTTATCTATATGCTGCAGAAGCACCACAGGAGGATGTAACCACTGGATCTCAGCACAGACGGGGAAAGCAAAGTTTTCCTATTGCTAAAAAGGACATCAGCAAAAGCAGAAGAAAAATGGTTCCAGTGTGGTACTGAGACTGGAATGTCACTTTCTGTTTGTGTGACTGTTGGTCTTTTCTGTTTCAGGTCCTAAGGGCAGAGACAGCTTTGGTTGCTAAGACGCAGAATACTTCCAGACAGACAAAAAAGCACATTGTACCAACAGGTCTGGACAGGGTGAAGCTAGCTTGGTCGGCACACCAGCATGCATTATTTATTACTGTGCTATTTTCAAAGGCAGGGTGCCACACAGGGTGGTGGCTCCCTAAATTTACTGCCCTACCTGGCCAACTATGCTGCCCCCATGCTCCCAAGTATGCTTATAGACACTTACATGTGGTTCAGCACAGAGAGGATTACGGGTGGCTTTCGGAGACAGTCAGACCTTTCTCTCTGCATATCCTTCTTTAGCACTGCAGCCACAAAATTAACATGAATTTGGTCCCCACACAGCTCTAGGTGGCAGAGAAAACATTAAAAACTTTATAACTAGGAACTTGGAGGCCACAATCACAGTATGGCAGAAGTGCCAGTGCAGATTCCTGGAATTAATTTAATTATAGGCATCAAGGAAATTACCTAAATCTGTCTAGATTCTTAAATTGGCGTCTCTTACTGTAATGTCTGACACCTGATGAAAACAGAGAACAAATGTATGGTAATTTCTATTTTTTCATTAATATTAATCTCTGCTTCATTTGCTGAATTCCAGTGGAATATCAAAAGGTGGGTATAAAGCTGATATGTAGGTTAGTCATGCCAAGCAATTTGAGAATACAGAGTATGAGATTCCTGCCTTCATTCTGCTGCAGCAAAATCAGAAGTGATTCATAGACTTTGATGGAAAATAATACACTTTCTGTAAAAACATCACTAGAGAAGCCAGAAGAAATAGGACGGATATTATTTACACTAAGCTGCGTTCTATGTTGCAGCCAAATGCCACCTATTACTAAGGTTGCCCATTACTTAGGTTTGCAAGACCTTGTAATTTTTCTTCAGTTTACTAAATTTCAGCCTTTAGCTCTTTGGCTAAATTGAAATTTTCCATCATGGACATTTGCTTTGCAACAAAATTTTGAGCAATTGTCATCCATACTAGTATATGTTTTTCTGACAAATTCAAAAAGGCTAAGGAAAGTGCTGTGCTTTGTATTTTTAGTGAGAAACATTTCTGACTTTTATTTGGACAGCTCAGGAACATTTATGTTTGAAGCCCGGATTGATAACAACAGGCTGTCAAATTAAGAATTTAAATAAAATCCAACCAAAGTTAGCCAGTTTAAAGCTTATCAATGAGTCTCAGAATCACAAAATGGGCAAGCTTGGAAAGGGGTCACAGTCAGTCTTCCAGTTCAACCTTCAGGGCCATCCCTGAGCACCTTGCACAGGATTGTGTCCAGATAGATCCTGAATATCTCCAGTGAGGGAGGCTCCACACCCTCTCTGGGCAATCTGTTCCAGTGCTCAGTCACCCACACAGTAAAGTGGTTCCTCCTCATGTTCAGGTGGAACTTCTGTGCATCAGTTTCTGCCCATTGCCTCTTGTCCTATTGCTTGGCACCACTGAGAGAGGCCTGGCTCCATCATCTGATATCCTCCTGTGACTGACAGACACTGATAAGGTCCCCTCTGATTCGTCTCTTCTTGAGGCTGAACAGGCCAGACTGCCTCAGCCTATCCTGATAAGTGAGAGATGGTGTGCTCTCCCAGTCATCTTTGTTGTCATTCGCTGGACCCACTCCAGGAGCTCAAAGTCTTCTCTCTTGTCCTGAGGAGCCCAGAACAGGACACAGCACTCCAGATGTGCCTCAGTCACCAGGGCTGAGCAGAGGGGCAGGATCCTTTCCCTTGACCTGCTGGAAATGCTCTTCTAATGCACCCCAGGATCTCATTGGCCTTCTTGCCCATGCTGGCTCATGGACAGCTTGTTTTCCACCAGGACCCCCACATCCTTCTCCACAGAGCTGCTTTCCAAGAGCTCAGCCTGTGCTGGTGCAGGGGGTTATTCTTCCCTGCACTTGTCCTTCTTGAATTTCAGAAGGTCCCTGTCTGCCCATCTCTCCAACCTGTTGAGGTCCTTCTGAAGGGTTGCACTGCCCTCTGGGTTATGGACCACTCCTCATGGCTTTTGAGTCAGCAGGGAACTTGCTGAGGAGGTCTCTGCCCCTTCCTCCAAGTCATTCATGAATTAGTTAAACAAGACTGGGCTCAGTATTGACCCTTGGGGAGCACCACTAGTGACAGGCCTTCAAACTCAACCCTGTGCCACTGATCATGACCCTCTGGGATCTGCCACTCAGCCAGTTCTCAACCCACCTCACTGTTCACTCAGCCAGTCCACACTTCCTGAGTTTGCCTATGAGGGTGTTGGGTGAGACAGTGTTGAAAGCCTTGCTGAAGTCCAGGGAGACAACATCCACTGTTCTCCCCTCAAATCATAGTCCACATGATGGATTCATGAGGCAGAGCCTCGTTACCTCAGCTTTCTTTTCCAGCAAGAGTTCTCCATTTCATGGCTTCACAAGGGTTATCATATAAAAAAGGCCATTCCTGTATATCCACCATCTTGAAAAACCAGATTTTCCAATGAGTCCTCCATTTGATCCAGTAGCTACTCTCAGTACAGCTGGCAGAGGTCTGTAGGGGGGAGCTAAAGGCTTCATTGGTGGGATTACCCACAGGCTACTCAATGTCAAAACAGCCATCTCTGCATCAACACCACTTATTCAAAACCTAGAAACTGTACACAGGGAAAAGAACTAAGAAAACATTATTAACATTGTGACAGTTTGGGAGGTGCAGTACTTAGGGCACAGACTAGGGGGTACTCATTCAAAGGGAAGCTACCCAAAACAAGGCATACAGGGAGTGGCCCTGAGCTGTATTTGCTGCACATGAATCAAACTTGTACTGAAAACCTCTGTTCATTTCCTCATGAGTTTTCTTATGCTGTTCATCCTCATGGTATTTTAGGTATTATAGTTACACATGTATTTATAATGTAAATAAACATTTAATATATGTAGATTGGTGTATTACTTTGTACTAATGCATTAGCACTAACATTACAGTATTAACACAAAAACATTTATTGATCTTTATGAATCCCTAGTGGAGTGAGAAAGTAATAATTTATTGCCCCTATTTTAATGGAGAATCCTAAAAAGATCAAGACAAAGCTGTTTATTAATTCAAAGTATCCATTTTGAGTTGCCTGAGCACCATGTATTTAAAACACTTAGTATTCTATAGTTATGTAAAGTACTGAAAGCACAGCTACCATTCATTCTCATTTCAGATCTTAGTACTCAGCAGTTCTGTAAATCAAACTCCTTTTCACCCAGAAAAGAAGGAAAAAATTGATTTTTTTAAAATATTACCGAATATTGGCCTGAGTCTAGAAAACAGCATAAACATTTTGTCTTTATTTTTCCAAACATAATCAATCTCAAGAAAAATCCATTACAGTTCTGCCAGTCATTGCCTAGATAAATTATAAGTAAAGAAAGTGATGATATGGAGGTTGGCAATGGTCACCGCAGAATATGAGCTTTGCAGACAATTATGTGAAGATTCAAATTTTAAACCAATACACCTACGTATTTTAGTATTTCTATAGCTTCTTCACACACTTAGTAGTCACCCAAGAAACGCTGAGTTACTGTTAGTTGATCTGATAAACTGAAAATCATTGAGTAAGAGAATCCTTGGTTCTGTATATTCTCCCCAGGAGAAGGATGTATCCTGAAAATCCAGATATGCTTCAAAAGGTGTACTGGATAACCTGATGAACAAAGGGATAAAAGCAAACACCCTCAAATTCCTTTCCCAGAAATCCATCTGCCAACAAGAAAATAACATTTAAGCACCAATTTTCCTGTTTCTGGAGAAGACCCCCACCACCTTGACCCTTTGGTCTCCTTGCCACACATTTCAGAATCAAGAGTTGGATTTTTATTTTTTTTTAAATATTACAGTGGTCTCATCATGTCAGTCTAAAGGTACAGAAAAAGTAAAATCAAGAGTGCATCCATTATTCAAAGGACTTCCAGAAAAAAGCTACATAAGAAACTTTGCAAGGACCACTGCAACACTGTCCATGCTCTGAGAGAGAGAGATTCATAAGAAAAAATCATAGACATCTGCACTGAGAAATAGAATGGGGATAGGGTAGAAAGAAAAAAAAAAGCAATATAAATAACATATTGAATTTTCCATGGAAAAGATAAGGGTAATAAATGGCCAGAATGAACTTTCAGGGCAAACACAAATTGCTTATACAAACACTGAAAAAAAGAAATGCAAATCCTAGAGATGGTATAGGCTTCTAATTAGTTATTTATTTGTTTTAGTCTCCTCAGTGTGCAGGTCAATCCAACTCAATGCACCATTGTTGCACAAACCATTGGGAATAAACTTATGTGAGAAATAGGGAGACAAAGATTAATATTAATAAATAATGTCTGTGACAAATAAAAAGATACGTAGCAATAAGGAGGCCATTAAATGCAGGGCAGCATCAGTTATGTTTTGCTTCCGATTTGAAGAAAAAATGTTAAAATTTTGTAAGGAGTCAACACTATCAATTGTTAAGCAACTATTTATAAGGCTATCTTTTGCCCATATAAGCTGACACAGTCCCCTGGACTTCTGTGAGATTTTGACAATGTACACCTAATAGTATTTTTGTATAGCTGTGTACACTGCCTTTTCAGGACTTCGAAAGATTTAATTTATTATGAGGCAATACTGACTGTGCAATGATGTCTCAGAGGAAAACTTCATAACTATGTAATAGAGGGTGTTCAACAACAAGCAGGCCAAAATGACCTAATGGGCCTTTTCTATCTTTTGTTGTTTAAATCTCTTAGTAAGCACTTTGTAGCTGCCAGAACCAAAGCAAAATTATGAGAACATAAAGAAGGCAAACACAAAGTAATGCACAAAGATTAAAAAAGAAAGGAGCACAGATATTGTGTGATAAACTTGTAGTAGGCCTCAAATACTTCTGTTGTTACATTAATAAACCAGGACACAAGGAATCAGGAGAGGCATAACCATTCCTGGGTGTTTCACCTCTTACTCCCAAAATCTGGTGAATATAGAAATAAGACGTTTGTGCTGGGACCACAGAGATAGGAACTGCATATAGAACTTAGAAGAGGTCTTGTGTCATGTAGGTACCTTGACATTGTAGTACAATTACAAAGAAAGTAAGAGTAAGCATGATGAGTAGTGACTGTATTTCACTATATACAGAATATATCAAACACTTAGGAAACTTGCAAGTGGGTAAATGGCTCCCAGACACAGAGTGCTGAATTTTATGATGCAATGTGTCTCACCAAATTAAACTTTTCCCAGTCTAAGAGTGTTGGATTCTCTAAGAGCCCTGTGGAGTCATTTAAAATCTAAATGGTTTGAACATTTCCAAATTTAAAAACTGTTCAGAGAAGAGAATTTGGGCTGAGCTAATCTCTAGATTAGCTAATTTGGGTTGTAGGTCTCTAATCTTTAGAAGAAACCTACAAGGAGCATGCATAATTTCTGTTATGTGCTGAGAAAGCAGAAAATTAAAAAATAAGGAAAACAACATGCTATGAGAAGATATTAGGAACCGAAAAAATCAAATTGAAAAGGAATGGCAGGTCCAGTTACATGAAAAAATGGGAATTGTTCACAGTGTAATCAACTACTTGCAAGGCAGTCACCCTTGTAATCCATGCAGCATGAGAAAATGAAACAGAGATGAGGAGTCAGTGACAATCCTGGCCAAAATTACCCATGTCCAGATTTAGATCAAAAGCAGTTTAAGGTCAGGATGGCACAACACATATCCTAACAGAGGCAGACAAATTGAGGTGCAGAGCAACTGACTGAGAGATTACAGATTTGACTAGTTATGAGGGATCTATGGGAGCACTGCTACTCCCCTGGATTGCTCAAATAGGAATATGCCCAGCAAAAACCCATGACAGCATGAATCCGTGGGTGCCCAAGATCTTCAATCTTCGTGACATTGAGGAGCAGGATTCTGGATGAGTGCATTTTCATGCACGTCTGCATGCGTGTGAGCGAGCATTGTGTGACGGAATGACTGCAGAGGGGATAAACTGAGAAACTTCTTATGCACATTTCTGTCTTGGAGTATAAATGTGAGCCGAGTGAATTTAAAAGAATACATTCGTGCATTTGGGAAAGGGTATTAAAGATGACTCCAAGATTTCAGCATTTAGAGTCAGGCAATGGATATATCTGCCATTAGGTGAAGTTGGAATAGCTTCACAGAAATGAATGAAGGGGGGAGGGGGTCTAAGAACTATATAGGTACAAAGGACAATGAAAACCCAACCCTTCATGGTTCGAGTTAGCCTTAGGAGTCATACCAGAGCAGATCTTTTAAGGGCATCTCAAAGCAAGCAGCTACCTGCAAGATAGAGATGTGAACAATTCATAGGCTAACTTCCAATCTTTGTGATTATGAGAGGATTTCCTTTGCCAACATCTGAGCAGGGGAGTGAGGGTTAACCCTTGAACATAGCTATAGCAGGCAAATCTTTTGAAACCAGTTTATCCCAGTTCCAGTAACTACACAATGTTCAGCGCCTGTGAGATGCAAATATCGAGTTTATGATTAACTGTGTTAAAATTCCATGGAACTGAAAGTACTTTTATTTGTTTGTGTAATGAAATTGAGACAATGCACCCTTTCCTTACCATGCTTTCACTTTAATAATATTTAAAAGAAAATCTTTCACTGGATGCATGCGCTATATCCTTATGTGTCCAAAGAGTTTTCTTCGCATCCTTTAGCTGGAAGGGGAGTTAGTTAGGGCACTATCTGCCAGGGAATATGCATTCCCAATGCATGCGTGACCAGGGGAAATATAGTTCTGAGGAAGATGGGGGATAGAAAAAGCAAATATTAACACTGACCTCATTGGAAGTCAGCTGGTTCCCACTACAGACCTTGCACTGTGGAGAGAGATTTTTTCTAAGTAGGAAAGAGAGAGGACTTCAGAGCCCGGGGTTATTCCTCTGGATTCTGTCAGAATGTTTCAGCAGTTTGCCTCTGCAGGTCTCTCAGTGAAGATGCTAAGGAGGCTACCCTTCTTGAAACAGTGTAACACACAAGTTATTAAAGACTTATTCATCGTAAAGATGAATACATTCCTGTTCATGAGGTGTTCCAAGTTTCAGTGGTTATGTCTAGAGATGAAGACTCTGCAGAGTTTTTTAGTGATGCCATAAAGGGAGATCTTGGATATACCAGACTATGTACCAGGCTATTGTACTAGCACTTATCATGCTAATTAAACTTGAGGGGCACAGAAGTTCAGTCTTTAAGCTTGGAGTTCTGCTGCATTAGTATTTTCCAGAGGCCTTTTACTCGGCAAAGATTTCATGCTTCTTATCCTTACATCTGGCATGTCGTTCCCAGATTAAAGCACATGTACATCACTTTTTCCAGGACAAGTGGAATTACAATGTAATTCACTTCTGTGGGTGTTTGCACTGAGGAGCTTCATCTGCCTCTTACAAACCAGACTACTCAATCTGGAAGGTGACCATGTGAACAGTATCACAGGCACTGCAGTGGGGCACACTGACATGAAGGGGCACCTCATCCACTCCATGGCAGCCCTCCACGTAGGGTTACTACACAACATTGCATTAGTTGGAATTAATGACTCAATTTATTTAGAAAGAAAAACCTTCTCCCAGGTTTCTCCCATGCCCTTTCTGAAATGGCTTTTAGCAGCTGGCATTCTGCATCTGTGGGAGGAAAGGATGAGAAGAATTGTAGTGACTTTAGTAGGATTTATTCTGTGGCTTGCCAACTGGGCTCAGTGACCCACAGCAAAACAGCCCTGAATTTCAAAGGAGTGAGTCTCTCCTTGAACCGCTCCCTAAGACAGTGAAAGCCGTGGAGCTGGAGTTGCGATCTCCAGGAAACTCCATCACTGCTCTCATGCCCTGCAGGAGGTCCTTCTACTTACATGCAGACATATTAACAGGCAGCAATGCCTCTTGCAATCACCCCAGTGGTGGGAATCCATCTCCACTGTTGGAGACAGGTGGCTTTATCATGCTTCCTCACACACATTGCAGAAATGCCTCCCCAGAGCATGCCTGAGGGAAACACCTACCGGGACTGCAAATCTGGAGGAAAGAATAGACACAGGCTTTCAGTCAATTTCTGTACTAGGAGATTGCAGCATTGCTACTAAAAAGGATTGGATAGTCTGGGTTTTTTTCCTAGTACATAATTTAGGTAATGGTCTTGATGGTCTAATCTAAATTGGGGACAGGCAGAAGGTCTGTAGGTCTGAGCATTTTTGCGTATGGACAGAAAGAGCACAAGAAGCATGTTCTTGGATCACAACACAGGAAACGCAGGAAAATATGTTAGTATTCCCAAGGTTTACAAAAGAAGAAATGGAATGGAGAAGAAAAGGAAAGAGGTGGAAAAAGGGGGGGAAAAACAAGGAAAAGTTTCAAATTCATAGGAAATGGTACAGTCACTTTCCATATTTTTTTTCTCCACCATACATTTGATTGTATTTATTTGCTTTTTATATTTATAGATGGCCTGCAGTGGTCCTTTCTTGCCTTAACCATTCTGTGATTTCATAGGACACTTCAGGCTCTCAAAGACCTCAGAACACGTCTAGCTTAGCCTCCCATTCAAACCAAAACCAGGTAAGTGATCAAACCAGGTTGCTATAGGCTTTAGGGCTTTTTTGTCACTTTAAAGTAGTTTCTTGGTCAATCAAGTGTATTTCATGAATTGAAACTACTGTTATAACTATCATTGTAACCAGTGTATCATCTAGGCTAGCTTTAGACACTCCTCAGTTTATCATCTCCAATAATACTGTAGGTAGAGACACCAAGGCACCATAAAATCCATTGTCCACAAGGATACAAGCTGAAAGAAAGCAACCACCTGTTCATGTGCAATTGTGTGCATTAAAAAAATAACAGCAGCAAATTCCCCTGAAAATAATGGTTAATTACGTGTGAGTCCAACCATTGTTAAATATTACCTTCAGCATTTTTCTACACATAGCATAGTTGCATAAAACAGATTCCATTCCCAGCACGAGGTCTCATCCCTGAAAAATCAATGGCAGTGGAGGCAGGTAAGCCATGATATGTTCATGCATGGATTCATTGAAAGATACAACAAAAAGAAATTATACCAGAACTCAAAGGCATATCAGCCATCTTACTATTCCAAACATTCATCATATAAATACTGTAACATATGAATTTAATGTGAATTTCTAATGACATAATTCTTCAGGGAATGTGATTTGTTTATAATAAGAAATACTGGATGTGTCATAGAATCCTGGCGTAAAATAATTTGGTATGCAACTTCTAAGGCAGGAACATAATGTTCCTATTTGCTGTCACTGAACTGTCATTATTAAAATAATGAAAAAGACGGGGAAGAAGGGGAGAGAGACTGGCAATGATCTATGAAGCACCATTTGGTAACTATTACTATTCTTTGAGATGCCAGTTGAAAACCACCACCTTTGTATAAAATGAAGACCACATTTTAGAATCACCATCAAGATCAGATTTCAATAATTTAAAATTCAGAATGCATTTCTGTTTTATAAATGGGCATATTATATATATATATAATTTTGACTGAAATTTATCTGAATAGAAGCGACCATTTATGATATTTGAAAGTGAACAAAAGCCTTAAACTTTATACTGTGTTTTTGTGTAGAGAGAGCTAGTAGAAAGAATTATTTGCTATTCACTTCTGACAGAGTACACTGTTAGTAACCAGGCTAGCAGATTCAAAAATTCACCTTCACTGTATTTTTTAAATGCCTTGTTAACATGAACTCTCATTCCCAGTCATGGGTTTCACAACCTGGTTGCCTGGGAGCTGAGGAAGGAGCCTGAAGAGTGCAGCAGTGCTCTGATGATACTCAGTTCAGCCCTGGGGCCGGCTCAACTCTTGGGTGCTGCATTTGCCTATTTAAAATCAGCTCCTCTTTACTAATACCCAGTGGTGTCACTGCAAATAGCTACACCACCTGGCATTTTTCAAATTGTTTCAACTGCAAATTTTATAGACAGATGAGTCCCTTGGACATAGGTATGAAAATAACAAATCTCCTATACGAAAGGACAATAAATCATGACTCAGGTGACTCACTCCCTGCACAGAGGATGGAAAATGAAAGAGTAAGCCCTTGAATAAGAACTGACTGAGACCTGAGTGAGACCAGTTACTGAGATAATTAGCAAAGGTCTTTTCATTTGTACATTAATGAACCAGGAGATCAAAGACTTTGGCTAGGCCTGTAACCACGACTGCAACATTGTCTTGCTATGCAATAATGAACTCATTATTAGCTGCTTTCATAAATTACATGTGGTAGACTATTTTATTTTTAATACTGTATATAAAGCACAAAAACAACTACAATGTTGTTTTAGAAAATTTTAATTGCTAAGCATGCACTTTCATGCAATAAGCACATTCTTACTTTCAGCTGATTGCTGCTACCAATTTTGTCCTTTCACTGGAAATTTCCTGACAGCTGGCAAACCTTCCCTTATTTTGTGGAAGAAAGGGGAAATAAGTGACTGAATGACCCAAGTGAACTTGAAGTATGTTGCATCACTTGAGAAAAATCTATAAAATCTACCTCAGAGGTAGGAAAGACAGATTAACATGCTAAGATTACATAAGATTGAGAAAAGTAAATATTCCAACAATCAACTTCACCCCGTCTTTTTGTGCCAGCATGTTTCTGCCATTTAACATATTAGGGACAGATATGTCTGGACCCATGACCGCAGAGTTGATGTTTAGCTTGGGAAATTATGTACGTAAGGCTCTGGAGTTGATCCTAGGAAATCTGGAATGTTTTTCTCTTTCTACTGTAGACTTTCTGCAACATTGAAGGCAGGTTATATGATATTTATCTTTCAGGTCTGGAGCTATAAAGCACTGTGTTGTATTACACAGCTGCTGGGAGAATAAATGCATAAATGTTCACAATCATATGAAAATGTTCACAAAATGTTGAGAGAAGTTTACAAGCATGCATCTGATTGAAACTTCCAGATAAAATTGCAGCAGTTCACGAAGGAAGTTGTTGGCTGTTACTGTTGGCAGTAAGATGTGATATGGAGAAAAACTTTGTCACAGATGGACAAGTTATTATTATGTGGGCATGTTAGTATATGCTCTCTTTTAAAATGGCATAAGAAAGAAAGGTATTTTATCTGCTGGCAAAGTTTCTGATGCAAAAATGATATATATATTCACATTTATTTACGACCCACTCAGAAGATCTGACACTGCTGGGGAGAAGTTTAAGCTTAGGCATTAAGCCATCAGTTGCTACAGTAACAGCAATTATTCACTGCTCTGGGACATAGGGTAAACCTGACACATTGATTGCCACCCCTCCTCTCCCCCCCACCCCCTAAATTTTTTTAATTAATGATTTACCTTCAAGCCGATGATCGGATGATTCACAACTCAGATGAAAATAAGGGCGAGTGAAATCCCAGCATCGAACAGTTTATTCAAAAACTCTTTTAGCCTGGAAATCATCCACAAGGTAACATTTTTTTCATGTGCTTCATTAATTTGAATTGCTCTGCAAACTTTTGTCAACCCCCACAGTTCTCACCAAGTATTCACCAAAGCTTTTGTTTCCAGCATGACTATTCATAATGTCTTATTCATCTGTGACCTCAGTAACATGTTATGGTTGTTTTTCTCCCTAACTGGATGACTTGAAAACCCACAAAGAAGAAGGCTGCAGGAACACTTCCACCGAAAATACTCGTGCGTGTCAGAGCATGTCATTGCAGAAGTGCAGCTAGGTGTATGTTTATGGCTTGTCCCTATTTCACAAACACTATAGTAAACAAAATGGCAAAGCCAAATGCAAAGCCTAGCAAGTACGGTCCCGGGTTATTAAAATATACGTTCCCAAAGCTCTTTGAATGACTTCAAAGTTCCCTTGAGAAAGACATGGAGAAACTCATCATTGCTCCACTAATGTGCAGGACCTGTACAGTACAGTTTTGGTGTGCTCTTCTTATGTCCTCGAGAGAAAAAGGGATGTGGTTGAGCGGCCTTCGGCTAGATGTAGTTCCCCAGGAAATGCTCACAGCCTCTAAAAGATGCATCAGCCATAGGAACTTTAATGTTCCTGTGGGTGCCAAGGGGCACTGTCGCTGCCAGGGCTGCAGAGTGCCTTCTACACTGCCTTTGGAAGTCTTTTGTGAGGATTTTAGTGATGAATAAGAACTTGGTCTAGACATTGAGCTCTTTTTGCTAAACAAACCGCATGTTTACTGTAGTGCCTATGAAAAAAACTGGGGAAAAAAAAAAAAAAAAAAAAAAAAAGAGCAAGAAAAGAGGCTTCTAATACCTAATATCCAAATCTAAATGCGGGGGCAAAGTCAGAAGACATGCGCCATCAGCTTCAAGGACACCAGCAATCAATGCCATGGCTCCATGCCAGGAGCACTGCCCATCTGAGCTGCATAGCTGGAGGCTTTCTGGAAGATACATTCTTCTTTTGTCACTTCAGCTCTGAATCACAGCTGTTCCTTGGTAACCTTTTGGAGGCCGAGTTCTCTCCTTCCTCAGAGGGTCCTGCTTCACCCCACCCCAGCACTAGCTTCTGTAGCCTGCTAATTTCGGTGTTGGGATAGAACTAAGATGTTAGGTTAACCTGCCACTCTCTTTGTCAGTGCAAGACTATCTTCATTATATTATGTGAGTCTATGAAGCATCAAAAACTGTTTCTCTCCGTAACTTTTAGCCCATTAATAATCACTAAGTATCGAGTCCAAATTGCTCCAGCCCAGCAATGGATTTATGCTTCCACTGTCCTCATTTGGCTGATGTAGGGAGGAAGCAGGATCTCTAGATCTGTTCCAGATCTTAACATTGCCTTTTCTTCTGCCTGCCCATGCCTGAAATTGGTAATGAGAAAGCTATTCATTCCTTTGCTCTCAATACAAAGCATTGTATTAGCCTGCTGTCACTTTGAGTGCTAGCTTATCTATCTCCACCTGCAATTAAAGTTTCTAAGGAAGGGCAGCACAGTCTTAAAGCTTGTCTTGAGATAAAACCACTTTTTGTCGGGTTAACTCTTCTGCACACACACTGCACAGTTTGCATTCTTGCATGACAAACAAGTATTTCCTGCAGTTCTATTGTCCCATCCTCATCACAATTGTGACTATTTCTAAATCAGTTTTCACACCGACCACTCAATACTCAATTTGTCCTCTGGCAAAAATCATTCCCAGAGACATGTGAATCAAGCTGTTCTGACTGGGAAAGAAGAAATAGCCACAATATATTCTAAAAGGTTTTGTTTGGTTGGTTTTGGTTTTTTTTTTTTCTCTTGGGTAGTGAATCAGATGAGAGCATAAATTCTTCTAATAATTTTCTTTCTCCTATAAATGCAGCATACTATTAAGGCAGCTGGAGAATGAAGATGAGAACACTCCTATGAAATGTTTCTGAAATGAAGCAAACTTCTAGGCAGAAAAAGACCAAAGTGAAATAGGCTTTCCAATCCATACTAACACACTGATCTTGAGTCATAACATTTACTGTCATTAATCCCTGAAATATTTGGCACAAAGACATGCAATGGCTGTATCACTAATCATAACTGTGGAAGTATATCTTTGTTCCTTTTAGCTTAAAAGTGGACCTCACCGTGGAGGTTAGAACATCCAGA
This sequence comes from Phylloscopus collybita, assembly GCA_027886175.1. NCBI lineage: Eukaryota > Metazoa > Chordata > Aves > Passeriformes > Phylloscopidae > Phylloscopus > Phylloscopus collybita. The sequence continues at coordinate 44,903,394 of JAJNNQ010000018.1, forward strand.
CATTTGAAAATGTGGGACATAGAAATCTCACAAGAGAGCACATGGTCTGATGCATCACCAAGACATCAAGGAAAATAAGTTTAGGATGGGTCTCAGGATCTGTGCAATCAGTCACCTTTCTTGCACACAGGCAGACTGTGAAGAAGCTGTTTCTAGGATTCTGCTGCTTGACAGTGAGTAAAGTATAATGCTTTTTGCTATTAAAATAAATATCTACAATTGCACATAAGTAAGACAGACAATGAAAAAAAATATAACAATTAAAAAAAAAGGAAAGTAAAATTTTCACAGTTGAAAACTTTTTTTTCCTCACTAAACAGTGGGGGAATAAAAGAAAGAAGTAGAATGGAATTTTAGTTCAGCTTTTAGCAGAAGTCCTAACTGTTTTTAAGCTGGGTCTTGATCTATGGATGTAAGGACATAGGTGAATTAGCAACATCCAGCAGGAGAGAATAGGATACAGCAGTTACAATGCTTAGGTTTGTTATAGTCATCTGGTTTCACAGAGGTTTTCTTTACTCATTTTAATTCTCTTTTAAATCATCTGCTGTTACAGAGTCCCTAAAATGCATTATGGAATTGCAAGCTAAAGCCAAGGCATACCCATTCATCAGTGACTCACTGTGCAGCCTGGGCAAGTGTCTGTCTCAGTTCAGGAAGAGGTGAATGGGGCAGTGATAGTTCTCAGTCTCATAAAACACTTCCATAACTTCCTGTGAAAAGGAGTAGCTCTGTCACTACAATCTCTTACCTGCCTCTTTCCTAGCCCAGTAACATAGGAAGAGCAAAGGACAAAAGTCCTGCAGAAAACCAACTCCTCTACTCAGCATCTATTTATATCAGATGTTGGAACCTGCATCCATCCCTTCCTGACACATCTGGTAAGTGTGTCTCCTCCACAAGACCAATAATGCACCATCATGAGGGAGTGGGAGGTAGGGTGGGGTGGGGACTGACACTAGGATAAATAGACTGAGAGGGAGAAAGAAATTAAGGGAAAGCCTTACAGCAAAGTATATGTTCAGTATTTCAGGAGTTTTCTTAATAGCAAGTCCATGAAAAAGGCAGAGGGGAGGGCTATGGAGGGCTGTGAGCATGTTGAGGATACTGACAGCTGAAGGACAGGGCTGCAGTTGGTTCTGCTGTGTCCACTAAGCATCCAGTGGCTGGAGGCTTGTCAGGTGCCAGGAGCATTACTTGTGGGTCAGTGCCTTTACTATTCTGTGCAGTGTTACTCCATACATCTAAAATGGCAGAGAAAAAGTAATGGGACATTATCTAAACTTTTTATGCTTTTAGTAGAGATAAAGAAGCTTTTACAACATCCTTTTCTGGCTGTGCTCCTGGTCCTAGATAAAAGTGGGAGTTACAAGAGTACTTTGGTGACCTGCTCGGGGTGAGCCAAAGTGCCTTGGCTCTGGCTGGTGCAAGATCAAACCCTCCATAGGGAGCAGTGTCAAGGTAAGAGCAACAAGTGCTCTAGAAAACACAGGATGGAGGCACTGTAGAATCAGTGCTGTTTCCTGCTTGACTCAGCCTTTGTTTTTAATTTGGTATTGTCATCCACTTGTTTACACTGATACAGACCTAGTCTGGAGAAACCAATCCATGATTTCCAAACAGCTAACACATTCCATCAGGGGTCATAATCCCACGCTCGATGGATACATCAGGGCCTATAACAGTCATGCCTGTGTGCAATTGCACCCATTTCTTGGTTTGCTTGTCTCAGACAGTGCCACATGGGTGAATGTGAATGGTGGTAACAAAGCACTGGGCTGTACTGACGCAAGGTGGTTGGACTCAGCTGCAATATCACAGTTTCATAATGCAGAAGGCTTTGAAGAACCAAACAGACCCCAAACGTCCTGTGAAGCACAGGCGCAGGTCAGAGCTGGGAAGGCAGTGTTGGCCAGAGGGAGACACCCAGAGCAATGCATCCAGGTATACAAGGTGGGTAGAGACAGATGCAGAGGGTCTGATACAGACGGGTATTACTCGATAGAAAGAACAACCTCAGAACAAGGGAAGGAGCACCATCTGGTGGAAAACAGGTCAAAATTAAAAGCAGTGATTCTCCAGATCTTTTCTTTATCATCACCTGGCAAAGAACAAAGGACTTACTATCGCTTCTAACTCACTTTGTGCAACTCTGGGAACTCCTGATTTACTCTTCACAGAATATCAGATCTGTCTCAATGTATGTAATCTGTGCAGCTCATCACATGACATAAAAACAAGTCTGTAAGTCTGGGGAAGCTTGAAGTTTTAGGATGGTTCTGATCTGAATTCTTAAGCAGAATCAGATCCAAGTGTAACATGTTTTGGTTTTTTTAAAAAAAAGTCTCCTCTTTTCTTACTTCACCATTTCCATTGAACCTTTGGTGTTCTTGGGACTCCTACTCATGTGTCAAATATAGTTAAAACTGGTCAATAGCTAAAAAAGGTCCAAGGAGGCAGACAGAAAAGATGCACATGAATTTAGACACACACAACCTTTCTTAGGAAACAAGAGTACAAAGAAGCCAAATGTGAGCCATTAGCTCATCTGCTTGTTTTGCAATGAATGAATCTTAGTCTAGTGATTGCAGAATATTTCTGAAAGAGTATTCAACATAGCAGCAAAAGGATATCAAGGAGCTATTTGGTATACAATTCAGAAGAACTAAGTGCAAGATTCATTAGAATTAAGGGAATGAGTCAGAAGTCAGGTCAATTCCACTGATTCTAATTTGGAAAAGAGAAAACATGCAGCAGTAGTTTCAGAGTTCAATATTGAGCAAACACCATTTAAAGTTTCTACAATAGTGAAGATCCAAGGGTCACCTGAAAAGAAACTTCAGAATCAGCAGCTTTGTAAATTACATTAGAAGCAGACTATACCAAGTTTTTTAAATTGTTTCCTCAATTGAGGTCAGTTTCTTTTCCTCACTTTGATTTTAACAGCATTTAGCTGTTTTATACTCTGTCCAGCCACTTGCTTACTCCCCCTTGGTGGGAAAAGTGAGAAAACTCATTGACTGCAATAAACACACTTTAATAGGTAAAGCAAAAGCTGCACACACAAGCCAAATAAAACAAGGAATTCATTCACCACTTCCCATCTGCAGGCAGGTGTTTGGCCATTCCCAAGAAAGCAGGGCTGTGGAACAGCTACTTGGAAAGACAAACACCATAACTCTGAACATACCCCCGCTTCCTTCATCTTTTTGTGGACTTATGTGTGAGCATGATGGAACCTGACCAAAGGTGGGATCAGCTGTCCTGGCTGCATCCTCTCCCAGCTCCTTGTGCACCCCCAGACCACTCGTGCATGGGGTGGGGAGTGGTGAGGAGCAGAAAAGCCCCTGGCCTCTGTAAGCACTGCTCAGCAGTAAGGAAAACATCCATGTGTTGTCACAACTGTTACCAGCACAGATCTCAACTTAGTCCCATGCCAGTTACTATGAAGAAAATTAACCCTATTCCAGCCAAAACCAGCATAATGCTCTTTCATGTAGAAGATAACATTACACAGACAATATTTAATCAAACACAGAGTTATGAAGGTTGTTCTTGATTAAAGGACTAATGGTGCTACACACTCTTGGATTTGCTCATAAATATGAATGATACTCAACACTGCACATACAGTATCAAATCTATTTGTAGTTGCACTCACCAAATGGTATTGACAAATAAATACATGTTTCTCCAAGCTATCTGTATCTCACCATCTTACCTTTGCTGTTTACCATGCTGGGAAACACTTACAAAATAGTAACAATTGCACAAGGAAACAAGCACTTCTGTGTTTTCCCAGTTCTAACGACAGACATATGCAGCCCTTTAAAATCCACCCTCTAATTTGTTTTAGGGATGTTTCTTTTGCACTTGTGTATTCCTTCACTAAAAAACAAGACCTCCTTTTTTGGGTTTTTTTTTTGTGGTTTTTTGTTTTGGTTTGGTTTGGGTTTGGTTTTGTTTTTTGTTTGTTTTTGTTTTGGTTTTTGTTTTTTTTTAACTGGCAAATCACAGTTCAATGGATGAAGTATTCTCTTACTTGGATTTTAATCTTGGACATCTTCTGCTCTAAAAAGCTGTTTGCCCATCCTGCTATTACCACTTAGCTTCACATATTTGAACCAGGTAGAATTTGTCACTGTCTGTTTTGACCAAGAATGGAATTTCACACAGTATTTTTTTGAAGCTGATATATTTTCACAAAATATTACGAATTAAGACAAAAGGGAATTTTCTAGTGATAGAAAATGCTGCCATGGCAGATTCCTCACCAGCACTGCATTTCAAGTGCATAGAAAAAAATGCAATGAGTATCTAAAAAAAATTTCCTAACCTCTTCCTAGGAACTTGGATCTTTCATCTCAACAAGGAGTCATAAAGAGGGTGGTTAACCCTTGAGCTGCATTCCTCACTGACAGCACTGACCTATTTGGAAGGCAGGATCCAGGGCCCCTACACTTGCCCATGCAGCTTACACTACATCTGCCAAGCACCAACTGCATATTCCAAGGAGAAATTTCCAGAGGTAATAGTGAACTCAGACCTGGAGCCAATGCTAAGACAAGAAAGAATTTGACTCACTTGTTGAAAGTATTTGATCAGTCCAACCTGCTCCCTATTTCAGCCTGACACCCATGCCTGCCTGGATACATTTAATGCAGTCATCTTGCTTTTTTGATGGTAATTGTGGGTTCAAGACATGTATGTGTCCTCCCAGAGACATTCTCTTCTTTTATTGTTTTTATTTTTAAATGGAAATAGAATTTAAACATTTTCCTAGTGTGCAGTTAAATGCAAAGGCTTCATTTTGGTTTAAAACTTCAGGCTTCAAGATTTGTATGTAATTATGTTATGATCTCAATGAACACAGACTGCTTGCTTATTGCATTCTTTATTGAAAATTCTCTATCCAAATTGAGTTTGAGGTTTCTCATTGCCACAAGATATATAATTCTTTCCTTGACCACACTCTTATTCTTCTGTTTGTTGTTTGGGATTTTTTTCTGTAATGAGCTAGTAAGAGGCATGGTTGCAAAATGAGTTTGCTTGTTTCATGTAAAGCTACTGTAGACAATCAGTTGAAGCCATTTGTAGCTAATTGGCTAAGATGCATGACGAGTTTCAGATCAGAGTTCCATTTTGTGAAGTAGTTACATGCATTGGCAGATAGCTAGACAGCTAGACAAATAGATAGATAGATGACAGAATTTTAATGGAAGGATATTCAAACCCTTGGAGCTGTAGAACACTTAACAACATCCTGAATGAGCAGAAAGGAGCCTTTGCCATTGATAATTCTCCATATTTTATCCTTGTTCTATAGGTGATTATAAACAGGGCTTTTAAGCAAATTGAGGTATCCAAACCTGCTTTCTGTTGAGATTTACAAACAAATTCTCCTCTGAAAATTATAGGTCATGGATGGTTACTGTATTTATTTCAAGAAAAATATTGAAATTACAGGTGAACCACTTAGATGATACCTACCTTTCTATACCGTATAATGCATGTGTCTTAAAGGAGTTGATGTATCTTAATGGCAATGACATTCTAAAATGTACCTCACCACATGTCTAAATGAAGGAATGCAGCCACACTAAGTACTGAAGACTTTTTCTAGGCACAATTTACAAGTAAAGGGATTGTTCCTATTTGAAAACTGAAATGGCCATTAAAAGTCCATTACATACTAAAGATTCCTTCCAAAAGGTAATGTTGACAGTTTTACAGGAAAAAAACCCAAATAATAATATTAACTGGGGACTAAAAGCTGAAGCAAAAGGAATGAGTGGTCCTTGTGGCTGTAAAGCTTACACTGTTGAACATTGCTGAAGCACTCTCTGACAACAACTGTATCCCACTCTCATATGCTGTACAATGTATGTGACAGCTGATGCTGTTGTGATGCAGACTCTTAGTTATCCCAAAGGGAAAACTGAAAGTTTGAAAACACCATTGCATACCCCAACAGTAAAAGTGTACAAACACATTTTCCTCGTTTTTTAGGGGTTTGGCACACATACAGGATAGAAGCTCCTTATTGCTCCCTGCCTCTGCCCTCCCAGGGCACCTCCCTGTCAGCTCTTCCCTTACAGAAATGTACAGACATTAGAGCAAATGTTCTCCAAGCATGACAACTGATTACTATCTAACTTGGCTTTGGTACAGCCTGAGCGTGTTAAGACCTGACAGTATTTCAGTGTTGCAAAAGGAATTCAATGTGCAATGAGGACATGCCTCCTAAACTTCACTAAGAGCTGGTTTGGGAGAAATCTGCAAGCCAGCATAACAGAAAATTAATTCATAGTAATAGGAGGAGTATAGCATGTGTAATCCTAGCTGAGTTCATTAAAAAAGAAAAACATAGCAATTGTTGTAGAAACTAATATTGCACTTGCTAGCTCCCAGTTCCAGTCCCTGGCTTTCTGGCTGACCTTTGACTGCCATCTGTCTATTCAGAAAAGTGGACATGAATTAGTTAAGTGTGTGAAGTTGTTATGTATATCCTAAAGGAAATTAAACCTCCAATTCAGTGCTCTCATGTAGCCTTACATCACTACAGCCCAATCCTCAAGAGTAAAATGATGATATTTAGCTTTCTTTTAACAAGCATAATTTATCCTGCCCTAGCTGTCATTCTATGTCTCTGTCAAGTTCTTGCAGAGCTCTAGTCATATACTCTTGCATTCTGATCCTTTCAGAATGTGAGGCAAATGAGGAAGTTCAGACGTGAACCCTCTTAAATGCAAAAGGAAAACCAAATGCCCCTTCCCCAGTGCCTCTTCCCTGCCCACCCAGATCATGCAAATGTTCTTTTGGGATATCTGAAGGGTTAAGAATTGTTCTTCATGCATAAAAATGTGCATTTATCTGTTAATCCTTCATGCTCTATTCCTGAAATGTCAAAAGATTGTTTGAGCCAACAACATGGGCAACATTAAGATTTCTGTATTGCCCAACATTCCTGAGGAACAGCAGACTCAGAAATGCTCAGTTCTTTCTGGAAGGTGTCTAGTTAAGGGTTAGTTTCAGCTGACTGCTGCACTGGTAGCTTTCAGGGTCATTTCATAGAGAAATTCAACACAATGAAACAGAAAAACAGCCTTAAGTGACTTTTCAAATAGTTATGGACTCCCACTACGCTTCTTTACAGAACAAATTACTGCTACCCCAATTTTCAGGATTAAACCAAAGCAAAAGGTTGAACGTGTGCATTTCTACAAAGAAAAGCATTGCAAGACAAGAAGTCAGGCACTGGTGTCCTGGTTGCTGGATGCTCTCAGTGGTCCCTGGGCTGTACATTGAGTTGTCCTTCTCTGTGTTCCCAAGGAAACACACATCCCTCTGAGCTTCCTGAACATAGTTTGAAAGGGCTTTTGAAGGAACACTTTCTTCTAAGGAATTAGTGTGCAGCGTTAATGGTGTACTGCTTTAGGAAGAAGAAAGTCTTCCATTGGAAAGTGGCCTACTTATGTGACCCACCATCTAGACAGCCTAATTTGGGCAGAGCAATTGCTCTTTTTATCTTGTGTCCTCCAGCTGAGTTTCAGTCAGGATGAGTGAACATTTTTCCCTTCTATCTTATACCAAGGAAGGTGACAAAAAACTTGTAGAAATCCAACTGGTTACTTGGTTAGTTCCATTTATTTGCAAGTCCCTTGGTGATGACAGAATCTTGCAGGATTTAGTAATTCTTATAACTGAGTTCTCCAACTTGTGCCTCAAGTTGTGAACGTTTCATGAGGTTAGATTACTATCAAGAGAAAAGCCTAAGAAAATTTTGTGTGTGTAAGAGAGCACAAAACATCTTCTGTTTCTCATCCATGGGCACGAGAGGAAAGAGTTTATTTAACTGGAACAGTTCACAGGTCTGTGGTTGAGACATATTTGCTTTGCTGGTCACTAAAATACATGAGCTGCCTTTGCAGGCAGTGGCAAAGGCATACACAGGTTTGTGTAGCAACTAAGAGGTTACTTTTCTGTGCCTTTGAGTTTCAAGGATTTTGAAACAGGTTCAAACACTTTCTGAAGTTTCATCTTTCACTGACTCCCTTAATCCCCCCAAGCTTGGCACCACTTCTCACTCATGTTTATATTTTAATCTCAAGTTTCTCGCTTGAGAGCTGTATTGTTTAAACCTGAGGCTGTCAGTGATGGTGCATCTGGGAGTTTTGTTACAGATTTTCCAGCAGCTTTTCATGATTTTGGGTGTGTGGGTGTATGTGGGGGGGATGTGTGTTCAGGGAGGATGTGCATGAACCCTGCGTGAGGCTGATCACATCCATGGTAGCTCATTTAGCTTTGCATGTTTTGTCACTGGGCCTGAATGTCCATGAACTAACATACCAAGAAACTCTCCAGCCTATTACAGCCCTCTGGATATTATCCACTGCTCTCTCTTCTGGTGGGCATTGATGAAGTCCCAAGTCTGAGGTCAATCAAGAGAGACCTCATGGCCTGGTTGAAGGATCTGGAGCACAAATGATGCTCTCCTCTATCCTGTCAGTTGCAGGGAATAATGGAGGAAGAAACAGGAAAACCACACAGACACTTACAGCCTCGCCTGGCCCTGAGCCTGATGTTACCAGCAGAATTTTTGATCACAGGTCAGTTTACATGGCACCAAGTTTTCTGGCAACAGACAGAAGAACAAGATCTTTGCTCAGGAGTTAGTAAAGATTGGAAGAGAGGAGGGGATAAAACCGGGACCAGCAGGGATAAGCACCACAATTGCAACTGGTTTTATTTTCCAGCCACCAAAATCTTTCCAAGCATTCTGCCTATCCTCACTAGGACCCAGAGCCATCCTTTCTCGTGGACCATACTCATGGAGGTATGCAAACCCAGCAATATCTCCAAAACTTGCCTAGCACAAAGGGCTTCAGCCAAACCTGCCACAGGGCAAACTGCTCCTCAGACCAGGTTGTACAGGGCCCCATCCAACCTAGCCTTGAACACCTCTAAGGATGGGAGCATGGACTTTACAACAAGGGGGACTCAAGCTTACAAAGCTATAAAACCTGCAAAGTGTAAAGAAAGGTATAGCTTTGTTCAGACTTACCTAAAGCCCCATTTTCATGCATTATGCCCCTCTAGGCTCTGGTGAGTAGGAACAAAAAATTTGGCCTCAACTTAAGAATGATTAAATGCATTTTTCTAAGACACAGACAGATGTGTTAAACCAAGAAACCTATTGTATGTACACATCTCTAAATCAGCCTTTCATACTGTCCCACATTTTTTAAAAAGAAAAGCGAAAACATTTTCAGGGAGCATCAAATGCATACAGATGATGGTCCCCAGGTCAGAATAAATATGAAATTTTTTACTTTTGGATCCTTGCTTTACTTGCTTTTACCCAAGATCCTTACTTTCATGTAGAGCTTGTAGTGAGGTGGCTGTCTCTTCTCCCGACATACAAGTGACAGGATGAGAGGAAATAACCTCAAGTTTCACCAAGGGAAGTTTAGATTGCATATTAGAAAAAACTTCTTCACTGAGGTTTTCTTCACTGGCTGTCAAGATTTGGAGCAGGCTGTCCAGGTGTGTGTTTGCATCACCATCCCTGGAGGTATTTGTAAGAGCTGTAGATGTGGTGTGTAGGGACAAGGTTTAATGCTGGAAATGGCAGTGCTGGGTTAATGGTTGGACTTGATGATCTTAGAGGTCTTTTCCAGCCTAAATAATTCTATCATCTCCTGTATAGATAGACATCTTCTTGAATATTGGCCATCTAGACTTCAGAGAGAAGTAGACACTTTTATTTTGCCTTTTTTATGGGCCTTGTAAATTAGGAGATGAAAGGTATTTTAAATAGTGATAATTTTTACAGCATTAAGTTGATCTCTCCTACTGTTTTCTAACCCTTGAGCTGTCTCAGATTGATCAACCCTATTGTTTCCTAACTCCTCTGACCTTAGTCTGTAGGGGAATTCCCATCATATTGCAAAGGTCGAAGACACACCCTTGATTTTTGTTCCCCTTTAAAAAATAACAGAAGGTTTTGCAAAGCATTTTGACCCTCATTTTTGCTGATATGAGAAAAGTGTATGTCACTCCAGCTGATACCCCTTAGCAGGGAAACATCTGCATACTTTAATTTGTTGGAGCAGCTGCCCACTCACAGCACCTAAAACTGGGAGGTGGCTAATGTAGTTAGAAGAGGAGTGGGATCTAGAAGTAGAACCATTTCACATCCTGGTGAACTGGACTTTGGGTTAAGAGAGCAGTGCCTGTGGGAACTCTGTGGCCCTGCTTCCTTTCTGTGAAGTAGAAGGCAAGAGAGAAAATGAGTTCCCCCATAATGCAGTAATTCCAATTTCTTGAGTTTAAAAGTTCACGAAGTATTTTTGGCGTCAAAGTGAATCTAGCAAAGCATCCTTTTCTGTAGAAAAGTCAAAATCATGCTGTTGGACTGGCTGGAGAACCAAGTTTCCTTTCCAATCCATCTCCAGCTACAAATGTAAGCAGCTGTTGCCAGACAAACCCAGCTGTTGCCAGAAAATCTCAAGTGCTGCCTATCCTTCACTACCAAAGCTCTTATCAGGCTTTGTTTTTTCTCAGGGTTTCTCTTTACAGTTTTAATTTTTAATACTTAAAACATTCAGCACTGTCTTCTCACAAGAATTTCTGAGAGCAGAAGATGTGCAGAGTGTGAATCTTTAACATATTTAACATAACAATTTTAACAATCTTTATGTGGTCATTCCACATAAAGTCAAGGAGAATGCCAGTGCTTCCATCATTCTCCAGCCCCAGCCCCCCTGGTGTAGACAATCTTTAGGATGCAAGGGAATGGTATTTCAGAGGAGACCTGGGAACTTGTTCTATGATGCAGCCTTGTTTATACATGTTCCTGGTTTCTTTTCACTTATGGACTCTCCTGACCATAACTGTGTGCTACTGGTTTTTTTGTGTCACAAAAAAAAAAAAAAAAAAAAAAAAGTGGAAAATCTTTACCTTTTCAGGGGATAGAAAACTGAAAACTTTTGGGAGTAGCTGCTAAAAAAGTCAGCAAAAGCCTGGATAAATGCTGAGTGTGGTATGATTGCTATTTAGAGGATTTACCTGTGTAGGGGTGAAGATGTGATGCAGTGTGTTCATTTGCATGATGAACAATTCAACTGACCTTGAAATGTTGGGTGTTTGTGAGCTCTGGATGGAGGCAACAGGGTTAATCAGATTTCTCTGCTTCTGTAGCTGAAAGAAAGGAAATCAGATTAATGTTTATGGTATTATCCTCCCCACACTTTCTACATCATAAAAGTCAAAGTCTCGGGTCACTCTTATGATCATGAGTGATCAAAAATAATAACAGGTTATAAACTAGAAAATATCAGATGAAGCCAGTTTAATAGACTGTGAACAAAGTCCACTTTTGCAAATCAAAATCAGAGATGTATCTGAATCAGAGACATCTCACTGTGAAATTCTTCAGCGTCTATTTGCACACCCCAGCAATACTTCTCCAAGCAGTCTGAGAAGATCTGTGATTGACAATTTTATTAAAAACTGTGAAAGGTTGTGTCATGGACTAATCCAATGATAACTTCTTCCTGCTAATCTCAAGAGTTTAGTCAAATTTATTTAAACTTGCAGGCCTTTGTTCATAAGCTGAGCACTAAGGTTCAGGTACCTCTGTGCAAAACCAAGTACACAGCATGGACTGGGGCTGACTTGAAAATTCACAAGTGCAGAAGCACATCTGTAAGGCTGTATCAGAAGATAAGTCTTCTCCCACATCCTTAAGAAATGGGAATTTTATTTAAATATCTGCATGGAGTAGCAGAGAAAGGAAATCTCTTTCTTGGCTCATTTCTTAGGGTTATACCTATACCTATACATTTTGTTCATACAGCCTTTGAGATCCCTTCTGTACCACACAGAAACTTATTTATACAGTTATTGATGTTTACAAGGTTATGAACAATTTCCTGTCTTGATTATCCCACAGTTTATATGCTGCTTTATCAATTCAAAAGCCACATTGCAAGAAATCAGACGGTTGCTTTGGACAAGGTGATAAGCTGTTGCACAACCTTACGTGTTTGGTCTCAGAGACTGCAAACTGAGTTTCTGGAAAGATCTTTCTGCAACAGAACTGCCAGTATATGGGCATTTTCTCTAGCAGTAGAAGCAAACCCCATCATTTTACCATTTTGAAAGAAATGTGAAGAGAGAAAGACAGAAGAAAGGTATGCAGAGAAGGAGATTAAAAAAGAAGCACAGAGTAGAAAGATTAGTCAGTTGAAGGAGAGCAAGAAGAGTGCAGTGGGAGATGGAAGGAGGGTCCTTTAGGCTAAAGCTTTGCCAAGAGGAAGCCTTTACGCTTTAGTCACGTTTGTCAGCCATCATCTTGTGTAACAAGAGGTAATTCTCCTGGGACAATGTGCTGTTCTGAAATGGCTGGCTGGGACACTGCACCCGGGTGGCCCTCGACCAGCTCCATTAGCAGTGTTTCTTGGCATGGCCCCCGTGGTGCTGGGGAGGTAAAATGTGGCACTCCCTCTGAGTCACCTCTCCTTGTATTCATTCACACCATGCAACACCACCTTGCATCAGAGCCATGTCACACCAGTAGCATGAGAGGTGCCTGACAGCAGCGCGGTGAAGCTCATGAGGCACCCGTCAGCACACAGTGGAGCTAAGAAATGCCTCCACTTTTAGTGACACATGCCTACATTTTTTGCTCTTGCAGGCATCCTGGAGAGACTGCTAGTTAAGATAGATCTCTGGGGCACAAAAATCAAAACTATTCCTATTTTATATTTTTTTAAAGTGTCATATCATACTAGATGTATGGTTTTCATTCACCAATTCATTCTCACTCCCTCTAGTGCCTCTGATCTGTTGCTTCTAATCATGCCAAGCATCCTACCCATGAATCCTATTCAAATCTCTTAATGATCATTTCACACCTAAAAGCAGCTGTATCTGGGCTAGAACCCAGCAGGCTTTTGTGAGTCTAAGGAGACGGTGCTCAGGCAGAGATGTCACCTGACCTCAGGTGAGAGCATTTTCTAACACCCACAGTGGTTTGCTGTGTGACTTTAATCCAGTTATTTTTCTGCATCCTGTTTTTTTGCCAAATGCAAACAGTGCGAACAACATTTCCTGGGCTTTGAGAGTTCTGAAGAAAATTTGATAGCCCTTCTTACGTGCTAAGATCATAAAAGAAGGAGTGAGGCTCTCCTTAGTTAAATGCTTAAACAGCAGGTTTGCTTGGATGGACCATAAGCCACATTTGCATAGATCAACAAAGAGGATTTAGACAAAGAGGGGAAAAAACCAATACAGGATAAATGTAAACTTTCTCTACTTGAGAATGTTTCTCCCCCTGTCTCTGGGCCATGCTACTAAAGGGCTGTGTATAAGAACTTGAAAAACCAAACCAGCCTATCTCTAAGGTGTTCCAGGTATCACAGACCTGCAGGTGGCTTTATTCCTAAAGTACTGGGCTGTGCTGCTGTTGAAGCCTCCTGCTCCCCCTTGCTCTCAAGACTACTTCCAGACTTAAATTCTGCATCAGGAGTAATCAACTACCTAAAAGTAAGATCCATTTCTTTACTGAAGTCATTGTTTATAAAAGAGCTGTTGGCTGCCAAAATGCTTTTGCTGTGATGATTTTATCAGGCACTCAACTGATGTACTCCCTGCCATTCTTAGTTCTGCATCACCAGTTTTCTCAATCATAAACAACTGACTTTGCTTCAATGAATTAATTGGGGAGACAAACATGAGCCTCAACACCTTTTAATAAATTAACAATCTCAGTCTGTATCACTAAATCAGAAGAGATTGTAATGTGAAAATTAATCTATAGATTTTGTGAACACAGCACCAGATGGAGTAAAACTGAGAGCTGTAAAGCTCTCCTGTTGTTTGGAAAAAACACATGCCTGGCTCTTCCACTTTCTGTGTCTCCTAAGTATATTTAAGCAGATATGTGCATACATAAACAGCACTGGTTAATGGTGAGATACTGGTGATAATGGTGATATTCAATGTGACCCAAATCAACATCCTGTTTGCATAAAATGCATGAAAATATATTATCTTTTATAATAATACTAATGATTACCATTCATTTCTGGAACATCCAGAGCTCCATATGGGATGTTCCAGAAATGAATGGTAATTAATAATATCTTTGCATATGGGTAAAAAGGCTTTTTCCTTCCCAAATAGCTTTTACTGCCTATAAGGCATGTGGTCTAACTTGCTGATAGGATCTGAAGCTGTCAGCTTTACCCCACAACTGTGAGCTCAAGTCTAGTCCTCAGCAGGGACTGAGGCTGCCATTCCACTTCACAAACAGTTTCCAGCTTAGAGAAATAAGCTGTCCTCACAATAACTACATAATCAAGCACATGCCTAGTTCTAAGTTTGTTTGGTTTTGGTTTTTTTTTTTGGTTTTGCTTTTTTTTAATCCAGTGGCTTTGGAATTTTTTTAACCCTTTGCTTGTAAACAGTTCATCCATCTTCCCAGATATTATTTCAGCTTGATGATATCTATTTTCCATGGTTCAGGGATTCTAGATTTCATTCCAGACATTTATTTGTGAAAAAGTCCTACATATTGGGAGGCAGGTATAAAGAGTGAATGAGATACTTTGAGCAGGTTGTCTTTGCAATCATTCCTAAATCGTGTCTCTCCAGTGATCTGTGGAGATATTCTATTCTCTCCAAGACAGCAATCGGCTTTCAGCTGCTTATTTCTGCCCACTGAGTTGGCAGCACCACACAACACACCACTCCAGCTATTGAGTGCGAGATTTAGTTCCTAAAATGCTCTGCAACTTGATAATGAAAGCAGTGACCAGGTAAATGCACACTTAGCTGGCAAGAACAAGGATTCTGAAAAGCACCAGAGAAATCCATCTCTAATAATGCAAGAGCTCCCCACTACAGAATTGCCAATGTTAAGAGAGCAATGTACATTGGAAACTCTGTATTTTACCAGGCCTTGCATTTCCTGTGGGGAATCCCAGCTCTGAAGGAATTAATTCCAAATGTTCTGGTGTCAGGTCAGACCCATATTCAGAAGTTAAAGTAAGCACTGCTTATTAGAAATCTGCTCCCTTCCAAACAGCTGGTTCAAATTCCTAAATGGTCCTGATACTCTTCTCTGCTGATTCAGGCTGAATCATTCAAGAGGCTCTGAAAAGGGAGGTATTAACAGCCCACTCATGTTAATGAACCAAACTTTTGGTCAGAACTGGGAAAAAATTATGAGTGCGTGCAACATTTTTCTCTTCCAAAGCTACTTTCATTCTTTTACATGACAACACTGCTGGTCTTATGGAAAAGATCTTGCCTGCCAAGACACAGTTTGAATAATAACAGTAATTTCCACATGGCTTCTGCTGGTGCTAATCCAAGACCACTAAACATGTAGTGTTTTGTTTCTATACCACTAAGTTTGACATATGAGGTAGAATATAAATTTTCTTGCTTCAAGCAAATCGTTGTATTTAAAGCCCTGCAGGGATTGAGATTTTTAAATCATATTGTTTAAATATTAGCTTTCATTCTGTCCTAGAATACAATTCTAAATTTCATTTGAAATTACAGAAATCATGAAAAATATTCCATTCTAAAATTTAAACATGTGTTTTAAATACCTGCTGTGATTCACTTGAAGTGAATTTTGGATCACTCAGATGAATTGCTTTGATTTTTATTAAAGATTTTCCTGTTATTTACTCTTCTTCCACTTCTTTAAACAAATATACAAAAAACCCTGAATAAAAACCCCACAACACTGAAATTGAAATAATCCCTAAGGAACTTGTGATATCAGCAGACCAGCAATTGCCAAAGGCAAAGCAGCCCAGCTGAAGCATTTTGGCAATTTTTAACTTTACTGCGGATTGTTATTTGTTATAAGGTCTGTGATGCAACAGCTGCATATCTCTGACTTCATCCAGGTGAACAGCAGTGCAACATCTACACCCCAGAAAATATGCTAAATTGAATTCCATGTGTAGCTGAACGTAAGCTCCCTCCACTCTTAAGAGACAAAGCTCTACTCAACAATCAGGTCAGATGCCTCTGATGAGCTGAGGAAATAATGAGCCTTCTCTAGCCATGGAATGCTTCTTCCTCCACCTGTTTTCTATTGCTCAGTTCCTGATGCTTTTAGACTTTCTAGGAGTTACTCATGGTTACAGTAATTTCTCTCCAGAATCAAATTTAAACCAACCTGGGAATTCAGGTTGTCATTTCTTCCACAGTAGCCTAGAAGTACATATGACATGTTGAGCACACACAGATAAAGCCACTACATCAGTGCCACCAGCATTGCACAGGCAGCCTTTGAACAGAAAAGTACTTTGCTGTGAAGCCAGAGAAGAATGTAGGTCAGCATAATGACATTCGACCTACACTTTCCTCTGGTGACAGTAATAGGCTTAAGGATTGTGATCCTGATGCCTTTTGAAAACCTGTTTTGTGCTTGGTAGAAGCAAAGTAGAAACTCAATTAAAAGAGATGAAACTGTGGTAGAAAGTCTGCCTAAAAAGAAACAGATGAAGACAATACCACTGATTTACAGGCTATTGCTGGGCTCAGCTTCTCTTCTAGAAAGCACATTGCTCTTTTAATGTATGAGCTCAAAGCCAGTTCCTAAAATATTTTCTGCAAAAATATGAAGTAGTTCTGGCACACCTCATCAGAGACAGGACCCTGGCTTTAGGACTGTCGTCTGGGCCACTGCAGCCACCCCCCTTGTTCCCATGGGCTGAAATACAGGGTAAGTTTGCCTTTCCATTCCCACATTGGTAATTTTAATGCTTTTACTTTCTGGCAATCAGAATATATCAGCATTTATATTTGGGGGCATTTTTTTCTAATACAAAGTGGAGTATGTTAAAATTTGTGACACCAAAATTATTGTGTAGTTCTTCATTTCTTCTCTTTGTTTTCCAGCACTTGTTGAAAAGAGGAAAATCACCCTAAAAGGCTGGAACAGGAAAGGTCTGAATTCTATTCTCTTTCCTCCATCCTCAGCTATTCACCATTATCCTGCCAGGTATCTTCCCCCACAAACTTCAAGCTGTACTTTTAAGAATAATTCTGGCATGTTCCTGTCACACGGGGGTGTGCTGGCTCTTATGTTCTTACATGGTGGTATGAAATTCTACCTGCCCCTTTCTTTTTCTCTAAAAAAAACCCTGAAGTCTTTCATAGACCCTTTGGCTTTGCCTGATCTTTTCCCTTCTCAGTGGCATAATACCTTGATCAAGTTCATAATTTAAAAACAACAAAGCTCCCCAAATTCTTTACTCTGATATGAGATATAAAAAGTATGAGCACATGGGAAGGTGAGGTCTCAGTATCAGCACCTTTAGAATGCTCATCAAACACAACAGTTCTACAAGGGCTGTGAAATATTTGAAAATAATTATCTGAGTCTTTCCAAAACCAAAGCAAAGGCAGAAACTGGAGCAGGCAAGTGCTGTTCCATGAATGGAACATGTAGTCTCATTTATATGACAGTCCAAATATCGCCAGAGAAGATATTCATCAAAATCAGATCAAAGTTTCAAGCCCAGTGGACAAAATATTTAAAGGTTATTCACTGTACCTGTGGATTGGCAGAATAAATACTTCTGCTTTTCTCTCTTACTACCTTTAGACAGAAGAACAAGGAGCAATCAAACACTCTTGTAGATAGAAAAGCATGTTATGAACTTTTCACTTGGCTTTGTATGGAAACAGAGATACAGGAAAGGGCCTGGACAGGCCTGTGGCAGTAGCTCACAGGGCAGCCCCTGAAACACGGGACTGGATTCATGCCCAGCCCCACAGGGATGCTCATCTCCCCTAAATCTGTCTGGTTGAGGATGTTACAATATTCTAGTTTTCCTAAGGGAGGCTGGAGGCTGTTGGCTGCGGATTAGAAAAAAAAAGAAGAAAAAAGTACGCCCGATTCAGAGAGGGATCGATTCAGCCTTCTGCTCCTCTTGAGCAGCCTCTAAAGTTGGTGTTCCTGTAGAGCTAAAGCTTAATTTTAAAGCTTTTTATTCTTTCCCTGGCAGAAGGCCTGTGAGCCTGCACTCCCAGCACTCCCATTCTCCCCCACAGAAGCCTTCAGACCCTGACATAGCCAGGTGTGCTCAGTCTGCAGGGCTTACAGAGCTGAGCCAACGTCGAGCTCGTCTGATTTTCCTATTAAATAAGGAGCTGAATGAAATCTGAGATTCAAATATCCTCAAGGTATGGGTCTCAAAAGTCAGACCCGGAGCTTCTGCCCACCTCTTGGCTTTGCTACAATGTCACAGTAGCATCTCAGGGTTTAAAACACAGCATGCAGTATATTACATTAATTCTGTATGTGCATACATATGAAGATATTTATAGCATGGGAATGATTCATGAAAGCAACCACAAATTCCTCTGTAAACATTTAGGAGTTGTAATTAAAGTAATTAGAAGTATTAATTACTTTACAGAAGCCATGTAGAATGCAAGATCCATATTACAGTTATTCTGTCACAATTTCAAGCCCTCTGAATTACTTTTTCTCTGGAAACTCCTCCAGGCTATTTGCATCATTTTGCACTCTGAACTCGCTGTCTAGACAGACACTCTTCACTTGACATGCAGTGCTATCATAAGCCATTTGGAATTACAATTTCATATAAGTAATGCCTAAAATCAAATGTTCTGGAGTCATTTGAAACTTATATAGTGAATAATGGATGACTGGACTAAGAAACTGTGAAATACAGGTCAAGTGTAAGATGCTGTGAGATGTGAAAAAAAGCTAAACATTTTCAGATTTCTTTAGACTACTTTCATTCACATCCTTGATGGCCTTTCTTTTGCTATTTACTGTTCTGCAACTGCCCCACTCAAGTGATATAATAAATATTACAGATAATATATTCAAAATTAATTTAGAATCCATAAAGCTCCTAAAGCAATAATTCCTCAAGTCTTGAATTCCTGTAACTGCTTAAGAATCAAAATTGAGAGAAATTACTAGTCGTCCTTAAAAAGTTAAAAATACAAGAACAAAGCCTGCATTTTGATTCTAGGAGGGAAAAAACGTGCTTGTGTCACAAATTATGTTTGTTAGCTGCAGTATATTTATCATACCAGGTCTGCATTTTATATCAGTAGCAGTTAAAATACGTTTTTCTGGGGGGAGGGGGGGGGGGGTGCGGGGAAGTTTATTGCAAATGTATACATATTTCTACCCATTTTCCTAACTGCATTGCTGAGGAGAGAAGCCTGCTAAAAAAATTTGGAATTTAATTGGCTAAGTACTTTTAGGCTATAACTGTCTGGCAGGGTTACTTGGAAGCTCTTTGTCCACTGATGTGTGTTGAGAGCAATACATTTTTCATTTCGTAATCTAACAAAAAATATTCCCTATGATGACATTAACATTATTTTAGATTAAATAAGTGAAAGAAGTTGCTGGAATTGTATGAAAAATTATATAAATTAATGTAAGTTATCTATCTGCCATAAAGCACAGCTAGGTGGCTTTGACTGAGTACTTTCCCATCTAAGGGTCAAATTATTTCAGTCTAAGAAAACACGACTGTTTTTATTACAGAGTTCTAAATTCTTATAAATTCTCTTCTTTGACCTTTTAAATTTTTTTATTGCAGTTTTAAAAGGAAGTTTTTTATTTCCAGGTGAAATACCTGGAAATTTCTCTTGAAATATCTCACACAAAATGAAGTACAATAGAAAGCAGAAAAAGGCCAAAAGCAGGGCTTGATATGCTCTGGAGGAATAAAGAAGCAAGACTGCAGCCAGGAGAAAGCAAAGGGATTAGTTTTGCTTGAAATGAGTTTATGTGAATTTTTCATTGAGGCTTTTCTTTCTTGTCAAATACGTTACAGATTCTAATTCTTGCTGGACATCCATCCTCTCACAATTCTGGAGTGAGCACAACGTCTGTGAGTGGTTGCAATTTTGCTGTGACCAGTACAAACTAGATGCCAAATGCATTAGTTTTCCCACTTTAATATCAATGGCTTGCAGTTATGCAAGATGACTCAGGAATAGTTTGTGGATGTTGCAGGCCTTTGTGGAGAATGCTTGTATTTCATCTTACAGAAGAGCAGGATACATGGTTAGTGTTCCAGAATCAAACTCAAAACATGCAGCATTGCATATTTGTGTGAGTTTAACAAAAAATGTGGAATCCACATTCCTGAGCATTGAAAAAAGGCAAAATACAGAGGCCACTTAGATACTGCAGGAGAAGCATGCAGAAAGAGGGCAGGCAGACAGCAATCTCACTGCAACTTTTGGCCTCACAGTCACACACAGTCCAGGCTCATCTTTGCAAACAACTCAGATCTCCAAAGGGACACAAGCTCTGCTCTCTCCTTTGGTTTTCTACCCCAAGTGGCCCACCTGAATGCTCCAAGGGAGGCTTGAATTCTGGCAGGATATAGAAAGACACAACACGTTGTTCCTGTAACTCAAAGTAGTGAAGATTGGTCTGCTTCTTGAAGAGTAAAGGAGTTTTGTTTGATGGTGTTATTGTGCATACTGCATTGATAATCCACCTGATTAGCAGTATGCTTAATGGTGCACTTGGACAAAAACACTTTTAATTTACTATTTACAGCCTTGTCTTAGAAGACTCATTTTTGCTTAAATGAGCTGAGATCCAAAAACTAAGCAATTGATTGTTCAGTGGAAGTGAAATAGAAGTTTAGTTGCTGATGCAGATACCCTTTCTTGCTATTCACTCCTGCCAAAGATCAATTAGTGTGCATGCCAAGCTTTGGCAATTCTACCCAGCTGCATTGTGGTGATAGGAACAAAAGAGTTTCCACTAAGCAGGGAATTTCAGAAGGTCATTTCCCTATGCCCTAGCAATGAGAATCTGAGGAGCAGTTTGGCTGCTCAAATCCCTCAGTGGCTCAAGCCTTCTCTGGCTTAGGGGAGTATTTGACCAAACTGGAGTTTTATGACTGCTGGAAAAGGATTAAAGGCTTAGGCATGCAAGTCCTGGAGGATCTCGTGGGAGCTGACACTGCCAGTGGCTCCCAGTGGTGAGCACCTGCTTAGTCACAATGTGCTGGAATTTATCCATCCCTCACTGGTCCACTACCCACCTTTGAACTGCCCAGTGGGGAGTGGAGGCTGGCAAAGCAGAATGAGAAGTAGAGGGTGACCTGGGTACACAGTGAACAGGGAGGGGCAGGCTGAGGCTGAAACAGGATCATTGACACACTGGGAAGACCAGAGGCCAAGCAGTAAGAAAATATGTGGATAAGCTTTGTCAAACTGCAGCAGGGTTGTTGCAGACTATTGTCAATAGGACAGGTAAGGCTGGGAGAGGTGAGCAAGACTTGAGGCTGTCACAAGAACAAAACAACCCTGTGTTTAGGTTGGCACTGCTCTGCTGTGGGACTGACAGTCATCACTTTCTTCCACACAGTGTTCATGTATCATGTCAGAGAGGCCATTCCAAGGCAATTATTAAATGTAGGAGATAAGGAAGATATTAAGGGAATTAAAGAATACAGAGCTGTGAAGAAAATCTCATTAAGAATATTGACTTTTTATAGTCTGTAGAAAGATTGGACAGTTGTCAGGAAACAAACTACAACACCTCATGAATAACATTAGGCCTGTGAGGAAAGGCAGTGGTCCAGCAATGCCAGACCTCACTGCAACATACAGTGGACCAAACCATGGACCAAATCAGTGGACCTACACAAGCAGGCTTAAATCTAGTTTTTCCCAGTTTTGTATGCCACACTCACGACATGAGTTAAGTTCCTTGAATGCAGATTTGTATATGCAGGCATTTACTTATGATTTGTGAATGTAATTACTCCTTTAAAAGGTGATATTGTCCTAATAACATAGACAAGATTTCCAGCATTAGAAATGATTTTTACTTGGGGTAAGGAGGGAGGGAAGACTGCAGGAGTAGTTTTCAAGGCACAAGGAGCTGAAGGAGAAAGAAGTAATCTAACTGTAAAGAAAGGGAGAGACAATGTGGTATAGATGATGGAGTGCCAAGGGACCACAGGGCAAAGAAACAAAACACATCACTCATAAGCACAGAGACATACAGACACATTGCAAAGGGTAAGAAAAATACCACAAAAAATTTTTTTAAAAAACTAAAACGCTGACATAATTCCCCAACTCTCAAGTTTTCAGGATAATTATGAAAGTTATGTCAGGACTTCCACTCTTTCATAACTTTCCTAACATAACTTTCATAACTATCCTGAAAACCTGGGAGTTGGGGGAATGATTGGATCGGTGGTTATTTTCTTCTTGTTTATTTTCTATAGGTCATGAGGTACTACACTGGGAAGCATTAAATTCTGCCCCATTTCACTGCTTTTTAAAATAAGTTGTTTAGGTACATTTCTCAGTTAGGTTCCTATACATTGGAGTAACACAGAAAATTTTCTTTCATTTCATAAGGAAAAACTTTTATGATTCATTGTACCCTAAGCCATTGCATTTCTCAGATATGCTAGAATTCAGTATGTCATCCAAAATGAACAATTCAATCCTCTCTGTTTATCTGGATTGAATCTATTCCAGTCAACCAAGTTAACAAATAAAAAATACTCTATTCTGAATTATTTATCAAGCAACTACCTTCCTCCCTATTAATCTCATCTATGCAAATTTATGAATCCATATATATGTGGTGTATTTTTTTTCTTAAGCCAAAAAAGCATTCACTGCAATTTATCACACTTCTTTGTGCTGTATTGGGGATTGCAGTTGCTCACATGATGTCAATTTTGTTACATGGCAGAATGAGTACAATTTTTATTACAAAGAATTTTCAGGGAAAATAGTCACATCACCAAAATCCAAGTTCACTTTCTGCAACTTCTCATGCATGTAAGTTTGAATTTTCTTCTACTAACCCTTTTGAAGGTTGATTCAAGTAACCTTTGCATTTGGAAGAAGCAGTTCTGGAAAGGGTATAAGCATTTGCTGAAGTAGATTAATTTTGAAATGCAAATTATTATTTGTGGTAAAGTCTCTTTAGAACTTTTGCCCACATCTATGCAACCATAGTTTTAATTCTTCAAAGCAGTCTATGACATACAGTTTTACATATACCAGTAACAATTAATGCACAGCAAGTGCTCTCAGCTGCTCCCTACATAAACTTCACAATAAGTAAATTGGTTAGAATGAAACATGATCTATGAAAACTCACTTGTGCTTTTTGAAAGCATCACAGCTGTTTAGTATTTTTTATGGACACTGGTTTTTTGCACACTATAAATTAAAGCAAGAGCTGTAAATCCATCAACAATTTTAGGCTAACCACACATGGCTTTCACAGCTCTGATCTTGCTTTCCAGTGGACTTCTTTGCAGCATGTTATTCCACATAACATCAGTTCATTGTTGAGTTCCTTTGTTGTTTAGCCCTAAAAGCCTCATTCTTGAAAATCAGAAGACTATGGCCATGCCTGTAATAGCAGTTGTGTTTTACAGAAAGCATTTGGTTTAAGAACTGAAATTATCAAATTAAGTGCTGCTGCAGTAACATTTTAGGTTTAACCATATTACACAGGGTTAGTGGGCAATGACCAGCATGGCTCTTACTGACTGTAATTCCACCTGCATCACATCCTGACCTCATCTCTACCAACCTAATGTTACAAAACTCAGAGGAGTAAGGGGGATGTGGGGGGCAAGAGGTACAGAGAATGGGGGGGCAGGTGGGAATGACACTGTAATGTGTTCATCTATTACATTTTGTGTCCCTTTCTGTGTGGATTTGGGAACCAAGTGCCAAGAGCCAAGTCCTGTCTACCCCATGGTCCTCTGAGTGCCCTTCTTTGCAACCCAGGGACCCCCATGTAAACTTTCGTTCACTTTTCATCCTTCAGATGACTTTCTGTCAGACCTAGAGCCAGAAACATCTGGCTGGAACCCTTCTTTTTTTTCTTTTTTCTTTTTTCTTTTTTCTTTTTTCTTTTTTCTTTTTTCTTTTTTTTTTTTTTTTTTTTTTTTTTTTTTTTTTTTTTGTGGGGAGCAGTCGCTGGACGTTTTCCATTTTGGAGCTGCGCTTGGTTTGATTTGGTGCCAGGGTACATTTAGTTTGCTAAGCAAGTGCATCGCCCCATCTAGTGGTGCTGAGGAACAGGGACAGCAGGAATGTAAAGGCCAGCAAGATCTGTCTCTCCTGACAAATTTTGTGTGGTAGCAGTGCCTGGGCACTATCAGTTTTGGAGCTGGGCTCTGACAAGAGTGATAGTACATTTAGGTGGGAAGGAAAGCACGGAGTCTCGGTGTTGGTCATGCAGTTTATAGGCTGCAAGGGAAGGTGAAGGCAAAGTAACAGCTTTCTGTCCAGGCAAATTTTGTGTCGGAGTGGTCACTGGAGGTTTTCAGGTTTGGAGCCATGCTTGTGGTGTTTTAGAGGGTGTCGTACATTTGGTTGGCTGGGCAAGTCCACTGTTTCTGGAGTTATTTTCTGAAGTGTCCCACCAACACTGGAACTATATGCCTTCCTTCCCTCACACTCTCATTCTGGAGTCCAGTTCTAAAATTGTAAATGCTCAGTGGCTGCTCCCACAGTAAAGGTGACAGGACAGAAAGCTTTTTCTGGCCTTCCACTTTCACCTGTAATACCCCCATCAGCCCTGCCCCCCACAGCAGGCCACACTCCGTGTGCCTCCAGCCTGCCCACAGCAAACACTTGACCACATAACTGGGGCTCTGCTATGGGCTTGATCCAGTAGGGAAACCTTGTCTGAGTGTGTGAGTGTGGGGAGCCATGAGGGGCACCCATGGGATCGCTGGAGGCACTCTCTGTGTAGGGGCCTCAGTCCCAGCAATTGGAGTATCTGGAGCTGGGAGCACGACTGCCAGAGTGGCTGCTGGGGGCTCAGACAGGAAAGTTACTGATAGGGAACAGCAGCTTTAGGTGCCAAGGAGAGCACATAACCACAGTGCTTGTGGTGCAATTTACAGACTGCAGGGCAGAGTGAATTCCAGCAACAGCCTTTGGTCTTTCAGCCTCTTGTGCAGGAGCCATTGCTGGACATTTTCTGGTTTGGAGGTGGTCTCTCTCCAGAGTGATCATGTGTGATGATTTAGTTGGCAAGGAAAGTGCGTGGCCCTCAGTATTGGTGGTGCAGCTGACAGTATACAACAAAAAGGTGCCAGCAACAACTTTCCGTCCTGGAAATTTTGTATGCAAGCAGTCTCTGGATGTTTTCAATTTTTGAGCTGAAGTCTGCTGAGAGCAAATAACATAATTGTGTATTTAGGTGGGAAGGAAAGCACATATCCCCAGAGCTGCTAGTGTAGCTTATAAACTGCCTGGAGAAAGAAGGCAAGCATCAGCTTCCTGACCTGGCACTTTTTGTGTGGGAGCAGTTGCTGGACTTCCTCAGTTGTGAGCTGGGCTTTTCTTGGAGTGGAAGTATGAGATGGCACATTTTTGGGGACAGAGAGTGCAGAGCCTCAGATTTGGTGCTAGAGTTTAGAGGGTGCAACGGAAAAGTGCAGATGAGCAAGAGCTGGCTCTTCCCCCGATTCATTCCAAAACACCACTAGATGGTGGTATGCATCTGTCTAACAATCTAAATGTACCCTGATTTTTCAGCGAGCACAAGTGCAGCCCCAAAAATGAAAGTCAGGCAAATGTTCCCATACAAAAGGAGCCAGGATAGAAAGATGTGGATGGCCTTCAGTTTCCCATTGCAGCCCAGAAGCTGCATCACTAACACTGGAGCTAAACTTTTTTTTTTTTTTTTTCCCACAAGCAGTTCCTCCTTCCAGGTCTAGCTATAAACAATGTCTCCTGATTGAAAGCTGTGGACAGCCAAATCCAAAGGGAGAGTCTGCCTGTTGAGATACCAAGCAAAGAGGACAAAACCCATGAGAGAGAGAGAATAAATAATTTCCCAGCATATCATGATCTTTCATATGCATTTGATCACCTTTCATCACCACAGTATTAATTGGATGCAATCTGCCATACAGAATTTCAGAGGGGTTTACCCCCTCTCTAGCACATGGAGTCATCTGGATTCTCAGTAAAGAAACAGATAATACATCTACCTAAAATCTGACAATTGGTCTTGATAGTCTGATTCAACCTTTCTTCTTTTTCATTAGATTGTTTTCTCCAAGGGATGCGCAAATGCCCCTTAAACCAAAGGGAGTAAGACAATCCCTGAACCAGCTCTTCAATGAAATGTGGTCCATTGTCTGAAGATAAACCCTCTGGAATTCCAAATCAAAGAATTATTTCTTTTATTAAAATTTTTAACAACCTCTCTGGCTCACCTGGTGCAGCAGTGGAAAGCTTCTGCACATCCTGAGAAAGTATCAACCAGAACCAGCAGATCCTTATAACATCTACTGTTAGATAACTCAGAGAAATCTATTTGCCCTGGAGCTATTCCTCCTTTTACCACTCCTACAGGGGTTTTAGGATTATTTGCATGGCAGATTGATTTTCTAGTGGTTGTGAGAATTTATTGATTCAAAGTGCATGATTTACAGTTCCCAGGCAACCAACCATAATACCACAAACCCACAGTTAAAACACTTCAAAAGAGTAAATCTGTTTCCGTTGTCTTGCTAACTGGGGTATCCCCAAAGCAACACAGAGGCACACACAGGCACTGTTGAACTTGTCCTTGCTAGAGCCTCACTGGTCTGCTGTTCACTCTGCTTTATCAAGGATTATTCCCAGCTGCTTGAGCTATTGACAATATTCCTCGCCTTTAACCCCTTCCTCCCAACACAGAGTTATTCACCAAACTGCAGAATTATTTTCTTTCTTGAATGTCTCAATATTTTTGCCAATTAACCCTCTTTCATTCACACGTAGGCATGAAATTATGTTGTTATTGTTACCTAACCATTGTTGCAGTTCTTTTGCAAATACATTTCCAAACAGAGTAGAGATGTTTCTTGATCTCTGTGGTAGTACTACCCAGCATAGCTGCATCTTTCTTCCCATTGCTGGATTTCTGCTCATCCACCAGGATGCAAAAGAAAGCATTTTCTAAATCCAAAGCCATCAAGTAACTACTTACCTGTTATTTATTTGATTTCCATTTGTGTTATTGTTCTTAAATCTTGCACCAGCCTTCAGAATGGGCCTTCTTTACTGGGAATACAGAACTATTAAATTCAGATTTACACCCTCTAAGCAGCATTCAGTACCACATCCAGGATGTCATTCTCTGGTTCCTCCAAGGTCTGGTTCATTTGTTAACAGGATCGAGCCTTCCATGCCTTTCCCTGTGGGATCTGCAACTATGCAGAATTTCCCAGCTATGCGAGCATTTAACTTGCATAATAAATCACATCCTCTTTATCTATCCCTGCCCCAATGTTATATAGAGTGAAAAGGATAGAATTAACATTTTCACATCTTCTGGCTCATCCCCTCTGCAACACACCACAACACACCTTGCTGTTTTTACTCCTTCTCCTTAATACAGGGCATCAGCATAACTCCTCCCAATTCACACCAGTACCCTGCTTCTCCCCTGTCATCTACTCAGCCACCAATGCCATCAGCAAAAGCTGCAGAACCCTGCTTCCTGCTCCCACACAATCACAACAGAGCCATCAGTGACTCTGTAAACACCTGCCAAACCCAGGATTTCCATTCATACACAAGCAGCTGTTATGTTCAGCAAGGACATCACAGGCAGCTGAGCAAGGCATGGAAAGCACATATAGCCCCAGTGTCTGAAGTGCAGTTTATAGGCTCTACAGAGAAAGGAAGCCTAGCAACAACTTTCTGTCCTGGCATTTGTTGGGGGCGGGGTTCAGTAGCAGATGCTGGATGTTTTCAGGTTTTGTGCTGTAATCTGCTGAAAGTAAATAATAGCATGGTATATTGAGCTGGAAAAGAAAGCACAAAGCATTGGGTGTGTAGTTTGTGGGCTGCAATGCAAAACTGAAGGCTTGGAACTCCTTTCTTTCCAGATACCTTTTGTGTGTGAACAGCCACCAGGCACTCAGTCCTGGAGCTGCAATTGCAGTAGGTTAAATTGTGCCATGGTGCACTTAGTTTGTTAGGCAGCTGCTAATCCCCATCTGGTGGATTTGTGATTGAGTGACAGGGGTAGAAGCAGCAGCAGCTTTCTGTGCTGGCACTTTTTGTATGGAAGCAGTGCTTGAATGTTTTTTCATTTTGGAGACGGGTTCTGTGGAGTGTAAAACAATGTGATGGTTTATTTCCTTTGGAAGGAGAGTGCTTAGCCACAGTGGCAGTGGTGTAGCTAACAGGCTGCAAGGCTAAAGAGGAGAGCAACACTCAGCATTTCCTAGGACAAGGTTGTTGAATAGAAAGCACCAGGAGATAGGGCTGCTTGGGAAGACACACCAGACATGCAGCAACTACAACAGGCTGAGACTGGCTCTAGTGGTTTGTGGCACATGCCAGTCTTGCCCTTCCCTCTTTTAAAGCTTGCCAGGCTTTGTTTGTAACCTGTGGAATTTTTCTGGGTTATGGTTGACTTTGTTCTGGTAAAGTGAAATAAATGTTCCTGGCAACACTTAAGTACTTCCAGGAAGTAGATAACTACCCAGTTCCTGTAGTTCATAAACACACCTTAGTTTAATAAGTCATCAGTTACAGGGAATTCTTGCACAATCTTTTGCCTTTGGAGCTGAGTCTGCATGTCTCACAGCAATTTTTCCTGCACTTCACACTGTTTTGCTTCTTATCCCTGGTATACTGGTGAAAATTACTCCTAAAAATTAACTGGTGGTGGCAGATAGAAAGATATTTCAAATACCAGACATGCACCAAAAATACACATTCTTTGAATTCTGTCTTATTAGTCACTCCTGTTAGTGGGATTGGTGGTCTCATAAATTGAGGGCCAGGTTGGCCTCTCTAATCTCTAAGGCCACTCTCTAATGTTGCAGAGCCTAAAGGGAGGCTTTAGTATAAAAATCACTGCTGAATGTAGTTGTTTGAGCATGGATGTCACTCAGATGGAAGGCCTAAAAATCTTAAAAGGGAGAAGTTCAAATACTACGTGTTTTGGTTTAATGCTGCTCTTGTTGTTACATATCACCCAGTATGTCAAGGATTTGTTCTCCTCTGCAGCAGCCGAGGAGAAATCTCCAATTACATGAACACTGCCACAAAATGCACATGTAAATGATTTGAATGCTTTGCTGGATTGGAGCCAGGGACTCTACACCTCACAGTATGGACTTCTCTTGGGAAGATGGAGGATCTGCAACTGATTTTAGTTCTGTCCTTGATAAGATCCCATCACTACAAGTGGGCAGGGCCTGCCCCAAGAGTCAGACAGGATTATGCTTATTTAAATGTCACCAGGATGCATTTGAAATAAGTACAATTAACAATTTTGATGAAATGCTGTGATTCTTTAGGCTGTGTGTGCACTATGATCTGTAGCCTAGAAGAGCATGGCTGTGCTTGAATGTGCCACTTGGCACAGTCAAGACAATCAGCTGTTGGAAACAGGATCTCAGCAGGCTAAACTAGCAATCTTGCAGTGTGGGTGTAAATCTTTCTATAGCAGAGTTTCTACACCCAGCAAGTCAGTGTCTTTCACTGAGTGTCATGTGGGAAGTTCACCCCAGGCTCCCAAGCATTCCCATACCATGTCTCTAGCTAAGAGAAGTAAGTATACTGGGCTGGATTTCAAAGGAGACTCCCTCAAATTGCAGATATATCTTGGGATGCCCTGTCATTTAAATGGAGATAAAATGAGTCACTGCAGCTTTCTTGATTCATTATGGTGAAATATTTTGCTTTAAGCTGATGTTATGAATCACTTCCTTTTCTAATTAAATGTTTAATTATTTCAGTTGCTAAATAGATACAGCACAGATTATAGTCAGAAGACCAAATCTGTAGCTCTAACCCCCACAGCAAAGCACCTCACTCACACTGGAAGAAATGGAGTTAGCTGCAGTCATCAGCAGGAGAAGGCAGCAGTATCTGGTCATAAATAAACAGGATTGGGCTAACTTATTTGAGAAGGAATCCATCTCACTTCATTTTAGGTGTCTAAGAATTAATTTTTAAGTGTAAGATAAATGTTGTGGGCTCCTCTCCTAGCCCTGGAGAGTCATTGCAATGCTTGTGGGGCATGTTCCAGCTGCCTGGAAGAGCAGTGCTGCCAGTCTGGTCAAAGAAAGACCTGGGATCAGATTTAGTGGATTAAGTATCAGAGAGCCACCATGAGGTAAGAAAAACTCTATTGTGATTGCAGACTGGGGCAACTGCCTGGATGTTGGCAAATTTTCACTAAACTCAGTTCCTTGGCCTAAAAAGCACCTTGGCTTTACATGCCCTCCCTTTGTAAAGTGGGAAGTTTCCCACTTAGCCCCCTGAATAAACTGTGCATTCTCCTTCTGAGGCATAAATCATAAGCTCCCCATGTACATGAAAACACCAGTGGTCTGATTAACCACAGCACCCGGGGTCTGGGGCCATGAGAATAACCTGTGCCACCCTGGACTGCCCCTGAGAGCTTTGGCACCAGCAGTAATGCTTCCTCTAGTGGTTTTCCCAGCCAAGCACATAGCTTCATTTTCTCTTTTAATTTGTGTGAACAACTTGATCAGTTGTTAAGCCACTTCCACCACGACTGGTTTGTATTTGGTGAGATTTTGCTGAACAAGATGTGATTGAGCCACACTTACCCACCTTTTCTGTCAGCAGGCTGAAATGTAAACACCAGCATAGGTGATAGTGTCCTAGCACCAGTATTTACAGAGAGAGAAATAAATAAGTTGCTAAACCTCAAACCATGTATCTTGTCCAGTTCAAGAGTCCATTTTGGGCAAGGGTGCCAAGTGTTTTTGTGCCTGTGGCCTTCTTTTGAAACGACAAGCTGTTTGAGAAAGACTCCCTCTGTTTGTCCTCACCACTTGTTTTTGAAGGATGATTCAAAGGTCTACTGTTTCTTGACTGCTGCAAGAATCTGTGTGAGGGAGGGACAGGAATGGAGAACACTCTAAATTTTCCCAGTAAAGCCAGGTCTTCTATCTGATATTTACCCTACAGGCACAGTGACATATGCATGGCAGATGTGCTGGAATACAGCATGGAATTACAGCACATGCTGTAATATCCAGCACTTAACACACCTGGTAAGGACAATGGCCAGTGACAGCATCCTGCACACGAGATCCAGGCAGGGACATCTTTGGTGGGAAATGGACCTTCATGCAGTGCTGGAACCCCATGACACTGACAGGTGACATTTTCACTGGAAGGCTGCAGGTGCAATGCAAAAGGTCAGTTGTGAGCTCACAGGGCTAACTCTGTTATCAATGGAATCACCAGGTATTAGAGGACAGTAATGAAGGTGTGCACCTTGTGAAAAAAATTGAGAATTTGAAACCTCATTTCTATTGCAGCATTGTTCTTGTTACTGTTACTGTTACTGGTATTGGTATCAGTAGTGGTAGTGGTAGTGGTGTTATTATTGGTATTGTTGTTGTTGTTGTTGTTGTTATTGCTTCTGGAAAGTAGTGATGCATACAGCCAGAATCCCCTCCACAGAAAGCTAGTGATGAAAGGGGGTGAGGGAAGTTAGCTGATATCTCCAAAAAGTCCAGTCATATTTGCATCGATACTCATGCTCCTTGTACACTATCACAAGACGTCCAGCAAAACTGCACACCTCTATCTCTGGAAATCATATCCAACTTAAATCCCATGAGAGGGGTGAGAACTGCAGATATCTGTGGGAAGCCAGCATTGTGCAGGACTTTTTACCAAGATAACAATGAGCAAACAGGCAAAACCCCCTTTGGCTTGAAAGCTTTGTAGAAGTACACTCTGAAAAAAGTATGAAAGCAGAGTAGCTCTAAGTTTAGCTAATATTTTAAGTGCAGTAATCCAAAACTATTTAAACACATCTCATGCTGGGATTTAAGAAGAGTATTGACCTCCATGCAGGTAGTCCTGTGCTACTGAGAAAATGATGAAATAACAAAAGATCACTCACAAAAATGATAGGATGAAAAAATGAATCCATCATTTCCTTCTTGTCTCCAAAGAGTTGAGCTAAAATACCCCCTCAAATATAGAAGAATCCAGGAAAAGGTAAAGGTCAGACAATGTAAGGTCAATGGGTCATCTAGTCCAGTCCTGCTTGAAAGCAGCTGCTCAAAAGGCAAGAAGAAAAGTTTCACAATGAGAAAAACGTGCAATCAATGTTTTGTGAGTGCCTCTTCTTGGTAGTTACATTGCATTAAACCCTGAAGTGTACACTTTCCAAGGCCTTTATTTGTTAATTCTTTTAGCAACAGCCACATGACAGCAGTATGACCTATTTTCTACTGCACACGTTGCACAAATTGCTTGTTCAATAGCATATGCATTGATACTTGCACACTAAAAAAACCTAATGTGACATAGTGCTGTACCTCACCAAGTTTTCAAAGTGAGGATCATTTTGAAATCCTGAGTTTAATTTAGGATTCATGAAGATAAGTTCATTTAGGGACATGGTACTATGGCCTTTTAAAAATACTTTTACTCTAGAGCATGTAACTTTCCCCCATGCACCATTTCAAAAGTAATTTTCAAGCAATTACTTCTAAAACCAAAATCTGCCTGCATCAAATTCATGATTCAAATCATATTTTCTTCCTAGAAGCCACATAAAATCAGCCACTGGCAGAGTCATTCTCCCTTTGTTACAAATACTAGGCCTGCCTAAGATATCCTGAGGAATAGCACTCTACTATTTTCATGAGCTTCGGTAGAAAGCACTCTTTCCTTGCATTCTGTGATATTGGTGTTCTCCACTTTTCTTAATTTTAAATCATTAAAAAAGTACAGTCTTTGAAGGAGAGATGCAACTGCTGTCCCTTCTCTGACCAGTTGATTTTCTTTTGTATTGTCTTCTATACATGTAACTTTCAAACAACTTGACAACAAGCTTCTCAGCTTTTGCTTTTGATAATTCCACATACCCATGCCTTATTTTATCTTAGCCCTTTTCTCCTTGACCCTAAACTGCAGATGTAATTCTAGTCATCCAGCAGTTCATCTGTGTGATTGTGAAATTCATTGGCTTTCCAGGCACAAATGCAAAAACTAGGTTTGTTCTCACACACGAAGAGAGTGTGAAGCTCCAGCAGAGAGAACAAGGGGATTTGCAATAGCCACTCCCTGGCTGACAGTATTTTGACCAGTAGTCTGGCAGACATGGATTACCTGGTAAGCTGACCTGCCTTCAGGTTCATAAATAGCCCATGGAGTTGGGCATATTGTAATTGTTTAGGTCCTGAAAAACTTGTTTGTGAAACATGTTGATGATCTGTGCTTCCAGTCACTTTTACTTTTCTGTCCTCAGCTCTTTATGTGGTTACAACACGTGTTTAAATGCATGTAGGAAGAACTTGTGCTTTGTGTGCAACCACAAAACTGAGCAGAATTACACGGACTAGAACTGTTCAGTCACAAACACGAACAAAGTCCACTGGATGCTCAGGGTCACTCCACAGAGCAGCCAAACAGCAGTAAAGGACTTGTGCACTTGGTTTACTGTCTGTTGCCCATCTGGCTATGACCTGAACTTAATTTTGGTAAATAGGTTAGTCAAACATTTTGCTTTCTCTAACAATTTTTATTACTCATTGGGATGTTTTGATAAACACAGGATCATTAAATGTGACTAAATAATTCAATTTCTCCAGAAACTGAAAAACATTATGGTGTACTTCTTAGCTGTTTACCCACAGAGCCAATCTTTCACCTGCACATGTTTAGGTGAAGTGTACCAAAAATTCACTACTGCGCCCAGTACAAAACACCTTGTCCATACTTGTTTTACTTTTCATATACATAGATATGTCAATGTTCTCTGGAAATGGTTAAATTACAAAAATATAAAGGAAATATATTTTGCCTATTAAGTGAGGAAGGAAGACCAATAGACAAATTGTTTGCTCTGGGAAAAGCAGAGCTTATAAATAAACAGCAAAAGAGCAAAAAGCCCCAACATCCAAAGTAACTCTTACAATTCTTCACCTTTAAACAATTTTGCTCTCTACTGAGGCCTTGGTGGTAAAACTAACCTTTGATTTGTTGGTGTTAGTGTCAGTTTCTGATGAGGGGAAAAAACAAAAAAAAAAAATCTTGCTTGATGTCAGATATTCTATAGCAGATGTAAGGAAGATTAGGGCTTCTAAGTTAGATATTCATGAGCAGTGACAAAGATCCTGGTTTAGAAGCCACACATTTCTTCCTGGTAGGGATATAAGAGATTTCAACATGTCATCAGGCACATCAAAGGCAACAGAACACAATAGAAGGGGAGGAATGCTTTCTAATGTCCTGTCCCAATTTCTGAAGGATTTTTTCCTCTTCTTATCCATTCAGCACTCTGCTTTTCTTGAGTTGGTAGTACTATAGAAGCTAAAGGAAACACATCACAAATAAATTATGCTTTATTATGGCTGGAAATATAAAAAGATAAGGAAATTCAACAGAAAAGGTACAAAGGTGGATTTTAATCATATGTGTACACTCAGCTTCGACTGAAGATGAGCTTGCATACACTGCAAATCTACAGAGCCTTAAAATCTGTTGGCTATGCATTATACATCTGAAACAAAGTCTAAGGAATTGAACTCATATTGCAGCTTATTTATGGAAATTACTGGTACTTACTGGTACTTACTACAGCACAGAGAGTTTTTACTTTAGGATGAGCATTATAGTGAAAATGAACCCTCTTTCAGGACTAAGGTTAGAATACTTTTACCTTTCCTGAAAGAGTGGTTGAGAAACAGTCTTTATAAACAGTAGCACTGTGGATCTTAGTTTGGTTGCTTTTGTGACCGTGGTGTTCAATACCGGATATTTTATCTGGCTTAGTTTGGAAATAGCTCTGGCACAGATGCCAAGAGAAGCTGGATGGGGGCAGAGTTGGTGTGATTCAAATTTCCTGTATTTTCTGGGAGGTATTCTGAAATGTGGAGCAAAAAAATCAGAAAGCTCTAGGCAGGATGGAAGAGTATGTCCTCACACTGCTGTACTCCACACTAAAGCAGGCATGTCTGAGTGAGAAGGAAATTTAGTAAGGAAAATGTGTGGATGTGCCTCATTCAGGCAGGCAGAGATGAGTGCTGAGGTTTGAAGGCAAACACTGAGCTACAGTGACACAGCGACACTATGTAACCAACAGTAGTCCTAGCGAGTGTTGCAAGGCTTGGAGACTTTATTTCATCAAAAAGTATGAGGAAAGATACTTCAAATCTTTTAATCCACTCAGCATGTAGTATTATCCTGTGCATTTCTCATTCTGTCTAAAATGGCAAAACCGGGTGAAACAAATGGACTTTTCCTTACTCCCCACCTGCACAGATGAGGTTCTACACAGCCTTCCCATTTCCTCTATTTGACTTGAACTAAAGGAGGAAATCAGCTGATACTCTTTGACTGTAAATCAGAGAAGCAAGGAATTGAACTCACTTCCTTCATTTAAAGCTTCATCTATAAACAGCAGTTCAATCTACTTCAACCTTTGAAACCAGTCTGAGAACTACTGTAAGGCACATTATTGGTACACCAGAAATCTAGCAAATAGTCAGAAATAATTAATATTACTGTCCTTGCAGGCCTAGGTGGGTAACAAAGAGTTCTGCTTCCATCCAGGAGACTGCAGTAGAAAATAGTTCATACAGAATCTGAGGCCCAATGAGGAAAAAAAAAAAAACCAAAAAATAAAAAACAAAACCACCATCAAACCCCTGCAATGAGAACCCCTTCAGTTTTGGCTGGCATTTGAAACTGTTAAGGAAAACAATGCTATCAGCTTCAGAGTGACTGTTAGCCTCTGTTACAGATTTTTCTATTGACAGTCGATTATTTTAAATATTTTATGAGTAGACATAACAGCATCTTTCCAAAAGTATCTGCCAGATCCACCAATCTGAAAACCAAGCCTCTAAATAACTTTCAGAATAATCTCTAAATACACCTCTAGTCTTTGCTAGAAATGATGATGGGTATTTTCAGGCCACAGAGTTTTCTTTCTCAAAGTTTTGCAGAGTTCAGGGAGTGTCATACACACAACCACCATTAGGTTGCAACATTCACTGTGTTTTTTTCTAATATACAGTAACCTTTAGTATTGCATTTTTGACTTGTTCCCTTAGAAAACTCCCAACTACATACTTTCTTTTCAAAGCTTGGAGCGGCTCCATTTTGCTACATTTAACATGACTGTAAGCACATGCTGTGAGGCTTGTATGTAATACTCTTTAGACCTGGGATGTCATCCATCTTCTCACATCCAGGATGGTGTCAGAAGACCTATATTCGTCACTTAATGTGACTCTGAAGGACAAAGTCAGGAGCCATAAATACGCAAAGCAACAGATAAGAAGTGAAATATCAGAAGGAGAGAAATGAAAATCATGAGATCTAAAAATCTGCATGTGATGCACATTTGTCACTTGCTGTGGATGTTGCCACCAAATGGCCTTGACCCATTTTTGACCCATAGTGGAAGATCCCCTATGAACTTGCCCAGCAGGGCTCTCTCTTCTGTGTGCTACAGCAGCACTTTCATTCTGATCTCACTGGTCAATATATATTAAAAATAACATGGAGAGACAGTGAATTGCTTGGAACATTGAGTATGCTGCAGATGTCACTTTATTTCTTTTGCACTCTTCTGCCAAAGATGCTTAGGCATTTTTAGGAAATCCCATCGGTCTACTCATGGTTAGTTAATTAAAAATTTAAACTTCCCTTAAAAAAGTTAGGTGCATGCTCAGTTTATGGACATTTTGGTCAATAGTGTATTAGACCTATACTTGCCCACTTCCCAATGGATATTGATTAGTGCTTGTGTTCACTTGGTTCCCCAGTCATCTCTTTGGAGGTATTGTTACAATAGGTGAGACTATCTCAGCCTTTCAACACTAATACCACAGACTGGGGACATAACCACAGGCATGGAGAATTACTAGGATTTAATTTCTAAAGCAATAATGTGTTGCCTAGTGGTTAAATGGCACCTGCACTTTGCAGACAGACTGCAAAGTCTATTTAGTTTGACAGAGCACTGTTCACTTGTTTTATTTGAATTTAATCTCCCATTAAAAGTTGTGACATGTTTTGAATGATCATTTCGCCATTCCTTAAAAACAAAACACCTGTCTCACTCAAGAAAGTGAATAAACTAAAAGAGCTCTAAAAAGGATCCTGGTTAGGAGAAGAGGGGCTTATTTATTTTGCCAAAATATCTTTCTGTTGTTGCAATCACAGATGCACCCCATATGTTCTGTGTCAGATCTACCCTATCACAGGGTAGTCTGATAACCCTGTTGACAACTCAGTTGAGCAGTTGAGTGAGGCTAGTTCTGGTTGAAAAAAAAAAAAAAAAAAAAAAAAAAGCAGTGCAAGACATGGCAAGACATTCTGTTCTGCTTAAATATCTGTTGAATTGTTACTGTATCTTCATGAGAAAGTATTTAAGAATGGAAAAAGACAAAGCCAGCTCAAAGTCTGAGACGTTACTGTGCTGGCAGAGTTTGATGTTACTCAGTATATCAACAGTGGATGAGATGGTTAATTCATACCAGTGAGGGCTTGGGAGACAGGATTGGTCTGGAACATGTAAGAGAAGGAGGATGTGGCAAGGCATGGGCAGTATTTGTGGTATATGAAATCACTAAAAGATTTTCACTGGTCAGTAATGTGCACTACAGAGTTTTGCAACTTTTTGATCCTGACAAAACATCTTGTCCCTTCTGGATACTGGATTTTGTAAGGATTTTCACAGAAGCATCATATATGCTGAGTTAGAGAGAGACTCATGAGGATCATCGAGTCCAACTCCTGGCCCTGTGCAGACCACCCCAAGAATCCCACCAGGTACCTGAGAGCATTGTCCAAACACATCTTGAACTCTGTCAGGCTTGGTGCTGTGACCGCTTCCCTGGGAGCCTGTTCCAGTGCCCAACCATCCTCTGGGTGAAAAACCTTTTCCAAGTATCTAACCTTAACTTCCCTCAACTCAGCTCCATGCTGTTTCTTTGAGTCCTGTCACCAGTCACAAGAGTGAAGAGAACAGTGCCTGCCCCTCCTCTTCCCCTCAGGAGGAAGTTGTAACTGCAGTGAGATCTCCCCTCAGTCTCCTCCAGGCTGAACAGACCGAGTGACCTCAGCTGCTCCTTACACAGCTTCCCCTCAAGGCCCTTCACCATCCTCATGGCCCTCCTTTGGACACTCTCTAAGAGCTTCATGTCATTTTTATATTGTGGCACCCACAACTGCCCCAGCACTGGAGGTGAGGCTGCCCCAGTGCAGAGCAGAGGGGACAATCCCCTCCCTTGCCCAGCTGGTGATGCTGGGCCTGGTGCCCCCAGGACAGGGTTGGCCCTCCTGGCTGCCAGGGCACTGCTGACTCAGATCCAGCTTCCCACAGACCAGGATCCCCAGGGCCCTTTCTGCAGCACTGCTCTCCAGCCTCTCATTCCCTAATCTCTACACACAACCAGGGTTGCCCTGTCCCAGGTGCAGAATCTGGCACTTGCCCTTGTTAGACTTCATACAGTTGGAGATTGGCTTACCAGCTCTCCAATTTTTCAAGACCTCTGCAGGGCCTCTCTGCCCACCAGGGAGACAGACAATTCTTCCAATTTTCAGTATTATTTGGAGAACAAATAAATTAATACTTTCCCTGCATCATCTCACGAAAGGTAAGTGTGGCCACTTGGTGAGACTGTAGTGATGGATGTGTGTACATTGTCAGGGCCTTGAGGATATCCTCCCTTCACCTCTCCTGGGCTTTTGGCTGCCAGACCTCTGGGCCTCCTTAGAAAAGGGTGCAGGTGTCTGGTTTTTAAATGAGCTGTTGGGAGAATCTGCTCTGCAGGGTCCCAGTGGGGCTCCCTGCTCAGCTTGGGAGTAGCTTTTAAGCACACAGTTTCATTCTCAGTGCCTTCCTGCAGGTGAGTTGCATCTGGCTGTTTTCCATCTTGACAGCCTTGGCCTTGCCCCATTGCTGAAGACTTGCCTAATGATCTGGGCAACCCAGTTTGTTGTCAGAGGACCTGTCCTGCACATCTTGCTCAGATGCCATGGTAAGATGCCCTTCTCAGGGAGGGTCCTGTCAGGCCTGCTTTGCCCTCACCCTTGGTTCCTGGCATACGAACATGCATACACCTGTTTTTCTACTCAAAGTTACAAAGTTACATTTTTTGAGTGGTTTTCATTTCATTTTCTACCACCTTGTGTTGCCACTCAGGCTATCAGTGACTGTGGAACATTGACTTACCTGTGTTTACATCTAACTATGGACACCTTCGTTTTTGGATGCCATGGGGGATAACATGAAAGGAAAAAAAAAACAAAAAAAACCCCAAGTGATCTTGGCCCTATTTAAAATGAAATTGCAGTGATGTTCTCACTAGCAAGCAAATTGGAAAAATATCTGCTCAAGAAACTGAGACTGTACCAAATAAATCTGTGCTCTGAAGATGTTGAATAATTCAGTTCCAATGAGCAGACTAATTCTGTTATCCATATTAAACTGTTTGACATAAGCAACTTGAGAAGCTGAAGTAATTTTTTTAAAAAATTCACCAAAACAGGGAAACATAAAATTGCAGTGGAGACAGCCACGCTTCCAGGCCAGATCCAGGCTTAGGGTATAATACTTTGCCACGTCTTAAAATTAGACAGAAGTAAAAATAATGAAAGGTAGACACACTGAGTAAGTAAAGCTGCTACAAAGAAGTCATGCTGCATGTCAGGAACCAGAAAATCTTGGAGGCCCGGGGTAAGATAACCAAATATATTTGGGTCAAAAATTGCAGAACCATTGTGGTAAACTCATATTATTTCAGTCTGACAAGACACAGATTATCACGACCTGTCATTGATTATTTTGTTTTCTTTGGATTACAAGGATCAGAATTAATTACAAGAAGTCTTACAGCACCAAGCGTGTGGTCTGTGCTGATGATACTCATTTTTTTTTTAGAAATTAAAAATAGGCCAATTAAAGGGAAAAAAAATGAGTTAACTTTGCTGAGCAGTGCAAGGTTACTACAGAGATACAGGCCATGCTGCAGACATTCAGAAAATTGCAGTTGCAGCCACGGGTGCCAGAATCACCTTGTATCTTATCACCTTCTTAGCTGAAGGAACACAGTTAGCAGAGGAGATAGAGCATTTCTGCAGTGTGTGCTGCCCCAACAAAAGGCACAACATGCTCTCATTAGGTTGTTCTTACAGAAGTACCGAACTGGCATGTGTGGGTTAATGAATAGAGACTGATCTAGGTGTCAGTGTCAGGACCAGCAGCAATTAGGCAATTACTCGCAGGATTATCTGTGACTTTTACACTTGCCAGCTAAACAGAGCCAAGTCAGGTTTCGCTAAGTTGCAATCATCACGGCTTTACATAGGCAATAGCTTTCATGTCTTGACTAAGGTTATCTGCAGGGGGCTTAATCATGTTAAAGCAAGCACGTCTTGATGCTTCCTAATTCATCACAGCTTACACAATTATTTGGAGAACAATATAATTAACATCAACATATATTCTCAGCTGACTGATACTCTCCTGGTTTCATATGTAGATGAAAACAAGGACTGGAGATTGATATGTATACAGGTACTGCTAGAATAAATAAAGGCAGATTTGTTCTTTTTTGTTCTTTTCTTTTTGTACAAATATCTTGATAGTAAATGCACCTGCAAGATACAAGAAATAAATAAATGCCTAACAAGACATTTTAGGTTGCCTTTGTGCCTAATGAAAAACATACAGATGATTTTTTTCCACCCAATTACCTTATTGTAACTGTCCACTTTACATTCCTATCCACTATTCCTATCCTAGCCAGACGTATGTAGATATGTGTGCTGCTGTTGGGTGTAGCTGATTATTTATTCTTTTGTTTTCTTTCTCCCCCTGCTGATATTAATAGATCTAAATGCCTCTGCTTTTTCTTCTCCTCACCTTGCTTTTTTCTTTTCTAGGCTTTATGTTTCCTTCTGAAAGAATAACGCCTTAAATTGCACCATTAGGCACACAACACTAGAAGGGAAAATTCTGACCGGAGGTGGGGGTTTCTTTTTATTGACACTGCATGATCTTCAGTGTAAAGGAAAGATTTATTCTGTAGTGTCCATGCTTCTGGATTTGGTCCCGTTTGTGTTTTTGGAAGCTTTCAGCCACATCCTGGAAATTGCAGCAGGAAGGACTGCATGACTGGGTGGGTGTGCCCACAAGGGAAAAATGTAGCAGCTCTTAGCAGTTCGAAGGAGAGACTCCATACAGACACCACTGTAGTCAGACATGCCACGACCTCCTTTTGGGACAGAGCAGTCTTCCAGCTGTTACCACGCTAAAATCGAACAAAGCATCTGATATCCAAGCTCTTGAAAGTGGCAAGTTCATTACAAATTCAAAAACTAGTAATTTTCAAATTGACTGCCATTCTGCCCCGAGACTGACACCTTTGCATTTTAATTACTTTCATGATTTTGCATTTTTAAAAGAATGTAGTCACTTTTACTGATATGTATTGAGTGTACCTATTTCCCTCAAATCCCAGTATTTGCTGGAGCAGATTGGACTGGCTGGTCCTTCCCGGGCTGTCTCTCTTGGCTCCGTGCTGAGGGTTCCACAGAGAGCCAGGACTGAAAGCTCTTGCTGACGCTCACCGGGGCTCTGCCCTTGTGCTGCCCTGAAAGGATATCGCTCACCTAACGCCTTGCGCCAGTCAGAACCCAGGCTCAAAAGAGAAAACTCAAATATAAGACCCTCCAGCCAGGGCTCCCGAGCAAAAGGAACCAGGAGGGAGAGCTGTTGCTGTCCTGCGCCTTCCCTTGGAAGCTCCTTCATACCTCCATCTGCACTTGCTCCAAGATCTGACTCTATTCTTGCCAGAGCCCAGGACAGCCATTGCCTTGGGCTCACAGAGGGGCTGGGGGATTGGAAATCTCCGCTTTCCTTGGCAGCCCCTTCGCCAGCAAACAGGTGCCCCACGCGCAATCCTCCTCCAAGGAGCACCTTTCCCCCCGCCTCATTTACAGCCCCGGATCCTCTCCTCGCAGTGCCCGAAGCGTCTTTCCCGCGGACGCTTGCGAGGCCACAGGGGACCGTGTTTCCCGGTTCCTGTCGCAACCCCAGGACGGCCACCCCCACGGCCACGCTTCCACGCGCCTCCGGCTTCCTGCATGCCGGCTCCCCGCCGACCGCCCAGCCCGGGCCACCCCACCCCTCCGGCGGCACCTCCCCGCCCATCTCTGCTCCGCCTCCGCGGGGCGTGCAGGGGAGCGGCCGCCGTCCCATCGCTGCTTCCCGAGCGGCCGCCGCGGCAGCCGGCCCGGTCACCGCCCGTCGCCGCCGGTCTCCGCAGGTGAGCGGCGCGGGGCGCGGGCCCCGGGGTCGGGCAGGGGGCGGCGGCGGCGGCCGTGTGTGCCCGCCGTGCCCGGCTGATTCATCCTCCGCGGGCTGCCTGCCGCTCCCCTCCCCCTTCAGCCGGGACGCTCCCGCAGCGCGCCGCCGTCCCCTTCCTTGGGGCTGAGGAAGGGCAGCATCGGGGACAGGCGGACGGGCTCGCTTGGTCCGGTTTTAGCCTAATTATGGTTTCGGTCAGGTCGAGCACGAAGTTCCGTGGTGCATGTGCGAGTGCGCCGGGCGCCGCTTCCTAAGCGGGGCTCGTCCTCGCCGGAGAAAAGGGTGGAAACGCAGGGGAGGGTGGCGGGCGCGGTGCTGGCGGGCGCTGGAGAGTCCTGGAAAGGCGCGGTGTCCTTGGCATCGTGCTCGCGATTTGCCCCGGTTTGAGGGCTGGTGCCGTAGTGCTGCAGATAAGGGCGGGGATGGGGGCAGGGGAGCGGTGTGGCACAGGTACACCGGGAGGTTCGCTGCATCTCTGCCGCCGCCGAAAC
Source organism: Phylloscopus collybita (assembly GCA_027886175.1). Taxonomy (NCBI): domain Eukaryota; kingdom Metazoa; phylum Chordata; class Aves; order Passeriformes; family Phylloscopidae; genus Phylloscopus; species Phylloscopus collybita. The sequence goes on from JAJNNQ010000018.1 coordinate 44,946,276, forward strand.
AAAGGTGACACTGGTGACCCGCAGCTTAGTGGGCTTGATTCGTGACCGCGAGGGGGTTCGCATCTGTGGAAGGGCGCACGCGGTGTGGCATCCGTGGTGGGTTTTCGAGTGCGGAAACGAATTTATTGTCTGTGCGAGAGAGAGAGGGAGAGAGATGAGTCTATATGTCCATGTGATTCCAGCCTGTAAAACCCATGAAACCTGCAGTCACTACAAACTGCTGAACTACAAACACAGGAAATGTAATAGCGTTTTCAAGGCGTGACAGGTTTACTGCATGAGAATGCTAATTAGACTCCTTGTAAAAAGGTAGATCAAGATTCCTGCAGCATCACGGAATTACATTTTCTCGCCTCATATTCCCACAACTTTGGTCTTTGTGCTATGTCCTCTGGTTTAAAATTGAAAACCGAACCTAAAATATTACTTGGGCTGTGATCCAGTTATAATAGATGTGTACTAGTGTTGATGAAACTGTAACAGGAAGCACCATTTTTGGAAAGAGAAAAGTGCAAATTAGGACCAAGACAAACGTCTCATTCTTCCTCTAACCTGGCAGTTTGTCAGCACTTAGAGGACAATCTGCAGTCTAAAGGAAATTACAGTACAGAAAACTGCTCGTTTCCTTTTCACGTGTGTGTAGGGGAGTAGCACTGAAAATGGAGATCTAATGCCTTCGTTCTTCTTTCATTTTGTTTTCTCTGACGTGTCCAGTTTCCAGATCTGCTAAATCCTTCATGCTTTTTCTGACCATCAGGACTGGATGCTACTTCTAAGAGTTGTTGTGGGCTTCCGTGATAACTAGCAGGTTCTTTTCCTCCTGTAAGCACATCGACGTGAGCTAACGATTGCCACTTTGCAATAGCGCAGGTGGTGCTGTGTGGATCTTTGTTAGCCTGGGAAATGTAACTTCACACGGTGACACAGGTGTCGGGCTCTGTCACAGCCCTGACTTCCTTTGAAAGCTAAGTTGATCTGAGTGCTTTTTAAGATTTTGGGGCGTTTCAGCCCTGATTGAAGAGCCTCATCTTAGAAGAAATCACCATTCCTCGTTCAAGAAAAGCGTACCCTTGAACAAGGGAGGCTTTTTAGCGCTGAGAACCGGGCTGGGAATCGCTCAGCTGCCCGGGCTGAGCACACCCTTTTCCCCCTGCTCGCTGAGAGATGCGCTTGGCTCCTTTCATTGCTTGCGGTCCTTTTCCCTGGGAACTTTTGTTAGGCAGCGCCTTCCCGGCGCGCGTGGAAAGGCCTGGAGCGGCCGGGGACGCGGGGGCGGCGCGGGGCGGGGCCGCGGCGGCGCGACCTTTCACCCACTTCTCGGGAGCCGTCACGTGAGCGCGCCCGGGCAGGGGCGGGGCGCCGGGGGCGCGCCGGGGGCGGGGGCGCGCCCGCAGCTCGGGGCCGGCCCCGGCCGGCAGCCCGCGGTCCGTGCCGGGCAGCGCGGGGAGCCCGGAGCCGGGGCAGCCGGCCCTGTGCCCTGCGGGCCCTGTGACCCCCGGCAGCCAGGGCGAACCCCCAGTCTCCTCTCAAAATTCTGGGGTGAAAGGCGACTTAAGCACTCGTTTGTACTACGAGGACAAACACCCCCCGAAACGCCCCCCGTAACGCCCCCACCCCTCGAAAAAAAAAAATAAAATCCACGAATAAAACCCCAGCCAGTCAGCAAAACTCCAAAATTGTGTAATTTTTTTTAATTATTATTTATTTTTTAACGTTCCAAATCCATTGTCTTTGCCCTGCAGCATGCTTGTATATAGTGTATATGTATATATGCTTTCATATGTGTACTGGTGTTGATGAAACTGTAACGGGAAGCACCATTTCTGGAAAGAGAAAAGTGCAAATTAGTACCATAGTCCTGAGCTCCACGTGTTTGGGAAAAAACGCGATCCGAATGACTGAACCCTCTTTCTTCAAGTCCAGGTTAACTTTAGTGTGGATGTCAATTTAAATATTTTTGCAAATCTTTGGAACTGTTCTTCAGTCTTAGAGCCTCGTGCAAGCTGAAAGACCTTATTGAAGTCTTTCAACCTGGTGCAGTAAATGGTCATTGAACTACTGTGAGAGCAACTAACTCAGTTTGCTTTTTCATCACCACACACTGTTGTCCAGCATCTCCTAAGTCCTAAAATGTGACACCTTTTATGTCTTGTAAAAGTCCTGCCACTACAGAAACATTTGTTGTCATAGAAAAGATAATAATTCTTGTTTACTGGAAGAGCACAGAAGCTCATTAAGTTCAAAGAGAGAGAGAAGGGTTCAACTTGTATAATCTAAATGCCTGGGTATGTCTTTTATAGCAGTTAAAAAGAAATACCCAGGTCTAGAGGCTAGGTTTTATGAGGTGGGGGAGGTTTCTGCATGGTATGATAACATGCAGTGTTTTAGTAGAGTGTGCTTCTCTCAGATTATTCTGGATTTCTAGAAGGTCAGAGGATGTAGCTTGCTGGGATGTGGACAATATAACCTGTATTGCAATAGAGGCTAGAATGATCCAAGAGGCCCAGGAACAATATAGTATGTCCTGCATAAAGAAAAAAAAAAAAATCTGTAGAAATAATCTAACAGTTGTAAAAGTTTCTGTTTTGATTTTGGAGAATGCTGGTGGTTTGTGTTCTTTGGAGTTTTTTGGGGGGGTTGTTTGTTTATTTGTTTAAGTGTGCATTTTGGAACGATCTTCTACAGGAACATGCTATTGGGAAGAAGAGAGAGATCATATGATCCAGAAACTGTAGGGATTAATATTCCTTAGGGTTAATCTAGTAATTAATTAACAGATTGTTTGGAAATCTCCTCTGTTTTGCCTGTTTCCAGATCAGGTGAGAAGACAAGCTACTAACTGTGGCTTTTCTCCTTGAAGTGCTGGTGAAAACAGTCTGTTCTCTGAACACCTCTCTGAGAAACCTTTGTTGGGTCTAATGGGAGTTTAAAGCCTGCAGACAAAGACTTGGTTGGATGTCTTAAACTGAATACTGAGCCTAACATTGGAGTCCAGCCCCTGAAATTAACTTGCTTGTCACAGAAGCTGGCAATCACTACTGGAGCCCTCAGAAATAAGTGAGTGGGGAGCACATGAACTTTCTGTCGCTCCACAGTTCCTCACCATCTTGGACATGTTCAGTGTAAACAGTGTCATTCAGTGTAATGGAAAACAGTGTTTCAGAACTGCTGTCTGTGACTATTTTCTCCGTTGGCATCAGTTTTTCTGAAATGGTTCCAAACTGATCCAGCCCCTCTGAGCAGCTGAAAGCTGTGTGTGAATCAAAGCCCACACAGTTTTTCTTGACTTTCTGTTTGAGGGCTGAGTGATTGCTAAGCCATTGCTGTAGTGTAGTGTCTATTAGGAGCTAGGGGCATTGGAATGAGTCTGCCTCTTGATATGTCCTGACTTCTTCAGGACCCCAGGGGCTCTGAGCTTCTGGGATAGAAGGTTTGTGTGTGACAAATAGATCTCAAGCCTGCATTGAGGGAAGACAGATGTTTGGGTATGTTTGTGTTGCATTCATTGGCCTCTTTGTCATTATCTCTTTCCATCCATGTAGACCTGTTGCTCCAGTTTACCACCTAGGAGGGGAATAGGAAAATTGGCCCAAGATTCCAGAAGAGATGTCTGCAGAGGGTAATGAATATATTCACTCAGAGGTGATCTTGGAAAACTGCTGAAGGCAGGACATAAGCTGTCCTTGGGGGACGGCAAGTTACTGAGGAGTTCTTACCTGTTCTGATTTCAAACCCCTGTGGATGAGGTTTGCTGTGGGTCCAAGTGTTGCCATAGCTGGACGTGTATTCAGTTCTCCACCTTGGCTTGAGCGACAGCGTTTGTTCATCTCTTAATTGTGAGAAAACCTTAAAGACATTTGCAATTCCAAGAGACCACACCTGCCAGGTGTGTAGGTGAGGGTGGGAAGGATTGGAGCCAATGATTAGCAATAACCAGATATGAGAACTTGTCCCAACTAAAGTGTCATTAGAACACCTGTCAGGTTAATTTTGTTTTCATCAGTGCTGTGTTAATTCAACTTTGAAAGGAGAGTGACTCTTCAGTTTCTGTTTTATTTGTATGCCATAGTTACTAGGTTCACCTGAGAAGCCTTGAGTGAACTTAATCCTTGTGGCTAATTTTTGCAGGGATATGATTTGGCTTCACTCCTCTCAGATTTCTCGTAAAGATTTTGTGTCTGTAAAACATGATTAGTCATTGTAAGATAGCTGAGTTATTTGTAAGACTTGAAAGCAGTGAGTATCTGTGTCATCCTGTATACTGAAGCATGATTAGACATTATTGAAGGTTAGGAGGCAAAGAGGCAATTTAGAAATAGAAATTCTCAAGCGAATAACTGGGTCTGGTTAATCTTTATAGTAAGTTCAGAAGTCAGCACCTTGTGGAATGTCACATGAGCTAGGTATAAACTCAATAAACTGCTCTTTTTGAGGCTTTAGTATCTTGATATCTTTTTGCATAAATGCAGTATACAGGAAGGTGTCATTACCTAAGAGAATATCCAAGAAACAGATATGAGAGACCAGGCAGTCTTTTTGTTCATGTCTTTAAATGTTTCAGCTGCATATTTTATACTGCTTGCTGAAGATTCTATAGAACAAGACCTGAATTTCCTCTGAAAGGCATAGAACCCTAGACAGATTTGCTGTTTGTTTAGATTTCTCTTAAACTGAATGCTTTTTCTATGCTTTAGTTTTAATTTTGTTCAGCTGTGCATCAAAGGAGCATCACATGCGTACACCTGAAAGCATTTTTGGCGTCCTTTTGGCATTCCCTGGTTAGCTGCCTTACCTTATCGATCCTCTTGCAGTAGGGCAGAATTTTGGCATTTATGTTGAGTGACTGCCTCACCACCACTTTCTGACCCCAAGAGTGGATACGACCTTGAGTTACTGAGTCAGTGCTGCATGCTGCTGTACAGTGTATACCTCAGTGCCTGAAGTTATTGTGTTTATAGAAAACTCTTTACTCAAGTCACATCCCTTTTATTATTGATAATACAGTCATTTTCAGTTTGATAGGAGCAGTCAATGTTTTCTCTAGATAGGTGTATATATACATCTAGCATTGAATTTCAAGCTTATTTTTTTATTAGGAACTTGTACGGTTTCCCACCATATCACTGCAAAATATGGGGCACTCAGAAGTCAGCTCCAGAAATCTACCTGCTGTCTTGAGGCTGGCAGACTTTCACCAGGCAAGGCAGTGGTGTTTAAAATATCAATATACGTTTGAAAACCTTGTATAATGGCACTTTGGTGCTTTTCAGCAAAGACAGAGTTACTGAAGTAACACTGAAAAACTGAGATGAGTCATTTTCTAAAGGGTTCATTCTTCAAAATCTGGCTTCTTTTATCCTCCAAACTATTAGTGTATTTTTGTTAGTTGCAAAAAATTTGCTCTTTTTGAATACTTGGTTTCTACTACCCATTTGAATTTCAAGGTATGCTATTCATTTAAAGCAACTGAAGCACGAGAGTTCTTGTTCAGGCCTTAGTGCTCTGTAAGTTTAGTTTTTGCAGCAGATGTCTTACGAAAACTCCTCCATTAAATTTCTTAAAGCATTTCTGCGGGCTTGATAATTCACTGGACTCTCTCCAGTAGTTTCATTTCTCTCGTTGGGGAGCCCAGAATTGGGCAGAGTCTTTGAGATGGGGCCTCACCAGCACGGAGAAGGGCAGAGTCACTTCCCTCAGTCCTCCTAATGCCCCCCTGATTCTGTCAGCATCCTCTGCAGCCTTGGCTGCAAGGGCACCTTCCTGGCTGGCCTGCCACGTGCTGAGCTTTGCTTTCCAGCCGGTCACTCTCTGTGTGTGTGCTCTGTGGGGCTGGTCCTCCCCACGTACAGGACTTTGCACTTCTCCTTGTTGAACTTCACGAGGTTCCAGCCTGCCAAGGTCCATCCGGAGGGCAATGAAAACCTTTAGTTTATCAGCCACTGCTCCCAGTTTCAGTCCCTGTACTTGTGAATCCATCGGCAGTTTCAGTCTGGGTGGTTTCGGTTTTTTTCTCTCTGGTGGGTAAGGGTTTTTGTTTTTTATATTCTTTAACTTTTTTGCATCCACTTCTGGGATGACTGTAGAAGCCAGTTAAATTGTAGAAGGGGGGCAAGTGTGGCAACAAACTAACAGGCTAGGAAGTTATCTGAGGATGTTGGCGCTGGCTTTGTCATGCTTCACTATGTATCATTTCACTGCAAGCACGCTGTCTAGGCAAAGTCTCCTCATCTGAATACTTTGTGTAGGTGGTTCTGAAGGTTTGAACTGACAGGACCATCAATAACAGAAATCCAAGTGAAATGTGTAATAATGTGTGAGGAGATTGGATAGATATCTCAGTGTTTGGAATTCTCTTTCTTTTGATTTAGTGCCTGGTATGAAATCAACACATTTGAACATACAAAGTTCTTTAGTGGCCTGTATAAAACAAAATACATTCATAGTTTTGGCTTTCTGGGAGATAGAAAATTTCCATAATAATGGCTTACACAGCTGAGAAAAAAACACTTGGTCACTGTCTCAGCACAAACACAGTGGTGCTGTTCAAGTGTTTAAACACTGGCTTTAATTTCATTAAGTCTGTCCTCAGACTCTTAAAATTCAGTGACCTACCCTAAAGTGTCAAAATATGTTATCACTGAACATACAAAATAAATCTTTTGAGTATCTGTTTTCATTTAAAAGCTGTAGCAAGCTCACCTCCTGAAGGGAGATCTGATGTGTGGACAACAAAATAGTGGATGAAATTTCTTCAATATTTTCAATATTTAAAGAGGTTTCAGACTTAAGTCTTTTACGTGAACTTTTGGGAACTCCAGAATTATTTTCTAGTTCTCTGTAGCTGCTTTTAACATTCAAACAGTAACACTTACTGATTTGCATGTTAATAGAAATAGATTCCCTCCCCCTCACTTTTCTTTTTTAAACTGGTTTGGGTCAGATCAAGACTTTGGGGTACTTGCTTGGTTTTCCATAACTATTCTTCATTCAAGGCCTAGCTTTAAATGGAATTTTTATTGTAGTTTTAAGTATGTTTACTAATTAAAATTGGGTTTAATGGACATTTGTCTGGTATTTTTCTTCACCTCTCATCTTGAAAGCTTCCTTGAACAATGTAATTTTAAATAGTTTAGTATCACACTTTTCTCCTCACCAGTCTATTTGAAACCGGAGTGCCAAACTAAAGTTTGAAGCTGTAAGTTTATTTTAAGAAACAAGTGAAGAATTCTTCAAGTTTCTGTTGTGGTTCGTTGGGTTGTTTTGTTTTGTTTTGGGTTTGGTTTTTGGGTTTTTTTGGTTTTTTTTTTTACTTCTAAACTTGCCTAGTAGGAACTTGACAGGAGTCAGAAGACAAAAGCCTTTGTCATAAGGTGCTTCTCATTGCTTTATTGGTGGTACTTTGTATCTGCCTGAAGCTGTAAGGACTTCGAGGTAATTCTGAATTCAGAAATGCCATGTTACTGGTAATTCTGACTTCAGAACTGCCATCATACCTCTAATGCTGTAAGTCCACCCACCATCTGTGAACACACTGTGGCTTGGGTGCCAAGGATGTCTGTTTGAGAGTATCAAACCTCTATGTGGTGGGACATAGCCACGTTCTCAGAGAAACTATATGCAGCAGCCATTGCTCTTTGTAGAAAATTGTTAATTTTTGATTATCCAAGTAGAATAATTGGAGAGAATTGTTTTGTAAGCTTGGTTTGGTTACTGATGACTGTCAGTATAGGCTTTAATATGCCCTGCATATTAAAGATAATCTATAAATAGATGTCAGAAATCTTTGAGGAGAAACTCAAACTAAATTATCAATGTCCCTTGAAAGTGAGAGTCATAGAATTAAGTCTTTCATCAAGGTTTTAGCTGTTTGGGATCAAGTGAATGAGACCTTGTCAGTTTTCCTCTGTGTTTATTAACTTCCTTTGCAGGAAAAGGAGCTATCGATGTGAAAACTCTGTTTAAGTAATATGTCTCTTTTCGTTAGGTGTTTAGAATGCTGACGAGGACAAATGGAAGGGGCTTTTCTATTCAGAAGGAAGAGGAAATGGGGAAAAAAGTGAATTGCGTGAGCCAAGCAATGTATAGGAAGCAAGTAACATCCTCTCAAAGCCTAGGATTTGCATTTGTTTTGAGGTGTAGGTGGCGACTTTTCTTTTTAGAACTATCACTTTATCCATGAAAAGTGCATGAAATCTACAGAAAAAAATAAAAAGACTCAATAGTGTTTCCAGGAGTAACTGCTTCAATAATTAATAACCTTGTTTTGTGCAGTGTACTGTAATGCAATTAGCTTTTGTGTCATGGCTTGTTGCTTTTTAATATGCACATGGCAGTTCTTTCACTGTGCTTCAGAGAGACATTGCCAGCCACTGGTAACTTCTTGCATGCCTGACTGAAATGGAAGCATCCTGCACATAGGACCTCTCATAGCCTCAGATTTTCCAGAGCTGAAGAATCCAGAGCTGATTTCCCTTATCTCCTTCTGTGATTGTAGGAACATGTCAGCCCTAACACTGACTGTTCAGTGTCTGCAGCCTGAAGTCATAAGGTCTGTGAGTTAAACCTCTTTGTGGTGTAAATGTCCTGAAACTGCAAAAATAACAGTGTGAGGATGCTTTTTGCATAGTGGATGTAGCAGCATAGTTTTGCAGACCATCAGCACATAGGCTTTCTAGTATGTAATGTGTTTTTTTGACTTAGAAGTGACATCCAGCCTAGCAGTGCTTGTTTATAGCAATGAGGAAAAAAATTGTGCTTAGTTTAGTTTGGCTCAAGCAGAGGTATGAAAAAGGAAGAGGAGAAACATCTGCAACTGTTACAGCATGTTTGAATTTAAATAAAACCAGATAAGAGCAAGGAACAGGCAGCTTTCTTCTTCACATAAACGGAAAAAAAAAAAAAACCTCGCAAACGATCAATAAACCAAATTTTAAAGGGCAAGTGTATGGGGTTTTTTTAGGTACATTAACTTTATAAGAGAACACTGAAAGGAATGAAAGCAACCATTTCAGATTAGTTGTAGAAATTATTGTGCTGAGGTGGGGTTTTCCCCCCCCCCCCCCTTTGAGTAAGACTGCCAAGCTGCTAGGAAAGTCAAAAGCTGTTGTTTATGGCTCTGTCGGGAACGAAGTTAATGAGTATATGCTGTGCAGAAATAGGCTGCCGACCCAAATGCCCGCGGTCAGAAGACGCTATTGTTTCAGTGCTGCTGAAGTGATTGATGTGGGTGCTGCCTCAGGAGCAGTGGCAAGTCAAGTTTAAAAGTCCAAGGCTCCGCCTGTGCCCTTTCCCCCACTTTCCTGGCGAGCACGTGGCAGCGCAGGAATGCAGCGAGGGGAAGTGTACCGAGGCTTATGATTAAATTGGCCTTTAAGGAGGAAAACAAGTGTTCAAAGAGGCGGACTTCGGGAAGCCTTTGGTATTCCGCCATCATAATTCAGGGCCGTTTGAAAGGCTTATGGCTTTCTTAAGGAAAGGAAAAGAATATGAAAAGAAACAAGCCGTTTTATTGTTTTCACGTCTTAATGTCAAGCAATACAGTCCTAGAACTAGACTGTATTTGTTTTCAGGGCTCATTTGCTTGATTCAGGATTAATACTTGCTGGATTTTTTTTTTTTTCATTTGGAATATTTTCCTTAACGAAGCTTATTTATTTTTATGAGAATGCTAAATTTTAATTCATTCAAATGTCAGGTTGACTGTTAATGCTTGATGCTATTTATAATATTTTTCTGCCTTGGACAGTAAAAAAAAGCATGTGCTTAAAAATGAAAGGGTTCCTGGAATTCTTTCCATTCAGAACCAAAGAGGAGGTTAATTACAAACTTCCAGGCTGAGAAGTCACAGAGGAGTTGAAGGGTAATGGAAACTAGCTGATCTTGTACTTAAGACAGTGGCATTCCAGAATACAAAATTCCGTGAGTGAACTGAGCAGAACCTGTTGGCCCTTCTTGAGACAAATCCAGGTGCCTGATTCTCTGTATGCAAATACAGTTGAGTACTTTGTACGTGTTTGTTGGGGTTTTATCGCCCCAGTCTTAATAGTGCCATTAAACACATGATAAATTCTTAACTTGGAATGCTTTTGCAAACGCTGTTCAGTTCGGGTTATGCCCGGTATTACTGCTGCCTCTGCCTGTCTTATTGCTCTCTTGTCAGTTTAAATGAATGAATTGACAGCTGACTTTGACTTCCTCATACTTGCCTACAGCAGAGCCCATATAAGTAGTTGTCAGTGACAGAGTCATTAAGTACTACAAATTGCAGTTGTTACTAGCACAGGGCTTGTGTTAAAGCTTTTGAAACTCGTGTTCAAAGCTGGTTTGCGTTCTTCTCATTAGTTCTTCTTTGTTATTCTAATCAGACACTACACACACATAAATCATTTGCATACTATCTGTAGGATACTGTGAGCTTTAGGTGCCTTGATTCACCCAGCACACAGCCTCTAAAACCTGAGCAGTGGCTGATGGATTTGTGAGATCTGTGAATTACCATTAGGCCGTGTAGCAGTACTTGTGTTGCAGAGGTGGATCACTGTAGGCTGGCCCAGGAGCAGGCACACTAAATATTGTAAAGAATCAATGCCTGTTGGTCATTAACCTTAATAGATGATGTGCAACAGCACTTACCTCATTCATCTGTGCTGAATATTCCTTCTTTTTCTATATTGTGTATTTATTTCCTAAGCCTACTGTTATTGCTGCATTCCAAGTGCCTGGTTGTCTACTCATACACCTTGGCTCCCATTCTTTGTGTTTCAGATCATTCCGATTAAGCAGATTTAAGTCTGATTTACAGACTAGGAGAGCAGCACCCTGGTCATAATAAACTGCTTTTGAAATGCTCACCTAAATTGCACTGGTTAATCCTCACGTGATGTTCAACAGGAGATGACAGTCTACCAGAATTTAACTAGCTTTAGCTTTGCAAATAAAATGCAAATTTTAGCTTTTAGGATTTAAAAAGGGTAAAGTACTTGTACTGTTTTTGATTTTGCTTACATAGAAATGGCCAGTGCAACCTTAAAGCACTTGTTATTGATAACGTGTTTTGTACTAGTCAAAATCTCAGTCTAAAACTTGGCATTGAATCCTGACATTTTACAGGTGGGGTAAATAAATTCCGCTACCATTTATTCATACTTCTAGGAGGATATTATTTTTAGGGCTATGCATGATAAGCTAATAAATTAAGTTGGACAAGAGACTGACTTTGTAGTCATGATGGTCTCAGGAATGCATAGTTTTGACCATTTCAATGCTATACATAGAGTCTGCAAAAATCTACTTTCTAATTGTAAGTGCTCAAAAAAACAATAGTCTGAATCAACAATTAGTAGGAATCATTTCCACAGTGTTTATGTATAAATGCTGTTTACAGAAACTAAGAGAAGCTATGGAATTACCAACAAGTTTGACAAGGATAAGTGCCAGATTCTGCATTGGTGTTGGTTGTGTGTAGAGATTAGGGAATGAGAGGCTGGAGAGCAGTGCTGCAGAAAGGGCCCTGGGGATCCTGGTCTGTGGGAAGCTGGATCAGAGTCAGCAGTGCCCTGGCAGCCAGGAGGGCCAACCCTGTCCTGGGGGCACCAGGCCCAGCATCACCAGCTGGGCAAGGGAGGGGATTGTCCCCTCTGCTCTGCACTGGGGCAGCCTCACCTCCAGTGCTGGGGCAGTTTTGGGGTGCCACAGTATGATAAAATACATAAAGCTGTTAGAAAGGGTCCAGAGGAGAGCTGTGAGGATGGTGAAGGGTCTAGAGGGGAGAGACGATACAAGGAGCAGCTGAGGTCATTCGATCTGTTCAGCCTGGAGAGGAGGGGACTGAGGGAAATCCTCACTGCAGTTTCAGCTTCCTTGTGTGAGGAAGAAAAGGGGCAGCCACTGATCTCTTCTCTCTGGTGACAGGACCCAGGGGAATGGCTTGAAGCTCTGTTAGGGAAGTTTAGGTTAGATATTTGGAAAAGATTTTTTCACCCAGAGGATGGTTGGGCACTGGAAGAGGGTCCCAAAGGAAGTGGTTGCAGCCCCAAGCCTGACAGAGTTCAAGAGGTGTTTGCAAAACACTCTCAGGCACATAATGGGATTCTTGGGGCTACATTGGATTTACATTTCTGCTTTAACTTCCAGTGGTTTTTGTTTGAGTCTTTTATGGCTGCCCTCTATAATTGTCTTCTGTCTATATTGGCATGGTTGTTGATATTTATTTGGGCAGTTAAACTGAGCTACAATTCCATGAAATTTCATCATAATTTTAGATTTCTTTGGGAAGGTAATTTTTCTGGCAGTTGTGATTTGGTTTCCTCAACTCCACATAGTTTTGATTTTTGCATTTATTTGCCAGTCACAGCACGGAGCCACAGGGACTGTAGTCTCTTATTGCTTTGAGTAATCATCTTGAAATTAGGATATGGAAAAAAAATTTGGGAGAAGAAATGGTCAGAAGCAGCTTTGTTTTTCTAGCTGAGGTGAAGTCTTCAGATACCTTTTGTTTGAAATAAAACATTTTCTGAATCTTCTTTAAAATGTGGAGATGCTCTCTACCTGTGATATGCCTTTTCTAAATGTTTTGGCTTTTGCTTTCTGTTCTGCTCTGATTTATTCATGTATTGTATGTAGAGGTAATATGCAACTATCTGTGATGCTGCCAAAATGCCCAAGTTACATGAATGTTTTGTTTCCTTTTGCAGCTGTTTTGGTTAAAAGAGGTGCCTTAAATTAACCTCAGGACACTCAGACTGAAGTGCAAGCAGAACCTGTAAGGAAAAGGCAAGTGCTATATGTAAATTTTTTGTACTTAGAAATCTTTGCCAAAATTACAGTGTAGAAAGTATGTTGCTGGAAATGGACTAACTAGCTCCTAGTTCCTTTGGACAAGGAAGAAACATACCCTTTTTAAACTTTGTTTTTTGACAGAACTCCCTCTGAAGATGGCGGAAGCTCATCAGGCAGTAGCTTTTCAATTTACGGTAACTCCAGATGGGATTGACCTGCGCATGAGCCATGAGGCTCTCAAACAGATTTACCTCTCTGGTGTCTACTCATGGAAGAAGAAGTTCATCAGGTTCAAGGTATGCTAAACTAGTCCAGTCCACCAGACTTCAGGGTAATTTAATGTTTTGTGAATTTATGGAAGTTTTTTTAGGGAAAACTGGTTCCTTTTCCTCTATAGTAAATGAAGTTCTTCATTGTGAAAGACTTACGGGGGTTTTGTTTAAGACAAGGGGTGCTGAGGAAGGTGGCACAGGATAATACTGTAAAAACTGAAAGGGTACTTTTTTTTTTATTTGTTCTGTGGAAGCAAGATGAGGCAGATGTAGAAATCACCTGACTTCATTCTCTTCATAATGCACCACGTAATTATGTTATCTTTTAGCAGAAGTCAAAAATACGACCAGTTGTGATCTTTAATGTTATATGTCTTAGAGGTACAGGGCTACACTTTTTATTATAGCTAAGTAGTATTGTTTCTGATGAGGTATTTGGTGTAGATTGCTGTGAATTTATTGTTTTGTTCATGGGATTATAATTGTAAGTATCTGTTTCGTTAGTAGCAAACTACATAAGCTACAGGCTATCTTCAACATCTCTTTCAAAACATAAACATATTAACAGAAATCCTATTAAAATTTTCTTGTAAAGCCATGAGAAGAACTGCCTAAGTTATATAAAAAAGTTAATCCTCGTTCTCAGTGTCTTGTTCAGTAGGATATTTTTGCCACGTATTCATGTAGAAGGGTCTAACTCAGTGTAAGTTGAAATTATTGAAGTGTCATTTGTTTAGAATTGTTAGTTTCAGTATTTTTTGTAAGACTTGTAGCAGGATCAGTGATGTCTGCAAGAGAATGTAAAAGTTCCTTTAACTGTTGATATCATTTTTACAATTTTCTATAGTAATCAAACTTAAGTAAATCCATTCCCTACTCCTGAGATAATCACATGTAAGAAAACGTTGGATAATCTTAACTACTTGTTTATAATTAAATGACTTAAATGTGTTGATTTTTGTTTCTTTCCATGGTAATATGAGGTCAGACACTTTGGTATGAAAAAATTATGTGAAGGCTTTTCTTTCCAGAACGGAATTATCACCGGCGTTTATCCTGCTAGCCCATCTAGCTGGCTTATTGTAGTTGTGGGTGTGATGTCAACCATGTATGCCAAAATTGATCCTTCCTTAGGAATAATAGCCAAGATCAACAGAACACTTGATACAACGTAAGTAGACTGAAAGGTTACTGTTCCTCCACAGGGAAATCAGTTTTGTTTGCAGCTAGTCTTAAAGCTATTCCTGTTAAAATGTATCAGTTTTGGAACACTATGTTTGTGACATGGTAACCCAATAAGCAGATATGTGAGGATATGAAATAGGGGGGTTGTCGTACCAGTATTGCTGCAGTTTTCTGGGTGTTTGGGAAGCACATTTGGGAACTTTTATGGCCTTTGATGTTGCTGCATGAAAAGGTTTGGGAAGGAATTTATGAAAGCAGGGTGAGCAAACATAAAGCTTGTGTAAGGCCTGTCTGTACTATGATTAGACTTAGGTTTGCAACATCCACTCCTCTTTGGAACTTAAATGGGCACTAACTGGCGTATGCTGGCTTTTGTTTTAAACAGTGGCTATATGTCAAACCAAACGCAGAACATTGTGAGTGGAGTGCTTTTTGGCACAGGGCTTTGGGTTGCCCTTATCGTCACAATGCGCTACTCCCTGAAAATGCTGCTCTCCTACCACGGCTGGATGTTCTCTGAACATGGCAAGCTTTCTGCTGGCACCAAGTTTTGGATGGTAAGGATACGTTGGCTTCATTTCATCTTAGCTTCTAACTGATCAGTATTCAAAGCCTTAAAAGAAAATGTTGTAGTTTTATTCCTTTCTTGTGTTTTTTGTGTCGTGGGACAGGAGGCTGTTAGGTAGCTATTTCTGCTGTCACCCTTCTAATGCTGTAATGAAACTATTCACCATGGCCTTCTAGAAGGAAGAGTAAACACTTAAAGAATAATTTCTAAATTTGACTCGATACCTGCTTTTTCTCTACGTGCAAGTACAGCTTGAAGAACTTCAGCTGCAGCACCATAGAATCTTGTCCTCACAGAAAGTGGTCCCCTTATTCTTTATTGTAATGTTAGGATTTCTAGTTCATCCATTATAAAATTATTCCTCTGCTTGAAGAAAATATTGTTGAGTGTCCTTTCAACTGATTTATTGGTATGCCTCCAAAGTGAGTTGGGGAAGAAGCATAAGGTGTATGTAGGTAGTGTGGTGTGCAGTTTTCAGATAAGGACAAGGTGAGAGTGGTGCATTGCCTGTGGATTGTTGTGGTGCTTTGGAAAAGGATTCTTAAAGGATATGATAGGTATAAAGTGAGGAAATGTAGGTGGTGGTGCTGCAAGGGATTAAGTGGGTTTTTCCTACGTGGACTCAGTTGTTTCATCTCACTTTTGCCTGTATTGTGGTAGGAGTAGCTTGGTTTCCGTACTGTGGTAAGATTCATCTCTGTGGCCTCAAAAATTACCAGATGTGTGTTAAACTAAGCACAGGTCACGATTCACTATGGGAGCTATCCAAGGACAAGTATCCAGAACAGTGTACACTAAAATAGAGTTTAATGTTTGTCTGTTACAAATGAAATTTCTAATTGATGGTTTCTCCTGGAAGCGGTGTCAGCCTCATGACTCAAATTGGTACAGTCCAGAGGCTCTGAAGGGTAAGGCTTTCTGTCCATTGCTTGGAGCTGCAGCTGCCTTGGTTTTCAGCATGTCCTACCAGATAGATACTTCAAAGCTCTTAATATTGCCTTATCAGCCCTAAAACAGTATGAACTGTAATGCTACTTACCATGCTTTGTTGCATATTGTATTTATCAGTTTTTGTCTATCATATATGTTGCATATGTATTTTGTTGTGTATTGCATATGTTTTAAAAGTACAGAGCACTGAAGGTGTATGACCAACAGTGTCTCATCTGTACTTACTATGGTCTATTTAACTAGACCCAGCAAAAGAGAAGACTGACTTCACTAGTGAAACAGCTCCAACTACCTTAGCTTTCTAGATTTTTATAATATTGTTTTCTCTTCAAATGATTATGCAGATCAAAAACCTGAATTCTCATTTCAGTCACAGTGCAAAGTGATTTTTCAGACTAGTTGGAAGTCTGGTGCCACTCTTAATCAGCACATTTCACCTTGTAAAGTTAAAATTTTTGTATCAGTCTTAGGGGAAAAATCCAAACATTAGTTGTCATTGAAATAGTAATTGGTATGTGAACAGATGCAACATATGTTAGAATGACATTATTTGCTGTGTCTGCATATGAAATCAGGGATGTAATGAAATGTGTGTGTCTGTCACTTTATTGGTCTCAAGCTATTATAAATTCTCTATTACAAGTTTTCTTAAGAGATAAATACTGTGAAATGTATTTACTGGGTTTTGTCAGTTGAGCAGGTACTCTCTTAAAGTAAGTTTATCCTTTTCTGACTTAAGAATTGTGGAATAAAATTGTCTCCAAGTATGAAATTAGATTTCCAGATGAAAAGCTGAATTTTTTCTTTCTCAGCTGTTTCCAAAATTATCTTGTCCTGATAATCCACAACTGGATTTCATTGGGCAGATCACTGTGGTGTATCCCATGTACATTTGATGGCTCTGATACTGATCCATTTGCAGGGAGGTCTTTGTTGCTGGTAATACTCTGCGATTCTTAGTTGTTATGTGCTGCCTAAAACTATCTCCTCTAGCTGTGCTGACCCAGGAAACTGAGAGGGAGGAAAAGCTCTACATTCTAACAGTTTTGTTAGGAGAACTTTTCAGAATTCAGTAGTGAAATGAGATCCTCTGTTTTATTCTGTCTTGTCTGTTGGCTTATATATACTATCCTGTGCATTGGACCAAGATTACTCTTTGGCAGTAAAAGTGCCACTGGGTTGTTGGTATAACACTTCAGTTGACTTTCATGCTGAAATAGAGTGGCAGTGTCAAAATTCTTTCATGAGTAGCCTGGAAGTTGCATGGTCGAGAATTTCAGCTTAGTGTGTGCTGCAACTGAAAAGCAGTGGTGGAGAGAAAAGCTGCTTCTGTTCTCACTCCCCCGTGGAACACAGGAGATTCTGTAATATCTGAAGCTAAGCTCTCTCTGGCTTTTTTTGTTTTGTTGCTGGGGGTTTTTTGTAACACAAGCACTGAGTATAACACTGGCATGCTTGCACAATTTGGTATGTTCAGATCATGCAGTAGACTACCCGAGATTGATTTGTGCTTGAGTTAACTCCCTGTAACATCACTCCCATTATTGATGTTGAGCTGTAACTTTGGAAAACATTAAACCATGATACAAAAGCACAATTATTATTTCTAAAGATTACTGTAATTATCTAGAAACCTTAGCTGAGTCACAGGCTTGACAATGATTGTGTTTTGAAGCACAATTTAGATATGTTTCTGGTATCTACAATGTAATATAGTAAAAGGTCAGCTGGTATACGTGGTCTTTTTAGTCTTTTCAGAGGGGAATAGATGAAGAAGTGCTAATAACTGTATTTATACTGAGATCAAGGTGTGTCCTACATAAACAGCAATACTCTCTGTGACAGGATGATGGCTGGGAAGTCAGGAATGACCATGCCTATCTTGCTTTTCCACTGCCATGGTTTTTAACCTTTAGGAAGTTAGTTTCTGTCAAGGCCTTGTTTTTTAACTTGTGAAACCATGATAAATATGGTAGCTTCCTAAATCTAGTACAGTGTAGTTTACCAATGAAAAGGACCCTGAGTTACATTACACATTTACTCTGTCATTTTTCTTTTGTTGAACCTAATAATTTGGTGTGTGTGTTTTGGTTTTGCTTTTCTTCAGGCCCTTGTAAAACTTTTCTCAGGGCGTAAACCCATGTTATACAGTTTCCAGACATCTCTGCCACGATTGCCGGTTCCAGCTGTTAAAGACACAGTTAATAGGGTATGTACATTCACCAATTTATTTTCTTCAGTAACACAGAATCCACACCTAGATGCCTTTTGGGGTGCTTTTGCCATGCCTCATGAAAAACTCCATAGTGCTATTAATATGGTGCAACAGATTCAAACTTCTGCATGGAAATTAAAATAAAGGCTATGACAAAGCAGTGAAACTGGTGACAGTTTGAAGCCAGTGTGATTCACACTGGATGACATGATGCCTATTGTTGCAAGGCTGTGCCACAAAGTGTGATTTCCAGAGTTTTTGAAGCACATCACTTCTGTTATCCTCCCCAGCTGTACAGTGTTATTAAATGTGTGTGTTATATGTAACACAAAACCTTGTAGCAAAGTGTGTAAATGTGGCAATATGTCACAGAAACTGAAGGTTTGATTTTTAGAGGAGAAAAAATAAATCTTCAGTCTGCTGCTGAAGAGGCAGCATGTCTTACCCTTTAAGGAGTGGAAAATCTTTAGAGAAGTTACCTCTTCTACTTGTGTTTTGCTGACAAATGTCTGAAAAAATATTTTATTTTTGAAGTTTGCAGCAGACATTTAGAAGAGCATATACTCTTGTTTTTCAAACGTGGTATTTGCAGCCTTATGGATTGAGACTGGATAATCTTTGTTTACTCTTAAAGTGGTTTATGTAGGAGTGGTGGGAAGCTATGTGCTAGTTCCTGTGCTGATGCTGGTTCTTTTCTTCTGTTCTAGTATCTGGAGTCAGT
Organism: Phylloscopus collybita; assembly: GCA_027886175.1. Taxonomy (NCBI): domain Eukaryota; kingdom Metazoa; phylum Chordata; class Aves; order Passeriformes; family Phylloscopidae; genus Phylloscopus; species Phylloscopus collybita. Next base: position 44,964,965 of record JAJNNQ010000018.1, read on the forward strand.
TCGACCACTTATGGATGATGAGAAGTTCAAAAGGATGGAAGGTCTTGCCAAAGATTTTGCATTTAATTTAGGACCAAGGCTTCAGTGGTATTTGAAGCTAAAATCCTGGTGGGCCACCAATTATGTAAGTAGATAAATAGGAGGCTCAATTGTTCAAATTACGTTATTTGTTCCCTGATGCTCTTTTTGGCCTAAATTCCATTATTTCTTAAATGTAAAAGAAGGAAATTGAAACTGCTTAATATTTTTTTAAAGTACATGTGACTTTGCATGTAAGTAATTTGCGTATTTTGGTAAACAGTGTGATGAGCAAAGGTGAATGAAACTTGAAAAACTGAATCCTTATTTTGCATTTTGTTATTCTGGAGAATTTTGTTGTTAGGATTGCTTTTGGGGTTTGCTAATTTGCTTGTTGAGCTTGATAACTCAATAATGGGCCTGGCTACCCAGGTAGTTTAGAAGAGTGATTTAGAACAATTTTTTTTAATATAGAGCAGCTAAGGCATATGTAAGAAAAATAAAGAACTGTATCAATTAAGTTGATGGTCTATCTTTTTTTTTTTTTTCTTACCAAAGAAACCCAATCCAACCCTCAACATCATAGTGAAAACTGTAATGTTAATTACTTCTTGATATATTATCTAACATACCTGTACCCAGGTAGCCTAATCTGTCCTGGCAAAGGCTATAAAGCATTCAAGAGATCTGATGCATTTTAAATACCACGTGGAGATCATGACTTCTTTGAAACCTTATCAGAGAGATATAGCTGAAGTTAATTTAGTTCTCTCACCCTTTTTCCCCCTGTTTTCCCTGAAGTCTGATAGAAATTAGTGGGGCAGAGGTTATTGCCTTTTTGAAGTAGGGAGGCAAACTAGCAGTTTCCTTCCTACTTCTCTATGGAATGTTGTCTTGTGGAGCCATCAACACAGAAGACATAAACTGTAGAAATTATGAGATTTTACTGCTTTTGTTTTTCCTTCCTGCTGCAGGTTAGTGATTGGTGGGAAGAATATATCTACCTTAGAGGACGTGGACCAATAATGGTTAATAGTAACTATTTTGCAATGGTAGGTAAATCCTATAAATACCTTATGTGCCAAACACTGTAATGTTTCTGGCAGGCATCTTACTTCATGGTGTCCTTCTGCTTAGAAATCCATTGCCACTGAAGATGTAACCTTTGTTTTTCTTGCTTCTTGTATCATCTGCAGTCAGTGTCTTCAGGTACCTTCAAGTATGTCACATACTGGAAGTATTTCATGTACATCTATCTTAACAACCCTAGCACAGCTGCCACTCTGGCAAACTCATGCAGTAAATGACTTAAACAGTTTTACCCATACTGTAAAAAGGCATCTTCCAAAAGCTCCCTGTAAAACTTCATGGGTAACACAGCTGAAGGTGGTGTGTGCTCATGCTAGCAAAAGTACATACAGGAAGTAAAATTGTAAAAGACTGAAAATAAAAAGGAGAAAAGAAATATGATGGGCTTGGAACAAATTTTATGTATCAGTGTCTTTTGTACTCAAATGATACTCAAAACAATGTTTAAGGAGATTGTGACTGCTGAAGAAAAATTTCATCAGCTCACTGCACTTGTGCACTTTATAAATTTTAAAGCCTTTTCTACATTGTCCAGAATAAACTTCTAAGAACATGGATGAGAAGTAGTATCAGGTTTGTTTCTTTTTAATGTAGCCTGGTAATCATTAACTTATGATTCTTATCTACTTTACAGGACTTCCTTTCTTTATATCCCACAACCCTGCAGGCAGCTAGAGCTGGTAATATTATCCATGCCATCCTGCTCTATCGGAAAAAACTGGACAGACAAGAAATCAAGCCAGTATGTATATCAGTTTAAATGGCTTTTGATCTTTTTCCAGCACAATCTGTGAGAAGCTGACCAGTTTTCAGAATGGGAGAGGAGAGGAATGTCTTATTGTTACTTTTGTGGTTCAAATCATCTTGGCAATCACTTGAATTGCACATGGGCAGAAACTACCAACAGTCAAAAATACAGAATTGTATGGATATAATACACAGTGGTTGGGATAAAGGTCTGAGGACCAACTTGACACCAAGAGTGGGCCAGTGGGAGCTAAAGATGATAATAAAATCCTGTGTTGGACCAAATTCTAGGTAGCAAAGATAGGCAAATCCCATTTGAGTTTCTGTACTATCCAATGGCTGTGTATTGTAGTAAACAAATACTGTAGAAACAATTAAGTTGTTTTTTTCAAGATCTTTGAAAGGGATGTGATTAATTGTATGGAACTGCAAGTCTGAGAAATGTGAACTTTTGTTCCTACACAGCCGTAAATAGCTTAAAAGAATGAATTAAGGGGTAATGCATGCTGCATGTGTAAGTTTTGCATCCAGAAAACTCATGGAGAACTCTTCAGATTTCAGGTGCTAGCTAGCTTCAGTCTTCCCTCCTGAAGGGTGAGCTTTTGGTAGAAGGTGAAAAAAATAATGTTTCTGGAGTGTCCATGGAATATTCCACATGTAGTTCAAGGAAATACCATGAACAGGGAGGAAAAAACTCAACACTGCATTAATGTATTATAAATCTTCCTATTCTGAAGCCTGTGTTTAACCGGGTCTTAGGGGTTTTTCTTTCATGTTTTATTTTCTAATTGTATATGCAAAATTACATTTTAATGTACATTTGCTTCGCAGATTCTTCTGATGGGATCTACTGTTCCACTCTGCTCAGCTCAGTGGGAAAGGATGTTTAATACTTCCCGTATCCCAGGAGCGGAGTCAGGTAAGCAAGGCCAGCCAAGGAGAATGACCACCTTCCTGAAATTCAGGGCTTGGTGTCTTCTTTGCTAAAAACCTGGTTTTCCAGATGAAGATCTGGAAAATCTGATGTACAAGTACATCAGTACTGTCTTCCAAGACTCAGGATGTAAAGGATTGCTGTAGAGTGCCTAAATGTTTTTCATTTTAGGGAGATTTTGAAGCTTTTTTAGTGGTTTTTCTCCTTTACTTAAATTAAAAAACCAACTTCATGGTAATGTTGTCTGCCCTGTTTTTTTAATTTATAAATAACCTTTACTTTTATTTTTCCAAGCTCAAGATTATTTTTGAGGTCTTAATATTAAAAGTGGCATTTTTGTTGCCTTTTTTTGTTTTTCCTATGTTTGGTCACTGTAAATGGAGTCAGATTGTATCTAGAAGAACTTACCATTTGTAATCAGCAGGTGGAAGAAAACATTGCTATTCATTTCCTTACTCTCTGAGAACTTCACAGCAAATTTTAGTGGAGACATGTGCTGTTGTGTTTTCCTAAAAAAGCTTAAACTGTATCTGGGCTTTTCTGATCATGTCAAATGCTGAAGATCCTCTTAGAGCTGATTTCACGTTTGCCCAACAGTGCATCATCGTGGCAGCATCACAGTGAAATACAAGCAGGAGTTATTGTTTAGTCACCTCCATTGGGAATGCACATATGGGCTGCCACTCGAAGACAGGATGGGTTTTTTTTTTTACTTTTTGTGAGGCTTGTAACTCACTCCCATGTTTCAAACTGCCTTCAGACTTGTTACTCCCACTCAGCTACAGAATTCAAAACAAAGAGATTCTAAACAGACACAGGGGTCTGCCCACTCTTCCCTGCTGGAGGGCTGACATTTGCTGTGCTGTAAGAAGGTGGATAAGGGGGAGAAGTGGCATTGGGTACTGGATAAAGCAGTAGGTGCATGTGTCAGATAAGGACTTTGCTCTCAGTTTTGCTGCTGGCCTTTGTTAGATTGTTGAGGAATTTTTTTCCAGCTATGCCTCAGACAGCTTTATGTGCAAAGTGAAGGAAAGGTCTGCCCTGGTGTCATTACTCTGTGTCATAACCAGTAGCTTAGGAGGTTTTTAAATCTCTATTGGGCAACCTTAGTCTATGAGCTACTATTATTTAGAATACTGCAATACTTCAAGTACTGAAAGTGCTGTAACCCTTGCCCCTTCCCTGTTGTCAGTAAAATAAAAAGTATAAACAGTTTGCATTTAGCCTCAGATTTGGTTTTCTTCAGTCTAAAATGAGTTTTGCACAGAAGTGCAAAAGTAGAAGTGGCTCATTTTAACTAGCACCTGATTAAAATACATCCTGTATATTTTAGTGCTTCTCCTCAGCTTCTCCTGTTTAAAGTCTTTCAAATTAAACTACAGTCATATAATAATTCGCCTATTTTCCTCCTGAGCTTTTCACATTTCCTATTACACTTTTTCCATTTTTCTTTTTTTCTGTTTTTCTGTTTTTCTAAAGGGAAAACAATTGTGTCATTCTGTATATGTCTAAGTGAATTCCAAAAACACTTTTTGCACATTCTCATGATCAGCTTGACTCCTTGTCCCCTGATTTCAATTACTTTATGTATATTATAGTTCCTAAAGAAAAAAAAAAAAAAAAGTCTTCATATTAATTGGTGGTAAAATCTTGATGAACCCTGTATCCTGTCACTTGGGCAGTTGTTAAATAGTCATGATTTTTGACAAAACATGCTATGGAGTGAACAACCTCACCTGTGGTTTGATACAATGCCTTCATGACTAAATTTAAGCTTATCCCAGTTAAGCCATGTGGATAGTAAAATGAGGAAAAAAATGTGGCCTAGTTTTCTGTTTTACATGACATTTCACATTTTGGCCATATATGGAATATTCACTCTGCATCTGCCTGGACAAATGTAAACAAAAGCTGATAGTATAAATTCTGAGTTTCTTAAGACTCTCCATGAGCATGAATGCAAATGATTTAAAAAAACCTTTCCTGATACTCATCTAAATGTTCTTTGCTGACTGCTTCACCAGACTACACAACTAGTGCTCATTTTTCAGATAGAGAAATTCAGATTTAGTTATTTGATAGTGGCCTCCATTGTGGAAACTGGTGGTGCTATATATACAAGTGATGGTCAGACCTGGGTGTTTGACTGTTCCATGCAGGAACCTTTGTGATGAACTGCCATGGGGTGCTGAAATAGCTTGTAGTGCAAGCAATAGGCATCTGGTGTTATTTAGTGCATTAGTGTTTTGAGACTTCAGCTTTGTGTTCATTGAGTGACTGCAATTGTAGATACCCTCCAGCATGTGAAGGACAGCAAGCACATTGTGGTGTATCACAAGGGCCGTTACTTCAAGGTGTGGCTGTACCATGATGGCAGGTTGCTGAGACCCCGAGAACTTGAACAGCAGATACAGAGAATTCTTGATGATGATTCAGAACCTCAGCCTGGTGAAGAGAAGCTTGCAGCTCTTACTGCAGGAGATAGGTATGGTGATTATTACTTTTTAAATAAGTTTAGCATTTGGAAATCGTTGCATAACATAATCATTGAATATTGGCTTTAGAACTGTAAAGTAGTCTGCAGTCAGTTGTTTATACCTTGGTCACTGATTTTGTATATTGATGATGGGTAACAGTGCTTCAGTCACTTGTAATTGTGTGGAGTTAAAAAATTTTGCAGTGGCAGTCCTAATGCAGATTATTATTTTTACTGTTGTCTTCTTCCTTATAATAGATACTTTTGTTTGGTTTTAAGTACTTTCTTTTGTTTAGCTTTAAGTGTAGATGATCTATGCTGTAGGTATTGCATGTTCAGAAATACTGAATTTCTGAGGATGAATTTGTGCACCTGTGTAGTGATGAGTTTAATTGGTTCTGAGAATTCCACTGTAAAGGTATTGTCAGAGCTTTCACAGCTCTCATAGTTTCAATGCAAGGAAAGTAGTTGTGTCAAATTCCACAGAAGTAGGAGGAATGTCTCATAGTGATTTTAAAAGTAGTCAAACACTGACAAATTTATGTGATCTGGCTATAAACCAATTTTTTTTTTTTTTTTTTTTTTTGCAGAGTACCATGGGCTAAGGCTCGACAGGCTTATTTTAGCTGTGGAAAGAACAAACAGTCCTTAGATGCTGTTGAAAAAGCAGCATTTTTCGTGACGTTGGATGATGTTGAGCAGGGGTACAAGAAAGAAGACCCAGTGAGGTCACTGGATGCATATGCAAAATCACTGATACATGGCAGATGTTATGACAGGTGCAGTATTGGCGCTGTGGAAAATGCCTTCCTTTTTTTAGAATTTGGCCAATACGTATGAATTAATGATGACTTTTAAGTTGATAAATTCCATAGAATCACAGAAGGGTTTGGGTTAGAAGGGACCTTCATCTAGTTCCAGCCCCCTTTGCAACAGAGAGGGGCAACTTTCACTGCATCAGATTGCTCAAAGCCCAGTCCAACCTGGCCTTGCACATTTGCAATGACAAGGCAACCACGTCTTCTCTGGACAATGTTTTAGTGTCTCACCAGCCTGCTGTAAAAAGTATTTCTCCATTATAACAGATCTAAATTTACCCTCTTTCAGTTTATATCTGTTGCCCCGTGTCCTGTCACTATGAACCATGACAAAAAGCCTTTCTCAGCTTTTCTTATAAGCCCTCTTTTATATATTGAAAGGCTGCAAGAAGGTGTTCCCAGAGCCTTCTGCAGACTGAGCAACAAGCCCAACTCTCACCCTTTCTTCATGGAGAAATATTCCAGCACTCTTGCCATTTTCATGGCTCTCCTCTGACCCAGTCTAACAGTTCCACGTCCTTCCTGTGCTGAGAACCCCAGAGCTGGACACAGCTCTCTAGGTGGGATCTTACCAGAGTGGAGTAAGGAGGCAGAATGCCCTCCCTCACCTTTCTGGCCACGCTGCTTCTTAAGCAGCCCAGGACATGATTGCCTCTCTGGGCTGCAAGTGCACCTTGCCAGCCCAGAAAGGGTTTGGGAACTTTTCATCTCCAAGTTCTTCTCTGCAGAGCTCCTAAATACATTCATCTGTCAGTCTGTTAATACTGGGCGTTGTCTTGACCCAGGAGCAGGGCCTTGTAGTTAGCCTTGTTGAACTTCACGAGGTTCAAATTTCTGTCTATTTATTTAAATGTTCTTAAATAAAAAAGGATAAGTTCAGTGCATTTGAATGTGAAGTTTAGAGAGAGAGGAAGTTAGAATACAGAAATGCTTTTGAAATATACAAAAGCATAAAGAAGTCTCGATTTCTTTTGTAGGTGGTTTGATAAGACGTTCACTCTTATAATATTCAAAAATGGCAGAATTGGTCTGAATGCAGAGCACTCCTGGGCAGATGCTCCTATTGTTGGACACCTGTGGGAGGTAGGTGTTTGGTAGAAAGACAGAAGATAATGTGATACAGGCTGAAAGCAGCCCTGAAGGTCAGCCCCTACTTTCAATCCCTTGCATTCACATTGCTGATGAGTGACCACGGGCCTATGTCTACAGCAACTGCAGAATTTAAAAAAGATCCCAAACCCTCTCTTAAGAAGCTGCTGTTATTTTTTGAAGGATGGCATTTTAGTGAGCTTAGATGCCTTCACAGAAAAGTGATACAGCTCCCCATCAAACTTTAATGTTTTAAATCCACAGATTATTACCTCTTTGATATGGCATTGTATTTTTTGTATGTACATGCTCCTAAAGCTCTTAAGCATTCTTGTGCTATAAAACTCCCAAGCTTACTTTCAAAATTTAAGGAATTGTACACAGTTTAACTTTTGTCTAAGCAGTGTTTACTAAGATGGAGACTGATACGCTGTTGACATGATCTCTTGTATTTATTTGCAATGAATACAATAAATTTACTGTTCATCATATGCTTAGTTTAACATTTGAAATCCTATTTGATTTTTTCCTTCTTCGTTCTGAGGCTTAAACCTACAAACAGTTACGTGACTCAGTTAAAACTATTTCAAAAATATTAGTTTATTTTGATTTTTTATATATTTGTGTGAATGGGTCTTGGGTCTAACTGGTCCCCCAAATAATTTCCAGATTTTATTATAGAAGTGTTTCTATGTGTATAAGAGCAACAACAAAAAAATCCACATTGCATTCTTCTCTTAAAGGCCAAACTGATTTCAGAGTGACATGACAATGCATTGTAGACTATCTCAATGAAAGAGGGATACTTTTGTTGCTTCTAATGAATGTTATATGTGCTTAATTCATATATCTGTACTTAATATTGGTTGGTATATTTTCTGCTAAGAATTGAGATGACTGAAACAAGACTTAGTTTTCTAGAAAGTTATCTGTTGTTAGCTCTTTACAGATTGTCTATTTTTAGAATAGAATGGACTTTATTTCATAGTTGTCATGTTCTGACCACTAAGTGAAATGAGAAAAGGAAGAGAAAATGAAAATAAGAGATTAGAAATAAATCATAAAGCTTTTTCTTTCCGTATTGAGCACATTCAAATCTTTTGGTAATTATTTGTGTTAGTATGTGGGTGTGTTGTTTCTGGACTTTTTTTAACATTGAGGATGCTGGATATCTTGTAAGGCAGGGCCTTTTATGTCTGTTCAAGTTGTGTTGTTCATCTTGGAAGCATTCTTCTTTCCCACCCAAGAGTTCTAGAGCACATGTAAAGTAAACTGCAGTTTTGAAAGGAATACAAATCTTAAAAATAATTGAGTTCTTGCAGGGATTTGCACTTATTTTGAAATAAATTATTCCTTGATGAATACGTTTTGACAAATAAGAACTTGAAGAAATTCTCTAGAATCTAAATTGAGTGAAGATTGTGAAATTTAAGACTGAGTTTAGTTTTGTACTTCTACTTAGTTTGAGGTGGGTTTTGAATTGAAAAGTTTTTGGTTAAATCAGTAGCATCTAACAAAATGCACCAGTGTAATTGAATAAGTGTTTGGTGCATATCTGGTGTTCTTCTTGTAAAGCTGGGTGCTTCACTTGCAGTTGTTTTCAGTATTTGGAAATGGATTGTATATTTTATTTCACTGTGTAGTGAAAATAGGTTATATTGCTTTCCCAATGAAATCCTAATTCCATGGCAGTGAGTAATGTGTTGCAATTCTGAAAAAGTATCATTCTTTGCAGAATGTCTTGGCAACTGAGTATCTTGAACTGGGCTATTCAGCAGATGGACATTGCAAAGGAGATACCAATCCAAATATTCCTATTCCTACCAAACTGCAATGGGAAATTCCAGAAGAAGTAAGTACATAAGATTTAGTGATATGAGGAAGAAACTTCTATTTTCCCCAGTGGTCAAATCATTTATGTAGTTATTGATAACCCTATAAATCAGCTTTAAATTCCTTTGAGTCCTGTGGGTTGTGTGTGTTGTTAAAGACATTCATGTGTAGCCATTGCTCGGTTTACTTCAGAGGGTTTTAATACCAATCTTTAAAAATTCTGACTGGGAAATGCCAGCATTTTACTAGAAGCTTTCTTGGTTGGCAGTATGTCAAAAAATCAGTGGCCACCTCTTTTAAATACTGACTATATTTAAACAAACTTGTACCTGCTGGGATTTCAGTACAGTTGTCACAACAAATACTCCTGTCTAACAGTTCCTTTAGAATAGCTGTCCTTTTTTTGTTTTCATAGTTCTGAATACTTGCCTAATAACATTTGATTTTTAAGGGGTTTTTTTTGCCTGAGTTTCTAGAAAAGCTGCCACCACCTATTTGGATTTTAATTTTGAATAAAAATTGATGTATTTAATTAAACATGTATGGGAGCTTCGAAGCCACACTACTATTGCCTTTCTGTAACTCTAGCCCATTCTTTCATACTCTCCTGATCTGAGCAGTTTTAATGCTGGTGGGTTTTTTTAAGAGTTATTTTTGGATGTGTACTGGCTTAAAACTTTTTTATTAGCTTTTGAACTTTAACTTTCTAGCAAAGATACCTTCTTTCTCTGGAGGGAAATTATTTAGGTAATTGTGTTCTGGCATGCATAAAGGCAAGCATTTCCTGTTTATCAGTTAAAAATATTTGCACTTTTTCAGTTGTTCTCTCAAATGCCATGAATGCATGTTTGTATACATACAGGTGTGTGTTTGTTTGTTTGTTTAAGTGCCAAGAAGTGATTGAGAAGTCTCTGAGTACTGCTGTAGCTCTAGCAGACGATGTGGACTTCTGTTCATTTTGTTTTGATACTTTTGGGAAAGGACTGATAAAGAAAGTGAAAACCAGCCCTGATGCCTTTGTGCAACTTGCCCTGCAGCTCGCTCACTATCGGGTAAGAACAGATTGTTTCTGGCTTACAGAACCTCCTTACGTTGGGTGTAATGGGTTTGTGACTAAAACATGTGGCTCTGTAATCCTGCACTGCTTGTACAGGGTTGTTAAAGACATTCAATTGATACAATTGATGAGCAGATTACTAGCTGGAAATCAATTCTGTAGTGGTTCACATATCAATACATTTCTAATTTTTTCTCTTCTGCTTAGTTGGTCTATCCTTAGGCATTTTGGACTAGAAAGAAGATATGAAACTTCTAGTAGCTTTCCTTATAATCTAAGCAGTGTTAAGCTTACCTTTTAGATTAGAGTGTAATGATGCAGTAGTCATGGACACTCCCTAAGAGGATTAACAGAAATGCCTACCTGTATTTTCTTCTGTTAGTTCACCTTTCCTGTAATGTGCTGTCAGAAAAGACCGGGTGTAGCAACAACATTCAGCTTCTCTTATAGACTGAAGAAGGTTGAATATAAATTGCAGAGAGTAGTCCTTGCTATTCTGATAGTTCTGCTCTGTTTATCAAATCCTGCTGCTAATCTTATTTTTGCCTTTATTATCTTCAGGTAAGTGGGCTAATGGTGGGCTACTGAAAGCTTAAATATTGAGTTTAGTTTGTGGGGTGATTCATAGCCTGTGTGCTTAGCGTGGACTGTTGATTAAGAAAGAGGGGCCAAGTCTATCTAAACCTTTAAGTTCTTATTTTTCCCCTTTTTCAAGGACATGGGAAAGTTTTCTTTAACGTATGAGGCGTCCATGACACGCTTGTTCCGAGAAGGCAGGACCGAGACGGTTCGTTCCTGCACGGTTGAGTCCTGTCGTTTTGTGCAAGCCATGGAGGACCCAGCTGAAAGTGTAAGTTTGGTGCCTTGTACAACTGGGAGGGTAGGTTTGGATTGGCTGTTAGGAATAAATTCTTTGCTGGGAGGCTGGTGAGGCACTGGGACAGGTTGTCCAGAGAAGCTGTGGATGCCCCAATCCTTGGCAGTGTTCAAGGCCAGGCTGGATGGAGTTCTGAGCAGTCTGGTCTAGTAGAAGATGTCCTTGCCCATGGCAGGGAGATTGGAATGATATGATCGTAAAGGTCCCTTCCAACCCAGCCAACCTATGATTCTGTGATAATTCATAAGGCACATGAGTTACCACTAGACAGGCATGTAAGTCACCAAACAGTTTTTAAGCATTTAGAGTGATGTCGTTTTTTTTAGGAAGGAAGAGCTGCATAAGGTAATTAATTGTCCACATTTTCTGGCAGTAAAGCAGAAATCCTGGGCCATACCAAAAAAGAATTAACCAACTATACCCTTACTTACCTGTTTCTGAATTCCAGGAAACTGATTACTTGTGAAATTTTTGTGGCTTGTAAAACGCAGACATAGAGTTGTCTAATCTCATACCAGTTAAGCTTTTCTTTCTGAGAAAGAAGCAAGAATAATTCACAGGAACGTGCTCTTACATGTTGATTTTGATGACCAGCATTTATGGACCTCTGTACTTTCAGTGTTGGCAGTTTGGCTTCTAAAATAGCTCTGGCAGTTTGAGCTTTTCTTAAATCACGTTGAGATTTGCTCTCTATAACTCTGTAAGACCAGTACCTGTAGAAATGATAAATAATGTAGTAAACTTGAGTTGTAATCGTATTTGATTGTTAGATAACACTTAAAATACAAATTAGTTTTCATTATGCAGTTTCCAGTGGGTAATACCTGACCCTTGCTAATACCTGAAATTAAATACATGAGGTTGAAAAGCCAGAGGATATGATTTGAAGTCGGTTGTCTTGTGCTTGACCTTTAAGTGCTCAAGGCTTGAGAATCATTGCTGTGATGTAGTTTCTGTACCTCTATCCTTAGTGCAGTTCACTTAACTGAGTTTCCTTAATCTTTTTTCTTTATTTGTTAGAGAGAAAATATTCTGAAGTTCTTTGGGCAGGCAGCTGCCAAACATCAGCACTTGTATCGCCTCGCTATGACTGGGGCTGGCATTGACCGCCACCTCTTCTGCCTCTACGTCGTGTCCAAGTACCTCGCTGTAGATTCTCCTTTCCTCAAGGAAGTAGGTGACTTTTACTGATAACTCCTCATGACTGTAAATAGTCCTTTGGTCAGTTAGTGTTTCGTGGTATCTGCTCAAGATAACTTGCACAACTCTGGTTTTCCTAAGAAAAAAGGTAAAATTTCAGATGTTTAACATCCGCTGATAAATAAAGTTAGTTTCATTTCCCTTTATGTATATGTTTATTGATTGACCTAGAATGCTTTCAGTGAGCTTTTTGGCATAATACATGTTACTTAGAATTGAAAGAAGTATATAGTCAATATTGAAAAAAGTTTTTTTGCTTGTGAGTTTTGTGTATTTTCAAGGGAATACAACAGAGGCTGTGTGTTTTCTCTGAAAATTTTCTTGTGAAACTGACAAATTCAATTCCTTTTAAGTTACTAAGAGTTAAATGACCTGTATATGGCATTAATGTCATTGTTTATTACTTTGACAAGTTATTAATTAAAATAGATTTTAAGGTTGGATTTTATGAAAGTAATTACACTGCACTTATTCATTTTTTCTGATTAATAGAAGATCTGTTCCACCTTGCCTCCAAATTAGGCTACTCACATTTGTCTGCTTACTCTCATAAATGTGACTAAGTCAAGAATAAAACAACTTTCTACATTTTCCACAAATTCTCAAGATGTGCTGTTAAGAGATTTTACAAGCTTCTAAATTGATGTAGGATGTTCCTGGGATTTGGCTATGATTAATAATGGTCTTGTTAAAACAAGACCTTTTGTGTGTAAGTTACAAGGCTGTAGACCAGATAATCTTGTTTGAACTAGCATTTCTGTTGAAATTCTACTTTATTCTCTTTGAGGAATTGACATCACTTCCTCATACGTTAATGGTTTCTATATCAGGAGAAATTTAACTGCTTCATTTAAGCTTCTTAATTTTTCATTCCATTGAAATGGGAGTTATCCTTAATATTGCTTTAGAAAGTGCTTTCTCACAGTCTATAAAGCAATATTACACTTGTTACAACACTTGTTGTCTTGACTAGTTTTTGCAAATGTGGCATGTTCCTAAACAGTGTTTTCTGTTTGTTTGCATTCCCTTTCATACCCAATAAAGGTTTTGTCAGAACCTTGGAGGCTGTCAACGAGCCAGACACCACAGCAATACATTGATCTGAAGAAGAACCCGGAGATGTTATCCTCTGGTGGGGGGTTTGGACCGGTATGTTTCCCAAATACAAGTACCCACTAAAACAGTTTTATTTTCAAGACACCAGTCAAAAAAAAATCAGATCTGTAATCCCTCATTGTTGCATATCAAAGGTGCAGCTCATGCTTTTAAAGGCATGTATTTAATCCTTTCCTGTGATGTGGCTGTGCTCAGAAAAATCTGTGTCACCTTTTTCTGGTGTCATCCCACTACAAGAATGGATTATTCTTAAGGAAATACGCAGTTGTGGAATGTGGTACAGGGCTCCATGGCAAAAAGATCTGATGAAATTGGGATTCTTTCTTATCACATTGCCTGTGCCCAGATCTTCTGTACATCAGGCTGTTATAACAATGACAAATGCATCATTACTTAAACTAGATTTTAAGGTTGAGATTTGTAAAAGTACTTATACTTGACTTGTTCTTTATATTTCCTGTTTGCTTAATGAATGTGTTCAGACATTACTGCAGATTGAGCTGCTCACATTGTTCTACCTGCCCTCCTTAAGTGTGAATAATGGCCAAGTCAAGAATAGAGCCATCTTCTATGGCTTCTGTAGACTTTCAAGAAACCAGTGTATTCTTAGAGATTTGACAAGCTGCTTACTTGCTGTGAAATTTTATTGGTATTTGAGCTTGGCCATTGATGAGAATATTGTTATCAACAAGACCTCTGAAGCAGCCTTTATGGGGCTATTGTACTAGATTAATCTGTTTTCAAAACGTGCTTCTATTGAAGGAACCATGAGAGGTGTCACAGGACTGCTCTTGGCCCCACAGAAATTAGGGTGACAAGTCCAGTGTGTTTTGGCTGGTTTGCCAAGCTGGAAGATGGGGGTGGGAGGTGGGGTGTGTTAAATTGTTGTTGTTCATTTACTCATGTTTCTGACACAGCTTTCAGTAGTTTCTGAAGCTGGAATTAATTTGACTTGCAGTATCGAGGAGGCCTTGCTATGGCCATGCTGCTCATTCATCAGAAATTGGCTTCCTCAAGCAGATTAGGAAGTCAGGATTCCAAATGCCCACAAGGCAATGGAAAAGGGTTTTGGCTGCAGGGATTTCTAACACTGTTTTCTCTTTGTTTTTGTTTACAAAAACTGTGCTTTGGTTTGCTGAAGTAGCCCAGAGATTCAGTACATCAGCTTTCTGTGCATGTGTTTTTTGTTGGTTTTGAAGGGGTTTTTTCAAGCATTGAATAGAGATTATCTCTGTAGCACTAACAGTGAGAAGAGTGAGAAGACTGTCAGACTTCATAGCAGCAGTGGCAGCAAAGAGATGGAAGGCTGTGATCTTTTGAGTTTGGAAAGACATGAAGAGGGGTGACTTCAGGATAATCTGTGTTTACCAGGCATTGTTTGAATATAACATCAGACTGAAACTTGGAACAGTTAATGCCATTAATGTTGAAATTGGGCAAGAGAGACCTCTGTTCGTGATACAGGTGTTCAGAATCACGTTTGCTGTAGAGTCAGAAGAAAACTTGCATTTGGCAAGTTTTCATAATACAAGGCTTTTATACTCTGTTTACATCTGCAGAATGATCCCAGGAGACTGATTGTTTAGGTATACAACTGAATTATTTTATTCCTTGCTGCTTAAGCACTGGAGCTGTGTAGCTGCTTAGCTATACAGGTCTTGATAAGAGAAGCTCTTTGAATAAGTATTTTATTTCAAATTATTAAAGCTGGGAAATATTACAGGCAAATATTCAGAAAATGGTTATTTCATGCACCTCAGATGAGGCTAGAACTATTCCTTAAGTGGAGCCAGTCTCAGAAATTATGCATTAAATGTAGAAGTTGAAGTTTTACTTGAGCAAATTGCAACTGATTTTAAAATCTGTAACAGCTTCTTAGTTGTGCATAAGTTGATTGAGAATGAAGGAAAAAGAAAAAGTTTAAAATGTGTTTTTCTCTTCTTTCTTCCCCAAGGTGGCTGATGATGGTTATGGTGTTTCTTACATGATCTTGGGTGAAAATTTCATTCACTTCCACGTCTCCAGCAAAATATCTTGTTCTGAGACGGTAAGAGTCAGTCCTTTCCTATGGTTCAATAAATCTGTTCTGCTGTGTGCTCATAGAACTGTTCTACTCATTGTCTAAAATATATAGTAGAACTTGCAATACTGTTACATGTTTTTTCTTTCTCAATATATGCTGTTCTGCTGGAGTTTTTTGTCTCTAGTTGTATAAATTTAATAGCTCATGAACTGAGGATACCATATTCTATATCACTTACACTTTCAAGCATAAAGAAAACACGTGGCCCAGGATCATCTTTACACGTGTAGTTCCCTGCAGCTCATGTGAAATGATCACGTGTGTTCCCTAAACAGAAAGATGGGCATATCTTGGTTTTTCTTATTACAGTTTTGATTGGTTTGTCTCAGGCTGCAGCTATAAAGACAGAGTAAAATGTATGCTCTATTTAAGCCTTCCTGGTTTGCATAATACTGAAGGAAGATGACACATAAATTATAATCTGTGCTTAAGAAACATAACTAATCAAACATTTATTAAAATAGCACCCATTATTAGAGTATAGTAGATGCCATATGTTGAATATTGTGCTGCTGTGGAGGCCTGCTTTGAGTTCAATTCATCCTTCCCCTTTGTATTTTTATGGCCTTACTGAATATGCTGAGTTCATTCAGGGATACATAGCTGACCTAGTTTTCCTCTTTTGACCTTGACTTGTCCAGGAGATCACAGTGCTTCTGGTTAATCATTAAAGATTAGGAAATACAACTTTGTTTTTTTCATTGTTGAAACTGTTCTTCAGATGCATGTTAGCTTGTACTTTAAATTTCACTCTATTCTTTTTACTTATTAGTCAAGCCAAAGGTCCATACAGGAAAGGCAGTGTTTTATGTGTGCAGCCTTGATATTAGTAGGGTCATTGTAGTATATACTGTATATGTAATAATTTACATTTGTAATCTTAATTTTTTTCTTGTGCCATTCATCTAGCACTTAGAAAAAACAGAACAAGTTCCTGTTTTGTTTACACTTAGAAAGTTGTTATTTTCATTTTCAGTACTTTTGTCAATGGCAAATGATTCAGCATTTCTGATGGGAACTCAAAAAATAACTTTACTGCTCTTTCAGTACTTCTTGGTCATTAGTCATACACTCACTGAACATTCCTTTGTTTTCTGAAAAGGAGATTTTGCAAAATCTTGTAGGAAAAGCAATATCAAAACCCAGCAATTCTAAAGTAGCAGAAAGCTATGTATGCATCTGATTTCAAAAGGATATGATCTCATTTATGACTGTAGGAAAGTAAATGCATAATGAAGAACTCACTGCTCAGTAACAGCATAAACCTGGATTAATCTGTATAGCATTAAAATTTCTGTTATTAAAATCCCTATTGTATGGTAAAGTACATCCCTGAATTCCTGAAACTCCAAAACTACAAAATATTAGAAAGTTTCTTCTTTTGCCTGAAAAATAACTGTTGATGGACAGTACAAGTATTTGGTTTTGGTTTTTGTTTGTTTGTTTTTAAAGGATTCTCATCGCTTTGGAAAGAACATCCAGAAAGCACTGGTTGACATCATGGGTTTATTTAACCTTAGTAAAAACTGTACAAAGTGATCTGCTTTCTTAGTGCCAAGCAATCTCCTCTTGGTGGAATGAGAACTCTTCTGCACAGTGAGCAAGAGCAAGGTTTGTCGAAGAGTAGCTGGAGAAGAAACTGAGTCAACACCTTCTTGATCACCTATTAAAGCCTTAGCAGTATATTAAATGTGTCTTTTTTGTTGTGGTTTGTTTTTGGGTGTTTTTTTTTTGTCAGTAGCATGGAAGAGCTTATTTCAACAAAGGATGACTTTTAAAATCTTCTGTGTTTCTAGGGGGGAGGCACAGTATCCTTGCATGAAGTCATGTGTATTCTAACTTCTGCAGTTTTCTCTTAATTTGCATACACTTTCTCTTTTTTTCTTTTTAACTTGAAATTAGTTTACTTGTTTCCAGAATCAAAGGGATAAAACACACTGACTTAAAAAAAAAAAAAAAGTTAGATTTGCTATGTATTAATAACGGAATCTTTTTCAATGTGTCTGCTGCTTTATGTAAATGAGTGACAAAACTTGTGGCCATTTGCCTTCCTTGGTTTCTTTTTAGAGATAAATTCTGTAAAACATTCCTTCTGTAACCCACCTTAGCACACTAAGTTGTAGAAATTCCATGGTTTTGGAAAAAAAAAAAAAGAAACCCAACCATTGGATAGTACAATGTGTCCCCTCATTAGCAGGTATCACATTTTTCTTACTGCTTACAAGCCTGTTTGTGACGTTGGTTCTATTTCTGTGTAAATAAATGGACCTGTGTGCTTGTTCATACAAGTGCCTTAGAAAAACAGAGATCCTTAGCCCAGGAAAAAAGGCGTATGCTGGGAGTTGTTTCAGTGGTGAAAGAGAGAAAGTTGTAGCAATGCAGATCTGGTTTTCAGATTACAAATTAGGATGAAATGGCATAAGCAGACGTGAATATGTTGCCAAATGGTGCAGTCAGGTTTGAAGTTGTAATGAAATGCTCCTGCCTTAACAAAGGTTGGTCCTTAGGAAGGGCAAGGTTGACTTTTTTGGGATTAACAGATATTCACGTGTTTGCTTTGGTGAGTTGGTGGTCACTCAGGTTTCTGGGCTCTGGGAAATGCTAATTGAGTTGGATGTGACGTGTTGGAAAGCCTGCAAAGCAAGGCTGTGTAGCTGATGGATTGCAGTTTGCCTGCTTTCAGCCTGGAGGGACCACTACTGACTGCATTGCAACCATCTGCATGAGAAGGGCAAACTGCTAAAGCCAAGGGAAACAGCTCCAGAGTGGGAAAATCAGGGCCTGCTCAACCCCCTCCTGGGAGGTGCTCTTGGTCAAGCAGTTTCTAAAGGATACTGGGGGGAAGGGGAAAGCTTTTGCACTCAAAAAGGAGCATGATGTTTCCAAGTGCAGAAATGAACTGGCTGCTACCAAATGGAGTAACTTTTCCATGATGCTTCTCTTCCCCAGGCTTTATAGGTGTGGTACCTTTTTTATATCCTGCAGTGCAGCAAAGCATCCTTGTTAGCACAACCATTTGTTTTTAATTATTATTTTATACAAGGTACATGATGGTTACTAATACAGTGAATGATGCTCCTGAGCTCTGCTGAGTTTAAAAGACCCTTGGTGTGGATATAAAACTTCTCATTAGACTTTGATTGTTTTCTGGCCAGTATGTCTAACTTTCTATGCCTCTTCATGCTTATTTTTACTCTGATCTGGCTGTTGAAACACCTGTGTGTGTATGCTTGGGGTTGGAACCCTCAAAAATCCAAGATGCATCCTTAAGTGACTGCATGCTTACATAAACGTGGGAATCCTCACAGGAACTGATCAAAGACACTCATTATTTGATTAGGGTACAGTGTGTGGGAAAGGACACTTTGAAATAAGCCTTACTGCATCTGGCAGGCCTGGCACTTATCAAGCTACTGCAACAATTTTATAGTGATCTATTTTTGGAGCTGCAGAAGTAATGCACTGGGGTTTTGGGGGGTTGTTTTTGGTGTTGACTTTTTTTTTTTCTTTTTTAATTGACCACTGACCACTCTGTGTTTAAATTAACATAAGGGCATATTAGCTTGTAGGATTTTCTTAAAACGAAACAAAAAGGTTTAGATTTGACTCTCAGGTCTTAAGCGTTTCTAGTCTAATTGTAGTTAGTGCAGTTTTGGATTCTTGGAGAGTAAGTGTGATTGGCACAGAAAGCTGTTTTTTATTGTAAATGTTTGAAATGTTTTGTGGTGTTAAATGTATCTTTTTAGATTTTGGAATAGAAGTAGTTCCTAAACAGATAATATTTCTTTTTCTTTAAAATGTCAACAGCATGTAAATAAAATATGCTTTTTGGATGTAAATCTTAGAAATCCACAGTGAATGTAGGTTATTAATAAATAATTTAAATCTTGATGTTCAATATTGTGTACATACAGTAAAACTGCTTGGGGTTGTTTTTTTTTTTTTTGCTCAAAGCCATAGGAATGTAACTGAAATTACCTAGATTTGAATGAACCTTCTAGTACAGTGTATTTTATTGTAAAGTTAAATGTTCATATTCCAGTAAAAGTACTAATTTGATACTAAAACCTTGAATCATTGGTTCTCAATTGGTGATTTAGGAGATCAAACTTGGGTTGAGGAGGTGACTGAAAGCCAGGTTGGAGGATAATAATTTTTTCTGTTTATTAAATAGCAGTGTGGAATTGGTGGAATATACCTCGAATGAGCATTTTTCAAGTTTAATATTTCAGCTATTTCATGGCAGATGTTAGGAAAGCATGAAGTCCGTTCACAGGGTACCATTTTTCAGGATTAATACCATTCCCAGTTGAATATTCTTTTAAGGCTTGAGGCTTTTGAGGGACTAGGCAAGTGTGTGCCTAACCTTGAAAATCATGGTTCTAGTTCAGCTTTGGTACCAATTGTTTTCTCATGTAAATTGTATTAATTTAAGGTAGCAGATTTTTTTTTATCTTGTTTAGTTACTTTACATCTGTTGTTGGTTATTTACATCCAATACTTTGTCTCTATTTTCTACTTCCTTCTGTGACTTCAAAAAATGAAATAAAATTTCACAATTACCACTACTTAGAACAATGTTTAATATCTTTTGTACCTTCTTCCCAGCTCCCTTGCTGTAGTCCCCTGAAATTCAGGACTTGTGAAACCATTGCTGTTAAATCCAGTTAGGAACAGTAACAGTGCACTATTCAGTTTATTTTAGCAGTGATTTAAACATGCCTTCTAGTTAATAGGGAATGTGTTAATGAACAATTAAAAGTACAAGGAATTAAATCCCCCAAAAGAAGCTGAACATGTGGATTCACCCTTGTCTGCCATCAAATTGTGTCCACTTGCTTTTTTCTGTAGTGATGCCACATAAAAATGTCAGTGTTCCAACCTCAAGCATTCTCTCTCCAGAAAGAACAGTCATACAGATAATGAAGATGTGATCAGGTGGAACAACTGCTTTCTTGAAAGTTGAAGAATGAATTGAAAGTTTGTTAGTCTCTGTACCAGGAGCTAAAAATGAGATTTAGAAAAATCTGACTAGCTCGCTTCCTCATATCCTCACAGTTTATCACACTATTGTAAGAATGTTTCCTTCCTTTGCCATTTGTCTTGAAAGTGTTGGAGAAAAATTCTGATCAGGTTAAAAATAATTGTATTGAAATAAAGCTTATTGCTTGTATCTACATTGCTTGCTTACCTTCCTAAACTGCTCTCTATATAGGGAGGAAGCACAGCACCCACAGGTGGAGAGCAGATTGTCAAGTTCAAACAATTTAAATTCAAATTTGAAACTAGAAAATCCAGGTGTAGCTGGTTTCTGTCTTTGTTCCATTTTCTGTTTGGTTGGTTTATTTTTGAAAACACAAATGTAGGTATTAAGTGTCGTGCTATTATAGTTGTAAATGCATCTGAACCAGAACTGTACACTGAACAGAAGAAAACAGAAATAATATTCAAACTGTGTAACAGTATCTAGCAATGCTGAATGGGCCACAGCATTTATATCCCTTGTTATGTCCTGAAAATGTATGTCACTCATTTTAATGTCACTAAGTCATGTTTTTTGTTTGGTCATTTGGCTTTTTAAAAATGAATCATTAAATACATAGTTGTGAGTAAAAATTTATTTTCTTCAGGTGTTCATATCATTCCTATCTCCAGTTGCAGGTAAGAATAAATGTTTTTGTTTTAAAGACATCAAATTCTTTCTCCTAGCAAAAAAAAATAATTTTACAAAAGAATATTTCTTTCACAAGAATGTAATTCTGTAGTGAATCTTTTATTGATTCTGCCAGGGAGTTCTTGGTTAAAACACTAATTTTCCCATTTTTTTTTATAAACAAGACATGCATTATTTTATGTACTAGAATTCCCTCACTAATATCTGTGGTTTACCTCAGACCTGTGCTTCTGTGTATGATTAAATAGTAAGTATGCAGGGCAAGGTTTTATGCTAATTAGAAGAATCTGGCCAACCATTGACTGTCTAAAATGGGCTTTATTTTAAGTGCCAGAGGGTAAGAGCTGCTTTCAAACACTGATCTGTTCACAAAAGAGAGGCAAAGAAAAATGTTGCTCTGTAGATTTCCTACACTATGGAGCAAGGCAAATAGCATCTGGAATTTTTGCCTGTTTCTGGTTCTCCAGGCTCTAGTCTGATGGGCTCCTCTCTTTCCCTTGCACATTCTGGTTCCAGTTCAGTGCAGTTCAGGGGTCTTCTCCTCAGGCAGCCTGAACTGCCAAGGGGGACTGCACCAAATAACCCTGGGCAGCTGATTAATTAGTATTTGGAGCTTTTTCCCCCATGTGCAGTGTACATAAAGGAACAGGGCTGAGGATAAAAATCTGCCTCTAACATCAGCATTCCCTACCTATGCAGAAATGTTCTTTACAGCTTGATTATTCTCTTAAAATTGTTGAGTTATTAAAATATAGATTCACAGGTATGTGCAAGACAAGTCATAGAAATTTGAGCTTTTCATGAAAGGTGTTTCTGAAAGGTACTGGAATTTTGTAAACGAGATTTTTAAGGTTGTCTATTCAGGGATCAAGGGTATACTAAGAGTGGCAAGGCTTAGTCTGGAAGTGTGACTTCTGGACTTTGTGACTCTGTAATCATAAAATCATAGAACATGCTGAGTTGGAAGGGACCCATCAGGATCATCAAGTTCAGCTCCTGACCCTGCACAAGACACCCCAAGAATCCCAGCCTGTGCCTGAGAGCATTGTCCAAACACTTCTTGAGCTCTGTCAGGTTTGGTGCTGTGACCGCTTCCCTGGGGAGCCTGTTCCAGTGCTCAGCCACCCTCTGGGGGGAGAGCTTTTTCCTGATATCCAGCCTAAACCTTCCCTGATAGTTTTCTTGATGTTCCCTCAAGTTCTGTCAGCAGAGAGCAGGGATCAGTGCCTGCCCCTCCTCTTCCCCTCAGGAGGAAGTTGTAACTGCAGTGAGATCTCCCCTCAGTCTCCTCCAGGCTGAACAGACCGAGTGACCTCAGCTGCTCCTTACACAGCTTCCCCTCAAGGCCCTTCACCATCCTCATGGCCCTCCTTTGGACACTCTCTAAGAGCTTCATGTCATTTTTATATTGTGGCACCCACAACTGCCCCAGCACTGGAGGTGAGGCTGCCCAGTGCAGAGCAGAGGGGACAATCCCCTCCCTTGCCCAGCTGGTGATGCTGGGCCTGGTGCCCCCAGCACAGGGTTGGCCCTCCTGGCTGCTGACTGGAATTTAATTTCCATTAATGAGTTGGTGGATTGGCAAGGTAGGTGAAAGATTAGTTCCCAGCAAGTGCAAGTGGCACCACATTTGTGCTGGAATGCCACAGCACACAGTTTGTTCATTTTGGAGCATTTGTTCATTTTCATTTCTGATTTGTGGTACAGCTGAATTTGTAGTCCAGTTTTAGATTACTACTTCTTACATAGACTAAATCCCAATTAACCTCAGTCAATTTATATAATTCAAGATTAAGTCTTTTTATACTCATACTCAGTTGTGTCTATTGCCTCACTTCTTCAGGGCCATTTAGAAATAAGAGGATGCTTCCTGCTGCTGAAAACACTGAATGCCATTCTTACTGTGAAGTATGTTGCTGTTCATTGTTGTTCTTTGGGAATATTTTTACTTGAAATACAAGCAAAAGTCATTCTGCCAACTGACACATTAACTATTCACAGTGTTACACTTGAGTACAATCCCTGCTTTAAAAAACATGATATATGCAGAAAAATTATAAAATTTCTTGTGTTCATTTGGGTTTGAAAGTAGGTTTTAAAGTGTTCCTGTTAAGATTTAAAACTTTATATTCCAGGCTGAGATAAGAGAGGCAGCCAGTATTGTCACTGAGACAGCAATTCTTTAGAGTACAAGTGTTTACAAGTCTGACTGCAAGTTGTTAGCATTGCACAGCAGAGCAATCCAGATGTTCACACAGAAATCATTCCAAGCCTGTGGTAATTATATGCTGTAACTGATAGCAAAATTATATGCTAGAGAAAATTGACTAATTTGTACCGTGCTAGCATGGAAAGTCACACTTAGTAAGTGCCATAGCAAGAATAATGAGGTAGTTCCTTGACTGCAATTTAAATTTTATCTAGCTGTGCTGCTACATATGTAGTGAGAGTGCTATTTTATATGTAGAAAACATTTGACTTTCTATTTAACAGCTGGAAACAAACAGAAAAACCCCAAAACCCTATGTGAAGATTGCTTCATGCAAAGGAAAAATCTTGATTTATCAATCACAACTAAATAAATGAAATGAACTGTTAAAATGGAGCTACAGTTTTAGATCTCAATAGGTGTTTCCAAAAATTAAGGATGAAAAAGCAAACATCTTAATGCACAATGATCCATTTGTTTGAGAGATTCCAGTCTGTGATTATGAAGCTTTATAGGATAGGTGGTGCTCTTAGGAAAATCTTTATATGCTCAGCATTGCACCTTATTAGATTAAGACTAATAATTAGTTATCACTCCAGGTTATCTGCCAGTTGGAAGTAGGTACTCAAATACAGTTAATATGAACAGCTGTGGCACACAGAAGCTGAAGTTAATTCATCTAATTCCTCACTGTCACGACCAAAATAATTATTATCTTCAGTCAGGTCCAATAAAAACAAAAATTATCTCTAGATAATTTGAAATTATACAGATACAGATTTATATATTTGTCTAGATAACATACTGCCAGGTAGTTTATCATAGATTGTTAATTTGCAACTGCTTATGTTTGTGTTCTTAAGCAACAACAAGGCAGATGAGCCAAAGGTAATGGAGGCACCACCACTTAGTATTTTAATTTCTTTTTTAACTGAAAAATTGCTGGGCACTCCAGGGACCTATGAGTGATGGATATCTTAAAATTATTGGAAGTTTTAATATAGATTATTCTCCATATAAATCACATGTAGCACAAGCCCCTGAATACTTTTGTATTTACCCTTGTTTGCCACCAAGGGACACTGTTTCTCTACAAATGAAGAGAAGCCTTGAGAGCTGTGGGATTTTCTTTAGTCTTGGGATTTGGAATGTCTCAGAAATATTTAGATAATTATATGAATTTGAAATGCCATCAAGTTGTTTTAAAAACCTGGGTTTTGAGGTCCTAAAGCTAATGTTATTTAGATGGAGTAGTACATTTTCATTTAAGCAGCAACAAAATATGTGAGTTTCAGTTTTAATATACATAAGTATTTCTTTACCTAAGTATAGCTTCCTCAAAATATTTTCACATGCTTTATTTCATTATTTTTTATTATAATTTTATATAGTCTTTTATTTTGATAGAAGTGGAAACACAAAGCCCTTTCATGTCAAGCACCATAGAAGCACAGACACTGCTCTCAACAGCAACAGGTGCTGAGTGTGGAAATCTCTCAGCAAATGCTCCAGGTGTGGAGCCTGTTTGCTTTCATTTGTCAGAAGCCATCGGAAGGGTAAAACAGGCACATTCAAGTTAAAGGTCCTGTTCCTCTGTAAAATTCAAATTGTCATTTATTTGCTTTGATGGTAGGGAAGAAAAACCTGAGGGGGAGAATGCTGGGGTATGTTCTTTAGTTTTTATTTGCTGGAGCTTTTTTCTGTTCTACTCATCTTCACAGCAAGTACAAGAATTAAGGCAAGGAATTGAAAGTTTCTCAGGATTATTCTCTTCAGCTTTTGAGTTGTCCTTTGGTTTCCTTTTTTTTCCTTCTTCTTCTTCTTTCCTTAGATGGGAAGGAATTAAATACAAATTCAAGATTCTTCTTGTAATCTTACAATGTTAAGTACAATGTACATTCTTTTCCACTTTTTAGGATGGGTTGCTAAGGCTGTGTTACTGGAAAATAACAACTGTGTGTATTTTCTAAGTTGTTCAGCTGGCACTCTGTATACTTTCTGCGTATAATGGTTTCTGGTTTCAACGTTTGCTAGAAGTAACACCAGAATTAAAAATACAGGTTTTGGTAAGAAAAATACATTTATCTCACTTGTGAACCCTTAAATTTTAAATATAGATTATGCTGTTTCTGAGAACCCTTTTAAGACTCTTTTGGGCTGAAAAAAGGCACACTGACTTAAAAAAAAAAAAAAAAAAAAAAAAAAAAAAAAAAAAAAGAGAGTATTTTCTTCAGGATTTTTTGCACATTTTTCTTTTAATTCAGGTTTCTTAATATCAATGCAATCGTGCAGCTCATTTGCTTCAAAAACATTTCATTATCATACTTAATTGAGATGTTTCTAAATCTAATTAGCATGTGTTTAGCCTGTATTTTTAACACTAATGATTTCCTTTAATATTTAATTGCAGAGCATTTTTAAATAAGAGGCAGACTTGTTAGGTAGCAGCAATTAAAAAAGATAAAAACAGTATTTACTGTTTCAAAACTATAGAATCATTCCCTTATATTTGTATATGTTTTTTCTCCTTCCTTTTTTTTTTTTTTAACCTGTGTAGTTTTAGGGGCTACAAAGTCCAAGAAACCACATAACTGCACAAAATCTCAGTGCCTTAAACTGCAAGTAAAAATCTATCAACATTTAAGGGTAGCTAACTGCAGTGTGTAGATGAAAGGACAAACATACAGGACACGTGCTTTAAGACAGACATTATGTTTGTGTTAAAAATTATTCATCTGATATTGATAGAAAGCTCCTCAGCTGATGTAGATTTGTGTCACAGCAGCTCAGAATTTCTTGCAGGGCTGAGGATGACTGCATACAATCCAAAGCATGGAAAATAAGAAGTGAATATGGAAGCATGTTTGGAAAATCCTATGTAGAATGCAAATGCTGTATACCAAAATGAAATTTCTCTGCCTTGCTGATGCTTCATACAATGAATAATATGCACAGATATACATACAATACAATAACACATACAATCATTAGGTTTGATTCTTTGGTGGACTAGGTACATTTTACAACGTGTGAACTCGATAGAGAGAACCCCTGTGTCTAGATTTGGATGGGATTAAATTACATAGAAATGAACCTTTTTCTTTAGTAGAAGCTGAATATTCTGCCTAAAAGTAGAACTTAAATCTCAAAACTTAAACCAGTTAAATTATTTTATGTTACTTTGCATGGTTAATCATAAATACTGTGATTACTTTCCCAATTCTTGCAACAGCTGCAACTGCAGTAATTGTTACAGCAACTGAGTTCATGAAACTGAGTGATTAAGAGCCAGTAAGGTAAAAAAAAAAATTAAAAAATGAAAAAGAAAAATGTACAGTACACACTGGTATCAGCTTCATGTATAAAAATACAGGTTTTTTCCATTAGTTAGCATTTGAAAATCATTATTTTTAGCCTAAAGAAGCGTGACCATTGTCTCTTTATCATTTTTACATAAAGAAATGTAGGGATGTCATTTGTTCCCTTCATAGAATGTTGGATTAAAGCTAGCCATATGTTAACTAAATGATAATTTTTATTATTTCAAGGAAGCATTCTACCCCAAATTTAATTTCAGGAAGTTTTTTTGCTTGAATGAAAAGATATAGTATTCCAAAGTGAGGCAATAATTAAAGGACATGAGGCAGGATCTGACTGTTGCATGCAGATGGAGTAAGAGACTTTTTGTTTAACCTTTCCCTGTCTGCACCCATTCAGCAGAATTGATATAGTGTAATTATGTAGTGAGAACACAGTCTTCCATGTGATAAATTAGGAAGAACTCAGAAGCAATCTGTTAGAAGCAGAAGCTACTCAGTGTAGAACAGCAATCCACCTCCTAAAATTCCCAGTATGACTGAGTTTCAGTAGGATCATTACCAGTAAACAGGAAATTAGGGTTAGAACTAGTAACATAAACATGGATTAAATGTGGAAATGAGGAGTATAAATTAAAAATAAAATTTAAAATTACTGGGATGAGTAGAAAAAGATAAATACATCACAAGACGAACTTAGAATTCTTGAAAAACTGTATTTCGTGTAATACATTCTCATTATCAGATGCATCTTTATTTGAGAACACACAGCAGGGAACAATACCATAATACAAAGTGTCAACTTATTAAGTTCAAAAGACAGATGAGCTCAAATGATGATGGGAAAAAAATAGGAATTTTGACTAGTCAAGAGGTAGGAAAATAATAAAGAGGTAAAAAAATTACAGGGAAAATTTAAAAGAAAGAATACAGAGACTTAAAACACAACCCACTCCATTAGATATTTACATAAAAATTGAAAGCTGCTATTAGCTGCCCTCCCTGAAGTTAGTCCCTTCTTGATTAGACCAGGTGACATCAAATTTAGTCAACTATACTTAATGTTCTTAGGGATTAAATATTTCCATTTCAATGTAGAGATTATAAAAAAGTGTAATACATTCTGATAGGAAACCTCTTTTTTATTTAACACTCCATGGTCCATTTGAAAAATGGGCATATATGGACAGGAAGAGAAAACAGTAAATGTCAAAAGGGACCAAATTTTAATAAAAAGCAGAACGCAGAGGAACACAAAAGGAAATGGAAATATAAGAGACACACCTCAAGCAAGAGTGTCAGCTGGAGTAAAGTAGCAAGAAGAATTATAAATATCTTCTAATTCTGTATTAGTTTTGTACTGGTTTGAGGCAAGGGGAGGCAAAAAGAAAGATGTGAATTAAATGGTGAATCAAAAGGTCACCATCAGCTACCACTATTTGTTCATACCATGCAGCTATGAAAAAGCTTTATACTGTTCTAGGGTATACTGGAAAGAATATTTTTAGTAGAGGAAGGAAGATATTTGTAGTGTTTTATAAAATGCTGGGAAATCTCCATTTGGTTTACTGTGTACGGTTCTGGTCATCTGTGCTCACGAAAAAGAAACTTGATTTGGAACAGATGCAGTCCTCAAAGTCTCCTGGGATAAATGAGAGAATGGAATATGTGTCTTTAATGGAGAGAACAGAGGAGTTTGATTTAGTCTAGGCAAATTAAGTCTGAGAAGATATATGCTTCCTCTTCATAACTACATTCAGGAAATCGATACTGAAGAGGACTAGAAGTCATTAAATGATACATATCATTTAAACTTAGAAAGGAAAGTAAGTTTTCTTAACTGTTCAAAGAGTAAAATTCTGAAATGTTCTTCCAGAGAGAATAGTGTGATCCAGGAACCTAAGCTATTTAAAAATGGTGTAATTAAACTTCAAAAATTAAAACTGATTTCCTGGACAAAATAAACCCATGGTACGAAGTTTTGGGTATTTGTGCATATTGGCAAATTCAGAGGATTCTGAAAGGAAAGACAGTGGATGGAGTAATTTTTCCTTGCCTGAATCTCATGCTTCAGGACTTTATTAGTCACCCATGGCACTCCAAAAAGTACTTCACCTCATGGATATGTCATTCTTAGAACAAGTAAGTACTGAACACTAACAGATGCTGAGTCAAAATGTAAGCAGTGTGTATTCACCTTCCTGGAGATATTGAATAGTCCTGTTTAAATGCTAAGATTGAATTGGTCAAACACTCTTTTGGATCATGAAAGAATTTTCAACTGCAAAAAGAGGGGGGTTGGTTGGTTGGTTGGTTGGTTGGTTGGTTGGTTGGCTGGTGGCTTTGGTTTTGGGGTTTGGTTTTGTTTTGTTTGGGGAGGGGTGGGGTTTGGATTTGGGGTTTTTTTTATGATGATTCTCTGTGAGAGAATTGAGAACAAAGTTAATGTTCTGCCAATCTACTTGGAGTTGATACTCTCACTTTCTGAGTCTTTCTGTGGCATGGTGTACTGGTTTTAATCTCTTGATTCATATGTGAAATAGACGGACAAGTGCTGGGAAGTGTTTGGGGAAGGTGAAGCCAGTGCTCTGTGGTTTGTTTCAAGCTGGGTGTTGCTTATGGTCAATAAGGGACTGGGTTTGAAGATGCAACTCTGAGTGCCTGAATTCCACACCAATGAACCGCAGGGTACCTGAGCCAGCAGAGCAGAAGAGCTCTGGTTATTGTAATAGCATCAGTCTACACCCTGCTTGTTGCCTGTGAGTCCAGAGCGATGAGGGAAATGTGATGCCAAACCAGGAATTCCAATCAGTGAGCCAGGATCGAGGGGGCTGTAACCAGGCACAGAGCTGTCTGTGAAGCAGCTTGGGAAGGAGCAAGGTCTGGAGTGAAGGGAGGAGGCCACACAAGGCTCCCTCAGGCTCTTTCTCACTCAAGTCTGACCCAAGGCTGCAGGGATGCCCTATCAGAGATGGCCCCTGGCACAGGGAGCCAAGCCCCAGGAGGGAACAAGGAGGTTGTGGGGTCTGTTGGTGCCTTGGAGTCCTGAGAGTATGGTCAGAACCACAGGTTTGTTGTGCTCTCCAGGTTGCACTGATGAGGCATAATCTGTAAAGCAGGTGCCTTTTTTTTCTCCCTCTCTTATAAACAGCTCATCCCCATTTTACACTTTTAATACTCCCTGTTTTATAAGGCTTTGTATTTAGTTTGGAGTTTGTTTTCCTTTTTGTTGATGCTTGAAGAGTTGGGGGGTTCGGGGTTGAATCCTGACTTGGTTGTTTTAGCCTTTTGTTAGTGACCTCAGTAAATCTTTTCATTCTTCACTCAGAGCTCAGCATACTCCCTTTCAGTATTCTTAATCTAGACATTTTCCCCTTTTACTGTCATATTAATATAGCCCCACATTGGCCAGCTTCTGTTATCTGCAGAATCTGATTCTTTCCCACAACCTGTTGTGTTAACCCTGGCCAGGTCTGGCCTTCTGTATAAATACCTTTGTAATTAATATTGCTGAAAGTGACGAATTTTGTACTGATATAAAATTAGTATGTTCTACTCATCCTATTATGCTGCACTATTGGGGGGAGCAGTCATTTCTTATTGAATGACAAAACTCTACTGTCATCATTTAATCCTTATGTTTAGGTGATTTTAGTTTATATTTTCAGTTGCAGGAACGGCAAAAACTAAGGGGGAAAAAGTACTTACCATACCTTTGGCAGTGACAGTCCTATGCATGTTTGGTACCCTGGGTGTGTCTGTGTTTCTGCTTCTGCAGTAAAGCCATGGTAAGTCAGTTCATTCTGTAGAGCTACTTGTGAGCAATTGATCTCTACCCAAATGGTTTTCATTCCAGCTGTTGCAGTGTGCCAACCTGCTATGGCATATTTTATACTCTTTATTTACTATGGTATTTCTTTGCAATCATAGTCAATAACTAATTAAGCCATGTCAGGCCTTTTGAGACGTGCTAATAAGCTTAAAAATTTACTAGTTATTTGCACGCTATGGATAGAAATTATGTGGTGTGTGGCTAAGGAGCTAAAGAGGGACTTTAAAGATCGCTGTGTCACGTGCTTCTGGGCTGGTCTTGAGCTACTCACAGCATTCCCATGACTTTGACTCAGGAAAATATTTGAGTGAATGCTGAATAATTGATCCAGTCATGTTGTCAAGAGCCTTCTTAAGTTAGGGCTCTTGGAAGTGGGATGACAGGCCCCTACCTCCACCTTGTTTTTCTGTCATTTAGGAGTCCGTAACTCACCCAAAGTCTCCCCGTTCACTTCAGCAAGCTGTGACTTGGGCTTTTACAAGAATCAGAAATACCAGGTCCTGACCAGGTACCTCACAGAAAGGCACCCTTAGCCCAGCTGGGGTCTCAACTAGAACAAAAATTATATGTTTGGAAAGAGAAGAGGTGTGTAGATAATTTGCAAAACCCAGTTGCTGTCCTGTAACTGCATGCCAAAATAATGCTTTCATAAATCTTCATTACAGAGTGGATATTTGCCATTCAGTATTACCCACTTCAGAGACCAAATGTGACTCATTATTAAATTACTTCAATCTGTGCTGATGTAGAAGCACCCCTGACACATCTCTTTGTGAGCCATTTCTTCAGAGTAATTGCATTAGTAATAGCCGATTACACAGCAATCTTATGTTCCTACAAAATTAAGGTAATTACTGTAGCTAAAAACACATCCCTCTGTATTCTGTCCTAGCAAGGAAGCTGGTAAAAGGCAGAGTAATGCTTCAATTCTTTGTAACAAGAGAAACATTAAGGTGTAATTACATTATTGATGCGGCGTAGGAGAAGTTTTCGTATTTGAAAGGAGCATGGAAACAAAATAAGAGTTTGAAGCTATAAAATCTTAGTCTAGAAGGGGGGGGGGAGATCTTTTGCATTTAGATGCCTTAACAAGTATGGTGGAAATGTATTTGAAGTACATGAATGAGTTTGTGTTCTCTACTTTGAGAGTATTAGATGTCTGTCTTTGAAGTAGATTTTATTGTGCAAAATCGCAGTTTTCTTGGTTCCAGAGGTTCCAGAGAAACTCATATGGTTATATTTTTTTTTATACTAAATAAATGGGTATTAATTTTTTAATTTAATGGCAAACCTCCTGAGTGCTGGGGTCAGATTCTAATTAGACCGGGTGCTATAGAATTTGATTTGTATTTTAATTTTCACCTTTCTTTATGTCTTTGAGGGAAAGTTGACATTTCACATTTTCTTTAATACAGTACTAGAAGTTTAATGCAACAGCTGAGGGAGGAGAGATAGGCCATTCCCCGTAAATGTAGCTAAGTAATTAAAACCTACATATTCTAGGAGGGATAATGAAAAATTAATCTCTTCAGAGACATTATGCAGTGTCAAAATTCATAGAGAGAGGGTACCACTAGGTCATGGGAGAGAGGCAGTTTGTGTTTGGCTGGGGGCTGATGAGAGTCTGTTGCCTGGTACAAGTTCTCCTTGCAGATTTTGCTCTCTGTAGGATCAATGTGCCATGGTTGAAATGCTGACAGCCCTCCAGTAGAGAACAAAAGTTCAGCTGTGGAATACATCTTGCAATGTATCATATGCAAAACTCCCAAGATCAACGTGGTGCTCGAAATTGTTTTGATTACCAAGGTAGATCCTAGCAACTGAATGTGGATTTTTCAATTGACACAGCAGACTTTGAGCATGTGTCAGGTTATGCTAAATTCCTGCACTGCAAGTATCTTAGCAACTGCTGTGTATGGTTTACATTGTTAGGAATATTCATGGTGAAGGAAGTGGCTCTTCTAAAACGTTTACAAATTAGAAATCTGATGGGATCAGAATAACAACTTCAAAAACTTTTTTTGCAGGGAGAGAAATCATGGAAGGTAATACTGTATTTTTTCTGTTACATGCCACCAGCACTGGGGACAATGGACAGCAACTACAGCAGGGAGCTATCCAAAGCTACATTTTTAAAGATAATGTGATCACTCCCCCATGTTGTGTTGTGGAAGGTGCTTTTCATCTGCTGTGTCAGGTGATCACAGTGTTTACATGGAGACACCTCACTCCCTTTAGCAGTTTAGTTCCTGATAGGCCACAGAGAGAAGCTAAATATAATCATGGAGTTGAATGAATATTGTCACATGATGGGACAGGTGTTGGAAGGAAGATCTCTGAGGATGGCAAAGACACATTGATCTGATATTTTGAATACTGGTGCTTGCCACAGACAACTTTGGATATTATATGGAGAACTATAAGCTTTTCATTTGCTTAGGAAATGGAAAATGGTAATAGTCAACCTCTAAGAGTTTCTGAGGTTACATTGAAATGTCTCAAAAAACCTGTCAGAGTAAGAATATGTCCTGATATGAACTGGACGGAAATACAAATCAAATTTTCCTCAGGTATTCTGTTTGGGATTATCCTATAGGACTCTTCTCATATTCAGTGGGGAGTAACAGGCCATTTAAGGATGTATCTTTTCTTATGGAAGGTTAAAGTAGGCCAAATCAGTAACCTTAAAAAAAAAAGTTTCTCTATAAAATTAATCAAAACAGCTAAAACCATATTTAAACATCTAGATTGAAATATAAAATATATATCCACTCTTCTGAAATAACTATTTTTTATTCTGACAAAAATTTAAAAAAACTTTTCAAACTTTGAACAGGCCATGAAATATTTTTTGCTAACAACTGGTAGAGCATTTAGTTTTCAGTCACTGTCACTCAAATTTACTCCTGAACTTGGATTCAGTTTTAATATATGGTTAGCTGTTTTCCAGCTTTAAACTCATGAGATTTCTCTAGATATGAATTCTGTTTAGTTATCAAAGTGCTAATGAAAATGCTTCTCCCAATCTGTTTAGTGTTCCAGCCATAACACAGGTGGTTCTTCTCAGTACAAATTAATTTTTGTAGGTATGAAGGAGAATGGGGAGGTAAGTCATGTCAGTGAAATAAGTGGATTTAATTATGTTTAGATATTTCTGTATTTATGGTTCATTTTTCTAGTTGAAATAAGAGTTAAAACAGCAAATGGATTATTCAAAATTTAAAATTACACTGAAGCTCCTAAAAACTCTATTACAGTAAAGAGTGAAATGAACCCACCAAATTTGTAGTATCTCTCATCTGTTTTGGTCAGAGATGTGTCATCACTCATCAGAGGAGGAACAACTCCCATACAAAGTCTGGCTCTCCCATTTTAAACCAGCAAAGTTTCCTTTTCTGTTTAGGACAATAATCAGGTATAAAGTTAAGGCTAGAATCTAGAAATCTGACAATGCAGATGAATGAACAAACTTCACAAGCTGCTGTGAAAATGAGAACCTATTAAAAGTGTATCCCGACTTTTCTTGGGTTTTGTTTTGGGCAAAGTTTAAGGCGTTGCAGTGCTTTAAAGGAAAAACAACAACATCAACCAACAAAAAAATGGACATATGAGAAATCAAATTGGATGGAGAATTTGGTAGGAATTCTTTCAAAATCTCTGCACAATATATATCATCTGATGTTAAGCTGAAAATATTTTTCAGTTAGGAAACTAGATTTTGCATACACAGAGCTATGAAAAACTTCAAAATCTATCAGTATAAGGGCAACAAATCATTACAAATATTTTAATTAATTATTCTGACATTCAAGGAAGATGATGTGATCAATGGTAATGTGTGTGCAGCAGGTTGACAAGAGGAAATTGAGAAAAAGAGCTATTAAGGCAGAGTATATTAAAAGAAAAATGCCTTTAAAGATGTTATACTGACGACTTCAAAAGTGCATCACAGCAAGCTGTTACAAGATTTCTAGATTAGATTTCTAATTATGTGAGTCAGTGCAATTTAACTTTACTACAAATATGCTAGAATTAAATTGAGCTTATTTATATATTTATAATATGTTCTACATAACCCAGATATCTATCCAGACATCAGATTTTTTTCAAAATGAAACCTGTACATGTCATTATGCTTTTTTAAGTAATCCTCTCTAAAAATAATTATTTTATATTCTCTTTTTAAAAATACAATATTGTGAAATAAATCCCAAGCAACATGGGCTTATTTTTCATTTTGTCTTGCTTACATGCAAGTTCATGGTCATCCTATGTTCCAGGTAGAGTATGTGTTATAAAAATCAGTGTACAATTATAAATTCATGTAAGTATGAGATTCTTATATTCATAACTTTCTTTTCTTCTGCTTGTGTTTTCATCAAAATGGAAAGAAAAAGATATTAGATCTACCAAAGTACTGCTAACAGAAGTATACAAACTCCTGCAATGGCCCAAGATTATTCGTAATAATGAATTACATATTTTGCTTCCAGAATTTACTCTGACTTTTTCCCCATGGATTTATACCAGGACACAGAATCAATCATCATCCACTACATTGGGTGACAAGATGTAGATAGAGCTAGAGAAAGTAAACAAGATAATTGCTAAGTACACAATTAGAGAAGCTTCATACAAAATGTGTCAAGTAACAAATTACCTTCTTTTGTAGTGACAAATGGAAGCACATTGTGTCATTTCAAAAGGAAATTGAACATATATTTAAAGTACCACATGAAATTATCTTAATGTACACATTTTCAGAAAGATGATCTGTGCATAAATACATACCTATGCACAGTAGTATATTCATGTCAGTAGATATTAAATTCTGTACCAGCTTTAAACTCTTTTAATAGTTGCAGTAATTTCTAGCTGAGGACTATATTTATAACAGTCTTCTCAAAAATTTCTTAACATAGGTATGAGTACAGGTTTGGCCACTGTCCTTAAGAGGATTAATGGTGTCCAGAGTCCCCCCAAAACCTACTGGCTCAATATTTATCAATATGGGTTAGGGTTGCTTCTGAACTGTTTTTCTGTATTTTAATTCCTCTCTTATTTCTGTCCCTTAAGCAACAAACTGGGCTTGTGGCTGTCGTGGAAAACTGGTTTGAACAACAAGAGAGGCTGAACATTCCCAAAAAACATGGTCTTGGAAACTACGCAAACAAAATGTCAAGTTTATCTCTTATCAGTCATAAAAATTATTCTACATGAGTCATTTCAATTTGTCAAAGCATCTCTCAAAGCCCCCTCTGTTTCTACTGGCATCATGAATTCATGTTGGCTACACAGCAATGTCAAGTCAGCTCTCCACTCCAGATGGTCCAGTGGCACATCACAGGGAAGCTGGATGCACATCTTCACTGCTGGAAGGGCAGCCGGACCCTACTCTGCATATTTACTCACATAAATTTCAGAATCTGAAGACAGGCAGCCAGAACTAGTGACTTGTACCAACTACTCTATTTAACCTTTGCATTATTAATTTTTTCAAAGTTCATACTATCTCCACAAATAAATCTCCTCACTCAAAATCTCTTGCAGACATATTGCAGGATTCGTCTGCCTTATCTTTTTTGTTAGTTTGTAGAAGGAAACACGTGACCTTACCCCTGATAAATAACAGCTATGTTAATTACCCAATTCAGCCTAGCCTCTGATGAGTCACAACTATATCCAATAAAGATAAGTGTGATAAAAGGGAGTTAGCTGGTGAAGGGAATCATCATGTAGAATCATGAAGAAGAAGGATTGCAGGGGGAATCTCTACTGTGAGGTCAGTCTGGGTCTGCAGTCAGAGCCTGTTGTTGGAACCTGCAGTCACAGTCTGCCTGGGTAAAAGTCTGCATTCAGAGTCTGCAAACTAATCCAGGCAGTCAGAGGCTGCAAGGGAAACCTACAGTAGGAGCTTGCTGCAGCCAGAGTCAGTGACTGGTTGGAGTCGGGATGGTTGAGCTGTAAAGAGGAATAAACCAGGGCCCTTTTCATGCTGTGATAAACAAGGAGTCTGTGTCTTAGCTCATTTCTACCCTCTAAGAAGAGGGCTGCTGCAACAGACAGTTCAGCAATCAATAGTCATAAATCATAGTTCAACAAGAGGCATTCCTGCACACCTGTAAGACCACTCATTTATTCAGGGGTATATAGATAGAAGGAACACTGACTATGTTATCACAGTCAGAAAAAACAGCTCTTATGTCTCCACTACAAAGCTCTCCTTGGAGCTGACAGCAACTATTTAACGTCAACTCAGAAGTGAAACAGCTACTCAAGTTTAGCACGTCACAGAAAAGGGTCTGTAAATTTGGTTTGGAAGGGTCTGTTCTAGGTTTAATGTATCAAAAATATCCCAAAATGACACATAATAGAAAAATGAAAACTCTTGATGACTGGAAGCACAATATAACACTATATTTTAATGCAAGTACACATCAAAGTTTCAAAACCTTTATTGGTCACTTTGTTCTGTTAACGCATACATATTGAGGAAAGATATCCTTATCACCACACTTGTCACAACAAAGGATGGCTTACATATACTATATGAATTTAATGAGTATGTTTTATTTTCTCTAAATACCTATTTTTAAAATGAAAATAGATTAAATCCTGCATATTTTATGCTCTAGGTTACATTGACTAATATAACGTCTCTAAATTAATGGGAAGAAATAGAGAAAACAGCCACTAAAAAACCAACTGCCAGAGTCTACCTGTACTGCAAAATCTTAATACATCAATGCTAATATCAGAATAGAATATATACCAAAATATTTTTTTAAAAATTTACTTTGCAATTTGAAAATTATTTATTTTACTTTTCTATTACATGAACCTGAAATCACATATTTTTGAATTTTATTTTGAAAATTTTTTCTTTTTTATTTTCATATTTTAATATCTGAGAAAATTCTAAAACTGGATTTTTTCCCTCTGCATGCAGCTTCATTAAGCAGATGTAATAATTCTATTTGGGCTTTAGGCTAGCATGGAGAACTTACTACTAAAAAAACATTGTATTACTCCTCATTCTGTTGAAAAAATGATGGCAAATAGGTTGCTGTTGGTTAAAATGGATTTTTTATAGAGAGATGAATTATCATACAAATTCTGCCAGTAATCATTGGTACATGGGTTGCTCACATGCAATCCACTGCAAATATCTAATAGCCAAATTTTGACTGAAAATAAGAGTGTTTTGAAACAGAGTTTGACTGATATATTTGTTTCTACAGTGTAATGCTGGGATTAATTGATTGTACCTTTCAGGTTTCAGGCTCAGAAAATTCTAGTGACATGCAACGTTATTTTTTCACTTTCTTGAAAACATGTCCTAATCTCCACCAAACCGAAAACCTCTAGAACCCGAGCTAGAACCTCTAGACCTTGAGCTAGAGCCTCTAGAACTTTTAGAGCCTCTAGAACCTCTGGAACCTGACCCACAACCAATACAACTTTTCTACGCTCATAAAACCTAGTATAAGAAAATTACGCAATGCGCAAACTGTGCACAGCAGATTATGCAAATTGTGCAGTAAGTCCATACAATGAGAATAACTTATTGTAAGCAATTTGACAAAATTTATGTTATTGCAAAGAATATTTGTAGATGGTTGAGGTGAATTTGTTTCTTGTTATCAAGCCATTTATAATTTCTTTTTATAATTTATTCTTTCTTCTGTCCTTGAATGTCTTGGTGCTATCCGGGAAATAGTAACACCTCTTAAAGACTGTTTTTCTGCAGTAGTCCACATGCAATTCTGCCTGTGCTAGAGAACTAACTGCATAAAGGATTAGAGGACAATGAAAACCACTTTGGTTAATTTCCAAAGTCAACCATGCATTTTTTTTGGTGCTTCCAGAAACAGATGGAATGATGTTGCTGACATCTCATCTACATTCACTTAGAACTTGAAGGAGGCAAAAACTGTTAGCATTATAAAATTAAACAAACGTGAATTAAACCTGAATCCACTTCAAAACAATCACTGTTCTTAGGTCTAATGGGAACAGGTTTTCTTTGAATCCCATTTTACCAAAGAGTGTCAAAAGAAGTGAAATCTCCATTCTGATTGCTTTACTCTGTCATGTCCATTCAACATTTCATTAATTTTAATTACTGCCTTTGTAAATAGCTTACGATGTTCTAGCCATGTTCCTTTGCCTAATCAGCAGGTTGCCAATATAACACTGGTTTCTTTTTCCTATGACATAATGAAGAAAATAATCTATTCAGTTAATTTATCTTGAATCTACAAATTCTTCAGTCTTTCATTTCCACTTAGCTGTGTCTAAGAGACATATCAATGGTTTGGCTCACCTTCAGGAGCAAAAGTCAAGAGTGTATGTGGAGCTTGCTCTAGTATTGTGTATCAGTGCCCAGTGTGATCAAGCTGTTGCTATGGAGACAGATGAACCTAAATGCATCAGAACTCCAAGGAATCTCTTATGGGACACAGCACATCTGTGTCCCATATTTGAATCACAAGCCTTTAACAGAATTACTAATCTGTTTCTAACATTTATTTTGGCAAGGCATCTCCATGCCTATAGCAACAGCTGTTCCAAAATTCGCATTCTAAAAGTAAGAGAAAATAGCAAATTGTATTGATTGGAGTAGAAGTTTGTTTACATATTGTTGTTAAAAACACATACACAAAAAACTCTTATCTCACAAAACTTTTAGAAAGCTGTTTCCACTAATTTTGATCAGCTCTAAGCCTTGCTCTTATATATCTAGTTTTCTATAGGGTATGAACTGTAAATAGAGAGTCAGTGGAAGCATTAAGGAATGAAATTAGCTTCCTCTGACAAAACCCAGTTAGTGTTCCTTAATAGAGAGAGGTAGAAGCCTAAACTGTAGATGAAAAGTGTGGTGTGTTCCTATGGAAATATTGAAATAGTTTTGCCATTCATTTGAGGAAAAACTAGATTAATGGATGTGGATGGATATCTTTAAATATCTTTAAACATCTTTAAATGTAATAGAAATAAAATATTTAAGAGCTAGACTTACTCAAAAGTTTGTTTTCTCTGACTCAGAAGGAGACTTGTTCTAATTCTAACAAAGCATATCTTTAGGGATTTTAACTGCTGCTGGTGGTTTTTTTGTATGCTCTGTTTGGGAAAAAAAAAAGGGCATAATTTCAGGGAATTCCACCTCAAGTGTTTTTGTTCTTCCATATTCTTACAGACTCTGTAGAGGTGCAGGAGGATGACAAAGCATTGAACAGAGCTGGAGAACAAGCACTCTTGAGGTCTGAGAGTTCCCATGGTCTGGAAATCTCAAGAAGAATACAGTTCAGCTATGTCAAAACCATCCATGGTGAATTTCCTACTTCACTCATTTACCTCTACCTTAAAGTGAAGGTTGTAAAAAACAAAACAAAACAACAACAAAAAAAAAAAACCAAAACAAAACAAAAACCACAAAACAAACAAACAAACAAACAAACAAACAGAAAAAAAAACCAGCGCAGTATCAGAAGCCTTAAATTGTGGAGAAATACCTAGCAAGTATCAAATATGTATCTGGTTGATATGACCCCCAAATCAGTCCATATAACACATCTTCTTTTACCTCTTTTTGCAATAGCAGGAATAAAAAAAAGTGGATTGAGCCCTTTCATTTCAGATATGTCTCACACACTTACAGTGTCTAATAAAGTTCATTGCTGTTTTTGAAATAATCTGTAATATGTTAAGTCTGCATAGAAATGCAGGAAATCATAAAATAATAGAATACCTTCCTCAAAATTACTAAAAATAGAAAGACTGCAACAACAAAAAATTGAAGTATGTAAGCCTGTTAAAAGTAATCAGTAATTGCATAGCTTTTTTAATAACAGCTATTGTAAAATAAAATTGAGGAAGATACTAATATCCAAACCAGTTCTTGATACCATTCTCATACACTATGAGCAATACACTTTTATTGACAAAAAAAGATAGATTAATTTCTAACAACAGGCTGGAGAACAAAAGAAAAACAAAATTTGTGATCTACATAAAAGCATAAAACTTATGATCCATCATTTCCACCTTCCACTACTGTCTCATGCATAATGTAAGGAGAAGAAAAGATTATAAAGATTAAAAGAACAATATTAGTAAGCCTTTAGCTTTCATAACTCTCAGATGTAACTTTAATGAGATAAAAGGAAGTTTCAAGCCTGGAACAAATTGATTTAACAGTTTCTGGTCTTTAAAGAAACTTACACTGTGACTTCACAATAGTTACATTCAGTTGACTTTTTTAATTATTGATTTTCAGCATGAGGGGAGGTTTGCAGCAAACATCAGGAAAGCTTTGCGTTATTAAAAGCAACTTATGGATGTATGTATGTGGTTCTGTAAATCTTCTTTTGATGTTCAGAACTTTTCTTTCTGTTGAACTCAGGTTTTTTAGTCTAAAGCCCCAAAATGCACATATTTCCTGGGCATTCTGCAGACAGCCGTGCTTGGTATCTGTGATTAATTTTCCTAGCCTATTATTTCTGCACTGAGAACAGGCAATTTTCTCTGACATAAACAGATGTTGGTTTTGGGTCCTACATCTGTACAACAGCTGCTGCAAACATACAGCTGTTTATCTTACAAGCCTGGTTCTTGCTAAGCCTTGAAAGCATCTCTTTATCTAGTCCCATACCAGGAGATAAAACCCAAATCATTCTGTGATAATTACAAGGATGCATCACAGCATCCTCATCTTGTCAGGGCTGTTTCTGTTTTCTGCTTGTCATCCTGCTGCTCTTCTTTTGGATGTGGGAGATGCATTAAACTGTTGTCAGCCTTTTCTCTACTTCAGAGACACAGAAAAATCACAAAACTTCTAACTTGGTGGGATTTTTTTCCAATAAATAATTGAATTCTTAGAATACCAGTGGTTTTGGAGAGAGAGCAGCACAGTGTGCTTAGTGCATTATGCTCTTAGAGAATTCAGATTGGCACTGGCAGCACAGACAGAATAATTCAGACCACTTTGAAAAATCCTGACCTCCTTCTGTTATCCAGTAGATTTCGGTCAGCATACCTAACCAAGGAATGGATTCTCTTTAGTGTGAATAATCCCATGTAGTTAGAGCTACTTACATCATTGGAAAATTATTTTACTTTTCATGTGATAAAAAGCAATGGATATGTAGCTTGTATACTAGTAGATTATGTAGAGTTTTTCTTTTGAAATTGCTTTGGAAAAGCAAAACTCCTCCAAGAATAAGCTTTTAATATTGTCCATCATTATCAGAAGCACATCTTCTGCCATCTAGTAATAATGAGAATGAGAAACAAACAATTCAGAAAAACTGTTCCATCAACACAGCACCCAGTTCAAGGCAGCAGGTACCTGCTGTTGGCCTGCACTGGCTTTCTGCCAGCACAGATGATTTGAAAATGTGGAGAAGATTATAACTTGCTGCAATTCCATGAAGTTTTTCTGACACCTGGGACAACTGTGGAAGAATCATTTACTCCTTATCCTGGCCTTTACTGTGCCAGTGAGAAAGAAGCAGCTGGAATATGGCATGATTAACATCTCAGTTCTAGCCAAAGATGATCCTACTTTGACAAATAATCCCATGGCTGGTTAAATTCACCTCAGGATCAACGTATATACATCTTCAAAGTATTTTGATTTCAAGTTGAACTGCTGTTAGATCATGGTAGTAGTGTCTCAATCTAAAATAAATCTTCCTAGGCAAAGCTGATTAATTTTGAAAAGCCAGAGAATACATAGTGTTACAGAGGTGAGTCCTGGATCACCACTCACTCCTTGAAATTGTTCCTGAGATATTGTACATAAATCTTAAAAGTCAAGAGTAGGTCAGATATAATCCACAGTCCCTAGAGCAAATGCCACCTGAATAATATCTGAAGTAGGTGTAGCATTCTCTGTTCTTTAAGTGACTTATTAATTCAAATGTCTTGGTTTCAAAGACATTTGTAGAGGGGCTGCCTACTCAGTGACATTCTGTTGTTAGGCAGCATCAAACTTCACATTCCACTCAATCATTGCTCGCAAGTACTTGCCTTTTTCAGTTAATATAATAAGAATATTCTTAATATAGGAAGAAGATTGCACACCATGTAGATTCCTTTAAGCAGAAGTAAAAAAATAGACTACCTACTTACTTGGTAGCCTTAAAAGTCCTCAGAACTGGTGTTTTAAACCCTGCAATAAGGTGCATCATTCTGTTTCCTGGTAGAAGAACAGGTAATTAATTATGTTTATCTGTCTTTGAAAGCTTGACTACAAGCAGAAACATAAGATGAAAGGTAGAGTTTAACTGTGTGCTAATCTTACCATTCTATCACATTTGCTGGCACTCCCTCCTGTCATTCAAATACTGCCCAAGTTTTTAACCTGTAAAATAGCTGAAGATGATAAAATATATAAATCTCAGTTCAGGTGGTCTTGGTCCTTCCCAGAATTCTGTCTCACAGTGCTTGTGTGCAGGTAAGTTTGTGAAAATTAGGTGTAAGATACTGACCTACTTTTGTGATTATGTGCCAGGCTCCATTATTCCAGGGTAGTTAATGATAGTTGTCTCCAGGAGATCTGGAAATAATCTGTAGCTGAAAGAAAAAAAATCACAACACAGAAGTTGACTAAATGTCAGGCATTCCCCATGTGTTTTAAGGATGTTTTGTGCTGATGTGCAAGGTGACACTCTGTGCAGTGATAGAACACTTCTAAATAGTGAAAATGGG
Organism: Phylloscopus collybita; assembly: GCA_027886175.1. NCBI lineage: Eukaryota > Metazoa > Chordata > Aves > Passeriformes > Phylloscopidae > Phylloscopus > Phylloscopus collybita. The sequence continues at coordinate 45,008,048 of JAJNNQ010000018.1, forward strand.
ATCACTTTCTGTGTCTTAACTGCAGCAAGTGAAACTCAGCACAGCTTACATTTTTATTTCTCTGTGAGCAGGCCTGGCAACAGAGAAAGTACCAAAGATGAGGTGTTTTCCTCACCTTTCCTCCTTCCTCCCAAATTTCCCACAGAACTGTTGTCTAGCTGAAGACCTGAAAATGAAGAAAACTTCTTTTTTCTTGCCTGTCTTAAGCAAACTGTAGTGATCTGTAACAACTTGTCCAAACAAGCTCCCATAGGTCAGTTCAGTCACAGATTTGATAACTTATTAAAAATTTAATCTCATTTAAATCCATCCCACACACTAATGATTACCTAATTAATACATGGAATTGGCAGGACTTTCCTCAGTATCCACTCATAGATTCTTCTTTAGGTTTGTTCTCTTTTGATACTCCTAATGCTGGATTGAAAGGGGGTTGATTATTTTACTGTGATGAATGCAGAAGGAACATCAGATGAGTTATGACAAAGGAAGACACAACTTTTTTAATTGATTTCTTTGAACTAGCTATTTCACAGCACCTCTATTGGGATGACCATTTCAGGACAATAGGAACTCTAATAACATAATGTGGCACAGTACCAATGTATTCACTGCACAGAAGAAAGATGTAGCATTTACCTATACAGAATATGCTTTTATAAGGAAAGAGCTGAGGGCACCCACCTCTCCTTTAATCTCTGTCAGAAATGTTGCATCCTGGATGAACTCCACAGAGCTGTTGTTTGATTTAACCTTTTCCAGGCAGTCTCATTTGAGTATGTATAGACACAGTGAGGAATAACATTTCTGTTAAAGGAGAAGCCTCTAGCTGAGCAGTTGCACACAGACCACCACAGACTTTACCTGCTCTGACCTGAGTCCCTTTGCACTTCCTCCTTCTACAGACTTGACCCTGGGTCCCCAGGAGCAGAATCTCAGGTACTGAATGTATAAAAATAAATAATTCAATAGCATAGTCAGTTCAAGTTGGGTGCCTCTGCAGAGGGACCCAGAACAAAGAAATAATTAAGGCAATTATACCCTTACAACTCATGCACCCACCCCTCCTCTGCCCTTTAAGCCCTTTGCATGTACCTCTTGGTGGAATGGTAATTTTTGGTCTGGGATCTTTTAGCACCTTACTGGATTTTTTTCTCTGTGTTCATGCAGGCAGATCACGCCCTGTTCTTGTCAAGTTGCAGCTCCTGTTGATAGTTATAGCTTCCTTATCTTCTTATTTGTGCTTCTGGTGCACCTGCTTGCTGGTAGAGCATGGGAAACTAAAAAAGCCCTGGACCCAAGATAAACATGACTCAGCAACAACCAAAATGTGTGTTGCCAATTTCTTTCTCATACTGAAGACAAAACACAGCACTGTACCAGATATTGGGAAAATTAGTAAGAAAATTAACTCTATTGCAGCTGAAAACATGTCTAGGTGTGAGCTCACAGTTTGGAGCCTAAGGTTTCAGCAAATCATGCTACTCCTTAGGCTGCAAACAAGTTAACAAAGAACATACTAAATTCACACAGTGTTATGAATCTATGTAACTCACTCTACTTGAAACTTACTTATGCCAAACATTTTTTATTTCTCAGCATATGGGCAGCTCTGTCTTATTAACAAGCAAAGGGATTGTATGAGCTCGCTGTTACTAAAAACAAAGGACTGAACTTGGTGGGCTAAGAAGTTTTTGTTTTGTACCATCCCTGGAAGTAAATCCCTGCTGTGCAATTCCACCTGCCCATTGCCCAGTACTAATATCTTACTCTGCCTTGGCCCACCTAAAAGCTGTTTATTCTTGCTGCCACTGGCATCCTGAGAACGAGAGGTCCTTGTTCTGAGAACTAGTCATGTAGCTCAAATCCAGGTGTTGGACACCCCTCAGGTGGTCTGGTTTCTCCCTTTTACAGGCTTGAAGGCCCCTGCATTGTTATCTCTTTTACAGAAAGAGGTACTGTAAACCTTAGAGTGGTTAAAACCAAGATCTTTAAATGGGTCAATGAAGTCACAAGAGAAAAAAAGATTAGAAAATTATAATTAAAACCTTTTAAAAACATATGATAGGAAAACAGCATATGTGAGGTCTTTTTAAAGAGATGAGGGGAAAAAATGAAAGCCTTATGATAAAGTAGACTAAATGCTGTCCTGTTATATGCTTAAGTGAGAGTCTCTTTGTACCAAGATGAAAGAAAATTGCTGTGGGTCAAGGTAGTGTGATTTACTTTTTTTTTTTTCCACTGACTTGCTACCTTCTGCAGAGTTGACAAGCCTAAAAGTCACATCATTGCAAAGTCTGTTTCTTCAGACTAAATGAACTCCCTCACAAATGGCAGCGACTTATGAGTTGAGTCCTTTTGGTGAAGGGTGCATGAAGAGCATTCACTAAGCATGGATTAGACAGCCAGAGGATGAGTGAACTATTCAATGATTTAAACATCACAGGTAATTGATGCAATCCTTCTTCTTTATTTGGTCAAAGATAAAAGGCCTGATTCTAAAACGTTTAGTGGAGGCAATATCTAGTTGTGGAAATAGTGCCTTGGGATGATTTAAAAGTCTGGACTCAGAAGTGATTTATTCAAATCACTTCTGATTTCAATTTGAATTTGTGGTAAAATTCAAATTCCTAATTTTCCTTCTGTTCCAGCCTTTGCAGAACACTGTGCTGTGAAGTCTGCCATGGCTAGCAGGTTTTAAGTGTAACACAAGAAGAATTACAGGTCCTTTGTGAAATGATGTGAAATAAGTTTTAAATCGCATTGCAATATTGTTCTTCAAGTATCATCTTAGAGTAAGTAAAACCTTGTAATGAAATTGCTTGCCCACATAGTAATTGCTGAGCTGTGTGATTAGAAATTGAAGTGTCACTTTGCATGTGTCATAGTCTTTATTCTGCTTGAATATGGCACACATCCATTGTCTGGAAAATTTTTTTCATGAAACTTTAACACCAGGGTGTTCCCTGGAGTCCACAGACATATGCTATGTTTTAGAGCAGTGTTCTAAATCAGCAATGTTTCTGTTCATTTATGTGAATGATCAGACAATTGGTTTATGCCTGGGACTGATACACTGTCTACAAGCCCAAGTATTCAAATTTATTATTTTCTAAATCAATGCATTTGCCTTACATAAAAAAAATGTATATACATAAATACATATTTTATATATATAGGATATTTTATTGTGCTTTTGAGCACTGAAATGTGTAACCCCTGCTCAGCAATAACAAAAACAGCTCAACGTTATCAACCCTGTGTTCAGCAGAAATCCAAAACACAGCCTCATATCAGTCACTGGGAACAAAACCAGCTATACCTCAGCTCAAACCAGAAGAGCTGTAAGATTACTTCTTTCTAATGCAAAACTTCTGAGTGGTTTTTTCCCATTATTTCTCACAAAGACCTTGGCAATCTACCCAGACAGCCACTGCACGACTTTTGTGGATTTCATCACCTGACTTTACTCCCATGATGTTCTTAATGTTTGTCATGCTACTCCAGGAACATTTTTTAAATCACAGTTCACTGTCAGGGTGTATCACTGAGCCAGGGCATTTCTCTCTTAGCCAGCACACTGTGTTCTGCTACAAGTTTTCACTTCCTCATTTCCAAAGGTACTATTGCTCTTTGTAATTACCATTCTTAGCAAATCAGACATCTCTAGAGAGTTAACCCTGCTCTGCTGAACACGCCTGAGCTTTTCCATGAAGAGCACTATTACCACCTTGTGGCTATTTAAGCCATCTATTACACTCACAAGAATAGTGCTGGAGTATATTGTAGCCTTCTAAATTGTCAGCCTCCTCTGCATTATCTCTGCTTTCACCTGCATGCACAAAAACCAGAGAACTAAATCATTGAGAACAAACAGCCCTAACATGCTCTACATAAACCCTTGCCATGTTTTCTTCAAAGTTTAGCAAGTTGTGGTTTTTAACCTTTAGGAAAAAAAAGTCCAAAAGGGTTGTGAGACAGGGCATAGTAATTCTCCTGAAACATACTGGTTTAATAACAGCAAAGGGAAAAATTATTCCCGTGTTCATGGTCAACAAAATAATTGCTTGGTAGAAAAGGCAAAATTGAACAGAAAATGAGCCCAGGAATATAGTGTACCTGTCACCTCTGGTTGTGATTTTGCTGGCAAATGGAACCAGGGAGCTCAGAAAGGAAGTGTCATAATGCCAGGAAATGAAAAAAGATTGTGCATAGCTGGTTTGCTGGCTCTTCTCAGAACATATATGTATATTCAGTGTTCATCTTTTTATTCACACCTTCCTTCTTCTAAAGGGAGGTCCTTCCTGCTGCAAGCTATAATTCCCAGCTTTTTATGTGATTTTAGGATTATAAATCCTAACAGGATTGAAAGTTCTGCAAAAATTTTCCCAGTCTGGATAGCATAAGGGTAAGTTTTCCAGAAGGTGATGCAAGCCCCTAGCACAATTTTCTAGCACAATTTTAAGCATTGTAGAGCCAAAGTCTTACAATATTTTCAGAGGAATTTCACCCACACCTGTCTGGCTGTAGCTGCCAGGGCAGGGTCTCCTGTGTTGTGTGGCCCAGGTTCTGCCATTGCATTGCTGTGGACTTGCCTTGACACTTTCCTGAAAGGTTTTTGGCCTTGAGATGTTGGTGAGCTCATTTTATTTGCTGGATAACATCACATTTTTGCTGAAATAAGTAAACCAATAGTAACCCAGACAAAACTTTGATAGTATAAGTTAATAGTGTTCTCCATTCTTTCACCTATAGAGGGGATTTATTTTGGCATTCTAAGATTTAAGATGTTTATAAAGTTGGATTTATAAGAGCACATAAGTTCATGCTTTGATTATGATGCCTATTGCATAAAAATAACTGAAATTTCAAATCTTCTTGGTAATTCAATACTTGACTTCCTTGTATGGTCTAATAGAGCCAACCAAGTGTGTTTCTGTATCTCAAAATAACTTAACACCTCAAAAAAAGTAGTCCTCAAATCATTCCTGAAAAAAGAAGGATTGAAATCCTTTATTCCTTTAATTCTTCTGAAGAATGTATCCCAAGGCTGTCAACAGATGTGACTCCACTGTGAGTTCACAAAAGGTAGTGTGGTAAAATTTTTTTTTTTCCCTTCAAAGGAAAGCCTCCTTTCTGTCTGGCTGAGGTGAAGAATAATGCTTATGCTTAATAACTACTACAGATGATAGAAGGAAAAACAAGTTACATCTTCTTCCCTTTATCCAGTCAACAATATCTTGCCTATCAATACTGTCACAAATATTAATTTTCAGTAATTACTATGTTTTATGCTAAAATATAGCTAAAATGGGGAGAAGAATATCAAAATAATGATTAACATTCCAAAACTATTATGTCTGATTAAACAGATGTTTGAGGGTTCTGGTGAACAATAAAATATCATTGTAGGTGACAGGTTGCACTGCAAATGCAATAATGTGCACTGCAAAAGGAATTCAAACAAAAATGGACTGGATGGCAAAAAGAAAGTAAATATTTGGGAGGAAAAGTGTTACATATTTTGAACTACATAAAATCAATAAAAATTTCACAGATGTGGAGATCCTTCTAAATAACAAAAGGAGTATAATTTCTTTAATGGCTAGAACCAGTAGATGGTTCTGACGGCACAAAGTGACAGAAGGAATTAATGAACAACTTGCTTTGCAGCAGGTGGAAAGGAGGAGTACTGTTAATGGAATAAGGGTGACTGTAGTTTAATTTCTGAAATTTTATTTTTTTGTGTACGAACTGAGATTTGTTAGAATTAATTTCCTTTAATTACATTGCTGCACTGGATAAAGTCGAACTGTAGCTGCTATAAATAAATGTACTTTCAAGGTCAACAGTACCACTGCAGTTGCTTTCATAGGTCAGGGTTTAGCCCTTATATGTTGTATTTGATGAGCTTTATTTTTAAACAGTGGCTAAGTGGGTAATCAGCAGGAAAGCCAAGCAGGCATAATTTGCAAAACCGTGTTTTGAAAAGTGGTGCAAAAATGTAAATAACCTTTAGCTGTAAAAACGTGGTTATTTTCCTGTCTGCTTCCACTGGTTCTCTAAGCCTCAGGGCCTGGGTTCATTCTGCTTAATTTGAAGAAGGAAATCCAAAGGTCTCATTTAAAAGGTGGCTCTGGATTCAGAGCCAGCACCCACACTCTGCTAGCAGGGAGCAGATTCAAATCTTCCTTTTTCAGAACTGCCCTCTTCAGTTCCAGAGCCCAGAGTGCCCATGGAGAGCCCTAGAAGCAGCTACTCAATGTTAAGTGTCCTCAAACTCTGATTTGCAGAAAAGATGCCTCAAAATCTCGCAGAGCCTTTGGAGAATACTTCAAGTAGGATTTTAATTGCTGCAGAGAGCAATAGATATGAAAACTATCACAAAGCTAATGGTTTCTGTATCTACTATCTTTTAGATCAGAAGCTGAAGAAGGATCAGATAACATCATCAAACTGCAGAAAGATCTTAGGGAAAGCAGGGTGTGATTCCCCTGCACAGTTATCTGAATAAATAGTAAGCAAAGAATACTCCTAAAAATATGACAGGAACTTACATAGGAACATTGATGCAAATAACTGAAGCACCAGTTTTAGATTTTGTCAAGAAATGCTACCTTTAATATTGATAAATGTAAATAACAGCCGTAACAGTCATAAATCAGATCAATTAGTTTCCAATAAAATGTTTTTTAATGGAATAGAGTAATTTCAGGAAAATGCATTATCTTGTGAACATACTGAAGGAGAAATTATAGAAGCATTATGTTCTGAATACATTATATATGTGTTGGTAAGTGATAAATAGGCAACACGGATTTTAGAAACTGTAAAAAAAATCCAATCTAAATGGCAGCAGGTATTTTAGACTTTCTCCTCAGGCAGACACTCTGTATGAGACTCAGAAAGGCTGTATGATTTATATATACTTAATTAGAAAAAAATCCATGGAGATCAATTAAATTTGAAATATATAAGTAGAATCTCAAGAGAATTTGATAAAATTTTAGGGAATAATTTTTTGATAAAGTTTTGCTCCTTCACAAGCTGGGAGATAAAATAATTCTCATCTTTGGTTCAACTCTGGCTTTTCACAGCTCATCTCTGGGAGGTTCTGAGTGTGGCACATGCATTGACAAATGTCCCGTGCTCTGAGGTATTAAAAATCCTAACAACTTGATATTTGTATACCCAGCTACTGAATCTAAGTAGTAAAGGGATCAGTGAGATGCAGTTTTCCATGGCTGGGTCACGCTCAGTCCTCATACAATTATGTATCAGAATTATTACTTGCATTTATTTAAGAATAAGTGATAGAACACAAAATATTGACAGAAGTACTGCACCTTCAATGTACTCTGTGAATTGGTGAAAAATTGTTCTGCTAGTAACACTTGAGTCTAAACTTTCTTTTAACCCTTTCAAACTTAGAAAACTCCTGATGTAATTTGCATTCTGGACAAACTGCAAAATACTTCTCTAATTTGCTTCCATTTTGTGTCACATATCCTGAAATAATTTTAAAATACTTTTGCCACTTCTTGGGGGAGCTATTAATGTGTTTCTCCACATGCTATCTTGTGTCATATCTCCTCATCTCTCTGGGAAAAACAAAAGAGCATTTAAGAATATGCCAGGATCTTCAGTAAAGGGACTCACACCAAGCTTCTCTATGACCTCAGGCAAAGGGAGCTGTGATTTGAACCATGGTAACATTAAACCTGGAAGCAGGATTCTGGCAACCCCAGTATCAACCCCCCTCAAATATCCTCAGTGCTCTGAGTCCTATCTAATCTTTCTATGTTGATGTTGCAGTCTGACCTTTACATGAGTAGACAGGTGGGAAAATACATATATCCTGTCAGCTCCCTAATGACTGCCTAACCTGAATAGACTCTTCTGTGCCAGCTGTGCCACCAGAAATTCCACCTTTTATGCTGAACTGATCTGCATTTAAACAAGTCTTAATGAGACTACTGGCCAGGTAGGTGAAACAATATGTAAAATTACAGGGTTTTTGTTGTTGTTGTTGTTGTTGTAGGTAGTGCTCAGAATTCAGTATTTCTCCAGAATTTTTACCCAAATAGATGTGATTTCCAAGTTTCTGTTGTAAACTGGCATCAAATGCTGTGCAGCTGAAGGAGTCCTGTTTAATTAATCCCTGGATCAAGTTCTAAGGGTTGTTTTATAGCTCTGTGCTCTCATGTCCCTAATTTGGTCTGAAAAAAATTTTAATTAAACATTTGGACCTTATATTCCATGAATATAACTGTTTCAGAACCTATGGCTTCCAGAAAGTCCTGTGTCCTTTCATCAGGAGATGTAGGGAAAAGGCCTTCTGGGTTTTTCTGGGCGTGGAGTTTAAAAGTGTTACTTGGTAATTTTATCATTATTTGGTATTTAATCATTGTATCTTGGGTTACAAGAAAAAGCACTTTTAGTACAACATTTAAGATTCTCATCTCCCACCTGTTTAGTTTCTCTGTGTATGAAAACCACTGTAAAAATATTTGTCACTTTTCCCTATGGCTTTTCTGGCCTGACAGTGATTTTTTTTCTCTGCAGTGAACGGCCTAGAACTGCTGTTGGTATCAAAATTGGGAATGGTATATTTTCATTGTCATTCCTAGTGTTCCCTTTGGCTTTCTATCCACTACTGAGGTTTTAAAAAAACATTTTTAGAGGACTGTGTACAATGAATCTGAGCTACATTTCCAGACATAATTTGGAGCATCAGAATGCGTATGTAAAATTAGAGTTGTTTTTCTCTGCGTACATAATTTACTTGCATCAGCATTTAATCTCATCTTCCATTTTATTGTCCAGTCATTGAGCATCATGCAAGCTTTCTGTTCATTGTCAGAGTTAAATTTGCATGAAGGGTAATTTCATATCACTGGCAATCATTACAAGAAATGTTTACTCTTCCTTTTTTTTTCTTTTTTTTTTTTTAATTTGGCTGTTGTCTGTAGTGTAAATATAAGTTTGAGCTAATCCTACACAACAGTGGAATAAAATATATGCAAATAAGCAATTAATGATACAATAAGATGGGAAAGGGGAAATTTTTATTATTTTCTACTGAAATGTCACATTCTTTCATTGTCCATTTGCCCCATTGAAATTTACTGTTTTCAATTTGTGGATTAAAGGACATTGGACATTTTTATCAGGTGTTTGTCCAAGAAGTTGATTATGGAGATGTTATTCCAAATATTTGCAGAACTTATGTTTGAGATGAAGAGATTTAAGACATACTTTAAATAAAGCGAGTGTTAAAGAAATAATGATGTTACTGAAATTGTGAAATTGATCCAGAATGGCCCCTTACTGTGCTTTCCCCCTTCACATTTGCCAAGATAAGAGGAATTACAAGGGTGAAGAAACAATACCTGTCTCTATTTCAGATTATTATCAACATGTGTTTGAATGCAGAATTAAATGAGAGTATGTGAACTGCTTTTGGTCATTAGTTTATAATAATCTGGTTTCTATAATATATACATATAACAGTGCAGCACAAAGTAAAAGCTTGTGAGCCTCCCTGTTCAGACAGTGCTGTAAATCTCCCTGATCCTATGAATTTTCCACTATTTCAAATAATCTCAAATTTCAGAATTTTAATAACCATTCTAACAGGACAATTTCAACTCTAAGGAGCTGAAGGTATGCTAATTTGATCAAAGTAATAACTGTTTTCAATTTCTATCCTACTATTTCTAATTTCTTATCCTTTTTGAAAAGGAAAGAAATTCAATGCTAAAATGAAGTTCCTTTTATTTGATCATAGGTTCAGCTGCTTTGCCAGAGACTGTTTGCTACTGAGTTCTTCAAATAGATCCTTGATTTTAACAGTCAATGAACCAAAGTCCATGGAAGTCAAAGAAAAGAAAACCTCTTGATTTTAGTGAGCTCTACTTCAAGGTTATGTGAGAAGTGTGGACATTATTAGTGGAAATGACAGTTTGGAGTTACTGAACTATACTAATGTACAGAGATTAAATTTCACTCTGTTCTTTTTTCACATTTTGGGAAGCCCATAAATTTGCCAAATATGTATATTAGCAGTGTATACTTTTTTCATTACTCTTAAAAAAACAAAAAGAAATCCAGTAAAACATAGTGTGAAGGGTTTGCTCACCGGATCTGATGTAAAGTGTATTTTCACACTTTGGAAAGTGAAAACATCAGACATTATAGACCAGAGGCTGAGTGATTATCACAGGAGCACAGCCTGAATGACAGGGTGGGATAGCTGTGTGGGTGCAAAGCACACACTAGTGGCTTGGCTTTTAGAATTCTGCTATGCTAAAAGTGAAAAACAGATTAGATAATAAAGGTCTGCAAAATTTCTGTCAGTCTCCAATGCACTCCAGTGCACGTCAGCATTCTGAAGGGATGATATTTCATTGCACTGTGCAGAGGCTGAAAGTCATCTAAATATGAAAACCCTTTTTAAGGTTCTGTATCCTCTCAGACCTCTCCTCAGTCTCGATCTGACATTTATTGTGTGCAGGCCTAGCATCCTGGTCCAGTACATCAAAGCTGTTTTGCATGGATTAAACATGGATCTGAGTGCTTTGCTAGACTCGCAATAAAGCATCTCATGAAGTATATTTTTAATAACTCATGAAGTATATTTTTAATCTTGCAGCAGCCAGGAGCTTTTCTTCATTGAGGAGTGCAGCCCCAGTGTTCTCACTGACACGGGAATCCTACACGTAAGATTTGAGTAAACCTGCACAGAACACTTAAATTTGCATTGCTTCAAGGTATGCTCCAGCCAATGGGCCAGTGTAGGACAGGTGAATAATATGAAATTTATTATGAGCAGCAGTTTATTTCATGTCCATGAAAATATGAACAGGAAGTAATGTTTCCTTGAAGCACAGAAGTATAGACAGATCTGTGACTTAAAATTATTCTGCATGGCAGCACTCTGAAGTCACTGTTGTTTCTTGTTGTGACAGGTAGAAGAATTATAAAAGAAAGGCCCCATAAAACCAGGCCTGCTCTGATACATTAACAGCCAGCCTGTCATCTCTTCTAAGTGCAGTTAAGCAATTTGCAAGTTCCTGTGCAAAAACAATCTTGGTATGAAAGGTTCATTAACACAACAACCCATTCTTGGGTTGAAAAACAGGTGCATCTGTGTAAACAATGAGATCTGTTCCAGGAGAACAGCAAAAATGTAAACAACCTGAATCTTAGCACGTACACACAGATCACCTTCTGACCAAAAATGAAGTAGTAAGAAAACTACCAGCCAAGATGTGCTGCACATGAGGTCTGTGAAAACTGTATAAAGCACTGTGAATAAAGGATTGGCTTTTCCCACATGAAGAAAATGGAGTCTAGGCTGACTGATTACTATAGTTTCTCTGTTATTTAAAGTACCTAATATATAGTGTATATGTTTTATTTTGCTCTAATATTGCAGAGTATAGATGCAGTGTAATCTTACAATTTACCCCGGGCTTTGTATACGATGCATTGTGTGCTGGTATGTACGTCATTTTGAAATGAAACAACTTAGTTGCTCTTTATTTTTATTTTCTCATTGACCTACAGAAAAATTTTACCAAAGCAAAATTATACACTATTACATTGCAGGAGAGGGAGGGCAAAAAAAACCAAAAAGGCAAAAAATAATCCAACAAACCAACCAGAGGGCAGAATGCTGTTCACCATTTATCAGATAAATGCAAACCATACTTCTTAACTTCAGGTCATTTTGGTCTTTTGTTTAGAATTCAGTCTAAATCTACACTGCAACAAAATAAAAATGCATTTTTCAAGACTGGTTCATTTCCTCTGGTGTAGGTAGCTTGTCAAGTGCTCCCATCTCTGCAAAATAGGGAAAAAAAAAAAGATAATTAACACATTTGTAAGTATGCATATTTATCTTAGCAATTAAGTAATGAAATCCAGTTTCAGTAATATAATTTTTTAATACTTTTCTCAACTACAAAACACAAATCTTTGAACTTTTCATATTTTTATTTATAAAACACTGGGCTTTTTTCTTTCAAATGTCAATAATATCTTCCTGATACAATTTCAACATTTTAGAAACAGCAGTGACAGAACAACAATTATATTAATTTTATTATGTCAATTGATATTGCTGGATCCCAGCATCTCATAAGACTTAATATTATCTAATTACAGCTGCCATCCTACATGTTGCTCTTTATGAGAAGCACTCAAAGCTGTAGGGAATAATTTCCAAGGGAAAGAGATGAAGGCCACTTTTAGTTATCACCAAGGTACTTCTTAGCAGCAAAAGTACTGCCTTTTCCTTGCAGATTAAAGTGAATACCTAATCTGAATAATTATTGCCTAAATCTGAACCCCATGGGTGGGGTTTTTCCCCCTTCCCCCCCCACAAGGAATATATCTAAACCAATGTATTTAATGTAGAAAGGTTTCATTTAAGCAAACGTGTTAAAGGATTTCTATCATTGAAAAATACAATTTTTCACTTGCTTCATTTACCTTTCTGGGTTTGTGTGTGAGTTTGTACTAAGCCTTTCCAATAAATATTGTTAAGAAATAATATGTGATAACATTCTGTGTGTCTGTTGCAACCTGAGAATACAAGAACTATGTCTGGGAAAAGCCAGATCTGGGGATTCATTTCTTGTTTTTCATGAGGACATGGTAATACCAGCACCTTCTCTGAATAAAAACAACTGTTTGTCATCACTGTCCTAAGAAGGGAGCCTTTTCAGCTTATTTGTTCCAGGGAAGAAGTAATTTGTAGTTCTGTGAGATGCTTTTTTGTTTTCTTGTCTGATTTAGCCTTTTCGGCTACACAGAGGATGTGTGCTTAACTTGTTTTACACCCTTTTTGCTGTGTCCAGTCACTGATTTTACTTCCTAGGCTCACACAGCAGAGTAAAGGAGTGTTTTGGGCTCTTTCTTCAGAGTGGTACAACAAACTGCTACTTTGTCCACAGTAAATACATATGCTAATAATCTACTTTGAATACGTATTTGAATTATTTCAGGCCCTTAGGACTAGCTACAAAGAGGTTTTGTTTGCAAATGCAAATTCAGTTCAGTACACACTGGCTTCACGTTTTCAGTAATGAGAGTTATTTTCCTTGGGTGGATACAAGTAATTCAGAAAAAAATGAGTAAAAAGCATCCCAGGTATGCAAAAAATGAACCAATCTGTTCGAAGTCTCTATTAATAATGAAATTAAAACAGAAATGTACACACAGTTCCATAGCATAGACTTGCCACAAAGTTGCTTATAATTTGCTGTATACAAAAGTAAGAATATAGTAGTTACTGAATTATTGAATTGTCTACTTTTTGAGACAGAAATACTCTTCAAACCTTTGCAGTGGAATAACATTTTTCAACTTGTTGCTTTCTTTGCAACAATGTATTGTGGTTTTACACATTTTTAGACAGTTTTAGAAGAGCTGAAGAGGTTTTTTAAAAGCTGAACACTGTGTTTGTTTGGGGTTTTTTTTAAAAGCAAAGCTAATGAAAACTCAGAAGCAGATAAATTTCTTCTTCACTGAATTCCATAATAAAGCTACCATTCTCACAGAGTCAGCTGTAAGCTCAGCATTACAACTCTTGTCACTACTGTGAGGCTGTACAGAGTTTCTACTTCAGAGCATTCTGAGCTGTTTCCCAGCATTGTTGCAATTTTGTCATGCAACTTTATTGTAGAGTACATGCAGAAAGGGAGATGTATTTCTTTTGTCACTAACAAGGGATGGAATGGTATCAGAACTCTCCTACACCAGGTCTCCACTGAGCTGCAGTTTTTCAGGATCGCCTGCACTCTGTGTGTGTGAGTGATCCCAGAGGTGCTGTTCCAAGTCTTGCACACTCAAATCTGCAGCAGATGTGTACATTAAGGGATAGTCTTGTCTCCTCAGTAAATTTCCCATCAGAAGGTGTGAGAGATTAAAAGGTATTCACTCACCTTTCAGATGCAAGTAAGTCAAAAATTCGATTACTGTGCGCACAATGTTTTCATCAGCCACGGGTCTTCCAAGGCTCCCTGTAAAACAAGCTGCTTGTTACTCAGAGTTAACAGGGTTCAAAGAGGCATCGTATCAGATACTGTGGCTAGGTTTATGAGTACTCTGGGGAAGGGAAAAAAAAAAACACCTCAAAACTACCTGAAATTCCTTTTTCCTTAAAATCCTTGATGGAAAAACCTCATTTCATGGAAGGGCAAAGCCCCTGTAAGGTAGGTAACAGCAATTCCTAGAATCAAAATCACCCAGCTTTATATGCCGTTGCTGCTTAGCAGCTGCCTTGACACCTTAATGGTTGTGGTCTCTAGGCCTTATGAGATCTGTTGCAGAAGTGTTATCCTCTGCTCCCAACTCTCTCCCTTATGTCCACCTGAGCCTGCAGGGATAGGTAAAATTTCAAATTTAGCAAACGAATTCTTCAGCTTTACAGAACAGTTAAAAGTCTGTTCATGTATCTTATATGATATAGAAGTGATTTGTAGCCCAAAGCCTAGGCGTAGGTGTTTTTCTAAAAGTCCAGAAAGCTATGTTTTTACATAGGTATCTAATCCAATACATTTGTCTTCAAGCTTGTGAAAACAGCTTTTTGATGGTATTTTAATGACCTAATGGGTGCTTGGTTTTGCACTTTTGAGAGGGATGCTTTCTGCATGTTAATGAGAGAAAAAAAATCAGCAGGGGGTTGGAGGAAGACACCTTGCTACTTTTAGGAGGATGGAGAACAGCTCTCTATTTAGAACAAATGGTTAAGTAATTTCCCCAAGAGTTTTTATTCTCTGCACACAAATGTGGGTACCAGAACCAACAGTCCATTATTACATCACTGAAAACACTATCAGATGGGTCAGAAGACAGGCTGAGCCTTCTGCACAAATTAAAAACATTAATGAGCGTTGCAAGGACATAAAGCTTTCTGGTACAAGGAGAAAAAGCATTTTAGAATGCATTTAATAGGCTTGCACCTAAAAATTTTGTCATTCAGTCTTTGGATGTTATTATTATTTGGATTAATAATACTCTTTTATTTGAATTTTTCCTTAACTTTTTCTCACCTAACCTGCTATGGATTTTTATTATTATTGCATTACTCACATTTTTACCCAGATTTCATTATCCATGTGATATTTATTTGATAAATACTTTTCCTCAGTGACCCAGAAATATTGTACTTATATATTGCTCTGCTATTGACATTAATTATGCAGAGTGGACAACTTGCAGATTTCAGTAAACAAACCATTATGATCTTGTAACTTGAAGATTTGACTAATCATGCTCATAGACAGTTGTAGTTTTGTTGTGTTTTTTTTTTTCCTGGATCTAGTGTACAGTCCCTACTACAGCCTACATTTTTTTCTAGGTTATCTGAAGAGCTTATGCATTTTGCAGCATTCCCTCAAGGAGAACACAGTCCTTTGCATGAACCCTTCTACACTAATAACATAATATGTGCATATATTGCCATTTTAAGGGGCTTTTGCAAATAATCAGGAGTAATCCTTAATTTTCAATTAAAATAATATGCTGATTACCTTATGCATTTTATTTTCATACATATATATATATGTATGTATATTTAAATCTCCTTTGGAAAGGAGCTCTGTAATAAACTTCAGCTTCAAAGAAAGATCTGGTGAGGGAAGAGAATGGAGCTCATAGCAGAGGCAGCTGCACAGTTTTGAAGTCTCATCCTGACAGGTTTGGTTGGCTTTGTCTGCAATTGTGGAGGCTCAACAGTACCCAGCAAGAGAGTTCCATAAATGCATAAATTCATATCCCTGTAAGGAATGTGGTATATGCACAAATGGTAACAAGTTGCAATGTGATCTCTACTGCTGGATTACAAAACCTTTACTTTTACATTGGTTTTGACTGGCCATATATTGTTTTAATATGGGTATTTGAGACAGCAGGGTTGGGGTTTTTTACTTAAAAACCAACAAGAGAAACCAAAGCACAGCAGCAAAAAAATACCACACACAAACCTCCACTCTGCAACTGTGTACCAGAACTGAACTGACACTCCTTCAGAGAGGTTAAGAATTAAGAAATGTATGAATGTTTCTCTTCTCTTTACAAAGTACGTATATATGAGATTGTAATTAAGCATATGTCTTTTATTTATTAACTTATTTAGTGTTAACCACATTTGCACTGTTCTGGGAGAATTTAGAATAGGCTCCAAACCCTTTGTTTTGTCCCCATTAGTGCAGTGATAAATGTACTCAGTAGGTATTTTATCAGCCTAAGGGTGAGACTCATCCCAGCTCACTTTAGGTGTCTGCAGCAGGTTCAGTTTCTCCTCAGGAGATAAAACAGGTTATTCTAGAAGTTTTTGCACTTTATCCTGAAACAGGTGTTCAAAATAAAGCCTAAAAATTGTCAGCTTCTCTTCATAAAGGGAGTCTAGACAAATATTTTAGAGGCCCAGCTTTGGGTGAAAAGTCCAGAACAAGGCTACACCATTTTCATTGCCATTTACTAAATTCTAAATTTACTAAATACAAAATGCAACACCTAAGCATTTTGACGTCAGTTGTGACCAGATTCTCAACCTTTTAATGAAGATAATCAGCCTTGCTTAATCATAGGAAATACTGAGACCTGGTATTTTCTGTAGCCTTCACTACTGCAAGACACCTTTATGGACCCTCTTTGCCAAAAAACAATTAACTCTGGAGTAGCTAGAGTGACATATGAAATACCTGTTTGAACATATGAAAAGAGAGAAAAGCCCAAGTTTTTTCAAGGCAGTATGATCTATTACACATTTAAAGCAACAAAATTATGATACATTTTCCTAATCACTTAGATGTTGTAATCTATGACCATACAAAGATCACACCAAATGGCTAAAGGTCATTTTCCTTCCTTTCATATGTTTATTAGAATTTCTGTTGAAATGCAGAAATAGTTTTGCAACCAAGTAGTCAGTTCAATAGTCAATAAATTACTTAACATAAAAAACAAATCAGAAATACTGGTTTCCAGATTTTCATTACCTGCTTTAACATCCTCATCAGGCGGTATTTCACGTTTACCAGTGAAACCATGCTTGTCATTAAAAGATCTGTGGTTATCTACTGCATCTGATAAATAAATTAAAAATCAGAGGAGTTAATTGACTTAGCAACAACCTTTCCTATATTGCTTGCTTTTCGTGGATTTCAGTGAAAAGATCATGATGAGCAGTTTTGATGTACAAAATTACAAGTTAATGTGTCATTAAATACAATGACCTTTCTTTTAAATTTGTGTTTATGATTCATCTAAATTACAGACCCAGTCCTGTGCTGCATACTTGCTGAAACTATTACTGGATTCAGAAGTTGTAAAGAAAAAAGTAAGGATATATCTGCATATAAACTGGGAAGTTGTCCTTACTATTCTTTTCCCTGTCTTTAAGAGAGTGTTGCTGGTGAGTGTGCTGAAAAGGAAACTGCAGATAGTTTACATGAATAACCTTCAGAAACTATTACATGCCCCTGGTGCCTCTTCTCACCCCCTTGCAATGGGCATTTCCTTTATCAGTAAAAGCTGATCAATATGACCTGCAACAAAGAGTGATTCCTATTATCCACTCTTAGATGTAAAATATGAGTCTTTGACAAGCACATTTCCTCACAGCATTTTTTCCAATTTGCTTAGATCTGCTTTGGGCAAATATACTTGCCCAAAAGTACACAGACATTTACAGAATCAGTTAATACATTTAAGATGCATTAAACTTAGGATACATTTTTTATGTATCCTTATTGTTAACTAAAAAGAATGCAGAGTGTCAGAGTAAGTATGTGTAATATTTATGTGTTACTGAGACTGAAAATATAAAAACACTGGTGATGAATTTTACCACATTCACAAGAATTAATGGTAAAAGGAAAAATATTTGAGACAGCTTAGTTTTGGATTACTTTTCTTACAACCTGCATTTGTTATCTCCACCTGCAAACCAGTACTGCTGTATTTTGAACACCTTGTATATTGATTTTTCACATAGTGAACTGCTAACAGTCTTGAGTTTGCAAGTTACTGTTTTGATTTATTTTGCTTTAACTAAAATAAAGTAGTATATTAAGTCAAGTAGTGAAAGTTTGTAAAAAGATTTAAAGGTGAAATCTGAAATACATGGAGAAATGCCAGATGCCACATTTTGTCATTCTGCCCTTGACAACTAAGATGCTGTAAGATTTTTTTAACACTTCTGGTGGTGATGTATTTGTCATATGAAAATTACAGTCCAGAAGCACAAAATGTGAGCAGATGTGTTTCTGGACATAAGGCCTCCCATCACACTTCTTAAGAAAAGAACAGCTGTTGCCTAAGACAACTCAGTTCTATGATAGGCATGTAACAAACATCTAAACAAGTGTTTTCCCAAATGAGTTTCTGCAGTCTTGCACATTTAGACAAAATTACTATATTCAGAGTAGTGATTAACACAATTTTTGCATTTTGAAATAATGGGGCGGGGGGTTGGGACTGTGCCTCACTTACGTGGCCCAAGCAGATAACCAGCACTATTCAAAGTCCAACCCCTTTTGTCTTTCGCCTTAAAGAAAAAAAAACACAAGTTTGTTATTGCATGACAAAGGACATTTTCTTATCAGAAAGAGCCTTCTGAAGGCTCAAAACCAAGAAAAAATAATTAAAAAATAAAGCAAATCATATTGAAGTAAATATTCATGGTGAGTTCTTGCCCCTCCCTGTCTAGGTCTACAGTGTTGCTATTGACATCCATGTGGTTTGACGATTTCACACCGCATAAGTGATGGCTGCAAATCACACTTCGGAGGCAGAAATTTCTACTTTATACTTGAAGTTTACATTACCAACTGACAGCCACCTTAGCAAACAGCAACGCCTCTTTTTCTTGCTTGGATTTACATGACAGCCTCTTCATAAAAGAAGTCCATACGTACATCGTCTTTTCTGAGGTAGGTGGGACACCCGTTCAATTTTGCTCTAGCAACCAGACATTCTTAGTCAAGGAAAATTTTTACAGGGGAGCTAGTATTTAAAATCTCCGAATTCTTAGCTGGAAAACAAAACAAAACAAACAAACAAAAAAAGGCAACCAAAAAAAACCCCAAAAAACAAACCACCCAAGCAAACTGTTTATAGCCCGAAATTATTTTGAGTGCTGCATCCTCTGCAATCCCTGTATCTGAGAACAGCGTGTATCCGTGGGAGGTTCACGGCTCCTCGCTAGCTGAGAATACTTACTGAGAAAACCAGCCCGAGTGTTTCCGAGAGAGTGGCACAAAGGATTAAAGACAGAAACAGGAAACTGGTGCACCTCTGCATCTGGAAGAAACCGCACCGGGGTAAAGGCTTCGCCTGCCGCGGGGCACGGGCGGCTGGCTGGGAAGTGGGGGCGAACCTTCTCCCCACCGCGGCTGCCAGGGCTCGGCAGCCCAATTCCCGCTGGGAGAAGGGTACGAGGTGGGGGAAAAGTACCTTGCTGTGGGGCGGGGTGTCCCTGTCGGAGCTGCCGTGCGGCGGCCGGAGCGGGGCTGTGGCACGGCGGGCTCTCACTGCATGGCCGCGGCCGCGCCGCGCTCCCGCCGCGCTTTATGGGCAGCGGAGCGGCCGCGCCGGCCGAGCCCAGAGCCGCCCACCGCCTCCCCCCGCCCGCCTCCCCCGGGCCATTTCCCCCTCGCCACCGGCTGCTTTGCCAAGGGCAGAAATCACGGCAATCCAATTAGAGGCACTCGGAAGCAGGAGGCGGGGAGCCGTCACCCCTGCCCTGTGCCCGCGGCACCGGGGACAAGGGGGGGCGAGGGCGCGGAGCGGGAATGCACATCGCCGTTCAGAGCCGCAGGGACCAGAGCAGCGCCGAGCACACGCGTGCTGCTGGCCGACACGAGTCACGGCCTTTGGGGACAGCGGGGACTCGGCACAGCCCTGCTCTGCTTTGGAGCCCTGCAGCCCCCGGGGTTCACTGGCGGCCCCTTTGACTCCAGCACCAGTGAGAGGAGCTGCCAAAAGTCTCTGTACGTCCTGCCGCTGGGCATCTGAGACAGCACCTCTTTCAGGGTTAGATACAAAAGCCAGGGATTTAGCTCTCTCCAGTGACTAGGCTAGCCCTGGCCTGTGCATTTCCAAGCAGTGGGGTTTCACCAGTTTGCTTATATTAGTTGTGGTTACGGCTGGCATTGGGATGTGCAGAACTGAATTGCAAAGCAGAAATGCCAGTATGAGTTCCATCTCCCCACCTCGCCCCCCCGCCCCCCGCCAAATTGTACATTCTCTACAACAAATTATTCACTGCAAGTCCCTCAAGTTCATTTCTCTTTCAATGAGAAAACATCACAGATGTTGCACAGAGTAAGTTATACTTACAGCTCCTTTTCCAGAAACTGCTAGAGTCTCTGCAAACTTACACATTTATCATTCACTAGTTTAAAAGCATACTTTTTTTTTCTTTTACTTTAATGTAGCATAATGTTCATAATCCAAGCTAGAAGCAGAAGCTGTGCCTTGTATCTCTATTTCCTACCCTCTTTTGTTGGACTTATAATAGTCTGGCCTTGTCTTTGGATCTCCGAGCAAAAACTGCTAGGATAAAGTTTATTTTATGCAATTCTTAAATGCTGATGTACATGCATGGGAAGCTCAGCTTTGCAGATTTCATTTGATACTTTTTATCATTTGCTGAAGGTGTTCTCTCAGGTATTACACAATCCTCACAATTCAGATTAGATGGATATGGAAAATAGCAATGTTTTTGCAAAGTGATGTTTTCCTTTACCTTATCAAAAGTGCACTTTTGACTGAAATTCCCTAGCTTTCAGCTGTTAACTTCCACTAAGTAATTTTTGAAACATGAAGATTCTTTGTGACACAAAATGTTCTCTTTTTGTTATGTTATTTGGGAAAAAACCACAGAAGTTATATCAAGAGATGTCCAATTTTGCACTCAAGAAATATTACAAAAATGTGTTAATTCTGTGAGCTTTGACTAATTTTATTTTTGACGTTCCTGTAAAATGTATTTGAAACGTTTTTGTACCTGCAGTTTTTGTTCTGATTTTTCATCCACAGTACTTGCACCTTCCTGTCAAATTAGAGTGAAATGATCTCTTCATCTCCACTAGTCAGATGCAAAAGAAAGCCCTCTTATATACTGAAAAGCTTAATCTATCACTTTCCCATCATACTTTTTGTCTAAATCTATCTTTATGCTAGTGTCAGTTAAATAATTTTATCAGTCATTTCTACAATTGATGTTCTCATTCCCACAATTTTCTTTCTCAAGAATGCTATTAGTCTTTTTTTTTTTTTCTTATTCCATAGAAATTTTAAATCTCACTGCTCAGAGAAAAAAAAAATGAACATTAGTCTGAAGCCTGCCTTTCCTGGCTTAGCTTGACTAATGGCCATCTCTGTGACTGCACAGCTTGTTTTCATTGAGGAGACCCTTCAGTGTACTAATTCCTCCATTGATTTATTTATTGTCTGGCTAATTGTAAAGGCTAAATGCAATTTGCAGTAGCTGTTAGGTTATGCCTAATCCTCACCAGAGGTCCATTATCAGATAAACTCACAATGAAGCTCATCTAAAACTCACTCAAGTCAACGGAACAATGAGCATTGATAACAAAACTGTCTCTGAGATCTCTAAACTGATACATGAGAGACAGGATTGGCTGTCTCACACAGCAACATGTATATGCAATTTTATAGATGTGATTGTAACTGCATTTCAAAAATAATTAAAAGAAAAACAGGGAAGAATACAGTTTGCAGCCAGAGCAAAAGGCTTTGAATTTTTAAGGAAATGATAACATGGATTAAATAAATTACAGTATCAAAACATTGGACTTGGGAAATAAAATTATTGCATTTTTGTCACTGGAGGTTTAATTTTGAGAACAAACAGTAAATCCTAAGGATTCTACCATGTCCTTAATGACAAAAAATTCTCATTAAAACAATTGATGAGGTAGGAAAGACCATTTAAATTTTAATTAGCAAAAAAAATAAACCATACAGAATGGCTATCTTGTAAATTAGGAAAAACACTGAATAAAAGTGGATTTTGCATTATATTTTAAAAGGGTCTGGAGTCTGCAGTTGCCTCCCTTCACAGCTGAGATTACTGAGAGATAATGAATGAAACAGGAAAAAGCATGTCTGCTATTTCTGTGTTGAAGTTGTCTAATAGAGTTGTTTTCACCAACTCATCAATGAATATTAAAATCAAATATTAGAAACTGCTGCAGTCACAGAGATGTCCATCTGCACAAAAAATGAGTGAGGTTTTTTTCTACTTCCCAGGCAACATCAAGTGTAAACACAGTGTTTAAGACCTTTCTCAGGTACGTACACAAAAACTCTAATATAATATGAGCAATTGTAATGAATTCTAGGCTTGGGAGATAAATTACCAGAAAAAAAAATATCCCATATATGAGTAATTCAGTGAAACAATGACATTACAGAAAGTAAATGCTTTATTGGAGGAGTGTCATCATTCAGCTAACTGGAAAAGACTGGTTGCAGAAGTTTATGATGTCTATTTTGAATCCTATTCAATATTTACCAGGTGATCACTAAAATGCAGTGACACCAGTGACTTACATTGCTGTCTTTTCTACATTGGAAACAAATTTTTCAGATCATGTTTCCACCCTGAATAGAGAGATTTATTATAACTGAGCATGGAGAACACAAACACAAGACTTTCTGTGGCTAAACCTGAGTGGGAAAGGCACAGATCTCTTTCTAACAGAGGATGGACACTGAGAGATCTGAGTATCAAAAGCAAAGAAGCATTCCAGTTGCTGTGAATTGCTTCACTAATATAAAGACTTATTGCTGTTCTTGTGGTAAATGCATCTGGCGGTTCAGGCAATGCTGAAAAGTTATTTGAAGTTTTTCTTTCAGCACAAAACCCTTACCCCAGCCCTCAATATTGGCATCTTAGCTGCTCATTGCTAACCTAAACAGAGATAAGTTGAAGATGATTCTGTCTGCATCTGAAGATGACAGAACTTCAATATACAACTATCATTTTGTAAGTAGCTTGCTCTTAAGTCTTAAAGAAACCTCCTGATTTTTCTTTCCCACACATGCATAGAATTACTTCCTTCTTTAATGGAGGTAAATATTTTCATCCTTTCAAATACTTTGCAATTGTTTTCTTCCCATTTTGTAATTTCTGTGAAATGTAGGCAATTTTCACAGAGTGAATCTGTTGCATGTTTAGCACCTCAGCATCAAATAGAACTAAATATTATAGATACCTTCTGAATGAAAGGCTATTTTCTGTTCTGAATTACACTGATATCAACCAACAATTTCCTCTTATTACATCATCCAGTGTGCTACCAGAGCTATATTCACAAATGTATACCAAAACTGGACTACCATATGTTAGATCATCTCCTGTATTTTTAAAATGATTTTTGATTCAAGAAGCATGGTGATTTTTAGACTAAATATGTACATATAAAAAGAAACCACAGAATACTTCAGAGAAAAACATCTGAAAGTTAGTTACTATACACATCAATAATATTGTGGTATTGTGAGAAACCCCACTATATCTTGATTCCTGCTTCCTCACAGGTAAATAATGTATCAATTTGGGTAAAATAAGCCAGAAGGTTCAAATCTATCATGGACAGATTTCTCACCAGTACAAAGACACAAGCTTAATTTCCTAAAAAAGTCAGACAGAACCAGAGGCTCTCCTGATGACAGTTTATCTGAGAAGAGCATTGAGAATTTGAAATATTCTAAGAAATACCATTTTCAAGTGTTTCTGGTATGAACAGTACTGGATCAATACAGATTGCACACCCTACTGCCATTCCTAGTCTATTCATCCCCAGAACACTTCTATTTGGGCAAAGAGGACATATGCAGAAGGCTCACTGAAATTCCAGAGTAGCCACTGCTTCAGCTATTTCCTTTGTAGGCCAAGGAGAAGGATGGGTCAGAGGCGCTGCCTCTCTCAGAAGCAAATATAGCTTTATATATCTCAGCTCTGTAAGGGACTGAGTTTGGCACTCAGTTCCTGTTAATATTAGAGCTCAGCTTCTCTGACTCTCTATGAGTTCAAGTGGGAACCTCTGACTCAAAGGACTGATTCAGGATTTACAGTTGCAGAGGCTCCTTTACCAAACTCTGAATTCTGATGCTTACAGGAAGGAGGCTGGTTTTTGGCTTAGTTTTCTACTTAATTCCTCACTTACCAAATACTTCCTCCTCCTTTGATCAGCTTCAGGGGAAGCTCACACCTACCAAACACAAGGGAGTTTCAAGTCCTGCAAGATCTCAGGAGGAATTCCTGCCCACTCAGTCTCTATAGGGCTGCATGCTGTTTAACATCCTCCTCCATGGTCTGGATGATGGGATTGAAAGCACCTTCACCAAATCTGATGGTGGCAACAAACCAGGTGGTGCATTGAACTTGTCAGAAGGGATGTCTTACAGGGAGAGCTGGACAGGCTGGAAGAGTAGGATAGAAAGAACAGTATGAAATTTAACAAAGACAAGTGCAAGGCTATGTACCTGGGATGGCATAACCAAAGTTCCCAGGACAGGATAGGATCCATCTGTCTGAGGAGCAGCCTTGGTGAAAGGGACCTGGAAATCCTGGTGGACAAGATACATGAGGCCCACAGTGTGCTGCTGCAGCAAGGAAGGCAAATTGGATCCTAGGCTGCATCCAGGAGCATAACTAGCAGAGAATGAGCTGTGATCATCCCAGTCTAGTCAGCACCTCTCAGGCCACACCTGCAGTACTGTGTAGGTATGCACCATTCAAAAAGGCATAGACACACTGGAGAGGGCTCAAAGGAGGGCCACAAAGGTGATCAAAGAACTGGAGAAGCTGCTTTGTGAGGGAAGACTTAAGGAGTTAGGTCTTTTCACCCTGGAGAAGAGGAGGCTCAAGGGAATTTCATCACAGTTTTCCAATCCCCAAAAGGCAGCCACAAAAAGCATGAATGCTTTCTCTTCAAAAGGACATACATGGAAAGGACAACGAGCAAAGGGCACAAGCTGTACTCAGAGAGGTTTCATTTTGATGTAAGAGAGGAATTACTTACAGTGAAAACAATCAATGTCCCAGGGCTTTAGTGGAGTCCCCATCAGGGAGGTTTTAAAGTTAAGTGGTCAGGGTGCTAAACAAGAGATGACTTTTTTGAAGCCCATTCCAAGCTGAGCTAAATTACAATAAGTGCTTTACCAAATTATATGTACTAAAATGAGACACCACAGGAAAGCAGGTCAGCGCTTTCATGGCTCTTACTTTTTAACAGGACAGAGTACCAGCTGCTTCATTAGCAAGTATGTTGCAACCTTATAATACAAAAAAGCCTCACAAATAGGCATTTCAGACGTGGAATGCATTCACAGTAATTCAGAAAGGAGCTACAGAATAATACTTACATCAAATATTTTCCAAACATATTTTTATATTAAGTTCATTGAAGTGTAAAAAAAAAATAGGCAGAATGCTAATAGATGGATATTCAGCTACAAAATACACTTTTGTATTTTGTTTGTTACTGGTTTTTATTTTATTAAAGCAGAAAATAGAGGTAGCAGGATGATAATATGCAGCCTTCATTATCATGCTATAAGTGCACCCAGTTAGTCTTTTTCTGCTATAAGAAATAATCCATTCCCTCTTACAGGCTCACTGTGTAATTTGAGAACAGGTTAGAGAAAACTGGATGGCATGAATACCTTTCTTGTTGTCCTTGACATCCCTCACTATGTTTAATTCCAAGTGGTCCTCAGCGTTCCTCACCACATCTCTGTATACTCTGACAACGTTCCTATAGTCCTCCCAAACAGCCTATCCCTTTTTCAGCATTTTGTAAACTTTCTTCTTCCTTTTGGGTTTGCCAGAAGCTCTTTGCTCATCCATGCAGGTCTCCTGCTCTGCTTTGTGGGATTTCTTATTTGTAGGGATGCACCAGTCTTGAGGTTGGAGGAAGCGATGCTTGAGTATTAACCAGGTCCCTTGGACACCCTTACCTTCTAGCCCATGGGATTGCCCCAGGTAAATCCTTGAGGAGGCCAAAGGTGTATCTCCTGAAGTCATGGGTTGTGATCCTATTCATTGCCTGGCTTCCTCCATGCTGGATCCTGTACTGCATGGCACTGCAGACAAAGCTGGCCCCAGCATTCACGTGGTTAATGGTTGGACTTGCTGAACCTGAAGGTCATTTCCAACCTTAGCGATTCTATGATTCCCCAGCCAGTCTTTCCTTGTTTGTCAGTACAAGTCCAGCAGAACACCTCTCCTTGCCGGCTTCTCCACCACCTGTGTCAAAATGTTACCATCAGTGCTCTGCAGGAGCCTCCTGGGCTTCTGTGTGCCCACGAGTGTTGCTTTTCCCGCAGAGATCAGGGTGATGGAATTCCCCATGAGCACCAGAGCCTGTGACTGTGAGGCTCCTCCAGCTGACTGGAGAACTCCTCACTTCCTCTTCCTGACAGGGTGGCCTGTAGCAAACACCCACAGCAGTGTCACCCACCTTGTCCCTGAATTTTTTTCTGTAAGCTCTTGTCTTGTTCTTCACCCAGCCCGAGGCAGAGCTCCGTACATCCCAGTTGCTCTCTCACATAAAGAGCAGTTCCACCATTTCACATTGCTGGCCTGTCTTTCCTGAAAAATAAATAGCCATCCATGACAGCATTCCAGTCATGTGAGCTATCCCACCATGTCCCTGTAACTGCAGTGAGAATGTGCACACAGATCTCTAATTCTGCCTGGTTTTTCCCGGTGCTGTGGGTGTTGGTGTACAGGCATTTCAGAGAGGTAATTGACACTGCTGCCAAAACACTGATAAAAAACACTTTGGAGTCTCCTCAGCACACACAAAAAAAGGAAACTAAACAACAACAACAACAAAAAGTTACAAGCCCTCACTCAAAGGCCTGGTTTGCAAGACAAATGCAGGAATTGATTTTGTTCTATCTATCCTCTCAAAAGACAAAGCACAGGATATCCGAGATGTCAGGGAGAGGCTTAATCTGGCTGCTTGCAGGGCTACCTGGCTTTTTGTGCACAGAAAATGTACACTCTGAGTTTCACAGTATTTATAAAGTGGAAAATTTCTCAAGTATTTGAGCAATGTTAGAGTTTTATCCTAGTGAATCAGCACTGCTACATTACATGATTACATCTTGATTCTGTACCATTTTCAAAACTATCTGCTATTGCTGGTAGCCAAACATGAATTCACAGGCTACAAATTGAGTGCTTCCTCCCAATTCTATCCAAGGAAAATATGTTTTTTTAATATATGTATACACACAATTTTTTCCAATACAATCTATATGCACTATATAAAATCTTCTCTGATATTACTCAAAGGACTTGATCTTCCAGAAGAAGATGACTCCCTTGTTTTGAATGAGACTTAGAGATTTCTATTAACTACTAGCAAATAATTACAAACTCTTCAAGAAAAAAGCCAAAAGGAATATCTAATTGAGTCCCTTTTGCTATCTTTGGAATTACCACACACGTTTATTATGTAGCACCAAATAAATCCAGATAAAGCCTGCATTTTATCCTTTCTATTTTCCCCATCCACATGCATTTAATTCTTTAATGTCTTTTTTTTATAGGTAAAAAGGAATAAACGTGAAACACCAGAGGAATATGTTACCTTATTTCTAGTTGTTGTCTTCATTCTGTGTTTCCTAAGAGTTACTTGGGGATATTTTGTTTTCACTTGAGGGAAAGAAATATTTATTTTATTTTTCAAGTACAGAAAATCATTACTTGGTTGAACACTTCAGCAGGATTGTAAAGTTTAGAAGTACTGTTCTATGGGCATATTTTAATCAACTTTCACTTCTTTATTATCAGTGTAAGAAGACCATCAGAAGGTTTCGGGATTGTTTTTAAAGAGTTTGAACCAGTAGTTAATTTTTAATTTCTTTTGCTTATACATGTAAACATGTATAAGGCAAAAATACTGAATTTAGTACTTACCAAGTCACCCCCACTGGATCACCTCTGTATGTTGCAACTCAGAGTAAAACTGCTACCATCTTAGTCAGTTATATTAATTTGCAAAAACAACCACCCTAAAATAAAAATGCTTCATACCTCTTTTGGGACTACTATTTCAAACTATTTATGGGCTCATGAAGACATCATTGCATTTTGAGTGTATAAGTACCTAAATTAGGGATCACTGAGGTCTTAAGAAAGGGATTCTGAGTATTTGTTAGCAATTTCCCTCTCTGCTGAAAACCGAGCAGCTAAGAACTTATATGGAGAGGCTTGGTTAAATTCTAAAGATAAATGGTGTAAATGCCTCTTTATTAAAAAAAAATTAAAAAAAAAAAAAAAAAAACACACACACAAAAAAACCAAACAAAAAACCAAACAAAAAAAGAAAAAAAACCAAACCAAACCAAAACACCTACATTACCTAGAAGCCTTTAAGAACAGTTAAAGGTTTGTTCATCAGAACTTCAGCCACCAATGCCTGACTTTATAAGCCAATCGTCACTGAAAGATTACACTTCTTCCCTTTTTACAAATTGTAGTTCATCATTCACCTCAAAATTTAATTCTCTAAATGTACAAATACTGAAGCAAAACAAATATTTAGTTTTCCTTTAGATTAGTTCCATGTGTTTATTCTTTCTTTCTTTCAGCACAGCAGTTCAATTATTTCTGAAAATTTACAGGCTCCGTTTTCCCTAAATAACTGAATAAAGCAAATTAAATAAACAAGAAAAAAAAAATCAGAAATATGCCTGTCAGGCAGGTACCTTACTAGTTTTCTTGAATAATTTAATAATATTTACCAAATAAGCTTTGTAGACACTGAAAAAACAAGTATTATAAACTGTGAAAATAGTTTTTCCTGTTCTTCATTAGAAATCTACAGAAATTTCATAAAGGTTTCTGCAATGAACACTTGTATCAACGTAGACTTTCCCAGCATGGTGAAAACAGGAATATTATGATTATTCTTTTTGCATTTCCTCTAGTGTGTCCTCTATGTGGGTATCATTAATATATCAGTGCAAAAAGAATTAATATCAGTAGCTGCAAAGTCTGGCATGACCCACATACTAACAAATAAATGAAGTAACATGGGTGGTCTAAAGCTTTGCCACCACTGCTGAGTAAAGATATGCATACGTGCATAAAACAGACCTTTGCTTTTCCATCTATTTTTGGCTAACCAAAATGGCTTTTTCTAGTCTTTGGAAGTTAGTAAATACACACTCTTGTGAAGGCTATAAGGAAATGTCTCATAATCAAAGCCCTAATATTTAAAAATTACACGTTTTGACAGACATCTCAGTTGCAACATGATATTCTGTGGCAAGAAGAATTTTGCCAGTAGGAAAAAATACCAACAATTTTAAAGTACTTTGAATTAGGAACAACAGGTAGATGAAGAAAGGTGGATTGGGGCAGGGTAAGAAGGGATAAAGTTGTCTTTTTACTTGAAAATGCCTCTCTCGACTACAGAAAAAGACATTTAAACAGGAGTAACATTTATTTCACCCACTTACCTCTAGGCAGCTGTGCTGAGCTGGTCAGTTACCTTAGTTCCATTAAAGAGACTGCTTCAACACTGGAACTTAGAGTGTAAATCCATCTCTAGATAACTGAGTACTTTAGGATGAGATGTATCATTTTCTGAATTCCACTAGCTTGTCTCTCAAATACAGTGCTATCTTGAACAACAATTTCTTATGTAAATACCCTGCGTGGTGGACATGGAAAGTTATTTACTTACCCAGTGGTGAAAACAACATACCAATTCTAGTTACTTTATGGAAAATGAGAATGCCATACTTGTTTATAAGGGGAGGACTTCTGTGCTCCACCAGCTTTAGGTTGTCTATTCCAACTTTCACCTTTGTAGGTGTACTGGTTTGGGCTGGGATAGACTTGATTTCCCTCATAGCAGCTCCTGTGTTTGAAAGCACACCAGTGTTTCAGCTATTGCTGAACAACATCAGGGCTTTCTCTGCTTCCCATTGGACTGCACAAGGAGCCAGGAGAGGGCCCAGCTGGGATACCAGTCCCTTCAACAGATGTTCGATGTGTATCAATATTCTTCCTATCTGACTGGTGTGGCAGACAGCCTGCTCTAGCTTCCTCACTGGCTTTGCCAGAACATTTGTTTATATCAAGTAAATGCAGCCTCCTTTCAAAAGTTCATGCTGGTAACTTGTATTCTAGGCCCTTGTAAGCAGAATCAGTACAGCAGTCAGCTGTGATAGGAAGTACATTCTGCACGTTTTGTAAGCAGCCATTTATCCTCACTGATGAATTCAAGACTGAGGTGAAATTGGACATCAGCTGAATATAGAGAAATAAGACGAAGTGCCAAATTTGAAAAGAATGTTGTCACAATTTAGCTTATAATCTTTCAAGTTTTTTGTACTAACATTAAATTGGCCTCTAGAGTCCCACAGGCAAACAGCTGGTAAAGGCTTGCTGATTGTATTTTAAGAGCTAAACTTGAAGCATCAGTGGTTGCAAGATTTCTCTGTGTGCTGTGGGGAAACAAAGCAAGTGCTTTCTCTGCCTTATTTAGCAGCAGACATCTTCTGAGTGATTGGAGAACTTCCCTTGACCTTCTTGCAAGGAATGAGAATGAGATACCCCCTCTTCTTTGCTTCTCTCACATATACTCAGTTTTGAGTTAGGTCATTCCAGGTTTCCACTGGGAAAAATAAATGCTTCAGCAGGAGGAACAGAATGGAAGAAGGACGATTGTTCCATCTGTTAAATGGCATGATGTCCTTGATTAGACACTAGCCAAAATGACAGTGTTTTCCTTATTTTAATTTTTTACCATACATGCAAACTGAAAATGCAAAAATAAATAATACCTTTGTGAAGTGATTCTGAAGAATATTACTTTTGATTAATCACTTTTCTGTTACAGACTTCGACACGAAGAAAACTGGTTTGTTAATAGAACAAAACCCCTAACCATTAAGTTGAAAAACTCTTTTTATTGTTTCCATTCATGAACGTGGTTCCAAATTTCAAACTGTGCTTGTTAAAACGTGGTTTTCCTTTTCACCTGTAACCCAGTAAGAAAAAGTCAGTTAATGAAAAAAAAAAAAAAAAGCTGGAAGATGGTGCATAAAAGAGCACAGCACATATTAGAGCTGATTTATTCTATTGCAAAGGTCCTACAGATACTGTGTGCATAATACTTTTAAAATGTATTTGCTGTCATTTTTGAAGGCTAAGAAAAAACTTACCCTTTGAAGTGGCAGTTCTGTTTTTTTCTCACCACAGATATTAGAACCACAGATATTAGAAATAGCTAGATAATTTTCTCTTCTATGATTTCTGTCACCACAGAGATCTTCCTCTTGGTTTCTTTAAAGAGCATCACATTTTTCTGTCAGTTTTCACTGTGTGGCCTACAGTTAGAAAATGACATTCATGGTTTTATAAATGAAATTTACTCATTTTGTGTATATTTATGGTTAGCTTGCTTATTTTATTAGCATTTTATTCCTGCATTAATTCCTATTTGAAAAATGTATGCGATATTTAGGGAAATTTTAATGCTTTGAAAGACATTTCAATATTTAGAGTTGTCTAGAACATTTTTTATTAGACTTTTGTAAACTAAGACCTTTAAAATGCAATTGGTGTCAACCATGAAGCCTTGTGAGTCATTCTGGGCTATTAAGAAGCAGATCCATCTTTTCTCAAGATGGCATTTTTAAAACAAAGCACTAATTCATAGAATATTCAGAAAATACTAAATAGCAAGATAGTTCTCGCATATGCAAAATAAAATCCCACTGTGAGCAAAATAAAATCCCACTGTGAATTACATTCATTTTTGTGCACTTCCATGCATGCCCATCAC
Source organism: Phylloscopus collybita (assembly GCA_027886175.1). Classification (NCBI taxonomy): domain Eukaryota; kingdom Metazoa; phylum Chordata; class Aves; order Passeriformes; family Phylloscopidae; genus Phylloscopus; species Phylloscopus collybita. The sequence continues at coordinate 45,039,913 of JAJNNQ010000018.1, forward strand.
TGTTTTCTGGACACTGCTTTATTGCTCAGTCTGATTCATTGGATATTCTCTATATTGGGTTTTGCTGAAATAGTTCTCACCCTTTGCCTTTTTGTTTCCCTTTTGTTTGCTGTGAACTTCTCCCTCCCCACTCTGCAACCCCACCCTGGCAAGGAAACTGCTCATAAAGCCTCAGGACTTGGATGAAGACTGTATTAACACTCCTTGGGGTGTAGAACTTTTGTCTCAGTCATACATCAATCAGTTCTTTTTAAAGAAGCCTTACCTTTACAGCAAATGCAGTATGGAGAGGTGTTAACCTCCAAATTTCCTCATTAAGCCATGTTCAAATAGATTTCAAAAAAATAAATCCCTAAATTCAGGGTTCTAACTCTGTATTAGGCTACCTTAATATATTATTTGATTACCTATGAATTATAATAAGCCTCTTTGCATTCACTTGCATGAAATACTATGTTTCTGTAAATTTGTGATGCTTATTCATTGTAGCTCCACATTTAGTTAAGATGGGACTAAAAAAGTCCAAGCTGTCAGCCTATATCCAACCTTATTTAGGAAGTATCTCCAAGTAGCTTTACTTTATAACACTCATCAAGCATTTATAATTCATGCAATTTAAAACTGCTACAGTCAGATTTAAGAAAAAAAATGTAAGATTACTATTCCTCCCCAAAATATTACTTTGGAATGACATCCATTGTAACAATCTCCCATTCATCCTCATTTCCCCTCCTTAGGAGATTTTTAAGACAAATAAGGAGTGTCTTTAGTTATTAGCATATATAGGGTCATGAAAATTAAGAAGTATTTTCCAGTTCCTGTCACTGTTGGGATATTTCCAATGGCTTCATTCCCATTTGCTGCATTGTTTTCAGCAGAGCATGACCACAACACCTCGGTGCCACTCCAGCCCTTGTTCCACATCTCCCTTGTCATGGTACACAAAGCTCCCTTTGTGTTTCTGCTCCTAGGGTGTGCAGACAGTTTGTCCCCGATGAACCACAGCCAACACAAGCATGCCCTCCTACTGAACTTTGCTTTTCAGTATTTTACCCACAGCTGCCCAGTGAAGTGGTAGAAACATCTCTCCTGGAAACATTGGAAGAAAGTGTGAAGGTGGCACTTGGGGACCTGGTTTAGTGGTGCTGGGTGAACAGCTGGACCATCTCAAGGGTCTTTTTGTCTTTTCCAACCTTAGCAATACTGTTAATAAATTGCATTCACTGGTGTTGCTTTTTCAACCATGACATTCACTGTGATGCAGTACACGAATAAAAGCATGTAATTTCATGTATATCTTTGTTAGGCTACCAACAACCACATCTGAGTGAAAACAGGAAAATTGGGATAAACTATAATTACCCAGACTGGCTTTTGAACACAATACAGAAATCTGTGGTGCATTCATGCAATGAGTATTATGAGATGTTGATGAGTGCAGGCACACAGAACGGCTCGTTTGGGAACCCAGCCACAGGAGCTCCTCCTCTTTCAGTGTCTGCCCAGTGCTTAACCCAGCCCTAGCAGGCAGTCAGGCCGTAGCTTTTTGCCTTGCAGTGGGTGTCAGGTATGAAGCTCTCCATGTACCTTGACTACAGATACTGTGCAGGTTATACGGCCTTGACTTCCCTCCAAGCCATTCAGCTGTATGGCAGCCTTTCCCTTAAAACTGCTCTTACCCTACACCTTTCATTTTTCCTGGATATATTTCCCTTTCTGTAATTTTTCATTTATTCCTTTGCTTGGGGGTTTTCCCATTACCTATGTATGTTTTCAAACTTTGCCTGTTCTGTTACAGGCACATTCCTGTCATAAAGTTTCATCTTCACTCTGTACTGAATAAGGATTTGGATTCAGATTCCCTTCAGGTGTTTTAAATCCTAGGAAATTAAAATGTTGTTGATATACATTGAGAAATACCTTTTTAAACAATATCTTGGGATGTAAGAGTCAACAATCCTTGGCACCAGTACTGAACCCTCTTTAACTTTTACCTGTTTTCCTGGAACTTGTAGCCCAAAATGGGCTGACATTCATGCAAAAGGAGACAGTGGGTCCTGAGGAGTTCCTTCACATCACTGTAGAATGAACCTTTAACTCACAGAATCACAGAATGGTTTGAAAAGGACCTTTAATGAGCACCTTGCTCCAACCTCCCTATTGTGGGCATGGACATCTTCCAGTAGATCAGATGGAGCTCAAAGCTCCATCCAACCTGACACTTCCACAGCACAAGCCATTGACTCGTTATTTCCTCTAGCAGTACTGCTGCTGCAAGACCTGAGGATGAACAGAGTAACAGCAGCACAAAAGCTAACAACTGATAAGGACTCTCTTTAAGACCTCTCTAAATTAATTTTTGAACAGTGAATATTTTGTCCAAAACAAGATATGCAACAGTAAGATTAAAAGAAAGATTGCAAACAGTTACTGTAAAACATGGGGAATATGATTTCTGACCCAAGTTCAAAATATCTACATACATAGAATATAGGAGAGGTATGTTCTGTCTCTTGAACTTATTATCTTTTGAATTAAGAAATATAGATTTTTGTTATCTGTAAAGCCTTAGGAGAAACTACAAAGGAAAAAGAATCTTATTTTGAATTCTTGCTTCCACAACATTATGATTTTCATTTCCGCAATGGTTTTGTGAGCCAGTGGGGTGGTGCCAATGCATTCAGCTCATAATGCAGCTCTGTTTCATTTGCTACAGCCATTTTGAGTAACATCATCGCAAAATTACTCTTTTTGCATTTTCCTAAGGAAATGATGCATCCTCCACCCTCTGAAGAATATATTCCAATATGCAAATTTTTGCCCATGTCACAGATAATGATAATCTTCATATGATATAAAAAGGAGAAAATAAGCTTCTTGTGCAGCTTGGAGTCTGGATTGGGGTTTTTCTGTCCTAGATACCTTTAGCCTTATTTTTCCCATACACTTTTACAAGATTTTTTTTGCATTGCTACCACCTAATGGTCATAATATCTTGTCTTAACTCTAATGGTTGTAATTTTGTCTCACTCATGTCCAGCTTTCAGACAGAATTCATACAATAGCTTTTGTCTTTTTACAAAAAAAGTAGAATAGTGGTAAAATACTAAAATTACTGCCAGACTTTCATCACCCATTTTTTCTATTTGCATGGTAAAGTCTTTTTCCTCAGTGTTCCTGAAATTCTAATGACAAAGAGGGTTATGATTAATTTGTAGATAGAATACCCCTTTTGTAAATGCATACTGCTCAATAAATGAACAAGCTGCTTACAGTAATTAAAGTAATGTCATGCTGTGCTCAAATTGCTTGTGCTAATAAAGCTAATTGGCAACAGCAAGCATTAACTGTGATTAGTCATATGCATCTAATGTCATCACCAGTGCCTATAATTTTCTACACAGAGGGAATTTCACATCTGTTTTAAATCACTTGTCTGTTGCCTGCATTGGTGTTCTTTCTGATATGATTAAATCTGGGATTCTTTTACTACAATAGATGATAAAAAAGTTGATTTTCTTTCTTCAAAGAAAGAACTGCATAGTAGAGAATAAGATATGAAGCCCTTCCAAGTAATTTATTCTGAAGTAAGTTCTTGATTTCAGTTAAATTAGCTAATCTGCATTTTCCCTCTTTTGCATATAGTCTGATATTCCCTTCAACAGAACGTACATTATTTGCAACAGAACATTCATTTTCTCAATTTAGACTGCACACTGTATTTCCCCATAAAACAGATGAGTCAAAAGATCCATTTGGTATTTGTTTTGGAAACTCACAAGCAATCATTATCAGGAAGACAACCTTTTGCACCATACAGTAATGCTTATCTGTAAATAGAACAATAATTATTTGCTGTGTCTACCCAAAAATGTAAACGTTAAATTACCAAGAATCAGGGGGCTGAAAATTGAGTTTTAGACACCAAAATTATCCAACAATTCATACAAGTGTTTTTCATGAGTTGCACTTCCTAAACATCTCCAATCTGCATAGCTTTCTAAATTCCCTGTCCAAATGGGTACATTTTTCTACAAACACAAAAATATTCTCCAGTTCTCCAGCTGAGGATTTTTCCTGTGCTGAATGAATATTTCATGCGTTAATGTGTTTGCTACAGTTCTTAGTTTGCTTTTGTCCAGCTGCTTGGACTTATTGATCTATGTTTAGCTGATGTCCTGCCTTATGGATCACAGTTTCATGGACTATGTTAAAATGCAGAGCTACCCTGTCACCTTCAAGATCACCAAAGGCAAACCAATCCACCCCAACTGACACAGTGAGATAGCTCAAGTAAAGTAAAGAGAACATGTGCTCTATGAACTGCTCTAGTTATCCCTTTTTTTTTTTTTACAGCAATTTACCTTTTTCCATTTCAGATTTTAGTTCTACGTCCATTATTCAGAATGTTACCTAGCTGATTGCAGTTTCTTTTTTTCAATACCATTTCAGAGTATGATCAGGTCATGACTTTTTTTCTTCATTTTTCATTTTCTAAGTTCCAGATGTACTCATAAAAATCCTCATAAATTTGGAATTTGACATGATTATACTCACATGCATCACTGTGACCCAACTCTGTGGTAAATGTGATGATAGTATCAGCAGTCTTTCACAGAAATATCTCAAGTTTCTCAATATAACTTAATTGTAAAGAGATAAATCCTTACCCATAACAAAATATGCAGTTTTGAATCAGCTTCAATTTCTTGGATTACTTTTGCTTATGTAGACCACAAATGGTTTCCTTTTGTTGGGGTTTTTGAGAGATCCAGTAAAAATCACAGATCCACATTTGAAATAACATCTAGATCTGTGGATATTAACTTCCATTTTATCAGATGATGACATCAACTTCATTATATATTTTTTTTAATTATCTAAGCATCTTGTTTGTGAGCTGAGAGGACAGTTATCATATGGCTTACTTTTACCTATGAGTGAGGAGCTGCATGGTATTTAGCTGCTGGCTGGGGTTAAGCCGTGACAAGCCCAAAGACTGCAGGTTTATTTTTGACAGCTTGGATAACTTTGCAAGTTCCCAGAGCCTTTGTAATGACAGCAGTACTTTTATTTCAGGAAGCAGTAATTCTGTTTGCTCGGGCACACGAAATCAGTAATCTACCTCTGTGAAATCTCTAAAAAAATCCCCAAGGTTTTACCCATGTATACCCAAGAGTACTCAGCATTTAGTTTTCAAGCTCATCAGCACCACTAAAAAGCAATTCACTCTTTCTATCCAATATGGTGAACTCAGCTACTTACAAACACTGTTCAGGGAGCTCAGTTAGGACTCCTGGTCTTGTGGGTGACTGGGTGGTTAGCAAGAATGTTTTATAACTAAAGACTTCAGCACCCAAGTTCAGATGCTCTCTGTTACAGAAGTTTACTAAGATTGAAAAGACAAAGAGAGTGCAAAATACGACGCAACCACAAAAATAACCGATGTTGAGACTGATTATGAAGAGAAACTAACTTAGTCTGTAACCAAAGGAGACATTGCAATGACAGGAAAAAGTTTCTCATGTTTGCTTTCAGGGGACTTGGGTGGATACTCTGCACTGGTAAATACAGTGCTGTATTGGTAGTAATCTGCCTTCAAGAGGGTCAAAATTCCTCTGACATCATTGCTACCTGTCAAGGGCAAAAGAGTAACTGGTTTGGTTGATTTGTACTAGAGGAGTGGAAAACCACAAAATAGGGCCTATTTTTATGGGGCTTTAAGGAGTCCAAGTTAATAACAAGTAAGCCTAGGTTGTAATAAGGAATAAAATTAGAAAATAAGCAGATAAATGCAATCTTTTTGGCAAACACAGAAAGTTAAGATGAAGTTGTGCCTCACAACTGTGAGATTCAGTATTACAAAGGGGGTTGTGACCTTCAAAGCTAATCTTAACAATAGAAACAGAACGTACATTTAAATTATTTTTTTTTAAATTACTGATCAGAATTCATATGCATCTGAGGCGCTTGATTTGTCTGGTGCTACTTTAGGATGTCATAGGATAGTTACTTAATTCCTTTAAACTTTTCTAGTCGGTGATTCATCTTGTTACCCTTCTCAGTTTGAAAGCCATAAGGCTCTTGCTCTCATTTTGGATTTTACATTCTACCAAGTTACTTACCAGCCTAATGGGTAAGTAGAGCAGTAAGGGGCAATTTGACCTACCTGAGAAGGAAATGCAGTACACTGCTTCTTATTTAAGTGCTGTTCAGTGCTAAAGAGTATCACTTACATTTTATTTGTACTTAACGTTCTGCTGACTAGGAAGCAGGAAATCTGAAAGCATGATTACAAAGCTGGTCTTACTCTTGGCCTTCCCCAACACAAAATCAATCTACAAGGATGGAGGAATGAGAGTAAAGAGCATTCTAGGGAGAGAAAAAACTCAAAGTGTTTTCGTGAAAGGACTGTCTGTAAAAAAAATGGCCACTCGGTCTTAGTTAATGTAATTACATCATTACACATGACAGGTATTTCCCTAGGTTTTCCTCATAAGCATTGGAGAAACAGGTTCCTCTAGAGGATCACTCAGGATCTACTTAGTGCAGCTGAGGAATACTGCCTTCTCAAACATAAAAACCAATTAAGTCACTTCTCTCAGACTAAACGAATATGACAAGGTACTAATAGATGGATATAGGCAATCAAGGTTTCAGAAGTTAATCTTGTATCAACTAATAATGTTTGCTGATGTTAACACTCAGGTCATTCATAAAAAGTGTTAAGTGTTATCCTGGTCATTGTTCAAATGTTTTCTGCAGAAATCTTTTCACCAATATTAAAGTGCCCAATTCTGACTAAATCTCAGTTTAATGACTTGTCAGACCTTTTCAATTTTAATATGGGGAGCATTACAAATTCCCTGGCAGTACTTCAGTATTACAGCCAGGAGTTTTTTATTTTTCTTTTAAATATGGAGTTAGAAAAATTATTTGTGTATTTCATTAAGAATTAAAAAAAAAGTCTTGTAAGATAAAATTGTCCATCCTTTTCTGCCTTATACTTCCAAAAGTCAGATTAATATTAGTGATTGCAGTATGATGGATGGTATGTGCAACTGAGGAGTTTTACTATGCTGTTTACTGTGTGTGCTCAAATTGTGAAAAGGGGCCATTTTTTCCTTTTCCTGGTTTTGAAGGACAGTGTCTTTCAATATCACATTAACAGCTTTTGGAGAACATGCCACTAATACTGATTATCTGAAGTTGTAAATAGCCATTAAACTTGATGAAAGTAACAAAAGCTTTGATATCAAACCTATTTAAGCATTCATATTTTTATTTAACAGCTCTAACCTATTACAAATAAATTTGGATCTTTTAACTTAACAAATGCCTTCCTTTAAAGAAACTGACAGTAGCAAAATATACTATAAGAACTATTTTAGAAACCTTTAAATACTTATAAAGTGTGTAGAAATGCATTGGAGGGGGAAGTGCCATGTGTGGGATGAGTGGTCAAGTTTTCCCTTCTCATTGTATTGTAACTTGGCTGTGCAGCTCAGAAGGTTTTGAAGTATTGGCTACTACTATCTAAGCAAATTGAACTGTACAAAGCCTCACTGAACTTCCTATCATCCCACTCCATTTTATTGATTTCACTTTGGCTCAGAATTTTTTCATCTTTTTATTAGCATTTCACCTCTTCAAATTCTTCTCCTGTCTTTTAGTTTCATATTTTTCCCCAATTCCAGCATCTCACTAAGAGAAAGTAAGTAAAACTTACCAAAATGGTATAGTCTCCCATAGAGGAAAAATACATCCTATTTGGATTTCTAACATTTCTCAAGAAGTGAATGAGGGCAGGAAGGAGAAATAGGGTAAGAATTTAAACATCAGTGATCTTAATTATGTTGCGTGAAGTCAAGTTAAACTGAGCTTTTCACAGAGCATGTGACAGACCCAGAGTTCAAGCTGATCTAGAATGAAGTGAAATTCTAGTCTTTGTTACAAAGATTTGCATAAGAGGTATTTTTCATTACCTCTTGCAGCTTTTACTTATCAGCCATCTCATCTATTTAACTTGTAACATCTATGAAAAAAGAACTTTTACGTCATAAACACCTATGTCTCGAGTATGTGGTTTTTGCAGTCCTGGTAACGATTCATTTTAGCCTTCCACAATCCCAAACAGTTCTGTGAAATTTTCCAAAAGACATCAGGCAAAAGAGAACGACAAATGCAATACTGCCAGGATTCTTAATGGAGAGTAAGGAAGAGCTTCCTGTAAATAACTCAAAACCTGCAAACATTTATCTGTCACCCTATCGGTTATTTTTGTCCTCTGACTGTAAAAAAAAAAACATTTCTAACATTGGTTCCTTCTCCTTTATTTCTGTAAGAAATCATCCTGATAAAGCACTTGGAGAAAAAGGATGCAGCCTCTTCTAATGAAAAGCACTGGGAAATACTGGCATAGATTTTGCTCTCCTTTGCTTCTTAGACTAAGAGCGGTTTGTTTCAAAGTTCAAGTATTGTTACTGTAGGATGACACCAGTCCCATCCTCAGCCACCACAGAAGCTGCTATGGCAGCAGCAGAGAGTGACTCCTAGACTCCTAGACACATTAGGTGAACTGAACACCTAATAAATGCCTGTCAGCTTAGCAGTCAGTCTTATTTCTCCCCAACAGAAAAGCTGTAGCTAACAGAAATGCTTATTTTTGAGTTTCTAAGACATTCTTAGAGGTTTGTAGCACACATCAAGCCCACAGATTGTTTATAAATATGTCATTCTTGCTCCATTACCCTTTCTGCTCTGAGGTCAAAAAAGCTTTTTTGTCATAAAAACATACAATGAAGATTGTCAGAGATAGCAGTATTCAAGCAGTGAAATATTGGTATGTGTTAAAGGTGGAGCAAATCAAAAGTCCAGAGGCCATACTAAGTCCTACAGTCAGGTAAGTGCCCGTGGAATACCTTGATGGTACATATGGCTGGGCATTAAGATAGCTGCAAACATAATCTTAACAATTAACTAGTTACTCTTCCAAACATGCCATATTATCAGTCATGTATTTTATGAGTAAATCAAGACTAAATTCAGTCCTCACAAGAACTTTAGACAGAAGAAGGTTTCGTAAGACAACTGATGTGAACACAAACCCAACCAATAACCTAATGTCGTCTAGCAGCAGCAACCATTCAAGTTTCTGAATCTTCACATTCCAGAGGGCCAGATGTCACTACATAACACAGAGCCACACCAGAAGTGTTGATTCTGACTCCATTACACAACTTATTCAGAGGATTTCATTAGTGTGTATTTTCTTCTCCTATTGCAACTCACAACTTCAGTCTTTTCCCTTCATGAATAATGTGCCATAAACTATGAAAACGAATTCTCGCAGGAGCCCAAGGCCATTTGAGAATTCTTGTTTAGAGCAATGGATTGGTAGCCAGCCAGAAAGATTTTATCTTTTTCTAGCTCACTGAAGTGGTACAACGACAAAAAAGTGAAACAAGGCCTTGCCTGAGATTCAGAACTTCAAACTGCCTTCCCCTGCAATCAAAGCTTTGCCATTTCCCTGCTTTACTTCTTTCAAGCCACTATCCTGATACTTACAGCAAACACCTTTTCATCTGAGTGTTGCCTACCTTTTTGCACACTTGTGAACAGAAAGACTTCCCGCTCCCAATGAATGTTTTAATGTGACTAGATGATCTAGTTTCTGTACAACAAACATCACTTTCTTGATTCCTTTTCAGACACTTGGCATGAAAATGTATCCAGAAGTAGCATCTACTCCTCTCATTGAAGGAACTGGTTAACACATAGTCCATACCTTCTCATATGACAAAAAAGGATATTACGGAACAGCTCAGATGGAAAAGCACCAAGCATGCACACGTACGAAGTCATGCTTAACACAACCCTTGCCCTGCACTTAGTCCTCTCCTGAGTTACTCCATTGTAGATCATAACTGAGATGGTATAAGAGACTTCCAGTTGGATATGCCTTACCACAGGCTCATATTTATCAAGCAGCTGGACTAAGAGAGCATCAGAGGAATCATTTGACAAAAGCTGAAGTCTGCCTCTGACACCAGAGGCACCAGTTCCTCCTCCCATCAAGATACCTTCAGGCTAGTCAGAGACCACTGACAATGTCTATACATGCAGACACAAACCTGAAATGCTTTAGAGTGGGCTGTAACTTGTTATTTGTTCTTCCTGGTATTCTACAGTACAGTGCACTTTGGAAATGCACCATGGGCACTGCACCAGCCATGTGGAGAGAATGTATCCTACACACAGGTGTGAATCTATAAATATTTAAGTAGTTCAGTTAAATATTGTCCTCAGTGCTTGTACATAGAAATAAGCATGAATTCCACATGAATTGTGTAACTAAAGCTTGAAACAATTTACTTACCAGGAAGTCACCCACCACTTTCCAAGTTCAGAGATTTATCTTTAGAATAATTCAAACTAGACAAGCAAAGTACTAGCATTAAAAAGAAAAGCGGTACATTTCATCAACCCTTTTAGCTTTTCAAGATACTTTATTCTGAAGGTACTAAAGAGGAACAATAGAGCCCAACAGTCCCATGAATATCTCACAGTTCTTTGTTACTACCTTGTCTGTCAATAAGCACAATCTTCCACAGATTACTCCAAAGCAGAGCCCTTCTCATATGAAATCACATCTCAGAATTGTAAGTTTAGCAGTGACTAAAGAGATCCAACCCTTTTTAACAAATACAGCATTAAATATTTCTATAAAGTTATAAGAGGGAAAGTGCTTTGAAGAACTCCCAACAACAGAAACAAGGTCACTTGAGTTTTAGCAGTCCTAGCTTATTTTAGCAATCTCATGCCTCTGATACGAGAATCAGTAGCCGACAGTCAAAATTTTTTATCTTTCATTTGAAAAAATAGCAGAGTGATTTCCCAAACACTTAACTCTGTTTGGTGTAAGAAAAGGCAGGTTTTATTTGCAATGTCTGCAGCCAGGCTTCAGTGCCCTTGCAAAAGACCCAGAGTAGTGCATTACCCAAGGTGAAATTGTGACCATATTTGACAAATAATTGGTGTAGGTAAGGGGAATGGAAGATAGAAGTGTGTAAAAGAGAAAGGCAGAAGTGTGGCACATAGTAGAGTTTAAAAGCAGACCTAACTAATCCATAACAGGTCCAGGTTCCATCTGAAAAAATGATGTCTATTAGACCCTTGAGAATCAAACACCCATCTACCTAAATATCCACAGATCAAAGTAGTGAGACAACCAGATAAACTTCCCCTGTGCAAATGGGCAAACATTTTATCTCATAGGACATGAGCAACAAAATCTACACACCCACAGCTAGGCAAGGTGTAGCTTTCTTACTCTGGGTGGCTGTATGCCAACAGACAATCACCATCTGAACTACTCAGTCTTCAGAATAATGATTTGAGACACAGAAAATACAGATCACAGGAAAGCACCCACACCATAATACAACTCAAATCCAGAATGATGCCCCAGAATCAGAACTACAGTATTCAAGCTATGGCCAGACAGATAAAGGGAGTCCCACCTCAATTTGCAAGGTACTTAGTGACTTAGACAAGACAGAAATACAGAAAAAGTTCCCCTCTCCAATAAAAAATATGAGCCCAGACTAATCTAAAAGAGAAATTTCTGAACAACACTATCAACAAAACACAAGGTAACGTTTGGGTCTCTGTGCTTTAGCTTGTAGCAGCAGAGCAAGAAGTACACAGATTTCTTTTGGATATCATTACAAGTGTGAATACATGCAAGTCATTAACCAAGACTAAACGCAGGGCAAATCACAATTTGAAACAAGTAACAGACTCTGGTCTGAGCAAGTCCAAAAAGTGTCATGAACTATCCTACCTAAAGGAGACAGAGAAATGCTTCTATCTTTACAACAAGAATATTTTTTTATTTTTATTGCCTTCATCTCCTTCCATGCTGTAACCTTACATACTCAAACAATAATGGAACAGGAAGATGCCAAATCCTTACCTGACAGCAAGTAAGATGCAGAAACTAACAGACAGACATTAAAACCTTTACCAAAAAAGAGTGTTTTACTGCCACAGTAACAGCCATTTTCCATCCTGGTTTGGAAAACAATACAGACACTTTCGTAATGAAACTCAAAGCACTTATACTACACAGGAGAAAGCACTATTTATTCTGAGACAGTCAGAAGTCATTAAATCTATTAATAGAGCCAGTTATATACAGTAAGTACTTCCTGATATAACTGTACGAGACATATGTCAGAAAACAAAATCTCCAAGGAAATTAACGCTTTAAAATTTAAACAGAAAGGTAAGTTTATAATGAACCACAGTAAGAAAGTCTGATTCATCTTCCTCAAAAGTCTCCTCAGTGGATTTCACACAACGAATGAATGTCACAGTAAGTTTCCACAGAAGTATGCAGATGACAACACAGAACTCACTGTTTTCAAGAGGTAGATACAAGGTTTAATAGGTGCAAAAATGTAGACTTCACTCAAGAGCATGGTCACATGGGATTCCATGTACAACGACATAATGAGATTGTTTCCACTATCCTGTTATCTTTTCAGTGAATTAAGAGCAATGTTAGTCAAGATGATGACTTATGCTTTTACTTAAATGGAACAATCTTGCTATAAAACTAATTCAGGGCTTACACTTAAAAATAATGGTTTCACTGGTCAAGAAGGCATGATTCATCCACTCTGCCAGGCAGGAAGAGGCAATGAGCTACTACAGATATTACTGGTCTAGCCACTTTTGAAACAGACTCTTGCTTGACTAAAAATCCTTTACCAGAGAAATCCTGAGGGTTAAATCCACTGCCCATTGACACCAATTGACACCATTATTCAGTTTCAAGTGACTGTGGCTTTTAGCCATTTCAAAGAGCACTGTGGAATGTGACAGTGGACAAGCTTTTCAAAGCAAACTCATTTCATCCTAATTGCTGCTAAAAACACTGTGGGAACTCAAAGCTGTACAAAAGTATTAGACTTCAGTCCATGCTGCAAATGCATTAAAATACCTTTTCATAAAGAAGACTCAAATCCCACTGCATGCAAGTCAAACTGATTAAACAGGCTGGGTAACAGTCGTTCAGGATTCTCGCAGTACGTTCAAACCTCTCTGTAAGGCTATGTGAGCAGCACATCAGCAGCAGTGTTGATAGAAGATGGCAAAAGAGGTGTGTTTACACACACCCATACACCCTCCCCTCCCCAAACACACCTCCAATGCTTTCAAGTTCAGGATTCCTTGTGCAAGTAATAGAGTGAGTGGGTAAAACGCACCCTACACTTCCTCAAAACAGTGGACTGATATGACAGTTCATGAACAGAAGGACAAATACAAGACTCTACTTAACTGAAGGCAACACAACAGGGCCCAGATTCAATTTCATCTACTGTGTTCTCCAGTTTTCATGGCTACAGAGCTAGATAATCAACTTTTTAGCAAGGGACAAATAGTTCCACTGGAAAGGACTCAAGTTTTTCTCCTTACAAACATCAAACTTACGCAAACCAACTTGCTGCTTGCCTGTACTTAGAATTTCTACTTAACTCCATTTCCTGTGTCAAAATTAGCACTTTTGTTTCCAAAGCTGCTTATTTGGTGACAGATCAAAGTGACAAGAGGACAGCTGCCAACCTTAAAGCTAACACACAAAATGGTTTTGGTCAAGCTGATCTGAAAGTAACTCTGAAATGATAAAGAAAACTTAAAAACTGACTGGATTCCATCATTTATAAAGTACAAATAAAAGGGCAGCCATAGTTACCAATTCCACTTACGATATTGTGGTTTTACATTTTCACACAACTGATCAGTTTGCAAAAACTTCCAAGGACACGTGCACTGAACCTTGCAGAAAATGCAAAAGAGAAAGCAATAAGGGCAGTGACATACATGTGGGTTTTTTATTTCTGTATGCAATGTAATGTTTAGGCACGTTGTTTGGGACGCCTTCTAAAATAAATCATTGGCCGTTGTTTAGAAGATCCTTTTGGCTTTAAATACTGGTCAGGAAAACAAATGATGTAAAAAAGAAATGAATATAACTATTACAGAAACAAAAATGATTTTGCGTCTGAAAGTGCAGGAGTATTTTAACCCTTTCACCAGACAATGTGGCAATATACAGTATATTGCTTCTGTTTGTTTGAGAAGGCTGTTGGAATTTTACACTGACATAGAAAATTATAAATTACACAGAATTAGTTTCCATAATCACTATATATATACACAAACCAGCTGTGAAAAAACTGGTTTAGAACATACAAATGAAAGCCTCACACAGATCAGTACAGTGAAATTACCAATTAACATGCTCTGCTGCCAAAATTTGTATTAAAAACACTATTTACTTTTAAAATGAAGGTACTGTAATTATATTAGCAGCATGAGCATTTCTTTTACTTGACTTGTCTAAAAGGATTATAGCGTTTTAAATACGCAGATTGTTCTGAAATGTTCCATTGTATAATGCTTGGTATTAAACTAAATCTTGGTGAACTGTTTAAAGGCAGGTGAACCACTTAAACACAACAAGCCATGTGCACTCCAAATATTCTAGTGTTTCACCCGGAAGGTATTGTTTCAAGCAAACTAGACTTAACAGAACATATGGCTTTACAGTAACATCAATTTGTCAACTAAGCTGTTGCAATAAATACTTTAAATCTCTACCAATAGACTTACATTTTTTGATCTGTTTTGAACAATACAGAAAACAATTACCAATTAAAAAACCTGTTGTAAAATGTTGAACACCAAAAAATTCTTATTTAAATCACTTTTGTAAGCTAAACCAACCAAAATAACATTTATAGGGCATTTCAGTTTCAGAAAAAACATGAATTTTCTTTTTCTTTTTTACAAGGTGAAAAATGTAAGAAAACTGCTAAATACTTTGGTCACACTAATCGTCAAATAGTTATGTCTCAAATACATTAGATTTTTGTATTCACTTTTTTATAAAACTATTCTTACAGCCATTTTAACTATAGTAACACTACTGTCATCATTACATGGGTAGCAGGATCTTATTTCACAGGCCCCCCGTTATTTAGAACAATACAATATAAACATACGCAAAAATTATTGGTATTTCTCAATGTGCAATATTTTTACACTTATGAATTTCTGTACAGTGTCTTAAAATCTAGAATATAAATGTTGCTGGTCCTGATTCCTTGCGAAATTAGTGCAGCAGTGACTGGCTTCAACAGGGTCTAGATGATATCCTCAAGAAACACTCAAACACCTGGACATCAGTTCTTTCTCTTCAGCCAAGGTAGTAGACATCACATATCATACAGGGCCATTAACAGATGCCTCTCCTAAATGGGTGTGTTGATCAGTCCTAAGAGGCCAAAAAAAGAAATCTAAGTATACAAGAAAGATTCAAAGCAAATTCAGGTAGGTGCAATAAAAACCAAACCAGAAACCAACAACCCCAGATCCTGTAGAGCATAAAGTGTGAACTGAACGAAGGAAACATCCTAATAACATGCTCATTCCAATTATCTTCTGCAGTCCAGCATTTCTGGAGTCCTTATTTCCTAATTAAGCACAGCACTCAATTAACTGAGCACACCACTGAAGAATGTGTGATCTTCATTAACTGAGATAGTAAGTGATCTCTAGAGACATGGTATCTCAGAGAATTACTAATAAAGAGCACATTTCTGATACTTATCCAAATCTTATTCTGTGAGGCAAAATGTGATACCAGGAGTATTTAAGTTTGCATTGGAAAGCCAGCAGCTAAGACACAACAGGAAAAACAACAGCATGTTAAAAAGCTGCTTTAGTTATTAATCTAATCTACAAAGAGCCTTTCACAAATACTTCAAATGTCATGAAACGTTCATGAAGTATGGAAGAAAATGGAGAGCAAACCTACAAGAGTGAAAACAGTAACAGTATATACATTTCTAGATAAAAGTTTAGTGTGAACATGGGCTCAATTGCTCTGGACTGGCACAAAGAGATCAAACCAATGCATGAAGACATTAAAAATATGCAAGCAACAGAGGCAAAAAAATCTCAACTTCCGTTCAGTGCAACTCTATGGAATACATCTGAAGATTCTCCAAAAGAATGCAAATACTGCTTGAAACTACAGATGAGGAAAGTTACCTGTAACTCCTGTTCTCTGATGGTGGACATCACAGAGAAGCCACTCTGGGGTCCGTGCTCTACATGCACATGACCAGCAGGAGCCCCCTAGCTAAGTCTTTGGCTGCTAAGCTCTAAAAACACTTTTTAAAAAACATATGTCAACATTAGAGAAAAGACAGACAGAACTAGACAAAAGCAAACACTTCTTAGAAAAACCCAAAGGTAAGAAGCAAATGTTGCATGGACAGGAAGTGTGAAAGGCTGCATAACCATCACACCCTTATTAGCTGGAAATAAGTCCATGACAGAACAGGGTTCCTAGCAGTGATTACTCCTGCTACCCACCAGCCAGAGACCTACCTAGGGGACTCCTTCCACTAGTCACACATACATAGAGCCCCAAAAGCACCATTAGGTTTATCTTGGTATTTATCCTGTGCTTATGAGGATCTACTGCAACAGCCACCTTTAGAGAAAGTTCTGAGCTTTGCTGAAGCCAGCAGGATTCAGTGAAAGGAGTTCCTTCAGATTTCCCACAACCTAAAGGCAATCTAGCAAACTGCTAGCTCTGAGAATCCTCTTTTGGTTCAGACAAGCATCTTTACTCAAAAGGCAATCACACAGTATCCAAGGACCTTTTCCCTACAATTTAATGCTTAATAAAAAAATCTTGTAGGCTTGATAAAGATAGAATCTCTAGGAGACACTGTGAAAGTTTTTGGGTTTCACCACTGCAAGTATGCAGGGCTGTTTGTTCTGATTAGAATCCCCTTCTTGATCAAGTTCGAGATGTATGCAGATCAGGAAGTTAGAAGAAAGGACCTAGTTAAATACTAGCTCATAAACAAGTCTTAAAAACCAGAATCTAAATTTGTCAAGCACGCTAACATCTTTTTAGTCTGTATACAGTATAATCAGAACATGCAGTAGAGTTCTGTGCATCAATTCACTATTCTACCTTAGTAACATTGTCACAAAACAGAATGGAGATTATTTACAATTCTCTGCAAGAAAAATACAACTTTGATGACTCAAGAGTCTTAGAATCAACTGAAAACTCAACTTGTGAGAATTTAATAAAATAAAAGCAAGCACATTATTAGACTGAGCTGAACTCAATCTCTTTAGATCAATCCTCTTAGGAAAGCACACAAGCTGCTATTTAGAGAATTGAAAACATCCTTGAAGGCAGTTACCTCTGCTCTGGACTGCTGTTAGTAGGCTGAAGACCTGAAGGGACCTCTTCTGCAACCTCTGTATTTTCTTCTACTACATATTTACAAGAAGGATCCTGCGAGGTAGTCAATTTTCCTTCCTCACTTAAAAAACAAAAGCAAGAAGTTATTTAATGCATTTAACTCTGAAGTTCATTTACAGGGAATTTCAGGCAACAGGAGAAAACTGAGACGGGTCCATATTTCACATGCAGATGGATTTTAAGTTATGATTGCAACATGAAGATCAAGCACATGGCTCTAGACTTTACAAACACCTAATGATGCACTGGTGTTTACGTCCATTAAAACTTGACGGGATAAAAAGGGCAGGAAACACGGCGATTGCAAATAAGATCAGAAAGGAAAAAAGGGATGTATGTGATGCCTGAAGTGATAACAATCACGATCCTTTACTATACATACCGATAGGATTTCAACACTCTGAAGCCAGAAGTATGCAAAAATGGAAGAAAGTATAAAAGAAATTCAAGATTCCCTCAGAAACTGGCATTAATAAAGTCTGTCCATGAAATATACCAGCAAATCATTAACTCATTGCTATCTTACATAATGAACTTCCTAATAACTCCACAGTGAATACTATGTATGGTTTATGGGGTACAAAGACTGCAGGCCCAATCTACTTCACAAACCTCCTCTTGTTGACAAAAACAAAGTTCAGTGAAAAAGCTGCACACTCACACTATGTAAGACAGTACCATGTAACCAGGCAGCCTCAAAAGTCATTAGCTAACAAGTCTTCTGGTTTGCCTCTAAACCCAAACCTTTCTGTCTCTTTATTCCACCCTCTTCCACCTCAATCATACCATTATGAGCGAACTAAAATACAAATTTGAGCATATATACCTGCAAGAGATAGTTATAAAGTAGCTCTGAAGTAGACAAACATCAATCTTATACCTCTGTGGCAGCAAATACAAATCTATTTATTCAAGAAGTGCCAATCTCCTCTGCTGGTTTTCTTCCTATTCTCACAGCTCTCCTTTCCATGGGTCCTTTAAATTTCAATGAATCCTTCTCTTTTCTCCTTCTATCCTGCGGAGCCTGCAAAAATACTGTCTTTTGCATTGCAATCTCTCATCAAGTTTTCCCCATCTAATCTCCCCATCTCACTTGCCTTGATACTCTTCACATTCCTTCCAAATAAAATACTTGTCACCATCACCATTGAAAGTGATGTCCTAGTTTTTGATGGGTTTGGGTTTTTTTTTCCTACTTGTTCTTCACTCTGAACCAAGTTCAGAAATCACATTTTTGTCCTTTGCAGCTTTCCACAAATTAACTACTGTGCTTATAAATCCCCTTAATGTTGACTTCAACACCATCAATTTTCTATTGACAGAAACCTAGATAAAGTTGAAGTCTGGAAGCATCCACTTTGAAAGGCAAACAGGCCAGAGTAGGACTTCCCCTCACCTAAATGTCCCTCAATTTAGACCTTCTCCCAGCAAGTTGGTTTAAAAAATGCCACCTGAACATTAACTCACTATGAAGCTGCACATCCCTCTCTACATTTAAGACCTCATCTTTGAGCCCCCTTGTATGTTTGACATTTCCCTTCCAAATCAAGACCTCAGAGTCCCCATCACTAGAAGTTTTCAATATGCAATCAGGCAGAGAGCCTGGTAATCTCATCTGGGCTCCCTTTCCCATAAAAGATTGGACCAGATAAACTTTCAAGGTTTCTTCTGACTGAGGCAATTCTATGATATTGCCTCCCTTTGCACCTCTTATGTCCTTTTAACTACAGTTCCAGTAGGTAATTCCATGAAGGTAGGCAGGAACTGCCACCAGATGCTGCCTCCTCATGTTAGTTTTTGCACCAGTATTACAAGTCACACAGCTTGAAAGTGCACGTGAGCTAAACTGGTTTAAGGAGAAGTTTAAAGACACCATGGATAACTAAACCAAATTTGTAAACATCTAAGAGTGAAGACCATGTAAAAAGCATTGTGCAAAAGACAGAACAAACTGCAGAGCAGACACATCATTTACTAAATCAACAATGCACTATGGATGGCTTCATGTCACGTCGATCTGCAGAGTCCTAACACTTCTCTAGCACTTAAAGTGCTGTGGTTCACTCCTCTATTAATGCCATTTGATTTAGAAGCACTGTGCAGTCACAAATTTTCCCTCCTTTGTGCTGAAAAACTGTAAGAAGTCAAGTCACTCAGACAATCAAAAGGATGGAATCGAGTCACGGAAAGCTGTTGGGTTTTCAAGGTCTATTCATTTTGGATGGCTCAAGAATTCTCTCATTTCACTAACAAAGTAAATTAATTTAAACAACAGGCAGTGTAAGGAGTAACACTGGAAAAGTTTCTTATACTGGAATTGACTCGGAGTTGGTTTTTTTTAAGCAACTTCAAAGACATACTGACAATCTTTTCTGTATAAAGCTAGAATAGGGACAGATACTAGGAAGTTATTCTAAAAGAACAAGAAGAGGCTTGTTTATCGAAATGCTCTAGCAACGTGTCCCAATTTGTCAACATCGGGGTGGAGCCAGGACACACCAGATTCAATACAGGCAAAATTGCTGCACGTCATACTGTTTGTAGCCTCTGTTTCCCTACATAAATATTTGATACTAAATAAAAAACACTTGATCATCAAATCTGAGATCACAGTATCTTAGTAGATGGGATGAAGTAGACAACACTGAAACGTGCTTTAGTCTCATAAAAGGATCAGTGTTGATACACATATAATATACAATTTGACTGTGTTGTAAGATGCTTATTCCTAAATCTTTTATCACATGATAGCAAAACTAGGAAGTTATTCTTCCAGTTATTCTAGATTTCCGTGTGCCACCCGAAGCCAGAATGGATTTGACACCATCATGCATACCACCAACAGTGATCACCCCAGTCTCTGATGAGCTACACTCAAAAGCAGTGCCTGGCTGGTCTTCAACTTTTATCTTCATCCTCCTGGATGAGAAGAATAGAATTCCAATCCAAATCTAAGAATTCTGTGCAAAATTTTAAAAGCTTAGTTTTGATGTGCAATGTTAAAAGAACTGTACATGAAAAATGCACAATAGTGTGCATTAGGGACAAAAGCTGACTCAATCTTCTGCTAATAACCTTCCACTGAAACTAAGGCTTGATAAGTAAAGTTGCAAGTTACAGTAGCTAACTAGAAGTCAAATTTCAAAACAATTACTATGAAAGGTTTCTTGTTAAAGCCTCCAGAATTACCATTTAAAAAGAACTCTCTTTGATGATACACAGTGTTCCATTAACAGTGCTCTATTTACATGGTGGGAAAACAATAAATAGACATTCTCACCTTTTGAAAACGGCAGTTTCAGTTTTAGCATCTACAGTTAGGCTCAGTGTCTCCTTCATGCTGCCATTCATGACTGTCTCGGTTACCTTGTCTGCATTTTCCACATCATCCTCTCCATCTGAGCTGGCCTCCATAGCAACACTTCCTGGGGCTGCAGGTAGAAATAGAAGCAATACAGTACAAGGCTTGTTATGTTTGTATTCCATGTGCAAGCAATTAAGCCAATATATCAATAACAGTATTTTTGCAGTTTTGCACACTTCTTGAATTCTTCCTTACAGAGAGAATGTTGCCTTTCTGCAAGTGCTACATAGAGAGCATGAGTATTACTTACAGATGGCTTAAGAAAAAGCCACAGCCTAGCTTTTTACATTTTGACACAATGGTTACTTGCAACAGTTTTGCCTTACCAAGGCCTTAGTAGGATTATGGTGACAAATTATTTTTCTGTACAGTCAAATTCATGACAAGTCTACACTGTATAAATTTGACTCTAGGCTTCCAAGTACTGACAGATCTTTGGGATGTCCAGTCTACCTAGACTTCTCACTTGCACTTCTTACTTCTTACAATAATAGATACAAAAAAAGCTCATTAAAATATTCTTGTCTTTTTAACCAGTTCATACATGTAGAACAAACAATTAGGGCATGCAGAGTGAAGATGGCCTAGGAAGGAATGAGCAGGAAGGAAAAGTTTGAACACACTGAGGGTACTGGTCTATTGCCACACAGGACAAGACTGGAGGCTACCACTCTTTTTGGGCATCAGCTCAGCTAAATGCATACACAGGTGAGAAGAATTTCTAACAGAACAAACTTTGTCTCTTTGTAATGCTTTTCTGTTCATGCTGCGCAGACTTTTTGGAGGTATCAGTAACACTGGCTCTTGTTTTGAATTGGAAACAATTTTAAATAGTTTATAAATTCTTTGAAAAGTCACTTTTAACACCTGTCAGAATAGCCAGAGCCAGAGAAGAATCTCTGGAAACCTAAAATTTTAAAGTTCAGGAAGATTTTTCTTATGTACAACTCCTACAATCAAGCCATTTGCATTTGGGAATGCAGTTTACTTACTCTCTAGCTGTGTTGTCAGAGTAGTTGCATTTGCACTCAAAGGATCACCTGGATCTGTGTTTGTTTCCATTTCCACAGGAGAATTACTTCTTAAGGAGTCTTTTGAGCTTCAAGTAGAGTAAAAAAAAATTTAGAAACATTTCTGAATAGCAAAATGATGTGTTCTTAAAACAGTATTAGTTCTCTATGAAAGCTGCAAGGCCCAGAACTATACTGAAAATTAATTACAGCACATTTGTTTCTAAGAGTGCTGGAAACACATGCTTAACAGAAGCTTAGTAATACAAAATGCACCAGAACTGAGCTGAGACTGTTTGATGGTCATTTTATTTTTACTTGACCTTGTTACATTACAGACCTGTCCCTGGTAACTAAGGCATACATTTATCAACCAGCTCCTTGCAGTGTTTCCAAATATTTTTAACTGTATTGCTAAATGCATTTTTCCAACTTGATAGTTCTCTGTCGAGACTGCCAGTGCAGTCATGAACTGCTACAAAAGTGATTTCACTACTTGATTTTACATACAGTGTAGTTACAAGTTTTTCATTCTAAAGAAACTCAGATTAGAAGATGTGGCCACTTGAAAAACATCTCACCACTTACAGATGTCTCTTCTATCCAGTTATGTGGCAAACTCCAACTCTTTTTCTAGGCCCTTAATTTGATTATGAATTTAACTGCCTCAATCATGAAACAAGACTGTTTTATGCTGGAAAAAAATCCTGCTTTTATACCTGAGCTGTTTTAATGCCCAGACAGAAAGTCAAAAGCCAAATGTATAAAAGTAAAGTCATCCAATATGAGAAGGAATTAGTTCCTGACCGCCAATATTTGGCAACTCAAAATTTACATCTATTTGATTAGGTACACACACAAGACTTCAGCAGCATATAGAGTTCAATCCAAAAGAAGAAAAGCATTATCTTGGGTGTTCTCAAAATCTCAAAATGCAGAACTACTTAACCTAGTTATCACAGCAGCATAACAATATGAAATTAAAAAAACCCAAAACACTAGTACCCACCCATCCTGGAAAGGGAGATCATACAGACACATGCTGTTAGAACACATGGCGCTCCTCAGACACTTCACATACACCAGCAACACAGGCTTGTGTAGAGATGGACACCCCAAGAAAACCAAACTCACCCTGAATAACTAACATGCTTACCTTAAAGAGGATGTGAAGTCAGAAAAGGAAGCCCAGCCCGTTTCTTTAGCTGGCACAGGTGCTTCAGTACTCCACACAGCAGAGCCAACAGAATCCAGACTGGCACCATGTGCAGTCTCCATGGGTACATCGAAGTTTGCTGACCAGTTAGGTGCTGAAAAACCATCATGAAGTTCATTAGGAACAAATTTCTATAAAGAGCATGAGTGCACATATGCCTAACACACTGATTCTATGTACATTCCATAAAGAGAAGCAAGATTCATAACTAGACTTGAAAGCACATGCAGAAAAATCCTGTATATCCTGTTTAAAAATGAATGTATTCCCTAAAAGGAAAATTCTGCTAGTAAGGCAGAATTTCAAGATCAGTAATTCAGAGTACTCCGCTAAAAAAAAAAAGTTTATCTGAAGAGCAAAACTAATAAAACATGAAGTCACAAGTACAATCCCGCTTTATCCTTTAAATTAACCTCAACATTTGTTACCGTTTTTCAAACTCATTTCTACAATAATGAAAATCGTAAGAGTTTTCATCCTTTTTTCAATTTCTTCAAATAATTTCTCATGCACTACCACCACTGCTAAGTTTCAGAAAAGTTTAAGGCTTTTTACAACTTAAAGTATTTATTGGTATTTTAAATTTGGGAGCAACTGTGAAGAGCATCTAATTTAGGATAGGTCAATTCAAAATGCTTCACCTACCCAAGGGAAACATGTTTTTCATTAACACTTACATACAAAAAAACAGGCTGAAAAGGAAGCTCTGACTAGCAATTAGAAATTCCAACCCAGGCAGATATGGGAGGAGACCCACATGGATCAAAACTTGTTTGACACACAGATGCCAACGACACCAATCTGACAAAAGAAAAGAAAACCCTTAACTTTTCCTTCTAATTTAATTCCTTACAGTCTAGAAAAACACAGGGTTTTTACCTACAGACATTTCCAATTTAACAAAGCCAGTTCAGTATGACTTGAATGTGAAAACTTTTCAACCTATTACATCAGTTAAGATTCCATGTAAGTGTCTTCTGATGTGTATCTTTCACTCACATTTGAAACCAGAACAATCCAAGTTCACTTAGCTTCTGTAGGAAGTCTTCTAAAAGAGCACTGTTTAGACAAAAAGCGGGTCTGAAAGGCTTCCATTAAAAATACCATCTTTTGGGTTTGGATAGTAACATATTAGGTCTTTGTAGGCAGTCAATATTTATAAATGAGTATTTAATCCTCCCTTTTCTGACTACTCCTCCTTTTTTATCTCTTGAAGAGTAGAAGCATGAATTTTAGAGACTAAGTAATTTAAGACACGTAAGGAATTCAAAGTTCCCAATATGTACATGCTCTGTGGCAAGTGGGAAGGACTACTTTAAGACAGTTGGAATAAAAGCAGGCAAGGAGGAAACTCCTACAAGATCAGGCTGCTAAATCTAACAATTTCCTATAACCCAAAGCAGCAAGGAAAAAAGCGACGTACGTTCACTTAAGTCTACTTCCATTTTGTCCTCTGTATTGGTGTGGGATTCGAACAAGTCTTGTTTAGTTCCATCCTCTTCTTCAGAATCTGTACTTTCTTCGCTGTCTGTACTGCCCGAACTTCAAATATAAAGAGAGAGTTTACATTCTGTTTTTAATATAACACCCTGGGCACAATGAAATACTGCAGCGTTTCAGGCTAGAGAAAATTACAATTATTTCTGACAGATTACTTGAGGTATAATCTTTAGCTCTTAGTATTCCCCTCATTTCTCTCTCAGAGAAACAAGGTTTAAGATTTTCCACTTGATCACAGTAGATACTGAGGGAGGCAGCACAGCCCTGAGTTTTGGGGACTGGATGCTCCTTCCACTCAATGCATTTTCCTTTGTTCACAGCCATAGTAGTAATGTAGTGAGAACAGCAAGGTGTAATAGAGGTGTGGAGCTGGGCTGCCTTGTCCAAAGCAAGGACAGCTGGGCCAGTTTAAAAGAAGAAGCAAAGAATACACAACAGGGAAAAAAAAACCAAAACCAACAAGCTATGAAAGCCAAAGGGCATCTTCTGCAAATTATGGCTGCTAAACAAAGCATTAGAGCCACATCTCCACTCATTTCTCCACAGAATGGAAATACCTAGTTATGCTGTACTAACAGACAGAACCAGAGGACAGGTGCATAACTGCAGGCTCACTACACTGCTGTCTGGATGAGAAACACCCTTCTCACCTGGAACGCCTCTGGGACTCTGGTGCAAATGCAATATGTTTTTCTTCCCAAATGTCCTCTTCATCAGAGCCACCATCATCAAACTGCTGTATCCGCTCCTTACAGCATGCCTCAAACAAGGCTATATTGCCCTAAATAGAGCAAAAGTATAAAATCCATATTACATTAGTAAACATCTTGAAAATACATGACTGTTCTGAAGAGAATCTTAAGCATTTCTCTAAAAGCAGCAGAAAACCACAATGTCTTAATTTAAAGCTTGTCAAGAAAATTTGCAGTGCTGCTTGTTTTACTTGGCTACTAACAAGCTGAGTGGACCAAAGAACACTTAGGAGCTTCCATCAGGTTTAAAAATGGGATGTGGGAGTGACCCCAAAGAGCCTTCCAGACACCCAGAGCACAAAACACTCCAGCTTTATTTTCTGCAGTGGGGAGTCATTCTAGCTCAACCAACAAATAATATCAAGGCTCAAAGATTCTGTCCTTACTTTCCTGTCACTACAATCACACTGAAGATTTCAATAGCTTCTAATCATAAAACACAAGTGTGCAACATGCACAAATCAGTTCTAAGCCCAATCTTAAACACAGTTGTACAAATCAGAAGCAATTCTGCTTAATACTGATCAAAAAGAAAAATAATAGTGTCTTCCAATTAGCAAATCTTATGATATGGGAATAAGGTAGGGTAATTATTTTCCAGTGATTTCCACATAAAAGGAGTAAATATAACCACTGCCAAAACTTTGAGGTGATGCCAAAGTTTAAAAAACAGTAATTTTTCTGATAGTACTGGAACACATACTTACACTTTCATTTGTATTGAGGGTGAAGTTGATGTCCGAAACCCGATCAAAAGAAACACTACAAGAAAAAAAGAAATGTACTCAATAAAACAGGATTTTTCTAGTGTGACATGAAGTCACACTTTGGTTTTTTATTTTCCAATAATCTAAAAATAGAAGATAAAAGACTCCAACACAAAACAAGTCAAGAACACACACCAAGGAAGCCTGGCATTCCCGTGATTTTTTAAACTGTTACATGTTTTAAACAAAAACACAGAACATTGCCATCTACAGTTAGGTACAAAGATGCAACAAGCCTAAACAAGAATAACTGAAATTATATACCCAAATCTCAAATACTGTCTTGCTATGCACTGAAAAAACTAGGCCTAAAGAATGCCTAACCTGGGTATGCTCTACCATGACATACCTCAAAATCCTGAAAATATCTACATTTGCAGTTGTTATGTATTTTAACTGATTTCACCCTTCTATCAAAGGACCTTTTCAACAGGAAGGGAAAAAAATGAAAAATATCAAATCCTGTTTCCTAACAAAAGAACCCCACAAATCTTTTTTTTTTTTTTAACTAATCATAAACATACTGCTATATTTCCCAAACATAATGCTATGTATTAGGCTTGACACATCTTTACATAGCAGAGGAGTTCATATATTCCTTGTCTAGCCATGAGCACATTCACACTACTCCTCCTCTAATATTCACTGCATTATGAAGTAGGAAAAAAGGTGAGTGGTCTAAAGGAACCTAAGTTGCAAGTGTGACTGTACTAGTACACAAGACATCATCTGCATCACTGTATAGATGAGAAACACTCTTCTCACCTGGAATGTTATGCAGGTAACTTAGAGTGTAACTGATTCTTGCACAGAAGGCATAACTTCAAACTAACTTCACCTACAGCTTAATTTAATTCATGAGTACATCATCAGTGTACCTGTCAAGTCTTGAGACCTCTTTACATAAGTAGTCATCTTCTTTCTACCAAGAGAACAGACTTCCAAAGGCACAAACATAAAGGAATTCCAACTCCTATCCTTGCCAAAATCCACTTGCTTCTGACAAAGTTAAGGAGTATCCTGTGTTCCTTCCTCTATCATCATATCTTAATCTCTAAACTCAGCAGGTTCTGTGGTGTAAAAAGGCAGCAATGCCTCTTGGACGGAAGATACAAGCTTCAGTCAGATATCACTTACTAAACATATCTTACAGAAGAACTGAGATTATTATAAAAATAACCTTCTAAAAACCATCTTGACAGAATGCTTTTTATTCCTACCTGCATGTTCTGGTATCCCAAGCCATGAAATCTTAAAAAAAACCACAATGAACTCTACCATCAGCAAGAACCTGTATTCTCCCCTTTTACTGCTCTCATTTACTTACGAAGGAAGATACTCGCTTTTGTGAGGTGTGTTTTCTGTTGTGTGCTGGGTTTTGTTTAGTTTGGGGTTTTTTAACCTGAGCAAGACTGTTCTCATTTCTTCATCTTTCACCCAAGACTACTTGTAGAAATCAGTCTTAACTGCCTTGACCTTATAAACAAAGGTAGATTTACAATGCCCCTCCTTACTCTCCCCTGCAGCAAAGTAGACTCAGAGATACATTGTTCTTGTCATCTTTTTTAGGAAACTTCGAAGTAGAGCTAATCATCTAGTCATCAGCAGGGGAAAAAATACACCTTGAGACAAAGTGAAAGTGACCCAAACAACGGCAGGTCAACAGAGAGCCATAGCTCTCTGTTAAAAAGACTGTTAAAAAGCAGATATATATAATTCTATTTATAATTCTATTTTTTGCTCACAAGCACAGCGTTCTCAACATTGGCACAACCAGGAGATTAGAAAAAGAAGAGAAGCTGTTGCTTTCCTCTGTTCAGGGAGGTTTCTATCAACGCACACAGATGGCACAAAAACACAGGGAACTGCTTCACATCAGTAAATGTTTGTACTTAGCATCAGCAAAACCACAGCCAAAAACACAGCAAGAAAGAAAACTCACAAGACTATAGCTAAATTCAGTGTAATATTATACTCACTTGCCAATGTCATCTTGATCAGCAAACTTCTCATCGTTGAAGCCAAACTGGTCAATAAAATTGGACGTCATTTGTTGCATCTGATAATCAGAAAAGGCCTGGCAACCCCAGGACCAACGACAGTGATATAATGATTCTACTAAAACTCTAAAATCTATTTGCCCATTTTGCTTCAAAGAAATAAAAGTCTATCTAAACTAAACATAAAAGGACAGGAAAAGAATTTGTCTTAACCTCTGAATTTTGAAAGGTAGCATCAACTACAAAACCTTACATTTACTGAATTGAAAGCCAATCTAACAGCTTTCAATAAAAATTTAAATCTGTAGTTTAGCCACATTAACCAGCACCTTTCCAAATGCACCCCAAAGAAACAGCAACAACACTATATAAAAGAAAAAGCTGTCTTTGCTCAAAATAACATGAAGTTATAAATAGTAAGATCCAGAAAAGTACACTGTATATAGATACTAAAGCACAGTTGCATATTTATTATGCAGGTATCACTAGCAAAATCAGTCTCAGGCACACACACCAGCAGCATCTATTAAATATTAGAAGATTGAAACCATTGAACATTTACATCTCAGTGCAGTGTCACTGACACAACTGTGCTGGTTTTTTCAATAAAGATGACAGTGTCATCTGCCAGCAGATTGGTATATACATCAAGGTATACATGGGCATCATCTATCCATAACAATAGCTTTTGTCTCTTACTTCCCAGGACTATCATTAAATTATAAATTACTACATATCCTCTAGGGACTTTTAGTGACGTTATTTCCATGTGTAAAGTCAGCCAACACTAAGATGTTCTAGGAAATAAAGCTGTCATGTCAACTTTTGGTTTCTTGCCCAGGTAGCTGAGGGGACACAGTATGGTGGTAGAGTTGAACAATGTGAATATGGAAAGAAAACAAAAGAACGATTAAAAAACCCCAAGTTTAGATTAAGGCATTATGAAAACTGAAGGAAAAAGAAAATATATATAAAAGGAGGAGGTATACAGCAAGACAAACTTGAAAGAAGCAGCACTGGACCATCTGCATTTCTCCAGATTAACTACCTGGAACTGCTGGGATTGCCTAGGCACAGCAGGTCACTAAGGGGATGCATGAAAAGCACAGAGATATTAGAAGATCTTACTTTCTCACTAAAGCTGCTACAGATAGCACCCAACTTATCAAGTTTTTGTACAGGTGCACCTTACAGGCACAAAAACACTTAATCAGACAAAAATGCATCAGATTCTTTAAGATTGAGCCACCACCCACAATTCAAACTTAGACAAGCAATTACTTTTTATTATAAAAACTATAGAAAATGTGTAAAACACCAAAGCCAATATTAGACTAGGTAGTTACTACAGAGCTGTTAGTGTGATCTGAAAGATTTTGGTTAGTAACCCAGACAAATAATGCCATCTAAAGCATCTGATTCCATCTAAGTGATCTATTGGCAATCTTACGCGACAAGGTTCCCACTTGTTCACTACCAGCAAAAGAATTCAAAGAGATGCTTTTGAGTCTGGGAAGACACAGTTGTGTGCATGCACACACGTCTAGGCTTTAATTTAAAGTTTCTAGACTTGTATTTGCTTGTGAGAGAAAATAAAAGTTCCACTGCTTTTTAAAAAATGTCTAATTTACTTTTACAGAAAGAGCAACTTAAGCTGTTAAAAGAATTCAACTCACCTGCTGCAAAGAAGAATCCTGTGAGAAGCCAGTTTCTTTAAAGTCTATTTCATCATCACTGGAAGAATGAATGTGGCAGGTAGTAACCTATACAAAGAAATTAGGTCATTGGCATAGTATATAATGTATTTGTTTATTTCAGATAAAAGAAATTGTTTTAGTGCTCTGTCCTTCTATTCTACTGAAATCTGCAGAGTTTGGAGATAAGTTTTCAATTAAGTTTTACTGTTACTACATCAAGTACCTCCAAGCACATGATTATTTATCTAAAGAGCTAATTAGTACAATTTTTTATAAGCCTAAAATTCTTCCTCTTTGTATGATCCTCCCCTTGGTCTTGACCAAGAAGTAGTTTCTACCCAGAGGAAAAATAACATTGAACTGCAAGCTGCATAGACTTCTTTGCATTCACAGGCTCAAGAAAAATGCCTTATATACATCTTTTGGTCCTGTTCACAAGTTGCAGTTTCAGATAATTTCCTATTGCTTCTATTGACACCTGTTAACATCATGCTCCAGTTAATATTTATGTTGAAATAGTAAATTCAATTAATTATAGTCCAAATAACATAGGACTAGCAAAAGTTAATAAAGCCACATGCAAAGCACTGCATTTCTGGAGAAGTCAGGTAAAATAGAATTTTACTGCCTCTGCTTATTAAAGTCTCCAAGTGATTACTCTTGAACTGTATTTTTAACATGATTACACAAACCTCCTCTGCTTGAGTTAAGTGTTTTTCCAAAAGTGTAATTGCTACAGCTACACGCAGAAGAAATGAGGCAGGTGCACAACAGTAAGCAAAGTTACTTAAGCAAGGTCAGTAACACAAGCAGTGGAATGCAGGTAGCAGCCTTCTGTTAAACTTGTACTGGGTCATTTACATCCTGTAGATAAAGCAATCAACACCAGCTCCTGCACTTCTGGTTTGTACTCTCAAGCAGACAGGAGTTTTCAAGGACACTACCTTGAAAGAGGTACCTTCTTTACCTCTTCTTTACCTTGAAGAGTCTGGGTTTTACCTTGAAGAGGTAAAGAAATCTCCTCCTTGCAGATTGCCTGGGATCAGCTACACTAGGTAATAATAAGCCAGCTAGCTATTACATAGCTGATCATCTGCATTATATCTGCATAAATATTAATGATATGGCTTTAGTTGAAAAGTAAACTAAAGAATTATCAGTTCCACAGCTCGGCAACTAGAGGGACTCCACACATGTACACTGGATTTTGGAAGACTAACAGTGCTGCTGACAAGAAGAAACGGTCCAAGTAGAGCAGCAGCAATTTTCATACCTTACCCATCACTACTTACCAGATCCACTGTATTCCTCTTGTTGGTTTCTCCTAAAGAGCTTGTGCAGAATGTTTCCCATCGCTCTCTGACCTCCTCTGGAAGTTCTAGCACAGGAAACAAAAAAACCAAACCAATCAGAAACTAGCAACAGTGAAGCATCACTTAATTTTCCAATTTTTTTTCTGCCCTACCAAAAATACTGGTAAGAACATACACATCCTCCTAAACCTATAAACGTAACTCCACCTAGCAAACAACTCCAAATTAAGCAGGTCAGCACCTCTTTGCATCTATTTCAGGGAGCTTTAACACTGTTTGAAATGAAAATACTTAACCATTTGTTTAAGGATGACTGCTTTAAATTCAAAGCTTCAGAAGTAATCTACTTATTTTCTTCTTTAATCCAACAACTGCCTTCTAATTTAAGTTTGCTTAATTTCCTCAGCATTTGATAATGAAAGCCCTGAAGATAAAGTTAAGACCATGAACGAATACCTTTGATGAGCTGCTGGACTAGTGTGCTGTTTGGCCCCTTATCTGTACTGTGCACAATGCAGTTTGCTATCCTTGTCAGGTGACCCATGTAGCCATGCCTTCTTCCTCCTTCAGCCCTGCAAGAGACCGAGAGTTCAACTGCTGCACTCAGAGCAATGAGTGATGCTCTGATACCGTGTGTTGTAAAACACTGCCAGAGTCAAGATGTTACACAAGACAACGAACTGGGGTTCCTAAGTTAGAGGTGCATCCTAAAGCCACAGGTTCACAAAAATACTTCAGAATTCAAGGTATCAACTGCTTTGAGTTCACTGAGCCACTTCAGGAGATTTAACAAGCACCTAAAGTACCACGAAGGATGTACAAGTGTTTGTACTGCTTGTGTGTGTGTGCAGAAAGCAAAATACACAGCACTAGCAAAATAATGACAGAATTAGCAACTGTTTCAGAGTTTTTAGGAAATTTCTGTTGCTGAGAGCATTTTGCAAAACCCCAAACCACCAAATATTCCTTCAGTTTTCATCCTATGATCAACAGGGAAAAGCATTCTTAAGTATGCCTTAGTATTTCAGGGCTTCTTAGCATTACATACTGTAGCATGCCCATTTAAGTTAGAGTCATTGCTTTCCTGAAGTTTAGGAACAACATTTACATGCTTACCAAAGCTAAAATTATAAAGCAAATTAAATATTTCACACAGAACTGCTCTGCAGAAACAGGAATTATCAGATGTTAGAGCAGTGCTCTGAACACCTAATGCCAGTTGGAATAATTCTAAATCTGACCAAATATCAATCAAGAGATGTCCAGTTTGAACTGATTCTCTAGCATTTGGCTGCAAGCCAACCAAACTTTTGCTGCAGTTTAAGGTTTTGTGTTTTAAACAAAAACTAAGAAAGACCCCCTCACCCAGCTACACAAACCTCCCATGACTGAAATCTCTGTAAAGTGACAGCAGCTCATGAAGTACCTTAGTTACGCAAACACAGATCACATGATTTTATTTTCCATCATCATCATCTAACACACGAGGTAACTGAAATTAAGTCTATGCAAGATATCGTGAGTAAATTACCACACTGTTTACAGCTTGCTTAGGTAACAAGCACATTCAAAACAAGCAGCACGTGATACCAGAAAAGGTTATCGTTTCTAATACAGGATATGACACAGAGTGCTTCTATTTGACAAACATGACTGACATATCATTGCCTAGCAGGAAAGTCTGGAATACAACTGTACCTTCTGCTAGCAAATGCTCATTAATCCCAGCGAACCAAACTTTTACTGTGTCAGATTTTTACCAGCAGAAAGCAATCACCCTTAAGCTTCTAGAGCTGCTTGAAATAACATTAAGTGATAGAATACAAAAGGACTAAAAATTATCAATTTCCTAAAACAGCTAAGCTAGACGTATCCTTAAAGATTTATCTTTTACAGTTGGAGCTACACCTGTACAAAACTGGATAAAGGGGTGAACTTATTACAAGTCTGTTTCCAAATAAAAGCACTACCTGAGGTTTGAAACACTATTTACTTCATTAATATTCCCAAATGCAAGACAAATATTTAATTAAATCATTCATATGGTAAGCACTGAATCACAGTCTTATCCAAGTAAAATGTGAATTTTAGGTTGGAATTACAGAGAAAACTTTACGTATTTCTCTCCTATGATAATTTAACTGCCAGTAAAGTTGGCAATTCTCTATAACCTCAGGAGAATGGATATAAAATGGAAGACATTTAGGACACATGTCTTCTACAGTTAAATTTAGCACATTCCTTTTTTTATAACCCCCTGCCCCCCATTCACCATCCTTATTTCCAGGTCAGTTACATTAGCCATGTATTTACTATCTGATTCACTTAAGATAGGATCAGGAATGTTTTGGGGAGTGGAACTGTCTCAACATTCCATCAAACCAGCAGCACTTCCCCAGCTAGTTAATTCAATATTTTGACAGGTCAGAACTAATATTTACTGCTCACTATCTCCAGAGTTAAAATTATTCGGCCTTCATGAGAACATTTTACCACCTCAGGTGATAACTGAGGACTTTTTCCTCCTGCTACAGTTTCAGACAATGTTAGCCACTTGAAGTTCACATCCTTTCAAACACATAATTTTAGAAGGTATTAATTCTATTGCTGAGGAATTGGCTTTTACTATTTAGGAGTCTGATGCTCCCCAGTATGTGATATGCTTTGATATGTTCACATGTAATTCTCTACTGCTTACTGGGGAAAAGTATCTCCTGTCCCTTCAAAATTTACAGTATGCTTCTGTACTTGAACATGGCTAAACTTTAAAGACCACAATAATATCTTATACATGGCAAGAATGACAACTCTTGTGCCCTCAAATGGTCACAGGAAAAAGAATTAGAATGCTACCAAAAAGTACAAGAGAAAGCTTTAACCCAAATATTAACATACAAGTGATTTTAGAACTGGCTAGATCACTTCTTAATTGGTTATACATTGATTTCACAACTCAAGTCTTATTTAGACAATTGCAGGGAATGAGGAAACTAATTACTCACTGTTTCTTCTCATTCATCTCCCACGCTTCAAGTATTCTTTCTATTAATCGGCACTTAAGGAAAAGCTGTCAAAAAAGCAATGTATGCTTAGTAGCAGTAAAAGGGAACACATCTATGCATTTTACAGTTGATACTAAAGTGCGCAAGACTATTTATTTCACAATCAGGATACAAACTTTCATTAAATGGTTGAAAGTCCAGCAGTCAGATCACAACCTGAAACCTAAAAGCTAAACCTGTCTTAATTCTACTCCCCTTTCTAAGTGCTGAGTTGTTGTAGTAGCATAAAGCTACTGAAATAACAATTTTAAGCCTTTAAAATAGGAGGAACTTCAGGGAAAATATACTTGCAGCTCTTCATCCTACTCACTTTTGACCAACACAAAAAAAACCCCTACTCTGTGGCAGTTTCAGGGTTAACATCCTGAAGTAACATTTTAAGTAAAATCAGAAAGACATTATTTTCCACTCTATGCATTAAGCAGAATTGGGGTGTATTTTATATAAAATTAACAGGAAAATTCAAGAGACTCACAAAACATAACTTACATGTTTCAGTAAGAGATTGTCCCCACTGGACTCCTGATCTGTAATTGTGCCATTTTCTGTGTTTTCAAGAGGATTTGCAAGAATCAATGCGATACAGATTTCTACTTGAGTATGCAAAAAGTTATTCCACGTATACTTAAAAAACATGTCCTGAAAAACAAATTCACCGAGGTTTACACAAACCAAGATCTTTGCATTAAACATAACCAACAGTCTCACTCACCTAATCATCTGACTGACTACACTGGAAGAAATCTTTTAACTTTTACACTAATATTATTGTACAGGAGAAAATTTGTGACCCACAAAACCTGTAATTTTTGTGCTTCCCATTATCTGAACACAAGGAATACTATACTGGATCAGAACAAGAATGCAACAAACTGGATTTATTGCAGGGGTCACCAGTAATAGCACTTTCAGACTATGAAGACAAGGAGAAATAATGCTCCCCACTTCCATTCCTTCTACCAACTGCAGCTTAGAAAGTCCCAGAGTCAGAAGTGTTATTTATGACCTTAGAAGTCCTTGACTTGAGTTCAGTTAACCTTCCTAGTATCTGTAATACCCTTTTATAAATGTGCTCCTCATTTCAGTGAGATTCCTTATGAAATTTTATCTAGCTGTTTCAAACCCATCATCCACTACCTCAGATAATCCAGAAGCAGCTTAAGATTATTAGCAAAACATAAGACAAATACTGAGGTTGAGATACAATAAACAGCATCCATTTATTTAGTCAAGTTCCTGCTCCTCCTCATTTTTTCTCTTAAACACAGGAAAGATTTTTGTGTAGCCTAGTTATTTTAGGCTACTCATTACAAAATACAAATGATTGCTGTCACCTGTAAAATGTAATGAGTTCTGGAAATATGTGCAATGACTGGAACAGTATTGAGCAATGTTAGGTCTCATTCAAAGTACAGCTACAGGTCCTCAATCTATCTTCAGTCCTCCTAATGACATTCTCCCATAACTTTTCATAAGTCAAGTCTGCCCAGTAAAACATGTGCTGTTTCAGCAAACAGCTTGAAGCACTGAGGTTTCTATGGCTACAATTATTTTGTCCTTATGTAAAACCTGCAACAGAAAGTGTACTGAAACCTCACTGAACTTAATTTATAAAATGATCTATTTACAAGAACATGCAAGTATTCATAGTGTGTATGTTCCTTTAGACAATGGATCTAGGAAAAACTTCAGCTACACTGAAGTCAGCTATTTGTATAAAAGTTAGTACCTGTCTGCAAACCCAATTGTGGAGAAAGTTTGAGATGAAAACATTTCCATCACCCTGTATTAATCAGTCACAGGAAAAAGGGGGTTTCGACTAAAATCAGGGAAGAGAAGGTATTTACACTTGAAGCTTGCAACTGCCAACTTAGAAGTTTACACATTGTTATTCAGTAACTAACTTAAGTTCTACATGATTTGCTAGTTATTTTTTATCAACCAACATTTGGATTTCTTGAGTGAACCTAAACACAAAATACATCTGCTGCATGCATCTGCATAGTGGAAGTATGAGGTAGGAAGTAATCAAAGTACACACTCACATCAGCCAAGAGCAATGAGCTTGGTAAGTGAGTTTGTTGTACACAATCTTACTTTGAGGTCTGAAGGAGTACAAGCTACCAAGAATAACTGTTCCTTTACAGGACACTGATGAGATACCCTTTTGTAGGCCATACATTAAGTGAGAAAAAAGGGCTTTGAGGTAAAAAATGGAAATAGCAATGAAGCCCTAAACATGCCTGAAAACTCAAGAACATCCACTTGAAAATAAGCTTATTAAGAAAACCACTTCATGTATTTATGAAGGTGTAGCAAGTAAGAACCACTCAAGTGGTCAGAGGAAAATGCTGACCTCAGACAGATTAACATTAAAATCCAATATTAAAAGTTCTTAAACCAAGCAATAGACATCACAATACAAAGATGCTGAAAAGTCAGGCTGGAAAATAAGTTACAGTGGAAAAATATCTGCAGAGTCAGAAACAGCAGACAAGATCCTAACAGCAATCCATAAAAATAAAGAAAACAGCATAAAGTTCTTACCAGTATTACTCCTATGCTGTTAAGTTCTATAAGCTCCTGATTGACACTGCTTGTATTTGCCTGTAAAAGGCTAGATATTAATCTAATCACATTTAAACGTGTGTTTCCTACAGGTGGATCCAGTACACCCCAGGTTGTCTTCATGACGCTTTTCTGAGAAAGAAAAAAATTTAATACATAAAACCCTTAAAATAGCTTCTAAAAAAATCACCTTATCATTACTACATACAATGACTGAGTAGTGCTTAAAAATAGATACATTTAGTCCTTGAGTCCTCTTACCCTTCATTCAGCAAATAAACCCTATTTTTAATTCCAAATACTGTAGCTTATTTTAATTCCACAGATAGGAAGCACTAAAACCAGTCACATGAAAACAACAACTTGGTAAAAAATGATTGCTATCTACAGACAGGATCTTAAAGTAGATGAAGTCTACTCAACCTTGACAGGAACTAGGAGGCAGTTTCTCAGAAGTATTTCTCACTCATTTATCCAGCTATATTCTACATGACTACAATATACACGGAACAGCTAGGTGGACAGTCTAAATATATTATAATGCCTCAGCAACCAAATAACTTCATATATTTAAAAACAATTTCATGTTCATGTCTCTGTTAAAATCTGCAGTACCAGTTCAGGGTGAAGTGCTCTAGCCAAAATTCTGCCAGGAAAACGTGAGCAGAAAATACAAATAGATCACAGGTAAACCCCCTATACATTTTTTTATCTTTGGCAAAAGCATGACACAGGTAAGACATTTAAATCAGTTACGAAGCCCAAGGAATTTAACCTAGAGTGCAGGGATGTGTCATGGAGCTAATCTACTTGGTTCCTGGGAAAGTCACGAGCCTAATGTGGGCCATTCCGAAGTTCCACACAACTGCAGCATCTATAGTTCATGTTTCCTATCCAGACTGGACTTCCAAGCAGAAAATAGGACCTCACTTGAGAATATATAGCAAATCTCTTTTCATTGCTTTTAGAAAGAAGTAATTGCTTCAAGGTTACTTTGCTAATTAAACAAAGTTTGTGCTGGAAAAGCACAAAACATTGCTGTTCATTATTACTGTTTGCCTGAGCCAAAGGTCACAACAGGCTACGAAGTAGCTTGGGTGCTTGCCTGGAAGTTGTCAGACTAGGTTTTGTTTGTTATAATCTGCCTGAAACAGACACATGGTGAGTTTTGCTTCATTTATTTGTTAACACAAGATTTCACTTACTTTTGGAGGCTCAAGTAGGAGCTCATGGAAGGATGAAAGTCGTGCTTTTATGGCTTCTAAAACACTTTTGTTGACAGAATATGTAGAATTGCTCATGCCTGGAGGACAGATCTCTATATGGCCTTCAAATCTAAAATGCACACAAGCAAAATTTGATAATTAGTACCAAATATAGTTGTAAAATATCTGAGGTACGTAACAGTTGTGAAAGGGTATGAAAATAACTAAGAAGCAAAAAATGCAAAAACACAGGGTTACACATGTATAAAAATTAAGTGTGACATAATGACTGAACAAGAGATTTTCCCAAACACTAGCCCTATTACTTCTATTTTTATTGTGTTTGAAATCTCAAAAACAGTTTCGAGATGAAAAATTACATTTTAATTTGCTTTATTGAAGCAGATAAAGAGCTTCATTTCTCTATCCAAAACAATGTAAGCTGAACATACCAGACAGATCTGTTCGGCAGAACAACTCCACACAGAGTTGCAATAACATTACAAATAACTTTTAAAAAGGTCAATATTCAGTCACTGCACTATATATATTTACTCTAGTCCCTGTATCCAGAAACAATCTCATTTATCTATTGGTACTCACACTAGCTTCTAGAAAAAGCTGCAGAAAGACCAGTCACTTGGTGAAAAGTGTAGTAATGCCAACCACAATCACTTGGTTTGCATTTTTACTCCTTCAGCTACAGCAGGTCACAGAAATGGTTTGGTCACAAGCACAAGGAAGGCATTTGCTACTGCAGACATAAATCCAGTGAAATAATAACACTTACGTCTGTCGTCTTGTCTCAAGTAAGGTCAATAGGATTTGGATTGCACTGACTATTGCAGATTCATTTTTTTCTTTATGAAAAATATTAGACAGAAGCTGCTCTATGATTTCTTGTCTGAAAAGAAAAGCATTGGCAACAGATGAAACCACTTCAGGATACAGCTGTTAGCAGAAGTAGCTTCCATCTGCCCACATAAAAAAAGGGAGGAGGGAATACAGGAGAACCTTTTCTGGCAGAAACATACACTTTGATTAAGTTAAATAACAGAACAAAGCTGAAGTCTCCCATATTTAGTCTGCACAGTATCAAGCTGACCTCCACATATACCATTCAATTGGGCAGCACAGGAAATAATTTAATGAGACAAATCCTCTCCCACATTCCCCACTAGAAAATCCTCCAGGTGTGCTCTGCTTACTTGCCAATTTTTTCTCATTACACAAACAAAAGATGGGCAGTCAAGAAAATTCACCTGGAAAGAGCTTGCCATTTCTGAAGGTTTTTCAAGGTCAAAAGTTAAAAACTAGTTTCTTATGAAGTAAGAATAAAATTAAAAATTCAAACCAACTTACTTCTCTAAACTTGCAAGCAGTGGATCTGGTTCTGAACTGTTCTGTACTTGTAGCATCTGATCTCTGCTTAGACGAATAATTTCACAGAGTGACTGTGATGCATTTGAATGCCTCTGAAACAGATAAACAGCACTTTTTCACTACAAGATTAGTAACATGCTGGACTTCATTCTTCAGTTAGAAAAGGTGAAAGCTTCAACATGGACAAGAGCTCTCCTACCCAAAAAACACTCAGGTAGTAGCTTTATGCCATAACTAACCCTTAACAAAACAAAACAAAACAAACAAAAAACCAACCAAACAAAAAACCACAAAAACAAAAACAAACAAAAACCCCACCAAAAAAAAAAACTATTTGAAGCATGAGGCAAGAATCTATTTCCAATATTAAGGTGGCGAAACATGAGAGCTGTATGTTCCAACAACTCCAAGTATACTTTATCTTCAATATGGATCCCAAAAAGGGGGCAGGGAGGTGAACAAAACCACATAACCTTCCTCAAATAACCATGCTTAATACTGAAATCAGCTTACTGAGAAAAGCAAGCAGAAAACAGTAAAACTAAAAGTCCTAACACCATGTTGTACAGCTGAATAGACAGACCCAGGAGAGTGCCAGTGAAGTCTTAAGTTATAGCTTTTGTATTTTTCAGATCCTGCATCACATTAATCCAGAACTCTGAACCTCATACAGAATGTTAGTAAGCTCTCCTCACAGTTTGTCTCTGAGACAAAACAATCCTTCCAGGCTTGAGAACCAAAGTCACCATTACAGCCTCAGGCCCAAAGAGTATAAACAAAAGTGAATTGTGGGGAGAAGCAAACCAGGGCAATGTGACTTCATTACCTGAAGTTAATTGGACAATTAACCTCTGATATGCAAACAGACCAAATCTGTATCTGTCTGAGAAAACTCATGACCACCTTCCATGGTGGGTGTAGCCTCTGCAAGGCTCCTGCACTGCCCAAGGTGTATCTGTTCAAGGCCTTTAATAAGCACCCACTTTATTCTCTAACTCTGCCTAGCTTCTGTTCTAGGTAGCCAGTCCAAGGCATGATCAGACCCACACTTACATCTTCATCTTGAGATGGGTGTACAATTTCCACGAGCCGCTGGATAATTCTCTCCTCATTCAGCCACTGTAAAAATGTTTGTGGATGTTAGTAAGAATTTTTCCCAAGTGAATGAATTAAATGAACTCATAAAATTGAAACTAGCCTTTAGACAACTGCCACAAGTCATAATGTCAATACTTCTAAATAAGGATTAACAGTACTTCACAAAAAAAAGAGAAAGTAAAATCAGCATTTCTGAGCCACAGTAATAAAGAAAATCTTATGCGAATTTCAACGAACTTTGATGCCAAGTGTGTGTATGGTCCGGAACGATTTTAAAATTGCATCTGTCAGGTGTAAGTTAGATATTAAGGACCACAAAGGAGACCAGCCACTTGGGTTCTAAGTTTTCCCCAGCAGCACTAGGGTCTCACTGGTAAAGTACTGGCAGCTCAGAAAAAACAAAAACAAAACCAAAAGCAACCAAACCAACAAACCCACAAAAACCCCACAAACAAACAAAATCCCACACATATATTTTCAGCATAATCAAGAAATAAACTCAGTAAAGCCAGCAGAAGTTAAGTCAGCTTAGAGTTCACACTGTCAGACAAAAGTTCTGTGACATTTTACTTACATTCAGCACTTCTTGCCGGGGCTGTGGAGGTTCTATGCAAGTCAGTAGCCTGAGCAACAAGTCCATGATAGCAGAGGTCCCTATGTGCTTAATAATGAGGTCTACAAAATCATGCTTCCTCTTTAAAAAATCCACAATCTGAAAATGAAAAAGTAAGCTTGTATTTGCTTTATGTATTTTATATGATAAATTACACCAATCACTTTTAATTTCACTCTCCTACCAAACTGACAAAATAGATGAGAACTTCTTAAACACTTCTACCACTTAAAGCCTGCAGTACAAGATGAGATAAAATAAAAACCAGGCAGAGAAGAGCAAAAGTGGCACAGGGCTGATCCATACTACATGCTGTATATCCTGGGTCTCTCCTCTCAAACCCAACTTGCTGACCATAACCTACTTATAATCCAATGCAGAGTCAAGTTTTCTTTTTGATATGAATCAGTCTCATCTCTGCTAATTGGACAAAACTCAACACAGCAAAACTCTTAATACAAACAGTATCTCAGGTTTGAGAGTCAAGTCATTGCAGCTGTTCGCAGTATTAGACCACATGTACTGAATACAAGAGCATTTCTGAGCAAGGACTCCAATGTTTCTCTCCTTGTTCCAAATAGTTCTTCACACCACGTCAGAGCTATCACTGATTCAAGTAATTTACATTTGCTTGTAACAGCAATAAAAGCAAATGTGATCATATAAAACACTGAGCTAAGCTAAGCCAAAAGGTAGGCACTCACACACTGACTGCATAAACAGATCAGGCAAATTTGAATCAAATACATCCTGCTCATCCAAGTGCATTTTTTAATTGTGTGCATAATGAAAAGGTGTCTTCAGCTAGGATGGAACCCAAATGCTCTCTTCTGACTCTGCTGCTATCCCCCAATTGTGTAGTCTTCAAGCAGAATTGCTGAGTTTTATCTGAGCACTTGTTAAATTGGTAAGTTTGCAAATAGTTACCTGTTCTGGTTTTCTGCTGATAAGAATACTTAACACCTTGCTGAAGAAACTGGCCAGCAGAGGGTTTAGAGGAGATTCATTTAACAGGAAGCTGTAAAGTTTCAGGAGTAAGGATTCTTCTTCTCCCAACCTATCATTGATCTGTGAGACATCTGATGTAAGCAGCTCACATGATATGTTTGGGTATCTGGGGGAAAGAAAAAAAAATATCCATCATTCATACTTCAGAGTTCTCACACGTCCAGCTCTGAATTCAGAACCTGGTAATGCATCTGACTAAATTTTTAAGCAGGATTGGTCTACACTGAAGTAGCAAACTAACACAAAGTAATAAAACCGCACATTCAGGCTGTAAGCTCTGTTATGATTTAAGAAGGGCACTACTTCCATCTTCAGTAGCAATAGAACATGAGTAGGAAAGTTGAGAAAGGAAAGAGCAAGCTTTCATGTCAAGACCTATTGTTAAATCCATCTCTTTAAGTACTGACTTCTTATTTGCTTCAATTTCCAACTCTATTAGAAACATTTACAGGAGGCTTGGTTTACCAGAAATGAAGAAGTTCTGCAACTAAGAGTATAGCTTATTTCACATCATTTTAACACACCATTTTAAGAAAAAAAGCGGATTTCTGTACAGCCAACACTAAAATAGGCCAAAAGCAGTAGAAATGCTTTTCTACAAACTGCTAGATACATTTTGAGTTTTAACCTTCTCAGCAAGCCAGTAGTCATGGCCATACTCTGGAAAGGAAAACTCTTTCATTTAGACCCAGCATTTCAACCATAAGGACATTCTTCCACAGACCTTCTAAAGAAGTACCACAAACCTTCTAAAAGACATCTTCAAAACATCTTACAATTCACCAAAACAAAGCTAATCTTTCAGTTATACTACCCAAAAAGGGTTTCTCATTCGACTATTTTCTTAATCACAGCTACAGGATTCTTAATGTGAGGTCTGGCTGGACCTTTCTTTGGCAACTCCTTTGGACATGAACTGGTTTTGGAAGCATT
Source organism: Phylloscopus collybita (assembly GCA_027886175.1). NCBI lineage: Eukaryota > Metazoa > Chordata > Aves > Passeriformes > Phylloscopidae > Phylloscopus > Phylloscopus collybita. The sequence continues at coordinate 45,082,767 of JAJNNQ010000018.1, forward strand.
TGTGAATAAGAAGCTTCCATTTGAAAATTATGCATATATTAGAATGATTTACTTAGAAGTTCCATGAAGCCTCTTGAAAACATACTTAATCTAAAACACACCAATATTGTACTATACAGCAGCACACAAGGAATTCACACTATCAAATTCACTAGATTTATTTAGTCCTCTTTCCACCTTCCAAATCTCCCCCAATCCCAAAAATTTTCCTACTTATATCGAATTTTCTCATCCATGTCTTGAGATGGCTCTTCAATAATAAATGAAACTAAGTCTTCCAAGCATTCTGACTTCAGCAGAAACTCTATAAGTTTGCGATTCTGAGCCTTGCACTCCTGTAGAACATCCTCTTCATCCATCAATTCCTTCAGTGTTACATCTTCTCTCTCTAGAAGTGTATCTATGTGCGATGATGAATGGAGATCAAATTTCCAAAACATGCTGGTCTGTGTAAGAAGAAATGCAGTACATTAGCAATAGCCATTATTCTAACATCCAAAGGTAAGAGTTAGGCAGGGTTTTACTTACATGAAAGGAACATGCTGATTTGCATTAAAGGAAAAGGTGTGAAATTTGCTTTTCCCATTCCTTGTTTTTAACCTATGCACTGAGTCAGAGATTTACAACAATTTGTTCAGCAATTAATCAAGCTGGGCGAAGATGAAATGGACAGAGAATAACTACACTAAAATACCACCCCCACCATTGAAGAAAACATCTATAAAGGTAGAGGAAATAAAAGAATTTTAGCTTGCAGCAAGCACATTTCAGAGTGCAGTAGCTAATTTCAACACTATGCTAATTGTCCCTACCTCCACAAACTTGACAGAGGGGGGACTATCAAAGGCCAAGATGTGTTACACAAACATGTCATGGGCAGTGGCCCCAGTCACTGATACACACTAAGAGGCTGTAACAGATCTGTAAGAACGAACAACTTCACCTTTTCCTACAAAATGTTTTTGCACCTCTACATTAATTCTGTTTCTCCAAGACACTTTTTGAACAGTAGCTACTAAGACAACTGTGCTACCAGAAAATAGTATTTCAGTCTACAATATATCCAATAAATTCTTGCTTTCACCTCTTGTTAAGCTCCATACAAACACTTCATTTCCCTCCAGCCCTGAAAACGGGGCTTTTACATGATATTTGACCTCTGACACAGAATTAACTGGGCTTATATGAATGCAGATTTTAAGTGGACTGAAAAGAGATACTAGAACACAGTAAGAAAAACTTCCCTTTCCTTACAATTGAAAGCAGCAGCTTTGCACAGGGAAGAAAGGAAGAAAGGAAGAAAGGAAGAAAGGAAGAAAGGAAGAAAGGAAGAAAGGAAGAAAGGAAGAAAGGAAGAAAGGAAGAAAGGAAGAAAGGAAGAAAGGAAGAAAGGAAGAAAGGAAGAAAGGAAGAAAGGAAGAAAGGAAGAAAGGAAGAAAGGAAGAAAGGAAGAAAGGAAGAAAGGAAGAAAGGAAGAAAGGAAGAAAGGAAGAAAGGAAGAAAGGAAGAAAGGAAGAAAGGAAGACTCCTTTTGTTCCTTTAATAAATACTTTCCAAATGTGAAAGATTAATTCAATGTAGTAGTTACTGTTGTGCATTAGCAATATCAGCTGTGAGGACATGTCGTTAAGGTAGGGAATTTCAGTGAATAGTATTATTTTAGCAATGACATTTCTGTAAACTGTAGGCTATATACAGGAGCAAGCTTAAAGGCAATAATCCAACTATGCTGTTGTCATACGCTCAAAACACCCCATAAAATTAGAATAGAAATATCCAATTCTTTTTCAAGTAAGAAGTAGTATTTCAGCACTTATTTCCAAGTTAAAATTGATTCAGCATGCACACTACAGCTACTTAGAACAGCTTTGTGTCAAATTTAGTACTTGAGCAATTTGAAAACAGAAACAACTTTAAGGAGCTAGCAAAACCTTTGTGTGCACAATCTTTCGACTAGCAAGACTTTCAGTATTCAGTCTAAATATTTTAAAGCTTGGTATATTCACTACGGAGACATTTTAATTGCTTTGAGGGTTTTAATTGTTGCTTTAACCACTACATACTGATCACCTTACTCTGCTTAACCGTTTTTCAGAAGTTATAACATTCATAACTGGTCCCAGATTACATAGCTTTCTGTTTATAAAGACACAGGGTTCAAACAAAATCAACCAGGCAATACACAGATTAATTCGACTGCCATATTGGTACTAATCTAACATCCCATGCAAGTATTAAATGATTAGGAAGCAGAAAAAATTATTTTGAACTAGAAGTATTAGTAAACTTTCAAGCAGGGTTTAACACACCTGCTCTTACAAATTAAGGCTTAAATCAGCTTATACAGTTATGAAAAATACTAGCTTGTGGGTAATGCAAGCTATATACACACTTACTGTAAGGAAGTGGAACCAGCACATTATCAAAGCCAGAGGATTTTTGATTGGGATTTTTAAACCTCTAGAAAGTAGATCAAATCCCTCCCCTTGGCCCAATCAGTGAAAGTACCATCCTTGTAACTAACTATTACCAATGCTAATGCCAGATGTAAATACCTCTATAGTGATTAATGCTCATTTCAGTAGCTTCAATGTATTTCTCAGTCAGTTATTTCAAGAGAAATTCAACAATGGAAAAGAGCAATAACAAAAAAAGAGGCATACTACTGCAAACATGTTACTGCGTTATTTCACAAACTGTCTCCCAGGCAAGCTCTTTTAGGGGCTGCTCCCTCAATATGTCAGGTGCCGGCCACAGATTATTCCATCACTTCTCAACAGGAGCCCAGGTCCTTTGAAATAAGGAAAAATAAACAACATAAACTGTGCCAAAGAGGAAGTCCAGGAACCCTGAAGAGAAGAGAATTTTCTTAGGCATTATTACTGACAGTAATCTGAAATCAGCCTAGCATAGTTTTGATTGGAAGTTTTAAAATCAAAACATGTTACGGCTATTTTTCTCAGAGCCTACTGTTTTACCCTCCCTCCCAAAATCTACTAATTCTGAAATTCTGGATCATCATCATGCTTTTTCAAATTTCAGTCCCATTAACACAGTTAGCATTAGGCCTTCTGTCCAAAATTCTCAAGTGTGCTCCTTCCAAAACTTTACTACCTGCAAATTTTCAAAAAGCTCAATGGCTCAAATGGCTTCTATTACTCTCAATTTTACTTCACTTTCAGAGCAGAAAAAGACATTTGGACTCAATGCAAGATACAAAAGACTTCCAAATACAAGACATGCTCAAGATTAGAAACTACAAGAACCAAAATAACCCAGGATGATGTTAAAAACTCTCACATGTGAAAAGACAAAATGTGTTAAAGATGGTAAAGATGCTGCATGTATTTGACTGTCTTTTGTAAAATGTTAGTTTTCTATGATCTCTGAAAGTTCTCAGTAAGCAAGACTGACATCCAGTTCACTAAACAGTACTTAGGAAAGTTTACATCAACTTGCTGATGCACAACTTATGCCAATACAAGATCCTGAGTAACATCTAATATCCAGAAAAACACTGCTTTGTTTTTTCTTAATTAATACTGTTAACAGATTCTTCTCTGAATGAATGCTGAATAGCATTCCATGTAATAAACATTTGACTTAAATCTGAAAAGAAAAAAGCAGTTCAATAAAGCAAAGAAAGCCTGCTTTCAACTGCTGGCATACAGGTAACTGAAATTCTCGCTTTTATTATGTGCTAAATGGAAGAAATAAAGCTTAGAAACAATTGTTTCAGACCAAGAAGATGAAATATCCTGTCTGTTACAGGGAAAGAAAACCACACAAGTATTTTTAACAGTAACTAATATGTTTCTTTCTGGAGGTCAAGTGCTTATGTGGCATTTCCATCCAAAAAAGTTGGTAACAGTTGTATCACAAAGTCTCTCTGTAGCTTCAAGTGATGGTAACTGTCACACACCTCTCCTGAATAGACACGCTCCTGTCTTCAAGCTACCAGATGTGAATTCCAGTCAGAAAAGCATATGGTTTAATTTTGGACAACGTCTCCTATACTGAACATTTACAAAACAGACTAACAAATCTTTAAGGTATCCAGGAGTGTTTTCAGTAAATAAGAAAACTAAAGTAAGCTGTTTCTTTGAGTTGAACTTTTAAGCATCACACTTCGGTTAAACAAACACAAGAAGGGTGTTTTACACACAGTTCCTTCCGACTTGGTACCTCAAATTTCCACATAAAAATTAAATATTGGTAGCTCCAAGCAGACATGGGCATCTATGTCAGGTTCTTTACCTGACAACTTAGATGTCAAAGGCATATACACAGAGCTTCAGGTAGGAACTTCAAAGATTTTACTGCAATGCCCAGTTTCATTTTTCAAGCAAGAGAAACTCTAAGTCTATCAGTGTCAAGCTGAAGATTCTGTAGTATGTGAAATTCTGAGAAATGCTATATATAGAATTGTAACAATCACTGCATTATTAAAAAAATCGAACTCAGAATCTGTCACTTTTCTTTGTGCACTATTGTATTTTCTTACTATAGGGTTCAAATACGCAGATGGAAAAGAAAATCAGTTACTTTTGCATCAACAAACATTTCCATAATTGAAACACCTTAAGTGACATAGCCTAATTCAGCAGAACAGGATTTATAATTTCTGTTCAGCAACTAGCAAAAGCCAACCTAGTTGATGGATGTGAGGAGAGCAACCACCAAAGGAGTCCTTGATTTTAAGATGGTCTTGCACTTCGTAATGATAAAAGCGTTTCCAAAGCAAAGAATCCCTTGCCTCCTAAAAACCAAGTAAGTAGTAAGTTCAAGGAAGGACAAAGTAATGATAATTTTATTAAGCTTTTATCATGAAAAATTTTGGTCAAATTATCTTCTAAGACCTTTAAACACATTAAGAGATTTATTTCAAATGCCAAGCATGCCCTTCTGCAGCTTCACATAGTCTCACCTAGTTACTATTTAGGTATGTTCAGTTAGATTCCAGGTTGGGGCAGAGGGTCCCCTTTCTCCAATCAATGGACTGTAATAAGACACTGTCCTAGCATTTATAAAGTGCTTATTTTGACACTGAAAGTGGACCATCTGCTCAAAACAAAACTAAGCATGAATGCACGTCTGAAAAAAAAAAATCAGAGCTAAAGAGAATTACCTGTGAACAAAAATGACAGAAGACACACTAGTTGCTACTTTTCAAACTGCCTGTTGTACCCAGCAGAGCATCACCCATTGTAAACTTGCTGTCTCCAACTGCCTGTCTTAACCTATTCAGAATAAATTTCTTTTCAATCAGAGCAGGGAGGTTCACTGAGTACTATTAGCTAGAAAGATGAAAGCTGCTGTTCCAAATCTCAGATTTAATTACAGTACTTTACAATTACACCCAGCATTCACAAAAAAATAAAGGCAGTAATACACATTTCATGGTACAGTTGCTACATTTCTTGAACAAAATGTAAGATCAATTTCACATAGAATACCAGTCTCAAGTGAATACAAAATAACATGTAGCTGTTCCTTCAGTGTCAGAACAGCCTATTCACATTACAAAACTGAGACCTAGTGGAAAAGAAATACCTCATTACGTATAATAAGCTAGTGAAGTTTCCAAGAAACTCTGTGGAGAAAGAAGTGAATAAATGGTTTGAAATTAACAGGAATTAAATAGAACAGAAAATAGAAACACCTATACCTCAACAATTTAATACATACTTCTACTACCATGCACATTCCTTCCTAATCCACGAGCGTAACAAACTAGAAGAGATACTAAAAAGGAAGCAAAACCAACCAAAAATTCTTTCATGGATGGCTAGGAGATCTTGTGCAGGCTGGCTGCACTTCTTTCCTCACAGGATTTCTGAATGCTTTACCCTCTTCTCAGCCACTGCTGGGCACAGGGGGTTGCAGAGTGTGAGATTACCAAGGATCTCTGACCCTCCTGCAAAACTGCTGCCACTGTCCCATGGAGGGGACCCCAGACACAGGATGAAGAGCAGGCTGAAGCTTAGGCACGTGAGGGGAGGCAGAGGGCAGTTCCTGTGCCCAAGGAGCAGCAGGAACAGGGGAGTGATCCATGAAAAGTGCCCCTTAGTCTACCTAAGCCTCCTTCTCCCACATGAGAGCACCTCTCAGGCCACAGCCTCCCCAGCTCCCAGGACGGCCATGCTTGGCCAGATACACTGCTGCCACAGCGGCCTCCTGATGTCAGACAGAATTCCTTCCAGACACCACACCCATTCACAGCACATATGCTCCTCTGCTAACTACTACTATACTTTCAGAGGGTCACTACATCCTCTTGAGAGAAATGCAGATGACATGGGGCAGTCTTTTCTTGACTGGAAGGAAAACATGCCAGAAAACTGGCACTGTATGAAGACAGACAGTGATCTCCTAACACACTCTTTAACAAAGTGCCACCTCCTACTGAGGCAAGTTGTTAAGCAGGGACTTTCACTTCCCTCTCAGACATAAGAGGAGGAGCCTGCTATTGTTACAGAACAGTTAAGAAGCAAAGTGAAATCACTTTTACCCTTATTTATCAACCTAGTCTCCCTTAATTGAATCCCAACTGCACTCCTATCTAGATGAGAACTATAAAAATACATTTGTGGATGAGTCAGCAGTGTACCCGTGTGGCCAGCAGGGGCAGTGGTATCCTAGAGTGCACCAGGAAAAGTGCGGCCAGCAAGTAGAGGGAGGTGACCCTGCCCCTCTATTTAGCCCTAGGGAGGCCACACCTGGAGTGGAGTGCTATAATCAGTCTCCACAGTTCAAGTAAGAAAAGGAGCTATTGGAGAGGGATCCAACAGAGGCTACAGAGATGGATTTGAGGTCTGGCATGTCACTTACGAGCAGAGACTGTGGGAGCTGGGCCTCTTTAGTCCAGAGAAGAAAAGACTGAGAGGGCATCTCATTCTTGCACACAAATACATCTAAGCTGGGTGCCAAGACAATGGTGCTGGACTCTTTTCCATGGTGCCCAGCAGCAGCAGCAGGATAAGGAGCAATGGCCATAAACAAAATGACAAGAAGTTCCACCTCAACACAAGGAAGAACTTCTTCGCACCGAGGGCGACAGAGCACTGAACAGGCTGCCCAAGGAGGTCATGGAGTCTCTTTTTCTAGAGACAATCAAATCCACCTGAATATGCTCCTGTGTCACCTGCTCTAGGCGACCCTGCCTTGGCAGGGGGGTGAACTAGATGATCTCCAGAGGTTCCTTCCAACCCTAACTATTCTGTCATTCTATGACATCTTTTACGTAATACATCATATATATATACACACACACATTATGTGCATATACACCCCCATATGACTGAATGCCCCAATAATCAATAGTTCTAACATGCTGAAGTGTGTAAATAAATCCAAACTAGTTAAAACTTACTCCAATACACCAACCCCCCAAAATTCAAGAGGTTGTAACTGTTCAACAGAAGTACATACATCTGGTGAAATCTACAGTCTGTGAATTTACAAGAGCAATTTTATAACAAGCAGCAACTATATCCTCATCAATTCCTACACTATCATAACACCACAGGTTACTAAGTGTTAATAAATAAAGATCTTAATTACCTGCAATAACTACAAATTAAGACACTAATCTGTCCTGCCCAAGTAGAGAAGGTGAATAATTTTCTAGTAATTAATTCCTCATCAACTGCCAATTAAAAATTCACTGGCCACAGAATTCAGTTTTCCTATTCTGAATTCTTCCAATTAGCTTCAAAATAAAAATGGAAATATCTTTGCACTAAGAAATGTATATGATTCCATAGTAATATAAAATGCAAGCTCAGCAATGCATAGCTATCCAGAAGACATCTTTGCACTGAAACATTAAGTTTAGTACCAAAAAGTTCAACTGAAGAAGACAGTATCACTTCAATATAATAATCTATAAACATTACTCATACCTACTATATGTCAGTTCATAAACACATTTGCTTTGAAACTCTTTCAGAAAGGTTGGGTAGCCGATACACTTCCTGGCACAAAAGCAAAATGCTGTAAGACAAACAGAATATCCACAACAGTGTGTCTGAACACCCTCTGATTGTCATAGTAAACCAAAGCAGGGTGGAGAAAGAAGACAGTGCAAGAGCAGAGTAGGTTAAAAGACGAAGTTAAAATCAGCCAGCTAGAAAGTAGTCAGAAAAAGCTGCAAGCAAAGGGAAGGCATGGCCACAAAGCCTGAACTGAAGAAGGAACTGCAGCTTAGAAAGTGGTAAATGTGAACCTACAAAATCAAGTGACTTCAGTGGACATCAGGGGCATGAAAAGCTTAGAATTTAAGTGGTTTCTGAAGGCTTTAGGATAAGGCTTTATAGATGCAGAAGCTAAATCTACTGCTGTAGATGAAGTTTAATAGTTTCTTACCTGTTAAACACAAAAGTTTTTAAAAGTTAAAAAATCAGAACGTTTTGTATTCTCTCAGGCTTCTTGCCCATTACAGGGTATCCTGGCAACAGCAAAAAAATCTTTCAATCTACAGTACTAGCAGATTAGCAGGACTGAATTAGCATTGAATTAGATGAAGCAGATTTCTTCCTACAACGACAAAAAAAAATTGTATAATTTAATATTGTTAATAGGTTCTATTCAATAGCTTGACAACTGCATAAACACTAAGGACTGTTTTGCAACAAATAACACGTGAACAGAGGAAGGAAACAACTTGCTAGGAAGAAAAGTGTCAGTTCAGCAGTGCATACACTGAAAATAAAATGGAAAGCATTGTCATCTGAAATACTTATTTACTTTTAAACCAATTTTAACATTTCCCTCCATTTTTGGGAGTCAAAGGAAGAAACTTCTTCATCTCACTGAAATGGAACTGCCTTTATAATCTGCAAATCTAAAACAAATTCAGAATTTAAAAAAGAACTATTAGCAATTTCCCATAAAGTAGCATCTTCAGATCTGGAAGATCTGAAATACCCACTACTAGAGCTTTGTGTTGTAGTTTTTTCCTACCTTCACAACTATTCCCTTATATTAATGCCATTTATCCACAAACCTGCACAGAAATAAACTGAGAAGCATTAAGAATGCCTGTTATGTTGGCACAAGTCTATGAAGAATTTAGCCAGTTTCAATCTGAAAACAGGCCAACTTCAAAAAAACCAACACAGACCACATCCAGGCTGCCAAAGTAACAAGCTGAATTAAGATAGTATTTGGGCACCATTATGAAGATCTCTGCTTTTGATAGTTTAATGTTACTTTGCTTTACACTAGAAGAATTAAAGAGCTCTATTAGGTATCCTTAATTTGCTTCAGACTGACACTTACCTGTCTGTGCTTTAGTCAACACCAAACAGGCAAGAAAAACTGATTTTCCTTTCCAATTAGCTGTTTGTAGTAGTTGCAGGAAAAATTTCTGTAACAAAAATTCACCTTCACTTTTTAGCACTTTGCGGGGCTTTTTGATTTTGCTTTTTAACACAGGTTTCAGGCAACAGAATACTTTCATTTCTTTTGGGAATATGGGTAATACTGCTTATAAATACAAGTACTAGCAACTATGAAAGGTAGCAAAATTAGTGGCTAATTAACTGAGGTCAGTGACTACTCAGTATTTGGCTGAGAAGCTCTGCTATCAGTTTGTCACAAGTATATTTTCAGCTAAAATACCCCAACTATTCACCTCAAAAGCATTTCAAGTATTCTGCCAAAGAGAAGAATAATTTTACACCTCCCATGTTAAAGATAAGGAACTGTGTCTTCAAAGCTGGTTTTTGATCTTTGCAGGTGATTTAACAGATGGTCTCTGACAACCTAAAGATCATAGATTTAAAGAATAACTTGGGTTGGAAAGGACCTTAAAGATAATTTCTCAGGTTATTTATATTTTTATTTTAACCAAAACACACATGAACTGAAGCTCAGTGTAATACACTGACCATAATTCTCCTAAAGGTCTTTTAGAGGTGTTTTTTTACCCACAGACCTTCAGGTCTCCATGCCCAACAGAACTGCCAATCCCATGTGAGTCCAGTGATGAACAAGAGCAGAAAAAGCAAACAAATTTTCTGGACTCAGTTGATATTACTGAAGTTTTCTAGGTTATTGCTTCTGCATTTTGAAAGTGTACCTATGTTCAAAAGCAGAGCTCCAAAAAGGGAGAACATTGCTTCTTCAGTTATGTCATGTGGAAACAAATTAAGAAGCCTGCTTAGCTTAATGCACTTTCAGAAGAGTTTACACATTCTTAAAATCCACAGATTTCAATTGCTAGTAGAACCATCCAAATTAAAACCACTATTATTAGTGGATTATCATCCCTTACAAGGATGACTTTGTTATTTCTCTATTCTGTTTCTTCAAACTCCTTCTGTTTGAAGACTTCAGTGTCTAAATACCATTGTCTAGCACTAAAACAGTTGGCTTCTGAATTCACTGCAGTAGGATTACACAGTAAATTAGAGACACCAGTGCAATCAAAATTAGCAAGATACTGGAGTGCGTGTATTACAGCATACCCTGTGAATGGTGTGCCACCAGAACCCTGCTTTGGTCAGTCTTTTTCAGTCTTTTTGGTCAGGACTTTTTCAGTCCACCTCAGAATCTGCAAGAGTAGAGAGGTTGGTCTAAAGACTGACTTACACCTAGTGGTACATATGGTTTATTAACTCAGACTGCTCCTCTCTGCAGCACAGACTAAGTATTGCATTATGAAAAAAAAAGGATAAACCACACCCCCAAAAATCCACAGGACTTTTTCCATAAAATAATGTAAAAAAAGAAGCACCTGGCTGGATGAGGTTCAAGTCCATTTAAATCTGGCTTTCCTACATCCAGGGATGGCTTATATTCAGCAATAGTTCAGCCAAGAAGTTAACACAGTCCTGTCATGAAGAAGTATCAAATGATGGAGGGTCAAAACCTTAGACCTGAAGGTAACATGCAAAGGCAGGATGGAAGTATTGTCATGTGTACAGACAGATTACATTCAAACACACGACTATGAAGACTCATCCCAACCAGGACCACACCCATGTTCATGTTTATCTGATATACCCAGAAAATAAAGCAAGACACAACTACCCAGGGTATGATCTATCTTCACATAAAATGAAATAGCATGGCAAAGTCTGTTTCAAGTATTACCTAACAAACTATATTCACACATTTTTAAATAAGAGAATCACTATGTGACCAGTTGCCATAAAGAAGACTAAACTAATTTTATTAATGAACTGGGCCGTATCTGTTTCTGAAACCGTGCCCATGCATTTCTATTGGCTCAAACACTGAAACCAAACAAGTGTCTCTACTAACACTAACAGAAACCAATGCAACATTTGTGCATCCAGGTAAAAAAGTGCAAGAACTGCAAGCTCCTGAATAGTGCTGCTCTTACAGTAATTCACTGCATGGATTAACTTATATAACTTCATATATCTGAAATGAAGTTGTTACATAAGCTTGGCAAAACCACTAGCAGAACATCAGCATCTCTTCTGGAAGGTAAGGGTCTGGACTACAACCAACAAAGGGAAGCACAGGGCATGGGATGGTTTAGTTCTATCACCTCTCTGGGCCAGAAAAGAGTCAAAGAATTTTTATGTAACACACATGAAAGACAGCTGAAGCACAAAGTAGTAGAATCTTTTCCCTTCTTCACTGGCTTAGTGGCCCAGAAAAATACCCCTGTGAAATTACAGTCTAGCAATACAAAACTGTTTAATGCAACATTATGCAGAGCACTGTGAAATTGTAATTTAACACTCAGCATTGTTCCCTACCACACCCCTCCAAATGGCAGGTGAGAAAAATCAAAGTAATGTGCACTCCTTAGAACACTCATGTGTTACCACACAATCTGGAACATCTCTTCCCAAAAACTTTTAAGTAACCCCTTGGACAGATGGTTCTCAAAGAAACTTGACCTGAAAGTGTTGTCCACAATCATGAATTTGGTAGTGTAGAGAGCTGAAGAGCCAAGACATTGCTGCATCTGAACTAGTCTAGAATTCTCATTTGTGAACTAATTAAGTTGATAGAAAAATCTTCATGATAACCGAGGTAATTTTTAAACACGAAGAAGCATCTCACTTAGGTCACAGTTAAACTCTGAATGCTTTGGCTATCAGTTTCCAACGCCTTGCTTAGATGATACGTTTGTATGCTGAAATGTCATCCACACTCACAATGAGCGTAAGGACTGAAATTCCTCATGGTCTCTCACAGGAATGCCTTAGGATGCTAAATTAGTTTATGCAAAGCAGCTTTGTTCTACCCCTTGCTGTGCAGTCACCCTCTGTTGGCTCCCCAACACTGATGAAACTTCTGCCAAGACATTTCCAAACGAAAAAACCTACTGCAAAAGTGGCAAATGCAGAAGGAAGAAGGGAAAAGAGTTTTTCTGCCATGCCCATGGGATGAAGCAGCTAAAAAGGGTCCTATCAATCACTGGGGCCAGTGCAGCCAAGGAGGAAGGACGGTGCAATCAGGATCTGACTGTTCCAACTTTGCCCTAAATTGCATCACCTCAAGCCTGTTCAGGATTACAGAGTAAAAGATCTCCTGAATCCCATAAATGAGATGGGTGATGTTGAATTTGGACAATTCAGCATCAGTTTTACTGTTGTCTCAACCAGCTGATAATTCACAAGTGGAAATGAGTCCTGAAATCCTGTACTACTGTTCTACTACTATGGAAATGCAAAAACCCCAGTAACACTGATTCACTGCTTTAGCAGTAAACTTGACTTTTTTGTTTGAACATTTTTGAAACAACTACTGTAACTTAAAGACACAGCCTTAAGTTGAAAGGCATGAATTTTACCAGAGGTTTCTTTTATAAGCATGTGTTTTCTTCTGTTCACTGTATTAGTTCAAAGAGAACATGAAGGATTTTTTTTTCCTCAAGTTCATCCTCCTATTCCCCTTATGGCTTAGACCTTGAAAGTTGGACATAAATGAAATTTTGAGGCATATGAAAAATACATGGAGGTAAAAGAAAGCTACCTCAGCAACTTCTAACCAGGACACCAGTATTCCTTCTGTATAGACAGTGCATTCATGTCTATTATTAGCTTTATTTTTTTCATGCAAAATCCCAGTCCTGTTAAAAAGGATACTTAAAGACCATTTGCAGTTCAGAAATGGAAGCCAGCAGCTTCTAGAGCACACCAATGTTTTGCCTCCTGAAGCTCCAGTCAGCTACAGCTGCTGCCAGAACTGGAGTGGACTCCTGCATGAAGACAGAAACTTCAAAATTAAATCCAAAGCAATTTTTTAACTTCTTGTTTAACTCTTCACTTCCATTAAAGGTTTCTGGGACCTGTTGTTCAGGTAACCTGATTTTTCATTTTAAGTTACATGAACTTACATGAAGTTAAAGGCTCTGGGCAAGAGTATCTTCCTAGTTTTCCTCATACTAAGCTTTACAAAGCCATTAAAACCAGTTTTGACAGCAGCAAGCTCTCAAGTTCTTTTAATTAGGATATCAAGAAATGCTACCATATCCTGAAAAAACTGACAGAACTATTTAACTACATGCATACAGAAGCTAAATATTCCCTTAATGACAGTATCATAAACATGTTTTGCTTTTCAAAATGAAAGTTAGAATCCTTAACACTCTTCAAAGAGTGTTCAAATCTAACATCATGAAAAGAAAAGTTGAAGATATTTCTTCTTTTAATCTTTAATTTAAGCAAGTTAAAACATCTTTTATTTTGATTTGCTTATGGGCAAGGACTACTAAAATGACTTGATTTACCAAAGAGCTTAAGACCCCTCTTTTTTCTACAATACCAGTGTTTTCAAGTTTAACACGATCCCTAGGACAAAAGCAGAAAAGTTCTTCCAATGCCAAGCAAGAGAAATAAAACACAGAAGCAGCACCTAGATACAAGGGGAGTGATGCTACTTTAGCATATTCAGTTCTCTAGATTTTGCTATCTGCATTTAACAAAATGCTTTAGTGCCACCTGGAATCTTCCCCAGCCTAGTGCCAATCTTACAGCTTTATTTGAGCCTTTAACCAAACAAGAATACCACTTTCCTCCAAAGAACATACCCTATATATTTAGGGAAAACCGTTTCCCCACCCCTGCAGGTACCCTGAGGATGAAGGTAAGTACTCAGAAAAGAAAAATATTTTAATACATATGGAATGTCAATTAAGTACTTGATGCTGAACAGTCAGCTAAATTCATCTCTAAAAGACTAAGACAGCTGAATAGTGACTCAATATCCTCCTTCCGTAATACACGGTGCCACAAAGACAACTGTCCAATGTTACTTAAACAATGAACATTAAAAAAGCATGACCAGCTTGACTTTTCTTAGTTAGAAAACTAAGAAGATAATGCTCTAAATGGGAAGATTTCACCAATTCTCACCTACATAAGTTTAATGAATTACCATCATTTTTATTTACATACATGCAAAAATATGTTCCAGAAAAGAAATTAGAAACCCAGCAAAATCATGAAACTCCAGTGCAAAAAGCCTTCCCAGTGAAGTTTGAAATGGCTATTAAGCCAATGCTATCTTTCTTTCCCATTCCCCCGTCCCACAGGCAATTTACATTTCAGAGACTCCAGTTATGTAAGCTTTGGCACACTGTGCTTTTACAAACCACACACAGAGAGCAATCACACAACATTTTTTTTAGGCACAGGTGCCTCTGGTGTCTCAACTGAACAGAAGTAATGCCTCCACCATGGAACTCTTCTATTTTGCTGAACAACAGTATAAAAACCAAGACTGCCTAACAGAATAAGACACCTTCCAAGTGCAATATTCACCCTAGTTTAATGAAAAAAAAAGCTGAAGTTCCATTAAAAAAAAGCCAAACCTACTATTTTCTCTGTGATCTTCAAAATAATCTTTTTAAAATTCTACTTCAATGCTTCTCTCTGGAGCAGCAGAGAAACAGGTTTGTTTGAGTGCCTTTCAGAATTCTACTGCAGGGGCACGTGGCAGCTATGGGGCAAGTCTGTCTCAATAATGTAGCAGCAGTTCTTAATATTACTGTTTCCAAAGGGTGGTTAGTCTCAATTTTGACACAGAAGTGATCATCAGCTGTGCAATACCATAAAGACACTAGTATACACTTGCAAAAAGAGTTTTAAAAACACATTCAAGCAATATGCCAGAGTTAAGGGACACAGTGTCCTTTTGAAATGAGACTTCCTTCAACTGGCTGTCTTCTCCTTCATTTCCTTTGTGCCCTTTCAAGAGAGGGCTACCAAAAAGTAACTCACCACAGTACTTTCAGTATCCATTCCGTCCTACAAGTTCTTTCTCTTAACTACCAATCTCTCTGCCAACAGTTTTGTCCTGCTGCAAGAAGAGTCTCAACCAAGTATTACTTTACTAACTAGGAATTACTGAACACACACTGTGTTCAGCAAAATTAATCCCAATGCAAGACCGAAAACAGTACTGATAGATTACAGTTACACAAAACTACAGCAAAACTTCAGTGCCCTACGCCTACTCAAGGGATTTAAAGCATAAAGCTTCAAAGAAGCCAAGCAATTTAAAATGCAAGCTCATTTATTTAAAATGGTATTTATTACAGCACTATATGACAGAGCCCTAAAGAGAAATACCCTGCTGAGTCAAAGACTTAGAAATCAATTTACTTCAGACCTGAACTTAAGTCTTCTGTCCTTTTCAGTAACATTTAGGGTTCCACGCAGACTTTTGCCAAGACCATCTTATTACCATTCCAAAAAGTCAAGTTATTGCTATGCCAAGTGGCACCGAAATTAACTTAGTCTGAAATGCCTTGAAGTCTATAACAAGACTTCTCAGGTGGTTTCACTCAATGTTCATTACCTGCAACAATTTTTTTTTAAAAATTACACATTTGGATAATCTATAATCCCTTCCGCTCATGAGGATGAGATCAGTACCATATCACAATTTTTTATTGTCTCTGTAAGTAATTTCATTCCTAGCTGCATGGGGCTACAATTTCAACCTGGGAGGGAAAAGAATCCAACCCCACTGCATTCTGATCTCCAGCCTTACAGATAGGATTGCAAGTTAAACTTGGAATTCTCAAGTCCAGAACAGGGGAAGACTGGACCAGTGCATTTCAAAGAAAAAAATCTTGTACAGGTATTAACATCATTGTCTTCCATTATGCCCCAAAAAGGCATCCAGTTTCCCAAAGTGAAAAACATCTGTAGGTGTCTCCTATAATAAATAAATATATAAGTAAGTAAATACATAAACCCCATGAGTTTTTCAGACTTTGAATCCTTTTTCCACGGACACTCTCATACATAAAAGATTCAGAATTATTTTTGTCTGCCTTAAACATTCTATCTCTCCAATTCCAATCTGGGCAACTAAATTCCCTAGTCAATAAGCAAGGCATTAAGGATTAATTTATACTTATAACTTGCATTTTTGCAAATGATAAATTTGCATTTTTGAAGCAGAGCATCCAAGCCAAGTGTAGCTGGTACTCAGTTCAGCTATGTTAAAGTTCTTTGGTTTTTGTTCTCAAAGTAAGTCTTATTTAAGTAAAGCAGGAGGGCATACTGGACAAGGCAGACACAGGAAAAAAAAAATGTCAATCTATGACTGAAGTCATATTGAGATAGCTGCACCTGGCACAACTACTGAGTAATTAAAGCAATCAAGCATTAATGGGTTGAGAAGCTGTAAGTTCAGTCTTCAATCACATATTACTCGTATCAGAAAAATGTATAAACTTTTATATTGTGACTCTAGAAGAGAGCCTTAGCCCTTACAGTACAGCCTGAAAAGACACATTTAATTTTTTATGTTGGTCATTAAGAAATGCAAATCTCTTATTAATGTCACCTTGACCATCTACTTTATCAAACAAATTTTACTAAATACAATGTTCAGTGAACCATTTTTTGCTATTTAGATGTAGATTAAAGCTGTAACAAAGAGTCCATCATCAGCATCAAGTACACACTGAGAAGGATCCTTTGATGAATATTTGCTTGTCACAGCCAAAAGGATACTTCACAGCCAGGTCACTGTACCTTCTACAACTGTCCCTCACAGACACGAAAAGTCACCTACATGTCCTTACCCCTCAGAGCTGCCATGAGCAGTGACAAACTCCTCCTTTGTAATAGCCAGAAAGAATACAGAAAGACAAACAATGGCCAATGGGAATGAAACTCTTGTGCTGTTGCAACTTCTAGGTGCATTTCCATCTAGACTGACCAACATTAACATGAAATGGACACTGAGTTCCTACAAAAAAGACATGCTTACATCAGTAGGAATTTCCCCTACTTAATTCCCCCCCTACTGTGCCACCACCACAGCTTTGTTTTAGCTGTCTCTAAATTTTCCATCCTTTTCCAAGAAGTTTGGTGACAACAGCTAAAGTTGTCAAATGTAACATACTACTTTTTATTTTCTAGAAGACTCAGCTTTCAGTTACATGGACATCCAGCAGGTCTGTCAAGACAGTAGCAGAAGAAATAACATGAATTCAAATTCTGCAGTTCAAACCAGGCCTAAAGTTTACAGCTGAACTCTTAAGACTGAGAACTGGTCAAAGTAATAGGTACAGAATATGGAGAGCATTACTTCTGCAAATCACAGAAAGAATGAGTTTCTTCACCAATGCCTCACCTATGATTTCTGCCTTAATGAAACTTAGAGTAATTGAAAAAAAAACAACAAACCCACACCCCAAACCCCTTTTCTTTCTCCCACACTAACTATATCAGAAACACAAGACTTGGTTTCCACTACACTTACAAGAAAAGCAAACAGCATTGTATTTTCACCATTTCTATGAGAATCACTAGTTGTATAAGCACTCTGCTACAAAGACACAGGAATCCACCCTGATGAGGCAGTGGCTTACACTCCTTTCACAATACAAACAGTACCAAAATATCAACTTGTAGCAAGGCAAGCCTTGAGAGTATCTGCTACTCCCTTGTTTTCTGCTCTAACAAAGGCTCAAACCAGTTACAATACAATGGAAAATGCAATCACACCTGCACTAGCATTGCCTACAGCCACTGCATAAAGCACTACTTGAAGCTTTTAATCTATCAATTAGGTTACTCCCACAAGAGAGAAATGTGCAACACAACCGAGGATTAAGAGTCTCAGGCTTTGCTCTTCTAAGGGAACATCATGTACATTTACAGAATAGTTTAGGAAATAATGGGATTCACTTCAAAAACCCAGAGCAGAACTTAAATTTGTACAACAAAATCTTATTTTATATACTGGTATCCAGTTAGAAATCCTGCCAATGGTCACTCAAGAAGGGAACTCACCCATTGTGTAACAGTGGTGGAAGGCCTGGAATTCACTTCTGTAATTAACAATCAAAATGCTTTTAATACTGAAATAGCTATTCTCAGAAACTACTTTTTATCAAAAAATTTGAAGTTTTCATCCTCCATCCCAACTGTGCTTTGTTACCAAACTGGAAATCACATGGCCATCCCTCAAGCCTCACCCAGGACAGGCCTGGGCACCTAAAAAAGCTTTAGAGATTTCTTGATCTTTAAAAGCATCTTTGGGCACAGATGACAAGAGATGGCCTATGGTGCTTCTCTGCTCATTTTCAAGAAGGTCCAGTGGACACAGGCCAGAGACCACTAGGCCATGTGCTCCACCTCCTCACAGATGCACAATTTAAAATGCATCAGTGTTTAGAACCATCCGATTCAAAACGAAATCGGATAAAGTTTTATTAGTTTCCAAGGAAAATAATCAATCCTCAAATCCCACACTGGGCAGTTTCTGCTTATGCACACATACAATTTTTTCATTCTCCTTTTTTAGTGTCCTTCTCTTCATTAATCAAATCCCCACTATGCATTTTCCAGGCACTCTTCTCTGCCATTCTGCCAACATGCCTAACAACATAAATCTCCCCTCCAGTGGAGTGTTACAGCTTCACTGGCCCATTCACTTCAGGTTGTATGCCGAGCTGCTTTTGCTATTCTTTTCCACAGCTGGCATGCAACATATCCTACAGATTTGACATTGAGCATTTCAAGTTCAAGAGAAAAAGATATATCCATTTAACAGAATTAAGGGATGACTGTATATAGGAACTAACAGCAAGAAGAAAAAAAAAATCAAAGGGTTAGGCAGCAACTTTTTCACCTACTCCAAATCACATACACCATTTCAAACATGCTTCTTGACATGTTATATAAGCTACTAAATAATCAAGGGTCACAAAAAGTCTTGTATTTCATACCAACAATTTTTTTGCCAATATTATGTGAAGAGCTATTCCATAAACAGGCAAGCTTAAACCACATGTCCTCCCAATTCTCTCAAATGAGTCTATTCCACTTCCTGAGAAGTGTCCCAAACTAGCTATAAAGCTACATATAATATCCAAGAGTAGAAAAATATTTTACTTCAGTTGCTTAGTAGCATATAGTTTCTAAAACAGATGCTGGCACCCTGACACACTACAGAAACAATTAAACATGCTATGCAGAGCTTTCAACATGATGTGTATGTTCTCTGTGTGTCTCCTCCTTGATCTTTCAGGCTTGCTTCCATCACAAAAATATCAGGACCACTAGTTTCTCAAGTTCTTTGCTCTCCTCCTCCAGCTTACCAAATAAGAAGACACAAGCAAGATATTATTTCTCATTTACCCATACTTACTTTATTATTATGAAAAGTTTTGCCAAAAACAATAGCTCTACATCTTGCTCTTAGGAAAACCCAACCAGACATCTGTTCTTCTGGAATTTGGGTGTGCAGTATTAACATGAGATAACACAGTATTCCTAAACCTGGCATATAAGATAGCAGAGTACACAGGAAGCTTAAGGATCTCAGGTGAAGGTGCTACTACAAAAGACTAATCTAGAGGGCAGACAATGCGCTGAAGCCATCCCACCTTTCCACAAAAAGAGATCACTATGCTCACACCAGCACCTCTTCTGCCCAAGCACAAATGCCATGGTTTCCACCATAGCTGCAAAGGCCACAAATTAACTCAGTTACCCAAGAAGTCAAGACAAAAGTCTTCCCACCTACAAAGATATTGTGTACTATGCTGAAATGCTGAAACACTGAAGCCAAAAAATGGCTTATTGCAATATAGTTACAAAGAGCAATCTTTAACTGTAGAGTTAAGTACAAACTCCAAGGCTTTTTAAGCACTTAGACAAAACAGGACATTAATGGACAGAAAGGAGAGTGGACCAGACACTTATTCAACACATTTCCCTCTTCTGTCCCAACCTTCTGACTGGTTGGTTTTGAGCCAGCTCTTCAGCATTTCACAGTACATGCACATCAAGCTTAAGCTGAGTAAATAAGCAAAGATGTTGAGCCATAACAACAGTTTACTCTCTAAACATCTGTCAATACTAAAGCTACGTACACAAATTTCTGCTCTAATACTACTAAATTCAGGTTCCATCTACTAATTCACTTGAATTTCACTCTCAGAAGATGATCTGATTCTCTGAGTGGTACACAGGCTACAGCATCACCTCCCTTAAGTGCAAGACAGAAGCATTCCAAAGGAAAAAGTCACTTCTGCTCACTTCAGCAACTCAGCAGAAGTGAGCAGCTTGCAGGCAGTATCATGAAGAGACACAAACTACTCAGTATCTTTAATTCCATACAGCTAGTTGAATTGTATTTTCAAGAAACCCAAAGCTGTGATGCGTACAGCACTTTACATACAAATCTAACTGGCTTGTAAAGAAGCTGTAATGCATTACCCTACATAAAGGTATTCCTGTTAAACAGGTTGTTTTTCTGGAATTTCTAAACAACAGCTTTCACTTAACTCAGTGTTTTCCTTGGTCACTGTGAAAAGAACTCAGCAACAGTTCTTCTGGCCCAAACAGTATTTTCAAGTACTTTTAGAAAATAAACTCCTTCAGTAACTCAAGACAGTGCAGGATTCAATGCCTATGCATTTTGCTTTTCAAACAGAAAGCAAGTAGGAAGAAGCCCTTATGTTCAAATAATATCATAGATGGGCAAAACAAGTAACTTAAGTGAACCTAAACAATTACTCAAAAGTACAAACTATCAAGAAAAACATGGAAACTGGATATCACATTCGCATGGCATCTCATTAACAATTTACATACTGAAAGGCAATTCGGCAGCGTTATTTTCTACTTGTATAATAAAGGAACTCTTGCAAGTTTAAGCTAGTCCATATCTTGCTACTGAAAACATAAATAACACAGAGCTAAGTAATCAGAGTCTTATTTGAATGTCTGTTGCACTGGAAATAGACCATTCAGTTCAAATAACTGCAGCAATCTTTCTGGAACACTGAAACAGAGAGAATTCCCATCTTTCAGCACCCCAGAAAAAAACAAACGACACAGGTATTTGTGCAATCCAAAGACACACTGCACTGTTAAAGTACATTTAGACTCAATCCACTGAAGGACATTTTAAACCTAGGTAATACCACCAGCAGCAATTTTTCATTTTTAAGTTGTCAACATCTCAAAGGATTCCTTCCAAAAGCTATCCACCTACTCCTAAGTTTTCTCCACTCTTCCACTCAGAACACTTTTTTAAAATAGCAACACACCCATTCAAAGTATCCCACTGTTCTGACTTAAACAACATTTATGCTGACAGAAATGATCTTTAGCCTCAATTGCGCTTATGTCATACAAGATAGTCTCATATGACACTAAATAGACTAAAACACTAATTCACTCTTACACTTCGGAAAGTTCTTAGCAACCAACACAAAACAAAACCAGAAAAACTGGCAGGTTCTACGTGAGATTTTGCCAAACGTCTTTAACAACGGTTAAAGCTTACCCAAACACGGCTACGCCGTTAAAACATTACAGTTCAAAGAACCGCCTTGTTCAAACCCCAGAACAACCCAACGGTCCCACCAGCGAAGCCCCGCGCGGCGCCCAGGGGCAGACGGGGCGGCGGGCAGGGAGGGCTCCGCGGTGCGGCCCGGCCCGGCCCGGCCCGGCCTCCCCGCCGCGCCCCGGCCCCCGCGCCCCGCAGCCGCGCCCCGGCCGCTCCAGGCGCCGCTCTGCAGGTGCGGGAGGCTGCGCACGACCGGCCCCGGCGGCCCCAGCAGGCCCCGGCCCGGTGCCGCCCGTGCAGCGCCCGGAGCCCCCGCACGGCCGTGAGCGGGCGCCAGGCCCGCGCCGCCGCGGAGCCGCCACCGGAGCGCTGCTCCCCCGGAAGCGGGGGAGCGGAGATCACGGCACCGTCCCGGCCGTACCTCGGCAGCGCGTCTCCCACCACAGGCCCCGGGTGCCTCCGCTCAGGCGGGAAAACCTCCGCTCGCCACCATCACCGACGCTCCAAGATGGCGGACATGGCAGCTCCGGCGAGCCCTCCTCTGCCTCCGCCCACCTGCCAATCACCTCGCCCCGGCACCGCCCCGCTCCCAGATTCGCGCCTTCCTATTGGGCGCTGTGCGGAGTCCGGCCTCTCACTGGCCGCCTGGCCAATGTCAGTCACCCGGCTACCCGGCTGCGACAGGGTGGAACGCGAATGGCGGCGGGCTCTCGGCTTCCCGTTGGCCAGTCAGCGCATGGGGCGGGTGCACCTCGATTCCCACCTTCCCGGCCTAGCAACAAGGCAACGTCACGCTGACAGGCGTCTCCCTCGGCCAATAGAGAAAGCAGATTCCTTTTAAAAATAAACCCGTTCCGTCCTATCCGAAGCTGAGGCGCTCGGAGGCCGCGGCGGGGGGGCGGGAGCCAGCGGTGGCGTCCGTCCCGCAGCTTCACCCGCCGCGCCTCGCCATTGGCCGGCGCGCGCGGGGCCACGCCCGCGGGGCGCGCGCGGGCGCCAAACTGCCTGACAACAGGCCGCGGGGGGAGGGGCGGGGGGGGCGAGGCGGGTCCGGTGTCAGAGCGCCCGTCTGGGATGCGCGAGGTGGCGGGTTCGGTGCCCGCCTGTTCGGTGCCCGCCTTTTGCACCTGCGGGATTTGCCTTTTACTGAGCCTGCCTCTGGGCAGGTGCCCGTGAGGCCCCCAACGCCGCCTAAGATCTGGCAGTATGTGTTTTATGAAGCCATAGGATCGTTAAGGTTGGAAATGACCTACATTTAAGGTGATCAAGTCCAGGCGTTAGCCAGCAACACCACCTTGCTTGCCACTAAACCATGTCCCCAAGTTCCACCTGCCTTTTGAACACTTTTGGGGATGTTGGTTGCACCACTTCCCTGGGAAGCCTGTTGTAATTCATGATCATTTATTCGGTGAAGACGTTTTTCCTAATACCCTATCTAAACCTCCCCTGGTGCAGCTTCAGGCGATTTCCTCCTATCCTGCTTGTTGGCTGGGAGAGGATGCCAACCCCCAGCTGGCTACAGCCTCCTTTCAGGCAGTTGTAGAGAGCAATGAGGTCTCCCTTGAGCCTCCTTTTCCCCAGGCTGAGCACCCCCAGCTCCCTCAGCTGCTCCTCACAGGATTTGTGCTCCAGACCCTTCTCCGTTGCCCTTCTCTGGACAGGCTCCAGCACCTCCATGTCTTTGCCACAGTGAGGGGCCCAGAACTGGACACAGCACTCAAGGTGTGGCCTCACCAGTGCCCAATACAGGGGGACAAACACTGCCCTGGTCCTGTGACGACGCTATTTTTGATACAGGCCAAAGTGCTCGGGAAGCACTTTATGTGTGAGATCCAGGGGGATTGCCGTGCCTGAGCCTTGGCAAACCTCCCTGGCCGCCACCTGAGGAGCTGCTGGTTTGGCTGCTGCACTGCAGCCCTCCTTGGCTGAGCACGGCAAAGGCCTCTGCTGGAAAGCTCAGGTGACACACACCCCAACAGGCAGCCCCTTGTGCCCACAGCTGGCACAGGACGCCCACGGTGTGTGTTGAGCGCCCTGTGTCTTAAAGGCATGAACAAATTCTGGCCAGACAGCATGCTTTTGGCTTGGTTTTTGGCTTCCCAAATCACTCTTGCCCAAAAAGGTGATGGCTCCTCTGGCTCCAGCCCCTTGGCCTGTCAGGGCAGCCTTCCTGGTTTCAGAATGTCACTGTCAAGATGACATCCCATGTCCGTGTTGGAGACCACTCAGCTGTGGTCAGCAGCACATCACGTGTGGGCAGCAGGTTACCATCAGGTACCTGCCTTGCCTGATGTTCACAGGTTTTGCCTTGTTTTGGTGGGCCTTTGCCTGGCTTCCGTGGGATTTTTTCGGCCTTCAATGTGGTTTTGACTGGTTTCTTATTAAGAGGGCTAGTTAAGGCAAGGACTCATTAATTTATTTATTTACACTGGGGAAAAATACAACAAAGCTGAAATGATAGTTTAGCATTAGGGTAGTTCTTGCAGGCCCCTTGTGTAGAGGACGTGAAAACTGAAGGGTAGCACTGTGTTTATTTCATGTATCGAAGGAGGGGGAAAGCAATATATTTCTTTAACTTCATTATGAATCAACAGTCTAGGATAAAGCAACTTCACTGTGAATAATGTATCTTCACATTTTTTACGTGCTCATCTGACGAAGTTAAGCTCAGTACAGGGGTGCTTACATCTTACTGAAAACAATCAGCAGTTCTGTTCTCATTAAGACAAAGCTAGAGATATTATGGAGAGATAAATATTGAGGGCACTGCTGCAGAAAGCAGCACCTTTTTCAGGAGAGAAACAGTGATCCAAGCTAGAAATGGGCTCGACCCTGGTCAACAAGAATAAGGTGCTAATGGGAGCCTGTCTCTACATAAAACATCTTGGAGTTTGGACGAAGGGACAGTGTAATAGCAGTGTAAACACTTTACAGAGTTTGCTTACCTTTCTGTGTGTGTCCTTTGCAGATCAGAGGGACTCCACATCTTCTCCTTCACAATGGTATTCTGTTCAAGAATTTCCAAATAGGATATAGGCTGCTTGGGGTTTCTCTAAATACAGAAAAATAGGTTAAGGCGCTTGCTTCTAAGGAAAAGGTAGCTACCAGATTTACCATAGCTGCAAACAGGCTAACGTGGCCTGGCCTTTGTGCTTTGTCCAGAGACTCCTGCCAGCTGCTCAGGTGCTTGGTTTCGTAATGCTAATTGCATGAAAAGCTGGCCACAGCCTCAGCTTGCTTTGTGTTCCTGCGTCTTTCCTACCAGTTGACCAAGCTTTGGCTCCTGTCCTCTGCAGGCATTACTGGTTCTGCCGAAGATTGAGTTGCAGCGTGCATCATCCTACTAAGAGCTGTGCCTGTGCTTGCTCCCCTTCAGTATATGATGGCACATCCCTGTTTTACAAAACCCCTGTGAACAGAAGCCCTCCCCAAACTGTGAGCCTGGTGGGTTGCTTCTGTTAATAGGATATTGTTGGCTGCCAGCAGAGACACATGATCATCTCATTCTGCCTGAATAAGTTAGTGGAGCTGCAGCAATTATGGATACATGTGATCTTAATGTGTCATAAACACATGGTAAAAACTCAGCAGCATGAAATGTATTTGCTGATATCTACTGCACAGTTACACAGTTAGGTCTCTGAGTATACAGCCTGGTTTTTGCTTTCTTTTTCATGCAAGCAGATTTATTTAGTAAAATGTACCAAAAAAAAATTATCCTCAAAACAATCAACATGAAATGAGACATTCTTTATTCATCATTTTGGCTGGTGGTCAGTCCAGAAAAGCTCCCTAGACTGTATTTGTTCCACATTTGTTTTGGGTGTTTTTGTTTCTTTCCTTTCACTGCGTCTGCTTTTTTGTGGGGTGGTTTTGTTTATGTCGCTTGCATGTTCCAGCACAGAGTACCCGCACTACCTACAACAAATGGAGATTTCATAATATCAAATGTGTAGAGGGAGTTCTGGTTGTGTCATCAATTACAGCGTGTAGGAAAGACACTGGAAATTGTGAGTAGAGACTTAACAGGAAAGAATGGGTCTAAACAATGGATGGATGAGTGTACCATGTTAAATGGCATGCCCAGGACAAGCAAGTAGTTGTAGTTCGTTAAATGGATTATGAGATTATGATAGATAGATAGATAGATAGATAGATAGATAGATAGATAGCACCAGAAGTGGTATCTGGAGAGGGGATTAATAACTTGAGTGTAGAACAGCTACAACAGTGAAATAGTTAGGTACCTAGTATAGTTCCTGTAAATATTAAGCATGTCCTCACAGACAACTAAGTGTCAAACTGTGCTGCTGTGGACACATCCTATATCATGAGCAAATGTGCCCTGGCAGCAAGGGATGCATCTCAACTCAGAAGAGGCAGGATAATATTTGCACTGGCACATATCTGATTTTCAAGAGTCCTATCACCACCATCACAATTCCAGAAAAGTTGGGGACTTCATAGGCCCTGTTTTTATCTTAGATATTTCCTATCAATGTATTTCTAAATCTTGATTTTGTGCAATTATTTTTTTGAAACTACAACTGTCAGGGTGAAACTGCCATTACCATATAAGTTGCTAATGCCAGGGCACTGCTGCCTCAAGGTAGAAACACTTCATGTCTACAAAGAGTATCTCAAAACACTACTGAACAGCTGAGGGAAATGAGGAGGTTATGTGGCTTGTGCAGCATCACACAGTAAGCTGAACCAGAGGCAAAAGAGTGAAATCCCAGTCCTTTATCTCTGGGAGTTATGTGCAAATCTGAAGATCTCCACACCGTTCCTGTGCCTGTGATTACAGGCAAATCAGAAACAAAAACCTAGCCTGCTTCAGGTGACTGTAGTATTTTATTGCTGGCAGGGGAACTCTAACTTTTAGGCAATGGACCTGAAGCTTGATGGTGTTTTAATAAATCACTAGGGTAGGGTTTCAAGTGTCAGTATCTTATCTTGGTGATGGCTGCTGCCTGTGGCACTTTGAGAGACAGCGCTTCTGATTAATTCTTCTACTCCCTTGAGAAAGCCACTTCCTCAGCATAAAGTGATAAGCAAATTAAAAAATTACAAATAATCAGTCTGCTCAGTTACTGTCATCCCATGAAAGGACGCTGAGTGTGTTTCCTCAGTGTGCACCTTTAACCCCTCAGCCATAGCTGTGTTCCCTCCAGGAACGGTGGGCTCTGGTGAGCTCCCTGCAGGTGCCGGGGGAAGCATTTCTTAGGGCTTGCTGTGACTCAGCAGCTCTGCCACACCTTGGAGAGCAAACTCGTCTTCC
This sequence comes from Phylloscopus collybita, assembly GCA_027886175.1. NCBI lineage: Eukaryota > Metazoa > Chordata > Aves > Passeriformes > Phylloscopidae > Phylloscopus > Phylloscopus collybita. The sequence goes on from JAJNNQ010000018.1 coordinate 45,109,807, forward strand.
CAAGAGTGGCACAGCCTGCCAAGCCAGCTTGTCCCGTGGCTCTGCAATTGCTGGATGTGACAGCAGAAGAGGGCAGGCAGGACTGTAGCCTTTCAGCAGCATTTCACCATTAGCTGCTGCTGCTCTTACAGAGCCATGTCAGACCATGAGCCTGTGAGCTGTGTTTCTGCTTCAGCTCTACCAAGTCAACCATAGTCCAACATGCTGTCTTCCCTTTGTCTCCCTGGGGCAGTTGAGGGACCCTGTGAGGGGTTATTTGTTTCCAGTTTGCCCAGGTTGCAGGTTTGGGTTTCCCACAGGCACAGGGAAGCACCAGTGCCTGTGAGGCAATGGGAACACCTGCACACAAGTCTGGAGCTGAACCTCCCCACTGGTGATATCTGGCTGTTCAATCAACTCAGGCATAAAATTAAGTCGTAGCTTAACCTCTTTGAATCTGATTGAGGTTCACTCTTCTGACAAGTTATGTGTAGGAAACAGACACAGAAAAAGTGGGACAATTGGGTGCCTTGCACCAGAGTCCCCATCTCTATTAACACTGGAAGAATATTTGTAGAGTAAGGTCAGCCAAGACAGAAACACCTCTGGTTTAAACATAGCCCTTACAAAATCCATTTTTCATCTTATGGTTCAGGAGAGAATAAAGTCTATTAAAGAATTTTAATGGTTTAATGTTTAGCCCAACATCTTATTAAAATTGCGAAAACTAAGTAGCTTTAAGAAGAGAGAAGGAGCATTTCTGAACAATAACTTCATGGTTATGCTCCTGAGAGTGAACATGGGTGTTTGACTGCACCAGACCCACAAGTTAATCCATTTAGTTGAAACAAAATGTTCAAGTTCAGTTTTCTAATCTCATTTCAAGCATTGATCCTATTAGCATTTCTAAGGCAAAGCTGCTGGGGAGTAGGGTAGGACCTCCATACCATGCTTGTGGCCCTGCTGGAAAGAACATAGGCTTGGAGAGAAGTTCTGGCACCAACTCACTTGAGTGCTTTGGCCATCCCCCACCCATCTCCATGGGAGGGCAGGTTTCAGTATTGGTCATCCTTTTCTCCCACCTGCCCAGCACTAGCAATCAATGGCATATCATCTGGGAGCAAAAAGCTGACAGAACCTGTTAGCTTTGCTGATCTGCCAGCAAAGTGCACAGTGTGGGCCCAGCATGCAGGTGTGGGAGCCTGCTGGGTGGCTGCACAGGAGAGCTGTCTTGACTAACCAACCCTGTCCCTCTTGCAATGGATCACAAAAAGAGAGGTCTTTTTCTGAGACAGTGCTGGAGGCTGGCAAGGTGTGCCAGCAGTATGGGCAGGGCACTGATTTCTCCCCATCATTTTCTAAAAGAGCAGAGGAAACAGTGATTGGCAAGGGCATGGTCAAAAGGCAATTTGACATAACTTGTTGAATTACATGGGAAAATGGGTGAAGAAATGGAAGCCTAATGATCCTAAACATTAGGTCCTGGTGCTATCACTGTCCCCATACCACCCATATGTACAGGGTGGTTTCCCTTGAGCCTTTGAGTTATTTTGTCCAGATAAAAGGGTTGGAGGCTTACTGTTTATCTCCCATCCAAACAGAACACTTAGGAATCATGGGGAGCAGGGGAAGACCTGGTTACATCGGTTATTAATTATGCTCTAGTAATAAAACAGTGTGTGTACTGTGAGCAGAAGAAATAATATATAAATTCCAGCAAGCATCTGAGGCTGAAACCCAAGTCTAGGGATAAAGGTGAGCAGAACCTAATTTAATATCCATTAAACATACACGTGCAGCACCCAGTGCAGGTCCAGAGAAGTTGTCCTGGATGACTGGTGTACAGCACTGCTCATCCTTCTCTGGTCCTAACCAACCTGACAGGCAGCTTGTAATCTGGTGATTATAGGTACATTTGGGAGGTGCAGGCTGGAATGTCTATGGCAAAAGAGGGGAATGGGAGCTAAAGCACAGTCTCATTAAGACTTGTATAAAAGGAGCACCCATCTTCATTTCTTTTCCCTCTGGCTGTGCTTCAAAAGAAAACAGATCCAAGGACTCTTGAGCTGTAAAGAGTCCAGTATCCTGGCAGTAGGCCTAGGATTTGGGATGCTGACCAAACTGAACTCCTGGGGAGTCAGGCCAAATGATACAGAGCTTCTGCACCATGATTCAGATGTTACCTGTTTGGCCCTCTCAGGGCCCTCCCAGTGATTTTTTGACACTTTAAAGTTTACAGAGCAGCTGAGCAGGAGGATTGCAGGATTGCAATTTTAGACTGCAGTGTCTTAATCCCATTTCAAGCAGTTAAGTGCTTTTGATACAGATACTAATATGGTAGAGGAGAAAAAAAGAAAAAAAAAGCTGCTAGACAAGTACTTGAATACAGATTCCCAGGTGAGAGTGTGTTCATTTTTCTTTTGCTTCATTAGATGTGCACTGAGTACTGGTTTTGTTATGTAGTTACCTATTAAAATAATGTCACACTGTTCAGCAACAGTGCTAATTACCAGCATAACCACATGACCACTCTGGTCTAATGATAGTCCTAAGCCCATGTTATCTTTTAATAGCTAAGCTGATTAAACTAGCACAGAGGAAAAACAAGTTAGAGAAATTACCTTCATGGTACTTCTCCTAGGAAAATTAAAGTGCTTTTAAAGTGTGCAAAGTGCATATATTGTGTCATTTCCCAACCAGCCATGATACAGCTGCCTAGTAACTACTGAGTTTCTGTGAAATGGTAGCAGGGGACCAAAAGAGATGATAGAAACAGGCTGGATTACCCAGACAAACTTGTGAACACAGTCATCTAATCAGGTGCATGTCATAAGCAGCAGTTGCAGGTTATTTTTGCTTTAAGCTTTTCCTTTCTCTTCTTTTTCTTCCCCTTTAATTCCACCACTGAAAAGAGTGTGTCATTCCCCCAAACTGGGCAAGGTGAAAACTTGTACATAGTTTAAGTACTGCAACCTTGAAATACAGAGGCAAACTCTGGTTTTAACCCATTGTTCCACTGGGTAGGAAGGAATAAAGGGAAATGTTTCCCTGTCTCAGTGCCAGGAAGGACCACTATGGTCAGCTGGCCCATCTTTTGAGAACTATGATGACTAAATGAGCAAAGAAAAAACAAAGTGGAAAAATTGCCACCGCAGTACTTCCAGAAGAAATAAGATGCTTTCTTTATCTCTTCCATTCTCTTCCTATCTGTCCTGACCTGCTGCCCTCATGGTATGGAACATGTATGCAAATATGAGGAGTGCCTGTCAAAGGGATTAGGCTCCTAAAAAGTCCTAAGTGAGTGCAATTAACTCTGCAGGTAGTTCCCATCTCTAAAGTTGGGAAATGCCTTTCAGAGACCTCATGACCCACTTGACAACGCTATTTAAGCCTTTTTAAATTAGGAAAGTGGCACAGGCACACTAAGGATGCCATATCCAGGCTGAACAGAGTTTGAACTAACCTTAGGATGGATCAAGACAGATGCCAGAATGCAAGGGTAGTTCTCCAGCCTCTGCTTGAGAACAAACACCTCTGAACTCAATTGATCTCCCCAAGGACTTGACTGTAGCAAAAGTGTAACATTCCCTGAGCCCCTCTCCAAGTCTGGATTTTAGATAGCTGATTTAATTCCTCATGTTTGAGGATTTCATCTGACAGCTTCTTTCCAAAGACTAATTTTACTGCTGGTGTGAAAGAAGTCGGACATAAATGAAAAAGAGTTTTTAAACCGTGCTCGGAACATCCTGCACCAGTGAGCTCTGAAGGGTGCCTGGTAACTGTTCTGTGATACTCCCAAACAGATAAACCTCCCACCCATATGTTTTCTGCAGCATTTAGAGCATTTCAGGAGTTTCTTATTAAGGCATTTAAAACCTATAAAAGTTAAGAAATACTCTGTTTTCTGAACAAATTATACAAAATAATAAGAGTCCATTGCTTTTTCCTGCCTGAAAGATCTTTTGTCTTGCAGTGAGTCCAATAGGTTTCATCCTTTGGGGATAATGTGATGTCAGGAGTGAGCTTTATGTGCTGGGACTGCGTTTATGTCTATCAGAATTTGTCCTCTTTTTTTTTTATTATTTTTATTTTTATTTTTTTTATTTTAAATAAATTAGAGACTATAAATACTGAATGACTCTACCCTGACCTGACTGGAGAAACCCACCTAATTTCTTATATCTCATCTCCTTTCCATCCCATCTGTCCTGACCTTCCTGCCCCTACAGCATGATTAGGTTCCTGAAAAGTGTAGGTGATTGCAATTAACTGTTCGTGTAATTTCAACATCTGAGGAAGGGAATGCCTTGCAGAGACCACCTGACCCGCTTCAATCATGCTATGGAAACTTTTCATGTTAAGAGAGACACAGGCACACTGAGGACCACAACCTCAGAAATATTTGCAAGTGTCTGTCTTACAGGACACACAAAGACATCAACAGGAGTTAGTACTTAGCCTTGAGACTCTAGGCCTAAATAATGTGCATAAGGCTGCTGAGAAAAACCTGGAACATCTGTCCAAGCCTTGCACATGGATAATAAGAGAAATTCGGCTTTTATTGTGTGTTTTTAATTCCATTTTTTTTTTCTTTTTCATTAGCCCCTCCTCATATATGATTGTATATATGTTTGTGTGGGTAAAATATATTTTTTAAATTCATCTTAAATAATAGCTCCATATGGTGTGTTAGAAGAGCTGTGTGTGTACTTGGAGGATTTCTGTCAGGCTTCTAAGGCTCATTCCTTGCTGTATTACTTGGCTTTATTTGTGCATTGATGTAGTGTCGATTTTCAATCACCCCCCCCTGCCCCCGAGGCAGAAATAGGTGACCTACTTTTCAGCCCTGGACATCTGCTAATGTAGCCCTCCCTCCCTCTGTCCTTTAACCCCTTCTTCCCTCCTTCCCTTTCTGCAGAGCATATGGTGTCTCCCAGCCCTTCCAGGGACCTGCGGCTGTCCTGCAGACTTCTTTAGGACCGCGGGGACTGCTCTGCAGCAACAGGCAGATAATCTAGGAGGCAATGCTGGGGCAGGACTGCACACACGACATCAAAGAGGGTTGCAGTTCTGCCTCTGTGCTACAGAATGTCATCTCAATAGCATCCCAAAAGCCATCCAGGTCCAGGCACCAGCTGAAAGATCCCAGGACACCTCATCTCCTTCTCACAGCCATCCAATCACTTCAGGGCTGACCAAAAGTTAAAGCATATTATAGTGTCCCCATTGGGAATTTCCCCTTTCACAGAGGCAGTGCTTCCTCCCAGAGGCCTCCTCTGTTATCACTGCTCTTGTGAAGCAGATGTTGGGCGTTGCCTTGTAATCTGCTTCAGCAGCAGTTTTGCTGTCCTGGCTAGACCCTTCCTTGCCCTGTGTTAGGAACTTTTAGATGGAGGCAGCAGGGGTGTTTGCTTGCACTGTGGCTTTTTTAGGCAGTGCCTATTTCGTGCTTTGGCTCTGGATGGTAGGCAGTAATCCGCAAGGCTGTCCAGCCTCTGACCTTGCTGGCCCACAGCATTTGCGGATTTGCAGGTCAATAGTGACAAAGGATGTGGAAAAGACTTAATGCCTTCTTTGCCTCAATCTTTAACAGCAAGACCAGTTGTTCTCCAGGTACCCAGCCCTCTGAGCTGGAAGACAGAGATAAGGAGCAAAAAAAACCCCAAACCAAACCATAATCCAGGAGAAAATGGTCAGTGACCTGCTACACATCTAGACATACACAAGTCTACAGGCTGTGATGGGATCCACCCAAGGGCACTGAGGGAGCTGATGGAAGAGTTTGCCAAGCCACTTCCAATCATTTGTCAGCTGTCCTGGTGAACCAGGGAGGTCCCAGCTGGCTGAAGTCAGCAGCTGTGCTGCCCATCTACAGGAAAGGCTGGAAGGAGGATTTGGGGACCTACAGACCTTGGTGCCAGGGAAGGTCATGGAGCAGACTGTCTTGAGTGCCAGTATGTAGCATGTACTGGACAACCACAGGATCTGGCCCAGCCAGGATGGGATTCTGAAAGGCAGCTTGACCAACTTGATCTCCTTCTATGACAAGGTGACCCACTTAATGGATCAGGGAAAGGCTGTATATGTTGTCTGCCTGGTCTTTATTAAAGCTTTTTGCAGCTTTTCCCGGAGGATTGTCCTGGGGAAACTGGCTGCTCATGGCTTGGATATGTGCGCTTTTTGCTCAGTAGAAAATTTGCTGGATGGTTGGACCCAGAGATGGTGGTGACTTGAGTTAAATCCAGATGGTGGCTGTCAGAGGTTCCCAAAGGCTCAGTTGTTGGGACCAGTCCTGTTTAATATCTTTATCAATGATGATAAGGGGATGAGGGGATCAAATACCCTCAGTCAGTCCACACTCCCAAGCTGGGTGGGAGCATTGATCTCCTGTAGGGAAGGAAGGCTCTGCAGAGGAGTCTGGACAGGCTGGATTGCAGGGACAAAGCCAAATGCATGAGGTCAAGGTGAAGTGCCAGGTCCTGCCCTTGGGTGACAATAAACCCATGTAATGCTACAGGCTGGGGGAAATTTTTTTTAAAAGCTGTCAGGTAGAAAAGCACCTAGGGGTGCTGGTTGACAGGAGCTGAACATAAGCCAGCAGTGCCAAGGTGGCCAAGAAGGCCAATAGCATGCTGGCCATCAGAAATAGTGTGGCTAGAAGAACTAGGGAAAAGATCTGTACTTGGCTCTGGTGAGGTCACATCTTGAATCCTGAGTTCAGTTTTGGGCCCCTCACTCCAAGAAGACGTTGAGGTGCTGGAGTGAGTCCAGAGAAGGGCAACAAAGCTGGAGAAGAGTCTAGAACACAAATCTTACAAGGACTAGCTGAGGCAGATGGGGATGTTCAGCCTGGCCAAAAGGAGGCTCAGGGAGACCTTACCAGTCTAGAGAGGTTGTCACAAGGTGGGAGTTGATGTCTTCTCTCAAGCAGCAAGTGACAGGACAAGAGGAAATTGCTTCAAGTTGCAACAGGGAAGGTTTAAACTGAACATTGGGAAAAATTTCTCACTGAAAGAGTTGTCAGGCATTGAAACAAGCTGCTCAGGCAAGTGATCCCTGGAAGTGGTCAGAAGGCATGTGGATGCAGCAGTATGGGATAAGGTTTTGTGGTGAACACAGTGGTTCTATGCTAATGGTTAGAGCCTATTACTTGTAGGTCAGTTCCAGCCTTTATGATTCTAAGAGTGCACTGTTGCCAGGTGATTTTTGTACAGAGGCCAAGACCAGACTCTAATCTGTGGCACCCAGGACTTTTGACTGGTTTTGCAATGCAAATACAATTCCAGTTTGGTTAGTTTATGCACTGGCTTTATTGACTCCCTTCTGACAGACAGCAGGTGGCATGTTTTGATCAAGAATATAATTGCTCTGTTAGGCTCTGGGGAGGCAGGGGAAGATGCACACTGATTGGGAGAAAAATAATGCAATAGAAATGCCCTTTCACTGATTTTTTCTCTTAACTTCAAGCTGCCACAGAAAAAGATGCATTCTCGTGGGGCAGTCCTACCTCTTCTTGGTCCAACAGGAGAAGTGTAGTGTTTCTCCTTGCAGCAGCCCAGATGAAGGTGCTCAGGCACCTCAGCCTAAGAATATAATATGCCCATGCTAACGCACTGCTGCTGCATTTTAGACATTTGGTGAACTTCAGTGGTGAAAGCCCACACAATGTACAGAAGGAATTAACAGCAGGGACCAGGAGTAGACACTGAGTTCTCACTACTTACATGTCTCATTTAGGTAATCAGTTGCTGCACTCCCATATGCCTCATGTACAGGCTGTGAGTTCACAGACATTTCAAACTTCTGATTTCCCATGCAAGGAGGGGGAGGTCTTCAGGCATTTCACCAACTACAAGGAGAAAGGCCACCCAAAGTAAGTCTCTGCTCTCTGGACAGGAAAAGCAAAGCAGCTCTAGAAGTTTGATCTCGTTCCTGTTGAATTAAACTCTGGACTTATGCAACTGATAAACACCACAGTTTGGAGCAGGCTTTGCTTGGACACATTATTTGTAAGCACCCAGCCCTGAGTCTGGCTCTTTCCAGCTCTGCCAGCTCCTGCAGCAGCCTTGGGACCCTAGAGAATCCTACTTGTGTCCCTGAGGTTTGATCTTCCCCTTGAACAAAGCCTTCACAAAGGACAGGAGGCTCAGCACAGCCATTTAAGCCTGTGGCATGGAGCAAAGCTCCAAGAAGGGACAGTACAGAAGTGATGAACAGGGGAATAAATCTACATTTTCTACATGGGAGTCTGGCTTGACTTGGGATATATACAGAGGTTGATTTCTATTCAATGGAGTCAAGGATAGTTAGTTAATACCTCAGGATTCCCAAGCACTCATATCTAAGCACATGTAGAAATTATAAATATATATCTAGAGAGATATAATAATACACATAGCAATTTTATATACATAACTTCCATAAAGGGACAGCACAGAAGTGAGGGACAGGGAAGAAAATGTGTATACATATGTGTATAGACAGATAACTATTTTCAACAACACCAAAAGGATCTGTTGTCAGAACTTTTTAACACCACACAGATATGCATTATTGCTGGCTGTCTTTCTTTTCAGAAGTAACAAACTCAGAAGTAACAAAAGCAAAACATGGCTCTTCCAGCCTAAAGGACCAGGGTGTCCATGGGCAGGTTGGGCACTGGCATATTTCTTGCCAGTGCCCAACCTGCCCACGGACATATGTTTTTCTCATATGTTAGAGAGAAATTCTCTACATAAGTCTACATGAGAGAAATTATTTCCACCTGCTGTCAAACAACACTCAGCAAACAGAAGTAGCTCCAAGTGTCTGCACTTATTCCCTGGCAGGCAAGAAGAAAAGAGAAAACTACAGATATGCTGATTCCCTTTACTGCACTGCTTTTTCCTGGTGATGCTGTATCTTCCCTGTGTCCATGACAAATGCAGGTGTCTCTGCAAACAAGTGCTAAAAGGACATTCTCTTCTTCCTTTTCCCCTCCAGAAGATCATTTGTTCCCTCTGGGTATTTGCCTTTTCCAGGTTCTCACCTCAGCATTTTCATATGTTCCACATTTCCCTCCAAAGAAAATGAGGGGATAGATAAATAAATTAACTTGTTCTGAAAACCTGCATAAATCTCATGAAATTAATGCTGAAATCAGGCACCAAACAAACTGTTGCCTAGCAGAGATGCTTCCACCAGCAAAAAAAAAAAAAAAAAAAAAAAAGGAAAATACTGTTACAGATTTTCAAGGACTGAGAAAAACTAGCAGGAGCAGCAAAATATTGCCATGTAAGTATTTCCATAGTAGGGTTTCATTATATAACAAAAATCTCACTTACAGGAAAGCTACACCCACCATCAGTGTTTACTCTGTGAAATCGAATGCCGAGGTGGCGAGGGTGGGTGATTCCCCCTTGAAAAGGGAAGCTCTGGAGCTGTGGTTGCTTTGGGAAATGAAGTTTGGTGAGCAACTCTTCAGAGCAGACGACTGTGCCACCTTGTGGCTTTGCTTAGTACTAAGCTCTGAAGTGTTTATGTATATTTTAACATGGATGCCTCCCCATAAATGTCAGATATGCCCAGGAGGACTAGGGCAGTGATAATCCCCCTGTATTGGACACTGGGGAGGCTGCATATAATTTGAATAGGTTTCAAAAACCAAAAGTGGTTGACATAAAAATGTGAGGGTAGAACATGCCACTCCAATTAAAAAAAAAAAAAAAAGAGGAAGATAATAAAAACACTAATCCACCTTGAAAAGACACAGCAGTTTAAAGTGTTTTAAACAACCTCAAATAGCATAGAACATATGAAGGAAGTGAAAATTCCTTTGAAAATTGCTTTCATTTATTTTTCTCTAGCCAGAGAAATAGTAACCTTTTAGCAAAATTGGAGGAAAAGATACTGTTCCTTTGACATCTGCCCTCTCCCCTTTTTTTGTGAGCAAGCTGAAAAGCCATCCTGCTCCTCTTCAGGTCTTTCTCCCCCAACCTTAACTGCAGTCATGGCAATGAAATCCAATCTTCTGTTGTGAGACTGAGAAGAGGTTGTCCCTACACCTGCTACTGTCTTTACAATGCCCAACCTCGAAAAGTACTTCTGGAAATAAGACTGAAGACGGGACTCTGAATGTTTCCTTGTTGGCCACATCTCTAGAAATCTAGCAGGATCTGGAAATAAACTAGACTCTTCAAGCTCAATTCACAAAACCCATCTCCACTTCTAGATGGAAGCAAGATACCAACTTACAAAATGAGACAAAATACAGTGTCTCTCACAAGGCCCAGTTTAGGACAGGATGTACATATTCCTCCATCTCATTCATCACCAATTCCTGATTTTTCAGGGCTGGGCCTTCAAGCAAGTTTACAAGTAAAAACAAGTGGGTCCCCATTCAGCTTTCAGTTGAAGTGTGCTGCTTCATCCTATACAGATACAGCAGTCAGCTTTCTACATTTTAGATCTCAAACTTGGAACTTCCTTGAACCCTGTTTAATTCTTCTGGAGTTCGTTCACTCACAGCATTCGCCCCCCAGGTAACACTGTTACCCAGGAGCTGGGTGTAACAAACAGGCCCTCTGACCACTTGCTTACCTTGCCTCTAGCTTTAGACTTCAGTATTTCATGGATACAGCAGCCAAAACTACAGAGGAAAGGGGTAAGAATGAGGAGTAAAATCCATGAAATACTCACATATGTGCCAGGCTTTCTTATTAACCTTCCTGTAAGGGCCAAGCTTAATATTCAGGTTGAGAAATGTAAAACACCTGGGCTTCAGTTTATTGCTGGCTCCTGTAGTGTATCAGGATTAACAAGAAGAAATGGGAGCTGAATGGGAAGGGAGCCTTTTCCCCTTTTCCCCTTTTCCCCTTTTCCCCTTTTCCCCTTTTCCCCTTTTCCCCTTTTCCCCTTTTCCCCTTTTCCCCTTTTCCCCTCACTTCTGAGAAGAAAGGGTTTCTTTTCCAGTTGGGGAAAAGTGTGGCAGGAAGAGGGAAGCCTCCCACTGTTGGTTTTCATTATCTGGGGCTTGGTGAGCATTCTGCATGTAAATCACCCTCTCCTTGTCCACTTTTTTACACTTTGGTTACAGTGCAGTTGCTGTCTCAGTGGAGGCACTGATTTGGGAGTACCACTCCTAAACCAGGACAGCACCTCAGCTTGTGAGCTCCCACCTACCTGAACATTTCTGTCTAGCCTGGATCCAGGAAATCCAACTGCTGAACACTTGCCACTCTATTGTTCCCAGTACCTGGGCTTTTGGTAGGACTACCTACAACAGGAAAGAGAAGCTAAGGATATTGACCTTTCCAAATACTGCAGGCTATGTATAGCTTGGGAATTGAAAAGCTTTTGAAGCCTAATGTCCAAATTCTATTCTCATTTTTAGTGACTGCTTATGTACAATGCCTACAGTAAAATGAGCATAAGCATTCAATCTGTTTCCTTACAACCTAGAAGGAATTCAGATTGCTCTGAGAGAAATTGTCTAAGAATTAAGTCCTAATTAAATCTGTAACAATACCCTGGTAAGCCAAATTAAAATACAATGGAAAGCATTGTCCCTGTTCTCATGAGTCTTTCTTATACCCTTCTAGGCCATGCAGAGTTCAGTAACAAACATCGCTCCCCAAGTAATAGATTGTCAAAGCTGTTGCTATCCCTTAAATCAGATTTATTGCCAAAGTAGCTCTGCCTTTGGGAAACTGTAACAGAAGGCATTAACCTCAATTAGGGCAAGCCCAGATCCTGTCTTTGCAGGCTGTCCAGAATATATGTAAACTGTTGATATTTTTCTATTCCAAAAGCCACTCTAGCTTCAAGTCTATTTACTATTCAGGTTAATTACAGAAAAGAGACCAGTCTCCAACTGCAAGAGGAAATTTAAGACCTTATCCTGCCCTTGCCATGCCTCTTCCAGCTGTTGTGTTCTGTGAGGAATATATCAACACCCAAACTGGGCAGACCCAAGTAAATTGCTTGTCCTAATCTTCACTGTAGCTATGATCTTGACCAGCTGATCTGGCAATACCCCTTGCAGTTATGATCCTTGCCTCATTCTTCAATATACGCAAGAGTCCAGCAGTTAGCCGGGCTCATCAAGCCTCCATTTCTCAGAGCTGCCTTTGTCTCCAGTCTTAAACAGCCTGTTTGTAATGCTTAAAACCACAACAGCATTGGCTCCTGTGCACACCAACCCTCTTTCTATCTGTGCTTTCTGAGCAGATTCCAGCATCCACCTGCCCTCCTCAGTGGAAGGCTGTGCGCAGCTCCGTGCTCTCAGCAGGGATGTGGGCAGCCTGCTGCAGTGCTGCTCCCACAGACACCACAGAGCCACAGTGCACTGCCTTCCCTCTGCCCTGCTCTCCACAGCACCACGCATGGCCTCAAAGGCTGCCCTGTGGAATCCCTGCAGCCCCTTGACATGATGCCTGGGGTCTGGCCTTGGCAGGACAGATCATAGAGTCACCTTCCCAGCCTGATAGAGAAAACTCCCCACTGGTGCTCTGTACACCATGGTTTGCCCTGGTTCCCCGCTCCCTAATGCCCTGTCCCTTGGTGTCTCCTTTCCTCTGTGTCTCTATTGGTTTCAGGTCCCTGGTGACCAGCCCTGTCTCACCTATATGTTTTTGACCTTACCTGCCCCTTGTTCCACCCCTGTGCCTCAAGGTCATTGGCTGCTGTAGCCCATACTTAACCTTGGAACTGGCAGAGCCCTGCCCCTTTTGCTCCTGGATTCCCCTTTGGCTCCTGGAAATAAACCTGGCTGGAACTGATCCAATGCAAGGGCCTTCTGCCTCTCCTTGGTGAGCTAGTCACGTGGCGTGTGTGGATGTGTGAGCTTCACTGCTCTGCCTGAGTTTCCCCAAGCAGCCTTTCCACTGGAGAGGCTCATTGTGTCTAGGCTTCAGCTCCACTCCTAAAACCCACGTTGCCACACTGCCCCACCACTCCCTAGCCGTTCACTCAAAGGACAACCTGCATTAAACCCCTCAGCGCACAGGTGGATGGAGAGCAGCCATATCTGGGCAATACCCATCCTAAAAAGCATTAGTTGTACATGAACTTCTCCCTATAACTCTGTGTAGGCTTTTTGGCAGTGTGTGGGCACAGTTAACTCGCTGTATTGGGTCTGCCTGACACGGAGCTCATTTTCCTCAGATCAGCTCCCATGGCGCTGTGCTCTGCATTGTTGGTAACACCCCGGTATTTTGGCTACTCCTGAGCAGTGCTCCCACAGCATCAGTGCTGTCTCTCCAGCATTAACCCCTCACCAATAGGTTGGGGGTGGGCAGGATCTTAGGAGGGGATATCCTCCACTCTGACCAAAGGGTTATAGTCCATATGACATGATGTCTGCTCAGCAATAAAGGCTAGGAGAAAGGTGGTGAAAGGAGGGCATTAGTTACTTATCTTTTGGAGCAACCACCACGTGTACAGAAGCTTTGAGGCTGGCATAAAGCATGGAAGGAGATCCATGGAGCTGAATAGGTTAGGACCAGGCTATTCCTAAGCACAGCTGTAAGCCACCCATGCTGTTGCAGAATACATTTCAGCCACTTTAGCCACCTCCTAGCACATCCAGACACGGTTATTCACTTCAATCCTCAGTGATGCTGCACAAAATCAGCCAAACACCTTCCTCTGCCCTGCCACAGACAGTAACAGCTGGGGCAATTTCACAAAAGATCAGGACCAGTGGATTTGGAATTAGGCACCCTCCCCTGCAACCACAGGTTCAGCCCTGGGAATGTATTCAGATTTCATTCAGACAAATGATGTATCAGAGCTTTATTTCTCAATTACAACATTAAGAAGTCTGTAAGCTGTGAGAGTGTAAGGCTACAAAGATCCATCCAGACAGCTGAGCAAGCTTTTCTGTAGCAAAAAGAAAATACTGTGTCCTCTGGTTTCAAGAAAAATCTGGGACTAAGGCACTTGAGGAGTCAGAATGAAAGGTATGCTGTGCAGAAATCTGTATTACTGTGTGGGATACATGTATCAGACATCTCCCTGCAGCCAGACAGTGTCAGACAGAGTCCATTCCAAGAGGACCTTGTGCATCTTTTCAGGAGAGAAAGCCTAGCTACAGCCAGCAGTTCCAGAAAAAAGAGTGGGACAGTTCTGCTTCAGGCCATATGAAATCCTAAAAATCCTTCGGTACTTCTAGGTCATTAGGTCCAACTTTTCTAACACAATAGGATGATGGAAGGCCTGTTCCAGGCTGAGCAGAGCACCAGAAGTTCAGATTTGTCATTTTCCTTGAAGTTACAAATCCATCCTATCACAGTGATGGTATAAATCATTAGGTCTAGGCAGTCATATGGCTGCTCCAGGGTCCATTTATATTAAGCATTATAAGCGAGGATAATGTGACTAAGAGGAAAGATCTTTTGACATTTTCTGGTTCAGTTTAATGCAAAACCTGGAAGAACTTTGCAGGAAACAAGCAGGTCTCTGAATGTATGCTCTTATTTTTTCCCTAGTCTGGAAAAATCAGAAGGAACAGAACTGGACTTCACCACGACTGCTGATGACTGCTCAGGAACATTTCAGTCTGAGTCCCATCTAACCAGCATGCAGGAGAAAGGATATCTCCATCAAAAATCATTTTGACTTCTAGGTTAAATCTTACAAATTTGAGAACACCAATATTGACTGTACAAACCGACTAGACACAGTGGAACTAATTCTCAGGTATGTTCACCATAAAAAAAAAAAAGCTATTATTGAAAAAGTTTACTCTGATATCCTATAGCATCTGTTTAAAAGATATCATACATTTAAAAAATAAATACAGAGCAGATCTGGCTTAGTTAGAACAATTGAGATTGTTCCTATGGGGTGTAATGGTTTTTGTAAGGTCATGATGCTGACAAACTTGTGGTAAGTTCTAGGGCTAACAACTTTAATTCTAAAGGTGATTTCCTTTCCAGCTTTCACTGTTGTTGTACATTTTGAAATGAAAACCAAGGAGACAGTGCTATCCTTATCTTAAATACTATCTAAAACAGTTGTGATACTGGCTGGTTGTCTCTACTGTAGGTGATGAAACAGCTTTGCTCATAAAATGGCTGCTAAGCATTTCTTTTTAAAGCATTTATTATAAAACAAAATCCACATAATCTATAGTACAAAAGCAGAGTCTGTTATCTGTACAAATATTTATACAAAATACCAGTTACTTCAAACAAGCCTTTGGTTTTGTTAACATAAAGAAACATTGCAGTTTCATGACCAGAAAATTGTTAATGTACAATGGTCTGAAGTGATGACAGCCTCAAAGATTTTTTTTACAACGGTATTACCAAGTCATTTATGTGCTAGAAGGCCATGCGTAGAAAAATAATTGATAAAAGACTTTCTGTAACACAATAAAGATTTTATGGCTCTAATGAAATTTGTGACATGCTGAAAACAGCATTAATTTAATCCCCAAACATGTAAGTATCAGTTACTGGCATTTTTTTTAAATGCTACGTATTTACGACAGGTATTGGGATGTCTGTTGAAACAGATGTGAGTATATAAACCAAAGTTAACTTGAAAGAATGCATTTGAGAGAAACTCCAATATATTACAAATTCAAAACATGCATGCTTTAAAAAAACCTCCAAAACTGTAAGCTTTCAGTTAGTTCCACAACTTGTGGCTGTATGTATTTTAACCGAAGAGAACCCTA
The DNA here is from genome assembly GCA_027886175.1 of Phylloscopus collybita. Taxonomy (NCBI): domain Eukaryota; kingdom Metazoa; phylum Chordata; class Aves; order Passeriformes; family Phylloscopidae; genus Phylloscopus; species Phylloscopus collybita. The sequence goes on from JAJNNQ010000018.1 coordinate 45,125,450, forward strand.
ACAATAATACAAAGCTTTGTTAAAACCAGCAGAGTACAATCTACATTTTTTTTCCCCTCAGTTTATATGTTAATCTGTCTAAAATACACAAGGCACTGAAGTATTGAGTTTGGTTGTCTTTTGAGGTAACAAATGCTACAAAATGATACACATACAAAGCTGCAATTATTAGGCTGTTTGCAGAATACACAGTTTAATATAAATATGAAAAGGTTACGTGTGGGTTATATAAAAATTCTGGGTACTCTTAGTATACTCCTGTACATTTACAATAGCAGCAATTGCGATACAAGTAGGTGAGTAGGAAAGCGGCCTGGGTTAGAGCTGAGTTGGTGACACCCCCCAAATTTCACACAGCCGTCCTCCCGCTTTCAACGCTTCTCGTTTTACCTCCACAGGCTGATGAATTCCACGTACAACTATTTCCAGGCTGCAGGACCTCTGTACAAATCAAGAGGGAATATCATCGCTCCCTTTGGCCAAGGCAGCCACCCCAGGAATGCCGGCACCAGAGCGGCCTCGTTCTTATTTACAGAAAGGTGCATCAGCGGGAGCACTCGCTCTTCAGGTGTCAGTGGCGCTGAGTTAGTCTGTCACTGGAGCTGTCAAACTTGCTTTTCCCCTCTGACAAGCCCTTCTAAGCACATTCTCTGCATGTGTTTTGTCAATATAAACCAACCTGTTTAGGAACTGTCATTGTGATCTTCTATCCACCAGGATCCTGTGTTGGCTGGTGAGGACCTAGCCCTGACTCCAGAAGTGGACTGCAACAAGGGCTGTGGTTCTTGCTGGGAACAGCCAGGATGTGGCAGCTTGTCACAGGTGGTTGGGAGCACTGTCAGCATGTCAGGACATGGCATTTTGGAGGATTTTGTTGTGGGATGCAGAAGACATATCAGACTGGTTTCCATCATTCCTATCAGCAGGCTTAACATTGATTTAAATTTTTTTCTTTTTTTGTTTTTCCTTGCAGGGAGTATGATTCTATGTGAAAAAGCCCACAGCATAGCTAGCCAACCTCAAAATGAACAAATGAAAGAAAATCATCCTTCAGAAAATCTAGCATAAGTGTTCTCAGGAAGGAGAGGTAGAACACCTAACAGGATTGAAAATATCTATGTCTTTTAAATATTTCTTTTAATGTGTAAATTAAGCTGTTTAGCTTAATTTAAAACTGCTGTAGAAAGGGAGTTTTGCATATAATGAAGAACAGAAACTGTTGGCAGTACCTAAGGGAAGAGCAGCAGAAACAGCAGACACCTCTCAGAGTTTAGAATTCAGCCTTCCATGAATCTCTTACAGACGAGGTAAATTTACAAGGAGGACACTATTTATAATTCATTGAGTCACAACACACAACAACCACCAAATGACTGAGCTGTTAACAGTTATCTTTGACTATTGTCTAGCTTGTCTAAGGCTTTGTCCAGGCGTGGACCTTTATAAAATGTCCTTCAGCACTGTAACAGTAAATATATTCTAATTCAGGGCTCTGTGCCAGGCAGTCGTGCATGTTATTAATTATTTGGAACATGCTTGCCTTCTGTTTTCATTTCCTGACATTAATGGACATCATTTGTAGTACAATTGTAAGCACAGCTACTCACTTGGACTGACTCAACATAAACCCCAACAAAATGACAGAAGAGATCTGCTTCCAAAAACACTTGAGGCCACCAGGACACACAGCTTTCGTCATGTTTAACTGAGCACGCTTGTGAAGTAGCACAATGTGCTGGAGAGGCTCTGAGGAAGGGCAGCACAAGAGCCCTTCCCAGCAAAGAGATCTGACCCTGCAGGCCACAGAGGACTGACATCAGCCCAGAGTGACCAGCTCTCACTTGAGTGCTGCTGCTTCCAAATCCTTTTCACTGCTGGGCACAGAGCGTCACAATGCCAAAAGCCCCAGGCTCCAAGAGGCACCAGTTGGCATAAATATGGTGAGAACATCCTGAGTCCTGGACCTTGCACATGGCATTCTAGATACCAGGTGGCAAAGAGATCTAGAGTAAACAAGCCTCGAGATTTCCAGGAAGCCCATCCTAGGTCTGTAAAACTGGTATTGAGGGAACAGACTGTTTTGTTGTTACTTTCAAAAGAAGCAGAACTTTTAGGGAAGTGCCTTTACAAACCACAGAAATGAAGGCTTATTACTGAAAATCAATTCCATTATTCCAAAGGAGTTTTGTTTCCCACTCATTTCTGCCATCCTCTTTAGAATATGCTGATAATGGCATAATCTCATTTTTAGACACAGAGCATCTTGTACTATGACACTATCCCAAAGAAATTATCATTTGTCATACATACAGATTTAGCTTAATCTTAGCCTAAGTGCTCTCTAGTGATCTGTCCAGACAGAAGAAATCTGAGTAAGAAATCTAAGTAAGGCAGCTGGGATAATGCTCATGAAGTTTCCTCGCACTCATCCAGAACAAATTCACTACCCCTACTGCAAATTTAAAGGTGCAATGGCTATAGACCAGCCGAGCTGAAGTCAACCTATAATTTGCACAAACTGTTCCTGAAATGAAAGAATCCTTGACTGTCGAAGATGGTTACTTGTCCATTTACCTTACAGCCTCACACTGCTGCTACACCTGCCCTGCAGATGGGACAAATTCTACAGGAGGGAAGACCAAAGTGGCTGCTTTCATGACAGCACTGCAGGACAGGGTAAGCAGCTCTCTGCTGGGCCAGCTGTCCTTCAAATCTAACACAGAATCAACCTATCATTTGCCCATTACCGGCTGCTCTCCAGACACCATTCCCTGTTACACCCTGAGTTGTTTCAAGAGCTAATATGCAGTCACAATGGGCTTGGAAAATAGTGGTTGAAAACACTGATTCAAGTATTCACAAGCTCACACAGGTAGCTGAATCACATGTATCCCTCTGCAGGTTTTTAGGGTAGAACTCTTAAAATGTTTCAGTCAGCTCTCTCACAGGAAACTTCTGCATTATTAAAATTATGTTTAAGTCTCACCAAAATGCAACTTTCCTCCCCACATTTCCTATTCATCCCTGAACTGCCAGAATTTCTCATATGCACTAATTCCCTGCAAGTCCTTCTCTCACCCTTATCTAGAAGAAAATAGCACCTACTTTCTATGTTTTAGCCTGAAAGTTCACAGGATGGAAACCACTAAGAAGAACACAGTGGGGATATTCTGGAAAGAAATAGTTCCTGTTGCTCAGATTTTCTTCCTGGTCTTTTCTAATGCCAGGAGTGCAGTAATCCTTTTAAAGTATATAATCTACAGCAATCAAAAATAATATTTAGTATTCAAATGTTAAGATGCTAAATTTGTAAAAAATATCTTTTTGGAAAAGGCTTTTAATGTCAGTAATATGGAGCTGTGTGGGGCTTTGATTTTCATCACCAAACTTCAAGTGCCTCACAGAAGGCAATTCCTCAGCAAACATCAACAGCAAGAGGTTATGAATGTTCAACTGAAATAAAAATGTACACTTAATTCACCCAATTCATCAAGTGCTTCTTTCCTTCTTAAAATCTAAGCTCCAAAAGAATGTGACTCTTAGGATAGTTCATCTCTCAGTAAAAATGCTAATTTTCTTGGACTCAATTCCATGTTTGTAATAGGACACAAACCTTCAGATGAAGTGGTTAGGATTCTTATGGTTAGGGCTCTTTAAAAACATCAGTGGTTTAATGAAAAAAAAAAGTCATTCTGCATCCAGAGTCATCACAGGAATACAGGAAAATTAATGTGGTATATCTCTAAGCTAGAAGTGTGACATGAAACAATTAATGAATTCATTTTAAACAGTGAATAGTTATCAAGCAGAAAATTACATATGATATGAAATTGGCTACCAACTGCTGTAATGCAGAACAAATACTCTTTTATACAATTCATGTGGCACATAAAATACCCTGTGGATGTATATTCTTAATTTAGTTAATTGAAACATGATCACGTAAGAATTGCTTTCTTTCACCAAACCACCAGTTCAGGGATTGGCTAAGTCACTCCAAGAGCAACAAACTATGACCTTGCCCATCACAGCATAGTAAAAAACTGCTAATGTTGACAGGGAATGAGGAAAGAACCCATTCTTAAACTCTGTTTCTGTACTTTTCTCTACGAAAAATCTTCTTCCTTGTGCTTAATCTCTCAAGTAAAAATTTAGACATGAAGGTAGTAAAAGCTACTTTAGGACTTGTAGTAACACATCAGTGACAGCACAAATCCCATCCTTGAACCATGCTGACAGGAGGAACAGATCTGGACTAATACATCTGAAAACACAAAGTGGATCAGAACACTGTGCTCCCAGCCCTTCCACCACCACAACAAAGACCTCTCTCCTGGAGTTGTAGCATTCCTCTGATGTGCTCTCAAATAACTTGCTAAAAAGACCCAAAGCCAAGTACAATTGTAGTTCAAACAAGAAAAAAAATCACTGTTGCCATCAATATTAAAGCTGTTGAAGACCCAACACATCTGCTATTGAGCAGCTGCAGAAACAGGTGCAAGTTTGCATATTCAGAACTTCCCTCAGATGCCCCAAGCAGGCACTCACATTCTCATCACCACTGCTGAACTTATAAAGTGCCATTCAATACCCAATCCTTTTTGCTACAGAGAAAGAGCAATTAAAGCAAAAAATTGTCTTCTGAATTTGAAAGAGACTGATTCTAGCTCCCCCATTCACTAATGGTTTTTTTTGTAGGAATGGGAACAAGCACTTTGCTGATCTTGATGTTCTGATGTTACAGCAGTTTGTATGAGTTAATAGTTTTTCTATCAACATGAATAGAAAAAAAGTATTTGTCTTTTCTCCCTCCTCTGTTCTTTTTTTCTACTTATTTCTGAATCTGAATCATGTGGCAAATTTTTATGAGGTATGACTGATTTTTGATTTGAGCTATGCATTTTTCTACAAACACCAGTTAAAACCTGAACAACTTTTCTCAAGCAACCATTTCATTCCACTTTGGAAAATGAATATTAAGAGATGAAGCAAGTCTCTGATCAAGTCAACATGGGTGAACACCTCAGAAACCTGGCACAGTGATTACAAGACTTTTGAGAAAAAGAGAACTAGCACTGTGATTTAATAAGCAGTTGTCTGTTACAGCTTCTTCCCAGACAGTCACCAAAGCTTCACAAGGAAGGATGAAGGAGCTTGGTTGCATCACTATTAAAATGGTGAGTCTCACCAAATCTGCAGTTTGCTGGGCATTTCTCTTAGCTTAAATACCACTTTAAAATTAACCCTTGCTCTCACCCACAGGACAGTACAACTGCTTCTGCTACCATTCACCCAGTCAGGTGGGGAACTGGTAGGGACTAAACCAAGATTTTAGGACTGATCTTATTTAGCCTGAATCAGTTACAGAACTGGCCACGTGCAGAGTGCCACCCAACATGAGGTATGTCATGATGCCTGTGGGTTTACTTAAGCAGGAAGGTTTGCCCAAGAGAAGTGTTCTTTCAGTTCAATGCTAAGCAGATGGAGAGGAAGGTTTGAAATTCAGGTCTTGGCACTCAAGTTTTGCTGGGAAGCATTCAGCTCACTTGTAAACAGGAGCATCTAAGGTATGTGATCCTGCTCGTTTTCTTCCAGTGGTGGTGAAGGGATGATACTGACAATTGTATTTAGATGGGTTTTTCTTCTCTAGGAATAAGCCTGCATCTTTCTTTAGATGGCCCCCCCTTCCCACAAGCCACTTAACTTTCTTGTCTCACATTAACAAAAAGAGCTACATACACTTTTTGAATGTAAAAAGGTGACTTAAAAATAAGAAAGTCTCAACATTCCCTCCCCAAATCCTTTGGAAACTGAGTCAGTTACATGACTTCGAAAAGGCAAATATGGCACAAAAGAATGGAAATTAAGTTAAAAAAATCAATTTTATAAATATTCTTCCTCTGTACAATTTTTCACAGCCCCACCCCTCCCACCCATTTTTATTCACATTTAGTTCTGTTTAATTCCCACCCAGATTTATTTTTAAATCATAAAATATATATTTTAAATCTGTTCATATTTTAAAATATTTACAGGAAAAGTTCCTTCTGTTGAGGTCATGAAGAGTCTGTACAAGGAGAGGGTGGAGGGGGGTAGAGGTGAAAATAGCTTCGTTCCGTGGCAGGAGATGGAGGGCAACTTTCTTCTGCCGACATGTACTGACTGCGAGGTGTGGGTGGAGGGGGGTAAGGGTCTGAGTCTGAATTTAAATCTATATAGTATTTGTTGGCCTTCCATCGACTCGTGGTATAGTCACTGTCACAGACATCTGTGCTGCAGGGGGTTGTGGGTGGAGCTATCCCTCGTATAAGGTACGGCCTGCACAAAAACAAAACAGAAAAAAAGCATATGCATTAGCTGCAATCTGGGGAGAGAAGAAAGGAAAAAGAAAGAGATTGAACAGCTCTGTGTGTTCAGTCATGATCTCTGCTCATTAATACTACATGAGCCTTAATTCAGACTCTCAGAGAAATCCAACAAAATCTACCTGGACTGTGTCAATTTTGAACGGCAAAACTACCTCAGGCAGCAGCACATTCTTCCAGCCCCTAACCCACCAGAGGAGACCACTATGACCATTTAGCCCAGTCACTAACAAATAGGTTGACTCATGAAATTGTTTTAAGATGAGCTTAAGGGAATGAGCAGAAAACACCAACCTCTGTACAGAATGCTCAGGGACTGTTACATAGCAATCCAATGTACATAATTTGAAAGGTCATTTATTAAGAGAGGAAAAGATTTTTAAATGAAGTCTGAACAACCTCCTAAAGGCAGATAAATAGAAGATTTAGCAAACCTTTTTATCTGAACTATACCTGTAAGATCTTGTGTTTGAAGGAATGTTTGAGGAATAAAACATCTCTGCATTGTATAAGGAGCGATCGGTAGCTGGGGAAGGAGGTGGGTTCAAAATCTAGAAACAACAGGAAAAAGAAGTGTGAAATTTTGGGTTAATTATACAATTTTACTTGGTTTGAAAATAGCATTTATGCCTCCACCCTGTCATTCATCCTTATTCTAGTTTCCTCTTCCAGCTGCTTGCATGTGTTAATGCATTTTTAAAGATCACAGATGTTCATTACGAGACTTGACTTTGGACTTAGGTACTGTGCAGGCCTTCAAAGTTCTCAGTACAGGGAATTTTCTTCCTTGCCAGATCTGCTGGAAGGCTGGAATAAAGCTGGAAATTAACCCAGTTTGGCTGGATCTGAGTGCACTTCCCTGGACTTAAGGACTGATAGCGTCCTCAGCAGATGCTAATGGGAAATAAAGTATGTTCCACTCCCAGACCCTAAACATGTCCCTAGTCAATAGTAGGGTCAGGAAGCCAAGTCCCTTTACTATAACTAATAAAACCCCATCCTTCCCTGAATGCTTCATTTTTACTCTTGTTCTGTAAACATATCATTTTGGCAGAATTCACAATGCAAAAAGCCTACGAGCTAAAAAATATTTACAGCCTGTCTGTGTGTGCATACAGACAGCATAACCACAATATGGCTCAGCCATGAGTGCTTACACACGACTACTGGTAGCCTTCACACAAGGAAAAAGTTTAGCAGGCTTCAAAATTATTTAGGATTCTTCCACCAGCAGGAAGCTGTACCTCTGACACAGCCACTAGGACATTGGCCTAAACCCAAGAAGAACATTTTATCTCTTCCAGTGTGGAAAATGACACCATTGCCACTGATGTGCCCATCTTGTACACTGCCTGCCCTGGGCACTCGGCCAACTCACGGCCTCCCCATTGACCATCCTTCCTCTACCTCTGCTCTTCTCCCACAAAAACACTCCAAAATCACAGGAGTGGAGATCGTTGTTTGGAATTTCACTATGCAGCATCCAGCAAAGTGATTCCCGGCCTTTGAGGTGAGCTCACTGTTACTGACAAGCCCTGCACCCAGATTCATGTGAAGGGAGACAAGCTTGAATACCCTGCTTTGCCAGCTGCGGGGAGTGATGAGTAACTGCCCCATGAGCATCTTTCAGAAATCTTCCTTGGAGGAGCACTGCATGCTACTTGTGGATTCACTCCAGCTGAGACTCCAAGCTGCATCAATACCACTTCACATTGAGACTGAATACAGCAGTGTCAGCCAGGGTGCCTGTATCCAGGTTCTCAGGTATATAAATTGGCATAACTTCATTGACACTCATTCCTTCCCAGTCTCTATTCACTGGAGCACCTCTCAGTACCACTAAGATGTGTTAAACAAACCAAAAAAGCCAAAAAACTAAGATGCTCAGATCTGTCCTTTTGATTATTAACATGATGCTGGGTAATTAATTACCAGGCAGAACTCACCAAAACACTTGGTTTAAGCAGTCCCTTAATGTACCAAAGCCCTTACAATAGCTCCCTTCTAAGACCCAGCATGCCTTTCATGAAGGAAATGCTGATATCATCCCTGCAGGCCCTGGCTGACATAGTAAAGTGTGGAAAAAGAATTCCTAGCAAAAGTCAGATTAATTTAGGTCAGAAGTCAAATGGCAGGGTTGATCTTTTGGCCGACACAGATCCTATAGACTCACTCAGACAGACCAGCTCTTGGGCTTCTTTTCTCTTTCAAGCTTTATTTAAGTAAGTGTTTTTTCTGCTCATCCTTTTTAGTGTGGTGCTGACACATCAATCAGGTCTAGCATGACATTGTTCAGCACGTTACAGATACACTGGTGATGCATGAGACAAGCTAAATTAGGAGGACTGCTGAGTTCCAAACATCATCTTAATGGCTTCACAGAGAAGGCAATACAAGAAGTAAGTACTCAATTTTACCTTACCAACAGATAAGCTCACAAGCCTCTCTTTTCCATTTTTTACCCTTCTAAAAGTGAGAGAAAGTACCTTTGTAACTGGCCAAAATGCTATCAATCCAGCACTCTGTGACAGAGTGTAACAGCTTATGTGTAAACACAAATGCATGTATACCCACACAGCACGTGGGCTCCTGATTCAGTACTACACAAAAATCTCCTCCATAACTGGCAGATCAACTCTGGCAGCCTGTTGTGTGTACCTAAAAGCCAAAGGAAGATTGCTCAGGAGCACAATGAAAAAAAAATATCACGACAAAATATGATGGCAAACAGGAACCTCTGTACATCTCTCCCATGGATTCAGAGGACTCTTTCCATTCAGAATATACATCTTGGAATTTGTGAAACTGTGACATGGGGATGAGAATTCTGTCACTTCCAACACTCAAAAGTCAGAAATTGAGCTAAATTATAGTTGGAAAAATGCAAGCAAAATAACCTCTGCCTCACCCTGCTGTATCAGTGTTTTCTCCCAGCGCATGCACTTGGTTTTCTGAATCAACCATCAACACTTTATCTGTACAGCATGTCAAGCTTACTTCATACACATTTACATTCCAGTCCTGTTTCGTTTTGCTTGCCTTACTACTCCATGTGTGCCTGCAACATTAGGCAGTGCAAAATGTCACTGGGCCACAGCCATCAGAGTTAACAAAGAACAAAGGAGGTGGCATCTCCAAGGGAAGAACTCTGCAGAAGTATCCAGGAACAAACCAGCTGAGCATCACTCTGATAAGAAAACATTCTGTACAATCTAAATGGACTACAACAAAGCCCTTTTGTGAAGTTCAGCAAGTGTGAAAATGAGCCTGCATATCACAAACAGTAACACCCGAGAGTTGTTAACAGTTGTTAACATCTACTTGGCAAGCATGAAGTTCCACCTTTCCTTTCTTCAGAAGCAGGAGATACCTAACTCACCAGTGTATTTCCAAGACATACCTGTGGGTAGAAAGTGGCTTTAGTGCTGGATGAGCTACTTGAAGATGCTCCAGTAACATGGTTTCTGTCATACAATGGGGCACCACTGCTTCCCCCCATGAGACTCATGGAGCTAATCATGGACTTTCCACAAGAGATGCCTGCATTTAAACAGAGAGGAAAACAAGGTTAGATAAACCACAGTGTTACCTGTCAATGACAAACAAACCAAATGCATAGATTTGCTACCTCCTGCAATGATAATGGCTGTCACACTTTGGCAAGTGCTTTATGTAAAAAACTTCAGGATTACAATGAAGGATACTTTGTAAAGAAAACATTTCACCCTCACACCACCTCTTGTCTCAGTGCAGCACTGAACTCCTCACAACCTACTATCACACTGCTGAGAAAGTTTTCAGAACAGCTGATCCAAACTGTTCACCCAATTTAACAAAGAGATTTTCAAACTAAACAAACTTAGGCATTTGCAACAAACAAACAAACAAACAAACAATATATACAATGCCCAAAAAAACAAGCTTGAGACCTCCAAAGTTTCAATTTCCATCACAAGAAATTCAATTGCAAGTACATGAATAACTGCAAAACCCAATTATTTTTATTGAAAATAATCACAGCTAAAAATGAAAATCAGCAGAGACAAAAGGAAGGAAACCTGAGTTAGAGGAAAATGGAAGACATCATTCTCCGTCTGTTTTACTACAATATATTCTTAATTCAGATTATATTCAGATAATTCATTTTCAGCTTCTTCCTGTCAGACCATTCAGTGCTAATGTAAGAGTTAAGTCTGGGAAGTTTACAGAATTTTTTTTTTTCAAATGCAGGACATACTTATTACAAGCAGAGTAAGTATTTGTAATCATCATTCTTGTCCATATATTCTTCTCACAAACACAACGGTGTTAGAAACACCATGTCTTTTCTTTAGAATTAACATAAATAGTAATACTTTCAGCTGTCCTAACTTGTCACAACCATATGGATTACAAAAAGCTAACAAATATGGATGAGAATCAGAATGACAGCTTGGTTTAGAATGACAGTGGTTTTTGATGAAAACCACTGATGCTTGCTTTAATTAAAACAGCTTTAGTGTGAAGTCCTATTTAAAACACCCCTGTGAAGATTTCACCTGCAATTATTTCATCCTTTAATTTTACTTTCACAAAAACCTCTTGATAACCATAGCAACACAATTTAAGCAGAAATACCTGACCATAGCCATTAAAGTGCAAGAAAAGCTAATAGATTTAACATATTCGTTTAGAATGACGGATTCATCCCAAAACCATTGAGCAGACCAACATCTAATTTCTGCTCTTTGAAAACTCCACATCCAGCAGCCTTAATAATGCGTAAAACTCGAAATCCAGAGAGAGTGTAATGGCACTGACTAGATGCAAGGTCCTTGCAGCACCCTTACCAGTGAAAGTGCCGTGTTGAGAACTTCCTGGAGCGATGAAATTAAGAGGGACGTGGGGGGTACCACTGACATACTCATGTGGAAAAGGGCTGTTGGGCCCGGCGTAGCGCTGGCACACCACCCGCTGGCAGACAAAGTACATTCCTCCCATGACAAAAAGGGACAGTATTATCCCAATGACAGGACCGATGGCACTGCTGTGTGGCTGGGCATCATCTGAGGCTGGCTTTGATTTCTCTGGAAAGAGAGGAGATGATTTAACATGGTCATTACACATGGAGCGGTGTACAAGCTGCTGTCCTGCAGCCCACAGAGCAAGTCAGTCGGCACACAGCCATTCACACAGTGACTTTAAAAGCATCTGCATCACACTCAGGCAGCAGTAACTCCAGATATTCTGATTCCATACACAAGACTTCATGCCTCTTCTTCCCCTCTGTAAAGCAGTATGAGCAAAGTACTCTCCTTTTTGTCTAGCAATTTGTCTTGTAACAAATTACTTATGGGATTATTTATCTTGATAGAACAACACTCTAGAAAGTTTCCTTTTCTTCTCTGCCCTCCAAAGTCAATGGGTCAAAGATAGAGAATACTTATAAATATTAAGTCCTTAATCAGAGATGACTGCTCTCTCAAAAGCCATTTAGGTTAGCAATAACATGAAAAAATCAAGAAAATTTACCAGCAGGGAAGCTACCATATATACTAAGCAGTGGATGTCTTCCTAGCTAACGCAGGTCTTAAAACAGAATACTTTTCCTTCCTAACATATAACTTGCTCTCAAAGAAACCCCACTTTACAAACTGGAAGGAAAACACAATCCAAAACATCTCAAATACTTTCTACTCATTATTATTTCCCCCTATATAACTGAATGTTAAATAATAAAAAGTGCTGCAGTATTTGACATGAGCTGCACCTCACATGTCCCCCTGATCATGGGTAACACATTCAAAATCCTTGCCAGATAAGCCTGACACCTCTCTGTTTTCCATATATGTGATGCTCTTCAGGGAAAGCAATTTTTCCCATGTGATTCACACATTTGTAATTTTATTTTTAACATACACTAATAGATACATTCAAAAAGTGAAAAAATCAAAATAAACTTGTCCAAATTTTACATGCTCAGTTCAAACTGTAGATCCCTTCCCCCTTGATGAAGTTGTAAGAAGTGAAAGGGTTCATATAAGATTCAGGCCTTCACTTCGTAAAATTTTTCTCCAGTGATTCTGGTTTCCACTTCAGCAGAAGGGAATGAAAAACAACTGAAATTTGAGAAGGAAGATAAAGAAAATACAAAGATCTAGCAATAAACTCTTAACAGCTCAGCATCAAGAAGTTATTTCTGTCTTAAAGTCTTTATGGTTTTTTCACACCTATTAGTGCAAGACAACTTTTATGTCAGCTAAGGTCCTAATTTTCAAATAGATTAGTTCAGCCATGACACCAGAAAAAAGCAAAGCAAAATTAAAACATGTTCTCAAGTTAGCTATTTTAAAACACACAATTCTCATTTTGGTTAAACCTAGCTTCTTTTGAATGCAAGATCCTTATCTAGAAGATAGAAATAATTTTTATTCCCTATTTGAGTTCTTTTCGTCAGTCAAGTGGGAAACCATAGAATGCTCTGTTCCACAAAGAGGTCCAGAGGAGCCAATCCTATGTCTACATAAAGACACATTTAAATCAGTTAAGACCTAATTGCAGGACTGGACCCAAAGTGCAAACAGGAAACAGCTGCATTACCTTGGCAGCATGAAAGTTTGCCATGTGCACAAAGAAACTAAGGAGAAAAAAAAAAAAAAAAGAGGAAGAAGTGGCCTTATATTGTCCAGGAAACAGGAGGAAATGGATGAAAACTAAAGAGATAAATGGAAGATGTGGGATAAGCATGCTCAGTCTGAAATTTCCAACAGTTTCTGTCTCTGTATTTTTAGCCTTTTTTTCTATTCAGAACTAGGGCTCCTTTCACCATTCTTACTCATGAATACACTTTTCTTTGCAGTATCCATCAGGAAGATGGAAGGAAGAAAAAGGCTACCTTGGACCAAACCTTGTGAGCCCTCCTCTCATCCCAGCAGTGGCACAGCTTCTGACAACTGCTGCTTCAAAACTTGACAAGATGTAAGGTATTAAATACTTCACAATCTGCTAAGGTTGGTTCTATAGGCAATGTAAGTGCAGCACTTCTCTACACAAACCCAGTGCAAGCTATTTGTTCAGAATGAACTACAGACACACCAGCACTATTTGCTTTTACTCTGAAATGCTTTGTTCTAACTGTTTTGCTAAACCACTCGTGTGATTCTAAATGCTCCCTTCATCTGCCCCATTGCCTGAATACTTCATGCTCTAGTCACTCCAATGGTGCAAAACAACAGGAATTGCAAGAAGAGCAAAAGTAAGTGAATTTTAGTGTCCACCTTGGACTGCAAAGTAACAGACTCTCTAAGGACTAACACAACAGCTGCCATCAGCATGACTGTAACTTGCATATATCTACTACCATGAGAATTCAAAGTTACATTTTTCCCAGCGAAATCAACATCTCTCCATATATTCTTTTCACACCTGCACTGTAAGAGACTGGTTTGTGGTCTCTTGTGGACACTTGCTCATTGCATGTTAGCTCCTCCACATAATTAGCCTCCAGTTTGGCCCTGTCATTGCAGTGGGTAGGGCTGCACATTTTTAAAAGCCACTCCAGGCTTAGCAGCAGTTCTGCAAGTTCCAAGGTACTGAGCACAGTCAAATCAGGTTTCCCTAAGGATAGTTCTGAAGTATTCTTCCCTGAAAGGCTATTGATCTGCAAACACCAGGGCTCTGCACAGGGGTGCAGAACATGCCCAAACACAGCACCTGAATGTCAAGAAAAGACATCTCACCACACATGAGCTCGTCAGAACCGTCGATGCAATCCGGAAAGGAGTCACACTGCTGCTTCAGGAGGATGCACTGGCCGCTCGTACATCGGAACTGGTTGGGCAGGCAAATTGCTGCACAGAAAGAAAGGAAAAATCAAGGACTGACAGCACAGGAGCCTTTCAGCCTCTTGAGAAAACTGAAAGAAGCAAGTTCCACACTATGATCAGGTAGGCACCAGAACACTGCTGTGGCTAAACTGCAAGCCTGTGTATCTCTGGTTCTTCCTCCATGTTATACATGTTACTCAGCAGATCTAAAATAAAATGCTAGTCCCAGTAACTCCCAATCCTTTGTCAAATCAGTTTTGCCCTGCAGGGGCAAAACTAAGATCCAATCAGCATGAATCTCTTATAATACCTAACCAAGTGTAGGTGATCACGTAACATGTTAACAAAATGTAGTAATGTGGCATATTATAAAACCTTATGTTCTCCATAGCTATTTTATGTGTACATAATAGATATGTGTAATATATCCTTGCAAAGTAACTGCTAGATTTCTTATCTATATTCAGCAATCTATATTCCTTCTGTCTCAACAAGAAGGACTTGTATCTATACATTTGAAGAACAGTTAGAATCCCAAAGGGATGCTTGTGTTAGAACCGTGAGTTCAGGAAAACTGATCTTACTATCACAATCTGCTTCATCAGATTTATCTTGACAGTCAATTTCTCCATTACACCGCAAGTGCGCGTCAATGCACTGTCCCTTCTCACACTGGAACTGGGATGCAGAGCATATGGGGCAGCTATCTTCATCACTCTGGTCATCACACTCAGGAAAGCCATCACACCGCCATGCCATCGGGATACAGTCAATCTCTCCAGTCGCACACGTAAACTGGTCTGGGGAACAAGTCGGAGGTTCTGGAGAAAGAGAAAACAGATCAGAATTGTATACTCAATCTTATCCTTTTCAACAGAGTAGAAGTATGATAGAGCTTGTCAAGAAAAGCACACTTACTCCTTCTCTGGAGTTCTCCTGTGACTACATTAAGATTCCAGCTTAGAGGAAAACATGATTTTGCATAGGGCATGAAATTTTACCAACTTCATAACAAAAACCGTATGCATGCTGATAGAAGAAGTTCGCTTTAGCAGTCAAGCACTGAACTAAGGACAGGAGCAACAAATACTTGCTTTGTCTCTAACAGCCACCTTTTGGAAGACACTGTCATATAAATAAATTCAAAAGAATACTCAATTTCTGATTGCAAACCAGATTCTAAACAATTCTAATCCCTGGACCAATTCTTCATTAAAAAAGCTGACAGATCATATTAATTGGCAATGAATACATCTAAAACATATAACATATAACTTCTACAGTATCTGTTTTGTTATTTTTCCAGTGGCTTTTCCACAAAAAAATTCTGAGTTATGAATTGAAAAACACAAATGGAGAAAAAATATCTTTATAGGACTGGTTAACATTATGCTAAGTTCTCTTGCTGGAAAGTCTCTGGGCTTTGAAGGTCAGTGAAGGTTCAGAGAGTAGTCTAAGGAGCACTGCAGACCTGCTCTAATCTTATATTCTCTCACTACAGAGACAGACCACGTTAATTTGTGCACAGCCATTTTTATGTTTGTTGGACCTAAAAAAGCTGGGACTTCCTTCAAGTTTGACTTTTCACAGACCCCAAGATTCTGGGATCCTTTTTACATCCATACTGTTGTTCAAAGTGCAGTGAGGCACTGACAGCTTTAGGCAGCAGCTACAACAGTTTCAACAGTAGAGATTCAACAGCTATGCTCTTATAAGGCACCCACAGTTGCTTTCTTCAGAATGTCAGCAGACAAACACAGTCCAAATCAAGAAACTACTGCAAAAAATGCTCCAAATTCTTCCATAAAGCATGTTAGCACGCATTTTCCCACCATTGTTATCAATGAAGGAAACAGACAATGGGCAAGTCCACTCAGTTGTTATCAGTACCAGTTAGTTACAGTCAAAATGTGGGGGCCATCTCAAGACACCCCCACAGCAATCACATGCATTTCCACTGATTTGAAAAGGTGCTGGGTCAAAACCCTGTGACATAATTAAATCATTCAGCAGAGGCAGCCACTCCTCCCCACAGCTGCTGTTGCCCAGTAATGCTCTGAGGAGATGCTTCTCCACTTGGATTAAGAGAGAACCACAGCATACCCTGCCTATAACAGCAGCATGATCAAGCTAGAGGCGTGCTCTGGCATGGGAGGTAACAATCCTCTGGAAGCCCAGTGGGCTTTTCTTAACATTCAGGCTCAGGAATGGACCTCACAAAGAACCCAGTATAAGGAAAGTTGCTTAGCTGTATGAATATTTTTTCTCCTGAGTGGTGTTAAAAATTCTAGAATTACATGTAAACAGTTTTCAAAGTACTGCTGTCCTTTCTTCATTAGGGAGAAAAAGTTCCAAGAATGAAAGAAAAGTATAAACAAGAGCTTGAAAAACAAAATGCGAATAAAAATCAAAATGTGCTTGGGTTATGAAAAAAATTATTATTTTTTTCAAGTTCCTCATTTATGATTATTTGGAGGAGCAATATAAGAATTACAAATATAGCCAGTGACCTGACAGCTGTAGGTAAGATAAAGATGCCAGACACACACATTAAGGTAGTTCTTGAATTAAATTTTGATACAAATGTGCTGTTTGGATAATTCAACAGACAGATCACTACTTCTGCATTTAAAGGCACATTTAATGTTGCACTATGTCTGCACTTGGCAAACACAACCTTGCGTTAAAAAACTTGACAAAAGCATTCGTAAGGATGTCCAGAACATGGACCAATGTTCTCCAGCCAACTCAGCTATTCTGAAACACTGGGAGGTGGCTGTTACCAGAACAAGATGGGTTAAGTTGTTGCAAGCTTAGTGAAAGATTAGAATAAAAAAAGTAAGACACTGAAATGGAGGCCCCTGAATTTTTAGATTTATAGCTGAAGACCCAAAGGAGTGGAATGTGAGACTCTCTCACTGTCCCTGTTGTGCAACAACACTACAGCAAGAAGTATAATTAGATTGATCCACCCTGCTCTCCCCATGTAACCACCACTACTCTAAAGCCACATAACGTGTTGTGGTCATGGGAAAGAAAACAGTTTATCATGGAAATGACTGTCCCATGGGAGTTCAGAGTTCAGCCAGAAAACGAAATCCACAGCAAAATAATACATGAAGTCAAGAGGACCAACAGAGCCAAGCAACTTAAGATATAATGCCTCCCCAAAATAAACAATGTTTTGTTTTGAATCGCCTCTGCAAGTGTAATGTTAAGAGTTTTAAAAAATACTAGGATGGTAAAAGGAAAGGCTAAAGGAAAAGTCTACCATGTGGAAAGAGGAGAGCTACCTTAATTAAAAAGAATCACAATGGAGACTACATCTGATTAGTAGCCAGTACAGTGTTTCACACTACAAGGTCAAGTGAGTTTCAAAGACTGGAGACTCATACTGTGGGAATCATAGGCACAACTTCTGCAGCTAGGTCATCACAGGTTGATGTAACATCATCTTATAAAGATTTGTTTAAAGCACAAATCTGCCACAACATACAATTATAAAAATCTCTGTAGAAGATGCAAGTATTTTAAGGTCAAAGAATATTCTGCTCAGAATGAGAAGTCACATGTGCCCAAAACCTCAAGCAGGAAACAGCTGGTAGATCTACCAAAGACTAACTTAACATATTGCAGAACAACATGTACAGAAAAACTGTGTGTAAATCCACATTTTGGATTGGAATGCAACCTCAGCTGCCAAGTTCTTGATACAAATTGATTAGCAGTGCTAACATAACTCACCTCCACATGTTAAAAGATTCTGTAAAAGCACAAGGTGCTCAGGGCATGAACATCTTGGAGTTCCATCCCCTTTGGCAATGCAGATGTGTGAACACCCACCATTATCACGGGAGCATGGATGCACAGCTGGTGAAACACAGAAAAAGAATATTATGTCGCATAAAAGAAATTGTAACTATTCCTCGATAGGGCAAAATCAAAAACTACTCACAAACCACTTCAGTCTGAGTAACCAAGATTTCACAACAAATTATTAGGAAGATGCATGCAAGATTTTTCAGTTGAGTGCTTGAAAGCTGATTTATTACTTCGTAAGGACTAAATTTCTCCCAGTCATAGAGCAACTTAACCACGTTGAAGATGTCCCAGCCCATTGCAGGGGGTTGGACCTGGATGAAGGTCTCTTCCAGCCCAAACCATTCTATGATTCTATCATATGGAGATCTTTCAAGAATTTCTAAAATTAATTTGGGAGCTGACGCGAAGAGAACTGAAAAGGCAGATTTGAGAAGGCTGCATTTACGTCTTACCTAGATACCCCACCTGCATTTCTAGGGTAGGTATCAAGAAACAATACAAGTCACTGCAGAATGCCAACCTGCAAAACCCTCAGGATTTCTCCTTTAAAGAGCTCTTAATACCTAGTGCCTAAACTTCCCTGTACCTCACAAAACTGCAATATAGGCACAAATATTTTTGGGTCTTTTTCTAAAGATAACAAGCTACACATTTGTGTTCCCAATCAGTTACCCAGAAGCATGGGGACATCCTAAAAGAATGATTTTTAATAAACATTAGGTGGATACAAAACAGGCACAGAGATGGGAGGTCACTGTCTGATGACCCCAGCCCAACAGAGTCAGAAGAGACTCAGTCCCTTGCCTGCTTATTCAGGCTGATAGCTGAGCATCTGCTGCAACAATCTGTGGGGCTACAACCTATGTTATTTGTGATGCTGCTGAACAGTGCATTCTTTCCTACTGCTCAGGAACAAGAAATCATATAGAAACCACAATTTCTCTGCCAGAGCTGTTTTCCAGCTGTCCAGGCTTCTCAGCAACCTGCTTTCTACGTTTAACAAATTTATTAAATACAGTGTTTGAGGCATGCTTCCCTCACTGCAGGCTTTTACATCATCCACTGTGCTCAGTCAAACCAATCATACCTTTACACAGGAGTCTGAAACACCTGGAGAAAAGGCAAGAACAATCCTTTTGGTTCCTATTAGAGGTTTTCCAAGACATATTACTTGATTGTACTTAGAAAATTAACAACCGGAATTTTAAGTAGCTTTCAGAGTGAATTCAGTGTCATGTGAGCTTGTACACAGGTAACTCAGTGCCACAATATCACATGTTCTAGCTGTGCAGCAACAGTCCCCTCGACAAGGAGAAATTTGTTTCTCCTCTCCTGCAATGCAGACTGGTCAAGTTGAAAGCATTCCATGGCTTATTTCAAGCCCACAGGCAACCTTATTACAATATTCAGCTAGATGAGGACTTTGAGATACAATGACCCAGACATCAGATACTCAAACTCACAGAATTCTTCCATATCAAGCTCTTCCACAGCATGAATGCCTGTTAGGTGAGCAATCCGGCCTTGAATCCTAGTCCTTTTGTACCCATTCACTTTCTCCACTCTCTCAATCATCTGCTGCTGACGATCAATCCAATACAAGTGATTCCCCAGCACCGTGAGTCCCATGGGCTGAAGAATGTTGGAGTCCTCCAGAGTCACGCGGTTGGCACCTGAGACCAACAAAAACAAACCTTAGTTTTACACCAGTCAACTTCTAAGTTATTCCTTAAAAAAAAATCACAAAGCAACATCCCAGCTAAAACAGAACCAAACCAAACCTCAGAGACAGCAAGCTACAAGGTCATTGACTTCATCTGTGTCTGCAGACCAAGGCTCTGCTTGTTCAGTCTCGTCTCAGGTAAACGCTACCAGGTGCCACATGGTGAGGGCAAGCTGGTACAACACGAAACCCAGCTCAGCCCTGCACAGCCCAGCTGGTCAGCCAGCCATGCCCAGCCTCACACTGACATCTCTGTCATGTGCAACTGTGAGCACTCCCAGAAGCTGACAGAGACTCAGCTCTTGGGCTAAATGTTTCACAGTGCACTCACACACAGAGCAGTACACTTTTTCTGGAATCTGTAACCAAGAACAAAATCTGTAACCAAGAACAGCCAATTAAGTTTCACTGCCATTACTCAAATAAAAAATGTTCATCATGCAAAGCAAGAGGCAAGTACCAAACCTTGTCACAGCCTATGTGACAACCACAGATACATGATCAAAAAAGAACACCTCTTAAAAAAACCCCAACTTTTTTATTTAGTAACCCACCAGAAAACTCAGTTTCAGTGACTCAATATGCTCCTAAACAGGAACACTGTCAAATGCTCAGGCTCTCTGCTTTATAAAAATGTGTAGAAATCTGCTTTAAGCCAATGAGTAAAAAAATAGGTCAAGTAAAAATGCATTTATTACCATTTTCACTTTAATTACTTGCAGTCTTTTACTGCGTAATGCCCTACACTTACAGTCATTTGATTATTGCTTTTATTATTCTTTTCCAGGGTGAAGATATTCCAAAATATTCTATTAATTCACTAAAACCATTCTGACCCTGTGTATGCCTGGATACCACTCTGTATAACTGGATGTATTTGATTTAAAAAATCAAAATTTAAAACAAAATTGTAACTTGGTGCTGCTTCTGCTCTCATAATTAATTTTGGAACTATGACCTTATGTCTGCTTGTATATAAAAAAATCTAAGTTTTTAGTATCTACACAAAATGAGATGATAGAATCCACATAATAAAAATGCTGTGAGAACTGGATTCAACTAATTTGCTGCTATTATTTAATAATAAATTATCCAGAGCTCAGCCAAGCATGAGAATGTAACATTAGCAGGTTCTATTAGTTTTGCACATGGACTGTTCGAACAGCTCCAGAGGAGGGTCATGAAGATGATCAGAGGGCTGGAGCACCTGTTCTCCTATGAGAACAGGCTGAGAGAGCTGGGGTTGATCAGCCTGGAGAAGAGAAGGCTCTGGGGAGACCTTAAAGGAGCCTTTCATGATACTTGAAGGGAGCTTATAAAAAAAAGGGTGAGCGACTTTTTATAAGGGCAGATAGTGATAGGACAAGAGGGAATGGTTTTAAACTAAAGGAGTTCAAAACCAGCTTTTGGTCTAACTCCAACTGAAAAGTTCCAGAACCTTGTAAAGTAAACTGTCTGATGGGTCTATAGTTCTTTCACCCCTGCTCTGAAAGTTGAGCACTGGACATCTGAGGCTATTCCCTGATGTAGCAGGATGCTGTTTTAATCAGGGTACAGCGCAAACTTCAGGAACCTCCATAACCATGTCACCTCTACAGGTCCACAATGGAATAAGGGTCTCTAGGCCAGATTAATTGGCATGAAGGATGCTATACACAATTTTGGTCCCATTTATTCAGCAGTCTTAGTTTATTCTAAAAACCTTTTCCTAACATTTGCCCATTTTAAAGTATTTTGCTCAGAAAATACTATTTAGAGGAAGTAATTCAAATCAACATCACTTTGACCCGCAAATTTCTTCTGAAGTTGTGATGGAAGAATGAAAAGCATTTTAAAATGAAAATATGCTGCTAACTCATTAAAAAACCAACATCTCAGTGAATCAAATTACAGCGAGCTCAACTGGAAATATATAATATATAAAAATATAACCACAATTTTCTGGCCACAGATACATCTCTCTAGCTCATAAACATTGTTTTCTTTTAATCCTGTAGCTTCCCCCTGCGTTTACATTACTTATAAGTTTTGATTCTTTGGCTGTGACTGGATATAATTTCTATATAATTTTACCTGGTGTCTCTTCCATCTCTCTTGGATACCACTCTGGCCTACCTGCATAACATTAAGCCTTGCCATCTTGTCTTTTTACTTCTAAATGTTTTCCTAGAGCACTTCTTTTATCACTAGAGAAGCCCTCCTCAATATCTCTGATGCATTTTGTGCTATGTGTCCGAACCTGTCACCTTTTCTTCTCAAACATGATTTGTTTCATGGGTCAAAGTCTTGTCTTCCTCTTACCCCTGTGCTGGACTGAACATTTTGTGGCTGCTCAGGCAGTTTGACAACACTCCCCTATTCAGCTTGGTAACTGATGAAAGACAAGGGCTGCTCTATTTTCCCATCTGCAGATAAATTGTTTTTATCCCCTCTTTGGAAGAGTCTGACCTTGAGTCAGGTTTAGGTGCTGAAAAGCAAACTATCCTCGTAAAAAGGTGAACAACTTTCTGCTGTTTTAGTTCATTGCTTCACTGCAACACAAGGGAAGGATGTGACTACATGGCAAGAAGAGTCCCCAGAACTGGAGATTCAACCCTCTATGGCACGTACCAATCATTCTTATCAGCCCAGCCTCTATTCCTTCACACCTGTTCCCTTCTCTCTGCACTTCCTATATGGGTTTCACTTCTCATGGATGATGATGGGAGAACAAATTCTGAGTAGGGCCATTGCATCCTCTGCTCTACACTGCTCACCAGAGCCAATTTCTCGACGTCTTCAGCACTATGAAGTGCTTTTGAAAGCCAGTGGTGAACCATGAGGTTCCATGAGGTGCTGCTATTGCTTTGTATGTGAGTAATGCTCTATATTACTGATGTTGGAAAACTGTGATGAGTTGACATCTCTCCGCTGTGTTACAAGCAATTCTATTTCAGATGAGCTGTCTTATCACCCAGATTAGAAAAAAACCCCAAACCACTGCCCTTTCTTCTGTTTGTTTTTTTTTCAAGCTACCTTGATTTACTAAGCTGTAAGCTCCAGAGAAAGAAAAATTGAAAAGTACGCAAACTTTTCAAACCACTAAGAAAAAAAAGGGGCACAGGGGAGGTGATTTAGGGGCTCCATGACTAACAACGCTTTCAGAACATATCAAAAGTCAAATGGCTGTCTTGGAGGGTGTCAATCATTACAGTCATGTCTATTCTAATTACATCAAAGATGGGAGCCTACCAGCAATTGCTGTCTGTGACTGCCTACACAGAACTAGCAACGGTGGAGATGAAAGTCACCAGGGTCAGCATCAAAGAGGGAATGATGTCCTGCACATGCTAACACTGCAAATATTTCACTTCATACCACATACCTGACAGGTCACAGCTTTCGATGCGCTTCAGATCTGCATCCACCCAGAAAAGCTTTCCAAGTTTGTTGTCAACCACCAGTGCTACCGGTCGGATCAAGCCAGTTGTAAAAAGCACTTCCCTCTCTGTGCCATCCAGGGCTGCACGCTCAATCTTGGGAGCTCTCTCCTGCATGTTGGTGAAGTACATGTACCTGAGAAGACAGACAGCACCGCTGAACTGGGAGCTCCAGGGACAGGCAACGCCCCTTTGCATGCAGCGTCTTGTAACCCACATTGTAAGTGGGAATGGTTTCACAGGCATGGCTGGGGTGACTGCTCCCAGGTGCAAAGATCCAGAACCAAACATCTGCTAACTGACACACTCAGCCTGAAATCAATAGGATTTATCTCCAGGCCATAAAATGCCTCAGCACTGCTGCACCAGCAGCACTGCTCCTGCACGGAGCTGGGGGTTGTAAGAGACTAGCAGAGACCTCCTCCAACTCTCCCTGGGTAAAGTTGTCCCCACTTACAAACCAAAGTCCAGAAGTCCTTTCTGACCAAAAATACAATAACCAGCACCTCCGCTCCTTCTAGGTTACCTTTCCTTCTCAGCAAGTAAAATTTCCCACCAAACTTGAGGAAAGATTACAGAAGAACAACTGAGGATGACATGTTCTGGCATCTTAGTTCCACGAACTCTTTGTATGTCTCTAAGCCAGTTCCATTGCAAACAAAAGCGGTCTCTGTCCTCCCCATGCATAGAAAAAAAAAGGGCTTGTGCACCCCCACGATGAACTGAGGTCTCTTTAAAGGAAAAGTCCACTATTTTTTCAGTGATGAGTAAAATGGGCAAACTCTCTAACAGCATGGGCTGCACTGCTGCACAGCCTTTCCTTATGGAACAAGGAGGGGAGGCAGCAGTCAGAACATGCAGCCAAGGGAGAGGTGGAGGAAGGAATTTTTGTAACCATGGCAGAAGCTGTTAAAGATCACTCATTCAGCTCTCCCAGACAGTCACAGTGCTTAACATAGTATCTTCCTCATTTTTTCTGCTTTAATTTATAAACTGATTTAGCGTTAAATCACTTGAAAACCTGACTAGAAAGGTTGAGAGTTTTAGAGATCAACAAACCCAAACTTCCATTTTAATGGAGAAAGCAGATAAGCTTTTACAAATACAAACTATATCCAAGTGACTTAGTATCAATAAGATTAGAATCTTTCCTCTAATCTCCCTCTCCCCACAAGAGCTTTTGAACTGTGCAGAGTACACTGGTATAAAACACCAGTCCTGTAAATGCTCCAGACAGAGTCTCTGAGTACTACTGTATCCATGCAGTTGTGAAATATTGTCATTCAGCATCTGTCAAGCACATGGTAAGCCATTTAGCAGAACACTGGGACTTAAGCATCTAACTTACTAAAGAGAACAGTAAAGGACCTTATTTGACATCAATCCACTAACTACCAGAAGCAAAGAGACTGTCTGTTGAATCTAACCAAAACTGCTTTGCAGCAAAACAACGTAATTTCCTCCTGTGGGAAATCACTCTAGTGATCACCCTACCTGCTTCAATTAATTTCAGATGTTTTAAAGGTACACACTGCAGCAGAACTAACTTAAAACATAAGGGGCTTAAGTGTTTAAGCTTCATACTACTACATTAGCAGGAATACTTGTATCAAATTAGAGGCTCCCTTCTTTACCCCTGGAAACATTTGTTTTATGATGACTAAACACTTTTGATCCAGATTCTGAGGTGATACAGACTCTCCTGTTTTTCCTGTTAGGTGGCAGGGCTGTGCATCCAGACAGAGGTGTGGATGCAGGACAAGGCGGTTTTGCTTTGCTGTCACCACCTGGGTTAGTGCCTCACACATGGCTGTGAGAACAAAGGAGAGAACAGGACGAGAAAGCTGGATACCTTCAGAACCCAGAACTGGATAAGCTGTCACCTACACCCTGAACAATATTCTAGACTTCTCTTTGTAAGAACAGACAGATGCAGCACAAGATGCCCACACGCAGAGCTGGCATCCCAGGAGGTCTCTGTGCAAGGTGCAGGAAGGAGGCTCACCCTCGCTCTGCGTTCACTACGATGGCTCTGGGCCTGTCGTGGTCCCCTCGCAGCACCATCCCGATGGATTCGCCGTTCAGCCGGTGCACGTTGACGGAATTTGTGGCCTCACAGGTCCAGTACAAGGTGTGGCTGTATATATCAATGCTGAGGTCGTGTGGCTGCTTCTCGGGGTTCTGACTTTGGTTTGGGGTGCTCATTACAGTGAAAGGCTGCAAGACAACACATGGGCAACGATTTCCAACCATTATTCTGATGACTGACTGAAGAACACTGATTGCACAGAAAGCATGGTTTACCTGCCTGATGGTTGAGAAACCCCCAAAACCACAATCTTAAAAATGTGATTCTCACATATAAAGAGTATCTGTGAGTAAGTGCTGACGAGCAGTTGACAGGGATGATCCCTTGGTGTGGCAGATAGAAGAGGAAGGTCAAGCATAAAGTAAAAGCACACAAAAAGACTGACACAAAACTATATACAAGATGTACACTTGCCTGGGTGCCATCATCTTTGGCTCTTTTTATAATATTCTGGCGTCCATCCACCCAGTAGATCAATTTATCTAAGGGATCGTAATCAATAGCCTTGACATTTCTCAGACCGTGCATAGGTAGGATGATATCTGGGCTTTGCTGATCATCAGGTATCATCCTGCTGATGGCAGATTTCTGGCTAAAGAGCAAGAAACTAGCCGGGGCTGAAACAAGCCAAAAGAGAATGCATGAGAAAGTACAGCTCCCAAAAATACATCCCCATAGAAGGAGGAGAATTTTTAGAACAAAGTCACAAAGACACACTAATATTCACAATGAAAATTACATCACTCAAAACTGGCGATTTTTGCTACAAATAAAGTTTCTTTCTATAGTTATAGAAGGAGATCAGGTTACATCTGCAGGACCTGCCTTTCAAAAACTCACCCTTTCATTCAGTTAAAATTGCCTTATATGATACTATGCACCCGTTTTCTATTCATGCACCACTTTTACTGGAAACTCAAGTTCCTATTGGTCAACCAATCAACTGGCAGACCCATAATATCACATGCAGGGAGGAAACAAACTTATATGTATTTCAAGTGCATCTGCAAGTTGGGCAGACTGCTTGGCAGTTAAGACTACTTTACTGACTGTTATTTTAGCTGACTTTATCAAGCATGTAAGAGAAAAAGAAATTTTTTGTCAGAAATTTCTTTTCCACCCACCTACACACTTAGGTAAGGAGTGGGAAAGCTTCACTCACACAGCTGAATCACCTAGAAAGCACTTCTGGTAAAACAAGAAAGACCAGACTTCACAGCACTGTCATTTCTAAGACTTGAAATACAAATCTTCATGCCTAATACATGTCACAAAAACAGATATAAAATTCCATTCTCTGTCCTCATATTCAAAGATCACTTTTAAAGCTAGAACCTTTGAAACACACTTGGGATCCCATTCCTTTTGCACCTGGGAGCCACAAGCACTGAAGAAAACAGTAGCAAATTAAAAGGCTTACAACTACAGTTCCTGCTGTTGGGATCCAAGGTGTAATGAGCAGCACAGCCACACCTAAATCCATTTGGGATGGCAAGGCACAAGTGACCACAATGGCCATTATTCTGCACACAGTCATTCAAGCCGTCCTGACGAGAAGAATGGAAGACCAATATATCCATCACAAAATCCAGATGACCCTGAATAAGTGTCCTGTTCTTCCCACTGGTCTTGTCTGCTCTTTCTATGCTGTGAAGATTCCAGTCTGTCCAGTAGATGTAGTCACTGTACTGGGTTAATCCAAACGGATGAGGTAGATCATCTGCTATGATTTCTCGTTCTTGTCCTGCGAAAACAAGGATAACCAGCTAAAGGACAATTCCTATGGCATGAAATGGAGAGTGTGACTGGCATGCAGAAAAATCTTTTCCTTCTTTTTAAAATAAAGCTTCATTTTCCAAATCAACATCATGGGATTCTTTATTAACTAGTATCTACTCAAGAGGTAACATAAACAGCTGCACTCGAAAGCACTGCCTTGATATCCTCTTGCCTACAGTGCAATTTGAAATGATGCCAGTGTATTGTAATCTAAATAAATACTACCTCATATGTCTCATGCTTATGAACCATAACCCTTGGATATATTGAAAAACATATCCAAGAATACTATCAGCTCCAGTAATCACTTAGTGATTACTGACAATAAAAAAGTCCATTAATATGCACAAAAGCAACAACAAACTTGAGATTCACAGAGAAACTGCTATGAGAAATTACAGTGCTTCACTCAAGAAACAAACCTTTTGCAGTGCAATTGAACATACAGCTATCCCAGGTGTTTAGGAAACCATTTGTTTGGCAGAAATCTCAATACTCCCACACTCAGTGGCTCAGTTAGCAACATTTACAACAGATTTAACACCTTCTAGAGGATGGTCTCTGACAGATGCATTACTGAAGTAGATAAAGTCTTGCTTCAGACCACCTTCCTGAACATTTTCAAGCATAAACCTCTATGTATCTCTGCCATCTGCCAAAGAAGATGTAACCTTTAGCAGCACCATCTCCTCCTGTTTCAAACATCCAATGCTAGACTCTACAGAACACCTCACTTTTCTTCCTCTGCCCTATTTTCCATTTCACCAAGACCTGAGAAAGAGTAAAATAACCATAAATCCAAACATGAGGCCACTTTCTTATAAGCCACCAGACCTAAATATAAAGGCAACCTTTCCATGGAACTTTTAGGCATCTAAATCCTCAAAATTAGGGGTACAGATACCCTGCATGCTCTCAGGTACTTCTTCGAGCAATTCTGGTCCATAGCGATGAATTCAGGAGGAAGACTCTTTTGAAGGCAGCAGACAAGCTGTATAATTGAATTTTCCCAAAAGTGTGATTTTTTTTTTCCTGCTGTTCACAGTGTCCAAGATTAGGCTGGGAGCAGCATTTACTCATCCATTTCAGAGTGCTTTTCTCATCCCTTAACTGATGAGCCCATTTGTTACAAGTCTACCCGAGTCTTTATGATCTGCTGACTACAGAGACATTGTACAATATAAAAGTGAATGGCCACAAGTCTATGGGGCCTGATGGGATGCATCCCAGGGTCCTGAGGCAACTGGCTGATGAGGCTGGCAAGCCACTGTCCATCGTACTTGAAAGGCCATGAAGTTGACAGTGACTGGAAAAAAGGGAAACATCACTCCTGTTTTTAAAAGGAGGGCCCAGGGAACTACAGACCCATGAGCCTCACCTCTGTGGCTGGGAAGATCATGGAACAGATCCTCATGGAGGCAGTGCTAAGGCACATGCA
Organism: Phylloscopus collybita; assembly: GCA_027886175.1. Lineage (NCBI taxonomy): Eukaryota > Metazoa > Chordata > Aves > Passeriformes > Phylloscopidae > Phylloscopus > Phylloscopus collybita. The sequence goes on from JAJNNQ010000018.1 coordinate 45,153,890, forward strand.
AGACAAAGGGATGATCTGACACAGCCAGCACGGCTTCACTACAGGCACGTTGTGCCTGACCAACCCTGGTGGCCTTCTACAATGGAGTGACCCTAGAATCACAGAATTCTGAAGATATGTACACAGATTAATACCTTAAAAAAAAACCCCAACACTTCTCTAAAATATTTTCAGAGGTTCAAATAAAAACAAACAGACAAACAACCTAGTTGCAATGAAATTATGTATATTGCCAATAAGAGCACACTCCTTGTATATACAAGTGAAATTCAAAATATGAGAATGTGTAAAGTTGTATCTGAAACATACACTGCAGAAGTAGCTGCACAACCTTTCAGCCTCCATGAAATGCAAGAAGTATTTTGGTTTAGAACTAGTACAACTGGTCTGAAGTCAGAAATAAGAGCTAGTACTTCAACAGAACATTAGTGTCCAGGCTAAAATGTCAGGGATAATTTACAATGAACCTGTAAGTTGTCCTCACTCTGAGAATTCAGAGGCCATCTCTGCTTTGGTACAACACAGTTTCACACCAATAGAGAGAAATGGCATCTCACCTATCTCGCCACCATTATAAATCATACAGTTATTAATTTATGAAGGCTTTTTAAATTTTCTCAAACAACCCACCATTTCCTTTTATAAGAAAATATACACACAGATTTATTATCAGTTATATTGTTCAAATTTCACATTACTCAATTACTTTACTATGGCCAGTGCATATTTCTGTGTAATATAACATTAGATTTCTGGTGTAATATAACATTAGATTACCCAGCATATTTGATGACTCAATCATGCTTGTGTCTAAGTCAGTCCAGTAGAGCCTTTGGTCCACATAATCAATAGTGAGGTCATTGGCACGCCCCACTTTGTCCACCAAGGTGATGCTGTTTGTCCCATCCATGTAGGCTCGAACGATCCTGGGTTTACCTCCCCACTCAGTCCAGTACATGTATCTGCAATGAGAAGTGCATCAAAAACAGGACATCAGCCAGGTATAGCTGCACGCTTTGCCTTTCCAAATTTCTTTGCAGCACTTGGAAAAACAAAATAACCCACATGGTTACGTGCAGCATCACAATATTTCCTTTTTTACACAAAGGCAGAATAGTACTTTTCACAATTATTAATTTTTCCCTGTAACCCATAGGACTGTGGAAGGTTTACTGCCTTTTCAAAGACTGAAGAAACAGAGCTGAGCCAAGTAACTTGTTACATACAAGAACACCCACACAAAGCTTTGAAAAACAACAGTCCCTTACCCTTTGGTGGGATCAAGAGCCAGAGACCTTGGGTTGTCCAAGTCCTTCCACACAAGGACCTGCCTATACTGTCCATCCAGGCGGGCGACTTCGATGCGATTGGTTCCAGTATCTGCCCAGTAGAGGTTCTTTCCCATCCAGTCTACAGCCATTCCCTCTGGATAATCCAGCCCAAACTCAATCACATGCTCAACAGAGCTCCCATTCATGAAAGCTCGGCTTATGGTCTGGAAAACAACGGTGTAAAAATATTACTGTGCTTATGAAATAAAAAAGTGAAATAGTGAAATAAAAAAGAATAATTATCATGAAGTTTGGTGTACAAAAAGAAATTAGTACAAAAAAACCCCCCAGCCATTGTCACTTTTTAAACAACTAATTTCTGCTGTCAAAAACGACAGAAATTCTCAGGAGAAAAACACCTGAATTTTCAGAAAGCTAGTGGCTTCTGATGGCCAGACCAAGACAACTGAAAAGGACATCATTTTCAGAAAGCAGTATGTAGATGCAGATTCTTCCTTGACCCCTCTCCCTCTCTTCCACTTGCACACAAGAAGCTGTTTTTAAAAACTATTTAATTTGCTGTAATGTTTTAAGTCTCAGAAACACATCAGTGGCATCTAAATTGTTTTTCACAGTCACCTGGAGCACATTTACTGATCCCATCTACATTTTAGTTATGCACACTCATCAAAATAAGTCTTAGGGCAAGGACTGCATACATATTATGCCACTCCTAACAGTACTGAAATAACCCCTAGGTATATATATAAAGTTACTACTTTCAGGACCAAATAGCCACCCTTGCTTATCAACACTGAGCAATCAGTCTGCATGCCTGCCAATATTTCAGCTACTGATTTCTTAATAATTTGATACATGAACACATGAAATTATTAAGAAATCATTATGAATGAATGAATGAATGTGTAAGGGTCAGAGACATTTTATACTTTTAGAGGTGAATGTCAAACCCTGAAATCACAGTGCAGTTTTTGAAAATGTGTCCTCCTTTAACCAGAGGCAGGTGGAGATCAGGGAAGTGGTGGGCTCTGAAGAAAAGGGAGATGACTGTGAGCTCCTAAGCAGCTGCATGTGGGGCACAAGGGGAATGAGAAACCAGAGGTGCTGGAAAATACCTGCTATGTATATGAAAATACAGTATGCTGGAAAATTCAGGAGGCAACAAACAAGTAAAATGTTCTTCAGTCCTGCACAAAGTGAGACTCAGATGTACTCACTGATGAAGCTGAAGCAATGTGCTTTCCAGTACAAATGGTTAAGATGTCCATAACTCCTGCTCTCCACGTGCTTGTGTGAGATTTATTTAGTAACTGTGTCTACACTACACTAATTTATTACACTGGCACTCCTCCTGAAGGAATGGTATCCACACCACAAGCAGCACTGTTAACCACTGAAGCACAGCCCTCATTAGTCTTCACAGAGAGGCTATGGAAACTGCCTGAGCCCTGCAGGCTCCAAAGTGACCTTTGCCATCTTATGGCTTGGGCACACTGGCAAGGAAACTCTGATTGCCCTTGGAAAACCTATTAAGAGCCTAAATACAATAATTAAGTTCCAGTGAAGTGAATCTGTCATTTTCTACCATATACTTAGTTCACTTCAAAAAGCCAAGTAACTACGCTGATGAAGAGCACAACCCTCAGTTTAGCATGCACATGGATGTGTACCAAACATGACAGGAAACATGTTCTGGGGAACACACTGAGATAGAACTGGGGGCAGGTGGGCCCTTAACACAGTGTGGAGGAGACTGGACTAGTTCCCTGGCTTTTTCTGGAGCCACAGACTAACAGCAAACAATCCAAAGTCCACTTGTCAAATGTTAATCCTGAGTACAACTGCCTTTCAAGCCAAAACTGGAAGAGGATAGAAAACTCAGGGGGCTGCTGAGCTCAGTGTTTAAATCACTCTACTCTCTGACATAAAATCAGCTTTTCTACAGCAGATACATATATGTATCAGCATCCAAGATTTAGGCATTCAGTATGGGCAGACACCACTCTGGATTTTTATTTGAAGCAGGAAGATGCCTGTCACCCCACTGTGCATTCAGCAATGCAACTGTCTTCATCTCCAAGGGTCTCCTTGGATGCAATTCAATGACAACACTGGCAACTGCAGGACAGATCATGTAACAGAGACCTTTGTCAGATCAAAGTAACTGCTCTGTGGCTTTATAGTCAAGGAATTCACATGTCAGTAATACCTTCAGACTAACATCAGTCCAATAGATTCTGTTATCAGAGACATCAAAATCCAGAGCAGATGCTTCCTTGACTCCAGTAAGAGGAATAGCAACATCATTATTATTGGTTTCAAGGGAAATCCTATGAATTGCTGCTCTGCTTGTGAAAACTAAGAAGGCTTCAGGAATGATGCAAGTCTTCATGTCACTCAACAGCTCAAGGCCAATGGGACAGGCACACCTGGCCTCCTGGGGTGTAAAGAAACACAGATGGCTGCAGCCTCCATTGTTCTCTGCGCATGAATTAGTTCCTTTAAAAAAATAAATAAACAAAACAACAAACCAGAACAGATATTAGTGCATTGAATTAGTTCCTTAAAAAAAAACAACCAAAAACAACAATTAAAACAAAACACATATTAGTGCATTGTGAAGGTAAAAGGGAAAGGGGAACACAGGAGGCTGAGCAAAAACATAGCATAATTCTCCAAAGTACGTTAACACTATGGGTTGTCAGCAGGGAATTCTAAAACAACAAACAACACCCCAAGAAAAAGACTCTTCAAGTGGATTCCTTCTGTCTACATAGGATTACAAAATTGGACCTATCCCTCCTATTGTACAAATACCATCGACAAACAGATCTTTCTTGCCACCCCAAAGATAAAATTCATCACTGAAGACAGACAATTAATTAGCTACTTTTCACCAAGTACTCCATCTTTGTATCTCTTTGAAACCATCAGCTTTTACAAATGTTCAGTGATACAAAAGGGTGAGAAAAGAGCTGGATAATCGCAGTTCTTTCCCCCCTGTTTAATTTAAAGCTGAGAACATTCATTAGCAGAAGCAGTTCCAACAAGATCACCACAATCTAACACTTATTTTCTCATGTGATGGGGATGGAATGTGTAGGGGAAAGTAAGGGCCAACACATAAATGAGTGCCTCTCTCCATCTGCTGGAGCCAAGGATTTAGGTATTTTAAGAATGTTACCACACACACACACCAAAAAAAAAAAATTCTCAAAGATCAGAACCAGGGTTCTTTTCATTTTCCCTTTTTTCGGGCGTACATACTTCAGACTGATGCCATTACTCCACTGTGACTCTTCTCAGTAGTTTTAACAGCTGACCAATGACTCTGTTTATTGCTATGCCCGAATTCCCGTGTTGCAGGGAGTCGGAAAATCTGTGGCGTACTGAAGGCAGCACACCTGCTGCACAGTGCCAGCAGAGGACCTAAGGCTGCACCTTTCAGAGGTGCAATGGAAGGACATGGAAATCCAGCTGCTGATACTTGGCTAAGGGCAAGTTTTAGTTGTTAAGATTTAGGTACAACTGAGGTGTTAAGATTTAGTATGTAAGTGCTAAATGCTTTGGGGCAACGTTGTAATGGTGCCTCACTGCCTACATCACCCACAGTGAAAAGCATTCTGCTAACTGAACATCCTGGGACTTTGCTCTGGAAGGAAAGAGCAGCAAGAAACACAGCATCTCTGTGAGAATAACAATCCCTGCAGCATAGAGGAATAAAATCCTCATAAAGATTCAAAGAGTGTGGTGAAAGGTGTGGAATATTTATGTTGCTGAAACCTGGATGCAACTTCTTTTGCAACACTGTATTTTCCCAACTTAAGAAACAACAGGTGCCATTTTCCTTTCAAACCCATCAGATCTCAATTATTCTCATCACAAGTGACCAACAGCTGCTTAATGAAAGCAAGGCCATAAGGACTCCTAGGACCCGTGCTATGCTGCTCATGCTTACCAAACACTTTGGTGACACTCGTTGCCTTGAGGCCCATTAGATCTGGCAGCTGGTCAATAATGATGTCTCTGCTGGCCTTGATCTTGTGAACTCTTTCAATGCTTCGTCTCTGCCAGTCAGTCCAGTAGATGTAGTCCCCCAGCAGTGTGAAACCAAATATATGTGGAAGCTTGTCTTCTAAGAGGGTTTTCCTCATCGTTCCGTCAACATTTATGACCTGTGGGATAAAAAAAAAAGAAAAAAGAAAAAATAATCTTCTCTGATGTGGGTACAATTGAAATGGCAATATCAACTGTGTTTTGAACAGCTACTGCTATGCAATAACCTCTTGAAATTCCAAGCATATCCTTTTCATGATCTGTGATTGAGATTTTAAATAGCCTCCTCTTTGCTATTATTTGGAAATTGTTTGTTCAAACTCATATTAAACCTGTACCTTGTAGGTGATTATGCTCCCTTCACCATGTAGTGCTTCTATTTTCTTGTGATTTAAGGATCTAACTTTTAACTAAGTGTTTAAACAATATTTTTTATTATAAGTATGTGTAACTTTAATGTAGTGTAATATTAAACCATTAAATGCCTAAATATGGGCAGCCAAAACCAACCATCACTTTTACCACAATTTAATAGAGTTGCAAGGCTCTGTTCATATACAGTAAACAGCGAAGTACCTAAAATTAATTTTTTTAACATGGCCATGACAATTACCACATCTTTCTAAACTGGCATGTGAATTTCAGGACGTTCGTGTACTGTAGATATCCAAATAAATTTAAAAATTAAATCTCCACTTCAAAACCTTACAACATTCTACACATTTGTGAAAACAATATGCACTTTGATTTGATCGGTCATAAATGAAAATAATTTCCCCAAGTTGAGCCTGTTTCCCCTGTGACAGTAACTGCTGAGTGATCTCTCCCTGTCCTTATCTTGATCCACGAGCTTTTCATTCCATTATCTTGCCCCTGTCCTGCTGGGGACTGGAGTGACAGAGCTGCTTTGGTGGGCACCTGGCATCTAGCCAAAGCCAACCCACACGAGGGACACGCCCTGGGTTTTGCAGCCACCACCAGCCAAACAGCAGAGGTGAGCAGTCAGCTACTGCTACAACTGCACCCACTCATGCTGTGCACAAAAATCATGGCTATAGCAGATGTGAATTTGAACAGAGGCTACAATGTGCACCTCTGGACTCCTTCCAGACAAAAAGCCTCCTGCTGGAGACAGTTAAAAATAACACTGGCATTCCTGCAAACTACGTTTCAAGAGAGCTTTGTATCAGCCCATCAGCTTATGACTCTCCCACTACTTGATGGAATAGCAGAGACTGAAGATTAATACCTTTTTATTTTGTTAAGCTAAATAGAGTACATTTTAAAAAAGCAAAAAAAGCTGTATCGGTGGTTAAAAGCCAAATGGTTCTGCAATTATGTCATTACATCATGTCCAGGCAAACCCCAAATGCTGACTTATTTAGAACACTATCAGTCCCACAGGCAATACTGCAGGTTCAAAAGTTCATCACGCATACTCAGGTGCTGGAGCCAAACTGGTGCCACACTCAGCAAAGAGGACACCATTTCCCTTACAACTCTGCATTAGCAGGATGAGGATGAAACTTCCACATTCCCATCTACTTTTACAGAAATGGACAGCAGAGGTGTAATTCAAATACTAGAGCTGCTGACTAAAATGTACAAGGAAGACTGAACTCAAGGATGCAGACACATTCATTGAAACCCATGCACATCTGTGATTTGCAGACAACACCAAGCTGTTGACCTTCAGGAATCTCATGAGATTCAACAAGGCCAAGTGCAAGACGCTGCACCTGGGTCAGGGCAAACCCAGGTATTGATACAGGCTGGGGTATGATGGGATTGAAAGCAGCCCTGCTGAAGATGATGGCATGCTGGTGGGTGAAAAAAATCTCCATGGGTCAGCCATGTCTGCTTATGGCCTGGAAAGTCACTCATATCCTGGGCTGGATCCAAAGCAGCATGGCCAGCAGTGGAGAGAGGTGATTGTCCCCCTCTACTCTGCTCTGGCAGGGCCCCACCTGGAGTGCTGCATCCAGTTCTGGGGTCCCAGTACAAGAAAGACTGAGAGCCAGTTCAGAGAAGGGCCACAAAAATCATCAGGAGGCTGGAAGACTTCTGCTGTGAAGAAAGGCTGAGGGAGTTGGTGTTGCTCAGCCTGGGGAAGAGAGACCTTACTGGGGAGACTTCACTGCAGCACTCCCAAATTATAAGGCTGTTCAATACAGCAGGAATGGAGGTCCAAAATGTGGAATCAGACAGCAGTAAAATGTTTAATAGTTTATATTTTGGCTAAAAAATGATGGAGTAAATTTTTGCTGTCTCCCTCTCCCCGATACTACAGGAGGATCACCTACAAATCCAAGTAGGCTCCCCCTGGACACAGAAAGAGCAGCTCTGACTCAGAGGATTTTTCTGAGCTGAGAGCAATCGAGCCCTCTAAGTGGTAGTTATCACACAGCAACAAGCAGGGAATGCTAACTCACTCCCTGAGATGATCTTGTATCATCTTATATCTCTTGAACAGGGAGGTGTCACATGCAGGTCAATACAGGTACATGTACACAGTCTTTATTTCAAATTTTGCTGCCATCCACCTTCCCAGAGACACAGCTCCACTCTAGCATATCAAATGAAACCACAAGGATTCAAAGAAAATATCTACAAACAGGCCTCACAATATGGCCAAAAGCACAACTCCTGTTATTAAATCAGCACTTCCCATTTCTTCAAAGGGACTGGGGTAATCCCATAAGATCTTCACCCTCTCCTTTCCAAATTCAAACATCTTCTCAACTCAATAGACCATTAAAATTATGTGGAAATGGCACATCATATAAATGTTTACCATGTTGTTCTTCTGCTGGTGATACAGGGACTGGAACATTTATAATGTACATGTACAACATGGAGGGAAGACAAGAAAAGATAATAAAACACCGTATTAACTCATCTTTTAATATCTGACAACTAAGATCTGCTGACTGCAGACAAAAGGGAAGACTTTAAGGTGCAATCCTTATAATTTCGCACAAATTGACTAGAATAGGCTTTATGCTACTCAGGGTTTTCTTTCTCTCTCTGTAAGTGATAAATGGATCTCAAAGGATAAATGAAACACTAAATGTGTTGTGCTTTACACACGAAACACTGAAAGCTCCCCTTGAACAGCGTCACACACACTGAACGCCCCTGATTAGTCTCAAGACTTCAATGACAAATCTCCTAATGAGGCCTTGCCAAGCTCAGCTAAAATCTGTTGTGGGCAAAGTGAAATCAACATCAAACGCCTTAATGAACTGAATTACACAGAAAACACGAGAAGGTGGTAAGGTGTGATATTTATTTTTTTTTTTTAGATGCTGCTGCAATGTATGCAAAATGATTTTACAAATATTTCTAAATATAACACTCAAAAGCTCTTGGCTCTTTGAAGAAGATTAAAGTAAAACAATGCAATTAAATTCTACACATCAGCATGATTCATGTAGTCAAGCTGTATTTCAGGTGCATCTCTGAAAAAAATAGCTATTCAGCATAGATACAGGACACCTTCTGACAGAACAACAAAGAGACCTCTAAGACCTTACCCCTATATTTCAGTCACTAAGATAAAACAAAATTTATTCAATTGCTAAAGACAAAGATGTAGTCAAATGGAAATCAGTTCTTGGGCTGAGCTAAATCACTACGTGAGCAGACAGCAGGCTGGCAACCGTAAAATGGCATGGCATATTCAGGAGACTCGTGTCTGACACAGGCTTGCAGCTCTGTGAGTCTTGCAGATCTTGTGGGAAGCCACTTTTGCTGTGAGAGTGACTGAGAACTGCAACAAATTGCCCAAGGAGGTTGTGGAGTCTCCACCATTGGAGCTATTCCAAAGTGATCTGGTCATGGCCCTGAGCACCCATCTCCAGGTGAGCCTGCCTGAGCAGGGATTGGACTGGCTGAGTTCCAAAGGTCCCTTCCAACCTCAACCCTTCTCTGAATGGCTTCTAAGGATTCTCACCAGCAGACTCTGAAATGGCCCCTTAAGTGAACAAACCCAGCCTTCTCTTCCTCAAGAAAGAACTTGTGAGACAGATCAGGTAGGCAGCATGGAAAAGAAAACAGGAAAGTCAGCAGGGAAAGAAAAAGACAAAGAAAAACGGAATGACATAGAAAACTCCTATGGGTAAAGAAGCCTGCCCCAAAAAGAGAAGAGTGAAGCAGCTGTGAGCAGTTTATACCACAGGCTATATTCAGCTGAGCATAAGCCATTCATTAATATTTCCAACTGCTGAAACACAGCCACCTTTCATCAATGCTTTGGGAATAAAAGCAAACACTTTTCTTTTCTTGTTTTTTTTAGTGTCTGAAGGGGTTTAATGTCAGGCATGTATTGGCAGATACTGGCAAGCAGAAAAGGGAGTAACATGCAACCAAACAGAACCAGAACCCATATATCAAAAAAGAAGAGATGGATGGACAACAGATATATCTCGTCATTTTCCATAAGGGTGGGCTCTTTGAGTCTCTCAGCAAACTGTTGCCTCTTCAGTATACCAAGAATTTGTAAAGCAGTTCCTCATCACTGTCCATAGTTCTGTCCCTCTTGACAATATTTTGGCTACCCAGTAAAAGCTGCAACTCAAACAACATTCATCAGGTTTCTATTGCTACTATATTTCATGGATTAGTCCTATATGCACTATTGTGGCTCCTCTTTCAGACAAGTTTTGATGATGGCATATATCTATATCATTGTTTTCTGAGTTCTTACACTGCTTGGTTGGTTGCAGTTCCAAACTATCATCACTCACCTACATTCAGAGCAAGAGAATACAGAGGATCAATCCCTATGATACTGTGAGTGCAACACCCCTGCTGAAATGTGAATAACCATTTGTTGCTTGCAAATACACCTAGTGACCCATCACCACCCTTCCTTTTCTCTCATATTCTTTTCCTTTCTTTAAGAGACATTTCTCACTTCTCACTGAAGAACATGTCATTTTACCTGGCTGAAGACACAGCACCACAACATACTTCTCTATGGCTACACAGATGGGCCATATTTTTATTCATAATACAAAAGCCACTTTGAGTTGCTCAGCAAAGAAAATTCTGAAGAGGATCACTGAATGTCAATACTCTTTTTTTTTCTGGCAATCTCTCTTCAGAAGTACCTTTGCAGTCTCCTAGAGCCAAAGCACAGCAGTGGTGGCAAACCATCCCCGGTGCTAGGCTCTCTCTTGAAGCTGTGGTGTGGCCTTCCATGGCTGTCAGGGCAGATGTGCCAGTCCTTAGACAGGCAAAGCAAAGTAGGTGGTGTGAAATACCAAATTATAGCCATTGGTAAAAGAGCCCACAAGCAAACGTTTTTCTGACAGTCTTACAAACAAAACTCTCTACTATCTAGCAATGTCAACCTCTTGACAGAATACTCTAAAACTTTGCTCCAAAGGCAACAACTCCAGCATCGACTCTTTTATCACTTTGTTCTGTCTCATGCAAAATAAAATGTACACCCATAAATTAATGTAAGACAGCTAAGTAGTGACTCGTTAATAACCCATATACCAACCCAATCACCTACAAAGATGACAAATGCAACAGAATATAAATCTACAGGACAAAAAGTGGTAGTTGATAGTGATTCACCGTTTTCTCTGGGAATAATATAAACTGAACATATTCTTATCCTTGTGCTCATATTATCACCATGTGAAGCAGTTATTTATTTGCAGCGTTGATCTGTTCATATTTTTCCATATCAAATCACCATCACACCTAGCATTCTCTTAAGACTTCACAACATTTTTTTAGTTCCACAGAGAGTATCACATTTTCAGACAGACTTTCCAAAACACAAGCACATGAAATAGGCTCTAGCAGACACTGCTAGATAAATGGACAAACTTCTTCTTGTTGGAAAGGCTGTGTTAACATGATTGTGATTTTGAACCTGCTTATGTTTTATAAGCCTCTTCTAGGAGTAGCTAATGTTCTCCATGATTTACATCAGCCTGGCATTTCCAGAACTTTTTTCTGCTTACAGAATATCAGAAGATTAAGGGTGCAGCTGGTCAATTCTGTAACTTATCTCTCATAAGCAAGAACATGATTGCATACTTCAAAACTACTTAAAAGGGGAAAAAGTTAAACACAAAAATAATTTATGGGAACCGGTGGCTAGACTTAAAGCATTCAGAAACTACTGAATTAGTATCCCAGCTTTATTTTTAGGTAGAAGTTGCTTATTTAATGCACCTGATGGAAATTTTACCTTCTGTAAATACTTTTTCATTCTCAGATTCTGACCACTGTGAGTTTAAAGGGGCATGCAACAACTCTGAAATTCAGCTAACACCCATTATGAAAACAATATGCCTTTCCAACTTCTAGATAACTAATCTGGGAAAGGTGAACAAGAACTTGAACTTTTTACAGGAATATTTTTAAAACTCATGTATCTTAGTTTTTCCCCACTTCTCTCCTGATTTCCCAATACTTCCAAGGGACTGGAATAATCCCATAAGATCCTCTCTCCTTCCCAAATTCAATTTTCTCAACTCAATAGACCGCTAGAAGTCTGCGGAAATAGCACAACATGTAAATATTCACCATGTTGTTCTTCTGCTGGTGATATTGGGACTGCAGAAACAGTCTATACATCTATAATGTATATGGATGACATGAAGGGAAGACATGAAAAGAAATGCAATGAGCTTGATATGAGAAAAAAATTGTGGTAAACTTCTGAGTCCAAAAAACAAATCAGCAATTTCAGCAGCCAACTGGAATTTCTTAAAAAGTCAAAAGGATGCCAAAATCAGCAGCTACAATAGATCTTAACATAGAAAGTGGCACCAATACTGGTCAATCTTTCCAAAGAGAAACTTGTCTCCTGTCCAATGTTACCACACTTACTTGCAACAAAATATGAAGTAAGATAAATGTACTATGTACTACTGCTCTTTTACTCCCAAAATTCCTTACCCCAAAATATGTGGATTTTAGTGGGTTCCCCCCCCCCCCCCCCCCCCAAATAATCTTTTATGTCACAGATAATGAGTGGTTCCTAAACAATTGATTGAGAAACACTGGTGGAGTCATGTCCCCATCCCAAGGCCTTACAACACAAGGTCTCCTGCAGTCAGCCTCTGTCCACAGCAAACTGGGACTCAGCTTCTGGTGTCTTGTCCAGCACGGTGGGGCCTCTTGCTCAGAACTCAATTTCGTAGCATTGCCCTGGAGAATCATAATAGATTCTTTTTCTCAGCCTCACCACAGTGCAATTATCTGCAGTGACTCGCAGCTCTTCGCACCCTCTTCATACCGTGCTAGGCACGTTCAGTGCTTCAAAGAGCTCAGTAATGAATCCCTTATGGTCTAAGTCACCACAAGTGTCATGCACAGAAATTCCACTGGAAGTCAAAGGTTAAAGAATAGACCCTAGATTAGCTGACGTGTCCCTTTATCGCACTACACCTGAAGAATGGATGTTTGAATCCTCATGTAAAAACCCATCAGCCAAGCCTCATGTTCCTTCCTTCGTTATCTCTCAGAAGCGGAATCAAAGTTCTCTCATTAAATATTTCTATTGAGGGAGACATGGAATATTAATCCAATACAAACACAACCAAAGGCAGAGAGCATGCAATGCCACCTTGGAGGGAGGCAGGGAAAGTCTAAGGACACCTGTATACATTTACAAACATTCAGTCCCTTCCTCATCACATGAAGCTTCCTGGCACAAGTAAACAGCAAATGCTAATGGTTCTCTTCTATTTGTACCATTTATAGAAATTATATCACTATAGACTAATCCAGTAAATCCAGTCTTACATTCCACCATGTAGGGTTTATGTCAACAAAGCAGCAGTAAAAGCCATGCAGAGAAACCTAAACCAGGTTGTCAGCTGGAGAGGCCAGGCTACCACACTGTGCTAACATGACTTCACTCCCACCTCCTGCAGAACTAGCCCAGGTGCCTCTGACACACACAGGCCCTTTGACAGCTGAAATGTTGTCTCCCAAAAGAACAGATAATGCCAAGGCCTCCTGCCTGATAAGAGCCTGCACTCCACTGTCACTTAGGGTAAGCAACACTATTAATCACATCTGTTTGAGACACTATTAATATTAATAAGCTCTGCAAAGCAGCATTCAGAGAGTTTATGAAAAAAATGCACTTCCCAGATAGTCACCAGTCCCTGCAAATGGTTAAAAAGGCAAAACATTTAACTTTCAGCCTGCACAATCTTGATCTGTTTTCAAAAGAAAGCTACCTTCCTTACTGCCAAACCTGGCAAGACAAGCCCTTAGAGGATGTTCTGAAGCTCAACCCACAAGGCTCCCTACAGGAAACCAAGTCCTGCAAGGCTGAAGGTCCTGTCTCTGATGACTGTGGTACAGAATGTGCTCTGTGGTGTCACACAGGGAGGGTGCCACTACTCCTGCAGCCAAAACGCACGAGTCTCTGGTGGGGTAAATGTAATACAGGAAGATGCTCCATGACATTGCTCTCTCTTCATCAGCCCTCTCTGCAGGTCAGGCCATCACATGAATTACCCAGAAGGTGACATTTTTCCTGTAGCTCTCAATAGTTGTATAATCTAACTGACCTACCCCGAGGTGGGTTCTTGGACACCCTGAGGCTCCTGACAGTAAATCCAAGGTTGTTCATGAAGAGCTTCCCAGATCAAACCAACATGAAATAGAGGAGTCAAAAGTTTAGTTGAAATTTAGGATGTCCTTTTAGCTTACAAGACAAATCTTAAGGACATGATTCCCTGCACCCCTACAAAAGTAAATAAAAGAGATGTATTTAACCTCTACTGGTAAGATAAGAGCAGACATACACAACATCTTCAGACAGTCAGCTACAGTCAACTGCAACTTGCAAGCTGCTCCTCTGCCTTTATCAGGCTGATCTAAGGTCACACTTAGGAGTTCTATTCCAAAAGAAATGTACCTAAGAGTCCCTTCTATTTGAAGTTGAGCAGTTAACTCAGGTATCAAGAAGATGATTTGGTTTTACAATTCAAGTATTATTAGACAAAGAGAGAGCCTAGTGTACCCATCAAGTAAGTCAACCCATCTATCCAAACATTATTTCTATGCATGCATGAAATGGATAAAATTTTTCCTCTTTTCTGAACCTTGCCTTGTCTGTTCAAACTGCTTCTAAATACCAAAGAAAGGAGGCAAGATAACACATCTTTCAGAGCACAGTTTAGAATGTGCAGGCAGTGCTGCTCAGTCCCGTTCAAGAAGATGCCGCTCCACCTCCAGCCTCTCGCTCCCCTGTTCACATTGACATCTTCTTGCCATGCCAGCACAGCTACTTGTGTGGCAGAAAATGTATCAGACTGAAAAATGTAAACCTTTTTGGCTGGCTATTTTTCAGCTGGATCAGTTCCCTGCTGTTTTTCCACACTGCTGCACAGACTGCTACGCCAGCCAGGATAGAGCAAGGACACACTATGAGAGAGGAAGGGCTGGGACTGCCTTCAGGAACTGGTGTGAAGAACTTGTGCAACAATAAAACAGTAAATAATTGATGACCAACATGTTATATAGTTGACAACCTTACCTTGGAGGGCTGACATTAAATTAAAAACAAATCATAAAGCTTATGGCCTCTTAATCCTATGCAAATGCCCCAAAAGCTCATATTTAATGTGAAACCAGCATTATCTGACAACACTTAATCCCAGGTAAAAGGGCCAAAACACATGACTGAGTCACCCACAGGGTATGTCTGCAAAGCCAAGCAACAAAAACTGACCCAATCTCACCTGTAATCTGCCAGCTAATGACTTCCTCTCTGAATAACTAAAATCCAAAATGCCATACTTGTTTTCACATTATTTGTTAAGTATGACAGGTGAGGACCCTAATGACAGGGGGAAGAGCACAGCTTTTTCACCCTGAACTTGAAGAGGAGGCAATGATTCCACCTTCTTGCCTTCCAAGATTTGTCTTTCTGCCCTGTATTCCCCTGAGTGTCCTAAACCTCATCTTACCAGAGACTGCAACATGATGCTTCTAAGTCTTCAGCAGAAAACCTGGATTCAGTTTTAAAGAGATGGGGATGGGAAATCTAATTAATTTTAAAAATAATTAATTAATGGCAGCATTTCCCTCCCCAAAGGGCAGCACAACTGAAAACCTGCTACTACAGGAGACTGGATTCACAATAGAAGGACAATGCAACATCAGTAACTACATTTTCACTGTTCTGGATTGGAGGACTTGTTTTTTCCAAGGATGTTGATCTCTAAGAGTTCTTTCTGTAGCTGACAAGCAGCTGCTCCCATGGTAGCTCAGGCTAGAGCAAGAGTGATGGAGCAGTAGATGAAAAAAACAAAGCATTTTGTGTGAGCCACAAACACACCCCTCTAACAGTGTATCTTTATGTAGGTAAAGGGCAAAGGCAGAAATGCTGATGACTCAACTTGTATCTCTCAGGCACCCAAACTATATGGAACAATTGTCGCCCTGCCATGTCAAGGGTAAGCCCCAGAGCTTAAAAATAATTAAAATATGAGAGAGCTATTCAGGCAAATAGCATATGCACATCCAGCTTCTCTTCCTCTGTTCCTGGTTCACTGTCAGAGTTAGAAACTAGGACCGGATAGACTTTGGTCTCAGCCCACATGTCCTTTTAAAGTTCTAAGTCAGTAATTTAATAGAAAGTCCTGAAAGGAACAAGAAACAAAGTTGACTTAGAAAGAAAGGCTACAAATGATCACCTGAGGAAAGTATTTTCTACCTTCTAATACTAATTAGGAGGGGAAGAATCTCCAAATTGGAATCCTCAAGGCCCCTGAGGTCAAGTATGATTTTAGCTGTACTCAGGCTCTTAAAGGAAAGAGAGGCATCACAAGAGATCACCAGCAACACCACTGCTCCTTGCCAAGGTCTTACAAATGCCTCTTCAAACAATACAACTCTCAAGTGCAAGGGGAGAGAGAGCTTGAACAGATTAATGCCAACCCAAAACTGTGTCCCACATTAAGAGTAAACAGAGTTTGGATCTAGAATGGACATGACATTTCTGGCTGACAGCACATTCAATAGGTAAGAGAAATAAGAGGTGAAAAGGCCAAGTCAATGCTGTCCAATATTCCAGGCTTTGAAAGGACTCCACCAAATATAATATCCATATGCAGCAGTGAGCACAACAGCATCCAGTCTGGATGCAACTTTCATCTGTTAAAGTAACACAAAAATCATAGAATGTGAATGGTTGGAACATAAATACACAACCCTACTACTGCAGCTGTTCATGTCATTATCTTTAAGAATATATGGCATAACAGTATGACTTTTTTTTTAAGCAGTATAAAATCATGTATTCTAAATTAAACAAAACTATTTGCATCATGCTATCAGTCTACTTTCCAATACTTGTACAGAAAGTTTTCAATTAATCAGAAACACATGCTTAAGCTTTATTTAAAACTGATGGACTTTCTGACAACAATAAAAAAGCTTTAAGGAATCGCTGGTAAGCAATAAGAATATACAAAAAAATCTAAAATTCTGCATGAAATTCCTAAAATCCTGAACTAAAGCTTAAACAAAACAAAACCCAACCCCCGCAAAAAACCAAAACCAACCAAACAAAAAACCCCAAACAAACCCAACAAATAAAAGCAAGCAGTTCATCTCAGTAACACAGAATGAAGGCAATGCAAACTTTTTTTTCATTTCTTAAGGAATTAGAGACAAGTCTATTCTCAGCTTAGAAGAGGCCAATGGCAGAAATGAAAGATGCTGCAAGGGTATTCACAAAAGCCTCCCCAGGAGTCAGATACCCAATATTAAAAATCATATTCTACTGGAAAACTAGTTTAAAAGCTCTTCCTGTGAAAATAGTTAAATAATCAAAGAATGTTTCCTGAAAATACTTTTGTGTAAAAAGAAAAAGGAATCTTAGCATTTTTCAGCCAAAGAAGACTGAAGTATGGTAATTCAAACAGTATTTCTTCTCAAGTTAGTACCTCTAGAAATGCATATGAAGACTTCTAGCTCTCTTTGCTTGCTTCTCTAAGGGGTATGTGAATACAAGAAACTGGTTCTCCTGGATCTTGTTGCAACAATATTTGATACATCTAGGAAAAAGTTCTTAAATTTGATTCTCCGCTTGCTTTGGATTAAAAGCTACAGAAGTCAGTGTTGTTCCACAGGTTTCTAGAAGAAGTGTTAAGTCTTCTTTTCCCCAGGTGGACGCTTGGCTCCCCCTGAGAAGCCAGCAGTAGAGGTTTAAGATGCTCATTTGCCTCTCTAAACTCAGCTGAGGTTATAAATTTATTACACAATAGCCCAGCAACTTCATGATCATTTTCAGCCGCTGGAAGAATCAGAACATTTCCTACCCACCAAACTGCAGCTCGTGCTCATTTCCTCCTCTGCCAGCACATGCCTTTCTGTGGCTGTACAGCCAGACAGACTAAGAATTTGATTCAGTGTAAAACCTGAAACCTTTTTTTTTTTTTTTGTCCTGTCCTCTCTCAGCTATAGTGCTGTGTGAATAAAGTCCAGGTTAAGCAAGGCAACCTAAGACTGAGCCACCCTGAAACATAAGAATGGCACATTATTCTTTTGCATTCCAGTTTCAGACTTCCAAAACAACTGAAAGGTGTAAACTGCTTAAAATGACAGAAATACGGTAAAGAACTACATCTATTGGCATTCATTTATTTTTGTGGGTGTAATGCACGCTACATCTTATGAATACAGGTAGCTTGATTACCCTTAGACAAAGCATTCATGCAGACCTCGAGGCCCACATAACACTACTTTTCCATTTAGCCTTTTCTGTGGCAAGGTCAATGACTATCTACACAGACTGCACCAAAATATCCTGCATGTGGGGAGGAACAATGCACCTGCACGTGCTGGGTGCCACCCAGCTGGAAGGCGGCTTGGCAGAGCAGGATCTGGGGGTCCTGCTGGAGAACAAGCTGAATGTGTGCCTTTGCTGCAAGGAAGCTGATGGTAATCTGGGCTGCATCAGGAGGAGTGCTGCCTGCAGGTCAAGGGAGGCAGTCCTCCTCTACTCAGCAGGATGAGGTTTCCCCTGGAGTACTGTGTCCAGTTCCACGCTCCTCAGCACAAAAAAGATGTGGACGTGCTGGAGTGAGTACAGAAAAAGGCTACAAAGGTGATTAACGTCTTTCTTAAAAAAAAAAAAAAAAAAAGCTGAAGGAGATGTGTCTGTTTAGCCTGGAGAAGGCTCAGGGGGAAATCCCATGAATGTATGTAAATACCTGCAGGAAAGGAGTAAAAAATGCAGAGCCATACCACTTTTCAGTAGCACCCAGTGACAAGGAACTCAGACTCAGACCCAGGTGATACCCTCTGAACACTGGGAAATACTTTTTCACTGTGAGACTGACCAAGCCATAGCACAGGTTGCCCAGGAGGCTGTGGAGTCTCCACCCTTGGAGATACCCAGAAGTTCTGTGGTCTGGGCAACCAGTTCTAGGTGGCCCTGCTTGGGCGTGGGGGCTGGACATGACCTCCAGAGGTCCCTTCCTGCATCAACCATTCTGGGATTCTGTGTGACTGCTGTTTAATAAAGCCCTTTTAAATTAAAAAACAAGGAGATGAGTGCTTCCCACCTCCACTGTGTGCACTCCAACTTGTACTCTGTAAATCCCTCCACGTTGTGGTCTCCAGCACATATGGATTCGATTGTGAACAGACAATCTGCCAGCTCTGAAAACAGCAACGCTGTTATAAAACAAGAAACTTCAACCCTGGTTTTGGCACAATTATGTTAGTAAGTCTCAAACATAACCATAACAGAAAAAAACCCTATGGTGCTGCACTTTTTTTTTTTTTTTTTAATTGATATAATTAGATTAAGGGGGAAAAGGCTGCACTGTGGTAAGTTACAGAACTTCTAATTTCTTTTCCAGATTAAAAAAAAAAAGTACTAATTACTTCAGAACTTCATCTTACACGGTAAATTTAAGTTTCAGATATATTTCCAAGCGTTGTTTAAAACTTATGTATAATTAACAATGAAAAATACCCGTCTAGTTTGCTATCTAGAGGTAATTACCACCCCACAGGAGTAAAGTCTCCCACATGCAGCCCAAAGCTGCATCTTTCTAGATAGTCTTTGTAAGCATATTCTGAAGTAAAAATAGTAAAAAACCCCACTCTTGAAATCTTGTTTCTCTTCCTAGCACCACACCTTTTCATACACTTGACAAAATATTTAGTAGTAGTAGAAGAAGAGCATCTGCAGTATCATCACAGACTACAGAAGACTCTCTGTCGTATCTATGTGGTTTCATTCAATTAAAAAACCTCACTGTAACACACTAGAAAAATCTGAGGAATTGCTGTAGTTGGGCAAACCTGCATGCCACATGTCAGACTAGCAGGAAACTTCACACCAAGGATGTCCTGGATCTGAAAGTCATTTTGACATAGTAATGAAAAAATGTCTTGACAACAACAGACTGTTACCAAAGAGAAAAACAAATATATTTCTCTCATTCAGTACTACATGGCTTCAGGAAATTCTTGTGATCATAAACTGAGACATGGGTATTTTGATGTATCAAGAGAACACACTACTAGTTAACAAATATTTCTCAGATACATTATTATCCTCCTCTTACTCTACATTAATTTTAGGAAAGCACTTGCATACTTTAAATTTGTTCTTCCTAGAGCTTGTGGTTAATGAAAGCAAATGACTTAGCTGTCTTGTCATTTGAATTATTGAAAAAGCACAAGACTGGGGGGCACGGGAGAGCTTCCTACCCAAAGGCCATGGTTTCAGTGGCTCCCAGTGCCCTCCTCATGGCACTACTTATCTCCTTGAGTGTCTGCAGGCTCATGCACCTCCTCTAAGCATACACACATGGACAATGCAGAAACACTTCTCCTCTAAGAGGTTACTTTTTACAATGGAATAAACAACAACAAAAAAAAAAGAAGTGTAACATCTGATTTTGGTGTTGCAGTCACTGTCTTCTCTTTGCAAACTGCACTAAGTATTCAAACACCCTTTTTCAGCTGTGTGGTCAAGATGCAGTCTACCTCAACATACCACAGCTAATATTCCACTCACTCCTTCAGCCAACTTTAAAACAAAGCAGCTCATAAAAAGGCTAGACAGTCTGCTTTAGCTACCTTCTGCCTTTTCATTTAAGAAGTCTGCTGCAAAAGCACAGCAGATACTCAGAATGAGACACTGCTGCACTCATAGCTCATGAGTATAAACCATTCCCTCCAGCCTCTTACTCAAGGGTCAAGCCCAGCTCCAGAGAACCATGGCTGAGGTGCAACCTTGGAAAACACCCCACCTGCAGGGGTCTAGGTATTAAGCTCCCAGTACCAGCTAAAACATGACTGGGCTGTGGAGATACCCCCTCTACCCTTTACCACAGACCTCTGCCAACCCTGCATGGTATTTCAGTAATTTCTTACTTAGCAACCTCAGTAACTCTCAATGTCTTTTTATTTTCATGATAATCTCCACCAAGTCTGCAGGCCTGCAAATGGACACAAATATTCAACTTCTTTTCTAAAGTTAGACTTAGACTTTGGCTCAAAGGGCAGGGCCCCCACACTTGTGAAGCATTCTACTCCTGTTCCAAAAAGGGCTCAGCATTCCTGCTTTAGCTCCAGCTATCCTTTTAATCTCATACCTTGCACAGAACTCCTGCCTTTATGGCTGCCACCCCATCCACTGGAAAGCACAGAATGAAAGGGTGTGTTTCAGGGATGAGATTTGCCTCATCAAAAATCTGGTCCTTGGATGTCCACCTGCACATCTGTTTTTTTAGTCTGCTCATGTTTTATTTTTATTTATTTATAATTTGGTGAAAGTGATTTATTTCTACACACCAATTCATCAGCTTCCCTTGTGCAGTTATCTCCCACTGAGGCACTCCCAGTGCTTTCCCCACTGCTGAAAGAACAATGGCAATGGGGAGCTGCAAGCCAAAGACCACCTACCTAACAGGCTTCTACTCTGACACAGACTGAAAAACCAGCACTCCTTCAGCTACGAGAGTTAACTCCAATCACCTGATTTTTGGAAAGAGGAAGCAGACTTGTATGTTCAGAAACAAATGATCTGTGGATAGGCACGGATAGGGCAATGACAACCAGGGATTCAGTTCCAGAAAACACCTTGCACTGCAGCTGCTCTGTGTCCCAGCGTGTCCTTCCTCACAGAGCAGAGAATTCTCAAAGTAGCTGTGAAGCATCAATAGCCCCTGGGTAGCTCACTCCCACTGCCAGCAGTGCAGATGCACATTTTTTCTTTGTGCAGATCTGGACTTAAATACAAAGTTTTGCTGTTTTTAGACTCTATTCAAACATGGCAAGTTGTGGTCACTGCTCAGAAATAGCTCAAGATGGGACCTGGATGGTTTGCAGTACCTGAGAGGGACCAGCTGACATTGTGCTTCTTGTTTTGGGGAGAAAGGAATATCTTTTTGCCAGTTTACTGCACCCAACACCCAGTCAGAACTGCAGGATCTGACTGTGCTCACCTTGACTGCTGAGGGTCACAAGATCTTTCTCCTCTTCATCAAATCATTGCTGATATGTCCATGATCCACATTACACCTTTCTGCCAGAGTAAAAGATGAGTTTGGTAGGGAACTTTTGTTGCAGCAGAGCTCAAGGGAAAAGAGCAAAGGAGAACCAGGGTGACATGCAGAAGTAGCCAACAAAAATGAGCCTACTAGTCTGGTTGGAGCAGAGCAGAATGCAGCTGGAACACAGCCAGCATTAAATACTTATTAAAAAATAAGCAATCAAGAGCTGAATCACTAATTGCACCTACTGTGTTAACACTGGTTTTCTCCAAATGCCATCCCTCCTGATTCTACAAACTTCTGGAGACTCACAAACCTTCTGTTTTACTCTGTGAGGAAGAAGCAGGATGACTTCTTCCTTTGTTCCTGCTACTGGCCACCTGCAAGACTGAACTAGTCTCTTCATTTCAGTGCTTGTGTCTCTTTCTCTCCCCTTTTGTTTTGTCTATTTAGCTATTTAGCTTTGGGGCTTTGTGGGTGGCTGCTTGGGTATTGTGCTAGGTTTGTGGTTTTTTGGGGTTGTTTTTGCTGGTTTTTAGGTTGGGGGGGTGAGGGGGGTGGCACGTGTTGTAATTTTTATTTGGCACTTCACTTTTATCTTCAGCTCTTGGGACACACTGACTGGGACGGAAATTTGGCCTAAATTGAAATATAAATGTTTTAAGTACTGTGGGTTTCAGAGAAATTCCAAAAATGTAACATGAATCCCTGAAAGGCTTCAAAGATAAGGGCGAGAAGCAAGCTACAAAAAGTCATTTTAAGTCCCCACTTTTAAGCAGATCTTCAGGAAGAAGAGCTGTTACATGCACGAGCTGCGCTGCCTCGGGCAGTGGGACAAACCCCGGGTCTGGGTTTAGCAACACTGGAACACCCACACACTGTACTCTCAGGCTGTGACTGGCATCAGCAATCCAAATAATAATAATAATAATAAAAAAAAAAAAAAAACAAAAAAAAAACACCACAACCAAAAAACACCACAAACAAAACAAAAACCAAACAAAAAAATATCACCTTCAATTTCTCCCTATCATGAACTTTCTCATGAAAACACACCTTGAGTAAGGGCTGAGAAGTCAGGATCTGGCTATATGTATGCATGTGCCTATGTATCCACACAGATACACACACACACAGAGACATTTATCCTTCTCTCTGTGTGTGCAGGTATGTGCATGTGCGTGTCTCTAGCATGTCTGCAGAAATCCCGTTTCCTGTTGGAAGACTCAAAGACACCAATAACCCACCCATGGACAAATCGGTTTCATATTCTTTACTTCTCAAGCCAAATTTTCCTGGTGATACATAACGAGATTTTACATTCTTTGTGCTTCATTGACTAATTAGATCAATGCAGGCTACTCCCCCTGTCCCTCCCTTTTTGTAGTAGGGACTTTCATCGCCCGTAGCTACACAAGTGTGGCTGCTTTTGCCAAATACTTGGAGATACTGCTAATGGCTTCATTTGAACTCTGCATTGCTGCATATTAGTACGGAGGAGGGTGGGTTGTGTATTTTAATCCATACTGTGATTGCTTTGATGTTGTTTGTAATGAGGAATATGGGTTTATTTATACATATCAGAGCTGTTATAGGAATTTGTGCTTCCCAAAGGATTAGATTTCCACTATCAAACAAAACACAGTGTATACTTAGAAGAAGGGGGAGGCTAACGAGAGGTCAATTTTCCACTCACAAACTACAGTGCTTAGGCTCTCTCTCAGTTCTTTCCATCCCTGGATCCAAACACTTTGTACAGAAAGCTATCAGTTACCCCCACGTTGCATGCAAGAAAACAGTCAGGACGCCACCACACACTGCTGTAGTTCACATGGATGGTTAATGCAGCATTAGTGAAGCCACAGGAGCCACTGCTGCCTCCAGACTGACACTGCCACGCACAGATTTAAAAAAAACCCCACACAGTAACTACCAAAAATAAGAACGTGAGTTTTACATCCTTGACAGACTGTGGGTAAGAGGGTAGAAAGGATGAAGTTGAAGGGAAGGGTTGGCTGAACATGTTTTTAAAAGGAATACAAAAAATTTAACCAAAGGACTACATATGGCTCCTGTTACTCCTTCTTATTCCAAATGCTGAGACCACAAAACTAGAGCACTACTATTTTCTCCCTTCAGAAGCTCAATGTACAAATCATTGCAATTATTTAATCTTGAAATTAGGCATTTGTGCCACAGGCAAAAATGAAACTGCATCTCCACAATATAGAAAAATGATACCTCACTGCTAATCTCCAGGGTCAAATACATAGTACCCAAGATAGAGATAACTGTTTTGAAAAATAAAAACAAACTCACCATTAAATGGAGTTTCTGACACAGCTCACTCTCATGTAAATTTAGGCCTAACTATGTACCAGGTTTTACTGTACAAAAGCCTGGAAAATAAATCTGTCTTGCTAAAACTGAGTTTTGCTTCCCAGCTGCAGGGGCTTTAATCATTTCAGCTTCACAAATTCCTCTTAATGTCATTTAAATGTTTACTTTTAACATGAGGATCTTTTAAAATTATAGTACCTGCCACTTACAAGGCGAGAAGACCTTTCCAGAATACTTTGTGGACTCTCCAGAGCTTCCTTTTCAGAACACATCTGCTTGGGGTATAGCTTTGTCTCTTCACATTTATTCAATACTAAGTTTTGACCAGTTTAGTTACTTTTAATATTCTGATGGAAAGAAATTATGAGGGTGAAAGTAGAGGGAAGAGAGAGCATTGGTGTGACAAGACTCCAGACCTGGTAGAAAAGGCACTTTTACAGACCTCTCAGCACCCACAGTTAGATACACTGCAGAACTATGGAAGGAAGAAGGCTCACCCATGGAGAACCCGGATGCCCCTGGGTGCCAGAACTTTGCTCTGTACTCACAGGTGGTGTGAGGAAGCTGGCCTTTTCCTCTCTGACCCAGTGAGCAGCACGTACTCCGATCACTCGCTAAGGAAGCTCCTGCAATTGCTCATTTATTCAGGGAATGCAAACACCATCTGAGTAAAACCTCACAGCACTGCTGGGTGACAGGACTCAATGGTATCATTCTCCCATGACCCAAGTGACCATGGTGAAGTGGCACTGCACCTCTCTGGAGCAGAGGGAAAGGACAGACAGACACTCCCCAGTCCCATGTGCCCAGCACTGTGACAGCCCCAGCTGAACACCTTGGGTTATTATACTTGCTACAGAAAACGGCTTTAGGACAAGTCTGAGCCTCAGTTCCCAGCTCACTGGCAGCAAGGATGACAAGCCAGTCACAGGGATGCTGCAGAGAACCCTGTGTGTCAGCAGAGGTACAGCTCATGGAGATCTTCTTCCCCTGGTTTTATTAAACAGGCTGAAAGCAAGAGAGAGCATCAAAACAGACCAAAATAATGGAAATTTTACCCCTAGATACCAAGTTGACTTAAAAGAACAGCATTTTTAACAACCATTCTACACATCTATTGGAAGTGTATGGGGGTTTTGAGCACGAGGACATGGGAGGAGGCAGCCACTGTGACTACAAAAATATCAGTTTCCTGTTTAAATCTGGGACTGTATTTAGACTTGATGGCTTATCATCTGAGAAGTTTCTCTGGATATAGGGAAGGTTGGTTTGTTTGTTTATATTAAGGATAACACAGTTTCCTGACTTGGATGACAGTGTTTATATTTCCCAATTTCATGTCAATTGTGAGTAAAAAAATCAGCTAATTTACTCAAAGACTGCCTGTGGTGAATTTGTTCAGTACATCCAACCCCAATTCTTTTTATAAAAGAATTGGCCATTTCCACACAAAAAAATATTTCAAATTCTGGGAATGCTTGGACTATGCAGCTGTTATGCAGTAAACTATTAGACACTTAGAGGAAATTCCTCCCAAAAAGGAAGCTAAAGCTGGTTTGATCATAGATAGGAGACTTCCCATGACCTTCCACTGCCTGTATCTTAATGTCTGTGTCAGAGTTCCAACTCTACATTCAACACAAGACTCTTCTTTACCCGCTGACCATGAACAGCTGGCACTGCCTACTCCACTGATTCTCTAAGCAGCTGTCAAAAGAAACTGTAACATGGACACAAAAAAAGTAACTGAAAAAAGCTAGGGTGAAAACTTCAACTCACTTACTTGGAAAGGTACCAGGGTGAGAAGCTGACAAGCAAGATGCTTTTGGCTTGTTTAGTACTCACCACCCCAAAGCAGAAGATACCTGAGAACTTACTAAAATGAATTTCATTTCACTCTTTGTTGGGGTATCTAATGGAAAAACTCGAGTCAATTTACTTTAAATCACCAAGGCTGAAAAAGACAGTGGTTTTCAAGCTGATTCACCAACAGATTTGTTGCTCAAGAACTCAAAGACGAGCGTGGACCCGGATGTTATTGGAATAAACTGTTTGAGTCTCGTGTGCTGACAAACCTGTCAGATGCTAACAGCATACAGATGCAAAGGGCCTCTTTATCCTCTACAAATGCTTGTTTTGGCACAGAAAAATGTGCATTTGTACCAAGCTTAATCTGGAGAAAAAGAAATTAACTCATAGCATGAGGTATCCCATTCCACTTTGGAGATGAGACTTATCTGACACATTTAAGAAGCCTGTCTGCTGCTCCATCACTAAATGATTTGTGTTTTATTATCAGTCTATAATAGCAAATTATCTTTGACCTCAGCCATTTTCCCTCTCCCAAACCTCACTGGCCATCTTTTGAGAATCATTTGTTACGTGTTTTCAACTTCTTTGTCGAGACAGGATATCCACCAACAAAACCAACTTTAACTTTGCACTGACAAAGCTGTCCTGTGCTACTGGGTGCCTTAGAACAATCACAAATCCAAACTTTCAAAAGCCAGGAAATAGATAATGAAGGCACAGACTGATATGACCTTTACTGTGCTCTTAAAAATCTAAGAGCCAGCACTGATTTTCATACACTGTAGCACAATCAACAGGTAATTGATAATTACAAAAATAAAGGAAAAAAAAAAAAAAAGACAGCTGTCTTGCAGATCTCAGAAGTAGAAGAAAACAAAAAAAACATGGATGAGAAGCTCTTGACCACATGGGGATGACATCAGGTGCACTGGTTCTTTGGAACACATGGGACTCCTCCTCTCTGCAAACTGTCTCCACAGTGGGAACAAACAGGTGACAGACAAGGTAGAACAGTCCCAATGGTGTTATGTTCACACCGAGAGGAAACCCCATTCATGCATAAGCACCATACAAAGTCCACAGACCCACACTCCATAATGGCATGACTACAGAATGTCAAGGCAAGGAGAAGACAATGTTGTTTTTCCTGCCTGCATGGCCATGGCAAAAGCAAAAGGCAAATGCTTCTACCAAGAACAATTTTGACATTTGGTCTGCTGCTAAATCCTAAAAGGTGGATTCACAAGATCAGAACATTAAAAGCATAAACAATACAGAAGAAAGAGCAGAGACCAAAGGAGAGGCTGTGGCAGTCTGCAAAGAAGCCTTAATTCTCATTTGTTGGCAAGAGAAAGTTTGTATTTATGTCACATTTCATAAATCCTAAATTAGTAAGGCTTTAACAAGCTGGAAAATACTAACCTTCTTCCACTGCAGGGGCACAAGATGCTGAAACACTCAGCCAAAGGTCTTGCAGCAAGTCAGTACAAGTACCACCTACTTTTGTCCCCCAGGGATCTACTCTATGCTGGAAGATTTCCCCAGTGCAGCTCTGCCAGAAACACCCACTAGCAGAGGAACATCTCATACTGAATGAAGGAGGAGTGATGGTGCTCTCAGGCTAACACAACTGCTCTGAGCAAATGATCTTCCTGGCACAGGCAATTTCTTCCACACTCCCAACCCTCCCAACTCCTAGACCTGGCCCAAGTCCCAAATCTGACCATCTCCCAGCAGTTCACTTTATGTCTCAATTTAATAATCTGTAAAGCTAAGCAGGGAACATCAGTGCTCTTCATAAGAACTCTTCAACTCTTCAACTGGGTGGTACCAACTTCAGTCCTTTTCTAAATGGGAAGCACTTATGTTTCACTGTCTCACAAGATGCTCTAGGAAGTTGCTGCAAAGTACACTATCTCCCTAGAGGAACAAATCCAGGACTAGACCTTGTTAAACCTCTGCTAAACACAACCAGCCTGTAAGAAAAAAAACAACGAAACAAAACCCCAAACCCAGGAGTCTTGCAATTACTCTTCTGGGAGAATCTTCAGAAAGTTCTGATTCTGACTTCTGTCACCCCCAAGATTCCCCAGGGAATTTGGCATTAATTGCTCATTCCTCTGTGTCCAGCATTTCTGAATCACTAAGGTTACATCACACTTTAGGCTGGTTTTTTATGGCCATTTTTAAGTAGGAATTCAGCAGGGCAATGCACATTTCTTGTACTTTTTTTTTTTCTAGTTTGGACTAGCAGAAATTTCCAAAGCACACCACAGCCTTCAAGAGTAACTTCCAATCTAAACATAAATTCACAGGCACGAGATTTCCCAGCTGCAGTGGTTTGTACACAAGCTGTCCAGGCAGTGACAAGCTGGGTGTTGAAAATTTGCTTAAGTTGACATTATTGTTGTGGGAGCTGTGCAAACAAACCCAAACAATTCTCTTTTTAATGCACATGACAAATATTTCACTTGTATTTTATCACAAGACACATTTCTGTGATTCTAGTCCAGGTCCTGCTTCATGTTGCTACATGCAGGGAGTACTGGTTCTACATTCAGCTGCTGGTTGCAGCTTCTCTTTAAACCAATTTTACTGATTTGATTTAATAATATGCCACCCATTAATATTCTGATCTGACAACAAACTTGGGCAGTTCTATTATCCCCAGTGAGGATGAACCAGCACCAGAAATCCGAGTGTTCAGAAAGGGTTTATACAGTTAGAACAAGGTATAGGTAGAATATCCTACGTTGCTGTATGACAACACCATTTATTAGTGGAAAGCACAGACTTGTTTTTTGAAAAAGAAACACAACTGCTTTCCCTTCCAATTAAAAAACCTGACACCTGCCAAATCACCAATTCATTAAATGGTTCACAGATGTCCATCTCCAAACCATTTAAGTACCACGGGGTCCAGGTAAATCCACTGCTCAACGCTGAGGTCCCTCTAGTGGCCCTGAATGTCACCCATCCACAAGCCACAGGCAGAGTGGATGACACCCACACTGCCACAAAGATGCACAGCTCCCACTTCTACACCGTGCTAACAGGATCATATAGCAGGCTGGACAGCAAATTACAGGGAATACTCCTTCCTAACCCCAGATCCTCCTGAATCTGCATACACATACAAGGCACATCAAGTACCTCTTAGGAAAGAATTTTCTGTATCACCTCAGACAACAGTGCCAGGCCTCAAGATGTGGCCAAGGTGAGCAGGTCTTCTTGGTTACACACGAGACACAGAAACCACCTGACTCCCACAGGAATGCAGCTGGAGCCATGAGAGCTATCAATACTGCTACCTCACAGGGTCAGGCTGAAGAAAAGTAAAGCAAAGACAAAACCAAAGGAACACAGAAGGATTCAGTAAAAACGGTGTTAAAATAGAAGAAACACTTTTATTTATATCTTACCTCACTGGAAAGGCTATTGCAGCACTTTTATTGTTCACAGGTAGCACAGAATTTGGACGAGACAAACAGCCATGGTTTCTGGGTTAAGAAATACTCACATGTGAGAGCAGAGAGGACAACAAGATAAATTAGAGGACTGGCCATCCACACTGAGCAGAATTTGTAAAACCCTTCTAACTGCTAAGGGAAGCGAGACCTGAAACCAAACCAGATCTCTCTTCACAGACATTCAAGAATTGAGGCATGGAGTTTGTTAATTCTGATTATCTGATAAAACAAAGATCCATTCTGAGATGTTTTCAAGGGGCATGGGGTTGGAGTGGGGACTTTGCTCCTGTAGATCTGTATTAACTGCTGGGGTCTTAAACAGATGGACAGGCTACAGGAATGGAAGGTGACAGCAGGGCAGCTGGGCCCACAGCCTCACTGCTTGAACCAGCTTGATAAGAGAAATCCCAGGGAAAAGGAACAAAAAGCAGTTCTACTCTCCTAGAGACAGATCTCACCTGACTTCTCTCTGGCTTTTGTGACTAGGGTCTCTCCAGTGCTTCACCTGCTATGTGACAGCAATGGGGTTCTCTAAATAAGACTAAAATATTAATATAATTGACAAAAAGGAGGCCAGTTTTGCATTAGAAGCAACTCTCTAGGTTCTAATGTCCTATGGGTTCTAATATCTGATGTCCTTCCTGGAAAGTTTCTTCTTGCCTTCAATTTGCCAAAAAAGTTTGGTATTTTAACAAGGAATAAAACCAGAGCCATAACTAGGAGAAAAATGCACTCTGTCCTTGCCACCCATTTTATAAATCATGATGTTTTATTTTTAAACACATAACATCATCTTACCAATACATTTTAAAAGCACATGATCCAAAATTTCATATAATCATGAGCTAGTGGACAACATAAATAAAAACAAACCAATGCAATATTTGATCTAGGAAAAAATGCCTTCTTTTTTTTTTTTTTTTTTAGCTGGAAGGTAACTTTAAGTCAAGTGAAGGACTCAGATGAATAAGTGGCAAAATATAACCTGAGCAAACACGCGTCTTTCTAAACTAAAAGCTCTGCTCAAGGAGATTTATAAAGGTAAAACATTCTATGAAGCAAAGTCAGTTCAAATGAAGAAGCAGGAGAAAATTTACTGTAAAAATATAATCTAAGATGGGAACAGTACCAGGCAAATTTTACAGCAGTGAGTGGATGGTAGGTGACATCTGCAAGGCAGCCTTAGAAGTTGGACTCAAGTCACTAGAGGCAGGGCAAGATGGAAAACAGCCCAATGTGTTCTTACAATGGCTCACAGAGGTTCCTGAGGGAAAGCAAGGTGACAGAAATATCTACACCAGCTGCAAATGCAAGAGCACATTAGAAGCCCATCAGAGGTGAAGTCAGACAGACAATAAAGGTGACAAGGGAAACACACAGCACCCCAGCCAGAAACCAGAACAGACAGGAGGTTAAATGACAATGATGAAATGACAAGGATCAAGATGTCCCAGCAGTCAGAATCAAGAGAAGAAAACAACCAACTCAACTATATTTCTCTACAAAGTTTGTTATTCATTTGCTATGAAAAACTCAATTGCGTGACACTGGCCATCAGTTTTAAGCTAAGAAATTTACAATTTAGAAAACTACTAGGAAATTAAATATTACAGAATCTCTTATCTTCTTAGTCTGCCTGGCAGCTGCTTAAAAACTGCTTTCCTGGTCTTTTCTGCTTTTCCTCCCTCCTACTAGAAATGTGAACAGTACTGACACACTGCTCCCCTTATTTCCTGCCTGTTCACTGTTGCTCTCATTTTTACATTAGCACTAATGCAAAAACCACTGCGAACCATGCACAGGCTGGGCTTTAAAAAAACAAGGTATTTGTCAAACTTTAATTCCTCCGTTAAACAAAGGAAGAGAAAAACCACTCACACAACTAGGTTTCCATAAGTAATGGAAAGAGCAATGCAAAGAATCTATTGACCCATTCTTTAAAAACTATGAACAGGGAAAAGAGACTATGAAAAAGGCTGCCCTTGCTAGTTTTTTGAAGGTAGAAAAAAAAAGTGAAACAAAAGGTCTGAGGAGAAAATAAGAAGCAGCTTTTAAACTAACAGCACACAAAACACCACTGTGTTAGGAAAAAAGAGGGGAAAGGGTGGAAGAAAAAAAGGAGAGGAGAAACAGAAAAAAAAAGGGGGGGAAAGGGGTGAAAAAGAGAAAGAAAGCCAATCCAACAGCTTGAGTGCTAGGATCTTTAACAGTGCCAACTCACAAACCTGTCAAACATTTTCCTCCCATCTACTGTGTGTCTTTCTTCAATACTACAGTCCTCCTGAAAAGGGGAGGCAGAAGAAAAATGATTGCACTAAATTTACATAACTGCACAACACGGGAGATTTATCAGCATTTTTTAACAGCCAAACAAATTGTCTGCAGAACTGCAACAGTAACCTATTGGAGCTCTTACCATCGGCAACATCACAAGTGTGCTGGGAGAATCAAATCTTTTATTATAAAAATCAATCACAATTCCCATTCTGTTCCTCGATCCCTTAAAAAAAAAAAAAAAGCCACAAAAACCTGAGTACTGCTAATTTAGCCTTCTCACTGAAGAATGAATACCAGATAAAAAGGGAGCCGACAGCTGGCCCAGAGCCAAAAAAGAAAGCTTTCAGGCACAAAAATTGCCGAGAACAATGTTCTGCACTCAGAATTTTTCTACATGGAACTCTGTACAGACAAGACAGGCATATCTGGCAACGTGGCTAAGAATATACATTTATGATGGAGTACACTGCCTTTTAAAAGGAGAAATAAATTAGAGATTAACGCCTTTTATGCAAGCTGCAAGGAGAAGAATTCCTGGAGCAATTCATTTCAGCTCAAGGAACAAGGCTTCTTTCAAAAAGTCACCCTTTAACTGGGAAGGGCGCTTCTTTGCAGGGAGTCTGAACTGAGAAATACGCAGCTCCTTGCTTTCTATTTATAGTCATTCAGGCAGTGAATAGCCTCATTCCAAATGCCACAAGGCATACTCACAACCTTTTATTCCAGAGACCTGATTTGTGTTTCATTTCAAAAAGTCCAGCCTGATGAGGAAAAAAAAAAAAAAAAAAAAAAAAAAAAAAAAAAAAAAAAAAAAAAAAAAAAAAAAAAAAGGAGGGAGGGAGGGAGGGAGAAAATCAGGAACACCTCTTGCAACAGAAACACTTTTTTTGCCCAAAGTTTTCCTTTATGGAGCTGGTGCTGGAGAGTGTGGAAAAGAGGATGAGTGGGAAAGGAAAGGAAAGTAAGTTGGAGCTTTGGAAATGGATGCATTTTTACCCATTAAACACTGAATGCCAGTTGCCCTGCAATTTAAGCAAGTCTGGGGGAAGGAGAAAAAGGAGTGAGGGGTGAAAGCATTTCAATTACTTGGCTTTGAAGGACCCTTCTGAATGAGAAAGAGACAGAAAACACTTGTCAAATGCAAGTTCAAGTGAAAGCCACTTCTGCCAATGAAGTGTGCAGATGGCTGTGGGGGTTCCGCTGAACCCTAACTGGGCCTCTATTATGTCTTTATTGCTCACAAAAAGGCCAGGGTCACCTTCAGTTTAGAATAAGTTAGCATCCTTTCCCACAGAATGACTCTGGTCAATCAAGCCAAGCAAAGGAAGTCTTCCTTTGAGTGACTGCTATCCCATCAGTGCACTGAAGAATTTTTAGAAAGGATAAATAGACACAAAAACCTTTGGTCTCATCCACGCTACCGACATTTATCAGAAAAAATTCCCACCACTGCAGGCAATCTTGGGAGAAGCAGGGTAGGCTGGTGGTGGCTGTCATGTACGTCTGTTGGATTTCTCTCTCGTGAGGCCTGGATGATACGAGTCTCAAAATGGCACTGACAGCTTTCAAATTTTCACTAATAAGATGTGGCATGAAAAGCAAGTTCCACACCTTTATTTGTAGTGTGAGTTCCTCAGAAACATGGGAACCTCACCAGGCCAGCCCAGCACGCCAAGTTTCCTTTTTCTTACAGCACCCACATTTCACGTTTTTCACAAGCAAAAATTGCAGAAATCTGTGCTGACAGGCACCTGTGGTACCACATCACCTGCCCTCCCAGCCCTGCTCAAGACAATCCAGCTGGAACATTCCAATATGATGTTCTGTGGTGGTCTGAAACACCATCACTAATGCAGATGGCCTTCAAAAAAATGACCCAACAAAGCTGAACTAGGAGGCTGGAATTTGTGTTTGTGGCAAAAACTCTGTGCTCTTCGTTTAAGAAGTTCACAGCTAAGGTCACTAAACACCAAGCAAGGGTTCAAACAAGAGCAGGGGGAGGACTTTTACCCAGTGAAAAGTTAGTTCCCAAACTATGGTGACAAACTGTGCATATTGGCACAACTGTCTTCAGAACATCAAAGAAACAAGCCTCTCTCAACACTGCTACAAGACAGTATTCATGGGATCACAACCCCCCAGCAGCGAAAATCACCTTCCCTCTAGGTTAGAGGCAAGTTCTCTGACAAATTCAGCACTTTTCTTGGGAAAATATGGAAGAAAGTAGGAAAATGAAATCATAGAAGGTAAGAGTATTTAAAGGAAATCACTCATAGCTATTGGCAAACAATACAGCAAGTAACTTTGAAAAGGTTACCTACCAAGTTAAAAACCTCTCTCAACTATCTGACCTGCTAGTCTGACAAAGTTACTCCAACTTCCACAGAAGCCAACTTTTTCTCAGCAATTGGAAAAACACATACTTGTTCTGTGCTAGAATATACATCAGGTCCTCTTGAAGAGGGGCTCATTTCCACACTTCACAGGTACAGAAGCCTTTGTATCACTACATACAAAATCTCTCTTTTAAATACAGGAAACTGATCCCAACAATGGAAGTAAAGCAGAATTCTCTCCCCAGCAAGAGGAAAAGAGTGATTTGATATCAGATAGCCTAAAATAATTCTTAAGGGAGAAAGGAGAGCCCCAAACATGTAAAACTCAAATAATGCTTCAACTTTGTAGTTTAATACATCCTCAGGATTTCCTCTTGATAAATATGGAAAAAGCAGCACATACAGAAGTAATTTCTGAGCACTCCACAAAGACTAAATTTAGAAGCTGCCTGTCAGTTGTTTCTTTTTTAAGTTGTCCCTTTAAAAGAGTAGTACAAAACAAAAGAGTTCCTGGATAATTGCACAAGGTTTAGAGGTTTTTATGGCAATACAGCAGCTCTAATAAATCACAAATTGTTATAGATTAATGTAAGTTGATACTGGTAGAAATTTGAGTGTGGAAAGACTCAAAGGAGTATTTAAAGTGGCAGTATTTAAACTGTGTATTTTTTAACTTTGAAGCTATTTGATACAGTACCAAGCAGGTTATATAAAAGTTTAAGAGAATCTCTAATCAAAACCATCCTATGGAGGGATCTCATTCAATCTAAACATTATTTGAGAGTTTTCTACTAGTGCATTAAGTGACATGACTAAGAGAGGCCACATCATCTCCTGTATCATCTAGGTGGGACAAGAAGTCCCTGCTGCAACTGCTTCTACACAACGGGATTTTGCTGCAGGGCTGGTTTTGCTCTACTTCTTCACAGATGAGAATTTCTGGTTACTTATGATGCTGAAGGCAAGGTCAACTAATATGAACCTTGCACTTGGAACAGAGAAACAGAACTCCTTAATGTTTTTCAGTTTCCAGCATCTCAGCACAACCTCTAAGAAAAAATTCTCTTTACTACAGAAAAGATTTGCCTTTATTGTGGAAAATCCATTTATGCTCAACAGTAGCCCAGACAACAGTCTTCACTTCAGACACGTAGCTGCCTTTTCCATAATGCATGGCCTAGGCTGTGAAGAAAAGAACTGGCATCTTGAATTTGATTTGTAGTTAGTTATCTGGGAAATCTCAGCTTAAAGAATTAAGAATGTACCATGGCACCTCATACCTTGAGGCATACCTTGAGGACTGAACCTCCCTGTCAACTGGGCTGCTGCACTTCAGCCAAAAGATGATAAAGACCAGACTAACTGAGGCCAGGTCATCATTCACCTGCAGAGGCACTCCACCATCCCATGCCATCCTATCCTGTCCAGAACAGCAGAAAAATAACTTCTCAAGAAGTATTTTCTGAAGAACAGAAAGTTTTATGTCTCTCCAAGAGCATTACTGAACACAGGGTGGAACCAGCCACAGCTTGGATGTGTTCCTTACAATAAACACTTTCCTCTTCAACACTGTCATAGCTTTCACTTGCTCAGGGCTCAGACAGAAGTTCACCTGGCAGCTAACACTGAAAAGGGACAGGAAGAAATTCACCTTCATAAGTTTATCTTTTCCCCTTCAGTTAATGAGTCTCTCTGCTCTGTAAACACTTCCTTTCTACTTAGCTTAGAGCAGAAAGGCGTGACCCTTCTGTTCTGATCTAAAACATCTCATTCTGTGAAACTAGATCTGATTTTATTCAACAGTTTCCACACTTGGCAAAAGCCCTCTTAGAAGTAAACAAAGCTCATGTGGTGCAAGGTATAAAATAACATATTGAAATGCCTAATTAAGCAGTAAGCAAAACACAGATAAACTGATTTTGTAATTAGGAGAGTGGAGCTAGAAGGCTCTGTGCTTCTGAACAGGATACGTGCATTGTTTGTTGGCAGGTAGAGGCTGGTTATATTTCTGTGTTCCAAAAAGAGGTAGTATCACATCAGGAAATCCTGAACCACAGTTCAGGGTTTAGAAACGTGTAACAGACTCAGAGGAGTTTAAATTCACTAAAAGCCATTATGATCTGAAATCACTCAGCAGTCTGACCTGCTGAACATTACAGATCATTGTATGTCACCTCAGCAGTCTGTCCCACACCACAGACTGGTGTGTACAAGGCTGCACAAGCTGCAACATCATTTCTGTGATAGCAAATTAGTTAAGAAAGATCATTCCAAATATGCATGAGCAGAAAATTTTTTACTGCAGAGGGAGTTGAGACTCCACTAACATCTCTGGGAGTCTATACTGAGGTGCTTACTCCTGACCCCAAATCTGGTGATGAGTCTGGTGTTGCAAGCAGAACACAGCAAACAAGCAGATGAGACAGTGGGGATCCTTAAACAAGAGAGCCTCTGCCCCCGGCTGCCAGGTTTCCTTCTTCTTCATACAGATGCACACCCCTGTGAGGCCTTACATAATTTTGTAGAACTAGATTTTGTTTTAGTCAAAGATACAGCCCCTCTTCCCACCCAGAAAGTCTGTGTTCCATCCCCAGCAAAATCCCGCTGGGAAAAGCAAACATAACTGATTTGTCATCAGTCTTAACAAAGTCTAAGAACTGTCACAGAATTTCTAGGTTGGATGAGACCTTCAAGATGATCGAGTCCAGCCCATGCCTCCGCCTCAACTAAACCTGGCACTGAGTGCCACATCCAGGCTTTTTTTAAACACATCCAGGGATGGTGACTCCACCACCTCCCTAGGTAGACCATTCCAGTACTTTACCACTCTTTCTGTAAGTAAAGAACCCTGTAACAACATTTTAAGGTAATCCTTCCTCCAAATGACTCCTCCTATCCATTCTACAATGGCTGTATGGCTCCAGGTGTAAGTCTGGTCCCAAGCTCACCAGTACAGACCACACCCCTCTGGAAGCTTAGAAGACAGTTGGTTATACACCAGGTCTTTGGGCACTGCTACAAACAGAGCTCTCATGTGAAAGTTTGCTGAGCACCTCCCTGCAAGCGAAACAAAAACCCCCCATCCACCTACAACAGCCTTCATTCACTTGCTGTTTCCTCAAGCTATTGCAGAGCAATACAGAGGCCTAACAGCTACTTCAGATTAATAAAAACACAGTGGCATATAATGCTCACAAACCACACAGACAATCCCCAACAAAAAAATATACCCAACAGCCACAAATGTGCACACACATCACTCCTCCAACAACACAGCTCAATGCCAGTCAGAAGAGCAGTGCACTGCAAACAGAAAAAAATAGAAGTGGAAGAAGAACTAGCACCCAAAGGAGCTGAGCAGAGCTATACAAACTGCAGGGACAAACACAAGGTTTGCCAGCCCAATTCTGACATGTGCTGTTCAACATTAACATACTGGATGTCACCATCGTGTGATGCATACCACTTCAACACTTGCATAGCTGAAGCAAGTGCTTCAGATGTAGCAGCTGGAAAGGATGTAATCTGCTAATTTATCAGAAGTAAAAAACTACAGGATGCAGTAAAAAGTATAGGAGATATATATCTCATTCACCTAAGGACCACAGTGATTAATAACATTTCTTTGCCACAGTTTTAAATTGAATTGAATCAAATGTCACCGAAAAGTTTCAAAAAAAAAAAAAAAACCACTGAAATGAAGGCTCCCTCACTACTATAAATCAAAGTGATTATATTAATGCACCTGCCTATTTAGACTGATCTAAGATTGTAGATCTGTTCTTTCAATTAAGGGGATCTTGCATTCCTTATTTCTATATCCATTTAACTTCTATTCTCATATATTAATGTAAATATGCAGTGTGTGAATTATTTACATTAATATAATTATAAACTAGGTCTTCTGAAATGCATTTATATTGATAGAAAAACAATGCTTTGAGATTTTTACAGCTAATTAGCATGTGGCAGTAAATTTAAATTAGTTGTTCTCCCTATAAGATTTGCCTCTTTCAGGAAATCAGTCCAGAATATCTTCCAAGTAGTTTACATAGGATTTTTAAATCCTTTGCTGAAAAATGAAACACACACACAAAAATGTATCAGTTATGGAAAAATGTCTCATATAAAGTAAATACTGCATGTTTTAGGTCAAATAACTGGAAAATAAAGAGCAATATGTGAAGTATATTTGGATTTGTTTAGAAAAATCAGCCTTAAGTTAGTTTAATTATTATTTTTTCTCCCCAGTACAACTCATTTCTAAAAATCCTACTCCTGTATTTAAGCTGCAAATTGTTACAAATATCCTTTTACATTATTTATGCAGAATGTGATCAACAACACACTAATTATAAAGTTTGTTTCCAGGATATTTAAGGGCAGCCCACACAACTGCACCTTGGAAAGAAATTTCGGTGAGCTCCATGATCGTCATCTGGTGCTGACTTACACTTTAAGCTGAAAACACACTACAAATTTGCAAAGACTTATGTATGTGATAGTTACGTGATTATCAATCTCCCACAAAGAAAACCAAACGAAGGGCATTTGTCAACAGAGGGGAACGGGAAGAGGGGGATGAGGGAAGCTGGCAGAATGGATAGTCTGCCGAACACTTATTCCAAGAATATTGCACAAGCTCAACTAAAATGCATATGTAATGACAGGCAGCTGAAAATTTCATAATTGCTCATTATGCAACTATACCTTAGGCACTTTAAGCAAATACTGAAGAAATAATACATGGGAAAACCCGGCTTGCCACATATTTTTTAAAAGGAGAATTAGGAAACTATACACGTGGGCCTTTGCTTCTCTCTCTGCTGGAACCCTGTAATCCTTATTAATCTGCTGTTTGTTCCTGGAAAGTAACTTTGTCAGTAAAATCCAAAGTTCAGCTGGATTAATCCATGCCCTTTACTTGTAGCTGAAGCTGTGTGGACAAACACATGGTTTTGACAGACACGACTCAAAATTCGCTATCTGTTTTCTATTTGCCGTACTCTTTGTCAAAGTAATTAATAAAAATAAACGTAAAACCTGGGAACAATGTTACCACAGGGTGCCAAATTTGCAGCGAAAGCCCCGTAGGCTCCTGTCACGCAAAATTTTGACAAGCCTTGCCAAGTGGTTTCTTCAGGATGCAAACTGCTTGCAAAGTGACTGGGCCCTTTGTGCCGCAGCTGAATGCTGCAGACAGGAAGGTTAGCAAAGGGGTTTTGACAGGAAAGGGTAACTGCTGTTTTCACACCCTGTGAAGTTCTCCATGCACACATAAAACACAGTCCCCTGGTACAGGGTGATGCTTGGTGTACCCTCAACAGCTCTGCAGAGATTATTTTCTGAGGAAGAGCCCGCTCGAAATTAATGTCACAGTGTGTTACCAGAACTGAACA
Source organism: Phylloscopus collybita (assembly GCA_027886175.1). Taxonomy (NCBI): domain Eukaryota; kingdom Metazoa; phylum Chordata; class Aves; order Passeriformes; family Phylloscopidae; genus Phylloscopus; species Phylloscopus collybita. The sequence continues at coordinate 45,193,386 of JAJNNQ010000018.1, forward strand.
AAACCAGCCCTGAAACCAACCAACCCACCCAGGGGCATCCACAGGAGATTTCAAACCCGAGGTCCAGGAAAAACAGGACAGATGCCTTCAGCCTATCAAATTTCCAAGCTGTACAAAGTTCATTCACTGTTTAAGAACCTTAAATTCAAACAGGCCTTCCCAGTGAGAGTAAGATGACTGCCTGCAGATCTAAAATACCAGAAACCAGAGCAGAATACCAAGCAGAGATACACACAAATATGCACAAGCCATATTTGCTCTTGTGTTTTGTTCTATGTAGAAAGCAGTTGAAGGCATGCCATGGGACAAAAGCAATTCTCAATTACCATCTAACAGCAATTTAGGATCCCATCTTTAGCACAGACAAGGCATCACCTTTGCCTTCTGCAGTAGAAGGCAGCTGCAGAGTGCAACTTTCTGAACTGGGTAGGGGCAAAATACTTGGTTGAAGACTTCCTTCTTCAGAAGCACTCAGCATAAATCTGGACATCCTTTAAGAAGCAAGAACTCCCTCCTTGCAGTGTAACAAAAGAGTAAACTACCCAAAATATCATCAGCTTTTTTTTTTCTTTTGCTACCTAATGAGATACAAAATAGTTAGATCTCACTATCTACCATTCTATTTGTGCGGGTTTTAGATTATAACAGAAACTAAATTTAACCAGTAACATGCTTCAAGGTAGCTTTAGACGTCTACTGGGAAAAAAGAAAAATCCCAATACCCAGCTGGGTCAACTACAGTGTAAAACAGAAATATGGATCCTCGACTTGAAGTCAGCTGATTTTTGCTTCTGACAAGCTGTGGATGCAACATACATACATACCTAGAGAATAAATCACTGGGACACACTGGCTGCTACTGAAATGGCCTGTTCTTGGCAACAAAACACACACATGGGAAAATGAGTTTATGCTGAATGACTCCAGCGGCAAGTGAAACTGGAAATGCCCCACCTCAAATGACATAGAGTGAGGTTTTGTGCGTATTAGGGCCAGTAGGGTAACACAAAAGAAAAACTGAGTGAATCAAATGCCCTTACATTGGTTTCTCTGGTTTTCCTAGACTTTGATGTCAAACCAAGCACAGGATCGCTGGATTCGCTGCCTGACACCAAAGTGAGACAGACTGCACAGATTGCTTAAACCCATGGAACACAAGGCACAAGTTTAGCCCCAGCTACAAAATGTGGCATCTGGAATGCTCCCTGTCCTGCAAGCTGAAAGGTAAGGGGAGATAGGAACACTCTGGTAGTCATCAAACTCAGTATTAGCTACTGCCTAACACTGAGGTTACATTTCTGGAGAGCAGACAGTCCAGTTTCCTCTCTTCCTGATGGCAAAATCTTTAGAAAGATTTTCTAAAGTCGGTCATTCCTCAAAATCCATTTATCTAAATTATTTATCAAAAAATGTTGTATATGCTACTACCCTAAACAACATTAAAACACAATTGATTTCACAGGCCATGACCAAGGTAGAAATTTCCCTCCTCAAATTCAGGCGTGGACTGCCTGAATTGTTTTCAAAGCAGTAGGTACATTAAAAATTATTTCTTGTCCACAAATCTGGACATAATCATTAACATCCTGAAATACGACTTTCCAGGGCCTCCACATCCACTGGCTCCTGTACATGAACCTTGCACTGTCTTTTGCATCCAGCAATTTTAGATAGCAGCTCCAAGCACCAGAGACAAGCCAAAACATCTTTTAAACAAATTTTACCTGAGTGTCCCAATTTGTTGCAAAAGCCTCAGGTAAAACCTGAGATTTCAAGCAATTAAATTACACTTGGAGCAATGTAGACATAACAAACATACCGTTTCTCACAGAAATTTTCTGAACCACATGAATGTACTTCCTTTCTTCTCAAATATGTCTTGTTATGCTAAATATCATTTTAATATTAATGAAACAACAGACTCTTCCAAAAATGGGTAAATGTACCCAAGACAAAGCCTCATATGAGAACTGCATTTGTTTTCTACAAATGCACCCAAGTATGGCTCTGTTACTCACCTCAATTTTATCTGTTTTTGCATCTCCCCAGTAAAGCTTGTTTTTTTCAAGATCCAGTGCCAAGCCATTAGGCCACCCAAGGGATGTGTTCACCAGAACTCGCCTTTCTGAGCCATCCAAATAAGCACATTCTATCTTTGGACTTTCACCCCAGTCCGTCCAATACATGTAGCTGAAAAGAAAAAAAAAAAGGGGGGGAACAGTTAATGCATGTAACAGGCAAAACAAGAGTTAAGGTCTGTGTTGCTTTTGAAAGAATTTGCTTTCTGCTTCCCCAAAGGCAGCAAACAAGCCAACTCAAAAGATAATCAGTGAAGATAATAAAAAGTTTGAGGAGTAAATAAATTAAACTACTGAAAATATGCAGCGGCCCAATTCCTTCATAGTTAGGATAACACTGAAGATGCAGAGAAAAGAAAATTTAACTGAACACCCAATGTATAGGTTCATTGGAGAACACTGTATTTAGAAATCACCTTTTACGTACACGGTTATTTAAGGGATGAATCAGAGGAAAAGCAGTCATTTCTTGAATATCTGTCAAATGGCACACACATTGTCCTGCAATTAGCACGTTTTCAGTTTCAGGAGACCGTAAGCTGGGTGCCAAGACCAACCACAGGGCTCTCAGTGAACACACAACTTACCCCATGACAGGATTGAGCACTATGGCTCGAGGCTCATCCAGGTTTTCTGAGATAAGTATCTTCCTTGACGTCCCGTTCAGCCGGGTCACCTCAATGCGGTCCGTGCCAGTGTCAGTCCAGTACAGGTTCCTGGCCACCCAGTCCACAGCAATGCCATCTGGATGGTTGATTTCCGTGGTCACCAGCGTCTGGGCTCCAGCACCATCAAGATAGGCCCGACGAATTGCCCGGACATCATCATCAGTCCAGTAGATGTAGCCTTCCACAGGGTCATAGTCAATGGCAATCGCGTGTCTGATGTTGTCTATCTGCAGAATAATGTCAGTGAAATCCGGCGTGTCCAGGGAAATCCTCCTCAAGTCAGTTCTTCTAGCGAGCAGCAAGACTTCCTCAGCACCTGGGGAGAAAAGCATTCACGGCATCATTTCCATTGCTACTGATGGGAAGAGTTCAGTAGAGCACAGCAGGCTGTGAACTGCTACTGTCGCTGTAACAAAAAGAGATCTCCCTAAATAAGGACATCAAGCTTTCGTGAAAATAGAGACTTGCTTATATTTTAGATGGCAGTTCCTCCCAGCCTTCTAAACTAATACAGACCATAGCAATCTGTCTCCAGAATCTAAAAAAAACCCAAATTGGTGGGTGCAGGTCCAAATATTTCATCAGATTATAGAGACTTGCTCAGCCAATTGTCTCACTAGCTCTATCAGCACACTAGACAAGTTTTCACACATGCCCTACGCAATAAATGACAAGGGCTAACAGAAGACTGGAGTATTTTGTAAACAAATTCCATTAATCATTTACTCCAGACAGTCCAACAAGAAAACAAGTCACAACCACAGCACGTATTTATCATCTGGCCCAAGTTGACGCAAAACAATTTTAAGGCAATAGGATTGTTGTTCTTTCCTCTCCTCTATTCTTTCTCCCCACTGCAAAGTTTCCTGCTTGTGGAAAGGGTGCCAAACAACAACCTGGAGTACATTTCAAGGACAAATGGCATCTTCAGTGTTGTCAGACATTTGTGCAAAAAAGTTTTTTATTATTGCAAAAGAGACTTTTATTAGTGCAAAAAGGAGGACAGACAGCAAAACACGCAGTTGCTTAATGAAGTTTCCCCACATCCACCCATGGTATGCTTCAGTACAAAAAGAGAAGTTACCTAGTTCTGTTACCAAGCTGATACTGTGTATTTCGAAAACTAACAAGGAAATCTTACTGTTTAGCAATACTCCAGAACTGGAAACCTGAAGAGAAGTCCTTTGCTGTATTTCATCCAGACCAGCAAACACCATAAGGAAGTGGCAATTTCCAGTTCCTCCCAACAGCTGAGATTGAATGAAAATGGCCAACGTGGGGACATATCTTTTGAGCCCATGAAGAATAACAGAAATTCAAATCCTCATGAGAATATTCTTCTAGAAATATTTCACACCTAGACATTCTTATGTAGTTCTGGAGACACAGAAGTTGAATCTAGAGTACAACACAATCAAATTCACATTTACTATGGATGCTGGATTTGGTTTTGAATTTGGAAATCATGGTTGAGCTTCCACATATCATCTCAGAAGCTCTGAAAAGAAATAGTGCTCAGGGCACAAGTGTATAATGACAGAAAGGATCTAAATGAGCAGCATTTTAGTATCATTTAAGCACTTTGAACTACCTCAAGCCACCACAACTCTTGGATGAAGCAGTGCTGCTCTCCTCCTTGCCATGGGCTGCTTGTCCTCACTTCTGTATCACCCATTCTCACATGCAAGCACAGCATGGTCTTGTACTACAGCTGCGTGCTGCAAACCACACCAAAGAGCTGATCCAAACAAACACTAACCCAGCAGAAATAAAGCCACCAGGCCTGCAGAGCTCCACAAACACTTGTGCTGGCACAGTGAGGAGCTCCAGCAAGAATGCTTCAGCATCAGCTGACAAGGTCTGATAAGGACAGCATCACTTTGAGGGAAGGCTTAGGTAGGAGAAACAAATCAGAGCTCAAAAACCCCCTGGAGAAAAGGGAGGAATGAAAGCCTGTGCACTCATGACAGCAAAGCAAGAGAGACACAGCAACTACAGCAGAATCAAATATCTCATGTAACAAAGTGTCATGTCTAGCTTCTATGCTTCTGAAATATTTCATTATGAGAGTCAAAATAAAAACTGTTTAGTAAAATTTAAGTAAAAATTCAGGCCTCAAAACTCAACATGGAAAGGGGGTTGTATCTGGTCATCTAAGTGTTGTGGAAACACAGAGGGGTTTTAAATTATACATCTAAAAAGACAGCTGAGATGTTGGAGTTGCTTTTTATTTAAGGGAACACCTGGAACACGTGGTGCTCTGTCTCACCACAGGATGATGAGCGAGTCAGAACCTCCTGGGTTCAGATTAAAGAACAGATCAGTCAGGGTGACACTGCTGTGGGTGTTTGTTACAGGACACCAGATCAGGAGCAGCAAGTGGAGGAGGTCTTTTACAGCCTCATAGTCACAGACCCTGGTTCTTATGGTGACTTCAGCCACCCCCATCTCTGCTGGAGGAACAACACAGCTGAGCACACACAGTGCACGAGGCTCCTGCACAGCACTGATGACAACCTTCTAACACAGCTGGTGGAGAAGCCAGTGAGGAAGGATGTGCTGTTGGACCTTGTACTACCTAACAGCAAAGAACTGGCTGAGAGGTGAATGTTGGGGGCAGCCTCGGCTGCAGCAACCATGACATGGTGCAGCACAGGATGCTGCAATGAAGAAACGGGGTCCTGAGTAAGGTCCTGAAGAGATAACTGATCTCTTCAGGCAGCTTCTTGAAACAATCTCATGGGAACATGCCCTAGAGGGAAGAGGGGTCCAAGGGAGGTCGTTAATACTCAAGGAACAGCATGGCAGCTGTTCATACACGAAGAGCACTCCAACTTATATCCACCTTAATTTCTGAATTTCTACTATATTAGTGTGCCTGCAATCATAACCTTAAGTACAAGTCCTGTGAAACAGAGGACCATCAAATACATGCCTAGCAAGTGATAACACAGCAATTACCAATATTACATGTATTTCTAGGATAACCAACATCACAAGCCTCATTGCATGGGAACAAACAGATAAGGATCAAATGCACATGCTTTGCCTCTTCACACAAGGGATTGCAGGTTCACCTTGGTTCACTGTGAACAAGTCCCAAGGAAGAAACCATCAGTCTAAGGCCCAGATTATGTCTAGAAATGCTGACTAGACAACAGGCTGAAAGACACTGTTAACACTCCCTAAAATTCACAAGTAGTACCAAAACAGCCTTCACTTCCTCACAGCAGCAATAACTAGATTTCTCTTATCCAGCTCTGTGACAGGTTCACCTCTGCATCAGACCACATATTTATTTGCATGCAAAGTACTATTTTGACCAAGAATAGGACAGCCCAGACACCCTGAACCAACTACAGGACTAGAACCTTCTTGCAAACCAAAAAAATCAGTTTGTTTTGGGCACATTTAGCTGCTCTGACTTTTTCTCCAAGTGAGCACAATTCTGCAGATATATTCCCAACCTGAGTTCTGTCCCATGGACATATATGGCTAAAATAAACAGGAAGAACATTTCTCTCTGCTGATCTAGGAACAAAAAAAAATCTTCAGTTGACAATTGGGACATTTTGTTGGTAGTTGAATGGGATGCCTCTTGGTAATTTCTTCTAACACACCTCTGAGGCTTGTGGGGAAAAAGAAATAATAAGGGGAATGAGCTACCTGGTCAGTTCTGTAGGGATGCTTAAAATTAAGTGAAATCTTACACAAAAAGACTCTTGACAGACATGCCTATGTCCTTGAATGTTAAAAAACAGGTGAACAGAGAAAATGCTACCACAGCATGTATCATCACTAAGTTACATCCCTCCCCACTTGAAAGTCTGTAATAGATTGTTATCATGGAAATTTTTGATAGGTGCAAAAAATCCTGTCTTTATTACAACACAGTTTAAAATTACAGTTGGTTATAACTGTACTTGACTCCATTAACAAATTTTTGTTAGAGAGAAAGAGCTGGCAGCAGGCTCTGAGCACATCACCAGGAGATGAGAACTTGACACTGTTTCTCTCCAAAAACCTGGACAAACACGCTTGTCTGGCTCATTAGTTTTATCTGTATCATGGAGGTGTTTTGATTATTAATGTTGGTAGGAATGTTTTCAAGGCTGCAGAAGTGTTGTGCTGTGACTTGCCCAGTGTTATCCTTGATACCCTAGAATCTGCCTAACACATTACAGCCAGCTATTTACCTAGTGCTAAAGTCCTATAACATATATTTAATTAACTTCATCTTCAAAAACCTCTCTCACTGCAGTCGCTTCTCTAACCACATGGTCAAGAGATTCCCAACAGAACTGCTAACTGCTACAACATTTATAACACCACACAGTGAACAAAAGCCTTTTTGGAGAGGAGTGGGAAATGCAAGCTATTCCAACATCACAATTGCAGCAACCAAACACTTCAGCAAAAGTTTATGAAAAATTTTCTATGCAAACCACAAACAGAAAACCAGGAGAAACTAGATCAATCTAAAATTTCCATTTAGAAAGTATTTTAAAATACCCAAATTTGAACTGGTTTACTTTTTCAACTGGTTTAAATTTTGAACTGCTTACTTTTCTCTACTCTGTTCAGCCCAAGCTCTCCACAGACCTTCAAGAGAAAGGTCTAGACCTTCAGTAGACCTAATAACCATAAGAGCTGATGAGCTGTTCTGGTTGACACAGAATCAAAGAGAGGTTTGGGTTGGAAGGGGCCTTGAAGATCATCTAATTCCAACCCCTCTGTCATAGGCAGGGATGCCACCCTGGAGATCAGGCTGCTCGGGTCCCACCCAGCTTGGCCTTGAACTCTTCCAGGGATGGAGCATCAGAACGATAGTTGAGTTTACAAAAAAAAATAAAATCAAAACAACAACAACAAAAAAATCAAAACAAATAAGAAGACTCTGTACTCTATTTGCAGTTAATAAATCCTAGAGAAACAAGTTAGGAGAGTTTTTTTTTTGTTTGTTTGGTCTGGTTTTTTGTTGGGGTTTGTTTGTTTTCTTAAACTTACACAAGATGCTTTCCCGCCATACTCAGAAATCAGTATTTTTTAATACCTATGCTAGGATATCATGCTTGCCTTGATTTGGTTGGTTTGTGCTTTTGTTATTAAAAATTCATGCCTCACTGCTGGAAATGGCAACTGTATTCTACTTGCAAAATTAACTGCAATCAGAGCTGACAGCAGCAAAACAGGCCATCTCAGCAGCTTGACAAGACCCTTTTTCATTCTTCCCTTGGCCCACTTCACGTTTGACAAGTAACAAGACATCTGTAACACGGTAACAAATGCTCCAATTTATTCACCCAAGCTAAACATGAGGACTGCAGTGGCTGCCTCTGCTAGTCTTTGCCAGAAAAGGCCATGCTATTCCCTTCCCATTTGTCTGTCTGCTAATTAGGCTAGAACAATGACCTATTGTAGCACTCATCCCCCAGTTTTATGTATATGCATGAGCACGCACCTGCATGTACAGACTCAGTCTCACGACAAACAACTCTGGAAATCCCTATCCTTGCGGGGAGAAAATCAGATACACTGTAAAAACAGCAGAGATTTTAGCTCTGCTCCGAAGAACAACACGGCATGGGCTTTTTGAAAGGAGTGTGCCAGAAGTACTTTGACTGCAGGCAACCCCTTTACAAGCTGTTTGAGCACAGCTACCTCAGCACTCCTGATAAACGAAAAAGATTTATCAAAAAAGCAAGCGTTTTTGCTGGTTGCTGCAGTAGAGTGAATTACCTGGCAAAGTTGCAGTGTATGGCAAAAGTGGGCCAGAGTACGGTTCTGGGAGAAAACATGGAGCATATGAATGTTGGTAACACTGCCAAGCTGTTCAATAAGCTTTCCAATACTCAAAATAACTATGACACCTTGCACAAGGGTTTAAAATCAGGCACTCTTCACACCAAAAGAAAAACGATCTAATAAAACTGACTGGATTTAAATCAACAAAACTCTGCAAAACCCCCTTCTTGTTCCTCAACCTCCCCAGAAAACAGTAATATTTGAGGCGTTGAAGCAAACTTTAGCAGTACCTGAAATAAATGGAAAATCTTTCCATACATTCTCCTTGGTTGCCTTACTAGAGCCAGTTGCAACATGAACAGCACTATGCATTCCAGTTCAGGCCTTTATTTATCTTTCCATCTGAGAGGAAGACAGGACTGCTTCATCTTACTGTGTGACAGTGGTGGGCTGTGAAAGGCTGGCCAAGGACTCTCCAACTGGACGCTGCACATGCAATTTAAAACCAAGGACTGTGTGTAGTGGGAGTGTGCAACCAGCAAAATAGAAACAGGAAAGGTTTCTTTGAAAGAATGTTTTGAGTGGCCACATTCAGACAGGACTTGACTTAATTGAAAGGTAAGTAAGCATAAGGAAAACTAACAATTGTGACAAAGAAAGGAAATACCAGAGCACTTACGTAACTCGTAAATTACATCATATCTGTCTGCATGTTACAGTGAAAAGCTATTGTCTCCTGTTTCTTCCACTATCATAGCAGCAGACTTCTAACTTTGCCTGAACCAGAAAAAACACCTACAAATCAGAGTTTTGACACATTCACACAGCCACCAAAATGGAATCCCACAAGTTGAGTATTAGTTAAACTGCACAGCTGATAAGATCATTAGCGCAAAGCAGCTGACTAGGACAAAAGTAATGTTTCTTCCAGAAAAAGCTGCTGCAAGACAGATATCACAGTTACCCTGTTCCACTTTAGGATGGAGCTTCTGTGGGACACGTTCAGTTTTACACAAGAAGTGCCCAGAACTGCACTTGTGAACAAAAAGCTTTGAGAAGCTCCTACTGACAGAGGAGAAGGTAACTCTTAGGAAGATTTACTCAAAAGAGCATTAATGTAAGGCATAACTGCACTGGTATTAAGAAGAGTTAAAGCTCAGCACAGCCATCTGGCTACTGCTGTACCAAGCAAAGAAGCTGCCCTTACACACAGGTCTCATCCAAAGACCTCAAAGCACTCGAACAACTAAGTCTTACCCTGCCCTGGGGTCTGTCTATTCCCTGTGTGCTTTAAAGAAAGAGAAGAGAAAGTTGGAAATGTTAAGCGGTAAATCTGACTGCTACCCTACGGATATCATACTCCCAGCTTCTACTCCTTATTAACCAAAAAAAAAAAAACCAAAAAATTGAACATCCCTTTGCACAGAATTCTTAATAACAGCTCATTGCAAGCCATAGGAAAAAGGATGGGCCAAGAAAAAGTCTGTCAGAAATCCCTGCTCCTAGAAAAAGGGCATGCTTTGGATTGTGGAGTTTCCTCACAAAGCAAGGTTTTAAAGTTTACATGTACCTACTCTCTGCTGGAGATACACAATTCCACTGGCTCAGAGTAAGGAACCACCGACTTTAGAACTGACATCCATTTTACCACCTAGTTTCTGTCAAACAGAGTTTTGGCAGTAACACCTCAAATCCACAGAGACAAGAATCAAAAATTCATTACAACTCAACAAGATACATAATTAATATATTTTTTCAAATGAACAGAAATACAGTAGGTTTTCTACAATCCCACTTCTATTGACTTCTAATTGCAGATGTTTTCCAATCAGCAAAAGACCTTGAACATATTCAGTTTTCTCTGCACTGCTGTCATCCTTTACACAAACAGAAATAAATACACCCCACGAGCCCTCTCTGAGGCTGAAAACTGTATAATGCTTTGAAATTTAAGCATTTATTATGAAATTTAATATTTATTATGTGCCAAGTCTGATGGAGCCCCAGAAAATTCAATTCTGAGGTGACACAATCAAGAGAAAAGCAAAACAGCAAAACAAAACGAACAAAAAAGATACAAACAGCTGCAAATTGGGGTTTGCAAATCTAGGGAGAGTCTCGATCTCAGACTGAGGCAGTAAAACAGACTCAGCCACCCAATGCTGGAAGAGGCAGTCAAGCCACAGTAGCTTAGGCAGTTATCACTGGGTCCTGGTGACTTTGACTGTGTATGTTCCCAGCACATAGTGAATGCAAGATAACAAAGTTTACACATAAACCTTTCCAGTGCAGACCCAGGGTGTGGCTCTTCTGCAGCATAAAACCAGATTCAATCCAGAGACTCAACAGAGCTGAAAAGGGAGAGCGTCACTATTTCCTTTGTACGCACACACACACAAAAAAAGCCAAAACAAAAAACCCCTAACCACAAAAATAAGCTCTAACTAGACAGTGTTTCAGAGTCCTGAAAAATAGTCATCAATTTGAAACATGCACCAACAAAGCTTGAAAAGAAAGTTTCATTCACCATAGCCCAGGAAAACCACCGACAACAGAACTAGAAGATGATGTGGCAGACTTTCAAGAATGCTCCTCACTCCCTCCAGGTTTGTTTCTTATGGCATGTTTCTAATGGCTTTTATCCAGTGGAATTATAAATAAGGCCATTTCCATATGAGGCTATTTCATTTTGTCACTACACAAAGTAGTCCCCACTAAGAAGCATAAAAATTGCTACAAACAGAAAATACTGTAATCTTTTCATATAAATCAAATAAACTCATCAACATAACACACTAAATAAAGCAAGGGGAAAACAGACTCAAGACAAAGATCTACACATGAATGAAAGGGAAGAAAACCACTCACAAAACAGAGTAAAAGAAGAAGAGGTAGATTTCCCTCTAGATCTGCTAGCTGCTCAGGTATCCATTATTGAACAGTTTTTAATTACAAACTTGCAGTTTCAACAATTTCTGGATAAGCAAAGGAGGTACAATACACCTTTGGAAGTAAAATAGGGAGAGAGGGAGTGGAAAAAAACTCCTCCAGTTATCCAGGTATCCTTCTGCATAACATCTTCCTACAGCAGTCAAACACCAGGTACAGGACAGCAGACACCTAAGAAATCAAATCATCTTGCAACCAAAAGCCCATGGTTTTTCTCAGTTGCATTTCAATCACAGAGCTGTCAACAGAGAGAGACAGATACCTAGGTGGCTGTTGAGGTTCTAGGAAATAAGGTAAAATACAGTTTTCTTTTTGCTTTATTATCTCGTGACAAACAGATTAGGACATGAGTGCTGCTTCCCAATATAGCTCCAAATCAATACTAGAACGTATCAGAGTTTATCTACTGATACACCAGGTTTCTCTTCCAGCACCTTCCAAGTGCTAGAATACTCCAGATAGTTATTCACACAATGCCAGGAGAAGCTTTATCAGGTACTTGAAAGAACTGATTCTACAGCAGTTATCCCAAATAACAAATATCTCCCTTTCTCAAAAAGGCTGTTCTTCTCAAATAAGTGGTTGATCTATCTAACGAGAAAGTCTGGATTAATCCATACCATTCCTCTTTACTTATCAGGAAGACATGCTAGCAAAGAAACCTTCCCTGGTGGTTATATGGCATGAGGTAAGTACTTCACCATGAAGGGGTTTGTCTGCCAGCTTGTCTTGCTTGGAGGCTTAGCTGCTGTAATAAATTCATGATTGCTCACCAAGGAACTGCAGACAAAACTTTTAAAACCTATGATGTGCACCAAGAAATACACAGGTAATGAGAATAAAGTGCCTTAGCATTTTTTCCTTCAATACTCTTCTATCTCCTGCATATAAAAAAACCACTACATGCCCTGCAGTATCAGCCAGCAGGTTCCAAAAACACTTTTCTATTTCGCAAGGTACAGAATGGCAAGGAGAAACAAGACACTGGGAACAGCAGCCAATGCTGATCAACTGCCTCAACAACAGGATCAAGGATAGAAAAGGGTAGCTGACTCTTCAAAGACCTGAAGCAAGTACTTTCTCTTCCAGTTATGAAAACATGGGGGCTTTTTTCTAGTTGTCATTTGGGAGAACAGAATTTCCTCATTTATTTGAGAAACTGCAGCTGTCACACCCTGACAGAAACCCTACAACTTCTAACACCACACAGGACCAACTCACAGCCAAATTCTCCCATTTTCAAGCAAAGAACAGTTGCCTTCCACTGGAGAAATGCCTCTGGTGAGATAAAGTCAATATACCACCTCTCAAATCGCCACTTACATTCTGACATAGCAGGGACAATATTACTGCTAAAAGCAGCTGGCTAGTTACAACATCTAGGCTGAGATACCTAAAAGGAACCAGATTTCTACAAAGTACTATCAACTGAGGTATATTGGAGGAGCAGGAGCAGAAGAAGGAAGAAATTCTCCTTGATACCACTTTAAAACAACAAAACTCCTGCCACTGAATATGTAAAAAGTTTCTAAAAATGAGTAACTTTTTTTTGTTTGACTCATGTTATGCTGAAAGCTCGATATACAGCAGCAGTTCTCATGCTGGCTTTAAGGAATGCTCATGCTGATACACAGCAAGAGTTTAATTTCCACATCTCAGGCAGTGTAAACCCCCTTTTGTGTAAGGGTAGATTTGCTGTGGTAAAGAAGCCAGTAAGATAACTCTGAATTCAGGTGGTACCTGTCTCACTGTCAAACCTGCCAGCCACCTCAGCATTAAAGCAAGTCCCTAGCAGGAGTCAATGCAATCTTGGATATTTATCCCTAATGTATTTTTGCACAGCCTTTAGTAAAACACCCCTTATAGAAGCAATCCATTGCCAAGCACAGAGAGCATCAGCTCACAGATCTGTCCCCCAGTACATGGGGATTTACTTTTTCTGAGTTCAGTAACAGTATCTGTGTAAGCAGAAGCTAAAGTACTGTAACTATATGGTTGCTTTTGCAGCCAAATTCTTTGTCTTCAGCTATGGCAGAGGCTCATTTTATGTTTTTATAGCTCTTCCTAGAGAGAGTTTTGCTCGATCTACTTAGAATCATAGAATATCTCAAGTTGTAAAGGACTGTTGAGTCCAACTCCCTGTTCTTTCTAGGACAACCTAAAACTAAACCCTGTGACCAAGAATATTGTCCAGACACTCCAGCTTAGATCTATACTGAGCCAGTGTATTAAAGGCATATACTTCAGTTGGCACTGCCCTTATTTCCAGGCATCACTCCTTTGTGCAAGCTGCAAAATATCAAAAGCATTTCTCCAAAACGATGGCAAACTTGGACATCACTTTGGTCTTCTACTCTTTGCATGGCATGCAAATACACCTAGACCTCAACCACCCCTATGCCCTCTTACCAAGAGGCCTCTCACCTTGCTTTCAAACACAAGAGAGGCAACAGAATCGTGACCTTTCCCAACACAAATGGAAAGACAATAAATCAGAGTAAAACTGAATCTCCAAGAGATTCCAGTGTCACAGAAAGGCTTGGCTTGTTTTGGTTTGTGTTTCTATATGGAAGCAAGTACAAAAAAGGTTCCTCTTGGTAAAGACTTAAATTTGGTTAGAAAGGAATTTAGATATGTTAAAATGGATCAAGAATTAATGATATCCAGGCCATGTCAAATTGCTGCAATGAATTTGCATAATGAGTAAAATTCTGTAGCATTAACTGAAATATTTTATCTATATACTGCAGCAAGCATTACATATTTAATGAGAAGCAAAACAAAATCCTGAAAAATATTTTTTTAAAAAACTAGGGCCACACAGCTTCCAGAAGCTTCCAGAAGCTGCATGAACCTGGACTAGTTCTGACATTGTGTAGCTCTGAGTGTCCTTGCTGAAGTTAAAAAAAATAAAATAAAAAAGAACATTAGCTAAAGTCCAGTTTATCCTAACTTATTTCAGCTTCATAACCATAGAGCCAAGCTAGTCAAGACTTGGGAGAGTGAGGTGCCTAATTTTGAAAATATTTGTCAGGTATCAGCCCTGGATAATAGGTTTTAAAATGCTATCCAACTAATTCTAGTTCATATACTTTGACTAACTTGATACTACAAAACAAGAAAATTATGTGCAATGAGACTAAGAACCTTTGGGAATGCAACACTGACAGGCAGGGGGAATTTAGGAAGTCAGAGTGACCACTTACAGGAAATATATCCACTTAGAAAAATGACAAGGCTTTTGACATTCCCTTAGAAGGCCTGCAGTGATCGCTGTATGCCACTGACACTGAACACAGCAGAAAGAAACTACATATTTTGCAGAAACATGAGAGAAACACACTGCTGAATGCTATTTACAAAAACCAGCTCAGTCTTGGAAGGATGCACACACATAGCTGCTGTACAAGAGACTGGGATCAGGGTTTAATCACAGTTAGCTGGCAAGATACACAAAAAACATCCAGACTTCCCTGAATGTCATTAAACTGAACCACATGGTCAAGTCACAGAAGGAAGGAAAAAGCAGAGGGAGTCATACAATATTTTGAGACTGCAGCTTCACCCAGCAAAGCAGAACAAACCTGCTCCACAACAGCAGAACAGGGTGCAAAGATCCGGCCCCATTTTATCTGGAAACATTCCCTCTAAGTGGTACAAATTACACCAAAGGTGCACCAGAGCTGGAGTGAGAGACAGATGGATTCCTGTCATTCACTGTGCACTGTGGAAAGGGAGAAGCAAGAGGAGGGTCAATCTGCTCAAAAGGGGTGACAGCTATCACCCGAAGTCTCTGCCCTGCAAGGTAAAAATTGAGCAAATAGTTTACTGCTGGAGACAAGACAGTAGCCATTAACACATCTGTCTTTGTCACAACACTTCAAACCACTGGCCCAACAACAGAACTCACTAAATACTAGACAGGGAACCCCAGGAGAGGAGGAGAAGGAACAGCTTCTTGAAAGGAGACACTGCACATGGACACGAGACTCACAACTCAAAATATTTCTGTTCATAGAGAAAAAAAATGCGATCCTTGAACAATGAAAGAAAGAAAAACTTCAGGGTAGTCTTAAATCAGCAAAATAACTAAAAGAAGGTCTCCAAGCTTGTGAAACTTCCACCCTTTTGCTCTGCTTTTAACTGGCCTATTTGCTGGTTACAATTACACAGCCCTTTTAAATGATTGCAACCAAATTTTGGTTCCTTTCTCAAATATTCATGCAACTGCTCAAGTCAGCTTAGGAAATGAACAAAAGAAACAAAAAACCAAACAAAACACAAATCAAGAAAACTACCTAGTCTAAGAACTGAAGTTCCATTTGGAGACACAAAATTTCACTGGTCAGTTATTCCTGAAAGTTGCAAGGTGTTACCAGTTACTACTGAGCAGGCCACTCTCCACAGGCACAGTCATGAGACTCTGACAGGCTTTACAAACTGAGACCTCATTACCTTCTATGCCAGCAAGAGTAGGTTCAGACACCTATCCAAAATCATGTGCTTGACACATCCAACAAAACAGTAGTGGTCCAACACAACCTCCTAAGTAATTTCAAAGACCAGAGCTTGAATTCTCACTTTGCTAAAGAGTACATGGTCAGGAGCAGCTGATTTACTTTCCAAATTTGTTAACTCCCTTGCTTGTTGAGAACGAACATTTTCAAGCCAACAGAGGAAAACAGATTTACCACCACAGCAAAACAATAACTTTACTTGCACAAAACAGGTACACATTCCCACAGGAGAACACATATACTTGGATGCCAGTTGATATCTATCATCCATTATTAGTGATGGATATTTACTGTAAAGGTAGGGGGTTTTATTTACTCAGAGCAACTCTTTAAAACCAGAGAGAAAACAAGAATGAATCAATATCAAAAGCTAAAATGACAGGAAAATGAACTTTTATTTTAACACAGGCACAATACTTTCAGGATCCAGCATATCGATGATTAGTTTAGTCAAAGTACAAAAATCCAGAGTTTCATTACATACAGACATAATTCAGCAAGGCAAACACTGGCACAGCCTGTCCTTGAATTCATATTTTTTTTGTTAATTACCTAGGCCCTTTACCATTTGTAAAGAGCTACAGAGTGCTCTCATCTGAACATTACCAATGTATGTATACTTCAATATCAGAGCTAAAATTCAATATGCAAGAGAGCTTCCTAAGCACCCCAGGGCTTTTCTGCTCAAGAACTCTTTCTGACAGATATATACAGTAACATCAGTTATACTGGAACCAATAAACTCCCCATGTGGACAGGGATTTTGAGAACAGAATGCTTTTTTCTTCTGCAGCCAAACCCGCAGCAGCTTCTGTGTGATTCACTTAACAGCCTGAAGTCAAAGAGGCTGATATGCCTCTTTGGGACTCTACTTTTGCACCTCTGCCCAAGCCAACAGGGAACAAAACGAAGAGGTGGGCAACACCCATGGATCTGTAGCTCCT
Organism: Phylloscopus collybita; assembly: GCA_027886175.1. Lineage (NCBI taxonomy): Eukaryota > Metazoa > Chordata > Aves > Passeriformes > Phylloscopidae > Phylloscopus > Phylloscopus collybita. Next base: position 45,210,287 of record JAJNNQ010000018.1, read on the forward strand.
GCTACAACATCACTACAAAGGGCTCGTGTGGAGAGCAAGAAGTCAGTTCCTCGCAACCAAGGAGTTAATTAGTAAGATGGGAAAGAGAAGCACATGGATGTTGGCATAAAGCAGACAGGGCAACAAAAGATGTGGAGCTTGGGAAAGAAATAATCCATAAAACTGAACCAAAAAGCCACATTCTTATGCAAAACCAGATTTCCTGTTCTCATCCCACTTTTTTGCCCTCCTTTGACAGAAAACCCTTGGCAAACTGTCTGGCCTGACAATGGAAAGGTGAAAGCACAGTATAAGCAGTAGGTCCTGCTTGTGCAATCTGCCAAAGTGCCAAAAGCAGGGTGAACTTCATTCTTGCTGCCAGAAACACGAGGTCAATATGAATGTCTAAAAAGGTTGTCCTGAGCATTCATTGAGGTTTTCTTAAAAGCTGTGAAAGGGAAACTTTCCAAAGCTGGAAGGAGTAAAGGGAAAAGTCTCTTAGCAGCTGCAGAACTACCTTATAAGCCTTTCAATTACAGCAGGATGAGCTAATAAAGCCAGCCTTAAACCCTGGAGATTCAGCGTTTAAACTGTGCCTCCCGTTTTCAAATGAAAGGCATCTCTTATGCTTGCTCTGGTACACAGAGGAATCAAGCCCCATCAGAAAATGATTATATTATTCCACTAGACTCAAAAGCACACTGAAGACAGGCAGCAGAGTCAGCAGAACACTCTCCAAAACCTTGCCTCCTAGTGTTTTACCACCATATCCGAGTTAGCTGCCTGCTTTTGTAAGATGCAACTTTAAAAGAGACTTCTCAATCAATGAAAAAAACAAGTTTTCAAAGTATACCACAAGGCTCATTCAACCTGTGGATACAAAATATGCAACTATTCACACTTTCCAATTAAAGGATATACTCTAGCTATTATTCTCTAAACACCTTTTTATTGGTGATAACACAACCCTCTCCTGCTTCTCAGGGACATGGCCAACTCACCTTGAACAGTATTTTCTCACTTATCTCAACAACTCAGCCACCAGTACTTTATCATAGATCTCTTCTGGATAATGAATGGGAGGGAACAGAGGCTCCTCCACTGTCCAAATGGAAAGATGTCCTACATTAACTTACTTCTAATAAAATCCTTCAGCAATGGGTTCCACATACTACTTCACTCCTACAGAGAAGTGGCAACCCTAAATACAGACAAAATTCTCTGATTTCTACTAAAAGGGACTACTTTAGTTCATAGAAATCACTGTCTTTGGTAGCTTGGTGGGAGGTTTGGATGCAAAATGACATTTCAGTTTATCAGGCAGCTCCTCTCAACTCACTTGTTCAAGGATCAGCACTGAAGCAGTGAACCCAAGCCAAGCCCACACTGTGACTGTAGGAAAAAGCCAAGTTCCTACCTGCTTTGCATGTCCTGCCATCATCCTCCAGCTGCACACCAGTGGGACAGGCACAGCTGTAGAAGGGGTCCCTTGGAGACAGCAGGCACAGATGGGAGCAACCACCGTTGTTCTCTTCACATGGAGTGTGAACTTGAAGAAACAAAACAGATTTATTCTAATTGTTCTAGAAGCCCATAAGCCCCATTTTCTCCATGAGGAAGAAATTATAGATCCCAAATGACTGGCATAAGCTTTAAAGCTAAAAACCAGAGGAATCACAATATAAAATGCTTGATTTCCTCCCTCTTCCCAGCATCTTAACTCTTGGGGCACCTAAACTGTGACGTATGCAACTGATGGGATGACCAGTTCTGTGAAAGAAAAGAGAACATAACAATTTGTACAATTCCTACGTTACAGTACTTTTGCATGTACAGGACGGGGATGGACATACGACACCTGAACACTCCTTTCTCCTTTATAGGGAGAAAAAATGGCAGCAAGACATGGAACTGTATTAATAAGTAATTATGGATAAATATTGCCACTTAAAAAAAATATTTGCACTTTTTGCAAGATTTCTGCAAAACAGTAGTTTGAATCATCATCTGAAACATAGTACCTTAATATAAAAGCACAAAATGTCTGGCTAATTTCACTTTTGTTACTTCCACTGACACTCACAGAGCAAAAAAAAAAAAAAAATGGTGAGGAAGAAATCCAAGCCTGATCCTAATGAAGTCAATGGCATCTGAGCTATTTTCAGCATATGCTCTTTCTCTATGTGCTGTATTTTCTTTGTGACTGACTCAAATACTGTGACCCTAGGCTGGGACATTCCTGGAGCTAAAAGCAATGACAAGAATTCAGCACAGACAAACTCTTATCTGGCACTGTGAGACAGACCAGGGTGCTGTGCATACCCAGCAACTTCAAGGAAAACTTGCACATGTTCCATCCCCAAGATGATCTCCAAATTCCTTTTGTTTACTTTAAGGCCTATTTACTCACATCCTATAAACTTCATTGGAATAACAAATGTTATCTTTAGGGAAGCAGATTTTACAGCTGGCATAATGAAAGAAGCCAGTCCAAATGGCAAGAGTATTTCCTCTGGACAAGAGCTGATTCTTCCCAGAGCTACTCAATTATATACATTTTACAACACTGCTTTTAATCCTAAAAAAAATCCTAAAAAAACCTCCAAAACCTAGACAAAGAATCACATGCACATACAAAATATATGCAGCTCTACTCAATTTTCAATACTCTACTTCCCTTCAAGTAGCACCAAAGAATATACAAAAAATAGAGGCACATGTGTGTTCATATTGAAAACCCAAAACTAAAACCCTTCCATACTTAGACATTCACAAACTACTTGATATGTATTGAAGACAACCATGATCAAGTCTGGACTGCAAAAATGGCACTTCTAAGTATACAACATAAATATTTTGTGGCAAATTTACTTATTTTAATAAAGGTAGTCATAAGCATTTATTACGGTTGTCTTTAAAGCAATGGCATTAAAAAGCCCAGGCAAGTTGGTACCATTCTTGTTCAAATATTCCAAACCTAAAGAAGGCACTGAAGTACTGCACTGGATTTTGGATTTTGCTACCAACTGGGACAGTGAGCTCACACCAACTTGGGCCAGAATACTCAAAGCAAGGTAAAGGATTCAAGCACTTCTACCTTTAGCAGCTGATGCCTTGGGAAGGCTGACCTGAAACAGAGACTGGACAGAGCTAGAGAATAAAGCAGATATTTATAGAAAAGCCTTTAGGGTACACCTTGGGCAGGACAGGAGCCTGACCAGGGCTACACCAAAGGTGGACTAAAAATGGCCACAAAAAATGGACACCCAGTCATATGTTTTGGTCCATTTGCATATTGGGGTTTAATTGTCCAATTACAGCTTCAGGATGTGAGGTCTCATCCTTCTAATTTCTCTCTTCAGCCCACCATTGTTTGTGCTTTTGGGTCTGAAAGCATAAACAATGGTGGTCTGTCCCTGGTCTTCAGCAGGAAAAGGATTTGTTTTGTCTACCTACTCTGTGAAGAGAGCTTACAAGCATTTAATATGAGGCTCAGGACTACACCCTAGGCAGCACAGAATCTGAGAAACACGGAAGCTCAAACTTAAGGCACCACAACCAACTCCCCGACAAGCGTGCAAAACTTTGGAACTCCACACCAACCACTTCTCTGACTAAGGTTCTCCCTGGCAGGCCAGTAAGAGTCAGGCAGGGGGTTTGAGGGGAAGCAGGACGTACAGTAGGGCTGCCGGTCCGGGCTCAGGACCTGGATGTCCATGGGCGAGTAGAGGGCAGACAAGATCTCTCTCCTCTTCTCTCCCGTCCGTTTGTTACAGGCGTGGATGGAGCGCGTCTGCCAGTCCGTCCAGTACAGAGTGTCCCCAGACAACGTCAGAGCAAAGGGATGAGTAAGGCTACCTTCAACAACTTTTTGCCTTTTTGGGAGAAAGAGAAAGGATTAAGAAATGGATGGCTTCCAGTTGTTACCACACATGAAGAAATTTGACTCTGTAGAAGCTCGTGTAGGATCTGTCGTCTTTCAGCAAATTCATGGGACCAAGAGATTCACCTGGTGATAAAAGGGACAAGCAGACTGAAATATGTAAGATAAGGTTTTACCCCTTCATAGCAATAAGGACACAAATATATTGGGTTTTAGAGCATCAAAGTATCTGATTCAGGCTCTACACTGACCCCTTAAGTTCCTTAACTTCAGGAGCTGTGCAAATACCCAAACAAAAGTGACTTTTCAAGGAAACTTAGGTCCAAAGAATGCTCCTCTGATTAAAGCAGTATATGACATCTTTGCCCAGAACTTCAGTTGCACCCAGTCTTTTCTTCTAGCAGAAAAAGGCAGAAATGACCTATGAGTCTCATTAAATGATGCCTCTTAACTTTGTCTGCAGGAGAAGTAAGTATTTTTCAGATTAATTTTTAATGTAGAGCAGAGATCAGTTATACTTTTCCTAAACCTAAACATCTGTAATTAATACAAATCAGAAACACTTGAGATGCTCTTTCACCAACATACAGCCACACCTCTGAGAATTAGCTGAACTGAAAGCCACAAAACACATGACATTTCTAACATGTTTCCACAGGATCCCAAAATTTATACCTTGTGCGACAAATGCATATAATTTAGATCCAGTAGTTTTGAAGATATTTAGTCAGAGAAAAGATCCTTGACAACTTCTCAGTCAAAACACTGGTACTTGGTTTTCACAAAATCCATGCATTTTATGTATACACAAAGGTATGCACACAACTTTCAAACCAGTGTTGTGACACAGCAAAGCATTATTCAAAATTTTTCATCATACAGCTTTGAGAAAGCTGAAATGTCAGTGTCATCCTGAAGGAAAATGAGGCACTTAATTTTCTTATACCTATACTAAATCTGCATTCAATTTTCTTTCCACTAAAGATATTTAAGGAAAAACAAAAACCACCTAACATTTGGCAGGGAAAGGACTCTCTTTCATTTTGAGCAGCATAGGTAATTATCTGCATTTTCCAGGGTAGAAGAGAATAAAAAGTACCCCCAAATTTCTTGATATATATTCAGACATGGACAAGTTTAAAACAGACTGACACATGCCCACAAGTACCAGCATATACATCAGAAAACAAAATTGGTAATAAACTTTCTCTTCTGGAGATAAAATTGAAACTGTTCTAAAAATCCTGTGCAATTAGCACTATTTCTCACCAGAAAACACAACAGAATAAATACAAATACTAATTTCACTTTCTCTTTCCACTCTCGCCTTTGCTCTTTCCTCTTAACTAATAACAGCAGTGTCTGTATCCTAATATCATAACAGCTGTTTTCCACTAAGTATTGCCCCTATTTCCATCATTCTTAGATATCAAGTCTCCCTTTCTCCTGTAATTACATCCCTTGAAATAGTTCCAGAAAATGTAGTTGCAAATTGAAGCATGCTAAGAGGCAGATTGCTCCAGCAACATTAATCCACCACACAGAATGCAAATTTACTTTTTATTTGAATTTTGAGGTAATCCTGGATGGATTCTGGGATGGGAGCGGTGGAAGCATTTGAAACATCACAGATTTCTTTATTGTCATGTAGGAGTGAAACTTGTTTGCTCCATGTTTAAGGAACAGAAATAACTTCTTAAGTTAAGTTAAGAGTCTTCTTAAGACTCAACTGGTCTGAGCCCTTACTTAAATACACCTTAGCACCAGAATCTAGGAGTCCCAACTTCACAGACATCTGTTTCAACACTGATCAGTGGAATGGAGAAGGGAATAAATAAAAATTTCATTTAAAAGGAGTTATGATTACAATCAACCTTCATGGCATTTTATCAATATCCATAACACTTTAGGAGTTATTATGTTGGACAATATCTAAAAGTTCACGTGCAGTCAGACATCAGGACCTTCCAGAATGCACCCTGTACAGAGATATTCTGGCCTCAAGCGTGCATTTCCATGCTCTAGCAGCTGAGTAAAATATGCCAGAGCGAGCCAATTTTTTATTAATGCAAAATACATTATTTTTTCCTAAAACTCTATTTGATTTATGGTTCAACAGAAATCTGTTTGGGACGTGCAGCATTGATCTATCACAACGTAATTTGCACAGATTGCTGGAATTAGTGCATTCAAAGTCTTGCTCCCTTTCAGGTGGCCTTTCTCTACCTTCAAATGAGCAGAATAGATTTTACTTGCCAATTACAACTTCAAGATCTACACACATGTGCAAGTAAAGTCTGTACAATTTGTATGTGCATGAAAACAGCAGAAACAGCCTGGAAATCTCAAACTCTGCCACTCGCCCCCAAATCATGACAAGCATATTCATGCTGAATTATATGAAAATCTTTCTTTCTGCCTACAAACCTGCAGCCAGACTTGGAGTTTCCACTGTCTCTCACAAAGGCCTTTTCCCTTGTCTCTACTTCGGACTGTCAGTCAATACTTGTCACTTACTACAATGCCACCATTATCCAGCTCTTACACAGTGCTCTCAAAGGAACTTCAGAGCATTTTATAAAGGATGTCAATATTGCTATTGCTCTTTTATGGCTGTGAAAATCAGGCATAGAATGCATCTCAGTGAAAAAAAAATGAAAAACACCATGGAAAATGTTTTTTTTGGGGGGGAAGGCATATTATTCTATTACAAAGAAATGCCTAAAATAGAACTCCTCCAACTTTTCACCAAGGCAAAACAATTTTATTGACACAGGCATTTAAAATGTTATGAAATGTCGAAAACAAAATCGTCCTTTAAAACTACCTGAAGACCAAAGCCAGAAAAACAATGCAGAGATTACTTTGGCAGGACATTTTACCGCATGTGACACTCACCTTTCAGGACCAACACAACCTGCCCATTGAGCACTGCACAGCATTGAAGATGCAATCTCAAATGCCTAAGTCTGCCCTGCCTGAAGTGTCACTTGCCCATGTCTACAAAAGCCAAAACTTAACAGCACACTTGGACAGTAGCCACCAAAAAACTTCCACACTGTGCTTTCCAGCAAGCTTGAGGAAAATCTGCTTCCTAACTGCTTGTTGTCTGAAACAACCCAAAATCAGTTAATTTATAGGCATAACATAAAGGACACCTCTGGATGGGGCCACAGACAAGCATGTCTCAATGTGTATTTCTTGTTGGTAAAAAAAAAAGGAACAATACTGTAAAATCTCAGTCACAAGTTAAATGTTATATTGTCTAGGGTCAAAAAACAAGAATATCCAACGATTTTTCAAGAGAAATAAGAGGCTAAAAAAGAAGAATCCTGCCATACAAGAAAGCTGTGAACAGTCTACAGTGAAATACTGATATGTAGCATCACTACAAATAGTCTTATTCTTAAAACCAGTTTTATAGTATGTGAGGTTATTTTTTGCAAGGCTATTAAGAACTGCATTTAAAAAAACAACTTTTCTGTAGGTATTTGCATTATTCTAGACTGCTGAGGGAAAAAAAAGTCTCATTTCAAAATGAACCAGAAAGTGAGAAGTAACTTACACCTTATTACAGACTAGAGGAAGCTTACCTAAAGGAACCATCCAGATTTGCCCTATGAATGAAGCTCAGTTTTGCATCAGCCCAGTAAAGCTTCTGCTCGTCCAGATCTATGGTGAGTCCATTTGGCCAATAAATATCGGAGTCGACGATTATCTTTCGCATGCTGCTGTCCATTCCTGCCCGTTCTATCCGGGGTGTCTCACCCCAGTCAGTCCAGTACATGTACCTGAAAGAGACACACACACAGATGAAGCCACAAGACATGCTGGGAGAGCAGCTCTTTGCAAAGCCTGTCATGGTACACACATACAGCAGGGTACAGGCACCAATGTTTACTCCCAAAACTTTAACACACTTATTAAAGTAAATCAAACCTTGGGCCCACAGGGCACAAAAAAAGTCCTTCATGAAATGATCTCACAAGCTTTGCCTCTGTGTAATGTATTTACCATTCTCTTCCAATGCTGAGCAGTACCTGATTGTTACAAGCATTTACAACTGAGTACCATGCTTGTGCGGTCAGTTATTAAAAGTTAATATCCTAAATCGCATTCTGAAGCAATTAATTACCTATCCAAGCAGGCAATGACCACAGCTTAACCTCCTTTTGTAAATTCATAGAGAAAAAAAGAACAAAATCAAGTGTCCTGAAATTCGCTTCTGTCAAAAAATAAATCATGAATCCATGAAGACTTAGAAAGACATTAAATTCTTGGATTTTTTTTTTTTAACCTCATTCCCATCCATGTCCCAGCTTCCCTGTCACTCCACCTATGGGCAATTTAAGTAGCCTGAACAGACACTAACAGCACGTAACAATTGGAAAGGATCAGATCAAAGTGTGGCAAATCACACAACATCTGCACAGAAAGCTGAGATTGTACAGTTACAAGAGAAATGGTCTGGTGAGAAGAGGTCAGCCAGTTCACAGCTGGTAAACATTACGCAGCATCACATATCCAGTTTGCAAGCTTGACATGCAAACACAACACAGCCAACCCCTAGCACAGCTGCCCCAGGCCAGTCAGAGAAGCAGCACTGCTTTCCCAGAGCCCCTACAGCCATTTGGGGCATGGGGCTGAGAGGGAAAGCCTTTGCCCTGAGGAAGCTCTCAAACGCAGCCAGGTGTCTGTGCACTGGACCTGTCACCTCCCCAGGCTCCCCAAACAGTATGAGATCAACAGGAGCACCAACTGGGCAAGAGCACTGAGCTGCATCTGAGCTAAGCCCTCCTAACACTGCAGCTCCAGAAAAGCATGGTAAAGAGACATCTATTCAGTCCTGCACAATGCTTAGCCAGGTGTTTCATAACCTGGATTATGCCAGAGCCTTAGCTCTCCTGAAGAAGACAGCACTCACTGTGCAGTCACTGTAGGAACCCCAAAGGAAGTAAACGAATGTGGATTGGAAAATGCACTTACACTAAAAAAGCTCCATGCTTTATTTTATGAGAGAGAATGTTGACCACTTCAGGGATGATGTAGGGACTAGATTTGTAATTGCTGTCATGTTCCTCTGCAGGGTGGTCTCCCCTTCACAGTGCAAGATCCTGCTGCAAACTGCAGAGCCTCTGGAGCTGCTTTACCTGCAGCTGGGGCCATCACTTCAGCCAAGGAGGAACAGGCAGCTCTACAGTCACCAGCAGCAAATGCCCCTCACAACACACTTGACCTTAAAAAGCTGTGATCTCCATGTGTGCCCTCCACCCCAATTCAGGCAGATCTCCAGTTCCAGGGCAGCCACAGCACCCACGCTGCAGCACACACAACCATGAGCAGTTTATCCCACTAACAAGGGGAATACAGACAACCATACAGAGACAGACAGGTAGGAATTGCTCACTGGTATCACAACACACACACACCTGAGTGTGAGGGCCAAACAAGTTTTCTAGTTGAAATAAAAAAACTTCCACACAGGTGAGTCCTCAGGTTTCTGTGATAGCTCACATTAGAGTGGCTGAGGCACAGTCATGCCCCCAGATGCCTTCCCAAAGCTTCCTCAGCTCCAGCAACCAGGACAGACTGACTGCTCCTGAACAAGCAGCAGCAGTAGCTGAAAGCTGCCCCAGTTCACAGGATAACCTATGAACGTAAATTGCCACTCATTTTGGTTTTCCTTAGCAAGTCAGGCTGTAATTTGTGGCAACTCAGGCTGTGTGGGGAAGCAGCTATTGACAAACAACTAAAGACAGAGAAAAGCAGACAGAAAAAAACCTGTCTGCACAACCAGCTGTTTAATCACACGGTGAAATTGATACAGTCAAACACTCATTTTTGGTCAGGTCAAATCAGTTGTCTGATCCAGCTCATCTGCACTAGCTTGCACCACCTGCATCCAACTCTACAGGAAAAGATGGACTGCTGAATGAAGAAAAACATGACTATTAGAAGTGACTTTGGGTCATATCATGTTGCTATTGAAATGTGTAAGTGCAGACTAAAAAAGAGCTTAGACCAAAAGGAAAAATCCCTTTAAAGTTACCTAAAAAAACCCCAAAAAAACAAAGGAGACAAAACTAGCTAAGTCCTATTAAACCTTTAAGGCAGGTTAAAAGGATGAAAAAACATCCCCTAAATTATCATGGAACAAAATTCCTCTCCTCAAGCCTTCCATAAAAATTTCAGCCTGCACTCTTCAATGCATAAAGATGAAGGAAAAAAAACCCTAGTTCTGTAAACCAAAGGGCCCTCATGGCTTTTCTATGATATTAAAGGAGCTCCAACTCAAGAGCCTCTTCCCAAAAAATAGTGTTGTTTAATTTCACAGTGATGTGTGTTTACCCTTGGCCTCACAGTGATTGCTGTACAAAAGTAGTTCTTCCAAATTCACACACAAACTTGTCACAGGAAAATTGCATCTCTACAGTTCAGCTCATTAACAGGCACCAAGTTCAATGTTATTCAAAGGTTTAATACTATGTGTTATTAGCAAAGTAACTGCACCAAAGGAAGGGCTAAGCAGGATGAAGATGCACTTACACAACATGGAGAACAATCTGAGAAGCCTTCTTTCAAAGCACTTCTCTCCCAGGTGGACTTTTTTAAAGCACTTTGTCCTGCCTACAGGGTGTCTCTGCAATTCCTCAAGTATCATAAAGCTGATCTTCTCAGTGAACTTTTCAGAGTATACTGAGTCTCTGCACTAATCAAACACCTAAAGAGGTAAAGATTTCCTTCCCTCTGGGTGCTCCACAGAATCCCTGTGGTCCATCCACAGGAGTGCAGGCCAAGCCATGCAACAGCAAATACAATTTTTGCCTCCATTTAACGCCCCTCTCCTTTTCAATGGGGCTTCTGTCCTTTCACCAGGCAGCAGGTGCTGAATTGCCAGGAATTCTAGGAAATGTGCTTTGGTTTGGGGATCTCTCAGCACATCAAGACCCTGAACTGGGAGTTTGGAAATCAATGTAAGAAGAGATCAGCTGCTCCTGCAGCAGGACTGATCTTCTCTGGTCTAAGTGAGTGCATTTATAACCAAACCACTGCCAAACGAGCACTTCTTCCCTGATGCCCACCTGATGCCCAGTGTTTGCATTAGCATGCTTCAAGGAAACAAAACGAAAAAAACTCCAAACCTTTCAGTGACTTTTGCAAATGATCAGTCTTACCAACGTTCCTGCAGCAGCTTAAACAGGAGCAGCAAATAAAGGCAGCAACCAAGCAGCTGAAGCCACCAGAGAAAGAGGCATTTCTCATCAACTCCCCCTAGGCAAGTCACTCACCTTTGACACTACAATTAGCTGGGGCAAGCCTTTCCATCCCTCTTCTTCCACCCTTCTCCACCCTAACATCTAGGCTCTATTGACATTTTTTGGCAGCACAAGGCACTGGACATGAGACTCTAGCTGCATGCCTGTGAGAGATTTTCAAGAATGCACAAAGTGTCAAGTTTTCCCTCTTTTTGCCCTCCTCTGTTTTGAGTGACAAAGCTAGTTCAAACCAAGTTAAAATACAGTGTCCTGGCTGGAACACAGAGTTACCTGAAGAGAGAAAGTTTTTTGCTCAAGTTATAAATCCTAGAGGAAAGAAATATCCATGGTTATTATGGAAAGAATGGAACGATACAAGCTTAGCTAAACCAGCACTGCAAACTTAACTGAAACAGTGATAAGAGAAAGTTTTGGGGCAGCAGGAAAGCTTCCTTAATATGATTTATTATGAAGAAAACTACAAAGGTGAACTATCCTTGAAACAACCCATGAATCTGATTAAAAATATTAGTCTTCTCTCAAAAGTAATGAAATCTGCTTGCACTAGCTGGTTCATCAGAGAAAGAGTAATACAGAAAAAACAGTGGAGAAATTAAAGATTTTAATAATGTCCTGAAGTCATCATTTGGCCTTACAGCTTGCATCTTCCAAATGCCTCCAGTGTACAGGATCAATTCTTATACAAAGAGCAGACACTTTTGATTTGTGCATTATGGACTGGGGAGAAAATGGCAAAAAGCTCCAAGTGGCTTCTGAAAGAAAGAAATCAGCCTGCATGCTTTCACAGTTTATATGTAGGAACTGATTTGATTCCTCCTGATTTAAGTTTAATCCAGGAGCCTGGGGTGATAACTGACATATTGTTTCTGTAGGGAAAAAAAAAAAAGGGTTTCCTAAATTTATTTTTTAAGAATGCTCAAGAGTCCACATCTCTTATTGATCTCAATAAAAAAAAAAAAAACCAAGCACTTTCAAACAGTCAAGACATCATCAACACTCCTGGGACAAATGATGGATCAGGACTGTATTTTTTGGTTTTCAAATCAAACCTATTTTCAGGTGTCCAATATATTAACAATCCCTATCGTTTTCATTTCACCATTTAAAAAACCCCAGTATTTAGCCCAGATAACATCTCAGGAAAATAAGTAGACTAAGCAAAGAATCTCAGTCTGCTACTACCTGTGCTATTATGCCTCCCAGTTTTTGAAGCCAGCTGAAAAGATGCACACTGAATAACAATGAAGAGCCTAAGGCAGGCATTTGGGTAGGGGTTTTTTTTGTTTGGTTGATTTTCTTGGTGGTAGTGGTGTTTTTAAATGTAAATTACAGCGTTTTAAACGCCCCTGGGCCAGGGCACGCCGTAACAACTGTAAGAAACTAAAAATATCAAAACCAGCATCTTTGTACACATCAGATCGATCACATTTTAGGACTGAGATCTGGCACCTGAGGAGTTTTATATCCTGCTTGCATTGCAACAGGTCAATAAAAGTCAAACAGCGCTGAGGCTGTAAAAGAAAGTGAAAACATGAATTCCTAAAGAGCTAATGAGAGAGAAAAAAAAAACCCTTGTGAGCAAAATTCACTGCTAAGCAGCTATTACAAATCAATACTCTTAAAAAAAAAGTAACCAAGCAGCACTACAGAAGCTCCAAGCAAAAAAAGCAGACATTGGACAACCTTTTGGGTTACTTTATTTAGTTCTTCGGAGATGCTTAAGTGTTTTTCCCCCATCGCTGGTTTTAAACCTTAACTCCAGACTTCCAAGGCAGAAAGGAAGGAGGGGCAGGGTGAAAAAGAGACCAACAGCAAGTGATAATTTCACAGCACTTGCACCAACTCTGTCCCTAAACTGAACTGCACTTTGCTACACCAAAGAAACCAGCTGAACCAGAGCAGAGCAAAAGCCAAAGCTCCATCAAAGCTGTGATGTAAATGTATACTTTCTTCTGAACACACAGCCACTATCAGTCCATCCAGCTCAGCAGACAGAAGCACCAGACCCAAGAGAGCACAAGAAATTCAGTTACTGCTCTGTATGTAAGCACAGGAGCTGCAAGATCCACAATCAAGCTTTCTAGTCAGAACTTAATTAAATACAATTTAGCTGCAGTCAGCAAGTCACTGGGTTTTGGCATATAAATTACCACATTGAATCAGGACTTAAATGGTGCTTCCCTCCTATCAGAAGAATGGGACTGAAAACCACCCTACAAAAACAATCAGATTTTGAAGTTGGCAAACTGCACCTTGGGGGGGTTGTTGGCTTTGGTTTTGGGTGGGTTGGGTTTTTTTGGGTGTTGTTTGTTTTGGTTTTGTTTTTTGGTTTTTTTGGGGGGGGGTAGTGTGTTTTTGGGGGGTTTTTTGTTTGTTTGTGTTTTTGTGGGGGTTTTATTGGTTGGTTGGTTGTTGGGTTTTTGTTTGTTTGGTTGGTTGGTTTTTTGGTTTTTTTGTTTGTTTTTTTGGGGGTGTTTTTTTGTTTTTTGTTGGTTGGTTGGTTTGTTTTCTTTCCACTGCTTAACTCGTTTTAAAATTCCAGGTGCAGAAGCAAAACCAGGATGAAGATCGTATTTCCCCTCAGTTTTAAAGCTCCAGGTCATTTCTTACTTCCTGGTGCTTCATGTCTCTTGTCATCATGTTCACAAAGATTAGAAATCAGGGCTGTGCCCTCCCAGAGCAGCCGACCAGCCATCTGAGCTGGAAGGTATCACAGACACAATAAAAAGCAGCCAACGTTGCCCAAACACTTTTTCCATCTCCCAAAATGCAGCACAGTTGCCAAACCTTACATAACCTGCTTACACAAAAGGGGCCAGTTGTACAGATGATATAAATCAGTACAAACTTCTCCAATTTCAACAATGCTCTTGAACTTATACAAGCCCGTGGCACAAAACAGGAGTTTACAGGAAATTGCTATGAAGTTTAGATTCCTGCACATTTAAAACTTACTTCCCCCATCCCACCTTTAAAGCTACAAAAACTCCACTGTGAAATTAAATATCCCCAACTGTTTAGAGAAGAAAAGAATGTCTATCTTGCACAGCATTAAGCTGCAAATTGCTTACTCAAATTACCTTTGTTTTCTTTTTTTTCAAGCACTGAATTTTGAGACCTGGATGTTCCTGACAAAATCATTGCATCAAGCCCAAAAATATGCCACAGCAGGTAATCATTACAACTAATCACACAGTATTCAAAAATGTGTACAAAGCAAACAAAACCCCTGAGAACCAGCCTTCTCCACAACCGTTTTCCTACAATGTCTTTTGTTCTAATTTACTCTTTTAAAACACACACTGAGAAGATGCCCATAATGATCTCTGTGGCCCTTTGATGGGCTCACACCAGCACGCCCAACTTTTCTCTCCTGCTGAGGAGCCCAGAACTGGGCACAGCACTTCAAGAGTCGTCTCACCAGCACTGAGCAGAGAGGGAGGTTCTGGATCTGATGGAAGCACACCTCCTGATGAAGCCCTGGAGTGCTGCTGGCTTTTTTGACAGCAAGGGCAGGCACTGCTCTCTCATATTTAGTCCATTGACCCCAAGTCCCCTTCTTCTTTCACAAAACATGATTTATTTTAGGAATGGGAAAAATAGTCCAAACCTCACTACATTCAACCCATTTTAAGATGCACTGCATCTTAAATTCACTCACTTAAATTCAGTCAAGACACTGAAAATTCAGGATATCCTTGTATGAAAAAGTGCAGAATGAACTGCTGAGCTTTCCATCAGTTTGTGAGCTAGACCCAGTCACGACTTAACTACATCTACCTGAAGTTAAACCTAGATTTCTTCCTCTCTCCATAAGGAAATGCTGAATTAAAATGTATTCGGACAGTCAAAAAAACTGTATCTACACATTGTACTGACTTAATGGAAGATGGGGTGCAGCAAATGTATTGAACAACAATAATCCAACTGTCTAAGTCAGGTGCTGGTGGCTCTCTTACCCACAGATCTCACAATTGTTCTTAAGCATTTGGCTCAAACCAATGCATTTTATGTTTCACTGTGCTGATGCACATTAATGTTTAGGGAAAGGTACACTCCAACTACAGACAGGAATTTGTCAAGGCATGCAACTTAAGTGTGCTCATTTGCACCTTTTGTAATTTCAAACAAAATAACAAACAAAACCCTGAGAACACCCTCTGCAGGTGGAAAAATTCTTACTCCAGCTTATACTAATGCTTAATTTTACATGAAAAAAAAATTATAAGCATGTTTTGAGTTAAACCAAAGCAACTCATTCATGACAAACAGAATAGTGCCTGTCCAGCCAGACCAACATCTTGTATATGCCATGATCTCCACATTGTGTAGCTA
Organism: Phylloscopus collybita; assembly: GCA_027886175.1. NCBI lineage: Eukaryota > Metazoa > Chordata > Aves > Passeriformes > Phylloscopidae > Phylloscopus > Phylloscopus collybita. Next base: position 45,225,761 of record JAJNNQ010000018.1, read on the forward strand.
TAAAATGCACCCAATTAAGTCATCTAATCAGAGAGCTTCCACCACCTCTTTGGCCCCAGAGCATTCCTGACTTCACCCAAGAAACCACTGCAACACACACTGGCACTATGGCAACTAAAGCCATCCTGCTGTTCCTTCTGTTCCCTCAAGAAATGGTGGAGAAATTTAGAAGATAAGAATACAATTCCCAAACTTAGTAAGACTAAAGGTGTTCAGGGCAAAGAAGTACCAGGACTCAGGATGGGAGGAATCACACAATCTCTAGCAAAAGAAGAGTGCAAACAGGGGAGGGAGTTCAGTGGGGTTTTTAAGGGAGTTTACACATTTCCACCTCTTTCCCACGCAATTTTGGGGGAGTAGGGGAGAAGCAAATAATTTTTTCCATCATCTCTGAACATGCAGGTCTGGTCTCAAATGAAGCAAAAGGTCTTTGAACAATATATGCCCTTTAGTCATATCTATGAGCAGAAAAAGGGAGAAATAAGCAAAGGAGACTAATTAACTATTTAAAGAAAGGCTATCACCATCAACGACAACCATCTAAAAACTAGAGTAAATAAAAATTCCCACAAAAACTTCAAGTTTCTTATGCATGAGACTATTTGCAGCTATTTGGAGACACATATCAAAAGCTTTCCAAGTCCCAGAAATTACAGCCATACCAAGATACTGGATATGACTGTGAACCAATTTTACAGTTGAGTACTTCTCTTTCATTTTAAGATAATAATCGTGCTACTCATATATTAGAGTTTCAAATAACTAACCAAAAGCTTCAAAATAATTTTATACTTGCAATTAATTACTAACTAGAAGCACACAGGATATAAACTAATATCTAGTTTTCAGGCAGCAATAATTATGTTTCACTCAAAACCCGGGCATCTTCTGCATTTTAACCAAGCAGCCATGAGTTAGGGCTTCTAAAAAGTACAGTCTTTATTCAGAGGACCTTTCTTGCTTTTCTTCTCCACCACTCACAACAGTCACAAGTTTTTTCTTCAGTATTCCCTCTCCTCTTAATTATTCCAAAGGAGGCGAAGACCAGAAGATATACTGCTCAAAAGATGTCATCATTCACACTTATTTATATCAAAAGCCTCAGTCTACTGCAGCTCATAGAGATGCTAACAGTTCCAACACAGCAGGCCGATATGCTTCACCTTTAGTACCTGCCATGCTGCTGTGTGGGACCAAGGTCCTGGTGAATCATCAGTAAACACCACTGCAGCTTCAGGTGCTGATATAAACACAGTTGTGAGTTAGAACAGCTCCAGGCCTGGTTCATGGCTTTGCTGTGACACTGAGGAAACACTGGATTAACAACTAGGCATGTCTGAGGCTTTTAATTTTAGACTCTGAACTGAAAGCTTTTTAATTGTGATAGCTGTGTGTTCTATATCCATTTTTTAATATCCCATTTGGTGCATTTATCATCTAATCCCCTCTTCGGTGCCAAATACACTTAAGGTCAATGACAGCCACTGCTTGCAGATTTTGGCTAATTTGCCATAAGCAACCTGAGGCACTGGCTAAACTAGGCTATGGCACACGCTCCCTTAATGCTGTTCAGACATGATTAGACTTGTTTTAATCTCTAAACTAATAGTCATTCTGCAGAATGCCAGAACAGATGATTTATTTTTAGCACTCAGTAATTTTTTCTTATTGCTGCATTCTAATTTGTATCTTATTTCCTTCCCCTGAAGCTTCTCTATTCCAAAAGGCGAAGACTGCTCCATAAATGAAGTCAGCTTCTATGGTGGTCCCCTGGCACCAGCACTGCCTCTGTCCAACAGCCCCACACCATGCCATGGAGGACTTTTTAAGAATTAAAATGAGGGAGGAAGTGTAGACAGCAGTTTGCAGATTTCCTTCAGTAGGTCAAACCAGTTGAAAGGTCCTTATTCTCCTCTTTCACAAACACCACTTCTACAGATCCCATCAGAGTTGGCAGGCCAGCTCAGGTACGGCAAAATCAACAACCCCAGTGACTACACCAAGTGATGACTGTGGTTATACCCACACCAAAAAACCCACAGGACAGCACACCTTTTCTTGAGGCAAGCAATTTTTATCTTTCCTTAAAATAATCATTTCACAGACATTTCACGGATGTCTCATTGTACTTCAGCAAACAGAGGGGGCAGAAATGTCTCCAGCACTATTGCCTGCTAAGCAAGCCAAGCTATAGAAAATACAGCCTGAACTTGGACAGTAAAGCTCACCCCAGAAGGCCAGCAGCCATCACACAAGTAGGAACAAATTCAAGATTTATATTAACCAAAGTAAATATCTCTAATACATTGTAGACTTTAATGTGAACTAACTACTTCATTAAGCACTTAGTGAAAATCAGATATGAGGATTATGGATATGCTACAGATCCTCAGAATCAGAGCCCTGTGACACATGGAGAAGGTAGCAAGCCTTGAGATTTTTATGTTGTAGATTTAATGACCCTTGTCAACACACATTCTAGGGTGTTCAGATCTAAGACCTTCCCTACAGGACTGAGAATTAAATAATTTGTTTTGGCTACTCATTCATGCATTCTTTTGAAGATTTATTTTCAGGAAACTGAAGTTGGCTTGCCATGACATGTGACAAAAACTTGTTTTTCAAATACATTCCTCCTTCTTCAGACAATGTTCATCATACATAAGCTCTTTGCACTGCATTGGAGGGAATTTGAGCTATCTCTTTTAGCTGGGCTTGAGTCAAATCTTTACATACAATAAATTCAGCTTTGTTAGAAGTTGCTATCCTGAAAACATGTAAATACTTATGCAACAGCTGCAAACTCAAAGTTAGTAACACCAACACTATTAAATCCCCCACCAGCAGTCTACCTATCAAGAATGTATATAAATGCTAATGTTCTGCAAAACAATACCAAGAATTTTAGTCTAATGTCCTCCATTATATAAATTCAGCTTAATATAACTCAGAGCAGGACTGGGATCTAAATGTTCAAAACAAAGCATCAGCAAATTTGCAGAAAAATGTTTTGTACTCTCCTCTGTCTTCATTTCAGGCAAGAATAATTAAATTATCATATACTCTGCTTCCTTTAATTCCTAGAATATACAGTGGGTCCAGCAAAAAAGTTTTAATGTGCATGGGAAAGAATGTTGTTACATATTAAGCTGACTCCTGCTAATTATGATACTTTTTCAGAGTATCAGAAGAACCTGCACAATTAATGATTTTCACTACCTCTGGGAGAAGAGAGACTCACAGATAAGCCTTAGGTTTCTCACAGCTTGCCTTAAAAAATGAAATTTTAGGAATATACTGAACAATCATTAACAACTCCTCGTTAAAGAGGAATCTCTCTTTCTCAGTCCTAACCTTGAGATAATCACTGCCTTTAAAGAAGGAAGACAGGCTGAGTGTGCAAAAGATGCAGCTCTCTTTAAAAATGCCACTACACCACAATCATCTGACTTACTACTTAGGAAGCCCATGAGAACGTCTGAAAACTCATACACCTGAATGTCAGTTGGAAATCACAGAAGAACAGGCTTCAGAAGGAAACTCCAGAAACCAACTTTGCCCTCTCCCATGTCCTAAGGCTTGGTCATTGCATTTCCGATGTTCCTGAGAACTGATGACTGTATATTCAATATGTTCCTCTCTATTCTCTCCAACTAGTCTATCTCTTGAAGAATTGCACTCAAAATGGAATAAAACCTACTTATTAAGCAAACACCACAACACACAGTCCTCCATCCACCTCTGCAGAACAGCCTTACTAAAGCTAAACGACAAGAGAACATTCTGCACAACAACATGTTATTTTCTAGAGAGACAAATTAGATTTGTTTGACTTGGAGCATTCTAGACAAACCATGTTTGGGTACTAATAGTATCAGCTAAGCTTTTGCAAATTGCTTATTTGTCCCATTTTGCTTCTGGAAACTGAAGTTGACTAATGAACTTTTCTTCCTCATTTTTTAAGATTCCCACCCATACTCCTCCAGTAAAAACCGCTAAAAAGACAAAATCACATCTATGGAACAGAAATTCTTCCAAACTAAAAGCAAATGACTAGCCAGTGACAGATTGCATCAACCAGTTTTAAGAACTCTAGTCTAAACTTCATCAGATTTCAGACCCAGAAAAAAGCCCCACAAACTTACTCAGGTGCTCTGATCTAACACAGTTCTGACATTTGTAGGAACAGTATTAGACACCTGATTTCAAAAACTTATTAACAAAAAGACAAATAAAAAAGTATTAAATGGTTCTTTTCTCCTACTGACACCCACTTTTCTTCCCCTGAGAATATCTGGAACAAGGAACATATGATTCCACGGGAGCTCAACCCCAGAGCCTGCTGTGCCAAAATCAAATGTCATGGTCATTACTTCACAGGTGTGCCTAGGAAATATTTCAGAAATACCAGGTGAAATGAAGTGGCTGCAAAAGCAAACCTGAAGGTTTTATTCCACAAATACATGTGACATCTGATTTTTTAAATTTTCATTTAAGTTTAATATATTAGTTTTTTAGGCAAACCTGTCTTTGATTCAACACTTAAAGAATCAGTCAAAAGGCAAGGAACTGCACCCACTTACAAGAAGTAAACCTGGCACTGGTGTTTCATGCAAAGTGCCAAAATCCACCTCACCATGAAATACTCAATTTAACACCACATTCTCTCTTTAAATATACTACTGAACTCTACATCTAACTAATCAACATTAAGTAACTCTGCACAGATTACTTGCTGTCAGGATACAACAGGATTCCTGTTCATTTATTTAAAACACCTCTATACAACAACTTGCTGTGGGGAGAATTCCTTTCACTTAAAGGCATCCGTAAGGAAGGCAGGATTAAGAGGAAAAGAACCCCTCTGGAGAAGTCCTTTGGCCCAAGAAAGTCACTCCACTTCACTTCCCCTTTTACTGGTAATGGCTGTACCTTTCCAACCATTATCTGAAGGATACAGGCAGCTCCAGCATTTGACGTGTCCACAAAACTAAGGATTTTGTTGCTTTGGGTACACACAGTTTCATTTAGCCTTTGTATGCCCTTTATGTATTAATCATAAATGGGACTGTAACTGGTCACCTTCATCTGGAAAACCTTACACATGAAACACTGCAAAAACAACCAAAGTTCCAGTCTGTGGCATGGAAGATGCTGACATGGTGATCTTAAGTTGTCCTCTGTTGCCTCGTTTCCATTTTCACTTTGTGCACATTTGAAGCAGGTAGTTTCTCAAGAAACCGTCCATCTCCCAGAGCAGGATAAACCACCAAATACTTTATTTTTGTTTACAGTAAGCCCTTGCATTAACTCAGCATCGTTTTTCAAAGAGGACAGACTTAGTGAAAATATCAGTTAATGCCAGATTTTCCTACAGATGAGAATCCTACCCATGTATACCCCTAGAGGAAGGTAAAGTGATCTCTGAAAAGTATTGTGAAAATGGCAGCAGATCAGTGGTAAACCAGCTCACTTGTGTGGATCTGTGCACACAAGAGAAATGCACTTCAGCTCTCTTTCCTCGTTTTCTCGAGGGTCCACCCAGCACAGCACATCTTCAGTCACCACTGCAATAAATGCCAGGCCCAAAGGACACAACACCAGCACTGCTTGTGTACAGCACATGTGAAACCCTGGAGAGGACTGAAGAGGGAGGGAGGAACCATACACACACACACAAGTATTTTTAAGAGCACTAGAAGCGACACATACAGCCTGCACTCTTACTACTTCTTAACATGGTCACTTCACAGCATTGAGAATCAACAGCTTCGCCTGGATTCTTTCCCTTGCTGGCACAAACATTATTATTCAATATCATCACTTAAAAATATCCTGATTTTGTTTACCAGAGCATAGCAAAGTGAGAATTCCTGTTTCAACACATGTTGCTGTCTACATTAAACAGACATCACATATAAAACCAAAGTTAACTTACCAGACATGATAACTGAGAAAACAATAATAAAAATAAAATGCTTGGAAAATTAATTACTTTTCCAAAGTGTAACGGGATAAGCCAGGTAATTATACTGTTTGAATATTTGGCTTGGCACCCAAGAACCAGCTGTATTTTTCTTCTTGGCTCAAGGCCTGGGCTGCCATTTCTTGCCCCAAAATATTTAAGCTCAAACATATGTTCAGTTACAGATCTTGAGAAAAATACCTTGAGAAAATGTGAAGTGAAACAAAAGGCTATGTGTTCCTTTTCTTTTTAGAACTAAAAACGCAACATAAATCACCACCATATCTATTTAAGCATTTAAGCCAAATTAATATTTACCCATGAGCCGGATCCAAAGCTATTGCCCTGGGCTGATCAAGGTCGTGCCAGAAGAGGACTTTTCTAGATGTTCCATTCAGATTAGCTACTTCTATCCTATTGGTTTCTGAATCCGTCCAATAAAGTTTTTTCCCAATCCAATCACACGCCAGGCCGTCCGGGGAAACCAGACCAGAAATGATGACATTCTGCACCACATTCCCAGTCTGGTTAATGTAAGTTTGCTTGATGGCTTCTTCACTCACATCTGTCCAGAAAACGATGCCTTGTGAGTACTGGAAGTCAACCGCAGCAGCATCCTCTAAACCACTGACCACCACCGTGGACTCCAGCTTGGTGCCTCCGGCATCCACGAGCCGAACGTCCCGCCGGTTGGCAAAGAGCAGAAAGGGAGATGCTACAGAAGGAAAAAATGAAAGCACGTTAGCGTTACAGGCATCTACAGATGTTCAAGAGCTGACTACGTATGTGGCAGAGGAGGATTTCCTCTCCCAGACCGGCAGGGCAGGGAGTACAGAAGTGTCATCCGAAAATCTCTTCCTTCCCTATGTCAGTCAGAGATGGTAAAAGAGAGATGGAAGAGCAGGCCCAACTCTTTATCTATGGGATGTGAATAGCATCTTCCACATAGTTAGGAGCTCCAATCAAGACCTTTCAACAACACCCCCAACAACACCTTCTGTCTGTTGTTCTAACAACAGACGAATTAGAACAAATCAAGTCTTCGTGGTTTAAAAGCTTGGTTCAACCAGCTGAATTAGTAACAACACGCAGAAAGCAAGCTCTGATGCCTTTTAGTAGCAGGCTGAAAGCTAACAGCACCAGACACAGCACCCTGAAATGCTCCTACCAAGTGCCCTCCCAAACAGCAAAAACTGAGACAGAGTTTCAGAACTCCTGTCTCCCCTCCTGCACCACAACAAGAGAAATTCAAGACGGAGTTTGAATGCAGATGATGACATGGGTTGTGGGTGTTTGTGAAGACTGCTGTTAGCTGAAAGAGGCAGCGAGAGCAAGAGGACAAAGGTTTCCCAGCTTCCCCAGTCTCACCCCAATTTCTCTAACTCAAGCAGTAGTTGCCTGAGTTCTACACCAGTCACCTACTGACTCCCAGCTTCATGTGCAACCATTTCATCTGATGTGCTGCCTCCACTGCACAGGCCCATGTTGCCACAATTTGTGCCTGCCATGTTTTGGTTTTAGGCAATTCTGTTCCCAGGGACTGAAACTGGTAAACAAGGTCACACATTGTAAACTATCGTGTTTTCCACATCTGTTCCCAGAGAAGGGACTTCGCGTGGTGGTCTCTGGAAGTGACCAATGGTTCCCAGGGGTCCCACCTCTAAGGTGGGCACATGTGTAAAAAGTATAAAAGAAGCTTGGAAAATAAACCTGTGGCTCCTCCTCACGAGGGGTCCACAGCAGCCTTCTGTCCACTCCGCGTCTCCCTTCATTGTGTCCCACAGCGACAGGCCCAATCACTTGCTACTCAAGGAACAACACACAGAATAGGACAGCATGTACTATATCTCCTATGGTTCAAGCCTGTCATATAAATACCTTTAGTTTTAAGTTCATGTTACTGCATCTAATACGTAAGAGCTACTTCTTGATATTGTCTTTCAGATTCAATTCCTCCTGCACTTTTTAAAAAAAGAAGAGAGTTTATATAGTGTCCAAATTGCAGGTCTGCAATGCTGGCAGCCCTGTCAGATGCTATTGCCTTTCTTGTGAATTCTGGCTCTGGCTGCATTCTCACTGGAGAGAGTGTGCCTCTGCACATCCTTGAAAACAGCTAATGTGTTTATCTGCAGGCCAAGGACCTCAGTCAGAACATACAAATCAACTTCAGATGAACTCAAACACATGCATAAAAATTCAGAGTTTTTATTATTATTCACCACGATCTTTTTTTTCCCCCCTAAGTCAAGAAAGGGATTGTTTTATTTTGCTTTTTGAAGGAAGAATATTTTCATGTAATTTACATCACCTGGTGGTTTTAGTGAGGGTCTTGGACAGCAAAGAGAACCAATTGTTATCATTAATGTTTCACTGAAGATGTAATATCTTTGTTCTCTACAATATTTAACTCAAGAGAGTTTATACAGCTTGAGCAGAATTACTTGCTAAGAAATGAAGTCTCAGTATCCCACCTAGTTAATTTTGCTGGCTTGCCAAGTCCTTCTCTCAGTCATCTTTGAAAACACTAGGAACAGCATCAGGAGAGTCCAACGGGTTATTATTGCAAACAGATAAAAAAGGTCTAAAATACCAACTCCTTGTTTTCTTCTCTGCAGCTCATTGGTTTCCCTTAGCCACGTCTGTTTCAAGGGGCACTGTATCAAACCACTTGAACACTCAGGCAGTTTCATGGTAGAAGGCTTTAAGTCACAAATTCTTTGGGGCAGAGACCTCCTCAAGTTATGCACACTGCCTCACAAAACCAGCCCCACATCCAGTCAAAGATCAAAGCTGTAAAAAGCTTATGTGATTTTTTTTTTTTAATATTGTCCAAAAAACATATTTAGAGGAATCTGAATAGATGGATTTTCATCCAGACACTTCCATGCTGAAGGCATTATTAATGCTACTAAAAAGGAAAAATGAACCTGAAATATCAAGTCCAATCAACAGCAGAGGAACTCAACAGCTTCTTAACTAAAGATCAGACATGAAAAACGTCTAATCCAATCAGCATCAACATTATCCCAGCTCCCCATCCCTTTCAACAGGTTTCCTCCCCGCTGCTGTACACAGTAGGGCAGCAGCAGGCAGATAATGCATTAACTACCGTGTTCTCTGTCACTTCTGCTCTCCAGAGATGTCCTGACTGGAGTGCAGCTGCACTGTGCTGGCCATGAGCACCCAGCAGGGACATCACACTGTCCTGCCTGCAGCTGTGTTAGAACTTCACTGCACTACACACTCCTGTAAACCCACTGATTATTGAAAATGGCCAGGCTTTATCCCCGCTAAGAATAGGTGAGCATTCCACTTCCTTGGGGAAAAGACAAAAGGAGAAGGCAGAACTCTGACTCTGCACACTATATTCACTTCTCTGCTCCTCCCCACCAGCCTTTTTTTTTTAATAGATTTTATTTTTTAAATGGTTACAAAACCCTTTTAGAGCAATACTGGTTGAGAAACAAACAAACAAACAAGTAAACAAATTAGAAAAAGACAAAAACTCCAACAAAAAAAACAGTGATCTCCTTCTCTACAGTAATTCCTGCCTGAAATGCTGCTGAAGAGACCCCATGTCTCTCATATAAATAAAAGAAATAAAGCAGAAGTCAGAAAAGTACTTAAATGCTCTGCTTTCACTGTTTTGTATTTATCACTTCAGGTCAGAATGTGATGGCTCATGAGCAGGCAAAGTTAGCTCTGGTAACTCTGCAGCTTCCACTAAATACAATTTCCAAGATGTCCCAAGAAAAGTTCACAGCACTTCTCAAATTTTCAACTTTCCCTGTTAGTAATCAGTAAATCTGAAACAAGCGACCAAGACAGCAAGTATGTTTCTAGAAAGATAGGTGCATAGCATTTAGTTTCATAAAATTACTGAGCTCAACAGTTCAGCAACTCAAAAGATACGTTCATACTCTACAAAATTACAACCAATATGGTTTTTAAGGCATGAGAATGAGAAACAAAGCTCAAAAAGCATCAAAACAAATAGCATTGACAAAACACTTGATTTGCTGTGCCATCAAAAACCATGCTAGAGACCCATGGTCATCCCACCCGTACATGGTACAAGTTTATTTTGAATCCCACATGAAAGAAGAATCAAAACTTCTTTTCCAAAAATATGAAGACCAATCTCCTTCTAAGTCATGCTGTCTTCTCAGCCCTGAACTGAGCTTGAAGGTCCACAGAACACTCTTATCCTTGATGCATTTAATTCTTTACTGCACAACTCTTGTCAAGGCAAACTGGAAGCCAAGTTAACAGGAGTTTCTGAGGAGAGGGATGGGGGAGACACAAAAAAACCCAGCAATAACAGACTACCATTAGCCTTCAAATGAGCTTATTTGCTTCACAGAAGGAAATATCCCTTCCTTGAGAAGTTATTCCATAGTTAGAAGGTTAAGAGACTCAAAGGAACACTGAGTGTTATGCTCTATTTTGATCAGCAACATTTTTGACAACTGAAAATTGCTTGAAAAGGGAAACACCAGTTTCTATTTTGAAAAAGTAGAAGAATAAACAGTGAAAGGATGAATACTGAATGTGGAGGATAAACTGTTTATATCCAGTCTATTACCACCCAATTGAAATGACCTTTTTTATGTCGTCACCAAAAAAAAGTATTCTTTTTCAGTAAAATTAGAACAGTTCATATTTTCCCATAATAGGCATTATCTAAAATGTCTCTACATAGCTGCAGTTCACAGTCTTTGGACAAAACAAAAAAGAACCTGAAATCCCACAAATTTTCAAATACACTCTAAACAGATAACAGCCTGAACCATACAAAGTTACAGCATTTCTTCTTGCAGCAATTCTACAATCTTACTTGGATCCTGCAGTACTTGATCAAAACCACTTCATTCTAAAAGACATATTATTTCTGTGCAAAACCCCACCAATTTTCCTGTGGTTTTCTGCTAACTGGAAAACACACCCTTGACTTGACAATGTAGTGAGCTATCTACACAGAAGCCTATTGTACAACTGTGTGAAAACAGAGCTCCTCATCAGTCTATTAACTGCAGAAAAGGAAACACTCCTGGATCAGGCAGGGTAGGAATCAAGCAAGGGTTCAATTCCCAGCTTTGCCTTTGATCCCTCAAATGCTTGTTCCTTGTCTGTGGCCAATTACTAAATTTTAATTGTTTCACCTGCATCAGGAAAGTTGTTTTGTGCACACATAACTTAAGACTGGAGGATTTGTACACTTTTGTATAATTTATTATCTTGACCACCATAAACAGGACCAGTTTCTGAATTCAGTCATTAACTTCCATTGTTTTAATTGTGCCCATTTAGAGCACTTGAATTTTATTAAGTGCTTCAGGGGTACCCATTAGGCCCAGTAAACTCACGTGGAATAAACAACTAAAAATGCACTATATGGCCTTTACTATTAGTTCCAGTAACAGCTTTCTAAAAACCAGTCTGACTGGGCTCAACATTCATATTAAGACTAAGATGATCACGAATGATAACCAACAGTACATTTGTAATCAGTGTTTGGTTTTTTGCAAAGCTGCAACAGCTCTAAGACAAGTTGAGCAAGAGTTTTAAAAAGTTATATTTATACCACTGCTTCATAGTTGTTGACATGCCTACATTTTGTCTCCTTCCCCTTAAAGCCAAAATAGAAAGACATGAGAATACTGAGGCACATGCATGATTTCTACCCTTGAAAGCACAGAACAAACACAAATCCTATGTATAGCACAGGAGAAAAGCCTAACTTTCCAGTTCTTAAACCAGTTAACTAGGCTGAAGTTCACGGAGAGGTTTTAACTGTGATTTTAAGAAAAGCAACTGAGGATCTTGGGAACCTGGCACACAACATAAAATGAGGGTCTCATTTTAATAAGCATACAAGCGAAAATAGCCATCCAAAATTACAGCATGTGCACCAACTTATATTTTAAATATTATTTCAATCCTTAACAGGACAATTGCAATGGAGACCTCTGTGGTTAAGCCATCTGTACGGCTGGACAGAAAGAATAGCATAATTCTTGCAGCAGTCCATGTCCCAAACCACAAAAACATTTATTACCAAAGAGCAAAAAACCCCCACACACCCCTACCACAGGCATGCAAGATGGTAAAAAACAAACATGTCAAAACTTTTGCACCCAAGTCTGCACCATGTTACAGAAACTCTTAGGCAGGATATGGAATTAGCATGCTTCAGCTCTCTACACTTAAAAATAGCTGCTATGCAGAAACAAGACTGTGTATGTAGGGTCCTAACAGCCATAAACTAATTGGAGAAACAACTTTTACAACACAAAGTGATCCTTCTTGTCCAGATCTTACACTCTGGAGTATATGGAGGCTTAGACCTTGGATGTCACAGAATCACAGAATGGTTTGGGTTGGAAGAAACCTTAAAGATCATCTATCTTCAATTCCCTCTGCCATGGGCAGGGAGACCTTTGAATAGTTCATCCAGCCTGGCCTTGAACACCGACAGGGATGGGGCACCCACAGCTTCTCTGAGCAACCTGTTGCAGGTCTTGCCACTTCCACAGTAAAGAAATTTCTGTTTAATACCCAATCTAAACCCACTCTCAGTTTGAAGCCATTCCTCTTTGTCCTGTCACTACATGTTCTTGTAAAAAGTTCCTCTCTATCTTGCTTGTAGGCCCCTTCAGGTACAACTAGGTTAGCTCAATGCCTTTTTTTCCCCATGTTGAACAATCCCAATTCTCACTGCCTTTCTTTGTAGGAGAGGTCCTCCATTCCTTTAATCATCTTGGTGCCTTCCTCTGGACTCTCCAGCAGGTCAATGTCCTTCCTGTGCTGGGAAACCATCAAAGTCAAAAGATGAGATTGAATGTTGATCTTCCTGTACTAACTGCACATACTCAACGCAAGTTTCAGCTTGCCAGATAAAGTCCTCTGAAAAGACTATGGCTGTCATCCTCAAAACACTTTATTATTGAAAATAAAATTAATTCCCAATGGAATAATTAAATTACAAAATATTCTTGCTCCAACACAGAGGTAGGTGGTAGAAATTTTAGGGCACAAGATAAAAAAAAAATCAGGACTCCTTGGTTTCAGTCCCAAACATTTCTTCTCCCTTAGCAAAGAACTTGAGCAGGAACCTCAGCCCAACGATTTGTAAAAATCAATCCTCCTGCTACAAACATACCCTTCCTTCTGCTATTAATTATCCCAAAGGGCTGCAGTGCAGCCACTCATGCTCAAGTAAGGCACTTGAAGATATTCCAACAAAAGGCTCAGTGATGCACTCAGCTTTTCATTCCTGAACGGCTACGACTTCTCTTCTCTGTGAGCTGATCCTCTCAGTGATAGCTGGTTTATAGCACAACTTGAAGAGGAAAATACACTCCTCCAAATTACATCCCATTCCTTAAACCCTTCTGTTCAACCCATTTGATATGAATTTTGCTTTCCAAACCATAAGGTGTTCTGGTTATCAAATAAGGAGGACTCATTTCCATTTTATCTGACTGTACTTAGAATCAAGCTCTGACATTCAGGATGAGACCACTAAGAATATCATCTGTTCACACACAATGTGCACAGCAGGCAATTTTTGTAAACTTTCCTCTTTACCAACCTGCATTTTAAATTATTCACATGGTCACACCAGGCATACACCAGTGTGCAGTAATCCAGCCCACACTAGTACCCCATATTATAAAACGTATTTGTTTGTATATGCCAAGGATTATCTTGAGTATCACTGCAAAATACCAGAAGACAGACAGGATCTCAGTGCTCAGATCTATTTGCTATCAGGTAAAAGTAAGGCTGTTCATCCACTAATCCACCTACAAGAAGTGACATGGCTTTAGCCACAAATGTATTTGGAAGTGGGTTATGTGAATAAATTACACAAGTTTAAGGGACATCTGGTTTAGCAGCAGCAAACTGGAAAGGGTCCACAGAAAGTATATAAAAAAGATTTATGTGGGTTTAGACAACACACAAAGCTTGTTCTCACCAAGAAGAGGAGCTGGTAAGGCTGTGAGATAAAAATACAGTAAAACAGCAGACCAATCAACAAACACTTTCATGAGAGGCTGAAGTTCAGTTTTTCTTAGCCAGTGGAGAAAGGACACACTGAGGAGACTAGATCAGGTTAGGCTTTGTGGCTTTCATTGATGGGGAAGAGAATGCCGACAGGAACATGCTCTGAAGATACTGGAGCACACTGCAGAAGCTACAAAACTGCTTGCAAAAGGTGACTTTCAATAGCAGTTGGATAGCCATTCCCCTAGTATGGTTTTTGTACAGTTAATTGCTGCCTCAAGAAAGGAGTTTCTTTTATGTGTCTTGAAATAAAAAAAAAAAAAAGCTCAGTGGACTGAACTGCCCATACTGCTTCACTGAAAATCTTGATTAAGGAGGTCTGGGATTGATTGTGTTTATGTCAGGTTTTACACAAAACAGTTTTGAACTTCTTAGTAACTTACATCACTGTTTCTGTTGCCCTCCCAATACAGGGAGCTTTATCAAATAGTAATGTTAAAATATTGTTAAATAAACTTCAAGCTACTTTTGTTTTATTTTTTAAATAAACAAGCAACAATTCTTTTGAAGATCTTGTTATATTTTTCGCATTGCATAGGGTTCCCACACTCACAATAATGACAGGGTTTTAGGAGGATGAGAATTACTTCAGACCACTGGTTTTGTTTGGCAGCCTAGTTTTTAAATAATAATGTTAGCAGTAACAACAAAATATAGCACTGATTATATACCATTTCATCTCCACTGGCCGAAATTAGTTCATTTCCCTTGGCCAGGAGATGCCAAAGTATTTCTCTGAAGAGCATGCTCTGAAGAACTCCAGCAAAGGTGCTTTACACAAATTATGAAATACAGGATTTGCTCTATTTAGCTGGGTGGCAATTAAAGATTTTTAAAATCTCCAACAACATGCCCGAACTTACTCATTACTCTTCTGTTCTGTTTCTAGTTATATTACCTACTTCAAGTAAAAAAAAAAAAAAATTTCACATGTCAAAAAAGTCAAATTGTTACATTCAATGTGCATGAGTACAATTGCATCTCTGCAGACCCTGGCAGCAAGCTACATCTGTTCAAGACCACTTTTATGTGGGCACATTATTTTAAAGGGGGGTTCTCAAACTTTCTCTCTTTTCTAAGACCACCCATTAAGCACAGCACACAAATGCCTCTCCTGGTGCATCACGCAATGGCTCTCTAAGACTGCCCTTAGTAGTGCTGTAGCCAGTACTGAAACTGGTTAAACAGGACAGCATATTTCATCTTCTAACACAGCTTTAGCAGCTGGAAAGGACGACAGCCAAGCCCATGTGAGCTGACAACACTACAAGGACCACCAAGCAGCATACAGAACATATTTAAAGATCCACGGAAAAACTAAACAAAACCCAAAACATCAGCCGTGATTCAGAGACAATGAGATACTCATCAGATAAGACTTGCAAGCACTTTAAACATTTAGAGAAGAACATGATTCACTTGAGCATAAAGCAATTTTTATTTGGTCTGTATTGTTAGAGGTAATTTCTAAACATTATTGCAAAACTGGCTCTTGGCAATCTCACTCTATGCAATGCACAACTGGTGTTCAGCCAAACAGTTTTAAGGATTGCAGCCTCATGCAATCCTGGGCAGCTAATGTTAAGCAGATAAAATCTCTGCAGTCTGAACCCCCACATCTTCCTGACATCAGGAAAATTCTCTCTCGAGCTTTTTACAGAGGTTAAAATATACATGTGATTTTCCCAAAAGCAGTATACCATTCACAACCACTTGTTTGTTCTTCTGAGGCTTCTGGTGCAATTTGCTACTCAAGAACCACAATGCACATGACAGCTTAAATACAAATATACCATCTACTGGGGATTAGGGAACTGGCTTCAGACAGACACCACCAAGGAGCTCTGGAAACTTTGAAAATGGCTGCTAAACTGAGCATTCTCCAGTCTCACAAGTCATCTTTTGTGTTTGGTGCTGGTTGGAAATTAGAACCTGCGCTGAACTCCAAGGGAGCTTAAACTGACAATTTCCAACAAACCTCAATGATGACGGTCAAAGCTCCCAAGATACACTGAAAATCCCACTCTAAATGAAGACAGAAGAAAGTTTTCACCCACAAGAAAGGTGAAAACTTCTCTAAGAACAAGCAGGCAGGAGAACTTCACAGATCTGCATTGGGAGGTTTGAGTCCGAGACGGTGCCAGAATGGAGGAACCGGAAAGCAGAGACCCACTGCATACACGTGGGTGACCCACTGGCACCACAGCCAGCCTCCAATCCTCCTCTGCCTTAAATTAAGAGCAGTGTGACACAAGGAAGGCCGTCACACATCCCAAACACCACCTGCTATTTCAAGATGTACCAAGCAACTTCTGCAGACCCATCACAGAATTCTGCACTGGATGCTCCCCTCCTGCAGCTGTACAAAGCTATGGCCTTTGTGCTGCTGCTCCTAAGAGTGAAAGATGCTGTAAGCATTTACAGTTTGTAACCCTGGGCCAAGAAAACTAATGGTATGGGTGATCTTTAATGACAAATTACTTGCACTGAAGGAAGAGGAGTATTGCTTTATAGTGTTTCTCATGCAAAAGCCCAGAGTGCCCCTACCTCTGCCAGAAGCTCAGTTCAGGTTCTCTCTGACAACTGTGTTCTGAGGCAAAACACTGAGCAAGTCACTGAGAAGATATCATCATAGAAAGAGAGATTCTTATCACAGGCACATTCACTTCAACAGCAGGTTCATTGCTTTATCAGCAAGGTTCCACATTTTGATTAAGGATTCTTTAAAGTACAAACCTGCATTTTGCCTAATACCATTAGCTTCACCAACAACAGCTTCAATTCCATAACAGTGTTCACCATATTCTACATGACCCATGAGTTTTCTTTGTGAGAATTAACATGGCACTCTGCTTGTACCCACAAATGTGGGAAACAGACTGTCCATTGAGATTTCTGATATTTTCTGGTTTTAGAATAAGCAGAAGTGGCACTGAAGTAGTCTCTTACACAATATCTCTGTTGGGCTTTGCCAAAATGGGTAAGTGCAGAAGGCAGTGCTTAAAAATAGGGTTGGGGGATGTGACAGGAAAAAAATATACTTGGATGTTTCACATTCTGTGATGCACAGTACATGGCAACAATTTTCCTGTTGTTACTCTAAATGCAACTGGCGTGGATTTCCCCCCAGTCCCCACGATATGCTCAACAACTTTAAAACTGCAGAGGAAACTGAAGATTTGTCCTACTTCTGCACAAACTGGTTTAGAAGAATGCAGACAAAAGGGTGACTTCCTTGAACATCCAAACAAGACTTTTTCTGTGAATAACAGTTCAGGTCAATCCATGAATGGAAAAAAAAAAACCCTGCAGTGTCCCCATTTTAGATTCTGGATGTCAATGGGAGCAAGGTTCTTTTCTGTTTTCTTTTTCAGTATTTCTCCTTGGTTTGGCAGACAGCTGTCTGGCCAATAATAGTAGATTACACAGTGATGAGGGTTCCAAACTTTTAATGGATAAAATAGTGGTTCTATGTAATTTGGAAAATTTGGCTTGCAAATTTTATCCAGGACTTGAACAAATACAGGCTTGACAAAGGTATGCTTGTTTCTGATCTGAATTGTTTCCAATTTTTAGTTCCAGTTCCAGATGTTAACTCCAAAAAACACAACTCTTTACAAAGCTGAAAAAAAAAGATATTTTACTTCTATTTCCACCAAAGGTACAATATGTACTGTATTTGTAAATGGCAGAAAAAGAGACTCAGAAATAGCATGTGCTGGATTCAGCAGCTAACAAATGTTACTCATTGGAACAAAAACGCAGTCAAGTCTCAAATGTAGGTTCCACAATTTGTCGTGGTTTTCTTCTAACAGTTAAGAATATTCCCAAATAAAACCACCTTGTTAAAGGGAACCTGCTAACGATACTGAGCTTTAGAGGCTGTAAAGTTAAGAGAAGTTTTTAGTATCAAGTTGTTGATACAACTTCTGGTTTTTTGTGCAGACTGTGTTCCAGTCAAATATTCAAGACCTGGGTTTTGTGAGAGCTTGTTAGGAAGGAGGAAAAAAAGAGGATGAGGTGGAAAAGGTTATTTCGGATAATGAAATCTGTAACCTTGTACTTATATCAGTGGTAATACTTAATTTACCACCTCGAAGGCAGCAAATAAACAGAACAATCTGTTCCAAGCTTTGCAAATCTCTCCTTGCAGAAGATGACTCTGCTTTAGCCAAGAACATTGAAGCAACCAAATCAATTCCTTATGGCTCCTTTTATCTTTTAAAGGTCAGTATTTGTCATGCAAGTTATCTGGAGTGTTTGTACCCATGGAACTACAAAAAGGAAGATCTTCTGTTAGCTTAGGGGAAGAAACATAAAATGATCATCTATGTTTATTTGCTTCTCCACGATATAGAATTTAAGGACATTTCCAGAGAACACAGTTGTCAGTTCAAATCCTCCAGAATAAATAGTCTCCACATTTGGAGAAGTGTTGATAACATTCAAAAGAAAGCAGATAGCATTAGTTCTGTACCTAGACTGGTAGTGTGTGCAAGAAGGGAAATATGTTTTAGAATTCAGCCCCCGAATGCCTCATTTTGGTTTTTGGAAGAGGTTTTGAGTCTAGATAATTATTTAAAAATTAAGAAAATCTAAAAGGCAATGGAAATTTGGGGCTTTAAAAGGTAAGTTACATAGGAGCTGTTTAACATTTTTGTTTTGCTGTTTTTACATTTAATTACTGCTCTGTATCATCTCAGGATTATTAACTGGTCACTCTCCTTGGTGTCTGTTGAATTCTGATGTTTGCAGAATTGTGTGACATGCACCTCTTGAAAATGTGGTATATAATCAAGAATAAAGAACCCAAAGAGGAGACTAAAAACAGTATTAAAGAAGTGCTGGCGTGGTGCACCAAGAGAAGGCTATAAAATTGCAAAAACCCAGAAACTGTGCAAGTCAAGCTGCAGCTACACTGTGTTAGGAGGGATCTTGACTTAAATCTGCCCTTTGCATTGGGCTGGGTCAGATGGGTTTTGTTCTGCTGTCTGATTGAATTGGCCACCCATTCCTGCCCCTCCCCAGTGGCATGTTCCTCCCCACCCCCCAGTCTCCCACTACACCACAAACGTTTTGGTGTCCTGAAATCTGCCCTTCTGACTGCACACAGTTGCTTTCCTTGAGCTGATCCTGCCAAAAGGATCTTGGTTTTAAAAGGCATATTGATTTTATAAAAAGCAGTAAGGCAACTTCTTTGCCCAGCTCAGCTGCAGACAGGACACTGCAGGCAGACCTGCAGAGCACCTTCTCTTGTGCTGCTGTGTCTGGTCCACACAGTGCTCAGGGGAAGGAACTTGAAAAGAGGTTTTGTGCTTACAAAAAATAATACATTGGTATGCACAGGTCTGCTGTACTCTTATGCTTTAGGCATAAACCTAGCCATGTGCAAACTCCCAAACTAAAGATTTTTCAATATTTCCATGTAGAGCTATGACAAATCATTAGCTATTTTTCAAGTTAGTCTTACTTGCCTCTTGAAATTTTCAGGTGAGTCTCAATAACATCTTCGTGGCATAAGAAATTAACTGCACTGCATAGGCAAGAGAAGCTGCCACAATGTTTGCCAAACACTCTCACATTACAGAAACACAAAGTAGGAGAGGTACTAGAAAAGCATGGTGCATCTCAACTTCAACAGCAGGTTAACTCCAGAAAGAGCTAAGAAATAAAAAGAAAAAAAAAACTCTTTTCTTCTCAGGTCATTTTGAGACTTAATTCTTCCTTTTCCTTCTACACGTGATTTCCCCACCTGTATAAACAGCCAAGCCTAATTATTGTTTTAGCCCAACACATATCTGCCTTTCCCAAACAAGAAAGGAAATGAATGTCTAAAAAAACCTGAAATTCATTATAAAGGGGGAGAAGCGGGGGGAGGATCAGTAGAAAGTCAATTTTGTCCCTGCAGAGAAATGAGGTGGAGGGAAAAAAAAAAGAAAACAACAAACTTCACACAACATGAACTGTAGTCATTCATACTGTGGAGACACCTACGAGCCAGAATTGTGATTTGCACCCCGAAAGACTCAGTATGGACACACTGGGAAGGACTGTCACAGCTGACAAACTTGCTCTCTACCAACACAAGGCAAAGAATGAAAGGAAACCCACAGAGGACCCGGACTAAGGGTCATGCAGTCCACGGCACAACCAAGGCAAGAGCCCAGCATGATGATCAGGACCACAGCAGAACCACAGCCAGTGTTTCTTTCCAGACAAGAGTGACTTCTATCTTTTTATGCCTCAAGCTACCTTGTAATTCTTTTTTTTTTTTTTTTTTTTTTAAGGCACAGATATTGCTATGATGAATGGTTTAGGAATGATCTCAGCCACCTCAAATCTCCCATTCCTTTGGCAGCCTAGACAAGGTGTACTGCAAATGTAAAGGTGCCCAAGGAGAACTGGAAATTTTACATCATGTAAAAAGTCAGTGGCATTATTTCACTCCTCACCCAAGATTTCATAAGCTGCATGGAATTGCACTGACTCTGTCGGGAATTTTACATCAAGATTGCAGCATCAGTGCAGTAATGACACCTGTTTCAGCAATGAAGACATGACCCAGGACTTTCACAGCAGGAATGTTTCTCTCTTGGTGTCTGGAAAACATCCAGGGCATTTCAGATTAATGGTATTCCAAACAACTATTTAAACCACAAACAACAGTTGAGAAAAATTAACAAATACTGCAGTCCAGTCCTTCAGACTCCAGACTGGGAGTCTGAGGCAGAACACACGTAACACACTCACCACTGCAGTGTTCTGCCCAGCACTGAGCACACTCACAGCTGGACTGAGGATCAGTGCCATTTGCCCTCTGTCTGGTGAAAGCCTTTTAGCACAGTAAGCTTATTACAATCAGTTTTACACCTCTTCTATCTCCAGCTGTTGAGGACTGTTTCGGAGTTAAAATGTCCTGTATCTCACCCTCCCTATTAAACATGTGCACATCCTCTTGCTTATTTAAAACACCACAAAATGCAACTGTTAATACAAAAAGCTATGGAGGACCCATAGTCTGAAATCATGTTTCCAATCCAGAAATGTCAAGACACTAGCACACTGTCAAGTAAAAACTGCATTTTAACTTTTTATAACCAAGGCTGTGCAGCAGACTGTTAATAACCATGAAATGCATGCAAGAAATGAACATTTGCATTTAAGCAACTCCCTCCAGGTATGAATGACAATGAATAAACACAAAACAAACATCTACCCTCTTATAATACAATAGGGGCTTGTGAACCCAGTTTAACACAGATTTACATGCACAGGGAAGGGCTTTTTTTCCTACATACTGAAGATGTAAAATTGGCTTAAAAATATATTATGCCTCAAATGCAAGACTTAAATAAATAGTTTCAAAAGCAAACAGAAGACACCTTAAATTTCATTTCTGAAATGTAAGAAAATTGAACATGTTGTCTGCATTCACCTAACCTTTGCTGCACTGTCTGAAGAAGGCTGAACAGCCAGAGTATTGCTAAACTAGAGGAAAAACCTACCTTCTCTAAAAACGAGATGTAAACTAGACCACAAAAGCACTCACTTTTTATGAAAAACTGTTTTCTCCCCAAAAATATGAAAAAAGCACCTACCAACAAAACCAACACCAGAAACACCCCAAGCCACACCAAACAAGCACTAACTCGAAGCACAGATGACAAAAGCCCTTCACTTCTATACTAAAGTTAGGTAGCTCCTGTAACTAAACAATTGCTCAGTTAAGGCAACCATCACCTTGTCCTTATAGAAAATATTGTAATATTGCAACAATAGTAGTACCAAGTGGAAGTAGCAAAGTCCTTTATTAAGCTCATCTGGTACAGAAATGAACTAAGATGCAAATGAAAATTAAACACTTTCTCTGTTAAAAAGGGGACCTAAATACATGTTATCACCTCTGCAGCAAGGAGATTCAAAACCACCAACTTACTTTATAAAAGCCACCCAGGGGCCACTAACTACAAGTCATTATCACTCATTCACTGTTGAGCATCAAGAAGCTCTGAAATGAAAGATGCTTTATTTCCCCAATGTTATTATCAACATATG
This sequence comes from Phylloscopus collybita, assembly GCA_027886175.1. NCBI lineage: Eukaryota > Metazoa > Chordata > Aves > Passeriformes > Phylloscopidae > Phylloscopus > Phylloscopus collybita. The sequence continues at coordinate 45,247,851 of JAJNNQ010000018.1, forward strand.
AGAAACATCAGCTTCCTTAAGTTTTACTTGGAGGAAGTTAGGGCATCTAAAACCTCTCAAGAATGTGTTCCACTGATTATAGCCTTAAGTTGTTTCCTTTATAAAACCTCAGAATAGAGAGGACATTTTTATGTAGATATACACGTACATTACACACACACACATATATATGTGCTTAATGAGGTAATAAGACTTGACATCAAATGACACCAAACATTTCTAAAGGCTACTTAAGCTGAAATTTTCAAACCAAAAACTTCAGCTCATGCATTAATTGTCCAAGGACACCACAACATCAAAGGAGAAAACATCTATCTACTCCAGAGAACAGTTAATCCATACAATTAACCCTCCTTCACATCACATCACACTATAAATGCGAACACATGCTCCATTTCTGCATTGCTCAGAAGATTCTCCAAGATGCTATTCTTGTCACTAATGAGGTGCAGCACAAACAATTAAAGACTTGCAAAAATAACACACAGAGCTTTAATTTTTTTTTTTTATTTAAAAAAGAACACCCAACACAGAGAACCATCATGTTACAGGCTGTGCAACATGTGAATTGCATAGAGACATGTGGCATCACCCTTCCTTCAAGGCTGAGTATGTTAGACCCATCAAATCCTTGATCTTTTAGTATCACAGTTGTATCAGACTAGAGAATAATTGATTTATGTCACATTTTAGCCTGTGTCATTGATCAGTCTTGCTCTTTCTCCTCTCCGGTGCAGGAATTTATTAATAATGTGTTTGATGGAGGGGGGAGAGTGGTGACAAAGAACAAAAGAAAGTTAAAACGATAAAATAATAATTAAAACAATGAGGAAGGATAAGACAGCCCACAAAACAAAAGATAACTAAGCAGGTTATTTTCATGCCTAGTTTACTACATGGCCACACATTTTTGTGCTGTCACTAGAAGGAGCACAGAACTGAAGAATGCTGCTTCAAGTAAAGCCACTGGACAAAACACTTCATTTGAAACATAGCCTTGTCCTAATCTACACCAGGTACTGCCAACAAGCTCCTTCTGGCTTAGTGTAACACCATTAGTTCTGAAAAGTTCCCAGTAGGCTCTAAAATAAATAAAATTGGTAAATTCACTGAGTGGCATTACATTGTTGCAACTTCATCTGCACTATCTGTGCCTATAATATATTGTATTAGGGGGCAAAAAAACACACACAAAAAAAATCCCCCACACAACCATTCTCCGGGATTTAGGAAGCAGTAAGGGAGTCAGTTGTTGAGCTCTGTGTCAAATAAGTCTCTGGGAATGAGTAAAAAAATAACTAACACTGAAAGAATAAACTGCAAATAAATCAAATTCAGGTCTCTTCTGGCAGTGTGAATTTTACAACTGTATAGAAAGATGTGCTTTGAGGTAGCCAAGAGATGAGTTTGAGGAAACCTTGTTTTTTTTAACATGAACTTGCAGCTGTCAGAAAGAGGAAGTTTTGTGCCATTTCAGACACTGGGAAGAATTCTGAAACCATTACTGCTCTGCCAGGGCAACAGGTGGAGCTGAAGTTGGGAGATCTGTAGTATCCAGCAGAGTCTGACCATACACTTGGCACATGCTCAGCCCAACGTGGGAGAAAGCATTCTGTGCCTGCCTATCTGCTGTACACTGATCTGTTTGTCAGTGTTTTGGGATCACCCCAGCAAAAATTTTCCTCTTAAGATTAAGCCATATTTATGGCAAGGCTTTGAATAAATTAGCATTCCATGTTTCAAAGTCTTTCTGAATAAAGATAATAAAACACAGTCATGTCTGGCCACATACACAACACAGATTTTAAAACTGACATCATACACATCAATAACTGCAAAAAAAAATTCCCCAAAAAACCCCAACAAAAAAAGAACCAAAAAAAAAAAAAAAAAAAAAAAAAAAAAAAAAAAAAACACAAAAACAAAACAAACAAAAAAAAAAACCACACTGATTTTTCTGCCCAGTCAGCTTACCTTCCCAGTGAAGGCCAAAGTTTTGGAATTGAATTTTAATAGCTCAAAAGCTAAACTTTCATTAAAAGAAATGTTGCCAAGCACACTAAGCAAAACACAAGTTACTCAAATACTCACAGTAATCTGTTCCCAGTGTCCTGCTGAAGTTTAAATATGAAAATAACGCTGTGAAGTCCATTCCCTTTTATAAACAGCCAACACTAGTTCAGACTTTATAATAACAAACTGGTGCTAAAATTTCTTTTTGCAGTTTTAAGTGTGTGCACATAACATTTAAACATCCCCCACTGTGCTTGACTGCCCTATTCTTGCATACAAAACATTTCAATTTAAAAAGAAAAAGAAAATTATCAAAAATAATTCCTGGAGAAAATCAGAGATTTTTGTAGAATTTGGCATACTGCTTCTGCCTCACAATAAAGTGGAAGACAAGTCACAGAAGAGAAAGCACTGCATGCAGCTGTAATTCAGAGTACAGCAGCTGACAAATTATATTTTTATCCCTGCAACTTCCCCACAATCTCCAGTTGATGCCCAAGACTTGAGAAACCATGCAAAAGCTTTTCATTAGTACTGGAACATTGTCCCTCAAGTGCTGTGAGGATTTACTGACCCACTGATCAGCTCCTGCCAACACAGTGCTTTGCAACAGCAATGGCACTTGAGCATCAGCAGAGACACCTGAAGTCCTTTTAGTTTCCAACAGAGACCAAGGTTTTAGTCATAAAATTTAAATAAGTAAAAAAAACAACAACAAAAAACCCCTACACACAAACAAACAAACAAAGCTGCTGCTACAGTTTCAAAATAAGCAGGAAAGAATGTGTAAAGCCACTTCCTCACAGCTAATGGTCAGGGATCTAAAAACCCGGAGAATTTAACAGTAATTAACAAACAGAACAGCAGAATTTACAAGCAAATGAATGAATTCCCACCCCACACTACTGCACACAAGTTGAATGTACCTGTCCTGCACCATGGCTTCCCAAGGAAATCAGTATTTTTCCTGTTGTCCATTCGAACAAGTGCTCCCACCTACTTCTGTCTCACACTCTTGCCATGTGACCCAAGGGTTCCCACAGACTCCTGGAAGGCTTCTGCCCTCAGAAACGACCATTTGTGGACAAAAGGGTCCTAAGAGGCTATCAACAAGTGTATGGAAATGGAGCATGTTATAAACAACCATGATAATGAAACAGTTTACATCAAGATGTGACCAGCAGATGCTCAGATTCAGTAACATGAGCCTGTAACTCACTCTCAATCCCCACAGTGTGAAACAAGTTCCAAGACCAAGACGAATATAAGACCATAATAAAGTATTCCAGAACTAATCTTTGTGGGGAAACCATTCCAAAATACAAGCACCCCAGGGGAAGCAATTGTGGAGTAGCTGCTAGATTTTGAATTCATATTCTACCTCAAACAAAGGAAGTTTTGTTACCCTACAAAAGCCTTATAATGTGTACAAGGAAGGAGATTCTAACAGGCCCCAAGTTCCTCAAAGTTGAGCACTTCAGTACATCTCCTTAAGAAAGAAAACTTTCTTCTATGGCCCTGCAACACTGACTGCACAGAATCCAGGAGTCAGAAAAGCACAAAAGACTAGACCCCAGAATCTTTACCTGTATCTACCAAGAGTCTTCTACAGAGGTAGAAGGTGGCATTTTGCATACATAAGAGCACCATTATCAAGGGGCAAAGACTGCTTGGAGGACCAAGTCAGCTGTATCAAGAACTTACAGCACTTCACATCCTCCCTCCCTGCACACAGACTTCCTCAGGAAAAAAAAAAAAAAAAAAAAAAAAAAAAAAAAAAAAAAAAAAAAAAAAAAGGCAGCAAAACAGAAACAACCAAAAAACCCAACCAGGCAAGAGGCCAACACTCACAAAGATCCCATAGCCATTGTTCAGAGAAAACAAGTCACTTGCATCATTCCCCACATGCAATAAGCTCTGGGCTGGCTGTACTCTGCCTCTGAGGACCGGCACCAGATGTGCTCTATCTCCAGATGCCAGGAGTTCCACAACCTGGGAATCAGCAACCAGAGTTATTTTCCATGAACTAATTCAGTCACCAGACGGTGAAGGACTGTGTCCAGATGTGCCAAGGTGGTTAATACCCAAGGTAAATGAATCCTAGATCACTTTTATCTTCTGCAGGTAACAATGAAAACCTTAATTTGGACCATGCAAGTTGAGAGATAACATCAGCAGAGGTCACAAGCAAAGTATTTCCACATGCTCATCTTCTCTCCACTGTGCCCTACACTGAATGAAAAGCGGCAATCCTCAAACACACACTCAGCTGCAGCTCCTCCAGTTTTACCAATTCTGTCATGGGCACTCAGTGTTAGTGGAGCCACATGCTAAAGGGTCAGCAGGCAGCTTTTCCAAACGGGCAGAAATAGAAAGGTGGTTTGGGGCTGGTTTTTTGTTTTGTTTAGGGTTTGTTTTTCTGCCTTTCATTCAATGATGCTGCCTCATCATCCTACTTAGGGAAGCAACCTAACAAGTTCCCAAGAGCTCTCTTGACCACCTGGGTAATAAAAATGACCCACCTACAGACATTTCAGCCTTTAGCAACCCTGGTTCTTCACACAGTCAGGGGAGAGGGGGGAAGAACACCAAGGAAGAAGATAAAAGTTTAAAAAACAATATACAAGATCCCTGCCTAGAAGACCCTACAAGTGAAGAAGAAATATTACCAATATAGGAAAGTGATAACAGCATGCAGAAATTGTAAAGTAAAGACTGCAAATGGAAAGCGGTTATACAAGGTCAAATATTTAGGTGCAGAACACTGATCAGGCATGCAATTTTGATGAATAAAATACTCATTGCCCTGCCTTTTAAGGAATACCTTACCTATCATCCTGTTAGTTTGAGGCTTCATTTCTCTAGTGGAACAATAGTCATTAAGAGAACAATGCAATGGAGTCAAACAAAGCAGGCTTACTCCTGGATGGTTATTTAAAAACCATATGCACAGGAGAAGATGGCTCTGAGGTGCTTCTTGTGTAAAACACTCCAAGGTGTATTCAAAGACCATTTCTGTATCACTGTCACCTGTTCTCAGACAAAATGCTGAGAGTTCACAGCCTTCAGGGCATGCTTTGATAACACCACCAAAAACAAATCCAGGTATACTGAGCTCCAGTCCCATACTCAGCAGCTATGAAACTCTCCTCCTTAAAATTCTGTATTGGCACCTAACATCAGGCATTCAAGTCTACATAAAAAATACAGTTGTGGTTTTCTGGCTTATGGAGGTTTTGGGTTTTTTTCAGAAACAGGAGGTTATTGAATAACACAGCCACTAGAATGAAAGGGGAAAAAGCAGAGCAGGAGAAACTGGTTAACCAAGAGTGTAAGCATGTGAGAACACAGATATTTATTGTATACATGCTCACACATATGAGGAAAAACCTCCCCACCACCACCCTGTCCCCCCAAAGTCTCACACCCTTCCCTGTGTAAATACTTCACCATAAACTAGCCAGGACCTTGCAAGAGATTACTTCTGCCTAGATCAGTGTTTTTCCAAACTAGGACCAACTCTCTCTGCTCCAGGAACACTGAATGGTCTGGTAGCTACACACAAGCTACAGAGCTCACCTGAGCTGTCTGCAACTCTTACAGAACACCTGCAGATCACAGTTTATTCACTGCAAGTATATCCAACACATTTTTGCTGGTGTCTGTACTTTTATCCAAATTTCACCATCAGCTACAATGTTCACAGAAACTAAGTTATGAGAACCCTTAAGAACTCAGTTACTCTGCTCAAAAAGTCTCGAGGAATATTTCCCCACCCTTTAGAGGATGCATGGTTCCTTCTGTTAGTCACCATACCTGGATTTTGCAACTGAAAAAGGTGAAAAATGCACCTTTTTAACAGCATCATGGAAAACCTTCTCCTCCTGTGCACAGATTCCAAAGTCACAGCTGACATCCAGTCAGGGGGTCTGTGGCATGGGATGGATGTTGAAGATGGGCCAGATGAGATGAAAATCCAAGTTCATACAGGTTTTAGGGGCAGGGAAAGATTGCAAGTGATTCAATTCCAATTTATTGAGGCTGCACTATAATTCTGCCTGCATTAGCCACACCCTACCTGCTCCCACTATGCAGCTTGCCTAAGTAAGTCCAGATGCATAACGTTTCAGAGTATGCCCTTTCTATCACTGAACACCTGCAAACTGGAGATTTAGAACACAAGTAATAGTCTACCACATTCAGACAGTAAAAAACATACGTTAAAACCCAGACAGACCAAAATTCCCCCTAACTACGTACTTCTTTTACTCGGCTTTTGAAGATGCAGATAATGCATAGTTTTTTTTAAATTATCCACAGCTGGGAAGACTTTCTAAGTGGAAAATGCCACCCATGTGCATTTTCATTCTCAGCCCTCTCTTGGGAACACAAATAACTCAGCAGTTTAATTTGCTTCTTTATCTTTTGGGATAGACACATCCAGGTAAGTCAGCAATTTCTGAGGTTAAAACATTTTCCCTTTGGGGGAAAAAAAAAAAAAAAAAAAAAAAAAGTAGATGCTTAAACACCTCATACTTCAAGCTCCTGAATTTCAAGCAGGGGAAGCAATCAGGGTAAAAATCTAAAGCAAAAACAAACTATTTGTATCATTTATATCATCTTTTATGTCGAAATTCATTCCTACAGGGCAGGCAATTCTATTCTGAGCTTTTTCTAAAAACATAAAGTTTTCAACAACGGAAAACAAAGTAAAAGGTGACAGAGAAAATAGGAAATTCGGTGGCCATAAGTAAACATCCTTAAAGGGGACAGAATACATAAGTGACACTTTGTTTGAAATAACTAGTTACACAAAGCCTCCAAAGCTCTTGGAACAATGTGCTCAATGTAAGTAGGGACCAATATACATCCAACACTGGGTAATTTATGATTCAGTGGCCAAAGGTGACACCTTCTATAAAACAAAGGATTGGGGGTTTGGTTCTTAAGTTCTGCTGCTTTGAGAAGTTCAAGAAACAGCATACTGACTTTTGCATTAGCTTCAAGTGCTAAGAAACAATACCAAGCATGTTATATAGGCATTCCCTAGTTATACTACAGAGAATAAATCTCATAACCTCCCATTCCTTTTCTTCCTTCAATCATTCACTATCATCAGCAGAGACAGCTTGTTATCCAAGAGGCAAACTCTCACTTTTTCTCCCCCTCTATAACAAAATGTAAAACAGATAAAAAAATAGCTCTATTTCAGAATCTGTTTTCCTGGCATCAGCAAGACACTGGTCTAAGTGACTGGGCCTCTCTTGGGTTGGTGTGGCAGTGTTTTGGTAACTGAAGGGGCTACAGGGGTTGTTTCTGTGAGAAGCTGCTGGAAGTTTCCCCCACATCCCACAGCACCAATGCCAGGCAGCTCCAGCACGGACCCGCTGCTGGCCAAGGCTGGGCCCATGGGTGATGGAGGGAATGTCCCAGGGGGAAATGAACAAGGGAAAAAGAGTTCTTGTGTAGATAACAACCTGCAGTGACCTGACTGCAGCCTCCTTTCCTTGTCCCCCTGCACTGCTGGTGGGGAGGGGGAGAAAATCAGGAATAAAATTAAACCAGGGAAGAAAGAAGAGGTGAGGGATAGGTATTTTTAAGATTTTGGTTTACTTCTCATTATTCTACTCCAATTTGATTGGTAATAAATTCAGCTAATTTCCCCAAGCTGAGTTTGTTTTGCCCACAACAGTAACTGGTGAGTGAGCTCTGCCTGTCTTTACCTCAATCTGTAAGCCTTCCCTTAAACTTCCTCTCCCCTGTCCAGTCAAAAAGGGGAGTGACAGAGCAGCTTTGGTGTGCACCTGGCATCCAGCCAAGGTCAAACCACCACAGAACTAAAAACAGCATTGTGAAGACAAATATGCAGCAGAAACATTTCCAAATGCCACAGCTTTGTGATTGTCCTTCTAAAACAATCATTTTTGCCCCCAAAATCTTATTTTTCTATCTGCGCAAAAACTTGTAGAAACTGTCCCTTATCCCTTATTAGTTATTTGAAAACAACCCTTGAACAATAATAATTACAGTAAAGACATAAGGCCTTGCACATTGCCTTGAGTGTCGTGTATGTTCCATTTCTAGAACTAAAACTGGAGAAATCAGCTTAGAAGACTTTCTAAAATTGGACACACTGAGGTTTCAACGCTCAACAGCCTCTTCAGACAAAGTCTGGTTGCACAGGAACATGCCACAGCTTTCACAACACCCTAGAAATGATGGGCTGAAGGAAAACAACATAACAAAGTGCCCAAGCTCCCCACTGGGTGCAAGGAAGAGCAAAACCTCGTAACAGTAAGGCAGCTGGCAGATCACTCAATGGCACAAAAAATACCCTTCAGTCTTACCTGAAGGAACAGATTTAAAGGACGTGATATTTAGGAAGTCTGAGAAACAAGAAAAAAAAATCCTAACTACAAAGAAATCAAGATTCAGGTGGCATAAGCCAGAAAGCCCCCAGAGATGTGTCATGGTGAGAGCCCTGCAAAATCTTTACCAACCCCATGCACAATCCAGCTGCTTGCTTCAGGAGCACATAAAAATAAAAACAAGGCAGTTCTGATCACCACCATCCTAGAAAGTCCACTGAAAAAGCATTTCATCTCTTACAGCAAGGCCAAAAGGAAACAACTTGACTTTTTTGATAACCAGACTCCCCAGCATAATGCTGTGTGATAACAAAAAACAATCAAAAACCAAATCCCACCATTTAATTACATTTCTTGTGTTCTGAAGATTGTTTTTCCCCCCTTCTTAAGCCCAGCTAGTACAAGTTCAGTCTGGAAGAACAGAAATAAATGTGTTTGTGTAAAATTAATGAAAAATAGCACAAGGATTGGGAAAAGTATCCATGAAACTGGAACCACAATTTCTGCAGAAGGCATGCCGAAACTATTGACCAGGATTTAAGTATATTACTGCTGTTAGGCATAATCTGTGCTTTATTCAAGCCCTGGAGTATAGGGCTGAAGCCATAAATACACACAGAATTCCACAGAAGTTCTCAAATGACGTATCAACAACGAAGGGATTACAGCAGCACAGTACACTTTCATCATCTGAGTCTTCTCAGATTCTCTACTCCTTTTCCTTTTGATTTAGTTAAAACCAGCACTGAATGGCAGAAAAGAAAAAGAACATCTGCAAAATCACATTATAGTAGCAGTATTTGGTTCCCAAACCCCAAAGGCGAGAAGTTCACTAAGCAGGTTCATTCAATCCACTGCTACTCCTCACCTGCCCAGAGGTGCAGAAACACAAAGCAGACAACACTTGCCCACACTGTCTGGCCTTGCTTTATGCTTAAAAACACCACAGAAAGAAGGGGTTGAGCTTCTGCCTTTACTGACTGTCCCCTCCTACCTCCAGTCCAATTCGTGAAGGCTGAGGATCAAGAATTCCCCAGGTGTAATTTATCATCTTAGCAATCATGTGTAACAAGTCACTTCCAAAAATCTGTATTAAAAGTGTATAATGCATCACCTTTAATGCCACATCACAGTGAAATAAACTAAATATACAGTCATGGCATTTAAAGAAAGGGCAAGAGAGAACCTCTGGAATCACTATCACAAAATGTTATCAATTCTGAGCCACATGAAGAGATGTCAAGATAAGTAACTCAGTCATTTATCTCCCTCTCAGAAAAACTCAACTAAACAGGTGTCCTGTAAGGACAGAACTACCAAATTAAAAGCACTACACTTTCATAGGACACCATATGCCTTTAACAAGAACTCATGAGAAAATCCAGACCTCTGTGTAACCAAATAAAAACCCGAAATACAATTTCCATCTTTCTACTTTCCACAGTAGAGGGGAGAGTTACACCCTAACACACTTGCAACTCCATTTCTCCAGTTGCATCACCTTTCCCCATAGCTCAGGAACACCACACTTGATTTATTGAACAATTACCTGGTTTAGGTCTATAGTCTCAACAGGAAGACCAGAGTTCAAAAATTCTGCCTGCCACAAAGACAGCTTTTGTTACTGTTTAAAGTCTGTGAACTTTAACTGGGGAAGCTCAATTTCCTTATGTATAATAGATAAATAATAGATGCCATCTTCGCAGAACATTCAGAATTAGCTAAAAATACATGCACCATTTCAGAAAGTAAAAGTGCCAAACAGAACTCAACAATTATTATATTATTAACCAGACACATTTTTGAACACACATGCCAACATTTGAGCTTTTCAGACCACTGACAATCTCACCAAGAACTTACTACTACATCTGCTGTCAGTGCTGTTTATTGCAATAGCAAAAAGCCTTCATACTGTGAAATGAAGACAATCTGTAGGTGATTTACAGTCAAGAAATCTCTTTTCCCAGTAGGCTGTTTCCATTAAGTTAATCTAACACACCACAAATTATCTATTGGTTTGAAAACAATTTCAATTGCTTTAACACTTTTATCATCCAGACCAAACACACCAATTTAAATCAAGCATGTGCCAATCAATTTATTGGCATCCTTGCAGAAGTCAGCCATGGGTTTAATATCAATACAAAATGACACCTTACATCTGTCTGTGCTGGCAGGCAAAGTGTGAGTCAAGCAAGAATAAAGGAAAGAACAGCTAAATTTAAAACCTTGTTTATTATAAAGATCCTCAACACCCTTACCAGCCCATCATCCATTCCTTACACTCTTTGGATCTTCTCAGTAGAATTGTGTGGCTTAACAGATATTTTCAATCTTTTGTAAACAGAAACCACAAAGATGAGACACTGCTAAGTTCCACAATCCAATTTTTCTGAGAGAGAAGAAACCAGAAGAATTGTTGGCCCATAAGCTCCTAACAAACAACCGTACTGAACAATACTTTGTGGGACATCGTTCCCATTTTCTTTCCTGCTCTCACCACAACTGTTTCATCACACAAAATCTCAAGAACTGCTAAAAATATCCTTTGACTCTATCATAAGCTTTTCCATAGCCTAACTTAAAGGCAGCAGGACTCTCCAGAACTACTTTTCCCAGTTTAGAAGTCCCAAAAGTGAGCCATCAGGAGATGGCACATCCTTGCCTTCTTCAGAAAGACCTCTGTGTCCAAACAGCACAGGGGTTTGGCTAGCTGGCATCCCTAGCCATCATCTAAAGTATTTGCTCCTGCCCTAAGTGAACTTGCAGTGTTACTAGACATGTCCTGTCTGAAAGAATAGGAAAAAAAAAAAAAAAAAAAAAAAAACACACACCACAATCCACATGCCTCAAAATCTAAGGAAAATGCTGTTTTCCACTGTGCACAGTAGAGCTGCATTGCTGCTGGCCTGTGCCACAAACTTGGAGGGATATTTGTTCTACTGTCATTCCTCCCCTGAAGCTCAGGCTGGTACCTATCTGAGTTCTCCACAGAGGACCTGAGCAGAAAACAACATCCATTTCTTTCAACTGTAGTTAGTGCTCTGGGGTTTTTTTTTTCCAGCTACATCAACTCCCAAGAGAAATTCTGAACTTACAAAAGCCAAACATTCTGAATGTTTAACAGCCCTTGGGTTAAAGACACAAGGAGAAAAAAATAAGAGGATTTCTTAGAAAGAAGGTATTGTAGGTAATTTCCTCTTCATTCTAAGAAGGAATTTAAACCTAATTATTGTCCTCAGTCTCAAGATGGCAGGCTGCTTTCATACAATACAGTAAGTTCACAAGAAATACATATCTAACATGAAACTAAACCTTGTCATTACAGCTGTTTCTGAGCACCACCGATTGAAACTCACCAAGTGAAATTTATTTCTGTTTTGACAAAAAGAGAGACAATTGCTTTGAAACGTACACTGCTGGTTAATTTTTAACTAGAAGCAGAGTAGACACCCTTATATAGTAAGTCAGGTGTGTCTGTATTCCAGGAGAGGTTTTGTAACCTTTATTTCTTGTTACACTGCCAAATCTTACCCTCACACTAAAGGATAACAAGTTCCCAGAAACAATCTTTATTTGCTAAAAAGTTACCTTATTCAAGGTAATAAGGCTTGCCTTATTCAAGAAACAGGCAGGACTGAGAAAATTTACAGCTGGCATAAAACCCATAGGCTATTTTACTAACAACTACACTATAAACAACTAGAAAAAAAAAAAACCACCTTAAGCTGAAGCAGCACGAGGCCAGGGTGGAGCTTACGCTGGGGTATCGATGAAATACAAACACGTTCTTCTAAGCACTGACTTTGTGTGTCATGCTGATCTCCCTATTTCAGACACCCACAGTATGAGTGATTGTAAAGCATCTCTGTGTGCTTTAAAATAAATTTAAATAATTTAATTTAAAATGAAATAGTAACAAATTAGTTCACGTACCATACCTAAAGAAAGTTAAACCCATTTAACTTTTCCCTGGAGAGAGAGGACTCAGCACTTTGAAAGTATCAACTAAACTTCAGAGTCAACCTGAACTTTCATTATTTCCTCACTGTTTCAAGAGGATTTACAACAGACGATAATTTGTGACAGACCCTCACATCATGCTAGCAGTAGTTACTAGGAAAATAGCCCCCTAAATCAATGGCAGACTGGCTGAAACGGCACTGAAATGGACTTGAGGACTCCTACACAGCACATTTCCCTGTCATAAAATTAGTAAGTGATTTTTCCTGCTACATTCTACATTTAACCACAGCAACAGGTTTCACTAGCTAGAGGTAATCTCAGGAGAACAGCATGGATTAAAAGTCACTTTAGGGTTGTGCTGAAATGCATTTTTTATTTCATGCTGCACCCCTAGTTTCAAAGATTCGCAACCCTCCTGCTTCCCTGCGTCACACTTCTCTCTTCACCTTTCGATATCCTGTGTTCATTGGTATCAGGCAAGTTGTCACATTAAAGAAAACTAAGATACAATCTCACAATTTGGGGAAACATTCAAATGCATGACAAGACACAGTTAAGCAAGCATTTGCGAGTTTAAGTAAAAATAATTCTTGCTCGAGACAGTTCTTAAGCAAGAATTATCTCAAGTTACTTGAACATTTTAAGACCCCCCACATGAAATACCCACTGTGCAATTGTAAGACTCCAGAATCTACAGTATGTTCACAAAAATGAAAAAGCATTAAATATCTTGCATGAGCAAGAAACTCTTCCCTTCAAGGAAGAACCAAATGCAGTGATCATTTCATCTTTTCACAGTGAAATAACTACAAGCCATATCTGAAACAGGTTTATCATTATTTCAAGCCACATAAATAAAACCACTCCTGACACCACCACATACAGAGCAAGAACTTAGCTCTATAGCAAAATTATTTCAGAGCCAAAGTATTCAAGATCTATTATAACATGCCAAACTTCAGTGAAGCTTTAGTGCTGCAGAAGCTCCAGCAGATCCCAAATCGTGCAGAGATGCATTTACATATTTGTAAGATAAGCACATCAAAATACTTTTAATAGCTAAAAGTCAGGCATCTCCTTACAGAGCAGGGATTCTCAGAAAGGGAATTAAATCCATGGAGAGCCTCTCATAGTACACCCGTGCTCCTCCTAAAAGAACAGATGAACTGTCCCTAAAAGTACTGTCCAGTTCAACACAACAAAACCTTCCTACTAAGTAGGCAGAACAAAGGCAATGTCATTAAGATCCGTAACTAAGACTCCTTAACTAATTATTAAAAATGGTACACTTGTAGCTGAGTTCTTCCATGCATGTTAAGGAAGGTGACTGTTCACACCAAACATACACTATATTAAACGAATCACTGTCTCTCAAACGAGATGAAAGAACACCAAAATCCAAGTTAGAACTTCTTCCTTAGTTTTATCATGAACTCTTAATCTTCTTTCTTAAAATTCCAAATGCAAACTTATCCCTTTTTAAAAATATCCCTTTCTATTAGAGCCTGCTAAGTAAATGTAAAGGAATCCCCTAAGGAGCCTTCATATAAGAATCCTAGAAGTCAATTTCCACCCTCCAGCTCCCCAAAAGCTACATTAGCTTCATTCAGTCAAGCAGGATTGTGAACATCTTTACACAAACCTAAGCGTTCAGAAAGAAACAAAGCACACTTCAGGTTTTCAGAAACACTTTTAAAAGATCGTAGCAGTGCTTATGGTGAAGGTGGACCCTGTGATATGAAGGGTATCTTTTTGATATAATCCAGACAGAATAAGCAATACATAATACACACCCACACAGAGCTCCAACTAAAAATACAGAATGATGATGCCAGCAGAAAATGGTTGGTTCTCTTGCTCTAAACGACAGTTCTAATAATTACAGGAGGTTTGAAAAGGTGGGTGGCCTAATAAAAAGAGGCCCTGAGGTGATGTTCTGACAGCCTTGGCCACACTGCCGAGTTTTCTAAACTACCTAGGAAATCGCAACAACCAGGCTTCGGCTTGCTCAAGCACCGGGGTGATGTATTCAGGCAGACCACATGCAGCAGCAAAAAACCAGAAGCCTTGCACATGCAGCCCGAACTCCCCGTCCTGGGCGAGACAAAGTCGGGAGCGAAGCCGCACGCAGGACAAACGGAGGAGGAACGGACACCGGCCCGCTCCCCACGGATGCTGCCGGCACAGCACCGCCTCCGTTTATCTGTGATTTAAAAGGATCACTCACTTCAAAACGGGGCGGCCAAGGGAAAGCGGAGGGCAGGCTCCGTGCCCGGGACGGGGCAGCCGGACTGTGCAGCTCCGGCATGGGCCGCGGGGCCGGGCCGGGCCGGGCCGGGCCGGACCCCCGCCGGTGCCTCCGCCGCAGCGCCACCGCCGCCCGCCCGCCCGCAGCCTCCCATCGGAGCCGGGGCCGGGGGGGAAACACAGGGCACACGCACCAAACTCGCCTTCCCCCCACCCCCTCCCCGGTCCGGCCAAGAGTTTGAGCGACACCCGACACCGACCCCTCCAAACTCCACAGAAATCCCTGCCCGGGACCGCGGAAGGACGGGAGTGGGGGGGTCGGGGGAGGGGGGGGGGTGGGCGACTTTTGTCTCTCTTTTTGCAACTGTGCGCGTTTACCTGCGCCACCCGTGAGGGAAAGCCGCCTCGTCCCTCCAGCGGGGTATGTCCCGAGGGAGCAGGGAGGAGAGGCCTCCTTTTCCTGCGCACCCTTTTTGCGGGAAAGAAGGGGCGAGGTGCAATAGTTTTGGGGCGGGAGGGAACCGGGGCAGGCAGCCTGCCGTCCTCCTCCCGGCCCGTCTCGTCCATGTGCGCGTCCTCTCCCTCCGCGGGAGCCTGGCCCCGCTCCCGCCCCTCCCCGCCGCACTCCCGGCGGAGCGCGGGGGAAAGTTTGCCCAAGTCCGACAACAAAAGGGACAGCGGCGCTCGCCTCCCCGCCGGCCCGGGCCCCACGACGCCCCGACGAGCTTACCCCCGGCCGAGCCCGGCTCGCAGCGCAGCACCGAGGCGGCGAGGAGCCGCAGCAGCAGCAGCAGCGGGAGCGGCGGGGCCGCCTCCATGTTGTGCCGCCGCAGCAGCTGCCGGAGCGCACGGAGCGGCTCAGGCAGGCTCCATGCTCGGGGCGCTGCGCTCGCTCGGCGAGGAGGGAGGGAGGCGGGGAAGGGGGGAGGCGCTGCAGCCGACCCTCCTCCTCCTCCTCCTCCTCCTCCTCCTCCTCCTCAGGCCGCCGCCAGGGAGGGGGCTGGGGCGGAGGAGCGCGGCTGGCACCGCATCCCGGGAGCGGGCGGGGGCGCACCGTCCCACGCCTGGGAACACCTGGCCGCGCCGGGCGGAGGTGGGGCTCCGGGGCCTGCTGCTTTATCGCCTTGACGCCTTCCTTCGGCAGCAGAGAGTCCGGAACCAGCCGGGGAGGCTGCAGAAGATGGCTCGCTGCCTGTTGGAAAAGCAACCTTTCGCCCGGTGGGTTTGGAAGTTAACAGCGGGGACGCCCGCCCCTTCTTCTGTGTCCAGGAATAAAGAGCGGTTGTTTTCTTCCCCAATGGAGGTTCTTGCGTGCCTTTCTCCTCCCACCAAAACAAACATTTTTATTAAGTCACTCTTCTACAAAACACTAGTTTTCGCAGAAAAATGCGTACAACAGTATTTTGTTACCTTTCCCACGCTGCCTGTAAAGCATGCCACCTGCTCCTATAAACACATTACCGCCAGGAAAGAGGCAGAAACTGCTCTGTGGCATGGGGCTTGCCTTGTGCGGGGCCCAGGTACGGAGGGCTTAGCAGCACCGGGCTCACACTGAAACATCCCGCACCTTTCACAGGCCAGACACTGCCCCTGCCTCCCCCAGAGGGATCAAACCACACGGCGTAAGTCAGGAACTTTCATTTAAGTGTCCATTTTTGGGCATCAGTGTTCTTGCGCCGACACTGATTTGACAATAAGAAAAAGGATTGCTAGATGGCCTTGTATAGAGGTGGAAATCACAAGGGTCCGCCAGGCCTCCCCTTTAAGCCGTTTTTGCAAGTCTCAGAGCAGGAGCCATAAATCACGAGCAAGCACTTAGCAAATGGATGTTACATTTTAATAGTTTCATTACATTTCAGAGATGGGTGACTTCCAGGTTGCCCTGTTGCCACGTACTAATTTATCTGCCTTGCTGTAGGTGCTAGAGCAGCAGCTGAGATTTCTTTCTGGTGCCCCACGGACCCCTGCCCAACTCAAACACAGGAACAATTATTCAGCTCCTGTTGGTTACTCCGTTGCAGTCTCCTGCAAAGGGGAAAGGCTGAGTGTTTTGATTGGGCTTGTTTCTAAAGTCAGCAATATTCAACTCAGCTCAGATAGCAGTTTAAAAATTCAAGTGGTTACAGAAGGCTTATAGTGCTGACATTAAAGATCACCTATAAAGGGGAAAGGTTTTCTTCTCTCTCTTGCTTCTGGTTTAACATATAGAGAACATGTTTTTTAAAGAGGGCTCCTTTGAGGTAGCATTTAAAACCTAGAAAAATCTCAACTTCCTTGAAGGCAGGAAAAGCAGATGTTGGTCTTTGGTGATAGATCTGTAATAAACTGGAACCCAAATCTAGGCTGCTGTAAATCATTAATGGAAAAACTTTGTGTGAACACCAACTGAATGAGGGTTTTGTTTCGCATCTGCTTAAAGAAATTGCCCAACACCAGACAAATAACTGGAAGAAAGATTTCTTTGTTGAAGACAGTGATTGGACTTCACTTTTGATGGGTCTGACCTCCTGTGTCGTGGAAATTACCCAGCAGTCCTGGCATGACAGTAAGTGGGGTTAATTGAAGCTAGAGGCAGAGAAAGGGCAGATGAAGCAGTTGCACTTGCAGCAGGCAGAGGGGAACAGTGGGGTACGTATCCCATCCCAAACCCTAATCAGCTTGGGGGCCACATACAAAACTGGTTTGTGTGGCCTGCAGGGAGAGCCAGGCTGTGCTGTGATGGCCTCAATGGCACCAGGGCAATTGGGTTCCCTGCCCTTCCTGCCCCTGGCCCTAAAAATCAGGGACCAGCTGCTGAGATGACCTATCCAGGGCTCCAATGTCAGCTCCAATGTGGAGGGGTGAGTCTGCCCACAAGCTGCTGGAGGGCAGCAGCAACTTCTCTTTCAGCTTGCAGCTGCTCCCAGCACTTGGTAACTTGTGACTAAGGTCTCATACTAGGATGCAATAGGCCTGCTGCTATCCCTGCTCCATCCAAGAGTTCATTATTCCCCTATCTGACCCTGTCAAACTGCATGGTCAAGTTAGGAATGGCAGCAGTGCCAGTCTCCAAAAGGGAGAGATAGCAGCATGGGAGCAATTAGCAGATTGGGTAATAGACTGACTCACAGTCTAAAGCAAAATGAGAAGAGAGATCAGGCCATGGAGGTAGGCAACTAGGGAAGAAAATCTTACCAGAACTCATCTTTGGGGCTTTGACCATAACACATCTGCTAAAAAAACATTAAAGACATTCACCTAAAGCGATGGCAAATGCAGTAGCAGCCAGGAACACAGTCATTCTCCAACCCAGAAGATGCCATCTTAAATTTAGATAATATGTTGTAAGGGGAAATTGGAGGAAGTTTAAGTTGTGCAAATCTGAAGTCATGAGCTGAGCAAGCTGCCTTCCATCTATTTTCCAGCCCTGCAAAAATTCCTCCAGCAAATCCAGAGGAGGCAAAGCTGTGACATTCCTGAAATGTCCAATGTACATACTTCTGCAAAAAAGTAAAAAATGGTATAAGAATAAACAAAAAACCCACTTATCAGAATAGCACAGGTATAGTTCTGTCCTTCATTTTAATTGAAAAAAGAGGGATCTCTTTTCATACTGCTGCATCTCAGAGTGTCCAAGAATGCAAAAGCAAAAAAAAGCCAATGCCCCATTTCATCAAATAATTGTGTGATTCTGGGCAAGTCACAGTCTAACATTTCCTCTGTCTCTCTTCCTACAGTAAAAGGAGCAGAGGGAATAATTTTCCCAACTTTCATAATTTCTCTTTATAGTTTGACAGAAACTGCAGCCAGTTTGGAGCCTGATTGTAGGAAGCAGGAAAGGGAGGAAATGCAGACTGGGAGCCCAGCCCTCCCCTGCCAAGGTGTAAAAGCAGTTCCTGTGTTCTTCCCTTGCCATCCCTGATGGGGAAAGGGGGGACACACAGAGATAAAGGAGGGGAAAGAAAGAGCTGTGTCTGAGCACTGGGATAATGTAGCCATCCCACCACAGCTGGGGAACTTGGTTTGACTGAAATGATCCAGATGTTTCTGCATGTTTACTCCTCCTGGATTTCTCTTTCCTACCCCAGTTTACAGTATCCTTCTCTCCCAGCTGCCAGAGCTGTCTGAGCTCCTGTGGAGCTAACATTTAATGACAACTGCAGAAAGCCCTAACGTGAATCTACTGTTTTACAACTGACACCCAGGTTTATTTCATGGTGAATATCAGCACCAAGACACACATCTTTATTCCTCTGGGGCCCTGCAGTTTAGTCAAAGTGAAGTCACTAGACCCAGATAGACTGAGGCTGCTCTTTGGTGCTTTGCAAAGGAAAGGCAAAGTGATCAGTAAAAAATAAAGACACCATCAAAACGTTTTCCTTCTTTACTTCTAAGGCGATATGACAAAATAATTTTCCTCTACCCACATCTCAAATGCACTTCTTCACCCTTTCCCTCCCAGCTTCTAGCTAGAAAGTACTCTGCCCCTAATTGTACATATGGACCTCTAGTTTCTATCACCCTGTATCAGAATAGAAAATGTTTACAGGTAATCTACAACAAGTCACAAATTATAGCAGAAAGTATTATCTGGATACAGGCTCCCTCATCTCCTCATAAAAATAGACACACAGAGAAAAACATATCTAGGCATTCAGCTGTAGTTAAGATTACCCCTCCTGAACAGAAATCTGAAGTAGTTGTGGTAAGGGGTAGGTTTGGTTCTGAGGCTGCATGGGGCATTTAGGTGTTGCTTTGAAAAAGGGAGGGTTTTAGGTGCTAAATAATACTTAACATTTAAACCTAAATCAGTGTACTGGTACTCATTAAACTGCCTGAAAGGGTGGGAAAGTGTCACCATCACCACCTTCTTATCCATAAAGAAATTGACTGTAAGAAAAATAGTATCTTTGTTTGTACCATGCAGTGTCCCTGGCACTGCATAATGACAATAGCCTAATTTTTTCAAACCGGTTATTCCCTGAAATATTCAGCAACCCAACTTTGTGTGACAGTTTTCCTCCCCTTCCTTCTGCTCCTTTCCCAGATCAGCTCTGACATGAACTAACAGTTAAACCACCACAGTCTGCCATGCAGGCACAGATTAAAATCAATGCTCTTTCAGCCTTTTAAGGCTGTCCTAAAAGAAACTATGAAAAGGAAGTCAAACTTTAGTGCATTTAAAATCTCTATACAGAATTTTTTATGCTTATTGGGACATCTTTAGGATTGAAAAGGCTTGAAAATCTTAGGATGCACAGTGAAAGGTTGAAGTTAAATATCAAAGAAAATTACACTTTTCAGGCAGCCATGTGAAAGAGCACAGGTGCATTATAGGTATAACTGGAGAGCACTAGGCATGTGATTATCTTACATTATGGCACATGTTAGCTGGAGAGCTTCCTTGCACAGAGAGGGCTCCAGTGCCACACCTGAATTGCAACCCCAGTGTTTCCAGTGTGGTGACCCCAGCAAAGTCAGGTATGGAGTCACAGACAGGACTGGGAGAGCAACAAAAAAATGATTTTTTCAAACAGTTATGGCATGTCTCAAGGGAAGACAGTGCTGCAAGTAACCTAGGTGGGACCACAGAAAGAACAAGACAGAATGGCAATCTCTCAGCATTTGCCAGTGCTTGAGATTTTCTGCAATACCCAGGGGTCATCTGCCAACAGTTTCTGCTCCAAGAGAGAGAAATGGGACACACATACCAGTAATTCAAATACAGGGAAATCAGGAGACACTGCAAGCCCAGGGAGCAGAGTGCTACAGGACAGAGGCTTCCTGGCAGAAATGAGTTTAAGAGGAGAGTTTTGCAAGAGGAAAATTAATATTTAAAAAAAAAAATCTGCCAAATGCCCTGCTGCTATCTCATTTAAAAATGATTTAAGTGAGACAGTGAGTGCAAAGAGCCTGTTCCCAAAGCCTCATGCTGGCTAGCAATGTCAGGAACAGAGAGGCTGACACTGCCTGAGAAACATGTCACCATAAAAAGTTCTCAAAACATAAAAATAGTTCAGTGGGTTTTTTTGGTGGTGATTCTTGGACTCTGAATGCTTTTCTGGTTACAACTACATCCCTGCTACAGCTACCAGAACAGTAGCCACTGCATTTCCCTGCACTGTATGAGCTAAAGTTTTTCTTTAAAATCTCCATGACAGCAACATTTGCAAAGCTGCTTGCAAAATTAACTATTGGTCATCAAAGTTCTGTATCAAAAAGAGGAAATAACATGAATGGGTGTGGAAACTGATTTGCAGGGAAGAGAGAAGATGACCATCTTCAGTGTCTCAAAGTAGGAGTCCTCCTCTTTGCCCTGTAAAGGCAAAGTTGTGAATGACTATATTTTTTTACAAGCGACATCAATATTTATGTAGCAAAAAGCAATAGCAAAAATGAAAGAAGTCATCACAGAGATAAATATTGAAGAAACACTAAAAAAAACCCCTATATGAATCATAGAATGGTTTGGGTTGGAAGGGATGTTTTAAAAATTATCTAGTCCCATACCCCTGCAATAAGCAGGGATATCTTCAACTAAACCAGGCTGCTCAGAGCCCCATCCAACCTGACCTTGAAGGGCATCTACCACCTCTCTGGGCAACCTGTTCCAATGTTTTATTACTCTCAATATAAAACATTTCTTCCTTATATTGTGGTGGTTTAACCCCAGCCTGCAAATAGTACCATGCAGCTGCTCGCTCATTTCCTCCCACCACTCTGTGGCGGGGAGAATCAGACAACAGGCAAAACTCATGCATTGAGATGAGAACAGTTTAATCTGGTTTTAATCAGAATTAAAACAAAACATAATAATAATAATAATTATTATTATAACAATAATAATAATAATAACAATAGGAACACTTATAATAACAATGAAAAGAAGAGAGAGAGGAGCAAACCCCAAGAAACACAGGTGATGCACAATACTACTGCTCACCACCTGCTGACCAATGCCCAGCCCATCCTCCAGCAGGGATTGCTGGCTCCAGGCCAACTCCTCCCAGTTTGTATCCTGAGCCTGACATTTTAAGATATGAAACATCCCTTTGGTCAGTTTGGATCAGCTGTCTTGGCCATGCACCCTTCTTACTTGTGCACCTCCTTGCTGGCAGAGTGTGAGGAACCAGCAAGTCCTTGAGTTAGAGTCACACTGTTTAGCAGTAGCTAAAATATCAGTGGTATAACATTGTTCTAATAATAAATCCAAAACACAGCACTGTACCAGGAAGAAAATGACCTCTATGCCAGCTGAAACCAGGATGCTTTTATCTAGTCAGAATCTATCCTCTGTTAGTTTAAAACCATTACTCCTTGTTTTATTGCAACAAGCCCTGCTAAACAGGCCCCATCTCTCTTAGAAGACCCCTTCAATCTTGAAAGGCTACAACAAGGTCTGCCCAGTCCTTTCTTCTCCAGGCTGAACAACTCCAATTCTCTCAGCCTCTCCTCATAGCAGAGGTGCTTCAGCCCTTTAATAATTTTTACAGCCCTCCTCTGGAGCCACTCCAGCAGGTCCAACAGCTTTTCCTGTGCTTGGGAGCCCAGAGCAGGATGCAACACCCCAGGTGGAGTCTCACCACAGCACAGGAAAGAGGGTGGCGTGAGGAGCTTTCTCCAAATGCAGTACTGATCAGACAGAACCACCTTGAGGATACAAGAACAGATGCTGAATGAAAATTGATATGATTTAGGGTAGCATATTTACATGCCCCTGCACTGCTCCAAACATATCTGCTCATCACAAGTGTCTGGGTACTGAGGAGAACAACAAGAGGTTTTTTTGAAGGAAGAATAAACACAATTTGTGTCCATATAACTGCCAGGTTCTGCCTCACTTTACACCCCAACCAGCTGCAGTTGATACACGCATGTCAAATAGCAGTACAGGACATGAGAGTGTGACTGTCATAGCCATCCATACCTTCCAGGACAAAGCTCACTTCCACCATTAAAAACAGCAACCAAGTAGGATTGGAAGATGTAGAAAGAGTATAAAAACAACCTGGTGGTGCTGTGCTCCCTGAAATAGATTACTGGCAAGGTCACAGACTGAGGTAAGCTTTTTGACATTCCCAGCATCAGAAGCTTCTTTTTCTTTTGAAAGCTGCTCTTTTACTTTTTGAAACACAAAAAAAGTTGTAGTGTAGGGGTAAAGCCATGCTCAGCTAGTTACCATCTGACTAATTTTTGTGGGTGGTTAAGATGCCAGGCAAGACTTGCTCTGCCCCAGCCAGATGGAAATCTTTCCACTGTGTGTAGTGGGAAAGGCCCTTATGATATGGCTCAGTGCCATGACTATTTAGATATTAAAATGGTGGATGTTGAAACCACCCTGAATGCAGTTACATCAATCCTACCTGCCATGTGCTCACTGACAGCGCTGGGAGCAGTTCTTTCTGGGATTACACTGCATGCTCCTGGTGGCTGCCAAACAAAGTAGAAGTTAAGGGAGGGAAAAAAAAGAGAAAAGTGACTTGTGGGGCTGTCTTGGTTTGGAAAGACCGGTATCTGCCAGGGAAAAGCTGGAGGTTTTTTTAGAATGGAGAATGTAAACCTCTCATCCCCTCCAAATTGTAATTTTGCAGTTAAGGGCTTTCAGGCAAAGATTTGGGGATAGGAATAACAGTTCTTTACTAGGAATATTAACAATACAAATGTAGTAGAAAACAAAACCAACCAACCAAACCAGCAAACAAACAAAAAACAATCCTGGAAAAACCCTGACAGAGCTACAACCTGACACCCTGTTGGTCAGTGTGTTGGAAACAGTCCAGAAGTGAGTCCTCCTGGAGTGGCAGAGGTGGTTCTGTTGGAGTAGAGATGATCCTGTAGAACAAGGGTCCAGTGGTGGTGAGAAGGGGTCCAGTCTTCCTCCAGGAATCCGGTGAAGCCAGGTATCTTGTGTTCCTACATCTCAGTTTTTATCCAGGTAGGAATGGTTGGCTCCCTGCACTGGGTGGAGCATCTCACAATGGGATGATGGAATGTGGATGCTTGTGGACAATTGCTTGGTGAACCTTAATGGCCCATTAGCAGAAGATATCTCCCAGAGGGAGGACAGGTGGTGAAAGGGAAAAGAAACACTGCCCCACCTGGTTTTAACAGTTGGCCCATTATCAGAAGGCATCTGTCTCCCTCCCCCCAGAGTTACAAGACATAAAGAAAAACATCTCCCCAACTGCTTTAAACAAATGAAATAGAATACACATTTTTGGTTCCATAACCCAAGATTTATGCATTTCTAGATGTCAATACACATGAAAATTGCATTTAACTTTGTCTTGAGCAGTACCTGGTCTGCTCTTTGTAACAAATAAAAACATATGGAATCATAGAATGATGTGGATTGGAAGGGACCTTAAAGAAGAGTTAGTATCAACCCCCCTGCCGTGGGCAAGTACACCTTCCACTAGACCAGGTTGCTCAGAGCCCTGTCCAGCCTGGCCTTGAACACTGATAGGGATGGGGCATCCACAGCATCTCTGGGCAACCTGTTCCAGTGCCTCACCACCCTCACAGTAAATTTTTTTTCTTACTGTCTAAAGTAAACCTACTCTCTTTTAGTTTGGAGCCATTCCCCCTTGTCCTGTCACTACATGCTGTCATAAAAAGTCCTTTTCCATCTTTCCTGTAGGCTCCCCTCAGGTACTGGAAGGCCAGAATTAGGTCATTCCAGAGACTTCCCTTCTCCAGGCTGAAAAGCCCCAATTCTCTCAGCCTTTCCTCACAGGAGAGGTGCTCCATCACTGTGATCAAGAGGTGACCCTCCTCTGGGCTGGCTCCAGCAGGCTGATGTCCTGTCTGTCCTGGGGCCCCCAGAGCTAGACATGCCACTGCAGGAGGGGTCTCGGCAGGGCAGGGCAGGGCAGAGGGGCACAGTCCCCTCCCTCGCCCACACTGCTTTGGATGCAGCTCGGGGCACGTTCTGGGCTGCGGGCGCCCATTGCCCATGCTGAGTTCGTTGTGTGGCAGGTCTGACACGGCCGAGCTGGGCTCCCTGAGGCGCTGCGAGGCGCTCCTGCGGGGCGGCAGAGGCACATCCCGCCGATGGCACGTCCTGCCGATGGCACATCATCCCGCCGATGGCACATCCTGCCAATGGCACATGATCCTGCCGATGGCACATCATCCCGCCGATGGCACATCATCCTGCCGATGGCACATCATCCTGCCGATGGCACATCCCTCTGATGGCACAGCCTGCTGATGGCACAGCCTGCCCATGGCACGTCCCGCCAATGGCACATCCCACCAGCGGCATATCATCCTGCCAATGGCACACCCTGCTGATGGCACAGCCTGCCGATGGCACAGCCTGCCGATGGCACAGCCTGCCGATGGCATGTCCCGCCAATGGCACATCCCACCAGTGGCATATCCCACCAGCGGCATATCATCCTGCCGATGGCACGTCCCGCCGATGGCATATCATCCTGCCGTTGGCACATCATCCCGCTGATGGCACGTCATCCTGCCTATGGCACAGCTCGCCGATGGCACACCCTGCCGACGGCACATCATCCTGCCGATGGCACACCCCGCTGATGGCACATTGTCCCACCGATGGCACATTGTCCCACCGATGGCACATTGTCCCGCCGATGGCAGCAGCCTCCCGAGCCTCCTGAGCCTGGCCAGCACCCCCGGCTCCGCAGCAAGGGCTTGTGGCGCTTTTCCTCGCGGAACACAGCGCAGGGTCTGCAGCGTTAAGTTGCTTTTCATGGTTTTGTTTGTATGTTTGTTTTTATTGTTATTTTAAAATAATCAGTTTTTCCCTCTGTCATCCCTGTTGGACAAAGCGCATTGAGCCAAATCAGAGCCGTGTCAGCAGCTTGAGGGAACTCCGGTCCGTGATGAGGAACTCACTGCAGTGGGCAGTATCTAGCTATAATAAGCATTTCTGCTACTCCTGGGAGGGTCATAATTCAAGGTAAGTTAGGAGGCCAGTGATGAAAAACCAGAGCTCCTCTTGGTCTGTCAACACTATTTAAAGAACATTCATTTTCTTTTACAGGCAGTCCAGGATTAATTATAAAATTAACCATCTTCTGTTCATACAGAACTACAAAATCTGTTCTCACTTCAGAGTTAATTTCAGCTCGAAACTCTCATGTGCCAGCAGGTAGCTGTTGAATTTCTGTTGTAAACAGCATGGGGGAACTGAACAGGCTGAACTGTATGCACAGTGATAAGCAAACACAACAACACTGTTTCGGTGAGCTTCTCTACCCTCTAAGCATCAATTCTTACAAACTGGGGCTGGATTTTCTGCATCTGTTCAGTTCTTCACCTAGTTTGCACCTTACAAACTTTTAGCATCCAGAAGAGAAGCTTAAAGTCATGATCAGGGATAATCATCCTGCTGGGGGACTTCAACAAATGGCATCTGCTGAAAAAGTAGCACAGCAAGCTGTGGGTGATCCAGGAAACTCTTGGAATGCATTGAGGGTAAATTCCAAAGCCAGGCAAGCCAGGTAATAGACATCCCTGCTAAAGGAGAGGCAATACCAGACCTGTTACTCACCAGCACAAGGGAACTGATCAGTTACATCAAGACTGGAGTCAGCCTGGGTTGCAGTGATCCTGCGTTGGTGGAGTTCATAATTCTGAGGAATATGGGTCAGGCAGAGTAAAGTCAGGCCACTGAATTTTAGGAAAGCAAAACTCAGTGCTTAGGAAGCAAGTTTTGACTCCTAAGTTCAATTCAATAAGACCCCCTGGAAACTGCCCTCGGGGACAAAGGAGCAGAGCAGAGCTGGCAGATCTTTAAGCACATTTTCCATAGAGCACAGGAATTCTCAATCCTCACGTGTGAGAAATCAGGAAAGGATGGCAAGAGACCACTATGGATGAGTCAAGATCAGTTGCTCAAAGTATAAGAGCAAGAAGGAATGCACCGTCAGTGGAAACAGGGAGAGGTATCCTGGGAAAAATATAGGGTTATTGCTTGAATATCCCTATATTTTAGAGGGATACCTCCAAAGGTAGAGATGGGATCAGGAAGGCCAAGCTGTGGCTGGAGCTGAACTTGGCAAGGGATGCAAAAAATACTCAGAAGGGCTTCTACAGGTATATCTGCCAGAAATGAATGTCAAAAATTACTTCTGATGAACATGACCAGCAAACTGGGAACAACAAACAAGGTGCTCAATTTTTTGCCTCATCACTATTGCTACACCTCCTGAGTGGGGCAAGGCAGGGACTGAGGGAGCAAAGTCTCTCCCACTGTAAGAGAAAATCAGGTTTGAGACCACCTGAGGAGCCAGCTGAAACATACATAAGTCTATGGGACCTGACAAGATGCATCCTAAAGTCCCGAGGGATTTGGCTGATGCGGTTGTCATGCCACTCCCCACGATATTTGACAAGTCATGGCAGTCAGGTGAAGTCCCAGGTGAAACAGGGAAACATTGCACACATCTTAAAAAGGGGTAGAGAGGGAGATCCTGTAAACTACTGACCTGTCAGTCTCACCTCTGTACCTGAGAAGATCATGGAACAGATCCTTCTAGGGCTCAGAGCAACCTGAGGTAGATGAAGATGCCCCTGCTCAATGCAGGAATGTTGCACTTTATGATCTTTAAAAGGTCCCTTTCAACCCAAATAATTATATGATCAGATACTGGGCATATTCTGGACCTTACAGTTTTCCTCCACCCATCTTCTTCTGAGAACAAAAGTACATGTCATAAATACAATATTTGCATAACACAGATACATATTAGACAGGATTTTTGACAGACTAATACAGCAGGCACACACAGGCACAGGGACATCATTCAGGAGATCGGAACTTATGCAAGGCTCATAGTTGTACTAATGAAGTATCAGCATGGCCTCAATCCAATTAAAATAAAGAACACATGATGTTCTGCTTAGGAAATGGATTAAAATTTCATTACTTGTTGGGCTTCTATGAGATGAAAACAACTGTTTCAGCCAATGCAGCAGAACACTCTGCTGACAAGGAAGATGTGACTGAGTTAATGTCTTCATCCTCTTCAGTCAAGAGCAAAATGGGGTCTTTACAAGAAACTTCTATCAGCTCTATCTTCAGTTTACTGACATCACTTCAGAAACAGGCTAGCCTTGAAATTAACTTTGCTATACTGATTTTCACAACCCTCCACCACACATACATCCACCATTTCTGAGTTGTCTTTGCTGCTCTCTTCCCTCAGGGAGTTCGTAAAACAAGCATTTTAACTCCTCAGTGTGGCTGGTAAATTGGAATAAGATCTGACAGAGAGGGCAGAGATGGTAGGGGTAAATTCAGGCCATAAGAAAACAATTTAGAAACCAAATTATGAAACTTTAGCCAAACTGAAACATGAGAGTGGTTACCTGTAGTAATCAGGGGAAGCAAGGAATGAGCTGAGACAAGAGCACAGGCTGCTCCACAGGTTGTTCAGCCGTATGCAAGAAGAAATACTGTAGATGCAAAATCTCTGAAATCACTCAGAGGAGTATTGGATGCTGACAGTAGTGAAATGCAGTGAAACAGAAAACCAAGGAGGAAAACTGGTACAGAAGGAACAAACTATAAAATCTCCGAGTCTTAGGAGAAGAAAAAGTGGGAAGAGCAAAATAAGTTTTTGAACATGGAATTAAACAAAAAAATTCAGCTCCTGTGAGGAAAAACTCTATAGGAACCTCCAGTGCTTAAACAAAGCACACCTAACTCACAAACTGTCCTAATGCAGAAATGGCATGGACAAAGAGACTAAATCTTATGGCTCTTCAGCAACCTCCTCCACAGAGAGGAAGCATGTAGATTCTGGAAAAAGAGATAAAAATTACAAGCAATGATGGTACAGATGTACAGAGATGGAAATCAGAGAAGCCATGGCAGAAAGTAACATACAACTAACAGAGAAAAAACATGTTAAAGCTCTCATTTGTACAATATTAGTCAAAGGAAAACAAGTGATGAACAGATCTATTAAGAGGCACTGGAAGCTCTTATTAAACATCACTAAGCAAGAAAGTGTTTAATTAAATTTTTTTGCTTCAGTGTCTTTTCAAAAACCACTACAGATCATGCAGTCAACAAAATTAATACCAGTAATATCTGTAATATTTAACCTCAGGTTAGAATTCATAAAAACAAAATAGATAAGCTATATAGTTTTTAGTTGGATGAAATGAATCCAGAGGAATTTAGAAGAACCCTCAGAGCCATCAGAAATGGTATCTGACAGCTTGTGCAGGACCAGGATGCTTCCAGAAGAGTTGTAAAGACAATGCCCATGTTAGGAAAGGGGAAAGGGAGGAGTCAGAATTATGGATTGTTTCGTTAAACTTCAAGTCTGAGAGAAAACAAAACTAACAAACCATGTGGAAGCATCTACCCAGTATTTGGGAGGTAATTAAAATCCCACCCATGTCTGTCACAAACAGATCCAAGGAAGTGTGTTTCTTTCTATGACAAAGACCTTGTATAAAGACCAGGCAAGCACAAAAACCCACATACAGTGACTCTGCTGAGAGCTTAACAGTGTTTCATGTGACCCTGGCAAAAACAAGCTAGGAAAAACATGGTCTGGATGAAAATATTACAGGGAAACTGGGGTATTCATCATAAAATCTGCATCAGTAATCTCAATGTCCATCAGCACTGGCAGCCTAAAGGAAAGGAGACTGAGAGGAGAGGCGAGAACAATATTAGCTGCTGTAAAGAGGAAAAGAATAACCTGCTCTCTGTGGCCTTGGTAAACAGCTCAAACACAAGCATCAAATCACAACAAGATGGAGGCCTGAGGTTTGTATGAGGACTAACATTACAATGTTACACATTCCAATCCTTTCTATTTTCTCCCCATTTGCTGTGCGAGCCTTCAAAAAAAAAAAATCAACAGATGCCAGCATTAGTTGCCATGAAATAACCTAGTCAAGGCATAGTTTTTTGACATTTTTAATCATGCTTGTGCATAAACCCTCTCCACTCAGGGAAAGGAGAACTCACAGGTCTGAGAGACTGGAGATTTATATTCTGGTTGTATTCTCAGTACAGCACTTGATCTGTTGAATAATTTGTACCTGTGCTTTGGATTCCCCACCTATAAAAGAGGGGAAATTAATCTTGCTGCAAACTCTGAAATGCACTCAGTTCTACCAGGAAAGCCCACTACATAACAGCTACACACAGGTTCCATCAGTTCCTCATATGGAAATCAGCCTGTCTTTACCTCTTAAGCAGTAAAGACATTCCATGATGCACTGCCAGCTCATAGGAATGGGCACAGTGGGCAATACTGTTTTGCTTTATGCAGTCTATGCCACAAGCCATGCTGACATCTGCTGCTATTGTGAGAAGACACCATAACTCAGGAAGCATCCAAAACCAGTTGGCAATAAGGAGAAAACACAACAGGAAATAAGATTCTTAGCAATTGGGCAATAACAAGTCAGAGTGGAAAGTATAAAGTGGCTACTTGCAAAAAAAGACTTTGCACTTTATCTGCCAAGGCTAAAAAAAAAAAAAAAAAATCAACCTCAAGAAGGCATGCCAGGGAAAAATAGCATCTATAAAGGGGCAAGAGCTAGTAAGTGTAGGCTGTAACAGGTTATTAAGGAGCTTGACATTGAGAAAAGTCAAATGTTTATTTCCAGACCTCTAAAAACTGCAGGCTGAAATACGACCATGTGTCTACTTACTATAAAATATGAGGGCTCCTGGGGTTTGAACTAAAAGGTATGCCTCATTCTGTGAATAATTTGAAATGAAAAGAAGGCAAGTGATGGGTAAATCTGTAGCTGTTAACTTAAGCTAGGAGCTGTGAAAAGAACCCAGTGTGGTGATGCTTGGTCAAAGGGGGAAAACACAGGGAAGCACAGGGAAATCTGCCTGTGCCTCCTCTCTGAAGTGCCCACATTTGGAACATGAAGGTTTTGTTCCCAGAGGACTAGAGAGGCAAAAATGAGAAGCCACATCCTGTGGCATTTCAGTTGACTGGGAAGCAGAAGCCAGACCTCCTCTTCTTTGCAAGTATTGCAGACTGGGGAGCCAAAAGGAAGAGAGATCTGCAGAGGCAACATCCAAGCTCAGCTGAGCAGTGCTTTATCACCACCTTCTCCTCTGCCACGTGGCTGGCACATCCTCTGCACTCTTTGCAAGGGCAAGGACACAAAGCCCATTGCTTACCTTGTGATCCAGCCCAAAGTGAATCTGAATGTGAAAAGTAGAATACTTGTTCCTCTTTCTCACCATTATTTTTAGCCCTTGTAAGTGATTAATATGGTGATTTGGGACCTAGGGGGGAAAAAGGGAAGAGTTGAAAGAGGAGGGATGGGGGGAAAGAAAGAGGTCACCTGAGCAGACTTTTTTGTTATGGCAGAAATGAAAAAAGCTAAAGGTCTTAGCACTCAGATTTCTGAGAAACTTGTGATGTTACAGAGGCAGCCTGTGCTCATCAGCCTTTGCTAAAATATTTACTTTGGATCCATGGCTCCCCTGACCCAGGCTCTTGGCACTGTGATAGCACCACAAGGATCCAGAACCCTGGTTGGGGAGGTGTTCATCAGGCTGGTTTTCTGGCACTGCCCTGGCTTAGCCATTGGCTACCCTGCTCCCCATTGTCACAGCAGCATGCTCACAGTGAGCAGAACAGCTTTTGGCTCTGACCTTATTTCCCTGCTGTCTGCTCAAGGAACTCTCCTTTATTTGCTCTGTAATATAAGAAAGTATCCAAAAGGATTTTGGCAGAGCTCAGAAATCATGGGCACAATCCACTCTGCAAGAGGTGGGAGCAAAGAGCTTTGTATTCAATGACCAAGCTCATCAATAACATGATATCCCTGTATGTTGGGGTATCACTGCTAAGAGTGTCACCTCGAGAACTGGCAGAAGTCATTCACCCCTTCTGTCTAAATAGGAGGGCAATGGGGAAAAGTGAAACATCCTGGTATTTTACACAAACAATTCTAGGAACATCATGGCCCTCTTAAATAGCCATAAGTGCTCAGAAACAGAAATGTACGTTCAATTTACATGACAGAGCTCTACCTGTGCCCCTCTGCTACCCATAATTTTCTTTTTTGCTCCTGAAATATTTTAAAACTCTTTTGTCAGTCTTGACAAAAGAAGTGAGGGCTCAGAGATATCAAATTTGCACGAGTTCATAGAAATAGGTGCCTAGTAGTCCCATAAAGAGGAAGGGAGAGGCAGGACCTAAACTCTTCTTAGACACCAGAGAATCTCTACCAGTCAAGACCCTTTACTGGACTCTCATGTCTAGGTAAATTTTCAAATCAGATCTTCTCTTATTAGGCACTGAAGGCTCCAGCTGATCCATAGGAGAGCAGATTCATTCAGACACCTGCCCAGGCAGACAGCTAAATCTCTTACAAATAACTAGCTAAGAGCTGAACAAGCAATGTTCAGAAGTGCTTCAGCATTCACTTCTTGAGAACAGGGATTTAAATTAGACTGGCAGTCAGAGAAGCATCAAAATAAAGGCCTGAATATCTTAAACATGTGAGTGCACTTAGTATGGACAGATTGGTCCTGGGGGTCACAGCTGAGAAACGTGAGCCCAGCTGCTTTGCATTTGTAACATCAGGATAGCTGACCCCACTCCACTAACTCGAGCACAGGGAGATGTCCACTTTTCCCCAGGGGAAGGTCCTTCCAACAGCCTAAGCAGCTCAGGCCTGCTGAGGTGAGGGTGGCTCATATCTGGGTCACTATTGAAATCCAGTGAAGTAGCTGCACAGGAGCTCATCCAAGAGGTCCCATCCAAGAGGAAATGCACAGCACAGTTAGAGAATGTCCCAGTGTCAGTCCTGCTGGACAGCTTTGTTCCAACACTAGGACAATGCACCGAGAACATCCTGTGACTGCAGTTCTGTCATTTCTGGTGCCCCTGACCCTCCCCTGCCAAACTCATCACTAGTATTACTGGTACAGAACCAACCTTATCAGTACTCTGCAGGGGGTGGGGGGGAGGAGAAGGATGGTGGTGTATCTCTCTTCTGTTTTCATTGCAAATTGCATTCAGTTTACACGACCACATCCTGCAGAAAAAGCAGCTGATGGTCCATGTGGAGGAGCAGGGAATGAGTAGGACAGCTTATCCAGAGCAGTGCAGAGTCCAGCAGGAAGGGCTGAGACGTGGCTGCACTGCTCATGCTTTGACAGCAGCCTGTTGCCTGGCCCTGGACACGTTATTTCACACCTCTGCCCCTGTGAGCAGCAGGTGATGGTGCCTGTGTGCTGGCACATTTCTAGATTGGACTCACAGAGCTCTCCTGCACATCCCTCACCTCCCCTTTTACTCTCCACTCCCTCTGGCAGAAATCTTGACAGAAACCCAGCGGAGCAGCCATAAATACTAGCATTTCTTCCACAGTACAAGTTCAAGCTGGCCTGAGGGCAGAATTTAGAATAAAATTTAAAAAGCAAGTATCACATTCTTAAACACAGCCCATGAAAAACAAATGCCTGGCCCCTGGCACAGCTGGGAATTGCACTGCAGTTACCGCCAGGTGAGGCCAGCAACTTGTTATTTCAGTGGAGATGGGGAGGAAAGGGTGACCTTGTGCCAGATTCATTCAGGTGGACTTAAGAGATTTCCAGTGTCCTCCAGGCTCCCCCCACACTCATCTCCCCCTGCCTTCCTGCATCTTCTACACCAGCTCTACCATAGTAAACAAGGTTTCCTTGTCACCAAGTCCTCCTCTTGCTCTCTTATAATGAAAAACAGCTGTGGCAGGCATGTCCAAAACAAAGCTTTACACATTCCTGGTGGAACTGCCTCCTCACCGCCAAAACCCCCAGACTTTATATTTACTACAGAAAATTCAAAACACAACCACTTTTCCTCCTCCAAGCTGTAATTTCCTCCTTGACAGGCCTGTCAAATTTAAGATTCCACTTACTATTCTTATCTCAAGTCTCTGCTTCCCCCCTGCCTCACCACTTAGCAAAGTTGACAGCTCTCCAGCACCATGAACATTGCTATAAGTAGCTTCTGCAGAGCAGAGTAGGACATTCTCCCTTCTCTGAAAAAGACTGCAGAAGGTGGTTTGAAGTAGAGATAGGAAAATCACTGTGACAACAAGAATCTTTCTGAACTGTACTAGACCTTCTCAGCAGGTTTAAGAACAGGAAGGTGGTGAACATCTCTCCTCTCCTGTGTTTTACTTTGCATTCTGTTTTCTGATAGCTTTTCCAGAAACTAGTATTGCAAAATTCAGAGGGAAAGCCTGGACTTCCAATATTTCAGGCCCAGTTCTGCAAACCGAAGCAGTCTGGCTAATTCAGCTTAGGTTTCAATACAAAGAAAAGGGATAGAGGCATACTGTGAACCAATGAACATTTTACCCCTTTGGTTTGACTACGAAAAGCCAGGTCTTGAACTTGGCCTTTGCACACACAAAAGCAATTAAATTGATTTTTCTAGATTGCAGTCTGAAAAACATGAGGACAAACATGCAAGGATTTGAAAGATTCTACAAACCCCACTGAGTGATCATCTGTAAATCTTGCTACCCACAAGAAGAAAAAACTGCTATATGCAAGCCACTGACATAGCCAAGACATACAGGATGGGTTCAGGCACTAGCAGTACCTGTCAATGTGTGCTGCTGTAATGAAGTGCCTTTGGGTACTACAGTGATCTCTGAGTGAACTACATTGAGTCCCACACAGCCCTCAGCTGCCACAGAGGGGTTTCAGACAGGATACCCAGTGGGGTATCTTTCCACAGATGATGACTGGTACCCACACCACCATTCTGCTCCTCTCCCTCCCCTCCAGCTCTTCTCAGTCACTGCCAAGGATCAGGCTGGTGATGGAGCTTAGCAAAAGCCTCTCATGAGCAGGATCAAACTCTACCAGTCACAGACTGCAGGGATGCACACTGGCACAATCTGTGCAGCCCTTTGCAGGTAAAGTTTCTTATGCAGGCTGTGCTCACCCCTTAGTCGGGACTGAGCTTTAATACATGCTCCTGCAAATTGCTCCTGAAGTCTTGTCTGCCTTTTGCTGCTCAGTTCTCCTCCTACCCAGCAATCTGTTACAAGAACAAGGGCAATCTGAGCTACCAGTGGCCTCAGTGATAAGGTGAAGGAGTGGTCACCAGCCAGGGGAAAGCAGTAGCACCATACTTTCTCTCCTGACCTTTTTTTGCCGGTTGTTTGAGCTCCAGGCCAGCAATTTAAGTTATCAAAGTTTGCTCCAGTGTTATACAAACAAGCAATGGAAAGTCTGAAATCAGAGCCAAGCAGAGGAAGGTCAAAAAGCAGCCTCTTCTCCCATCAGACCTTTAAAAACATTATTTCTTGAATAGCCAGGATGTATTAAAACTACCACCACAAGGCTTGCTCTCCTTCAAGCTATCTTCAGGCAACAATTTCCACAACATTGAATTCTTGAGGCTTAGAAAGGAAAGTTTTCTGCCAGCCTGACTGCCAAAAAGCAAGTTTTCCTGCCTTAAATTCATACCTGGTTCTTCTTCTCAGTCCAGCTACTTTGCTACATAGGCAGCATGATAGATTAGATACTATGGAGAGATGATTCCCCTGCCACCTCCTTGCTCCAGATGATCAGGAAATCACTCAGCTATCCCAGGAAGCTCTGTCTCACCAGAGTACCTAGAGGCCATTAATAGCAAACACCAGCCTTCATGGGACTCCCTAGAGCTTGTACCTGCAGCTATACTTTTGTTAAGTCGGGGAATCCCAGCCACATCCACAACCATCTCAACTCCCTCCTCCCAGTGAGGTCCTTGGCCAATTTATTGCAGTGAGTCTGTTAGCAGAAATCCCCAGAAGGATAGTTTGGAAACACTTGCTCCTACCCACCCTCACAAGAGATTCTGACAAACTGCTGGCAAGCCCGGATAGCTGCACTCTTCCAGCAAAAAGAGGCAGATCAATGTACCCAACTCTTTAGCACAACAGCACACACAGCATTCCGAATTTCTTACCTAATACAAACCTTCCAATAAGAAGGAACCAGCCCATTCTGTGTTGGCAGGAGATGCTCACTGGACCTTTGGCTAGAGCATTGCTGTGGCCACAACCAGTCTGGCTGCTCCAATGCCTCTGAGCCACCAGGTGGGTGGCCTTAGGGAAGAACTGAATCACAGGCAGCTTCTGGCCACCAGTTGGCAATCAAAGCCAATCTCGGCAAAATCTACATAGGATGTGGTTGCCAATATTTGGTCTATGATTTCCTGTCTTACACACAACTTTACTACCCTTTAGTATAGATGCAGGGCCACTGTATGATTTCTACACCACCCTACACTTACCAGCTCCAGCCCCCAGCAGTTCTCTCTGGAAGATTCCTCATAATTCTCCTGAGTAAGCTATGGAGAATAAGCAGGAAAAGGAAGAGAAGAAAACCATTTTCATGATATCTATAGAGACATCTGTACAGCAATTCCTTTTTAACTGAATCAGACCTTCAACATCACTGAAGCAGGACAATCAGGGTGGATCTCTTTTGGGAAAAAAAGTGTGTGGGACACTTTGTGTGCAGGGAAGTTTTAGATTAGGTCAGGGAATAGTCAAGACACGGGGAAAAAAAGACAGTTTTGGTGATTTCAAACTATAATCATAATATGCTTCTTGATCTTTCATTACCCTCATTAATTAAAAAATGTGCAACCTCTTTTCTAAAACCTCATAAAACCCCATAAAATATATTTACTGTGCTCTTCCAAAAGCAGTCCAAGAAGCAGGACTTGTCTTGGCACAGAATGCTGTAGCACTTCAGTCTTCCAGGGCAGTGGAAGACCAGAAAAATCTGCAGGTCACCTCAGTCCAACCACAATCCTGCAGAGCCATTCCTGCTAACATTTGGACCAGGTCTTGCCATTTTGCTGTTTTGGAAAAATGTATGAATTAAATACATGCAAGGAAGAGTGAATAATAAAACACACATAAAGAACAGGAAAGACCCACTATTTTCAGGAAGGAAAGGGGGAAAGAGAAGGGGTTATTACATTTCTCTCTCCAGCTGCCATGCTGCTTTGTTGAGATGCAAGAACTCCCTTTTACAAAGTGCTAGAGGTTATATGGGCACACCCAAAGCTATTAATTCAGGTCATGCTTGCAAGAGAGGCAAGAGATTATGGTAACCTTTGCTGAGGACATTGTGGAGCTGTGATAGTTTTAGGTCATCTAGTTTTATAATTTGACATGTGCAAATACACACAGACATGCAATACCTGCAGCAGAACCCCTCCATCCTTGGAGCACCATGCAGGAGCAGCCTGCAGCAGTGGCCTGGAAAGCTTGCAGACAAGCAGGAGACCCCAAATGAGATCCACCAAGATATTTTCCCTCCACCTTCCTCTAGAGGCACAGCATAGCACAGGGACACCAAGGCTGAGCCAGCTGCTGGAACCCAACAGCCCATATGCCAAGCAGCCACTGGCTCCTGGTAGTGAGACCCTGCAAAGAAGGATTTAAGTGATTTACAGTGCACCACTAAAAATCAAATTTTTGCATTACCTCCTCCCTAAGCTTTCAAGAAATCAAAAATTTCCAATGATTGTTTTAATTGTTATGGTTCATATTTCCCAGCACATCTACTAATCCTTAAATGTTCAGATGAAAGCTTTGATCCTTAAGTGATCATCTTCTTTGCTTAGCTGGATGGAACTGTTAAGGTGAAGAATTGGCAGACTAATTTGACCAGGGACCAGCATTTAACATTTACTTTCCCTTGTAGAACCATGAAACAAAGCAGATGAAAGAGGTTCTTGGTCTAGCCTAGTGGAGCCAGTGATAACTTCTCAAAGTTCATGGCCCATGTGACAGGGATGCGCAGTAACTCTCCACGAGTGTGCTCTCATTCCCTGCCACAGGTGAAATGTTTAGATCCTTAGTGAAGACAGGCTGCTGCTTCTGTTCTGACAAAGATACAGGATAGCTCCAAGCTGAAGTGGACAACACCAAAGCAAACTTTTGCATATCTTGTGAGAGGAGAGCCAGGAGTGCTGACCAATTATCTCTAGTTTTTCTAGAGAAGATCCTTCTAGAGAGGCTCCATTTTATTCTAGGACTTGGGGAGCGATCTACTTTTGTTTCTAGGAGAAAGGCACTGCTGCCACAGGTCCATGCAAACATGCATGATATGGAGGACACTTGCTATTTCTCAGAATGCAAGAACTGATGGGGGATAAAAGGGGTGGGAGCAGTGGTTAAGCTGCCAGGCAAACACATCTGAGACAAGCTGTGGGAAATATGTTTTTCGTGTGCATAGCACGTAAATTGAGGAACTCAATGTCACCAGATGCTTTGAAGATTAACCATAAAATTTGTCTAATCTCTTTTCCAGTCAATTGAATTAGCCCATCAGAGTCTATTAAATGGGATGATAGAAATGCAACCTCCAGTTCAGGAAGTTTTTAAACCACTGATTGCTGAAAGCTGAGTGTGCCTTATGAAGGAAGCATATCCCAATTTTTTTTAATTTTCTCTATTCATTACTGGACATATGACACCCACCACTGTTTTGTCTGAGTTGGTATTAAAGGGTCTTTCTACAATTACAGATCCCTACCTTAGAGAATTTTAACCTCTCCCAAATCTCTCTCACTCAAAATGTGATCTAGTTAAAGGAAAATGAACAATATTGGTAGTTTAGGAATTATGACCAGGAAAAAAGTTAGGAAGAACACACTTGCTTTGCCTCACAGGAAGAAAATTAGGACTATATGGTAAAACATCATAACTATGAACTTTTAAAACTAAATTGAATTGTTCAAGTTGTTCTCTGCCTGGAGAAGAATATAAAAGGCTGCAGTTATAAAAAACAGGACTTCAGTTAATAATTCCAATAAAATTTCTTAATTATAAAGTTAGTTAAGCATTACAGTAGAAACAGATATAGAATCCTCTTTATGTAGGATCCTCAGGAACAGGTGTAGACAAATCACTGTCAAGATGTCATGATAAGGTCTACAGGGTGGTCCAGGTATGTTGATCCAACCTCTGCTCACAGGAAGAATTGCATGATTTATCAAGTCTTTTCCAGCCTACACGTCTAGGACTCCCATGGATTCAAGATGCCAAGAATGAAATTAGCAAAGAGTAAAGAATGCAAATTATAGATGAGGCAATACACAAGGGGAGTCAGAGTTGCCCTTAGAAAATGATACATTTTATCACATTGGCATTTTTAAAGCCTTGGGAGAAGGTTCAAAAGAACTGCTATACCCCATTTGATAAAGGCTCAGCAGCAAGAAAGGAGGGAAATCTGTACTGATGATGCTAAGCTGCTCTGACAAGAGAACCCTTATATTAAATGAACTCTTTTTTCAGTAATGTATGTCCAGTGCTCACTGTGATACTTTCACAGTTAAAAATCCTTCACCTCCCCTGTTTCATGCCCATCAGGCAAAAAATATTGCTTTGCTGCTGGTTGAGAGTTGTGTGTAGGCTGATCATCTGTCTAGCACATGTGCTGGCTGGCCAGCCCACATCATGTTTGTTTGGCAAAACAAATCCTGGGGCAGTGTCACAGCTGAGTCCTGCCAGTCTCCTCCCCGCTCAGGGCACAAACCTGTGCTCCTCGCTCCTGCCCACCCAGGAGAGTCACTGAATTTGTAGACACTCAACTGCTACCCTTGTTACAAGTCCTCTGCCTAATTTGTCATCAGTGGGCATCACTGGAATCATCACAGCAAGTTCATTATTCAAGTAGTAATTGGTTCACCTACCAGTTTCAGTGAGATCCAGTCCTCCTCTAAGCTGTTTAATGGAAGATTAAGGGGTGATATGACAATAGTTTAGATAAACCTACTTTTCAAAATAGAGGGCCTGCCATTACCACTGACAGGGATATGATAAACACAAGTTGTCACATACTAAAGTCCTAGAATGGTTCAGTTGAGCCTTTAAAATCATCTAGACTGAACACCTCTGTCATGTGCAGGGACACCTTCCACTACACCAGGTTGCTCAAAGCCACATCCAACCTGGCCTTGAACACTGCTTGGGATGGGGCTTCTCTGAGCAACCTCCTCCAGTATCTCACCACCTTCAGAGTAAAGAATTGTTTCTTAGTATCTAATTTAAACCTATCCTCTTTTGGTTTAAAACCACTTCTCCTTGTCCTGTTGCAATAGGCCCTGCTAAGCAGTCTGTCCCACCTCTCTTATGAGCCTCCTTTTAATATTGAAAGGCCACAATAAGATCTCTCTGGAGCCTTCTCTTCTCCAGGCTGAACAACCCCAACTCTCTCAGCCTTCCCTCGCAGGAGAGGTACTCCAGCCCTCTGGTCATTTTTGTGGCCCTCCTCTGGACCCACTCCAGCAGGTCTGTCCTACACTGGTGGCCTCAGATGTCATATCCTGATGCAGTAACCTGACCAGCAAAGGAGTGCACATTTTTAACTTTATCCCATGACTTTTTATATCATCATTTCTCCCTTGCTCTCACTGCAAAGGAATACACACCAGACTCAGGTGGACACTCTCCCTGTCCTCCAGCTACCTCCAGTTTCCCAACAAAAGAAATGTCTCATTTCTGGCACAGGTTTCTTCCCCATGCTGGCAACAGTGGTGCTTGTAGGTAATTATCTATTAGCTATAATTAAACAACAGATGCTGCCTTGGGAATTGGCTGCTATAATCTGTTGTATTAAAAGGATGAAAACATCATTTTGGTCAGACAGTTTACAGGAGAGAACATGATTTACAGGACAACAGATTAAATTATGTGCAATTAAATAGCTGGATTAAGTCTCAGGGCTTGATCCAGAACATAAAACAGACAAGCAAGCAAGAAAAAAACCTTGTCACAGTCCCTCTCTCTGCAACATTTGCCATCTCCACTGGAGGCTGAGATCCACCTAGATTCTTGCTCATCCAGAAAGGAAGATATCAAAAATTGCCAGTACTGCCGTGGGCAGTAGCGCTGTAGCCACTTACAACAAAGCCAAACAAGAGGCAGCTTTAGTTATCAATGGCTGCAAACACCAACCCTCTCACCACTGCTGTGCTTGCATCAAATCTGTATCATCCTCTGCCTCCTTTACTGAGTGCAGGAAGGATGTGGTTCACCAAGAATCATTTCCCAAATTCATCCCAATTGCTCTATTAATTACCCTTTAGCTTCAACATAAGGAAACAATTTCTACCTTCTGCAGCAGGTCTATTTTTAGTGAAGCATCAATTTGCCTCTATTTTGTTATCCCTCACTGTTAATCCTGCCCACACAACAAATCTGGCATTGATCACTTGTGGCAGACAAACATTTTTGGCTTAGGCTATGAAAGAGGCATGAGGAAGGGTGTAGAGAAAAGGAGTCTTAATAACCAGAAAGAGTATCATTAGAAACCAGAATTCATATGGAGAAAGCAATGCTAACAGAAAGGGGGGGAAAAAAAAAAGGGAAGGGTGGGGCAGAACGTGTTCTTAGTATGTGTTTGTGAATATAAATCTACAAAAGTGACAAGAACCCCTCAGCTTCTGCAAGTGCAAATTCAAGTTCATATGAAAGGAGGCTTCAGTGTCGGATAGAATTCCTGGTGTTTCAAAGAGAGCCCTGTCTGCTGCCCAAGACCACCCCTTCCTACAAAACCATGGACCTTGCTCAACAGAGGAGGCAAGACTGACAGATCATTTTGCTCAAGAAACTATTGCTCTGAGGGATGGTCCTGCTACCTGAAAGGGGAAAAGGGCAGGACAAAAGAAAACATCCTCCTTGCCTGCATTCACCCACCTTGTAGTCTCAGTCCCTAATTTCATGTTCTGTCCCTCATCCAGCCCATCTGACCAGACCTGCTTGCCTTAGAGAAGGTCTAAAGACAAATCCAGAGCTGGACTAGATGCAACTGATGAAGCAACATAAACTGTGTCCACACCAAAGTGCTTCTGTTCCATCATCGGGATGGAATCACTAAATGTTAGAAGTATTCATTTTGGAAAAGACCTTTAAAACCATTGAGTCCAACCATCATCTTCACAACTCACCTTGTCACCTAGATCTTCTTTGAGACTGCCCAAGCTGGGGAAGGTGAAAAAAACCAGCATGGCCAGTTCCCTTTGACCTGTATGCTCTATAATGGTGAAGGGCAAAAGACACCGAAAAAGATAAAACTCACTGGAAACTCGATCTAAATCCCTACATTTGTGAGCTCAGCCTGCTTTACACAAGCCCATCCACAGCACTGGCTCTGTGCTGTGGGCTGTTAACAGTTTGAGAGCCTTGGAGCACCTTGGGGTTCCTGCTGTCCCTAAAGCCCAGCCTGTGAGAAGCGAGGGGCCTCTCAAAATTAGGCAAGCCAAAGAAAGCCTGAAACTTGATGACTGCAGTTTATTGGGCTTGGGACAGCAAGAAGCAGACTCGGCTCTGCCTGAAAATATCATTAAAGCTATAGGTCCTGTTACAGCCTGAGGAATCCGTAGCACAGTAGGAGGCAAAGACAGAAGCACCAGGAAAGACAGAAGGGACAAAACTATTCATAAAGTGGTTTCTGCTGTGTGCATACATGCCTAACACTTTTATCCTTCAGTCACTATTTTGATCTATGCTAGCCTGGGATATGATCTCCAAGCCATGATGTGTGCAAGAAAGGAAAATAATCCTCATTTGATCTGGAAATCTCATATTCCTGACTCTGACTGCTGAAAGAAACAGCTCCCAGACAGGCCAGGTGTTTAAATAGCTTGGAACTGGAATTTACTGCCCTGAGCCACAGTTTAGCAGTTGGTAAACTTGGACATCTGCCAGTGCCCCAGACTATTAACCATTCCTGTAACTCCATCAGCATTTTTGTCATCGTCTTCTGGAAAACTGAGGAGCTTGAACCAGACAGACAGACAAGAGAAACTAAATCTCAGAGATGCCTATGATCTGTCCAAAGACACCAGCTGTCTACAGCTATGAGTGTGTCCACCCCTTCAAATATAACCCAGAGCGAGGGAAGCTAAACCTTGTGGCAAGGCATTTATCTCAGTGCTGTGGTCCAGAAGAGTCTTCAGGAAAGAAACACAATTTGGGAGGCAAATCAGTAACCCAGAACAGCTCCCAAGACTGCTGTCAGTAGCTAGGAGGAGCAGGAAAGGAAGCTTATGAGGCTCCACCTCATAGTCTGCCCCAGAGCCCCAGGCCAAACGCTGCTGCCTCCCATCCACTCCCCAAGGTGTGGCCAAACCCAGCGTAATCGCCGCGCCCTCGCCAGCTCTGTGCAAGGTTCATGGGCACTGCTGGAGTCCTGTCCCGTCATCCTCTTCTCTACACCAGCAAACAAAAGCCCTGAGATAATACTGGCAACATTCTTCTCCCGGTTTCCCAAGTCCGTAAACATCAGTTTAGCTGGCTTTTTTGTTGTTGTTGTTGAATTTAAGCAGAGAAAAACTGGCCTGTTAGGGATTCCTGCAAAGAAGAGCTGAAGCTAGTGGAAAGTCAGAGCAGAGAACTGTCACATATGGAGGGCAAGCCAGGCCTCTCAGTTCAGAGGTAGCACATGCTGTTCAAGGGAGGTTGCTCAGAGGCCCTCAGTTGAGCGTTCAATTATGGTCTCCCTAAGTCCTCTTAGGTATGTCATCAGTTCTTCT
Source organism: Phylloscopus collybita (assembly GCA_027886175.1). Classification (NCBI taxonomy): domain Eukaryota; kingdom Metazoa; phylum Chordata; class Aves; order Passeriformes; family Phylloscopidae; genus Phylloscopus; species Phylloscopus collybita. Next base: position 45,290,953 of record JAJNNQ010000018.1, read on the forward strand.
TACATCCTATTCTTCCTCATCTGTGAAACAGGAGTAAAAAAATCTCTTAGTTCTTTCTCTCTCTCTCTCTCTCTTTTTTTTTTTTTTTTTTTTTTTTTTTTTTTTTTTTTTTTTTTCTCCTGGTCAGATAATCCTAGAGAAGTAGAGAAGTTCAGGTTGTGGTCTTATTTAAGACTTGAGGCCATGAGTAGCAGAGCTGAGCTTAACCCAACACCAAGGGAGGCAGACAGAAATCCCTTCTCATCTTCAGATTTGCATTTCTCTTCTTCCCAAGGCACAGCATCTATGCAGATACATCCATTCCCACAGTGCTATCACTGCTAGGAGGAGGGAAACTTTCTGGAAGTGCTCTCCCTCTGTTTCAGCAGGGCAGAGATGTTTAGTCTTTGCTTCCTCCACAAGCACCACACCTAAACAATAAATCATATTTCAGAAGGGGGAGGATTTTTTTTGGAGTTCTTTTCCCCCCATTTTAACCTTTTGCTAGGGTGTGGAAAGTGAATAATCCCAACTGAGCATTCCTTACTTAACAAATTTACGGTTGGCTGCTTAATTAGGAATTTAATAAATGTGACTTAATTATCTCTTAATTAGATTGCTTTATTAATGCCCATGGCCATAAGCCCTTAGGGCTCTTAATCTTGTTAGATCTCAAAAGCTAGGCTGAGTCAACACTTGAATAAACAGCTGCCAATAAAATAGCTTGTGCTGCCAAAGGTGGCATTTGAATTTCACTTGATGATTCCCTTCCCAGGTTGAACTCTGTACCTTTGCACAGTGCCAGCTAATCTTTGCTCTCAGAGATTTCTGTGTAAGATGCAAAGTAGAGAACAGACCACTTTTGACAGAGCTCACAGCAAGCAAAGTTTTAAAAATCTTACTGGCCAGGCTGTATTCCAGCTGCAGTAATTACAGTTCCCTTAATTCAATTTTCACCAGGAACCTGTTTTCTCCACGTCTGAAGAGCTGTTGTGCAATGCTGTCTTATACTGTTAAGACAGATTTTTGGCCTCTTCTTAAGTACCTGAACTACCTATAAAACACTCCTTGACCATCTAGAACTCTCATTCCTGTTAATATTAGAAGAGAAGCACATATGGACAGCTCTCACTTCTATTCCCAAGTGGCCCTTTTCAGCCGTAAGCAACTTCAAGCTTTTCAGGTGGAATTTTGCCCTTCTCATTTTTAGCAGAAAACTTGTTGGAAAGTTTAGTTCAGCTGTTTTTTAGTTTTAAGACAGTGAGTAGGCGGGGGAAAATACAACTCTTACCATGATTTAAAAGTTAAAATAAATATTTTGTCACCTTGTCTTGAGTAATCCCTCACTTCACCAAGAAAATGGAACCTTAAAGTTGGCTCACACATGCACTTGTTAGCTTTCCAGTGAAAACACATCTCAAATTAACTGAATCACATCAATGCCTACTGAGCTAACCTATCCAGAATCTGCTACTTGAAATCCAGGAACAAATCCAGAGATGAGAGTCTTAGACAATAACCACTCAATAGCAGCAACGGTGATAGAGGTCATGGCCCTTGAATGCTAGAAAAGACATTTTTCAGAGCCTGCTCTTGAGGTCAGAGGAAGGTGATTTGAAGGAAATATTGCATCCAGTTCCTGAAGAGGGGAAGATGATGCTGGAAAAAAAAATCTGTTCCTGATTTTGGTTTGAAAAAGTAGAAAAGCAATCAACATCTACTCCCCAAAAATCCTGCTGTTAATTCAGTACAGAGTAGAGCAGCAAAAATAGCTGAATCAGTGCAGTGCAGATGAGGCAGCAATGCCTGGGAACAAACACCTGATGAGGTGACACCTCAAAGAGGGCCTGTAGCTGACAGAACAGCAGCATGAAGCCACAGGTTCAACACAAGTCCCTTATCCAGCTAGCAGAAGGAGAGGGGATATCAGACAATGAAAATCTCATTTTTGTGATGGCTACCCCCCTCCAGAAAAGGTAAGAAACAGATCTTTATGAAAATCCATAGATTTTAGGTCCTTGTACTCAGCAGATCATCTCTTGTCGTTTCAAGGCATACTGAGCCTTGGTACCATATTTTCTCTCTCCTGCAAAGTGAAATATCCATTGTTTCTTACATGCATAACCACTGCAGCTCTGTACACATTTTCACCTTGCCTGGCAATAAATAAAGGTGTGTTTCCTGGCAGGCACTTCGTTTCTCTTCCAAGCCACCCAGAGTGGTCTGTTCAGCTTTATAGCCAACGTGGAGTGCTGTGGCACAGCACCCTGAGAAAACATCCTGAACAGCATTGTTTGGGGTTGACATCTCTGACAGGGAGCCAGTGCCTGGTGAAAAGCTGCAGTGTGGGACTGACGCTACCTCGAGAGCAGGACAACTTCTGCTTCCTTCCCCCCTTACCACAGATCCTTCTTGTGTTGAAACAGGGGAAGCTGCATTGTCAGGAATGGAAGTGGGAAGCAGGAAAATGGAAATGTGAGCACAGCCACTTCTCTTGACTTCATCACTCTCCTCCTCTGCCTCCCCAGTTTGGTTCCTACTTCTCCACACTTGCTCACTGTTGTACCCCAAAGCTGTCTAGGCTGTACAGGTCACAAGCTCTTTAAGCCATGGCAGCATCTCAATACATCTATGCTTCCAGCCTAATGCAAAGGGGAGCATGGCTAAAATATTTTAAGTAATTAACTAATATTTAAATTTAAATAATCAAGTAATAAATCCCATATTGTATAGGAGGGGCTGGACAGCTTTTATTTTTATGCACTTGAAGGGTAAATGCTTTGTAGCACAGTTCTGTGCCAGCTAATCTGGGAAGTGCAACTTCCAGATTAGGAACAATCTCTTACTCCTTTGTCCCCAGATGTGAAATACTTCTGGCCTTTGTGTGACAGCCACAGAAGGATGGAGGACAGACCCCACCAGTAAGGTGTTTCAGAGCATGAGCAGCAAGGCTGGCTCTGGTCATTGGAATTCACTTGTCACCCATTTCTCATCCATGGAGAGCCCCTCCATGCTCTCACCCATCCCACAGCTGCTGCTTTGCCAGGCCCACATCTCCAGCCAGTCTCACATGCAAGGGAATCTGGTGCTCTTCATCAGCCTGTCCATGCAAAAACCACTCTTTCTGAGCAGGCAGTCAAAATTCAACAGGTGGGATGCTTGACACAAAACTTCAAGGTCCTGTCTCCTCTTCCTCCTGCTCCCTATTTCTACACAGCTTGTTCTACACAGCTTGCTGAACACTCCCCTTTTCTGCCCTCCCTGACTCTGGTGAATAAAGCTGTGAGCCACAGAGCAAGAAGAGCCATCCCTCAGCTTGTTTTCAGTTCACCTAGACCCTTCTCTTCTGAGTCAACAGAAGGAAGTCTTCCCTGACAACAAAGTCAGAATATCAGTGACCTCCCTTCTGCTGCCTGCACACACAGATCACCCAGAAAGCAGTGCCAGGGACAGCCAGTAACACTGGCCCCACAAGTGCCAGGCCACCAGCACACACATGGGGAAGAGGAAGTTGTTATCAGGCCCCAGTAACACAAAGCAGCTGTGCTTGGGTAGGGCAGCCACTGCTCACCCCTGCTGGGGGCTGAGCAGCAGCTGTGCTCCAGAAACCTTCTGCTTTAGCTTGTGGGCCAGATCCAATGAATAAGGAGGCACCTCAGGAGGTCCCAATGAAATCAGCAGCCAAAGTCTTCGTTTGCCTGAGCTGTTTCAGCAAATCATCCCACAGACCTTACTAGCAGGGCCTTTCTCTGAAGATACCCCTTTCTCCCTGAGTTTTGCTGGCTCCAAAAAGTGATGCTGCAGCACTTTCCCAGTAAGTGACAGCTGTAGCTAAAATGTATTGGCCAGGTACGTTGGAAACCTTGCAAAACAACAACAACAAAAAAGCATCCATCTCAGCCTTCCAGTGACCTGCCTTGGCACCTCAGCCCCACCTCAACTTGCAGCACAGGTTGCTCTGTCTGTCCCACACCCTTGCTCAGCTCCAGTGCAATTCAAAGCCAGCTGCTAAAGGTCTCTTGTGAAGCCTACATAAGCACCCAACAAGAGGGATCTGCACTGGAAAAAAGCCTTCAACAAGGCTGTTCTAGCTAGGAGATGAGCAAAAGACAAGGTAAAGTGATTCAAAATGCACCATCCCCAGTGGTACTGCTGTCTCCTACCCAGTGACTGTTTACCTGTCAGGAGCATGGGAAACTTGCAAAAGGACTCATGCAATTTCCTCTCTCCCAGAGTACATAGGTGGCCCAAGCCAAAAGGTTGTACAGAAAATAATTTTCTCAATGTCAGAGGCTAAAATTATCTGTGTAAATATTATAGCAGTAGGTTAACAACACAGGCTGCATCCCCACCCAGCCCACACAGTATCACAAGGCAGGCAGGTCAGCTCCAGCACAGGTTTCAATTAAAGAGCACACTGCGGTTAAAACTGTCCCTGCCTGCTTTGCTTTGGGGTTTAAAGTTCCTCCACAATGCAGCTGCTTTTAGTGCAGATTTATTATTAGTCTCTTCTACATTATGGCCTCCTCAACCCACTGGAATGACCAGGAAAACCATGGAGAGAGAACAGATACCACATGGCAGTCCTGCAAAAAGGTACATGGTCATTTGGTAAGTGGAGCTTAGAATTAAGTAGCAGTGCTAAAGGGGGATTTATAGTGTAAATCTCAGAATAAGGATTAGCCTCCCTCTGGCACCTTGCTGGTCATTTTTGGTAGGAAATGGCAAGACATGAAGGAATATTAAACCTCACAGTGCAGGGGTGGAGCCAGATGCAGAGATGTGGAGGAGACATCTCATACTTCTTTTTTTTATTGTTTTTGAAACAGGAGAGATCTTGCAGTTTCCTTTTAAAAGAGCCGTGACATCTGTGTTGGCAGTAGGTGAAGAATATATACTCCAAAGTTGTTAAGGGACAATTCCTGACCAAGACATGCCCACATGAACGCAGACATTGAGTGTGGGAAGGAACAGCCACAGTGGACATCCACACACCACAGTGGGGACATGAGGCAACCTCACCTCACTCTGCAGAACTCTCTCCTTAGTGACAGGCATCAGAACAGCTTCAAAGCTAAGCTAAGAACAGGACATGGTAATGTAGCAAACCTTTACCCAGTCCTGTGGCCAGGAGTTGGCTCTGTGACTCTGCCACATGGATCTGCTCAGCCTAGTGTTTTCGGCCAGCAACTCAATGGGGAGACAATTGACTTGAGCACAAATATCACGTTCCTCAAAGCATGTTTCTGTTCTGGCTTTTAAGTGCCTCTGCAGACAGCTCTGTATGAATGCACTCACAGGTATATTTTGCTTTTATCTGGCCAGCAATCACATACAGTCAGAAGCATGAAGAATAATAGCCCAGTCGTGGAAGGACTGTTCTTCATGGGAATGCCTGATCTTCCTTTACCTTTAGCATGCACACAGATCTCTCCAGCTCACATCATACATTACCTCTCCACAGAAGAGTTCTCAGGTCATCCTTTCGTTGCCAGGACTTTTCCTGTGCTACATTAAGTCTGTAAGGACTTGAACTCCTGTAGGGATGCTAGTCCTTCCCTTGGGAAATCATTACAGGGTTTGACAGTTCTCACTAGCATTTTCCAGCATTTCCTGCTGTCAAACAAAACTGCAAACATTCAACAAAAAGTACATTCTACCAAGCCTCTCACACACTGATGGCAGAACCAAGGCTCACAGCTGGGAAAAAACCACATGGGTTGTCCCACTGCAAGCCATGTGCATCTGCTGCCCACGTGGAGCCCTCCATCCCTGTCAGCCACTGCTCCCCTTCCTGCTTTGATTCATATGGATGTGATTTTCAACAGGTGAGATCATCTTCTGGAAAAGTTTTATGTTTGGCTACAAACAGGCCCCAGGACTGCGTGTGATCAGGCAGAGGCATGGAGGCCGTGTTCACGAAGCTCACCATGTCCTTCCAAATGGGAATGCTCACTGCATGTCACCAGCTGCTGGTGTATGAGATTGCTCTCTCCTGCAGAAGAGTCTCTCTAATTCTCCTTGCAGACTGAAGTAGGATGAAAAGTATAAAACTTTCCACAAAAATTCCCAAGGCAGTTCTGGACCACAGGAACCTGCCTGACCCTCTGCAAGATGCTGGGGACTTAAACCCCAGCTAAGGAAAGGTTCATTGAAAACTGACCCACTCCAGGGTGCCATTAGCATGGTGTTCTGAAGATCTTTAGCCAAATACTACTTCAGTATAAATACTGAAGACATGGAGGTATATGTAAAACTCAATAAATTGGGAAGAAAAGCTGAAAACAACTTGCTTTGAGCTCTTACAACATCTCTGCAGTACACTTTGACCCAGCAATCAGGAGAATGACCTAGGACAGCTGGCTTTTTTTCTGCAGATCAGACAGCTTTTTGCCTGGAACTTGTATGCGCTGGCTGTAGGACACACAGCACTGCTCTCTCACTGTTGCGAATACTCACCAGGATGCATGCAGGAGGAATCAGTTTAGAGCTGTCTTCTACCAGCAGCAAGTGCCCATAGCTGAGCTGGTCAGAAGTACACAGTTCATCCAAAGTCGCTTCCATTTACCCCCTGTCCCTTGAACAACCATTTTAGCACCTCCCTGCATAACAAACTTCACCTAGTTCCAATAAAAGTCATCAGCAAGGATTTCAGCTGCTCCCTAACAGTACTGCCCTGTGCACCAATATCAGCAAAGCTTCCTCCCTGAGCAAACTCTCTTTTTTGGTACTTGACAAGCTCATCTGCTCTCTGGCATCACCTGGATCCCACAAGGTACCACACCAGACTAAGGATATTCTTGTCACTGCCTGATGCCACAAAGATGCGGGATCAGCTGGCAGCTACTGTGCACATCCCCACTCCTCTACTGCAGTAAAAGGTTTCAGTTTTGCAAGAGCAGGGAAACTTCTGCCCCATGGTACAGACCACATCAGTCATTGGTCATTAGTCAGCTGCTGACTTCAGCTTAACTGCAGTGACCAAGGATGGACAAAGTTGCTCAGGAAAATGCCTACAGAGGGTGCAGCACTTGTGAGAAATCACAATATAGGTACTTTTGAAAAATTCCCACTTTTTAATCTGCAGCAGTGACTGTAACCTCAAGATTTGGGAGCAGAGATTAATTTAAAATTTAGAATGTGGTTAATCTTAATATTTTTTTGTTTGTTTGTTTTAACTAGCCATGATAGACACTTCTAAATGTGAGCTTTTTCCAGCTGAATAAATCCCCCCTGCTTTCTTTTCCATTCCTCAATGCTATGAGTTATGTGAAAGATGTAAGGTATTCCCACTCACAAGCTTTGGCTACATCATCTGCAGTAAAGAACAGGAACAAGTTGCATAAGTCCATGACCCACAAAAACAGTGTAATTGGTTTCACCTGTCCCAGCTTGAAAGAGTTAAAATAATTTAGCCACTTTTCATGAAGACAAGTTGTTTGCTTTTTCAAACAGATTGTACAGTTCTGTCCAAACAGCTTTAGCCCTTTTGATTTGGACCAGCAGGATGCTGGGCAAGTTCTGCGTGCTTGCAAAGGACCTCTCCTTCAAAGATCATAATACAAACATAACTCCAGCCAAAGCACAAGTTGAATATCACCCAGGGCTAACCAGGAAGCCCCGGATCAGGCGGAGACTTTTTCCCAGATCCTCTGGGGTTTCCCTGCCAGAGGGAGGCTGAACAGACAAGCTCTTGTGGAGCCCCGCAGCACAACCTGCTGGCATTTCTCAGCCAAGGCAGGGCTGCTCTAAACACATCACCCAGCCCAGCAGCAGCACGGAAAGACAAGACCCAAGGACGTGAAACTGCAAGAACACCGACCCCAAACGCTGTAGAGCGAAGACCAGCTTCCCCACAACAGCCAGCTATCCAGCAAGCCCAAAAAGTCAAAGCAATCCGTGCCCCTGAACTACCTAGTCCTTCCAGCAGGCAGGAATCAATACAGCTCTAGCTCTGCTGTTCTTCAGCCTGGTTTCTCCGAGAAAGGCAGAGTCTTACAAGCTCATACTTTGTGCAAGATGAAAGAATTTGCTTTTGAACCCACGGGCCAACTTCAGCCAAGCACAACAAAGGAAATTAAGTTTCATGAGACTCAGAGGCCATGGAAAGGAGGTAGCTGGAGTTGCCCTGGATGGGGAGATGTCGCAATCTGAACTTGCTGCCTCAGCTTAACCCCACCTGGCAACTGAGTATCAAGCAGCCGCTGGCTTGCAACGACTAAAATATCAGAGTATTGTCAAGGTTTTTTGTCATACTAAATCCAAAACACGGCACCATACCAGTTACTTAAAGGAAAATTAACTCTCACCCAGCTGAACTAAGGACACTTGCCTTTACTGCATACCAGAGAACCCACAGTGGAAAAAGCCCTCAGAAATGCTTCAGCAGAGAAGGGCTCAGGTTTCCTTTTTCGATGCCAAAAATAAGCAGCCACCAGACAAATCCAGAGAAACTAACTTCAGGATACCTCCATTTCCAGACCTTCCTGAGCATTTTCCAACTACTCCTCCTGGAGTTCTGCATATGTTCTTTAATTCTCTGGACACTACATGGCATATTGCAAACTCACATTTGCAATTGCCAAGTTCTTGTTTCCTACTATTTCTTTAAACGTTTTAATATTCCATTATTTCCTTTCTTCTCTTCTGTCTAGAGCAACATCCTTCTAGTACAAGTAATGAAACAAAAGGGAGGTGGCATTTAGAATTAATCTAATCTAAATTTAATTCCAGGATGTTCCTGTTTTAGGCCATACAACAGGTTGAATCCCAATATGCATCAGATATGCTTCACAGCAGCAGAATGTTGTTCTTGGCACTTCCTAAGCAGATGTCTTCTAGATAACCTGGTAGGACCCTATTTATTGCTATATTGAGAATTCTGCAAGCGAACTTGCAGAGATGTTGCATTTTCTCCCTTAACACACTATTAACTATTTCAACACTACACCATGAAATGCAGTAGATGGGCCACCATTTGCAGCACCAAAAGCAGAACAAGAGAAGCCACTCCAGAGAGAAGCAATGGGGTGGAGGTAGAAACAACCAAGTGGATGTTTGATGCTGTTGACCTCCAGCTCAAAGAGCCAGAAGGGAAGAAATCCTAATTGATTTAGATTTGCAGATCAAGTCACAAGTACAGAAGAGCCTGTTAGAAAACTGCACATGCAACCCATATTTCACAGTCCCACTGCTCTCCCTCTTCAATGCTTAGAAGCAGCTAGACACAACACATCAAAGCTGACAGATCTTTACAACTGGGTCTCAATGTACAAGCCAAAGAACACACCTAGACTTTCAGAGCCAAGGCTCCAGCCCAGGTTTTTATGATTTGGGGGGTTTTGTTTGTTTGTTTTTAAATGCCTCAACGGAGCTGTTATGAGACCACAGGGCTGCAAAGAAAACCTATTCAGCTGGCACTGCAATGTAAGCACCACTGAGATAGGACAAGCAGTAATGGTTTTACACTAAAAATGGTCAATGCAGACTAGATATAAAGAAGAAAATTTTCGTTATGAGGATGGTAAAATACTTGAACAGGTTGCTCAGAGAGGTGATGGTTGCCCCATCCCTGGAAAACTTCATGGTCATGTTAGACAAGGCTCCGAGCAACCTGGTCTAATGGAAGATGTCCCTGCTATGGCAGTGGGGTTAAAATTAGATAACCTTTAAAGGTTCCTTCTAACCCAAACCATTCTACGATTCCATGGCAAACAAAGATCTCCACCTTGTATGCAGGAATGCACTGAAGTAAGACTCACTCTTGTGCTCAGCCTTACACTAAAAGGCTCAGTTTCTGTTGAGAAAGTAGTTCAGACCTGGAAGTGCAGTAACTCGAATAAGAAAAAAAAAAGACAGGCTGTGCCAGTATCTGATGAGGAGACCTGGATGTAAACATACCAGGGCTGTGGGAACAGCATCAAGATTCTGATGAGTACTCACCTTCCTGTAAGGACCTGCTAAAAAGCCACAAAGATTTTTATAGTGGTGGTTTCATTTAGCCATGGTGTAATATTCTCACTACGTCCATGAGAAACTCCCCAAACTCTTGTAAATAGAGCTGTAACTCAATTCCAACTCTTGTAATTGTATCATACCCATGTAAATTATCCCTGAAGGGTTTTATTTGTTTTTAATATACCAATCTTCAAGTTTTAGAAAAAAAAACTCAAGAGTTTAAGTAATGTCACTTTCCCCTCCCTTCCCTTCCTAGCTTCTCTAAATCAATACAAGAGTCTAATACCTCTTCAAAGAGGAAAATAAATAGCAATGGAACTTCACCAATTTCCACACCATACAATCTGGTGCCCAACTTCAGATCTGTGAATAGATCCACAGAGGCCAAAAGATAAAATGCCTCAGTGAGTGCAAAGTTCATCAGAAATTTCCCCATTTCCAGGATAACCAATTACAAGTCTGATGATCATAGTTTGTGTTTGTGGAAATGGCTCAGGCAACTTAGAGAAAAACCCCAAAATACTGGGGAGAACCAGCAGAAGAGCTGCAAAACTAACCCTTTATGTAGGAAAGGCACTTCCTAAAGGTAGGAATTCACGACATAGGCAGGGAAGGAGGAGCACTATTGCCTGGATTTGTCCTATCAAAATGCATTTATCCTAGCTGCCTAGGAAGAAAAGAAGTGAGCTGAGTCGGAGGTGAAGCTCATCTCCCTACTTGGGAGATGGCAGGGAGCCAGCAGACAGCTCTTATCTCAGTATCTGGAGCAGAACTTAAGACCACATGCTTAGGTCTGTGGTTAGTGACTCACCTGCAATTAAGGTGAAACCTGAAATCACTATGTAAAGAGAAATCTCTGGACTTGGTGGATGTAAAGCAGCATCTGCCAGGCATCTGCTAACTGCTCAACACAATCCCAGGTAGGGACCTCAACAGGGTGCAACTCCCCAGCTGTGCTGGGGGATGTTCCCAGCACCTTGTTTACACGGAGGCTTTGCAGGGGTGGCTCCTGGAAGATGGAGAAATTGGAATTCAGTTCCCTTCTGGTCAGGGCAAAACAATTCATAGTAATCTTAAAATACAATAAAACTGAGACCCTCAAAAATTCTGCCCCCCCCCCCCCCCCCAGGAAATGGAGTAAATTTTGTGGCTCATACTTCTAACTTCGTAAGGATGTAGACTCCCCAAACCACACTACCCCTTTACCCTGAGAGATGCTCTAACCTATTGCCTACTGGCATGCAGATGAGGTCCATGCCAAAGTACTGCTAAATGCACCCTGATGTTGAAAAACCAAGTGATCTCGCTTCCAAAGCGATCTCTTTCCTCAACACACTCTACTTGAAGTTTTGCCCTTGGTATTTGTGTTGGGTAAGATTCAGGAAAATCTCTCCAGCCTATTTTGTTCAAACAACCCCTTGGCTGTGCCATTGCTTGTGCTCTCTGTAGCTGTTTTTACAGCACTCTCAGCTGACAATGAAGTAGTCTACAAAGTAGCCTCTTCCAAGGTAAAAGCTCCCTCCAAATTCTAAACAGCCCAAGAATTTGAATAAATAATCAGACTGAAACTCAGCAGCTCAAATTCTGAGGTTTGCTTATTATCACTCTCAGTCAAGATTACGTGCAAGATGCATTAAAGAAGAGCCAACTAATTCCAAGTGAGAGACAAGCTATTGATATGGTTTAAAAAGCCTCAACACACCTCAATCCAGCACTTGGCTATTGGTATGTACATGTCATCCAAATAAGATACATTAATCACTGATGAACAATTGCCTAAAAATCTACTTTCTAGATGAGTTTTCTACTCATTCTCTCAGCTGCAGATCTTGGGAGGCAAGTTGCAACTGCATGTGCAATTAAACTTCCAAAATACTAACAACTCTGTGCTGGTCCTAAACGCAAAATAAAAACCAAAACAGTGCTCTAAGCATGAAAGATAATAAGAAGTAAGTGGTCTGCATACCTGGGAGACTGGCAGCATAATGGTTTTAAATTATAGAAGCAGTACCCTGGAAGATGATCAGTATCTTCTGTGACATGTCCATGCTTTCAGCGAGGTCATCAAAGCCCCCACACTTGGAATACTGAAGTGAAGCTAATTTACTTAAGCCCTAAAAGCCTATTTGCTTGCTTCTGAACTGGCAGAGACAGCAATGAAACGAGAAACACAATAAGATCTGCCCTTCCAGGGCCCCATTTATTAACTGAATATAAAAATAAGATCATTTAAGTGCAGAGGCACAGTAATCCACTCCGTGGTGAAAAGATACCTTGGGTTAGCAGTAAACAGAGTTTACAATACCTTGTAAACAGACCTCTTCATAAGCAAGAAGCACACTGAAATATGACACACACTGGATTAAAAGTCCCCTGTTGCAACAGTGCTCCACGCTTCTCATCTGGCTATTTGGGAGCACTTCACAAAAGGTGACAAAATCCTTTGCTCTGTTTTCAGAGGAGCACACATGAAACAAATGAAACACAACCTGCACTGTAAACAGCTGAAAAGCGCTACAGCATTTTCAGAGGATGGCAACTTACACCTTGTTAGATTTGTTTATAAATGAATTATAATGGCCAAAGCTACTGTGCATTATGAAAATGTTAAAAAATTATTCCTTTTTTAATGGTTTTGCAGCAACCTGTTGCACAGTTGAATAAAAAATTATTATTTTTTTCTTAATACAGTACATGGCATTTCTCCTCAATTGCACTAGAAGTAAATTTGGAAGCACGTTCAGTTTGTGTTACAGGCAGATAGAATGGAAAAACAAGTCAGGCAGACTTTGAATCTCCATCTCTTGCCCATTATTTATCCCCACCTCTTCACATCTCTGAGTCCACATACATTCCATTGATCAGGTAATCCACTTGTGTGTAATCTTTCTTCTTGTAGCTCTCATAGGCCTGCATGAGGAAAAGAACTATAACAGTTATGAAAAAGAACGTACCAACTAAAAGCACTGCAAGTAGTGAACTTTTATCCACTAAGTACTGAGTCAGGGGCTCGGCAGCAATGAGAAGATACTCATTGTCTGTGTCCTGAGTTCCTGTGAGGCCCGAAGATGTTGTTTTGGCTGCATCTGTTGGAGTCATAGTCGTGGAAAAGACATCAGATGTTGACTTGATCCCATGTTCAGTCATAGTTTCTACTGTAGAGGTTGTAGTTAAAACCACAGCACCTCTTGTAGAGCCCAGAAGAGAAGTTGATTCATTCAAGGATGCTGTGGTTGTATTTGCTTCCACCTTTAGATCTGGCAACGTGGTAGCATTCACTGGATCCATCGAGTGAGAACTCTCCGTCGGGGCGGGTGCCGTGGCACGCGTGGTAGCGTTGGAAGATATTCCTGCATCCTGTGGGGTGGGGGTGCTCAGGGTTGTGTTCAGCGTCTTCAGGTCAGCTCCAGCAGTGGTGGGATTGTCAGGGTGAGGAGCACTGGTGCTGGTGGTATCTGGCCTAGGCTGCTGTGCTTGGGTACCTGCTTCAGAAGTAACAGTGAGGGGAGCAGAAGTAGGGGACAATACTGAGACAGAGCTATCGTTTTCTGATTTTTGGCTGGTGGTCACCATCTGGGTAACATGCCTGGAAGTGGAAGTAGAGATGGTACCATGAAGGGTAGAAGAGGCAGAGGATGACATGGCTTTAGTAAAGGTATCAGAACCTCCAGAGGTGTTTGAGGCTTTGGCAGTTGTTTCGTAAGTGGTAGAGAAAGTTGTATTTATAATGTTCGCTGTTATTATGGCAGGGGCAGTGGTGGTAGCATTGCTTTCAATTAATTTTCCAGGTGAGACATCTCTCTTCTCAACCCCAGACAAACGCCTCAAATGAATATTGTGAGTCTGAGCAGTTAGAGAAAACTTGTTTTCCACACTGTGCCGGTCAATCCGTGCATTCAGCACCCTCTCTGTTTTCTGCGGATGGCTCTGGTGGTGAAATAGAGCTGTTTCCCATTTGCCGCCGACAATTTCTTCCAAAAGACAAAACAAATTACTTTTGTAAGAATAAAAAACTCTCAAGCTCAAACCTAACCTCAACCCCCCAACATGCAAACCAGAACACATATTCTTCAGTACACACAGTACAAGTGGAATAAATCAGTCCTGAATTCAGCAAGAACATGAAAACTCAAGACCCCCCTGCCTTTATTGCACACAATCCCTTTGAGGTTTTTTGGCTTGTTTTTTTCTGCCACAGACCTCTAGTATTTGCCCAGCCAGGGAGTTAATTTCACAAAAGGGGAGTAATGAAGTAGAGTGCTACAATGCAGAAGCACAGTATCAACAGGAGCAGTCTTACAAACGTCAGTTCCTGAGAAGAAGACTCCCATTTTCAAAGTTACACATCATCGACAAAGCCTTTGTGCCTAGATTCGTAATTTTCACTTGTCAAAACCAAGCAGAAATTTCTACTTACACCTTCATACATCAGGATAATTTCCTTCACAACTAAGTGAGCTAGATTTACAGTGACATAAATCCCATCTGCTTATCACAAGTCCAGTTGTTACACTGCAGAGAAACCTTTGCCAACCCAAAAGAACCACGAACCAATTCTTGTTTTTAAACTTGGGTACAGTGAACTCTTGAAACAAACTTTAGAAGATTGATTTCCCAATTATAAATAAGCTCCATTTTGTTATTGTGTCACTTCATTAAAATTAAATACCCTGGCACTGGAAAGTCACCATGAGCAATTGCTGCTCTGATTAAAGAAGCAGTCTGTTGACTCTGGAACAAAATCCTGGCAATCTGAGAGAAAAACAATGCCAGGACATTTTCCTTTCTCTGAAAAAAGATATAAATACATCTGTTATGCCTTTATTTTTGCTAGGACAGCATGTGGCGTGCAAATGGATTGAATGAATGATGCCTTCAACATGGAGACAAACTGTTTCTCAGTAAGCATTACAAAAGCTATTCAAAGACACATCATGCACTCATGCAAGTGCCACGGTCCCTAGGACAAAGTGAAACAGTTATTCCAGGCATTTCACAACCCATCTTCCTCAGCTGAATGCCTATCAAGGGTTAAATGTAGGCGCTTAAAGCAAAAGAATTGGGATCCTGGATTTCCCAGAAGACTGAAACATGGCTTTTACCTGCAAGCAGGTCTTTGATGTCCTGTTCTCCAGCATTCTGGCACACGCTCAGCTGGTGACACTGCAGGAGGAGGCAGTGATTCTGGTAGGGCACAGACCAATTACAGTGACGGCTCCCTGAAAACAGCAGAGAAAATGGATTGCTTCACACAGGATACCAAACACGCTGCTTCATGCCTCTAATTAAAGAATTGAAGGAAAAAAAAAAAAAAAAAAAAAGGGGGAAAAAAGCCCCCAAACCACACAATATCTAGAAGGGCTATCCTTAAAGGATCCTGACTCAGCCTTCGTGCAAATAACCAAAGAAAGTCAATGAAACCATTACTGCCAATGCAGCAGTTTGTACCCACCTGTTTGTCTTCTGGTACCAGCATCTCCTGACAAGAGCAATTCACTCACCCAGAAAGGGACAAACAAAGTGCACTACAGTTAGAACCCATGTAAATTCATCTAGATGTCTTAATGAGGAAAATGACCATTAATGGCCTTTAAAACCAGCACTTTACTAGGTTCCTAACCATCTGAATGTCAGATACTCATCCACCTGAGCCAAGGTCTCATCTTCATCACAGCATCACCAGCTTTTTGTAGGAGCTACAAGCTTTCTCATCTAGCTAGACAGGATTGGGGCCTTCATAAGGACAACTCAAAGACTATTTCAGAAGTTTAATTCTTTGTAAAGACATCTCGGATGTAGTGAGAAGATTTAACAGATTTAAAACAGATCTAACCCTGTGCTTGGTTGCAGCACACAGTGGTTTCTTCCAAGGCAGAAAACACTCACAAATACCAGGGAGCAAAGATTACTCATTCTAGTGCAGCTGTCTACAATAGCCCTGCTCACTTGCAAACATCTGGCAGCAGGGAATAATCATTCTTCAATTCAAGTGACCTAACAGTGTTTGCACGCTATCAGTGTGCACACCAACAGCACATGGTGTTTCTTATGGAAGCTCGAAGGGCCCTGGGAAGCAGTTGTCCTGGATTCAATTTAACCAAAGCAGTCAGAAGTTATTCAGCACCACACAGAGAAGTCGTAACTGTAAATGCCTGTAAACAACTGGAATTAAAAAAGAAAGGACGTCGAAGGAGCAGCAGAGACCTTCAAGGAGCAGAAAATGCAGCTGGAATTCCATCCAAGGGACAAGAACCTCACCTGAAGCACCTGGGCTCTGACAAGCCTGCCTGCATTGCTCTTCACTTGTAAGCCTTTTTATTTGCACTACATGGACTCCTCTTCCTTTCAGGACAGAAAACCGGTGTTCACATACACAGATGGAAATCAGCAGGAATAACACAATGGCAGTCCACATCTTCAGGGTTGGCCTTACAGGGAAGCTTCTCCTCCCAGAAGAAATTCCCTTTTATATCAGCTTCAGATCCAGTGCAATATATCTATTAAAAAAAAATCATATCCCCATGAGCAGGAATAGAAAATAAAAACGTACAAAAGGCAGGCAAGTATCATTACACATCACAAATAAGCAAGGGCTCAGAGGCAGGAGCAGTAAAGACCTTTCCAAACTTCCCAGAGAGGCTCCTTCTTTGGAAAATGTACTTTGCTGTCCTTCCCTCACATCCCAATGGAGAACAGCTTAAGTCAAAAGCCATGTGTACAAAGTCAATCTCAAAGCCCAGAAGCATGTGGCAGCGCAGATATGATGTCATCAGACTCCTTCTGGGACCCTTAATGTGCCCAGGCTCAGCAGACGAGTTTTCACCAGTTTGAGTGCACTAATAAGGGAAGCTACAGTTCTGGCCCTGCCTTTACACTAAGTCAATGAAAAACAAGTAACCAAGGTTGATTTCTGCTTTGGTTTTCCTGCTCATTATAAAAAGCTCAAAGAAATTTTGATTGAAAACAAGCAAAACCCCACTACTTCAGGTCTTCCAAGACATTACATTCAGCTGTTAGTGAAGAATATGCACACCCACAGTAAGCCTTCATTTCCCCACATAAAACAACAGATAATGTCTTTCCTTCATTATTAATGCACACATGTGACTTTGACCCAATGGAGGGGCTTTTGTCACTGAAGACACAGACACAGCTCCCACTGACATGAGAGCAGATTAGTAGCTTCTATCTGGATTTACCCTCTTGGTTCTGAGGTTTTTGGAGCTTTGGATGAGCTTTCAAACAGTTCAGTCTGAACCAGACCTATTGTAAATCTCTTCACTAAGTAATTTTTAAGGGCAATCCTCTTCCTCATCACTAAGGCAAACCTTAGTCACCATCCTGAAGTTATGAAGAGAAATGTGACAGCCTTCAAAGAGTGTTGAGATTCAGCTTTGTGTGACATCTCTGAGAGGGATGTGATGACTGCAAAGGCAGTTCACAACACAGAATGAGCAGCATGTGTGAATGGGATAAATACCACAGTGAAGAACATCTAACAGGCCTCAGTAATGTGCGTAAGACCCTAATTTAGCCATCCAGGCTAGAAGTCTCAGTTTCAACCAAGAGAACTTCAGTTTCAACCATGCTTGTGAATTTAAGAATCTAAGAGCTATTTCTCCTCAAAAAAAAGGCCCCAAATAATGTTTGTTAGCTGTGACTCAGACTGCAATATTTTGATGCTTTGTACCATTAAACTTTTGCTTCCATTTTTTCCTTCTGCTATATCCTAAAGCCTCAAAAAGGGCAAAAGAGTTTTAGCTTCAAAACCACCCTATCTGAAAAGGAGTGAAATATAAACAGCTACCCTAAACTTCTCAGAGGACACACAATATACAGGTCCACACTAGACTGTCAAAGAGCCAAATATGGGGACAAAACTTGATACTAAAATGCAGTGTCTCAAATTCAGTTTTTCTAGTCAACCTTCAAGTTCTCTGAGGAACTCAGGAGTCTCCTTCCTGCCTATTTTTTCTAGTAATAACAGATATTCTACCTGTTGAAAATAGATGGAGCATTTTTAGATCTTCTACTCTCCCAGAGAGATGGGAAGCCCAACATGACTGTAGGGCCCTTGCACTGCTGACCTCAGCTCATGCACCCCTCTGCAGCTTCTTCCCTGGAGCCAGCGCGCACAGCATCACGCTCATTTTGTGCCAGCAGGTTTCTCAGTGCAGCCAGAAGTTCAAGCCTGCGTCATCTCACCTGGCAGCTGGAAATATTTCCAAATCTGACCTGACAGCAGAAGTCTTGGCAGGGAACGGCAGCTCAGCAGCCCCATCTAGTCCTACGTACCAGTGACTACGCCCGGCGTCCAGCCAGCACCAGCTCCACCGGAGCCCCTCTCCCATCACACCCTACGCAAGCACAGCACAGACTGACTTTGCTCTTTCCAGATCACTTCTTCCAAGTGCACCTCAGCAAAGCTGAAAGAATCAGGACAGGACAGGAGATGATCTGTGCAATACCAGCACAGCCTTTGCAACACACTACACCAGCATCAGCTGCTCAGGAAAGCAGCCCCACATTCTCATCAGGGAATAGGCAATACTAATTTGTGTTGTTTAGACAAGTAAATCTCCAATATTTTTCCCCACAGTCCCAAATTGCAAAGCACTTTTAAAAGTTTGTCTCAGCCTTTATCACACTCTTACTATCACTCTTCCCATATGTTGTAGATTAACCATTGAAAGCTGCATTTGATGAGTTGGGAGCAAGGGGGAAAGCAAGGGGAACCATGAGATATTCTGCCCACAAGAGATTTTCCTACAGCAGACAGCAAGGACTTCCTTTGAACCCCAAATCCTTCAACTTAAAGCAAGTGAATTGGATTCCCTCAAAGACACTACAGGTACCTCACCTCAGAGCACTGTTTGGCAGCCTGCACCCTCACCACATGGTGCCAAATTAAATGCATGTTTTGGAAAGTTCATAGGTCATAGGCAGAGTTTCAGAAAGCAGTACTTAACCCACAAAAAAAAAGTCATGAATGTATTTCACATTTTAAAGAGTGCAGCTTATGTCCCTTTTCAAGGTCCAGAGTTTATAAGAAGCATTATTTTACAACCTAAGAAGTGACCCTGAGAATTAACTATCCCTGTAACAACGTATGCATACACTGCTTTAAATAAACTAGTAAGGAATAAGAGCAATGAATACAAACACTAAACATTTATTACAGGAGGTTTTTTTCACATCTTTAGTAATAATTTTGCAATTATAATAATCACCCTCAAAGAATAAACACCTTGCATAGCATATTGAAACTGCAGGTATAACAGCACTACAGCTATGAAGAAATACTATCATTATAATTACCACTAAAATCTCATGTTTAGGACAAATAAAATATTAATATTAATCTCAAACAACCCAAGAACTACATATATTTGCAAGATCAAATAATCACACCAGTAGCTAGAAGCTGTTGCATTAACATTCATCCCCTATGCAAAGAGATGTTTTGTATCCCCAACCACATCAATTCACTAGAAGTCCTTCCCATCACGGCTGACTTTGGTTCCACTCGACTGCAACAACTGCAGAGCAAAACAAAATCCCAAAAAGTTACTCTCACCTCTCCCAAAGCACCTGGTAGCCTTTCTGGATTAGGCCAGCATTGGTTTAAGGGGACAACATGCCAAGCACATGCACAAGAGATTTGTCCCCCCTTTCCCTCTCACTAAACATGGTCTCCACAGGGGCCAACTGGCAACACCTCCCCTACGGCACTCAATAAGAGATTACAAGTTTAAAGCACTTTTCAATGTCCTTTAGCCAATTACAAAAATCCCTGCAGAGTGAGTGTGTGAAGCAGACAAACAAATGCAGACTCTAAGTGTATCAGACAAGCAAACAGCTCCTTTCCAAGACCTGTGAGAGGATAACCAGTTGCAGCCATACCTTAATGCAGTACAGATGAGGTTTGGGATGCTGTATTAAATATCAGAAACTCCAGCTAGAGGTGTGGTTTTTGGCCTCTTCCACCTTAGTGAATTCCATCCATCCAGAACAGGAGTTACAATTACTTGCAGATCACTTTTCCCAACTTAACAACTGCCCTCTATTATCACAAGAAATAAGCTGTATTTCTGACTTCCTGTCACACTTCTAGCCAGAGACCCCAGTGAGCACCCCACACCTACATCCCAGAACAACACTAACTAAACCCTCTTGTCCAAACCATGTCAATCCCTGTCCAGACAACACACTGCAAGAGATGAATGCTACTGTTCCCCTCAGAAGTAATTTTGAGAAATTGGGGCAAAATTCACTCCTCAAGCACTACCTTCTCTACCTATAGAACATCCCCAAGGAAATGCAAAGCCAAACCAAAGCAAAACCAAACCACAAAAGACAGCAACAAAAAAAAATCTGGGAAAAGACTACACTCTGAAAAATACAAAGTTCACTTTTGTTATCTGTGGCTGTAACTCAGCAGGGAACAAGCATGCTGGCAAACCAGAATAACTTTGAGTCAACAACTGAATGACTGATGACTTTGCAATGTACACACATATCCAGAGGGCACTGCCTGCTGGGTTTCAGAAGAGTTCCTTGCTTCTTGCTGATCTCACAGTGCTTAAGCCAAGGAATTTATACAAATAAAAAAACCAACATTATTTCAAAGAACAATGACTGGGATGATGTTCCAAGAGCAGAGAGGAGCCCTTGGAATACAAATCCCTTGCCTCCATGCTCCCCCCAGCAGCCTCAGCTGTTCCTGGTTAAGCAGCTGCGAGGTGCATGCAGTGACTGCACCAGGGTGAAAACAGAGACAGAACTAGACAAAAAAACCAAAAACCAAAACACAAAAAGAGGGAATGTGGGTGTTAGAGATCACAGGTACAAAGCGTGCAAAGCAAATCATTCAGGGCAACACATGCCTCCTTTGAGCTGTCATTGAAGAGCCAGTAGACACTGCCCCAAAACTCATACTCAAAAGTGTGCATAGACTAGGTATGAAATAAGGTCAGAGTCGCAAAGAAATAGTCTATCTTCAGTATAACAACAAAGCATGGAAAATAGGGGTGGAATATCTTTTGCAGACAACAATGCTACTCTTCCATCAAACTGAGAAGGCATAAGGCCTGTTTTCCACTTGCATTTGCTGCTAAACACTTGACATGTTGTCAGCTCTCTAAACAAGTGCAACATTTCTCTCTTTAGAAAAAGAGAATTAAACCAGATTTTGCTAAGACAAGACAAACACATCTCATTTTGTAAATTGAGGCAAGAATACAGGAGACAGGGAACTTGCACTGCAATCCTCAGGTGCATTGTACTTCCCAAGCTTCTCTCCAAGACTGAAGATGCACATGTAGATAGGTTTGGAGACAGAAGGGGCAACACTAAGGCACATGAGGCTGACCCAGTGTCAGCTGAGTATGACCAGATAAAATTACATGCTTCTCTGAACAGCAGCTTTAGAGCCATTAAGTTCCTTTGGCTCCCCAAGAAAGTTACTGACAAGCTGTAAAGCTGTTCCTACCAGCTTTACCCATCTCCATCTCTCTGTTCTTGGTTGCCCACTTGGTTCCTCTCTCAGGGCACAAGGCAGGCAGCTTATACAGTTGAGGACAATCCACATTGGTGCTATTGAGGTTTCATGGCCACTTCACTTTGCCTCTGAAGAAATAAACATTAAAGCCTAAAACTCCTAAACCAGCACCACCCATCCATCATCCTTTCTCACCCATATTAGTGCCATGTGTTGCAGTTCTGATGCTGAGAAGTACTACTCAGCAAAACATTTTTCTGTGAAAAATGATCAGACAGCTATTTGATTTATGAAAAAGTGCCTTGTTTTGAAATATCTGAAACAATCTAGTTTTAATATACAGAAAAGCAAGCTGCCAAAGGCTAACTGCATAAAGCTGTGACCGAACAATAAATCTGTCAACAAAAATACCTTCAAGCAATAAAAATGTGTACTATGGCTCAACTGCAACCTTCCCTAGTCTGGCCTGCACCCGAAGCAGATAGAAGTTTTCAGACGTGTTGTTGTCTCATGGGAACTGGAGATCATATGCAGGGCATTTCACACCATGTGTTTCAAATTAACCAGCTTTCAACAAGACCCTCAAAGGAACCATCCCAGTGGGCTCCCACATGAACTCTGCAGCCCTTGAAGTAACACAGAGCAAAGTTCATCAAGCAGGGTAAAAGGCCAGCTCCCGGAGTTGATCTCTCCAGAAGCAGGTACTCTGCACTGCAGGTGCTTCGTGCTGGCTGAGGCGTGGCATTCGAAGTTAAAATCAGCACGTTCCACACACACAGAGAAATAAACTCTGCCTGAGGTGCCATTGAATCCAAAACTGACAAGCGTGGAGCTGACAGACACTTAGCAAGCAGCACTTCAGCCTGAAGGTACAAATAACCAAGTGGTACTTCTGAAGCAAGCGCCAGCGTGCTGCAGTCTGGTCACCCACCCGCCTCCTGCCCTGCAGGATTTTACCACAGTCAGCAAATTCCTGGCAATCCAGATCAATTCAAGTTTAAACTGAAGTGCTATCTTCCACTCCAGATACCGCTGAGAAATCATTATGCTCCTCTATAGGTACATGTAGCTGCAATACTAGTTTTAGGTCCATGGAAACACAGGACAAACCTCCATCCAGAACACAAGGTTCTGCAACTTCTGGAATTTAAGCCTGTGCATGCTTTTCAGCAGGGTTACACACAGCAAAAATGTCACCTTATGTTACAAAAGCATCAGGGAAAACTGTGGGAGCTCAGAAACTCAGGAGAAGTTCAGAGCCTGGAAACAGCCAAAACATGACCCCAGTGCAATGACTGAAAAAGAATGTCTGCTCAGCCCTAAAACAACTGGAAGAAAGGGAAACATTTTTGGCTATTTCTCCTTTCATCAAGGAAGCAAGATCTTTGTGCACATCCTGAAATATGGAAAATAAACACAAATTTAAAAAACAAATTCCAAACATATATGAGGCTCCACCTCCAGTTATCCTCACAAGCAAAACAACCCAAAGGCTCCTAGATTACAGGAGGCTTCCTCTTTTTAAGAAAACAACTCTTAAAAAACAAAGGTAGTTTCATATGGAAGATCTGCCAGGTGAGATGCAGCAAAAAGACACTCCAGCTTATCTCAATGCAATGACACTGGGGAAGTTTTCACCATACATGTTAGGAAAAAGAAGAGATTCTTCCTAAAGTCTCCAAGCCAGGAATACATTTGTAGTGATACCAAATAAAGTTTGTGGGCACATGCATCCCTGCCTTGTGAATTTGACAGCTTGAAAGGTGTTGGAAATCACAGGGGAGGGTGGGTGGGAAAGTTTAGCCAAATCTATTTTTTTTCCAAACAAAGAAAGCATCAAATGCAGGAGCAACTCTTCTCATCCTTGCTGGTCTTTCCTGTGGCAGGTTCTTCTTAGCCAGCAAGCCTTCAGGTCATGCACCAACCGGAATTTAAACCTTTCTGTTATCAGAACCTAAAGGAAAAACATCCTTCCCTCTCCTTACTCTCATGGGCTGCCAAGGCAGCATCTGCAGAAGTCCTTGAGCCCAGCTCTTGGGTCTTTTCTCCTACACACCAACAGGGCAGCAGCTGTGCTCTCCTACCTTGTTCTAGGTTCCCTCTTTTCCATTTCCAAGTAACTCTTCATTGTAGTTTTGAGTCTTGATACTCAAAAAGCTGACTAATAAATCAAAGTAAAATAAGCTTGGTTTGAGCTCCTCAAAGGTTTTCCAGTACCACAGAGCCCCTCATTCATGGAAGAGGCACTACACAGGCAGCAGAAGTTCTTCTGAACCTTTCTGAACTCAATATAGAAGATCTGTCTGCTGTTGATGTTGCTAAGAACTCCAGAATTATTCCAGGGGCTCACCCGAGTGTCATGGGCACCTACAGAAAGTCAGCAGAGCAGCTTCCCAAGAAATATTACAACTACCACAAACTACAGTTTACCTTGCACCAAAGACAGGAATGTGAAAAGTGTTCTGTATTTGACTGGACAGATGAGGTCACAAATACAGGTATTTTCAGAAGCCATCTCAGATGGCTCTGTGCTTTTATCAGTCTTCAGTTTTTGCTCAGCAGTACAGCAACAAACACCCAAAGTTGAAACCTCTCTCTCAAATCTTAACATCTGACCTTGTAACAAAACTAAGAGGTTATTCTTACTCCTCCAGAAGCTGTGACCTAAAAGCAGAAGGAAGACTGAACCTATTAGAAACTTCTGGCTACTGATTTTATACCAAAGATGCTCCAACCCTGTCATGAGGGGAACAGTGAACTAGAAAAGCCAAACTATCAACAAGATAGACCCTAGTTACACCGTGGTTTAAAGATGAGCTCACCATACACTAATTATCTAGGCCAAGAGTTTCCCTGAGAGAGACTGGCCAAGTTTGGACAACAAAGACAAGGAAAGGACAAGCATGTGAAAAGCACACTACAAGCAGTAACTCTTACTGCTTGCTTCTGACTGGTGTTCTGAAGACTTCAGCTCCAGTGTACTCCAGTACAAACCTGTCCAATATTATCAGATGAGCATAACACCATTACAGGTCAGGAATCAACAGGTGGAACAGACAGTGACTGAATGAAATCAGATACAAAACAAAAAATGTGCCAAGAATTAAATAATTCACACTTGAATTAACATGTACTTCTACCTATCAAACAATACCTTTTGTTTCAAATTGTTTGCTGCTAAGAGACTCTGCAAGACTGGAATGAGAAATGGCTATAAACGCAGAAAAGTGAGAACCCAGGCAGCCAGCACTGAGGTACAACACTTCTTCAGCCTCAGCCTTTAAACAAAGTTTAGGACCCTCAGAATTAGAGACCAGACTAACAAGTCCAACTTGAAGGCTAAAGAGTCCCAGCAGCTGGCTGTAAGGACCTCAAACTCATAAACCTGTCCCTGCCCTCTCAGCTGCTCTCACTCCTGTTCAACCCTAATGAAGCAGAGGGGTTAAATCCCACCAGTGAACTGCCTCAGAACACAAGGTGAAGTGGCACCAATGCTGCTTTCCTCAAAAGCTGCAGTTTGGAGTAAACCAAGGACTGCCCTATAAGCAGCAGAGTCATGCCCACGGAATGTCAGGAATCTCCGAGTGACACAAGGCATGTTTGGCATCACAACTGTCAACTACTGAGAACTGTGTTTGCTTCTTAAAATCATCCAGAAATCTGAAAGTTTCCAAAAGAGATCAGAGAAAACTCCAGAGAGCAATGGGTCAGAGGATCAGAAGTTTTCTACTCAGGTTCCTTCTCTATTTTTTGGCAGTTTAGAACCAGCATCTTCTTGAGATTTAATGGAGAAGGGCACTTTCACTTCAATTGCCTGGAATTGTATCATGAGGTAAATCTACCTAAGCTGACAACAGAGGAGAACAACTGCACTGCAGTGAGGATCATGTGTTGAGGATTTTGAAGTTAGCTTTTGGTTTAAATGCCTTTTTTTTCTGACAGCCATCTGAACAGGATCTTGCTTAGCAAACCCTCCAGCACCTACAGTCCAAGACAGAAAACTCTCTACCTATGCAGATGCATATTAACATCTACAAAATCAAACAATCTCTAACCATTTAAACTGCATGCCCACCATTTCAGTCTTCGCTTTTTAAAGCACTTCTCTCCAGCAATAACATTCCTGGAGATGAGAGAAAAATACTGGAATAAATTTGTCCATGTATTTTATTTACAAATTCTCTCCTTCCCCCAGACATCTTCTATGCAGATGAATCTCTGTATGAAATCCTGTGTTACAGCTCTATGTTCACTGGATGGCATTCACTCTATCTTGCCAAGAAGCAACTGTAAATGTGAATGCCTGAGTCAGCTGTTTATCACAACTTTGGAGCATGTATAACTCCAGAAGGGACCTCTGCAGGTGTTATCTTACTGATTTACTGCAAACAAATTTGTCCTAAGACATGCAATAACTTAAGAGCTCATTCAGTAGGGGGGTTTGTTCTCAGTCAGCTCCCAGGGGACAGGTTGCCTACTCCATAGTTTGCTTTACATCTGTTTCCACTTTCAGAGGGGTCAAAGACCAAGTGCAGAACATACCACCCAGAAAGAACTGCTTACTAACATTGCCAAAACCTGCAGAAAAAAAAAAAAAAAAGGCAACCAGAATCCCCCAAGTCACCAGCATTTTCTGTTTCTAGTTTATTTTTAACCTCTTTCATTCAGATATTCCTTAAGAGGATGGACCATCAGCACTGGAAACACACTTCTGCTACAGCTGTTAATTCACATATTTCATATCTCATTGCATCAACATATATCCAGCTTCTATTCATTACAAGATTTTCAAAGCCTAGAAATCCTTGCTCCCTTTGCAGTGGACAGAAAAGCAACAAACAGGAATCTATGAATACATGGGATTCAGTCAAAAGCTGTTTGCTAAACAGCAAACAAACACAACTTCCTGCTTTTGCTTACTGAGTCAGCTGGTAACAAAAGCCATCTGCATTAGAGCTCAGACCAGGCCACATGCTTCTCAAACTCAAGCAAGTGTCCCTGAAGAATGCTATCAGCTGTTTCCACTTCAGCATATTTGTCTTGGGCAGTAATTCTTCAAACACACAAAGCCCATGTCTAACTTTATATGTGACAGTAAGTCTAGCAGAACCTGTGGAACCTGGGACCTGCATAAAATTGAGTTGTGTAGCCACTGGCAGGCTCATGACATTGCATTCCCTTGCTGGCTTCACCATCCAGAATGTGCCCACTGGAGTCAAGGATATCCCAGACATTGTTAGTGATGCATTTCAGCCACAGCACGTGCCTACTCCAGCCACCTCAGAGATGGTCATTACAGCCAGAACAATGGGTCCTGCCACTTCCACAATGCAAATATAAACTGCTGGCAATCCCTTAAAAAAACAACATCATAGAAGATATAATATATGTTTTAGCTATGCATGCTTGCAACCCAGAAAGCCTGGGCTGTATCAAGAGCAGCATGGCCAGTAGGTCAAGGGAGGGAATTCTGGCTCTCTACTCTGCCCTGGTGAGAGGTGGAGTGCTGTGTCCAGCACCTCTCCTATGATGACAGGCTGAGAGAGTTGAGGTTGTTCAGGCTGGAGAAGAAAAGATTCTGGGGAAACCTCATTGTGGTCTTTCAGTACTTCAAGGGGGCATATAAAAAAGAGGGAGGTGGACATTTTACAGGGGAAGAAAGTGACAGGAAGGAGGAGAGATTTAGATTAGATGCTAGAAATAAGTTCTTCACTGTGAGGGTGGTGAGGCACTGGCACAGGTTGCTCAGAGAAGTTGCAGACACCCCTTCCCTGAAAGTGTTCAAGGCCAGGCTGGAAGGAGCCCTGAACATCCCTGTTCACGCTGGGCAAGTTTTATTTAAATAGACTATTTAAATAGACTATATTTAAGGTCCCTTCCAAGCCTAACCCTTCTTTGATGGGAATAAATGCTCTTTGCTTACACATAGAGAATTTCAAGATATCACTGGGCATTTCTCACCTCAGAATCCCCCATCCTTAACCCCCTTAATAAGCCAATCTCTATCTTATGGAAAAAAAAAACCAAAAACAACAAACCCACAAACAGAAAGCTTTCTTCCCCACCACGTTCTCCTTTTTTAATTACATACAGGAGTTTCAATCTAGATGCTACCGCCAGCAAGACAACACACTGATGATGTAAAGTTTCATCAAAAGGATTGATGGTAAGAGGAGTTTTGCTGACACAAACACCAGCCCAACCTTTGTAATATGGGTTAGTCCATAGCACAACAGGGCATCAGTTCAAAGGAGCAGAGGCAAGATAGATCAACCCTCCTTTATCTCACAGAGTTGGAAAAAAGGGTGTGAAAAGACTGAGTCATCTGTGCATAGCTATAGGAGGAACTGGTCAGAGCTGGAAGTGAAAATGAAAATCAAGCCTCTTGAAATCCAGCTTAGTACACAGCTACAAGACAGTCAGCTTTTCCTGTGAAAGCACATACGTAGTAAGTGTGCTATTAGGTGCATCTCAGGAACATCCAGAAATACCGGCTGTGGGATTTGTCCTTTCAGGTGGAGAGAGTGAAGAGGAGTGTTCCTATAACATAAATTACAAACAAATCAAATTCCTGTGTCAATATTGATACTCAGGGCATGATATACACTGAGAAATGTGGAAGTAAAGAGGTAACACAAGCGCATGAAGCAGCCTCCTCTCCAGTTAATGGTTGTAATATTTGTAACAAACTTCAACCAGTTTGCATTCAGACCACTTCTGCCTTCATTTCCTGTTCTCCAGTTTACTCCTGGTTGGTGAACAGAGATTAATTTTGCCCTCACCCATCTGCACATGCTCAGTTCCTGCTGACTTCTACAGAGTTTCTCTCTACTAATTGGCTTGTTTCACAGCAGTTTTAAATCTATCCAGAGAAACTAAAAGCAAAAATAACGATTTTGAGTGTAGAAACTTACCATGCAAACACTTGTAACTGTTTTCTTGCTGTCAGGAATTATTGCGCCTTTAGGGAAAGCAAAAGCCAATAAAAGCCTCGATACAGTAGGACTACAGCTGAAAGCATAGGAAAAAAAATGTGCAAAATGTTATTGCATGCAACCAGAGAGACATTTCTGTGAGACTGTAAAAGCATTTTCACAAAGAAGTGGAAGAGTGGAAAGGCTTATCCTGCTTTCTATACAGAGACACCAGAAAAAAAAAAAAAAAAAAAGATAGAGAAGACTCAGCAAAAGAACATGCTTAATCCTATTAAAATTAATGAGATTTCATCATGGTCTCCACATACTAGTTGTAGTAGGAGTTTAACTTAAGTGGATTTAAAACCAGATTTAGTTAAAGTGCTGCAAAGTCTCCTCAAGCCAAACAAATATAAATCCAACACAAACATACATGTAAAATTCAACACAGATTTTATCAGTCACTCTCCTTCACCCATTCTTTTTCATTTTTTTTAAACAAATCTGTAACTGGGACACTGGGACACATAAGAAATATATACTGACATGTTTTGCTGGACTATTGCATAAGGAGTTCTCTAGGCTTGGCACCCAGTCAGAGTCAGATGGAGCCAGGGAAGGCAATCCCAATGCCCTCCTGGACAGTCATTGTTAGCAGAAGCAGTGAAGGGGACTTGCTGAATGCCTCAGTAAGTTAATAAAAAGGCTCTTGTACACAGACCACCTCCCCATTCCTCTCTGTGTACTTAGGGAATAACAGAGGTAGTTATGGGGGCTTGGACACCCCACGGCCACATCTGCAGAACACAATTTAGCTGTTCCTTCAGGGAACACAGCCCAGCTGAGTCTCCCCAAGCAAAGGTTCCAGGAGCTGTGGTGATACACAGAGATAACCCAGGCACACCCCTGCAACCCACACTGCCAGCAGAGGCTGAACTTCCTGCTCAAATGGGGGACCAGCTGGTTCCTCAAGCAGGTGCAAGGTGTGCAAATGGACTATGGGTCCTGTCACCCTGGGGAACAATCCAGCTGGTTGCAAATAAACAAATACCCATATCCCTGGCTCTCTGCCTTCTGTTCTTTTCTTCACAGCATAACACCCTGCAAGAAAACAACCAACCAAACAAGCACCCAGCGTGCTTTCCAAATGGTTGACAAGTTACATGAAACAGGAGGAAAGGACATCATGGAGAATCCAGACCCACACACACTGTCACTGCAGAGACCTCACATTCTGCAAAAGGTGTTTAAAGACCAGCCTTCCCACCATGGCAATGCCACCACTGGAGACAGGGTTTGCTTCAGTGCCATCCAGTTTGACAGCACTACACAGCACCACCTTGGTGCCAAGAGCAGCAGCACACCTACCTCTCAGCACTAAAACCCAAGATCTGAGCCTTGAGGAGGCTGTGCCCAGAACAGCAAAGAAAAATAAAGCCAACAAAGGAAACAGATGACTGTCAGACGTTTTGGCACCCATGGTGATGGACATTCAAAACTGTCCTGAGTAAACCTCATTCCAGTGCAATCACAAGAACAGCAAAGCAGAGCTCTCAGCTATATGCAAGGTTTTCACCTACAGAACCAAAGCAATGAGCAAGCCAGACAGCAAAACAGCAAGCAGCAAAGTGAAAATACTTGACACACTGGCAAGACAGTCATGTGGTTCCACTGAGCATTAGAGTCCACTTCTGCAGCTCTTACTATTTACTTTCACTGGATAAGTTACTCACAGGAACATGCAGAAATGTCTGTGCAGACATCCCTTCAAGAAGGGGGTCTCCACACCATGGTGATGATAAGCTGTCCTTTCCTGCATGAACTGCTGCACCACAAGCACTCTGAGCACCTTACCTGCATGGAGACTCTCTTGGATTGCCAGCAGCCAAAAGCTGGAGGAGCTGTGAACCCCAAATGCACAACCATGTTGCCTGCACTAATTTTCAGCATTGTCACTGGCCCTGCAGTGCCAGAAGCATCCTTAGACTCCAGCTGCCAATTCACAACTCCTTCACTAACTCCTCCCAGTCTAAGCTGTAGGAAGGGAACCAGAAATGACAGGAGGAATGAACACACCAAGTGCTTGCTATCATCAAGCAAGAGAGGGTTCAACAGCAGTTTATTTCACAGGACTTCTTAGCTATTAACAAAGCCAACAGCCCTCTAGGAGCCTTTTCCACACCCAGACAGACTGGAAATCATTGACATGTGGGATTGACAAAGGATTACACCTGCAGAACAGGCTGAAAGCTGGGAAGGGAACCAACCTCGCTGAGCCAGAGCACACAGTGTCAGCTGGCATCCAGCAACAGTGCACACAGCAGGGATACTGCCCTCCCAGTCCTTTTAAGGGCAAGAGGAAAAAAAGCCATAAAGATAATCTTGTCTAGCTGCTGGTTCAGCACAACCCATGGAGTTTCACCCAACAATTACTGTGTTGGACAGGGGTGGGAAGGGTATCTCATGTACCTCACAAAGGAACTTTGAACCAGCTGTGTACCTAGGTACAGACACCTCCTTCAGAAAAGCATCCCATCCCAACTGAAACAATGACAAATGGCCAGCTGGTGTGAGTTTTCATCACACTGCAATGCACAGCAGCTGAGGAACTACCTGCAAGTCTTGGTGAACTGACTGCTTCCTTCTCCAGTTTTCCCATGCACAAACATCTCCATTCCTTAATGTCCCTGCAACATTTTCCCTTGAAAATTTAGCCAGTAACATATGAGTGAAAAGTCTACTAGTACCTTTCCTGTAATCCAGGGTAGGCATGCAGACATTTTAAATACATCACCAGGTCTTCAGCACCAAAGTTTTTCATTACCAACGCTTGAAATTTTGCTTGCAAATCACTCCCGTAGCCTTCAAAAAGCCTGTGCCAGGAGACTTCCCTTAGAAGGCAGAGGCTTCAGATTGTGTGGATGTGCCAATAAGAATTTCAATAACAGATAACCAGATGCATAGTCTGTTTCCTGGCAGATAGGTTTATAAATCCAGCAGGGAATTTGCAATTAAAAACAAAAAATAGAGATGTCCTCACCAACATGTTAAGAGGCATGTAGCCTGGAATTTCTCCCAAAAAAGTACTAAAACAATACATGTGTGCATACATGCATTATATATACATTAAAGCCAGAACCAAGCAGCAAACACGCACAACGTGCACAAATCTACTACAGACATGAAAGCTAATAAAAATTGATGGATTCCTTCTAAACTATCCATTGCCACATAATGGACTACATTAACATACACGGTAGTGGTTGATTATGGTAGATAGATTAGAATAACACAAAAATACATGCACTTCTGAGACAGAAACATTGCATCAACCTGCATCCTACAGCCCAGTTTCCAAAGCTACTGTTCAGTCACAAACCCTCTGAGGACTACAGGGCACCAAATGTTCACTATCAGCAAATTTACATTGCTCATTAAAACTGCATTGCAATCTGTCTTAAGGTGGAGAGGATTTCTTGGGTTTGTCCCTCCAGTAAGCACTCAGATAACTCACTTTATCAGGAAATAGCAGTGGTGTTGCATGACCAAGTCTGGCAGGGATTCAGTCAGCTGACACGTAGGACATCAAGGCACATTACTTGACATGATCCTGCGACAGGACTTTTCTTTGCCAATCCTAGAAAACAAAGTTTGGGAGACAGAGGGGAAAGTTGAAGGATTTGCTGAGTCCACCAGATGAAGATTCACTGCAGCAGGATATCCCCACAGAATGCCGTATTTGAGAGCTTGGTCAAAGAACAGTGCTTATCCTTCCTGCCGTTTCCTGGACTCCAGCTGACACCTTGCTAACATTGCCCAGGTTAACTGTAGTTAAACCTTCTCAAAACCTTGACTTCAAGTAGGATAAATTGAAAAGGATTTCAGTGCAATACCACAGCATGCCACATACTAGCTAACCTCACTTGCACACATTCAACATTATTTATTGGGACACAGGATATATTTACATATCATGGATGCCACGCCTAAGGGTGGCGACTCCTACAGACACCGGATCTTTGAGGTGGTCCATAGGGCCTAAAAATGTTACACTCCGGCGGCGAGTTACTTGCTGAGTCAACCACCTCTTCTCCGCACTGAGACCCAGTTCTCCCCGCTCCCGCCTCCCCGCTAACAAAACCATCTACAAGCGTTCACAGACCGCAGGGGAGCAGAGCCACCGCTCCCTCCGCTGCTGCGGGGGGAAGGCTGCAACTTACTGCAAAATTCACTCGCAACTCTTGCCACGAATGTACTCGCAACTTCTGTGGCAGTTCACGGGAACGGCTGCCGAGCCGCCGCTCCCCCGCTCGCGGGCCGCGGCTCCTCGCCCGCCGCACCCGCCCGGGCCCCGCGCCCCGCGCCCCGCGCAGACCCCGCCACGGCCGCTCGCCCGGCACCGCGTCCCTCCCGCCCGCGCTCCCTCAGGCCCAGGACGAGTCACCGCCCGCCCGCAACTCACGACGTGGCGGAGCCCGTGGGAGGACGCGGCCCCGAAGCGGGAGAGGCGCTCGGCCGGCGCTGGCGCGGCCCCGCGGGCAAGGAAAGGCAGGGAAAAGCCCCGGGAATGGAAGGAACAGAACGCCGGAGCCCCGCGGCCCCGCCACATGCCACGGCCGAGCCCCGCCCCGCCCGCGCCCATTGGCCCGCCTCCCCGAGCCCCGCCCCCCGCGCCCATTGGCCCGCCTCCCCGAGCCCCGCCCCCCCGCGCCGGCCCCGGCCCGGCCCCGCCCCCGGCGGTCGCCCCGGAAAGGCCCCGGGAAGGCCCCGGGAAGGCCCCGGGAAGGGCCCGGGAAGGGCCCAGGGCAGAGGGCGGGCTCTGCCCGCGGAAGTGACGAGAGAGCGCGGCCCCGGACCGCCGGGGCGGTGTGCCTGGGTTGTGGGAATTACCGGCCTTTAGAACGGCGGGGGTGTCTCTGCAGTCCGGGAGGCTGTGCTCTCTCCAGGCTGTTTGCCTTCTCCTCCTGGGTGTTCCGCACGGTGAGCTCCGGCGTCACCGGCTGCGGGCGCAGCAGCAGGAGTGGCCTTGGCGATGCCGACCCGTTTTGCCCGTGGTTCCGACGCCGGGCTGGATGAGCAGCCTGGTGTAGTGGGAGCTGTCCCTGCTCCTGGCCGCGGGGCTGGAACTGGATGAGCTTTAAAGCCCCTTCCATCCCAAACCATTCTATGGTTCATTATCACCACCCAGCAGGAAAAGAAAAAAAAAGAAAAAAAAAAAGAAAAAAAAAAAAGAAAAAGTGTACTGCTAACAGCGTTTTGCTATCCCGGAATATGCAAAACACACATTCTACCATAATCCGGACATAACTCTTCTTATATAACCCCTACAGTGTGCAAGTCTTTGCTTTACTGGACATGCCAGTCCACTGCCCACAGCATTGCCTTAACACAGAATACTGCTGAAATAAATACTAAACCAAAGACCAGAAATCAGCTCTTCAACGATGGTTTTTTTGTTTTTAGTGCTGGTGTCTATGGCAAAAGTTTGCACATAGGCAGCCCCCAGCTGCTTGGGGCAAACCTTATAAGCAACAGAGCCTTGAATCTTTTATATACCAAGTACTGCTCATGTATATACAGACACAAACACGATATAAATATCTGAGCTGCACTCTGAAGTGTGGAGCTGGCTCCATGAAAATGCATCAGGTACAGGACTTCAAGAAACCATGGGTGCCCATTCCTGAGGAAGCACACTGTCTCCTGAATTCAGCTCCTTTGGGTTATTTCCAGATTGCCCAAAGAAGAGAGGCATTAGACACTGGAAGAAGTTCTTTACTGTGGGGGTGGTGAGTCACTGGATCAGTTCTCCCAGAGAAGCTGTGGATGCCCCATCCCTGGCAGTGTTCAGGGCCAGGCTGGATGGAGCCCTGAGCAATCTGGTCTAGTGGAAGGTGTCCCTGTCCATGGCAGGGGGGTTGGAACTGGATGATCTTTAAGATGTCTTCCAACTGAAACCATTCTGCAATGCTTATGAAAAAGGAGTCATCAAAAAAAAAGTGCCAAAACCAGCATTGTGCACACACAGACACAGTCCAGGCTGTGAGATGCTTCACATAGTAACTGTACCATCAAACAGGTGGGGAAGGAATCCTTGTTCCTGCAAATCATGTATGGATTTGTCTGCTACTGCTAATCTGGCCATAGATGAAAGTGATGCCAAAATCACTCATACATCCAATGTAATTTTAGAACACAAAAATTTGCTTTTCAAAATGAGCAGTGAGGAGGAGGAGGCAGAGGAGCTGAAACCCTGGTCCATCAGTTAATTAAAAACAGACAAAATGCAAAGCTGGCCAGCACCCTAGATTAAGTAGTTAATTTAAAGCATGTCTGTCTGTATACATTGTACAGATCTATCATTCCATCATTCATATAGGATATCAGCAATTACTGAACTATCCCCTCCCCTCCTTTCCAGAGGAGGAGGAGGAGGAAGGGAGAAGGAAGCTCTGCAATGTAAGAGAATTAGAAGAGACAGTTGAAGGGGGGAGGGGGGCTGTCTGCTGCAGAACAGATTATCTGGCAGGACCAAGCACAATTGTGGAGGACATATTGTGAAGCTGTTGAGCAAAGCACAAGGGTGTGTGGCCCTTAGGGTTGGTGTAGTGGGAAACAAGCACATTTCTGGGAAAAACAGTCGCAGGAGGAAAAAAAAAATCCCCATAGAGAAGTCCAGATGTGCAATGAAAAAGTACAGACACTGAAAAAAAGCTGTGATCATGTAGTCAGAGAGAATGGGATGTCATGAATGTGCCCTCACTCACCTGTCTCCCTACAATGCATGGAGAAGGTCAGTTGGGCTGTTCTGTTTGAGACACCCAGAGGACAATCTTGAAGTGTTTAGAGGTCTTTGCAGCTTTACATGGCTCGTGTGAAAAGCCAGGGTGCTAAGACATGCTTGCAGTAGCAGGTTTTCATAGAATATAAATGAGCTTTCAGTTCTTTGCATTTATTCCAGATTGTCAGGAGAGTAGAGATTATGGGATATAACAAAATGCTATCAAAGGGTTTGGGGCTGGAGATGCAGGAAAGGAGATTTTAGGATATTAGTTTAAACACAAATGGCTTCAGTACAGTCAAGCTATGTCCTAAACATTAACCCGTTCAGGGACTTTGCACTGACTGAGCCAGAGACCAAAAGGCAGATCTGTGTTTTTCTAAGAAATAATACATTTCTGTTTTAAGAACAGATGGTGATCTGAATGGGGAATATTTGTTCTTCTGGATTATTCAAATAAACGTAGCCAGTTAATGCAAATTATAGTCATACATCTCCTATTATGTCTAAGAAAATGTGGAACTATATTAAAACATAAAAAAGGTTGAAACTCCCTGCCCTGCATTGTAATGGCCCATTTTGTCCAGTGCCAAGAGAGGTTCCCAGCCTGCTTGGGAAAGCTGTCCCCCCAGGGAAGCATCATCTTTCCAGCTCTGTGTGTGGTACATAGAAGCTGCTGTAACAGAGTTTTAACTTGGGGTAGGCCAAATTCACCTCTGGTGTAAACTCCAGTCTTAATTAAGCCAAGAACCTATTTAGCCTGCTATTATTTTTTCTGATAACCATCTTCTCGTGGAGGACATGCCTGTGCCAACTCCCAGGCTGCGATTAGGGAAGAATCTGGCTAGAACTGTTGACAATATGTTTGCACAGTACTAAATACTATTTAATATGATCTATAAATATTTACACTTGGAGGAAGAGGTTTGCTCTTTGCATAGTTTGCAGGCTGGCATCTGCTAGACTGAATAAATTACTAATGAAAATCACATTGTGAAAAAAAATTCCATGATGATTCTTTGGAGCTTTTATTTTTAATGATAGTAGTGTGATAAGGAAATACATTCCTTGGGAATTACATTCTCTGCAAAATTCCAGTGCTGGAATAGGCACTATTGCCCTGTCCAACTGAGGCAGCACAGACTGCAGGAGCACTGGTTTTCCTAGGCCGACAGAAGAGACATTTTAGCTGGGGAAAGAGTGTCCTTGTTCTCCAGCAGCCAAGTATACAATGGCTTGCTTTGGTATGACAATCTTGAAGGTAATTAGATTTCTTTCTGATCCTACATCTTTCCCAGCCCTGAATTCAGTCCCTCCAAATCATGAGTCTGGCCAACTCTTCTAATTTTTGAGCCTTTTCAGAGCATTCCAGCTTCCTCAAGCAAGATACTGCATATAAATCTTGACTATCATTCTAAATTGGTTTTGGTGTATGTGAGAAAACATATGGAAATGTGAAACAAGTGCCCTTAAAAGTGATAATGTGGATAAATTTATCAAAATTTCACTGAAATTAACTCCTCGTATTTGAGCAGAGGGGTTCTCATCCACTTTTGATATAAGTCACTTAAAAATTTCATAATTAAATCTCAAATGCTTTTTTAAAACTTATTTTAAAGCCAAGACACTGATGTAATTTAATTTTAACGATATACATAAAATTAAAGAATTGGTCACAAGAAGAGACCTGGATTGACTGGATTTTTAATTACTATAAATCACTAAATGCATGCAAACAGCTATGAATTATCTTCTCTGTGCATCTGCAGAACATTACAGCCACAGATATAACATTACTTGGGACCCATCAGGATGCTCCTGTTTATGTTCAAACTCCTAGAGCTGTGCCACTGGCATCATGTTACTGCAGCTTTGCCATGAAAAATGCATATCACACTCTGCCAGAAATCCTTCCTCTCAGAAGCCATGGGAATCTCTGAAGCACTAGTTAAATATACATTACCCCTCACAGAAGCAGCCTGAAAGATATTTCTAGCAGCGTGTTGTCAGATGTGTGTTGTACCTGACATCACGGAGCAATGTGTTGCAACGTCCTGCACTCATCTATCTTTACTTAACTGTCTTTCTACCTCCTCCACCTTTTAACCAAGTCTGGCTGAAAATGGAGAGAACCCGGGACCAAAGAGAGCCACAAACTGGGCAAGAGGTAGGGCAGAAAAGGGGGGGGATCAGAAAACTGTTAAAATTCCTTTGGGGTCATGGCACAAGGCAGAATGCAGCTCTTGAGAAGTTTTTAACCACAGCCCCACTGTTTTGCTCTGCCAACACACTGCAGCCAGGAAAATCTCTTAGCCAAGCACAAATGCACACTTCATCCGTGGGAGGTGCTGTGAAGGCTGGATGGGAGTGCTGTTGTAGCTCACCTCTGGGCTGCACTTGGCTGCTGTGCTCCATTACCGTGGCCTGGTGCACACCTCAGCAGGCAATGCTGCCGTCCTGTACCTACACATCCTGTATCTACCTATACATCCTGCAGGGTTATATAACAAACCAGATCTGGAGCTTGCCAGATGAATTCATTCCAATTCCCAAGTGTCCAAATCCGCGTTGTTGGCTGTCCTGGCGTTTGGATTTCTCGCGACGCAGAGGCTCCCCCATCACCACAAGGGGGAGGATGTGGTGTTTCCTGCTGCTGCTGCTTTCTAAGTGTTCGTGCTGAGAGAGATGTGGGACTTGTCCGGAGCTTATTGCACAGACACACACACAGGAGCTGGTCCTCACATGGAAAACATCATTCTGAAAGGGAGCAGATGGGCTTTGCTTCATTAATGGGAGTGGAAAACACTTCCAGTAAGTGAATTGGTGAGTTTTTTCCTAAGGAAAAGTGAAACGTGCTGTCGCTGGTCAGTACAACCTGCCTTGCCCACCCAAAGATTTTGTGCGCGCCCCTCCTGGCACAGGTGGGACCGTACAGGGGAGTAGAAGGGCTGCGAGGACAGATCAGAATGGCCACTCCAGGGATATAGAAATTCTCATGAGAGCTGCTGTTGACCTGGTTTCTGCTCCGCTCTGTGTAGCTCATCCATAAGGATTTCTGATTCATGCTAGAATGCTTTGCACTGCCTGCTTCCTTTTTTTGCAGAACAGCCCAAGCTGGTGGAAACAATGTACTTGGGAACAGGAGGTAACCGCTTCAGAAAGTAATGCTGGAAAAGCAACATAAGCAAGAATCCATACAGTGGGAAAAGCGGGGGTTTGGGTGGAGTGGCAGAGAACAGGGAACCATCATTATGAAAAGACAAAAAAAAAAAAAAAAAAAAAAAAAAGACAGTTGTTACCAAATCCCATCTTTGCCTAGAGCTATGCCAGGGGGATTTTTAACTTGAGGGATTAGGAGTGCATAAAAATAATAACCTGGAACTTGAGCCTATATCCTTTATGCTGAAAGCAGGGGTTTTCTTGCTTGAAAAGCTCATCAATAATAAGGAGTCAAGGTCAAATGCTACTTTCCCAGTTGAATAGATGGCAGAGTGCACCACACCTGATTTTGAGTGCAACGTGTTCAAGTCAAACACGGGACTTCCTGCTTCAGTCCTCCTCCCTCCCTCCTCACACAGAAACCAGGATCTTGATCCAATGCCAAGAACATCTGAAGATTCTGTACAGGTGAGGCCAGAACTGGCTGAATGCTCTGCAAATGTTGCTCTTGGTGGTTTTTTGCTTTATTTTCAGCCTCTGTGTGTGCAAGCCATGAATTTGCCAGTGAATTTTCCATCATCTTCTCTCTACTTGCCACCTTAACAGCAGCCTCCATTGAGCCACCAGCCTTCTGGCCTTAGACAGGCACAGAGGGAAAAGGCTGTAGGTATTTGCATAACTCAAAGAAACAAAGATCATTAAAGCAATGCCTCACAATGTTGCTGTCAACCTTGTGTCTGGTGGCATTTCTGCAAGTCACCATTCTCACCACCACCTTTGCACCCCAGGGTTTATAGCTGTGATATTAAAACACAAGGTGATCGGGAGCCTGCACAAATTAACTCAGTGTGGAGCAAATGTGGGTTTGGTTTGTTATGCTACAAAAGAAAAAAGCTGGTTATTTTAAGATAAAGCCTTTTGATTGGATTCAGACAAATCCTGAGGCAGCCCTGCATAGAAAGAGGCACTGTATTATTACCAAGCCATCACAGTCTGTACCTGTAGATTTTGCTAAGAAAAGAAAAATCAGCCCAAACAAACCACACAACAGTCTAAATAGTAGAGATACTGATGGAAGAACAGGATAGCTGCTCTAATGATGATGCACGAACACCCACATCTTTTAAACAGGGGTCCATGGAGTGTCCACATGAGCTGGAGGACAGCAAAGCAAACCATGGTGCCAGTCTCCTCCTGAGATCAGGGCAAGAGAGGGCAGTTAACCATTAGCATACTCTCTGGTGCTTCATTTCCTAAATAATAAGCTCTTTAGTGAGCTGAGAGCTGACCACTAATGGTGCCATGTGAGGGTTTCCTCCCCAGCCTGCCCAG
This sequence comes from Phylloscopus collybita, assembly GCA_027886175.1. Classification (NCBI taxonomy): domain Eukaryota; kingdom Metazoa; phylum Chordata; class Aves; order Passeriformes; family Phylloscopidae; genus Phylloscopus; species Phylloscopus collybita. The sequence continues at coordinate 45,330,575 of JAJNNQ010000018.1, forward strand.
GACACTGTGGCTTTCTCAGCCATGACCCAGGACTGACAAAAAGCCTCAAAGAAGGAGTGGGGTGGTGGATGGAGATAGCAGAGATAGCCTGAACACCAGTGGGGAGTTGGACTGGAAGCCTGGAAAGCAGGCTGGACAAGGAGCTGCACGCATACATCTGAGGGTGGCTTACGGACTGATTCCATTTTCCAGAGCCTGCGAGGAAGCAGAAAGGGTTAAAGCATCTTCTGCTCACTGCTTTTTCTGCTTGATTAACCTATTGCCATCCTGTCAGCCAAAATGAATGTCTTTGATATAAACCCACCCTCATGCCACTTTGGTGACAGACCATCTCCTCCTGCTGCACCAGATCTCCTGCACATCTCAACAGAGCAGCTGCTAGCAAGCACTTGGAGGCTGTCCAAGGGGCCAGTGTAATGTGGGAGCAGGCTGGCAGGGGAGCCCTGCTCAGTGCCCCACCAACTGTGGCACATTTCTGAGGCAAGATGGGATGTTTTGTGCCCATCCCACCACCACTCTGCAACACAGTTCCGAAACAATCTGAGTTTCAGATTGCAACCTATGCTGCTTGCGAGGTTCCCCAGGCTGCTGGAGACAGAAAAAATGGGCCTCCATTGATACCTACACTCCCAAAGACCACTTCACACAAAGAGTGCAGAAGAAGAGACTCACCAGCTACTGCTTCTGTTACCTCTCCTTCAGTTTGGTGTGTCCTTCTGCCCCTTTGCTCCATAGTGATACCTTCAGACCTAGCAAAATGTTTTTCAATGGACTTCCAAGTAGTTGATCTTACAGCTACACTACAATCTCTGGTCATAGCAGTGTCTCTTCTGCCTCTCTCAAACTGACAGAAAGTGTGCACTGCCTCCATCCTTACAACAGGGTCATTTAACTCTGAAACCTAGTGGTAATCACTTCCAAATGTCAGTTTTTTAGGGGTGACACCCATTTTCTTGCCCTGAAACCACACACCTAGATAATGATAGAAAAAGTGGAAATGTTTCCAAAAAACACTCACACTAAAGTACATCCATGTTGCTAAATCATCAGTGGACAGATACATGTCATCTTTGGCTTCACATCTTTCACTTTCATTAAGATGACAGACTTGATGTGAATGCAGAATGTGGTACTGCCTAACACAGCAGCCAGCTACAAGTATGCAAAAACATCTGAATTAATGGGGCAAGATATCTGTTGCCCTTTATAAGCATAAGTGTTGTTTTCTAACTGGTACTAAAATGTGTGTTCTTTTACTAAAAGCACTCACATTCACTATACCAGAGATCACCATCTGTCAGCATTCATGTTCAGCCCTTCAGAGAATCACCCTGAAAACAGAAAACAACCACTTGGCAAACACTGACTCATGCCAGCCCTTGGAGGTCTGCTTGTCCACAGGGCAAATAATTTCCTCTGTCTTATATATATGCAGAAACCCAGTCATCAGAGATCTGTTCCTGGTCATCTCTTTTTCATGTGGCCCTCTCTGAGGTCTTTCTGTCCATAACTAAGTTTAAAGTTCCCTTGCAATGGCTAATCCTGTTGGGTCCTTGGACATAAATGTAGAGCTAAGACCCTCCAGACAGAACAGCGTAGAAGGGGAGGTGTATTATGGTAAATGTAGATCCATGGTCTCCAAACTTCTTTGATCTTGCATACCACTATCAGGAAAAAAAAGTTTTGAATAGTCTTGTGCACCCCATGGTGTGCACACACCTCGCTTTGGAGACCACTGATTTAGTCAATAGCTAAACTTTCCTGTTTGTTGCTCTGGGCTGACCCCTTTTGTAATCTTTATTTCCCAAATCAGAAGTGTGGGAACTTCTTTGGTTCAGGTTTGCTCTCCAGCAATGCAAATTGGCTCAAATTGTTTGCTAGATGAGAGAGGGAATCCACTACAAGGAGAAGTAAGGGTGTTCTATTAGGGAAGGGGAAGGAAAAAGGGAGTTTAAGCAGGAGCTCTTGAATAGCTCCCTGAGAAATAGTCTTACACCAAATTCCACCAGGTCTCATTGCAATGTGTGCATAGTGGTACTCAGAATAAATCTGGTGTTCCTGTAAGAAGAAAGAGGATAGAGAGGGAAGAGAAGGATACAGATAATTGAAATAATTGCACTGCACGATCTGATAGCTGTGCCTAAAGGCAGCACTATACTTCCAGGTGGTTTAACTCTGCACAACTCCTTGCTGGCTCCAAAGAAGTATCTTCCACCATCAGTCATATGGCATGGGCTGGATTACTTGGCCACAGGTCCATTCAGTCTGAGTTCTTTTTAGTCTAATAATGTAGAAGGACAAAGTGCAAGAAGTAAGGGTTTCATCCTAAGCTGACAAGAGGTAGTGTAGAGGACAAAAAAGTACAGGCTGCATCTTGGATAGGGACATGGTGAATGTGATGAAACACAAGCTGAATACAGATGTGTGGTGCCTTGCAAAAGACTTAGCAAAACCAGCCAATAGACTCTAATAACTTTAGGGTGAGTTAACAGGAGGTCTCTGTTGGTGCAGGGGGGAAAACTCTGTTTCGTTGGGTACTAAGAATTAGTTTTGGGCTGGCAGAAGCCATGTGTATTGATCACTCTTGAGGGAAGGGGTGACACAACAGAAAGCTGACAATTCAAACAAAGCTTCTTTTCTTGCCTTTTAGTCTCATGAGTGTTCCTCTCTTGGAGAGGAAAAAAATTAGAGCTCGGTTACTGGTCTCTGTGTTTCCCTAGCTCCTTTCTCTGTGGATAATAACCCAGTTCAGCAGCTGTTAGGTCCTTCGGGACAGAAACCTTAGCCAGACATTTCATGCCAAGAGAAAAAAGAACAGCAGGTGAGAAGAGAGCAGGTGGCTTGGAAGCTTGTCTCAAAGATCTGTGTACCCTGGAGAGCTGATTGTAGGAGGAGCACAGGAAAAGGAACCTGGGAATTATTCAAGGCTGGCAACTGGCAATCAGATGTAAAGCCATGAGTCATATCTCTGTCTTAGGCACCTCCTTGGTAGTTTACAAGTATTCCATCAAAAGTCAGAGAGAGAGGATTCAACATCCCTGATACTGCAAAAACATAGGGGAAAAAAAGGCATAATCACATCAGAAAAGAGAAACCCTTGAGCAAGCAAATATACTTACAGACCTTTTTTTGTCTATCAGTATGAAGCAATATGGCCACATGCCACTCCTCTGCTCATTTGGTCGTCAGAAAGAACCCAACTAGAGGAAGTTTCTTCACTCCAGGGAAAATAATCACAGTTGTTGGTGTAGAAAACAATGCAAACAAACCCCTGACACTGCAGGAGGTTGCTAGTTCCCCTTTATCTGAGGCTGGCAGCATGCTATTTGAATTAATAAGGTAATGGGTGCAGTCCTCTAAACCCTGAGTGGTTGCATAAGTCATTGAGCAACAACATAACACAGTGAAAACATCTGCCAGTGCTGGCCCCTGAGCTCAAGGAGTGAGGTCTGTGGCCCTCCGTTTGCTAATGGCTGCATGCAGCCACTGTTTGTCCTTACATCCTAAAGCCATGACAAACCTTCAGCAGTCCAAGCAAGTTAGGCACTACTTTGGGCAGGTCACACAGTTACCCAAAAGGCCAGAAAAAACTTCCCAAGTTTTTAGCAGATCACAAACCACTTTTAGTAGTTTCTAACTTACCTAGAGTAACATTATCTCTGGTTTAATAGGTCAGAGAGCAGAAGGGGAAGTGAAAACTGGAGTTCCTGCAAAAGAGGGCCAGCACCCTTGAAAGAAATAACTACATTTCAGGGGTCGTATTCATGGATTGCAACCACAGCTTGCAGCCTTCCTTTTGAAAGGGCTAGAGCCTCTAAAAGAGCCAGGGAAGACGCATGCTTCCAGAATGATCACCTGATGCAAAAGCCAGGATTTTTCAACATCCTTCCTGACTTCTGCTAGCTTGAGGTTGACTGCTTGCTAGGTGCCAGGAGACATTACTCATCACAAGAGAATTCATTAATGAATAAGGTTGTTAATTTGCCATATTTTTTGCAGATGTGCTTTCACATCGGTTTCATTTTTCCAAAGGTTTGAGTTGTCAAGCTGCTTTTTTCCTTTTGGTTCATGCTAAATGTCATTTGAGCTGGTTGCCACTGCATGCACTGAGGGCACTTGTCTGGGTGTGGAGGTGCATGTATGCCATCAGAGTCTGTCCCTCTGGACATTCTGCTAAAGTTGCTTCTCGTGTATTTCCATTTTGCCTGCATGCATTGCTGCAGGCCAGTACTGACAAACACATACACAGCCCATTTATCCCCAGCCCAGTGGCAGTGCCCAGAGTGAAAAAAGGCCTTGGAATAATGGGCTCCCAGCATGGCACTGAGGAGCAGAGAGCAGCAGCACTGTGTACAAGCGTGTCAGGAAGGTGTTGAGTGGTTGCTGGTTGGATCAGCGCCTGCCAGAAGATGCAGGAAGACAGAGCAGAGTTACACTGGCGGTGGTTCAAGGGTTTGTTCAGGACAGGAGGGAATAGGAGAATCCTGGTCTAGACCTGTGTGTGAGAAGATGGGCTGATTTTCCAAAAGGAGCAGAACAATGCCATTTTAGCCACACTGAGCACCTGCACTGCTACCTCCACCAGCACTGGAACACATCTGAGCAATGTGGATACAAAACAAGGGACTGAGCTAATCAGGGCATCATTTCACCCAGTAGGATATCATGCCTCATATAAATTACTATAGCAAGAGCATTTAGACTATGTCTGCTAATCCCAGGCCTCTCCATGCACGTTGTGCCACTCTGCTAAAGAGCCACAGAACTGACACAGAAGAGGTTCCCTTTACAATCACTTTAATCCTCAGCTACATATTTGCTGCTCTGGCTCCCCCTTGAAGTTTACAGCTGTACTCTCCAGAGTAGCTGGGGCCCGTGGGACACAATGCTTGTGTACTGTGTTGCTGAGTTCTGAGGAGCTGAGACTGTAAGGAGCCAGGATCCTGTCAGTACTTCTGCTGAGGAAGAGGAGACACAAAGCCTATAATCTGTCATGAGGCAGAAGGGAGACATACAAGATGCCTGTTGCTCCAGGAGTCACCAGAACCAGCCTTCCTACCTAGCTTTTTATCTGTCTCATCACAGCGCCATCAGGATAAATACACACCTCAGGAGAAAACCATTTGTTGCTTTATTGAACAGCCTCTAGGGACTGACGCTGCTTTTGCCTTCTCACACATCTCTGCATTATTAATCAAGATCACCCGAATCTGAGCAGTCAGGAGCCTTTAGGAGGAGGAAATGCAGGAGAGAAACCTTTGGAAATTAACTCAGATGCTTTGGACCTGAGTTATCTGCAGCATTGTCAACTCTGGCTATTTTGCAGTCATGAAATAGGGCTTTCAGATGGTGTATTTCCAGTTTCATAATAGTGATTTAGATACCTGAGCTTTCACCCACTAGCAATAAGACAGATTTATAATTCTTAGGATCAGAGAAAAAAGGCCTAAGAGCAAACATACCTTGTAGCCTACAGTAACCAGCAGAGTGCTGTTTTTTAGGAAAACACAAACCCATAGTATTTCAAGATGTTTGATGTTGAAGTAGCACATATTATGCTTATGGTCGTTCTCTCCATCCCCCAGCTTTATTTTCCCTTGAGGAATCTGAACCTTAAAGCCACTTCTTGAATCTCCAGCCAGATTCCCACTGGGCAGGTGGAACACCTCCTCCCAACCTATTTGTTCCACTACCACTGCCAAAGGGCACCAGCCCTGCTTCACCACCGAGTGACAGCTGAGCTCAGCCTTTATAGCTCTGTCTGTATCCAACAGCTTTCAACAGTGGAGCAGAGCAGAGTGAATTGATATGTAATTAACCCCCTCTTGGTCACCCACCAGTGATATTAGAAAATATGGGCACTTCTTGGCAACTCCCTGGCTCACAGTGACATAGCAGGGCTGAAAGTCCCAAATCCAACAGGGATTTACAAATTTCACTCTTGTCTTTGCAGCTTGTGTCCTGGGTGGGTGTTCCTGGGGTGTAGGTTGTGAGGTGTCATTTTGCTGAGGGGATCTAATCCCTTGCTGAAGGCTGGCAGGAGGAGCGACCATTTTACCACAGAAAGTTAGGTCGCCTGAATGGACAGTTCTTCCTCTTCCCCACGGGCTTTGTTTCTGATCCAATGGAAGGCAGTACATATTACATCAAAATCTGGTGCTTCTTTTGCAGCTGTTTCTTCCTGACTCTGGCAGTCTTCATGCACGACCATGCATTTCAGATGCGTAATGCAGGCTGTCTGTATGCCCTAGAGAGTGCTGGCTCCTGCCAATACCATTCCATATGGGGTTATTCAAGTGTAAGAGTGTCCCAGATTTGACCCCTAGCCAATGAACGTTTCCAAGTGAACTTTTCAAATATTTCTTTTGATTTGGGGATGACAGATGGCCTGCTCCCATGCTCTGACTCCCCAGACATCTAAGGAAACAGTAGCAGGTAGATGAGGTTCAGAATTTACCCTTGTAAACCATCTGAGTCAGCATCAATGTAATAAAACCACATTCCAAATCAGCTAGCAAGGTCCTCCCTCAGGGCTGGACTGCAGAGGCTGCCAAAGGAAAACAGAACGGCTTGAAGGTCTCCAACAGCACTGTCAAACTTCAGAGCAAGGACACAGATCAGTGGACATCCTGACTTCACCCCTTGCCAGCCATCCTCTTCCCTCTCTGCTGTTCAAAGCAAAGGTAGATTTAGCATCAGCTGGCAGGAAAAAAAAAAAAAAAGCGTGCAGACTACACTTTTTAGTGTAGGTCAGAGATTCCTGTATTTCCCATGATCTCAAGCCTGCAGTTTTCTTAAGCTTCATCATTTGCTACTGGAACTACTGCGTTTAGTACCATGTTATATCTATTGCCAGTCCCTCTCAAGCTGGAGGTTTTCACTAAAGGCAATAGCCACAATAACAGACCACTTTCTGGGCATCTTGGGTTGCAGCATTAGCTGCTCAGGATATGAAGGACAACTTACTGCTGGAAAACTCTACCTAAACAGAGAGGTACCTCACAGGGGAGTCATATGCAGAGTAACGTGCATGTTTTTTTCACTGCAGAGTGTTCTGTATTCACACATGAGATCTGTGTGGAAATAAAACAACCTCGGCCTCCCAGCCTGCATCACATTCTCGTTTTGTAACTACCACAGTCAATGACAAAATGTCTTCTCCCCCCTTTAAATCTGATCACTTGCTGTGAAATACTATCTCAAATGGTGTTTATATAGATTAAAAATCCCCTTGCAAATTCACTTCTTACACCTGAGTTTGCAGGGCAGGGGTCCATTTGTGTCAGCCTGAGACTGATTCATTGCTGTAGGACCCCACTGCTGGAATTGCAAGCTCTGTACCAAAGGAATCAGACCTCTCCCTTTCCACTGCACACCAGCGTGGATTTGTGCAGCTTCACGTACCAGGCAGGTGCAAACAAAGCCCAGGGTGTGCTGCGGGTAGAAAGAGCCCAGCTGCCACCATCAGGACTGCTGGGGCAGGGTAGGTGAGCGCAGGATCTGCTCAGACCTCAATCCAAGCTAGGAGCCAGGAAATCTCTCGTCAGGAAGAGGCGACAAAGGAAATAAAGGAGTCTGCACGATTTTGAAGACTGTCAGATGGAAAAGAGAGAGGCAAAGGGGGAAAAGATGCCAAACCGTATGTAAGAGTGGTGGCTTGCAAACTGCTGTGAAAGAAGAGGTCTCCAGGAGGATGCACTAAGTTTTGCTTTCCCGGGGTGGGGGAAGAGACAGAGGGTGTTTTATCCCACAAAACCCTGTAAAGGCAGCGAGGACTTGGCTGCAAACCGAAAAGGAAGGATAAGGCAGGAGAGGGCGCCACTGGTTTGCTGGCATCTCCCACCTCAGCTGGCAGGCTTTGCTGTTCTCTGCTGACACAGATGCAATCCAAAGCTGGCTGAACTGCTTCCACCAAGTGCAGCGAGCTCGGGATGAAGTGGACGGCAGAGAGGTCTGAGTGAGACATGCTGAAAGTTCTCCTCGAGGAGGGGCGAGTGGCGCTGTAAGATCCGTGGTGGGGTGTTATCCCAAGGACACAAATCTCCTCACGCACACCCCAGTACCGAGCTGGCTTCAGCCCAGAGCCATCGCATAAAACACGCTCGTGGTCGCTGCAGCACGGAGCAGTGCGGCTCTGAGGCTCTTGGGTGTGGGGGTCCCTCAACACACACTGTGGGGCACTGTCCCCTCTGCATCCCTCTCTCTCCACCTTCCTCCTGCCGATGGCTGCGGGAAGCAAGCCACAGCCTGGGCATGAAGGGAGCGAGGAGGCAGGATGGTGGTGGGCAGATCTATACGGGCTGCGAGTCCCTTTGTGCTGCCACTTCCCACTCACATTGTGACAGCTCGGCTCAAAGTTCCGTCAGGCTGATGCTGCTGGCAGAGGAGGAGGGAACGCTGCCCAGGGATCTGCAGTTCATCCTCCTCCCCTGTCCTGCAGGGACGCGGCTGTGCCCGGCAAGGCAGCCTTCCCTCCGCTGCTGGGAGGAGCAGCAGGGCTGTCACTGGCGGGGGGGAGAGAAGCGCAGGGGGGGTGGAGAGTCCTCATTTGCAAATAGGGTGTAGGACTGCTTGCCCCTGCTTGGGGTACACCAAAGAGCTCTCGTGCCTCGCCACACACCAGCTGCACTCAAGAGCGGGTGAACAGAAGCAAAGGGGAATACTTGGGAGCAAGAACTGGAGTGATCTGGACAGGGAGGAGGGCACTGCAAATAATCCCCGGGTCTCCCTGCCAAGCGTCGGGGCGGTTTTTGAGAGCCTGCACTGGCACTCCGGCAAAGGCACAGCTGGAGGGGAGTGCTGCAAGGGGTGGGGCTGTGCGGGAGGAAGGAATGGGGTCCAACTTGGAGCTGCACAGCGGCTGGGGCTGAGGATGGAGCAAAGCCCAGCAGACAGCCAAGCTAAAGGAGTAAGAGAGCAAATTCTCCCCGAGGGATTTTCCTGCTCACCAAAGCAAGGCAGAAGGTCTGGCAAAGGCCTCTGGATCAGGCAGAGCTCTGGAGAGGACTGAAGGTTCCAGCTACTGCAGGAGGCTTTCAGGGAGAGAACAGAGGGGCTTTTCTTCTAAGGAACTGTGCCACCACCTGCCCATTTCTCCTCACCCTCTGCAGGCTACTGGTTGTCCTCACCATCTGCAGGGCACCCAGGGGCCCTCCTCAAAGAATGGCTTCTTTGGCTCACTCTCAATACCAGCCTGACCCTTTAAGAGCAATGATGTTGCTTCCTCTGACAGTAGAAAATGATTCCAGGTGAGAAAAAGCCCGGTGTGACTACAACATGACTGTTTCAGAAAGAATACACAGAAAGCCCTAGCATTTTTCCCCTTGTCAAGAAACGCAACAGCATCTCCCAGCTCCTCTCTGCTGTCTCTCCTCAAAACCTGCAGGTGCTGTGCTATTTTCAAGCTGCATTTCTTTCCCTGCTGCTTGGTACCACCTTCACCTCTCTCCCTTCTACCAACCATTCTTTCAAAAGTGAGGGCATCCAGGCAGCACCTGGGTGTGCCCCAACCTGCACACACACTGCCAGATCACCAGCACAACAGTGGGGTAGAAGATTCAGCAACGGAGGGGTTAAGCTATTCTGCTCTGGCTATCCGGGTCTCTCCCTCCCATCTTTTCCCATGAAATAATCAGCGGGTTTTAGCCTTGCAGGCATGCAGAGGAGATCCAGCTGCTCTTGTGCAAGCAGGAGTATCCTCTAAGCTGCTGGGGACTGGCTGTCTGAAGGAATAATATCCAGGGACACATTCAGAGTTGAGGGGTAGAATTGAAAGAATAAGCAATTGGAGAGAGAGCAGAGAGGTGCAGCTTATTCTAGTGACCTTTAACACTGAGGCCAAGGTCTCAGTGTTTGTATATCCCAGTATTTTAGGGACAGGACAAATTGTTTTCCTGAGCCCTTTTTAAAAAAAAAAAAAAAAGGCAAACATATAAAGAAATACTCATTTTTGTGGAGGAGATAAGAGCATAGCTGAATGTCACTCCCTGTCTCAAACTGAATTTTCATGGCTCAGGAGATGGGTGGCACACAAGAACATGGACCAAAAAAGTGCATTTTTCAGCATCAGGTCATAGAAAGCAATGAGATGCAGTGGGATTTCATCTGCCTAGCTGGCCTGGCAACCAGCCAGGCTGGCGTAAGGCAAGAGAGGCCATGGTTTCACAGTGCTGTTAGCTCTCTTTTGTCTGAAAGAGTCTAGTAGTTGCAATACTAGAGAGAAGCCTCTGCCTGGGTACCTCCATCCCTTTCCCTCTATGCCATCAAGTTACTAAAATCAGCTCATTCAAAGGCAGAGAGAAGACACAGAGTCTGCTACCAATCCACTGCATGTTTGCTGCCATGTTAGAGCACACAGAGCCTTCAGCCTTCAGCCATTCTGTGCCCATTGAAATCATGAAATCAGTAGTTCAGATGGTATGGAGGAAATTAGCAAAGATAGCTAACTTCTGCCTCCTCTGACAAAAATGCTCAGAGAACTCAAACAAAGGCAAGACACAACAGACTCATAATGTCCAGGGGGAACAGGAGCTTTTCCCATGATGTGTAGTGACACTGCAGAACTGCCCACAGCAGGATGTGTTGGATTCTGGACCAGAAAGGATGGACAGATTCAGGGCAGACAAAGGCACCATGAATTACAGAAACCAGACATTGGTGGAGGCTGTGAAAACTGTCACACTCTGGGCTTGATCTGTTCTTGGGCTCTTCTTCATGTGTCTGCAATTGCCCACTGCCAGGCACAAGTGACTTGGAGGCTCTCACTGTACCCAAGACTCACAGCTTTTACATCTGCTCATTTGCAGCTGTGTCAGAGCCTGGAAAACACAGAATTATCAAGGTTGGAGAAGACACCTAAGACTGTAAAGTCCAACCATTCACCCAGCACCTGCCATGTTCTCCACTAAACCATATCCTCAGTTGCCACATCCGCACGCTTTTTGAACACTTCCAGGGATAATGATTCCAAGTCTTCCCTGGGCAGTCTCTTTCAACACCTGACCACCCTTCCAGCAAAGAAATTTTTCCTAGTACATAATTTAAACCCCCCCTGCACAACTTGAGGCCATTTCCTCTCATCCTGTTACTGGTTACCAGGGAGAAGAGACTAACCCCAGCTCCCTACAACTTCCTTTCAGGTAGGTGTAGAGTGACATGTATAGATCTTAACTGATTCAACCAACCTCTGCCCATGGACCCAGGAGCCCCATTTACATTGATCCTTGGCCCTTCAGTCCTGTCCTGATACACATTGCAGGAGTAGGCAGAAGAGTGTAAAGCAACCAGTGAGTGTCAAACTCACGCTGTGAAGCAGCAACAAAAGGACACAAGAGTAAAACCAGGGTAGTTTATGAGGGCAACAGGCCCCTGAAGAGGAGAGCCCTGCAGCTAAAATACAGCAAGATTTGTCTGTCAGTCAGAAGTGAGACACTATGGGAGAAGGACTGGGCACTGGGGGCCCACACTGCTTCTGTATTGGTAAGGGACACTTCACAAGAGCTGGACTGCTTTAGTTAGGTCATGCAGCCAGGCAGGAGGATGAAATTGCCTTTCTCCTATAGGGATGGTGTTTACCAGAAGCTAAAAACCGCTGTTTTGTTTTGAGTTGGGGTGTCAGCTGCATCTACAGATGCTGCTTTGTTAGAAGGTCCCTGCATGTTTTAAACTTACCTCAGAGCCTCTAATCTTGCTCAAACTATTTGCTGCACTCGAGTAGGCTGCTAGTAATGCCAAGGGGTGTTGGAACTGGTTGCTCTAGCTTCACTAGGGCATCCTTGAGGCTGACAGCCTCAGAATTCTGTGAAATGTTCCCGCTGCAGTACCCAAATGAAATGACCAAGTAACCAAGGCACATAGAGCCACAGGCACAGGGAGAGTGGTGGGAGATCCCCCATGGTTCTGGATGGCTTGTGACCTCTTTTCAGAGTCTGTTCTCCCAGCTCTTTGTTGAAAATATGAATTGATTAAGTGTTGACAAAAGAAAATATGGTTGTGTCTTTTTTTCTCATCAGTACCCTTCAAATGAATTCTCTTGGCATCTGTTATATTACAATGGTATTAACTCACCCATTTCTGCATCACTTCAGAGGAAAAGCCAGGTGGTATTTGGCTTTATTTGTAATGAAAAAAGACCAAGCTGAGGCAAAAATACTTCATTCCTCATTTCCTCCCCCCACTGCCCCCCCCCCCCCCCCCCCCAAAAAAAAAAAGGACAATATTTCAGGCCTCCTTTTTTCAACTGATTTAAGCCTTCCCCATGACCCAGAAGAGAACATCCCCCTTTTTTCCATGGGGAACTGACCTCTCAGGAGGGGGATAGAGTTGTTTGAGGACAATGTACCTTTTCTTGCTTGTCAGAAGGGCAGCTTCAGTCCCTTGTTTGTTGTGCTCTAACATGGTCAGAACCCAGGGCCACAAGGTGTTCTGCACTGTGCAAATCACCTGCACAAGGGAGGGAATGAGAGAGGCAGTGAGTTTTGCTCAGCTCACCAACTTCAGCACTGAAGGGGGAAAATTTTTCACACAGCCGTTGCCTTTTGTTACCAGTCCTGTGGGGCTGAAATAGAACTGTCTAATTAGCATTTGCTCCAGAATTTGGGCCCACCAGATCCCCAGAGGCTAAAATATGGATTATCTAAGGCAGGAAAAGAGCTGAGACTTGTGGGATTTTTTACTGGAGGACTGGGAAATTGGCTGTTTGCAAAAGTCAGTCATATCAGCATGACACACAAAAATTTTGTAAAACCTATTGGCCACATGAGCAGTTGGAACCCCATATCCTCCTTGGAGGCTGGTCACTGAGCTGGAGAGGAATCAACAAAATCAAGAGTCCATTGACTGACATCACCATTAATTCAACTGCTGTCTGAGACAAGGAAAGGCTATTGTCTTGGCCTTAGCCAGGAGAGAATTATGCATGTTTACAAATGCATCTCTCCATGGCTGTCACCGTCTCCCAGCAAAAAGAATAGCAGAAATAGAAAACACATACACTTCATACAATGGCAGTTAAGTAATTTTTAAAAAATCTTAGCAGTGCTGATTGTGGTGTCCTGGCAGCATCCCTTTGGAATTTGTTTAATAAAGGCTTTTAAAAGGCTGGGCTGGCAGGATACACAGCTCTGGACAGATGAACCCACCCTGAAATGAAGGCTGCCTGGCTGCAAAATGCCACTTGCTGCAAGCCTTCCACAGACCAGGCTCGGCTCCCTACCAACAGTCTCTGGAGTCTCAGGACCTACAGAATCCTGGGTCATGGCACAGACCTTTGGTTTGCTCTGTTTTCTTAAGGGAAAAAGAAGACACTGCATGGGGGACTGAGTGAAAGGCTTGAGCATGTGGGGGAGGTGATCAGTGATCTCTTTCTCTCTGGGGTGATAAATTCCCAGCCACTTGATGGTTTCAGATTTGCTGACATCAGACTGTTAGATTATTGGTAATTTGAGAGGCTGGGAGAGGCAATTTATAATGTTTGCACCATGCCCAGTAAAATCGTTGATACCTCTAATCATCGTAGTAAAAGAATATATTAGTAATAAAACTTTGCTCAGGACTTCAGCACCGCAGTGAGGGGGGGGTTGCATGACATTCCTTTAAAAAACCTGACTTTTCACTCTCTCCTTTCCCCTTTTTTCACTCTCCAACAAAAAGAAAATCTCCATGAGAAGTTTGCAGCATGGAACATGTGACAAAGATGAGCAGTCTGAGCTCCCTGAAAAGCAATGATACAACCACACACACAGATTTGCAGTAGCTTTCTGCAACTAGTTTATCATTAAGCTATGAGGAACGTCTCACATGTCAGTTTGTGAGAGTTCCCTTAGAAAGTTAAATGGTGCACACTTTATTTGTAATTGGATGCAAATCAAGATACCTCTCACAAGAGGGCTGAAATCCTGGAAGGGCAGATTGCATGCAGTAAACCTCAGGATCTGAATAATGTTGGAATATGCTGTTCCTTTTTACAGTTTGTTTCTGTCCTTTGCCACCCCAGCAATGTGAATAAATCAGTCTCTTCCCCCTTCCTGGAAAGTAAAAGAGAAAGATTCAACAACTGCTGATGAAGAGCATTTGAGTCATTCACAATCTGTGGATTGGAGTTGTTCAGTGCAAAATCTGAAATGCAGGGATGTCAGCAGATCCATAGGGCTTGGAACAGGGACCACCAGCCTGAGACCTTGTGTCTTACTAGGCAGGCAGCCTTGGCACATCCTCAGTGGCTGAAGAAAAGCCCAGGATCTGCCCTTGAATTGAGCTCTGAAGAGGGAGACAGTACTGGGAAATACCTTCCTTGTGCTTGGGCTCTGAGGAGAACATACCCAACCTCCCTTGTGCCCTGAGGAAAAAAATGTCTTGCTTAGAAGCCATGAGTGAGCAAAAGCACCTGGAAGAGATATCCCTGGGTTTTTCTCCCCAATCTTGTGGGGAGATTTTCTTGTGGGCCACAAGAAAAGGTTTTGTGCCTTTCTTTGCCCAGCCTTGTAGATGCAGACTGGCAGATTCCTCCCTTCCTCCCCCATACACAGAAATGCCTTCAGAGGGTGAGAAAATGCAGCAATTTTCTTTATCCTAAGGGAGCCCTGGCATAAACAAGAGATGAAGTTCAGGCTTGTCCCAGCTTTCATGGAGTAGCCATTGGCCAAGGATGTGTTGCTGAGGAGAGACCTCTGAACTGCTCCAGAAGGAACAGTGTGATTCCCTACTTGGCTCCACTCCCATATAAAAAGGTTGAATTCTGCAGGCACTTCCATAATAAAGACAGGTAATATGAAGGTGGAGGCCTCACTCAGAGCTCCTAGCTGGTCTCTAATCAGTAACCATTTCCTTTCATACACCTCAAAGTGCTCAAATTCACAGCCATCATGTCTTCCTGCCCTGATCCTGTGGCTGGACTGTCAGCTTGCATGTGTATCCAACCCAGCATGATCATTTTGCCATCACTGCCATTCTGCTGTCATTCTCCAGCACATGAGCACTGGATTATTTCAGAGGTGGTGGAAAAAACTCATCCCAAAACCTGTCAACCACAGTGCTACTCACGCAGAGAGGCCAGGGCAGGAGTATGGTCACCTTAGCAGGACAGCCTGGGCTAAGACTGGTCTGGAGGGGGTTTCTAAGGACATCCCATCTGTAGGGTAACTTCCTATCTATGGGTGACATCCCATTGGTCTTTGGAATGGAAAACAGCCTCTGGGTTGGGCTCAGAGGAAAGGAAGCCAGGTAAGGAGGAGGATGGTGTATCCATATGGGTGTATGGAGAAAGCTCCTCAGAGAGATGGGAGAGTGTCACAGCCTTCAATATCAGGCTTCCCTCAAGCAGAGTTCTCTCTTCAGTAGTAAAAGAGAATTAGCAATAACTGGTATTTTTGCTGGAAGGCAAAACAATCCCTCTAAGCAAACAATGACAGGTTATATGGCTTGTGCAGCCTGGAAATAAATGTAAAAGATGGAGAGGTGCAAAACTGATAGCTCTGCAAAATAAGGAAGCTCCTTCTTATTGCCTTGGATAAATACTGTCTTTTGGGGAAGTTTTTTGCTGTTTTCCTGCAACAGCTGCTTCTCTTGTGGCTTCTTTTTATTAACAGGCCGAGGGCATTATAAAGCTGGAAGGGAGCAGGGAAAGTCCTCCCCACAGCAAATGCACAAAGAGCTTGCAGGGAGATCAGGACCAGTTTCTGAATGCTAACCATTTGGAATCACTAGGAAGATGCTTTTCTCCCAGCTTGCTGGAAGAACCTGTTCTCCTGTGTGTTTCAGCCCCTTGGGGCATCCTGGCATTTAGAAAAGGGTTGTAGGCAGAGGACAGTATGTCCTCCCCTGCTGCCTGTTATTTTATGGAAACTTAACTAAAAATCTAAATGTAACAAAGCAGCTCCAAAAGCACATAAACCTTCCTTGCTTCATGAGCAGCATATAAACACCCTGGTGTCACATGTCAGCTCTCTGTGACTGAGGTACCTTGTTCCTCGCTGCAAGGCAGAAGCTGTCCTCTCACAGATGGGCAGAGCAATTTCTCAGAAGAGGATTCTTAAAGGGCCTCACCTCCCCCAAAAAAGGCAGTGCTCTCAAGACAGGACCCTCATGGATTAGGAACAAGAGGAGAGGCACACCTTCCACCTTCACCTTACATGTGGAGGCTCAGCTCCTCTGTGTGCTCTGTTTGTTTTCCTATGCCTCACCTCAGCAGGGTCTGAGAGGGTCCCTGCCACCTCAGGAAGAACAAGCTGAGTGGCAAAGGGCAAGGCTACTGCCAGCTCACTGTCTTTGTTCCCCACAGCCCAGGCAAGACACAGAAGCATGACTACAGCTGTATACCCAGACACCTTGTGTTAGTGAGCCCACAGAGGGGAAATGTGGACACAGGATCGACACCACACAGGAACCAGGTGTCAGACACCTCCTGCACAGAGTCTGGCTTGGTTTCCCTCCGGGTGTAGGGTATGCAGAGGGAGATGTGCTTGTTACACTGCTTCCCTGGAACAACTGTCTGTGCAGCACTGAGCATTTCCAAGGGAAAGGATAGAAAAGCGTGTCTGGGTTCTGTGTTGTATAGGCATTGAGGCACAAGCTGAGAAAAGGGCTGATACCAGTAACTCCAAATGGCACATACTTGAACCTGTTGGAGACATTTGTTCTAACTCCCTCCTTCTCTCAGTCAGCTTTATATAACAAGTGTAGCAGCCATAGACACCTCCTTCAGAATAGCCTCCAGGGCACCACGAGCTCTCTTCTTTTACCCCTATTACCTTTATATCTTGCCTTTTTTTTCTGCCTGTAGAAATAACCATGGCCTTCCTTTTGACATGGAGAAGGTCTCAAAGGTAGGATAATTTTTCAAATTTATGTTTTTCCCCTTTTTCTCTCCATGTTTCCAAACATTCAGGACTGAAACTTGGAGCCTTTACCTACTACAGCCACCAAATTCTGACTAGGATTAGAACCATGAACAGCAGTGGTGGCAGACACCATGAGAGACACTTGAATTAAAATTGGATCTTTGCTAATGAAGAGTTCATTGTAATAGTTTTGCTAACCAAACAAGTGAATAAAATTTTGCTGTGTAAATTGATTAAATTCCAGTACCTCTACAAATATATGGGGTCAGGATTATTTGTGGCCTGTCACAAAACAACCAGCTACTTATTGGCCAGATGCAGGTCATGCTACAATCCCATATTATACTCATACCATGATAAAAACAGGAGATTGTTCACTAGATAGCATTGGTCAGGTTCAGTTGATTCTTGTTGAGGAAGAATTGTAAAGTTTAGGCATTTTAAATTGCAACATACTTTTTTCTTGGTTTGCCGATAAGCAGATTATTTCCCCCCTCTTTTTTGGCAATGCATATGAACCAAAACACGAGTTAGTGTTAGGGTCTAGACCTGGGCCAATTGTTAACACTGTTACTAAGAAAACTCCATGCAAAAATTATTTGCAGAGCAGTTGCAAAAATCACAATGCAATCCAAAAAGCAGGAGCAGGTGATTTTGCTTAGGTCTGGGTTATTTCTGTAGCTTTTAACTCTTCCTCATTGCTTAAGACTGTTAATATTTAATTCAAAGTTTTTAACTGAAAGAACAAAATATGGAGGGGCTGCTGAAGACCAGGTTCTGCACAAAGCTCATAAACCTGAGCATGCTGGTGAGTGCGTGAAATCACGCTGTGATGATAGAAAGAAACCCAATTCTAAGTAGCATTGAAATGCCAAACTTGGAGAAAGAAAGAAATAAAGGTTTCTTGGGCATTGATTTACCTCATCTTGTTGGTAGTGCCACAAGTGAAGAAGATCAGCACAATGGATGAGAGCTGGCTGGAGTTTAATAAAGGCTGCTTGAGCACCAACAGGTGTTTCTTTTTCTAAATCCCATTGAGGAGCTACCTGGCTCTCTTCCCTGAGGAGACACTGGTTATCTGAGCTGATTGACCTTTGCAGTTCAGATTCTAGGAAGCATTACAGATAAGAAGAAAGAAAAAAAAAAAAAAAAAAAAAAAAAGGATGAGCAGCAGGGTCTCAAGACAAGACCCCATCAGCACAATTTTTAAAGCCACAATGTATTATCTATATTCTGCTAAGATTTTTTGTCATAAAGCATGTATCAGTATGTATTTGTTGGTTTGACTTGCTTGATTTTCCCTAAAATAATTATTATTGTCATCATACTGGCTGAAAAGCTTTACCACAGATAGAATTTTTGAGAAATGGTGACAAAACTGAAGTAGATTGCAGTATGTTTGTAATGAGCAACTGTAACATTAGCATTTTGCAAACAGTGATGGCTATATTATGGGAGGAACTATCATGATACTGAGTTCACATGCATTTATTTTTAAATGATTCATTGAATACCTGCCAGATTTGTGGCCATCATCTGGTTTTGGGATTAATGGCTGCACCAAGGGGAATGAGGCTGGAGGTGTGAGGTGGGACTGTGCAAGTCCCCTGGCTGCTGCTGGAGCCAGCAGCCAGCTCAGCACAGCCAACAGCTCAGCTGCACAGCAGACAGGGATGAGATGGGAGCTGCAGATGGTCTGTGATGGCAGGAGACACTTCTGCCCTAGGCACACTGAGTGATGAAACATCCCTTTTCTGTGCAGAGCTGCACTGTGCCTCACCTGGGCCAAGGAGCCCCAGGTCCAGTGCTCCCATGGTCACAAGATGATCCCAGAGGATGCAGGGCACCAGCCAGTGCCCCTGAGATGGAGGAGAAGTAAGTCTGCCAGGCAATTGATAGATGAGTAGGAGCCCTGCCTATGTTTTTCCATGTAGTAAAGGCAGACGAGGTTTTGTGTGAACTTGTCTCCTCTGCAGGGTCAGGGAGTCAGTAGTTAATTTTTCTCTCTCAGCTCTTTTTTATATGTATGTGTTTGTTTAATAATGTTCAAGAATTAAAAGCAGGAGAAACCACAATGCATTTTGTGCCGCCAATGAGCCAGTGACTTACCTGTAATTAAAGAGGAGGTAAGCTCATTTATTTGTTGATTCAGGTTGGGCAGGGAGGAGTACATTGACTCTTCCATGCCCAAAGTAGAATTGGGTAAACCTCAATCACTCCTGTGGATAGAAAAATCACTCTTGTATCTTCACTTAAACTGTAAAAACCCAATCAGTCCCACAAAACAGATGACATCTAGGAAATCTCTGAGAAGATAAATTCTATTCTTTGCAGCATTAAGTCACAATGTGTTGTTTCTTCCACCCTCAGCAGGGGGGGAAGTCTGCCCTACAAATCAAAATTCTTACAGGCTTAATCCTTAATACCACAAGGCAGTCTCCATCACGTGAATCTTTGGTCCAAGGAATATGCAGTACTGCAGATAAAGACAGAGAGATCCTATTAAAAGTTAAATCCCCTACTGTTCCCTGCTGTGCTCTGGGTAGAGGACATGCAAAGTGGCAGTACTGCAAGTGGACAAAGCTGAGGCAGAATCTGTGGTCTTCAGGGTTCATTTAAGACATGGTTAGCAAGCAGCCTTTGGGATCCAGAAGCTTGCTCCTTTTTCTCCAGTTATACTGTCAGTGTAACGCACCAATCCATGATTCCTCCCCCTGGAGAACCTGACTGTAACAGGTCCTGGAAAGTACAGTCAGAAGGGTCAGTTCACATCACTAACACCTACCCATTTCACTGGAAATATGTCCACCACTGGAAAAGGCTGGAGAAGGCTGGTGTTGACCAGTTATGTTAGTTTTGGTTTAGAAAAAAAACAAACAAAGCTTGTATATAAATGCTACTGCTGTATCTCTCCCATTCCTGTTAGTGCTTCTCCTTGCTTTGAATGGAGCACACCTTTCTCCTCAACAATACACACACATTCCTGTAAGGAAGGGCACACTGCAGGACCTAACCAAAGAACATACAGCAGGTGGGTGTGACAGATGGGGGACAGCAAGGTAACAGTGAGATAATTAGGATTAGAACCATAAACAGCAGTGGTGGCAGACACTACGAGAGACACTTGAATTAAAATTGGATCTTTGCTTATGAAGAGCTTGTTGCTTCCTGCCTGTTCTCACCAAAAAAACCCAAGTTGCTTTGACATCACAGTTAGTTGCTATGGAAATGCTGATGCTACCAAAGATAGGACTGTGCTGGAGGGCTATAAAAAGTCCTGGAGACCCAGCTGAGTCTGTACATATTTAGGAAAAGCCAGCACAGCATTTATTTTTGGCAGTGGCACAACAGCCCATTCATGTGACAGAATGTGACACCAGAAGTGGATAAGGGGACATCACAATACAACAGAATGCCATGATGCTGAGGTTGGGAGGGAGGGGTCAGAGTTAGGACTATGGGGAAAGTAGAGTACTCAAACCAGTACCACCCTGGCAGTAAAGAATAAAGCTCCCAAAAAAAGAAAGTAAATTTTAGAAAGAGGAAATGCTAGAAATGGAACTTCTCTGTTCCCAGAAAGTTGTCATAGGCTTTAACAACCTTGTGAGAGATGTCTCCTAGTTAATTTTAAATCTCAGTAAACACAGAATCATAGAATCATGTAGGTTGGAAAAGACCCTTAAGATCATCAAGTTCAAAGTTAATGCTGCCAAATCCACCACTCAACCACATCCCTAAGTGCCACAAGCACGTGTCTTTTAAATACCACCAGGAATGGTGACTCCACAACTTCCCTTGGCAGCCTGTTCCAATGCCTGACAACCCTTCCAGTGAAGTATTTTTTTCCTAATATCCAATCTGAACTGCCCCTGGTGCAGTTTAGGGCACTTGAGACTGGATTTACCCTTGGGTTACCACTTGTTACCAGGGAGAAGAGACTGACCCCCACCCAGATACAGCCTCCTTTCAGACAGTTGAAAAGAGTGATGAGCTCCCTCCAGCCTCCTTTTCTCCAGGCTAAAGAACTTCAGCTCCCTCAGCTGCTCCTCATAAGATTTGACTTTGCTAACAAATACTATAGCTGTTGTTTACAGCTGGGATGTCAGCAGGTCATCATCATCATCATCATCATCATCATCATCAATACTTTTAGACCTGGTTAAAAAAAATGTATCTCCCTTTTCAACCCTCCTTTTTCTAACCCATTAAAAAAAAAAACAAAAAAACCAACAACAACAACAAAAAACAAAAACAAAAACAAAAAAAACCACAACAGTTGAACTTTTCTGCCTCTCAGCTATTGAAAAATGAGGAATGATAACCTGAGCAAAATTTATCTGACATTGTTGTCATCTCTCTGAAGGAGAGGGATACAGAAGCACTGTCCCTATGAGAGGAGGACTTCACCACGAACCAGCTGCTCACCAAGTTCGTTGGACACTGAGACACATCACAGGCAGAATGGACAGGTCCACCAGAGACATTTCTGTGCCCAGGAGTCTGCTCCCTGTCTACCACACTGCTGAGGTCTGTCCATGGATGACAGCTGGAAGCAGGCAGGAAGTCTCTGGTGCACTGCTCTGGTGCACTGCTCCCTGGCAGGGCAGGTGGGCTGTACAGTGGGTCAACCCAGGCTTCAGAGATGATCCTTGATGTTTTTGAAATCCATGTCATAATTGTGGCTTTCAGGGTAAAACGTTTTTCAGAGGAGCTTTGACTTCTGGGCAAATGCACCTTTACCCACGCGTGGCTTTATTTGGGCTCCTATCTTTATTCCTATCCCAGAAGCTGAATGGAAGATTTGCCTCCACAAAGCCTAATGCCAGCAGCATTTTCATCCCCCATTAAAGTACCCCCAGGCTATTGATATCAGCCAGTAGTAATGAGTGCCCCTTCCCCTCCCAGCACAGCTCTAACACTTCAGCAAGCACAGAGTCTTTACTCATGTTCTGTGTCCCATCCAAAAAGCAGGACAGCACTTCCTTCAGACACCAGTTTGTTCAGCACTGAATGAAAAGAGGCATAAGAACAAAAAGCACTGCTTGGGCTTGCAAGCACTGTCCCCAGTTTCACAGGCAAATCCATCACACCCATCCATACTCCTTTTAGGCTTCATTTAAACTAGGCAAAACCAGGAGAAATGCTACACTTACAAAGGATGTTTTTGTAGTCCATAAAACCACATTGTCTGTGATATGACTGAGCAGTTATGATAGGGATGCTGCAGAAACGTTCCTCTGGTCTACTTCCCTCTGCTTTGTTTGATGCCACAGCAATTTAGCAAGGGCAGAAATTATTCTCCACCCCTGCAAGATCAAGAGAGACCTGTAGCACTTGTATAGACATGGAGACTCTGGGGGGAAAAAAAACAAGAAGAAAACAAACTAGATTAAAACCCAGTTTCTTCATTTAAGAAATTGTTGCGTCAGTCTAGGATGAAACCTTGTAGAAACTGAAGTCAGGGAACACAAATTGCTCCAGTGTATATCTTTGCTGGAAATGTTTTAGGACATGTGCTCTCACTTCTCAGGGAAAGACAAATAATGCCTTTGTTGTAGACTCTGGAAAGAAAAGCAAAGGCTTTTATTCTGAAGCTGCCCAGCAGCTGAGACATCCCTGAAACAGCTAAAAGCCTTCTAACTTCTTGCTTAAATTTAGACATGCTCCTGTATATCCCACATAAATGTGTTAGGTTTTGTGCCAACACGTGTCATTATTTTCTCACTCCTCATCTAATGTGCACATAGATGCAGAATTTACAGACAGGAATCATCTCTCCTTATCCATTCCTGATTACCTGGCTGAACAGCCACAGCCATTCTGATTTATTCACGTAAGATAGGATCTTCCCTCCTTGATCCTCTCAGTAACCTTTTCTTGTGCATACTCTTTACAGCCTGAATTAATCCTTCTCGGAAGGGAGAGTGGCATGTGGGGGGCTGTGCCTTCACACAACAGTGTATCTTTCTTTGCTTCCTGCATCCTTAGAAATAACTGCCCAGGGCTCAAGATTCACTCTCCTCGCCTTATGCTAGGGACTGGAATGTTTCCAGCTGAAGGAAAAAAGCGAGTCACGCCACTTCCTACAGAGGCAGGTAAAGATTCCTGGTGGGGCAAAAGGCAAATGCTGCTGGCAGTCGTTAGCCACAGATATGCTGTCATAATGATTTGGGTGGCATAGACAGACCTTACTTTATTGTGTCTGTTTCAGAATTGCAGTAAGTCATTCAGAATGAAAAATGGGAGGGTCCTGATTTAAGCAGGAACCTGTATCACTGAAGCAGAGAAATAGGTCTGAAATGAAGCTATGAGTTGCTGTGGTTTTATTTTCCTCCACCTTCTCTCCTTCCCCTGTCCTGTTGATCTATGAATTACAGAATCACAGGATATACAGAGTTGGAAGGGACCCACAAGGATCATCAAGTCCAGCTCCTGTCCCTGCACAGCACCATTCCCAAGTCACACCATATGCCTGAGAGCAGTGTCCAAAGGCTTCTTGTGCTCTCTCAGGCTGGGGCTGTGACCACTGCCCTGGGCAGCCTGTTCCAGTGCCCGGCCACCCTCTGGGTGAAGAGCCTTTTTCTAATATCCAAATCAAACCTCCCCTGACACTTCAGGCCATTCCCTTTGGTCCTGTCAGTGGTCACCACATGAAGTCACACAGTACAAGTCCATTTATTGCTTGGTCCCATTTGCTGTCAAGCCTGCTTGCCTTTTAGGTGAAGCACAAGCCAGGTAACCCCATTGCAATTGTGTTGAAACAGGAGCAGTAGGAAATGTCAACTCAAGAACAACACAGCCAAATGTGTAGTGCCTCGTCTACCCCTGATCTGGCTGGCCATAGTCTCCTCACCACCAAGGCCAGGCCCAGAGGCTCCAGGGAAAGCTGCAGGACCCCCTGCCTGCTGTTAGCAGACAATTCATCTTCCTAATACAGCCCTGAGCAACTCTGCCTGTCCTGGCAGAATGAAACCACACGCTCATGTTTGCTAAGTCCACACAAAGAAATCCCTAAAACACCCAGCAAAGACAAGCACGGGCTCCCCTTTGAGCTGCTGGTCCCTGCTCCAGAGCACCACACTGCTCTCTCCTGCAGTGGCAGTCCCCTCGTGTCCCCACACTGACAGGCAGCAAGGGCAGGAGGAAGGGTGTACTGAAGATACAACCAGATGCTGTTTCCAGCAGAGGAAGGGCTTGCAACTCCACCCATGCATCTCTTATGCCAGAGTTTTTCTGTAACAAAGCACTAAACAAGAGGCTTCTTGTGTCCAGTGTGGATTCCTGCCCCCTAAATCTCTCTCAACTCCCCCTTTTAGCTCCTCCTGCCTGTAGCTGGAGAAGTGACCCACGTCTGGTGCTGCTAATTGAAAGGAGCACCCAGCTTTGGCCAGAAAGAGCCAGACCTTTTTGTCTCAGAGGCATACAGGGACACACAGAACAGACAGAGGAAGACACACTGTTCAGCAGGCTTATGCCTCAATGATCTCAGATAGGCCTAAAGGATCCTAATTTAGGGATGTACAATAATTTTCTTCCAGCAATCTTCACAGAAATTCAAACACACACATACATGCTGGTGCCATTTACATGACCAAGTTTTTATCTTTTAATATTTACTACTGGTACATCATAATTAGGTTTTCTTATTTCATACAGAAGCCCCCTGTTTTTTTCTGAACAATGCAAAGGTTTTTTATGTGTGTAATGGCCATGTTGCTACTGCTTCTGCAATTCTTTTTTTACGAAAAAATTGTGCAAGTTTTACCAGCAGTAGTGAAGTGTGCCTTTCACCCTGGCTCCCCTGAGAACCAGAATGCATGTTGACTTCATCCTGTTAACTTCCACTCTGCTGTTCACAAGGTACAAAGATATAACCAAAAATCATTCAGCTGTTCAAGAGTCACAAATTCAAGGACCCTTAATTCAGCTCCTTGGATGAGAAGCATTTTTTTCCTGCAGCTTGGTGTGTCACACCATAACAACATAAAGTTTTAGAAAGGTAAAGTCCTAGACAGGAAATCTGACATCATGCAACTGTTCAGTGGGCCAGTGTACCAAGCAGAGCACATAAAAATGCAGAGAATTTCACCACAGAGAGCCAAGTGAGTCCTGCCAGGCTCTATTAAAATCATTAGTACTGTATTTCATGGTGCACAGACCCCAACACTGTGATGTTGACATGTCTCAAGAGGTGTTTGCTTAACAGACAAGATTGATTTCAGATGAACCTTTAACTAAAAGTGGAAATTACATACAAAATAAACTAACAAAAACTTCCACCAATTTAGTACTTAAAACTTGAAATGTGTTCTGTACCTCCCCAGTCTTCCTTTGCCAGCAACCAGGTTTTACCAGATTTCCAATCCCACGCTGTCCTGTCAGCATGCAAAACTTCCCCCCTCAAATCAGATTCCCCACCCACCCCCTAAGTGTATAATACAATACTTGAGGTTCTTGGGACAAGCACTTGCCATTGTGCTCATGTGTCATTGGTTTTTGTCATTGTGCCAGGTCCTATGAAAACAAAGCAATTTTAAGTACAGTGGGTGCAATTGTTACAAAAATAGTTGAATGGGCTATTATAGGCACAGTGCTTTCTTTTAAAACAAATGTGTTCTTGAGATATATTGTGGGATGTTTCTAAATTGGAGGTGATTTTCCCAGTCTGAATACGTGGGAATATGTTGTGTGGGTTTTAAAGAAAATAAACTGATAATGCTTTGCAGCCTACCTCCTGATGTCTCATAGACAACAGATTAAAAACTACTGTTCTATATCAAACCATACCACTTTTTAGAACCTATTTGAAATTTCCTTTCTTACTTAAAAACCTGTAAAGACAGCAACCTGTAAAAGACAAAATACCATAAGCCTTCAGGTTGCTCAAAAATCATGGTAAGTACTGCATTTTCTGGAATTTCAGTCAATCTTACTAATCTGCTGTTATGTAACTTCTTTTAGATAAATCCATACTAGCAACAGATTGTTCAGCTTTGGAACTAACAAGGAAATAATTCAGTGAATAATTTCCAACCTCTGAATCTGAACTCAATTTCCTTGTCCTGGGCATGCACTCACATTGTGTAGAGTTCATTTTTTTTCATCTTTTTTATGACACTGAGCAAGGTGCAAGGGGTCACATGAGCCAGCTGATATCCATATGTCTGTTGACAGTATCTACCATTTCCAATATTGGATGTGACTGCCAGGGATAGGCTGGGCACATATGTTGTCTCAGGAAGATAGGTTCTTACACACCTACTCCTGGCTGACCTGCTGCTGTCTCAACATCTCCTATGTCTCCTCCATCAGTCAAGTGTCATCCACACCAGTGGCCTCTCACAAGATACAGCCACAGGCTGGCCACATCCTCACTAAATTCTATCTTTCTCCCTGAAATTGAGAATTGTTCACTGAGCAATCTCAGTCCTTTCTCCTGACAATCTCTGCTTTTCTGGTTGATCCATGCTTGACTGCTTTTCTTGCATTTGTGTTGTGCCTTCACTGATCTATGTCCAGAAGAGAACTTCTCTGCCTCTTTCTTCTGGATATAGTCATTGCTCTTCTGCAGTTCAGTCCAGTAACTTCTCATCACATGACCAGGGCAATCAGGGCTATCACAGGATATTTTGGCTGCCAGCTTATGCTGTGCTCTATCCCAACAATCAGGCACAGGAACAATCTCTGCACATGAATGGGAAAGCAGGGTCGGTGCCCCTTGGCCTTTCTTGAGGGTTTGTACACCTGCCTCTCAGTGAGACTTCATTTTTACAGTAGAAAAATGAAAGATTAAGGGGTGAAGCTTTGTCTCCTTCCTTAACCTGTATCAAGCCTGCAGCCTTTTTTTTCTACCCAATTCACACTTGAGGCCCATATGGCCAGAGAAACAGATACAGTGGCCTTATCTGGGTGTGAAATGTCTGATGCAGACAATATGGTTGTGTATTGACAGACAGAGCATGTACAGTCACACACATAGTTAGGTGACTTATATCACCACACTAGATGTCTTACATCTTAATTTTCTAACCTTTTCCCTTTCTCAGGGCATCCTCTGCCAGCTCAAGCACAGAACTTCCAAAAAGCAGTTCATTGCAGCTTTGTTTGTAACCTTTGCATTTTGACATACACCTCACACTGACCGTGATATTGCCAGTAATGGCACGTTTGTGACTCTTAATTGAAAAATCCTTTTCCAGTTTGATGCACTGTGTTACATCTCTCATGATGTAGGAATCTCTTTCCTTGCACTCTGTGCACAGTTTTCCTGCATTTTGTAAATGTTTTAACAGTGACCTGGGTCTGTTACAAGTTCTACATATTTCTTGCATCATTTGTACTGATTGCCACACCACTGATATTGTTTTCTACTTCTCATATTTCTGCCCTCCATCAAGTTTCATTCTGCTAACTTTTTCCTAATACAAACATCTATGAGCACCAAGTGATCTTTTCAGCACCTTTATCTTTAGGAAAGACAGAGCATCCAGCACAACTCACTGTATTGTTTTCCCTTTGCTGTCACCTTGAGCCCTTCCACGGTAAATGACTTTTTTTTTTTTCTTTTGGCAAGAATACTTTAGCACTTCCAAACTTTTCACAGAATGTCCTGCCTTACTCCCACACTCCATCACACAGTGGGATGGTCTCACATTACACATCTGGGTCTGCACTGTGGAGCAGTCTTTCCTGCTTCTCCAGATCATTGTCCCACAAACTTTTAACTTCCATTTTCTACAACCACACATCGTTTGTGTGTCCCATGATTCCCAAGGCTGTTCAGAATCAAGAGCACCTTTCAATATTACCTTTCTTTCCCGGTCTCTCACATTTTGTACTGCTGTTTTCTTGATGAGCAAGTCAGGTTTCATGATAAATCCTTCATGACAAATGAAAACAATGAATGGAATAAGGTTTTGGTTTTTTAATATCTGCTCTTTCCTCAATATAGGCTGTCACCACACTCTGTCCCTGTGCTCTTTTGTTTGACTTTTAGCAGCCTGGTGTGCTAAAGAGACCCGCCTGAAGCCTACCCATATGCCACAGCTGGACCTCTGCAGAACTTGTTATCAAACATGTGCATCTCACTAAATTTTAGGTTTCAGTGAAAACACTCTGTTTCACTGGATTATCTGAAACCTGCTCACTTTCAGAAGCTTTTGGCTTGACTGGAGTGGTAACTTGAGATGGAAGTAATGAAAATTTTGAAAGTTTTGCTTGGATTCACCCCAATTCAACCCCAATAGCTCAAGTCTAAGCTAAATCTTAAAGGGTTTAAGATAAAGCACAGTAATCCAAACTCATGTGACAATAGAGATTTCCAGTAATGGAATAACACTTGAAGCTTCATCATGTATATGTCCCTGTAATTCTGCTCTCCTCATGTAGCTGCAGATTACTGTACCACCAAATGTATACATTTTTCATCAGTATTTGATAATGAAATTCTGAACTGATAGTTCACACTTGAAAAAACTGTTATTATCAACTGACTACAATTCTACCTTTTCAGATTGACTACTGGGACTGGCCCTTGCAATATTGTGCTCAGCCAGTTCATCTTGTTGATACAAATTTGATTTCCCTCAGTGACATATCCATTGACTATGCACCCCTTATACAGAAGAGAGATGAAAAAAAAATATTCCAGCTTTGAGACTTTTCCCTGCCTTTGTTGTATCAAACAGGTCTGTGTGTCAGAGTGTTCCATGAATAAAACCTTCACCCAGTGCCATCCTGTCTCTGTTTAAAGTCAATATGTACATGCTTTGGCTAAAGGCTCTGGGAATAAGTGCTGCCATTCTGAACACAGTTGGCAACATCAAAAGATTTCCGCGTGGTTGAAAATTTTCACTGCTCCAGGAATTTCATTGTAACACAAGTATGGATCTGTCAAACCAGCTCTGCCTCTCCTTTAGCATATTAGCATCCAAACACCAATCTTGGTAAAATAGAAGCCAGTGTCAACAAAGCTCAGCTCTGAAGAACTAGCCTTCCTCCCCTCGCTCCTGGCCTGCAGCCATCCTACTGCTGGCTGTGCTCTGGTCACACAGAATTTTGTGTCCTCGGGAGGGGCAGCAGGGGTGCTAACTTACACAAAACTCAACAGCTGGGGGTGCTGGGGGACCAGAGGGGTTTTGTGGCAACAGGGCTTTTTTGGTTTTTTTGCGGGGGCTCAGCCTATGTTTCCATTCCCTGTGAATTTCACTCTCCATGCGGCTTCCACACAAATGACACCAAGTCAAGCAATAATGAGGGTAATCTTTTTGTCATGCTGAACTGGATGAACTGTGGGGTTACTAGAGATCTCGTGCCACCCTTACCAGTGGAGAGGATTGTCCCTGGGCTGTGATCAGTCCTCCCCTAGATGTTGGCTTCTGTTTCCTACTGTCTCTCCTGCTCTGGCATCTTCTGTTCCCCATTTACAAACCCGTGTATAACATGAGGGTCCAAAGAACACCAGTGCCAGGGCATATGTAAATATGTGTGTAGGAGGAAGGGCACTTCCAATTTCCAAAGTGCTTCTATATCAGTCTGTGGCAAATAAGATCTACATTTAATGCTGCTTATGCCCATATGTATATGGGCAATCCTGGATGCACAGACAGACTGGGGAATGAGGTGCTGCAAAGCAGCACTGTGACAAGGGCCCTGGGGATCCTGGTCTGTGGGAAGCTGGATCTGAGTCAGCAGTGCCCTGGCAGCCAGGAGGGCCAACCCTGTCCTGGGGGCACCAGACCCAGCATCACCAGCTGGGCAAGGGAGGGGATTGTCCCCTCTGCTCTGCACTGGGCAGCCTCACCTCCAGTGCTGGGGCAGTTGTGGGTGCCACAATATAAAAATGACATGAAGCTCTTAGAGAGTGTCCAAAGGAGGGCCATGAGGATGGTGAAGGGCCTTGAGGGGAAGCTGTGTAAGGAGCAGCTGAGGTCACTCGGTCTGTTCAGCCTGGAGGAGACTGCGGGGAGATCTCACTGCAGTTACAACTTCCTCCTGAGGGGAAGAGGAGGGGCAGGCAGTAAGAGTGACACCCTGGTAACAGTGACAGGACTCAGGAAATGGCTGAAGTTGCATGAGGGGAGGTTTAGGCTGGCTGTTAGAGAAAGGTTCTTCACCCAGACTGTGGCTGGGCACTGGAACAGGCACCCCAGGAAAGTGGCTGCAGCACCAGCCTGACAGAGTGCAAAAAGCGTTTGGACAATGCTCTCAAGGCCCATGATGGGATTCCTTGGGTGTCCTGTGCAGGGCCAGGAGTTGGACTCGATGATCCTTGGGGTCCCTTCCAACTTGATATATTCTGTGATTCTGTGATGTATATGCACATACAGGAATGGCAAAGTCCATATCCTCTCATTTATGTAACTACTCTCACCTTCAGACTATCTCACAGTGTTATAAGCAGCAGGAAGCAGCGGCAGGCTCACCCGACGGGGAGAGGGGAGCCCAGAACCCAGGAAGAAAGAGTATAAAACTCAGGACATAACAAGCAGAAATTCAGGGGTACAGATTCAACATGAATAGTTTAAAACAGGTAAGTAACAGTGCAACTTTAATTTTACAGCAAACAGTATACAGTACAACTTGGGAGTGCATAACTGGGGCTCGCTATTTCTTTCAACAGTAATAAAAACATCGTTCCAAGTTAGGGTAAAGGGGCATCTTCCCTTTCTCACATGCTGCAGGACATAGAGGTGTGAGCTTTATCTACAAGAATAAGTCTCCCCAGCCTAATTTGTAAGTATTGATTGAAACTGAATGATTGAAACTACTGTAGCAATTTTATAGAGGTATGCTTATGGAGTCAGATGAGCAAAATTCACGAATTCTTCCTGGGGCAGCCTACTATACCACCATCCTTAGGGTCCTGCTAGCCCTGCTGCAGCAGGAGCACACCTTGCAGCCCAGTTGGCACAATGGGAGAAGCTGCCGGCTGCTGCAGTTCATGGACTCATGTCTCAGTTCAAAGTCCCCTTTACCCGTAACTGAAGCTGAAATGTTTGTCTGTGAACAAGGGGCAAGTATGCACTCCCTTGCCTGCATTTTGGGCAGTGGACAGTCCCATCCAGCAGCCACACATTCAGAGTTAGCACTGTCTGAAACCTGTGTGAGCAAACATGGGTCAGGACCATGGGATATCCATGATGATTAGACTCTGGAGCTATGCTAGTAGCAGGGTGTTTCTGGACACCAGATTGTACTGTGATCCATGAGGACCCCCACCCCCCCCCCCCATGGCTATCCTTCAGGGCAGGAGATTTTCACCAGGCAGCATTACTAACCTCTCAGGCTTCAGGAAACTAAACAGCTGGACTTGTGCACTGACCAGCTCTGTGGCTTAAGTTATTTTGCACCCCAGTGCTACGGTTTCCTTACCTCTAAACTGGTATGTGCTGCCAGGCAGAAAAATACACAAATACACTCCTCATTCACA
The DNA here is from genome assembly GCA_027886175.1 of Phylloscopus collybita. Taxonomy (NCBI): domain Eukaryota; kingdom Metazoa; phylum Chordata; class Aves; order Passeriformes; family Phylloscopidae; genus Phylloscopus; species Phylloscopus collybita. The sequence goes on from JAJNNQ010000018.1 coordinate 45,361,841, forward strand.
GCTCAAAGCAAAGGATCAGCAGCATTCTGGTTGTTGTGTCCAGATGAAGACATCAACAAAAGTGACAGAGCAGCAGCCCCACCATCCTTCTCTCCCTTCCTCCCATCTAACTGTGTTCAGTGATAAAATTTACAGCCTCAGTACTTGGAAATGCCCCAAATGCCTTTCCCTTGGATACCACGTGCAAAGTGAATTAGGTCTTAGTTTAAGAATGTTGTTAAGAAATTTAACAGCTCTGCAGAAACAAGTGCAAATCACCCAGTCCTCTACCTTCTCTCCCCAGCTACTGGGACAGTCATAAAAGTGCTATGAGGCTACCACCAAACCAAATCAGCTGTAGTCCCTCTGCATAGAATTCAAATTTTGGAGACAACATTTCAAAGGTGTAAAGGCTTCATTAACCAAGGAAGACACAACAAGCAGGAAGCACGGACAGTAAAATACCCATAGCTAATGATAACACAGTTTGTGTTACTGTGGAGATCACTGGTGTAAAATGGAGCCCAAAGCACACATTAATTTTTGCACAGCCTGCACTTGAGAGCAACAAGGGATCAAACCATGTCCATCTGCTTTTTCACTTTGGCTTCCCATTTGTCTGCTAGAAATTCTCTGTGGCCAACAAGAGCTATGATTCAGGTTGTCCCCTGTTCCCTGAGAAACCTTTTTTGAAGCTTTTTGGGCTAGGGAAAATGAGTCTGTGATTCTTCTGCCTTCCTGTTAATGATGAGACGTGACATAGCCAATCCATGGATTCAAATTCTAAGATTTTCAAGGCAAGGTTTTAAGGCTTGAGTGGAAATCTGAGCATGCCTTAAACTGCCATGGAAACCCAACAACTTGTCAGCTCAGGAAGGATCACTGCTACTGTGTGGAGGCTGAGCTCGTGCCTGATGACATTTATGCTGCCTGTCCATGGGTAGCTCAGTTTCCAGAGACCCAGTCCTCTATGACTCCTTGAAAGTACAGGGATGGGCCGAGTTTCAACAAGTGCTGAAGTAAGCACACACTTCCCAGTTGACCCCAAGGGTCATTGAACTTACTGAGGTTTGGCACAAACTTACCCCACAGGTAAGGGGAATTTACATTATCAACTTCACCTTATCAACTTCTTAATGAAGAACACCTCTTTGCAAAGGGCGTTATAAGATGAATATTTTGTGTCTGAGAGCCCTGAAAAAGGGACTGAGTCACATATCCTTTTTCCATCATGCTTTGCAAGATGATGGAAAATGACTTCAAGCATCACAAAAAAATACTCCTCTTTCTCCTCTCGAGGAAACATATTTCTTTTTCTTCCATAAAGAAGACTGAAGCTTTGGATCATGGCAAGTTGAGCTTATTGTGAAAAGCAAGAGGCCAGCATGGCTGATTTTCAGAGGATAAAACTAAACCCAGTATTAAATAGAGAAGCTTATTGCTAGTCCTAAAATTAAAACCATGGTAGTCAATGCTTTGATTTTGTCAACAAATAGACTATTTCTCTACATTGGTTTCCAGATTAGATTGATTCTGTAATTGAAAATAAAATGATGCAGAGAAAAGTCAATAACTCTTCTACAAGGTTCTGGTACTATCATCACCCTGTGTCAGTCAACAGCTCTTTGGTTTCACAGTTCACTTAAAACTGGGATCCTACTGGCAAAGCTTGTGTTGTCTAGGAGTGTTCTAGGAACAGAGCTATGTAACTATATTTCTGATGCTGTGCAAGGGAAGCAGAAGACTGGTTTATGCCTCTGGGCCAAATTCAGTTCAGTAATTTGCCCCACAGACACAGCAGATATCCCTTATACCAAATGAGACCACACATGCTTGTACTAGGGAAGATTTTGAACTTGCACACACCTCCAAAATAAACTCCAAAAGACTACATTGCAATCAAGATATGTCATAAAAACTCCTAAGTAGAGTTTAGAACTGCTGATATTCAGAGATTCTTGAAATAATAATGCTTTTCCAGTTCAAATATTAAAATAAAAACTCAGACCTTGTCACCAACAGAGGACCAAGCGATGAGGAGGTGACTTTGTTACATGAAAAGCACAGTGCAGGCTGCTGTGTGCACCCATGGTCATACTGCAAAATAGGGAGTTCCAGGTGCAGCATGTCTTAGATGTGAAAATGGACAAAAACATCCTACCTGCACCTTTCAAGGGAGTGAGGGGTTACTGCTTAGGTCAGATGTTGTGGATAAGTCTGCACAAAGTAAGGATAGATAATAATGTGTGCACTGGCATGATGGACTTTGGCAACTTCCAAATTTCTGTACTGAGATCTTACTTTATGCAGTACCATTCCTGTTTCTTGTCAGGAAATAGCTCATGTCAAAATCCAAAAGTATTATGATCAACACCCTATCTACAGTTTTGCAAGTAAAATGTTATATCATTTGCCTTTGAAGTGTTAATTACTTTAGCACCTAAGAAAATATGATTCTAGGGAAAACAAACTGCTGATCTGATCCAGAATTTGCTCTGCTATCCTCTCTTGGTGGAGATAGGTACCTAGGCAATTCTATTCTTCAGCCAAAAGTTACAAGATCCAACAGAAGACTTCCAGCAAGAAGCTTTGTGCCCTCTGTTCGATGGGAAGGGCGGAGCTAGGCAATAATAGTGATCCTTTCTGATTTCATTTTGTAACTGTGCCTTTCTGCAGTAGCCCCATGGGAACAATCACACAGATCTCTGAAAGCAGCAGAGCTTATAAAAGAAGTAGTGGGAAGGCAGGATGATCCTCATGGCAGAGCTGACAGTGGTGGCGGCTGTTGCTTAGGAATGCACAGAAGCAGCAGAATTACAGAGTGTCTGGGAGTGCTTTCAAGAAAGCAATGTCCGAGGCTTTGCCACAGAGACTTAAAAAGCTGAGCCCTAAGGGAAGAGGAAAGCAAACTGCTAGCATACACTAAATAAGCCATTTTGTGAGTGTTTTGTTTTTGAGGGTTTTTTTGGTTTGGGGTTTTTTTTTTTTTGGTTGGTTAGTTAGTTGCCTTTTTAGATTTGGTGGTTTGGGTTTGTTTGGGTTTTTTCTGGTTTTTCTTGGGGAGGGGCGGGGTTGGGGGTTTTGGCTTATTTTGTTTTGGGTTTTGGTTGTTTTGGTTTTGTTGGTTTTTTGGTTTGTTTTTTTTTTTTGTAATTTACAAAGTAAATCGCCTGAGTTTTGAGCAGGTGGTGCTCGTGCCTAGGCAGTGCAATCAGGGAGCTGCTCCATCGGCAGCTCATCCCGAGCACTCCGGTGCAGCAACAACAGAGGAGTTGAGGAGAAAATAGCGGGGAGGAGGCAGAGTCTGACTGCACAGAAATTAACTCCTTCCCTCCGCTTCCAATCTCTCTGCAAAATTCTGCCGGAGGGGGAAGAGAAAACTCCATTTATGTCGCTTTCCCTCCTGTATTTGGCCAGAAGCACACTATGCTGTGACTGATACGGGACCTTCTGCGGAGGGACCCGCTGGTCCCGTCCTCACCTCCTGGCATCCTGCAATAAAACCGGTCACTTGCAGTGGAGATGACCATAGAGTGCTCGGAAACACCAGCCGGGTTTTCCTTTCAGCTCTCATCAGATGCTGCTCGGTCCCCTTAACTCTTTGGGTTAGTTCCCGTTTTCATTATCTCTGCCTTTGTCTTGCTGATGGTGGCCGCATCTCGGTCCAGCTGAACCCGGGCTGTACAGAGCATGATGGCATCCCAGACGCAAAGGTTTTGAAGTTGTTTCTTTCAAAAGCGGACAGGAAAGTATTTCTCATCCTAAGGAACAGCTCGGGAGGCGAAAAGCGGATCAGGTGATTCTGCCGTTTAACTCTTTTCTAGACGGACGAAGAAATACCAGTGTAAATTAAACACCAGTGTTCACACAGGCATCCCTACCCCAAGCCCACGCTTCTTGTTTGCCCTTTCTAAGCACTTTGTTCCAAAGGTTTTTGTTTAGCCAGGATGCTCAGGGAATGGCAGCGGTTCATACCAATAGCTGCATACTGATACAAACAGAGCAGAAACAAAGGAACTGCCTCTTACTCGTTTACTACAGTCTTTACGGATTAAAACAAAAAACCAACAGCCATCCAAGACACCAAGAACAGGAAAAAACCCTCAGCCAACTGGTAATTTCCACAGCTTTGAATTCTCGGTCTCACTTTCTCCTGTCATTCTCCGTGTTGTGTTTTGTAAGAGCAAGTTTGCAAGAACAAAGCACTGCAGAGAAGCAGATAATATGCACATACAGTGCCTTCTACTTGGCACCCAAGTTTTCTCCAGGCTGTACTGGTATAATAGTAATGTACAGATATTAGTCAACCCATGATATCAAAAGCAACTTGAACATGCTAAAACAACTTCCTAGAAAACAAAATAAAAAGAAAGTAAAAATTACACATTTTGCTTAACAGCCAGAGCAACAACATCAAACCCATCAAGTATGAGATTTAATAGCCAGGGCATTGTCTCTTTCAATAAATAGTATGAATATGTATCAATTGGCAGGCTCAGGGAAAAATTCCTTGAGTTAGGGCAGCAGGGGTCGAAAACAGAGGGAGGTCAGCACTTCAGCCTTCTCCAGTTGCTTCAGTTTCTCAAGAGCAGCAATTCCTTATGCTGTACAGGTCAGACTTAGATTCCTGTGGGACCCGGGGTTTATGCAGGGCTGCAGGTTATGTATTCCTGCCAATCATTTGATGGGATTGCCACTGCTGTGTTCCCCATAGAATGCTTCTGCATCATACCATTGAGTATAATCTGACTGTACAAGGCAAAATTAAGGGATGGTATGAAACCTGACTAGTGAGCATTCAGCTTTCAACGTATGCATGTGTGCAGGTGTGGGCTGATTCCTGAAATAAACGGAGGGTGAGAAAGTGCAAATATTTAATCACCATTTCTTGCCAATCCTGCCCCTCCGTAGGAAAAGTGATGCAGAACTAGGCCTGCCCATTTTCACTTTTTCTGTATGAAAATCACAGGGGTCTCAGTGTAAGAGAAAGCTGAGAAGGCTAAAGGAAAAGAGTAGAATTAGCAGGTAGATCCTGTGAGAAAGTGAGACATTTTCTATCCTGTAATCTAGCAGAAGCATCTGCTATCCAAGTTGATGTCAGCAGTCCAGCTAAAGAGAAATGTCTCTTGTCCCTTTACAGCTCCTGATGTATTGCATCAAATGCTATCAGTTCAAATTAAGCACTGCTGTTTTCTCCCTGTGTCCTGCCTGCTGCCTGACTTGTTGCACTTCTGTGTGCAGCTGCAGTGTCTGTAGCCTGGCAGAGGCTGGTAACTGCCCTGCGCCCTGGACAGCTTGAGGAAGCAGCATGGCCAAGTTGGCAAATCACCACAGTAAGGATGAGACCTGCCTGCACATCTCTGAAACTGGTCCTTTCCATCCCTGTTTGTCTCCAACTTTTTGTTTAGACAGAAAGATTGCAGTCTCACAGCCATTCAAGAACAGGAGCCTTGTGCTTGTGCAGCCCCCAGAAAACAGATTTCCAGACTCAGCTAAGTACATGGTCTCAAATGAAATGGAGCAGTGCTGAAAATAAGCGGAGTGCACCCAGCTTCTGCTGTACTGTATATTTAATAGTGTTCCATATCCAGATGCTTCTACTTTTTCCAAAGACCAGTTTTCTACTGATGTGAAACATCAACAGGGACCATTCAAAAAGTACAAATAGATAAAATACTGAAGCAAGGATTTTTGGAGGAGATTAAAAATCTTAAACTGTCAAGATGTAAAATTATATTCTTCTGAAAACTGGAATATACAAAAGCCATACATAAGTTTTTTACACCCTGTGGTTTGTCCTCCCAATTCTTAGATTAAATTATCTTTTTGGATCTGAGACTGTCATGGTTCAACACCAGCTGGCAACTCAGCCAGACAGAGCCACTCACTCAATCCCCTACAGTGGGATGGGGGAATCAGAAGGGTAAAAGTGAGAAAACTTGTGGGTTGAGATAAAGACAGTTTAATAGGGAAAGCAAAAGCCATGTGCATACAAGCAAAACAAACCAAGTAATTAATTCACTTCCCATGGACAGGAGTTCAGCCTTCCCCAGGAAAAGAGGGCTCCATCATGTGTAATGGTGACTTGGGAAGGCAAACATCATCCAACCCTTCCTTCTTCTTCCCCCGGCTTTATGTGTTGAGCACAATGCTGTATGGTCTGGAATATCCCTTTGGTCAGTTGGGGTCAGCTGTTCTGGCTGCGTGCCTTCCGAACTCCTTGTGCACCTCCAGCCTCCTTGCTGGTGGAGTGGTGTGAGAAGCAGGAAAGGCCTTCACTCTGTGTAAGAACAGCTCAACAATAACTAGAACATCCCTGAATTTTCAGAGCTGTTTCCAGAACAAATCCAAAACACAGACCCACACTACCTATTGAGAAGAAAATTAACTCTACCCCAACAAAATCAAACACTCTTCATTTCCTTTCATCTCTTAAATGACATCACTGGACTGTTGAGCAAAAGAGATTAGATCACAGCAAACTCAAATTTTCCCTCATAACACACTGAAGATCATCTTTGACACCATGCCAGATTCGTAAATGCTACCAAATTAATGCCATTTCATCTCCACAAAGTAGCAAGCACTGAGATTCCAGGGCTTTTAGAAGCCATGTGCACAAGGTTTCAGACTGGCTATTTCAGGAAGACAGCTGTGGGTCAGAAAAAACCTTATCTCCAATAACATTTTAGGGACATCTGTTGGACAAAATGACTTGCACAGTCCAAGCTTTCCTCCTGTGTTCCTCCTGGAGTTGTTGCTCTTTCAAACATCTTGCCTAACATAGCCATTGAGTCTAGCTGCCATTATGTCCCTAGATCCATGTGGCAATGGGAATGTCTTCCCTCCAGCCATCTCACTGGAGCAATTCCTTGCCAGGGCATACTTTTGATTTATCAAGACACACACTTCACTGCAGAGCTGTCCTTTGTTGAGCAATAAAGGAGGCTGCCTTCTCTTGCTACAAAATGTATGGCTCAGAAGGAACATCTCTTCTCACAATTTATTCACAAATCCTTCCCAAAAGAAAAACAGTAGACAGAAAAAGCACAGTTTTAGGTCCCTTAAAGTGTCCCAAGAATTATATACACTCTATATTTGATTAGACTGTAGTGTGATACAATGGGAAACACCACTGGAGCCATAATGAATCCACAGGACATCCTGACAAGTTTCCAGAAAACCACAGTCTCTTGACTATTTAATTTCTGTTTCTTTTCTCCTTGCATTTCTTCTCTGGTTCCCAGTGCTTTAATTTATCTTGTCCACAGACCTGAAAAACATCTAAATACTGTGAATAATGTGTTCTTGCCTACTCCCTATCAGGCAAAGCACTGAAGGCTTCAAGAGGGTTTCCAGCCAGGTAAAGAAGTGCAACTGGCACTTGCTGGGACTTGCACATACAACCACACCCTTTCAAACCCTTTGGAAGGAGTGTCTCAGAGCAGGTTTTCCCAGTGAGAGACGTGATCTTCCACCTGCTGACCTCTGGAATGGAAATTAAGAAGGAATGTGTCTCAGTAGACCATGGAAGTGTTGTGAGAAATCCTGCTCCTGATACTGCTGAGAAAATCCTCTACTCCTCTTTTCTTTCAACCTTTCTTTCCAAATTGAATAAACACTTCTCATTTGACATGTCTATTAAATTCAGAGACACTCTGCTGCTTAAGAAAGGCTGATGCAATTAACGATTCTGCAGTCTCTTTCCAGCACCTCATGGTGCTAAAAGAAATACCAGACATTCACCATGGAACACCAAACAGGTGTGCACAACCCAGCTCAAACTGGTCATGCCATAGGGAAAATTTCACTTACAGCAATATGGAGATTGAAAACTGGTGGGCTTCCAATGTCATCACAGCATGGAGTACTAAAAGAGCTAGCCCAGATCCTGAAAACCCTAAAGCATATGCAGCAGAAAGATTCATACAGGCTAATTTACACCTGCTTCTCTGCAATTAGTTTGAGTATCTCCATGGAGTTTTCCTGAAGGCAAACACAGAGAGAGAGAATGTCAAAAATTTAACATACATAGCAGTGTTTACTATAAGGACAACTAACAATGATCCCTCTGTGATCACACAGCAGAATAAATTGATTGGAAAGAGCAGGCAAGAAGTGTTTGTTAAAGCAAAGAATCTACTGAACTTCATTCTTCCCTCCAATTTTTGCACAGTTTTGGCACTTACATTTAGCAAGTGTTGTAGTGCCTCTCACTGAACAAGAATTAGGTGTTAGAATAAGCCTCTGCCAATAATGCTGACTAAACACTTGTGATGCCGAGCAGATGGAGAAATGCAGCTGAGTGGCATCACATGCATTTTATTAATTTCTCCTTTCTTCTTCCACCCTAGTCTCCAGTATTGAAATAAAAATTGCTGCATGTACCAGGTCCTTCCCCCTATAGGGTCAATATCCAAGTGCTTCTGTCATATGGTCTACTGCTTTATCAGTCCAGTCTTCCACATGTCAAAACAATGGTTTCATCATTTTCATTGTGAGGTAACTCACCAGTCTCCCAGACAACGTGACAGTAGCACATAGGTCCAAAAATTAGGCAAGAGAAGCTGTATTCTAACTCCACTGTAAGAAATCTGGTAAACAAACCTGGCTCCACAACCTCTCTCTTCACATATTTCAACTACCACCAGATAGTTATCAAACCTCTGTAGCATAGCCAAGTTCTTCTTTCTTGAGTCCTTTTTTTTTTTTTTCTCCCTCATTGTCTTGTTTAAATGTAAATGCAATGCCTGGTAAGAACCAGTGGCTGAGTACTATCGCTAGGTAATTTTTAGTCTTGTTCCACACACACTGAAGTGACCAAGCATTTCATTTTAATACAATGTTCCCAGTTCCTTATTGAAAGTTGCTAAGATAGGTTTGACACATTTTTCTAACCACTCCAAGTTGCTCTGTTTTCTCTTAGCTTCTTGTGGAGATCTTTCTCATTCAATAAAGCCCTTCCTCTGGCAGAATAAAGTATGTTGAATCAGACATAATTTTTTTTTCAATATCTGGCACTTGTCCTTCTTAGAACAGAAATCAAATAATCCCATATAGAGAGGATTCCTAATTGTGTAATAAATGATCCTTGGTTAACCCAAGGTTGTATGTATAAGCACAGGTTTCTACACAGCTGAAGCTGCAACATTTTTTAGTTTGCCAGTAACCACACATTTGTTAGAAGTCTTTAGTGACACCTACATGAAGGCCCAAATCCTAAGAGGTTGCTTAAGCAACAAATTGGAAACTAGAAATCCCATAACTCATGAGTTTGCAATGAAATAACTTATTCAAAGTGATGACCCGGACATGCATTCAGCAACTCTGAAATGCAGCCATGATCAGGAACTTCAGGCCAAACTCTATTGTAAAATAGGGTGAATCATGATGAATACAAGTTCCTTGAAGATCTCTTAGAGACCACTGAGAGCTTGCCACACCTGTGCAGCAATAAGCAAAAGTAGATCCATCCTTGACAAGATTTGAACTGGAACTCTGTCATATATGAAACTTGAAGTTGGTTGATACTTATTTCTGTAGGCAAGCAGTAGTGTCTTTAAATGTCATAATATGGGGACTGGAATCAACATAATGGAAAGAAGGTAGCAACTAAGAAGAAAATTCAGCAGAGAATCTTGAGGGGATAGTACCTTTCCTCATATCTTATTGCTGAAAGAAATGCACCAGGAGAGGCTGGGGGAACCTGCTAGAAAGCAGCTCTGTGGAGAAGGACCTGGGGGTCCTGGTGGGCAACAAGCTGTCCCTGGGCCATCAGTGCCTTGTACCAAGAAGGCCAATGGCATCCTGGGGTGCATTAGAAGAGCATTGCCAGGAGGTCAAGGGAAGGTGATCCTGCTGCTCTATTCAGCCCTGGTGAAGCACATCTGGAGTGCTGTGTCCAGTTCAGGGCTCCTCAGGACAAGAGAGACTTGGAGCTCCTGGAACAAATCCAGTGGAATGTAAAAAAGAGGGTTAAAGGACTGAAACATCTTACTAATGAGGAAATGCTGAGGGAACTGGGCCTTCAGCCTCAAGAAGAGTAGACTCACTGGAGATATTCAGGATCTCTTTGGACACAATCCTGTGCCATGTGCTCTGGGATGGCCCTGCTTGAGCAGGGAGATTGGATCAGATCTCTGTGGTCTCTTCCAACCCGACCCATTCTGTGATTGTGAAATGGTCCCAAACAGACAAATATGGTTATAGACTTATGACATTGTGGATCTAAAGAAATTGAGATTCAGTGCTAAACCATGAATCTGAAACACAAAATGCTTTTTAAGTAGAATTAAGTACAATATTTTGCTAAATCAGGAAGACAACTGCCTGACTGTTGATTTTGAAACATTTCCATCACCTTTTTAAGAAGGAAAATTTAGTATCTTAGTGATTCTCCCTACTCCTGAAATATTGTTCTTCTTTAAATGGGCCATCACTGATAAATGCCCAGAGATGCACAAGGAATGCACAAAACAAGAAATGGTGTAATGCAAGCACACATTTTGGTCTGCCTTTAAAACATACCACCTATTAAAAATAGAAAACATGTATCTTAGTTTTGCTCCAGACCATTCAGAAATGGGTAAAATATTCATTCAGAAATTGAGGAATTAGTTCATGTATAAGAGGGGAGAACAAAATGCTGTTGCTGAAGGGAATAAAAAAGGGGAGGGGAACCTTAGATATGAAACATAATATTCCTCGGGCTATTATGTTACCCACTTGTGTTAACATCCAATATTTCTTCTTTTAAATTGCAACTTGTATGCCCTGTATTTTAAGGCATCAAATTATACTGTCATATTGAGGATTATTTAAACAATCCCAGTAAGTAGGTCAGTCAGTAATTTACTCTTGGCTTATTAGAGGGTGCTAAAAGAAAAGAGCAACACAGTTATTTGTTAAATGAACAGCTAGACCCAAATTATTGGGGGAGAAAAAGTCAGTTGTTGAGGAAATGTTTTGTTAAGATTTCTAGCATAATGAAAAGTATGGCAAAACCTTTGTTTACCACAAAAATTTGTGTAGGGAGCAAACACAATTAGAGCAGCCTCCTTTGCACAGCAGGTTGGATTAAGCATCAGGAGGAAAAAAGCAAAGAAGAGCTCTGATGACCCAGGGGACCAAGATGAGGGATGCATTTGGTCTCGTGCAGCCTCATTAGACCAGGTTTTTTCCACAACCAGAGTGGAAATACTCCAGAAGCTGTCACTGAGAGAAAAAAGAGAAAAGGATCTCAGTCAAAATTCTTTAGAATCATAAGCAAGAATCATTCAGTTACGATTTTGACACACACAAAGGCAAAAAATTATTAAATTGTGCCTACAAAACCAAAACAGCCTTCTGGCACCAGACCTCAGATATTTACTTGGTAACTGATCTCCAATTTCCCAGTGTTCCCACTGGAAATTCTCTCCAGTACTGTAATGCATCAAATGAATTCTAAAGAGAAGGTATTGATTTTGATGTGTGGCTGTAGGTAAATATATAAGGCTCAAATAAAGCTTTTAAAAGGCAGTAGCTGAATGGTATAGAAGGGGTGAAAAGGGCAAAGATCTGGTCTTAAAGCTGACAGATCAAGGCCCTGACACTCATTCATCCTTCTGAAAGCAGCGTCAGCAACTCCTCCACGTGAATACTGTGTGCTGAGGGATTTTCATGGGTTTGGGTAGAGATGGTGGCAACGTCCTGCCTGTGCATCGTCATCCTCACCGCCACCCAGAATGGGCAATCGTGCGCACTAATACTTAGCAGTCATAGCAGAGGTAAATGGTAACACTCTTTTGGCTCTGTTATTTTACATCAGTATAACTGTGCCTGGGGTGTGGTAATAAACCAAAAGGTTTGCTGATGTTGGCCTCAAGAGCTTCCTTGAAAGCTAGCTCTCAGTTACAGTTTGTCTTTTCCTTTGCTTGGGAACCTTGCTCCATAAAAACAGGTTTTATTCATGAACCTAGCTCTAGCAGGCCTTCCTCAGTGCAAGAAACTGATTTTAAAAGTTCAGCTTCCTTCCCCTCCCTCACAAAGAATTTTTTTTTCATAACCTCTGAAGCAAAAACATAATTAAATTTCCAAATCACTGCTACAGGATTTTATGGGAGGCTTAACTTTCCAGAAGAGTCTGCAATAAATCAGAAAGGCTTTATTAACAGCTAATTTAAAATATCCTGGTAATTTTTTTGCCCTTACAGGAACACAGAGAGCAAGTAAGATCATCACATCGTTCTGCTATAGAAAAGAAGTCATTTGAAGCACTGAGCAAGAAGTGGGTAGTCAGAAGGTCAGTACTGGGACAATCCCTGGTCTCTGTTTAGTTCTCAGTTTTCTAAGTACATAGCCTGTGGAGGGTAACAGGATCTTCCTATTAAATACTGGAGAATGCTAAGCAGTTACAGAATACAATTTTTTACTTATTACAAGAACCAGCTTTGCACAGAAGGCAGTATGTCCAAGTCCCCACTGTTCAGAGCATTAGGAAACTGGACAAACGCATACACACAGGCATCTGCATTTTTAAGGACTCAGGAAAACAAGTATAGACACAAAATACAAAGTGAAAGTCAATAAATTAGGGTACCAGCCTGATGGGGGAAAAACATTTCATCAGAAATTCATTTTCAAGAAAAGCCCTAGATCCTTGTCTGGCACCTGCCTTGTGACTGAAGAGTTTATTAGCCCAGATACCTCAGACAGTCTTGTAACCAGCAGTATCAGTTCCTCTTCTCCAGGTAACCAGGAATCAATCCATTTAGGACATCATGCATCACATTTCATCTGACAATCCAGAAGCATGCAAAAATTGCACAGCACAAACAGTTGTTTCCTGAAGAAAACACTCTGCCATGGACTCTTGAAGTTCACAGCTAATCCTGAGGCACAAGCAGTGTGAAGAGTTTGTGTGAAATCATTCAGGTGGCACAAGCATGGACTGCTGTTTTCTCCAAATTCCTAACCTAAATTCATTCCTGACAGCTGTGGTGACCTCATCTGTGTCCAGCCCTGTGTCCTGCCAGCAGGATAATGCATAGCAGACTAAACAAACCCAAACAAGAAACTCAACACCTTGCAGGCGGCATGGCCTGCATGGTCTCACTGTTACCTTGAAATGGCTCTAGCAACGAGGAGAGGCTGACAGAAAAACTGACAATTCTCAATTCACTTTGAGATGAGGAGGATGACAGCCAAAAGAGGTATGCCAAGCTTATTAGTGTCTTTTGCCAAGGCCATGAGAGAACATGTGTGTCCCTGCCACAATGTCTAAGCATGTCAGTATTTCCAGGGTCAAGGGAATCAGAGAGATGACCCAAAAAGATCAGAAGTGGACCACAGGAAGCCACAAAACTAATGCGGTCACCCGAGTTTGTACAGGGTACACAAACTATCCAGGCTCCAGAGAGTCAGAGGGTGTAGGCATCATGAGGGATGAATCACCTTTTTCACAATTCTCTCCTAAAATGGAAGGACTATGAGCAGACTCATAAATAAGCCTGCAAACAGCAGGAGAACAAACAAGGATGCAGTAATCCCTTGTCTGAAAGCAAGTTTGACTCTGTGCTGTCCTTGCCCCCACAAAAATGGCCTTGTCAGTCTGTCCTGTCTATACCTACCATCTCACCGAAAGAGGTTACAGAGACACAGTGCATTAACAGATTTCCTTAGCAAAATTCCACTTCAGAAAACCTCTTACTTCAAAAGAAACTGGAAACTCACATAAAAATCAAATCACCTGACCCAAAAGATACGAGCAAGCTTTCCTCAACATAAACAGACAGATGAACGGCTAGACTAAGGCAGCAGGATTTTGCAGAATGCCTGCTCTACAGTGTCTGTCTGATATCATGAATCAATAGATTACTGACTTATGACCTGTGGAGTTTGCATTCCTTTACGGAGCAGAGAGGAACACGGGCTAGGACATGCTTTAGCAGAACAACTCAGCAGTACAGCACTTAGGCATTAGCTCCAAAATGCTGACAAAAAATACACCGAAAGTAAAGCCCTTCCTGGAAATTCCACTTACTAGTATTTTAACCAAACACATTTTTCTGCCTTGAGTAAACAAGCATATGAGGAAAAAATGAACAGCTAAGAGAGGTTTGGAAGTTTTTTGGTTTTTTTTTATGTCTAGCTTAAGTAACAAATAGCTGGCTTCTACACTGATGACTTCTCACTTTGGAGGGGCCATTTGGCTTTTAAAAACTTACCAGGGACTGTAACCAGACCACTGCTGCTTGTTTGTCAAATTCGTAATCTAAAATTTTGTCCCTAACACAAAGCAATTGGAAGAAGAAGGCAAAAGTAGTGTCTGCATTTCTGTGTGAATGCAGAAGGTGTGGCCTCAAATCCACACACAGAGCTCAGGTTCAAAGATGCAGCAGCCTCATGAGGGGTGTCCACTGCCCAACCCAAGCATGGCCAGATGGTCAGAGCAGCTCTGACACAGTGCCTGGGGGAGGGGGCTTCACAGGGAAGTGGTCTCTTTGGGGCAAGGATGCTGAGACTGGCCAATACTGTCCTACATGCTCTGCCTGCTACACCTAATGGATGGATACTAGAGAACAGGCTAATGGTTATTATGGGGTGTAACAGGACTGGCAGACTGGGGATCATATACAGACTGTAGCCTCACAAAGACGGTACAGCAGGGTAGGATCTTGTAAGCTAGAATCCTGGAGTTTATTTTAATATTAAAAAAAAAAAACAAACCACCAACAAAACACGATTGAAAGCATTGATCTGTTCTGTGTATCTATAGTTTCTGGACAAAAAAAGGATAGTAGAAACCAAAAGCATACCTATATCAGATGTTAGGTGTTACAATGAAAAAATTCAAATGAATTTATATTATTTAACCATAATGAAAAGAAGATCAAGACCTGTGGGGGACCTATAATAAAGAAAAAGTTCTGATTTGAGTTGTGGAGTCCTTTAAAGACATGGCTCTTACATACCAGGTCTAAGGCTTTCTTGAGGAGAGGAACACACCACCAAAAGCAAAGCTGGACTGGAAAAGGAAGATTATTCTTCTGTAGTTCTCAGTTTCAGCACAGAAGCTGTTTCAAAGCAAAGAATAAAGTCGCTGTATTTCTTGAGGCAGCTGAGGAAAACCTTCAGGGTTTGCTGTGAAGGTGCAGTAATCTCTGCATTCAGCACACTGCATATGCAGCAACATCTTTGGCAGCTGGGCCTTACACACAGTGCCCTTTATGCACAGGAACACAAGGCAGTCCTTAATGCCTGATCTCGAGCCTGGAATTCTGTTCATAAGACAGCATCTATCAGACTACTTAGTTATTTAACAAAGACATTGCTCTTACCCTCAAGGTTCCTCAGTGAAACTGGGACCTTCCCACTGACTTCAGCTTTCCCTGGAAAATCACTGCATTCTGCAGCCACCTAGACAGCTGTTCCCTGCCATCCCCCTGCCATGTCACCTACAGATTTGAACCTAGCAGCCTTTTCTTGGGACTAATCATTTATTAGCTGCCAGCAAGTAGCTATTTTTCCAGAGTAGTTGGGATGTGAAGAAGGCTGTATTGATAAATGGGACCCTGAGCCCCTGAGAGAAGGAGAGAGAGCAGCCTCTCTCTGCTCATGGCAGGTCAGGCAGATGGGACCTCTCATGTTGGAAGCAGCTTTCTGACATGATGGCACATCATGTTACTCTGTGTGAAAAAACACTGCCCAGAAAAGCCAGAGCTCCTTAAAAGAAAAAGGGGGTTCCCATCAATATTCAGAATAATCAAGAAGTTTCCCCTATCACCAGATGTTCTTCTGCATTCAGAAAGTGGGAATGAGAAAGGACAGCAAAGCAGGAGAGGGAAAACTGATTTGCTTTATGCAGACGTGTGCAAGCATCAACTCTGATCACTCCATCCATGTTCTCACTAACTCTGAACAGGGAAACTCCTTGTTTATCCTGGTGTGTCAGTGACCAAGTTTCCCTGTTTGTCTCCATCTCCCCTCAGAGGCATCTTGGAGTTCTTCAAAGAAATAAATGGCTTTGGCATTTAAGTGTCTGGCCTTCAGCTACAGACTCAGCACCCTGAATCATGTGAGCCAGACCTGCCCTCAGTCTTGGAGCACAGGCTGCTTCTTTGTCAAAGCTTTATTAAAGCAGTAGCTGTACACTGGATCCTCCTTGCTTCTGCTGGTGAAAATATACCCTCCTAGAAAGCTGATCCAGATCTTCAAAATCCACAGAAATTTCCAGAAAGCCAAAATTTCCAAATCAGCCTTCATCGTGCAAGACCTATCACTGCACTGCCATGACCATGGTTACTTCTGTCAGAAGGCTGAGAAGACATGTCACAAAGTTACAGCAAATCAAAAAGAACTTTTTTTTCCTAGTTCAGCTAGAAAGCTGGATACAAGTTCTTTCTTCCTCTAAATAAATGGAAAGGAGGAAAATGTGAAAGGCTGAATTTCAGGACAATCTTTTACTTCACTGCAATGCACTTTTTAAACACTCTTAAGTCACATAGCAAACCTTTGGGGTAGACTTCATTAACTTACTGATAGGGTATAAAAAAGATGATTAGAAAGACAATGAAATAATAGGAGATTAGTGAAATGTTTCACATGCAAAACTAGAATTGCATTGAGGAATCTGTCATCCCAGCCCTTCCCTATCCTCTAATGGCACCATTTCCAGCAAAGGATTTTGTGTTTTCATTATGCTCCTTCTGTGAGCTGCTAGTGAAGTGTTACAACTAAGAAGAAAAGCAGACAGACAGCTTCTGAGATTGACCAAGAGGAAGGTGCTGTCTGCAGAAAAACAAAGTCAGAAGAACAGGCAGGCATGTCTACAACACATTACATCCCCTCTTGTCTGATTCTATCCTTCTGTCCTTTAAAAGTATCAGCCCACTCACCAACTTCAGAGCTTGCAATCCTGCCTCTTGCATCTACCACTTTGTGGTTTCACACAAATGCCGAAGTCATCAGGATGGAGTCCATAAGGAGAAAACAAAACAAAACAAAACAAACAAACAAAACCAACAACAAACAAACAAACCCACAATCAAACCAAAACCCTGCCAAGCCAAAAAAAACCCCTTTTTGCCAAGGCAAAGACCAGGCCAGATATGTAATTGGTAATGTCTCACTTGCCTGTATGAAAAAAAAAATGAGTAAAGATAAAATTTCCACCTCTTGCCTTCCATTCTGCCTCCAGAAATAACCATACCTTAGAATGGAGGCATAACCATACCTCCATACCTTAGAATGGAGGCATCAAGCCTCCTCCATGTACCTCCATGGCTCTAACCAATTTTTTTTCCATGCTTCAGCCCCTGACAGAGCTGAGAGGAGAGTACAAAGGCTTTTTACAGTAACATATTTCAATGTGCTTTACAGCCACAAGGAAGCAGGTCAATTATGACAGTTCCTGAAGTGATAATAACTGAGGCAGATTTACTGCATTGCTCTTTGGAGTCCAGCAAGACTTTCTGTCATATTTAGGGAAGACATCTTATCAAAGCTGTAATTTCATTGCACTGAGATACACATACTTATCACAAGCACACTGAAGGAAAGCCTCAAAAGTAAGCACAGACAAATGATATATTTTTCTTTCACTCTGAGTAAACAAATTATTTATCACAGAAACTTTAGCAGAACTCATCATTACATGAACAAAGTAGGCAACTGGGCATTATGACCAAAATTTTGAAAAGCAGACAGAGTGCCCACTTTGTAACATTTTACAGTGGTCTCTGCCAAAAGAGCAGAGCAACAATCAATCAGCCTAAGCTTGGTACCTTAAATGGATAATGAGTTTGAAAAACCAAAGGGAAAGTCACTGAAAATACCATCTCTACAGAGTGAAATTGCCTTGGATCTTCGTGAACCTCTCCTGAGGCTGATCAAGTAGTTTTATGACCAACATCATGTAAAATGGTGTGACACTCCCATCTGCAGAATTGTAAGGGCGATACAGCAACACAGATACATTGCACGCTAGAGTTGAATCACCAGAGGAACACCAAGACTCCTGCATGTCTTTCAACATCGAATAAAACCAAAGTGGTTTTTCCCATATAACTGATAGCTGGTACTGTATCCAAATGTCTAACAAAAATTGGCTGGCTTTGAAAGAGTTTTTTTCTGGCTTCCTTCCAAACTGTTCTCAAAGCTACCTCCATAAGATGCAAGCCTCCAATGTAACAGACATGCAAGAAAAAAAGATGCTTAGTAGTTGCATATATTAAATCCTGAGACATTTTCGACTGCTGCAGGTGTTGATAGATCATTTGATCCAAACTTACTCCAGCTCAGATTTTTTATTCTTCCCCAAAATATATAAATGAAGCAAAACTGGACAGAATGTTTTTAAACTGCTCATTCTTCTCTCCCCTAAATTAACCTCCTGCATTCTTCCAAAATGTGTAATTACACGGTAGAAGACATTATTCCCCTTTCTGAGCAAGTAGTGAACAAGCAAACTCCATTTTGTTTGATGGAAAGGCTGCAGAGATGCACTCAACTTATTTTTCTGCCCCTTGACAGAAATTCTGAGGTTTTTTGTTTGTTGTTTGCTTTTGGTTTTGTTGGGTTTTTTGTTTTGTTTTTTTTCCCCAAGGAGAACAAATATTGTTGTGCCAGCCCTGGGATTTGAAGTCAAAAATTAAAGGCACACAAATTATCCATGTTACTGCACCATTGCTGGGTATAGCAGCCTCTCTGGAAACAATAGTTGGGGCTTCAGGTATCCACAGGGAAAAGAGAATATCGTGCTTGATTTACTGCCCCTCATGGGATTTACTCTTGGCAAAGTGCTTGTGTGGTTTATGTCAGAAGGGATACATGATTTGCATGTGCATCCAGTGCGCACTGTGGGGTAACTCTTTAGTGCTGATGGATGGAGCATAAAAGGACTGAGCATCCCATAAATTAACAAAAAAAACCCAAAGCAGCAAAACACAACTCAAACAAAAAATCACCTGAGAACTATCTTCCATCAGAAAAGGCAAAAGCCTGACAGGCTCTGGTAGGAGAAGGAGAAAGATGAATACCTACATATCTCTCCAACAAATCCAGAAGCAGTGATGAGAAGAAATTACTGTTGGACTCCATAATTAGATAATGGCAGAACAGTGTCAGTGCATGAAAATCTGTCCTAAGAACATGAAACAAGCACATTTCTGGATCCTTTTTGTCCTTTTTCTGCTCTTTGGATTATTTTAGAAACAGACAGGTTTTTTTCAGGTACTTTTTCAGGTGTGTACTGGTGCAAGTAATGTAGATAAATACAGATGGACAAATAACACTTTGATCAGCATACTCAGGTGGAATCAGATCAGTATCCATCAGAAATATTCCATGATCCTGTATGTTTACAGACAAACCAAACAAACAAAAAAACCCTCAAACCCAAAATAACTCCCTCCAAGAAAAGAAAACCACCTACCCAAACTTTTTACAAAGACAAAGCTTGCAAGGTGAAATCCATGGTTTTGCTCTATCACTTGACACACAGGTTCTCAGTGCTGTTCACATGGCTGGAGACTGTTCAGTAGCAGAACTGCAAATACTATCTCTTTGGATTCAGCAATCTGTAATGGATGAAGGAAATTCCTTCCTCCCTTTAACAGGTATGGTCCAGGTAGCCCAAAGACTCTGCACAGCAGAACACTACTATTTACTATGAGAGAGAGTAAGCAGTCCATTATTTCTTCTGGTGGCCACTCAGGATTAGGTCAGCTGTAACAGCTACCTCTGCTTTGTCTCTTTTAGAGGACTTGGGGGACTGAGAGCACCAGCCATCTTGCTGTTGTTTGCAGAACAAATTGTCTCAGAACTTGCAGAACAATCAGGAATGGGAAGAAACACTCTGTATCAGAACTCCTTGGGACTCTTGCACTGATTTGCCTGTCTGTGCAGGGAGAAAAAGGCTGGTTATTAAAAAAAAAAAAAAGTAGCAGCCTCACACCAATATAATGAATTTCTGAGTAACAATGGAGCTTTGGGAAGACAGTAACAATTCCTCCCTCCAAAGTATGAAAATCACAGAGATCAATACAGCTTAAGCGAGATATTGCCAAGCTCTCAATGTTTTTGCATAGCAGCCTTTATACAAACTACATCCAAAGTAAGCAAGCAAAGCAAAGACACAAGGTAAAGCAACCCAAACCAACCTAAGTTGAGTTTGAAAAGCAAAGGGATGGATTCAGGTACAATTCAAGAGGAAATGGAGGATGCTTTCACAACTGCCCCAGAAGTTGCAAATCACAGGCTGGCAGTGGTCCACCTGGTCACCTGCTGTATGTGCAGTTCCTGTGAAGTTAAAGGTGAGCCAGGAGAGTCAAGCTTCCAGAGACATGCTACTACAAAACCATAAGGAATTTTAAAAGCATCCAGAAGCAAACATTTCATTCCAGGAAAAACAAAAGATCACATCTTTATTTAAAATACCTTACTGATACCTTTCTGTGTATTTGTATAATATCCAACATTGTGGGTCCCTGATGTGATTGAGCTTTGTCCATGACACTATAAGAGCAATAACAGGCTCACTGAAATTAGTAAACTCATAATGAATTGAAAGGGCTTTGCCTCAAGGCTGTGAACAATACCTGGTGCCTGTTTTTCTTCAAGTTCTAAGCTTTGTTTTCTGTATAAACACCACCTTCCTTCTATTCATACCTCTTACGCAGAGACAGGTCAGACAGACAGATATTGGTGAAGGAAAGCAGGAGCAAAGCAGTATTTGCTCAACAGCAAATCAGCATTCTTTGCTGAGGACAATAACTGCAGCACTATTCCAAGGACTGGTGAAATCTAACTATCAACAAACAAAACTAAGCTCAGAGAATGAGAAAAAAAGAGAGAAAACCAAAAGGGTTTTCACCAGGTTCTAACTGGCATCCAAACATTTGCTGTGAGTTCTTTCAAGAAATTCTGCATCTTTAGTAGATGTCACGTGCATAGTTATTTGCAAATGAATTCTGACTGTTCCTTCCTGCCATACAATTCTTCATAATTTATTCTCATCTCCCTTTTCCTCTTCCTCTACAACTTGAATTACATTTTGGAAATGCATCCCTTGTTTGAGAAACAGGATTTAATATCATCCTAATCAGCTCCAATTTTGGGGGGAGGGGGAAAAAGGAATTGAAATTAATATTGTTTCATTTGCTTGCATATGTCCATACTTTAGAAGGATGTGATAAATCTAGGATCCATATTCAGAAAGTTTTTATTTTCACCATTCAAGAATTTTATGGAAGAAAGGAAGCTTTTCTCCCAGAACAGGGAGAGTCTCCTCACTGTACACAAAGACTTTTGGTTTCCAGGCACCTTTTCTAGCCTTCTGTGTCTGTTGCCTTCTTTCTATACAGCAAAATCCAGTTACTATTAGAGATAGCACTTACAGCTGAACTCCCTTTAGCTCAACTCTCTCACACCTTTTTGTGCTGGACACAGCCCAGTGTGCACAGAGGCTGTGACTACAGCATTGAGTGACAGAGGTTCCTGTACCTGAAGATAATGGCATTGTTTATATTTGGGGGGAAACAGAACCCAAAACAGGACTTATGTAAACCTCTACAGATACCGATTAGATGATTTCAAAAATAAAGAAAAGGGATGATGTTGATATGCAGCAGTGGAGAAAATCTGCCTTTAATCACGGGCAGGCATCTGAGCTTTTATAGCCAGCATTTCTTCACTGTGCCCCTGTATTAGAGCCACAGAAGAGATCCCTATAATCATCACAAAATTCAAACCTACACATTTTATAAATAAAAATCTCCAGACCCTAAGTGAATACAAGGATGTAATTCAGTCTAGGATTTCTGCAGCTGTTAATAAATCACTCAAGCTGCACTCTGGCAGCTTATGACATCAGCAGATCCCCTCAAGTGAATTACAGACATTAATTTACACAGAGGAGGCCATCTATCATCTATTATTGACCATCTGCTACTAAGAATACGTACATTTTTGATAAATTAATAAGACTTTGGCGGGAAACATCTTTTATTTTCTTCCTGAGTATAGTAATTTGTGATATCCAGCTTTGGGTTTGTGACTGTCAGTCAAAACCAACTTGTGACATCAGCCAGAGGTGGTCACACCTTGATGGCCTGGGTCCACCTGCCAGCACCTCAGGGAAGGCACAATGGCTGATGCTTAATATCCTGCTCCTGCACAGAGGGAAGGGACTGATCCTCTCACAGGTACCACAGGAAGGTATTTACTCACCCAGCACACAAAGGAAACAAATTCTCAGTGTGACCATGCCAACGGAAGAGTGTTGTTTGCAATGTGAAACCTGTTACCTCTTTGCACATCATTTCTTCCCAGTAGTGATAGTGCAGCTACTGTCAAGGAGCATCTCCTTGCCCTGCACAGAATATAAAACACCACCATAAATGAAAGATCAGGCTCATTACACCTGATGATCTCCTTTGGCTCCTTCCTTGTAACACTCCCTGCTTCCTCATACTTCACCTCCACTTAGTGATACTGCTGGGCTCCTAAGGCTGTCAGAACTGATGGGTAAGGATTTGGGCACAGTATTTCCAGTTTAGAATTCCAACACAAGTTCTACATAAGACATAGCACAAGTCACGGTGTGCTTTAAAACTTTTATGGCATGAGGGTGCCTTAGAGCCTGACAGGCATGCTAAAGAGGCAGAACATACATGTCAACTCGGCTTTGACACTGGCACAGGAACACTCCCAGATGTCTGTGTCACAGCTGCTGATGCTGGGTCTCTGCAAAAGCACTGCAGAATGAAAGTCAGAAATGAAACCCCAACGCCTGCATGGCAGGGCAGAACTGTCAAGCAGAGGATGGACCTTTCAATCGTAGTTGTATGTTTGCAGTTCTCCAAATTACCCACTGCCACGGCCTGTAAATCAGATTTGCAAATAAAGTCAGAGGGGGCACACAGGCACAGAACACCATTTGCTCAGCTAGAGCCGCATCTTTTTCAGCTTAAGCTGGATTTGGCTCCATTTCAATGGCAAGGTTTTGTTACAGGCATGGTTTGGAAGAGGGAGGCTCAGGGCTGGATTCTGACCCTGCAGCCATGGGCAGAGGTCTGGGCCCACACAAAGCCCCAGAGATCACAGTGCAGCAGCTTCTACACGCAACTCAAGTCTGAAGTTCACCTTTTGCTCCTTAAAAGATACGGCTTGTACAAAACCACTCATCACATGACTATTTTAGCAACCACAAAATTTCAGAAAAAACTGGATGACCAAAAATGTTTACAATATTAGAGCTGTGCTGTCATAGCATATATGGGATGCTGAAAATGTAAAAACTATTCCCAAAGTGGGAGCATCTATAAAATCTGCAAAAAGCAACTTTTTTTTATATAACTGTAACAATTTAGGAAGACTGCTTTGGGAATTTAAACTACTGATTCTTGCCAATACACACTGAAACTTGTCTAGGGCTTGGTGCATGCTGAAAATCTTCTGGTCTAATAGTAACAGGAAAAAAAAAATCTCCAGAAGTCACAAAATCAACACAGTTATCTTGAGTAACATGTGACTGACTGTAATCTTTACACCTTGAACAAATGATTCCATCATTCCCATTCTTTGATAACTAAGTAGAAAACAACAGAGGTTTATTACCTGAGATTTTTCATGTTCTGGTGAGGGTCTAGGCTGATGTGGTAACATTAACTTAGAAACTAAAAACAGTGTTGAAACTAACCTGAACAGTTTCTAAATTGAAGTCTGAACACACTATATAAAATACAATAAATTACCCAAAGTTACATTTATTGGGAGATAGTTGCCATGTATCTGCTGGTTTCCAAACAAAACAGAACAAAGCAAAACAAACAAACCAAAAGGTACATTTAACATAGTAAACTTATTCTTGAAGCATCCTATCATGATTTGACCATGGTTTGATCACCCACTTTCTTATTTTCAAAGACAGTATTTTGTTCCTACAATGCAGAAGAAATAACAAACCCAGCTGTAACTGAAGTGGAAATAGTGATTATTTTTTCATTACACTTTTGTAATTGTTACCAGAAGAACAGAAGAAATATGTCTCAGATGGATGAATTCCGGAACAAAAAATAAAAATTGTCCTTCCAGACGTAGCCAGGGCTTTGTCACTGGATCACCTGCTGGAGTCTAGGGAAAGGATGTAAAAGAGGTTTTTCTGTGTGCTGCTTTCAACCACACCAAGGATACACCAGCCATTGTCAGAGCTATGGAAAACTCTTGTTGCCATAAGGACTGAAACAAGCATCTTCCAATCTAGCAGCATCCAAACTTCTAAGAGGACTGTGGCCATTCCCATAAACCTACAGAGCAACCTGGTGTACTATAAAGCAATATACACATTGTTACTAATATTATCATAGTACTACTGCTTTGCAATGCTGCTGACAGTCCATTCTGGTTTGAATTAAATCTTTTAGACGTTTATAATTCACCTATAAAAGTCTATGTTTAGCTGGTTTAGCAACTGGGCAGGCAAAATCTCTGCTTCAGAGGCAATTTCTTGTTATCAAATTAGAGTAAAATCAATTTGCCTACCAATTTGGCTTGTTGAGACACATGGCATTTCCAAATACGGTCTCTCTGGTGTTATTAAAGCAAAATTAAACAAAGTCACATAGAAAATTATGTTCAATTGAAAATCTTTAGCATCCTACTACGCATAAAGCTGAGGATTTGGTATTCTGGGTGAGTAGCTGTTGACAGGACAGGTGTTACATGGAAAAGCTTTCCCTCTTCCACAGGGGTTTCTGGTTCCCTTAGAAGGAGTGCAAACAACCCAAAAGCTTTGGGAAACTTATAAAGCTCCTATTTGAGAATAGTTTGTACCGCCACAAGCTCATTGTGCAAAGAAATACAGACCATGCAACAAGAAATATCAGGCACATCATACAATTCCTGCGCGTCCTGCAGGAAAACGTTGGCCTCTGAGCTTTCCAATCCCCGCCAACGTAGTGTGGGGCGCTCAACAGCTACTGCACTAATAAGCTTTTTTCTCCCCTCACAAACGCGTGTAATTCTGCCCGTTCCTGCCCTCGAGCGCTACCACAGGCGTCCCTCCCCGCCCCGCTATCGCGACAGGGCGCGACACTGACGCCACCACCTTTGTTCGGGCGCGAGGGGGTACGGCCGAGCCCCGCCAAAGGGGGGCGCTCCTGCCAGCGCCGCTCCCTGTGGGCCGAGGCCACCGCCCGCTGCCGGCCCCGCCGCCGGTGCCTTCGGCGCTGCCCCGGAGACGGGAAGGGAGGGAGGTGCCGTGCCAGCCCCTCCAGCGGGGGCCATTTTTAAATGCCTCTGTCAGGCAGCGGCGCGGGGGCGAGCAGGTGCCGGAAGAGCTGAGTTTGCGGTCCCACTCCCCTCTCAGGCGGGGCAGGGCGAGTTGTCGCCTCACGGACCCCCGAGCCTGGCACGGCAGGGGACCCGCAAGACGCCACAACGAAACACATCCCGGTGCGCTCCCCGCGGCGGGGAGTCCCCCGCGTTTAAAGGGCAGCACCGCGCGGAGGGATCCCGGAGCGGGACTTCTTCCCCGCACACACCGCCGTGCGGGGCAACCTGGGCCTCGTTCCCCTCCCTCGGCAGGATCCCTCCGCCGCTCCGGGCGGTCATGGGCCCCGCGGCCGCCGCCGTCCCTGCTCCGCGGCCGGACGCGCTGCCCCGGCTGCCCCCGTACCGCCCGCGGTGAAGCGGAGGCGGGAGGAGGCGGTGGCGGCGACGGGGAGCGGCGCGGCTGGGGGCGGGCTGCGTTTCCTTGTGAGTGGTGTATCCTTCCGCGGCGGCAGGAGTGCGCGGCGGCGGGTGTCCGCGGTGTCCCTCCGCCGCCGGGAGCGCAGGGGCACTCGGCGTCTCCCCGGACGGGGCGAGGAGGTCGCGGGCTCCGCCGGGAGGAACAAGAAGAAACTTCGGAGCGCCGCGGCCAGCGCGGCGCTCGCCTGGCTCGGCGGGGCGGCGGAACGAGGGCTCCCCGCAGGAAAGGAGGAGAAGGAGGAGGAAGCGGCGGCCGGTCCGCGCCGCCACCCCGCGGGGTCTCTGCCGCGGAGCCCGGGGGACTCTTTCTCGCGGGGCGCGGCGGAGGGATCTCCAGGCGGCTCTCCCCGCCGCCTCCCCCCTGCGCCGCTCGCCCCTCGGCGCCGCCATCTTGGATTTTAATCCGCCATTTTTTTTCCTCCCCCCACTCGGAATTATTTTTTATCACTATCGCCGCTTTTTTTTTTTCTCCCTCCTTCCTTAGTTTTCCTCCCCAGTCCGCCCCTCCCTGGCTCGGTCTTCACTTTCCCCCCTTTAGCTTCCTCCCCTCCCCCTTCCCCCCCCCCGCACCCTTGCCTTTGATGATTCATTTTCCCCCAGTCGCAGCGGGGGCAGCGCCGGCGGCGGGGGACCCCAGCGCGGGGCGGTGAGTTTGGGTCTCTGGGAAGGGTCTGTGTGTGCTCTGTGGGGCGGGGGAGGCGCCAGGGCTGTGAGGGGGCTGCGCCCCTGAGCGCGGGGGGCCCGTGAGGAACCGCGCCCGGGGTCCGGCAGCGTGCGGGGCAGCCGCGGGCAGGGCGGGGGCGGCTGTCGGGGCACTGACAGCGGCGGGCGCAGCGGGGACCCGCGGGCGGAGGGGCGGCCGCGGGCGGGGCCGGGGCCCGGGGCCGGGGGCGGTGGGGGCCGCGCGGGGCCGGGGCGTGCGGCGGCGCCGGCGCGCGGAGAACGCCAGGGGGCAGCAGCGGGCGCGGGGGCGGCGCCGCCCGGTCCGGACCCGGTCCCGCTCCTCTTCCGCCGGCCCGGCCCTGCGTTCTGGGCCGGGAGTTTCGGCCAGTTCCAGTAGTTCCACGTCTGGGTGGATGGCTTTAGTGACCCTCTCGATCTTACCTCGGTTTGATGGAATGGCCGGACTGGTTGTCGTGGGGTTTTTTTGGTATGTTTTGGGTTTTTTTGCCATTTTTCGTTGGAGGATACATGCCATTAGGGAAGGGGTAAAAGGCACGTCTTTGCCCAACATCTGTAACTGAAACTTTAAAGTGAAGTTACCTTTCAGACATTACTCTCGGAAAGGCGAAAACCGGTGAGTGAGAGGGAGAGTGCTCGGTGTTTTGTCAGGGTGTGTCGCAAGGCAGTGTGAGAACCTGAAGTGTAGAACTTTGTGGAGTTTTCTGGTGCGTTAAATTCAGTGCCGAGAAACGTGTCTCAGGACAAGAAGACAGTCTTAATTTGTGCTAGGGAAGGTTTGGGTTGGACATCAGGAAGAATTTTTTCACAGAAGGGATGATTAGACATTGGAATGGGCTGCTCAGGGAGGTGGTGGAGTCATCGTCCCTGGAGGTGTTTAAGGAAAGACTGGACGTGGCAATTAATGCCATAGTCTGGTTGAAAGGGTGGTGTTCAGTCACAGATTGGATTCGATGATCTCAGAGGTCTTTCCCAACCTAATTGATTCTGTGATATGAGATGGCAATCTGATCAGTGTTTAATAGTGTAACTATAAATACATACTGGCAGGGTTTTATCAATGAGGTTAAAATGTATTGTTGGATAAGTTCGCATGGAGCCATGCCTTGTTTCCATAATCTGACTGCTATAACTATGGATGCAGCTGCTTCAATTTTAATTAATACTGAACTTTTCTCTTTAGTTCTTTGCTTTCTTCCTTGAAAGTAACCATGTGGGGGAAAATCAAGGCTTACTTGGTCGAAAAGTTGGATGTTATTGTTTCTTTATCAGGCCATTTTCTTATTAGGACCAGATAGACACAGACATCTCTGCTTTATACCCACTGGAGCTCACAAACTGGAAATTCAGACTTATTTAAAGCAATTGCTTAATGTATTGCATATAAAATGAATGAGTGGGTTGATGTATTCTGGTATACTCAGTAACAGGAGCGATTAGGGCTCTTGAATGCTTTTCTTTGCTCTGTTCGCACTCCCCTGTTCCAGGACTACACTTCCCAGTATGCCCTTCACTGCAAACAGCACATGCTTTAAGGCAACAGACAGTTGCTCAAGTCAGCATGGTGAGTGTAAGGTGTGATACTCCTGTGCCAAACCAGAGCTGTGGTTTGAGGATGCAACTAAGTCCCAGCTTAAGTACTCCTGACCCTTCCCTGACCTTGTGTGTGCCCCCTGCCCCATACCATCCACTGATGGTTCAAGCCAGCCAGGTTCAGATTTGTCTGGTGACTCCCCTGATTTGTTGACCGAATCGTTTGGGTCACTTGGCTCTGCATTTGTTTTGCTGGCACAGAGGGAGGATGGTGTGGAAGTGGGCACAAGCAGATGGGGAGGCAGCAGTGTTACTTTTGGAGTTACGCTGACTTGGAGTCTTCATTGAACTGTTTGATCCAGCCATGTTGGGGTTGCTCTGAACTGAACCTGAACCTGTGTAAGTCACATAGCTGCACATACACAGAGTTAATTTGGGAGAGGTCCACAGAGCACTGGAATCGGTGGACATGTTTGTGTGAATTGGCAAGTGGGAGGAGGGATGTTCTCCCTCTCCTGGAAGCAGCGAGCTTTTATATTGTCTCTGTGACTGCCGAATGCTGGAGTTGTTGTAGCAGCTTGGGGGAATTACGCAGGCTTTGGGGGGCTGTGCTCAGCCTCACCCTGAGAAAGCACCCAGGGGAGGACATGGCAGGGCAGAGAAGGGGCAGGAGCTGCTGGAGTGTAATTCACTCTCTGACACTCATTTTGTTACTGGATTACTTCTCTGCCTGTACTCTGCTTGGATTAGTATCCAAATTGACACACAAAAATCACGTGGCTGCACAGGAGAAAAGGGGAATGTACAGGCTGAGCTATTGGTGAGAGACTGGAGCCTGGGTTTGGGTCAGTTTTGGATCCAGGTGTGCTCTCCCAAACCTGCATCCTGGGACTGCAGTTCTGCAACAGTCTGGACTGACCTGAGTAAGTTTTGACAGTCTTATGGTCTCCCTATGCCACTATTAATGCCTTGTCCTGTTCTGCACTGAGCTTACTCTCAGCACTAACTAGCTGGAAAGAAACAGTCAAAAACATTTTCTGGGGGTCCAGTTTACTGAACCAAACACAGTAACCAAAATTAGACCTGAGACTGTTTTGAATAACTCCTTAAAGCTGTGCAGATTTTCCTTCAGCTTTAATTTTCACCAGTCGTTTTTATTCTAGTGATCCCATAGGAACACTTGTTGCCCAGTTCTGCTTTGCTTCCCAAATTCAAAGGTCTGTTACTTTTTGTATGGCTATCAATGATGAAACTTATGTCTTTTCTCTTGGTACCTCTGATTTGTCCAGAAGAGCTGAGACTGGGGTTTTTTTTGGTGGTTGGGGTTTTTTTGGTTATTTGGGTTGTGTTTTGCTTTGTGGGGTTTTTTTGGTGTTTTATTTTTTTTTTCCTGGGGGGGGGGAGGGGTGGTGATTGTTGGGGGTTTTTTGTGGGATTTTTGTTTTGGTTTTTTGTTGTGGGGGGGTTTTTATGTGTCTTATGTTGGCTTTAGGTCACTGTCTTGTTGAAGAAAACTTTCTTGCAGCTATTGTTAATTTAAAAAAAAAGCAAGGCAAAATGTATGTGTTTGTGTTCTTAAAAATAATTCTAAAAAACCCATAAGCTGTATTTTAAGGAGCTCTGTTGTGTGTCTGTACTAATTGTGTTTGTGCTTCAGTTGTTGAATGGTGCTTCTGAATGTTACTGACATGCAAATAATGCTCAGAAAGTGTTAATAGGTTTAATAAATTTAGAACCAATAAATGAAAATTGAGTTTTCGTTTTTAACAGTACTGTTGCAATGAAATGCCAGATACCTCAATGAGAGGTACCAAATGCAGTTGAGCTGTATTTTAGCATTTGAGGAAGTGTGCCTGTCAAACTACCATAATAGAATTGTTAAAGGCAGTATAATTTAAAGAGCAGTGGTGTTATTCATAAAGGGTTAAAGCAGCAGTGTCATCATTTATATTGAAATACAAAAGGCCCCTTGGAAGCTCTAATTGTGCTGGTAAACTTCACAGTTGTAGGTAAACCTGAAGTCCTAAGTGATCCAGGTGTCCTGTTAGATTTTGATAGCAGAGCTCTGTAGCAAAAGTTCCAAAGTATGTGGTGGCGTATGTACATTTTGGGTGTATGTAGATTTTCTTGAATGGGAAGGTAGTGTTCATCTCTGCCTTTTCTCCCTCAGTTCCTAAAGCACTTGTCAGTATGAATCTGTGTAGAAAGCAGTGAAAGCAAATCCCATCGGAAGATATATTAAATACCACGTGGTGGTGGTTAGTGGTGCATCGCTTGCTGCCTTTCAGATTTTCTGTTGGCATTAGCAGCTGTGATATTCATGAGGAAAGGAGTCCTGGCTGTTTGTGGCTTTTGATATCATGTCTGGGAAGCAGTTTTTGGGTACTGGGAGAAGGAATCACAGAATGGGTCAGGTTGGAAGGGACCTCAGTGGGTCCTCTGGCCCAGCCTCCCTGCTCAAGCACATGGCACAGGATTGTGTCCAGAGAGATCCTGAATATCTCCAGTGAGGGAGACTCCACACCCTCTCTGAGCAATCTGTTCTAGTGCTCAGTCACCCACACAGTAAAGTGGTTCTTCCTCATGTTCAGGTGGAACTTCTGTGCATCAGTTTCTGCCCATTGCCTCTTGTCCTATTGAATAGAGGCTGAAGAAGCACACTTGCAGTCTTCAAGTTTGTCATTTGGCCGATACTAGAAAATAGAGGCAGCAGTAGATGGAGACAAAGGTTTTCTTGCTCATTAGGCTGATGAGCCCAAACAAATAATGATTTTTCACCATCATTTTGCTATGCTTCACTAAATTACCTGATTTTGCTTGAGGAGGACTTAGGTTGCTTTCTATATCAATCTGTTTTGGAGCAGAACAAAGTATTTTTCCTGATGT
Organism: Phylloscopus collybita; assembly: GCA_027886175.1. Lineage (NCBI taxonomy): Eukaryota > Metazoa > Chordata > Aves > Passeriformes > Phylloscopidae > Phylloscopus > Phylloscopus collybita. The sequence goes on from JAJNNQ010000018.1 coordinate 45,392,651, forward strand.
TTAGTATAGTTTGAGTATCATTTTGTGGCCATGTTGTTTCTTACCTTTGCAGTGGTACCTTTGTGGTACCTTCCTTGTCATTGCTGTTACTGGTTAAGCTGAAGTGTGTTAGCACAGGCAGTACTCACCCTGCCCAAACAGCCCTTGTGAGAGATGGGTTTCCTTCTCCATGCAGAGAATGCCTTTCCTTCAGCCCACTGTGGCTGCTGTACTTGGTGATTGTCAGAAAGCACCACAGTGAGCATTTCCCCCAGACTGCTGGATACAATACGGGATTCATCTACAGTCACACTCTGTGGTAATTTCCTTCACCTGTACTGCTCTTGAGCTGTAGCACAGCACAGCATGGAGTTCAGTCCCGGTGTACAAAGAAAGGCACCAAGACTGAATTTTCTGCAGGTCTTTAATGTAGTTTCTGTTTTAATGCTTTTCATTACCAGTTACAAAAACATGGTGGAATGAGGGTTAATTAGAGTATATAGACCTGTAAAATTAATAGATAGAGAAGTAAGAAAAGCAGAGTTTGAGAGTGGGTTTGCCATAAAGTGTTTACATCAGAGTCAGTCAGTGGCAGATCTTCACAGAGTTGGTCTTCTGACAGAAGTTCAGGTGGGATGCTTAACAAGCAAGTTTAAGCTCTGTGAATTAAAAAAAAGTATCCAAGGGCTGGGTCTGCCTATAGTTGAATGAATGGAATTAATCTTGAGGTTAAAGAAAATCCCTTCTATTACTGGCAGCAAGAAAATTCTTTGTCCACTGAAAGTATCTCAATTCTTTTTCTTGTTATTGGTGTAGTAACTGAGCCAGCTTTTTTGCTCCATGTGATTCTGTGACTTAGTTGACAGTCTTTACTGCCCTTCTCTAACAACTTGTAAAAGGTTCTAAAACCTGTCAGTTTTTGCGTGATATGATGTTGGAGCCAATGCATCTGTTAATACACAATACTCTTGTCTTTACTGTGTTTCCCTAATTACCTCAGTCTTCTGCGTATTTGTACATAACTTAATTACAAATCATCTGGCCATAAACATTTCTTTAGGTAGCTGGATCACATAGGTGTCTTACAGAAATCTAGTCATTTACTACTCTTACCCGTTAAAAAGCAGAATTTCTACAGAAGAAAGTATTTCAAACATCTGTTAGTTTGTTGTGACTTTCTTCCACCAGACTGAAATATGTGTTACAATGGCCTGTTACCAGCTGTGAGCAGAGCATTGATTTTTTTTTAATAATTACAGTAAAGTGAAAAGGCACAATTTATTTCTTTATGCGGGAGCAGTAGGGAGGAGGGTGAATTAAAATCAAGTGAATGAATTACTAATGCATAAATGCAATTGTAAAATAATTGTGTAAATCAGATCTTTTCCTACAAGTTATACAGACTGAGACACAACTGTGTACAAAAACATTATTAGCTTTCTTATAATTATTTATGCAAAAGACATTGAGACTACAGACAAAAACTAGCATGTGCTTTGCTAGACACTTGGGTACTGTAAAATTTCAACTCTGCTCATGACCCCACTTAGTATTGGCATGTTGAACAGGTGTGTTGTGACTGGTTTGTTTTGTAATATGGAACAGTAAGAATATTAGCCTGGGTCCTCTAGGTCACCATTGAGGGTTTCTTGAACTCTGATTTTTCAATAAAGATCCAACATTTTTCCCCTAACCCCATTCCAAATATGTCCATTTTCGAGTTGGATTTTTTCCATTGTTTTTCTAAACTCTGCTCATTTTCAGTTCTTGGAGGACTCTTGTAAAATGGTCTTTGCTGTAGAGTTCCCAATAGGTTATGGGGTTTATGTATTAGGAGATAGAATCTTAATTGAATATGTATTTGAAAATACTCTACATCTGGAGTCCCACAGGCCTGAGTGTGTTTATCCATGTGTACGTATGCTTGTAGAGATGTATCCATGGGTATAGTTCAGCTCTCAAAAATGAGCTGTCATTAGGAATTCATCAGCTTTAGAATTCCGTCCTTGCTGCCAGATGCCACTGTAAGTTGTGGGACAATACTTCACCTGTTCACAGTTCCGTGTGCAGGTGCTAAAGAATGGCTTTTCTTTCTTCCTAATGCCAATGCAAATTGCCATCTTTCCTCGCACCTTTTCCCACTTTTTCTTTTTGGGGCAACAGGTGGGGATGTGTTTCAGCTTTCTTCTACTATTATTATTATATTTTGTTAAACTCTGTATCTTGAAAACAGTTTCCCAGTAAGTTCTAATAATGTTTATGTTTTACTTCCTGTAGGAATTGGAACTGAATTTATTCATCCACTTCTCCAAGCCTTTTGAAAAGTGACTAAATGCAACTGAGTCAGATTGTCTGTGGGTATGAAGTGGCTGGGAGAATCCAAGAACATGGTAGTGAATGGCCGGAGAAGTGGAAGCAAGTCATCTAATGACCACGCGCAGACCAAATTGCAGCACGCTGGAAAGGAGAATCCAAAGACGGGCAAAAATGGAGTTGAGAGAAGATCGAGCAGATGTATGTCCATGTTCCTGCTGCTTAGTGCTATGATTCACTTCCTAGTTCGCAAGCCAGGCTTCTGTCTTGCCTTAATTCATGAGAGAGGTCTGCAGTCAGCACGGAGCTAACATCAGAAATATTAGTTATGGATGTATTTTCTGGATGTCTTCAGGAATGTAGATCTCTTCAGATCAGGTTAAAAGTCAAGTAAGAATAACTGGGTGTAAATTAATTTTGAACTGTTGTAATTATAAAATGCATGATTGGCACTAAGTGACAACTAGTATGATTTGAAGTGGATAACATAATTTGAAATACTTGCTCAACTTTCAGTGAGTACACTTGTAGAAGTAAACCCCGTTTTTCAGTCAAGTCACTTACATCAATAGCCATTCTGCAGTTGTTTTAGTGAGTATGGATTCTTACTTTTGCTATTGGTCTGGGATAAAGGATTAAATGCAATTAAAGTCCTTTAATTCAGGTGTACTTTAAAGTCCTTTATTCTTCTTCTCCAGATACTCCGTCATCTTCTTCAACTGTTCTGTGTTTTTTGCTTCCAGCCCGTGTGTCTGTCTGTCCCCAAATGTAGCTGGGCTCTACAATATCCCTTAATTGATATCTAATTTGTCCTCTCTTATTTGCAGGTAGTGGTGCTTCAGGATTTGAGGGTCAAAGTCGTTATGTGCCTTCCTCTGGAATGTCTGCCAAGGAACTCTGTGAAAATGATGACCTAGCAACTAGTTTGGTTCTTGATCCCTATTTAGGTTTTCAGACACACAAAATGAATACTAGGTAACTTGTCTTTATTTTTCTAGAACAGAATTCATCTTAGTTGATGTAAATCAGCAAAACCACAGAATTTTGTGCATGTTTTAAGAAAGTGAAAGAATACAAATTTGAGAGTGGCTTCTGCCTTTAAAACAGTGTTGCATGTGAGTCAGGAGCTCAGCACTGCAAATGCAGCCTCTCAGAGTGCTCCATCATAGGTCTTTCCATTAGTCTCGTGTATCTGTGCTGTAGAACAGGTTGGTAAAAGGCACCATTTTCTAGCTTAAACAGGTAACTAATTGTAGGTTTGAAACCAGTAGTGATTTTGAAATATTTCAAAGGCAGAAGCCAGCATTTGGTGGCATTTCTGTTTGTTCCATGTGCCTGGATGCTTTTTTTTTCCCTTCCTTACTCTTAAACATCAGAAGAAAGCTGTAGCTCAGTGAGCAGTTCAGTGTTGGTGCTACTTGATCTGAAGTTCTTGCAGACCCTTGCTGAAGGAATTGCTACTCAGACATGTCTGTATGGATAAGATAAATGATTGTGCTAGCTGGAAACTTGCTTACCAGAGTTGCACCTACTTTTGCACTATTACACATCTGTCTGAATGCTTTGGTTGTGAATTTTATGTGGTCTTAGGGTTTAGCTGTTTGTGCTTCTCCCTCTGTTACAGATGTACCACTGATGGTAACTGTGTTCTATGGATCTCTCTTAAGCTTGTCTGCACACAAGTTCTGTATTGATAGCTTAATGGGGAAACTATATATAAACTATAAGTTTCTAAGGACAGGAATTCTGTGCTTACTACTGTGCAATAATAAGAGCTGGAGTTTCCAGGCAGCACATCATGGGAAACACTCTCAGCCCTTCAAACTGTTGCTGTGGCTATTTTTAAGGGACAGTTTGCCTGTGCAGCACAGTCACATACACACAATATCAGTTAAGCAAATCATATGTATGCAATGAACTGACGGATTCAAAAATGACTGCTAGATGAATTGATGTTAGCGTGTTGCATAAATAGTTGCTGGTATAGCCTGACAGCATCAGCTGCCCATGAAATTGCAGCAGTGTGGTCCTAATAACTCTAAAGACTTACCCCAAAAAGATCTTTCCTTTTTGCTGGAGAGTGCAACATCCATCTCTTAAGAAGGATGTTTGGAGTTTTTCCTCTTCCTTCCCTGCAATTGCTTACAGTAGCAAATTGTCCAAGTAGATATTCTTACAGTTCAGTTCGAAGTGTCTTTGTATTTTCATCATTTAATCAAGCTAAGAATATATGCTGAAAGGATTTTTTTTGGTTTGTTGCATGAATGGTAGTCTGCAGGTTATGCACGGGTTGCTAGCTCTTACACTTTTTGCTGTGGAAATGATGTAGTCATTGCTTAATGATTGGAGAAGATACTTTCATAAGTCTTGTTTTATGTTGATAGATTGTCAACTAAAATACTTCTTTAATTACTGTTTTGAACCAAAAGGCCGCACGAAGGCCATCAGCATGTATTTCTTCCTTTCTCAGACTTGGAGAATAGTTACAGGCAGTCTTCAAGGACAGTAATAATCTTGGAGCACTATGGGAAATACTTAGGTGAGGCTTACAGCTCCTCCCAGATGCACACCTTCTGCCTCTGTCATATTGTTCCTATAGAGAAAGTTTCTGATGTTGTAATAATTGAAGTCTGGGCATCAGCATAGTTCTTGTTTATCTTTTTGGTGCAGTGATGACACCTGCTTGTTACTGTGGCTGTGATTCTTAGATTATCTTTTTCCATCTAGTGAACTTTAGTCTTTCTAGAGTTCCTGAGAGCTCTAGAGCTCCTTACTGTTGTTTTAGTGGCTTTGAGGGAAGGTGGGGGGAAAGCAGGTGTGAAAAAACTATACTGCTCCTGAAATACCAGGTGCCAGTACCCAAATATTATGATGTAGTCGAAATGGAGATTCACAGCTTATGTTTGGGCATCTTCTGCTTCCATGCCATGGAGTCATATTAGTTACATAGTTCGTGTGTGGAGGTGTGCTTAAAATTAAATAGCCAGTTATGGTGGCAAGCAAAGATTTCCTGTTCCCTTGTTCTGATTTGTCTGAAGATGCCCTGTGAACAGCGAACGAATGGTGTCTGTGTCACCGTTCTGCTGTGCTGTATTGGAAACATGTAAGAGGTTTGTGTTTTTGCAGCCCATTGTAAGTTGATGATCACTTTCTGCAGTTCTACCTCCCCTTACCTCTGGAAGCCAGGTCTGTATTTTTGTGTGCATGAGTGTCTTCTCTGTAAGCACTTTTTCTCCTCAAGTCTTCCAGTTGAAGAGTTTGTAAATTTGATTTATCCAGAGTATATTGATAGAAGAAAAAAACCCCTCATAGTAAAGTATCTAGATTGATGTTGAAATGTCCTTGTTTTACATCTTCTTTATATTGAGTTAATGATCTTATGGTAGGATGGTGACAAGAACATGACTGTTACTTTACTTGCTGGGTTTTTGTGTTTTGGTTTGGAGGTTTTTTCTGGGTGCATAAAAATAAAGTCCTGCAGTTTCTGAACGCCCACTGTCTTGGGAATAGGGCTCTGTAAACTGTCAAATCAGGAATGTCTGAAAGAGCTGAAGACTGTTTCTTAAAAGCTTACAACTGAATCCCCTGGTGTGTTTGTCCAGTGTTCCTCTGAAACGTTTTCTTGTCACTAGGGATTTGAAGGACAATATATATATAACATGTAGCTCTGGAAATGTCCTCAGTGGCTTTACCCAAAAGTATTTCTTTTCATCCTCTTGGATTTCCAAGAGAAAATAGGTTGTTTTCAGAGCTTCCAACCCTCTTTACAGGTCCAGTTGTCATTCTTTCATCAAATTTGTAGCTCTTACCTCAACAGAATAGCAGCTTAGCAGTTAATAAAAGAAACCCCATGTCCTAGAAAGTATGTTCTAATCAAGTATCGCTGTTCTAAGATGTTGCTTCTTGTACAAATCCTGTTTCTCAGCCTTTGTTTGTTCGTTGTGGTAAAAACGAAAGTCCTTTTGAAAGCCACACTTCCCAGGTTGACAAATACTAGAGATTAAAGCAGACACTTGTGAAATGCCAAGGGAATTCCTGCCTGTCTTGCCATCTCTTATTTTTGGGTGCTTTTCCCTAGGCTGAGCACTGAATCTTGAAGTCACATTCCTTAGTGGCTAATGTGCTCTTTCTACTATCTCACATACAAAGGCATTACTGTTTAAACCTTAAACCAGACTCCCGATCCTATTGCTGCTGTTACCAGCCAGTGTTGTTTCCTGGTTCCCTAAAGCACCAGCATCATGCTAGGGAGTACTGAGAGCACTTCCACTGTGTCTCTACATTTGCAAGTGGTTTAGGAGGTCACATATGTTGCGGTCTGTTTGCTGCTTTTAGTGAAGTTACAAGCAGGTGTGTGATGTGGGTGGTTTTGTCTGATTACATGGGACTACAGGACCAAGCTTTAGGAATTTCCATTGGAAAGATTAAGTGCTTGGGGATGATGTACAGGAAGCTGCTTTTCTCAACTGCCTCAACAGCAGTCACTGACTTAAGTGAGTGAACTTGACAGGGTACATCACTCTTCATCCCTTAGAGTCACCACTAGGCAGTAGAGACAAAAAGCACAAGGCAGTTCCATATCATTGCATTTATGAGCCTGTGCTGAATCTCCTCTGCATTCTTTAGCTCATTTCAATGTAATAATGAAAGGGTTCACGATTCATCTTGAGTAAGGTCAGGAGGCTGAAAAAGTGATGTGGGTTCTGCTAAATAAGGTTATGTGGCCGTACAATTCAGCTTCAGTGTTGTGGTGCTATGGAGATACTGGATTAGAGGTACACAACTCTTATGTAGTGATAACCTGTTTCAAAGTGAAGCTTTTACATTCTTCAGACCCCAGTGTCTGTGTACTTTACGAAACTGTTTTGTTTAACTTTCGTATAAAATCTGATTTTTCTATTTTTTCTAGATTATTTTTATTGATAGCTTAATTGAGTGAAGTCCTTTACCTTTACCTTGGTTGTCTTCCTTCACTGTATATAAATCACACAGTGATTACATTGGAACCAGCTGTTTTGCTGTTCCAAAATGTTTTGGATTTAAAAAAAAAATGACAACCAAAAAACCACCCTTAACAACCGTGCCCTGCCCCTCAACCCAACACCCACCATCTTACTTTTGCACTTTCCTTATTTGTACTTTCAGCTTCAACAAAAAGTGTTGTTGCATCTTCAAAACATGGAGTGGCCTGCATCCGGTGGTCATGTTAACTGCTAAATTAAATTTACCATGTGGAGTGTCAGCATAGGATTAGAGGACAGTGTTAGGTTGTTGGTTTGGGGTGTTTCCTGTGTCCCCCATATTTATTTTTTTAAAGTACTTCTTTGTTAACCATATTAATGAGAATTAAATTGTGTGTCTTAGAATTTTCTTTATTTCTACTGGCTATATTGGAGTTTTGACCACACTGGTGTGTATTTAGTGTCTGTTCAAGAAATTTAAGTCATGTGGATTGCTTTCTTCATTAAAAGTGCTGCTTTTAAATTTGACCTTTAAAGAACATGAGGTTTTTTTCTGTGTGAAAACACAGGCAATAAAAGCAGAACAAGTTGATCATAACTTGTATAACTAGCTTTGAGGAAAAAATACACTACAGGGTTGGGCAGGGAGGAAGCCAAAATGTATGTTAATTAAGTAAGTTATTTATGCTTATTTTAAATAGATGATTTTCAACTCTTGTTCTGAATGCGTAATAGGCTTGCAGTTTTACCTTTTGTGCTCAATCTCTGGTACTAGGTGAGCATAAACTTGCTGTTTTCCAGAGCTACGTAAATAGAAATATCATCCAGACAAGGTGCCTGTTGTTAAAAGGCTGATGGGTTGATGCAGTTTTGATAAATTCACTCTTCTTGATGTTCCCTAGTCAGAAGTTAAGAAACAAGGTTTGGAAGTGAAACTCTGTCGTGCACTGGTATGGGTATGGAGTTCCATGCTGGATCTTTTGCAGGATCAGTTTTGGTCCTTCTTGTTCAAACTCACTGCTCTCAGTGACTGAGACTGAGCAAGGTACTGTGCTTCTGAACTTACCAGAAACTCTCCTTTAACTTCCTTTATAGGCAAGCATCTCACTGACCTTTGGCTTTATACCTTGGAATTCCCAGAGTCTTTAAGTACTCCTGAGGTAAGAGAAACTTGAGAGAGAAAAAGCTTTGCTTCCCATTTTCCTACATCTTCCTTGTTAAGACCATGTCAGTTTGCCCCTAACTGGGATGAGATCATCTTCTATCTGATTTTGAAATTGCAGTAGCCACAGCTTTATCAGATCTTGTTGACTAGGAAAAAAAAGTATTTTCTAGGGAAGCGTGAAAAGTTTCTATTCTGCAGGTTGTCAGGAAGAAGGGCTGATGATATTTCTTTAAAGACACTGAGGTTTTCATTCTTTGCTCACTTCTGACAACCAACTGTCTTGCAGCAGACTTCATGTCCCGTGAGACCTGACCCATGAAGCTGCTCGTAGGGTGGCTCAAGGAGTCTGTGCCTGTGAGCAGATTGAAACACCAATGTGTCTTGTTCAGTTTCCATGATGGAATTTAATAAAGGTACTGTTCAGAGGAGGAAACCAGAAGTCTGGATAAACAATTCTAATTGCCTCTTTGTTCAGAGACTGGGTTGGCTGGTTTGTTCTGTTGGTTTCCTTGTGCTTTTTCTATCTCTCCTCCTTGAACTAGTCTCTTGTTTTACTGATACTTTAAAGTCAGTTTCTTTGGCTCATTTTATATGTATACATTTAGCTGTGGGGCCTTTTTGGACTCTCTTTATGGTGGAGCTCAGAAACAGTTGTGTAGACTCTTTCAGCAGATGTGTAGGTTTTTGGGGGAGGTTTATGTCATGCATAAACATGGAAGCCCTGTAACACCAAAATGGTAGTATGCAAGGTTACTTCTCAAAGTCAATTGGCTTTTTGGTAGCAAAAAACTAATGAATAAATAAACTAATTGTACTCCTGGAAGAAGTGAAGTATCTATCAGCAGACCCAAATTCTTGAGGAACACTGGACTTCTAGGCTTTCTTGGCTTTTTCAGTGTCTTAAATGATAAGGTACCTTTTAAAGTATGTATGGAGATACACCTGTTAAAGACTAAAGCTTTCATGAGGAGTCTGGACTGTAATATTCTGAATTTGCTTACAATTCATATGCTCTCAGTGCAATTTACACATGCTATTGAACTGTGAGCAGCCCTCTAACTCAAGCTTAGTGTGCACAGTGTCACTCTGTTTCATCTGTTTGGGAACCCTTGGAATGAAATGTGGAACATAATGTTGGTTTCCAGCATCTTTCCATGCACTTGTGGATACTTCTTGCTTATTTGGATTCCTGTTTATCTTTTCTCATGACCTCTGTCTTGTCACTATGTAAGAGCAACATTTTGATAGAGGTGCTGCAGAGTCCTTGGTACGAATTTTTGAACCCCTGGGTGCAGAGAGTCATGTTCTTTGAAAAACCCATTCCTGCTCAAAATGCCTGCCATGCAGTCCAGCATTCATCTGACCTTGTAACGTCTTGGGGGTTCTGCAATCTCTTCATCCCTTTCTTGTTTCCAGCCATCTTTTTGGCCTTTGCAGGGCTTGGGCATACACTAACTATTTTACTTCCTAGGAGTGGTGTTACAAAAGATTCTGCTAATCACTTAAATGAATTCCACCAGCAGTATGGTGCCTGAGACAAGAATCCATAGAGACACCTGCTGAAGGTGATCCGTAGAGGTGTGCCAGTGACTTACAAGGGCTGGGGCCAGGTTCCAAGCAACTTAATGTAGCTTGTTAGGTGGACACCAAGTCTGAGAGTAATGTGTTGTGAAAGACCTAAAATATGAGCACTTGGGACTGTAAGATGTGCTTTGAATCGCTAGAAAATGTAGGGTGTTGATGCTTTTTCTGTAGGTCTTGAGAGCCACTGTTAAGCTTAGCATCTGCCCTCCTTTTCTTTCTGTATTTCTTTTCCACACTGGTAGTTCAGTTGGGATATTGCTTGCTTTGGCTAGCCTAGACCAAGCTTCTTGGTGATAAATAAGTATGATGATGTCTGTCAGTACATACATTGCCTGTCTCAGGTGCTAATGGAATTTCAAATGTGATGGCTTTTCCATCCATCTTTGCTCCTGCAGGTCACTTAGCTAAAAATGATTTCAACATGTGAAAAACAATGTAAGGGAGTGGGCAGTCACTTACGTAGCGCAGCGAGAACAGACATAGCTGAAGACCAGTTTCATCTCTAAATCCTGTGGGTTTTTCCCTCGTGTAATGTTTGCAGATAGAGGTGTAAGCGAGATACTGCCCTTTCACGTTTGTGCAAATTGGTGAGCTCTCGACTTCTGGTGTAAGTGCAGTTGGCACCTTGCTGGGAAAGTTGTTTCTGGTTGAAACTGAAAGTGGGTGCCAGTCATGTTCTGAAACTAGTCAGGTTCAGTTCAGGCTATGTGATTTTAAATTCCCTTTGTATATGAGGAAGCTCTGTGAGTTATGACTATCAAATCTGGGCAAAGTCTTTCTGATTTTGGGAGAGCAGAAATATTTGTATGTGCGACTGGCAAGTTGAGGAAGACTTTGGTGTGCTGTGGAACAAAGATAATGATTGTGTCATCTCTAGTCTGAGGGGAGTTTTCTTGCATGATAAGTGCTCATCAGCTTGTTAGGTAGTTAGCTTTTTGGGATAATGACACAACTATACTCTTTAATAAAGAACTTGATTTGAAACTTCATGGCATGGTGTGTGCTACACTTGTAAGCAGGTATCTGTTTCTTGAAGGTCTCCTGCAGTCTTGTTCAATATCGTATCTCAGCCAGAAGAGAACTGAACCTGATGTCTGCTCAGAACTCCTTAGTGTGCCATGTCCCCTAAAAGCCCACAGGTTTATGCTGATAAATTTTGCTGGATTCAGAAAGGTCTAAAAGGGTGCTTAGTTATTATGTCACAAGGAAATTTTTCACGTGGAGATTTGAGAGATTTATAAAAGCAGTAGCTTGGAATGCTGGTAACCTGCTGGAGGTGAATCTGCTCTTAGGAGATCTGTATTCATTGTATCAGGAGCATAAAAACAGCACCTTCCTTCCAAGGAAGGAAATTGAATCCTTATAGTTGCTACTTGTTTCTGATTAGACTCTTATTATTTTACAAAGTGAAAGAAAATCAGGAGGTAACACTTTTTTGTTTCCTTTATACAAGTTGCATGGAAGAAGCAAATCTTAGGTGGTCATTTAAAATAATTTACCTTACTTGCAACATTCAGCATTCGAAGGTGACAATAAGCCAGTTCATACGGCAATTGAAAAGACAGGGTATCAGTGAGGAGGTTGATTGAAGTTTCCTTCCATCAGCTTCAAAATTTTTCCCCCTCTTGTTTACTTTTGTAATGAAATACAGATTTCCTTTGGCAAGTAAGAGAAAATAAAATCAGCATAGTGATTCACTTCCAGCAACAAGTAATGGAACTTACTCTTACACGTTTTCTCAAAAGCTCTTCGTTTGTTCAGCACTTTTGTTATATGCTCTGTAAGCAAAACATTTGAGTTGTAAAAAGAGCTGCAGAAAACTGTTTCTCATGATCCTGGGAAATTTTTATCTTTGTGAAGACTTCCTGGGATGTGGCATACATTTAAGAACACCCACAACCCCACCTCTGCCCCAAAGCAGAGGATATATGGGTTTGTGCTCAGTCAAAGGCAGTTTATAGGGATTTGACAAAATCCCTATAAATTGGGATAGCTGCTTTGTCTTAGTGGTTTTGCAGCTCAAAAATGGAGCTTCCACTTCTGGCAGTTTTTCTCAGTTACTTTTTCCCATTGACGATAGAAAGGGTAGCTTTTTTTAAATCTCAAGCTTTGGGAAGACAGCAGAATTCTCTGCTAATGTACAGGTGTTCGTTTTCATATTTACATGCCCAAGATTTCCTGTTTGGGGGGAAAAATTCTTACAATTGCACTAACTTGTGGAACCTCCATTTTCCACAGATGTAGCATCTGCCATGTGTTAGTATTTGTAGGTACTTCTTGTCTGTCATTAAGAGCTGTATTTTGTATGAATGCACATGTTAAGTTTGCAATCCACATAAACCCATGTAGTGAATTTATCAATATAAAAAGGCTTTGGGTTTGGCAAAAGTTGGTCAGTGTCTTTATGCAGGGAGTTAACCATTTATATGGGTAGCAAAAGAAATGTGTGCTGTGAGTAACTGAGGAAGAATTGAGAATGACTGATGGTGGACTGGAATAGCTTTATCTTTCTATTTCAGATTTCGACCTATTAAAGGAAGGCAAGAAGAACTCAAAGAGGTGATTGAACGTTTTAAGAAAGATGAGCACTTAGAAAAAGCCTTCAAGTCCTTGACGTCAGGTGACTGGGCCCGGCACTATTTTCTTAACAAGAACAAAATGCAGGAAAGGTTGTTCAAGGAACATGTAGGTGTATTTGTAATTAATGTGCTTTTTCAGATGGTTGAAAGGCAAAGAAAACGTAAAAATTTCTTAAGAATGTAACAACAGTAAAGCAGTCAAGTGCTCTGTTATATGTTTATTGTTTTTTAAGAGAAGCTGCCTTTGTTTTTTAAAGCCTAACTAGACACACCCTCTCTTTTTTTGTAACTTGCATTGCCTTTTATTAATAGAGCATAGAAAGGAAGGGGTTTTTTTCCCCTTCATTGTTTGTTTGCATTGTGATTTGGTTGGGGTTTTTGTTTTTTGGGGGTGTTTGGAGGTTTGTTTTAGGTTTTTTTTTTTTACTTAGAGCTGTTGTAAATCAAATTGGGTGACAAAGGAAGATAAAAGGAAGAGGGTGTAGCCTCGTTACCTCAATATACCCCAGTTATTATGGGTATAGGGGTTTTCTCTGGGAGTGTTATTCCTCCTCCATTTCCCACACCCCAAATCTGTTTTGTAAGTAGCATAAAGGTTTTTGATTCTCAAAGTTTAAAGCAAAAAAATCATAGTATTGTTTACTTAACAAAAAAAAAATAAAAAATATGCTTCTTCAGGAATGAGTCTGTTGTTTCCAGGTACAATGAAAAGGAATTTGGCCTACTTTAAAATGCACCAAAAATCTAGTAATGCAAGAAAGAGTTAGCAGAAAAAGTTCTGCTCTGTTAAATTGGTTTTTAGAGTAACACAATCACACCTCAACTGAAAAATGATCCAACAGTCCCTGAATTCAGCATCTAAGTTTGTTGTGGAAGTAATATATTTTTCAGAACTTCAAATAATAAAATGGATTCCTGTAGTTTTATCAGGTCTCAGTGATTTTTAAAGATATGAGAAGATTTCTTGAATGCAACTATTCAGTGATTTTAAAGAAAAAAATTATCCCTTTTCATTAGTTGGACCAATTTTGTTCCACTCCAGGTATCTTTTAATTTTCTTACACTCTTTGGATAAACACATTACCTGTGTGAGGATCCCTGCAAGTCACTGTGAAGAAATAAGATCAACATAATATGTAGTTTAAACGTATAGTAATATTATAAAACTTACAGAAACGCATTTCAGCAGACAGTATCCTGCTCCAGTATCCATTTTGTGTGTTTTTGTACAGTTCACTTTCATTATTTATATAAGAAGTTCCTCACTGGATCATTTTGCGTGTAACAGACAAGTACTGGGTTTTTTCATTGCAGGTATTTATTTATTTACGAATGTTTGCAACTGACAGTGGGTTTGAGATACTGCCTTGTAATCGGTATTCTTCTGAGCAAAATGGAGCCAAAATCGTTGCAACAAAAGAATGGTAAATACAGTTTACTGTTGAGTTCTGTTTCTGTCAATTATTTGAAAGAATCTATAAAAATATATTAAGAAGTGTGATTTAGAATTAAAACTGCAACAGTGAAATAGATAGTTTTGTATTGTTACTTGCAAACTGAATTTTCTCTCTGTTTTTGCTAAGTACATAATACAGGATCCATGCCTCTGGAAGATACTCCTTTGTATATTTAGGTTTATGCATACAGTGCTCATTATACTTTTTTTTTTTAAATCTTGTGTTCATTCAGGTAATTGTTTTTCTCTACTCAAGAGCTGTTAGCCTTCTGTGAGAAACATGACATTATGGCAGATTTGTTACACAGCAAAGAGTTGTGGCGGAAATGAGGTTTTTGCCTTTTTTTAAATGGATGTTACTTGCATATTTTGATAGTGCAAGATAAATCTCTCCTGGAAACGTAAGGCTGGAACCTCAGTGTATTTCCCCATCTCGTTTTGGCTCATCTGAGTTTCATTATAACCCTGTGTGTGGCAGCACCAGCAGATTCTGGCTTAATTCAGATTTTAAAATCACTTCAAGTGTAGACACCAATTGTATGAGCTTTGCTTTGTGGCAGTACCCATTCAAACCAGCACACCTGAGGTGAGGACAGGCAGTTGTGTTCACGCTGGGACTGAGTGGCTGGACACCCTCTGGTGACAGCACAGCTCCACGTGTTGTAGAGGAAGCTTTAAACAGGCTGAGAGGCCAGTGTCCAGCTCTTCATGACCAGAGCTGAAAGTTCTATGGTCATGATACAACCCAAAAAATACTGATTGATGTTTTTTTCTTGGGTTGGTTGTTTGTTTGTTTGTTTGTTTGTTTTAGGGTTTTTTTGTTGGTTGGTTGGGTTGTTTTTGTTTTTTGTTTGGTGGTGGTTTTTTTTGTTTGGTTTGGTTTTTTGGTTGTTGGGGGTTTGTTTTGTTTTTGTGTTGTTGTTGTTTGAATTCACCCCTTGGCTGATTCTTTGGGGTAGAAGCTTTGTATGTAGGTGTATTGAAAATAGATGAACTTTTCATGCTCAAAATCTTGAGTAGCCCTGAGAAGTGAGCAAGACAGGAGGGCTGCATCTTAACCCTGCTGATACCTGGAAACCTGCTGAGCTGATTAGAGTTCTCAATGCTCTCTGTCAAAGGAGAAATTTGCACTTAAAAGGCTTCCCTTCTAGTTTGTGTCCTTCGTGTACCTTTGGTATCTCCATGTTCATCTCTGTCAGAGTAATCTGGCCAAAATATGGAATGGCCACTCTGAAGAGCAGTGGAAACAACGCCCATGTGAGAAAATGCAAACTCTGTGTTCCTCCTAGGCTGAGCGTTCAGTGCCTCTGCACTGCTCTAGTCCTTGGCTGTCTGCACACAAAGGCTTCGTGGTTTTGTTGGGTTTTGTAGGTGTCGTTCCCTCTCCTCACTCTATTTCAAAGACCAGCTTCATGGTGAAGAACTACTCATGAGAAGGAAAAACATCTTGCTTGAATTCCAGCCTTTGTTTGAGTCACTACTGGGCCGCATTTAAAAAGCCATGGAGCTTTGAGAATTTTCATTATGCTGGGTTTTCCTGGCCACAGGAAGAAGTTTAGGAAACACAAGCAAGAGCAGCTGGAGGAAGTCAAAATTTCTCAAGTGGTGATGGGGAGGGAGTGTACACAAATGAAAAGATCTTGCTTTTGGTTTTAACAATTGCAGAAGCTGAAGTAATCAACTCTTGCAATTTCTTGCCTGCAGCCTCAGGAAATTGTAGAAACAATGGTGGTAATTGTTTTTGACGTCAGATTTGATGTAATTGATTCTATAACAACTTTTCTTTCTGTTAAATTATTTTGTAATTTTGGCACACGTCTTATTTCTGCTACTCTTTTTATATTAAAGGAAACGAAATGATAAAATAGAATTACTTGTGGGCTGTATTGCTGAACTATCAGAAATGGAAGAAAACATGCTGCTGAGGCATGGGGAAAATGACTTCAGCGTCATGTATTCCACAAGGAAAAACTGTGCACAACTGTGGCTTGGTCCTGCTGCATTTATCAATCATGGTGAGTAGTAAGTATAGGAAGCATGTTGAAGGGCATAAGAAATTCGTAAGTGTTGTGTGTGAGCCAAACAGCCAGGAACTTGGAGAAAAATGTTTGAACCTGGCATATTGTATTACTGTAGGAAAAAATCATGTTGCTGATAAAGCTGATCAGCTGTGAAACTCAGAGAAGGCTCTAAGAATCGATGCCTTTTTCCTTGAAAGAGGCTCTGGAACTGGCAGCTAAATTAGTGGAGCATCTTGTGGGTTACCTTGAATTCTTTGTGAACTCAGTCAACAGTAACATCTTTATTAGGTGACCTTCTTACAGCTATTTAACCTTTTGCACAGAAGCTTAGCTGACTGTGATGCATTTGTCTGCCAAAGGAAGAGCAGGTAGGATTTAAGATGAAGCTGTTTACCCCAAAGAAGAGGGAAACTGGGCATTTGTGATAGCATAGGGAAGAGCTCAGAAATGCAGCTATACCAAAGCAGGAATCTTTTGATATATGACTTTGTGCAGTACTAACTTAACTCCCAGTATTTAGTTGAGATTCTGCAGTCATTGAAGTCAAAGTGAATCCTTACTTTAGATATCTACAACTATTCATGTTTCAGGTCTTATCCACAGTTAATTGACTTTATCTTTTGGACCTTTTTCAGATTGCAGACCTAACTGTAAGGTAAGCAAGAAATTATAAATAAATAAAGTACCCCACTTTTTATTTTTGTCCTTCCGACTTTTCTTTCCCAACTATTTTACTTTTGTTTCTTACTCGGATACTGTGCAGATTTAATGATAAACTTTTTTTTTTTTTTCCTTCCTGTCATCTCCTCCCCCAGTTTGTATCAACGGGCAGAGATACAGCATGTGTGAAAGCTCTAAGAGATATTGAACCTGGAGAGGAAATCTCTTGTTACTACGGAGATGGGTTTTTTGGAGAAAATAATGAATACTGCGAGTGTTACACCTGTGAAAGGTATGCATTGATGAAAACAGCTTTCAAATGGAATTGGGCATATTCACAAATTAGTGAAAGTCCTTGATTATGAGTACTCAGATTTCTGGACACAAAATAATTGTTTCCTAGCTGTTTGCTATAATGATTTTTCTGTGTTGTTACAGAGTAGTGATGATTCCTGAGAACTCTGTGTTCTCTTAATTTTTTGATGATCCGTTCTGAAGATTAGCCCAAAATGAGACAGAGCAAAACAGGAGTGTCGATTCTTAAAAATATTTGTACTGAGTAATGTAGAATTGGAAGGAAAAGCAGTTACAGCTTCTACAAGACCATTGTGAACTGATCCCCAACATTTGCTCTTCTTTGCACCTGATAAAGCAAATTCCATTAATGTTTTGTTTGTGGACACGAGGTTCTCTTCTGCTGGGAACGGGCAAAAGTAGTTTTTCACCCAGTAGTGTTCAAACTTGGGGTTTGTGTGTTTGTAGATATCTACCGGTTTGGACAGTATTTGCTTCTCTCTGTCCATCACTCGGTACTTGTTTTTCACATTGTGCATTGTCCCAACCTGGTTTCTTCACAAAATCAGTTGAAAGAATTCCATAATTGTTTTTTTGCCATGTTGAAACTTCTGTTTCTTTGTGAGCAGGGAGGCTCAGCATCATCTGAGGGAGCTTCATGCAGTTCCAAGAGAACTCACTGTTACATTTGATCCAACTGTAGGAAGAAAAACCCTATAAAGGACGAAATACTGCTCATATTGAGAAATAGCTTAGTGTACTTGCGTATAAATTGTTTAATAATCCTAATTTCATTTTTATTGGCTACTTTGGTCACTAAAAAATCTTGAAATGAAATGGAAAATGCTCTGGTATGGACCTCCAAGCATGAGGTCATTCCAAGTGAAGGGTGCAATGTCAAACTTGATCTCGAGAGCTGCTAGTAAAAATGTGCTTCAGTCCTGGAGACTGTAAAGTGTTGAATAAATAGGCACCAGAATTGTACTTCCATTGTTACATGGAGCCATGTGGGGTTTTTCCTAAGTTCTTTTGAGCATTGATTTCAGTATAATATGGACACATTCTTTTTCAGGACAAACTAGTTTTTTGTGTCTGAACATTTTCATTAACTTGTTTTTGTGTTTTAAGTACGTGAATTTTTTTTTTTTTTAATGCTAGTGTTTGGGTAATTCTAACTTTAGGAATCTGCTTTTCAGTTACAAAGCTGTGGTAGAGGCAGTCAAATATATAAGATTTTATTTTGGGGGGAGTTAGTAAGGATTCATTTTTTGCTTCTTTCCAGACTGATGAGGCAACAGTCACTTTGTACACTACAAAAAAAAATCACATTTAAGTGTTTCAATTTTAACTGTGCTGTAAAGAGTGTTAATTTGCAATGTTAAAATGCTGGGATCTGAGGATCTGTGGGTATGTTTGGAGCAGTGGGAGATCTGGCGCAGTACAATTTCTTTCAAGCCTTCAAAAGTCATCACTGGGAAGATTTGCATCTCTCTACATATGTCCATGTACTCTTCCTAGGTGATCCTGCTGTTCTTGCTGGCCAACTGAGACATTTAGGCACCCAGATGACAGGTAGAAGACAAAACAGCCCACAGAATGCTAACCCGTTCTGTGGCTATTGGTATTGATCCAGATACACCTGGGATCCAAACGTCTGTCTATGAAACAAACCTCTAAGTTTACATTAAGATTTATTAATAACTTGTGTTGTCTTTTTATTTGTAGACGTGGAACTGGTGCTTTTAAATCAAGAGTGGGATTGCCAGCACCTACTCCTGTGATTAACAGTAAATATGGACTGAGAGAAACAGACAAACGATTGAACAGACTTAAAAAGTTGGGTGACAGCAGCAAGAATTCAGACAGCCAGTCTGTCAGCTCTAACACTGATGCAGATACCACTCAGGAAAAAGGTAATGCAAGTAAGTAAGGGGAAGAGCTTGGAGTTGTTAAAGGCTTCACAAAAAACATGGAAAACTTTCATAGTCATGGAATTCCTCTCTTAGTATTGAGATGTTTCTCATGTACTGGTCGTTAAAACTAATTTATTCAGGAATCTGAAGGCAGTTTAAACAGCAAATTCATGGTTTTCCACAAGTGTCTGACGAACAATAGGTGGTATGTTCTTTTTTTGTTTTCCTTTTTTTTAATATTGAAAGCAAATATTTATAAACATGTCAGTTTAAGTCCTGTAATAATTTCTGCATTTCAAAATACAGTAAACTACCACTGGCAGTAGTATGGTTTAGGAAAGAAAACTTACATAGTTTGAATTCTTAGGAAAAGCATTTTTAAATAAATCTTAGTAGATATTATTAAACAAATAGTTGTTTCCTTTAGAGGTCTTTTAAATTGGTCAGCTCTTCCCTTTCCACAACCAAAATTTCTAGTTCAGGCAGCTCTTGTGCAGTGGAAGTGCACAGTTAGTAATTTCAGAAGAAATTGGAAGGGATTTTTGTTTGTAGTTTTCCTGAAAGACTTCTCTCCATGGAGAAGTGAGTATGATTTAATTGTTTTTCCCACTTCCCCACATCTACCACTCTCAGTATGGGCAAAACACGAATAATTTAAACTTTAACTGGTATACAGGTTTGGAGCTACGTAAAATACTGTGGTTCCATCTGTCTCCTGTTTGCTGCTGTGATATTAAAAAAACAAAATATAAAAACCCAACCAACCAATTAATAAAAGACCCCTAAAAATGTCCCCAAAACTTTTTATGTATTTGGAGTATTACAGACTTTATTACAGTATTTAGAGTTACACCTCTGTTGAGCAGACAAAACACCTTTGCTTGCCACAATAGGCAGTAGTTCCACCTGAAACTTGAAACCATTATATTAGATAAAGGTGTTTGGGGTTTTTCCTCCTTCCCCATGAAAAAAATCCTGGAGGTAATATTAGATCATGCTGATCCTCAGATTTTGCTGGAGTAATACTCAGCAAAAGCGATGGATAATGTCAAATAGATTTTTATTTTTTTTTAAACTGGTAGAAGAAGAAATTCACTAAGAACACAACTTGGTGTACCGGGGGTAGTGAGGACAAGTGTACCTGGAAATGTTGATGTACTTGTGGCCTGTTAGGCAATTCCTGTCGTGTGTTGAGTGCCAAGTTAAGCAGTCTCATTTCATACTACATGCTGTCTATCCCGTCTCATGGATTTTTTGAAGTGCCCCAATTAAATGAAACAACTGCAGTATTTGGGAGTGGGAAATTCAGGATATAGCAGTGTCATAACAAAACTGCTTTTTTCTTTTTCAGCTAACAGAAAATCTTCAATTGGCGTAAAAAAGAACAGCAAAAATAGAACGTTAACCAGACAGTCTATATCAAGAATTCCAGCATCATCAAATTCTACCTCATCTAAACTAACTCATATAAATAATTCCAGGGTACCAAAGAGACTGAAAAAGCCTGCAAAGCCTTTACTTTCAAAGATAAAGTTAAGAAATCAGTGCAAAAGGCCAGAGCAAAAGAATGCTTCTCGAAAGCTTGAAATGGGAAATTTAGTTCTCAAAGAGCCTAAAGTGGTTTTGTATAAAAACTTGCCCATTAAAAAGGATAAAGAATTGGAGGGACCAGTCAAAGTTGCGGTCTCTAGCGGATGCTTGACGAGGCATGCAGCGAGAGAACACAAACTGAATTCTGTGAAAGGTGCTTATGAGCATGGTGATATTGCACCCTGCACATACATCACGAGGAGGTCGATGAGAACAAGGATGAGTTTGAAGGAGACCTCTGACACAAAGCTTGAACCAAATACATTGGATAGCTATAAGAGTAACTTGACTGGAACACAATCGGACATTGCAGAGCAGCAGTCTCGTGCGTTAAACGACAGCGATGTGGCTCGTGGACCATCACATAAAGGGGAGGGTCGGTGCCAGAAAAGTGATGCAGGCACATCAAAAAAGAAATCTCGACAAGGAAAGCTTGTGAAACCGTCTTCAAAAACAGAGGAAACTGATACTATGCACAACACACCTGTGAAGGATGAAGTACCAGATTTGATTAGTTCTCATTCAGAACTTGAAGAGAGGAATAACGTGGTGGACACACCTGTGGGCTTTAAAGACTGTATCCCAGGATCTGGTGGCTGCTCTGTAACAACTGACAATTTTAAAGCAAAAGACAGCTTTAGAACTGCAAAAAGTAAAAAGAAAAGACGAATCACGAGGTATGATGCACAACTTATCCTTGAAAATAGCTCTGGGATCCCTAAACTGACTCTTCGTAGGCGCCATGATAGCAGTAGCAAGGCAAATGATCAAGAGAGTGATGGAATGAATTCTTCAAAAATAAGCATAAAATTAAGTAAAGACCATGAAAAAGATAATAATTTATATGTAGCAAAGCTAAATAATGGGTTTAACTCAGGATCAGGCAATAGTTCAACAAAATTAAAAATTCAGCTAAAACGAGAGGACGAAAACAGAGGGACATACCCAGAGGACCTTCATGAAAATGGTGTGTGTTGTAGTGAAACTCTCTCCCTTTTGGAGTCGAGAATGGAAGTAGATGATTATGGTCACTATGAAGAGGAAACAGCAGATGAATCTTCATCGGAAGAGGACGATGAAGAGGAAGATGACTATGATGATGAATTTGATGACTTTATTCCTCTTCCTCCAGCGAAGAGATTAAGGCTTATTGTTGGCAAGGATTCAATAGATATTGATATTTCTTCCAGGAGGAGAGAAGATCAGTCTTTAAGGCTCAATGCATAAGCTTATAGGTCTTAAACTGACCTGGATGTCATTTCTAAAAAAAAAAAAATAAAAAAAGCATTTAAAAAAATAATAATAATTTTAAAAAAAACAACAAAAATTCCATTTGATTATTCCTCAACTAAAGAACTTTCTGAAAAACTTAGTGGCAGCACTTCTTTATTCACCTATCAACATAATATTGTAGAAAGTGTACAGCATACTGACTCTTCTTAAGTCTGATTTGTGCAGATTTTTATTGTACTTTTTAATAGCCTTCTTATGTGCAATTCCGAGTTAGAGGTAATGCTCTATTGTAAAATAAAGGCTCAAGCAAAGTTACGAAGTTGCATCAGATCTTTCCATGCAGGACAATGAGAATACAGTGTGGCTCTAGAATTATTTTTGATCAGTAGGAGCGTTAGTTTGCTCTTACAGTATTTGACTAAACAATTTACAAAATCATAGTAGCAGCATATTAAGGTTTTCTAGTATATGTTAATATCACCAGCAATGATCTACAGCTTTCCGATTTATTTGCTAGATGGTTTTTCCCCCTTGGAGTTTGTCAGTTTTAACACTGTATGCTGTCCCAGACGTACTGTTTGTGGCCTTTGTTATAGTAGCAAACCGTTGGTTGGAAGTCAAATTGATTTCTTTAAAAAAAGAGAAAAAAATATTAAAAGGTGTTGACAATTTGCTGACTTTTTAGTACATTATATGTACAAGGGTAGCAGTATGCAGAATAAAGTTTGGATATGGTGTATTTATTGCTTGTTACGTAAATTAAACACCTTGTATTTAACACTTTTCAATACTTTTAGATAAAATTGTTCTTTGCAAGAATGATTGGTGCTTATTTTTTCAAGAATTTGCTGTGAAATAATGTGATTATGACGGGCAACATTTATCCAATGAACTGCAGCTATCCTAAATTGGTTCTTCATATTTTTCTGTTGCACTTGTAAAATGCTACAAGGAATTTAAAGAAAAATCTATTCACTTTAACTTATGATAGTTTTATCAAATTAAAAACAACTAAGTCACAGCTTTTGTTCTGTGGTAACCTATGATTTGTTTGTCTTTTAAGAACCAGTTGTAAAAGACTGAAAAAATATGTATATGTTGTAAATATTTGTGTGTTGTGAGAAATTTTGTCATAAGAAATTGAGATAACTTGCCAGAAGGGTTTTTAAGTTTAGAAATACATCCATGCCAATAAAATAGGAAACTGTAAACCTAGTTTTAAACTCTGCATCAGTTGGAGTTCTTTGCTCATACATAGTTCACTTAATACTTCAGAGTCTGCTTTATAACAATGAAGAGCATCAGGGCGATCTTTGGCTCTTTGGTTTTTAATAAAAGAATGTTAGGAAACTTCTGGGCACAATGGATTGTTTGTATGTATAAATCAGCTTTCTAAGCCGTTCCTTTCAAACGGGTCTGAAACGTCAGAGTTGACATAACTGTATCGCTTTGGTCTGTGGTATTTGTGTTTCTGCTGGACTGTGGATTGAAGTTGTGAGTTTTTGTATCTAGGGATGTAGAAACACAAGTTTCATCCTTAAGCAGGTGCTGTTGAGTCGGCTGAATCCACTGTTGGCTGCTCGGGATTTTCATGTGGCCGCTATACCCAGTGAACAGTCGTGACAGTTCCCCAGTTACCCCGTGGTGAAAGCACTAGTGGAGAGAATTAAGTGTAGAATTGAACCTAATACTTCTAACTTTATCAGTCTCTGGGAAAGGCCTTGTGTCATGCCAGGGTGTGTATGTTTCTAGCATGTGGGTGAATCTGTGCAGTCCATGGCTCATAATGTCATACCTTGGATTTCAGTTCAGTGAAGACTACACGAATGCTTTGGTGAGTATGCTCACAGCTGTGGTGACTTGCCTTGTGGGGTCTTCAGTTGTACTGTAACCGTAAAATGGGTTAAAAGAGAGAGAGGTGGGTTATTAAGGGCTTCCTTAAAGTCAGAAGTGTTCAGGAAACAGCTGATGACAAGTGACACTAATACAGCTCTTTACTCCAGAGTTCACAGGCGTTGTCACTGCATGCTGTGCTCTACAAGCATTTCTGGCTGTACCAGCAAAAGCTGAGCATGGTCTCTGCACACTTTTACCTGCAGCCCTGCTGTGCCCCTGCTGCTCCTGCTTGCAGGTTCCTACTCAGTGCTGCTCTGGCAGCCTCAGTGGGTGTGGTGGGGGGGTTAGCTTGCAGAAATGTCATTACCCTGGACATGTGAGGGAAAGGGGGTCAATGCAGCAACTAAACATCACCCACCATTGTAGGTATGTATGACCAGTGTGCTTGAGAGCAAGGTTAGGCCTTGCTAAACCAGCATCAAGCAGCGAGAACAGATGGTAAAACAGGGAAGAAATGTAAGTGAATTGTGCCCTTGGAGGGAGAAGCTGTTTTCCTGGAGTGGATGATCCTCCTAGCTCATAGTGCAGCCAACCCTTAATGAGAGCTGCTTTCCTTTTCCTTTAGTGTGAAGGTAAGTACAAGTAACTGGGCATCGGGATCTCTGGAATGGTCATGTTCACTGAACAACCTTCTTGTCTTGGAGAATCTGGAACAAAAGCTCCTAGGCATTTCCATGGCCATGTCCTGCTGTACAGATGTTTGTGTTACAGACACCTTGAAAACAGTTAAATGCGTTCCCCCAAGTGGGTCAGGCAGACAGGGCTTCCACAACCCCAGTCGTGCCCCCTTCCCCTGACACAGGAAGTGGGCATTTTTCTTTCATCATCTGTATGTGAATTGGTGGATCTCAATGTTTCCATAACCTTAGTAGCAGAGGGAGGTGTATGTTTGTCACCTGTATGAGAACCTGACAACCTGGCCATGTTTCTTGTCAAGATTGCAAAGCCTTGGTTTGACTGTCAGGGCCCCTGTCTAGCCTTAATGTCTCATTGCCCAGGATACCGGTAAGAAAAGATGCCACGGCTGAGTAGGGGTGACCACAGCACCTTTCAGGAGGTTGAAGAACTGGAGGAAGTGTATTCTAGGTGGGCTTTGCCAGCTCGTTGTGTGTTGTGTGTAACAGGCTATAAAAGAAACATCCCAACCACTATGAAAGTGGCAGGCTGGCTGTAGATTTGGGAGCATCCTGTCAGATGCAGTTACACTGCCAACCCCTTACATAGCCAAGGTATGTTCGTGTCTCTTTTTGGCTGGGGATTTTTTCTGGTTTCTTCTTGTGCGTTTTGCCTAATACTGCCAGTGTGCCTTCTTTAAAATCAGCTCAAAAGCAGAATTTCTTTGCTCCCCGTATTTGTATGGTTGGTTGCCCTTTTGAGAATGAAAGGTTGAATGCTTGGGAGCTGTGCAGAATGAGACCTACTGAAAGGCAGCTAAGTTTGCCTTGTATCTTCTAGTATCATGCCTTTTCCTAAATCCCCCTTCACTGTGAGTATTCTCTTGTTTGGGCTGGGTCTTAAGTAAACTTGTGGCCTTGGATAATCTCTGTTGCCCCTTCTTAAACTCTTGATTTCACAAAGTAAGTAGGTTATGATGGGTTGCTGTTCTTTAGCATCACTTCATGGCAGCAACAGTAACATTTATTTGCTCTTTTTGCCTGCTAGAGCTCCCGCTTTTTGCCAACCAAGGGAACTTCTGTGGCAGTTGTGCTTGAGTTCACGTACCTTGTTTACAAATATTTTACAATTATTTTTATTATTGCAAGGTATACAGGTTGTTTCAGTGTTACTCCTTCCCACAAAGGAAATCCATTACTTCTTCCCAGGTATCTACATTTGATTTAACTGTAATTTTACTTGGATTCATCCTTGGAAGAAATTTGATCAGAACAGTTCCTGCCACAGACACAGAAGCTTAGGTGGTCAAGTGGTGGTGTTGGACTCCTTGTTGCATGTGCAGGTGTCTCCATGCTGAAACAGATACGGGGCCAGTGAAACTCATTTGCTTGGGAATGGCTTTAGCTTAACAAGCAGAGATTTGTGCGTTTGGTATTGAGTTTCAGTCAAGTGTGGAGCTATTGATGGATCCAACAAACCATAAGTGTTTCCACTGGTGCTTTATGATGTTCACTAGCAGTTCTATTTAATAATTACATTTTTAGGGGGTTTTTGTTGTGTTTTTGTTTGTTTGTTTGTTTGTTTTGTTGGTTTTGTTTTTGTTTTTGGTTTGTTGTTTGGGGGGTTTTTTTGCTTCAATCCCCATTCATTTAAGAGTTTGACTCTATGATCCTTGTGCATCCCTTCCATCTCAGAATGTTCTGTGATCCTGTGTAATTCCCATGTTTGGCCACACAATAACAAAATTGGTGGTAAACTGGCAGATCAAATAAAATGTGGCCAGCAGGTCAAGGGAGTGATTCTCGCCCTCTACTGTGCTGTCTTTAGGATCCCACCTGGAGTTTTGTGTCCATGTCTGGAGTCCTCAGCACGGGAAAGACATTGGGGTCCAGAGGAGGGGCACAGAGATGGTCACAGGGCTGAAGCACCCTATGCTCCATGAGGCTGGAGACTGGGAGAGACTGAGAACAAGCTGAGGGAGCTGGGGTTGTCAGCTTGGAGAAGGGCCCACAGAGACCTTAGAGCACCTTCCAGCACTGAAAGGGGGCCTGCAGGAAGGCTTGAGAGGGACTTCTCATAAGTGATAGGACAAGGGGCAATGACTATTAGCTGCAAGACAGGAGGTTTAGATTAGATGTTAGGAGGAAATTCTTCACTGTGAGGGTTGTGAGACACTGGATCAGGTTGCCCAGAGAAGTTGTGTATGCCCCATCCCTGTCAGTGTACTCATGTGTTCTTTCATCCTGCCCCCTCGGCAGGATACTTGCACCCTGTTTCTTTCTAAGAGAATTCCTATCTTGCTACAGAAATATTCTTCAAAATGCTTTCCATTTCCTCCTTTGAGTTTGTAAAGAAACCCTGAAGTGAATAAAACTCAAGGCAATACAGCCTGCAATTCCATAGCCAGCTTGCAAAAATATTGCAAGTGGTAGAAAGATAAAACTTAACTGATCGACAGCAGTGCAAAATCTTTGCAACTGACTTTGAAATACAATTTTTCATCAAGTAATAACCTCCCATTTTTGAACAAACTAACAAATAAAATCCTGAGGCTGACTATACGAAAGCTCCCCTAAAACTCAGTGTAGAGAAGCAGGCATTTTCAGAAGTTCAAATTTGACCAGATGGAATTTAACCCATCTTTGGAGAAAAGTCTCAAAATAATTTAAAAAGAAACAAATAACAAATTCAAACTTCTATATCCCCCAAGGAAGCTGTCACTAGTGTATTGGTTTAGGATGGCAGTATTTTGCATCTGGAATCGTTCTGTAAAATGCTTGTTGCATTTTACTGGTTCATCTTCCACACCTGCACTACTTACGAGTTTACCTGTTGCAAACAGGCTCCAGAGGGGATGTCAGTAATACTCAGCAAAATTTTCCTGTCTGAGATGACACTCTGTTTCTCTCTGGAATTGTCTGTGCCAAGGACAGAGCTGGCATGTGCCGGCTGCAGCTATCCGTGCATGGATACAGCTGAGGTGTGACTCAGAGCCGCTGTCTGGGGTCAGTGAAACCTGCAAAAGTTGCTCGTTGTAGCTCGCTGTATGTCTTTTCATAGAAGGACTCTACCCTACAGTGGGATACTGGGAGCGATGCTGGTTTGTACCAAGAGGAAAGATCTTCAAAAGCCAAAACACTTAATGCAGCTTTGCTCCAACAACTGCTTCTCCCCTTTTTCTCCTTCGCTGTTCTGGACAAACTCTTTTATCCATTGACTGTTACCGTTCCTAGCACAAGGTGGCACTAAGATTCCAAGAGAGGGACTTCTCAGCCCTGCAGCCCTGCTCCCAGTTAAGAGACCAGTGCATATTAGTTACAAGTTGTTTGGCCATTTATTGTTTTTGTACTGTCAGGTATCGCGGGAGTGCATCTGAGCTTTGCATGGGGGAAGAAAACAACCAGCCGTGCTCGGCAAGGACAGTTCGGGAATAACTTGGTGCTGAATGCTGCTGTGCTCTTGCTGGTTTCAATCCTTTTGCATTCCACCAGGAGTTTCCCCCTCCAGCACTTTCCAGCCTTCTCCATGCCTGTCTCTCGAGTTTCTGCTGTTTCCATTAGTCAGAACAACTCCTGCCAAGGGCAGGCAGGCCGCATGTGCTGCTGTGCCTTGCATCCTGCTGCGAGCTGCTTGCCACTGTGTTAAAGGTCCTTGTGCAAGGGGTGCTACAAGTACAGGAGCAGTGGGGCATGAAGGGGAAAGAGTGGGGAAAAGCAAGCAGTGTATCATCCTCCTCTCATCCCCTGAGTCCATAGGAATTCTTTCTTGGTCGAGATCCAGTATTAACACTTGCTTCAGGAATGCTGTATGGGTTCTTGAGGGGGAAGGGTTGTTGGCTGGTCTTACAGCTCGCAAAATCAAGTGAGAGCAAGTTGGCTGCTGCCTGTCCTGTTGCTATACAGTACTTTTAAATTGGTATTTGCTATGGGGTTGCACCTCCGTGCTATGTGCTATCAGCAGTAGGAAGATCCTGGCCATCTAGGCAGCATCTCTTTCTGGAATACTGAACTCTCTCATGTTTGGTTTACTCGCTGTTCTCCCCCACATAATGAGGTACTTATTATCTGAGCAGACCTGGTAGAATAATTTCTGTGAAGTTTTAATAAAAATTATGGATGAATACAGAAACGGAAAGATGTAGCTGAACACTACTTGACCTTCCTTCAACTCAGGCTATGTGGCTGTTTTTCTTTGTTCTGCAGCCCTGCCTTGCTGCTCTCAGGGAAACCACGGAGTTTAGGCTACAGACTCTTACTTTTGCCCATGCCTTTTTTTTTTAGATCAAAAATTACCCAGAACAGTGCAGCAAGAGTCTACCACATATCCCAATGGTCTTGAAGGACATCAGAGTTACAGTTAGCAGTTAGTTCCTTAAGGGAATAGAAAATAGCACTGAAATAGCACAGATCTCCTATACACTGATTAAAGTGCAGAGAAAAGACCTTCTGTGGAGTTTAAGAATTTCCTGACTGACTGGGACGTCCAGTCAGGGGTGCAGGAAATCTTGGTTGGCTTTTATAAGCTGCTTGTGTGCCTTTAAACTGGGTCCCAGAATCCAAATTTTACTTGTTTAGAAAAAACAGAACAATACCCAAATTCTGATTTGCTCTGAAAGTCTGGCTTAGGTTGGGTGCTCTAGGAAGTTAAATTGACTCAAAGAAAGGAAGGTGAGCAGATAGGAGTTTCCACCAAATCTATAAAATCCACCAAATCTACCAACACAGCATATTTAGATGCTTTTAATCAGTGACTGAGTAGTCATACTTATCAGTGGGTTAAGGGCCTTGAGAAATGAGCTTTTCCAAAACTTATGGAGAAATGCTTCTGCCAGAAGTAGCAGGCTGGGGAGGCAGAAGGGGACCTGATCTGCCCCCTCACTGCAGCCCTCCCAGTCTGTACACATGATCTGTGGTCAAGGTGGGTTGGTGACAAGCTCAGTGCTGTGCACTGTGGAGTCTGAGCCATCCCTGCTACCATTCCATGCTGCAGTCCCAGCAGCAGAGGGGCAGTCTCTGGAGGAAAGGAGCAGTTTGTCTGAGTGCCTGGTAATCAAGACTTCTTGTTGGCTGCATTGCTCAGGGAAGATTGCAATGGAATCTTCTACAAAATCTATTATTTACAAAATCTATTGTTTTGTATAGTCCTGAACTTTTCCACCTTATATTTATTACTTCTGTTTTTGTGCTTCCTTCACACTCACCTTACTAGACTTGCCTTACACATCACTGAAGCATTTGAAATCTGGCTCCTGATCTGTGATCTGTCTTCAAAACAGAGATGATTCTGCCTATCACCTAATAAAGCCTTTAAGTCCAATAAAGCTATAAGCTCCTCAGGACAGGGGCTTTTCCTGGTTATACAAATTTTTATGTATGTAATATGAGCCTTGAATTAGGTACCTGTATCTCACAGAATTAGAACCATAAAATTATTAGAACACCTCCTTTTTCTTTTAGATTGTAGAAGATCTAGGACAACAATAATTTTCCTACATTCCTTTTTATCTTTTGGAAAAGCTTTCACCCCTGCCCCAACCTACCATATCTGTACAAGTGAGACTTGCACCTCTTTTATGTTGCCAAGCAGATGCA